>CM046874.1:511046262-514001332 GCA_025667525.1 Glebionis coronaria
GTTTGGATATATCTGAGTATGTGAAGTTTGGGGTTATTTTAAATAGTCAAGTAAATGTTTAAAAATGTTTAGAGTAATTTGTTTAATAAGGGACTTGGATTAATTTGTGATGTGAAGTTTTATATGCAAGCTTAAGCTGTTACAAAACTGATTTGGTATTTTTGTCTAATAGTCTTTTGAATATTAATTTTGCTTGCTGATAAAAATTGTTTTAGAAATCTATTATTAAGTCTGTGTTGTTAATTTGAGTCTGCAAATGGATTTATTTTGCTTCACAATTTAGTCTGCTGGTTTCTATTATCAGATAAATAAGTTTTGAGTTAATTTGAGTATTAAAATTTATGTTTAGAACTGATTTAGTGTTTCCTGCTTAGAAGGTCTGATGTGTGCTAAATATCTGCTAGAGCTAGTGTTGACTTGATAGTTGATTGCTGAGATTTGGTATTTGTTTTTGTCTACTGGATTTTTGGTTTTATTGAGTTAATTATTCAGATTTGTAACTAATATAAGCTTTGTTAGTTTCTTGTTTTGCTGATATAAGTTTTAGTTTTGCTGATATTTATTGGTTTTGCTGAATAGCAAAAGCTATCAGACTCATTTAGTCTGGTAGTTCAAAACTGATTTTTATCAGTTCCAAAAAATATATTCACTTACTAAAGTCATACCTGTGACTTTGTTATTTAATTTTAATTGTCCAAAATATATTCACCAAAAATTATCCTCAATGGGACTCAAACCCATGGACTCATGGATATCAACCAACGGGTTTGCCAGCTGATCTAGCTCTCTTTTTGGTTTAAATACAGCTCTTTTAATTAACATAGTATTATAACTAGGCTGTCAGCTTTTGAATTGTCTAAATACATAGTTTTAGTTTTATTTAAATTCGAATCATTTTATTTACTTTTATAAAGTTTTAAAACAATAAATAAATAACAACAAAATAAAATATATTTTATTATTTTAGAAATTTAAAATTAGAATTTAAAATTAGTTTTTTAAATAAGTTAGTTTTTAAATAATATAAATTTTAATTAAATTAGATTTTAATAAAAATAGTTATTAAAATAGATTGTTTATTTTAAATAGTTTAAAGGTTTAAATTTTAAATAATTGTCTTTTAGATTAAAATATCGGGGAACGAGTCATGCACTTAGGTTTAAAATTGTAGGAGTAATTTTAGATTAAAAACCGAAAACCAATTCAAATCGATTGTCCAAATTGAAACAAAACGTCTCAAATTCACTTGATCCTCGTGTACAACGAACTTGGATCATCCACGTGTTTAATTAAATTCGTCTTCGACTTATTTGTGGATTATTACCTTTTCCTAATGGTAATTTCCTAAATTTGTCCTATATCGTATCTAATTAAAATACACCGACACTTTCTCGACACAGCAGTATACGCACTCGCTTTATTTCTGATGACTTGTTAAATAACCCCTCAACATTATACCGTGGTCATGATCATCCTTTTACGAATAACAACTTCAATAGAGTTGTTGGTTCATGCGACGGTTTGTTATGTGTGGTTAACACTACAGGTATATCTCTATGCAACCCTGCCACCTGTTACACATATGTGATTGACTCATGTTTTGTGAAAGAGAAACCAGATTATGTTGGTTATGGCTTGGGTAAGATAACAGATGGTGATCACAAGTTGATTGCCATTTCTAAGCGCAATGCCAAGGTTAAAATGTTTTCTGTCCAAAATAGGAATTGGAAAAACGTTGGTGTTTATCCAGGGGAAGGTAGTGTCTTTTCAGACGGCGTGGGTTATGACGGATGTGTATACTTCTGGGATTTTAACTGGCAAACAGATTCGGAAAGGGTAATTTGTATTCATCTAACTGATGAAACAATTACTCACGTTGTGCTTCCTGATAGACCAGGGGGCGGGAATCCTTTGACTTGGGGGTGTTGCCCAAAGGGCTGACCATGCTATCTACCTACAATGAAGACCCTATTTCGTATGTTTAGGTGATGACTAATAAACCTGTCAACCACACATGGTCATTGTTGTTTAGAATTTCCACACCAAATGATAATCTATATCCTTTACAACATTACGTAGAAGGCTGGACAAGATACTATTCTCCAATATGTATAACTGGAGATGGGTGTCTCGTAATTCCATTTGGTTATCATGTAATGTTGTATAATCCTACCACCGAGACTTTCAGGATTTTAGAGTATATGAGGGGTCCTTGGTGTACCTATGTCGAAACATTAGTGAAACCTGGTGGGACGGGGATAAGATATAGTCTAAGGAGTGCATCGAACCTTCGATAAACAAGAACGCTAGTCAACTGCCTTTTTCACTATGCAACCAACTTATCTAGTTACATTATCTTTTTGTGAACCTTTGTTATCTACTTCTTATGTATTTTTTGTTTTCCCGTATTGTAAAACTTATCAAGTAATGCTAATATGGTACTAAGTTTTTATGTTATTTGATATGTTATCCCTCTTGGTTGTCAATGGTTATTAGCATAGTTATGAAATGTTTATTGGTAACTTAAGTGTAATTGTTGCAAGGCCAACTACATTGGCAGTGTATTTATTACAAGCATACATAGTTACTGAATTACAAGTACTATTTTTAGGTGACAAAATTTAAGAATAAATCTCATTTACTTATCATAACTGGGTAGGAGGATAAGATATTGAACCAAAAATGTCTACAACAACAACACAAAAATTTAGGGTCCTACTAGTCTATGAAGATCAACAATATGGTGTTCTACTGCCTAGTGGTACTAACTACTTGGATCTACTCAGGTATATGAAGAAAAAGTTCAAGCTTGGTCCCAACATCAATATTCATATAGCCTACATACTAGAATTCAAGAACATCAACATAATCGATAACAATGATCTTCTTTATTTCTATAATGTAATCGCTGAATCCAATGATGTTATGAAGCTCTATGTGTTTGTATCTGAACAACCTTCGCAGGTAACCCATACATTTAATCTTCTCCCTAATGTCAATGATCTTAATAATCAAGTCTTTACACCTCCTGAATCCAAAAATGGTTGGCCACCAAACTCCAAGCCTACGCCTATAGTTGAAAATAGTCTTGTAGGATTTACCAAACATATTTATTGGTGTAAGGAATTTAGATTTGATGACAAGCAAGAGTGCGTGTATTTTATCAGTTTAAAATGCGTAAATGATGGAACACAGTTCAAAGTTGTTAGATCATGTCCTAACAGATATCAAGTAGCATGTGCTTCGGTAGACTTTAGTTGGGATTTATACACCCGCCGTGTAAAAAACAACAAAGCTTTTCGGATAACACACATCCATGATACTCATGAATGTAACAAGTATGATTTCAATCCTAGACATCACAACGTAACAGCTAGGTTTTTGTCAAAATATCTTGTTCCTAAAATCAGTGAGCCAACTAGGGTTTATAAACCAAAGGATATTGTTAGTGATTTGCAAATGGGGCGGAGTTTAGAAGTTTCATACAAAGTAGCTTGGGCGGGAAGACACAAGGCATTGGCGGAAGTTCATGGGAGTACTAAAAAATCATTTGCTCAGCTAGCAGCATATTGTGATTACTTAAAGTTGGAAAATCCAGCAACAATAACACACATTGAGACAGATGAGGAAGGAAGGTTTTCTATGTTATTCATAGCCTTTGGTGTTGTGGTAAGAAATTTTTTTTCAATGGCTTTAATTTTTTATTTAATTGTTATGATGATAATTGTGTTGTTTGTAATTGATAACTTGTAAACAATTTGGATACTACATAATCATAGTCTAAAAATATGTTAATGTTTCATTGTATTCATAAACTAATCTATATCTCAATGAATATTATACCCTAAAAAACAATCAAATCTTAGTGATATATAAACAATTAGTTCATAGCAGATCCCCAATTTGAATCAAAAAAATAAAATTCCAATTATAAAACTAATAACTTTTGGAATTAATTAAGTAGAATAAAACAAAAAAGTAACATGAAGTCATTAAAAAAGACAACATACCTTGTACAAGTGCAACAGACAACAATTGATTATCCCCTTTCTCTGATTAAGATGTTTGGTCGAATTTGGTCCCAACACATTATCCTTAACAGTAAGTGTTAGTATATTAAGGTTTGAAGGACTTCCTTTTGTTGGGCCTAAAATAGATATGTACATGCTTAGATTTTGTGTCCCCAACTAATAATTGGTCCACAAATATTGGATTTGAGTACATATTTACACACTTTAACCTTTATATTTTGCATTTTTTGCAACTTTACTAGCTTAACTAAATTTGTTCTAAACACATGTTTTTTTAGATAAAGAGCTTCCTATGCTACATGAGGCCGTTGATTATAATTGATGTTGCACATCTGAAAGGGACTTACAAGGGAACAAACCTGGTTGTCGTTGGAATGGATGGGCACATTCAGTTATACCAATCGCCACAGGTGTTAGCCAAGGTGAAACCGGAGAATCATGGACTTGGTATTTGGGGAAACTAAAGGAATGCATTGGTGAACCACCTAATTTGACCATAATTTTAGACAGGCATTATGCAATAAGCCTTGCCTACAAACAAGTTTTTCCCAACTCATTTCATGGTTTTTGTTGTCGTCATTTGATGATGAATGCTGGTATGCAAAGCGATAAGGTTAAAGGTTTATACTGGAAGACTTGCAAAGCATATACTACTGACTTATTTGATCAACTAATGGCTGAAATACATGCCCTACGACCTAATGCACGTAAAAAACTTCACGAGGCAGGATACGGAAATTGGTCCAGGGCATATTGCGCCGCAAATAGATACAACTACATGACGTTGAATAGTGTCGAGTCGATTAATGCTTTAACAAAGGATGTGAGAAAACTGCCAGTACTTGCGTTAATGGATTGGTTTTTAGATCGTCTACAACTATGGTATTACGAACGTGGAGTTAAGCACCAAGGTTAGTTTTCTATGTTAACTTTCTATCAACTATTATATAACAACACATCTTGACCCAGATAATCTCACAAATATCACCTTCATCTATGATAGATTCACCTGATGATGAGCTTACACCATGGGCTGCTAAAAAGGTCCACGACAAGTTTTGGAAAAGTAAAACTTGGAAAGTCAATGGTATAGACAGAAACAAAATCTATCAAGTACGCGATTCTAATCAAATTCATGTTGTCGATTTGGAGAAAGGTGAGTGTTCATGTCGTAAATGGCAGCTATCAGGATAACCCTGTGGTCACGTATGTGCTGTTGCTAAAGTAAAGGGTTTGAATAATGTAAACCAGCTTGCTAAACCTTGGTTTTTGAACAAAACCATTAAAAAGACATACGTCAGGTACTTTTACGACGTAGCTAAAAACTACAAATTCCATGATGTTGTGGATTTCCAAATTGTTAAGCAACCACTAATGCACAAGAAACAACCTTGTCGACCAAAAAAATCTGATGGAATTCGTTCTAAAGGTGAAGAACCAATAAACAGAAAGTGTAGTAGATGTGGTGTAAATGGTTACAAAAGATCAAGTTGTCATGTACCAATGCCTAGTTATGTTGTAAGTATTTATCTATTCAATAAGAACATTTTCTGTTAATATATAAATAACATACAACTGGTTTTATTTCAAATGCTACAGACACAGCCCCACGAAGATGCTAGTCATGTAATGTTTGCACAGCCCTTGCATGATGCATCTGCTGGGCCAAGTGGTAATGCTGAACCTAATCACCCGCAAGTTACAGATGCATACTACCCAGAAGAACAAAATGAAGGCAGCTACATGATGGTTCCACAAGTTAACAACACTATCATTACAGGTAGCTTGTCTGACTTTTTAACCCCATTTGAATTCTTAAACCAATAGGTGACCACATTTATGTATGTTGTCCCTACAACTAGACACCTTCATCATATTTTGAACTAAAACGTTTCGAAGGTGTTGTTTTCATTTGATGTACCTTGTAACATTACTTAGACCTAATCATGATGACTTTCATAAGTAGCTGCAATTGCTGTTATCAAGATTCATAGTTTGTTACAATAATAGTTGGTTGATAAAATTGTGCACAACATACACATCAAAGTGCAGTCTGCAAAATGATAAGTTTGTGCACATTTATCAACCTAGTACAAAATATTAGTTAGATACAGCTAATTACACACAACATACATAAGGTTACAAAAGATGTGGTAAATCTCCAAGAACTGTTACATTGTTAATGATTCTTACCTGAGACGGGTTCGGGGCCAGTTTGTGATAGGACATCCTCCAGCTGTAATTCCCTTTCCATGTTGTGGCACATCATCCTTCCAGATCTTGTTCCAGCAAATACTCTTTTTCCATACCCTTTGCACAACCGGATAATCTTTAACCGCTTCTGATTTGATCTCCTACCATTCTTCTTAGCCATACTAGTGACCTTCTTCCTTAACAGTAATTCCAAAGGTGAACGTTGACTAGCACCAACAGGAGAGCTGTTAGGTTCTAACAGGACTTCCTCTTCAAACTTAGCAGTTTCAAATTTTGGTAAAGTAGCAAAGTCGTTACTTGAATCATCTAAACATTTTAGACAACCTGGGCTGCACCCTCCTACATCAATCGGTTCTGACGAAGACATGCCTTCATGGTACCAATCCTCATCGAAGAGGTCATCAGCTATGCTATCAACATGTAAATAATCACCAAAAAGATTCTCGCATGGATATTCAATGCCTTTTCTCCTAGGGGTTAGAAGGGATGTTCTTAGAAAAGGTAAACGTGATTCTAGCTTCAACCATGCTACGTGTCCAGATTTGTATGGGAGTGTGACAAGATTTTTCCTTTTTTCATGGATTCAAACATATGCTGATACACAGCATCAACAAAATTGGACTTCAAGTTCTTATAGTAGTATCCAACCAAGTTAACTAGAGCATGTGCAATGTACATTTCAATCAGTCCATATTTCTCACCCATGTCATACATTTCGTCTACTTGAGCATCACAATCAATTACCTTCAAACCATTAGCTAGATACTTTCGGGCAATGTAGTAAAACAACCCCCAAATAGCACATTCTATGTATAACCCGCATGATTTTACCATGAATAGTACCCTTAGGATCGTACGTACTAGATTAAAACTTTCCTTATATAGCATGATTACGATTACGTGTTAGGATTTTACGTATTACGTACGTGTTAGAACACGATAAGTATTTACTACGCACGATCACGTAATAATTATTTGACGATAATTAATCACGAGCATGCGATCATGAAATCATAAACGTATTTAAAACACGAGCTATTAGTAATTACGTATATATATTTATTACGAGCGTAATTAAATATATTAGATCACGGTATGTACGAAACGAGAACACTTAAAACGCGAACACAAATAATCACGAATATATAACTTAACATCGAGACACGGAAAAAGGTACGGGTACCCCAAGTGGGGCCCCTATCCGCGGCTACAAAGACAAATGGGCCAAGCCCATTTGTAAATTTTACTAAAGGGGGGTTAATAATTTTTCACTACTCATTTTCATTCACAGAAGATTTTAGAAAAAACCCTAAAACCCTCCTTCCCTTTTCTTCTTTGTGCCGCCACCCTACAACCACCACAAGGAGGTGGTTTGTGATCTTGGATCTTGGAATTGTAGTTGGTGATCGTGTTTGTTCTTCATCCTTTTGATCCACAAATTCGGTAAATCCTTTTTAAACCTTTTCTTTTGATTTGATCATTTAATAAATCAAGAACATGTTATGTTTTTACAAAAACCTAATAAATAAACATGGATCTAACATGATTTGAGGTTAAATAAAATCAAAATTATTTTTTAAGGGGTGTTTGTTTTTGGCCGCAGGCTTGATAGGTGTGTAAACACCCATCCTTTTACCACTTAATTCGGGCTAAAACGAGACCAAAACACGTATTTAATATCATTTGTTTGGAATTATGTGTGGTTTTTGTGTTTATTGTGTTTTCAGAGACAACCGAATAAATATTGAAGAAAACATGGGATTGCACGGGTTTTACTGAAGAAAAAGACTCAAGATAAAGTCTATTGTCCAAGAGATGCAAAAGATTTGAAGTCGCTGGGCCTATTCGAAGATTTATCGAAGAAAATGACCAAAGATGGAAGATTTATATAAGTCGAAGAAACTCAAGTCTATTAAACGAAGAAATTAAAAGACGAGTTGAATTTAATCGACAACAAATCCCGAATCAGAATCGAAAACGGAAACTTTTCTGAAAAGACGAAAAGACACGAAGAACGGGAGAAAGCCCACTCACCAACCAAAGGAAACACCTATAAATAGGCCATCCCACACACATTTTAGAGTTAGCTAGTTTTTCTTTCTTCCTCCCTTTTCTTTCCTCCTGGTTCGTAGAACACCATCACCACTAGGGTGATTGGTGATTTTTATCTTTAGTTCTTTAATCTTGTAATTTTAATCCTTGTTTAATCTTGTCAAAACATTAATCATTCAATTCAAAGTTTTGTTTAATCTTTCCATTTAATCTTGTTCATCTTCATCTTTATCTTCAAGTTCTTAAGTTTTATTTTTCTTGATTTGATCTTCAAAAGTTGTTAGAATTTGTGTTTTTATTAGTGGGATTTGTTACTTATATTGTCTAAATGATTTGTGTTTAATTTGGTAAATCCTTTTTAAGTATTTGGTTTGGTTTTGATCAAAATTTGTGTCCCGTGTTCTTCGCTTCACTGTTACTGTAACTGGGTTTCCAGACTTCCGAATCAAGACAAAAAGTTCCGAATGAAAGCTTCATTCGGAAACTTCCGAACCAAGCACTAAGTTCCGCATCAGTTATTTCCGAATCAGAAGTTCCGAACCAGTCCTTCATCCGGAAGATTCCAAACTTCCGAATCAACAACCTTCATTCGGAAAGTTCCGAATGAGTATGTTCCGAATGAGTATGTTCCGAATGAGTAGGTTCCGAATGAGTATGTTCCGAATGAATGAATAGTTACTTCCGAATCAGCAAGTTCCGGATGAGTGAATAGTATCTTCCGAATCAGTTAGTTCCGAATCAAGGTTTAAAGTTCCGAATCAGTTATTTTTGAGTATTTTAATGTTACTGTTTTACTGTTGATTAATTTACTGTTTCTTTACTCATATTTAACAATGTACATGTTAACTTTAATTTTAATTTGAGCTTTAAATTTTCAACCAAGTTTTTGTTAATCATAATTAAAGTAATTGCCTTTGATTTAAACTTTCATTTCCACTTTTTATTAGACTAGAAAACCCAACTCCTTTATTTAGTAACCAAGAACAATCATTCCACTTAAGACCTAGATCAATTCGAGAGGATATCGAGACTTAATCTGAACCCATAGCAAAATCCGAATATCAAATGGCGCCGCTGCCGGCTCTTCTCGTTAAGATCAAAAGTTTTTTGTGAGAAATTGGATTTTGGGATCCGTTCCCCGTGAACGTTACTTTTTCAAGAAAATCTTCAAAAACAACTAAAAAATATAAAATTTTCAAAAAATCCTAAAAATTAAAAAACAATAAAAACCAAAAATATTTTTGCTTTGTTTTTCTTTGTTCGTTCTTTTGCAGGTGTATGCGCACTCGATCCACATCTTATCAAGAGCCCGAGCCTCTCGATAACTTAGACATGGCGGGTGTACAAAACAACAATAACATACCACCTCCGAACAACAATAATAACAACAACAATCCGCCTTTCAACAACATGAATAATAACAACAACAATGAGCACCTTCCGGATAATCGCCCAATGATTGAATTGCTGCAAGCTCATGTTGATGGCAACACGGATCCAATTGTCATCCCTCCAATTGCCGCCAACAATTTCGAGCTCAAGTCAGGCTTTATCCAGATGGTCTCAGCTCAACCATTCTTGGGACGCACCATTGATGACCCACACGACCATATCAAGAGATTTCTACAACTCACCAACACGGTCAAGTTCAATGGAGTTTCACAAGAAGTGATAAGGTTACAACTTTTTCCCTTTTCTTTAGAGGGACAAGCCCGGCATTGGCTTGCTAAGGAACCGCCACAGAGTATTCTCTCGTGGACGGATTTGGAAACAAAGTTTATCAACTACTTTTTTCCACCCTCTCGTACTACCGCTTTGCGGAATGAAATTATAAATTTTGAACAAAAGTACGAAGAGTCATTCAGTGAATCTTGGGATCGTTTCAAAGATCTTTTAAGAAAATGCCCACAACATGGTTTTACCAAAGTACATCAAATCAATACTTTTTACAATGGTTTAAGCATGAGTGACCAAGATTCACTGAATAGTGCCTCAGGGGGTAATTTATTGGCTAAGACTTCCAATGCTGCTTGGGATATCATTGAGAACAAGTCTCGTGTGCAAACCAAGAGCGTTAGGACCAATGTTGCTAGTGCTAGCACTAATGACAGCGATAAGCGATTAGACAAAATCACCACGCTTCTTGAATCGCTTGTCACCCACACCGTCAGCAACAACAACAGCAACAACGCCAAAAATGCACAAGTGAACGCTGTCAGCCAACCTTGTGAGATATGCGGTGGTCCCCACTCTTACACAACTTGTACCGCCACCCAAGATTACCCTGCTGAGAATGTGAATGCGGCATATGGCACCTACCAACAACCTGCTTATCAAGCTAGACCTCAAGGTGACCGTAACTTGCTTAGCTACCGCAGCAACAACTATCTTTCACCACCTGGCTTTCCTCCAACCAACCCAAACCAACAACAAAACCTTAACCGCCCTACTCAACAACAACAACAACCTCGACTACCATATATCCCACCTCACAAGCAGCAACAACCACCTCAACGTAACAATCAAGTATACCAACAACCTGCTTACCAACCACCTGCATACAATGCTCCTTCCAACCAAACCAACACTGCACTACACCAAGAGGTCGCAACCTATATGAGAACCAATGATGTGATAGTGGGAAATCTCCAAGAAGAAGTGCGCAATTTGAAGGCAGATCTGGTCAAGCAAGGAAATGATTTGCGAGCTGATATGAGAAACACGTTGGATAGCCAGACTAATGATCTGAGGAACATGATGGCTAGTTTTTTCCAAAGTAGTCAACCCTCTTCTTCGGGTACTCTTCCGAGTAACACCGTTGCGAACCCAAGAGGGGAGATGAAAGCAATCACTACTAGAAGTGGTAAAGGTACCAAGGAACCCGAGCTTCCTATACCTCCACCGGTGGTTGTGACTAAGGAGAACGAGTCACCTGCTCCCATTCCTCATCCTTCTCCTTCCCCAATTTCTCCACCTCTTCTTTCTACCCCTCCTCCACCCGTGGTTGTGAGTGATCCTATACTCCCAAAGACTTCCTCTTCTTCCAATATACCTTATCCTTCTAGGTTGAGGAAAGAGAAGCAAAAGAGCAAGGATGATATTCAGGTTTCTAACTTTCTTAAAATGTTTAAACAACTGAATTTCAATATCTCCTTCGCTGAGGCTCTCGCTCACATGCCCAAATACGCCAAAATGTTTAAAGACCTTCTGAGCGACAAGGAAAAGCTCCTCGACATTGCCAACACCCAACTTAATGAGAACTGCTCTGCAGTGCTCTTAAGGAAATTGCCAACCAAGCTTGGTGATCCGGGTCGTTTTCTTATCCCTTGCAATTTCCCGGGAGTAGAGAATTGCATGGCCCTAGCCGATTTAGGTGCCAGTATAAATCTCATGCCTCTAAGTGTTTGGAAGCAATTATCTCTCCCAGAGCTAGTCCCCACTAAAATGACTTTGGAATTGGCCAACCGTACGGTTGCTTATCCAGTGGGGATAGCCGAAGATGTCATCGTAGGAGTCGACAAATTCACCTTCCCTGCTGATTTTGTTGTCGTCGACTACGAAATGGACCCCCGTGTGCCACTTATTGTTGGTCGTCCATTCTTGAGGACCGGTCGCACTCTTATTGATGTTGAAGCCGGAGAGCTTATCATGAGAGTGGGTGACGACAAAGTAGTCTTCAACATGGGAAAGTTGTCCAAACAGCCTTATTCGTATGAGAGCGTTAATTGTATTGACGTTCTTGATGAGGCTTGTGAAGAACACTTTAATGATGCTTGCAAAAGTATTCCTACCTCTCTTCCCAATGTTGAGACCGTGTCCTCCATTGATTCATCGCTGTCTCTATTTGGAGATAGTGATTTATTCTGGAACAATCTTGAAGATGCCATGGGAGATGCGAATTTAGCTACTAATGATTCTCCCACCGAAGGGGATGAAGATATGAGTTTCTTTGACAATCTTCTCACCGAAGACAATTCTTCGCCTCCATCTCCCACGGTCATTGCTATCGATACTCCGACTTTGAAAACGCCTCCCGTCGAAAATCCTCCGGATTTGGAACTAAAGGAGTTGCCGCCACATCTCGAGTACGTGTTCCTTGACGACAACAAGAAGTCGCCCGTCATTATTGCAAAGGATTTGAAAGATGAAGAGAAGACTCGCCTCGTTGCTGTGTTGAAAGCTCACAAGAAGGCTATTGCGTGGAAAATCTCGGATATTCGTGGAATTGATCCTCACTTCTGCACACACAAAATTCTCATGGAGGACGACTATAAGCCCACTATTCAAAGCCAACGAAGGGTGAATCCAAAAATCCATGAAGTCATCAAAACAGAGGTTATCAAACTTCTTGATGCGGGTATGATTTACCCTATTTCGGATTCACCATGGGTTAGTCCAATCCATTGTGTGCCCAAGAAGGGCGGAATAACCGTTGTTCCCAATGAACACAACGAGTTGATTCCCACTCGTCTCGTTACTGGGTGGATAGTTTGTATAGACTACCGCAAACTCAATGATGCCACGAGAAAGGATCATTTCCCTCTACCTTTCATGGACCAAATGCTTGAACGATTAGCCGGTAATGAATATTACTGCTTTCTTGATGGTTTCTCGGGTTATTTTCAAATACCCATCGATCCCCAAGATCAAGAGAAGACTACATTCACTTGTCCCTACGGCACTTTCGCTTACAAAAGAATGCCTTTTGGATTATGTAATGCGCCTGGGACTTTCCAAAGGTGCATGTTAGCTATCTTCCATGATATGGTTGAACAAACCATGGAAGTCTTCATGGATGATTTCTCGGTCTTCGGGGATTCCTTCTCTGCTTGCCTTGCCAATTTAGAACGTATGCTAAAGCGGTGCGAAGACACTCGCCTTGTTCTAAATTGGGAAAAATGCCATTTTATGGTAAAAGAAGGCGTCGTGCTTGGACATAAGATTTCGAAAGCCGGTCTTGAAGTAGACCGTGCTAAAGTTGATGTTATAGCAAAGTTGCCTCCACCTTCCACTGTGAAGGGTGTGAGAAGTTTCTTGGGTCATGCGGGCTTCTACCGCCGATTTATCAAAGACTTTTCTCAAATCGCTCGCCCGATGACCCACCTCTTGGAAAAAGATACTCCTTTTATCTTTTCCAAAGAGTGCCTTGATGCCTTCAACTCGCTTAAGGATAAGCTAACTAAGGCACCCGTCTTAGTTACCCCTAATTGGGAGCTGCCTTTTGAGTTGATGTGCGATGCTAGTGATTTTGCTATTGGAGCGGTTCTTGGACAAAGAGTGAATAAACACTTCCAACCAATCCATTACGCTAGCAAGACAATGACTGGGGCACAATTGCATTATACGACAACCGAAAAAGAGCTTTTAGCCGTTGTCTATGCTTTTGAAAAATTCCGCCCCTATCTTGTCCTTTCTACCACCATTGTGTACACCGATCATTCCGCGTTGAAGTACTTGTTGACAAAGCAAGATTCCAAACCAAGACTTCTTCGCTGGGTTTTGCTGCTCCAGGAATTTAAAATCGACATCCGCGATAAAAAAGGAGCAGAAAACCTAGCCGCGGACCATCTTAGTAGACTTGAGGATCCTTACCAAGGGGATCATCCGACCAAAGAAATCAATGATTCTTTTCCTTTGGAGACCTTAATGTCTATAAACTCGAAGCCGAATGAAACCCCGTGGTTTGCGGACTTTGCAAACTACTTGGCGGGTGGAATTCTCAAGGAAGGGTTGACGTCCCAGCAAAAGAAGAAGTTCTTTACCGACATCAAGACTTACTTTTGGGACGACCCTTACCTATTCAAACAATGTGCTGATCTGATAATTCGCCGATGTGTTGATGGACCGGCAGCGTCGGACATCCTTGATGCTTGCCACAAAGGACCCACCGGTGGTCACTTTGGTCCCAACTACACCGCAAAGAAAGTGTTTGATTCGGGATTTTATTGGCCCTCCATATACCGTGACGCTCACGATATGGTTAAGCGATGTGATGTTTGCCAAAAGCAAGGCAAAATCACACATAAAGACGAGATGCCTCAGAATTTCATTCAAGAGTGTGAAATTTTTGATGTTTGGGGTATCGACTTTATGGGGCCATTCCCTTCGTCTAAAGGAAACAAATACATCCTTGTAGCCGTTGACTACGTTTCAAAGTGGGTTGAAGCCAAAGCTTTGCCTACTAATGACGCAAGGGTGGTTTGTAACTTTTTGAAAGCTCTATTCGCTAGATTCGGTGTGCCTCGCGCCATTATTAGTGATCGTGGGACTCATTTCTGCAATGACCAATTTGCTAGAGTCATGGCTAAGTACGGTGTAAATCATCGTCTTTCCACAGCCTACCACCCACAAACTAATGGCCAGGCTGAAATATCCAACCGAGGGCTGAAGCGAATTCTTGAAAGGACCGTGGGAGAGCATCGTGCCTCATGGGCTGATAAATTGGATGATGCTTTGTGGGCTTTCCGTACTGCTTACAAGACCCCGATCGGCTGTACGCCTTATCGTCTTGTGTACGGGAAAGCGTGCCACCTCCCCATTGAGTTGGAGCACAAGGCTTATTGGGCCTTGAAGTGGGCTAATTTTGATATTAACAAAGCCGGTGACCTACGCAAGATCCAACTCAATGAGCTGAACGAACTTCGGAATGAGGCTTATGAAAATTCTTTGATCTATAAGGAACGAACTAAGCTCATTCACGACTCTAAGATCAAAAACCGAGAGTTCCATGTTGGAGACAAAGTCTTACTTTTTAACTCTCGGTTGAAAATCTTTTCGGGAAAGCTCAAATCTCGTTGGTCCGGCCCATTCACCATTGCCCAAATTTTTCCATATGGTACTCTCGAGCTCGCTCAACCTAATGGACCTAATTTTAAGGTGAATGGCCAACGAGTGAAGTTGTACTTTGGTGAGGACACCTCTAAGGAGGTGATACCATCCCTCACCACGTTCCCCATGAACTAATTTTGGGTCGAGTCAGGCTCGTGACTCGGTTATCAAAAACAAGCGCTCCTCGGGAGGCAGCCCGAGTATCTATCCTTGTATGTTTTAATCCCCTAAGTGTAGGGGGGACTTCTATATGTGTTTGCCTTTGTGTGGTGATGTGATTACAGGGATAAGTGCACTCTTGGACTCTTTGAAGAACCGTGCTCCCGTGTTTACCCGAAATCCGGTTCTATCTCTCAACTATCGTGATTCAATTTTCGTCATACTCACATTTGAAATTGATCACGTTAGTCGTCTCTTCCTTAACTTGAGTTAACCAACGTGCACAATGTCCTAAGTGTAGGGGAACCTTTTCCCACATGCTTAAACATTGAGGACAATGTTTATCTTAAGTGTAGGGGGGACTTCTATCGAAGTTTTAAGTGGACTTTTCCATGAAAATGCCTTCAATTAACCGGAAAATCCTATTTTTCAACATTTTTCAAATTTTTAATTAACTTTGGCCATTTAGTCGTAATTTTTAAATTTTTATCGTTGTTTTCATATGTATATATTCCACAATAAAGTCAAAAATATTAATAAAGTGGTGTAGCTAGTTTAGAAGTTTTTGACATATTAGGCCCGTTGCGTTTATTTTGACTCAACCCGAATAGACTTATCCAAGTTTATTCTAGCTAGTATCCTTAACCATGTAGACCTTAATTGGTTTATTAGGCTAAGTGTCCACGAGTCTCATTACTTTAGATTTTAAATTGTGGAGGACGAGAAATGATAGAGTCAATTATAAGTCGGTATTCTTGCGCAAGCTCACTTGGTGTAATTATTTGCCTATTCTCCCATCACTTGCTAATAATTTATCTGCAATAAGTAAGGTCGTACGATTTGAAAAGTTACTTAGCTTCTAGCCCAAGATCGTTTAAAAGTTGCTCGGTAATGATAAGAGTTCATAGCCAAGGCATAACTTATGAAGCGGGGCGCGAAGATTGGCGAGTCCGAAAAGGCCCTAACAAGGCATGAGGATTCAATTTTATTGCTGAAGATCCAAAGTGATGTGAAAAGCATTATTCCTAAAGTCAATATGAAGGATCAAGACTCACGACGAAAAGCAATCAACTCCCATAAAGATCATGGAGAAGTCTATCCGAAAAGACCCTAACAAGGTATGAGGATAAATAGATCCAAGTCCGAAAAGGAGGCGGATCGTTGTATCTCAAAATCCCAATTAGAGATTGAAGAAATAATCATGAAGTCGTGGTCAACAAAGTTGGAGTACCCCTCAAAAGTCTCCAAGCGAAGAAACTCTATTATGATGAGAAGACCATTATCTCAAGAACGTCTCTCGAAGATATGAAGTATGAAGTACATGCCAAATATCGGCCCGAGAAAGGTCTCAAATCGTGAACCAAGTTATGCCAAGATATGAACTTTTTGATATCCCGAGAAGCAGTTTTAAGAGATTTTGTCCTTTAGCTAACTATTGATCAAATCGTCCTACTTTGCTTTCAGCCCTAATAAACTATCGAAATAAGTCCAAAAATGCATCTTCATGATCATTCTAAGACAAAAATAAAATATAAGAGATACACCTAGGAATAAGGGAGTTTAAGCATTTAATTAAGCCATGTGTGTAAGTGTTTGAATTGCTAACTTATAATAACAATGATCTCGTTTTTAAGCTTAGTTTGGGGAACGTGAAACTTGAGGGTGATAAATCTTCGCAGCACCAAAGCCCTAATGTAAGTTATCGATTTCTTTGCAAGTTATTTCCATGTAGCTATTTTCACGTGAAAATGGTTTTCTATCCCTTTGTTATCTTTGAAGTTTTATTTCTTTAATTTTTGTTTAGTAGACTTTTAAATAAGGCCAAGGTTGATTAATTATGAGAAAAGTGTAAACTTGCTTTATCACTAAGCATTGCATGAGGGCATGGCAATGGTTAAGTGTAGGGGATTTGATAGGTGTGTAAACACCCATCCTTTTACCACTTAATTCGGGCTAAAACGAGACCAAAACACGTATTTAATATCATTTGTTTGGAATTATGCGTGGTTTTTGTGTTTATTGTGTTTTCAGAGACAACCGAATAAATATTGAAGAAAACATGGGATTGCACGGGTTTTACTGAAGAAAAAGACTCAAGATAAAGTCTATTGTCCAAGAGATGCAAAAGATTTGAAGTCGCTGGGCCTATTCGAAGATTTATCGAAGAAAAGGACCAAAGATGGAAGATTTATATAAGTCGAAGAAACTCAAGTCTATTAAACGAAGAAATTAAAAGACGAGTTGAATTTAATCGACAACAAATCCCGAATCAGAATCGAAAACGGAAACTTTTCTGAAAAGACGAAAAGACACGAAGAACGGGAGAAAGCCCACTCACCAACCAAAGGAAACACCTATAAATAGGCCATCCCACACACATTTTAGAGTTAGCTAGTTTTTCTTTCTTCCTCCCTTTTCTTTCCTCCTGGTTCGTAGAACACCATCACCACTAGGGTGATTGGTGATTTTTATCTTTAGTTCTTTAATCTTGTAATTTTAATCCTTGTTTAATCTTGTCAAAACATTAATCATTCAATTCAAAGTTTTGTTTAATCTTTCCATTTAATCTTGTTCATCTTCATCTTTATCTTCAAGTTCTTAAGTTTTATTTTTCTTGATTTGATCTTCAAAAGTTGTTAGAATTTGTGTTTTTATTAGTGGGATTTGTTACTTATATTGTCTAAATGATTTGTGTTTAATTTGGTAAATCCTTTTTAAGTATTTGGTTTGGTTTTGATCAAAATTTGTGTCCCGTGTTCTTCGCTTCACTGTTACTGTAACTGGGTTTCCAGACTTCCGAATCAAGACAAAAAGTTCCGAATGAAAGCTTCATTCGGAAACTTCCGAACCAAGCACTAAGTTCCGCATCAGTTATTTCCGAATCAGAAGTTCCGAACCAGTCCTTCATCCGGAAGATTCCAAACTTCCGAATCAACAACCTTCATTCGGAAAGTTCCGAATGAGTATGTTCCGAATGAGTATGTTCCGAATGAGTAGGTTCCGAATGAGTATGTTCCGAATGAATGAATAGTTACTTCCGAATCAGCAAGTTCCGGATGAGTGAATAGTATCTTCCGAATCAGTTAGTTCCGAATCAAGGTTTAAAGTTCCGAATCAGTTATTTTTGAGTATTTTAATGTTACTGTTTTACTGTTGATTAATTTACTGTTTCTTTACTCATATTTAACAATGTACATGTTAACTTTAATTTTAATTTGAGCTTTAAATTTTCAACCAAGTTTTTGTTAATCATAATTAAAGTAATTGCCTTTGATTTAAACTTTCATTTCCACTTTTTATTAGACTAGAAAACCCAACTCCTTTATTTAGTAACCAAGAACAATCATTCCACTTAAGACCTAGATCAATTCGAGAGGATATCGAGACTTAATCTGAACCCATAGCAAAATCCGAATATCAAGGCTGCACCGAACCCGAAGGGGTTTCGGTTTGGCCAAACCGACCACCACCAAGACCATATGGTCTTGGTTGGTGTGTGTGGGTCCCACGGCAGCATCAAGGCACGGGGTACCCCGAGTTGGTTTGGGGTACGGTGTCGATTTCATGTCCGGTTCATTGTTTTTAGTCTAGATCCGGTTCATGGTGTATGTTTAGTTTTTTTTATGTTTTATGATCTTATGTTAAAAATTAAATTAATAAAATGACATGATTAATTTAATAACATGACTTAGGTTATTTTAATTATTAATAATCATGAAATTAATTAACCTAAGTATTTTATATTTTAGACTTATAATTAATTAATTATTTAAAAACCATGATTTATAATTAATTAAATAACATGGCTTAGCTTATATTATTAATATATAATAATACATGTTTTAACCTAAGTATTTAACATTATTTAATTAAAAACATGTTATACTTTAATTAAATATTTTAACCTATAGTTTAATTTAATTACATAGAATAATTATTAAACTATACATCATATCATATGACTTAGAAAATAATCATGAAAACACTTAGGCTTACATACTTAGCTTATTTAACCAGCTTATTTCTAATTATGGAAACTTTCTATTTTTAGAAACTTAATTAAATAAGGCAGCTAATCTATTTATGGAAACCTTCTATTTTTAGAAACTTTATATTTCAGGCAGCTAATCTATTTATGGAAACTTATTTAATTAAGGTAGCTGATCTATTTATGGAAACTTTCTATTTTTAAAAACTTATCTATTTTAAGCAGTAATTCTATTTTTGAAAACTTTCTATTTTTGGAAACTTCCTATTTTTGGAAACTTTCTATATTTGGAAACTTTCTATTTTTGGTAACTTTCTATTTTTGGAAACTTTCTGTTTTAGGAAACCTGCTATTTTTAGAAAGTTACTTATTATTACATAGTAAGTATAATAACACATGAAATACCATAAATACTTAATCAGATTAAACAGAATATAAGATAAACACGGTTTAAGGCTTAAAAACAGTAAAACATGGTAAGAACACATAAAATAAGCTAAGACATGACATAAAACCAGCTACGTATTTAGTAAGCAAATACTTATTCATGTATGTATTTATGTAGCACTAGTGATTCGGAAGTAGGATTCCTCTTAGTTCATCTTCTTCGTTCACTGGACATAAGGTACGAATTCCCGTCCTTTCAGTATGGACATTCTTTCCTTATTAGGATTCCCCGTATGCAGCCAAATGTTTTCCCGTAGTATAAGTTACGTGTTTGATTGCTTATGTTTAATTAAGATTACCTATAGCCATATACATGCATGACCAGTTTCACCTAGTTATGGAGGTACCATAACCATAACATTGGAGGCACTGATGTTATGACTTCACCACGGCGGAGTGATTGCTCGTGGCGTCCCTTCAGCTTTTGGCCATCTATATTATATGTTGTCCCTAATATGTGATGATTATATAATACGAATTAAAGATGAAAGAAAGGAAGAAATGAGAAGAATTCTAGAGAGAGAAACTAGAGAGAGAGAAGAGAGAGAAAATGGTTGGTGAAACTTGTGGAATATTAGATTAGGAGAAAATGAAATGACCAACACCCTTCCTAACATGCTAGGAAGGGTTTATATAGCCTTTGCTTACATGTAGCTTAATGGGCTATATGATCATGGGTCGGGCTTTCCTTTTGGGCTTTGGTTACTTATTAATGAACCTTAGCTTAAAGTTAAGCCCGTAATAACACGACTAATATACTACCTATTACAACGTTCTAAATATATGATACATAATAAACATATGACCGAGCATTCTTGTTTGGCTCAATATTTTGAGGCTAACAATCTTCCCCAATGAGAGGTCATAAACCTTGGTCATTTAGGAAATTTGTAGAGATTACTAATCTCGCCATAAATGAGTCTTGAACGTGTAATCGTAGTCTTGTTCCTTCATGCTGTGATCTTTGAGCCTTTGTCGTTGTCTTTCGACTTTGTCTTTAGGCTTGAGATCTTCAAATCATCCTTGACTTGTCTTTGCCATCTTGCGATCTTGTGTATTCATTCACATGCTCACACTATTAATTGTTGAATATGTCTTTAGGCATGAGTATGTGGTTTCTAAATCTTTGACTTTGCTGAGTACACCGTGACGCCACCTTCTCGAGACAAAACATAGACACGGACTGAATGGCTTTGACATTCGTCCTAAATCGGTAGCGTTTTACCTCCGGTCGGTGAAGACCCTTATACGATATTAAATATCGTACCTGTGATCAGGTAGATTCAATTAAGAATCTCCTTGACAGGGTTTCGCGGCTGTACTAGCCGTTCTCTTTACTCGACCGTCTCAAAGCAAGACTGCGAACATAAAGAGTAAATCAATTGGATAGATATCCGCTTGATTAAAGTCGTTAATTCAAATTCCTGGAACAAGTTTGATTCATTAAGAATCTTACCATTGTTGCTTTCCAGTTGATACAAGCTTGATTCATAAGAATCTCGCAAGTTACCTACCGTAGCGCTGTTTGAGGTTGACGCTAGAAGGATTTCCATTCGTCACTGTGAATATTAATGAATATCACTCTGAATGTTCTGGCAAGACCATAAAGATATTGCGTAGAAACCTGAAACGAGTTTGAATCAATTCAGAATCAAACCACTGTTGCTTTTCAGTTTTACACATGTTCAATTCATAAAGAATCTTGCATATGACCTACCGCAGTGCTGTTTGATGTTAACACTAGAAGGATTTCCACTCATCATTGTGAATACTAAGTAGTATCACTCTGAGTGTTCTAGCAATATCGCAAGGATATAGCGTAGGACTCTCTTGATCTTCATCCGTGTGTCCTAACGAGATTTGATTGATCTCTTGGCTCTAGACTCGATTTGTGTACTTTTAGTGGTCGGAGGCTGGAGCAGATGCCACCTATTCAATATCAACTATCTCGAAGTGAGAAAGTCAATAGTAGTCATGTTGTTCTCCGTGACAATAAAACAAACTTCTTTTGAGAGAAGCCTGAGTAGCTAGGAAAGGGTTGTGCTTCACATCACTGGGTCCATGATGAGTTTGTCTTCATGATGAGTTGACCCGGTTTCTGCCTAAGTTTTATGGAGGGCTTCTTTCTTTAGACCCTTTATCCTTACATTTCTTTTTCATTCTTCAACCCCTTCAATGCTTACCAAGACATCATTACTAGCACCTTGTTGTGATTGTTCCAGTGCTAGCATCAGTACTTAGTCGGCATTCTGCTACGTTCACATTCTACTCCATCTTTCCTAAGGACTTCTAATAATCTATTGGATTGTCCCTGGGAAGATCCCTCCGGTTCTGGTTGGATCATAGGACTTAAACCTAACCACCCTTTTGACACCAATAACGTCGTGAATTAAAGATGTTGTGGGTATTTGATCGTAACCATGAAAACCACTTTAAATTCTAACAAAGTGTTTGAAAACCATTTAACACCTTGCTAGTTTTGTCGTTTCAGAAATGCTCCCCCTTCACATGTGCATCGATAATCGAAAGTGTTTCGCACTTGTAGGTAAGAGTTAAAGTGCTTGAGTCTTATATTAGATCACATTTTAATCACATTTTCTCCCCTATCTCTAATATATAAAATCTTTTGATATTAGAGATACCAAATTTGATTAAAATATATTTTGAAAAATAGTCTTGAAATCTCCGGGAGAAAGATGTGTTAAGCTTTTGCATGAAGTTAAAATGCTCCCCCTCAAAAATTGATCCAATTGAATTGTCATTGTAAGGATATGATCCACATTTCGCTTTTTGAGGATGGGAGTTGTTGAACACACAATTTTTGAAAGATTTTGAATAATCATTGAGAAATTCTTGAAAAAATTGTGTTCAACGCTTTTTGAAAAATCCTATTTCTTTTTGTCGAAGAGGTTTTTCTAAAGCATAAACTTGAGTTCATAGACTTTGAATGTCTTGACGAATCCACTCAAGTGTAAGAAGATTTCTCTTCTTTTGCTGAGGGTAAGGGTACTAAATCGTACACTCCCCCGTGAATATCGATCGGGGTTGCAATCTGAAAGTGATTACAAGCCATTGTGTTGAGCTCAAAACGTTGAATGTTTTGTGACAAGCTCAACCCGTGATAGATTGCTCTACCCGTTGTTTGGAAATATTTGTCCAAAATAGACAATTTCCTTTTATTAAAAGAAGAAATGACATGTTTTGAAAAATATTTACAACTTTCATTCGAGCTTTATGTACACACCCGTGTCGTTATTGAGCGACATTTCTAGGCACGTCCATATTATCGATACTGAAAGACATGTCGAGAAGAATATTTTTGGATTTTGAAGGATTTTGAATTTTGTGTTTTGCTTTTATGTGTTTTATATTTTTGTATTTTTCTTTTTCAAAGATATTTACAAGTTGATGTTTGATAGATAAATCAAGCAGGCACCTTTGCCAGAATCTCCAGGTCTGCTGGTCAAACATCTCATACCAATTTGCCTAACGAGGTACTCAAATCTATCTTTCGACAGAGCTTTCGTAAACAAGTCGGCTAATTGGTAATCCGTTCCAACAAAGTATAGTTCAACGATACCTCTTTCAACTTGTTCCTTTATGAAGTGATATCTGACATCGATGTGCTTCGTGCGGGAATGCTGTACCGGATTGCAAGAGATGGCTATGGCCGACTTTGAGTCACAGTACATAGGTACTTTATCAAAGTGGAAACCATAATCCGTGAGTTGTGTTCTCATCCAAAGAACTTGAGCACAACACGCAGATAGAGACACATACTCCGCTTCGGCTGATGAAAGTGACGTGCAATCCTGCTTCTTGGAAGACCATCCCACAAGCTTATCTTGACCTAGAAATTGTGCACCACCAGAAGTACTTTTTCGTGTATCAAGACACCCTGCATGATCAGAATCTGAATAGGCCGTTAGAAAGAAACCGGTTTCCCTCGAATACCAGAGTCCCAAATGAATGGTATTCTTAAGGTACCGAAAGATCCGTTTAACCTCCTTGAGGTGTTTTTCAGTGGGTCGTGCTTGATATCGTGCACAATAGCATGTAGCATGATGAATATTTGGTCTGCTTGCTGTCAAGTACATGAGGGACCCGATCATGGAACGATATCTCATTTGATCTATGGGTAATCCCTCTAAGTCAGCATCTAGGGATGTGGTTGATAATGATGTCCCAACGGGGTCACATGAAGTCATACCATGCTTTTTGATTATCTCTTGACAATACTTAGCTTGGTTTATAAAGATACCACTTGGGAATTGGTGAACTTGAATTCCTAGAAAGAATTTTAGTTCGCCCATCATTGACATTTCAAATTTGCTGTGCATTACTTTTTCAAACCATTTTGAAAGTTTTGGGTTTGTAGACCCGAAAATAATGTCATCAACATAAATTTGCACAAGCAAAATGTCATCCCCATATTTATAAGTGAACAAAGTTAGATCAATGGAACCTTTTGAGAAACCTTTGGATACCAGAAATTTTGAGAGCTCGTCGTACCACGCCCTTGAAGCTTGCTTGAGTCCATAAAGTTCTTTGTGGAGACGATACACCTTGTCAGGATAATGAGGATTGACGAATCCTTCCGGCTGCGTGACATAGACTTCTTCCTTCAAAGGACGTTAAGAAATGCCGTCTTTACGTCCATTTGATAGACAGTGAATCCCTTATGTGCAGCATAAGCAAGAAAAATCCTGACTGCTTCCATGCGAGCAACTGGTGCAAATGATTCATCAAAATCAATTCCCTCTATCTGGCCATACCCCTTAGCCACTAGCCTAGCTTTGTTCTTGATGATCGTGTTTTCTTCATCCATCTTGATTTTCCAGATCCAACGAAGATTTAAAGGAGTCACATCGTATGGTCTGTCAACAAGTTCCCAGACTTTAAGTCTTTCAAATTGTTGAAGTTCATCCGTCATCGATTCAATCCAAGCATGATCAGCCATGGCTTCTTTGATGTTTTTCGGTTCAGCTGTACTCACGGCGAGTGCGAACATACAAACATCGCCCTCGGTTGCTAGTTGTCGTCTTGTACGAACAGGCTGTGAAGGGTTTCTAATTACGTGAACCAAAGGATGATCTCGGGTCCAATGATGTGTTGAAGGATGTCGTTGATAGAACGTATGCATATTTGACGGATCAACATGGCGAGTAGAAGACTCTCCAGTTTCGTGTACCGGTGTACCGAATGGGTTGATAAATTCGTCTTCGTCAGATAATGCATCGTCTGCTTGATGTGTGTTCTCTGGAGCAATGACAGTAGTTGTGGATGTTGTAGGATTGATTGTTAATGTGATATTCTGAGGAGGTAAATCTGCAGCAACCCGTGTTGAAGTAGATGAGGTTGTATCCAGTTGTTGACGATGATCGGTATCATCAGTCTTATCATGAGTGTCAGCGGAAGACTTCGATACAACTTGTTTCTCCCCCATGAAATATTCATCATACATTGGTCCATATAACATTTCCAACTCTTCAAGTGTCGTGTCCACTGTCATATCTGCTCTAGGAACATGTTCAGGAACCAGCTTTGAACTTGACGGTTCATTGTTGTGGTCTTGAGTTCCGAGTTTCGTGCGGTTGTGAACGTAAGTCGTTTGTCGTTGTGGATTGGGACTTAAACTGCTTTGTTCAAGTGCCATTGTGTTGCTTACTTGTGAAACCCCTGAGACACATATTTCTCTGATATTTGTTTCTTCAGCAACCAAACTCTGAGAGTGTCTTTTGTTGAACGGTATAAATAAGGAAAACCTTTATGTTCTTGTTGAACCTTTACTTGATTACCTGCACTTGCATCAGTAGTTTGTATGCTTGCATATTTGTTAGTGATATCTTTGTGAGAACCATGTGGGGGTTCACAGTGAACCTTTGTCGTGCTAGAGGGAAATATTTTTCCAGTAGGAACCCATTTAAGACCAGTTGTTTTGAAGATTCTACCTGTTTGTCTCCACTTAAGACAGGGTCTAGGAAACTTAGCTTTCTCATGCACCGCGGAAGACTTAATTGGAGAAAAACTATGTCCTATAGGGTTCCATCTTTGAGATGCTCTAGCTGTTTGGTTCACCTTGTTCAGGACTTTAGTGATGCAATCATCATGAATGGCATTAAACACACATTTATTACATTTCGTGCAAACAAAGTGCTTAGCATCTGAGAAGGATCTAGTGTTCCTAGGATAGGCTGAATTGAGCACATCATAGAAGGGTCTAGAATTCCTAGATGTGTGATTAGCGCTCCTAGGTTTCGGTTGGGTCCTATCTCTTGCTTGTTTCTTTATCTTAGCATCCTCTAGATAGCTTTTATGACCCATGTCATTTGAACTTCGCCTAGGCATGTTCTTGTTGCTATTGCTAGAGTTGCTTAAAAAATCATTCATGTGATTGGGTTTTACATAGGCAGAATATCTTAAGGAGTATCTAGATTGTGGAGTGACAGTGTTTGGCAAATTGCTACGCATGTCAACTTGGGATGCAAACCTCGAGTTCGATGTTTTGGGTCGTTCAGATTTAAACGCATTCGGTTGTCTAGCAACTGAGTGGTTTCTGAATGGTTGAGTAGGAGGTTTCCCCAAGATAGACTGATTTGCTAACTTAGTATCCACATTATTTCCTTTTAGCTTCCTTAATTCATTTTTCACTGCTGTTAATGCAAAGACCTTTTCCTGAATCTGAGCTTTCAATTGCTCATTTTGTAGAAGTAATTGAGCGACACGTTGTTCTAACTTAATGTTTATATTATCAAATATTTCGTTATCAGCATTCGCGTCATTACTATCTACAGTGTCGATAGGTTGCACAGATATTTCACTTACTGAAGCAGGCGGAGGACTTGGATTTTGAGAAGCCAACTTTGATTCTAACAAATTTATTTGTTTCACAAAATGTTCTTTTTCCGCATTTGAATCTTGAATCTTACGATCCAGTTTTTGTTCAAGAACAACGTTTGCTTGTTCAAGTTTTTCAAAATAAGATTCAAATTTGTCATTTTTCTTTAAAAACTCGCGTTTGGCATCCTCAAAATCTTTTGTCTTTTGAGCAAACATAGTTTCAAGCTCATGAATCTTAGAATCAATATATTGATGATCATCATACACAGCATTTAATTCTACCTCAGCCATTGGCTCTTCATCATAAATGGGTCTGATATCTGCATCATCGGCTGCTTGATCATTCCCTGAGTTGTTGTTGGTATGTTGCTTTTCTGATTCTATCCCGCTGCGTTCTGTGACAATCGTACAATCATCCAATGTTTGACCATCATCGACATAGCTCTCGTTCTTCTAACGTGTTCTTTCAGCAATGGACTTCCTTACATCACTCATGTGTTGAAGACATGTCTCCTTGAATTCTTGAACTTCTAACCGAGTAAATTCAAAGAAGTATTTGTTTATGAATTCTCGATCATAGTGTACAGAGACCTGTGTATCAAGGAATTGCTGAAACTGATTCTCAAGAACCAAAATGGCATCTATGGATTCAACCTCTTGAAAGTCATCGTTTGCAAGTTGTTGTTCAAGATTATCTGCATTGAGTTGCATTGTGCTTGTGAATGTCTCAACATCTTGACCAGTTAGTGACATGAATACCCGTTTGAATCCAAGTTCGACGCGAGTGCCTTTTAAATCGTCATTTGAAATAACTTGAAGGTGTGACTGGAGTGATCTAAAGTGTTTCATGCATCGTTCTTTTGCAACCGACATCTTGGATTTGAGTGCATGCACATCTTGTGTTACGGAATCCATAATGAGTGACACAGTTGATGAATTGACTTTGGATCTTAAGTAGATATGGTGTGATTGGTTTGTGGTTGTAATTTCGAAAATTCCGATTTTTTCCCAGTCCGACAATAAATTCCTCAGTCCGACAAAAACGGTAAACAGAAAAATTTGTTCTTACCAAATTTTGAAATCAAGTCCGAAATAGCCAAAAACTAATAGGGAAAAATTTTGAAAAGTGAAAAATTTTGACAAAAATAAAACCTAAAAATGGCCTAAAAATTTGAATTTTGGTCCGAAAATTTGAATTTTTGGTCGAAAAATTTTTCGCATCGCCAAAATTTGAAATCGAAGCATAAATGGCCTAAAAATGGTCTAAGAAAAAATAAATTTTAAAATGGTTTTCCCGCCAAAAAACTCTTTTTTTTTTTAATCTTCGTGTAAACGATATTACGAAACTAATCTAGATGGTGGCTAAGTCGAAAAAATACTCGAACAAGATTTAGCTAAACAAGTCGTCGGAATGTCCATCGGAATGTGCCATCGGAATGTCCATCGGAATGTCCATCGGAATGATCATCGGAATGTGGCTTAGATCGCAATGCACTGTCGGAATCCCAGATCGCAATGTACTGTCGTAATCCCAGATCGTAATCCCAGATCGCAATGTTCAGATCGGAATATGCTCAGATCGGAATGTGGCTGTCGCAATGTGGGCAGAGTAACGTTTCAAGATTGCCTTAAATCCGTCGCAATCCACGATCGCAATAACGATCGCAATAAGCGTCGGAATAAGGGGGCTATCGCAATACTGATCGCAAAGTAAAACCCTAGGGTTATTGCGATCGAAACCGTACTTACCTTTTCCGAAATTGAAGCTGTCGCAATAAGGGACCTTGTTTTTCCAACTTTTTAGGCATCGATTATAGCAACTTTTAGGCAACAAATTTTGCAACTTTTAGGCAACAAGATCGTGTTTTTAACCAAACCAAAACAACCAAATCTTTACAACAAGATTAAAGAAGTTATACGATTAAGAAACATAATCAAAAAACAAGAAAAAACTTGAATTCGAGGAAGAATTATGGATCAAATCAAACGGATCATATGAAAACACAACAACCAATCACATAACTACCCCATGGCGATTGATACCAATTGTTGTCCCTAATATGTGATGATTATATAATACGAATTAAAGAAGAAAGAAAGGAAGAAATGAGAAGAATTCTAGAGAGAGAAACTAGAGAGAGAGAAGAGAGAGAAAATGGTTGGTGAAACTTGTGGAATATTAGATTAGGAGAAAATGAAATGACCAACACCCTTCCTAACATGCTAGGAAGGGTTTATATAGCCTTTGCTTACATGTAGCTTAATGGGCTATATGATCATGGGTCGGGCTTTCCTTTTGGGCTTTGATTACTTATTAATGAACCTTAGCTTAAAGTTAAGCCCGTAATAACACGACTAATATACTACCTATTACAACGTTCTAAATATATGATACATAATAAACATATGACCGAGCATTCTTGTTTGGCTCAATATTTTGAGGCTAACATTATATTTATCATGTGGGGCGTATGGGTGCATCCTAGTTACATGTTTTTATTCAGGATTTCATGGTGAATGTGGTGTGTGCCTTGCATCCTTCACAAGGAGCTGATCCCTCCTACCCAAAAACCAGTATATTAAATTAGAGGCAGCCCCTCTAATTTTCATGATGAGGTCACCCCTCCAAGTATTCATGCACGGTGGATTTTCATGACCTATATTGGCTAATGGTAAAATATGATAAACAGTTTTTATAAGATAAACATAAGACTTTCAAACTATTAAACTAGTTTTATCAAGACTTAACCAGGTTACTCGGGACTTAGTTTTCTTCCGCTGTTATATGTTATATGCGTATCCTATTCATGCTTTATTGTACATCCGTGCACTGAGCGTATTTGCTCAACCGTTTTCCTTTTCTATGTTCCCAAAACGGCAGGTACTCAGGGACGCTCGTAGACACTAAGAGTACGTGCATATGGACTGGAAGCTGTCTAGCCTTCTTTACTTTATGCATTTCCTTTCTTATGATACTTATGCTTTGGACATTGTTTAGTCCTTTCCTTTATTATACTATGTTTGTGTGTGATGAGATTTACATTTGGACTACCGATGTTTGATTCTGGTATTTCCCTTTTATGGTCAAGTAATGTTTAGACATTTTTCCTTGTATGCTTTGATGACACGCCATAATTGCATGTGACATTTCCATTATCAAAATGGGGTGTTACAATTATGGTATCAGAGCCAAGGCTTCGACCTGTAGGCTCTCAAATATGACCTGTGATTAGTGGGTAGACACTACGGTCTTCCTAGAACTGACAGTTGTTTTCATGCATTCATCATTTTTAAGCATACATATACATGTCATTGTCGCAGATTTTGACTAAGTAATGGTTGGTACAGGACTGGCCCTATTTAGTCGCATGTGTTTTATCGAAACTTTTAGATTTGGGACCGACCCATAGGCGTCCCCTCGCTATGTCTTTTGTTTTGGGTGAACTGACCAGAGGCGTTCACTCTCGAGCATACAAAAGTTATCATAAAACTGTATCATGCATTCATACACAAAATTTTCTTGCATAAAATTTTTCTCGTGAAATTTTGGTATAAATTTTTTTTCATGTATATATATATTTTATGTTTTGATATTTTTAATCATATGTTTTATGTTATACTGTCAGATGGTTCTCACACGCGAACAGGAGCAGCTCAATGCTGCAATTCAGGCTGCCATGCAAGCTTGGCTTCCTCAACTGAGGAATGACATCAGGGCTGAAGTTCAAGCTGCCAACAATCAGCAGCATAATCAGGCACCTCCTCCTCCAGTGACATTAGCAGTATGGCTGGAGAGATTCAACAAGCTCCGCCCTCGAGCTTTTGAGAAGACAGATAGCCCCAGCGATGTTGAAAGCTGGTTGGCACACATCGAGAAGATTTTCAACGCTATGGCCTGTGACCCCGCATACAAGGAGAGGTTGGCATGTTATCGGTTCGAAGGCGATGTACTCAACTGATGGTTAGCATTGATGCAGTCTGAAGGTGGTGACGAGTGGGTTGCTGGTTTGACTTGGGCTCAGTTCAAGGACAGAGTGATGGAGCAGTTCTTTCCCAAGGCTGAGCAGGACAAGCTCAAGAGAGAGTACCATGGGATCCGACAGAGAGCTGGGGAGAATAGCAACGAGTTTATGCAGCGCTTTCTTCGCTTAGCTGGTTTCCTTGGTGCGACAGCAGGTACTCCTGAAGAGCAGGCACATCACTTTAGATGGGCTCTTCGCACATCGGTCGCAAACAATCTGGTGTGTGCTACGTTCAACACTGTAGCACAAGTGGCCGATGTAGCACAAAAACTGGAGATGCTGCAGGAGAGAGATGAGTTCGGGGAAGCTGAAATACCCGACAAGAGGTAAACCTTCGTATTCAAGCGGTGACCAATCCGTATACTTTCCATATGTCAAATTTTCATCTCTTTAAATGTATCTTTCAGGCAGAAAACTGGGGACCGATACGTAATAATTATTTGACGATAAGGTTCGACCTGTCGACGCACTTCCGCTGGACATGAATGACTTCGACATGATTTTGGGCATGGATTGGCTATCCAAGCATCATGCTACCATAGACTGCCATTCATATCGAGTTATCTTCGGTGATGTTAATGCACCAGAGTACATTCATAATGGGTTCATACCCGAAAGGTCTGTACAAGTCATATCCACCCTGCAAGCGCGTGCACTACTGTCACATGGCTGCGAGGGTTATCTAGCTACGGTTCACGACATGGATGCTGAATCCCCATCAATTCAGGATCAACCTATAGTGTCGGAATTCCAAGATGTGTTTCCAGCAGAACTTCCGGGCATACCACCTGCACGAGAAGTGGAATTCAGTATAGAGCTAGTTCCAGGAGTTGAACCAATCTCCAAGGCTCCTTATCGCATGGCTCCCATAGAGCTAAAGGAGCTGAAGGATCAACTGCAAGAAATTCTTGAACAAGGTTTCATTCGACCGAGCGCATCTCTATGGGGCGCACCGGTCTTGTTTGTTAAGAAGAAGGACGGCAATATGCGTCTTTGTATAGACTATCGCGAGCTCAACAAGATTACCATTCGGAATAGATATCCACTGCCTCGTATTGACGATCTGTTTGACCAACTCCAAGGGGGCAAACACTTCTCCAAGATTGATCTTAGGTCAGGCTATCATCAGCTACGGGTCAAGGAGCAGGACATCGCTAAGACTGCCTTTCGTACCCGTTATGGCCACTACGAGTTTGTAGTTATGCCATTTGGCCTGACAAATGCTCCAGCAGTGTTCATGGATTTGATGAACAGAATCTTCCATGAATTTCTGGACAAGTTCGTCATTGTCTTCATCGATGACATACTGATTTTCTCAAAGTCCAAGGAGGAACACGAAGACCATCTTCGTACAGTACTACAGATTCTTTGCCAGAAGCCGTTGTATGCTAAATTCTCCAAGTGTGAGTTCTGGTTAGACAAGGTGGCATTCTTGGGTCACATTGTATCAGCAGAAGGAATCACTATGGATCCAGCGAAGGTTGAGGTCATTACTAAGTGGTCAAGGCCGACATCAGCGACGGAGGTCCGCAGTTTCTTAGGCTTAGCTGGCTATTACCGTAGGTTCGTGGAGAACTTTTCCCGCCTAGCACTACCATTGACCAAACTGATGCGGAAAGGGGAGAAATTCGTCTGGACTGAAGATCGAGAGAAGAGCTTTGAAGACCTTAAGCAGAAGCTAGTATCTACACCTATGCTTACTCTACCATCTGGTACGGGTGGATTTCAAATCTACAGCGATGCATCGGGGAAGGGACTTGGCTGTGTTCTCATGCAACATGGGAAAGTGATCGCGTACGCTTCATGACAGCTTGAGCCTTAGAAATAAAATTACCCCACGCACGACCTGGAACTTGCTGCAGTCGTGTTTGCATTGAAGATATGGAGACACTACTTATATGGAGAATCATGTGACATTTTCACGGACCACAAGAGTTTGAAGTATATCTTCACTCATCGTGAATTGAACATGAGGCAGAGGAGATGGTTGGAACTATTGAAGGATTACGACATAAATCTACAGTATCATCCCGGAAAGGCAAATGTAGTAGCAGATGCTCTTAGCAGGAAGTTCGGAATGATCAACGGCATTAGAATCGAAGAGGAAATCATAAGAGACTTGGAGCGACTAGACATCGAGTACATGGTACGTGGACAACACGGTTACTGGGCTAATCTTAGAGTAGAACCCGAGTTACTATCAAAGATCAAGGAAGCTCAGAAGGATGATGGAGAAATCTGGGCGATAGTACAAAATTTGGAGAAGCAGACATAATTCAGAGTAGATGCAGATGGTATCGTATGGCAGGGCACGAGACTTTGTGTTCCTGATGACCAAGAACTCCGGGAAGCTTTGTTAGCTGAAGCTCATAGCTCCCCATTCTTTATACATCCTGGTTAGACTAAGATGTACCATGACATCAAGCAGTACTTTTGGTGGAGTGGTATGAAACAGGATGTGGCCACTTACGTCTCCAAATGTCTTACCTGCCAGCAGGTTAAGATCGAGCATCAGCGATCTGGCGGTCTCCTTCAACCGTTAGATATTCCAGAGTGGAATTGGGACAAAATCACCATGGATTTTGTTACTGGTCTTCCGCCTACCAAGAGGAAGCACGATGCAATTTGGGTTATCGTTGATCGACTTTCCGAATCAGCTCATTTCTTACCGATCCGCAAGGAAGATTCGGTAAGTAAACTCGTAGATACGTACAGAAGAGAGATCATGAGACTCCATGGTGCACCATCTAGCATCGTCTCAGACAGAGATCCTCGATTCACTTCGCGCTTTTGGAAAAGTCTGCAGAAAGCTTGGGGTACACAACTTAAGCTTAGCACGGCTTTTCATCCTCAAACGGACGGACAGTCGGAGCGAACCATTCAGACATTGGAAGATATGTTGAGGTCATGTGCGTTGGAATGGACGGGCGATTGGGACTATTACATCTGTTTGGTGGAATTTGCATACAACAACAGTTGGCACGCAAGTATCAAGTGTGCTCCATTTGAAATGTTGTATGGCAAAAAGTGTCGCGCCCCAATCTGTTGGGATCAGGTTGGTGAGCGAACACTTAAAGGACCGAAAATCATAGAGATGACCAATGAGAAGATCGCAGTAGCTAAGCAGAAAATTCAGGAGGCACGGTCACGTCAGAAGAGTTACTCCGATAAGCATCGTAGGGATATACACTTTAACGTAGGAGATCACGTCTTCCTTAAGGTTTCGCCGGCACGTGGTGTTAGATGCTTCGGGGTTAAAGGGAAGCTCAGTCCTCGTTTCATCAGACCGTTTGATATCATTGAACGAGTCGGTGAAGTATCTTACCGATTGGCGTTACCTCCGCAGCTTTCGCATGTGCACAATGTGTTTCATGTGTCCTTACTCAGAGGGTACCAGTATCATCCCCTTCACATGGTTCAGTATCCACTGGAACAGATACGTGAAGATCTCACTTTTATAGAAGAACCCGAACGAGTTCTTGACAGACAAGAACGAGTCATGAGAAAGAAGACGATTACATTCGTCAAAATTATATGGAGGGATCATACCGAGCGGGAAGCCACTTGGGAAACAGAGGAGTCTATCCGGACTTCTTACCCTCATTTCATATTTTGAATTCGGGTATGTTCTTCGTTTCCAGTTTACTTTATCTATAACTCGGGGACGAATTATTCTTTTTAGGGGGGAAGAGTTGTAAAACCCGCATGATTTTACCATGAATAGTACCCTTAGGATCGTACGTACTAGATTAAAACTTTCCTAATATAGCATGATTACGATTACGTGTTAGGATTTTACGTATTACGTACGTGTTAGAACACGATAAGTATTTACTACGCACGATCAAGTAATAATTATTTGACGATAATTAATCACGAGCATGCGATCATGAAATCATGAACGTATTTAAAACACAAGCTATTAGTAATTACGTATATATATTTATTACGAGCGTAATTAAATATATTAGATCACGGTATGTACGAAACGAGAACACTTAAAACACGAACACAAATAATCACGAATATATAACTTAACATCGAGACACGGAAAAAGGTACGGGTACCCCAAGTGGGGCCCCTACCTGCGGCTACAAGGACAAATGGGCCAAGCCCATTTGTAAATTTTACTAAAGGGGGGTTAATAGTTTTTCACTACTCATTTTCATTCACCGAAGATTTTAGAAAAACCCTAAAACCCTCCTTCCCTTTTCTTCTTTGTGCCGCCACCCTACAACCACCACAAGGAGGTGGTTTGTGATCTTGGATCTTGGAATTATAGTTAGTGATCGTGTTTGTTCTTCATCCTTTTGATCCACGAATTCGGTAAATCCTTTTTAAACCTTTTCTTTTGATTTGATCATTTAATAAATCAAGAACATGTTATGTTTTTACAAAAACCTAATAAATAAACATGGATCTAACATGATTTGGGGTTAAATAAAATCAAAAGTATGTTTTAAGGGGTGTTTGTTTTTGGCCGCAGGCTGCACCGAACCCGAAGGGGTTTCGGTTTGGACAAACCGACCACCACCAAGACATATGATCTTGGTTGGTGTGTGTGGGTCCCACGGCAGCATCAAGGCACGGGGTACCCCGAGTTGGTTCGGGGTACGGTGTCGATTTCATGTCCGGTTCATTGTTTTTAGTCTAGATCCGGTTCATGGTGTATGTTTAGTTTTTTTTATGTTTTATGATCTTATGTTAAAAATTAAATTAATAAAATGACATGATTAATTTAATAACATGACTTAGGTTATTTTAATTATTAATAATCATAAAATTAATTAACCTAAGTATTTTATATTTTAGACTTATAATTAATTAATTATTTAAAAACCATGATTTATAATTAATTAATTAACATGACTTAGGTTATATTATTAATATATTATAATACATGTTTTAACCTAAGTATTTAACATTATTTAATTAAAAACATGTTATACTTTAATTAAATATTTTAACCTATAGTTTAATTTAATTACATGGAATAATTATTAAACTATACATTATATCATATGACTTAGAAAATAATCATGAAAACACTTAGGCTTATATACTTAGCTTATTTAACCAGCTTATTTCTAATTATGGAAACTTTCTATTTTTAGAAACTTAATTAAATAAGGCAGCTAATCTATTTATGGAAACCTTCTATTTTTAGAAACTTATTTGTTTCAGGCAGCTAATCTATTTATGGAAACTTATTTAATTAAGGCAGCTGATCTATTTATGGAAACTTTCTATTTTTAGAAACTTATCTATTTTAAGCAGTAATTCTATTTTTGGAAACTTTCTCTTTTTGGAAACTTTCTATTTTTGGAAACTTTCTATTTTTGGAAACTTTCTATATTTGGCAACTTTTTATTTTTGGAAACTTTCTATTTTAGGAAACCTGCTATTTTTGGAAATTTACTTATTATTACAGAGTAAGTATAATAACACATGAAATACCAGAAATACTTAATCAGATTAAACAGAATATAAGATAAACACGGTTTAAGGCTTAAAAACAGTAAAACATAGTAAGAACACATAAAATAAGCTAAAACATGACATAAAACCAGCTACGTATTTAGTAAGCAAATATTTATTCATGTATGTATTTATGTAGCACTAGTGATTCGGAAGTAGGATTCCTCTAAGTTCATCTTCTTCGTTCACTGGACATAATGTACGGATTCCCGTCCTTTCAGTATGGACATTCTTTCCTTGTTAGGATTCCCCGTATGCAGCCAATTGTTTTCCCGTAGTATAAGTTACGTGTTTGATTGCTTATGTTTAATTAAGATTACCTATATCCATATACATGCATGACCAGTTTCACCTAGTTATGGAGGTACCATAACCATAACATTGGAGGCACTGATGTTATGACTTCACCACGGCGGAGTGATTGCTAGTGGCGTCCCTTCAGCTTTTGGCCATCTATATTATATTTATCATGTGGGGCGTATGGGTGCATCCTAGTTACATGTTTTTATTCAGGATTTCATGGTGAATGTGGTGTGTGCCTTGCATCCTTCACAAGGAGCTGATCCCTCCTACCCAAAAACCAGTATATTAAATTAGAGGCAGCCCTTCTAATTTGCATGATGAGGTCACCCCTCCAAGTATTCATGCACGGTGGATTTTCATGACCTATATTGGCTAATGGTAAAATATGATAAACAGTTTTTATAAGATAAACATAAGACTTTCAAACTATTAAACCAGTTTTATCAAGACTTAACCAGGTTACTCGGGACTTAGTTTTCTTCCGCTGTTATATGTTATATGCTTATCCTATTCATGCTTTATTGTACATCCGTGCACTGAGCGTATTTGCTCAGCCGTTTTCCTTTTCTATGTTCCCAAAACGGCAGGTACTCAGGGACGCTCGTAGACACTAAGAGTACGTGCATATGGACTGGAAGCTGTCTAGCCTTCTTTACTTTATGCATTTCCTTTCTTATGATACTTATGCTTTGGACATTGTTTAGTCCTTTCCTTTATTATACTATGTTTGTGTGTGATGAGCTTTACATTTGGACTACCGATGTTTGATTCCGGTATTTCCCTTTTATGGTCAAGTAATGTTTAGACATTTTTCCTTGTATGCTTTGATGACACGGCATAATTGCATGTGACATTTCTATTATCAAAATGGAGTGTTACATTCTAGTTTGTAGGAACAGACATCAAGCAATCTAGAAAAACTTATCCTATTGAACTTGGCTAACTTAAGTGATAACTTTCGCCCATAATCATACCTTAAAGGGTAATCATTGAACACACCACTGTGGTTGATTTCAAATACACAATACTTTTCGGGGGATTCATTAGTCCTGTAAATGGAAGGTACTTCTTAATTAACAATAACGATTAATAAAATTAACTGAAAATACAAACTAGTATTAAAAGCAATGCAAATATTGAACATGCAAATATAACGTACTTATAAAAGTAAGAAAACATTGGGTTAGTACAGCCGATCGCTCTGCTAAGTTCTTATTGATAATTAGGTAAATCTTCCATGGTTGTAGTGTGTGTAGTTCTACTATGTGTGATTTTGAAATCAAACAATAAACTTATCTAATTGTACTTGCCATAATCACTTACTTAATTGTATGAAAGTACGTTTTATGTATTTAGGTTAACATAATGGGCTTTGGAAAGATTTTGAATACAAAATTTTTTTTACTGGGCCTGTTCTACAATTGTGGCCCAATACAAACTGTCATTTTGTACCCATTTTCTGGTAATAAACGATGTCAGACGCTCTGATGAACATAAAAGGTATGTTATCCATAATGAAATTATATTTTATTTTGATCAATTAAGTGTTCATTTGTCTTATATTCATCATGTATTCATTTATAACATTGAATGAATCCCTTAGTAGATTTCTTAGAACTTGACCTTAGTTAAATCAAATCGATTGACTTTTTGTTGAATCATGTCCATTGTATATACCATTTTTAGATGAACCGATAAACATATCATCAGAAATATTGACTGATATTCCCACTATGCTAGAGATAATCGGAGAAGTATATAAACCAAAACCTAAGCCTGGATATTTTTATAAACAAATTCCTCCCTGTAAAGAATTCAAATATGGAAATTTGCCTCCAAAAACAAAATACCAAGCCAGGAAGCAACCAAATAAATTGCCCATCTTAGGACTGACAAAGAAAATCCCACCTAAGGAACCACTTTTCTATGAGGATACACTTTGTAATTATAAGGGATACACTTGTTATGTGTTACTCTAAAGTATCATTAGCTCCAATAAGTAATGTTTAAACTCGTCGAGTATCATAAGCACAAAAATGTGTCCAGAAAAAAAATGGATATAAACATATAAAGGAAGATTAAGGATTACAACTAATGTTTCTTAACTAGAATTTATGTTCTAAGAAGAACCGCAGCATCTACTCGCGATATGCCAAAGCAAAGTTAACGGGGTCATCCACTTCTAAAGATACACCATGTGACAAACGGTATAAGTTTATACACGCCCAAACACCACAATCCCCAAATATACCACCTTGTTTAGGGACATTTTCTCCAAGTTTAAACGTTATAGTGTATTTGGTTGAATAAATGCCTTGCTTATTAAAAACATTGGCACGTCCTAGTACTATAGGGAGGTTAACATGTAAACAATATAAAAAGATATAAGAAAATAACATTTATGTTTAACACTAACCAGATTCCATTAACACAAAAGGGACGATTCCATTCACATTCTAACATAAACGCAACGATTACATTCACATTCTAATAAGACTAACAAACATAAGACTCGACAGACCAAATATTAAACAGGGTGTTCAGGTGGAGAAAATGCTAAGAACCAAAAGATAAACCACCATTCCATAATCTAGTTATCAAAAGACATTAAACTAGTTTTGACAAAAGATTGTAGTGAGCACCAAGAGCTAACCTTCACAAATGCATCACTGGCGGTGCAAGTGAGCAATGAAGAAATTTTTTTTCAGAACCATGATTTGGGTTTCAAGAACTAGCTTCATCAGCTGCCTTTCTTTCTCGAGTTCCTCATTCTGAAGGTCAGCAAGAACTTTGATTGAATCAGATAGAAGGAGAGTTCGTGGATCAAGCATTTGCACCTCCAGCAGCTGCTCACGCCTCACCTTAGAACGGGCATTCAGAGCATTGCACATCTCATAAGTGTCACTAATAAGCTTAAAGTCCTTTTCATTATCCATTTCAAATAGCTTGATCATCATGTCTTTCAAATACAGGGAGTTAGCATCGACAGCCAACTGGTTTAGTCGAGACATTGTTGTGGATTGAAGTAAGGAAGTGTGTGTGTAGATGGATTGTGATGGAAAAGTAGTGGTGATATGAAAACAGAGTATGGGGTAACTTATTTATAGGCCAAAATTTTAAATATAATATTTTTACTCCAAAGGGCAAGAGTGTTGATTAAGTTTCAAGAGGCCATTATAGAGTTGCAGACATAAGACAACCACAATTAATGTGATTAGAAAGGATGCCATAATGCTAACAGGGTAGGAAACTGGTCAAAGTTATTTCAGCCACTTAAATTTTTTACTCCAATTTATTAACCCAGTGTTATGGTAAATGAAGATGGGCCAGCTAAGGTGTGTAGTTGTATCTAGTTACATTGTAACTAAATGTATGTTTATTACAACTAAATATTATACAAATAAAAAAAGTATGGGTTGGGTTAGTATGAAACTAATGTCAAAACAGAGCACTATACTTTCAAACTTTAAATATAATGATTGGATGAATATAAACAGAATTTTTGTTTACCTTTAAGCACTCGCGGACACGGACATACCAAGGCCAAAAATCATAATCATAAGTGCATCCTAAGTCGTAAAAAGTAACTAACCCAGACCAGATATTAAACTGGCCAACACACCAATGTTGCTATGTTTCGTTGATTGGTATATATACCTAAAACGGATTAAATAGACTGTGTATCAACAACTTTTATAACAAAACGGATATCGAATTATTTAATGGAGTTTTTAACTATTACCTATTCAACATCAGTCCACGGTATACAATAACGTTGACCATTAGCATAAAACATGGGCATGCCGTTCTGGAGTAGAAGCTGAACAAAGTAGCAACTAACGATGGCCCAATTTGCTTTCTTAGGTCTAATGTGCCACAAATAGTCGACCCACAAGTCTATGTGCTGTTAAAAGAAACATGCTCAAGTAAATACCAATACCGTATGCAAATAAATCAGTGCATGCTTTAAAGACATACCTCTTCAGTTAGCCAACCAAGACGACTACGGTCTAAGCAAACAATGGCTCGCCAAAAGTTGATATCTACAGTGTATTCATTGCTCCATGGAAATTTACTTTTAATATTTCCTCCTTGAGTAATAAATCGCTTGATATCATCTATACACCACACTATGTCCATAGACCTAGTACGTCGAGAAGTTTCCTACAATAAAAAGTTTCATCCATTCAAAGACAATGTAAAATAGATATAACAAATTGCAAATATGTTATTTGTGTATACATTATACCTCAACCCACAGTTTTACTCTGCTAAGCAAATAAGCGATAGTTGGATCATTTTTTTATGTTGCGATTTTTGAATCTTGACCCACTTAACTATCGGTTTTGACTTTACAGTTACATCATTGGTTTCCATCCTCGTGGTGTATGACAGTTTTCCCCTAGCTTTCTGTGCATGACTTGTTTTGAAAAACTATATCCGCTTTCTTTTCTTCTTTTCTGCCTCCTGCAACATTTTATCTTCTTCGAGCTTCAGCCTTATTGCCTCTTCCTCCAGATACCTCTTCTCCTCTTCCATGTTTTTCTCTAGTTCCAACAATAACCTATCTTCATCTTCTAATGCCAATCTCAATTCTACTTCACGAAGATAATCCTTGCATTCAAATTAATAACTTATATTAACTATGTAAAAAAAAACAAAAAATTACCGAACCTAAAGTTTATAAAATGCTTACATTTGAAACATCGTCATCGGAATTGTCTGTTTTCATCAAGTTTTGGAAAATAGTGTGCATTGAATCACAAATTTTTTTGCAGATACTGGAAGAACAATCAATGCATGAGAAACTCTCCTATATAGTAGTTACATATTAGTTACACTAGATTTACAAAATCAAATTATTAAAATAAGGGTTTAACTTACCATTACATCAATGTGCCTCTCACGACAAAGCACCTGAAATTTAACTTGTTAACTATTATGTAATAGTTACACAATATATAACGAAACAAAAACATATGACTAATAAAAAAACAATTACCTTAATGATTGTCTCTAACTTTAGCACACGGGCATTTAATTCTAAAATAACTCGATCTCTTATAGTATGTTTCTCACAACTGCCTCCAGAGTTCGAAACACTTGTTATGAGTTTCAGAGCAGGGTTCTTGGATGTTTCTTTGCGTGCAGATTCCAACTTAGAAAGATATGTCTGAAAAAGTTTATCATATCGAATAACCGGAGTTTTGGGGATATATTCTTTAAAAAACATTGTTATCTTTCCAAACGGATGAACCGTACTCATCTAATATGGGCCTAATATCAATAGTTGTATTACCATCCTGAAAATAGAGATTTTTAAACTTCATTACTCGTCAAAATATCTCCAATAGTTTTAAACAACCTATCAAAATTACCTTGCAAAAAAACATAAGGAATATAAGATATTTTAAAGATAGATACTCTCGACCAAGAAACTGCTCTTGATATAACATTTGGTTCTTTAATCCACCAACCGTTGCACCTTTCAAACGACTCCATTATCCATATCTATAAAACCAAACAATTACATCATAAGACGCTAACTTGTGTCGGTTTATAACTATAATTACAAATTAAGAGCAACAAAATTTACCTGAAACGCAAACACAAAGCTTTTTAAGTTATATGTATATGTGGGGACATAACTAGGGTCTTTCTCATAAGTAGAAGCTGCGCATCACAGATATTTTCTATTACATCCTTAAGATCTTCATACAAATTTGCCCATATGTGCTCACCCCAAGGAAAGGCATTCCAACTATCAATGTTTTCTACCAATCTAAACAAGCTATCGTCTACTTCTGAATACAACAACCTACCCATAAAAATGACCTCTAAAACTAACAAAAGGCAAAGGTGTACAACATCCAGATCACATAGTTTGGAAAACCTTTCTTCATCCTCCATAACACCGGTTACATCTAAAATTGTTACACCTACGGCTAGCTTCTCAGGAAATATTCTATTACGAAAATCTAGTTGACCAGAATTATACAAGCCAAAACTAACGTTCCCAAATCTCAAACCAGTAATAAGAGCAAATTCTCGACGACCAAAATGCAAAGTATGACCATCCATATAATATATAAGGGGCATATCGTAATGTGAATCATCAACTCGATGATGTTTTCTCAACATATACTCAATCAAATGTGGTTCATGATCATACAATCGTAAATCTAACCAACTTTCAAAACAACTATTCCTAAACAATAATCTTCGCTTTGCATTTAACTTTTGTTTAACAAAAAACAAATAGTTCAACTTACTCCTAATGATGAGCTTCGAAAAAGTTTCCTGTAAAAAGGATCAACGATTTCTGTTACAATTTAAGATCTATACAAAAAAGATACTCATTGCATGTTATACCGTACTGGTTTAATGTTCCCCAATAATGTAAATTAGTTAACAAATCAAACAAGAAAACATAGTTGTAAAAATACCGAGATTAAATACAAGTGTAGTGTTTTCAATTAATTAAATCAGCCAAAACAAATTGTTCTTTTACAAATACACGATTTAATTACAATTTCAGTATAACGGATTTTAAATTTAATTACTGTGACGAAATTGATCAATGGTAATAGATAAACAATAGAAAGTACATAGTGATTGCCATTATGAAGATTATTCTACGATTTTGATATTCAATTACTTTGAGCTTTCCTTTATTTGGTATTCGCCGGCGCCGGACAAGAAACAGAGGAAGAAGAAGGAACGCGGGAGAAGATGAGAGAAAAAGTGTTTTTTTGGGTTTGAAGAAGGCCCAAATGAGAGATGTAATGGGGGTAAATTTTTAGTTGTTGCTCGAATATAATCTTTGGGCTGCCCAAAAGTGGGGTGTACTTATTTGCAGGTATGAAATGACTAATAAACATGTTGCTCAAAATTCCAATTGCCCTAATTCATCTTGTTGCCCTTAAGTACATGGCGTATTTATACCCGACCATTGCTGACAATATTTGCCACTTGTCCATTTCTGCAACAGTTGCCCGGATTCGAAAATACATTAGACCATTTCTAGAAAGAGAAAATTTAGGGGGCGTTTGGTTCATAGTATGTTTTGAAGGGAATTGTAATTGGTGAAAGAAATTGTAATTTGAATGAATTGTAATTAAAAAAGATGTAATGTGTTGTAATTGTAATGTATTGTAATTGTAATTGATATATACTAACTATGTGTTTGGTTGGTTACCAACGTAATGTAATTCAAATTTTATTAAAAAAATTTAAAATAATAATATTTATAAAAAAACAATAAATATTAATAATAGTAAATCAATAAATAAAAATAAAAAATTAATAATAAAAAATATAATAATAATAATAGTAATATTTATCATAAATAATATATATAATAATAAAAACAATAATAATATATAATTAAATAATAATAACAATAAAAATATTATAATAATATCATTAAAAATATTTAATAATAATAATAATAATAAATAATACTAAATATTACTAAATAAAAAATAATAATATTAATAGAATAATAAATAATAGTAATATTTAAATAGAATCATAGTAAATTAATAATAAAAATAATATTTATTTATATTATTTTTTATTTATGAAAATAAAAATAATATTTAATATTTTTTATATTAGTTATTTTGTTAATAAATATTTTGTTAATATATTAATAATATAAAAATATTATTTTTATTAATAGTAAAATTTTTAATGATATTAATTTAATTAGTTATTTTTTTAATATTTTTATGATAATTATTTTTTAATAATTATTTAATTAATATTTTTTTAATATTACTATTTTTAATATAATATTTATTTTATTAATTTTTAATAATAATTTTTTATTTGAATTTTATTTTTAGTAATTATTATATTAGTAAATAGTTATTGTTTATTTAATATTATATTTATTTGAATAACTATTTTAAAAATAATTTTATATTATTATTTTTATATTAATATTTATTAATATTTTATTATAATTTTATTCATATAATAGTTATTATTTTATTAAGGCTATGGTATAAATATTTTATTAATACAATAATAACTATTTTATTAATAAATAATAATTATAATATTAGAAATAATAAATTTTTTAATAATATATTTTAATAATATGAATAATAATAATTATTATTATTTATAAATATTGTGTTTTAAAGTATAAAAATACTGAATTAACGTAATTCAAAATTTTTGATCGAACTTCCTTTGCAATCTGAATTCACTCAATGGATGTAATTGTAATGTCTGAATTACAATTATAACGTAAATCAAACAACCCACGTAATGTAAAGTGAATTACACTTCCTTTGTTTATGTGAACCAAACATGCTATGTAATGTAATTGAATTACGATTAAATTAAATTACATTACATTACAACGAACCAAACGGAACCTTAAGGTATTTTTTGAGAAGAGAATAATGGGAAATAAACCATTTGGTTTTTTAAGTAAATACGGCGTTATCGCGACAAAAAGAAAAAGAAATGTCCTTTAAAAAAAATGAATCTGACAAGACAACCAGTTTAACCACAACTGATCCAAACACTATTCAGTTAAAAAAAATGACAACAACACAGCGACACCCACCGGCGCGTGGGCGCGTGCAACCAGATACTCTAGAATCTTCCCTCTCACGTCTCATCACCGATCACCAAACCACTTCTCTTAAACTTCGAGAACAAACAGGTAATAACAAATAACTATAAAAATTTATAGAATTTGTGCAAAATGATAATTGGTTTTATAAAAATTGTAATTTGAGCAGATAAATATAAGAAAGAAGCGGTGAAAAGTGCATATAAAGTGTCTGATTTGTTAGTTGATGCGGTTAATGGAGGTGTGGAAGAGTGTTATGTTAATGAGAAACGAATTGAAGCTGAAATTAGGGCGTTGAAGACTACGGTTACGCGCTTTGGGAAGAATATCGATCAGTGGCTTGTTTCCACTCATGCCATTAATAGTGCCGTTAAGGTATTGCGGTTTTTTTATATTAATTGGTTCATTATTAAGTTTATGTTTCGTAAGCTCGGTTTTGTGGCTTATTTTGAGTGTATTATGTCATAATAAGATTATGCACGCTCATGTATTTCGGAGTAAGAAGGAAGAAATAGTGTAAGGCGAAAACGCGTAAGCTCATAATCCCAAAAATAAGCTTAAACAAACACCCCCAACTTTGTGTGGTATGAGTTTTATAGAAGGGTTTATGTCATGCAACGAATTTTCTTCATTGTCTCGTTTTGGTATGTGGACTCTGAAAAAGTTGTGTAAATGTAACGAACTTTCATAAAGTGTTCCAATCTGCACATTTTGGTGCCACGTCACGTTATAAATGGTGTCACGTCACGTTATAAATGGCGCCACGTTTGAGACTTTCAAAGTTTCAAGTATGACACGCCATCAAAATGTGCAGATTAGAACACTTGATAAAAGTTCGTTACATATTCAGAGTTCACGTACCAAAATGAGACAATGAAGAAAGTTTGTTGCTATTCTATGCCAAAGAAATGGCATAAGGCAAAAATGCATAAGCTCATAAGCCCAAAAATAAGCTTAAGAAAACACCCCAAAGTTTGTGCTGTATGAGACTATGAGTTCTATAGAAATGAAAATTGTAGATGTATGAAGACATAAAGAAAGTGGTAACTTTAGCATTTTAAATACGTGTAACTGTATGTTTTGAAAAAGTAGTTGCAGTTTGAAATGGCGCATAAATGAATGCCTAGATTAGAAAGATAACTAATTAAAGAGTGATTTGGCAATTTCGTACAACAAAAGGTCTGGCTCATTTCTAAAACATACTTCACGTTGTTTGTGGTTTAAGAGCTATTACAAAGAGAAGTGGCGGCCTTTTCAACCTAAGAAAGTGTTTATATAATAAGAGCGTATAATGTAGAAGTTAGAGCTCCAAAAGCACGTTCCCTAACTGATGTTTAGTTGTAGCCACGTTGTAAGTTGTGAGTTGAGCTTAGCTGGAATTGTGAACTGTAGCCGATTGCTGTGTTGAAGTGGTTTTTAGAAGTAGATGTTGTAGTCGAAAAGCTTAAAATGAAATATATATAAACAAATAAATAAAAGGGTCATTTGTATGTATTCTCAATATCTTATTTTTGCAAAATCAAAGAATTAGTTTTGCAATCCAAAAAAGGCTAGCGCCGCCGCTTGTTGCTCGTTTGCCTTCCACCTCTATGTAAATCCTATTTTGATGAAAAAGGTGAAGTACACTGAAAAAAAATAAAAGATTATTTTTTGTAATGATACAAAAGCTAAAACTCTCAAAAGCTCTTAAGAGTTGCGCGCCAAACATACTCTATATTTGCATTAATTATGATTTTACATGAGCCAAATACACACAAAAGACGAAATTCAGAAGTTTGGGTATAATATGAAAAAAAAAGAAGGCTACACACAATTAGAAGTGACTATTTAGTTGAATTTCTAGGTAATGAACTCTTTTCTCATAGAGATTAGTTTCAAGAATCAGTTTTTTCTGAGTGATAATTGTGAATTGAGGAGTTCTGAGGTTCAAAAAGGAACGTGCACTTTTGTAGTTGAGTAGCTATGCATATGCTAGTTTCTCCAGATCTTGAAGATCAATAGATTAATCCCATGGAAATTCGTCAAATCGAGCGTGCTTTGATTTTTATGACATATTTATTTTCTAAACTGGAAGCTAATTTTTTAATGATTTGTATTTAAGGTTTGATGTTGAACCCTGTTAAGAGATTGGCCCAACGTCACAGGAAACGCTGACTCGGTCACGTTTCGCGTTTCGGATCGTGCGTACCCAAACGCGGTACGATCGCGACTCGAAACGCTCGGGAACGCGTTCTGGTACGCTATTTTTTGCGTTTCCGAACAACATCAATCAGCGTACCGAAGTGAAGCGAAACGTCGTACCAATATGGTTCGGTACGCTGTACTAATATGGTTCGATACGCTGTACCAATGTTAAGCGGTACGTCGTACCAAAATAAACCTGTACACTTATCCACTAAGATTAAATTAATTATATCTTAAAGTACAATTATTTCTCTTTATCAATAATAGTATCTCATGTAGCATGAATTGTTTATGATGATCTGTTATCTCATGTAATTCTGATCTTCTTTTGGGTATGTGTTTCAGAATTCAAACTATCACACATCTATATTAAACAACCTTTTGATTATTGATATATTGTATGAATATTTGGCTTATATGTATACTAATTTAGAAATATATTTTGATTATTAATCTGGTACACCGTACCGAATCGGGTTCATCGTACCAAATTTTATGGTACACCGTACCAAACGAACCGGAGCGTACCGAAATGAGACTACCCCCGTGCGTACCGAATTTTAAGAACCCCGCGTATCGCGTAGTGTGACTTTGGATTGGCCCATAGGGAACATGCATCCAAAAAAGAAAAAAAGGAACCACTATCCATTTAAATCACATCTAATGGTATATATTAATCTTTTTAAATTTAATTAAAAAAACACACTTTCATCCTATTTCTTAAAAATTAAATATCTCTCAAACCGTTAATCGTTATGAAAAAATAATTATACCGTCACGACGGGAATTAAATTATCTTTCTATAGATACGCACTTCTATATACTCTCGGCGAACTTTTTCTAAAAATTTTCGTAAAAAAAATCACATGTGATTCTCGAAAAATTACATGTGATTCTCTAAAACTCATGTTTGATTTATTATTTTAAAAATCACATTTAAATTTGTAATGTCACATGCGATTTGTGAAAATCACGTGTATTTTTTTTACGAGAATTTCAACATTGTAAAATCGTTAAAAGTATATGAAAATAACCGTCTATTAAATGACAAAAATATTTTCGTTATTACTTTAAAATCACATGTGATTTATGTGAATTACATTAAAATGTTTGAATCACATGTAATTCTGTCAATATATTAAAATTTTTGTTGCCATTAATATAAAATATGTTCATTTTACCGGGGTGGAGTCGTCTTTACCCAAAACAAAATATATGTAAAACAAATTGGCTCCTGAATTACATGTGATTCGGTGATAACTAAATGTGATTTTGCTTGCATTACATGTGATTCAAGCATTCCGAAACCTTAACTTTTTTTAACAAACCCCCTTTAGATGAATCACAAGTGATTTTTTAATCATGTGTAATTCAGTTAATATATTAAATTGTCTGTTTTCATTTATGTAAAATATATAAAACAAAATGACTTCTAAATTACATGTGATTTTGTTGAATCACATGTAATTCTGCTTGAATTGCATGTGATTCGGTGATAATTACATATGATTTTCCAAATATATCAGATTCTAAACTTGGTGATTATTTTCTAACTATATCATTATTTATGCAATGTCACCTGTGATTTGTCTAGCGATTTGTGAAAAATCACTAGTGATTTGTGAAAACACTTGTGATTTGTGAAATCACAAATCACTCGAAAAATCACATGTGATTTTAAATCACCCGATTTGTGAAAAACCAAAAGTGATTTATGAAAACAGAAATCACTCGAAAAATCACTTGTGATTTGTGAAATCACAAAAGTGATTTGTGAAAAATAACCAATGCAAAATTACCAATAAAATCATCAAAGATTTTGTATAATCCTCAGCAATTTTGCAAAATCACATGTGATATTAAATCATTGTGATTCAAGATAAAATCACATGTGATTTGTGCAAAATTAGATGTGATTTGTGCAAAATTACATGTAATTTTAAATCATTATGATTCAAAATAAAATCACATGTGATTTGTGCAAAATTACATGTGATTTTAAATCACTGTGATTCAAAATAAAATCACATGTGATTTGTGCAAAATCACATGTGATTCAAAATAAAATCACATGTGTAATTTTGATTGAATTACAAGTGATTCGGTCATAATTACATGTGATTTTGCTTGCATTACATGTGATTCAAGCATTTTGAAACTTTAAATTCTAAACCCACTTTAAATGAATTACATGTGATTTTTTTTTAATCACATGTAATTCTGTCATTATGTTAAAATGTCTTTTTTCATTTATATAACATACATAAACCAAACTGGCTTTTAAATTATATGTGATTTTGTTTGAATCACATGTAATTTTTTGATTGAACTACATGTGATTTGGTTATAATTACATGTGATTTTGCTTGCATTACATGTGATTAAAGCATTTCGAAACCTTAACTTCTTTTAACAAACTCACTTAAGATGGATCACATGTCATTTTGTTTGAATAACATGTAATTCTGTCAATATATTAAAATGCATGTTGTTATTCATGTAAAATATGTAAAACAAATTAGCTTTTAGAATTACATGTGATTTTGTTTGAATCACATGTAATTTTGCTAGAATTACATGTGATTCGATGATAATTACATCTGATTTTGCTTGTATCACAAAAGAATTCAGACCAAAATTAAAAGTAATTTATCAAAATCACATGTAATTTCTTTTGTTAATAACAATATCCAACCAACTCCACAATAACAAAATATAATTCTTCACAATAAAGCAGCATATATCAAAAAATTTAGTTTATTTCAATAAAGAAATTATTATACTTGATTTACATTTTTCGGGTATAAAACAAAACATAATTACGTGTTATAACTTCTTTCTACATCAATGAACATCCCACAACTGATGTAGAAATTCTTCTTATACGAGGCTTCAAATGATCCACTTAGTGTTTCATTATGCTCACAAAAAAATCACATGTGATTTTAGCAAAATTACATGTGATTTTGAGACAAATCACACGTGATTTTATGTATACAAACCTGTAGTAATTATGTGATTTTCCCATAAATAACCTCAAAAGTATGGCGTGTACAAAATTATTTTTCACAAAATACATTATCAAAAGTTAAATATCATTTAGTTATAAGAAAACAAGATGAGCCGAAGTTGGAATGTCGAGTATTCACCGACTATGAGTTTTAAATATTAAGTATCGATCTCGAGTCAAGCTTCGAGCTCGAGTTTTCATATGCCGATCTCGAGTTCTGAATCTAACGATGGACCAAGCTAAAGTTTTAATCTGAATCGAGCTCGAACATGACAGAAATTGGCTTCTTTACACATGTACATATATCTTATCATATTAGAATATTTTCTATGAAGCTTGAGTTGGAATATATCGTTCATAAAATATGGGTCTCCTTATCATGTATGCTTAGGAAATAGTGTACAATTTATACTTTATAGTAGTTGAGAATAAGTAACAACCCTTTACACTTTGGGGTCTGGGCTTTATTTTAAGGACAGAACATTTTCAATTATTGGTGTGTAAGATCTAAATCTTTATCCCAAGTCTCATTGACTTAATACCAGTTCTAAGTCTTTCTATTTAATCAAAAATGGCACTTTCCTGGAAAACAAAGACCTTGAGTCATCTTCTTCGTCGAGTTCTATTGTGATTCGAGTGAGGTGGGTTGCGTTTTATTGTGATTCTGGCGTTGTATTATGATTCTGGCGCTGTGTATCTATTTCCGGCGGAGATTGATATTCTCCGGTGGATGGTTTTTTGGTCACCAGTGTGTGTTTTTATTGTAGAGAGTGGAAATTTTTTAATTAAAAAGGGAGATTTGATGTTTTTTAGAGTTCATATACAAGTGTTGGGATTGAATTGTGACAGTTGGATCAAAATTAATTGGATGGGTGAGATGGTTTCTTTTGTTCTTTTTTTAGATTATGTTCTATCATGATCTCAACTCATCCTTGATTACACTAATATGTTGATCATGATTGAACAAATTAAGAACTGAGGTATAGATATCTACCTATCTACGCGGTTAATTGTTATAGCAGCATACAGAGTTGGACTAATTTCCCAATGATGCAGTCTATATCTAGCTTTATTGGTTTATTTAAAGGTAGGGATACCTCTACAGATTAAGTAGGCATATTTTGTGTACCATGATTTTTCATATAATGCTTAGCGAGTTGGCTGCTTTTGCAGCCTTATATAATAACTGTATGTAAAGCACTATTAAACTACATGAACTGTATAACAAAACCAAAAATTGAAGATATAATGCCTTTATACTGATTAGTGTTGAACAATTGCCTATGATTTGATTGACATCAAAGCGATAGTATCAAAATGGTTTCCTTGTGATAGCACGTTGAACTTGCAACACACAACCACGGCTTCAATTTTTGCTTCATTTATATTTGCTTGTGCAGGAAATAGGAGACTTTGAGAACTGGATGAAGACAATGGAACTAGATTGTAAAAGTATTGCCACAGCCATCTCCAACATTCACCGGTCATGACTCATGATAGCATGTTAAACTCGCAACAGTAAACTACTTGCCAGTGGATTAATGAGGTAATTTCACTTATCCCGAAACTGCTTTATACATCCAGACAGCATCTGTTGACTGTTGTCATACCAGAATGATTTGAAAATTCAAGCCAGCTGTTTAAATAAATGATGTTTGATTTGGAACACATCATCTTTAACACTCACACTCTCGTGCACTTTCTAATACATATACCTTAGTGATTCTGGGGTAACAACACATTTGTGATGGTCATATTTGTTTTTAGGTGTTTAAGAGGTCAGGTATATACTTCTTCGAGTTAAAGATAACTAATGTAAGATCATACAACCAAAAGTTTCCATAATTATTGATGTAGATGCTCTTTCTGGAAATATTGACTTGCTAGATTAAGAAATTGAGGCGTGCAAATATTTTTTTTTTTGGTAACCGTGATTTCCGACACATTGGCCGACTAATGCACGGGGTTTGAGCCCACCGCCACACAGACTCAAACCAGGTAAAGCCCTCCCTTTTCAGGAGGTTGGCGTGGCCACTTCAAGGTTGTTTGCACCTAGCAGGAATTGAACTTGAGACCTCACACACTTTGGAGTGATAGCCACAAATCCTTTTGCCACTAGGCCACCCTCGAGTGGTTTAAGAGGCGTGCAATTTGAATAATGAAAAATAGAGAATGTAGGAAACTGGTGTATCCAAATAAATCTGAATTATCCTGACTTCTGATCATCTGATTGCGTGGGAGTTTTGTTCTAAGATACTGATTCAGCATTTCAGATTATAAAGTATCATCGATCGTATTATACGAAGTTAAATCTGAATGAGAGAATGAAGATCGATATTTTGATTTCCTAGGCCAACATAACCAGATAATTATCTGTGATTTGTTTTTTTAAGCCTAGATAATCAGATTTAGCCATTTAGGGTAACATGTTGAAAATTATTATAATAAAAATAATTGTAGGTAGTTTAATATCTAACTTTAAACGACTATTTAGATTCAAAAATTACAATCAGTGCGTTAAAAATGTACACCCAACAAGCAGTCAAGCACTTGGTTTGTGTTTAATCTCGAATGACTTAACCCAAGAATATTTTGGAATTGTGACAATTATGAAATATATAGGTAAAATAGGTATAAGATATTGAAACTCAAAACAAAAATTTTCTTAATCAAATCTATGAAGATTACAACTTATCTGGTATCTTTTTACCTCTTTACAAGAAGTTGTTATCAGCATAATGGTAGTTATAATTTTGTATTTTGTATTTAATCTTTTGGAATGAGCAGAGTACCATCTTTTTTTCATTTCATGTGGAAATTTTTAGCCAACTAAGGTGCTGATTGTCTAGGTCTTAGCAGACCAAATGGTTGAAGTAAATTATTCCCTCAGCAATATTGTCTTTTTGTTTATTCACAGCAACTAAACTTTCTTTTAATGCTTGATTACAACATTAAGCCGTTTTTAGTGAAATTATGTATAGTGCTTGTTTCATATATTATTGTGTTCAAAGTCTGCTGGTGATATGAATGCTGGGTAATCTGGTGTCTATTGTTCATTATTGTTAATTGGTGTCTCCTCGATGCCATTAATGACTAGCTGCTGGTTACTATTATGCACATGCTAACACTTCTGACTTATGTCGAGTTATGTAAACCAAATAAGACAAGATCAATGATAACATGGCCATGGATGGGATGTAGTTCAAAGAAATTTTATGTTAAGAAATTTTCTTAATTTATATTTTTTTCTTGTTTCAAAATGTTTTGATGTCCTGACTCGAAAATGGTGATGGAAGTTCTTTGATTTTTATGCATTAGGTTGTTTATTTATTTAAATCCTTTCTAGTACTTGTACACGTGACATTTGGTGTTAATATTTGACGTTATATATAAATTAGTCGTTTTTGGTACTACACCTAAAGGATAGGTATATTTTTAATATAGTAGTGTTTTGATTGATTTAAATTTAAGTATATTTAATGGTAGGTAAATTTGGATCATATGGGGTTAGTTGGAATAATACAAATAACAATACTACGAGTATTATATAAATTTAGATTAAGATGCAACTACTGAGCATTAATCATGCAGCTCTAGGCCTATGTAAGTTTTTCAAACCGAATTTACATGATTGTGGCCAGGAGCGGAGCCAGGATTTTTAGTTAAGGGAGGCTAATTATACTTAAGGGAAAGAAGCATAGTGATAGGGGATTTAATGTAGAAAATAGTAGAAAATGGCTTGTAATACACATAAATAATAAGTGAAATAGGTTGATTAGGGGAGGTTTAGCACCCACTAGTCCCCCCACTAGCTCCGCCCCTGATTGTGGCAGTGCACTATTGCAGATTAGAGTCTTAAACTCTTAATAATAGGTCTTTGTACATGGCGCCTTTTGTAATTCTCAGCTACCCGATTCATAAGGTGAATGCCGTAATGATATCAATATGCTTAGAATTAAGGTTTCGTGCATGTTTTAACTGAAGATGATGCTCATTTATGGGGTATATTCTTCTAGAAAGATGTTGAGTGTAGCATATTATTCTTTAAAATGTTAATGCAACCAATGATGCTGCAATAGGAACATATGGTGTATGTTTGGGCGAATCGGGTGGTTGTGTCATGATAGCATAGCCAATAAATATTCAATAGTACAAAAATTACTGTAGTCATGATCAGGCGACATTCATGCCATGTCAGTACTACCTCTGTTTATCCAGGTAAAGTCTGTATGCTGTCCGTTCCTTCTTAAAACCATTATTTTGGATTCATGAGGTTATCATGGATTAGATTATTATCCAGAAGCTCGTTAGGAACTAGAGCCGTATTTAATTTTCCAGGAATATGCATTGAGGCTTAGTGTCTTAACTTCTGAGTGCCTTCCAGAGTCCAGAGGGTTCGTTCATATTTTGGATGCCTGTGACAGTTGCTCATGCTTATGGTCTCTGCATAATCATATCCTTAGGTTTTACGGCTTTCCAGTCGACTATTGGAGGTTTAGCACTTTTGGAGGCTTTTGTGCTTTCCAAAGGTTTTATCATCTTTTGGATTTTTGGCCTCCTGTGAGTCGATTACTTGGTGCGTATGTCTTGATTCTGTTATAGGGTGTGACTGTTGCTTGATGGTCCAAATAGTTGGCTTCCAAGTGATCTTGGTATTGTTTTGCAGAAGTTCTTAGGGACAGATTATTATTACTATATGTATTGTAATTATAATTATTGTTATGATTATCATTATCTTAATTTCCTTTTTAACCACCATCATGGTTTCCAACCTTTGGCAATGAAAAGTCAATGGGGGTTGGGTAAATTAATTATAGGATCAAGATATTGCTTTAAAGATAGTATACAATCTTTGATTAGATATTAGGATGTTAATGCATTCAAATGCTGCTTGGATGACTTCAAACAGGCTGATATGTAAATCTACATGGAAATCCTAATGCTTAACATAGACAATTGTTGTTATACATGAACATGATTGGTTATAAATGCAGACATACAGGAACACGTTATCAATCCAAACTTGCAGTCCATTCCTAGAACGTGAGTTACTTTAGAACTGAAAATGAAATGCAACTGTCTATATCTCCGTGCCATACTGAAACATTAGAGCCAAATAAATTGAGCACGAGTATTCAATTTGAGCCTGATTAACAATTTTGGCGATGATACTTTATTTGTGTTAGTTTCAGCATTTTAATCATAAAGAGGAAGACTCTTTGAGATGCTCATTATTTTTGTATGAAAAACACGTTTGACTGTCTTTGTTTTTTTAAACAGAAAAACAGTTTTGGCTGTTTTTTTCTCATATAAACAATCTATTTGCTGAAAAGAAGGATTAAAGCATTTTTTTCATGACCAGGTTGGCACTTGCTTTTTCTTAAACCTTTTTTTTCCTTTAAATTATATACCATAGTACCCGCGCAATGCAGCGGCGGGTACCCGATAACTATTTTTTAGGGAACAAATGTTACATTTTAACTCATCAAATGTATATTCAAAATAAAATGAAAGTTATAAAAAAAATCAAATCAAATTAAAATAAACTTAATATGAATGAAAAACTAAAATTTAACAAAAATATATTAAAATGGATGTTAAATTGAATAGCACGAAATTTTAAAAAATATGACTAAATTAGATTATAAAAAAAAAATAAAAAAAGATATTTTAATTTAAAAATAAAAGTTTTTAAATAATTTGTTACAAATGTTGTTACAAAAATTGTTACAAAAGTTTGTTTAAAAAAATGAATGGATGAGATTAATTTATCAATTATGATCTAATTGTTTAAATCTAAAATTCTTATATTAATTTTTGGCTTGGAGTTAGGTTTAGTAATTTTAAGTTCGGGATTAAGATCGGAGTTAGGTTTGAAATTAGTCTCTTTATATAATAGTATTGATATAACCTTTTACCTGTTATTGCTTGACATGTTGCGACCGAAAATTTTGTTCGTTATTACTGTAATTGACAAAAGTTATTTTGCATCCTTATTTTTTGTTGCATTCTAAGGGACTAATCTCCACCATTTATTTATCTTTAATCGAATGGTGGAGATTAATCTAAGATTTAATTGGTTAATCCTATTTTCTTGTTTATAAAGTTTTATTTTTTTATTATTTTCCTATTTATCACTTTTTTACACAGAGTTACTATCACCCCTACATATCCACTAACTGTGTGTATCACCGTCTAATCATCTCCCTTTCACCCCACCACCGTCATGCATCACCGTCGGTTGCACACCACCGCTGTCGCCATTGATGGACTAAAATTGACGAGCTTGTTTTTGAGTTAAAAACCGAAGGTATATACTAATTATGAGGTTAATTATACTTTATTAGTATGTAAATTATCAGGTTAATGATTCATCTTATTTTGTATTAGATCCTGAATCTTGTTTGTTTCGTTTGCGTATTCGATGGTGAATGATTAATTATCATCGGTTTGATACTTTTAGTTAATGTATTAGATTATGATTAGCACTAGGTTTTGGTGTATGATTTCGTTTTCGGATGATGAACTGATAGAAATTTTATGCATGTAAGGTGTTCGACAAAAACCGAAGGTATATACTAATTATGAGGTTAATTATACTTTATTAGTATGTAAATTATCAGGTTAATGATTCATCTTATTTTGTATTAGATCCTGAATCTTGTTTGTTTCGTTTGCGTATTCGATGGTGAATGATTAATTATCATCGGTTTGATACTTTTAGTTAATGTATTAGATTATGATTAGCACTAGGTTTTGGTGTATGATTTCGTTTTCGGATGATGAACTGATAGAAATTTTATGCATGTAAGGTGTTCGACAAAACGTCTAAAAGAGGGATACGTAACTTAACAATCAATCACATGTTCCCGCTTGTCCTGTGATTGTGTTGTTTAGTTCTAGAAGTGGTAGGCAACTCGGTAGAGAGCTTTTAGTTAGCTATGAGACGATGTTTAACAAAAAAGTACATACCAAAAATGAGAACACTTATGAAAGTATCATGGCTTTGATACGCCATTAAAGAACTGAAATTGTAGGTTGGAATGTGAATTTTAAAACACCATTAGGCTATATGCGGTTTATTATGAAATACTTTTTAAGCTAGTTGCATGTCTAAACAAACAAATACCCTTTAAAAAAATGTGATATCCAACACCAAAACTTTGTTCATGAGGGTGAAATATTACTGTATTAGCTCATTAGTTTGATGGTTTATAGGTCAATTAGTTTAAAAGGAGCTTTCAGCGGGATAATATACGTGTTCTTGCTAGCGAGTATATTGAAAGAGGTCTTGTTAAAAGTGAGGAGAACAAGTCCAAAATTGGGGGAGCCGATGACGGTTTCATAGGAGATATCAAAAACTCGAAACTCTTGCTTCTGCCATTACAATCATAGATGCTCTTGAAATTCTCACTAGCGCTATACCTAGATGAAGTTTGGTTTCTATCCAACTAAATTTGGTTCTTTAGAATCATGTGTGTGATTCTAGGTGCAGGTTTGGAAAAGAAAGGTTGAACAGTATCTAGTGGACTCCAATATTCCATATACAATTATCATGTTAGACTATTTCAGAAATGAATCTTATAAACTATGAAGAACATACTTCCAAAATTTGTAATCTTTTTTACTACTATATGTGAGAAGAAGGTTGTTCGTTGTCACCCTTTAGGATTTAGGCTTTAGGTCTTGCTGTTATTTGTAACGTATACTTGGTTCTTTGTATAAGAAAGCTAAACATGATCATGTTGGTCTATATTTTTTTTTAACAAAGCTAAATGATCGTTCATATTTTGTTCATATAACAAAGCGAAAAATAATCATTCAGATTGTTGGTTCATATATTTTTTTTCTGAACATTCTTCCAAAACATGAATATATAACTGATTGAAAATGTATCCAAGTATCAATGAATCCTAATCTGATTGAGAACTTATTGTGTTTGCTGATATAGGTTGCCTCTAGTATCATACTTGTATGGGTATTACATCAAACATGAGGACAACATATTTATGGAAACTGTGTATTTTTGGGAACTTAATCTTGGTTAGAGTTGATATTGCATGACTAGGATTTGCTTCAATTCTATAAATGTTGTGCATACCGGTGCAGCTCTTCATTGCTTTGTAAGTAAGTATCCAAAGCTAAAAATTAAAATATGCTATTTTTTACGAAGTAAAACTTGTGTTAATTGTTATTTACACAACAATATTTAATACACCAATCATGACAAAAGCTCTACATTATCAACAATTTTTAATAGTTACAATATTTTTTTCAACCTAATACTCTACCCTATTTAGTATTCGAGGTATTAAGGTTGACTTGAATAAAATTTTAGACCCAACTAACCCGACCTAAATATACTTAAAATTTTCAATGCGCAACCGTTATCACTCCCATTATATAAGATGTTTATTATCATTTGTGAAATTTCATAAACATAGTTAATGTCTAATGTCACCAGTGATATTTGTTATATGACATGTTTAATTTTTTTTATCTAACATGTTTAATATCAATTGTGATACTTCATAAAATATTTACAGTGTAATATCACTTGTGATTTTTGTATAGGAATACCACTTGTGATATTTTATAAAAAAATATTGTTTAATATCACTTGTGCTATTTTAGAACAAGTCTGTTGTTGAACCTTTAATGTCACTTGTGATATTTTATTGTTATATATTTTTTTTATTATATTATCACGTATGAGTTTTTCTAATACTTTTATGATTTTCAGGTATAAGATGGTTTTTATGCTTTTCACATTTTCGCAGCAGTAGAGAAGCACAAGATATGTTGGTTTAAGAATGGTACTTATGTGTCGTAGCATCTTATACGTCAAGTTTCTATTTTCATAGTTTGCTTCTTTTTTATTCATTATGAATATTTTGTAAGTGACACTTATTTATCTACTTATTTATCCATTGTGATATAACACCGTAAGAAATATGAATAGCATTCAAATTGTCGTATTTATTCAATTAAAGTAATATCATACGATAAAACAATGTGACGCTAATTCTGGTACTCTACGTACGAGTAATATCACACGTGATAAAGCAATAGAATGTAAAACTAGTTATAATATTTTACGTATGAGTAATATCACCGGTTAATTGCTTTTTTATATTCAATCATTATCAAATATAACGGTTATCAACTAAGATTTGCTCGTGATTAACACTTATTACCCCTGTCATTGTAATATCATCGGTGATAAACAAATTTGAACCGTTTTTTTCAAAGATTCACATTTGACAACATTTGTCACAACCAATATTATCACCGGTGATAAATAAATAAATAACAAAATCACATGTGATATTACGTTGAATTGTAAAAATGTTAGTTTTCTCTTTAAAATATCACAATTGATGTAAGAGGAAATATCACAAGTGAGAATAATCACAAATGATATAAGACAAAATATCACAAGTGATATTTAAACATTAACTATGTTCATAAAATATCACAAGTGATATTAGATGAAATAGGTCTGAATTCTGGTCGGTAATTACCATTAGTAAAAAAGCTATCAAAAACACTGATTGAGACAACGAGTCAGAAATTTGTCGATAACTTTCTTGTTCGGGAATCTTTGGTAAATTAGCTGTCAAAAAGTCACTGTTCTGTTACAAAAATGCAAATAGTTTCATTCATTGAAGCTCGAATCTATTTACCCCTGCATTTATAATAACTAAAAAATAGATAATAAATAAAATGGAGGAATCGAATAAAATACATCCATTAAGAAAATCTTAGCATTTAAATCATAAAAGTTTTAGTCAAATTAAAATGCAAATCACATAATTCAAAACATTCAAGATCAAACTAGTGTATTTAATACTGTTGGGCCAATGAAAGTTTTAACTATGGCCCAGTCTAGATTTGTTTAATTAGACTAAGTGTTTACTGATCGCTGAGAGGACCAGCGACAGAGATTAGACCAGTGGAAGGCAAAGCCTCAGCTGGCACACCAAGAACATTCAAGTCAAAGACAACGTCACAGAAGTCGAAGACAATCTGAAGTCATACTCACCAGCGATTATGGATAGCTTGGATGTTGAAGGAATGTACTGGTGTTCAAGGATCTCTGAGTTGACAACACTCAGAGATCACTTAAGAACCCTAGAAGTCTGGGATAAGCAAAGCTTATCCAATCCTTTATAGTTTAGACGGGAGAATCTACCAAGTGTTTTGAGCGGGACAAAACAAGAGATTCAAGATAAAGCCTAGTACGACCTAGTGGGACAAAAGGTGAACAGTTGGCAGAATTGTTCACCTAAAGTTGTTTAAAGGTATGTCTCGATTTGGACATGCATTTAATACGTTGTACTCTTCCATTCAGAAGGTGACACGTATCAACTACTCCCACTAAGGAAGCAACCTCGTACACTATAAATAGGAGTGAGAAAGAAGAATTAACTCAACCCTTGTGCTTGGATAATTTATCTAAGTTATTTCTCACCTTGGAACCGCTGAGCCCCCAGCTGTCTACCAGCGTCTCATTGGTTCCCTTGTAAACTTGTATCTCGAATCTAGTTTACTTGTTTCTAGGGTACATACCTTGTTGTCATTCAACGAGTGTATTCATAGCACTTTGTAATACTTTGTTTATAATACTTAATAAAGCATTACGCGTTTGAAAAGTATTTCATTGTGTTTCGTGGTTACAAGAGTTATAGTTTATCAACAACTGTCATATTAAGGGACTTTCAATTGGTATCAGAGCGGTTTGATTTATAAAACTTTTCATAAACCGTTCTTGTTTTTAAAATCAAGATCTTAATATGGCTGATACTATACCTCCTCCACCTTTTGGTCAAACCAGTTTAGGTACCACCTCGACCACCATGCCGGCCACCACATCTACTACCATGCCTACACCAGTTGTAAGCACTGGTAATAATGATGATGACCTTCCCCAACTACTTGATGTTCGAGGAGGGTCATAATACTCGGTTTTTGGCTAAGTATAAAAATTCGTAGTCCCAAGTCTTTTCGAATTGACTATTGGTTCAAAGTGCGACTCAATTGTCTTTTGGTGAATCAAGAGAATGGTTTGGTTTGGTTATCTAATTTTAAGAGCAAGTATGAAAATTGTCGATGAGTAAAGTAGAAGCTTTGACAAAATTAAACTTAAAGTTAATTAGGAAAATACTTGAAACTTAAAACTTTGAAAAACTTTAAAACTTAAAATCTTAGTTAATCGGAATAAATCAATTCATGTCCATCGGAATACACCAAAATCACAACCATCGGAATATCACTAAAATAAGCCATCGGAATAATCAATACAAAGGTCCATCGGAATACCAATCTTAATGTCCATCGGAATGCAACAACAAAATACCCATCGGAATGTTTTCAGATCGCAAAGATCCAGATCGGAATATTGTAAAAACTACTGTCGCAATGTGCATCTATCGCAATGTCGCTGTCGAGAAATGGGCAGCACTTCGTCTTAGCAAAGACCTTGATCCCGTCGGAATGTGCGATCGCAATGCGCGATCGCAATCCAGATCGGAATAAGGGGGAAATGACAACCTGATCGCAAAGTAAAACCCTTAAGGGTTATTGCGATCAAATCTAGTAACCCGTCGGAATGTGGAGAATCAAAACATTGCGATGAACATAAGATTAATCCGAAAATGGTGGCAAGTTAAAAACTCAATAAGCTGCTACAATAAGCTATCCTACCTGAACCTAAAACAATGCAAAAAGCCTAAATTTGACGACTTTGCAAAACGTAGAATTAAACACTTTATGAAAGAAACTTCAACGTGACAAAAACCTTTGAGAAATCCGAAAATCAATAAGCTAGAACTTGAAATAAGCCAATAAGCATAGAAAGCTTATGGCCTAAACGTGTAAGAACTTATGTGTAAACCAAGAAGATTAATCCTTTACTCACGAAAATATCAAGTCATACGAATGAGATGTGTAATTCGGATCAAAGATAAAGTAACCAAGAAGTGTAGAAGGAGATTAAAGAACACAAAACTTAACTTGAAATTGATTAATGGAATCCAAATACAAAGATTAAAGAAAGCTTAAATTTAAAAGTTGAAAACAAAGAAAAACTTAGTGAGAGAAAGTTGGGAACTTTCTCTCTCTAAAACTAGAAAGAAAACTTAAAAAAATAAAGACTAGCTAACCAACCTCCTAATGTGATTAGGAGGGTATTTATAGGGAAGTGGGAGGCATGTGTGGTGCTTTCTTCTTTCTTTTTCTTCTCGACTCGACTTTAATTCTTTGTCTTTCTCGATGTCGTCTCGGGATTAATTAAACTCGTCTTAACATTTCTTCATTTATTTAGACTCGAGTTCTTCGACTTCATTAACTTCCATCTTTAGACTTGTTCTTCGATAAATCTTTAGAATAGGTCTTGGACTTCCGTTCTTTTTGCACTCTTGATCTTTTGACTTCGTCTTTTCCCGTTTTCTTCGATAAAAGCCCGTGAAAGACCGTGTTTTCTTCCTTTTTTAATCTTTTGGTCCTAAAACACAATAAAAACACAAACCACGCATAATTCCGACTTTTACGACATAAATCACACGTTTTGGTCTTGTTATTATTGGAATTAAGTGGTAAAAGGATAAGTGTGTTCACACTTATTAAATCCCCTACACTTGACCATTGCAATGCCCTCATGCAATGCATTAATTTTAAAGCACGGTTTACATTTTCTATCATAAATAACCCACCTTGGCCTTTATTAAATACTAAACATAAAAAGATAGAACAAGTAAATAAATCAAACACTTACATTGGTTTTGGCAGCCATGAACGTTTATCATCCTCAAGTTTCACGTTCCCCATACCAAGCTTAAAAACGAGATCATTGTTATTATAAGTTAGCAAACTAACACGAATTCATGAGGGCCAATTATTCACTTAGACTCCCTTATTCCTAGGTGTATCTCTTATATTTTATTTTTGTCTTGAATGATCACGAGGATGCATTGTTTGACTTATTTCGATCGTTATTTAGGCCGAAAATAAAGTGAACGATTTAATCAATAGTTAGCTAAAGGACCAAATCTTTTAAAACTGCTTCTCGGGACCTCATAAAGTTCATATCTTGGCATAACTCGCTTCACGATTTGAGACCTTTCTCGGACTGATATTTGGCAGCGACTTCATACTTCGAATCTTTGAGAGACGTTCGTGAAATAATGGCCTTCTCTTCATAATAAGAATTTCTTCACTTGAAGTTTTGAGAGATTCTTCATCTTTGGACCACGACTTCTTCATTTTTCTCCAATCTTTATTTTGGACTTTGATATACAACGATCCGCCTCCTTTTAGGACTTGGATCTATTTATCCTCATACCTTGTTAGGGTCTTTTTGGATAGACTTCTCCATAATCTTTTGGGGAGTATTTGCTTTTCGTCGTGTGTCTCGATCCTTCATATTGATTTTCGATAAATGATTCTTCACATCACTTTTGGATCTTTAGCAATAAACTGTAGCCCTCATGCCTTGTTAGGGCCTTTTCGGACTCGCCAATCTTCGCACCCCGCTTCAATAAGTTATGCCTTGGCTATGAACTCTAATCCGTACCGAGCAACTTTTAAACGATCTGGGGCTAGAAGCTAAGTAACCTTTTAAATCGTACAACCTTATTTATTGCAGATAATTTATTAACAAGCGAAGGGAGAATAGGCTTATAATTAACTCACATAAATTCACGAAAGAATACCAAACTTATAATTGACTCTATCATCTCTCGTTCTCCACAGTTTAAAATCTCAAGGAATGAGACTCGTGGATGCTTAGCCTATTAAATCAAAGTTTTGGGTTTTCGAGTCATCTGTAGGATCTTGCAACTTCTTAGACTTTTTCATAGAAATCGCATTTTAAAGTTCCCTTGATAAACGACTCTCTAGGATCAATTATAGGAACTTGCGAAAAGTTCTTGTTCTTAACCCGTGAGAGTTAAGACTTTCGCGTTTTATAGCCCCCTATATAAAAGCCTAGCAAAACTTGACTTAAACACGTTAAGGATACTAGCTAGAGTAAACTTAGGTAAGTAAACTCGGGTTGAGTCAAACTGTTCACGACTAAGAAAAATTTAAAACAACTTTATTGAAGATTTATTCTTGCAAAGAAAGAAAATAAACATAACAAAGGAAAATACAACTATACAACTAGGCCAAAATAGATTAAAAATTTTGTAAAATGTCGAAAAATCAAATTTTCCGGTTAAAATGAGGGCAAATTCATGGAAAAGACCACTTACTTCGATAGAAGTCCCCCCTACACTTGAGATAAACATTGTCCTCAATGTTTAAGCATGTGGGAGTAAACTCCCCTACACTTATGACATTGTGCACTTTGTTTAAATCTTGCTAAGGAAAGGACAACTAAAGTGAATTCAATGTGAACATATATAAAATATGAAATATTGAATCACAAGAGTTTAGGATAGAACCGGGAAGATGGGAACACGGTATCACGGTTCGTCAAAAGTCATCAGGGTGGATCTTTGAAGTTTTAATCCCTGCACAGCACAAGAAACAAGACAACAAACACATACGGGGCTCCCCCTACACTTATTATGAAAGCAGTAAAGGATAGATCACGGATTGCCTCCCGAGAAGCGCTTATTTTTGTTCACCGAGTCACGAGCCTGACTCGACCCAATTTAGTTCATGGGGAACGTGGTGAGGGATGGAATCATCTCATGAGAGATGTCCTCACCAAAGTACAGCTTCAAACGCTGGCCATTCACCTTGAAATTGGGCCCATTTGGTTGAGAAAGCTCAATGGTCCCATATGGAAAGACTTTGGCGACGGTGAATGGACCAGACCAGCGGCTCTTCAACTTGCCAGAGAAGATCTTCAAACGAGAGTTAAAAAGTAAGACTTGATCACCAACGTGGAACTCTCGGTTCTTGATTTTTGCGTCATGAATGATCTTCGTCTTCTCCTTGTAGATCAGCGAGTTCTCATAAGCTTCATTCCTCAGTTCGTTGAGCTCGTTGAGTTGAATCTAGCGATGATCACCGGCTTTGTTGATGTCGAAGTTAGCCCACTTCAAGGCCCAGTGCGCCTTATGTTCCAGCTCGATGGGAAGGTGGCATGCTTTTCCGTACACAAGACGATAAGGTGTACAACCGATTGGGGTCTTATAAGCAGTACGGAAAGCCCACAGAGCATCATCTAACTTATCGGCCCACGCGGCGCGATGCTCTCCCACAGTACGCTCCAAAATTCGCTTCAATCCACGGTTGGATATCTCGGCTTGCCCATTGGTTTGGGGATGATAGGCGGTGGAAAGACGGTGATTGACACCATACTTAGCCATGACTCTTGCAAATTGATCGTTGCAAAAATGAGTCCCGCGGTCACTGATGATAGCACGAAGAACGCCGAATCGAGCGAAAAGCTGCTTCAAAAAGTTCACAACCACCCTCGCATCGTTCGTAGGGAGAGCCTTGGCTTCAACCCATTTAGAAACGTAGTCGACGGCGACGAGGATGTACTTGTCCCTTTGGAGGATGGAAATGGCCCCATAAAGTCGATGCCCCATACGTCAAAGATTTCACATTCCTGTATGAAATTTTGAGGCATCTCATCCTTATGTGTGATCTTGCCTTGGCGTTGGCAAGCATCACAATGCTTAACCATTTCGTGAGCATCACGATAAATGGTGGGCCAATAGAATCCAGAATCAAACACTTTTTTAGCGGTGTAGTTGGGACCAAAGTAACCACCGGTGGGTCCTTTGTGGCAAGCCTGGAGAATGTCAAAAGCTGCCGGTCCGTCAACACATCGACGAATGATCAAATCAGCACATTGTTTGAATAGATAAGGGTCATCCCAAAAGTAAGTCTTAACGTCATTCAAGAACTTCTTCTTTTGCTGGGATGTTAACCCTTTGATGAGAATACCACCCGCTAAGTAGTTTGCAATGTCCGCAAACCACGGGGTGTCATCAAGATTGAGATTTATAGACATTAAGGTCTCAAGAGGGAAAGAGTCATTTATCTCTTTGTTCGGATGATCCCCTTGATATGGATCCTTAAGTCGACTCAAATGATCCGCGGCCAGGTTCTCAGCACCCTTCTTGTCATGAATTTCAATGTTAAATTCTTGAAGGAGTAAAACCCAGCGAAGAAGTCTTGGCTTAGAATCATGCTTAGTCATCAAGTACTTCAACGCGGAATGGTCCGTGTATACGATGGTGGGGGATAAAACAAGATAAGGGCAAAAATTTTCAAAAGCATAGACAACAGCTAAAAGCTCTTTTTCGGTTGTCGTATAATGCAATTGAGCCCCCGTCATTGTTTTGCTAGCATAGTGGATTGGTTGGAAGTGTTTATTCACTCTTTGGCCCAAAACCGCACCAATAGCGAAGTCGCTAGCATCACACATCAATTCAAAGGGTAGCTCCCAATTAGGGGTAACCAAGACCGGTGCCTTAGTTAGCTTATCCTTAAGAAGATTGAAGGCTTCGAGACACTCTTTAGAAAAGATAAAAGGAGTATCTTTTTCCAAGAGGTGGGTCATCGGGCGAGCGATTTTAGAGAAATCCTGAATGAATCGACGATAGAAGTCCGCATGACCCAGAAAACTTCTCACACCCTTCACGGTGGAAGGTGGAGGTAATTTGGCTATGACATCTACTTTAGCACGGTCGACTTCCAGACCGGCTTTAGAGATTTTGTGTCCTAGCACAATGCCTTCTTTTACCATAAAATGGCATTTTTCCCAATTCAGAACAAGGCGAGTGTCTTCGCACCGTTTAAGCATACGACCCAAATTGGCAAGGCAAGAAGAGAAGGAATCCCCGAAGACCGAGAAATCATCCATGAAGACTTCCATGGTTTGCTCAACCATGTCATGGAAGATAGCCAACATGCACCTTTGGAAAGTCCCGGGGGCATTGCATAAGCCAAAAGGCATTCGTTTGTAAGCAAATGTGCCATAGGGACAAGTGAATGTTGTCTTCTCTTGATCTTGGGGATCGATGGGTATTTGGAAATAACCCGAGAAACCATCAAGAAAGCAGTAATATTCATTACCCGCTAAACGTTCAAGCATTTGGTGCATAAAAGGTAGAGGGAAACGATCCTTTCTCGTGGCATCATTGAGTTTGCGGTAGTCTATACAAACTCTCCACCCAGTAACGAGACGGGTAGGAATCAACTCGTTGTTAGCATTGGGCACAACGGTGATTCCGCCTTTCTTAGGCACACAATGGACTGGACTAACCCATGGTGAATCCGAAATAGGGTAAATCATACCCGCATCAAGAAGTTTGATAACCTCTTTTTTGATGACTTCATGGATTTTAGGATTCACCCTTCGTTGGCTTTGAATTGTGGGCTTAAAGTCGTCCTCCATGAGAATTTTATGTGTGCAAAAGTAAGGATCAATTCCGCGGATGTCGGAGATTTTCCAAGCGATAGCTCTTTTATGCTTCTTCAACACGGCGACAAGTCGGGCTTTTTCTTCTTCCTTCAGGTCCTTCGCGATGATTACCGGTAACTTCTCATTGTCTTCAAGGAAAACGTACTCAAGATGAGGAGGTAGGTCCTTAAGCTCAAGAGTAGGAGGATCCTCAGTAGATGGTGTAACTAACGATGGATCATCATTAGTCACCTCTTTAGGAGAGGAAGGAGGAAACGGGTCCTCATTGAGAAGTCTATCAATAGTACGAATGTCTTCATCCCAATCGGTGGACAAATTATCATACTTAATATCGAGAGGACCCAAGCTAGCTTCGAAATCATCCAAGTCACTTTCTCCAAAAGGAGTCAATGCCGGAGCAATTGAGGCAACGGTCTCAACATTGGGTAGAGAAGAAAGAGTACTTTTGCAAGCATCATGAAAATGTTCTTCACAAGCCTCATCGAGAACATCAATAGCATTAACACTCTCATATGAATAAGGTTGCTTAGAAATCTTACCCATGTTGAAGACAATTTTATCGTCACCAACTCTCATGATTATCAATGAGAGTGCGACCGGTCCTCAGGAAGGGACGTCCAACGATTAATGGAACACGAGGATCCATCTCGTAGTCAACGACAACAAAATCCGCTGGGAAGGTGAATTTGTCAACGCCAACAAAGACATCTTCGGCTATCCCCACTGGATAAGCAACCGTACGGTTGGCTAATTCCAAGGTCATTTTGGTGGGGACAAGCTCGGGGAGAGATAATTGCTTCCAAACACTTAAAGGCATTAAGTTTATACTGGCACCTAGATCGGCTAGGGCCATGCAATTCTCTACTCCCGGGAAGTTGCAAGGAATCAAGAAGCGACCCGGATCACCAAGTTTGGTGGGCAATTTCCTTAAGAGAACGGCGGAGCAATTCTCATTAAGTTGGGTCTGAGCAATGTCAAGAAGCTTTTCCTTATTACTTAGAAGATCTTTAAACATCTTAGCGTATTTAGGCATGTGAGCGAGAGCCTCGGCAAAGGAGATGTTAAAATTCAATTGTTTAAACATTTTTAGAAAGTTTGAAACCTGAATATCATCCTTGCTCTTTTGCTTCTCTTTCCTCAACCTCGAAGGATAAGGTATATTGGATGAGGAAGAAGGCTTTATGGGAATAGGATCACTCACAACCACGGGTGGTGGGGAAATAGGGATAGAAGGTGGAGGAGGTGAGGAAATTTGCTCTGTTTCCTTGTTCACAATCACGGGTGGAGGTGTAGGAAGCTCGGGTTCCATATAACCTTTTCCACTACGAGTGGTGATTGCTTTCACCTCCCCTCTTGGATTCGCAACGGTATTACTCCGAAGAGTACCCGAAGAAGAGGGTTGATTACCTTGGATGAGCGAACCAATCATATCACGAATGTTAAGCGCTTGAGTGCTGAAAGAATCTCTGAGGTCGGCACGGATCTCATTGCTCTGTTTTGCCATATCATTCCTTAGCTCGGCTCGAATATCGTTCCCTTGTTTCGTCATTTCGCCCTTCAAGTTGATGACTTGACTCTGAAGATTCATCACCAGCTCCCGATTAGTCTTCATGAATGTCTCGACGTCTGGACTCACTGCCATCGGTTGATTGAGAGGTGGAGCTTGGTACGCTTGAGAATTTCCTTGAGTTGGGTATGGGTTTCGTTGGGATTGATATTGATTGTTAGCACGAGGTTGGGATTGGTTGTTTCGGTTATAGCTTTGTTGTTGGTTTTGGTTTGCAGGAGGGAAACCAGGTGGAGCAAGATAATTGGTGGAACGATAACTTAGCAAGCTACGGTCTCCTTGAGGACGAGCTTGATAGCCTCCCGTGGGATAAGTACCGTAAGCTGCGTTAACGTTTTCAGAATAATTGCCTTGAGAAGAAGGATAATCAGTATAAGAATGAGGACCACCACATGTGTCACAAGAAATAGCGACGGCTTTAGCTTGTTGAAAGTGGTTTGTGGCCATGGCCATGAAATTCTTGTTCATTTCAGCGAGTTGTCGAGAAATTTCAGTCATCTCAGGATTGGAGGTAGTAGAAGAAACGTTGACTCTCGAGTTAGATCTTGAGGATGCGGATGAATCCCAATTCTTGTGGTGAGTAGTCATGTTTTCAATCAACTCTCGACACTCCTCCGGTCTCCTTTTCATAAAAGTACCACCGGCGGCGGCATTGACCGTGTCACGATCACGAAAAGTGAGACCATTGTAGAAGGTATCAATGAGAGTGACGGGGAGCATATTGTGATTTGGACAGTGGTCGATCAAATCATTGTATCGTTCCCAAGCATCAAAGAGCGATTCATCATTGTCTTGCATGAATCCACTGATTTGGTTACGAAGGCTGGTGACCATGGATGGTGGGAAGTAGCGCGACAAAAAGCGTTGAGTCATGTCGTTCCACGTATGAATAGAATTCTTAGGAAGACGGTCAAACCATTTTTTGGCATGGTGAGAAAGCGAGTGGGGAAAAAGTTGAAGGCGAAGGTCATCCATAGAAACACCGGGGTACTTCATGCTTTGGGTAATGGTAATGAATTTGTCGAGGTGTTTGTTGGCATCATCATCCGGAATTCCGCGAAATGGGTTAGTTTGCACTTGCTAGATCATGTGATGCTTCAACGAAAACTCCTGAGCCGTGATGTGCATTGGCGCAATCGGGCCTCCGCGTCCGTTCATGGTGGGTTGACACAATTCCTCCATTGTCCGTAAATCAGGTAGGAGGACATTGTTGTTGTTGTTGTTATTATTATTCAAATTGGGTTGAGGTGGGTTGTTATTGTTGTTATTAACACCAGCCATATCTAGATCTTCACGAGTCTCGGGCTCAGAATAGTTCGAAGATCTAGTACGCATACACCTGCAGAAGAAAAATATACACAGAGAATATCTATATAATCTATATAATCTTTTTGGTGCAAAACCTTTGAAAAAGAATTGCTTTTTATGATTTTTCAATGTTTTTGTATTTTTGAAGAGTTTTATATTTTTTAGGATTTTTAATTTTTTTTTTAGCAAGGAAAATAACGTTCAAAGAACGGATCCCAAAATTCAATGCGTCTCTCACTAAAAACCTTTAATCGTAACGAAAAGAGCCGGCAGCGGCGCCATTTAATACTCGGTTTTTGGCTAAGTATAAAAATTCGTAGTCCCAAGTCTTTTCGAATTGACTATTGGTTCAAAGTGCGACTCAATTGTCTTTTGGTGAATCAAGAGAATGGTTTGGTTTGGTTATCTAATTTTAAGAGCAAGTATGAAAATTGTCGATGAGTAAAGTAGAAGCTTTGACAAAATTAAACTTAAAGTTAATTAGGAAAATACTTGAAACTTAAAACTTTGAAAAACTTTAAAACTTAAAATCTTAGTTAATCGGAATAAAGCAATTCATATCCATCGGAATACACCAAAATCACAACCATCGGAATATCACTAAAATAAGCCATCGGAATAATCAATACAAAGGTCCATCGGAATACCAATCTTAATGTCCATCGGAATGCAACAACAAAATACCCATCGGAATGTTTTCAGATCTCAAAGATCCAGATCGGAATGTTGTAAAAACTACTGTCGCAATGTGCATCTATCGCAATGTCACTGTCGAGAAATGGGCAGCACTTCGTCTTAGCAAAGACCTTGATCCCGTCGGAATGTGCGATCGCAATGCGCGATCGCAATCCAGATCGGAATAAGGGGGAAATGACAACCTGATCGCAAAGTAAAACCCTTAAGAGTTATTGCGATCAAATCTAGTAACCCGTCGGAATGTGGAGAATCAAAATATTGCGATGAACATAAGATTAATCCGAAAATGGTGGCAAGTTAAAAACTCAATAAGCTGCTACAATAAGCTATCCTACCTGAACCTAAAACAATGCAAAAAGCCTAAATTTGACGACTTTGCAAAACGTAGAATCAAACACTTTATGAAAGAAACTTCAACGTGACAAAAACCTTTGAGAAATCCGAAAATCAATAAGCTAGAACTTGAAATAAGCCAATAAGCATAGAAAGCTTATGGCCTAAACGTGTAAGAACTTATGTGTAAACCAAGAAGATTAATCCTTTACTCACGAAAACATCAAGTCATACGAATGAGATGTGTAATTCGGATCAAAGATAAAGTAACCAAGAAGTGTAGAAGGAGATTAAAGAACACAAAACTTAACTTGAAATTGATTAATGGAATCCAAATACAAAGATTAAAGAAAGCTTAAATTTAAAAGTTGAAAACAAAGAAAAACTTAGTGAGAGAAAGTTGGGAACTTTCTCTCTCTAAAACTAGAAAGAAAACTTAAAAAAATAAAGACTAGCTAACCAACCTCCTAATGTGATTAGGAGGGTATTTATAGGGAAGTGGGAGACATGTGTGGTGATTTCTTCTTTCTTTTTCTTCTCGACTCGACTTTAATTCTTTGTCTTTCTTGATGTCGTCTCGGGATTAATTAAACTCGTCTTAACATTTCTTCATTTATTTAGACTCGAGTTCTTCGACTTCATTAACTTCCGTCTTTAGACTTGTTCTTTGGTAAATCTTTAGAATAGGTCTTGGACTTCCGTTCTTTTTGCACTCTTGATGTTTTGACTTCGTCTTTTCCCGTTTTCTTCGATAAAAGCCCGTGAAAGACCGTGTTTTCTTCCTTTTTTAATCTTTTGGTCCTAAAACGCAATAAAAACACAAACCACGCATAATTCCGACTTTTACGACATAAATCACACGTTTTGGTCTTGTTATTATTGGAATTAAGTGGTAAAAGGATAAGTGTGTTCACACTTATTAGGTCACATGTGTCCAATGTACCAGCATTCGATGAAGAGGATTTCTCAAGTTGGAAAAGTGAATTTCTTATATATTTAGATGGCTTAGAACCCTTCTTGATAGAAATCTTAGAAAATGGTCCCTATGTACCACTGGCCGTTTCCTCTACCCCTAAGAGACCCATTAAGAAACCTGTTAAGCAATGGTCTCCAGCGGATAGACGTTTGGCTAACCAGGACAAGAGACTCAAAAGTATCATAGTCTCTTGCCTACCCAAGAACATTATGAAGTCCATCATTAAATGCAACTCTGCTAAGGAGATGTGGACTGAATTAGTTCTAGGGTATGAAGGTCCATAGGAAACAAAAGAAACCAAAATCCAAGCCCTTAGACTTAAGTTTAACGCTTTTAAAGCTTTGGAAACAGAAACTGTTGCACAAACTTATACTAGGCTTAAGATTTTGTTGAATGATTTGGGAAACAATGGAGTTGTTCTACCTAAGGCTGAGGTTAATGCTACTTTTGTCAATAGTTTACCTAGAAAATGGCTTAGCCTAAATCATACCTTAAGAGCTATCAATGCTATAAAGAATGATACGTTAGCCCAATTATTTGGTAGATATAACTATGAAGAAGGGCTAATTGACTCCATTTACAAATCAGAGACTGACAGGTTTACCACCAGTATCACTGGTTCAAAAGCTCTTGTTGCTAACCATTCCTTTCAGGACAACGACTCTGACATTGAAGAGGACACCAGAAGTAGTCAAGAATTTCTTGATGAATTACATGTTGAGTTCCATGACAGAGCTCTTTTAGCTGATCAAAAGAGGTACTACAAGAGATCTGGTAGAGTTGGAGCTGCAAAGGTTGATAAATCCAAGGTGTCATGCTACACTTGTGGAAAGACTGGTCACTATCAAAAGGATTGCTGGTCAAACAAAACCTCCTCTCCAAGCTTCCCTTCATCCAGCAACAACAACAGCAAGAAGAAGTTTTCCACCTCACCTTTCAAGCAAACCTCTCTCTCTGATTCAGAAGGGAAGAAGGACTACAAAGTCAAATACAAAGCCTTGAAAGTTGAGCTGCTAACACTCAATCAGAAAGTCGATGATGCAGCAAAGAAAAATGATATTAAGAAGACTGAAAAAGGTCTGATCGCTGCCTCATTCGACTAGGATGATGAGCCTCTCACTTCTGAGGATGAAGGTACCACCACCATCAGAGCCTTTATGGCCGTCTCTGATGAAGAACCCGTTGTGGGTAAAAGTGAAGCAAGATCTGGTCAATGGGTGGACATCACCATGAAAAAGGTACAAAGAATGTTATATATGGCTGAAGGTCCTGATAGAGACCATGTCAGTGACTATACCTTGGTTGACCTCCACTTTGTGGAAGAGCAAAGAAAAAATCTGTTAAACAAATTTCATAGTCTTAAAACAGAGTTAAATCTTTGCCAATCTGAATTAACAAATCTTAAACCATTTGTGAATCTTGCTAATCAACTTCAAAATGAAGTGAGCAAATTATCCATTGAAAATGAGTCTTTGTTTGATGAAAATTCTGAACTTAGAAAAACCATTGAGAAATGGAATTTGGCTCAATCCACAGTGGAAGAAATAGTCGCCGAATCCATACCTGGTGATGTGGTTCAGGCTATTGGGGGAAAGGGTAGATACAAAAAACATATCCCTGTTCCCAATGTCAAATTTTTCCCTTCAGATGTTTCTTCTCCTTCTTCCACCTCTGTGGATGAGAAGAACTCTGACAAAGAATCAGAGGTACCAGCCCTACCCAGACTCGCTGGTGCTAACCCATCTGATTCCTTGCCTGGCCCAAAACCTCCAACTAAAACCCTTGGGAATTCAATTCTCAAAGTCGCTGATAAAGCGAATAAAAAGGTTTTGTGGCTAAGGACTCCAACAAACCCACTCCTCCCCCTGAAGAGCTTTCTCCCACCAAGAAACTTCTCCTCACCTTGATGGAAGAGGTAAAAGGGTTGAAAGAACAAATCAACCCCATAGTTAATAGTCCATCTGTTAACTCTCTTGGTGAAGGTTCTAGTAGCTCCAAGGGGAGAGCTTTGTTCAGACCTTGCAAGCATTGTCGTTTCAAGAATCACTCATCTGAGGATTGCACTAAGAAACCAAAATGTATCACATGCGAGTCCACTGAACACACATCTAGAGAGCATGAGGAGGTCATTGCGGTTCAAAGAACCAGAACTCAAATGAGATCAAAAACTCCTCATCGACCCTCAAGAAAGGCTGAGCCTAAACCCAGAGATAACTCTTAGGGTTACAGACCTAACCCCCCTGCAAGTACTGTGGTTTCTTCGACCATCACTCGGATGAGTACGAGCATTATCCTGGATGTGACATCTGTGGAAGCATGCGCCATGAACCCAGGGATAGAAACCAAAGAGGGGGAGGTAACCAGAGAAGGACCAATGTCGCTGGTCAGCGACATCATGGACCCACTGGAAAGTGGGTTCATCATAGAAACTAATCTGACTTTGTTATATCTATGTAGGAATATCTGAAGAAATCTGTTTGGTATCTGGATAGCGGGTGCTCCAGACACATGACAGGGGTTAAACAATATCTGCATAGATATAAAAAGGAGTCTGGTCCTAAAGTAGTATTTGGAGATGATTCCTCAGGGGCTACTGAGGGTTATGGCTCAGTGGATTGTAATGGAATAACCTTCACAAGGGTCGCTTATGTCAATGGACTAAAGCACAACCTAATCAGCATTAGTCAACTCTGCGATGTTGGCTTCAAAGTTCTGTTCACCAAGACCCAAGGAACAATCTTCAATCAAAATGATGATGCTGTTCTTATTGCACCTAGGAGAAGGGATGTGTATGTCATCGACATGACATCTTGTCCAGAAGGGACAAACACTTGTCTCTATGCCAAAGCATCTGATAGTGAAAATTGGCTATGGCATAAGAGACTCTCCCATCTCAACTTCAAAAACATTAACAAACTGGCCAAGAATGATTTAGTAGCTGGGATTCCCTCTCTGACCTTCACCAAAGACAGACCCTGCTTAGCGTGCGAGAAAGGGAAGCACCACAGAGCCTCATTCAAGACTAAACAATCATTCTCCATAAATAAGTGCCTCCATCTCCTTCACATGGACTTATTTGGACCAGTAAAACCTCAATCCCTTAATCACAACAAGTATACACTAGTCATTGTAGATGAATTCTCCAGATTCACATGGGTATTCTTTCTCAAAAGAAAGAGTGATGCTGCTGAAAGAATAATGTCCTTCATAAGAGAAATAGAGAATCTCAATGACTACAGAGTTAAGGCTATCAGAAGTGACAATGGCACTGAATTCAAGAATTATGCCATGGAAGCCTTTTGTGATGAAAAGGGAATATCACAGAACTTTTCTAACCCAGGCACCCCTGAACAAAATGGTGTCGCTGAAAGAAGAAACAGAACCCTCATAGAGGCTGCTAGAACAATGCTCAGCGAATCAAGACTTCCTAAACAATTTTGGGGTGAAGCTGTGAACACAGCTTGTCATACACAAAACAGATCCATTATTGTGAAGAGACATGGCAAGACCTCTTATGAAGTATATATGAAGAGAGCCCCTGATGTAAGCTACTTCCATATCTTTGGTTGCCCTGTTATCATTCACAACTACAGAGATCACCTGGGAAAATTTGATGAAAAGTCTGATGATGGATTCTTCGTTGGTTACTCTCTCACCTCCAGAGCTTACAGAGTGTTCAACATCCGCAGACAAGAATTAGAAGAATCCATCCATGTCACCTTCAATGAAGCAGATGTTGTCATCAACCACACCAACTCAGAAGAATGTGACATTGACTTCAATTAAGTTAAATCTTATCCAGTGGATGATTTCTCACATCCCAAGGAATCATCCAAGGGCTGTCACAAGGACTTCCCTTATGTTCATGCATTTGATCCTCATTCAATCTCTGACATCACTCAAGAGGTTGAAAATGCTGAACAAATCACTCCACCCACTACTGTGAATGCTGATCTCATCGAACCAGTCTCTCCTCTTGATGAAGAGATTATGGATGAAGAAATAATTTGTGAAGATCCCTCAGCATTCATTGAACCTGCTGTGACTCCTGATCCCACAGAGACTCCTGTTCCTCAATCCAAATGGAGTAGGAACCAAGATATTCTTCTAGTGAATATTCTTGGTGAACCCTCTGAGGGAGTCACCACCAGAGGCAAATTGAGATCTCTGGAAACCGCCTCAGCGAATGAATGCCTTTTCGCTGATTTTCTCTCTGAGGATGAACATAAGAATGTGGCTGATGCGCTTCTAGATGAAGGGTGGGTTGTTGCCATGCAAGATGAGTTGAATCGGATCAAGAGGAACAAGGTGTGGACTCTGGTAAAAGCTCCAGCTGGGAAGCAAGTGGTTGGAACTAAATGGGTCTACAGAAACAAGAGGGATGAAGCTGGCATGATTGTCAAAAACAAGGCTAGGCTTGTGGTGCTGGGATATAATCAATCTGAGGGGATTGACTATGATGAAACGTTTACACCAGTAGCCTGATTGGAAGCTATCAGAATCTTCCTAGCCTTTGCAGCTTATATGGGATTTACTGTATACCAGATGGATGTGAAGAGTGCTTTCCTCAATAGGAAGCTTGCAGAGGAAGTATATGTCTATCAACCCCCAGGGTTTGAAAGCAGTGAGTATCCTGATCGCGTATGTAGACTTCACAAAGCACTCTATGGGCTGAAACAAGCGCCTAGAGCCTTGTATGAAACCCTATCAAAATTCTTACTTGAAAATAAATTTGTCAGAGGTACCATTGATCAAACCCTGTTCACTTATAGGTCCAAGGGTGATGTCATTTTAGTACAAATTTATGTAGATGATATAATTTTTGGTTCAACCAATATTACATTGAGCAAACAGTTTGCCAAATTAATGACCAAAAAATATGAAATGAGCATGATGGGGGAATTAACTTTTTTTTGGGTTTTCAAATTAAACAAAATTCAAAAGGAATTTCCATTTGTCAAGAAAAATATGTTAAGGATTTGCTCAAGAAGTATGATCTGTCTGATTGTGCATCAGTGAAATACCCCATGCTTCCTCCCAACAACTTGGGAGTTGATGACTCAGGGGTCTCTGTTAATGAGACCTTATATAGAGGCATGATTGGGTCACTGATGTACCTCACAGCAAGCAGACCAGACATACAATTTGCCACATGTCTCTGTGCTAGGTACCAAGCTAGCCCCAAGGAATCTCACCTTGTAGCTGTCAAAAGAATTTTCAGGTACTTAAAAGGATCTCCCACATTGGGTCTCTGGTATCCTAATGGATCAGGCTTCGACCTCAAAGCCTACTCAGACTCTGACTACGCTGGGTGCTGTCTTGATAGAAAGAGCACCTCTAGGAGTTGTCAAATCCTTGGAGGAAAGTTAGTATGCTGGAGCGCCAAGAAACAAAACTCTGTGGCCATGTCATCAGCTAAAGCTGGATACGTAGTGGCCTCTGGTTGTTGTGCTCAAGTTCTCTGGATGAAAAGTCAGCTGGCTGATTATGGGATCATTTATGAAAAGGTTCCCATATTCTCTGACAACATAAGTGCTATATCCATCTCAAACAATCCAGTACTTCATTCCAGAACTAAGCATATTGACATCAGGTATCACTTTATCAGAGACCATATTTTAAAAGGTGATATTGAGCTTCATTTTATACCCACTAAATACCAGCTCGCTGATATATTCACCAAACCTCTGGCTGAGCCAAGTTTTACTAGGTTGGTTGCTGAGCTGGGTATGCTCAATATTGGTAAACAAATCTGATAAATGATCTCTGATCTCTGTCTCTAGGCATTAAAGGGAATCGAATGTAACGAGGTAGTTACATTCCAATGAGACTTAATATATTCTCATATTTAATTCGAATGATTAACCTTTATTGTCAACAACTTTCCCGCTTTCCAAGGGACAGAAATATCACATGAAGAGTCAAGGGGTCCCACTTTTCCGAAAAGGTAATTTTTTGCATTAAATGCTTTAATTGTAAAACGGCTAACCCTTTTATCAAAACCCTTTACTCACTTTTCAAAACTCACATTACTCATAACTTTCACACACACATACTATTCATCTTCTCAAAAACCTTCATTTCTTCCTCACTTCAACAATGGCGTCTTCATCATCTAACACCGCTTTCACCGTCCTGGCCGCCTCGAACGTTGATTTTGGGACACACGATGGAAAAATTGCCTTAAACAATTGTGTAGCTCTCTTGGAACACACCAATTCACTCTGCCAACCTTTGTTCTCCTTCCTCAAAAACTCCACCATTTTTGAAGCCATAACCAGAGTACCCTCCACATGCTACCACCAATATTTGAAGGAGTTCTGGCGGAAGTTGATCAAACCTCTTCACACATCACCTTCAACCTTTCCACACATCCCCAACCTCTCACCTTTGATCTTCATACCTTTGCCAAAGTCATTGGACTTCCTGTCAATGAAGGCATGTCCGCTGTGCCTGCCAGCGCCACTATGAAGAAGGCTCTGGCTACCCTTCGTCCTCATGACGACAATGATAAACCCTTCACCACACAAGGTTTCCAGAACAAATCCCTGATCAAAGTGAACTACTTTTCACCTATTTGGAGGACGCTGATGTTATACATTGTGAAATGTCTGGGTGGAAACCAGGGGTCTCATGATCAACTTAATGGAGTCCAGCAAGCAATTGCTTACAGCTTAATTTGGGGGCAAGATATAGGGATCGCTCATATACTTTACTCTGACCTCATTGCTAAGCTAGAAAACAAAGGGAAGAAGAACAGACTGGCCACCATCTGCTACACAAGATATCTCTCTTTTCTCTTAGAAGATATGCTGGGTGAAGGCTACACAAATGATGAACTTCTCTCCTTCTCCCCTTATCACATCACTGCTGCATCACTTAAGACTCCTTTGGAAGATGAAGTGCCTTTCAGCAGGCACATGATGCAGGTCGCTGGGCTACTGGCTGCTGATGGAGAGCCCTTGATCCCTCACAATAAGGTGAATGCTGAAAGAGAAACTGACAAGTCTCTGTTAAAGACCTCTGTGCAGTTTTCTTCTCAGCCCAAGGTGCCCAAGGAAAAGAAGAAGAAGAGGAAAGACATCCCCCTTTCCTCTGAAACCCCTTCTGTTAATCCTTCCAAGACCAAGAAGACTAAGAACTCTCAGGTATTAGTTTGCCATTTTATTCTCTTGGAGGTTCACATACAATCACTCTCAACATTCTGTAGGAGAGAGTGATGAAGTTTTAGGGTTTGCCTCAACCCATAGAGTGTCTGTGTCAGCACCTAGAACTCTTAGGATTATCTGTACACTCTGTCTTAACACAAGGATATGATTCATTTGTGCTCATAACGCACCCCGATGATCCTTCACCCTCTGGACTGTGCTCTTGTCCATACCAACTCGAGCATGCTATAGGTCCCGACCCAGAGTCTCTGCACTTCACGTAGTCTCTGGGTCCCCTCATTTGAAAAGAGTCCCAAAGAATTTATTCTTTTAGGGGGACTGAATAATCACCCTTAGTCTTCCTAGGGGCAGCGATAAAAGGCGACCATTACCTTCAAATAAATCACAACTAAAAGTGTCCTAAAGAATTTATTCTTTTGGGGGGACTGAATAATCACCCTCAGTCTTCCTAGGAGCAGTGATAAATGATGACCTTTAACTTCCATGAATTCACAACTAAAAGAGTCCCAAGGAGCAATCCTTCAGGGGGAGCTGGATAATCACACCCAGCTATCCTAGGGGCAGCGAACGGCGACCATTCACCATATAATTTTCACAACTCAAAAGAGTCCCAAGGAGTAATCCTTATGGGGGAGCTGGATAATCACACCCAGCTATCCTAGGGGCAGCGAATGGCGACCCTTCAACATAACTATTTAACACTTAAAAGAGTCCCAAGGAGAAATCCTTAGGGGGGCTGGATAATCACACCCAACTTTCCTAGGGGCAGCGAATGGCGATATATATAACTTCATATTTTTCACAATTGGTTACTAACAAATGTCATAACAGGCTCATAATCTTCATGAAGAACAGCAGAATGATGATGCCTATTCCATAGCTGGTGATGAAAATGCTGAAGCCCCCCACATAGATCTCGATGCCATGTCAGACATTGATTCCATGCCAGAGGATGAGGTCTTCATAATTGAAGAGGACTTGACCATTTCAGATTATGCTGATATGGATGCTGATGACGACCAAGTTACATCAGAGTTGAAACCCATCTCCTTCCCATCAATGCCCAATGTGCAAGAACTGGCTGCTAAGGGGCTATTGGACCAGAGGCTCTGTGCACCAACCCCAGTTCCCTTCCCAACCTTACCAAATGTCATGGAACTAGGGGCCAAGCAACACTTAGAACATTTACAACAACTCAAGCCTGTCCATGTTCCTCGAATGAAAGATGTTCAGGAACTCGCTGCTGAGGCTCTCTGGGTTAAGAGGGGTGACATAAGTAAAACCAAGCCCAAAGTCACCAATGATGTCATCCTCTCTGAATTACAAACACTAACCCGTGCTGCTGAGGAACTCACCACCACACTAGAGACTTCACTAACTTCATATGTGGAGTCCTCTATGACTTCCTTACTTCTGCAACTACTGGGAAGTGCCTTGCAAGCTCACCTCCCAGCTGTTCTGGACCAGAGCCTCCAGCAATACATACCATCGGTCCTCACATCAGCTGTCAAAGCAAATGTTGCAGCTATTGCTAAGGCGTCTGAGCCTTCAAGAAAACTTCTTCAAGAGCTGTTGCAAGAGGAACTTAAAGAGATCTGCTTATTTGTTCATCAATAATTCGTTAAGTTCCTCAAGCCTGGATCAGGCACAGCTACTACCGGCGCTATGCCTGAGGGGGAAAATTCAGCAACCTCCACCTCTGAAGAAGAAGAAGACACTGCCTCACCTAAGGGGGAGCAGTCACTTCAACAACCAAAACCTTCAACAGGGATTCCTACACCAAAACCTCTTAGATCCTTCAACCCCAGCACTGATGCAATAAAGAACAAGGGAAAAGGAATTGCTATTGAACAGCCTGAAATAACCCTGCACTCCCTCCAAGAAGAAGGCAGATCTACAACCAAGCTCTCCAAACACTCTGACCTGAACAAATTCAAGAGCGTTGATGAACCACCACTTACCCCAGAGCAGGCAAAGGCTCAAATCTTGGAACACCAAAGGCTGGCAAACATCAGAGCAGCTAAACTCAAAAGCAAAGAAGCTCTGAACAAACTCTCTCCCGCTGTAAAGGAAGCTTAACTGGTTAAGCTCAAAGAATTGGAGGTTAAAAGGAGCAACCTTCTAAAAGAATATGAAAGACTTGTAAACCAAAGAGCTGAACCTGGTCAAATCACCAAGTATGCATGTTACACTGACAAGAACAAAAAAATGATGATGACCCTTTACAGAGAGAACCAACTAACCAACTACAAAGTCTCTAGTGACTTTAAACTCAGAGGCCTCTCTGAATGGTTAGAAATGCTGTCTCTTGCCCAAAAGAAGACTGGGTCTGGTGTTGCCCAAATGATGAAGAACATTCAAGCAAAGCTGAATTGGGTAAGAGACACGACAAAGAAGCTGAAGGTACCTCTGCCTCCTCAACTTTCACAACAACAACCTTCTCAAGGACAAAGGAAAAGAAAAACCCAAATGGGGTCTCTGGTGGAGAAGTTGGTCACTAAAAACATTGTTGTTGATGGGATGCACAGGAACTTGGTACTGCCCAAAGAGATCACTAAACCAGTAGGGGGAAAGTATACTCAGAACCAGATACAGGTATGGTCTTTATGAATGGTAATTGTGAGTATTGCTTTCAGCGGATGAATGAACTACATCTGGCATCAACCATCCAGCTTTTCAGACTCAAACAGGACATCCTAAGGAATTACAAAACAGCTGAGGATTTTGAGTTTGAAGTTGAGCTTGTCATCAACTCTAGGAGTGACAAAGTTGAAGCCCAGAGAATCTGTGATCAAGGCCTCGATCGCTGAAGAACCTTTTTACTTTTTGTTTATGTTTACACCTCTGGGTGTTCTTGTAATATACTAGGTTCTTTATGTTTAATAAAACTCTGAGGTATGTTTGTTAAATTATGTGTAAGAAGAAGCTGTGTACTCACTTACAATAATTTTAGACTTAGTATAATTTATAAACAAATAGGGGGAGATTGTTGGGCTAATGAAAGTTTTAACTATGGCCCAGTCTAGATTTGTTTAATTAGACTAAGTGTTTATTGATCGCTGAGAGGACCAGCGACAGAGACTAGACCAGTGGAAGGCAAAGCCTCAGCTGGCACACCAGGAACATTCAAGTCAAAGACAACGTCAGAGAAGTCGAAGACAATCTGAAGTCATACTCACCAGCGATTATGGATAGCTGGGATGTTGAAGGAATGTACTGGTGTTCAAGGATCTCTGAGTTGACAACACTCAGAGATCACTTAAGAACCCTAGAAGTCTGGGATAAGCAAAGCTTATCCAATCCTTTATAGTTTACGCGGGAGAATCTATCAAATGTTTTGAGCGGGACAAAACAAGAGATTCAAGATAAAGCTTAGTACGACCTAGTGGGACAAAAGGTGAACAGTTGGCAGAACTGTTCACCTAAAGTTGTTTAAAGGTATGTCTCGATTTGGACATGCATTTAATACGTTATACTCTTCCATTCAGAAGGTGACACGTATCAACTACTCCCACTAAGGAAGCAACCTCGTACACTATAAATAGGAGTGAGAAAGAAGAATTAACTCAACCCTTGTGCTTGAATAATTTATCTAAGTTATTTCTCACCTTGGAACCGTTGAGCCCCCAGCTGTCTACCAGCGTCTCATTGGTTCCCTTGTAAACTTGTATCTCGAATCTAGTTTACTTGTTTCTAGGGTTCATACCTTGTTTTCATTCAACGAGTGTATTCATAGCACTTTGTAATACTTTGTTTATAATACTTAATAAAGCATTACGCGTTTGAAAAGTATTTCATTGTGTTTCGTGGTTACAAGAGTTATAGTTTATCAACCATTGTCATATTAAGGGATTTTCAAATACACATATTCATAACATCTTTAAACGTTACCATTTACATATTTGGCCACCAAGGACCTTAAATCTTTACTGATATCACCACGACACCTTCACTTGATTTGGGACAATACTTGTCTAACCTTCAAACTAAAGCATTGTTGTTCCATGACACATAGGTAACGACTTGAGTCATTTGCTGGAACACCACAAAAACCCGCGCAACAAAATACTTCACAAAGTTGTATTCAGTCCCTGCAATGAGAATTAGAACTAAAAGTAAGCCGGGTAGCCAACGACAACTCTGGATACACAAATCATTACACATTAGGTTTCGTCGGTAGCTGCTTAGTCATAAAAATCAAGGTTGCGTTACTGGTACAAGTCAAGTGCATTATAATTTTTGCTAACAAATAGTTTAGATAAAGGTCTAAGGGTAACAAAACACGTTTAGGCTTAATAAAAACCCTCGGATTATCGCTTTATCCATATTAACATATAATATCATAAATCCACCTCCTTAATTAACCAATCTAATACGCAATTTAAAAATATTATACAACAGTAAACTATAGACTTAAGAGTTGAGTTATTTTACAACTTTGTTTTTACTTGCAATCAAGGGGACTAATCCAAGTCATTCATTACATAAGATCAAATCCTATGAATAAAACACGAAAGTGTCATTTTTGCCAAAATATCATAAACATGCGAAAAATCGGCGGAGAGACTAAAATTGAAATTTTCCAAACTGTTTTTATCAATGGTGATAATTCACTAGTAATAAAAACAATGAAATTTCACAACTGATAAATTATTTTATCACCACTGATAAATTATTTTATCACCATTGATAAATTATTTTATCACTGGTGATATATCATTGTTTGTTCACTAGTGAAATATCACCGTTGATAAATCAGTTCGGAAAATTTTCAACTTTAGTCCCTCCGCCCAATTTTTGAAAGTCTTCCATATTTTTTCTTAAATCTTAGGTTAATCTCCAACTTTAAATCAAACCTAAATGTGAAAGAACATTAACTATATAAAACAAGATAACAAACATGAAACAAATGTTGCAAATTCCCACCTTGCGTATGACATTCTTTGATTATCATTAAATCAAAAAAAAAAAATCAAAGATACAACCATTCATGAAATTTACTATAAAAGCAAAAGATCACTTTTGTTCTAGGTGGCTAGCAGCTAAAAGGCACTTGGTTGTCCTAAAAGGCACTTGGTTCTAATAATAAGAGATCTACCAGTAACTTACTAATAGCGTGATCACTCAAATCCACCAAGTATACTACAAATTACTAGGACGTGTATTTTTTATAGGAGCTACCCTTCCGCAATAAGACCATTTTACTTAAATTAAAAACAAATTGCAAGGAAAGAGTGATGATGGATCAACTTTGTTTCACAAATCACTAATAATTTTCTCTAACGTATTTACACTAATCAAGGGGGACAAGTTAAAATATCTACAACCCAATTATTACACTCAGGCTATGTTTGGCAAGAGCTTTTCTAATGCTTTTATAAGCTGTTAGCATTTTTGTTAAAAAAATTAATCTAATAGCTCTGTTTGGCACAACAATTTTTAAGAGCTGTTAGTTTTTTATTTTAAATAAATAGCTCTTAAATAAAAAACTGATTCATACACCTTTTAAAATTTTTAAGAGCTGTTAGAGATGTAAATTACTTATATAACCCCCAACCATATTATAATTTATTTAAATTTGTCCTTTTGAGTCATTTTACATCTTAATGTTACAGTTAACAACTAATATACCAAACACATTTATTAAAATTAACAGCTTTTTAGTAAACAGCTTACAGCTTATAGTTAACAGCTTACAGCTTACACTTAACAGCTTACAGCTTACAGCTATTTTTGCCAAACATAGCCTCAATATTACACTAACACCATTAGCTACAACCCACCTTCGAGTAACTAGCATCAATTGTAGATGCTTCCAGATCCACGAGAAGAAGCCATAACTAAACATACAATTATTTGTATTCTATACATTTTCAACAAGTATTAATATTGCACACTTTTATTGGCTTAAGGCAGTAATATCAACTATATAAGTTTTAAAAATAAGCTTATTGACAATTCTGAAATCATATAAGCACATAAACAACAACAATAAATTAAATCACAAAAGTATTGACAAATATCATAACGACATAAATAAATTCAGAAATAAGAAAACTATCACGAAATTACAACAAACTAACAGATTTGTACCATGGTCATCATTATGAACCAGTTGGTTTCGAAACTTTTTTCAAGGATCGGTCAATTTACCAGTTTCTCGTTCCATTTCTGTATTTAATTGGTGATTTGTATGGTTAATTTGTGTAGATTATTGGTTTTCTTTGTTAGGGTTTGATTGGATGGAGAGGAGAGTGTGTGTGATGTGTGTGTTTTGTGACACAATAATTTGGGGTAGATGGGTAGTTCTCATATTTACATATTTCGTCCCTCGGTCATTTTTTACATATTGGTAAAAACAACCCTTCCGTGTTTTTTCTTGTATGATCAGATCTTAGATAATGAACGATCAAGATTTGTCCCTTAGAATGCAAAAGAATACACGTTTCTAATATAACTCAACTCTACTGTAATTATGTTTTTGTGCTTAACGAACTTAACTATATGTAACTAACTAACTTGATTTGATATTTTACCTGAGTTTTTTAGTAGACCATAGTGATTTTAAAATTTATTTAACAAAACATAGTACTTTCAAATTTATTTATAAAAACATAGTATATTTAAAAATTAACACATAAACATTCAGATGTCGTACCAAAACATTTGCAAGCATTAAAGAGACTGACAAAATACAAAACCATATGCGTTGAACAAAACTTGCTATTAACAAACAATTCCCCTGTAAACAAGACTAAATGAGCAAAACTTGTATAGTTCTCACCAAAGTTTGAATTTTTTTTAGAACGGCAAATGTTAGTAGTTAGTGGATTGAGTCATACAATGACATCCAAGCGGAAGAATGTCTTCTTCGAACCCTCGCCTAGTTATGTTAGACTCTTTATCCGCTTCGCCTGAAAAGTCCTTAGCAAGTCTTAAACCCAAGACCTCCAGGAATCCTTCCCAAAGGACACAAATTAGTGGAACCTTGGTGGCCAACTGAGCTAAGCCAAAGTTTGAATTACATCCATCGTTAATACTTTATGCAGCATACATCCTTGTGGTTGTAAAATAGTGCACCATACATCATACATCCCTGAGGACGGATGGTGTAAATAGTTTCTAGTTAGAGTTAAAACTGTCTGTTACCTTAAGGGTGTTTTAGTTTTTTCACGGCCCATGAATGATTTTTGCACTTGACTATTAAAAAAAATTCGAAAAGACGTTTTTTTTAGTTTCGAGAAAGGCTTTTTTCCTAAAAAAAATTCAATTTTTTTTCGAAAAACTCTTTTTCCCAAAGAATTCAGAAATTTTTTTTCATATATATTACGAAAAAGGTTTTTAAAAAAATTAGAATTTTTTTTCTAAAAAACATAATTTTTGTAACTTAAAAACTTTTTCTAAAAAACCTAATTTTTTATTTAAAAGGTTAGAAAAAACTAAAATATTTTTTTAACTAAAATATGTTTCTGAAAAGACGTAAAATATTTTTTCGCGACTAGGTGATTTCATCGAAAACAAATGGCTAATATCCAATATAATATAACTTTGATGATCACGTTATATGATGCAACGGTCGGTGATTATCACGATGAGGAGTAGATACAAGATGTAAAAGTATTTTTATTCTTGTAGTGATGCATAAGAAAGTGAACGAAGGTCATTGAGCTTTTGTCTTCCTATTGGTACAAGATGTGATGAATGTTTATGTGACAATTTTTAAATGTACTATGTTTATATAAATAAATTTGAAAGTACTATGTTTTGTTAAATAAATTTTAAAACCACTATCAAAACTACATATAAAAGAGATTGAAATCTCTCTCTTATTAATTATTTAAGTAGTACACTTTTATATTCATAATGTACAAGCTACCTACAACACATATTTAAGTAATACATACTTAAATAATAAATATTTATATGCACAATGTACAAATTAATATAATAATTAAGTTACAAAACTTGAATTGAATTTTGTCATTATGATCATCTCCATTATTAATTTAATAAAAACATGTTCAAAAATAATAATACGTTATACCATTGGAGTCCAAAAATTAATATGGAATTTACGATAGTTATTTCTTTAAATTTCCGTCATGCGTAAATTCGTTAATATAAAAAATACGAAATCGAACACTATCACTCGTCAAAAATATAATTACAGGTACACGCGCCACATTGTGCGGGTACCCTGCTAGTAGTCTACTAAAAAACTCTATTTTACCTATATTTTATTAACAGAGGTATTGATTTGCACGCTCTATAATTTAATTTAAACATTTCAAACCTTGCATTAAACGATTGCATTGTAATAAATGACACTAATTATTTTTGCATTAAGTGTTTCAATCAAATTTGGAGATGCCCCAATCGTTCTCCATATTTAATATTTTGCATTAAGTGTTAAGCTCGAGGTCAACAATTGGAATCAATTTAGTAATTTACGAGTTGAAGTTTTTGGATAATTTTGTCTGTGATGCGAGTTATGACACGTAGAATCCTTTACTCATCTACACATTATTGTTATCGTTGGGAATACTTAGAGTAAGGGGGTGTTTGATAGCTTCTTAATCATGTAACTCAGAGCTATCCAATGAATCGGTCAGTAAGCTATGTGTTTGGTAGTTGCAATTATTGGTGCTGTACGATTCTACTGCCTCTTAACCATTTTGCACAAAAATGATGCTATACCATTCAGCACCAAATATTACTACCAATGACCCTTAAACTGATATATTTTAATTCAAATAGTGTGATCCCTTTCATTTAAATAATTAGTATACTCTCGTCATTTTTTTTATTTACCTTTACAAAAATTGTTACGATGATTCTTTTCACATAAGTATAAATGAAAGCGTGTTATAAGATTAGAAAAAAATTACATACTAATTAGAATAGGGATGAGCTGTCGGTTATGTATCGATTTCATACCAAATTAGTGGTACTGATTTTTTCGTGAATATAAACTAACGGGATTCGGATATCGGGGACTGAAAAATCGGGTTTGTTCGTTTTTTAAAGAAGTTTTCCGATTTGGTATCGGTCTCGTATCGAATTAGTGATACCGAATTTTTCACGTTATTTCGTAGTTCTGATATCGTACCGAACATGATTCGAATACCGAAGATCGATACGGTTTCGACACAATTTCAGGTTCAATTTTAAAATTCGAATCGAAATACTCATCCTTAAAATGAAATAATAACTAAATACATACTAATGACATCAAAATATGTTTCATTTTATATAATAGAGTTGACAATTTTTTTTCTCATATTAATTTTAAATATTGTTGCTTTAAACGTACTTTATATCATTTTATTTAAAATCGATCATTCCATGTGTTTATTTAGCATTATCCGAGGTTAAAACAGTAATTTAATGTTATTCAGATCATAATTTATGACATTTACCAAACAGTTTAATTTTATTCAGAAGCAATTTGACTCAGAGCTTAAGAATGATTCAGATCGCTAAATGATTCAGCGCTAAATCATTTTATTTTATCAAACAGCCCCTAAACCTGTAAGATTTAATTCACTGTAGTAAATAAGGCTGAAGGTAGCTGACTGCACAGGAGACCTAGACCGTCACCTCAAGGCTCAGGGTTTACTCAACTTTCTCTCTTCTAAATCACACCAAAAAGATCGCACGCACAATAAAAAAATAACCTCACAAAAATAAATTAAAAAAATACGCATTTTCATCAAAAGAAAAAAATCACACGCCCCACAAAATACTTCCAATTACTCGGTCTTCTAACAGATCTTGCAAATGAAAAAGATTGAAAACCAGCCGAACAAATTGTTGTAAATAATGGGGGGAGGGTTCAATCTCAGATATTGAAAGTAACCGATTGCAAAATCAGCCCCATTAATGTTACTATTAAAAGTAGTAAATCTTGCTCATTTTGATAAATATTGGTATTTTTTGATACTTTTTAAAAAAGAATAAGGTATTTTTTACTCATTCTTTATAATTGATGGGATATTTTATACTTAATTTTTTATCCCCGGCTTTTAAACAAGTATTTTTATTTTTTATTCTACGTTTTTATATGTTTTTTTCTCGTTTTAGCTTGCGCCTGTTTCGCCCGTGCCTGTTTATCCCGCGCCCGTTTAACCCGTTGCCCGTTTAGCCCGCGGCCTATACCCGTCGGTCCGTCCGTTTTGCCACCTCTAGTTAGGATAGAAAACTAAAATAGATGAACTTTTAGTATTTTAGATGTATCATAATATAACTAGACGTATACCCGCGCATAGGGGCGGAATTGTCTAGCGGCAGATAGTTAAGCATATGTTATTTGACACGGTGGCCAACCCGATGAGTCGATCGGATTGACCCGGTGATCGAACCTGTGACCCGCTTAATCGACCGAGTTTACTCGGTGGTCGAACCCATTACCTGATGACTCGATCGTATTCACCCGAAGATCGAACCCGTAACCCAATGATTGACATAGTCAATGATAAATCGCTGCTACTTGTAACTATGTGTACTCGCGTATAGCGGCGAAAATTACATAGGGGCATATTGATCCAACCCGAACGATATAGAAAAAGTAATGTGGACCTCTAATTAAATTGTGTAAACTTAAGTCCAGGACTTGCACTCATCAGTACCAAATCAAATGGAAAATTGACTGGTCTTAAACCATCTTGCTTGCCTAACATGATTCTTTTAGGCCATTGTCCAACTTGCTTAAGTCCAACTCATTCGTCCAAATCATATACAAACAATGGTGCTGCTGAAGTCTCGATTAACTAGAAGCCTATATAATTGTTCAAATATCACTATACCACATAAAAAATGGTTATCATAGGAAGTTCACCAAATAATTTATTAGTGAGTATTTATGTACGGAATTCTAAAAGAATACCCTTAAAATAAACATGAAATGAATTCGAAAGAAACTACAATATTTGACAACGGGAACACTTAAAAAAAGGAAAGAATGTATAGAGCAAAGTCATTAGATAACTATACAGATTGTTTATTTTGAGTAAAATGAAGATGGAAAAATCATGAAAGCAATTACAAGTCGACCCAAATGTGTTCACATCACTATCGTATATTTTATTGCTCCTGCATATATCAACAATTTCATTTCCGCTCAGTAAAAACATTCACCTTTTACAAGGGGGTTTAAGTTTGTGTTTTGTAATGGATTATCCAACTATTGCAACTGGACAATCAAACTTTAATCTTTGCATACACGGTTTTGTTTCTGCTTATCGATGTAGTATTTGAAGGGATGATCATACAACATTGCAACTGGACAATCGAACAATTTCTGATGGGATGATCATAAACAGACATTAATCGGATATCAATACACCGAAAAGAGAAAAACTTACTTCTTATCGTTGCCAGGAATATCCGTTTTGATGGCCTTTTCAAGAATGACCTGCAAGTAAATTAAACAATAAGATACCAGAAAAATTCCATACCATTCTGTTATGGTCAGTCAATGTATATGTATTCCGGTAGATGAATCCATCCCAATTAAAATCAGGTCAAAATTATTCTAATAAAGTTAAAAGGTCACCAAAAGTGTAGGACCAAAAAATTATATATTGTTGTAACAATTTACCTTGCTGCAATATTCAGCATACAAATTGTTGTAACAATTTACCTAGCGATATACACTTTTGATCAAACCACATGTGAATACCCCACAAGGCAACAAGTTGAGTCAAATTAGATACTTGAAAGTGACACACCTCGACTGATTATGTGCATTCGTTTTTATGTAGCCATAATGAAGCTTGCAACATCTATAACTTACTATGTAATCCAGTGCCAGGAAAAGATGGATATGAATGAAATAACAACTTAGTATCTACATATATATTCTTGATATCCTTTGAATCATAGTCGGAATTTGTGGATGACCTTTTGAGAGTCTCAACTCTCTCGACAAGACTTCCCCGTAGATCAGATTTTGGCTCTACATGAGTGGTTTTCTTGGATGACTTGCTATATGGTTCAATTTGCTTCACAAACAGAAGTTACACAAGTAATCAAGTTTCTTACAATATCAACACACTTTAAAATATAAGCCACTGGATATCATTTTATTGGAAACAATTATGAAAATATATGAACAAATAACACTTATACAAGGGAAAAAATGAAGATACTTACTGAAACATCTGCTGCCCAAACTCCAATAGGGTTCTGATAATATGAGCATCCTAAAAGCTTTCCATCATTGATACGCAGGTCACCTGAAGTTGACCAACCGATATCGACAACATCATGACATATCACAGGCTCCCAAGAATACGACTCAAATGGAATAGGTATGCACAAGTGAGACTAAATTTTTTCAGAAAAATGAAGCAACAAAAAAGAATAGGGGATTTAAAACCTTGAAACTGTTATCTAAACCACAAAAGAGTGTATTCCAATCAGGAATTGAACGTACTCCTGTTGCCTGGATAATCAATAAAAGAGCTGTTAAATAAGGGTTTGGTGGAGCACATTGACACACACGAGAGGTTTCTATAGTGATAATAGCAGTGGTTTAAGAATGAAGTGTCACAACAGCAAACGTGTCCTGTGAAAGGGTAAAAAAAATGTATACCTCAGGTTGAGTTGATCCAATCAATTCAAAGGTTTCTAAGTCCCAAAATTTGACAGTTCTGTCTGATGAACATGTGACAAGTATTAGTATAAGTATGTTTTTTTATCAAAGGGTACACACGCATCTTGTTTGAGGACATGTTAAGAAAGCAATGCTGCACAGACATCACAATATCAGCATGCAAACACAAGATCAGTAGCACTGAAAGGTACATATTGCTTTAAAGATAACAAGCAAAATTTTAGTGTACCATGTGAGCAAAGTAGAATTTACGAAGACACATACAGAGCTATCAAGTTTGCTATATGCTATGAATAAATTATCCATTACCTAAACTAAAAGAAAGCAAGTCAGCAAATATGATGATTTTCAAACACAATAGTCCTAATGTAATAGATGAGGATAAGAGCTTTAAATCACCAACTTTTGAGAATCCGGATGGTGATAACTTGTAAAGCACGTCCCGAAAAAGAACAGGGAGTCATCATAAATTACGATGAGCTACTAAGTCAAATTCTATCTATATGTAGATAAATGCATAGTTAAAGTGCTTCGATATAGTAGCAATTCTGAGTAGGCTAAAGTGAAATTAGTCTATGTATAGGGATTTAATTGTACTTGGTTAAATTGAGTTGGGGTTAGACTTAAACTATGATGGCTTGATGTTCTATGCAAGGAAGGATACATATGATAAAACGTGTTATCACAGACACATCTTGAACATATAAAGTTGTGCATAATCAGCTGACACTTCAGCGTGCATATATCGCACAATGTATGTAAGTGCATGAGTTTATACTCTTTATACGTAACCTATGGAAAGAAAAGATTAAATCCGTGGAAATGAGCTAATCCAAACACCCAATTCCACAAACCATATGCAATGGTTGACGATTCAATACAACATACGTCGAAGACTTAAGTAAAACCACATAGTCACAATGGGACTGTGTGAACTACCTGAACTTGGGTGAAAACATTGCCTTCACATTATATAGGCAGACTGCAAAGCCCCAACACCACCACACTAGTTTCTGCTCCAACTCGACTCTCTATACCTCATTATTTTCCACTAACACCATCTAATACTACCAAAAAATCAGAATCATATCAATTACCACAACAATAAACCTTTTTAGTTACCTAAAACCTCATAATATAAGATAATCTAGACATCCCATTATAAAAGCATGTTCTTTCAACAATATATTAATATATAGCAATCTTTAATCTTTATACAAAAAGGAGGAAAATCTAATCTGATTTTATTATAAAAGACTTCATTATTGCCCGGAGTTGTTTGTCTCTTCACCACCAGGCGCCCTCCTTACTGTCTCCCCGTCGGCAGTATTGTGGTGCACACTAAAAAAAAGAAAAAAAATAGATAAATCTACAACCAAATTAACATATATCATAATTGAAACATAGAAATAAAATATTGCTTAAAAAATAAAAGAACTTAACCAAGAAATATTTTCACCAAACAACCCAGAAAAATATGATCCTTATCAACATCTAAAAATACATATGGCAAAGCTAAATCCATTGCTACCATGAAATTAAGCTACCTAAGATCAAGAATCGATCTAGTATTGTATGTGTGTAAATATTGATTTGGTGGATAAAGATGGAATGAAGACATGGGGGAAGATGTACATTGTTCGACCACCTAAACCAACAATCAATACCACCAATCAACCAATATCACAAACCAAAACTACCTTGAAAACACCTAAATCATCAAGAGATGGTGGCAGATTCGGCATATGTGATGGTGGATCGACAGATGTGGTGGTGAAAAATATTTGGTGGCGGCTTTGTGTATTAGGGTTTAGAGAGAATAAGGATTTTAAGTCAGGAACATGAAATGTGGTTAAGGGATAGTAGGGAGATGCGTTTCAACTTTGCAAAGCTGTATTTCCGTAATTAGAATTATCTTAATTTTCCTCACTTTTTTCAACATTGAGATTGCTCTTTTATAAGGAGTATATATAGATAGGTTTTTTTTAATATGTGTCTTCAATCACATGTTAAATCATATTTATTTAATATTATTTTTTTATATATTAAAAAATACATTTAATTCATATTAAATACATTCAAATCACATTAAATACATTTAAAATTTACCATAAATAAATAAACATTAAAATACATTTAAAATTCACCATAAATAAATAATAATTTATGTTTAATAAACTTAAACGTTATTTTTATATAAATATAAACATATACACTCAGAGCTAGGGCTGAGCGGCAGATCCAGATCGGACCGGATCTAGGACCGAATTGGTTCAAAACCCCGGATCGAAATGGTCCGATCCGGTCCAAATTAGGCAAGATAAAAGAATTTTTGGTAAAAACGAACCGAACCGGACCAACCGGCCCAAAGACCAAAATAATCCAAAATCACGGACCGTAGATCGGACCGAATTTACTTGGTCCGGTCCGGTTCGGTTTTCCAATTCGGTCCGATCCAACCATCCAAATGCTCTCAACCCATGTTGTCAAAATTTGATGTATCTTATAAAATTTTGAATGCACCAAAATAAATAAATTAAAAATTATACTGTATTTGCTAAATATATAACTATAATTATTTTTTATTTTCGATTATGTGATTTTAGTTATTTCTCATTTCCTCCGTCGCGATATTAAACAATGAGAATCCAAACATGATGAATTTATGAAATTTGAAAAGGAGTATATTAAAAGAAAACGTAATATTGCGCCAAGACTTGTGCCAAAAATTCCACTATACGTCACACTGTTCCTTCTGACAAAGGGTAAACTCGTCAATCCCGTGCTCCATCACCTTCCAATATAATATCTCACCACACTCATCAGCATCTCATCACTTCACAATAAAATAGAAAATAAAAAATATAAAAAACATAAAATAAAAAAAATGCTAAACCCAGAAGCAGAATTGTTTCCAGCAGCACTCTTCTCATCCCCAACAATCTCATCAATCTCATCCTCCGATCTGGACACCGAATCCACCGGTTCCTTCTTCCACGACCGCAGCACCACTCTCGGCACTCTCATGGGCGTCTCTTTCCGCGCTCCCTCACGTCGCGAAATCACTCTCGGCTCACCCATCACTTCCAATGAAATCACCTTCTCACGGCGGCGTAGGAGAACCAACGGCGGCGCGTCTGATCACGCGCCGGAGTTGAGGAGGAGGAGGAAGAGGTTGAGGAGAAGGAGGTGGTGGTGGCTGTGTAGCGGCGAGGATTTTAAGCCGTCTTCGTTAGGGGAGTTTTTGGAGGTGGAGAGGAGGTTTGGTGAGGAGGCGGTTTTTGACGGGGATATGGCCGGGGAGATTGCTGCTGGTGGTGGTGTCTTGTTTGCGGATGGGAGGGTTTTGCCGCCTTCGCGAAATGTGGACCAGTGTGATGACAGGAGTTCGGTTTGTTCAATTTGTCCCTTTTCGGTCTCGTTTCCCGGGATATGTAGTTGAATTCTGCTATTTATATATCTGATCAATAGTTAAACATGATTCACTTCATCTTCTCGATTACTTGCCTAGAATTAAATAGTTTATGCCGATTTAAACCTTTTGGAGACATTTGGTTGAATTTAAGATGTGTATGGGCATTGATGCATAGACAAACAAGTCCTTAATGGAGCAGGATTGCAAAGAGATTCAGTGCTAGTGTAGATAATAAGATTGAGCTAGTTTGCCCTTGTAAGGTAGGCGTTATTACTTTTTGACGGCATTTGTTGCTTGTTGGGCATTTGATTTTTGAACTGAAGTTACTTCTGGTGAAATATCATGCGTTTCATATGTTTGGTTGTTTCAAATCCTTACAACTTATGTATAGTTTAAGGCTGGAAATATCCCTTTACAGAACTGCATACGATTTACAACATTCCCATAGAGATCATGATCTACAACCCGACCCGATAACCCGCAAACCAATGGACCCGACCCGATAATTTTAGCATTTTTTGTACAACTTTAAGATCATGGTTCATACTCTCTACGGAATTTTTGCATACGATTTACAACCCGACCCGATAACCCGCAAACCGATGGACCCGAACCCGATAGACCTGATACCTTCGAGGGTCGGGTTGCGGGTTAGTTTTTATTTTTCCAAAACCCGATAAGACCCGACCTGATAAGCTCCATAAGCTCCAAACCTGATCCGATAACCCGTTTGACACCCCTAGCTGAAGCTACTCTATAACTGATTATTTGACCTCTAAATGTTAAGATGATTACAATCAGTTTAACTATACCCAAACACTGGATCCCTGTTGAAACTTGAAAGCTTAAGTGTAATAATCAAAAATTCATTTGCATAAGAAAATGCAATTTTCCCCTTACTTCTTGTATGTGATTTGTTATTATCATAAAAGTTGGAATTCCATTTGTTACAATGGCATGACCACCAAATGCACATGAAAATACCCCATTTTACGTATACAAACATACCCCACAAAAGCACACACAAAAAAACATGGGAACCTGACCGAACCATTGCAAAATTCGGCCCTTGGCGCCGGGTCGGGAACATGTGCTAAGGGGATGGCGCATGAAAAGTGGAGGAGACCACCACCGATAGTGAGCTGTCTTAATTGGCATGTCATGGAAAAACATGTCCATGAATCATTGGACCCATGATGAAATCTATTTTGTAACTGTATTCTGTAATAATAGACTGCAGATGCCTGACATTGGTAGCTCCCTTTATTTGTAAGGACTTCATACCCTACAATAAGCTGGGAAGTTCCAATATCTCGTCATAAAGATAAAATCAGAAGCAACGGATGGTACTGGTTAATTTAGACTTACTCAAGCTGTTCTTTTTGTTAGAATTCATTGTTCAGTTGTGTTGCTTGTCTTACAGAAAGCTTTTCTCTTTTAATCTATTACTGTAGCATCGTTGGTCAAGATTTCATAATCTGTTTGGTATTACCAACTTTAATTAAATTAATAGGTGATAATAATGGGGTTTGAGGGCCCTAAGTGATCCACACCCACTTGAAACTTTATAAAAGGCCGAAAGTTGATCCAGTATTCCAGTGTATCTAATCGCATTTCTACAGCTCCCGCATCAAAAGAGAAATTTCTTTTTTTGATTGAACTACTGTATGTAATTATACAAATTATACAAACAGATTCCTTTCACTGGTTTGATTTTAAGTTTTTGTGCACCTATGTAGTACAATTTTACAGATTTCAATCTCAGCTTACATGTATCATGCACAAGGACACAAGGTCACACCGAATCTTTAAATACTACTCCCTCCGTCCCAAATTTATAGTCTCTTATACCATTTTTAGATGTCTCAAAATTATAGTCCTCTTCCAAAAATAGATGTAAGTAATATAACAAGTTTACCATATTGCACCTAGTGGTAATAGAAATTACAAACTGTATACAAAATTTTAATTAATTACATAAGGGTAAGAGTGTCATTTTGCAAAAAAGTAAGAGAGAGAATGTATTGATAGTAATGTTTTCTAAAACAATGTGTTTTTTATCGAGGAAAATTGAGTAATATGAACTCATTTGTAAAGCACTTCTTTTTAAGGAAGCATTTATTAAGCTTAAAAATGCAATTAACTAGCTACATACACTGGAGCCCTGTTACTACTTGAAAGCTTAAATGTAATAATCAAAAAATTATTTGGATTAGGAATGGCCATATTCCCCTTTATTCTTGTATATATTACAGTATCATATAAGTTGGAATCCCATTTGTTATATAGTTGGCATGTCATGGAAAAAACTAATTTGTAATTGTATGCTGTCTTAGTAATAGACTGCAGATGCCTGACATTGGGAGCTCACATTATTCGCAAGGACTTCATACCCTACAATAAGCTAGGAAGTTCCAATATTTCACAACTCAAGCTGTTCTTTTTTCTGTTAGAAATCATTGTAAGGTTCTGCAGCTTGTCTTATACTAGTAGAAAACTTTCCTCTCTTTTAATCTGTTACTAGCATATTTGGTCAAGATTTCATAATCTGTTTGGTATTACCAACTTTAATTAATTTAATGGGTGATAGTAATGGGGTTTGAGGGCCCTAAGTGATCAACTTCCACTTGATTGAAACTTTATAAAGTGCCAAAAGTTGATCCGGTGTATCTAATAGCATTTCTGTAGCTCCCGGGTCAAAAGAGATTTCTTTTTATTGAACTAGTGTATGTAGCTAGTTCTTTCAGTCACATTATTAAGCACTTTTCAAATGAGGTCGTTCATATTCGTATTTAAGTTTTCTGTGTGGCCTTGTGCATGATGCCTGTATGCTGAGATTCCAATCTGTAAAATTGCACTATATGTGTGTGCACAAAGACTTAAAATCAAACCAGTGAAAGGAATCTGTTTTTATTTATTTACACAAAAATATGCCTTATCATGAATGAAAACTTGTTTTATCTTGACATTTGTAGTAAATGAAGCTATTATATCAGTCAATTTGCTCCAGTTTTGTAATTCAAATTGGAGTTTACAACTAACAAGAGGTCATAATCAAAGGCGGCTACCTGGCTTCAAATGTCCTTAATCACACGTCTAGTCATCTTAATCTGTTCATTAAGATTTTTGTTGACCTTGCCCTGCATCAACTGACTTGTCGCCTTTTATAGAAGTAACTCGAACCACATCCTTTCTTAACTATTTGATTGATTTAGAATTGTAACTGTGACGTGTCCTAGGGTTCGAATTGTATGGTTACTATCAGTTCCATTAGGGTCATGCACATTGGCTGGAAGGCCAAAGTTTGCTTGGTATGTGGGAAACCTGGTGACACAACCTTGATTGAAATCATACACATATATACCACCAACTGAACTCGTTTTACAGACGTAGAATAATAGAAACCCAAAGCAACCAAAGAAGACTGATCAGGCCTCAAATATTAACCACTGTATCTTTCTGTGTTAATTAAAATTAGAGGTGGCAAATCTTGCCCATTTTGATACATATGGGCACTTTTTGCCCATTTTCAAAAAAGGATGGGGCACTTTTTGCCCATTCTTTATAATGAATGGGCTAAACGGGCGCATATGTAAGAAACTAAATGGGCTTAAAGGGCGCACTTGTAAAATACGAATTAGTATACTCGACGAATATTTTTTATTAAATTTTTTATCCCGGCTTTCAAACAAGTATTTTATTTTTTATTTGTAGGTTTTTATATGTTTTTTTTTCCTTTTTTTAGTTTGCGCCCGTTTAGCCCACCCGTTTTGCCCGCCCGTTTCGCCCGTGCTCGTTTAGCTCGCGCCCGTTTAGCCCGTTGCCCGTTTAGCCCGCCGCCCGTGTCCGCCCATTTTGCCACCTCTAATTAAAATGGTCAAACTTAATGATAAATTCCAGAATATATTAGGAACTCAGAAATCAGACTTTAATCTACTATAAACATTTTTTCTCTCAACATCACTGCTTCCCTCAACTTATTTCAAAAACAACCTTTACAATTATAACCAGTAAACACAATGAGAATAATATAAATGACAGATTTTCCATGTCAGTGTTGAGGTACACAGTAGAATTTGTTTATCTGGTTGTGATGACTAATAATTTATGGAATGATCAAGTTGGCATATCTGAGTGCACCTTGATTACTTATCGGCTTAGCCTGTATGAAATAGGCCCAAAATCTGAATCTTGAGATTAAGTTAAAGGTTTAGACATGATATTCACCCGTATATACATGATGTATACATCTTATGCAGACGGCCTTTCAAATTCCAAGGGTGGTTTAGTGGCATGACTTAGCTTTAGTTCATCTGGTTTAGTTATGTTCCCCGAGGTGTTGCACTAGATAAGGTGTTTTGTATGGTAAACTGGGAGGTGCTTCAATTCGTTGGCTATCACCTCTTGAGTCTTTTAGCTTTATGCTTGTCGTTAGGCAGTTTTTACAAAGCTTTGAGAAGGTGTTTAATTTCATTTCTGTCATGGTGTGATGTTATATATTCTTGCTAGAGTATTATTACTGAATCATCTTGGTCACTTAAAAAAACGTACAGTTGTATCTCATATCCATGAGTAAAGTACTAAAGTGTCATCTCTAATCTTGCACTGAATGTGACACCATTACTGTGATCGTGTGAACCACGTTGGATATTGCTTGGTGTATTTTTTTGTTCCTTTTCTCAATGCTGGATGTAATACAAGTTATGGATACGGTAGTGAATCAAATATTATACTGTTGGAAGTATGCTGGGAAAAATAATCCACGCAATTATAGCTAGGTGAACTCTAAGTTTTCCTAGGATAGGTTCTTGTTGTGGTGGATGACTGGATGGGAATTCAGCATGCACCATACGATTCAACAACCAAATTTGTCACAAATATGACACGTTAGATAATAAGTCCAAATCGGTCATCATTTTCATCGGTGGCGTGAGCGTGTATGAGTTGATCTGAATCTTTTACAAGCAATAAGTGTGCTGTTTGACTAGTAAAAACAAGTTATATTTGATGCATGTATTGAAATGTTGCAGGATGTTTAGTGTATCAACATTTTATTTGGTGAATCTGATCCCACTTGATTTCTTTTCTTTTCTAGCTTTCAGTTTCGATTAAAGGATACTTATTTGATCAAAATTGCAGCTTATATGTTGTAACCAAAAGGTTGGCAATGAGTTTCTTAGAAAGCGCACGTGCTAAACTAGCATCGGTTTTTCAAATCATGTGGATGACTTGACTTCTGTTGTAACAATGTTAGAACCTTAGACATGTTGCAAGTTCAGTTAGGCCCTTGTTTCCTAGTATTTGAATTTACAAAAAGATATATCAAGACATATTATGTATAAGGTTCATTGTTGGTAGTCTTATATGATGTTTTTATCCGTTATTGCGAATGCTCTCTTGTTCACATGTACCAGGATAATCAATGAGACGAAATAGCTTCTTGGTTACTTCTTTTGTTTATCTATACAGGAACTCGGATATTAAGCATACAAACAAATGTTTCCCCAAGAGGCAGCCTAGAGTAAGAAAATGTCTCAATTTTCAACATATTGCTGGAGCTACCGTCCGAGCCATATAATCCAGAATCATGAAAGGCTAGTAAGTGTCATCAAAGACGTGTTGCCTTAATTATAGGGAAATTGCACCGATAGAGCCTTGCTGCACAAGATACTTGATATATTTGTCGTTATAGAATGATTGATACAGTTTCTATAAGAGACTGATCATTGAACCTTAAAAGACTTGTACACCACAATTATTGTTTGGATTTGGACGAAAAACAAAAGTAAGGATGGAAGAGGTGACCTATACGCAATGTGTGGAAATTTCTTTTGTCAATGATGTATGTTTTCACCTTTATGTCGAAATAGCAATCGTCTAAAAAGTTACACATGGTGGTTCAGAAAATGGGCTTCTCCTTTGATGGTTATCTTTTCTTCCTTGAAAATGTTTTATCACATGCAGTTACGTACGTTTATAAAGTTTCCACTAATTTACGAGGTTTGGACTTACCGCAACACAGATTAAAACCAGATAAAGCCTTCCATTTCTAAAATATTGGCGTGACTATTTTAAAGTTGTTTGCACCTAGGTGGTCATAACTTGATACCTGACTATTTGAAAGGAGTTCATGGAAAACACCAAAGTCTCTCAATGAAATTAACCAGTTATATATGTATACCTTATTAACTTGATTTTTATATTTTAGTTTACTACTACTACAAAGAATAGATAGTATAAATTGTTTATCTATATCTATACTACTTTATAAAGCATTTGAGACCTTCTTAAAATAGAAAGGCTGAAAATTCTTTTTTTCCTACTAAATAAAGTAAGTTGTTGATATGTTCATCAACATTATATACTATAACCATTTCTAACAACTTTTTGTAACAAACTTTTTTAACAACTTATTTAAATAACATTTTTTCTTTTAAATTGAAAAATCTTTTTATTTATTTATTATTTTTATAATCTAATTTCATCATATTTTTTAAAATTTTATGCTCTTTAATTCAATATCCATTTTGCTATATTTTTATCAACTATTATTTTTTTTTAAATTTAGAGGTTTTTTCCGATATTTTATAACTTTAACAATACAAACTTAATGAATAAGAGATTAATATTTGTTAGCCTAAAAAATTATTACAAATACTCGCCGTCACATTACGCGGGTTCATGCTAGTCTTAATAATTTCTAATTCAGTTTTATTATTACGACTTGACAAAACAAAGTATAAATATTAGTGACTTTTAACGGGTAAGCAAGTAACTATTAGACTATATAAGTTGACATCAAGCTTGGATGTAGTTTAGGGATCATAATCTTTAATTATTTATCGTGGTGTCGGAGCTTTAGATTCAAACTTCGAACCTGGTCGGCCACCTTCAGGCGACACATCTAACCCGAAGATCTAACTACACCATTAGCTTTGCAAATAAAAACCCAAAAAAAAAGCATAATGGAATCGAAACTGTAGCTATATGCCCCATATCTCTAATTTAAAAAGGAAAAGGAGAAAAACCGTAGCTCGTCGTCGCAAATATAACTCTTAAACCATAAAGATTTAACTGACACCATTAGCTTTGCAAATAAAAGCCCGAAGAAAAGCATAATGGAATCGCAGCTGTAGCTTCGGCGAAGCAGCGTAGCAAGTCGCCGACTACAAGAAGTGCGATTGGCTCTGTGTTTAGCTTATAAATCTCAAACCACTACAGTAACTCGACGTCGCCCCTTCACCGGTTGTTCGCGTATGTCTCTGGCACATGGCCGAAGGCACGTCACTGGCGCCGAGGCAACTACCACGTAGGAGAGAGAGAACAGACAAGATCCCCCAAATCTTGGGAGACCTTGTTTTACCCAACAAGGCAGGGCTTTACCCAGCGGATCCAGTCATGGTCCGCCGCCTGCTTTTACACTGTACCTGACACTAGGGTACTGTTCAATAGGCGCACATCTCAATGACGTGACTATACGTCCAGGTATGCCCTAAGCTTTGGGTATAAATACCCCAAGGCATTTACTACACACAACAACACACAGTACACATCATTTACTCTTACTTAATAACATATCTCCGGTATTCCGCGCCGGATACCACTCCAGTGATAGTTACTTACTTTCACGCCGGAGCTTGGTCTCGGGTTCACACCTGGGGCGAGTTAACGTGCGTTCTGTTATTGCAGGGTAGACCCATCCTACAAGCATACCTTACACGAGACCGAAGCTAAATATCCTAGGACCTTGTTCCTGCGGAAATTTGTTTCAACATTTGGCGCCATCCGTGGGACCCTAAACTCGAATCTCCAATTAGCTAACAATGGCAGGGGCTTCGGGGAGCGGGCCTCCTTTAACCATTTCACCAGAGCGTGACAACACCACCGGTGGAGGAGAGACAGAAACACCTTCCTCTTTGCAACAAAAAATCCTCGACAGCGTGAGTGAGCTGCGGAGTTTGGTCGGACGGTATAACGCCGCCGGGAAAGAACCTCTCATGCCTATGAAGTTGGTATTCGATGACGAGACGCGGGATACACAAAGGGAGAGGCCAACAATAACGCAGACTCACAGGTCTACAGACATGTCAACCGAAGAGCTACAGAAATCGTTCAAGGATGTTGTCTCCTCACCGTTCACCAGGAAAATCATTCAATTTTCATCACCGAAGCACATCCTACCAGCGACACTGAAGTTGTATACTGGAGCTACAGATCCCAATGATCATATCACGCGCTTCGTCGGTGCAGCTAACTCGGGAGAGTGGCCTATGCCGGTATGGTGCAGATTTTTCCAGCAGACGTTGGACAGGGCAGCTGGAGGATGGTTCAAAAGGTTGTCGCCGGGCAGTATAGGACATTGGGACGACCCGAGGGATCAATTCCTAGAAAGGTTTGCCTTGAGGAGAAAGAGCCACAGAAGCCCCATGGAAATCACCAGTATCGTGAGGAGGGCTAATGAGTCACTCTTGGTATTTAAAGAAAGGTGGACTGATGAAGCCAGTTATATACAAGGCGTTCTGGAACTCATGAAAATCTCTTCCTTTACTACCGGGGCTAAGTGTCCAGAGTTGTCTCGGCGTTTCTCCGATGACGAACCAAAGACGGTAGCTGAAATGTTCAGAAGGGTGGATGATTTTGCCAAATCCGAAGAGGCTTATAGAAACACAGAGCTACCACATGGGGAAGGAAGTGATAGAGGAGGAAAGGGAATAAAGGATGACAAGTACTTCTCGGGGAAGAATTTCAACCGCAACAAAAACAAAAATGACTACAGGCCAAAACCTGCATATTCACCATATCTTCCACCAACCAACCCTAAGAAGAATCAGTATCAACGGTCCGGTCTAGAGACGTTGACAAAATTTCCCAAGGAAATTTTGGCCACTGAGTTACAACTTCAGTTACCTCAATCCCCTCCCACAAAGGGCATGGTGCGCCCAGAAAACATGGATAAGTATTGTGACTACCATAGGGAAAAGGGTCACCTCACAAATGATTGTCATCAGCTAAGAAAGCAGTTGGAGGCTGCGCTCGAATCTGGAAAGCTGAATCATTTGATCAAAGATTTGAGGGGAAAGGTAAACAAGGGCAATCAAGGAAGAGGAAAAAAGATAAAACAATAAACATGATAAGCAACAAGTACTGTGGCGAGAAGAGAAAAGAAGTATGTCAAGTTGAAGTTGATTGGATGAATGTCCCAATATACTTCCCTCCGTTAACCGAAGTCGAGGCTTCGGATGATCCCTTGATATTCGAAGCAGAAGTAGAATGGCATTGGGTGAAGCGTGTGTTTGTCGATGAAGGAGCGGCCATGGAAGTAATGTTTGAGCATTGCTTCATGAATTTGGATCTAGATATAAGACGAAGGTTAACTCCTGATCCTGTCAAGGTCCTAAGTTTCTCGGGAGAAGAAACTCATCCAATGGGAAAAATCGAATTGGAGGTTACGTTTGGAGCACATGGCATGGAGAGGAACACAATAATGACCTTTTGTGTGATCAAAGCACCATCCCCGTACAACATCATCCTTGGCCGAACCGGGATCAAAAAGTTAAGAGCCGTCCCTTCAACGATACACTCTGCAATGAAGTTTCCCACTCCTGGTGGCATCGCCACATTGAAGACCACAGCCAGATCAATCTTTGAATGTAGGGTAATTGAAGATGGTCAAAAATAGCAAAGGAAAAGGCTACGGCCGTGGGAAAGGAGTTAGACAAATGGATCGCTTTTGAAAAATTCAATGAGCAAGAAAGAGTTGAGGAAGGAATGACGGAACAAGTCATCATCCATCCTAGTTATCCGGAGCAATTGGTAACCATTGGGAGACTCTTCACAAAGAAATATAGGTTACAACTCATAGATCTGCTGAAGAATAGCACAGATGTGTTTGCTTGGGAGCCGTCAGATATGACGGGGGTCCCTAAAAGGATCATCAAACACTCGTTGAATGTGGATCCGTCCAGAACACCTGTGGCCCAAAAGAGGAGAACGTTGGCTGAGGAAAAAAGCCGAGCTGTCCAAAAGGATGTCACAGATCTTTTAAAAGCCGGTATAAAAAAACCAGTCCGATACCCAACATGGATCTCTAACCCTGTCCTCGTAAAGAAGCCGGATGATGACTGGCGAATGTGTGTAGATTTCAAAAACCTTAACTCAGCTTGTCCCAAGGACTATTATCCACTACCCGACATCGATGTGAAGATTGGCTCGACCATGGGCTTCAAATTTAAGTGTTTTCTTGATGCATACAAGGGATATCATCAAGTGCTCATGGAAAATGAGGACGAGGAAAAGACAGCCTTCTATACAGACGAGGGCACATATTGTTATACCAAAATGCCTTTTGGACTTAAGAATGCTGGAGCCACATACCAACGGTTGGTAGACTCAGCATTCCGGTCACAAATAGGGACAAATCTGGAAGCATACGTTGATGACTTGATGATCAAGAGCAAGACTGAAGAAAAGATGATAGAAGACATCAAGGAAACATTTGATAACCTAAGAAAAATTAACATGAAGCTTAACCCGAAGAAATGCTCTTTTGGAGTCGAAGAAGGAAAGTTCATGGGGTACATGGTGACTTCGGAAGGAATCCGAGCGAATCCTAAGAAGACGAAAGCTATCTCGGAGATGCGGTCACCTAGGACGTGGAAAGAAATGCAATCTCTTAGCGGAAAGCTAGCGGCCTTGAATCGCTTTTTGTCCAGGTCAGCTGAACGTTCGCTTCCATTCTTTGAAACTCTGAAGAACATAACAAAAGAAAATAAGGAAGAGTATCAGTGGACGGAGCAGGCAGAGAAGGCTTTTCAGGAACTAAAGAAGGTGATCATGGAACTTCCTTCGTTGGCATCTCCAGTAAAGAATGAGGTGTTATATGTGTACTTGGCCGCATCTAAAGAAGCAGTAAGTGGAGTTCTCCTAGTAGAGAGGGAAGGCGTCCAGAAGCCGGTCCGGTATGTGAGCAGAACGTTACATGATGCCGAGACGAGGTACTCAACACTATAGAAACTAGCCTTCGCCTTACTACACCTTTCGAGGAGGCTCCGTAGATACTTCGAGGCACATGACATCCATGTCATAACCGACCAACCGTTGAAACAAATATTGGGAAAATCCGAATCGTCCGGAAGGTTGGCGAAGTATTCTGTGGAGTTAGCAATGTATGAGATATTCTATGTGTCATGGAATTCAGTCAAGGGCCAAGTGTTGGCAGATTTTCTTAATGAAGCACCTCTGGGACAGGAGGGAAAAATGGAGATATATGAAATCGGTGAGCAAGTGGAGCCAGAGGTAGCTTGGACGCTGTACACTGACGGGGCATCCAGCTCAAAAGGGGCCGGGGCTGGTTTCGTGTTGACTAACCCATAAGAGATGGAGTTCACATATGCTCTAAGATTCAATTTCAATTGCTCCAATAACGAAGCAGAATACGAGGCATTATTGGCTGGGCTTCGGCTAGCAAGGAAAATGGGAGTAAAGGTGTTAGAAGCCAAAGTAGATTCCAAACTTGTAGCTTGCCAGTTAAGTGGAGAATTTGTTGCCAGTGATGACAGAATGATGAAATACTTGTCCAAGGCCAAAGAGATCATCACATGCTTCACAAAATTCAACATCACTCATGTGGCCAGAACAAAAAATCAGAAGGCGGATGTTCTCAGCAAGCTTGCATCGGTGGCATTAAAACACCTCACCAAGGGAATCCTAGTGGAAATCCTAGAGTCTCGGTCCATAGACGCTCGGGAAGTAAATGACATAGTGCAAGAGGAGGGGGATAATTGGATGACACCAATTCGGAAGTGCTTAGAAGAGGGCGTGTGGCCGCAAGACCCTAACGAAGCCAGGGCAATGAGAATGAAAATAAACCAATATGTCATAGAAGATGGTGTGCTGTTCAAGAAATCCTATTTGTCTCCCATGCTAAGGTGTGTAGGTCCAACTCAAGCCAACTACATCATCAGAGACGTCCATGAGGGATCATGTGGAATGCACTCGGGCACAAGGTCGGTGGTGGCAAAAATTATGAGACAAGGGTATTATTGGCCCACTATGCACCAAGATACATGCGAAGAAGTCTCAAAGTGCGAAGCATGTTGATGTGTCGAGATATGTATAGTGATAATTTGAGATACATTATAGGGTAAATTAGAAAATTACCTTTAGGAAAAAATAATAGACTAATATTACCAATGACGAATTCAATTAAACACGTGAATGAACCAAGTTCGTTGTACACGAAGATCGAGTGAATTTGAGACGTTTTGCTTTGATTTGGACAATTGATTCGAATTGGTTTTCGGTTTTTAGACTCAAATTAAAATCTACCAATTTTAAACTAATTAAAATTAACCTAAAGTGCATGAATCGTAAACCCCGCTATTATTAAACTAAAAACAATTACTTGAAATTAAAAACTATTTAAAAAAAATAAACTAATTAATAATCTATAAAAAATTAATCTCTTTTTAATAAAAATAACTTTTAAAAATCTAATTAAACTTTTTAAACTAATTACTTTATTAAAATTCACTTAAAACAAATCTATTTAAAAACTATTTTTATTTAAATCTAATATTAAAAAAATCTAATTAATTAAAAATAAACTAATTAAACTATTTAAGTTTAATAAGAACATTTTTTTATTATTTTTTATAAAGAAACTGATTAATATTTTTAAAACTTAAAATTTACTTTTAAAGAAAATATTAATAAAACTTTATTTAAAGCTGAAATTTAATGAAATGTAACTAAGATTAAAGTCTGGAAGATTAAGTAATACTATATTAATGAACTATCAGATAATGAAATCAAAAGAGCGCGTAGCACAGTTGGCTAACACACTATGCCTGTGACCAGGGGGTCACAGGTTCGAGTCCTGATGGGGACACATTTTGGAGTTTAATTTCTTTTTGACAGCTGAAGAATTAAGGATCACAGGAGTGACCTTTGGAAAACTTATTTCCAATTAAACTGTTAGGAAACAGCTTTTTGGGCTTATCAGATCAATAGGATCTGATAAGCTGATTGCTTGAACAGTTAAAACAGCAAGATTACTCAAAACTATTCAAACGAAATCACAGATTTATAAGGATCAAAACATTCAGCAGAGTCAAAATAACTGGCATATAAAATCAAACAGTACAACAATCATATATTAGCAGATACCAAATTAAAAAGAGTTACCAAATTTTTCCATCAAAACATCAGTATAAAACTCAAGTTCCCAAACAATAATAATCAGATAACTGATAAGCACTAGATTAGTTCAAAATCATTCCCATAAAGCAGTTAAGAACGAACCACTTAGCCACAAATAATGAAACATCAGTAAAATCAGCCTCGAAACAATTAAATCTGATAAAAGGGAAATCGCAGCTAGATGCAGTCACAAACTAATCCTATTGGCAAACTAAAGCATGAACAAATTTAATCAGATTAAAACAAGAGCAGATACTAACATAATATCATAACCGAAATCATATCACATAAATCAACAAATTATACTACTAAAACATTCTGATGCAGACCCTATAACAAATAACGAGTTCAATTTCAGTCTACTCAAACAACCTAAATCAAGTACAATCCCAATATAGCAGACCAGAAAATACATGAACACATAAAGAAAAACTAAACAATAGCAGTTTAATAAAAAAAACTTGTAAATAACATAAAATTAAAAGAGGTCAAAACCTTTTGACGAAACCATTGGGAAGAAGAATGTGCTGAACATTCTTTGAACCGGAAAACGAAACACCATAATCATCAAACTCCATCATTCGAACCACCACAATCATCAAATTCGAACCAGTTTTTATTGTTGACTTTCCAGTAGGGAAAGTTTGTTCCCAGTTTTACTTTTATTAATTAACAATAGCTATTAAGAAGCTTTATCAATTAACATTTAATATTATTATAACCAAAATCAATATTAAAGATAAAGTGTAGAAAAGTAATAATAGACACGATTTAACAAAAATAAAACTTTATTAATTAATCAAACTGATTACAATGCTTTAAGAAAAAGAAAAATACAATTTATCTAGAACTAATTTTGCATAATAACAGTAAAGTAAAGAAAGGGATGAAGATTACAAAACAAATGAGGGTTTTTATAGCCATCCCAGGGCTGTTGAGGAAGAATCTCCGAATATTCTCCAGCATATTCTTCTTTCTTTTTGGCCCTTAGATCAATCCTTTTCTCTTTCTTTGTTGATCGGATGGATGAGAGGACACATTTAGCACACGGATTGCCAACGTGGCATCTGTGTGTGCTAGTTGTGTTTCTTTGTAGCCTCCTGATTGGTGGAATGGGATAAATGAGCTGTCAAAGCCAATTATGAGATGCCACGTAGCCTCTTCTCTTCTATCATCTCTTCCTTAAAATTGGGGGATTTAATTCCCCCACACGTGAATTACACGTGCCATAAAAAGCCCCAAATAATACGAATGAATTATTCATCTAGGGTTGGTGAACATTAACTAGGTTGCAGGTTTTCTTTTGGTGATGAAGAAGATGTAACATAGAACTTATCGAAATTATTTAATGTATTGTGTGTGAAACGAGTGGGTGAGGATATATGTGGGGAATGTAAATGTGAGTGGGTAACGTTTATTAAAAACGTTGAAAAGTGTAACGTTTGACTGAGTGGGTGAGAAACGAATGAATTAAAATGAGTGACATGTGAGTGGGATTTATAAGTGAATGAAACGTGTGGGATTTTTATTATCGTTTCAACAATCCACAACCCTAATGGGCTTCATCATGGACCCAATAATCAGATAACTTATTCGCCAAAACATCTCATTATTTCCTTGTTAATGGACATTGGGCTTTTGGCCCATTTAACATTTCCCATCCGTGTGTAAACTTCTCCATTTTGGGCCTCAAATGGGCTTTGATCCACTCAAATAGATATATCATCTTTCTAAATGGACTTTTAAGCCCATTTACTCCAATGTGGGACCCACTAGGCCCATAAACTCGATAAATGATGAAATCCGCTAAAGTCGAGCTCGATTTTGGCTTCTTCAATCTTTTTCTTTAAACTCGTGCCGGTTTTTGCCGATTTTCGCGATCTTGGTACCTACACACATTAAAACAAGAAATACACATATACAAGGCATATTTGATACATTTCATGCATAATTTCATTGTTTTAAGATACAAATGATATGAGTATTTAAGCTCATATCAAACTCCCCCTTGCTAAGCAATTGTCGTGTCCTCACGCAATGATAAAATAAAACACTAACTACACCATTATTCAACTTTTAACTTTTTATTTAGCAAAGACATAATGTATTGCTTTCATTATTGAAAAATAACTTTAAGGATCATAAAACTCAAATAGATTCATCGTCCCCGACTTTTCACTTTTCCATGTCAAGTGCAAAAACAAGATCATTGTCAATCATAAGCCCCAAAATTAAACCAACTCATACAAGTAATTTGTGTTAAACTCAATCTCCTATTATTCCTAGTTGTATCTCTAGATTTTATTTGTCATTCACCCAAAGGCTCATTTGACTTTATTTTGATATTTATTTAGTCCAAAAATGAAGGCAAGAACGGTGTAAACTCAACACTCAAAACCTAACCTCGACTTCAAAAACCGTTGTTACTAAAGAAAGCCCACATCAAGGATAACTTAACACGATTTAGGGATAAATCCCGGACCCGAAATTTGGCTAATATGGCTACTTAAAAGCAACAATAAAACCTCCAAAGTCAATTATGACCTTATTAATGGAGTTAGCAACAACTACATCATAACACCTTTTGGCTCTTTAAGATGCAATTGTGCTCCTTATTTAAAATCCACACCCTAAGGCTCCTTGGACAAAAATAAGGGAATTGACTTCACCATCCCACCTTACGGATCATAATGAGGAAGCAATTTTTATTCAACACGCCCCTTGACATACACCCTAAGGCTCTAATGACAAGGTTAGTGCTACATGACTCCCACCCGAAGGCTCCTAGAGAACATGTTTTTATTTATTCTTCTTTATTAATATGATATTTATAGTAAGCCAAATTTCCGCAATCCCATGATCAAGTCCATGACGCTGACACCCTTAATGTGTTCTCACTTTAATTACAAAGGAAGAAAAATAAGGAGTTACGAGTTAAGATATCAAGCCTAAACCGCTAAAAACTTCATTTATTAAGCAATTATTATTCAAGCGTGGAAAGTAAATACGAGGAGATTAAATCAAACACAAAAATACTTGCACAAAGAAGAATTTAACCTTAGAAACTTATGACTGAACTCTATCATCTCTTGTTCTCTGATACAAGCGATTTTGTATGATGAAAAGTTCGTTTTCTCGGAATCCTCTCGAATTGATCTCGGTTCTAAGTGGAATGATTTGTTCTTGGTGACAAAAAAGTGGGTTTAGTTTTCTAATCTATTGAAAAGATAAATAAATGAAGTAATGAAATTAAACTTGCAGTAAATATAAAAGGTTAAATGATAAAACAGAGAAATGATCTTACTGAAGAAAAGAGCTATTCGGAACAATTACTTATGCGGAATATTAGTGCTTACTCGGAATAATGGACAATTCAGGATGTGGAGATCTATGCGGAAAAATAAGTTCTATTCGGAAAATTTGGCTTATGCGGAAAATCATGTGCTATTCGGAAAAAGTGTTCTATGCGGAATAACCCTTCTAAGCGGAAAAACATGCCTAATCGGAAAAATGCTCTATTCGGAAAAACATGCCTATTCGGAAAAATATTCTATGCGGAAAGATAAGTTATACTCGGAATATAGAAAATATTCCGAGTAAGGAAATGAAGAAGCTGGCTATGCGGAATATTGAAAATATTCCGAGTAAGAGAAAAGTAAAAACCCTATTCGGAATATCCAAAATTCCGAATAAGGGAAATAGGAATTCGTCTATGCGGAAAGTTTAGATGAAGAACAGTAGCAGTTACAGGGAAAACGAGTTTTAATCAAATCGACCCAAATACTCAAAAAGGTTTTACCAAATCAACCAATAATCATTTAAATACCATAAGTAACAAATCCCACCAATAAAAACACTAAATCAACAACTTTTTAAGATCAAACTTGAATCAAATAAAAACTTAAGAACTTGCAATAAAAAGATTATGAAGAACAAGATGGATGAAAAGATGGAATTAAAAGATTAATGTAAAAGTAACAAGAGTAATGATCAAAACACTTACAAGATTGAAAGAAAATTGAAAATCACCAAACACCCTAATGGTGTTGGTGATGGAACGAACCTAAAAACTGGGAAAGAAGAAAATGAAAGCTAACTCCCTCATTGTGTGAAGGAAAAATCTATATATAGTCCTAGTGGTTGGTTGGTGAGTGGGCTTTCTCCCTTTCTTCTTGTCTTCTCGTCTTTTCAGAAAAGTTGACGTTTTTTATTCTGATTCGGGATTTGTCGTCGATTAAATTCAACTCGTCTTATAATTTCTTCGTTAAATAGACTTGAGTTTCTTCGACATATGTAAATCTTCCATCTTTGGTCCTTTTCTTCGATAAATCTTCAAATAGGCCCATTGACTTCAAATCTTTTGCATCTCTTGGACAATAGACTTCGTCTTGAGTCTTTTTCCTTGATAAAACCCGTGCAATCCCATGTTTTCTTTAATATTCATCCGGTTAGCTCTGAAAACACGATAAACACAAAAACCACGCATAATTCCAAACAAATGATATTAAATACGTGTTTTGGTCTTGTTTTAGCCAGAATTAAGTGGTAAAAGGATGGGTGTTTACACACCTATCAAATCCCCTACACTTAACCATTGCCATGCCCTCATGCAATGCTTAGTGATAAAGCAATTTTACACTTTTCTCATAATTAATCAACCTTGGCCTTATTCAAATACTACTAAATAAAAATCAACATACTAAGAGAAATTAAAACTTTTAAAATAAACAAAAGGAAAGAAATAACTTGCAAAGAAATCAAAGACTTACATTAGGGCTTTGGTGCTGCGAAGATTTATCACCCTCAAGTTTCACGTTCCCCAAACTAAGCTTAAAAACGAGATCATTGTTATTATAAGTTAGCAATTCAAACACTTACACACATGGCTTAATTAAATGCTTAAACTCCCTTATTCTTAGGTGTATCTCTTATATTTTATTTTTGGTCTTAGAATGATCATGAAGATGCATTTTTAGAATTATTTCGATAGTTTATTTAGGCTGAAAGCAAAGTAGGACGATATGATCAATAGTTAGCTAAAGGACAAAATCTCTTAAAACTGCTTCTCGGGATATCAAAAAGTTCATATCTTGGCATAACTTGGTTCACGATTTGAGACCTTTCTCGGGCCGATATTTGGCATGTACTTCATACTTCATATCTTCGAGAGACGTTCTTGAGATAATGGTCTTCTCATCATAATAGAGTTTCTTCACTTGGAGACTTTTGAGGGGTACTCCAACTTTGTTGACCACGACTTCATGATTATTTCTTCAATCTCTAATTGGGATTTTGAGATACAACGATCCGCCTCCTTTTCGGACTTGGATCTATTTATCCTCATACCTTGTTAGGGTCTTTTCGGATAGACTTCTCCATGATCTTTATGGGAGTTGATTGCTTTTCGTCGTGAGTCTTGATCCTTCATTTTGACTTTAGGAATAATGCTTTTCACATCACTTTGGATCTTCAGCAATAAAATGGAATCCTCATGCCTTGTTAGGGCCTTTTCGGACTCGCCAATCTTCGCGCCCCGCTTCATAAGTTATGCCTTGGCTATGAACTCTCGTCATTACCGAGCAACTTTTAAACGATCTTGGGCTAGAAGCTAAGTAACCTTTCAAATCGTACGACCTTACTTATTGCAGATAAATTATTAGCAAGTGATGGGAGAGTAGGCAAATAATTACACCAAGAGAGCTTGTGCAAGAATACCGACTTATAATTGACTCTATCATTTCTCGTCCTCCACAATTTAAAATCTCAAGTAATGAGACTCGTGGACACTTAGCCTAATAAACCAATTAAGGTCTACATGGTTAAGGATACTAGCTAGAATACACTTGAATAAGTCTATTCGGGTTGAGTTAAAATAAACGCAACGGGCCTAATATGTCAAAGATTTCTAAACTAGCTACACCACTTTATTAATATTTTTGACTTATTTGCGGGATATATACATATGAAAGTAACGAGGAAAAATTTAAAAATTACGACTAAATGGCCAAAGTTAATAAAAAATTTGAAAAATGTTGAAAAATAGGATTTTCCGGTAAAATGAAGGCATTTTCATGGAAAAGTCCACTTAAAACTTCGATAGAAGTCCCCCTACACTTAAGATAAACATTGTCCTCAATGTTTAAGCATGTGGGAAAAGTCTCCCCTACACTTATGACATTGTGCACGTTGGTTAACTCAAGTTAAGGAAGAGACGACTGAAGTGATCAATTTCAAATGTGAGTATGAAGAAAATTGAATCACGATAATTGAGAGATAGAACCGGATTTCAGCTAACACGGGAGCACGGTTCTTTCAAAGATTCCAAGATTGCAGTTATCCCTGTAATCACATCACCACACAAACACAAATGACCAAAATAGGTCCTCCCCTACACTTAGGGGGTTAAAAGGATAGATACTCGGGCTGCCTCCCGAGGAGCGCTTGTTTTTGATAACCGAGTCACGAGCCTGACTCGACCCAAAATTAGTTCATGGGGAACGTGGTGAGGGATGGAATCACCTCCTGAGAGGTGTCCTCACCAAAGTACAACTTCACTCGTTGGCCATTCACCTTAAAATTCGGTCCATCAGGTTGAGCGAGCTCGAGAGTACCATATGGAAAAATTTGGGCAATGGTGAATGGGCCGGACCAACGAGATTTGAGCTTGCCCGAAAAGATTTTCAACCGAGAGTTAAAAAGTAAGACTTTGTCTCCAACATGGAACTCTCGGTTCTTAATCTTAGAGTCGTGAATGAGCTTAGTCCTTTCCTTATAGATCAAAGAATTTTCATAAGCCTCATTCCGAAGTTCATTCAGCTCATTGAGTTGAAGCTTCCTATGATCACCGGCTTTAATGATATCGAAGTTAGCCCACTTCAAGGCCCAGTAAGCCTTGTGCTCCAACTCAATGGGGAGGTGGCACGCTTTCCCGTACACAAGACGATAAGGCGTACAGCCGATCGGGGTCTTGTAAGCAGTACGGAAAGCCCACAAAGCATCATCAAGTTTATCAGCCCATGCGGCACGATGCTCTCCCACGGTTCTTTCAAGAATTCGCTTCAGTCCTCGGTTGGATATTTCAGCCTGGCCATTAGTTTGTGGGTGGTAGGCTGTGGAAAGACGATGATTTACACCGTACTTAGCCATGACTCTAGCAAATTGATTATTGCAAAAATGAGTCCCACGATCACTAATAATGGCCCGAGGCACACCGAATCTGGCGAATAGAGCTTTCAAAAAGTTACAAACCACCCTTGCATCATTAGTGGGTAAAGCTTTGGCTTCAACCCACTTTGAAACGTAGTCAACGGCTACAAGGATGTATTTGTTTCCTTTAGATGAAGGGAATGGCCCCATAAAGTCGATACCCCAAACATCAAAGATTTCACACTCTTGAATGAAATTCTGAGGCATCTCGTCTTTATGTGTGATCTTGCCTTGTTTCTGGCAAGCATCACATCGTTTAACCATATCGTGAGCGTCACGATATATGGAGGGCCAATAAAATCCCGAATCAAACACTTTCTTGGCGGTGTAGTTGGGACCAAAGTGACCACCGGTGGGTCCTTTGTGGCAAGCATTAAGGATTTCCGAAGCTGCCGGTCCATCAACACATCGACGGATAACCAGGTCGGCACATTGTTTGAATAGGTAAGGGTCGTCCAAAAGTAAGTCTTAATGTCGGTGAAGAACTTTTTCTTTTGTTGGGACGTCAACCCTTCCTTGAGAATTCCACCCGCCAAGTAGTTTGCAAAGTCCGCAAACCACGGGGTTTCATTCGACTTCGAGTTTATAGACATTAAGGTCTCCAAGGGAAAAGAATCATTGATTTCTTTGGTCGGATGATCCCCTTGGTATGGATCCTCAAGTCTGCTGAGATGATCCGCGGCTAGGTTTTCTGCTCCTTTTTTATCGCGAATTTCGATTTTAAATTCTTGGAGAAGCAAAACCCAGCGAAGAAGTCTTGGTTTGGAATCTTGCTTTGTCAACAAGTACTTCAGCGCGGAATGATCGGTGTAAACGATTGTGGTGGAAAGGACAAGATAGGGGCGAAATTTTTCAAAAGCATAGACAACAGCTAAAAGCTCTTTTTCGGTTGTCGTATAATGCAATTGTGCCCCCGTCATTGTCTTGCTAGCGTAATGGATCGGTTGGAAGTGTTTGTTCACTCTTTGTCCAAGAACCGCTCCAATAGCAAAATCACTAACATCGCACATCAACTCAAAAGGCAGCTCCCAATTAGGGGTAACTAAGACGGGTGCCTTAGTAAGCTTATCCTTAAGCGAGTTGAAGGCTTCAAGACACTCTTTAGAAAAGATAAAAGGAGTATCTTTTTCCAAGAGGTGGGTCATCGGACGAGCGATTTGAGAAAAATCTTTGATGAATCGACGATAGAAGCCCGCATGACCCAGGAAACTTCTCACACCCTTCACGGTTGAAGGTGGAGGCAACTTTGCGATAACATCGACTTTAGCACGGTCTACTTCAAGACCGGCTTTCGAGATCTTATGTCCAAGCACGATGCCTTCTTTTACCATAAAATGGCATTTTTCCCAATTCAGAACAAGGCGAGTGTCTTCGCACCGCTTAAGCATACGTTCCAAATTGGCAAGGCAAGAAGAGAATGAATCCCCGAAGACCGAGAAATCATCCATGAAGACTTCCATGGTTTGTTCAACCATGTCATGGAAGATAGCTAACATGCACCTTTGGAAAGTCCCGGGCGCATTACATAAGCCAAAAGGCATTCTTTTGTAAGCAAATGTGCCATAGGGACAAGTGAATGTCGTATTCTCTTGATCTTGGGGATCGATGGGTATTTGGAAATAACCCGAGAAACCATCAAGAAAGCAGTAATATTCATTTCCTGCTAAACGTTCAAGCATTTGGTCCATAAAAGGTAGAGGGAAATGATCCTTTCTCGTGGCATCATTGAGTTTGCGGTAGTCTATACAAACTCTCCACCCAGTAACGAGACGAGTGGAAATCAACTCGTTGTGTTCATTGGGAACAACGGTTATTCCGCCCTTCTTGGGCACACAATGGATTGGACTAACCCATGGTGAATCCGAAATAGGGTAAATCATACCCGCATCAAGAAGTTTGATAACCTCTGTTTTGATGACTTCATGTATTTTTGGATTCACCCTTCGTTGGCTTTGAATAGTGGGCTTAAAGTCGTCTTCCATGAGAATTTTGTGTGTGCAGAAGTGAGGATCAATTCCACGAATGTCTGAAATCTTCCAAGCAATAGCCTTCTTATGATCTTTCAACACGGCGACAAGTCGGGCTTTCTCTTCATCCTTCAAATCCTTAGCAATGATGACTGGCGACTTCTTCTCTTCTTCAAGGAATACATACTCAAGATGGGGCGGCAACTCCTTAAGCTCTAAATCCGAAGGATTTTCGACGGGAGGCGTTTTCAAAGTCGGAGTATCGATAGCAATAACCGTGGGAGATGGAGGCGAAGGATTGTCTTCGTTGAGAAGATTGTCAAAGAAATTCATGTCTTCATCCCCATCGATAGGAGATTCATTAGTAGCTAAATTCACATCTCCCATGGTATCTTCAAGATTGTTCCAGAATAAATCACTATCTCCAAATAGAGACAACGATGAATCAATGGAGGACACAGTCTCAACATTGGGAAGAGAGGTAGGAATACTTTTGCAAGCATCATTAAAGTGTTCTTCACAAGCCTCATCAAGAACGTCAATATAATTAACACTCTCATATGAATAAGGCTGTTTAGACAACTTTCCCATGTTGAAGACTACTTTATCGTCACCCACTCTCATGATAAGCTCACCGACTTCAACATCAATGAGAGTGCGACCGGTCCTCAAGAATGGACGACCAACAATCAGTGGTACACGGGGGTCCATCTCGTAGTCGACGACAACAAAATCAGCAGGAAAGGTGAATTGTCGACTCCTACAATGACGTCTTCGGCTATCCCCACTGGATAAGCAACCGTACGGTTTGCTAATTCCAAAGTCATTTTGGTGGGGACTAGCTCTGGGAGAGATAATTGCTTCCAAACACTTAAAGGCATGAGATTAATACTGGCACCTAGATCGGCTAGGGCCATGCAATTCTCTACTCCCGGGAAATTGCAAGGAATTAAGAAACGACCCGGATCACCAAGCTTGGTTGGCAATTTCCTTAAGAGTACTGCAGAGCAATTCTCATTAAGTTGGGTGTTGGCAATATCGAGGAGCTTTTCCTTGTCGCTCAGAAGATCTTTAAACATTTTCACGTATTTGGGCATGTGAGCGAGAGCCTCAGCGAAGGAGATATTGAAATTCAATTGTTTGAACATTTTAAGGAAGTTCGAAACCTGAATATCATCCTTGCTCTTTTGCTTCTCTTTCCTCAACCTAGATGGATAAGGTATATTGGAAGAAGAGGAAGGCTTTGGGAGAATAGGATCACTCACAACCACGGGTGGAGGAGGGGTAGAAGGAATAGGTGGAGAAATTGGGGAAGGAGAAGGATGAGGAATAGGAGCAGGTGACTCGTTCTCCTTAGTCACAACCACCGGTGGAGGTATAGGAAGCTCGGGTTCCTTGGTACCTTTACCACTTCGAGTGGTGATTGCTTTCATCTCCCCTCTTGGGTTCGCAACGGTGTTACTCGGAAGAGTACCCGAAGAAGAGGGTTGATTACCTTGGAAGAAACTAGCCATCATGTTCCTCAGATCATTAGTTTGGCTATCCAACGTATTTCTCATATCAGCTCTCAAATCATTTCCTTGCTTTACCAAGTCTGCCTTCAAGTTTCGCACTTCCTGTTGGAGATTTTCCACAATCACATCATTGGTCCTCATGTAGGTTGCAACCTCGTGGTGTAATGCAGTGGTGGTTTGGTTGGGAGGAGCATTGTATGCGGGTGGTTGATAAGCAGGTTGTTGGTAAACTTGGTTGTTACGTTGAGGTAGTTGTTGCTGCTTGTGAGGAGGTATGTATGGTTGTCGAGGTTGTTGTTGTTGTTGAGGAGGGCGATTAAGGTTTTGTTGTTGGTTTGGGTTGGTAGGAGGAAAACCAGGTGGTGAAAGATAGTTGTTAGATCTATAGCTAAGCAAGTTACGGTCACCTTGAGGTCTAGCTTGATAAGCAGGTTGAGGATAGGTGCCATATGCCGCATTCACATTCTCAGCAGGGTAGTCTTGGGTGGCGGTACAAGTTGTGTAAGAGTGAGGACCACCGCATATCTCACAAGGTTGGCTGACAGCGTTCACTTGAGCGTTTTTGGCGTTGTTGCTGTTGTTGTTGCTGACGGTGTGGGTGACAAGCGATTCAAGAAGCGTAGTGATTTTGTCTAATCGCTTGTCGCTGTCACTAGTGCTAGCACTAGCGACATTGGTCCGAACACTCTTGGTTTGCACACGAGATTTATTCTCAATGATGTCCCAAGCAGCATTGGAAGTCTTAGCCAAAAGATTACCCCCTGAGGCACTGTTCAGTGAATCTTGGTCACTCATGCTTAAACCATTGTAAAAAGTATTAATTTGATGTACTTTGGTAAAACCATGTTGTGGACATTTTCTTAAAAGATCTTTAAAACGATCCCAAGATTCACTGAACGACTCATCGTACTTTTGTTCAAAATTTATGATTTCATTCCGCAAAGCGGTAGTACGAGAGGGTGGGAAAAAGTAATTGATAAACTTTGTTTCCAAATCCGTCCACGAGAGAATACTCTGTGGCGGTTCCTTAGCAAGACAATGCCGGGCTTGTCCCTCTAAAGAAAAGGGAAAAAGTTGTAACCTTATAACCTCTTGTGGAACACCATTGAACTTGACCGTGTTGGTGAGTTGCAAGAATCTCTTGATATGGTCGTGTGGATCATCAATGGTTCGTCCCAAGAATGGTTGAGCGGAGACCATCTGGATAAAGCCTGATTTTAGCTCGAAATTGTTGGCGGCAATTGGAGGTATGACAATTGGATCCGTATTGCCATCTACATGAGCTTGCAGCAATTCAATCATCGGCCGATTATCCGGAAGAGGCTCATTGTTGTTGTTATTGTTCATGTTGTTGAAAGGCGGGTTGTTGTTGTTATTATTGTTTTGAGGTGGTACACCGGCCATGTCTAATTGATCGAGAGGCTCGGGCTCTTGATATGACGTGGATCGAGTGCGCATACACCTGCAAAAGAACGAACAAAGAAAAACAAAGCAAAAATATTTTTGGTTTTTATGTTTTTTAATTTTTTTGTATTTTTGAAAATTATATATATATATATATATATATATATATATATATATATTTTAGTTGTTTTTGAAATTTTTTGATGAAAAAGTAACGTTCACGGGGAACGGATCCCAAAATCCAAGTTCTCACAAAAAACTTTTGATCTTAACGAGAAGAGCCGGCAGCGGCGCCATTTGATACAAGCGATTTTGTATGATGAAAAGTTCGTTTTCTCGGAATCCTCTCGAATTGATCTCGGTTCTAAGTGGAATGATTTGTTCTTGGTGACAAAAAAGTGGGTTTAGTTTTCTAATCTATTGAAAAGATAAATAAATGAAGTAATGAAATTAAACTTGCAGTAAATATAAAAGGTTAAATGATAAAACAGAGAAATGATCTTACTGAAGAAAAGAGCTATTCGGAACAATTACTTATGCGGAATATTAGTGCTTACTCGGAATAATGGACAATTCAGGATGTGGAGATCTATGCGGAAAAATAAGTTCTATTCGGAAAATTTGGCTTATGCGGAAAATCATGTGCTATTCGGAAAAATTGTTCTATGCGGAATAACCCTTCTAAGCGGAAAAACATGCCTAATCGGAAAAATGCTCTATTCGGAAAAACATGCCTATTCGGAAAAATATTCTATGCGGAAAGATAAGTTCTACTCGGAATATAGAAAATATTCCGAGTAAGGAAATGAAGAAGCTGGCTATGCGGAATATTGAAAATATTCCGAGTAAGAGAAAAGTAAAAACCCTATTCGGAATATCCAAAAATCCGAATAAGGGAAATAGGAATTCGTCTATGCGGAAAGTTTAGATGAAGAACAGTAGCAGTTACAGGGAAAACGAGTTTTAATCAAATCGACCCAAATACTCAAAAAGGTTTTACCAAATCAACCAATAATCATTTAAATACCATAAGTAACAAATCCCACCAATAAAAACACTAAATCAACAACTTTTTAAGATCAAACTTGAATCAAATAAAAACTTAAGAACTTGCAATAAAAATATTATGAAGAACAAGATGGATGAAAAGATGGAATTAAAAGATTAATGTAAAAGTAACAAGAGTAATGATCAAAACACTTACAAGATTGAAAGAAAATTGAAAATCACCAAACACCCTAATGGTGTTGGTGATGGAACGAACCTAAAAACTGGGAAAGAAGAAAATGAAAGCTAACTCCCTCATTGTGTGAAGGAAAAATCTATATATAGTCCTAGTGGTTGGTTGGTGAGTGGGCTTTCTCCCTTTCTTCTTGTCTTCTCGTCTTTTCAGAAAAGTTGACGTTTTCGATTCTGATTCGGGATTTGTCGTCGATTAAATTCAACTCGTCTTTTAATTTCTTCGTTAAATAGACTTGAGTTTCTTCGACATATGTAAATCTTCCATCTTTGGTCCTTTTCTTCGATAAATCTTCAAATAGGCCCATTGACTTCAAATCTTTTGCATCTCTTGGACAATAGACTTCGTCTTGAGTCTTTTTCCTTGATAAAACCCGTGCAATCCCATGTTTTCTTTAATATTCATCCGGTTAGCTCTGAAAACACGATAAACACAAAAACCACGCATAATTCCAAACAAATGATATTAAATACGTGTTTTGGTCTTGTTTTAGCCAGAATTAAGTGGTAAAAGGATGGGTGTTTACACACCTATCATTCTCCATATTGTAAAATTTCAAAAATGTGAAATCAATGGATACTTAGCCTAGCAAATCAAAGTTTTGGGTTTTCAAGTCATCTGTAGGATCTTGCATCTTCTTATACTTTTTCAAGTTTTAGAATTTGCGTTTTTAAAGTTCCCTTGATAAACAACTTTCTAGGATCAATTATAGGAACTTGCGAAAAGTTCTTGTTCTTAACTCGTATGAATTAAGACTTTCGCGTTTTAAAGCTCCCTATATAAAAGCCTAGCAAAACTTAATTCAAATACGTTAAGGACTAGCTAAGGTTAAAAACCGAGTCGAGTCAAAAACTATTTTTATTGTCACCAACGAAAAGCCTACATTCGCGTCAAAAGCACTTATTTTATTTATTAAAACTTAAAAATAACACGAAAAATTTAAAATTTTATTGAAAAATGAGAAAAACAATACGTTTGGACACGACAAAAGTAATTGCAAGCGATTATATCGATTGACTCCCCCATGCTAAAACCAAACATTGTCCTCAATGTTTCTTAGCTCAAGAGTAACACCCCCTTGCTAAAACACGAAGAGTCTAATGCAAAATCCTAGCATGGAAAGAGCACGCAAATCTATAAGCCGTATATTAATTATGCCTCAAGATAAAACGTTAGTCGATAAAAATCAAAGGATAGAGAGTGTGCCCCTTTTTGGCATTCTAAGAATGGAAGATCAAGTGGACTGGCAAAAACCGAACACGAGAGTCTTCAAATATTAGGGTCATACCTAAGATCACAACACAACAAAAACACGAGCACGAGCTTGAAAGATCAAGCCTTATTAGTTGTTAGAAAATAAAAAGAAGATAGAATGTATGGGACTCCCCCACAAGGCACCTCGTTTTTGTTAACCGAGTCATGAGCTCGACTCGATCCCCGCATTCATTGGTCCTTAGGGAAAAAGGTGAAAACCAGCATCTTGAAATAAAATCCAACATAAAGCACGATGCCGGGGTCAAAGATTACATCCTCGTTGTCGGATGACAAACGAAAGGATAAAACTCCAACATGAATCTCTAAAAAGAGATGGTAGTCACAAATAATGGTATAGATGTAGCATGCTCCCCGAGATAAACTCGCACCAAGATGATTAAAAAGTCTTTCAATTATTGCATCGGTGAAAGGCCGAGATTTCCCTAAATCAATGATTCCGGGGTCGAATACCTCGTCCTCGGTGGAGAAAGGAATAGACAACACGGTGTCGTCCCCCATGCTAATCCAAGATCATAGAAAGCAAATGGTAATGGTGGGATAAAAGTTTCATCCATAATAGAATCAACATTCTTAGCTTTAACGACCATTTCACCCTTAGAAATGTGATCAATCGGGTCATGGTACTCAATATGAGACACATGAAAAACCCGCACATTAAGGTCAAAGTGAGTGGGAGGAGGACTTGGGACGAAATCGTCATCAAGTAAATTCTCTAAAAAGAGAGCGTCCCCCTCCGGGTCGAGATCATCATTACCCGGTGGTATCGAATCATTAGAAGCAAGAAAAGTGTCAATCTCCTCCATAAGCGGATCACTATCCTCAACGGGAATAGGAGATGGAGAGAAAGACTTTCTAATAGGCTTAGAATTCAAAGCCTCGATCCTAGAAATGAGAAGATAGACGTTTGATAACTTCTCACGAAGAACCACGTCCTCCACATCTAAATGAGTAAGTTCATCGGTGAACTTCTCAAGGATCGGAATAGTCAAATCAACCTCATTTCCCGGTGGAAATGGGTCTAAAAGAGCAAGTTCAAAAGTGAACTTCTCATAAAACGGATCACTATCATCCTCATTTCCCGGTGGAAATGGGCGAAGAAGAGTAGGTTCATCGGTAAACCCCTCAAAATCCAAGTCGTGAATATCATCTTTATAAGAAAGTTCATCGGAGAAATCCTCATTAGAAAATTCACTAGAAGTAGAATCAACCTCAAAATCTTCATTTCCATCACAATTTTCATCATTAGAATTGGAGAAAATATCAAAGTGAATGGAAGAAGTCGAGTCATCACAATGTGGCAAATCACACTCTCATTGGAAATACCGTCAAACTCTCTTGGGTTTTGGACAAGAATAGTGCTAATATGCTCGTCCCCCTTGCTTAGAGAATTTTCGGGTTCCACGATGTAAGAATCATGAATAGGAGTGGTGATGTCATGAGAGATTTCCTCATCATCTAGGATGGGAGAATCCTCAGGCTCAATAGCCGGCAAGATACGAAAAGGAAATACGATAGCACTAGATGAAGGATGAAGAGCCATAAGATCTCGCAAAGAAAGAGTACTATCCTCATCATCATCCAAAAGAAGAGAACGCTCGAGTTCACGATTAGCAAGAGATTTTGCTTCCGCTTGAGCTCGTTCTTTCTCACGAATTATTTGTTGGGAAATTGTTTCAAGTCGTTCAATATCGAAAGAATATTGTGGAGATTGGTCAAAACCGGAAGGAATCGGATTATAGCAAGGATTAGGCACATAAAAATTTTGATCTCTTGGTTGACAACAAAAACTCTCGTGAGGACCTCCAAAATACTCACAACAAAGATATTGTTGTGATAAACTCGGTAAATCTTGTGGATAACAATTATCATTAAAGTTTTGATTGTAGCTCGGTTCTTGCTCGTAATTAAGCGAGAATCGATGCGAACAATCATCACCAAAATGAGAATCGTTTCCACAAAACTCACACGAGGGTGTCTCGTATGTAGGGTGTGGAGGTGGATTGAAATCGAGAGAATTATTCGAAAAATTCGGATTTCCACATGAAGTAATATCATTACAAGAAGGACAGAATCCAACTCGTATATCGTGACGTAAGTCATTTCCACAACGCTCACACGTGTACCACCGACATGGCAAAAAACCATATAACGGTTCTCCACACCCAACACAATCGCCGAAGGAAGAATTAAAATTTAGAGGGCCAGGAGAAAAAGAATTAAACATGATAGAGGATTAAGAAGATTATTTTTGGTATTTTCAATTAGATTTTTAAAAGTTATTTTTGGGATTTTTGATGTGTCGAGATATGTATAGTGATAATTTGAGATACGTTATAGGGTAAATTAGAAAATTACCTTTAGGAAAAAATAATAGACTAATATTACCAATGACGAATTCAATTAAACACGTGAATGAACCAAGTTCGTTGTACACGAAGATCGAGTGAATTTGAGACGTTTTGCTTTGATTTGGACAATTGATTCGAATTGGTTTTCGGTTTTTAAACTCAAATTAAAATATACCAATTTTAAACTAATTAAAATTAACCTAAAGTGCATGAATCGTAAACCCCGCTATTATTAAACTAAAAACAATTACTTGAAATTAAAATCTATTTAAAATAATTAAACTAATTAATAATCTATAAAAAATTAATCTCTTTTTAATAAAAATAACTTTTAAAAATCTAATTAAACTTTTTAAACTAATTACTTTATTAAAATTCACTTAAAACAAATCTATTTAAAAACTATTTTTATTTAAATCTATTATTATAAAAATCTAATTAATTAAAAATAAACTAATTAAACTATTTAAATTTAATAAGAACATTTTTTTTATTATTTTTTTATAAAGAAACTGATTAATATTTTTAAAACTTAAAATTTACTTTTAAAGAAAATATTAATAAAACTTTATTTAAAGCTGAAATTTAATGAAATGTAACTAAGATTAAATTCTGGCAGATTAAGTAATACTATATTAATGAACTATCAGATAATGAAATCAAAAGAGCGCGTAGCACAGTTGGTTAACACACTATGCCTGTGACCAGGGGGTCACAAGTTCGAGTCCTGATGGGGACATATTTTGGAGTTTAATTTCTTTTTGACAGCTGAAGAATTAAGGATCACAGGAGTGACCTTTGGAAAACTTATTTCCAATTAAACTGTTAGGAAATAGCTTTTTGGGCTTATCAGATCAATGGGATCTGATAAGCTGATTGCTTGAACAGTTAAAACAGCAAGATTACTCAAAACTATTCAAACGAAATCACAGATTTATAAGGATCAAAACATTCAGCAGAGTCAAAATAACTGGCATATAAAATCAAACAGTACAGCAATCATATATTAGCAGATACCAAATTAAAAAGAGTTACCAAATTTTTCCATCAAAACATCAGTATAAAACTCAAGTTCCCAAACAATAATAATCAGATAACTGATAAGCACTAGATTAGTTCAAAATCATTCCCATAAAGCAGTTAAGAACGAACCACTTAGCCACAAATAATGAAACATCAGTAAAATCAGCCTCGAAACAATTAAATCTGATAAAAGGGAAATCGCAGCTAGATGCAGTCACAAACTAATCCTATTGGCAAACTAAAGCATGAACAAATTTAATCAGATTAAAACAAGAGCAGATACTAACATAATATCATAACCGAAATCATATCATATAAATCAACAAATTATACTACTAAAACATTCTGATGCAGACCCTATAACAAATAACGAGTTCAATTTCAGTCTACTCAAACAACCTAAATCAAGTACAATCCCAATATAGCAGACCAGAAAATACATGAACACATAAAGAAAAACTAAACAATAGCAGTTTAATAAAAAAAACTTGTAAATAACATAAAATTAAAAGAGGTCAAAACCTTTTGACGAAACCATTGGGAAGAAGAATGTGCTGAACATTCTTTGAACCGGAAAACGAAACACCATAATCATCAAACTCCATCATTCGAACCACCACAATCATCAAATTCGAACCAGTTTTTATTGTTGACTTTCCAGTAGGGAAAGTTTGTTCCCAGTTTTACTTTTATTAATTAACAATAGCTATTAAGAAGCTTTATCAATTAACATTTAATATTATTATAACCAAAATCAATATTGAAGATAAAGTGCAGAAAAGTAATAATAGACACGATTTAACAAAAATAAAACTTTATTAGTTAATCAAACTGATTACAATGCTTTAAGAAAAAGAAAAATACAATTTATCTAGAACTAATTTTGCATAATAACAGTAAAGTAAAGAAAGGGATGAAGATTACAAAACAAATGAGGGTTTTTATAGTCATCCCAGGGCTGTTGAGGAAGAATCTCCGAATATTCTCCAGCATATTCTTCTTTCTTTTTGGCCCTTAGATCAATCCTTTTCTCTTTCTTTGTTGATCGGATGAATGATAGGACACATCTAGCACACGGATTGCCAACGTGGCATCCGTGTGTGCTAGTTGTGTTTCTTTGTAGCCTCCTGATTGGTGGAATGTGATAAATGAGCTGTCAAAGCCAATTATGAGATGCCACGTAGCCTCTTCTCTTCTATCAGCTCTTCCTTAAAATTGGGGGATTTAATTCCCCCACACGTGAATTACACGTGCCATAAAAAGCCCCAAATAATACGAATGAATTATTCATCTAGGGTTGGTGAACAGTAACTAGGTTGCAGGTTTTTTTTTGGTGATGAAGAAGATGTAACATAGAACTTATCGAAATTATTTAATGTATTGTGTGTGAAACGAGTGGGTGAGGATATATGTGGGGAATGTAAATGTGAGTGGGTAACGTTTATTAAAAAAGTTGAAAAGTGTAACGTTTGACTGAGTGGGTGAGAAACGAATGAATTAAAATGAGTGACATGTGAGTGGGATTTATAAGTGAATGAAACGTGTGGGATTTTTATTATCGTTTCAACAATCCACAACCCTAATGGGCTTCATCATGGACCCAATAATCAGATAACTTATTCGCCAAAACATCTCATTATTTCCTTGTTAATGGACATTGGGCTTTTGGCCCATTTAACATTTCCCATCCGTGTGTAAACTTCTCCATTTTGGGCCTCAAATGGGCTTTGATCCACTCAAATAGATATATCATCTTTCTAAATGGACTTTTAAGCCCATTTACTCCACTGTGGGACCCACTAGGCCCATAAACTCGATAAATGATGAAATCCGCTAAAGTCGAGCTCGATTTTGGCTTCTTCAATCTTTTTCTTTAAACTCGTGCCGGTTTTTGCCGATTTTCGCGATCTTGGTACCTACACACATTAAAACAAGAAATACACATATACAAGGCATATTTGATACATTTCATGCATAATTTCATTATTTTAAGATACAAATGATATGAGTATTTAAGCTCATATCACATGTCAAATACATGGGCCAGTCCCAAGGCTTCCAAAGACAAAGCTGACCTCCATCATGTCACCGTGGCCTTTCTATCAATGGGTAATGGACATATTAGGACCAATTGAAGGATCCCCAGGGAATGTGAATTTTGTGATTGTGGCAATCGATTACTTCACGAAGTAGATAGAAGCCATGCCTCTAGCACGAGTCACCGGGATGGAGGTGAAAAAGTTTGCTTGGCAGAATATTGTGTGCAGGTTCGGACTATTCAGGGTCATTGTGACAGATAATGGAAAGCAACTGGTGGAGGGAACGTTAAGAAAATGGTGTGAGAAATGGGGAATTAAGCAAATGAACACCGCCGTCGCTCATCCGCAAGCCAATGGGTTGGTCGAAAGGGCCAACAAGTCGCTAATGCATGGACTCAAAGCCCGACTAGGAAGGAACCTAACAGGATGGGTCGATGAGCTCCCTCATGTGCTATGGGCTCATAGGACGATGCTAAAGACAAGTAATGGTGAAACACCATTCAGCTTAACCTATGGAAGCGAAGCAGTGATCCCGGCCGAGATGGGAGTCTCGTCCGCAAGAACCCTCCTATTCAACGAAGACAATAATGAGGAAGAGCTTCGGCTAAATCTGGATCTGTTGCAGGAGCGACGAGAGACCGCAACCATTGAGGAAGCAAAGTACAAAAAGAAAGTTGAACAATATTACAACAAAAGAGTGAAACTTTGAACTTCAAAGTAGGTGATTTTGTCTACCGACGGAATGAGGCTAGCAGAGTCGAGAAGGTTGGCAAGATTGGCCCCAATTGGGAAGGCCCTTACAGGGTCAAAGAAGCATACCAAAATGGCTCGTACAAGCTCGAGACCATGAATGAACGAGAGGTGCCAAGAACCTGGCATGCAATCAACCTTCAGAAATGTTTTATGTAAGAAAACAATGTAACAAAGAAATGGTTGAATGAGTGAATGAAATTTTCATGTTATTTTTGTAACACGATTGTCATTACATTTGCAAATCCTCGGAGTAGCTAACCGAAGGACTGTAAACTTGTAAAACTCTAAGTGTTGGATGCGCCCGAGAGGCAATCCGGAGGACAAATCAAAAGCGTCTACGTGCCGATGTCCTCCCATATATAAATTATAAAAGTAAAACACTCTAAGTGTTGGATGCGCCCGAGAGGCAATCCGGAGGACAAATCAAAAGCGGCTATGTGCCGATGTCCTCCCATATACAAATAATAAAAATGAAAAACACTCTAAGTGTTGGATGCGTCCGAAGGGCAATCCGGAGGACAAATCAAAAGCGGCTATGTGCCGATGTCCTCCCACGAATAGTGGTAAACGCTCCTAAGTGTCTAAATGTTACATAAAAAAGGTAAACATTGTCATGTGACTCAACCTTTCGGTCCGACATCGAAGGACAATATATAAAAATTTATATAAAACACAAAGATACAAAACACATGAGCATAAAGGAATACATGTGATATATTTCAAAAGTAAGAAGTTGTAAGTACATATTGTTTGCTGCATGTTCAAGTTACCAAATACACAGGATACAAATAATGTTATGCAAAAGGTGAAATAAGGAAATTATTACAAGACTTAAAAGTAATTGTTCAATTACAAGCCCATGCCGGCATTCCGGAGGCGAAGAAATGATTCAAAGGGTGGTCGTATCGACTTTAGAGTCTGCCTTCTTCTCTTCTAGGTGGTGGGACGAAGGCTCAGACTGTTCAACGTCTTTCTCTGTAATGCCAGAAGTTGTACCGGAGGGGAGTTCACTTGTCACAGATGAAGATGGTCCACATTCTGGTTCTAGCTGCAACAAATCTCCGACAGAGAAGGAGTGAGAAGAAGAGATCTTATCAATGAAAGGATAGGAGGTATCAAACAAGGCATCACAAGCAGGAACCCAAGTCTTCAAAGCATCTCTTTTGATATTCTTGACTTTGGACAAGACTTGCTGCACTTGGGCCGGAGTCCTTCCGAGACTGGTGGACTTCATGAAACCCGCAGAAAAGGCTACACTGCATGCTCCGCCGAGAGCCTTACGATACTCATAGCTCCTTATCCACTTCTTGAACAAGCAAGGAATCCCATCTCGAACCAACATCTGTTTATCATGTTCAGCCTGGCTGAGAAGAACTGTAAGATGTTTGTTATTTGTCTCGGCTGCGGAAAGTTTCTCCGAAACATCTACAAGTTCATGGCTCTTCAAAGAAAGTTGTTCAGTAGCCTCGGTGGCGTTCTTCTTGAGAACCTCATTCTCCTCTTCAAGCGCCTGAATGCGAAGGTTCAACTCTTCCTCTCTCGTAGCACAGGTAGAATGGGAATCTTTAAGTTTCTGGTGGGAGACCTTCAACCGACTCAACAACTCTTGCCCTTGGGTAAAAGACTCCTTTTCAGCAAAATGGGAATTGGCCATGTCAACATACTCGCTGTTCAACTTCTCATAGCGCTTCATCAGCTCTGCCGCAGCAATTGTGCTCTAGGCGACGGACCGACAGCTATGACGAAGGATGTCATAGTTGGACATCGCTTTCAAGTGTTGATCATCAGCAGGAGTAGCAAGATTGTACAAGAACTCTTTAGCAGCATAGTTAGAGTTGACCCTAACATCCTCGTTCAACCTCCAGTTCGGAACATGCTTGGGGGGATTAAAGTCTTCACCTGCTACATACGAAAGGGTTAGCACAAGCATATATATATATATATATATACAAGTAAAAGGCTATAGGCAAACGACGGAAAAAGATAAAAAGGAGGAGGACAAAAAACCAACCAGCAAGTTGTGAATCCTGTTCGCCATGAGGTGAGGAATGGTCACTCACTTGAACAATGAAAGGTGATTTTTCCCTTAAACCGGAACCACCAGCTGAAGCTTGAGAGTTAGGCTTAGCAACACTTATGGGTTGAGTAGAGTGGGTCTTTTAGGAGTCTGCCTCAGATTCAGAATGAAGTGTCTGACGACCTTTTCTCTTCACCCTCTTGTTGGATGTTCTACCCTCAGCGACCGAAGGAGCTTTTCTCACTTTTGGGTTCTTTTCTTGCTTCTGCTTAGCCTCCAAGATACGAGACGAAGGCTTCTCAACCAATTGTTGGACGGGTGTTAGCTTAGGAATTTCCTTACCAACAGGTAAGGGTTTGGTCACACGAGGAATGGGCTTCTCGTTCTCTGCATAGGGCTCACCAATATCAACCAAGCCTTCGTCAAAGGAAGGAAGATCCAAAAAATCCATGAAGCTCATTTCTGTGAAAAGGGGGAAACAAAAGCAAGGCAAGCATAAGCAAGCCCGCGTGAGTAATAAGTAAGCAAGAACAAACAAAAATAAAGTATACCTTTCTTATCAGCGTCTAAAAGTAACCGGCGCAGCTCCGGATGACTATAGGGGAAAGAAAGACCAGCGAGAAAAAGTAGAACTTCAGGAGGAGGACGACATAAAACGGGTTTCTTCCCAAGAGCTTTGGCATGTGCAACATTGTGCGAAGCAGGCATATCATCAGTAACAACAGACTCGCGATGTCTCCAAGGCATAGCAAAAGGTATCGCCCGGCGATCTATTAAGAAGACCTCGGTTTTCCATTTCTTAAGGCTAGAAGTAGTTTCGATCAAACACTTACCATACTCTCCCTCTCCTCGACTCTCGAAGGAAAACCAATGTCCTTGTTTACTTAGCCTATAGAACACTCTAAACAATGTCACAGATACGGGAATCTTTGAACCGAAGCAATGCAACTCGAACATCACTACTCTATTCATACCTATGGGCACAAGCTGGGAGATATGCACTTTGAAATACTGAATCACATTTAAAACAAAGGTGGAAAAGGGGATCCGAAGGCCAGAGTGGTCGAGGAATTGGCGATAAATTCCAATCTTAGAATCAGGCAAGCGGTCCATCGTCAAATCCGGATCCGGAAGGCAAGGCCTTAAAAGAGAAGGGATGTTATACTTACATATCACTATCTTCAAGTCATCCTCGGTCATACCAGATAAGCGTATATGCATGTCACACTTAGGATCACGCTTCACCGGCGGGTCCACTCTCGACTTTGCGATCTCTTTCCCAGTCATCCGGAACAAGCAGATTTACAAGTATAAAAGATAAGAAAGAATGGAAAGTTTACCTACGAATTGTGAGAAGGAAGCAAGGATGAAGAAATGACAATGACGAAAACGGTATGAGATGAAAATGAATAACACATATATATAGGGGTCATGGGCGAAGAAACCGAGGAGACACTGTTCACTCACGAATCACGAGGATAAAGATCTGTCGTTAAATTCAAAACGGCTAAACACGTGTCGTAATCCCATCCTCCACTAAAGGAAAAGGGAGTCCAAAATAAGAAATAGATTCGAACCGGTACAGAAGATGGAACAGGTCAAAAAACCAGCCCCAGACGAGGAGCAAGATTTGTTTTAAGTATTAGTCCATTATAAGAATAATGAACTAATACTTGGGGGACATGTTCGCGTATGTCTCCGGCACATGGCCGAAGGCACGTCACTAGCGCCGAGGCAACTGCCACGTAGGAGAGAGAGAACAGATAAGATCCCCCAAATCTTGGAAGACCTTGTTTTACCCAACAAGGCAGGGCTTTACCCAGCGGATCCAGTCATGGTCCGCCGCCTGCTTTTACACTGTACCTGACATTAGGGTACTGTTCAATAGGCGCACATCTCAATGAAGTGACTATACGTCCAGGTATGCCCTAAGCTTTGGGTATAAATACCCCAAGGCATTTACTACACACAACAACACACAGTACACATCATTTACTCTTACTTAATAACATATCTCCGGTATTCCGCGCCGGATACCACTCCAGTGATAGTTACTTATTTTCACGCCGGAGCTTGGTCTCGGGTTCACACATGGGGCGAGTTAACGTGCGTTCTGTTATTGCAAGGTAGGCCCATCCTACAAGCATACCTTACACGAGACCGAAGCTAAATATCCTAGGACCTTGTTCCTGCGGAAATTTGTTTCAACACCGGTCGAATGAGTCGTCACTCACTGGTATGTTCCTCGAGGTGTTGAACTAGTTATCTTTTAATTCTTCACCTTGGAGAATTCGGGCTGCTCAAAAACTATTTAAGCCGACTCATGCCCACTTCTCAATCTTTGAAAAGCAAGAACACATCATTCATGCAAACACAGTCAAACAAACAAGTGATCGACCATTACATAATACTATTGGAAAACATAGATCGTTTAACGAAATGAAGATCATCTGGAACAAGTGATCAAGAGTGTTAGTCGTTAACAAGTGCCGATCCTTGTCGTTTCACTCTATCTAATTCATGTCCAGGCAGGGGCGGACATAGGAGGGTTTCGGAGATGTACGGGAACCTCATGGATTTATCTCATCTAGTATAAAGTTTTGTTAACAGTTTTGATCGTTCATGTTTCATACATGTGATGGACATTGCCAGATAGAAAGTATGTGGCAATCCTGATATGGATAGTAATACGCAAGAAACAAAAGCATGTTACCATTATTTGCATAAAAAACATGGCGATATATTTCTCATTTTACTTTTTTACATTTGCGCGAAGTAGTTAAAGATTTGGCCAACAGAGTAAGCTATGACTACTCCAAACGTATAAAAAACGGAAACATGCATGTGTAACAACAAACAAAAGAAGGTCTTTTAGGTTTCTTACAATGTTTTGAAATTTAGTTTTTAAATCGGTTCGATCAAGTCATCTAATCCGGGTCAATCTGGTTTTAAAAAAAATAATTTTTATATATTTTTAATAATTAAAAAAATATATATAAAAATCATAAAACCTTCGTATATTTAAAATATAAATTATTTATCTACTAATATAATATTTAAAAATAAAATTTCGTCATAAATACGTAAAATTTACATATTTAAAAACAACCTGAAAAAATCAAAACCCGGTCGGGTTTTGAGAACCGGGTCACTCTAAACACGACGGGTCTAACTGGGTTTCGGAAATATAAAACCTGGGTCAATATGACCTGTTTTTTTGGCCGGATCCAGATCAACTGATTGACCCGCCCGAGTCGACCGGCATTCGAAAACATTGGTTTCTTGTACTTGAAGTTGACCCAGAAAATATAAGACCGGCATATATTACACATAAGAAATAACTCAATAAGTCAACCAACTACTTGAAATTTTTATACGTTTACATCGAAGAAAATAAGCATCTTATTTCATGTTTTGTATACCACATTAAAAATATAGGTTCGTTTGATAAAAATCGATGAAATGTTAAATGAATGAAATAAATAATGTAAGCAATACATTATTGTTATTGGTTATGTTTGGTTAGTATGATATTAATAAGATGTAATGGATCGATAATAAAAACTGAAATACTCTTTAATTATAAAATTTTATTTAATACTAGTATAGTTATTTATAAGAGGATTTCATTTAATTTTGATATGTTACGAAATGTAATGAAAAAATAAACTTCTAAAAAATAGTTTTGATCTAACAAGTATTCTTTTTTAATAAATCATTACATTCAATGCATACAAACAATAATCTTTTATTACATTGTACATAATAATTTTTTGCATTACTTTCTTTTTTAGAACGGCAAATGTTAGTGGTTAGTGGGTCGACATATCAAACGGTACATAAAAAACTAGCACAAAGTCTCATAGTCATGTACAAAGGTTATAAACGAAAGCATGTCACTCTCAAATGCCGCTATATTCTTAATTAGGTTTCATTTCCCCAACTGTGTAAACATTAATTCGGAGATGTTTTCGTTTGTTAAATATTCTAGATTCCTAGCTATCGGTGTCGATAATGCTATCATAGCTAACGTCCCGGCATCTTTTTGAAATACGTTTTCATACAAACGTGTGAAGAGATTAACAATGCTAAACTCAAGCTTGGTTACGAAGCCAAAAACACGGTATCTCCAAAACCATTCATAACCATTATATAAATTAACATGTATATATGCATATAACATTAAACTGTCAAAATTAACATCTAAATCTTTTTAGATCTTGAATGTAGAACTATAGCTAAGAAAGTCCCTACAAAACACAGGCATCCCCAAATTATGAAACTTGTTTGGTAACATTGCATGCCAATGCATTTACCACTGCCGTTTGCAAGTCCATTCTCGCGGTAAAGTAATGCTGCCATGTCTCCGAACAAAAACGACCCTATTGGGATATTAGTGACAAGAACGTTATGGTTCACACCGAAGTTTTTGGCCCCAAAGAGCTCGGCAGTGGTTGATACAGATATTGAAGTTATGGCACCCGTGCATATCCCTATTGTAGCCGTGCTTATATGAAGACACAAGTTGTTATCGTTTAGTAGCAAGAAGAACGACGCAGTCATTGGCACCATCATTAGAGCAATCAAAGCCGGTCTCGAAACTTTGTACTTGGCCCTAAAAAAATAAAAACTTATATCAGGATTTATCTTTTAACAAGTACGTAGTAAATTATTAATGATTTTGATAATGCATGTCCAATTCTTATGCAAATGTTTGGTAGCAAACTAGCTATAGTAGCAAATGCAAAATAAATGAGCAACCAAAAGGGTGGCTCAAATGAGACTTGAATTGAATTTATTTTCAACCATATTATTCCATATCACATTGAATGCCACATTAAAGAATATGTACAACACGACCTTTTGGGGAGTCTAAATTGTGAGGTTAATTAAAATTCCACGATAATAACTCGTACTTCATACATTAAGAGCCGCATATTAAACTTGAACATAACAAGTGCTAGTATTTATCATGAATTAAAAGATATAGACCCTTAATATTTTTTTACTTTTTTGTTAGAACGGCAAATATTAGTGGTTAGTGGATCGAGTCGTAGAATGAAATCCAAGCAGAAGAATGTCTTCTTCGAATCTTCGCCTAGTTATATTATACTCTTTATTCGCTTCGCCTAAATAGCTCTTGACAGATCTTGAACCCAAGATATATATTGGCCCTTAATATTTATCAGCATTTATATCATAATACATGGAATGACAAGACATATAATTATTTAACGGTTTATAGGTTTTTTATAATTTATAACTCACTCGGCAAACTTACACTGATAAACCAAGAAATAACAACTCATTTGACAGTCATTTGTACGTTTTTACTTATTCGAGGCAGTTATTTGGTAGTACCTTTTTAATTTACTAACTATAATTAGGCTTCATACAAAACGTTTTATTTTCATTCGGCCTAATTCTTGTAAATGAGGTAAATTATTATATCTGTTTCTTCTTTACCGGGACCATATAAATCAGTCACAAATGTGCATAAGTCAAATATCAAAAGGAATAGTAATTATGTTACGGTGCCAAAAACATAAGTTTGTTATGACCCATTAGGTAAACTTACAAAAGATCATGTTCCTAGTCCAAATAAACCATACCCTGATTTCATGATATACTTTGTTCATATCCTTGTTAAAGACACAAGGTATAAGATCTATAATAAAATTTTACTAAGGAGCGAGGTTCTTCAGTTTCCAAACGAAACATGCAATTAAGAACACAAAACTTATTTACCTTTTTCGGGTAAGTATTGCAACTTGTAATAATCAATTTTGATGTGTTAGACGAATTTATTGTGGAGATTTGATATTTCAAACCATGAAAACCAGATTTTGAAAATCATGTAATAGGTACAGACACAAACTTATTTTCAGGGAGTAAATTTAGAAAAACCACCAAATGTGGAGTTAATTTCATTGCATATTAAATAGTCTAGTTAATCAACTCATGCACCAAAGTTTTCAAATGACTCGATCGATAACTACTTGTTTGCTACTACAACTGAGCCAAAATCTTCTTTTGTTGCTTATTTCATAGAAGCATGTTAATTATATTGCTCTAGTTTCCTAAACAATAATGCCAAATAACGTATCAAGTTTAAACAATAATGTTAATTTTTGAAGTTACTAAAAGATTCGTATATTGTATGTATTTTGTAACTTGTTGCTAGTTTTTTCTAGTGAAATATTGTTAACAAAAATAATGTGACGAGCATGAACCAAAGTAAAGAAAAATACCTTGTGATATGGTAGTCAAGGAGGCAAGGAAATATACGACCAAAGAAACCAAAGGAAGAAGCCAAAGAGACCAATGAAGAAGTCTTTGAACTCCCACGAGACTCTACGATTTGTCCCAAATTATTCAAATACACCATTCCAACTGTTGCACCAAACATGTACACAAAGAAATACAGCCAAAAATTTAATGTTTTCACCATAACTTTAGCCTCCATTTCTTCATCATCATCACCACAAACAAACACTGATCCTTCATCTTTCACCCCATGCTCATTAACTCTTCCTTGATCATGTTCAATCTCCATGCTACTCTCATCACACACCCTTTTCCCACCACTTCTTATCAAGCACTTATTATCCATTTTCTCTCTTATTTTGTCCATTATGGGGACTACTAATGGTGCTACTAAGAACACCAACATACCGATTAATATCACCAACGGAGGACATAGCCGATTTCTTGTTCCTAAGCTAGTGATCACAGCATAAGTTCCCGTAAATATGGTGATAGAAAAGATGACAAGAAACCCTCCTGATAATCTCTTGGATCTCGCGGTAGTAATCACACGAACCAAAGGCGAAGCGATTAAGCAAACTAAAAGGGGTAAAATGCAATTCAACAAAAGATATGATTTTGCTCGTTCTAACGATGTTAGAATTTTTCCTTTGTGAGTAACATCGATTACATCTGCATAAAGCTTTGCACTTAACCCTTGATAAGCTGTCGATAACCCGACTGCTAGTTGTCGATCAAAAGGGAAATTTTGTATGGCGATCACATAGCAAACAGTGTTGATCCAACATATACTATTTCCCGCCAAAACTGTTAGTAAAAAAACAAGACCATATGGCAAGGAGGACACTTTATTTGTCACAAGAAAAAGATACTGAACACCATACCCAATGAACCCTAACGCCGAACCAATTAAAAGAACGAGCCAAAGAGGGAGATAAACCGCGGCTATACCCGATACAAAACCAAACAGTTTTCCAGCGTCCGAAGCGAAAGCTAAATTGTTGAGTTGAAGTTGTGAGAGTGAAAGAAGAAGCTTAAGTTGAGATGAATAAGCAGGAAAGTTTGAGTTTGTTGCACTTATGGATTGAAGCCAAATAGTACCAACTAAGCTTAACCACTGAAGAGACATTTTCTTGAGTAATATATTAGGGTATTTTTAACAATTTGATATATGGGTTTATAAATATATAGGGAGTGATTTAGTGTATGTGTTTTTTTTGTGTGTTCGAGTGTGTGAGATATATATGGTTTAATGTAAGGCCACCACCATTTTTGGTACACATGGGGCTTGTTTGGAGAGTAATAAGAAGCATATGATATGAATGCAGCAAGGAGACATTAATGGAGTTGCATACGCAAGAGTTACATTTTGCTTACATCAAACTGTCTAAATCATTTTTATTCTTTCATTCTTTACCAAAAAGTCAAAAACTATTGTAATACATTGCACAGATTAGTATGTAACGCCATATAATATGAGTTCAAGTTCATTTGCACAAAAAGTTCAGTACAAATATTGGTTGAATGTAGTTTATACTCTACGTTCTGTTTTTTAATCCATAAGTTCTATTGTTTATACTTGCTTAACTTACAAAAACTATACATTGCTGAAAAAAAAAGGTGTGCAAGTCGATTAATCGTTGCTTAATCGTTATAACACCATCAAATTTTTAGATTTAGGTAAAAAATGATTAATGGCGGTCAAGTGTGGTCAACGACGGTAAAGGGTATCAAACTTGTCGAAAATCTGTAAATCTTGCTAAAAAAACAAAAAACTCATTGTAATTTTGTGTTTATCATTATATTAACTATTTATATATATGATAACTTTGATTTTAAAAATAATATTGCGGAAAATACCTAAATCTCGTTAGAAATACCTTAAACATTCTAAAAATACTCAAAATTTGATAAAAATATCAATCCGATTAATAACCTATATTAATCCCGCCTAAACTACTACAAATTACAAAATAGTTAATTGACCGATTAACAGTCCACGATTTTTGCAACCTAATAGTAGGGTTTTGCTAGGTTAAAAAGTTCGTTTTTCTCGGTGTCTAATCGAATTGATCTCCGGTTAATTGTGTGACTCAGTCGTCTTTGGTGGATAAAAGAAAAGGTGTCGTTGTCTAAAACTAAATAAAGATAAAAATAACGCTTTAAAAGGAAATGACAAAATATAAAAGAAATGAAGTAAAAATTAAAATGATTGCCAAATAATAAAGAAACGATATTAAAAACAAATATGAAAACGAAACAATTAATAAAAATAAAACTGAAAATAAAAATAAATTTTCGATTTAAAAATAAAACTCACTAAATAAAAATGAAAGAAATTGGATTATAAAACTATTTTAATAAGAAACGAAACAAATATTGAAACGAGAATTAAAACGAAACAATTAATAAAAATAAAACTAAAAGAAGAAATTAACGTTCGACTTGAAAATAAAGTTTACCTAATGAAAAAGGAGAAAATAGGATTAAGTGGCTACTTTAAAACTGAACGAGGCAAAAGCTAAAGCGGACACTAAATAAAAGATAAAACTTAAACTTTTCGAAAAAATACTAATACTAAAAATTGATGAAAAATACAACTAAAAATACGTGACTTTCAGAATAAAAATCAGAACAACTTTCAGATAAAATTAAACGATTACAAAATAATATTAATTAATAAACAAGCAGGCAAGCTAGTAGCTCAAGCACCCAGGCTACTAGCTCAATTTTGGCGGGAATGGATAGGAAGCAGACAACTAGGTAGCTCAAATCCTATACTTTGTTCCAAATAATATGTGTTTGATTGTTCGGAATCCATGTTTGATTGTTCGGAATCCAGAATTTTCTTTTGGCGGAAAAAATAAAACAACCAAGCAAGGTAGTAGGTGACTTATATATATAGTTCGGAATGAAATCAGATATGTAGTTCGGAATAAGAGTCCAAGTCCTAGTTCGGAATAGTCATCCCACATGTAGTTCGGGATATGGGGTTCGGAACACAGTTCGGGAAAGCACAATCCTTCACTCAATTCGGGAAAAGGCTTCACAACTAATTCGGGAAAAAGGGCAAACTAAACCTAGTTCGAATTACTAGGGTTTTGAAACATTCCGGATTAGATAAAAAATAAGCAAAGACTAAAATAAGCTAAAAATCAAATAAACACTTATTTAAAAACTTATACAAATCAATTTTAAGAAAAAGCAATTAAACTAAAATTTAAAAACTTTTAAAAACACTAAATAATTAAAATATTTAAAATCAACTTTTTATAAAATAACTTTTAAAAACACTTAATTAAAATTAAACAAACACACAATAAGCTATAAAATCAATAGGCCAACACAATCAAACACATAAAAACGTAACAATTAATCAAATAAGCATGACAATAAGAAAATAGCATAAAGATTAAGCAAAACAAGAAAGGTAGAATGAGAGATTAATTAAAAACTTGATTAAAAATAAAGATCCAACAACAAAATTAAAACTTACTTGAAATTAAAGACAAGAATTTAAAGACAATAAAGTAAATTGACAAATTGAAAGTGCATGAAATTAAGTGGAGAGCTAAGTTGTCAATTTAGCTAACACGTCACAAATGAGGTTAAGGATTCTATTTATAGGGAGATTAGCATGTGTTGTTCCTTTCTTCTTCTTCACGTCTTTTCGTCTTCTAAATTCTTCGACTTTTTCGACTTTGTCTCGGGATTTGTCGATGGATAAATTGAACTTGTCTTATAATTTCTTCATTAATTAGACTTGAGTTCTTCGACTTTATTAAACTTCCCTCTTTAGACTTTTTCTTCGATAAATCTTCAGAATAGGCCTTGGACTTCCGTTCTTTTTGCACTCTTGATCTTTTGACTTCGTCTTTTGTCTTTTTCTTCGATAAAAGCCCGTGGAAGCCCGTGTTTTCTTCCCTTTTCACATTTTGGTCCTAAATTACAACAAAAACACAAACCACGCATAATTTCGACATTTACGACATAAAATACACGTTTTGGCTTGGTTATTATTATAATTAAGTGGTAAAAGGATGGGTGTTTTCACACCTATCAAATCCCCTACACTTGACCATTGCAATGCCCTCATGCAATGCATTAATTACAAAGCAAGTTTTTCATTTTCCATCATAATCAATCCACCTTGGCCTTTATTTAACACAAGACATTAAAGAGATAGAAAATTATAAAATATTCAAAGGAAGAAAATAAGTAAAGAGATAAAAGACTTACATTAGGGTTTTGGATGTCATGAATGTTCATCACCCTCAAGTTTCACGTTCCCCATACCAAGCTTAAAAACGAGATCATTGTTATTATAATTTAGCAAACTAACACAAACTCATGTGGCCCAATTATTCACTTAGACTCCCTTATTCCTAGGTGTATCTCTTATATTTTATTGTTGTCTTAAATGATCACGAGGATGCATTGTTGACTTATTTCGATAGTTATTTAGGCTGAAAATAAAGTAGGACGATTTAATCAATATTTTGCTAAAGGACAAAATCTTTTAAAACTGCTTCTCGGGACCTCATAAAGTTCATATCTTGGCATAACTCGCTTCACGATTTGAGACCTTTCTCGGATCGATATTTGGCATTGACTTCATACTTGAAATCTTGAGAGACGTTCATGAAATAATGGTCTTCTCTTCATAATAGGAATTTCTTCACTTGAACTTTTTGAGAGATTCTTCATATTTGGACCACGACTTCTTCATTTTTCTCCAATCTTTATTTGGAATTTTGATATACAACGATCCGCCTCCTTTTAGGACTTGGATCTATTTATCCTCATACCTTGATAGGGTCTTTTTGGATAGATTCTCCATGATCTTTATGGGAGTATTTTCTTTTCGTCGTGTGTCTCGATCCTTCATATTGATTTTTGATAAATGATTCTTCACATCACTTTTGGATCTTTAGCAACAAAATGTAGCCCTCATGTCTTGTTAGGACCTTTTCGGACTCGCCAATCTTCGCATCCGGCTTCAATAAGTTATGCCTTGGCTATGAACTCTAATTAATACCGAGCAACTTTTAAACGATCTTGTGCTAGAATCTAAGTAACTTTTCAAATCGTACAACCTTACTTATTGCAGTTAAATTTATTAAAAAGCGATGGGAGAAAAAGCTCATAATCAACTCACATAAATTCATGAAAGAATACCAAACTTATAATTAACTCTATCATTTCTCGTTCTCCACAATTTAAAATGTCAAGGAATGAGACTCGTGGATGCTTAGCCAATTAAATCAAAGTTTTGGGTTTTCAAGTCGTCTATAGGATCTTGCATCTTCTTAGACTTTTTCAAGTTTAGAATTTGCATTTTAAAGTTCCCTTGATAAACGACTCTCTAGGTCAGTCATAGGAACTTCCGAAAAGTTCTTGTTCTTAACCCGTAAGAGTTAAGACTTTCGCGTTTTAAAGTTCCCTAAATAAAAGCCTAGCAAAACTTGACTTAAACACGTTAAGGATGCTAGCTAGAGTAAACTTAGATAAGTAAACTCGGGTTGAGTCAAAAGAATCACGACGTTGAAAAATTAAAACCACTTTATTCAAATTTGTTTTAGCAAAGAAAGAAAATAACTATACAAAGGTAAAACTACTAGGCCAAAATAGATCAAAAATTTTGAAAAATGTCAAAAAATCAATTTTCCGGTTAAAATGAGGACAAATACAAGGAAAAACCCACGTAACTTCGATAGAAGTCCACCCTACACTTAATATAAACATTGTCCTCAATGTTTAAGCATGTGGAAGTAACCTCCCCTACACTTAAGACATTGTGCACGTTGTTTAAATTTCGCAAAGGAAGAGACAACTAAAGCGATTCCTATTTCAACATAAATGATAAAAGAATGAATCAAAAGAGTTTAGGATAGAACCGGGAGAACGGGTACACGGAATCACGGGTCGTCAAAAGTCATCAAGAATGGATATTTGAAAGCTCGAATCCCTGCACATGATTAGAAAGAAGACAACAAACACATACTAGGGTATCCCCCCTACACTTATTAGAAAACGGAATAAAAGGATAGATAATCGGGTTGCCTCCCAAAAGCGCTTGTTTTTGTTAACAGAGTCACGAGCCTGACTCGGCCCCGAATTAAATGGTCCATGGGGAAGCCTCGAATGTAATAGCGGGATCAAAGACCTTGTCCTCGTTCCAGGAGGAAAATACAACAGGAGAGGCCGGAGGATAAGTCTTGAACGGCAGAAAAGTCCTCTCAACATACGAAAAATATGTGAGATCATGATCCACGGGAGGTGGGGTGGGTAAAGGAATAAAAATGTCAGCCCCAAAAGACATATGATTATCACTGAGCGGCAAAGCCGTAAAGGTGTCAATCATGGAATGGTCAATGTCACCTCCCGGGTCAAAGCACTCATCCTCGGTAATGGTTTCTAAAGGTTGGGATAAAAGGTGCTCGGGAGGGTGACTTGGGACAATATCTTCATGCAGCAAATTATCAAAAAGAATATCCCCCTCCATGTCATCATCATCAATACCCGGAGGTATTGAGAGAATGTCGATTTTTTCTATAAATGGGTCATTATTCTCAAACGGTGTAAAAGACGGAGGTAAAGATTCATTGATAGGAGTAGAATTCAACGCTTTAATTTGCGAAATAAGAAGATGAACTTTCAATAAACGGTCGCGAAGAATAACGTCTTCCACCTCATCTATAAGAGCAAGTTCATCGGTGAACTTCTCGTAAGCCGGAGAGAACAAATCGACATCGCCCTCATCTCCCGGTGGAAATGGGTGAAAAGGAGAAATTTCAAACGTGAAATTCTCATAACATGGAGAAATGTCATCCGTAAGAGCGACCTCGTCCGTAGGCTCCACAAAATTCGGTGCATCACAAACCTCATCAAAGAATTTATCAAGACCAAAATCACTAATCTCACTCGATGTATCACTATCCTTAGACGCATTAGGGATATCAAGAGTAGGAGTAGTAATCTCAGAAGATGGGTTGAGATCATAGATATCATCCTCGTCAGCAACATAATAGTAGTATGGACGCACAAGAGGAGGAGTATAAGCACTAAGATTAGCTACTTGCTCTTGTTGCTGTCGCTTTTCCTTCTCCCATGCTTCTTTTAGTTGAACTACGGCTTCTTCAAGTTTCACAAGAAGGGCTTGTGTTTCGTCATTCGGATTCAAAGAAGGTTGATGATCGAGGGTGTATTGTGGGGGCTCAAAATTATGAAAACCAGAATTATAGAACGGATGTGGTCCATCATAAATCATCGGTTGAAAAGAATTATAACACGGATTTGGCTTATAATAATTCATCGGCTGACAATAAGAAGTATCGTGAGGGCCCCCACAATTATTGCAACACGGGTATTAAGAAAAACCCGGTGCATTTGGTAGATAGCTACGACCATTGTCATAATTGTACCCCGGTTCTTGCTCGTCAAGAGACGGGTATCGAATAGGACACAAAATATGCCAATGAGAATCGCTTCCACAATATATGCAAGAGGGGGGAGTAGGTGCATTAGAAGCAAATGATGAATTAGTCGAATTGCACGATGGACAAAATCCAAAATGTGAAAATTGTGAATCGGACACGGTTGGAAGATCTTTTCCGCATTGCTCGCAATAACACCATTCACATGATTCGAAACCATATAATCGTCTCATACACCTTACGCAATACGAATCCATGAAGAATTAAAAATAAGAGGGATTGAGAAAAAGAATTAAACACAACAGAGGGTTAAGAGGAATATTTTTGGTGCAAAACTTTGAAAAAGAGATGCTTTTTATGACTTTTTAAATGTTTTTGTATTTTTGAAAATTTTGATTTTTTATGGATTTTTGAAATTTTTTTGAAAAATGCAAGAAAAATAACGTTCACGAGTGAACGGATCCCAAAATCCAACGCGTCTCTCACAAAAACCGTTAATCTTCACGAAAAGAGCCGGCAACGGCGCCATTTAATAGTAGGGTTTTGCTAGGTTAAAAAGTTCATTTTTCTCGGTGTCTAATCGAATTGATCTCCGGTTAATTGTGTGACTCAGTCGTCTTTGGTGGATAAAAGAAAAGGTGTCGTTGTCTAAAACTAAATAAAGATAAAAATAAAGTTTTAAAAGGAAATGACAAAATATAAAAGAAATGAATTAAAAATTAAAACGATTGACAAATAATAAAGAAACGATATTAAAAACAAATATGAAAACGAAACAATTAATAAAAATAAAACTGAAAATAAAAATAAACTTTCGATTTAAAAATAAAACTCACTAAATTAAAATGAAAGAAATTGGATTATAAAACTATTTTAAAAAGAAACGAAACAAATATTGAAACGAGAATTAAAAACGAAACAATTAATAAAAATAAAACTAAAAGAAGAAATTAACGTTCGACTTGAAAATAAAGTTTACCTAATGAAAAAGGAGAAAATGGGACTAAGTGGCTACTTTAAAACTGAACGAGGCAAAAGCTAAAGCGAGCACTAAATAAAAGATAAAACTTAAACTTTTCGAAAAAATACTAATACTAAAAATTGACGAAAAATACAACTAAAAATACGTGACTTTCAAAATAAAAATCAGAACAACTTTCAGATAAAACTAAACGAATACGAAACAATATTAATTAATAAACAAGCAAGCAAGCTAGTAGCTCAAGCACCCAGGCTACTAGCTCAATTTTGGCGGGAATGGATAGGAAGCAGGCAACTAGGTAGCTCAAATCCTATACTTTGTTCCGAATATGTGTTTGATTGTTCGAAATCCATGTTTGATTGTTCGGAATCCAGAATTTTCTTTTGGCGGGAAATATAAAGCAACCAAGCAAGCTAGTAGGTGACTTATATATATAGTTCGGAATGAAATCAGATATGTAGTTCGGAATAAGAGTCCAAGTCCTAGTTCGGAATAGTCATCCCACATGTAGTTCGGGATATGGGGTTCGGAACACAGTTCGGGAAAGCACAATCCTTCACTCAATTCGGGAAAAGGCTTCACAACTAATTCGTGAAAAAGGGCAAACTACACCTAGTTCGGATTACTAGGGTTTTGAAACATTCCGGATTAGATAAAAAATAAGCAAAGACTAAAATAAGCTAAAAATTAAATAAGCACTTATCTAAAAATTTAACCAAATCAATTTTAAGAAAAAACAATTAAACCAAAATTTAAAAACTTTTAAAAACTTTAAAAACACTAAATAATTAAAATATTTAAAATCAACTTTTTATAAAATTACTTTTAAAAACACTTAATTAAAATTAAACAAACACACAATAAGCTATAAAATCAATAAGCCAACACAATCAAACACATAAAAACATAACAATTAATCAAATAAGCATGACAATAAGAAAATAGCATAAAGATCAAGCAAAACAAGAAAGGTAGAATGAGAGATTAATTAAAAACTTGATTAAAGATAAAGATCCAACAACAAAATTAAAACTTACTTGAAATTAAAGACAAGAATTTAAAAACAATAAAGTAAATTGACAAATTAAAAGTGCATGAAATTAAGTGGAGAGCTAAGTTGTCAATTTAGCTAACACCTCACAAATGAGGTTAAAGATTCTATTTATAGGGAGATTAGCATGTGTTGTTCCTTTCTTCTTCTTCACGTCTTTTCGTCTTCTAAATTTTTCGAATTTTTTCGACTTTGTCTCGGGATTTGTCGATGGATAAATTGAACTTGTCTTATAATTTCTTCATTAATTAGACTTGAGTTCTTCGACTTCATTAATCTTCCGTCTTTAGCCATTTTCTTCGATAAATCTTCAGAATAGGCCTTGGACTTCCGTTCTTTTTGCACTCTTAATCTTTTGACTTCGTCTTTTGTCTTTTTCTTCGATAAAAGCCCGTGCAAGCCCGTGTTTTCTTCCCTTTTCACATTTTGGTCCTAAATTACAACAGAAACACAAATCACGCATAATTCCGACATTTACGACATAAAATACACGTTTTGGCTTGGTTATTATTATAATTAAGTGGTAAAAGGATGGCTGTTTTCACACCTATCAAATCCCCTACACTTGACCATTACAATGCCCTCACGCAATGCATTAATTACAAAGCAAGTTTTTGATTTTCCATCATAATCAATCCACCTTGGCCTTTATTTAACACAAGACATTAAAGAGATAGAAAATTATAAAATATTCAAAGGAAGAAAACAAGTAAAGAGATAAAAGACTTACATTAGGGTTTTGGATGTCATGAATGTTCATCACCCTCAAGTTTCACGTTCCCCATACCAAGCTTAAAAACGAGATCATTGTTATTATAAGTTAGCAAACTAACACAAACTCATGTGGCCCAATTATTCACTTAGACTCCCTTATTCCTAGGTGTATCTCTTATATTTTATTGTTGTCTTGAATGATCACGAGGATGCATTGTTGACTTATTTCGATAGTTATTTAGGCTGAAAATAAAGTAGGACGATTTAATCAATATTTAGCTAAAGGACAAAATCTTTTAAAACTGCTTCTCGGGACCTCATAAAGTTCATATCTTGGCATAACTCGCTTCATGATTTGAGACCTTTCTCGGATCGATATTTGGCATTGACTTCATACTTCAAATCTTGAGAGACGTTCATGAAATAATGGTCTTCTCTTTATAATAGGAATTTCTTCACTTGAACTTTTTGAGAGATTCTTCATACTTGGACCACGACTTCTTCATTTTTCTCCAATCTCTATTTGGGATTTTGATATACAACGATCCGCCTCCTTTTAGGACTTGGATCTATTTATCCTCATACCTTGCTAGGGTCTTTTCGGATAGATTTCTCCATGATCTTTATGGGAGTATTTGCTTTTCGTCGTGTGTCTCGATCCTTCATATTGATTTTTGATAAATGATTCTTGACATCACTTTTGGATCTTTAGCAACAAAATGTAGCCCTCATGTCTTGTTAGGACCTTTTCGGACTCGCCAATCTTCGCATCCCGCTTCAATAAGTTATGCCTTGGCTATGAACTCTAATTAATACCAAGCAACTTTTAAACGATCTTGTGCTAGAAGCTAAGTAACTTTTCAATGTACAACCTTACTTATTGCAGTTAAATTTATTAACAAGCGATGGGAGAAAAAGCTCATAATTAACTCACATAAATTCATGAAAGAATACCAAACTTATAATTAACTCTATCATCTCTCGTTATCCATAATTTAAAATCTCAAGGAATGAGAGTCGTGGATGCTTAGCCAATTAAATCAAAGTTTTGGGTTTTCAAGTCGTCTATAGGATCTTGCATCTTCTTAGACTTTTTCAAGTTTAGAATTTGCATTTTAAAGTTCCCTTGATAAACGACTCTCTAGGTCAATTATAGGAACTTGCGAAAAGTTCTTGTTCTTAACCCGTAAGAGTTAAGACTTTCGCGTTTTAAAGTTCCCTAAATAAAAGCCTAGCAAAACTTGACTTAAACACGTTAAGGATACTAGCTAAAGTAAACTTAGATAAGTAAACTCGGGTTGAGTCAAAAGAATCACGACGTTGAAAAATTAAAACCACTTTATTAAAATTTATTTTAGCAAAGAAAGAAAATAACTATACAAAGGTAAAACTACTAGGCCAAAATAGATCAAAAATTTTGAAAAATGTCGAAAAATCAATTTTCCGGTTAAAATGAGGACAAATACAAGGAAAACCCACTTAACTTCGATAGAAGTCCCCCCTACACTTAATATAAACATTGTCCTCAACGTTTAAGCATGTGGAAGTAACCTCCCCTACACATAGGACATTGTGCACGTTGTTTAAATTTCGCTAAGGAAGAGACAACTAAAGCGATTCCTATTTCAACATAAATGATAAAAGAATGAATCAAAAGAGTTTATGATAGAACCGGGAGAACGGGTACACGGAATCCCGTGTCGCCAAAAGTCATCAAGAATGGATCTTTGAAAGCTCGAATCCCTGCACATGATTAGAAAGAAGACAACAAACATATACTAGGGTCTCCCCCTACACTTATTAGAAAAACAGAATAAAAGGATAGATAATCGGGTTGCCTCCTAAAAAGCGCTTGTTTTTGTTAACCGAGTCACGAGCCTGACTCGGCCCTGAATTAAATGGTCCATGGGGAAGCCTAGAATGTAATAGCGGGATCAAAGACCTTGTCCTCGTTCCCGGAGGAAAATACAACAGGAGAGGCCGGAGGATAAGTCTTGAACGGCAGAAAAATCCTCTCAACATACGAAAAGTATGTGAGATCATGATCCACGGGAGGTGGGGTGGGTAAAGGAATAAAAATTGTCAGCCCCAAAAGACATATGATTATCACTGAGCGGCAAAGCCGTAAAGGTGTCAATCATGGAATGATCAATGTCACCTCCCGGGTCAAAGCACTCATCCTCGGTAATGGTTTCTAAAGGTTGGGATAAAAGGTGCTCGGGAGGGTGATTTGGGACAATATCTTCATGCAGCAAATTATCAAATAGAATATCCCCCTCCATGTCATCATCATCAATACCCAGAGGTATTGAGAGAATGTCGATTTTTTCCATAAATGGGTCATTATTCTCAACGGGTGTAAAAGACGGAGGTAAAGATTCATTGATAGGAGTAGAATTCAACGCTTCAATTTGCGAAATAAGAAGATGAACTTTTAATAAACGGTCGCGAAGAATAACGTCTTCCACCTCATCTACAAGAGCAAGTTCATCGGTGAACTTCTCGTAAGCCGGAGAGAATAAATCGACATCGCCCTCATCTCCCGGTGGAAATGGTGAAATGGAGAAATTTCAAACGTGAAATTCTCATAACATGGAGAAATGTCATCCGTAAAAGCGACCTCGTCCGTAGGCTCCACAAAATTCGGTGCATCACAAACCTCATCAAAGAATTTATCAAGACCAAAATCACTAATCTCACTCGATGTATCACTATCCTTAGACGCATTAGGGATATCAAGAGTAGGAGTAGTAATCTCAGAAGATGGGTTGAGATCATAGATATCATCCTCATCATCATCATAATAGTAGTATGGACGCACAAGAGGAGGAGTATAAGCACTAAGATTAGCTACTTGCTCTTGTTGCTGTCGCTTTTCCTTCTCCCATGCTTCTTTTAGTTGAACTACGGCTTCTTCAAGTTTCACAAGAAGGGCTTGTGTTTCGTCATTCGGATTTAAAGAAGGTTGATGATCGAGGGTGTATTGTGGGGGCTCAAAATTTGGCAGATAGCTATGACCGTTGTCATAATTGTACCCCGGTTCTTGCTCGTCAAGAGACGGGTATCGAATAGGACACAAAATATGCCAATGAGAATCGCTTCTACAATATATGCAAGAGGGGGGAGTAGATGCATTAGAAGCAAAGGATGAATTAGTCGAATTGCACGATGGACAAAATCCAAAATGTGAAAATTGTGAATCGAAAACGGTTGGAAGATCTTTTCCGCATTGCTCGCAATAACACCATTCACATGATTCGAAACCATATAATCGTCTCATACACCTTACGCAATACGAATCCATGAAGAATTAAAAATAAGAGGGGTTGAGAAAAAGAATTAAACACAATAGAGGGTTAAGAGGAATATTTTTGGTGCAAAACTTTGAAAAAGATATGCTTTTTATGACTTTTTAAATGTTTTTGTATTTTTGAAAATTTTGATTTTTTATGGATTTTTGAAATTTTTTTGAAAAATGCAAGAAAAATAACGTTCACGAGTGAACGGATCCCAAAATCCAACGCGTCTCTCACAAAAACCGTTAATCTTCATGAAAAGAGCCGGCATCGGCGCCATTTAATAGTAGGGTTTTGCTAGGTTAAAAAGTTCGTTTTTCTCGGTGTCTAATCGAATTGATCTCTGGTTAATTGTGTGACTCAGTCGTCTTTGGTGGATAATAGAAAAGGTGTCGTTGTCTAAAACTAAATAAAGATAAAAATAAAGTTTTAAAAGGAAATGACAAAATATAAAAGAAATGAACTAAAAATTAAAACGATTGACAAATAATAAAGAAACGATATTAAAAACAAATATGAAAACGAAACAATTAATAAAAATAAAACTGAAAATAAAAATAAACTTTCGATTTAAAAATAAAACTTACTAAATAAAAATGAAAGAAATTGGATTATAAAACTATTTTAAAAAGAAACGAAACAAATATTGAAACGAGAATTAAAAACAAAACAATTAATAAAACTAAAACTAAAAGAAGAAATTAACGTTCGACTTGAAAATAAAGTTTACCTAATGAAAAAGGAGAAAATGGGACTAAGTGGCTACTTTAAAACTGAACGAGGCAAAAGTTAAAGCGAGCACTAAATAAAAGATAAAACTTAAACTTTTCGAAAAATACTAATACTAAAAATTGACGAAAAATACAACTAAAAATACGTGACTTTCAAAATAAAAATCGGAACAACTTTCAGATAAAACTAAACGATTACAAAACAATATTAATTAATAAACAAGCAGGCAAGCTAGTAGCTCAAGCACCCAGGCTACTAGCTCAATTTTGGCGAGAATAGATAGGAAGCAGGCAACTAGGTAGCTCAAATCCTATACTTTGTTCCGAATATGTGTTTGATTGTTCGGAATCCATGTTTGATTGTTCGGAATCCAGAATTTTCTTTTGGCGGGAAAAATAAAGCAACCAAGCAAGCTAGTAGGTGACTTATATATATAGTTCGGAATGAAATCAGATATGTAGTTCGGAATAAGAGTCCAAGTCCTAGTTCGGAATAGTCATCCCACATGTAGTTCAGGATATGTGGTTCGGAACACAGTTCGGGAAAGCACAATCCTTCACTCAATTCGGGAAAAGGCTTCACAACTAATTCGGGAAAAAGGGCAAACTACACCTAGTTCGGATTACTAGGGTTTTGAAACATTCCGGATTAGATAAAAAATAAGCAAAGACTAAAATAAGCTAAAAATCAAATAAGCACTTATCTAAAAACTTAACCAAATCAATTTTAAGAAAAAGCAATTAAACCAAAATTTAAAAACTTTTAAAAACACTAAATAATTAAAACATTTAAAATCAACTTTTTATAAAATAACTTTTAAAAACACTTAATTAAAATTAAACAAACACACAATAAGCTATAAAATCAATAAGCCAACACAATCAAACACATAAAAACATAACAATTAATCAAATAAGCATGAGAATAAGAAAATAGCATAAAGATTAAGCAAAACAAGAAAGGTAGAATGAGAGATTAATTAAAAACTTGATTAAAGATAAAGATCCAACAACAAAATTAAAACTTACTTGAAATTAAAGACAAGAATTTAAAGACAATAAAGTAAATTGACAAATTGAAAGTGCATGAAATTAAGTGGAGAGCTAAGTTGTCAAATTTAGCTAACACCTCACAAATGAGGTTAAGGATTCTATTTATAGGGAGATTAGCATGCGTTGTTCCTTTCTTCTTCTTCACGTCTTTTCGTCTTCTAAATTCTTCGACTTTTTTCGACTTTTTCTCGGGATTTGTCGATGGATAAATTGAACTTGTCTTATAATTTCTTCATTAATTAGACTTGAGTTCTTAGACTTCATTAAACTTCCGTCTTTAGACTTTTTCTTCGATAAATCTTCAGAATAGGTCTTGGACTTCCGTTCTTTTTGCACTCTTCATCTTTTGACTTCGTCTTTTGTCCTTTTCTTCGATAAAAGCCCGTGAAAGCCCGTGTTTTCTTCTCTTTTCACATTTTGGTCCTAAATTACAACAAAAACACAAACCACGCATAATTTCGACATTTACGACATAAAATACACGTTTTGGCTTGGTTATTATTATAATTAAGTGGTAAAAGGATGGGTGTTTTCACACCTATCACAACTCTTTTAAAAATTATAAACGACCACATTTGGATCACTGAACTTAAGTAGATTATACTTTTACATCACTTGTCTAAAAGGTGACTTATTTCAACAATGATCTAAATTGCATACATGTTTCGTAAGTTCGGTAACCTACATATATATAAAATCTTAATTCTTTTTCAATCCAATGGTCATCAACCCTCCTCACAACTATATATAAAACCTAAAAAAACACCAATAACTCTCATTTATTAAAATTATTCTCTCTCTAAAAACACACACACCATATCACCACTTAGCACTCGCCGGATAATCAAAAACCATCCCCGGAAAATTAAAACTCATCACCAGCGACTCATTGAAACCATGTTGGAAAACAACAAAACATCACCGGAACTGTAAACAACACCTCTACTACACAAATCACACCGGATCTACAACAAATCTCGCCGGAAAACACAAATCTGGCCGAAAAACAACAAATATCACCATATCACCGTAAATCCACCATGTCATTGTCGATCTTGTCCACCATAAAAGATGCGTTTTAATTGGTCCAAGATCTGTTATATGATAATGATTTTAAATATCACCATAAAACTATTAAACATGATAGTGGTTTTGAATATAGAGCCTGGAGATGTTTTGAAAAGATTCCAGATGTAGATGCTCAAGATTTGTTATAGAAGAAAACTCATATAGAATCACATGTGATGTGATTTTGACCTCGAATTTTTATATTATTAATGAACATGAATTATATGTGATTTTGATAAATCATAGGGATTTCGCTATTTTATTCCTTTTTATTAATAAATGTAAGTCACATGAGATTTTGATAAATTACTTGTGATTTTGTTAAAAGTTGTATTGTTATTAACAAAAAATAAATCACATGTGATTGTGATGAATTACTTGTAATTTCGGTCTGAATTGTTTTGTAATGTTAACAGAATCACATGTAATTATCAACGAATCACATGTAATTCAAGCAAAATTACATGTGATTCAAACAAAATCACATTTAATTCAGAAGCCAATTTGTTATATATATTTTACATGAATGACAAGAGACAATCTAATATATTGACAAAATTACATGTGATTCAAACAAGCTCACATGTGATTCATTTAAAATAGGTTTGTTATAAGATGTTAAGATTTCGAAATATTTGAATCGCACGTAATCCAAGCAAAATGGCATGTAATTATCATCAAATCACGTGTAATTCAAGCAAAATTACATGTGGTTCAAACAAAATCACATGTAATTCAGAAGGAAATTTGGTTTATATGACAACATGCGTATAATATATTGACAAAATTACATGTGATTCAAACAAAATCACATGTGATTCATCTTAAGTGGGTTTCTTAAAAGATGATAAGGTTTCGAAATGCTTGAATCATATGTAATTATCAGTGAATCACATGTAATTCAAATAAAATTACATGTGATTCAAACAAAATCACATGTAATTTAGAAGCCAATTTGTTTATATAATTTACATGAATGACAACATGCAATTTAATATATTGATAAAATTACATGTGATTCAAACAAAATCACATGTGATTCATTTAAAGTGGGTTTTTTTGGAAAAGTTAAGGTTTCAAAATGCTTGAATCACATGTAATGCAAGCAAAATTACATGTAATTATCACTGAATCACATGTAATTTAATCAAAAGATTATAAGGATACATTTTCACCTTTTTAGTAAGTTATTTAGTTATGGTTACAAGTTTATTAAACAAAATATGATAATAACTCCTAAGCACAAAAATGTGGCCAAAATCAAAAGTGATTTGGCATAAATCACATGTAATTACTACTGAATCACATGTAATTATCACTAAATCACATGTAATTCAAGAAAAATTACAGATCCATGATTATCATTTTACATATCGTCCAAAATCTATTCAACAGACGTAGACTAAATAAAATTTATAACTAAATGTCAATTTTTAAAATGGATAAATTAGGTAGGGTTGAACAAGAAGTCCAATGTTTCGTTGATTTGTCCTTTTATGTTCAAAGCGGTTTGATTGCAACAATGATTCGCTATTGTTTGAAACACGAAATTCAGTAGATTATGAAAACTTGTGTAGTATCGCTACAAGTTTATACCATCATGATGGCAATTTATTTTCAATATTTTACATGAATGACAACAAAACATTTTTATATATTAATAAAATTACATGTGATTTAAACAAAATCACATGTAATTAAGAAGGCAATTTATTTTTTATATTTTACATGAATGACAACAAAACATTTTTATATATTAACAGAATTACATGTGATATAAACAAAATCACATGTGATTCATCTAAATTGGGTTTGATAGAAGAAGTTAAGGTTCTAAAATGCTTGAATCACATGTAATTATCATTAAATTACATGTAATTCAAACAAAATTACATGTGATTCAAACAAAATCACATGTAATTAGCAGTTCTAGATGGAGCCAAAGAAGTTATTCAAAAGAATAGATTACTTGATACAATTTGATAAATAATACGTACAAGTAGTAATGAATAACATTACAACATGTCATGATACATTTACTTGAGTATTACTAGAAGCGACTACTAGTTGTGTTGTTTTACAACAAACAATATAAATCTGCACATCTATAAATTAACAAAACAGGACTTGTGATATATATATTCATTCGACGTCCTTAACTTCAACTTCAACATTAATAACAACTCTAGATGAAGCTTCCCTATAGAAACCACGAGTCAGAAAATCGATACATCACATAAGGTTCATATTATTATTAATAAGATAAGTATAACGCTACACTAGCAAATGAGCAACAAGTCTACAACAAAGATCTTGAGTACAACAATCTAATACTTTAATTATCCTTTAATGTTCATATCACAACTAAAATTTAAACTTATAAACCCAAAAAATTTAGCCTCAACGTACGACTTACTTCCAAAGCAATTTAAACCACAGTGATGTTCAAATTAGCTTAATGGGGTTATCAGACTATAATAACCAAAAAAACTAATAAGCTGTTTTTATCGAGCTTCTGAGCATATAACTTTGAGCTTGTTAATAAGTGTGTAAACACTTATCCTTTTGCCACTAAAATCAAGGAAAAACAAGACCTAATCATGTGTTTAATATCGTAAAAGTCGGAATTACGCGTAGTTTTGTGTTTTTGTGTTAAATAGGTACAAAATATCAAAAGGAAAGAAAATACGAGATTCCACGGTCAAATGCTGAAGAAAAGTCCAAGAAAGAGACAAAGACAAAGTCAAATGACAAAAAGTATGCAAGAGATCACGAAAACCGGCAAAACCGGCACGAGTTTGAAGAAATGATCAACGAAGCCGAAATCAAGCTCATTTTTAGTGGATTTAATTTTATTGAAGTTAATTAGGCCTTGTGGGTCCCACATTTGCTTATTGGGCCCACAAGCCCATTTAAGAAGATGATTTATTTTCTTGTGGATCAAAAGGCCCAACAAAAGAAGACTACATGATAAATAGATGTAATATATTTACTTTTGAGCCCAAGGATTCGGATGAATATGTTTTTAAAACAGATTGGGCCAAGCCCATTTACAAAACAAGGGTAGAAAAAAAAACCATAAATGTGAATCAGTTAGTTTCTTTGGTCAACGCACACAATAAACATCTATTTACTTCACCCCCACACACGTATAACTTTACCCACCCCACATTAGTTTTTCGTTACAAATAAGAAATTACTCCCCCCTTCTCTCCCAAAAAACAAACGCAGCCTCAAACCCTAATTTTACCTTGATCACAATTTACCCAATAAAAATTGGGGCTTTTACCCAAATCGTGTGATTCACACACTTGGGGATTAAATCCCCAATTTTATTGGAAGCAACTCAATGGTGGTCCTCATCTCACGTGGCTCAATCCCTTTTTGTGATTGGCTAAACCACCTCACCACAACCCCTTAATCCAATAAATTATCTCCACATCAGATTCAAGAAGCACAACAAACACACTCCCTTGCCACGATGGCAATCCGTGTGCAAGGGGGTGTATTATCAGCCGTGGATTGAAGAAAGAGAAGAGAGAAGAAAAATTGATGGCTAGGATTTAATTTCTTCATCGAGAAGCTTCCTCAACAAGGCTTGGGGTTTGCCTATAAAAACCCCCTTCAATCTGTAATTTGGTGTGCCTTCTTTCTTATTTTAATTTTAAATTTATGCAAAATAGTTGATAGGATTATTGTAATTTTCTTTTTAATCAAGTATTGTACTCAATTTCAGTATTAATAAAATATTTAATTCGGTTAAATTTTTGTCTCGTTAATTATTATTGCAATTTACCTTAATTCTGTTTTGATTAAATAAAATATTGAAATAAAAAAGTGGTAGTAATCTTTCCCCACTGGGAAGATTAAAAATATATTGGTTCGATTTGGTTACTGTATTTGGTTCGAAGAAGATGATGATGGAGTTCGGGTAAAGGAGGTGTTTGTTTCGGTTTCGGTTTTGTTCACAAGGAGGTTCAGCGCCCACCTTCTTCCCAAAGGATATCATCAAAAGGTGTTTAATCTCTTTTTATTAATTTTTGTTAAGTTTATTATTTTAAGTTTGTTTAATCTGCTTGTGTTTTGAGGTTGTTTGGATCCGCTTATGTGTTATTGGTTTAGTTTAAGCTGCTGTTTAAGTTTTAGTTTATTAGATCTGCTTAGGTTATTATTTGTTGGATATAAGTTTGATTAAATCTGCTGATAATCTGTTATTTAAATAGCTTATAGGTTTATTTGGTTTGCTTATTGTCTGTTTAGCTGCTTGTGCCTATTTGGTTTAGTAGTAGTATGATATTTAGATTTGTTTATTTTTTACATAGTCATAGCTTATCTGCTTAGTAGCTTATTTCGATTTGGTTTATTTGGTACTGCTTATTTCCCTTGATTTGCTGTTTAATGCTTATTTGATTTACTTATTTTCTTTTTAGTTTTATTTGCTTATCTGTTAAGCTGTTATCTGCTCATTTGTCTTTTGTCTATTTGTTTGCTGATTTAGCTGTTATAGCTTATTTTGGTTTTGATTATTGCTGTGTTAAGATAATAGATCCATTTGATCTGTTTATTCCAAAAATTCCAAAAATAAAAATATAAGCAAAAATACGTCCCCCCTGGGACTCGAACACCAGACCTCACGCTTAGCAGCCATACGCTTCTACCATTTGTGCTAGTACCTTATTTGTGTTTATTCTCAGTTCAGTTAATTAATATAGGTTATTTAATTTTAGACTGGCAGTTTAATTAGTATTGTTTATTACAAATCTTATTTTAATTAATTTTATATAAAAAGTTTCATTAAAGTTTTCTTATAAAGATTTAAATAAAAAATAAAAAGAGAAAAATATTTTATTTTAAATTGTTTTTAAAATTAGTTATTTTTATTAGTTCAAAATTAATTTAGTTTAATTTGAAAATAGTTTTTAAGTAGATTTTGTTTAAATTTCAAAATAGTTTTTAAATAGTTTAAAAGTAGTTTATTAAATTTAAATTAAATTTGTTTTAATCATTTTAATTAGTTTTTAAATAGAAAGGTTTTAGTTAATTAAATTAGATTTAATTTTAAATAGTTCAGATAGTTAATTAAATAGTTTTTAATAGTTATTAGTTTTTAAATACCAAAAAGAGTTTTATTCACCAAAAACAATTGATCCACGTAAATTAGATATTAATTTCGAGTCGAGTCGAGGAACAATAAATAGATCTAAAAAGAATTTGCACAAAATTCATACATTACTTGTCAACCTTATAAGGGATAAACTCATAAATAAGAAACCTAATTAAAATAAGCAGATTATAAAAAAAAGAAACCAGAAATAAGCAACAATAAGAAAAAATAAGTGGAGATCTATACCATAATCCTCATTTCGTGAAGACTATTCTAGAAACCGGCAAAGAAAACGATTCTGACAATTAATAAACATTCGATTGTCTTATTTCATCATATAGATCCATAATATATGATCAATTTGGTCAATTTTAAAGGATAATGAGTTAGGATTTTGTTAGATTCTATTTAGGGGAAAGGGGTGAGTGTGTGGATGACGGCCTATGGTGGTTGGTGACGGTGGTGGGGTGCGACGGTGGTGGGGAGCGACCGTGATGGGGTGCGACGGCAGTGGTGCGGTGGTGTTGGTCGGGATTTGATTTGAGTGTATGTGTGTGTGTGAGAGAGAGTGTTTGTACCAGATAGGTTGACAAAGATGAGATTGAATAAAGATCTCAACCGTACAATTCGTTTGGAAATTAATGGCCCAGATCCATTCTTTTTTAACTTTTTGGAATACATGTTCCTTAAAGAACTTTTCTCATAAATATATAAAAACAATTAATATTTCCTTTTCATTTAATTTTAATTTATAACTTTAAAACTTATCAAAACTTAATTTTAAATAAAACAATTTATAAAACATACGTTTTAAACTTTTTATCTCTTAGGACCCGTTTGGTTTATAGCATTTGTGGCTCGTATTCAACTTTACCTTTAAGTTTAGTTGTTTGGTTAAAATCCAAAAGTGAAAATAGAGGATTTAACCCCACTGATAACAATCCAACATAAATGGTGGGTTTTACAATTTTAATGGGTCCCACATATTTATGTGTTAACCTTTTAATATTTTAATTTACAATGATGTATTTTATTAATAATATAATATAAAAATAATAAATTTTGTGGGTCCTATTTCACTTAAATTAAAACCAAATGATATCCTTAATTTTATCTTTATACTATATAATAAAGTTAATCCTAAACCTATCAAGAAACCAAACGGACCCTTAAATATCTTTTAAATTTTAAATTTAAGTAATACAGATGATAAAATATATACAAATATAAATTATATAAATACATTAATTAATGTTATTTTAAAACACTTTAAAAAATAAAAAAATATATTATCATATATATTATACAAACTAATTAAATACAAATCTTCATACAATATATATATTAAGTTGATAGTTCAAATGGTTATGGACCAGACCAACATGTTCATCTAGATACTAGAGTCGCTACCGACTCGACTAACCGATAAAAGCAGTCCAAAAATAAAACAAAAAGAAACAGTCAAAACCGAGAAAAGCGAGTAAATATTGCTGGACTCGGGTTATTTTTTTTTCGGCTAATTAGTTCGTTATTGCTGTTGTACTTATGTCCTAAATTTAAGTATAGCTGAAATCTAAGTATACGTTGATTGTTTGTGAAACTAATTTAAGCTATCCCAACAATTCTGCAACCCTATTTACAGTTACGGTTAGCAGGGCAATATATTTCAAAATTATACGGATCTTTTAATGTGCAATATTTTGGCATTTGTAACTAATTAAACGTTTCCATTCATACTTTCATGAGTTTGGTATGCACGTGATATCATTTTATTTCTAAAATATAGGTTGGATTGATTTATGTTTGCTGGATTAGGGAAACCGATTATTTGATGGCCCTTATGGACCGGTTTTACTTCCGAAATAAATAAGTTATTGAATCGTGTACATCACAATTGAATCGTGTACAACATGAAAATATATTTAAAAAACACGATCTAAAACATATATTTGACAAGCGATCTTGGAAACTAATCACCAAATCTGATGTACTACAGTACTATATGTTTGCAGCGAATAAATCTCACTTTCTTTTGAATTAGATACAACAGTTCCTAACTTTAGATTTCAAAATGAACACCTTCTTTCTTTATTTGACAAAACTTTAGGGACACAGTTAGTTGCATGTATGATTATGTATTGAATGACGTTCAATATAATATGCAACTGTGGACGACATTGGTGCGCAAGCAAACATCGAACAATGCCTAACGAATCAAAGTATTCACACTGGAAATCGATAGCTAATTACGAGTATAGCAAGCATCAATTGGTATTTAGCTTTGGTACCAATTATCGACGATGTCATATATATTTGGGTCCCATTTACGTACATTATTTTGTGGTCGAACTCCAATTAGTAGTATTTGTCGAACTCTTACGTGTTATCGCTCGTCATATATCACTCATGCACCAGAACAATCAAAGAACTGATATTAGCTGATTTCTTGATAGTTTCTCAAGTTTTAGTCGTACATGTTAAAATATTGCTTAAGGTTACGTTATCCATACCTTTGTGGATTTACATATGAATATTTTGGTTTCTTTCTTGCAAATTTATGTCGGGCAGAACTAACTGAGCTATTTGTCTCAAGACTATGTATGCCAACATTCATTTGTTTCGGTATTGCTACTTATTCGTTATCAACAACTACGTAATACATATACATATTATTTATCTTTAAAATGTTTCAAAATGTTTGGTATTCTCCCGTTAAACATGTGTTAATTGTGGATAATCCATTTTTAATAGCAAAGTTAGATTTAATTATTTTGTCTTTGATATAAGTTCATTTGGATACTAAAGTTTTCTAAGATACGGGGGGACTCATCCCCACCATTCATCATCTTTATCATCCAAAGGCTAAGATTAAATCCTCATTTTATACTGCAGGGGTATTTTCGTCATTTCACCGACCACTATATAAGCTTTTTCTTTAGTTAATTATCATTTAACACACACACATCGGGGGTGTTTTTCTCATTCTACCTAACAACACTAGATCCATCACTATCTCACAATCAACAACCATTCATAATCATCTTCTTTCTTCTTCGATCGATCATCAAGAACATCACAAACATCTAATCGATCATCACGAAGATCGATCCATCATCATGAATAGATCGATATATCATCATGAATCGATTGATCAATTCGGTGCATCATCAGGTATACACTTATTAATTTATCATCACTTAAAATTATAAGCTTATAATTAGCTTATTTTGAACGAATTATGTGAATTTATTGTTCTTAATTATAAGTTAGCTTATTATATGATTTATGTGAACAATTAGGTTATTGTGAATAAGCTGATTTAAGTGAATAAGCTTATGATTTAGATGATATGAGAGCTATGTGAATAAGTGTATGAATTAGAGGAGAGTTATGTAAATAAGTGTATGAATTAGATGAGAGTTATGTAAATAAGCTTAGAAATTAGAGGAGATTTATAAATAATATAGCTTATTAGCTTATTTTGGTGAATTATTAGGTTTTATAAGTATGATGAGTATGAATAAGCTTATGTTAGTGTGAATTATTAGGAATTTTAATTAAGTTGCTGATGTAAGCTATAAGTTTGATGTATCATATATGATACCTCATTGATCATATATGATGGTTATATGATATGTGGTATATGATAGGTTTATCATATATGATATATGAAGTATCATATATGATGTATCTAACAAATCACAGAAAATCAGACTTTGTAATCAATTTTGCACAAAATATCTTTAAAATTTTCAAACCTGCCTTATATCATATATGATTCAGTTGTTGATAACATGGTGCCTAATATGTTCTTTCATTTCTTTATAAATGCAGTTTGTGCTAACAAAACAACGAAGGGATGCTGCAATTTTTCGGGTTGAAGCAAAAGCAAGAGGACGTGCGCTCGTATGTGTGAAAGTGCGGTTAACAACATGTAGGGATGAACAAGCAGTTGATTGTTAATATTGACGAAGTTTTTTTAATTTATGTTTTTTAGAAACCATGTATGTTTTAGTGATTTAGCATATATGATATTTGGAGTTATCATTTTTTACTTAATGTAACATATTTGATTTGTTGTACATATCAAATATGATGTTTCATGTACTTGCTACATGTATATATGATATATGTTTTAGTTATTTATCACATAATGTTTTATTATTAATTATATATGATACTTGTATTTTACATTTTTTACGCAATGTATCATATTTGATATGTGGTAGACACCATATATGATTCATAAATGATAATCAATGAAACTTTCTTCTTGAGTATCATATATGATAAAGCATCATTATATATGATAACGTAGTATCATATATGGTAGAATTTATAAGTTACATGGATTATCATATATGATATTTCACTATCATATATGATGCTAATAAAAATGTAAAAATGCTATGCCTCAAATGATAAAAAAAAATCAACAAAATAGGTATATTATCCAGAAGTTACATCCGGGGATGTTTTGCCATTTTCATATTCAACAAAAAGCTCAATGATTTACTAGAATTACAAAGTTAAAGTATTACAACATCATAAACAAATTACTAAAATATAAAAAAGTCAAATGAGTAACACGATGGATCTTGATTCCATGCATCAGCACTTTAGTTGCAAACTTGACACTCGTTTTTTGTCATCTCATGCACATGCTGTTGTTTGTTCTTTCAGCCGACTACTTCTTGGCATTGTCTTTTTGTAGCTCACTTTGGCCTCATGACTCTTTCTCTTTATTTCCACTTGTTTGGGCTTGAGATGATTAAGTTCTTCCAGATTATTTGAACAACTTTATGTACCTAAATAAAAAATACTTGGTCTTATTTTCAAACAGATTATCATATATGATATATTGCAGAAGTTAAATTTCAACCAGATTATCAAATATTATATATTATAAAAGCTGAATTTTAACCAGATTATCAATATAATAATATACACACAACAGAATTTTGATTACAACCAATAGATCATAAACTTGCTTGTATTTTGTTTCTAAGCACATTATCATTTTATCATATAATATCATATATGATACCTCCATATATCATACATGATAGATATATCATATATGATACATGGAGGTATCATATATGATACATGGATGTATCATATATGATATGTCTATTCAGCAGAGATTAAGCATTCAACTTCACCTTATGCTTATCTCACAGCTTTACCAAATGCTTTTACCTATAGTTACGTTACTCAAACTAACTCCTAGTTATGTTTGCCTAAATTTACACAATTACACCACCACCACCACCACCATCACCACCACCACCACCACCACCACCACCACCACCACCACCACCACCACCAACAACAACAACAACAACAACAACAACAACAACAACAAAAATAACAAAAAAATAGTAGCAGTAACCAACAAAGAACATCTCGAAAAACATAGGATAATTACATGAATTAACTATTAATCAATTAACCGTAACATTGAAATCAACGCAATCTCAACTAAGCCAATAAACTAATAAAAAAAATAAATTAACGAGATCGAACCTGTACGAAACAACCGCGAAGAAATAAACGAAACATGGTGATATGACATGATATGAATCAATTGTAGGAGATGATGAGATAATATATCGATGATTGATCGGTTTACGTTTTTAGATCTGGGATTTGATCGAAAGATGTGTGTGTGTTATTGTGTGTGTGTTTAGAGAGAAGAAAGAAGAAAAAAAGACTATTGAATAGATATGGATGTGTAAGGTGGTGTTAGGTGAGAGGGGCTAAATTACCAAAATGCCCTCCGCTTTTTTTATTAATAAAAACAATTATTAATCTCAGCCGTTGTTTTGCATTAGATGAAAGATGGGGATTGGTCCCCTTATATCCAAATGATACAATGTATCTAATATAACCTTTCTCTTTGTCTTTTGTATATGAAAATTAAGTTATTTGAGCATAAAAACACACCCTAACAGAAAAAAGTTTTCTTGTATGGGCCAAGATGATCGCTTCAATGTTTAGGCATACCAAATTTACTCTTATGTGATTGATTCTTTTTCGGCTTACTCTTTCTATAAAGTCAGTTCAATTTGGACTTAAGGCGATAATCAAATATTAATTTCTTCCCTGTTATTATGATGTATGCCTACATCATGGAAATTTTAGAAACTGCGCAATTTGAACAATCCACGTACGTAAATAAATCATATGGTGCAGTGATTTCGTTGTTGTTCTAACAGTAAAATAGAAGTCAGAGTGAAATATACATACACGTAAAGTATATTAGTAATAAATTTCTCGCACAACAATAAATGACCCAATGTAAACTGTAAAGAACAAGTTAAAAAGACAGAAAACTCCCACTTAGTTGGAAGGACAACTTTTCTTATTCAAATCAAAGTCAGTAAAAAACACAATATAAAGATTAAAGACCATGCTACGAAACTTTTGTTCTGATATCTGAATTATTCTAATTCCTGCAAAATCACCATTTTCACAAAAAAGACTAATAGTAAAAGAAATAGATGTCCGAATATAATGAATTTTTTTTCATAGTTTCGGATTTGTTGTGTCAACAGTATGGAAGTGACAAGAACGTATTATATCGGGAGATTTTGTTACCAAGCACATTGCTTAGATTTCGGGTCGGGCTATTGCTAAATAGACCCTGAAAGGGGCAACCTTCCCACCCCTTGTCCCTCTAATTATCTTTGTAGTATATTTGCATGAATGATTATAAACATAATCATGCATTTCGCATCTTCTAGCTTGTTCTATGAATAAGAGGTTACACAGTTTGCATCCGTTTAGCTATTTTCTCTCGCAGCTAAATGGCCGCTGATGTGATTTTGGTGCTACGAGTCTAGATTTCTAGTTTTTTTCTTCTTCTATACTCTTATGTGCATATATCGCCATAGAACAGATGAAAGTCTTCAACGCCTAACAGCAACTTATTAAGCTATTAGTCTCACAGTCACTACTAGGCCACACCTCAGTTCCGTGGTAAGACCCTTGATTTCCGAAGAGGAGCAATAGAATCCAAGATTTCAACTTATAAATTGATGCGGTTCAACTTCAAATAAAATCAAGATATTTGTTTTCTTTTTATTTATTTAGTTTCTTGTTTAACAATAAATTTTTGTTAGGAGAATATTTAATTTCCAGTTATAAGTTTAAGAAAATAGAAAGTCATATCAACTTTTATTTAGATTGATTCTAGTTTTTCTATAAATGTTAGATATTTTCATCGTATTAAGATATATCTCAGAGTTTTGATAATGAAAGTTTTTGCTTAGTTCTTGGCAGTTTGCTAAGACTCACTTAATAATCGGGTATTCGTTGAATCAACAATTGTTGGGGTTTGCCTGATTATCGGTATTCTTTTGAATCAACGATAGTTGGAAAAGTTATTTCTGGTATTCTTAGGAATCAACAAATTCAATTATTTATCTTTGTTTTTTTCGCTACATCAGTTGGTATCAAGAGCCGAAGTTCCTGATTAAAATGTTAGAATATCCATTTTTTGAGGGTGATGGTTCATCTTCTGATGAATGGGAATATTATGGTGCGGCTAGTGATGATTATGAAGGACCTCCAATGTTTGATGATAATCAATATGAAGAAGCATCTGTGCTAGTTTATGATACGAATATTGAAGATGTCATCGAGAAAGAAGAAGGATTTATCAGGAAAGAAGAATTGGTGGAGAAGAAGATAATATTAAAGACACTATAGTTGTGACTACTAATCTTTATTCTTCAATGATCCAAACTACCATGGTCGACAAGTTGGGTTTTAAGACGATCAAGGTTCGAGGTCGAGTCATTATAAAGAAAGGAAATTTGATGCAAGAGTTGCAAACTTGGATGCTACGAATACAAGGGACGAGTGAGGGAAACTCGAGGACGATTTTTTTTAAGTGGGGGAGAATGATGCGGCTCAACTTCAAATAAAGTCAAGATATTTATGTTCTTTTTATTTATTTAGTTTATTGTTTAACAATAAATTCTTGTTAGGAGAATATTTAATTTTCAGTTATAAGTTTAGAAAAATAGAAAGTCATATCAATCTTTATTTAGATTGATTATAGTTTTCCTATAAATGTTAGGTCTTTTCATTGTATTGAGATATATATCTCTGAGTTTTGATAATGAAAGCTTTTGCTTAGTTCTTGGCAGTTTGCTAAGACTCTCTTAATAATCGGGTATTCGTTGAATCAACGAATGTTGGAGTTTGCCTGATTATCAGTATTCTTTTGAATCAACGATAGTTGGAAGAGTTGTTTCTGGTACTCTTAGGAATCAACATATTCAATTATTTATCTTTGTTTTTTTCCGCTACATCATATATAAAAAAATAATTTGCGAATTGATATGAGTGAAATCTCATATCAATTATATCATATTAAACCTTAATACACAAAGAAAAATACCAGATTTTATGTGTAAAAACAGTATTATGTGGTACTCTTTGTTGTTTGTGCTTTTATAGGTAAGAAGATACAAATTTGATGCAAACACGAATTCAAGGCATTTATATTGAAGAAAAGACAAAAGAAGGACTCAAGATGACAAGTCAACAAAGATAAAGGACCTTTCTTGCCAAGCTGCCAAACTTGAGGGACTAAAAGTGCAAATTTGAAAAAGTCAAGAATAAAGTCAAAAGACCTTAAATTCAAAGTCAACAAGTCAAAGGGTCAAAGCTGGTCACATAGCAAGTCAAAAGGCCAAGGATGTCAAGTTTATGAAGATTAGAGCTCAAAATACTAAACTGCCAAGCTAAAGGACCAAAGCTGCTATTTTTGGAAAATAAATAAGACATGATCCGTGTGAAGTTAAATGAGCCAATCAGAAAGGAGTATGGGAGTTAAGTGGATTGCTAACTAGACGCTATAAATGAAGAAAGAGAAAGGTTGCGCCATATATCAACAGTGTAGCGCACTCAAAATTTCCTCTAATCACAAGCCAACACTTCATTGATCCATACTATTATAATGGATAACGATCCGTGGCGTTATTAATAGGCCAATCCACAGCTGCCACGTCACTTTATCATTTTCCAAAAATCACATAACGAAGGAGGCTATTTCAGAAGATACGATCAACATGAAAAATGATCAGTATCAAGAGACGAATTCATCCCAACACTCCAATTAACAATTCATTCATTGAATTAAAAACCCCCAATCTGTGATGAATACTTGATTATTTATTAGCAGAATTGGGACACGTGGAAGTCTGCAATTGGCTACAACACGTCATCACCCTCACCAACTTCTCATCTGAGCTCTATAAATACCCCTAGATTAGTTCATTTGGAGCAAGTAGTTAAAGTGTGAAATAACACACACTTTAGATTTCTCTCTCATTCTGTTTCCTTTCAGTAGTTCAACTTCTAAGAGTGATTGACAACCACTCTTAGATAGTTGTTAGGCAGTTATAACCACCTTGTAACCAACCTTCCATTAATAAAAAGTTCAAATTCACTCATTCATTCTCAATTCTCTCAATTACTTACCTGCACTATTATCCATTCATTCACATAGCTTGATTCTGTTATTCCTATGGAATAATGGAGTTTGTTTGATTGTTTTGGAGCTGTTACATTTGATCAAAAGTTATTAGCTCAGAGTTCATTCAGTTGTTGGCCAAAAGTTCAAGAAATTGCAGTTTTGATCAGACTTAGATTATGATGATGATTGATTGGGTTTGATGCTAAGTTGATTAGTTAGATTGGTGGTGATTAGTGTATAAGCAAGCTCAGCGCTTAGCTTCTTCATCAAAGTAGCCTACAAGTTCATCTCCTAAGTGTTCTTTATAATTTCCCCTAAACATGTTGACTGCATGCTATTTTTCTTAGTCATAGTGCAAATTTACTTGATTTTTCCTGTTAACTGCTCATTTTGATCTTGTTGATATGATTTGATAGTTTGTTGTCTTTAGTTGTTAGCTTTGACAAGTTCTCTTAGCATAATTCTGTTTTAGCTTTATAACTAGTGTTTGGATTGAGAGCTTAATCTTGATTCAGCAAGTATATGAGGATAAAAAGTGTTGTTCTATACTTACAAACTGATGACAAGTGTTTTTGCAAGTTTTGGAAGTCAAATTCCTTTTCAAACAAGCAAATGGTGGTAAAATACTTTGGGTCAGATTTATAGTCCAAAACTAGTCAACTTCAATCCTTTATAAAATCTTCATTATTTGGATTCAGACTTGGATTTTTGGTTCTATACATAGCTTAACATCCTACCTTTCAGAATATATAAGCTAGATAATATAGTTTTCAGAATTAAAGGAGAAATAAGCTGCTTAAAGTCTTTGTAGAAACTTGAAGGAGGGGGTTGAATAGTTTCTTAAAATTTACTTGTTAAAGGTTGGTTTTTAAAAATCCTTTTCAAAAACTTAGGCTTGAGTAATTATGTGAAACCTTCTTATACACAATATGAACAAGGTATAGTGCAACTAAACTAATATTCACAAGTATAAAGAATAATGAATGTAAAGAGATAAGGGAAGGAAAGATCAAACCAAACACCATGGATTTATAGTGGTTCGGCAACGAAGATTACTCCTCGTTCCTACTCCACTCCTCGAGTACTCCTTACTCGAGAGTTCACTAATCAACAAGCTCCTTAAGGTGGAGAAACCGTACACAACGTCGCTTATCCAATTTCCGATTCTAAGCTAAAAATCGAGCCCTAATCTTAGCTAGGACCAATCTACACCAATATACTTTAAGGATCAAGTATTAACCTTAATACATACACAACTTACAAATAGACACAACTACTTGGATCTTCACAACAATGACACAACAATGAATAAATAAGTTTGGATTTTCAATAGATCTTTGAGGTAGACACAACACTTTAAGGATGATAGTGTTCTTCTCTTTGCACTTTGAGAGGAAGAGATGCGAGGAGAAATATTCACTTCTAAACAAGTAGTAATCAAACAAATGATCAAGGATTTGAGTGATTTAAGAAGTATGAAAGAATCTGGAAATGTATGTGCGAAAGAGGTAAGGTGAAAGTCTGAGAATGATCCACTATCTATAAGACAAACTTCCAACGGCTATATCTGCCCGCGGTTCCTTATCGATAAGGAACCGCCATAGCCACTAAGGAGCCGCCGGAATAGACTCCGCTCCTTTTTGTCTTTTAGTGGTATGGTTCGAATCTGGAGATTAAAATATCCTGAAAGGATATTTCAAACCAAGATAGAATATGCCATTTTCAAATTTTCAAATTTTCAAATAATTAATTTAATAAAACATTTTTTAAAAAGAAAGTTTAATAAAAACTTGTCATACTTAATAAAAAGTGAGTTTTAAGGAAAGATTAAATCCTTGATCACTTAATTAGGATGAGTACTTGTTTGTACATACCTTAAGTAATAATGGTTGAAATGAAATACTTGAACTCAAGAATTCGTTTTTCGTTGTTTTTGTAAATGCTTGTTTTTACATATTGTCGTAATCAAAACAAAGCGAGACCGAAAAATGCAAGTAATGTTTTTAGGCATCATTGCATTAACAGTCTCTGTAACAAGCTAAGTTTTCTATGATAAGTCATTTTTAATTCTGGTTGATTCCTTTCATAAACTAGGCCATTTTCTTTCAGGAAACAACTTAACAAGTCTGAAAAATAAGTTTGGACTTTGGTCAAACTTTGTCAACAAAAGTCAACGCTTGTCAACATAAGCTCTTTTCAGCTTATTTGATTTGCTGGCTTATTTCTTGAGTGTTTTTCAACATTTCTTGGATAGGTGTTCCTTATTTGGGTTTTTGATCAGATTTAGACAAAATCAGCTCTTGTGCTTATCCCAATAAGCCAGTCTCTTTAAAGTAGCTTATTTCAAAAGTGCTTATTGGAGTTTTAGTTCACTATAGCTTATCTCCTTAAAACTGGCTAGGTCATTTTGAATTTGCAATCTTTTGGGACAAATTTCAGCTTATTTGGTGACCTAGATTTAAAGTTACACCTTATTGAACCATTAAGCCCGTTTTTCTTTAAAAAGTTTTGTTAATTGCACTATGGTCCCTGGTAATTAGGAAAGTTTGTACTCTGTTTTAACTGGTTTAAACTTGTTAGGTTTTGCATGTAAGTCCCTGATCTTGTTAGGGTTGTTAGAATTCAATTACTATTTTGTTACTTTTGTTACAAGTTGTTATTAGTAGTTACATTTTACAATTTTAGCCCTTCCTTTTTCCATATTTTCAATTTCAGTCCTTCTACTTTCATTTAATTTACATTTTTGGAATATTTACCTATTGAGCATTAATTGGTTGTACATTTAGCATAATATTTTGTAAGTGCAATATGTTTTTAGACTAGTACGGTTACATATAGATAATATTTTTACCTTTTTACATGTTTAGTGATAATTAGACCTAGATACCATAAACTTTACTAATCAAACACCAAAAACAATTAGTTGACTTGATTTCTCTCGATCATTCAATTCATACAGATATCGAGAAAAACGAACTTAAAAGACGAATATTAAATGGCGCCGCTGCCGGTTCTTTACGTGGAGATTGACGATTGATTGACGGTTACATATTGGATTTTGGGATTCGTTCACTTGTGAACGTTCCTTTTACTTATTTAAATAAAAAACATAAAAAAATCAGAAACATAAAAATATAAAAAATAAAAAACCACAAAAATCAATTCTTTCCTAAGAATTGAACCAAGAAAAATAAAACATCAAAAACTAATATTTTTCCTAAAATATTACACCAAAAATATATTGTATATATTCGATTCACTCGTTTTTACGTACATACTATACTTTCATAAAAATCAGATAAATACAAAAATATTTTTGATATATTATTATATGTAAATACATATACGTAGATACGAACAACCAATTTACCTACTTCCATACGTATTGCTTTCGTAATACACCATACTTGGGGGTGTTCCGGTCCCATTTACGTGTATCAATCAAATAATAATAAAGGCAAAAATAGATAAACACTTTCAATAAGCAAGAATTCGAGGAATACGAACTATTAAGTGAATAGAAAGGCGACTTTGCTATAAAATGCAAGCCTAAGGAATCAGGTACTTAAGAGCTTAGCGCCACCTCATTCCCCCGTTCACTAGTAAGTATTTCAAGAAGGAAGGCTTGTTGGGGGGTTTTTCGGCCCAACTAGTACTACATATATATTATACTTTCTTGTGATTTTCACTATTAAACCTCGAAAGAAATAATCTATTCTTTTCCAAAGTCGACCGAGAGCTCCTCTCTCATTCCTCGAGTTGAGTTGCATGCGCACTCGAGCGCGTGCAAATATACCTATTGGTGTACCACTTCCTCCCAAAAGGAGAGAATCAAGAACAAAGCCGTCCATCAAGCCGATCACGAGCATCGTGCCTTCGACAACGTAAACGAAGCCATGGCCACCGTTGACAATCTACCATTGATTGAGATTCTCCAATCCAACGTGAATGGGAATGCGGATGCCATAGTCATTCCCGAGATAGTCGCTAACAATTTTGAGCTTAAGACATGCATGATACAAATGGTTTCTTAGGGAGACCTATAGATGACCCTCATGACCATATCAAGAGATTCATGTCCCTTTGAAATACCATCAAGTATAATGGGGTACCTCATGACGCGGTTAATATGATCTTATTCCCTTTCTCTTTTGAGGGAAATGCTAGGAGTTGGCTAGATAAGCAACCCTCAAATATCATTCTCACTTGGGACGACTTGAAGAAGAAATTTGTGAACAAGTTCTTTCCCCCTTCACAAACCACCGCATTGAGAAACCAAATCATAGGCTTTCAACAAAAGAGAGACCAAACCTTTAGTGAAGCTTGGGAAGAGTTCAAAGAGTTGTTAAAAAAGTGCCCAAACCACGTTTTTAACCAAGTTCACCAAATTAACACTTCCTATAATGGTTTGATACCTCACCATCAAGATTCCCTTAACTCGACCGCGGGTGGGAACATTCTTTCAAAGTCCACTCAAGATGCATGGGATATTATTGAGACAAAATCCATGGTTCAAAGCAATAGGGATAGAGATGAGGTGGTACATATTGTGCAAGAGAGTACTCCTTAATCAATTGAGAGTCAATTACTTAAGCAAAACAATGAAATACTTCAACAACTTAACAAGAATCAAGAGATGTTTCAAGAGTTTATGAAGGTTTCCTTGAACAATTCTTCTACCAACAATGTCAATGCCATCACCCTATCTTGTGAGACATGTGTAGGTCCTCACTCATACTTGCAATGTGACAAAGTTCAAAACTTTCAAGGAAAATGCTATGCTTATAATGATGATGGAAGAGAACACTTTAAACCAAACATCAATCCTAATCACCTTTCATACAAGTCCAACAATTACCTTGCTCCACCAGGTTTCCCTCCCCAACAACCCACCCAAAACCAACCAAGCACTCCACAAATGCTCAATAGAAACCAAGGGCCAAGTGGAAATTATCAAGGGAACAAAAACAATAGAGGGCCAAATAACTTTCAAAACCAAGGGAACAACTTTCATGGCAATAACCAAGGGTTTTACAATCAACCTCCACCTTTCCAACATCAAGTATTTCAAGGGAATGTGCCAAATGATTTTAACACCATCGAGCTTATTCACAAGATGAATCAAGATAATGAAAGGAGGTTTCAAGCCAATGAGAAGAGATTGAGGGATATGCAAAAGGAGACAAACAAGAAATTTATGTTACTCTTAAACCAAAGACCACAAGGTGCTTTACACTCTAACACTCAAACCAATCCAAGGGCAAATGTAAATGCAATCACTACAAGGAGTGGGAAAACAACCATTAAACCTTCAATTCCTCCTACACCTCCTTTGGTAACTCCTACCACGATTCCTTCTTGTGATAAGCCTACACCTTCCAATCCTACACCTACTAATCCTTCACCTTCTACACCTATCATTGAAGAAACCAACAAAGAAAGTCCTTCAACAACTTCTAATCAACCTTTACCTAAACCAAATTATCCATATCCTTATAGATTTAGAAAAGAGAATCTTAAGAACAAAGATGACATTCAAGTGTCCAACTTTTTGAGGATGTTTAAGTAATTGAATATCAACATATATTTTGCGGAGGCTTTAGCTTACATGCCCAAGTTTGCCAAAATGTTTAAGGACCTTCTCTCCAACAAAGAAAAATTGATTGATATGCCTAACAATCCATTGAACAAAAATTGTTCTGCGATGTTGTTGAAGACTTTACCTACTAAACTTGGTGATCCGGGCCGGCTCTTGATTCCTTGTAATTTCACGAGGGTAGAGAATTGCATGGCACTTGCGGACCTTGGTGCAAGCATAAATTTGATGCCTTTGTTGGTTTGGAAACAACTCTCTCTTCCCGAGCTTACACCTAATAAAATGACACTTGAGTTAGCAAACCGTTCAATAACTTATCCGATGGAGATTACGGAAGATGTTTTTGTATGAGTTGATAAGTTCACATTCCCTGCGGATTTTGTAGTTGTTGACTATGACATGGACCCTAGAGTTCCCCTCATTGTAGGAAGGTCCTTCTTAAGGACCGGTCGCACTCTTATTGATGTGGAGAAAGGAGAACTAATTATGAGGGTAGAGGATGAGAAAGCTGTGTTTAAGTTAGGGAAAGTAACTAAGAAATCTCAAAGTTGTGAAACCGTTAACATTGTGGATGTTCTTGATGAGGTTTGTAATGAACAATTTCATGAGGCTTGCAAAAGTAATAATGAGGACATTCCACATGTTGAGACCGTAGCCTCAGTTGCTCCCTCTTTAACACCATTTGGAGAGAGTGATTTTCTCTTATAGGAATTTGAGTCTAACTTTCTTGGCAATGAAGATTCTCCCATCAATTGGGAAGAAGATATTCTTACTATCCAAAAGTTACTCAATGAGGACCCCATTCCTTTACCTACTCCACAAGAGGTTACTAATGATGATCCCTAATATGTGTGAAAACACTTATCCTTTTACCACTTAATTATAATAATAACCAAGCCAAAACGTGTATTTTATGTCGTAAATGTCGGAATTATGCGTGGTTTGTGTTTTTGTTGTGATTTAGGATCAAAATGTGAAAAGGGAAGAAAACACGGGCTTTCACGGGCTTTTATCGAAGAAAAAGACAAAAGACGAAGTTAAAAGATCAAGAGTGCAAAAAGAACGGAAGTCCAAGGCCTACTCTGAAGATTTATCGAAGAAAAGTCTAAAGACGGAAGTTTAATAAAGTCGAAGAACTCAAGTCTAATTAATGAAGAAATTACAAGACGAGTTCAAATAATCCCGAGACAAAGTCGAAAAAAGTCGAAGAATTTAGAAGACGAAAAGACAAGAAAGAAAGAAAGAAAGAAGCAACACATGCTTAGCCTTCCCTAATAACCTATAAATACCCTCCTAATCTCACATTAGGAGGTGTTAGCTAATTTGACACATTAGTCATTCCATTTTATTTTCCAAGCACTTTCATATTGTCATTTACTTAATTGCACCTTTAATTTCTTGTCTTGCACCTTAAATTTGTAAGTTTCTTTAATTCTTGCTTTTACTTTTATTGTTGAATCTTTAATTTTAATCAAGTTTTATATTAATCTCTCCTTCTACCTTTCTTATTTTTGTTAATCTTTATCCTTATTATCTTATTGTCATGCTTATTTGATTAATTGTTATGTTTTTATGTGTTTGATTGTGTTAGCTTATTGATTTTATAGCTTATTGTGTGTTTTATTTGATTTTACTTAAGTGTTTTTATTAGTTTATTCTATTAAAAGTTGATTTTTAATTTTTAATTTTATTAGTGTTTTTTAAGTTTTTAATTTGTGGATAAATTAGTTTTTCTTAAAAGTGTTTTAGATTAAGTTTTGATTAATTGCTTATTTGATTTTAGCTTATTTGTAGCTTATTTTTCTGCTTTTTAATAGTACTGTATCTGTTTTTTTTACTTTTTCGGATTAGGGTTAATTATTCCGAAATTTTCCTTTTCTCTGAATTTGTCATTTTTATGAATTTGTTACTTTTCTGAAATTGCCTCTTTTTCTGAAATTTTTCATTTCTCTGAATTTAGTCATTTTTTCCGAAAAAATGTTCTGAAAAGATTTATTCCGAAGAAAGTTGTGAAAAAGTATTATTCCGAAGATTTTTTTTTCTTCTGAAAATACTGTTTTTCCGAAGAATCTAATATTGCGAAAAAACAATTTTTCCTAAAAGTCAGATATTCCAAAGAATTCAATTATTGAGAAAAACTTGAAAATTCCAAAGAACTAAAAGTTATGAAAACTACTGTAGCTTTTCCGAACTTTTTTCCGAAATAATTGATATTCCGAAATAATTGTGGTGCCTGCTTGCCAGCTTAGTAAGTTTTGGCGCCAAAAGTGAGGAGCGTGCTTGCTAGCTTCCAGCTAGCTGCCTGCTAGCTGCCTGCTAGCTTGTTTATTTATTAGTATTGTTCTGTAATTGTTTAGTTTTATCTGAAAGTTGTTCCGTTTTTAATTCTGAAAGTTACGTATTTTTAGTTAAATTTTTCGTCTAATTTTAAAATTAATATTTTTTTCGTAAAGTTCAAGTTTTATCTTTTATTTAGTACCCGCTTTAGGTTTTGCCTCATTTAACTTTGAAGTACCATTTTAGTTTTATTCTCTCCTTTTTCATTAAGTAAACTTTATTTTCGAGTCGATAGTTAATTTCGTCTTTTAGTTTTATTTTTATTAATTGTTTTGCTTTAATTTACGTTTTATTATTCGCTTCGCTCCTTTATTATTAGTTGTTTGTTTTATTTTCTCGCACCATTTACTTTTCAATCATTTATAGCTTTATTTACTTTGCCTTTTACTTTAAAGTTTTACAATTTTATTTTACAACAACGACCAATATATTTGTTTTCACCAAAAGACGACTGAGTCGCACTTTAAACCAGTGATCAATTCGAATTGAATCGAGACGAACAAATTTTTATACTTGGCAAAAACCATGTTTTAAATGGCGCCGCTGCCGGCTCTTTTCGTAAAGATTAACGGTTTTTTGTGAGAGACGCGTTGAATTTTGGGATCCGTTCACTCGTGAACGTTATTTTTCTTGCTCAAAAATTTCAAAAATCCATAAAAATTAAAAAATTTCAAAAATCCAAAAAGATTTTTATTTTTATTTTTACACGTACATATATATTCTCTATTTCTTTGGTATCTTTTTCTTTTGCTTTTGCAGGTGTATGCGTACTAGATCTTCAACTTATTCTGAGCCCGAGACTCGTGAAGATTTAGCTATGGTTGGTGTACACAACAACAATAATCCACCCCACCCCAACATGAATAACAACAACAATGTTCCCCCACCCGACCTTCGAACGATGGAGGAGTTGTGTCAACCTACGATGAATGGACGAGGAGGACCGATTGCGCCGATGCAAATCACGGCTCCGGAGTTTTCGTTGAAGCATCACATGATCCAAAAAGTGCATAACACTTGTCCATTTCGCGGATTACCGGATGATGATGCCAACAAACACCTCGACAAATTCATTACCGTTACTCAAAGCATGAAGTTGCCCGGTGTTACTATGGATTTTCTTCGCCTTCACCTATTTCCACACACCTTATCCCACCATGCCGAGAAATGGTTTGATCGTCTTCTGAAGAATTCAATTCATACTTGGGATGAGATGACTCAACGCTTTTTGTCGCGCTACTTTCCACCATCCATGGTCACGAGCCTTCGAAATCAAATTAGTGGATTTACACAAGAACCTGATGAATCACTTTTTGATGCTTGGGAACGATATAATGTTTTGATCGATCGATGTACAAACCACAACATGCTCCCCGTCACCTTAATTGATAATTTCTACAACGGTTTAACTTTTCGTGATCGTGATACGATTAATGCAGCCGTCGGTGGCACATTTATGAAAAGAAGACCCGAGGAGTGTAGAGAGCTCATAGAGAACATGACTACTCATCACAAAAATTGGGATTCATCCGCATCTTCAAGGAATAACCCGAGAGTCAATGTTTCTTCTACTTCTTCAAACCCTGATATCACCGAATTGACCCGCGCAATGGTCGAAATGAGCAAAAACATGCAACTTTTGGCTACAAATCAACAACAAGCTAAAGCTGTAGCAACTTCTTGTGAGACTTGCGGCGGTTCTCATTCATACACTGATTGTCCTTCTACTCATGACAATCCGGAAAACGTGTATGCAGCTTATGGTAACTATTCAACGGAAAACCATCAAGCTCGACCTCAAGGTGATCTTAACTTGCTAAGTTACCGTTCTAACAACTTTCTTGCACCCGGTTTTTCTCCTCAAAACCACAACCCCAACAACTACAATAGAAGCAACCAAACCCAAACCCACCACGAGCTTCTAATCCTTATCACCCACCCGCTCAACAACCACCCACGAATCAAGATGTTGAAGCCTTCATGAGAACCCAAGGAGAGCAAATTAAGAATCTACAAAGCCAAATTATCAACTTGAAAGGGGATATCACTAAGCAAGGTAATGATATTAGATCCGAGCTTCGACATGATATACAAACCTCCTTTAGCACTCAAACAAATGATTTGAAGAATATGCTGGCTAGTTTCTTACCAACTACTCAACCCTCTACTTCGGGCTCTCTACCTTCAAATACCGTCACCAACCTGAGAGCGAATGTGAGTGCTATTACTACACGAAGTGGATAAACCTTAGCAGGACCATCTATCCCTCCCCCAGTTACTCCATCTACACCTCCTCCACCACCATTTATCCCTCCTACTCCCACGCCTAGTATTAGTTCTCCATTACCGTCTCCACCTCTTACTGAAGTACCCAAGAAAAACCCTTCACCAAGCCCACCTTCAACCTTTAAACCTTCAACATCTCAACCTTTATATGCTACACCTATACCACCTAAACCCAACATTCCTTATCCATCTCGCTTAGACAAGGCCAAACTGCAAACCAAGGATGACATTCAAGTGTCGAACTATTTGAAGAAGATTTCGGGACTGACCATCACCTTTAGCCTTGTTGAAGCTCTTGCCCAAATGCCTAAATTTGTTAAGATGTTTAAGGAATTTCTTAATAAGAAGGAGAAGATGGCCGAGTTTGTTAATACTCGATTGAATGAAAATTGTTCTGCCGTCCTTCTTAAAGAACTTCTGGAGAAACTTAGAGATCCCGGTTGTTTTGTGCTACCTTGTACTTTTAACCAAACCGAAGAAATTACTGTTTTAGCCGATCTCGGGGCAAGTATAAATCTGATGCCTTTAAATGTTTGGAAAAAGTTATCATTACCCGACCTTACTCCAACAAAGATGACACTTGAGCTTGCAAATCGTACTCTCTCTTACCCCGTTGGTATTGCTGAAGATGTGTTTATTAAAGTTGGCACCTTCACTTTTCCGGTCGACTTTGTTGTTGTTGATTATGAAATGGACCCTCGTATTCCTTTAATACTTGGTCGGCCATTTTTGAGAACCGGAAAAGCTTTAATTAATGTTGCTGAAGGTGAGTTAATCCTAAGGGTCGGGAATGATACACAAGTTTTTAAAATGGGGAAGATCACAACCAAATCAAATGGAAGAGAATCATCGAATATGATTAATGTGCTTGATGATTTTGTTTTCTACAACAATCCTCTATTCGATTCTTGCTATGATAATCCACTGTTCCAAGACGATGTGGATGATTCTCTCTCCAATTCTGATCCTCCACCAATTTATGATTCTCCACCGATCTTTGATGCTTATGATGACGATTCTAGTTCTAATGGAGATGATTATGATGATTTTACTTCTGAGTATCCAGACATGCCCACTTATGATGATTTTGATGAGGCCGATACTCTCTCGAGTGATTCTTCTCATGATGACCTAACTCCTACTTTTGATGAAGATCCTCCACCAACAATGCTTGATCCTACTTTGGATGACTAATCATTTGAGGAAGATTTTGCTACTTTTCTCAATACCTACTTCCCAAATGAGAGTGATGCTCCTCGTTTGGACTTTGATGATTATGGTCTTTATCTTCCTTTGGATATGAAGAAACCTATTTCAAAGGAGAAGAAGCCGACTGACACCGATATCCGTAGCACCTATGTCTTGACACCTCTCTATCCTCCCTCTGAGGATGAGATTGTGAGATTTATGAGCGGATCCTCTTCAAGGTCTACTGAGCCTGAGTGTTATTTTCCCCTAAAGGAAAAGGTGTTCGATCCCGGTATTGGAATTTTCAAGCCATCTCAGTATCCATCTGATGAAATAAAAGGAAAGACTTTTGGAAACCATGGAGATATGCTTGCACCTCTTCACCCTTGCTACCACCGTGCTCAACAACTGCTTAAGGGAACCTTGCCTACTATTCTTTGGCTTGCCTTGTTCGCCTTAAGCTTGTGCTATTTGATGGACGAAAACCATGTATTTGATCCCGGTGGATGTGTTTCAAGCTTCTTCCTATGCTAATCAAGGTCGAGTCAGTCTCACGACTCGGTTAACAAAAACAAGCGCTTCTCGGGAGGCAACCCGCAATATCTATCCTTTTTGTTTTGCTTTTATAATAAGTGTAGGGGGAGACCCTAGTATGTGTTTGTTGTTTTCTTTCTTATCATGTGCAGGGATTCGCGCTTTCAAAGTTCCATTCTTGATGACTTATGACGACCCGTGATTCCATGTACCCGTCTTCCTGGTTCTGTCCTAAACTCTTTTGATTGTCTATTTTATATTCTTCAATATTAAAATAGGAATCACTTTAGTTGTCTTTTCCTTAGCAAGATTTAAACAAAGTGCACAATGTCCTAAGTGTAAGGGAGGTTACTTCCACATGCTTAAACATTGAGGACAATGTTTATATTAAGTGTAGGGGGACTTCTATCGAAGTTAAGTGGGTTTTTCCTTGTATTTGTCTTCATTTTAACCGGAAAATTGATTTTTCGACATTTTTCAAAATTTTTGATCTATTTTGGCCTTGTAGTTTTTCCTTTATTATAGTTATTTTCTTTCTTTGCTAGAATAAATTTTACTAAAGTGGTTTTAAATTTTTCAAAGTCGTGAATATTTTGACTCAACCCGAGTTTACTTATCTAAGTTTACTTTAGCTAGTATCCTTAACGTGTTTAAGTCAAGTTTTGCTAGGCTTTTATATAGGGAACTTTAAAACGCGAAAGTCTTAACTCTTACGGGTTAAGAACAAGAACTTTTCGCAAGTTCCTATAATTGATCCTAGAAAGTCGTTTATCAAGGGAACTTTAAAATGCGAATTCTAAACTTGAAAAAGTCTAAGAATTTGCAAGATCCTATAGATGACTTAAAAACCCAAAACTTTGATTTAATAGGCTAAGCATCCACGAGTCTCATTCCTTGAGATTTTAAATTGTGGAGAACGAGAGATGATAGAGTCAACTATAAGTTTGGTATTCTTTCATGAGTTTATGTGAGTTGATTATGAGCTTTTTCTCCCATCGCTTGCTAATAAATTTATTTGCAATAAATAAGGTTGTACGATTTGAAAAGTTACTTAGCTTCTAGCCCAAGATCGTTTAAATGTTGCTCGGTATTAATTAGAGTTCATAGCCAAGGCATAACTTATTGAAGCGGGATGCGAAGATTGGCGAGTACGAAAAGGTCCTAACAAGACATGAGGACTACATTTTGTTGCTAAAGATCCAAAGTGATGTGAAGAATCATTTATCAAAAGTCAATATGAAGGATCGAGACACATGACAAGCAAATACTCCCCTAAAGATCATGGAGAAGTCTATCCAAAAAGGCCCAAACAAGGTATGAGAATAAATAGATCCAAGTCCTAAAAGAAGGCGGATCGTTGTATATCAAAATCCCAAATAAAGATTGGAGAAAAATGAAGAAGTCGTGGTCCAAGTATGAAGAATCTCTCAAAACTTCAAGTGAAGAAATTCCTAATATGAAGAGAAGACCATAATTTCAAGAACGTCTCTCAAGATTTGAAGTATGAAGTCACTGCCAAATATCGGTCCGAGAAAGGTCTCAAATCGTGAAGCGAGTTATGCCAAGATATGAACTTTATGAGGTCCCGAGAAGCAGTTTTAAAAGATTTTGTCCTTTAGCTAACTATTGATTAAATCGTCTTACTTTATTTTCGGCCTAAATAATATATCGAAATAAGTCAACAATGCATCCTCGTGATCATTCAAGACAACAGTAAAATATAAGATACACCTAGGTATAAGGGAGTCTAAGTGAATAATTGGCCCACATGAATTTGTGTTAGTTTGCTAACTTATAATAACAATGATCTCGTTTTTAAGCTTGGTATGGGGAACGTAAAACTTGAGGATGATAATCATTCATGACATTCCAAAACCCTAAGGTAAGTTTTTGATCTTTTTTTACTTGTTTTCTTCCTTTAAATATTTTGTCTATTTAATAAAGGCCAATGTGGATTGATTATGATGGAAAATGTAAAACTTGATTTGTAATTAATGCATTGCATGAGGACATTGCAATGGTCAAGTGTAGGGGATTTAATATGTGTGAAAACACTTATCCTTTTACCACTTAATTATAATAATAACCAAGCCAAAACGTGTATTTTATGTCGTAAATGTCGGAATTATGCGTGGTTTGTGTTTTTGTTGTGATTTAGGATCAAAATGTGAAAAGGGAAGAAAACACGGGCTTTCACGGGCTTTTATCGAAGAAAAAGACAAAAGACGAAGTCGAAAGATCAAGAGTGCAAAAAGAACGGAAGTCCAAGGCCTATTCTGAAGATTTATCGAAGAAAAGTCTAAAGACGAAAGTTTAATAAAGCCGAAGAACTCAAGTCTAATTAATGAAGAAATTACAAGACGAGTTAAAATAATCCCGAGACAAAGTCGAAGAATTTAGAAGACGAAAAGACAAGAAAGAAGCAACACATGCTTAGCCTTCCCTAATCACCTATAAATACCCTCCTAATCTCACATTAGGAGGTGTTAGCTAATTTGACACATTAGTCTTTCCATTTTATTTTCCAAGCACTTTCATATTGTCATTTACTTAATTGCACCTTTAATTTCTTGTCTTGCACCTTAAATTTGTAAGTTTCTTTAATTCTTGCTTTTACTTTTATTGTTGAATCTTTAATTTTAATCAAGTTTTATATTAATCTCTCCTTCTACCTTTCTTATTTTTGTTATCTTTATCCTTATTATCTTATTGTCATGCTTATTTGATTAATTGTTATGTTTTTATGTGTTTGATTGTGTTAGCTTATTGATTTTATAGCTTATTGTGTGTTTGATTTGATTTTAGTTAAGTGTTTTTATTAGTTTATTTTATTAAAAGTTGATTTTTAATTTTTAATTTTATTAGTGTTTTTCAAGTTTTTAATTTGTGGATTAATTAGTTTTTCTTATAAGTGTTTTATATTAAATTTTGGTTATTTGCTTATTTGATTTTAGCTTATTTGTAGCTTATTTTTCTGCTTTTTAATAGTACTGTATCTGTTTTTTTACTTTTTCGGATTAGGGTTAATTATTCCGAAATTTTCCTTTTCTCTGAATTTGTCATTTCTATGAATTTGTCACTTTTCTGAAATTGCCTCTTTTTCTGAAATTTTCCATTTCTCTGAATTTAGTCATTTTTCCGAAAAAACGATTATTCCGAAAAAATGTTCTGAAAAGATTTATTCCGAAGAAAGTTGTGAAAAAGTATTATTCTGAAGATTTTTTTTTCTTTCTGAAAATACTGTTTTTCCGAAGAATCTAATATTGCGAAAAAACAATTTTTCCTAAAAGTCAGATATTCCGAAAAATTCAATTATTGCGAAAAACTTGAAAATTCCGAAGAACTAAAAGTTATGAAAACTACTGTAGCTTTTCCGAAATAACTGATATTCCGAAATAATTGTGGTGCCTGCTTGCCAGCTTAGTAAGTTTTGGCGCCAAAAGTGAGGAGTGTGCTTGCTAGCTTCCAGCTAGCTGCCTGCTAGCTTGTTTATTTGTTAGTATTGTTTCGTAATTGTTTAGTTTTATCTGAAAGTTGTTCCGGTTTTTAATTCTGAAAGTTACGTATTTTTAGTTAAATTTTTCGTCTAATTTTAAAATTAAATTTTTTTCGTAAAGTTCAAGTTTTATCTTTTATTTAGTACCCGCTTTAGGTTTTGCCTCGTTTAACTTTAAAGTATCATTTTAGTTTTATTCTCTCCTTTTTCATTAAGTAAACTTTATTTTCGAGTCGATAGTTAATTTCGTCTTTTAGTTTTATTTTTATTAATTGTTTTGCTTTAATTTACGTTTTATTATTCGCTTCGCTCCTTTGGTATTAGTTGTTTGTTTTAATTTCTCGCACCATTTACTTTTTAATCATTTATATCTTTATTTACTTTACCTTTTACTTTAAAGTTTTGCAATTTTATTTTACAACAACGACCAATATATTTGTTTTCACCAAAAGACGACTGAGTCGCACTTTAAACCAGTGATCAATTCGTATTGAATCGAGACGAACAAATTTTTATACTTGGCAAAAACCATGTTCCAATCCCACATTAGTTTAACCTTTGTTAATCTCACTTCAATCCATAACACAATATTAAGATGATATTTAGAGAGAGAAATAGATGAAGGTAGAGAGAGAAAGTAGAGAGAATTGGATGGTTAAAACATAACTAGAGAGAGAAAGGGAAACAAGAAAATGAAGAACCTCACCCCTCCATGGAAGTATGGAGGGGTATATATAGCTCGGGACATGAACTACTTACATGTGACACTATTAGTCCCTGCAAGTCCCGGCTATGTAAATTATTGTAATTCCGTTAGTCGCTCACATTTTAAGGCTAACAATCTTCCCCCAATGTGGAGACATACGGAATTACTTACAATGTTCCTAACAAATGCAAATACAACAAAAATATGACAGTTTTAAGTTTGCTTCCAATGCTGAGGATGACATCGTTTTCTTCAAGTCTTCTAGAAAAACTTGTACCCCAGTTTGAATCCTCTCTGTCTTTGCTTGTTGAGGAACCATTGTATCATGTATGAACTGGATTAACTTCCCCCCAATTCATACTACATGTCTTGAAAAGCTTTCTTCATAGACTTCTTTTTGACGAAGCTTCTGAATCAGATTCCCCCCAAACCAATGTTCCTGTCTTGAGCAGAATCTATAGCTTGACCAATCTTCTATCTTTGACATTTAAAGTGCACAGCAGAATTTTGTAAAAGAAGAAGCAAACCACACCAAGTAACTGCTACCTTGACATTTTTGGTCTTCATGATTATTGTGTTTGGGGGAACATGCAAGAAAACAGCAACAAATCTTCTCACGCTTGTAGAATACTTCCCCCTGGAAGTTGAACTAAGTACTCAAAGTACACGTTCTTCCCCCATGATGGTTACGAACTATCAGAAGCATCAACTGACGTGTACGGTCAAAACCGCGAGATGTTCTGGCCGAAAGTATGATGGTTACGAACACTCGAAAGCATCATCTGACGTGTACGCTCCGAATCGTGAGATGTTCTTGTCGAAAGTATGGTGGTTAAGAGCACTCGGAAGCATCATTCGACGTGTACAATCAGAATCGCGAGATTTTCGTGTCTAAAGAAGAAATCTTCATAGTTGAGAAACATCGAGAAACTGTGAAAGATTTACTTAGACAATGAAGTATCTTTGTTGACATTCTGTAGCTCAAGTTGCTCGTGAGAATTGTTTGCTGATCACATCTCTACTCATTTACTCTCTAGCTAAACTGACCAACTTCGTATTCTTTCGGCGATCTGTAGTGACCACTGTTGAAGTAAACCTCGTATTCTTTCGGCTATATGTAGTGACCACTGTTCAAGTAAACCTGATATTCAAAACATGAAACTGAAGTACACTTCCCCAAATTTGTTACTTAAGCTTTCACTTTTGTTGATTGACGAACGGTGTAGAGAAAAGTCTCTTAGTACCTTATACTCAAAAGAAGAGAGAAGTATAAGATGTAAAACACCTCTTGAAATACCCACAACTACAGTTGAGTGTGACACTAAGCACTACAACGTAACTCCTTAAGTGATAGTTATCCATGTCTTCGACCATCCACCCATTGACATTGGAAACTAGATAATTCAATTCTGAATCATAAACGCTCAAGCGAATCATCAATTGATAGACTGGTTTAGAGAAAAGGGGTAGAAGGGGTTAAGAAGGCTTGATGATGAATTAAGGAGACGCCTTCGTGAGATCCCACTTCAACTTCAAATAAAAAATGCCAAATCCACTTCGTAATCACTTGACATTCTTTGCTCCGAATACTAGCCGTTTTGACATTTGAGTGAATCTTATCAAGGATCGTTTTGGTGTTAATTTGTTTTTGTCTTCGTGTTTGTTGTGTTTGTTTAAGTGTTGTTGACTAGAGAATCAACGATGACTAAAGAACGAGAAGCCGTCAACGTCGTCTAGTGAATTTTACTTTGAAGCCCAACTCAGTCATATACCCAATCGTCGAAAAAAATCTGAAAATTAAGGGTTCAAAACGAAGGTTTTCTTTGATCAAGATGAGTGCACAATCATTATATTCCCCATGTTTTTGCACATTTATAGTTCTCACCCTAATTCACGAGTAGTAAGCAAATCTAATTTTATATGAACGAATATGAGAAGCCCAAAACTCGGATATGAAAAGCCTAATATCTCAGTCGGTCTATTTTAATATTGTATAAACCTGATCCATAAATTGAGATTTACGGATATATAAAATCTCAACTTAACCTAATTCTAAGCAAAGCAATATACGCAGCCTCCTTTTTCTCATTACACATCCAAACGCAGTAACCATATTTCATGATGTCTCCGCTACCATCAATCCATTTTTCTCAGATTATCAATCTCATCTCACCTCTTTCAATCTAGATCCACCACCTTATATATTATCTAATCACATAACCTCTGTCAACCTCATACAACCCATGAATTTATCACTCTTCAATAGTTTCTTTCTTTGCTCCTGAATTCGAGCCCCATAAAGACATATCACGAAAGAAGAAACCTGGTATCCGGTTTAAAGATCTTGAATAAGATCGAAGGTAGGTGATTATCTGATTGACTTTGATTGCATGTTGCGTCAATCGAATTGAAGTGATAGATATAACAAAGGTTGTTAGATCTGTTCTTCAAAGTCGAATACAATAAAGGTTTAAACCTTGACAATTGATCTATGATGAGTTCTTGGTTCTGTGGTGGATCTTAATGATCTCGATATTCATGCCTAAGCACAAAAGAAATCAGAGATCATTGTTATTATTTAGTGTTCCGAGTCCATTGAGGCGAATCTTGAGTCGGGAGTTGAGTGTATGAGTCTGGGTTGTGTTGTCAAGTCATGTGTCGTCCGAGAGTGTACATGAACACCACTTTTGCAAAAATTCAAATTCGGATAAAAACATCACTGTTTCCAGTTTTGGATAAATATGAGTTTTGGGGAAAAACGAGTTTCGGGGAAAGTGTGAGTTTCGGGGAAATATTGAGTTTCGAGGAAATTTTGAGTTTCGGGGAAAGTGTGAGTTTCGGGGAAAGTGAGAGTTTCGGGATTTTTTTTCTTCAGTTTTGGGGTTTTCCAGTTTCGGGATTTTCCAGATCTGTTCATCTCTAAAAAATGGCCACAAACTCAGATCTAAAAAATGGATTGATGGATGATGAAATAACATATGGAAGATAATGAATATGACATAAACAGGACGAATGTGGTAGGATGTGGGAGATGACATTAAAAACCAATAAAAAACTGATAAAAGGTAAGGCACTTAAAAATTAAACAGATCCTAAAGAAGATAAACACCGAGCCATGAATCTGGATCTGGACAAACACAATACGAACACACCGATACAAAAACACGAAACACCCCCGGTTTGCTCTGATACCAAATGTTAATCCCACTTCAATCCATAACACAATATTAAGATGATATTTAGAGAGAGAAATAGATGAAGTTAGAGAGAGAAAGTAGAGAGAATTAGATGGTTAAAACATAACTAGAGAGAGAAAGGGAAACAAGAAAATGAAGAACCTCACCCCTCCATGGAAGTATGGAGGGGTATATATAGCTCGGGACTTGAACTACTTACATGTGACACTATTAGTCCCTGTAAGTCCCGACTATGTAAACTATTATAATTTTGTTAGTCGCTCACATTTTAAGGCTAACAACCTTCTATTGAGAGTCCACCTTCCCTAGAGCTAAAAGATTTACCATCACACTTTGAGTATGCTTTCTTAGAGGGAGAGAATAAGCTACCCGTTATAATAGCTAAAGACTTGAAGGAAGATGAAAAGAAAAAGCTTATAGAAGTTCTTAAGGAGCACAAAAAGGCTATAGCTTGGAAAATATCCGACATAAGGGCGATTGAACCTAACTTTTGTACACACAAAATCCTTATGGAGGATGATTACAAACCCGCCATTCAAAACCAAAGAAGGGTTAACCCAAAAATCCATGAAGTCATCAAAAAGGAAGTTATCAAACTCCTTGATGCGGGTATGATTTACCCAATTTCCGACTCACCATGGGTTAGCCTGGTGCATTGTGTGCCTAAAAAGGGTGGAATCACCGTTGTTCCAAATGAAACAACGAGTTGATTCCCACAAGACTTGTCACAGGTTGGAGAGTTTGTATTGATTATAGAAAGCTTAATGATGCCACTAGGAAAGATCATTTCCCATTACCTTTCACGGACCAAATGCTTGAACGCTTAGCGGGAAATGAATACTATTGCTTTCTAGATGGATTTTCGGTTTATTTACAAATACACATTGATCCAAAAGATCAAGAAAAGACCACATTCACTTGTCCCTATGGCACATTTGCTTACAAGAGAATGCCTTTTGGTTTGTGCAATGCCCCGGGGACATTTCAAAGGTGTATGATGGCAATCTTTCTTGACATGATATAGCACACCATGGAAGTGTTTATGGATGATTTCTCGGTTTTTGGAGATTCAATCACTTCTTGTCTCTCCCATTTAGTGTAAAACCCCAGCATTATCACGTTTCTAATTCGAGGACGAATTATTCTTTTTAGAGAGGAAGAGTTGTAAAACCCAAAAATTTAGTTTGTATTTTATTTCATTATTTTGAATATTACATAATGTTTAAATAATAAGTATTTGTTATTAAAATCTTAATAAAGGGGAAAACCGTAATTCAATTTTCTGAATCTTGATAAATAATTAGTCAAAGAGTGACTAATAAGTCATTTACTCTTATCTCCTACATTAACGTTGACTTGTTACGAGTTAATATATATATCTATTACTAATAATAAAATGATTGTAGCTCAAATTAAACTAATTTGACTTGTAACAGTCCATTTCTTCTTGCATATACTCTCCAAATAAAACCTTCGCCATTTATGGCATGATAGATGGAACTATAAGCCATATAAACCTCATTTTCTTCATACTCTCTTAACATAAACCACAAACCACATGTACAGAATTAAAAGTTTGTGTGCATGAATTCAAGCGTAGAAGAACAAACCAGATAAATTCAGATTTCCAATGGCTTTGTTTCATGTGTGGTGATTATATGTTCCCTTGTTTGGATAACTAGTTTTGGTCTCATTCGTTGAAGAAGTATAGTTCACGATTGGTGCACGGTGCGCGGTGCGTGTATCGTTAGATTTGGGTTCGATCATGACTCATTGTTCTTAGCGTTCATGTTCTTGTTTCGGTTTTGATTTATTGTATTGAGACTATGGGTCTCTTCGACTCACATGTTAAGATCGACCGTGTTGCGTATGATTCGGGTTTGTTCGCTGGAGGGTTGAGCCCGCTTGAGACTAAGTTTCGATCAGATTGCGTTCGTCTCGTATTCATGGTTGGGCTGCTGTCCGTACATGCTTGGAGATCTTTTTGACAGAAATTAACTGTGGACTTTATTTATAGTTTCGCTAAGGTACGGATATTCCCATCTCTCTACTATTATTTGCTCCTTTCGTTTAGTCGATTGATCGTACGTATTTTCCGTCTTTCAGTAAGGACTTTCTTTCTATGCATGAATAGGATTTCCCCACCTGCAGCCAAATATTTTTCCCCAGTATATGTTTTAAGCTAATCAGTAATCATGTTAATAACTAAGATATTGCCTGAGCATTATATACAAGCATGACCAGTTTATGTACTAGTATTGAGGTACCGTAACCATGGCACTAGAGGCACCGGTGTCGTGACTCACATGCAGGAGTGTGATATCCTGCATCGTCCCACTCATGTTCAGTTTGGCCATTTTATCAGTATGTTTAGTGGGGCGTATGGATGCATCCAAGGCTTATCAGTTTACAAGTTATCAGGGTGAATGTGGTGTGTGCTCTACATCCTTCACATTGGAGCTGATCCCTCCACCAAGCACAGTATTTAGAGGTCACCCCTCTATAGTTATTTAGAGGTCACCCCTATACAGCATGATGAGGTCACCCCTCCAGTTATTCATGCACCGTTGTTACAGCACATGACCTATATAAGCTCTGGCAAATAAAATACAGTAAACGCATGTTTTCAGATTTAACAGATAACAGTTCAGCTTTATTATTTATAAATCAGACTTTACAGATTATACACAGATTCCTGCTGCAACTTTACTTATCAGTCTTACAGCTCTAGTATTTATCATCTGTTTCATTTCAGTAATTCCTTATCATGCTTTATATCCGTTTACTGAGCGTTATGCTCAGCCGTAGTTCTTTCATGTTCTAACGGCAGGTACACCCGGATGCTCTTAGGATTCTGATGTCATGTGCATTGAAAGAAGCTATCCGGACTTCTTACTTTATGCACTTCTTACATTATTCTGCTTATTTGGACATTGTTTAGTCCTTTCCTTCAGTATTTTACTTTTCATGTTTTGAGCTTATGCTTGGATTACCGATGTTTGATTCCGGTATTTCCTTTATGGTCAGTTAATGTTTTAGGACATTTACCTTATGCTTTGATGACACGCCATAAATACACGTAACGGTTGCTCTACATCCTTCACATTAGAGCTGATCCCTCCACCCAACACAATATTTAGAGGTCACCCTCTACAGTTATTTAGAGGTCACCCCTCTACAGAATGATGAGGTCAGCCCTCCAGTTATTCATGCACCGTTGTTACAGCACATGACCTATATAAGCTCTGGCAATTACCCTTCACCCAACATAGTATTTAGAGGTCACCCCTCTACAGTTATTTAGAGGTCACCCCTCTACAGCATGATGAGGTCACCCCTCTAGTTATTCATGCACCGTTGTTACATCACATGACCTATATAAGTTCTGGCAATTAAAATACAGTAAACGCATGTTTTTAGATTTAAAAGATAACAGTTCAGCTTTATTATTTATAAATCAGACTTTACAGATTATACACAGATTTCTGCTGCAACTTTACTTATCAGTCTTACAGCTCCAGTATTTTATCATCTGTTTCATTTCAGTAATTCCTTATCATGCTTTATATCCGTTCACTGAGCATTATGCTCAGCCGTAGTTCTTTCATGTTCTAACGGCAGGTACACCAGGATGCTCTTAGGATTCTGATGTGATGTGCATTGAAAGAAGCCATCCGGATTCTTACTTTATGCACTTCGTACATTATTCTGCTTATTTGGACATTGTTTAGTCCTTTCCTTCAGTATTTTACTTTTCATGTTTTGAGCTTATGTTTGGATTACCGATGTTTGATTCCGGTATTTCCTTTATGGTCAGTTAATGTTTTAGGACATTTACCTTATGCTTTGATGAAACGCCATAAATACACGTAACGGTCCACTTATCCAAGTGGGGTGTTACAATTATGGTATCAGAGCTATAGGTTCGACCTGTAGGCTCTAAAACTTGACCTGTGACTAGGGGTAGTCACCCGGAACATCCCAGATTTTTGGCGTTGTTATCTTTCATGTTTCTCATGCATTTACCAGTCAGTTTTCTTCAGTTATCAGTCAGTTTTCTTAAAGTTTTGACTAAGTAAAAGGCTGGTACAGGACTGTCCATACTTAGTCGCATGTGATTTTCTATGAATTTTGTTTTGGTGAACCGACCCATAGGCGTTCACCCTTGCCGTTCAGATTTTGTATTGGTCAACCGACACAAAGGCGTTTACCCTTACTCATGTCAGATTCATGTTTCAGTCAAATATTACTTGGGAAACCATCCATAAACGTCCACCATTTTTCAGGGCAAATTTTCATGCTTTCAGTCGATTATTGTTTTGTGAACCGATCCATAGTAATTCACCTTTGTCATATCATGACATTTCAAATTTCGACATGTATGGTTTGAACTACATCCATCCATATTTGGTTCCGAATTGTAAATTTCTATACATGACAGCTCTCAGAAAATTTTGACAAGTATGGGTCGAACAAGAATCGCCCATACTTAGTCACAGGTTTTGTTCCTTGAATTCTGTGGATTGAACCATAGCCATCCACAACAATTGATGTTAAACCTCAGATATGCTACACATGAAGTATTCATTTTGTACTTCATGTACAGTAGTCTAGGTGTACTCCATGTACCTTACTCCATGGATATTGTTAATCAGTCCTCAGTCATCCCAGGCGTTTTCTACTTGTCGATATTCTACCAGATGTTGATACTGTTCGTGAGTTAAAGTTTTTGCCAGATGCTGATGCCGCTAATACTTTGAAGACCTCACAAATGCTGATGCTACTGATACATTGGAGATTTCTCAAGATGTTGGTGCTGCTTATACTATAAAGACTCTGCAGAAAAAGGACGAAAATTATAAGTTTGAAATTTCTGACAAGAATAAATTTCAACCATCAACACTACCATTCCATTCCATGCCTTTACCTTCTCACCTAGATGTCACACTTCACTCAGCTAACCTTCATTCAGAAGAGTGAGAACCGGTACCCAGCCGGCCACTCAGCAGAATAGTTACAGGAATCACGGTCATAATCATGACCGTCGTGAAACTGACAGACAAAGCGGTAATGACAACCACCGTGCTTATATTTATCAGTTAGTAGCCATCGGAACCCCAGAACGGACGTGACAAAAAATACAGAGGTCAGCAGTCTAACCGGTCCGCCAACCCTTGCAGTTACCCGAGATTCTTAACCTTATTCATACTCACCCATTAAAATACATGTCCAGAGAACCGTCAAGACACAGGTCTCAAGTATCATCCAGAAGACACATGTCAGGACACTAGTCATGGTACATGTCATACTAATATCTTCTCAAAGTACGAGTCAGAACTCATAACTCCATATGTTTTCTAAACCAGGCCCTCGGAAATTCAGGGTACCCTCCAAGGGGGTATACCCGTTCTGCCATGCCACAGATAAACCAGACCATTACATTTCAATTACCACCACTGGAGTATTATACAGGTTAGACACGTAGTCTTCATTCTGTGAGGTTACAGGCGAACACATTCAGTGAAAGTTTCTATGTTTACTCACGTATTCCTATGTCAGCTGTATCTTAAATCAAATATTACCTACCTCCCAGCGAGAAAAGACTCCATAGTACCACCCATATTTATCGAAGTTACTTTTCAGTCAACGATGAGATCCGTATTAGTAAATTCCGAATATATTCATTATATTTTGCCAGCAAAATCAGTACAAATTATTCCTGCCTTACAAGCGCGTGACTTAGCAGTCCATAGCTACAAAGACTTTCTAGCCACCAGTATAATTCACTTCTGAAGTTCTTAAAATTTGTGATCCGCAGATTATTCCTGAACTTCCAGACTCAATACCAGAAGGTTTCCAGAAAATTTTCCTATCAGCGAGAAAGAATTTAACATCAAATTTGTCTCAAGAACTGAACCTGTGTTCAGAACTCTTGATCGCAGGGCTTCAGCTAAGTTAAAAGAGTTGCAGCAATTGCTGCAATAGTTACCGGAACAAGACTTTATTCGCCCTAGCACACCACCCGGAGGTGTACCGTTTTGGTCTATCAGAAAGAAGGTCGGTAACATGAGATCATGTATCGATCACCGGAAAACTTACCAGATCACCATTTTTAGTCGATATTCATTCCACGTATAGAAGATTACCTGACGTGATACGATGTCTTCAACATTTATTCAGAACCATTCACGATCATACCACCATCGGTGGTGAGAGGAAGAACATGATGTTTTCCAGACTGCTGCTGCACGTGTTTTAGTCTCTCTAAAATATTGATTTATAGTTCAGAGCTTCTAAATGCTCCAGCTATATTACGAAATTAATGAATCAAATTTTTCCATGACTGCATAAATAAGTTCGCTAGTATATTATCGATAACATCCTGATCTGCTAAATTCTAGAGGAGAACATGGGAATTTTCTTTTCACGATTTCGCAGATTCTCTGATAGGAGAAAAATATGTACGCATCTTCCCAGATATAAATTTCAGTTGAACAAGGTGGCATTTCTGGGCCACATTATTTCAGCACGAAGACATTTCACAAATCCTACGAAGGTGGAAACTATTACCAGATGGTCAAGACCGATGTCTGTGATTGAAGTACGAAAATTTTCCTAAATCCAGTTGACTGCTACCGTAGAAATTACTGACAGTTATCACGATTAGCTTTCCGTGGCTAAGCTTACGCATAAAGGAGAGGAACTACACTAAAATTTTGTATTCTATAAGATTCTACGCTAGGAGAGTTTCAAATTACCGAGACTCGTAAGTCTTTCATGACTATTCATCCAGATTCCAAGAGAATGTACCATAACCCAGGAAGGATTTTGATAGGGGAAGTATAACACATTGATGCAGCTATGTTCATATTTTGATGCCTGACTACCAGCAGGTTCAAGATAGAAGACCGACATGCTAGTGAGTTATTACAACCATCAGAAATTTTTTGAACAGAACGAGGCGGGATTCTATAGAAGTGGTTATCAGTTACCACATACTCAGAAGAAGTATAATACTATCTAAGTCATTGTCAACCATCTAACCAGCCTACATGTTTTCTTTCATTCGAAAGGATTACACAGTAGCAGATCAACATGAAATTTAGCAATAGATTGTACGATTTCTAGGTATTCCATCAACAATCATGTCAGATTGAAATTCGCGTTCACGAATCACGCTCACATTTATGTTCATGATCACGTTTACGTTCCCCTTCACGGTTACGTCTCACGTTCAATTATGATGTTACTTCAGTCAATATTTTGTGCCATCTCATGATTTAAATTCACGTCCGTATTCATGACATTGTTCACGTTCAGGTTCGTGTTCCATCTCGCGATACGCATTTCACAACTTGTTACTAAAGATAGTTACAGAAAGCTTAAGAAACCAGACTCTAGTTTAGCACAACTTTTCCATACCCTGGTAGACGTTTCTCATCTCAGGCCGTATCGTTTGGCATTCCTCCCTCAGTCAGCATACGTTCATGATATGTCCTTAGTATCATTGTCACAACATGTTTCACGTATCACATTCACGATATATTCCATGCACAACATTCACCAGATGATCGCGAACCACGTTCATAATTTCTCGCGCAATACGTTCACAATTGTTCACGTAGTTCGTCCCTATATGTTCCCAACAGCTTTGCTCAGAGAGATAAAAGTCATCGTTTCATGTTATTTTGTACTTATCGTTTCATGTATTCCTACATACTATAGTTTATTCATTCTATCAGATTTAGAAAATCCATCTTAAATATGGAACCAGAAACTATTCAGCATCGTCAAGACAGGGTCATCAGGACCAAGATTTTTCATTATGTTTAGACCCTTGAAGGAATCGTTTCGAGCGGGAAGCTATTCGAAACGGAGGAGTCCATCCGGACCTCTCATCAGTTTTCCTTCAATAAATCCAGTTAAGTTCTTTCAGTCAGGTTACATTCTATGTCCTCTTTAGCCATATCATGTTACATGATCGATTCGGTCATGTCATGTTTATACCTATCAGCAGCATTATGTCTTAATTAGAAGACGAATTATCCTTCAGTTTACATGTCTTTTCAGCTTAAGTGTCATTTCAGTTCTCATAAACTTCATCAGCTTATTACCTTTAATTCGAGGACGAATTTCTCCTTTTTAGAGGGGAAGAATTGTAAAACCCAAGCATTATCACGTTTCTAATTCGAGGACGAATTATTCTTTTTAGAGAGGAAGAGTTGTAAAACCCAAAAATTTAGTTTGTATTTTATTTCATTATTTTGAATATTACATAAAGTTTAAATAATAAGTATTTGTTATTAAAATCTTAATAAAGGGGAAAACCATAATTCAATTTTCTGAATCTTGATAAATAATTAGTCAAAGAGTGACTAATAAGTCATTTGCTCTTATCTCCTACATTAACGTTGATTTGTTACGAGTTAATATATATATATATATATATATATATATATATATATATATATATATATATATTTATATATATATATATGTATATATATATATATATATATATATATATATATATATATATATATATATATATATATATATATATATTACTAATAATAAAATGATTGTAGCTCAAATTAAACTAATTTGACTTGTAACAGTCCACTTCTTCTTGCATATACTCTCCAAATAAAACCTTCGCCATTTATGGCATGCTAGATGGAACTGTAAGCCATATAAACGGCATTTTCTTCATACTCTCTTAACATAAACCACAAACCACATGTACCAAATTAAAAGTTTGTGTGCATGAATTCAAGCGTAGAAGAACAAACCAGATAAATTCAGATTTTCAATGGCTTTGTTTCATGTGTGGTGATTATATGTTCTTTTGTTTGGATAACTAGTCTTGGTCTCATTCGTTGAAGAAGTATAGTTCACGATTGGTGCACGGTGTGCGGTGTGTGTATCGTTAGATTTGGGTTCGATCATGAATCATTATTCTTAGCATTCATGTTCTTGTTTCGGTTTTGATTTATTGTATTGAGACTATGGGTCTCTTCGACTCGCATGTTAAGATCGACCGTGTTGCGTATGATTCGTGTTTGTTCGCTGGAGGATTGAGCCGTGCTTGAGACTAAGTTTCGATCAGATTGCGTTCGTCTCGTATTCATGGTTGGGCTGCTGTCCGTACATGCTTGGAGATCTTTTTGACGAAAATTAACTGTAGACTTTATTTACGCGTCAAGTTTCGCTAAGGTACGGATATTCCCATCTCTCTACTATTATTTGCTCCTTTCGTTTAGTCGATTGATCGTATGGATTTTCCGACTTTCAGTAAGGACTTTCTTTCTATGCATGAATAGGATTTCCCCGTCTTCAACCAAATATTTTTCCTTAGTATATGTTTTAAGCTAATCAGTAACCATGTTAATAACTAAGACATTGCATGAGCATTATATACAAGCATGACCAGTTTATGTACTAGTTACGGAGGTACCGTAACCATGGCACTTGGTGTCGTGACTCACATGTAGGAGAGTGATATCCTGCATCGTCCCACTCATGTTCAGTTTGGCCATTTTATCAGTATGTTTAGTGGGGCGTATGGATGCATCCTAGGCTTATTAGTTTACAAGTTATCAGGGTGAATGTGGTGTGTACTCTACATCCTTCACATTGGAGCTGATCCCTCCACCCAACACAATATTTAGAGGTCACCCCTCTACAGTTATTTAGAGGTCACCCCTCTACAGCATGATGAGGTCACCCCTCCAGTTATTCATGCACCGTTGTTCCAGCACATGACCTATATAAGCTCTAGCAATTAAAATACAGTAAACGCATGTTCTCAGATTTAACAGATAACAGTTCAGCTTTATTATTTATAAATCAGACTTTACAGATTATACACAGATTTTCGCTGCAACTTTACTTATCAGTCTTACAGCTCTAGTATTTTATCATCTGTTTCATTTCAGCAATTCCTTATCATGCTTTATATCCGTTCACTGAGCGTTATGTTCAGCCGTAGTTCTTTCATGTTCTAACGGCAGGTACACCAGGACGCTCTTTGGATTCTGATGTCATGTGCATTGAAAGAAGCTATCCGGACTTCTTACTTTATGCACTTCTTACATTATTCTGCTTATTTGGACATTGTTTTGTCCTCTCCTTCAGTATTTTACTTTTCATGTTTTGAGCTTATGTTTGGATTACCGATGTTTGATCCCGGTATTTCTTTATGGTCAGTTAATGTTTTAGGACATTTACCTTATGCTTTGATGACACGCCATAAATACACGTAACGGTCCACTTATCCAAGTGGGGTGTTACAATTAGAATGTATGTTTAAAAGGTGGGAAGAAACACGTCTTGTTCTAAATTAGGAAAAGTACCATTTCATGGTCAAAGAAGGGATAGTTTTGGGGCATAAGATATCTAAGAAAGGATTAAAAGTGGATCGTGCTAAAATAGATGTTATTGCCAAACTTCCCCCACCTACCACGGTGAAAGGAGTTAGGAGATTTTTAGGACAAGCGGGTTTCTATAGACGTTTTATCCAAGACTTTTCTAAAATAGCTAGACCCATGACCCACCTCTTACAAAAAGAGGCTCATTTCATATTCACACAAGAGTGTTTAGAGTCTTTTGTGATCCTTAAATAAAAATTGACTAAGGCTCCAGTTTTGGTTTCACCAAATTGGGATTTGCCTTTTGAACTCATGTGTGATGCTAGTGATTATGCTCTCCCGCATCAAGTTGACCGCCAGACTGGCCGTGCGGGCCGTTTTGGGGCAAAGGATTAATAAACACTTTCAACCTATGCACTATGCTAGTAAGACAATGACGGATGCTCAATTGCATTATACTACTACGGAAAAAGAATTGCTAGCTATTGTTTATGTTTTTGAGAAATTTCGCCCATATCTTGTGCTTTTGAAGACCATAGTGTATACGGACCATTTCTCTCTCAAATACCTTATGACAAATCAAGATGCTAAGCCTAGATTATTGAGATGGGTTTTGTTGCTCCAAGAGTTTTCCATAGAAATTTGTGATAAGAAAGGAGCCGAGAATTTAGCGGCGGATCATTTGAGTAGACTTGAGCATCCTTTTCAAGAAGAATTACCTCATAAGGAAATAAATGAATCCTTTCCACTTGAGGAACTCATGTCTATCTTTTCACAAGAGGCTGCCACCCCTTGGTTTGCGGATATAGCAAACTATCTTGTGGGGGGTGTGCTAATTGAGGGTCTCACTTCCCAACAAAATAAAAAGTTTCTCAAAGAAGCTAAATACTACTTTTGGGATGACCCTTACCTCTTTAGGCAATGTGCGGACCAAATCATAAGACGTTGTGTAGATGGGCCCGAAGCATTTAAAATCTTATAAGCTTGCCATAAGGGACCCACGGGGGGCCATTTTGAGCCTAACTTTGGCTAAAAAAGTCTTTGATTTGGGTTACTATTAGCCTTCCATTTACAAAGATACCCAAGAAATGGTGAAATATTGTGATGTTTGTCAAAGATAAGGAAAAATTAGTCAAAGAGATGAGATGCCACAAAATCTCATACAAGAATGTGAGATATTTGATGTATGGGGCATAGATTTGATGAGACCTTTTCAATCTTCAAAGGGGAATAAGTACATACTCGTAGCAGTGGATTATGTTTCTAAGTGGGTTGAGGCTAAGGCCTTTCCTACTAATGATGCTCGAGTTGTAGTGAAATTCTTGAAGCAATTATTTGCTAGATTTGGTGTACCTTGTGCCATTATAAGTGATCGTGGGACTCATTTTTGTAATGATCAATTTACAAGAGTCATGAAGAAGTATGGTGTTAACCATAGACTTTCTACCGCGTATCACCCACAAACCAATGGGCAAACCGAGGTCACAAATCGTGGTTTGAAAAGGATTTTAGAACGTACGGTGGGAGAGCATCAAGATTCTTGGTCGGATAAGCTTGATGATGCTTTATGGGCTTTTCGAACCGCTTTTAAGACACCAATAGGTTGTACATCTTATAGACTTGTCTATGGAAAAGCATGCCACCTCCCATTTGAGTTAGAACACAAGGCTTCATGGGCTCTTAAATGGGCTAACTTTGATTTTAATCAAGCCGGTTCACATAGGAAAGACCAACTTAATGAGATGAATGAGCTTAGAACCGATGCCTATGAAAACTCATTGTTTTACAAGGAAAAGACTAAGCAATTGCATGATGCTAAGATTAAGAATCGCGAGTTCCAAGTTGGAGAGTCGGTTTTACTCTTTAACTCACGGTTGAAACTCTTTGCCGGCAAGCTTAAGTCACGATGGTCCGGTCCATTCACTATTGCTCAAGTATTTCCATATGAGAATATTAAGTTGTCTCAACCAAATGGCCAAAATTTCAAAGTGAATGGTCATCGTGTCAAGCATTACTTGAGGGAGGACATTTCCGTTGAAATGGTCCAAGAGACCCCCATTTTCCCCATGAATTAATTCATTGTGGGAAGAGTCGAGCTAGAGACTCCTTAAATCAAGCTTGAATAACTAGGATTAGATCATTTAGACTAGAGTGTGGTAGGATAGGAATAAAAGGGTATATAGTCAAGATGAAGTGTAGGGGATGCCTATCTTTTGTATTCTTGGTGTTTGTAGGGTTGCTCTCTCTCATTTCATGCATTGGAGCTTATGGAGGAGGCCCTTGTATCGGGTTCACTTTGATACTTTTGTGATTCAAAATTGACTCTTAATAATGTCTAAAATAAATTCACTTTTGTAGACCTTTCTTTAGCCTGATTTAAGCAAAGTTATCAATGTCATAAGTGTAGGTGAGTTTACTCTAATACTCTTAAACATTGAGGACGATGTTTATCATAAGTGTAGGGGGGTCTTCTATTAAAGTGACCTTACCTAGAACATTGCCTTGCCTTCATGATAATTGGAAAATTAATTTTTCAACATTTTTTAAATTTTTGATCTACTTTGGCCACCAAAAATATGCATTCATAATCTTTGCATTAATCATTTTTTTTTGCAAAACACATTTGCATTGTATATATTTCTTTTTTTATTTTTCATCAAGAATATATAAAAAGAAAAAGAATATAATAAAGGATATGGTTTAATAAGTTTAGGAGTCTTTGACATATTAGGCCCGCCATGAATCCTTTGACTCAACCCGAGTTTGCTTATCCAAGCTTACTCTAGCTAGTATACTTAACCATGTAGACCTTTATTCGTTTATTAGGCTAAGCATCCACTAGTCTCATTATTTGAGATTTTAAACTGTGGAGAACGAGAGATGATTGAGTTTGAAGTAAGTGTTAAGGGCTAGATAACCCTCATATTAATTACTTGTGGCTTTTATATCCCCTTTCATAACCTGTACTTTCTCGTCAACGCATGTATAAATTGTTAATAAATAATCAAGAACGGTTTTAATCGGTTTGTAGTCTCTTTTTTGACTAATCATTCGTGGTTGGTATAAGTACGTCTTAAGATTCTAAGTTAGAATGTTTTATGTTTACTAGACTTATGTCATGCTTAATACTTAGCGGGTGGTTTTGTTTTTATTATTTTTCTTTTATTTGTGAGGAACAAAGAAAAATAAGAGCGGCTTATAAAACAAATGAGTAGCTAGAAAAAAAAAGAAAAAAAATTATACAAGACTCCCAAGAGGAGCAGTGAAGTGTTAATTATAGTAGCTTTTGAATTCTAATATTATTCTCATAAGGGTTGCGGGGATTTAATAGTCGCTCCAATCCAATATTACCTTTACGGGTTGCGGGATTGAAGATTCAAGGTCTCAAAAAGCGGCGGATATAAATTATTGCATGAGTTTTATTTTTCTTTTCTTAGCGGGTGAGTAGCTACTTATTAATGCATGACTTAAGGATCTTGCATATAAGGCGAATGACTTATTATTTTGGGTCGAACTTATATCAATTGTGGGCGGGTTTTCAAGTAATGTATAAGATGGTTACTTTGGATTAAAACCGTGCTTCCTTATTTTCAGATTTTACACTTCTTATATTTCACGCTTTAAATAATGACAAATTTGCTTTCAAGCAATTTGCTCAAATAATAACCAGTCTTAGAGGCAAAATAAGTGGAGGTATAATGGTAACACAATTAAATTTTATGAATAAGTCGATGCACTTTCACTTATGGATAACAATGATCTTGTTTTTAAGCTTGGTATGGGGAAAGTGAAACTTGAGGATGATAAGTATTCATGGTATAAAAGACCTAATTAAAGTCATTGATTTCTTTATGAGCTATTTCCATCAAATCATTTCATGAAAAATACAAAAATATATAAATAGAATGGATTTCATTGCATTGCATTATAAAAATCCAAAATCATGCATCATATAGTATAGTGTAGTGTAAAAGCATTTCATCTTGGCCAAGGTGGATTAATTATGAGAAAAATATAATTTAGAGCTTTGAAATATTACATTGCATGAGGCCATGGCAATGATCAAGTGTAGGGGATTTGATATGAGTGAAATCTCATATCAATTATATCATATTAAACCCTAAAACACAAAGAAAAATACCAAATTTATGTGTAAAAGCAGTATTATGGGGTATTCTTTGTTGTTTGTGCTTTTGTAGGTAAAAAGATACAAATTTGATGCAAACACATATTCCAAGGTAGTTATATTGAAGAAAACACAAAAGAAGGACTCAAGATGACAAGTCAACAAAGATCAAGGACCTTTCTTGCCACGCTGCCAAACTTGAGGGACTAAAAGTGCAAATTTGATAAAGTCAAGAACAAAGTCAAAAGACCTCAAATTCAAAGTCAACAAGTCAAAGTTCGTCACATAGCAAGTCAAAGGGCCAAGGATGTCAAGTTTATGAAGATTTGAGCTCAAAATACTAAACTGCCAAGCTAAAGGACCAAAGCTTCCATTTTTGGAAAATAAATTAGACATGATCCGTGTGAAGTTAAATGAGCCAATCAGAAAGGAGAATGGGAGTTAAGTGGATTGCCAACTAGACACTATAAATGAAGAACGAGAAAGGCTGTGCAATATCTCAACAGTGTAGGGCACTCAAAATTTCCTCCAATCACAAGCCAACACTTCATTGATCCACACTATTACAATGGACAACGATCCGTGGCATTATTAATGGGCCAATCTACAGCTGCCACGTCACTTCATCATTTTCCAGAAATCACATAACGAAGGAGGCCATTTCAGAAGATATGATCAACATGAAAAATGATCAGTATCAAGAGACGAATTCATCCCAACACTCTAATAAACAATTCATTCATTGAATTAAAAACCCCTAATCTGTGATAAGTCATTTTCAATTCTGGCTGATTTCTTTCATAAACTAGGCAATTTTCTTTCACAAAACAACTTAACAAGTCTGAAAAATAAGTTTGGACTTTGGTCAAACTTGGTCAACAAAAGTCGACGCTGGTCAACATAAGCTCTTTTCAGCTTATTTGATTTTCTGGCTTATTTCTTGAGTGTTTTTCAAAATTTCTTGGATATCTGTTCCTTATTTAGGTTTTTGATCAGATTTAAACAAAATAAGCTCTTGTGCTTATCCCAATAAGCCAGTCTCTTAAAAGTAGCTTATTTCAAAAGTGCTTATTGGAGTTTTAGCTCACTATAGCTTATCTCCTTAAAACTGGCTAGGTCATTTTGAATTTGCTATCTTTTGGGGCAAATTTTAGCTTATTTGGTGACCTAAATTTCAAGTTATAGCTTATTGAACCATTAAGCCCATTTTTATTTAAAAATTTTTGTTAATTGCACTATGGTCCCTGGTAATTAGGAAAGTTTGTACTCTGTTTTAATTGGTTTAAACTTGTTAGGTTTTACAAGTAAGTCCCTGATCTTGTTAGGGTTGTTAGAATTCAGTTACTATTTTGTTACTTTTGTTACAAGTTGTTATTAGTTGTTACATTTTACAATTTCAGTCCTTCCATTTTCCATATTTTCAATTTCAGTCCTTCTACTTTCATTTACTTTACATTTTTGGCATTTTTACCTATTGTGCATTAATTGGTTGTACCTTTAGCATAATATTTGGTAAGTGCAATATGTTTTTAGACTAGTACGGTTACGTAGAGATAATATTTTTACCTTTTTACATGTTTAGTGATAATTAGACCTAGATACCATAAACTTTACTAATCAAACACCAAAAACAGTTAGTTGACTTGATTTATCTCGATCATTCAATTCGTAAAGATATCGAGAAAAACAAACTTAAAAGACGAATATTACGTATACTACAAACTACTATTCTGGCTTTAAACTAGTGCCAGTGTTTTGTCTGCTAAATACAAGTTCTAACCAAGACACTGTACATCCATGATGCAGCAGTTGTGACTGCGTACTATGTTGGAAAATGTTTTGCAAAATATGGTTTTTGCAATACTTTGGACATAATTTTATATATGTATATGTTATATATATTCGTAGTACTTAGTAGCTTTGCGTTCTCCTCGAAGAGAGCTTCGCAACGAGCTAAAGTATGTCCAATATGGAGTTAATATGAATGAGATATCATGTCTCAAAGTGAGTCACGTGAAACACAATATTTGGAAAAATATTTGTCCCACATCGCTTGAAACATGAAGTGAAAACATGTTTATAAGGAAATCCTAGTTTCTACCCTACAATGTTCATTTGTGGGTTTTTACTCCCACGCCTACGCCCGCTCAGGGGGGGGGGGGGGGGTGCAGAAAATGGGATTTCTAGGCCAAAAACGGGTTCGAAGCTACTGAACTTGTGCACGAGCGCGCGACCTGCGGACACGAATGCAGCTCCGAAAACTGGTTTGGGTGCGGGCAGATTTCGGTATCTTTTTTGCTGCGAATTCGATTTGGTTTTCCATAAATTTCTGTACATCTATTTTAGGAATAGATACAGAAACATAATATTTTGTGTTAAAAAGACAGACAGGAAATCTGATTTAGTTATAACAGATTTTCTTGACTGTGGTATATATTTTCTTTGAGAACAAGTAAAGTTTTTAGTATAAATATAACCTCTTCTCATTCAGTTAAATACATCAGAAAAACATAGCTTTTTCCTTACTCCATTATCAGACAGTTTTCCAGCAGCTCGTCGATCAGAAACACGCAAGGCTTCCCTGATCTTTCAGGCAAGTTTGTTAAGTCCGGCTGTACAACAGCTTTAGACGTTGTACCCTGGGAAACAGACGGTGAATCTGTTTTAAGGGAAGCGTGTTAAACACGTGCCTCGTCTTTGTTTTACGGCTTTCTTCATTACTGTTAATTACTTTCTGTCATTTAAATTCTGTCAATTTAATTTCTGTTATTTTATTGTAAATTCGATTTTATAATGAAAGTGTACACCGTTTCCTACAATCTTATAACAGATTCTATTTAACAGAATTAAAACTTTTATTAAAATCGGATTAATAATTTTATCAGATTTATTTATAAACTGTTTCTGCCGAAACCAGGATTGAGTTTCACTGGAAATCAGTTTTAATTTACAGATTTTTATTAACAGTTAATGTTTTTTTAGCAGTTGTTCTAATCAGTTTATTGAAACCAAGATTGTTTTTCTGTTAAACTGATATTTTTTATAATTGCATCTGATTCATTGAAACCAAGATTGAGTTTCTTTGAAGCAGATCCACTATAAGTATATAGAGATCACGATTGAATTTCTTATATACAGATTTATAACAGTTGTTTAACTGTTTGTGTTTTGATCTTGTTTGATCTTTCAGAATGTCTACTAGCACTCCTGAAACTCCTGCAACTACTACTGTGAAAGTAACTGCTGCGCCAGTTACCCACACAGTTGCTAATCATGCTGAAAAACAAAAAAATTCAATGGACATAATTTTAAGAGGTGGCAGCAGAAGATGTTCTTCTATCTCACCACTTTGAACCTTGCGAAGTTCTTAAAGGAGATTGTACCTCAGGTGGAACCTCCTAAAGAAGGTGTACCCGAAAATCAACAAGCCATGCAAGCTGTTGAAGCATGGAAACATTCAGACTTCTTGTGTCACAACTATATTCTAAATGGTTTGGTGGACTCTTTGTACAATGTGTACTGCAAGACTAAGACTGCCAAAGAATTATGGGAGTCGTTGGAACGCAAGTACAAAACTCAGGATGCTGGTACAAAGAAGTTCGTGGTAGCTCCCTTTTTGGATTACAAGATGGTTGATTCAAAGAGTGTGATAACTCAGGTTCAAGATCTGCAGGTTTTGCTACACGACATTCATGCTGAGGGTATGACTTTGAGTGAAACTTTTCAAGTTGCTACTATCATTGAAAAGTTACCTCCAAGCTGGGTAGAATTTAAAAACTACTTGAATCATAAGCGAAAGGAGATGACTGTTGAAGACTTGGTTGTTTGTCTTCGTATTGAAGAGGACAACAAGCTGGCTCAGAAAAACACTTATACACCTGATTCTGCCAAGGCAAATATGGTTGAGCATGGTTCGTCTTCTTCAAAGTCTAAAGGCAAGAGCTTTAGAAAAGGGAAGAATGACAAGAAGAGCAAAGGGAAGTCTGAGTACCTTGCTCCTAAGGCTGGCATTGCGAAGCAGAAGTTCCAAGGAAATTGCTTCAACTGTGACAAGCCTGGTCATCATGCTGCTAATTGCAAAGCGCCAAAGCGGGTGACTCCACGCGAGGCTAATATGGTGAATGATAATGTGGAAATGATTGTTATGGTGTCTGATGTCGTTACCATGATCTCTGAAGTTAACCTGGTAGGTTTTAATAATAATGATTGGTGGGTTGATACTGGGGTAACCCGTCATGTGTGTGCTGACAAGAGTATGTTTCACTCTTTCAGAGCGGTTGACAATGAAGAGAAGCTGTACATGGGAAACTCTGCAACTGCTGATATCAAGGGCGAAGGAGATGTTATTTTGAAGATGACATCCGAGAAAGAGCTCAAGTTGACTAAAGTCTTGTATGTTCCGGAGATTCGCAAGAATCTTGTGTCCGGATGGCTTTTAAATAAGTTTGGTTTCGTCTTGTTTTTTAGTCTGATAAAGTTGTACTTTCTAAGAATCATATGTATGTTGGTAAGGGGTATGCCCTGAATGGTATGTTTAAGCTCAATGTAATAGTTGTTATGAATGATATCAATAAAATGAATTCTTCTGCTTACTTGATTGAGTCTTCTAATGTGTGGCATGGCCGTCTTGGACATGTTAATTTTAATTCAATGCGTCGTTTGATTAAATTTAATGGCATACCAAATTTTCATATTGATTCAAATTATAAGTGTGAAACTTGTGTCGAAGCCAAACTTACAAGATCATCTTTCAAATCGTTTGAACGAAAAACCGAACCACTTGATATGATACACACAGACATATGTGATTTGAAATCACTACCCACAAAAGGTGGCAATAAGTACTTCATCACGTTTATTGACGATTGCATAAAGTACTGCTACGTTTACTTGTTGAAAAGTAAAGATGAAGCTATAGACAAGTTTGTTCTATACAAAACCGAAGTTGAGAATCAACTTGGTAGGAAAATAAAGGTTGTACGAAGTGATAGAAAAGGTGAATATGTGTCTCCTTTTGCTGATCTATGTGCGAAACATGGAATTAGACATGAGTTTACTACTCCTTATTCACCTCAGCAAAACGGTATTGCCGAAAGGAAGAACCATACCTTGAAAGAGATGGTTAATGCCATGTTGTTAAGTTTTGGTTTGAGCCGGGACATGTGGGGGGAAGCCATTCTAACGGCTACTTATCTTTTAAACAAGATACCTCGCAAGGATAAAGAGGAAACCCCATATGAACTGTGGATGGGAAGAAAACCATCATACCAGTACTTACGAGTGTGGGGGTGTCTAGCCAAGGTAGTTGTGCCGACACCTAAGACCCAAACGATTGGACCTAAATCTATGGATTGTATATTTATTGGATATGCTAAGAATAGTAGTGCGTATCGTTTCATTATACATGATTCGAAAAATCCAGATATACACAAGAACACAGTTATGGAATCAAGGAATGCGTCCTTCTTTGAAAACATATTTCCTTGTTTAAAGAAGGAAAATGGAAGCACATCTAGAATAGATGATGCAATTGTCCTAGATAAGAGACAACGCGATGATAATGATCTGCAAGATGAGAGACAAGATCAACCCGAGGAAGAAGAGGTTGAACCTAGAAGAAGCAAACGGGCGAGAACCGAGAAATCATTTGGACCCGATTTTGTCTCTTTTATGGTAGAAAATGAACCCACTTCTTATCAAGAAGTTGTTAATTCCTAGGAAGAGCCTCGATGGAAAGAAGCGATTAATAGCGAAATAGAGTCTATTTTACAAAATCATACTTGGGAGCTCGTGGATTTACCTCCTGGTTGTAAACCACTAGCCTATAAATGGATCTTCAAGAAGAAGATGAAAGCTGATGGCACCATTGATAAGTACAAAGCAAGATTGGTGATCAAAGGTTTTAGACAACGCGAAGGTCTAGATTACTTTGATACTTATTCGCCTGTTACGCGAATAACTTCTATTAGGATGATTCTTGCTAGTGCCGCATTAAGAAATTTAGAAGTTCACCAAATGGATGTGAAAACGGCTTTTCTAAATGGAGATTTAGAAGAAGAAATATACATGAACCAACCCGAGGGTTTCATGGCTCCTGGACAAGAGAGCAAAGTTTGTAGGCTTGTTAAGTCATTGTATGGCTTAAAGCAAGCTCCAAAACAATGGCATCAGAAGTTTGATCACGCCATGCTAGAGGGTGGATTCAAATTTAATGAGTGCGACAAGTGTGTTTATGTCAAAGACACAAATAGTGGATATGTAATCTTGTGTCTTTATGTCGATGATATGCTTATCGTTGGCAGTAACAACAAAATGATCAAGTCTACTAAAGACATGTTGAAATCAAAGTTTGACATGAAAGATATGGGTTTGGCTGATGTAATCCTTGGAATAAAGATCATACGAACTAAAGTGGACTTGCATTAAGTCAAGCACATTACGTGGACAAAATTCTTAATACTCATAATGTGGGGGATTCCGACCTAGCTAGAACTCCAATAGACACCAGTTTGCATCTATCTAAAAATAGAGGCGTAGGTGTTGCCCAATTAGAGTATTCAAGAATTATTGGCATGTTAACGTATTTGATGACATGTACCCGACCTGACTTAGCATATGCTGTTAGCAGGCTGAGTAGATATACTAGTAATCCAAGTGATGCACATTGGAAAGCTATGACTAGGGTACTTCATTATTTGAGATACAGTCGTGATTATGGACTGAATTATGCTAGATATCCATCTGTTATTGAAGGATACAGTGATGCAAATTAGATATCTGACATAAAGGATTCTAGATCGACCAGTGGATATGTGTTTACACTGGGAGGGGCCGCTATATCTTGGAAGTCTTCCAAGAAAACTGTAATAGCTAAGTCCACGATGGAATAAGAATTTATCGCGTTAGATAAATGCAGAGAAGTTGTGGAATGGCTACGTCAATTCGTAGAGGACATACCCAGGTGGCCTAAACCGATAACGACCATTAGTATACATTGTGATAGTCAATCGGTAATTGGAAGAGTTCATAGCACAATGTATAATGGAAATCTAGACATATCCCTCGTCGACATAATTCGGTACGACAACTACTCTCAACAGGAGTTATCTCAATTGACTATGTGAAGTCAAAGGATAACATCGCGGATCCACTTATGAAAGGCTTAAGCAGAGAGTTAGTTAGTAAGTCGTCTAAAGGAATGGGACTAAAGCCCTTAAAGGAACTAACCCAGTTGACTTGAGATCCCAAGATCTGGGTTTAATAGGACAACCTAATCATAGAAATGTGGGGGAAGTCACGTCAATGTGGGGGAGTTACTTAATACAGTAACTTTCCTAGTCCATTCCTAGAACAACGTGACATGTTGAGAGGTGAAACATATGGCTTAATGATTCAGGATGAAATCATAAATGATAATGATTCAAGATGAAATCATAAAACATATGTTTTTAATGATTCAAGATGAAATCACCTATGTGAGAGAGAAGTAGGGTCGCTTCGAAGGAAATTGTGAGGGCGCAATTTCTAAGAGCTCTTGCAGAACCAGGCGAGTGTTCATGACCATAAGGAACACGACTATGAGGACTTGACAAGGTCAGGGAGAGTCTTGTGTGAGTGTGTATTGTCGTCTACGTAAACAAAGGCTGAGTTCAAGGACATCGCGTCTACTTAGATCTAGGAGACTAAGTGCATCTCACAAGGGAAGGTTCAAAGGGTTACACCTACCTATCCTATGCAGGACTTAACCGCAGAAATTTTGCCGAAACTTTCGTGTGTTTTCGACCGATTCCCATTCATGTGGGGTATTGTTGGAAAATGTTTTGAAAAATATGGTTTTTGCAATACTTTGGACATAATTTTATATATGTATATGTTATATATATTCGTAGTACTTAGTAGCTTTGCGTTCTCCTCGAAGAGAGCTTCGCAACGAGCTAAAGTATGTCCAATATGGAGTTAATATGAATGAGATATCGTGTCTCAAAGTGAGTCACGTGAAACACAATATTTGGAAAAATATTTGTCCCACATCGCTTGAAACATGAAGTGAAAACATGTTTATAAGGAAATCCTAGTTTCTACCCTACAATGTTCGTTTGTGGGTTTTTACTCCCACGCCTACGCCCGCTCAGGGGGGGGGGGTGCAGAAAGTGGGATTTCTAGGCCAAAAACGGGTTCGAAGCTACTGAACTTGTGCACGAGCGCGCGACCTGCGGACACGAATGCAGCTCCGAAAACTGGTTTGGGTGCGGGCAGATTTCGGTATCTTTTTTGCTGCGAATTCGATTTGGTTTTCCAGAAAATTCTGTACATCTATTTTAGGAATAGATACAGAAACAAAATATTTTGTGTTAAAAAGACAGACAGGAAATCTGTTTTAGTTATAACTGATTTTCCTGACTGTGGTATATATTTTCTTTGAGAACATGTAAAGTTTTTAGTATAAATATAACCTCTTCTCATTCAGTTAAATACATCAGAAAAAACACAGCTTTTTCCTTACTCTACTATCAGACAATTTTCCAGCAGCTCGTCGATTAGAAACACGCAAGGTAATAAGTGTGAAAACACTTATCCTTTTATCACTTATTTCCAATAATAACAAGATCAAAACGTGTATTTTGGGTCGTAGAAGTCGGAGTTATGTGTGGTTTGTGTTTTTATTGTGTTTTAGGACCAAAAGATGAAAAAGGAAGAAAACACGGGCTTTCACGGGCTTTTATCGAAGAAAACGAGAAAAGACGAAGTCAAGAGATCAAGAGTGCTTAAAGAACGGATGTCCAAGACCTATTCTGAAGATTTATCGAAGAAAAAGTCTAAAGACGGAAGTTTAATGAAGTCAAAGAACTCAAGTCTAAATTAAAGAAGAAAAATTATTAAGACAAGTTCAAATCCCGAGACGACGTCGAGAAAAGACAAAGAATTAAATCGAGTCAAGAAGAAAAGAAAGAAGGTAGCACACCACACATGCACTTCCCACTTTGCCTATAAATACCCTCCTAATCATATTAGGAGGGTGGTTAGCTAGTTGCACTTTTAATTTTTCCTTTCTAGTTTTTCAGAGAGAGAAAGTTCTAAACTTTCTCTCACTAAGTTTTTCATCTTTCCTTTCTTTTAAGCCTTCATTGATCTTTGTATTTGAGTCTCTTTAATCAAAAGTTTAAGTTTAAGTTTATGTTCTTTAATCTCCTTCTACATTTCTTGGTTTACTTTATCTTTTGATCCGAATTGCATACTTCATTCGTTTGATTTGATGTTTTCGTGATTAAAGGTTAATCTTCCTTGTTTACACATAAGATCTTACACGTATAAACTGTAAGCTCTTAATGCTTATTGGATTATTTCAAGTTTTAGCTTATTGGTTCTCGGATTTCTCGAAGGTTTTAGTCATTTTAAGGTTCCTTTCATAAAGTTTATGATCTTGTATGTTTTGAAAGTTGCAAAATTTAAGCTTTTTGAGTTATTTAAAATTCGGATAAAGTAGCTTATTATACGTGCTTATTGAGTTTTCAGCTTACCATCAATTTCGGATTAATATTGCATTCCATCGCAATACTAGGGATTCAGACATTCTGACGGCTGCTTGTGCTTATCGCAATAACCCATTGTGGTTTTACTTTGCGATAGTTGGTCATTTCCCCCTTATTCCGATCTGGGATTGCGATCGCTCATTGCGATCGCATATTCCGACGGGACTAAGGTCCTTGTTAAGACGAAACTCTGCCCAATTTTAGTTTACAACTTTCCGATCTGCACATTGCGACAAAGGTATTTGGATTATTCCGATCTGACATTGCGATCTAGGACATTCCGATTGTGATCATTGCGACAGAACCATATTCCGACAGAATTGTATTTGACATTCTGACAGCTTTACATTTGGTTATTCCGATGGGTATTCAGATTGATATTCCGATGGTTTGTTTTCATATTTATTCCGATGGTTATGACTTTGGTGCATTCCGATAGAGATGATTTGCAACATTCCGATAGAACATGTTTTTAAGTTTTAATGTTTTACAAAGAGTTTTTCTAAATAGCTTCTAGTTTAAATTCTTAAAACCTTCTAATTTCACTCAACGACATTTTCATACTTGCTTGTAGTTTAAATTAGATAACCAAACCAAACCATTCTCTTGTTCACCAAAAGTCAATTGAGTCACACCTTAGACTGGAAATCAATTCGAAGAGATCGGACGATAAATATTTTATACTTGGTGTAAAAAGCCAAGTATTAAATGGCGCCGCTGCCGGCTCTTTTCGTTAAGATTAACGGTTTCTAGTGAGAGACGCATTGAATTTCGGGACCCGTTCTTTCGGGAACGTTATTTTCAAGTACAAATTTTCAAAAACCCATAAAAATTTAAAAACCTTTCAAAAATACAAAAACATTGAAAAATCATAAAAAGCAATTCTTTTCCAAAGGTTTGCACCAAAAAGATTATATAGATATTCTCTCTGTATATTTTTCTTCTGCAGGTGTATGCGTACTAGATCTTCAAACTATTTTGAGCCCGAGACTCGTGAAGATTTAGATATGGCTGGTGTTCATAACAACAATAATAACCCACCTCTACCCAATTTGAATAACAACAACAACAACAATGTTCCCCTACCTGATTTACGAACAATGGAGGAATTGTGTCAACCCACCTTGAATGGACGCGGAGGCCCGATTGCGCCGATGCACATCATGGCTCAGGAGTTTTTTTGAAGCATCACATGATCCAACAAGTAGAAACTAATCCATTTCGCGGAATTCCGGATGATGATGCCAACAAACACGTCGACAAATTCATTACCATCACCCAAAGCATGAAGTCACCCGGTGTTTCTATGGATGAACTTCGCCTTCAACTATTTCCCCACTCGATTTCTCACCATACCGAAAAATGGTTTGACCGTCTCCCAAAGAATTCTATTCATACTTGGATGACATGACTTAACGCTTTTTGTCGCGCTACTTCCCACCATCCATGGTCACAAGCCTTCGTAACCAAATTAGTGGATTCATGCAAGACAATGATGAATCGCTCTTTGATGCTTGGGAACGCTACAATGATTTGATCGACCGTTGTCCGAACCATAACATGCTCCCCGTCACTCTCATTGATACTTTCTACAATGGTCTCACTTTTCGTGATCGTGACACGATCAACGCCGCCGCCGGTGGTACTTTTATGAAAAGGAGACCGGAGGAGTGTAGAGAGTTGATTGAAAACATGACTACTCACCACAAGAATTGGGATTCATCCGCATCCTCAAGATCTAATCCGAGAGTCAATGTTTCATCTACTTCTTCCACCACCGACATGTCCGCCATGGAACGAGCCATTATCGAATTGAGCAAAAATATGCAAATTTTAGCTAGTAACCATCCTCAACAAGCTAAAGCCGTTGCTATTTCTTGTGACACATGTGGTGGTCCTCATTCTTACAATGATTGTCCTTCTACTCAAGGCAATTTTTCTGAAAACGTTAACGCGGCATATGATACTTATCCCACGGGCGGCTATCAAGCTCGTCCTCAAGGAGACCGTAACTTGCTAAGTTATCGTTCAAACAACTATCTTGCTCCACCCGGTTTTACTCCTCCAAACCAAAACCAACAACAAAGCTACAACCGAAATAACCAATCCCAACCTCGTGCTAACAATCAATATCAATCCCAAAGAAACCCATACCCACCTCAAGGAAATTCTCAAGCTTACCAAGCTCCACCTCTCAATCAACCGATGGCATTGAATCAAGACGTCGAGACGTTCATGAGGACTAATAGAGAGATGGTGACGAATATTCAGAGTCAATTCATCAACTTGAAGGGAGAAATGGCGAAACAAGGGAGCGATATTCAAGCCGAGCTAAGGAATGACATGGCAAAACAAAGCAATGATATTCGCGCAGACATGAGAGACTCTTTCAGCACTCAAGCGGATAATTTACGTGATATGTTAGGTTCGCTCTTCCAAGGTAATCAACCCTCTTCTTCGGGTACTCTTCCGAGTAACACCGTTGCGAATCCAAGAGGGGAGATGAAAGCAATCACCACTCGTAGTGGAAAAGGTTATACGAAACCCGAGCTTCCTACACCTCCACCCGTGATTGTGAACAAGGAAAAAGAGCAACTTTCCTCACCTCCTTTGCCTTCTACCCCCATTCCCCCACCACCCGCGGCTGTGAGTGATCCTACTCCCCTAAAGCCTTCCTCTTCCGATATACCTTATCCTTCAAGGTTGAGGAAAGAGAAGCAAAAGAGCAAGGATGATATTCAAGTTTCAAACTTTCTCAAAATGTTTAAACAATTGAATTTTAACATCTCCTTTGCCGAGGCTCTCGCTCACATGCCTAAATACGCGAAGATGTTTAAAGATCTTCTTAGTGACAAGGAGAAGCTTCTTGACATTGCTCAGACCCAACTTAATGAGAATTGCTCCGCCGTTCTCTTAAGGAAATTGCCCACCAAACTTGGTGATCCAGGTCGCTTCTTGATCCCTTGAAACTTCCCGGGAGTAGAGAATTACATGGCCCTAGCTGATCTAGGTGCTAGTATAAACTTAATGCCTTTAAGTGTTTGGAAGCAATTATCTCTCCCCGAGCTAGTCCCCACCAAAATGAATTTGGAATTAGCTAACCGTACGGTTGCTTATCCAGTGGGGATAGCCGAAGACGTCTTCGTTGGTGTTGACAAATTCACCTTTCCGGCGGATTTTGTTGTCGTTGACTACGAGATGGATCCTCGTGTTCCATTAATCGTTGGACGTCCCTTCTTGAGGACCGGTCGCACTCTCATTGATGTAGCCGCGGGCGAAATAATCATGAGAGTTGGTGACGACAAAATTGTCTTCAACATGGGTAAGATTTCTAAGCAACCTTATTCATATGAGAGTGTAAATGCTATTGATGTTCTCGCTGAGGCTTGTGAAGAACACTTTCATGATGCTTGCAAAAGTAATCTCTCTTCTCTACCCAATGTTGAGACCGTTGCCTCAATTGCTCTGTCATTAACTCCATTTGGAGAAAGTGACTTGGATGATTTTGAAGCTAGCTTGGGTCCTCTCGATCTTAAGTATGATGATTCTCCCACCAATTGGGATGAAGACATTCGTACCATTGAGAAACTTCTCAATGAGGACCATATTTCTCCACAGTCTCCTAAGGCTATCTCTACCGATGATCCGAAGTTGACTACGCCGTCCATCGAAAATCCCCCGGATTTAGAGCTTAAGGATCTTCCGTCTCATCTCGAGTATGTTTTCCTTGAAGACAACAAGAAGTTACCGGTCATCATCGCAAAGGACCTGAAAGAAGAAGAAAAATCCCGACTTATCGCCGTGCTGAAGAATCATAAGAACGCGATTGCTTGGAAAATCTCCGATATTCATGGAATTGATCCTCACTTTTGCACACATAAAATTCTAATGGAGGACGACTTTAGACCACTATTCAAAGCCAACGAAGGGTGAATCCTAAGATCCAAGACGTTATCAAAAAAGAGGTTATCAAACTTCTTGATGCGGGCATGATTTACCCTATCTCGGATTCACCATGGGTTAGTCCAGTCCATTGTGTGCCTAAGAAAGGCGGAATCACCGTTGTTCCCAATGAAAACAACGAGTTGATTCCTACTCATCTCGTTATAGGGTGGAGAGTTTGTAGACTATCGCAAACTCAATGATGCTACGAGAAATGATCATTTTCCCCTTCCTTTCATGGACCAAATGCTTGAACGTCTAGCGGGTAATGACTATTACTGCTTTTTAGACGGTTTCTCGGGTTATTTTCAAATACCCATCGATCCCCATGACCAAGAGAAAACCACATTCACTTGTCCTTATGGAACATTTGCTTACAAAAGAATGCCTTTTGGCTTGTGCAATGCTCCTGGGACATTCCAAAGGTGTATGATGGCTATCTTCCATGACATGGTTGAAGAAACTATGGAAGTCTTCATGGATGATTTCTCGGTTTATGGTGATTCATTCTCTTCTTGCCTTGCCAATTTAGAACGTATGCTTAAGCGGTGCGAAGACACTCGCCTTGTTCTAAATTGGGAAAAATGCCATTTTATGGTAAAAGAAGGCATTGTGCTAGGACACAAAATCTCAAATGCCGGTCTTGAAGTGGACCGTGATAAAGTGGATGTCATAGCCAAATTACCTCCACCTTCAACCGTGAAGGGAGTGAGAAGTTTTCTGGGTCACGCGGGCTTCTATCGTCGTTTCATTCAGGATTTTTCTAAAATCGCTCGCCCGATGACCTACCTCTTGGAAAAAGATACTCCTTTTATCTTTTCCAAAGAGTGTATTGAAGCCTTCAATATTCTCAAGGATAAGCTAACTAAGGCACCGGTCTTGGTTACCCCTAATTGGGAGCTACCTTTTGAGTTGATGTGTGATGCTAGCGACGTTGCTATTGGAGCGGTTTTGGGCCAAAGAGTGAATAAACACTTCCAACCAATCCATTATGCTAGCAAGACAATGACGGGGGCTCAATTGCATTATACGACAACCGAAAAAGAGCTTTTAGCTGTTGTCTATGCTTTTGAAAAATTCCGCCCCTATCTTGTTTTATCCACCACCATTGTCTATACCGACCATTCCGCGTTGAAGTACTTGTTAACTAAGCAAGATTCTAAGCCAAGACTTCTTCGTTGTGTTTTGCTCCTTAAAGAATTCAACATTGAAATTCGTGACAAAAAGGGAGCCGAAAACCTAGCAGTGGATCATCTGAGTAGACTTGAGATCAATGACTCTTTTCCCTTTGAGACCTTAATGTCTATTCACTCCAATCTTGATGACACCCCGTGGTTTGCGAACATTTCAAACTACTTAGCGGGTGGTATTTTCATCAAAGGGTTAACATCCCAACAAAAGAAGAAGTTCTTTAAAGATGTTAAGACTTACTTCTGGGATGACCCTTATCTCTTCAAACAATGCCCTGATCTGATCATTCGTCGATGTGTTGATGGACCTGCAGCTTTACAAATCCTTAATGCTTGCCATAAAGGACCCACCGGTGGTCACTTTGGTCCCAACTACACCGCTAAGAAAGTGTTTGACTCTGGATTCTATTGGCCCACCATTCATCGTGACGCTCACGAAATGGTTAAGCATTGTGATGCTTGCCAACGCCAAGGCAAGATCACACATAAAGATGAGATGCCTCAAAATTTCATACAAGAATGTGAAATCTTTGATGTATGGGGCATCGACTTTATGGGGCCATTTCCATCATCCAAAGGGAACAAGTACATCCTCGTAGCCTTTGACTACGTTTCTAAATGGGTTGAAGCTAAGGCTCTCCCAACGAACGATGCGAGGGTGGTTGTGAACTTTTTGAAGCAGCTGTTTGCTCGATTCGGTGTTCCTCGTGCTATAATCAGTGACCGCGGGACTCATTTTGCAATGATCAATTTGCAAGAGTCGTGGATAAGTATGGTGTTAAGCATCATCTTTCCACCGCTTATCATCCCCAAACCAATGGGCAAGCCGAGATCTCCAACCGTGGATTGAAGCGAATTCTAGAACGTACTGTGGGAGAGCATCGTGCCGCGTGGGCCGATAAGTTAGATGATGCTCTGTGGGCTTTCCGTACCGCATATAATACTCCGATTGGTTGTACACCTTATCGTCTTGTGTACGGGAAAACATGCCACCTCCCTATCGAGCTGGAACATAAGGCGTACTGGGCCTTGAAGTGGGCTAACTTCGACATCAACAAAGCCGGTGATCTTCACAAGATTCAACTCAACGAGCTTAATGAACTGAGGAATGAAGCTTACGAGAACTCACTGATCTACAAGGAGAAGACCAAGATCATCCATGACGCACGGATTAAGAACCGAGAGTTCAACGTTGGTGATCAAGTCTTACTTTTTAACTCTCGATTGAAGATCTTCTTGGGCAAGTTGAAGAGCCGATGGTCTGGTCCATTCACCGTCTCCAAAGTCTTTCCATATGGCACCATTGAGCTTTCTCAGCCAAATGGGCCCAATTTCAAGGTGAATGGCCAGCGTTTGAAGCTGTACTTTGGTGAGACATCTCTCATGAGATGATCCCATCCCTCACCACGTTTCCCATGAACTAAATTGGGGTCGAGTCACGCTCGTGACTCGGTTATCAAAAACAAGCGCTTCTCGGGAGGAAACCCGTGATCTATCCTTTACTGCTTTCATAATAAGTGTAGGGGGGTGATATGAGCAAAAACTCATATCAATTTATCAATAAATCACCCTAAAACACAAGAAAAATACCCAAACTTTGTGCTATAAAGCGGAATTATATGGTATGTTTTGTGTTTGTGCTCAAATAGGTAAGAAGGATACAATTTCAAGCAAACAAAGGAAAAATCAAGTTAAATGGATGAAAAAGACAAAGAAGGATCAAAAGTGATAAGACTTTAAAGACAAAGGACCTATCTTGACAATCTGCCAAAGATGAAGGACCAAAAGTGTAAATTTGTCAAAGTCAAGATCAAAGTCAAATCTGGTCAACTCTTAAGTCAACCAAGTCAAAGGGCTTTAATGTTTAAAAATGCAAGTTGAAGGACTGAAATTGTCAAAGAAATGAAGAATATAGCTCAAAAGTTCAAACTGCCAAAGTTAAGGGGTCATTTCTGCCATTTTTGGAAAGTCATGTTATACTTGATCCGTGTGTAAAGATTTCAACCAATGGGAAGCAAGGATTCAAGAGGCAAGGATTGCCAAGTCAAGTGACACCTGGCCACTAATAGCCGCCAACAATAAATACAAAATCTTAACAGTGCTGCGCACACACAACTTTTCAACCAATGAAAACATGTCATGCAATAATCCTTTTATCCACTTTGGATAGCAATCCGTGTGCTATTCTCTTAACCAATAAGAACTTGCCACGTGTCATCTTCTTCAACAAATTTACCAGGAACGGGTTTGAGCTAGGATGCGTTTTAGGAGATGATATAAACATGAAAAGTGATCGTTTTTGAGAGAGGAATACAACCATATAACTCAATTAACATGACAACATCTCAATCAAAAATCCCCAAAAGTGTTCTTCACCTGCAAATTCAATTATGCAGAATTGTCCACGTGGAAGCTTTTGATTGGTTCTGACACGTCACAATCCCCAACTACTTCACATGTGCAATCTATAAATACCCTAGTTTAGCCTTCATTTCTTGTAAGGTATAAAAGTGTGAAAACACACACACTTTTAGTTTTCTCTCATCTTAGTTAGTTTTTAGCTTAACAACTCAAGAGTCTGACAAACTCTTGAGTCTGTTATTAGTTGTAACAAATTTACCAGCCTTGTAACTACCTTCCCAATTCAATCAATAAAAATTCACTTTTATCTTCCTTTATTACTGTTCATACCCTGCACTCTGTTACTCTTGTGTTGCTGATTAGTTTGTTATGATCTCACTTGATCATGATTAGCTATTTGTGAAGTCTTGTAGCTGTTGTACCTGTTCAGTTCATTCCAGTCCAGTTCTAGTTGATTTTGAAGATTTCAAGTTCAACAATGGTGATTTAGTTGATTGTAGCTGATGATTAGTAGATGTTTGGTGTATTCTAGTGCTAAGGTGGTGGTTAGCACTAGCTTAGAAAGCTCAACGCTTCTCTACTCCCCAATGGAGGCCTAAGCTAAAAGGTGTACATGTTCATATTTTTGTTCCACTGAATTGTTGTTTGCCTGATTTTATTCCTAGTTAATCATTGATTGTCTGCATGATAAAATGTGTTTAGCTTGTTTTTGATCTGATTTCAGTGTTTTAGTAGCTTAAGTGTAGCTTAATATTTGCTTATCAGTCTTTCACTTGTCCTGTTTTTCAGCATTAATCAGTCATAATAGCTTAACTCGTCATTTTGAGTTCTTGTTGGTTTAACTGATTGCTTTTGGTTCATTTACACTTCATTCTAGCTAATAAACTAAGTCTGATATTGCTTTTCATTCAGTTTGACCAATTGCTTAAAAACTCTTCATAAAAGTTTGTTATTGTTCAGAAAAGTGGTGTTTGGGATTAGCTTACAAGTTTTTTTCAAGTGTTAAATTTTGGCAAATTCTAGTTCATTTCAAGTCATATAGTCATAGCATAAACATTTCAGTCATTTTCTAGTCAAGAAATTAGTCAAACAGGCAATTGGTTCATAAAAAGGTTTGGGTCAGTTCTTGTTGAGAAATTTTTCATAAAGTATTGATTTTCATTTGCTTAGCAATCCTTTGTTTCTTGATGAAATCCTTTGAAACCAGTTCTCATTTTTCACTCAATATATGAACTTTTAGTGTGTAGAAGGAAATTGTACAGTATCTAGTTTTGAGTGAGAAATAAGCATTTGAATAAGCATAAGAGCATTTTCAATTCCCTGTGCTAAAACATGGACTGATTTCTCATATCTTAATTTCCACTTCAGAAACTTGTTAATTTTCTTTCACAAATCAATTTAGAAAGTGTTCCTTGATAAGTTTTGAGAATTAGAGCTTTTTGAAAAATCTTGTCAACGAAAGTCAACTTAAGCTTGTTTTAGCTTATTTTCAAATTTAGAGCTTATTACTTGATCATTTTCCTTGAAACTAGATTTCCCGTTCGTCTTTTGAGTAATTTAACAAGTTTCTTTAATAAAATCAAATAGTGCATGATTAGCTTATCAGTTAGCTTAATTTGAGCTTATTAGGATTTGCTTATCAGAGTTCTGGGCATTTTTAGCTTAATTCCTCAGACAGGTCTAGCTTAATTTCGATTTTAAGTCGTTTGAATATGGTTTGAGCTTATTTGGTTAAGAAACGAGCTCAAACGAGCTTATTTTGTTCCTTAACCCGTTTTTGGTTAAAAACTCTTGAAAATTGCACTTTGGTCCTTTTGGTATTAAGCAGTTTCTAAATCAGGCTTATCTTTCAACTAATTAGGGTTTTCAAAAGTTTAATCCTTGTATTTTCAAGTTTGTTCAAAAGTGGTTAGGCAGTTTCCAAATTAGTTAAGAATTAGTTACTAGTTTGTTAAATTTTCATTTTGAGTCCATTTAGTTTATTGATTTTTGCATAGTTAGTCCCTAGACTTTTTGACTTTGCATTTTTAGCATTTATTTCTCATAGAATTTACATTTCTAGTCCTTATACTTTGTAGCATTTACATTTAGCATTTTAATTGAATAAAAACTTGGTTTGTGCACTTTGTTTTACGTATAAGTAGATTGCATTTTTCATTTTAGCAAGGCTTTGTTTGAATTAGATATAGAATATCCAAATACTTTACCAACCAAAAACAATTAAAAACTCGATCTTGTTAGGACTTTCAGTTTGTTAAGAACTGAGAAAAACGAACTTCAACTATACACATTTCAAATGGCGCCGCTGTCGGTTCTTTGACTTTACGAGAGACTATCGATTGACGGTTTTCATTGGCTTTTGGGATCCGTTCACCTAGTGAACGTTATTTTTACGTATCATAAATAAAAAACAAAAAAAAAAATCAAAAATATAAAAATATATAAAAACTAAAAAATTAACAAAACAATTCTTTTCCTAAAGAATTGACCAAACAAATTAAAAAAACCCAAAAAGCAATCTTTTTCCTAAGAGATTGCACCCAAAAATATATATTATTGTATTCTCTCGGTTTTTATGTACATATAGTATTTTCTCTTAAAAACTCATAAATACAAAAATATTTTCCATATATTATTATAAGTAAAATACGTATACGTATAAGAACAACCAATTCACATATTCTCCAAAAGTATTGCCAAGGCAATACACCGTGTTGAGGGGCGTTCCGGTCCTTGACACGTGTATCGATCAAACAAAATAAAGCAAGAATAGATAAATACTTCCAATAATCAACAATTCGAAGAATACAAAAAATTAAGTGAATAGAAAGGCGATGTGCATAAAATGCCATCTAAGGGTCAATAGGTACTTAAGTGCTTCGCGCCACCTAACCCCATTCACTTGTGAGTATTCTAAGAAGGAAGGCTTCATTGGGGGTCTTGCACCCAAGTAGTACATACATATATTATTATTTTCTTGTAGATATTTCATATTGAAACTCGAAGGGGATAATCCTTTTCTCTTCAAAGTCACACGAGAGCTTCTCTCTCATTCCTCGTATTGAGTTGCATGCTCACTCGCGGGCGTGCACAAATACCGATTGGTGTACAACCCCTTCCTCCGAAAAGGAAGAAAAAGAGAAAGAGTAGGAACACCACCGTCCATCAAGCCGATCACGAGAATCGTACTTTGATTCATCCACAACAAGAAGCCATGGCTAGAGTTGATACTCGTTCTTTGATGGAATGTTTGCAATCCAATGTTCACGGATATGCCGATGCTATCAAGATTCCCGATATTCCCGCAAATTCATTTGAGCTAAAAACGGCTATGATTAACTTGGTTTCAAACACACCTTTCTATGGTAACAAGAATGATAATCCTCATGATCACCTTTCTATGGAGTTCCCCATGATGCTATTAAGTTGATATTGGTGCAATTTTCACTAGAGGATCCGGCTAAACATTGGTTAGACACACAACCACCCGATAGTATCACCACATAGGATGGTTTCACCACTAAGTTTTTGAACAAGTTCTTTCCTCCATCTAAGACCACGGCTTTGAGGAACTTAATTATAGGCTTTCAACAAAAACCTAGTCAAACCTTTAGTGATGCTTGGGAGGAGTTTAGAGAGTTATTGAGGAGATGCCCTAACCATGGATTGGATGAAGTTCACCAAATCAGTACTTTCTACAATGGCCTTAAACCTCATCACCAAGACTCACTCAATGCTTCCGCGGGAGGGAATATTCTTCTTAAATCCATCCAAGAGGCTTGGGATATTATTAAGACCAAAGCAATGGTTCAAACCAACACACAATTTGATGAAAGAGTCCATGTCATTCAAGAAGGAAGTTCTAATCCATTGGAGACTTAACTCATTTCATGCATGCAAGCATTTACTCAATCTCAAAAGGAAAGTCAAACATTCATGCAAAATTCTCAAAAGATGCAAGAAACAATGATGAATGACTTGATGAAGCTTTCTTTGAGAAATCATTCCTCAAGTGATGTGCATGCCATTACTCTTTCTTGTGTGACTTGTGGAGGTCCCCATTCCTATGAACAATGTGATAAGGTGCAAGGTTATCAAGGGGAATGTTATGCTTACCAAGAGGAACATCGTGAACACTTCAAGCCAAATATCAATCCTAATAACCTTTCTTACAAGTCCCAAAATTACCTTACTCAACCGGGATTCCCACCCCAACCACCCACCCAACTTCAACAAAATCCTCCTCAAGTGTTACAAAGGAATCAAGGTCAAAGACCACCTTACCAAGGGAATAACTATAGACCACCAAATACCTTTAACAATCAAGGAAATACCTTTCAAGGTAATAATCAAGGGTTTTACAATCAACCTCCACCTTTCCAACCCCAAGGTTTTCAAGGAAATGTTCCACAAGATTACAACACAATTGAGCTTCTTCACAAAATGAATCAAGAGAATGAAAGGAGGTTCCAAGCTAATGAGAAAAGATTGAGAGAAATGCATGAAGCTAATGAGAAAAGAATGAGAGAAATGCATGAAGATACAAATAAGAAGTTTATGATGCTTTATAATCAAAGACCACAAGGAGCTCTACCATCTAACACACAAACAAATCCAAGAGCAAATGTCAGTGCTATTACAACGAGAAGTGGAAACACAACAAAGGATCCTTCACCTCCTAAAACTCCTATTGTTACACCCACTTTTGTTCCTACATGTGACAAGCCTTCTACATCTAGTTCACCATCTTCAAGTTCTCCTTTTCTCCCACTTCCACACCTACTCATGAAGAACTCAATAAGGAAAATCCTTCATCAACCACTCAACCATAACCAAAACCAAGTCTTCCTTATCCATCAAGATTGAGAAAAGAAAAGCTTAAGCACAAGGATGATATCCAAGTTTCAAACTTTTTAAGGATGTTCAAGCAACTTAACATCAATATCTCCTTTGCGGAAGCTTTAGCCAATATGCCTAAGTTTGCTAAGATGATCAAGGACTTACTTTCTAACAAGGAGAGATTGGTAGATTTGCATAATGCTTCCTTGAATTAAAATTGCTCCGCGGTTTTGCTTAAGAAGTTGCCTACTAAGCTTGGAGATCCGGGGAGGTTTTTGATTCCTTGCAATTTCCCGGGGGTGGAAAATTGTATGGCTCTTGCGGACCTTGGTGCTAGCATAAACCTCATGCCATTATCGGTTTGGAATAGACTTTCACTTCCTGAGCTCACTCCTACTAAGATGACTCTTGAGTTGGCCAACCGTACTATAGCTTATCCGGTGGGAATTGCGGAGGATGTTTTTGTTGGGGTTGATAGATTTACTTTTTAGATTTACTTTTCCCGTGGATTTTGTGGTGGTTGATTATGATATGGATCCTAGAGTGCCTTTGATTGTTGGTAGGCCATTTTTGAGAACGGGTCGAACTCTAATAGATGTGGCGGAAGGTGAACTTACAATGCGGGTAGGATATGAGAGAGTTGTGTTTAACATGGGGAAGTTGTCTAAGAAGTCTAATGAGCCCGAAGCGGTAAAACATATTAATGTTGTGAATGAGGAGGAAACTCATGATGATATCCTTGATGAAGTATGTGATGAATTTTTTTTATGACGCTTGCTCAAGTAGAGATTATGATTTACCTCATGTTGAGACTATTGCTTCCATTACTTCATCCTTGGATTTTCATGAATCTCAAGAGCTTAACTTTGGTGATTTTGTGATCTATTCCAGTCCTCTCTTTGAAACCTCATATGACAATCCATTTTTCCACAATGATAACCATAATCATGAGAACTTTAGTGATGAAGAATCTCTTCTTTGTGAATCACCAACATATGCTGATTATAGTGATGATGAGCTTTCTACTTATGACTCTCCATTTGTTGATGATCACACTTCCTTGGGTTTTGAGGAATCACCAATTTTTGATAGACCAATCTATGATGTTTATGGTGATGAGATGGATTTTATCATGGATGAGAGTGAGGAGTTTTTAGCGGAGGATATATCTTTTGAGTACACTCTTGGTTATCTTGATGAGGAGGGGGACATCTTATATCTAGAATATCTATTGCATGAAGATCCTTTACCTACTTCTTTGTCCACTTCAACCCTTTCAAGTGATAAAGGCAAACACGTCATGATGGTTCCTTCCAAGAGCTTGTTGTTACCCATGCCTCCACACTTTTTCTCTCATCATGTGAACTACAAAGGAGAATCTTCTAAGGCACCCAACACTTGTTGTTTTCCCATCAAGGAACGGATTTTTGATCCTGGAATAGAGCTTGCTCAACTATCTTAGTATCCGCCTGATGCAACAAAAGGAAAACTTGTGAAAGATTTGAGAGTTTTACCCTATCACCTTGTGAAGAACATATGGGAAACCATTTTGGAGACAACACCTCACTCTTTTCACCATTTCTTGGGAAGTTAGTTGTTGAATTGTGTTATAAGTGGGATGGTAATTATGTATTTGATCCTGGGGGATATTTATGGAGTTTTGATAAATGAAAACTTGTTTTACCTCATTATGGAGATTTTTCTTAAAAAAGGGCAAAACGTTTCTTCTCCATGATAGGTTTTAAACACTTTTAAAGTGTGGGACGAGTCGAGCTAGAGACTCATTAACTCAAGCATCGTATAACTAGGTTTAGAGTGTTGTAGGTTAGCAATAAGGGTATAGAATTAGAGATAAGTGTAGGGGAGACATTCTTTTGTCTTCATGTTGTTTGTAGGGTTGCTCACTCATTTCATGCTTTGGAGCTTATGGAGGAGACCCTTGTATCTGGTTCACTTTGTTACTATTGTGATCTTTCATTGACACCTTGTGCTTAAACATGAATTCACCAATAGTTGCCCTTTCCTTAACTTGGGTTAAGCAAAGTATATTCATTGTCATAAGTGTAGGGGAAGTTTTTATACTTCCATGCTCTTAAACACTGAGGACAATGTTTAGCATAAGTGTAGGGGGGTCTTCTATCGAAGTGACCTTACCTAGAACTTGTCATTGTCCTTCATGATAACATGGAATTTAATTTTTCAAACATTTTTCAAATTTTTGATCTACTTTGGCCACCAAAAATACGCATTCATAATTTTTGCATCAATCATTTTTCATTTGCATAACACATTTGCATTGTATATATTTCTTCTTTTATTTTTCATCAAAAATATATAAAAAGAATATGGTTTAACAAGTTTAGACTTCTTTGACATATTAGGCCCGTCATGGATAATTTTGACTCAACCCGAGTTTTCTTATCTTAGCATTCTCTAGCTAGTATCCTTAACCATGTAGTCCTTCATTGGTCTATTAGGCTAAGCATCCACCAATCTCATTATTTGAGGTTTTAAATTTGTGGAGAATGGGAAATGATAGAGTTGAAGCAAGTATAAAAGGGCTAGATAAACTTCATGATAATTACTTGTGGCTAAACCCTTCTCTTCTTTACCTCTAATTTCTTCGCATGTATATATGTTAATAAATAATCAAGAACGGTTTTAATTGGTTTGTAATCTCTTATGCATTTTTGTCTAATCATTCATGGTTGATATAAGTACGTCTTAAGATTTTAAGTTAGAACGTTTTATGTGTACAAGACTTATGTCATGCTCAATATTTAGCGGGTGTTTTTCTTTTTATTCTTTTCAACTTTCTTAGTGAGGAATAAAGAAAAATAAGAGCGGCTTATAAAAAAAATGAGTGGCTAGAAAAAAAAAGAAAAAGAAAAGAAAAAAATATATATATACAAGACTCCCAAGAGGGGCAGTGTGGTGTTAGTTATAGTGACTATTGAGTTCCAATATTACCTTGACGGGTTGCGGGGATTCAATAGATTGCTCCAATCCAATATTACCTTGACGGGTTGCGGGGTTGAAGATCCAAAGTCTCAAAAAGATGGCGGATGTAAATTATTGCGTGAGTTTTATTTTTCTTTCCTTAGCGAGTGTGTAGCTACTTATGAAAGCATGACATGAGGATTTTACACATAAGGCGAATGACTTAATACTCTTGAAACGGACTTATATTAATTGTGAGCGGTTTTTCAAGTAATGGATGAGAGGATTACTTAGGATTAAAACCGTGCTTCCTTATTTTTGGATTTTGCATTTCTTATACTTCACACTTGAAATAAATGACAAATCTGCCCACAAGCAATTTGCTCAAATAATAACCGGTTCCACATTTAATTGTCATGAATAAGTTGATGCACTTTTTACTTGTGAATACAATGATCCCATTTTTAAGCTTGGTATGGGGAATGTGAAACTTGAGGGTGATAAATGTCCATGGTACCCAAGCCCTAATCAAAGTCATTGATTTCTTCATGAGTTATTTCCATCAAAACCATTTCAAGAAAATCCAAAAAGATATAAGTAGAATTGTTTATTTTGCATTGCATTGTTCAAAATCAAAATCATGCATCATATAGTGTAGAGTAGTATAGATGCATTCCATAATGGCCAAGGTGGATTAATTATGAGGAAAATGTAAACTTGAGCTTTAAAATATAGCATTGCATGAGGACATGACAATGTTCAAGTGTAGGGGATTTGATATGAGCAAAAACTCATATCAATTTATCAATAAATCACCCTAAAACACAAGAAAAATACCCAAACTTTGTGCTATAAAGCGGAATTATGTGGTATGTTTTGTGTTTGTGCTCAAATAGGTAAGAAAGATAAAATTTCAAGCAAACAAAGGAAAAATCAAGTTAAATGGATGAAAAAGACAAAGAAGGATCAAAAGTGACAAGACTTTGAAGACAAAGGACCTATCTTGACAATCTGCCAAAGATGAAGGACCAAAATGTAAATTTGTCAAAGTCAAGATCAAAGTCAAATCTGGTCAACTCTCAAGTCAACCAAGTCAAAGGGCTTAAATGTTTAAAAATGCAAGTTGAAGGACTGAAATTGTCAAAGAAATGAAGAATATAGCTCAAAAGTTCAAACTGCCAAAGTTAAGGGGTCATTTCTGCCATTTTTGGAAAGTTATGTTATACTTGATCCGTGTGTAAAGATTTCAACCAATGGGAAGCAAGGATTCAAGAGGCAAGGATTGCCAAGTCAAGTGACACCTGGCCACTAATAGCCGCCAGCAATAAATACAAAATCTTAACAGTGCTGCGCACTCACAACTTTTCAACCAATGAAAACATGCCACACAATAATCCTTTTATCCACTTTGGATAGCAATCCGTGTGCTAATCTCTTAACCAATAAGAACTTGCCACGTGTCATCTTCTTCAACAAATTTACCAGGAACGGGTTTGAGCTAGGATGCGTTTCAGAAGATGATATAAACATGAAAAGTGATCGTTTTTGAGAGAGGAATACAACCATATAACTCAATTAACATGACAACATCTCAATCAAAAATCCCCAAAAGTGTTCTTCACCTGCAAATTCAATTATGCAGAATTGTCCACGTGGAAGCTTTTGATTGGTTCTGACACGTCACAATCCCCAACTACTTCACATGTGCAATCTATAAATACCCTAGTTTAGCCTTCATTTCTTGTAAGGTATAAAAGTGTGAAAACACACACACTTTTAGTTTTCTCTCATCTTAGTTAGTTTTTAGCTTAACAACTCAAGAGTCTGACAAACTCTTGAGTCTGTTATTAGTTGTAACAAATTTACCAGCCTTGTAACTACCTTCCCAATTCAATCAATAAAAATTCACTTTTATCTTCCTTTATTACTGTTCATACCCTGCACTCTGTTACTCTTGTGTTGCTGATTAGTTTGTTATGATCTCACTTGATCATGATTAGCTATTTGTGAAGTCTTGTAGTTGTTGTACCTGTTCAGTTCATTCCAGTCCAGTTCTAGTTGATTTTGAAGATTTCAAGTTCAACAATGGTGATTTAGTTGATTGTAGCTGATGATTAGTAGATGTTTGGTGTATTCTAGTGCTAAGGTGGTGGTTAGCACTAGCTTAGAAAGCTCAACGCTTCTCTACTCCCCAATGGAGGCCTAAGCTAAAAGGTGTACATGTTCATATTTTTGTTCCACTGAATTGTTGTTTGCCTGATTTTATTCCTAGTTAATCATTGATTGTCTGCATGATAAAATGTGTTTAGCTTGTTTTTGATCTGATTTCAGTGTTTTAGTAGCTTAAGTGTAGCTTAATATTTGCTTATCAGTCTTTCACTTGTCCTGTTTTTCAGCATTAATCAGTCATAATAGCTTAACTCGTCATTTTGAGTTCTTGTTGGTTTAACTGATTGCTTTTGGTTCATTTACACTTCATTCTAGCTAATAAACTAAGTCTGATATTGCTTTTCATTCAGTTTGACCAATTGCTTAAAAACTCTTCATAAAAGTTTGTTATTGTTCAGAAAAGTGGTGTTTGGGATTAGCTTACAAGTGTTTTTCAAGTGTTAAATTTTGGCAAATTCTAGTTCATTTCAAGTCATATAGTCATAGCATAAACATTTCAGTCATTTTCTAGTCAAGAAATTAGTCAAACAGGCAATTGGTTCATAAAAAGGTTTGGGTCAGTTCTTGTTGAGAAATTTTTCAGAAAGTATTGATTTTCATTTTCTTAGCAATTCTTTGTTTCTTGATGAAATCCTTTGAAACCAGTTCTCATTTTTCACTCAATATATGAACTTTTAGTGTGTAGAAGGAAATTGTACAGTATCTAGTTTTGAGTGAGAAATAAGCATTTGAATAAGCATAAGAGCATTTTCAATTCCCTGTGATAAAACATGGACTGATTTCTCATATCTCAATTTCCACTTCAGAAACTTGTTAATTTTCTTTCACAAATCAATTTAGAAAGTGTTCCTTGATAAGTTTTGAGAATTTGAGATTTTTGAAAAATCTGGTCAACGAAATTCAACTTAAGCTCATTTTAGCTTATTTTCAAATTTAGAGCTTATTACTTGATCATTTTCCTTGAAACTAGATTTCCCGTTCTTCTTTTGAGTAGTTTAACAAGTTTCTTTAATAAAATCAAATAGTGCATGATTAGCTTATCAGTTAGCTTAATTTGAGCTTATTAGGATTTGCTTATCAGAGTTCTGGGCAGTTTTAGCTTAATTCCTCAGACAGGTCTAGCTTAATTTCGATTTTAAGTCGTTTGAAATTGGTTTGAGCTTATTTGGTTAAGAAACGAGCTCAAACAAGCTTATTTTGTTCCTTAACCCGTTTTTGGTTAAAAACTCTTGAAAATTGCACTTTGGTCCTTTTGGTATTAAGCAGTTTCTAAATCAGGCTTATCTTTCAACTAATTAGGGTTTTCAAAAGTTTAATCCTTGTATTTTCAAGTTTGTTCAAAAGTGGTTAGGCAGTTTCCAAATTAGTTAAGAATTAGTTACTAGTTTGTTAAATTTTCATTTTGAGTCCATTTAGTTTACTGATTTTCGCATAGTTAGTCCCTAGACTTTTTGACTTTGCATTTTTAGCATTTATTTCTCATAGAATTTACATTTCCAGTCCTTATACTTTGTAGCATTTACATTTAGCATTTTAATTGAATAAAAACTTGGTTTGTGCACTTTGATTTACGTATAAGTAGATTCTATTTTTCATTTTAGCAAGGCTTTGTTTGAATTAGCTATAGAATATCCAAATACTTTACCAACCAAAAACAATTAAAAACTCGATCTTGTTAGGACTTTCAATTTGTTAAGAACTGAGAAAAACGAACTTCAGCTATACACATTTCAGGGGGAGCCCCGTATGTGTTGGTTGTCTTGTTTCTTATTTTGTGCAGGGATTCAAGCTTCCAAGAGCACCTCGATGACTTTTGACGAACCGTGATCCCGTGTACCCGTCTTCCCGGTTCTATCCTAAAACTCTCGTGATTCAGTATTTCATATCTTATATGTTCACATTGAAATCACTATAGTTGTCCTTTCCTTAGCAAGATTTAAACAACGTGCACAATGTCCTAAGTGTAGGGGAGTTTACTTCCACATGCTTAAACATTGAGGACAATATTTATATCAAGTGTAGGGGGGACTTCTATCGAAGTAAGTGGTCTTTTCCATGAATTTGCCCTCATTTTAACCGGAAAATTTGTATTTTCGACATTTTTCAAAATTTTTAATCTATTTTGGCCTAGTTGTATAGTTGTATTTTCCTTTGTTATGGTTATTTTCTTTCCTTGCTAGAATAAATTTTCAATAAAGTGGTTTTAAATTTTTCAAAGTCGTGAATGTTTTGACTCAACCCGAGTTTACTTATCTAAGTTTACTCTAGCAAGTATCCTTAACGTGTTTAAGTCAAGTTTTGCTAGGCTTTTATATAGGGAGCTTTAAAACGCGAAAGTCTTAACTCTGATGGGTTAAGAACAAGAACTTTTCGCAAGTTCCTATAATTGATCCTAGAGATTTGTTTATCAAGGGAACTTTAAAATGCGAATTCTAAAACTTGAAAAAGTCTAAGAGTTTGCAAGATCCTATAGACGACTAGAAAACCCAAAACTGTGATTTAATTGGCTAAGCATCCACGAGTCTCTTTCCTTGAGGTTTTAAACTGTGGAGAACGAGAGATGATAGAGTCAATTAGAAGTTTGGGATTCTTTCGTGAATTTATGTGAGTTAATTATGAGCCTATTCTCCCATCGCTTGTTAATAAATTTATCTGCAATAAATAAGGTTGTACGATTTGAAAAGTTACTTAGCTTCTAGCCCAAGATCGTTTAAAAGTTGCTCGGTATTAATTAGAGTTCATAGCCAAGGCATAACTTCTTGAAGCGGGATGCGAAGATCGGCGAGTCCGAAAAGGCCCTAACAAGGCACGAGGGCTACATTTTGTTGCTAAATATCCAAAAGTGATGTGAAGAATCATTTGTCAAAAATCAATATAAAGGATCGAGACACACGACGAAAAGCAAATACTCCCCTAAAGATCATGGAGAAGTCTATCCGAAAAGACCCTAGCAAGGTATAAGGATAAATATATCCAAGTCCTACAAGGAGGCGGATCGTTATATATCAAAGTCCAAAATAAAGATTGGAGAAAAATGAAGAAGTCGTGGTCCAAGTATGAAGAATCTCTAAAAAAAACTTCAAGTGAAGAAATTCCTATTATGAAGAGAAGACCATAATTTCAAGAACGTCTCTCAAAGATTTGAAGTATGAAGTCGCTGCCAAATATCAGTCTGAGAGAGGTCTCAAATCGCGAAGCGAGTTATGCCACGATATGAACTTTATGAGGTCCCGAGAAGCAGTTTTAAAAGATTTTGTCCTTTAGCTAACTATTTATTATCGTCCACTTTATTTTCGGCCTAAATAACTATCGAAATAAGTCAAACAATGCATCCTCGTGATCATTCAAGACAAAAATAAAATATAAGAGATACACCTAGGAATAAGGGAGTCTAAGGGAATAATTGGCCCACATGAATTCGTGTTAGTTTGCTAACTTATAATAACAATGATCTCGTTTTTAAGCTTGGTATGGGGAACGTGAAACTTGAGGATGAAAAACGTTCATGGCCGCCTAAAACCAATGTAAGTCTTTGATTTCTTTACTTGTTCTCTATCTTCTTATTTTCCTTAAATGTTTAGTATTTAATAAAGGCCAAGGTGGGTTATTTATGATGAAGAATGTAAACCGTGCTTTAAAATTAATGTATTGCATGAGGGGATTGCAATGGTCAAGTGTAGGGGATTTAATAAGTGTGAAAACACTTATCCTTTTATCACTTATTTCCAATAATAACAAGACCAAAACGTGTATTTTGGGTCGTAGAAGTCGGAAGTATGCGTGGTTTGTGTTTTTATTGTGTTTTAGGACCAAAAGATGAAAAAGGAAGAAAACACGGGCTTTCACGGGCTTTTATCGAAGAAAACGAGAAAAGACGAAGTCAAGAGATCAAGAGTGCTTAAAGAACGGATGTCCAAGACCTATTCTGAAGATTTATCGAAGAAAAAGTCTAAAGACGGAAGTTTAATGAAGTCAAAGAACTCAAGTCTAAATTAAAGAAGAAAAATTATTAAGACAAGTTCAAATCCCGAGACGACGTCGAGAAAAGACAAAGAATTAAATCGAGTCGAGAAGAAAAGAAAGAAGGAAGCACACCACACATGCACTTCCCACTTTGCCTATAAATACCCTCCTAATCACATTAGGAGGGTGGTTAGCTAGTTGCACTTTTAATTTTTCCTTTCTAGCTTTTTAGAGAGAGAAATTTCTAAACTTTCTCTCACTAAGTTTTTCATCTTTCCTTTCTTTTAAGCCTTCATTAATCTTTGTATTTGAGTCTCTTTAATCAAAAGTTTAAGTTTAAGTTTGTGTTCTTTAATCTCCTTCTACATTTCTTGGTTTACTTTATCTTTTGATCCGAATTGCATACTTCATTCGTTTGATTTGATGTTTTCGTGATTAAAGGTTAATCTTCCTTGTTTACACATAAGCTCTTACATGTATAAATTGTAAGCTGTTAGTGCTTATTGGCTTATTTCAAGTTTTAGCTTATTGGTTCTCGGATTTCTCGAAGGTTTTAGTCATTTTAAGGTTCCTTTCATAAGTTTATGATCTTGTATGTTTTGAAAGTTGCAAAATTTAAGCTTTTTGAGTTATTTAAAATTCGGATAAAGTAGCTTATTATACGTGCTTATTGAGTTTTCAGCTTACCGTCAATTTCGGATTAATATTGCATTCCATCGCAATACTAGGGATTCAGACATTCCGATGGCTGCTTGTGCTTATCGCAATAACCCATTGTGGTTTTACTTTGCGATAGTTGGTCATTTCCCCCTAATTCCTATCTGGGATTGCGATCGCTCATTGCGATCGCATATTTCGACGGAACTAAGGTCCTTGTTAAGACGAAACTCTGACCAATTTTAGTTTACAACTTTCCGATCTGCACATTGCGACAAAGGTATTTGGATTATTCCGATCTGACATTGCGATCTAGGACATTCCGATTGTGATCATTGCGACAGAACCATATTCCGACAGATTGTATTTGACATTCCGACAGCTTTACATTTGGTTATTCCGATGGGTATTCAGATTGATATTCCGATGGTTTGTTTTGATATTATTCTGATGGTTATGACTTTGGTGCATTCCGATAGAGATGATTTGCAACATTCCGATAGAACATGTTTTTAAGTTTTAAAGTTTTACAAAGAGTTTTTCTAAATAGCTTCTAGTTTAAATTCTTAAAACCTTCTAATTTCACTCAACGACATTTTCATACTTGCTTGTAGTTTAAATTAGATAACCAAACCAAACCATTCTCTTGTTCACCAAAAGATAATTGAGTCGCACTTTAGACTGGAAATCAATTCGAAGAGATCGGACGATAAATATTTTATACTTGGTGTAAAAATCCAAGTATTACAAGGCTTCCGTGATCTTTCAGGCAAGTTTGTTAAGTCCGGCTGTACAACAGCTTTAGACGTTGTACCCTGGGAAACAGACGGCGAATCTGTTTTAAGGGAAGCGTGTTAAACACGTGCCTCGTCTTTGTTTTACTGCTTTCTTCATTACTATTAATTACTTTCTGTCATTTAAATTATGTCAATTTAATTTCTGTTATTTTATTGTAAATTCGATTTTATAATAAAAGTGTACACCTTTTCCTACATACTACATGTCTTTCAAAAACTATCATTATGATTCTTCACTTATATAGTGTATACATAATTATTTGATAATGTTACTGATAGGTGTAGAAATACGTGTTTAGGAAAACAACGTATAAATGCGGGTAAGTATTAATCGACACGATTTAGGAAAACCGTGAAGACGAATAAATTCCAAGTTCGTTCTCGAAGGAGGTGTGTGTATTAATGTGCCAATATATATAAAATAACAATGTTTGGATTAGTGACGTTTTTGTTTTAGAAAGAGAAAAAGTAAAGACGAGCTACGACTACGATTAAACTACGACGTAATGACGTAAAACGCGAACGTAAATACGTAAAATGCGACAAAATTAAAAACAAAACCTAAAAATTAATTAAAAGCTAAAACTAAGTCTTAAATAATATAAATAAGAATAAAAATCCAACAAATATATTTTAAAACCTTTTATTATTTAAATATTCAATTTTTAATGCTAATTAAAGCCCAAAAATTAAATATAATTAACAAAATGCCCAAAATATTAATTTATTGAACTAATAACTAACTCATATTATTTAAAGACTAAAAACTATTTTTCCTAAATTTTAAAAACTATTTTTCTATTTTTTAATCACTAAAAACTATTTTTAAATTAAAATAATCCTAAATAATAATTAAATAATGTCAAAATTAATTTGATAATTTTAAAAATCCTAAATTACCCTAATGAACAGTAGAAAATTGAAAAAGTTTGAAAAATGTAAAATTTTTCACTAAAAGACAAAACAGATTAATAATTAAACCCTAATTAAACTAATTAATTATAAAAAATAATTAAAAAAGTGAACAGTGAAATATTTTTAAACTAAAAATCTTAAACTAATTTTATAAGTCTAGGAAAAATTTTAAAAGTGAAAAATAATAACTTTCTACACTAAATGACAAAAACTGAATAATAAAAAGTTAATTAAAATAGCTAAATTATAAAAAAAATAGCAAATGAACAGTAACCTAAAAATAAATTATACTGAAAAATCAAGAATTAAAAAAGAAAAATAATGGAAAAAGATTGAAAGTCTAAAACCTATTTTACTTCACTAAAGACAAAAAAAGTAAAACTGATAGTGACACTTAGCTTGTTTTCTGTCTTTTAGCTAAGCAGTGGGAATAGCAAAGCTAGCAGTGGGAAAGGAGTTCCCACTGCTTGTATTAAAAACGGGTATGGTGCTTCTTTGGCCTAGAACTTGTTCAATTGTTGATGATTTTTGGCAACAAGGGCACCCCTACACTCAGTGGAGTGTAGGGAGTCAGATTAAACTATGAAACACACAAGCACAAAACAGATTTCACACACAAAATGGCTAAAACCAGTTACTGTAGCTAAGGGGGGGGGGGGGGGGGCTGTGGACTTTTGCTGATCTAAATGGTTACTATGGTGAGTTTCAAGCTTCCATATCTTGTTTAGAACACAACCAAACTATTATTAACTGACTACAAGTCTTACTTAACCTATCCCTTACCTATATGCAAGATTTCCAAGTCTAGACTTCACAAAAAATAGGCAGAAAATGGCATCACAGATTTCTAGCAGATTATATGAAAGAAAACTAGCAAACTGAGCTCAAAGCCAAACCAAACTGATAATGACCATTTACTTAAGCTATCTTAACAAAAGAAAGTAATTTAGACCAGTGTTTGACTCAATTGATTTCACCAATTTTAGTTAAACCCTAAATCCAAACACCCCCTTACTAATCTGAAATCTAAAGTTAACAAAGAGATTGCTTACAAACTTAAACCTAACTGATTAATCTTTGCTCAAACACGCACAAAGACCTATATTGAGCATAATCAACAGATAAATAAACAAAAAAAAAACACAGATTCCACAAATACACATAAGCATCACATAAAGTCAAGTCTTTCAACTTATTTGGGTTCAAGCCATACCTTAAATTGGCTGATGCCTTCAAACAAGTGAGTATGAGAGAGCTTATGGAAGCTTATGGAAAGGTGGAGCAAGATGTTGATGTAGAGAAGCAGTGTGGGGACCACAGCAGTCCCAAACACACCCAAAATGTCTTCAAACTTGAATTTTTTGAACCCTTGGGGCTTTGTTGAGCTGCCAAAAAGAAAACAAGAGAGAGTTGGCTGTTCACAAGAGCTAAAAAGCTATGAAGCTAGCTTATTGATTAAGCTAGCTTATAGCTTTTAGCTTAAAGCTTATAAAAATGACAGTCTTAAAAAAAACTGCTTTCTTTCTCAAAACTAATAAATCCCACTGAAACTTTGTAAAACCTTGCCACAAAACTGATTCCTAAATGATCAATCCACTTTCACTTCATAATCATTTATTTATCAAGCTTTTGAACAATTTTCAACACAAACACTTACACTAAAACGAACTTCTGAGATTACCTTGAAACGTGTCAAACCTTGGAAAACCTTTACACTAATTGCAAGTTAAAAATAAAGATTATACTAAAGAACAGATAAAAAAAGGGAACTCAGTATTGCAATTTTAAATTCATTTCATTTTCATTAATTTGAAAGTAAAATACAAAAAAACTGGAACCAAGCTATAGGTGTCACAAACGACCCTATTTATACAACTAAAAGGAAAATTCTAGAATTACAAAACCCTAATACATGAAAGACCTAAGATGCCCTTGAATTTAAAATTGGTCTTGAGTCAAATCTGCTCACATGTGATTGTCCTTGATAGCCAGCTGTGTTTGAATGATCTTGGACATATATTTGGTCATTTGGGAGCAAGGAAATGCATCAAAACCGTTGATGGAGTCAGAAGATTCGAGTTTGCCATTTTAAGAGGGGCAGGGGAGGTTCGTGGGGCCCCCTATGGTCACGAGGTGGGCTGGTTTATGGGTGGGTTTGGTTTATGGGACCTTTAATTAGGTAACCGGAGATAATCAAAAAGAACCCCCTTGTTTTAATCAATAAGCGGATTAGGGTTTATAGGTGGGAAGAAGGGGTGATTAAGGAGTTGATGATGAACAGTGGGGTGTTTCACTCCCTAATATGTAATAAAAAAACGAGATTTAAAAAGTTTGCCTGGGGTTTGACCCTGATTAAAATAAACTGGGTATAAGAGGTTTTGGGCCGGGTATTGGTTTTAGGGTGGGCTTTTGGTGGGTTTGACTGGGTTAATGGTGGGTTTTGACCGGGTATGGGTTTGTTTTTAACAGGTTTGCCCCTTTGTCTTCCACAATGTCTTCATAATAAGTTTAGCAGCTCTATACTCAATCTCCTTTTGTTAATAAGTTTGCTGGTCTTGTCATTTTTGGCACAATGTATTAGCAAACTTTTACCAAGGGTGTAAAATGCACAATTTGCATTCTTCAAGGGCCAAAATGGTATATTCTTGAAACATAAGGGACCCTATTGTAATATTTGAGATTTTCAGGGGTATTAAGTGACAAGTCTTCAATAATTGAGGGACCATTCTTGCCAATTCTTCAAACTTCAAGGACTTGAATAGAAATTCATGATTCGGGTCCGGTTCTTTGTGCGGCTTCGTTTCCCGTGTTCGTTTTTGCTTGATTCCTTTGATCTTTTGGTGAATTCACGATATCCGTACCTGAAATACACAATGAACAAACACAGGCATATATTGGGTATTTTGACGATATTTTAAGCGTTTTAAGCCCGATTTGGACGATAAGACTATGTATAAATACAGTCTCATCACTCCCCCATACTAAACCATTGCCGTGTCCCCACGTAATGCTAGAATTAAGTATCGTAGCACTTCCAAAGTTCATTTTATGATGACATTTATTCAAGACATAAATTTAAATAAACTACTACATGCGTTTTAGACATAATGTATTGTTTTCATCACGAGAATGTGACTTTTGGGATCATAGAACAAGAACACGTGAATGCTTCGTTAGAAATAATTTCGTCGTCCTCGATTTTCACCCAATTCCATGCTAAGCGTGTAACGAGATCATTGTTATTATAAGTTAGCAACACGAACACATCTCATGAGTGTTAATTACGAACCTAAACTCCCTTATTCCTACTTGGTATCTCTTATATTTTATTTTGTCTTAATGATCACGAGGATACATCATTGACTTATGCGTGAATAGAGATTAAGTCTGAAAATAGAAACTTAACGGTGTAGCCAAAATCATTAAATCAATAATTCATCCTAATAGACAACGATGTCAAAAAATTAAGTCAACAAGAAGGATCGATAAACACGGTTTTATAACGGTTTTGAACATGAGACTTATTACCAAGACTTTTATACGCCCCCTAACGGAAGGGCCTTATTATCTTTGGTTTACCTCCATCTTTTATTCAACTTCGCCATGAAGCTTTTTATTATGACTTCGGTCTTTCCTTGCCTTTTATTATCCGCCTCATCGGTGGTTTTATTAGCCAAAGACGTATATCCTCACGCTAAAGCGAATTTTGGATCTTTAAAGCTTCAAAGATTAAGGCTTGATTCACTTTCAATTTGGGCATAGATTTTTCGGCCTTGTGAGCTTCAAATTTTTGCTTAATTTAGGTGAGCACTTGAAATCTTATTATTAGGTGAAGCTTTCGATTATTCGGGTGCCAATACTTCAAAACCGTGACGCTGGCGATACCTTAATGTTTTCCCAATTTAATTACATGGAAGCTACCAAAACAAATTAGAAACCCAACAATAGTGACTAAACCGCCAAATCAATATTTATTAACAATTTATTATGCAAAAGCGTTGGGAGAATAAGCTAATAATTACTACACATAAGATTGTGACGATTACGAGACTTATAAATAACTCTATCATTTCTCGTCCTCATTTAAGAGACTTAGCCTAAAAAGTTAAGGAATCGAAACTAAGTGCTCAACACGCACGGTCGAGTCAAAAATTACTCTCGTTCTCACCATCGGAAAACCTACATTCGTGTCTTAAACACTTATGAAGAACAAGAAAAATTTTAAAATTTGGCCATTTTTAGCCTTATTTTGCATAAAACGATAACAAAAAGATGAATATTGGATTGCGTGTTGACGTAAGCAAGGTGAAGTATCTACTCACCCCCCCCATACTAAAACTAAACATTGTCCTCAATGTTTCGAGTCTAGGGGTGTAAACACCCCCATACTAGAGACGAAGTCGAATGCTTAATCTCGAGCATGGAAAGGGTAAAACGAACAACCTATAGTCGTTTATGAATTATGCTAATAAGATAAACGTTAGAACATAAAAGGATATCATCGGATATCGGAATCTCCAAAGGCAACGATCGAAGCTCGAGTGATCCGTAAAACGAACACGAGAGGCTTCAATGATGACGATGAACCTAATGAATCACAATCACAAACAACCACGAAACAAAGGTAGGAAGAGCACAAGTCCCCTCGTTACGTTAACTAAGAAAGCGATAATATTTACAAGGATAAGCATGAGAATCCCCCACGAGGCACCTTGTTTTTGATAACCGAGTCAAAAGCTCGACTCGAATCCCCATAAATGTGATCATTTAGGGATAATCTTGGTTTGGTCATTTTTGGTGGGGCTTACATGATAAACAAGGCCCAAAAGTACATGGAGTACTTTAAAAACCCGATAAACGTATACCGGGGTCAAAGATAGCGTCCTCGTTTTCGGATGAAAGACGAAACAACGCTACTTCAACACAAACCCCAAAGGGGTAGAAGAAAAGAGATGAGAAGTAGAAAGGTGGGGCAATGGGTAAGTCAACATAATGAGCTACTCGAGGTAGACTCACACCAAGCAAATAGATACGATTTCCATTTATTGCATCGGTGGAAGACCGAGATTTCCCTTTACAAGCAATTCCGGGTTCGTAAATCTCGTCCTCGATGGTAAAGTGTGAAGGAACATTTGGGGCTTCCCCCATACTAAAACCACACCAACCGTCGTCAAAAGGAGTAGTCGAGGTGGTAGCACTCATGAAACGCGGTGATGACGGAGTTAAACATGTAGAAAAATCATTTAAAACATTTTTAAAATCATTTCCTTTTTCATCGTTTAAAAACTCTTTATGAAAACCCGATTGAATAATGTCGAAAATATTTGGCGTGTCAAATTCAAAATTAGTCGCGCTAAAAATTCTCACATTTAAGTCTTTGGCGGGAGGGGGTGGCGGATTATATAAGTTCTCAAAACGTTTGTCAATAAAGAACACCGCCCCCTCGGGGTCTACATACTCGTCATCCTCATGAACGTCGATCTCATCGATTTCTTCATCAAAGATAGGCTTGTCAAACCATGGTTTGTCATTCCCCTCCTTGAGTATCTTAGAAACTCTCTCGAAAAGATCACGATCAAGCACGAAACCGTCATTCTTTTGTGGGGATCGTTGATAAGTTAGATCCTCACGAATGTGGTAAACGTCATTCTCAAATGAGGAGTGTTGATTAGGTAACTCCTCGAGAATGGGATTTTTAGTGGTCACATGAGTTGGTTCGTCGTCGAAAATAAGACGTTCCAACTCATTAAGTTCATCCTTGATTTTGGAAAGGTCGACCTCACTCGTAGGTGGAAGTGAAGGCATAAGAGCTAGCTCTCGTTCAATGATTTCCTCAATCTCGGGATCAAACTCATAATCATCGTACTTCACATGTTTCTTCTTAGGAGAATCAAAAATAGCATGTGGATTTCTAAGTACGTGATCAAGCTCGGCAAAATCGCCATCGTCATCGTCAAAGAAAGAGTCGATGTGAGCACTCACAACCATGGACTTACAAGCCGAATGACTATGCTTAGGTGACTTTTCTAAGACGAGAGGATCGATGTCGATAAACCCTTTAGCCTCAACGGGTGTTGGGCTAGGCAAAGGAGGCACTTCGATGTAGTTAGAAGTTGAAGCCTCAAAGACGTGGTCCTTCGAAGGTGGTGAAGACGAGCCCATATTGGTCTTTGTCGTGATGGCACTAACGTCGCCCTTCGGAATTGGTGGTTCACTTGTTTCGCAAAAAACATCCCAAAGTGAGTTTTCATCCATAAATTTACACATACCCTTTTGAATTAGGTACACGTATTCTTTATCATTAAAATCATCATCTTTAAAACCATTTTTCTTAATTCTTTCAAAACATGCATCAAGCTTTATTCTTTCCGCTAAAGTAAACATTTTGAAATCATTAGAATTTGAATCATTAGGTTTTGAAACCTCGGTTTTTTCATTCTCATTAAACCCTTGGGATTTTCTAGCGAAAAAGTCTATTTTCTCGTCCCCATATCTCATAGTAAGTCTCCCCTCGTGAACATCGATTACGGTTCGAGCCGTCGATAAGAATGGTCGGCCTAAAATAATGGGACATTTAGGGTCCCACTCATAATCGGATATAACAAAATCCGCGGGAAAAACAAACTTTCCAATCCTAACATAGACATCCTCGGCTATTCCAATTGGTATAAGTGGAGTACAATTTGCAAGCTCGATAGTCATGTTTGTGGGGGTAAGCGAAGGCAATCTCATCAATTTCCAAAGAGAATGAGGCATGAGATTGATGCTAGCACCTAAATCGGCAAGGGCTAAACATCCCTCAATCTCGGAAAAATCACAAGGTAATAGAAATTGGCCCGGATCCTTTTCCTTTCTCGGCATACGCCTTTTGGGTTTTTTAAGAAGGATCGAAGCACAAGTTTCTTCAAGGGTTACTTTGGTGAGGTCGACAAAGCTCTCTTTTTGAACCGTAGATGGAATTTGAGGTACACGAGGGTGTGCACTCTTTTCCTTGGTCGCCACGTTCACCCCATCGACTTTAGAACAAGAAGACGTCTTAGAAGTCGAGGGTTGAGAGGGATAAACAACACGGAATCCTTCAAGGTTAGGGGTAATCACACGACCTTTCTCACAAGACGAGGCGGCTTTACATTGTTCTTTCGGATTAGCAACGGTGTCACTAGGTAACGAACTCGATGACGCACCCGAGGACTTGTTCATTATGGCCGAAAACATCTTTTTTATGTCAATTTGCCCTTGCTCAATCTTCGTGTTTTGCAATTTCAATGTATTAGAAAAGTCGTTTTTCAAAGTACCAATTTCTCCCTCTAATCGTCTCATATTAGCCTCATTCGTTTTCATGTAATTTTGAAAATCGTTTGACGAACTATTTTGATTTGAATTAAAGTTCCCTTGGTTTTGATTACTTCTTTGAAAATTTCCTTGATTACCACTTGAAAAATTGTTACCTTGATTGTTGTTGTTTGAAAAATTCGAGTTTTGATTATTGTCTCGATTTTGCCAAGTTATATTACGACCTTGATTATAACCTCCTTGATTTTGATTCGAAAAATTTCCTTGTTGATTATTTCCTTGAAAATTGTTTCGATTTTGATTTGAAAAATTGTTGCCTTGGTTATAATTGCCTTGTTGTGATGGACCCGCGTTATGTTGATTTTGAAAATTGTTGTTTCCATTTAACGCACTTACATTCGACGTTTGGCCATCCGTAGCCGCACACTCGTAATAATTATGAGGTCCACCACAAAACGTACACGAAACCTCAACCGCTTTCACCGTAGCGGGAGCGTCTTTCTTTTGCATCTCAACGAGAAAAGACGTAAACACATTCGTCAACTTATCGACTTTTGCATCAACTCTCTCAATGTCGCGATTAGAACTACTAACATTGGCAACATTGGCAACACTCGGTGCGTTGCGGAGTTGGTAAACCTTGGATCGGTTTTCGATAATTATCAAAGCATCTCTCGGAGTCTTACACAAAAAGTTGCCACCGGCGGCGGAATTCAACGAGTCTTGTTCGTGAAAATTAAGACCGTTGTAAAACGTATCGATTTGGTGCAACTCGGAAAAACCATGGTGAGGACATTGCCTAAGCAATTCCTTAAAACGATCCCACGCGTCTCTAAAAGATTCATTCGGTTTTTGCTCAAATTTCGTAATCTCATTCTTGAAAAACGTTGTCTTAGACGGTGGGAAAAAATAATTAACGAACTTGGAAACGAGATCCTTCCACGTAGTTATGGAATTAGGTGGCTCTTTCTCGTACCAATCCTTGGCGGCACCATCGAGCGAGTACGGACAAAGCATAATCTTGACGACATCGGTGTCGACGTTCTTAAACTTGCTCGTGGCCAAAAGACGATCAAAATTCCGAATATGGTCGTGAGGATTATCGGCTTCACGACCTCGAAACTTCGTAGCTTGGATCAACGAAAGCATTCCGCTCTTAATCTCAAAATTCTCCGCCTCGATAGCGGGAATTACGATCGCGTCTCCATAACCCTCGGTGGGCGCTTGGAGCAATTCCATCATAGAACGATTGTCGGCCATCTCCTCTACGGTTTCTTCAACAACGATATTAGGAACGTCGGTTTCTAATTCTCGTCTACGTCGTCGATTCCTTCGATTACGATTGCGTCGATTCGAAGCTTCACTAGAATTGGAATAGTCCTTCGATCGAGTGCGCATGCACTAAGCGTAGAATGGGTGGTAGCAAAGAAGATTCTTTTTGCGGTTTTTCGATTTTTTCAATTTTTTTGGTTTTTGATTGGTTTTTTAATTTTTTTTTGGATTTTTGTTGTATTACGTAGACACAAATCTACAAATCTCTCCTCGAATCGACTTTCTCGATTAAAGGAGCCTCAAAGAATGAAAACGATCACGTGGAGTGAACGTTCTCGATGACTTTAGAACGTTGGTGGAACACCAAAACGTTCAAGAGGGTTTAATCTTGAAAACACAAGCAAATATAATATACGTAGATAATACTTGGGCGGCAAACCCTCGATTATCCCTCTTTCTCAAAACACGCACAAGCAAGCGGAGGAAACGAGGCGGCGCGAAGCACTTAAGAGCCTTTTTCCTTTAGGTCGTGAAATACAACCGCCTTATACCCACCTTATAGTTTGTGTTAATCGAAATTAAGCCTCACGAAAGTATTTATCTATTTTGCCTTTAACTTTTGCTTTGGATTCGAATACAATGATCGAGTGATGAAATCCCGAATCAAGGTTGCGTTTTCACGCTTTTGGAGTACTTGTATATTTATTTGTTCTTACGTAGTACAATATAGTAATATATTCACAATAAAAACGAAAACCAATATATCTACAATATAGTAAAGATTGATTTGTGTTTAATTTAGGAAAATTAAACACGATTTATTTGGATATTATAATATAATAGATAAAAATAACAAAAATGAGTATGTACGATATTCACGCTTTCCAAAAAAATGAAAAGCAAAAACGCACTACTCACACAAACACGTTACTAATAATAATGGCACACTAAACACCTCCCCGGCAGCGGCGCCAAAATGATAGGTGTAGAAATACGTGTTTAGGAAAACAACGTATAAATGCGGTAAGTATTAATCGACACGATTTAGGAAAACCGTGAAGACGAATAAATTCCAAGTTCGTTCTCTAAGGAGGTGTGTGTATTAATGTGCCAATATATATAAAATAACAATGTTTGGATTAGTGACGTTTTTGGTTTAGAAAGAGAAAAAGTAAAGACGAGCTACGACTACGATTAAATTACGACGTCATGACGTAAAACGCGAACGTAAATACGTAAAATGCGACAAAATTAAAAACAAAACCTAAAAATTAATTAAAAGCTAAAACTAAGTCTTAAATAATATAAATAAGAATAAAAATCCAACAAATATATTTTAAAACCTTTTATTAATTAAATATTCAATTTTTAATGCTAATTAAAGCCCAAAAATTAAATATAATTAACAAAATGCCCAAAATATTAATTTATTGAACTAATAACTAACTTATATTATTTAAAGACTAAAAACTATTTTTCCTAAATTTTAAAAACTATTTTTATATTTTTTAATCACTAAAAACTATTTTTAAATTAAAATAATCCTAAACAATAATTAAATAATGTCAAAATTAATTTTATAATTTTAAAAATCCTAAATTACCCTAATGAACAGTAGAAAATTGAAAAAGTTTGAAAAATGTAAAATTTTTCACTAAAAGACAAAACAGATTAATAATTAAACCCTAATTAAACTAATTAATTATAAAAAATAATTAAAAAAGTTAACAGTGAAATATTTTTAAACTAAAAATCTTAAACTAATTTTATAAGTCTAGGAAAAATTTTAAAAGTGAAAAATAATAACTTTCTACACTAAATGACAAAAACTGAATAATAAAAAGTTAATTAAAATAGCTAAATTATGAAAAAAATAGCAAATGAACAGTAACCTAAAAATAAATTATACTGAAAAATCAAGAATTAAAAAAGAAAAATAATGGAAAAAGATTGAAAGTCTAAAACCTATTTTACTTCACTAAAGACAAAAAAAGTAAAACTGATAGTGACACTTAGCTTGTTTTCTTTCTTTTAGCTAAGCAGTGGGAATAGCAAAGCTAGCAGTGGGAAAGGAGTTCCCACTGCTTGTATTAAAAACGGGTCTGGTGCTTCTTTGGCCTAGAACTTGTTCAATTGTTGATGATTTTTGGCAACAAGGGCACCCCTACACTCAGTGGAGTGTAGGGAGTCAGATTAAACTATGAAACACATAAGCACAAAACAGATTTCACACACAAAATGGCTAAAACCAGTTACTGTAGCTAAGGGGGGGGGGGCCTGTGGACTTTTGCTGATCTAAATGGTTACTATGGTGAGTTTCAAGCTCCCATATCTTGTTTAGAACACAACCAAACTATTATTAACTGACTACAAGTCTTACTTAACCTATCCCCTACCTATATGCAAGATTTCCAAGTCTAGACTTCACAAAAAATAGGCAGAAAATGGCATCCAGATTTCTAGCAGATTATATGAAAGAAAACTAGCAAACTGAGCTCAAAGCCAAACCAAACTGATAATGACCATTTACTTAAGCTATCTTAACAAAAGAAAGTAATTTAGACCAGTGTTTGACTCAATTGATTTCACCAATTTTAGTTAAACCCTAAATCCAAACACCCCCTTACTAATCTGAAATCTAAAGTTAACAAAGAGATTGCTTACAAACTTAAACCTAACTGATTAATCTTTGCTCAAACACGCACAAAGACCTATATTGAGCATAATCAACAGATAAATAAACAAAAAAAACACAGATTCCACAAATACACATAAGCATCACATAAAGTCAAGTCTTTCAACTTATTTGGGTTCAAGCCATACCTTAAATTGGCTGATGCCTTCAAACAAGTGAGTATGAGAGAGCTTATGGAAGCTTATGGAAAGGTGGAGCAAGATGCTGATGTAGAGAAGTAGTGTGGGGACCACAGCAGTCCCAAACACACCCAAAATGTCTTCAAACTTGAAATTTTTGAACCCTTGGGGCTTTGTTGAGCTGCCAAAAAGAAAACAAGAGAGAGTTGGCTGTTCACAAGAGCTAAAAAGCTATGAAGCTAGCTTATTGATTAAGCTAGCTTATAGCTTTTAGCTTAAAGCTTATAAAAATGACAGTCTTAAAAAAAACTGCTTTCTTTCTCAAAACAAATAAATCCCACTGAAACTTTGTAAAACCTTGCCACAAAACTGATTCCTAAATGATCAATCCACTTTCACTTCATAATCATTTATTTATCAAGCTTTTAAACAATTTTCAACACAAACACTTACACTAAAACGAACTTCTGAGATTACCTTGAAACGTGTCAAACCTTGGAAAACCTTTACACTAATTGCAAGTTAAAAATAAAGATTATACTAAAGAACAGATAAAAAAAGGGAACTCAGTATTGCAATTTTAAATTCATTTCATTTTCATTAATTTGAAAGTAAAATACAAAAAAACTGGAACCAAGCTATAGGTGTCACAAACGACCCTATTTATACAACTAAAAGGAAAATTCTAGAATTACAAAACCCTAATACATGAAAGACCTAAGATGCCCTTGAATTTAAAATTGGTCTTGAGTCAAATCTGCTCACATGTGATTGTCCTTGATAGCCAGCTGTGTTTGAATGATCTTGGACGTATATTTGGTCCTTTGGGAGCAAGGAAATGCATCAAAACCGTTGATGGAGTCAAAAGATTCGAGTTTGCCATTTTAAGAGGGGCAGGGGAGGTTCGTGGGGCCCCCTATGGTCACGACGTAGGTTGGTTTATGGGTGGGTTTGGTTTATGGGACCTTTAATTAGGTAACTGGAGATAATAAAAAAGAACCCCCTTGTTTTAATCAATAAGCGGATTAGGGTTTATAGGTGGGAATAAGGGGTGATTAAGGAGTTGATGATGAACAGTGGGGTGTTTCCCTCCCTAATATGTAATAAAAAAACGAGATTTAAAAAGTTTGACTGGGGTTTGACCCTGATTAAAAATAAACTGGGTATAAGAGGTTTTGGGTCGGGTATTGGTTTTAGGGTGGGCTTTTGGTGGGTTTGACTGGGTTAATGGTGGGTTTTGACCGGGTATGGGTTTGTTTTTAACAGGTTTGCCCCTTTGTCTTCCACAATGTCTTCATAATAAGTTTAGCAACTCTATACTCAATCTCCTTTTGTTAATAAGTTTGCTGGTCTTGTCATTTTTGGCACAATGTATTAGCAAACTTTTACCAAGGGTGTAAAATGCACAATTTGCATTCTTCAAGGGCCAAAATGGTATATTCTTGAAACATAAGGGACCCCATTGTAATATTTGAGATTTTCAGGGGTATTAAGTGACAAGTCTTCAATAATTGAGGGACCATTCTTGCCAATTCTTCAAACTTCAAGGACTTGAATAGAAATTCATGATTCGGGTCCGGTTCTTTGTGCGGCTTCGTTTCCCGTGTTCGTTTTTGCTTGATTCCTTTGATCTTTTGGTGAATTCACGATATCCGTACCTGAAATACACAATGAACAAACACAGGCATATATTGGGTATTTTGATGATATTTTAAGCGTTTTAAGCCCGATTTGGACGATGAGATTTTGTATAAATACAATCTCATTAGTTACTGTGTTGCATTTTGGTATTGTTCAAATAACAACATGTTAATCTAGTTACTGCTTAAGTACATTTCTTTCCTTTCTTGATAAGATCAACTACTTTTAAAGTATCAGTCGTCCCAAAAAAGATTACTTTCAAAGTATCAAACTGTTATACCGAAAAGTTTGATGTTTTTTTCTCGACCAACATCATCACCAACCCAATGTAATAACACATCCACATCAACATCAAAATATATTTTACCTAAACACAACAAGTATCTATACAAAAGCAAAAATATCAAACACATACGAAAACAACTTGTTGGGTCAGTATTTACTGACCCTGAAGCAACTCTAGGATTTGAATATAAAATCCCCCTAAGTGTTTTTATGTTCAGCAGAAAGGTGACTCTGCTGAAGCATGACCAGAGGAACAAAGATTCCTAATAAATAATGTTTTGTTGAAGGATGTTCAGCTTTCCTTTTCCAGTGAACATAGAAGACAGAGGAGACTTTGCTTCAAATACTAGGCGGTCTAGTTGCTGAAGAACGAGTCCTAAAGAAGAGCTTTCAGTTTAGTTTGGCTTGACAATACTAAACTCAATGATGTTGATCTCCTCTATAATACTGAAGACACTTCAATATTCTAAAGGTTTACATAAGGCGGAAAAAGATTTACTTTAAGTCAAAGTAAGAATGGGTTGCTTGTATAGTTATGTATAAGTACAACCTTTATCTTTTCTTAGATTAGTTTATTAGTCCTTTGTACTATTTATCCAGCATGGGCATCGACCACCCATTGGATAAACACATGCATGGGAACATATGAATGTAAACCATAATATGCTTCTCCTATAAAAGGAAAGCATATTGGAGAGAAATGGCTAACCTTTGGATTAGAAAGATAGTATCTTCTAACAACAATTTCTCTCAACATTAACCAAACCATATAGCAAAAAGCTTATGAACGTTTTGGTTAAGACTTAAACTCTTAACTTCGGTTAGAAGTCTAAGTAGAGGAGATCACCCCACATTGTCATTCAACCACTTTGTTATTCCTAAACAAAGTGGGCTATAGATTCTTTATTGAGTTTTAATAAAAGTCTATAAGTTGAAAAGTTAACTGGTATTGTTGTCTTATTTGTTCTTAGTTCTTATTAATTGATAAAATAACACACTTGAATCTTATTAGCAAGTTACTACTTAAGGTTGATAAGTAGAACGAGTTAAAAGGGACCAACAAGTGGTATCAAAGCAGTTTGATTAATTAAACTCTTATTTTTCCATTAAACTGCTAATTTTAAGGTTTTAAATCAAGATCCAACATGGTTCAAGTTATACCACAAATCCTAGAGTACATGGGTGGCACACTCAATGTTGCTCCTGTTCTAGAGGTAGCAAATTTCACTAATTGGAAGAAAAGGTTCCTTATCCACATGGTTGGAATCGAACACCAATTCCTTGGAATCATTGAAAATGGTCCATTTGTTCCCATGGTTGGGGACAATATAAAACCAGAAGCACATTGGACTGCTGATGAGAGAAAAGCCGCTAACCTAGATCAACGTCTCAAAAGTCTCATCATGTCCGTGCTTCCAGATGATCAAATGAATTTTGTTGTGAATTTCAAGACAACTAAATCTACATGGGAGGACCTTATATTATATCATAAGGGACCCTCTGATGTGAAAGAAACAAGAATAATGGACTTAAAGCTTCAATATAACACCTTCAAAACAAATAAGGGGAAACCCTTACTCAAACTTTCACCTGATATAAAGCACCGATGAATGAATTGGTAAATGATGGTGTTGAACTTTCAAAACTAGAAATCAACACAGTTTTTGTTAATGCATTGCCAAAGAAGTGGATCAATTTTTACCAAAGCTTGAGAAATGCTAATCACATTAAAGATTGTGATCTGGCTTCTCTTTTTGGAAAACTAAAATATGATGAAAGCTAGTTGATATGATTTATGAAGGCTCCAGCAAGAGTAAATCACTAACAATTGTTACACCCTTGTCAACAGCCTTCTTCAGTGAAGCTGTCATTCAAGACTACTATAACACCCCCATTTTACCTTTACGTAACGGAACATTGATTTGGGGTATTACTTCATAGAATAAAAGTCATAATAATAGAAAACAACTCAAAAGAGTGATGAAATCAACTTTCTTTACATACTTTGGGAAATTATCAGGAATACTTGCAGAACGCTCATCTTGATAATCCGATAAAATGAAAATAGGGGGAAGATAGGAATACATATTTTCGGAGACGTCGATAAATCCTAATTTATTATGTGTATTTAAACATAATATTACTTACTTATAAGTATAATCTTTATACTTAAACATAAACATGGTATCATTTATACATTGTTCTAAGGGTAGCAAGTATAGGCATTTACAATACTCTTGTAGCAACACTGGTTTTTGGCACATATGACTTTCTTGAAATTATTTTAAAAGTAGTTATAGTCAAGATTTTAATTATTGTTCTCTATAACCATGGCTCTGAGTACCAATCTGTAAAACCCCCATTTTACCTTTACACAGCGGAACATTAATCTGGGTTATTACTTCATAGAACACAAGTCATGATAATAAAAAACAACTCAAAAGAGTGATGAAATCAACTTTCTTCATATTTCATTGAAAAATTAGAGTTTTACAATATGAGGCTCCCAAAATCTATATCAGTAATTTCAAGCTTGTGCCTCTTCATGCCATCTTTATGCTGCCCCATGCTAACAGTCATAATTTCCTGAAATATATGCTGACAAGTCAACATAAAGGTTGAGCGAATTCATAGGTTTATAATAACAGTTTTGAATACATGTTTACCACTTTGAGCTATGTTACTATTCGTTCACATAAAAGAGTCAATTCTTATTAATCTCATGACATCAAAACTAACAGAATTCACCGAAGTGATCGTCATGACATGAACTCATGACAAGTAACCTACATGTCATAGGTTACCCATTAGTTCTAATAAAGTATGCTCGATTACCCCACGTATAGGTAACACAAACAGGATCCGTTAAACCCAATAGATCTATTTACCCCATTAGAGCACACAAATGTGTTTAATGATTCATGAAATTTGGGAAACAAGTAACAGTTTGGGCACTCGTACAATAACATATTTTAGTAAAATCATATAGTTCAAAAACACATGTATTCTAGTTTTAGTATATATCCCCCTCATGGGTTTTCAAAACATTTACAAAACTTTAATAGTGAGGCTATGAACTCACCTTATGTCTATAGTATCTGAGCTTTAGTCATATATATTTCATTCACAGATAACAACTTGGTCTTACAAACCATAACTTGGTCTCACACAAACTTGGATTAACACATTGTGTATAGTATCAAGTCTTTGATATTTAACTCAATATTGTTATTTATTCTTTAATTAATATTTGGTTGTAATTCTAGCATCATTGTTCGGGCCATCATATTGGAAGCCATTCTATAAACGTTTGAGGAGCGAGGGCACTTTAAATCGTAAACCTAACCACTCAGACAGAACGTAATATCGAGATGGAACATCTTTGTACAAAGCTCCCTACCAACATGATACTTTCGTTACTTCCTCATATTTAAAATTAATCTTCTTTAGTTTCAAAATTGTCAAAAATAGCCCTTTTTATTATACTTTGGTATAATTACATTTTTAACCCCTAAAGTATATTGTTTTATTATTTACAATTTAAACCCTCAATATTTAACATTAGGGACTCAAAATTACCAATATTTATCCTTATATCTTTAAATTTCACAAAATGACACTTTTGGCCCAAAACGGTAAATAGTTTCAAAAATGACAGTTTTAGTCCATATACTTGTAAAAATTACATAACAACCTCAAAAATGGATCAAATTATCTAGGATTTTAAAAAAAAGTTTCAAAACATAGTTATAATCATAATAACATCATTTTTCCAGAATTATATTTTTTGAAATGGGTTTTTGCTTATTATTTCATGTAGATTAAAAACTAGGGTTTTAAGACATCTTTAGCTTATAACTTTCATTTAAAATGATCAAAAGCTCTAATTTCTTTTATATTATCTTCTAACATCATATTATCAGTATAAAAAATCTAAGAAAGTATTATAAAAAGATCAAAGCATAGCTAACAAAGTTATTACCTAGGATGCTCCAAAATGGCTCCTAATTGGATATATGGACTATATCTTCCTCATAACTCTTCAAGAACTCCTAGAACTTATTCCAAAGCTTGCTACTGATCTTAGGGACTTCTTAGAGCTTCATTGGTGGCATAGGAACAAAATGTATAGGTGTAGAAGATTGAAAGTGAGGGATGATTAAAAATGGAACTAAAGACTCCTATTTATACTACTTCTAACCCTTAAGCTCCAAGTTTTTCCCCTAAACGTGTAAGAACCAGGGAGTGGTGACTACGGAATCCTAGGAAAGGTCTATGCAAGTTTATAGAGTCTAGGAACAAAATATCTAAGCTTAAGGACCTTAATATGCCATGAATCTAAATGATAAGAATGAAGATGTGTCATATACAAGTTGGTGATGCACCTACTTGGAAAATATCTCAAAATATCTGGCCTATTTTTAAATTTAGGAGCGAAAGGTTTGAAATGAGATTTTGGATGGAAAATGTAAATCTGGGTCTTAATTAGGGCTTGTAACTTTATACTTTGTAATTTTGGTGATTAAGAGTTTAGGAATGTGATTAGTGATGTATTAGGGTATAACTAGGGTATATACATTGTAATTAAGAAGTTTGGGTCTTTGGTTTGAAGTCTAACAACGGTTTGAAGTGAAATTGGGAAGAAAACCTAGGCGGGTTAGGGTTTCTAATGATCTAGGGCTTAATCCTTGTAAAACTTATTATCCTTTTTTAGCTAATGATTTAAACTCATTTTGTACTTCCTACATTGTCCTCAATGTGTTCATGAAGTCCCTACATTGGTTTTACTAATCCAAAGGGTGAAAATACCCATTTTGACCTAATTTGCAAGCCATGCATTGAAATGTTGTACCTTGTGCTTAAGGGTACTTTTACATTGACTTAATATAATCTTATAACCTTAATGTAATGCTACAAGTGTTTGTATACTTTCCTAAAAGACTAGGTGATGATTTGATGTAGTTTTCTTAATATAAGGGTTTTAGGTCACTAATCCTAATAACTTTCTATCTTGGGTAATTAGGGTTTATATCATCATGAACACTTATAATAGGTCTTATATTATGTGTTTATGACTTCTAAGGATTCTACATTCTTAGCTTAAGGGTTTGTTTAGGTTTATCATGATCTAGGTATAATTATGGGAGCTTAAGATCCTATGCTTTGATAACTTGTACCTTATGATTTATTAACTTGTAACTTGTATTGAAATAAATGTATAATCTTAATATGATACATAGTTGAGTTTTATAATTAGTTGCCAAAGATTAGACTCTAATTCAATGTGAAATGGATTTTATATGCTAATCTTGGTTACTAGGTCTTAACTTGTAATTAGCTTTGGATTAGTGAATATTAGTATTTTCTAATCAATTACCTATCCTTAATATGATAGATTATAATTAGTATATTTTATTTGATACTTGTACATAGATATTATGTAGTTATATGGCATGAAATATTGTTTACCAAGGGTTTCTAGGTGATGATATAGACTATTATGTACATTTACTTGTACTTAGCTTTGTATAGTTTGTTCTTACCATTCTTAGGTATTATTATATATTTAAAGTATAGTTTATAACTTGTTTATAATCCATAGTGACTTATCTATATGTATTCTCCATTCATAGTTTACCATTCTTGAGTTTACAACTCATTTAAAGGGATTCTAGGGTTTCTAAGGGAATTTAGGGCATCATAGTTACATTTGAGATGTTCTTATCAATATGAAACTTATTAGATTACTTTGAGATCTTAGACTTGATATATATACATTGTATTTACAACACATAGGAATATGTTGTAGTGGCAGTTTAAGTTGGGAGATCACATTTATCTTAGCAAGTAAGGTACAAAAGCAAAAAATTCTAGTCAAATTTTCATATTAATACAATCATAACAGATGACAGCTAAGTGAAATTTGAGGATTGTCACAGTCTCTCCCCTTAAAGAAATCTCCTCCCGATATTTAGATAAAGAGTAATGTCATAAAACAGAGATGAGTAAAATCCTTTTGTTTCCAAACATATTCTAGCCCTCTCTCAGGGTTCTATTAATACTTCAATAATCATAAATACAATATAACAGCACATAATTTAGTTTATCATTGAGCGGAAACTCTTTCTTTGGGATGATCAGAGATTCATCAGATCAACGTTTCTTCATATTCGTAATGCATGAAAAGTATCATGAATATTATTGAGTTCATTGGGAAACTTAAGTTAATATGTCACAGTCCAATTTAAAAATCTTTGAATGTTCTAATATACTTTTTCTTGCTTTTCGAATTGAATAATATAGCTAATTTCTTATTCGGAATTCTAATGATTTATTAAGTCAACACATGTCTTATATCGAATATCTTTAAGTCCATTTATAAATTCTTACTAACATAAAGATACGTCCAACTTTATGCAAGGAAGAAATCATAAATTTGGTGATTTAAATTTATTCATTTGACTAAAGAAGCGTCCTAAAATTCCATTATCAAGAAGTGCATCCACGGCTTCTTGTAGCAATTTTTCCTGAGATATTATTAATTCTTCTAGCGTAGCTATACTTGTTGAACTTTCTTTTCTGACAAAATCAACCAAGCCTAACCTTCAATATATATATTATACTCTTAAATTTTCTTCTTACGTCGGCGTATGTAAGACGTCCTGTATATAATATCTAAGAATACGATTTCTAGTGATGAATGACATTAAAATAGAAGACGTTATTTTATTTTTTACAACATGTATAGGATACATGATAATTTTACCGAACATATAGCTTATAAGGCCTCTTGCCCTTTTCCTAATCCAACGACCTACTATGTTGAAGATCCGACACAAGATGGTGCAAAGTTTTGTGTGATGCAGAGTGAATTTCATACACAGAAGAAAATTTCCATCATATTCACCGTAGGTTGGATTTATAATTCTAAGTTCCAGTTTACTAGAATCTATGGACGTTCTTTCACTATCGGGTTTACGCTTAAAAATATTTTGATTTTTGCACCGGATTGGGCTTAAGTACCTTGTTCATTAACACTTTAGGTAGAGGTAAATGACTTTTTCCAATATATTGGGATTTTGGAAGTGGTAATCTTTCTTCGAAATCTTCGATTAAATTCCTTAATAAATTTTTCTAACAAAACCTTCTGATGGAGTCTCCTTAATAGAATTTCAGATGAAATTCCATGACATAATTCCATGATAAAATCTTCTGATGAAGGCTTTTATCATTCTACGGAATAGGATCTAACTCTACTAACGCTTGAAATTTCCCCGTGTATGTCTCGAGGTTATTTCCATTTATCATTAGATAGCAAAGTTCTTCTTTCATGTTGGAAATACGTTTTTACGTATTTAGGAAGATTCGGTCACTTTGAAAATATATTAAATAGTAGCTCGTAGTCTAGATATCTTTATATATATCAAACAAGGAAAAGCCCAGTCCATACTTGTATGGCCGGCCCAATTGTAAGCCCAAGACCATATTATGGGCGTGGTATATAAATCCTCTCCTTAGTTGGAGAGGGTGGTGGTTTCATTCATTTTTACACATAGTTATTCACTTTCTCTCTCTGGTAGTGTGTGTGAAATCATCTTTCTTTCTATCTCTTTCTCTCTCTAAACATAAGCTAGATTTAGAATATCCTTCATTTCATCTTCTCGATCATTTAATCAAGCGATCTTATGTACTTCTTTTATCTCAATAGGTTAAGCATAAAGAATTTACCAATATAACTGACGAAGTTATATCTTCTTATAGCAAGCTTCATTTTATAATTTCAAATACGATTAATATGATAGAAAACTGAATTGGCTTTTTTAATCCAACGGATGATACTAGTAGCATCTTTTCTTCCTTGGATATCAAAAATTAGCCAGTCATAGAATCTTCTTCCGGTTAATACTTCTTATTGACAATATGTAATTGCAGGATTGCAGCTACCTTCATTGTCAATCCTTCGTTAAATACTTTTAGGGTTTAGAATGAAGGGAAAGAATAGAAATAATTCAGAATCCAAGGTATACTCATATCAGAAAACATCTGTCACATATGTATATGGATACATATAAATGTTTATCAAACACAAGATATATCTTTTGGGTTTATTTAGGAAAAACTTACTATGCCGATCATCATTCATATCCGAGGATAATAAATCCAACTATGAAATAGGATTTCAAAGTTTGCAACGGAATTATAAAGATATGACTCATACATAATCGTAACATATTTATCCATGATATGGAATGGAGGAATATAACTGAAAATATAAAACCTCGTATTATAAAACAAACTTCTCTTTTACACATCATATATTCAATAGAAGAACCTTTTGATAGACAAAAGCCGAAAATAAAATATTTCTAGAAAACTTGGGAATTTTCTTTACTCTTTCTTCACACTTGCGGGTTATATTCAATTGATAATTCGTATTATCATAGAAGATAACAAAATTCCAAAAATATATACTTTATCAAGTATATGCTTTTCCCAGAATTAACGTAACTTCATTCATAATCATTTGTGAGAAAACCAAGAAATAGGGATCTCTTACTTCTCAGAAATAAGTATCAAACGACAATATTTGATGAAAAACACAACTTTTATTTATTAACAACTTGTCTGTTTAAACTTACGAGACAAGCTTCACTGTTAATATAAAAGTAAAGACATAAAGTTGAAAGTATTTACAACTTAATAGTCTAACGTCTTCATCTCTCCCGCTTAAGTTATTTGATGGCATAAGAAAGACTTCGTATGTTGGCTCGATGTCTAACTTGAATGTCCTCAATGATTAGCTCTAGAATAGATGTAAACCCCGCATTAAAATATCATGAACAGTAAACATGAACAGTAAATACACGAAAATACGATAAAACTAAAACTTTCTATTTATAATATAATACACGTGTCACGACATTAAATAACAAGTATTTACGTATATTATAAATGTAAAACCAGCATTAAAATACCATGAACAATACACATGAACAATACATACACGAAAATACGATAAAATTAAAACATTCCATTTATAATATAATTCACGAGTCACGATATTTAATAACATGTACTTACGTATATATTATAAATGTATTACGATCACGACATATAAAATGCACGATAATTAAACATGAACGATCACGTAAATAATTTAACTCGGGAAAAGCTACGGGTTTCCCCGTGGGCTCCCTTTAGGCGGCGGCTAAGACAAGAGAAAGGAGGAAGATGGGCTTGGCCCATGACCCAAATTGAACCCATGATAAACAAAACTACAAGAAAGTTTCATTATAATTTTAGGTTATAGAAAAGTTCACCCTTGCCTCCCTTTACCCTCTCTTGCCGCCGGCCATAGATCACCAACAAGGACTACCCGGACGATTTTGCTTATTGATTTTCGTGTGTACGTGATCGTGATCTCTTAACCTTTTCTCCCACGAGTTCGGTATAATCAAAACCCTTTTTCTTATTAATTCTTTTATGAATTCATGTTATTATTTTAATTAATTTTAAAAACAACACAAGTAAAACATGGGGGTTAATTAAAAACATGGATTAAGGGGTGTTTGATGTTTGTTTTGGTACAGCCGAGACACCACCGAGAGCCAAGGGGCTCTCAGCTTGTCTTCATCACCACCACCGAGACCACAAGGGGTCTCGGCTTGGTCGGTTTGGCTCAGACGCAAGCAAGGGGGCCTCGACTCGAGGTCGGGGTATGGTTTTGGGCTTGGATCGAGTGCCAACCAAGACCAATAGGGTCTCGGTGGGGCTTTTGTGCTAACAGTGGGAACCGAACAACAAAACAGGGGGAACCGGTCGTGAACCAGTGGGAACCGGTATGAACCGGGCTCGGCAGTGGCTGCCGTGGCTCGGCAGTGGGAACCGAGAGCCACCAGTGGCAACCGGCTAGCCGGTTTAGCCACTGGTAGGGCTGTTTGGCTTGGCTTATTAGTGACCACGGGTTCGGGCTCGGGTTAATATTAAAACATGGGTTCGGGATTCGGGAAAATATTAAAATCAGAAATATGTTTAATTAAATTATTTCTAGATATTTAATTTAATTAAATTCATGACTTAGGTTAAATATTAAAATTAATATTTCATGTATAACCTAAAATATTTTTATTAGCTTAATTTAATTAAAACATGTTTTTTAATTAAATTCTTATAATGTATACTTTAATTAATTAACCAAGTTATTTAATTAATAAGTTGTAATACTTGAACCATGACTTGTATTTTACTAATTATACTTTACTTGTTATTAATAATCCAGCTCATTCTAATTATGGAAACTTACTGAAACTTTCTATTTTTATAAACTTACTATTTATGGAAACCTGCTATTTTTAGAAAGTTACTTAGTATTATAATACAAGTATTATAATACACTATTACATGCATAATACACTACAGAACATCAGTATAACTACAGATAACACAGTAAAACACCAAAACATGACAGAATAATTATAACCAGCTAATAACACATAGAACCAGTAAAACATATGTAATTCAGACAACTTATACACGTTCCCATTCTTATGTAGTATTATCCGTCAAGGCGGAGTAGGTTCTTCAGCGTTTCCGTTAGCTTCTACTGGACACAAGGTACGGATTTCCCGTCTTTCAGTAAGGACAACCTCTTCCTTTATTAGGATTTTTCGTATGCAGCCAACTGTTTTCCCTAGTAGTTACGAATTAGATACTTATGTTTTATTAGTTACCTTATCCATATACATGCATGACCAGTTTCACCTAGTTATGGAGGTACCATAACGATAACACTAGAGGCACTAGTGTTATGACTTCACCATGGCGGAGTGATAGCTCGTGGTGTCCCTTTCAGTTATTTGGCCATTATTATATTATTATTATTATGTGGGGCGTATGGGTGCATCCTAGGTTCAGTTTCAGTCAGGATTTCATGGTGAATGTGGTGTGTGCCTTGCATCATTCACAAGGAGCTGATCCCTCCTACCCAATTACTATTTAATTAGAGGCATCCCCTCTAAATTTCATGACGAGGTCACCCCTCTAAGTATTCATGCACGTTGTTGACCTCATGACCTATATTGGCTTTTGGTATATTAAACTAATACAGATTTTCATAAGTAACATAAGCTATGTTTTCAGTACTAAAACTAGTAAACATGACATACATCTAGGTTTCCCAAGACTTATTCATTTCCGCTGCAATTCTTGCTTTATATGCTTTATATGCTTTCATTCCTTTACGTCTTTATGTTATGCTATATATCCGTGCACCAAGCGTTATGCTCAGCCGTTTTCCATTTCCATGTTCCCAAACGGCATGTACACAAGGTTGCAAGTAGGATCTCTAGAGTATGTGCATTCGGATGGAAGCTATCCAGCCTCTTTTACCTTATGCATTTGTTCCTACTTTCTCATACTTTACTTCACTTGGACATTGTTTAGTCCTTTCATTTACAGTACTTAATATTGCTTGTGTGTGAGTTACTTAGACTACCGATGTTTGATTCCGGTATTTCTATTTATGGTCATGAATGTTTAGATATTTACCTTGCATGCTTTGATGACTTGCCATATTATACTGTAGCATTTCATCTTTACAAATGGGGTGTTACAATAAATGTGACATGTTCACGATATATTAATTCACGATAATTAAAACACAAACGTACATGAATATTTAACTTAACATAAAAAGGCTTTGGTTTTGCTTATGGGCCTTAAGAGTGCCGCGGCTAGAAACAAAGAAAGGAGGAAGATGGGCCTTTTTGCCCATGACCCATTACTAATCCCATAACAAGTAATTCACAGGGGATTATTATCAAATTTAGGTTATAGAAAAATCAAGAAAACCCTTTGCCTCCTTCCTCCTTGCCGCCGACTGTAGATCACCAAAAAGGGTGTTCGGGACGATTTTAATCTTTGATTTTTTGTGTACGTGTTCGTGATCATAAACCTTTTTCTTTCACGCATCGAGTAATCACCATAACCTTTTCTTTATAATTTTTTTATTAAATTCATGATGTCACATTAATTAATCTTAAAAACAAACAAGTATAGCATGTTAAGATTAATTAAAACCAAGATTTAAGGGGTGTTTGGTGCTGGTTTTGTTCGGCCGAGACACCACCGAGAGCCACAAGGCTCTCGGTGTGGCTATTGCACCACCACCAAGAACACAAGGGTCAGTGGGAACCGGCTAGCCGGTCTAGCCACTTGTAGGGTTGCGTTTGGTTTCAGCCGCCGGATGACACCAGTAGCCGTCGGCTATGTGGTGTCGGCTAGGCGATTTTCGGGCTCGGGGTAATTTTTAATCACTGGTTCGGGCTCGGAAATTTTAAAAGCAGTTTAATAGTTTAACTAAATTATTTTCCAAGACTATTTAATTTAATAAAATACATGACTTAGGTTAAAAATATTAAAATTAATATTTCATGACTAAGCTAAGTATTTACTTAGTTTAATTTAATTAAACATGATATTTTAATTAAATTCTTATAATGTATAGTTTATTAAATTAACCAAGTTACTTGTTTAATAAGCTATAATACTTAATCCATGACTTGTATTTTACTAATAAACTTTACCTTATATTTTAATCCAGCTTATTTCTGATTATGAAAGCTTACTATTTTAGGAAACCTGCTATTTTTAGAAAGTTACTTAGTATTACAATACAAGTATTATAATACCTTATTACATGAATAATAAACAACAGAATACAAGAATAACTATAGATTAACACTTAAAACAGTTAAAACATGACAGAACATGAATAATAAGCAAAGAACATACAAAATAAGTAAAACACATGTATCTCAGACAACTCATACACGTCCCTATTCTTATGTAGTATTATTCGTCAAGGCGGAGTAGGTTCTTCAGCGTTTCCGTTAGCTTCTATTGGACACAAGGTACGGATTTCCCGTCCTTCGGTAAGGACAATCTCTTCCTTTATTAGGATTTACCATATGCAGCCAACTGTTTTCCCAGTAGTTACAGATTTAAATGCTTATGTTTTATTAGTTACCTTAGCCCATGCATGCCAGTTTCACCTAGTTATGGAGGTACCATAACCATAACACTAGAGGCACTAGTGTTGTGACTTCACCACGGCGTAGTGATAGCTCGTGGCGCCCCTTTCACTTTATTTGACCTTTATTATTGTTTATTATCATGTGGGGAGTATGGGTGCATCCTATTTACAATGTCAGTTAGGATTTCATGGTGAATGTGGTGTGTGCCTTGCATCCTTCACAAGGAACTGATCCCTCCTACCCAAACCTTATTAATTAGAGGCATCCCCTCTAATTACATGACGAGATCACCCCTCCAAGTATTCAGCACGTGGTTGACCTCATGACCTATATTGGCTTTTGGTATATTAAAATAATACATATTTTCATAAGTAAACATAAGCTATGTTTTCAGAACTAAAACCAGTAAACATGCTATGCATCTAGGTTTCCCATGACTTATTCATTTCCGCTGCCTTTCATGCTTTATATGCTCTTATTATGTTTTCATTATTTTATGCTTTCCATGCTTTATTATATATTCGTGCATTAGGCGTTATGCTCAGCCGTTTTCCATTTCCATGTTCCCAAATGGCAGGTACCCAAGGTCGCAAGTAGGATCTCAAGAGTATGTGCATTCGGATGGAAGCTATCCAGCCTTCTATATCTCATGCATTTATCATACTTTATCTTACTTTATTTCATGTTAGACATTTTTTAGTCCTTTCCCTTTACAGTACTTATATTTGCTTGTGTTGAGTTACTTGGACTACCGATGTTTGATTCCGGTATTTCCTTTTATGGTCATGAATGTTTAGACATTTACCTTGCATGCTTTGATGACACGCCATATATTTATGTGATATTCCATTTTACCAAATGGGGTGTTACAATTATGGTATCAGAGCCAAGGTTTCGACCTGTAGCTCTGTAAAAACATGACCTGTGACTTACCGGTAGTAACCCACGTCTTCCTAGAACTGACAGTTGGTTTTCATGCATTCATTTCATTTTCATTTCATGTATTCATTTCATGCATTCATCTCATTGTCGCAGGAATTTTGACTAAGTAATGGTTGGTACAGGACTGGCCTTATTTAGTCGCATGTGTTTTTATCGAAACATTTTGTTGTTTAGTGCACTGACCCATAGGCGTCCACACTTGCCTTTTTGTTTTGTGAACCGACCCATAGGCGTTTACTCATGGACATATCATCATATTTAAATTGATCATGCATTTTAAAAACTGTTTTATGCATCATAAATAAATTCATATTTTATACACTGTTCATGTATTTCTCTATTCATGTCATATTTTATCAGACTCGTTATTTATGTTTCATTTTGTTTTAAACTATCAGATGGTGAACACACGCAATGCTCAAGAATTGGCTGCAGCTGTCAATGCAGCTTTGCAAGCCCTACTTCCCCAACTTCGCAATGAAATCAGGGACGAAGTTCATGCTGAAGTCCAGGCTCAGGGCGTTCAGTTCGGCCCTCATCCCCTGAACCACAACAATCCTCCACCTCCACCGCCTGTTACCCTTATGACTTGATTAAGCGATTCAACAAACAGAGACCCTGTTCGTTTGAACAGACTGACAGCCCCTCTGAGGCTGAAGCTTGGATTTCTCACATCGAGAAGATATTCGATGCGATGGGATGTGACAGTGTTTTCAAGGCAAGGCTGGCTTGCTATAAGTTTGAAGGTGATGTGTTGAAGTGGTGGAAGTCAGTCAAGCAGTCCAACGGTGGTGATGATTGGGTTGCACTGCTGACATGGAACCAGTTTAAGGAGATCTTCCTTAATCAGTACTTTCCACATACTGAGCAGGAGAAACTTAAGAGGGATTCTCATAATATTTGACAGGTTGCTGGGGAGAATAGCAATGAATTTATGTAGAGGTTTCTTTGTTTGGCTGGATTCTTGGGTGTAGCAACTGGCATTGCTGAAGAGCAAGTTGAGAATTTTCGCTGGGCTCTTCGTACTTCGTTTGCCAACAGTTTGGCGTGTGCTACGTTCACTACAGTAGCACAGGTGGCCGATGCAGCCCGTAAGCTTGAGATGCTTCAGGAACGAGAGAAGTTTGATGATGACCGATCAGTGAAGAGGTATCTTCAATCACCAACCGTAAACCATTCATTTCTTTCAGTATTTTCATTTTTATTTCATCCTCTGTTCAACTTTATATTTCAAACAGAAGACTGACGACCGGAAACCTGCGGTCGCTCAGCAACAATCATCTAAGGGAAACGGTCAGTCCAATGACCATTCTGGTTCAGATAGGTGTGGCGTAAATGATAATTACAGTAACAATGCCAATAAGTCGATAACAGCAGCTCCCTACATTTACCTTCTTTCATGTTAAACTGTCTTATGTTATGGTATTTTGACATTCCAGTGACTCGTATTCAAGAACAATAGCAACGACAGGGACCAGGACCGTAGAGGTTCGCAGCCTAACCGTTCTACTTCATCTAGTAACTATTTAAACCTTCTATGTAATCAAGCTTATGTTCCTTGATCTTGTCTCATGCATGTAATCCTGAAACAGGCTCTCAGCTAGCTAGGACGCCTGTTGGAGGGTTCACGCATCCTATCTGCCCTACTTGTTCGCGCAGACATTCTGGTGTTTGCCACCGAGGTACTGGTGGTTGTTTCAAGTGTGGCCAGCAAGTCCATCAGCAGAAGGATTGTCGCCAAGGTGAGATAGAAGGCACCTCTAGACATGCCGACTCCAAACCACCTCCTACTTCTGGTCATGTGTTCACTACTACTAGAGATCAAGCGAACAAGACTACAGGTACCATCACTAGGAATCTCTTTATGAATTGTTTTGGTAGAAGGCGTTCTGTTTGATACTGGAGCGACTCATTCAGTCATATCCACTACTTTTGCTACACGTGTTAGGATTTCCCCTTTGCCATTAGAAAATGCCTTAAGCATTTCCACGCCACTTAGGGACTCTGTACGAATCACCCAGGTGTACAGTGATCTTCCCCTGGAATTTGATGATAAAATCCACAGAGTTGACGCACTTCCTTTGGACATGTGCGATTTTGATCTGATATTTGGCATGAATTGGTTATCCAAACACCAGGCTATGATAGACTGCCACACTTATCGGGTTATCTCCGGTGATGTTAAATCTCCATAGTACATACACCACAGTTTTCTACCAGGGAGGTCTGTACAAATTATTTCATCCATGGAGGCGCGTGCATTACTAACACACGGCTGTTTGGGCTTCATAGCTAATATTCATGACATTACTGCCGAGTCTCCATCGATTCAAGATCAGCCTATTATGTCATAATTTCCTAACGTATTTCCCGATGAACTTCCGGGCATACCACCCGTTCGTGAAGTCGAATTTGAAATTGAGCTCATTCCGAGAGCAGAGCCAATTTCCAAGGCTCCTTATCGCATGGCTCCCATAGAGCTTAAGGAGTTAAAGATAAGCTGCAGGAACTTCTGGAGTGAGGTTTCATCCATCCCAGTGCATCGCCATGGGATGCACCGGTACTATTCATGAAGAAGAAAGACGGCAACATGCGTTTGTGTATAGACTATCGTGAGCTGAATAAGATCACGACCATAAATCGTTATCCTTTGCCGCGTATTGATGACCTTTTCGATCAACTTCAGGGCGCCAAGTATTTCTCCAAGATCGATCTGAGGTCCGGCTACCATCAGTTTTGAGTTAAAGAGCAGGATATTTCTAAGACTGCTTTTCGTACACGTTATGGGCACTACAAGTTCGTAGTCATGCCATTCGGACTCACAAATGCTCCAGCAGTCTTCATGGAATTGATGAACCGTGTCTTTCATTAGTTTTTGGACAAGTTCGTTATCGTTTTAATTGATGACATCCTGATTTTCTCCAAATCCAAGGAGGAACATGAGGAACACCTTCGTACAGTTTTGCAGATTCTTCGTCAAAGGCAGTTGTATGCCAAGTTCTCTAAGTGTGAGTTCTGGTTAAGCACGATGGCATTTCAGGGCCATAATGTATCTGCAGAGGGGATCACCATGGATCCTGCAAAGGTTAAAGCTATCACTAAATGGCCGAGACTTACATCTGCAACAGAGGTCAGAAGTTTTCTGGGTTTAGCTGGCTATTACCGCAGGTTTGTAGAGAACTTTTCACGCTTAGCCTTACCTTTGACTAAGCTGATGAGAAAATGATAGAAATTCGTCTGGACTGAGGAACGAGAGAAGAGATTTGAAGACCTTAAGCAGAAGTTAGTGACTGCATCGATTGTTACTCTCCCATCTGGTACAGGTGGATTTCAGATCTATAGTGATGCTTCAGGAAAGGGTCTAGGTTGTGTTCTCATGCAACATGGGAAGGTTATTGCATACGCATCACGACAGCTTAAACCTTATGAAGAAAACTATCCTACTCATGATTTGGAGCTTGCAGCAGTTGTTTTCGCATTGAAGGTCTGGAGGCATTATTTGTATGGTGAATCACGTGACATCTTCACAGATCACAAGAGTCTCAAGTACATCTTCACCCAGAAGAAAGTAAACATGAGACAAAAGAGATGGTTAGAGCTATTGAAGGATTACGACACCAACATTTAATACCATCCTGGTAAGGCGAATGTGGTGGCAGATGCTCTAAGCAGAAGGTCGGGTATGATTGCTGGCATCTTGTTGGTCCCTTGTAATTCATTATTACTTATCAGCTTAAGTAATAACTCTTTACTTCGACTCAAGTGTGTTGTTTTAACAATAGATAAGAACTATGAACAATTAAAACAACAATACCAATATACTTTTCAACGTATAGACTTTTATTAGAATCAAATAAAGAATCTATAACCTACTTTGCTTGCGGAATAACAAAGTGGTTAAATGATAATGGATTGTGATCTCATCTACTTAAACGTCTAACCAAAGTTAAAGTCTAAGCTCCAATCTAAACGTTCATATGCATCTTGGCTATATGGTTTAGTTGGTATCGAGAGAGAAAGGTTTTCCAGAGTTTAAGCTCTTGTATTGGTTAACCCCTTCTCTCCCAATGTACACTCCTTATATAGGCAGTGTAAAGTAGGGTTTTCATTTTTGATGTTTCAATGCATGGGTTTATCCAGTGGGTGGTTGATGCCCATGTTGGATAAACAGTACAAAGTACATATTAAACTATTCTAGAAAAGATAAAGGTTGTAATTATAACTAAGTATACAAGCAACCTACTTTGACTTAAAGTTATCTTTTCCCGCCTAATGCAAACCATCATAATACTGAAGAGTCTTCAGTATCCTAGAGGAGATCGACATCATTCAGTTTGGTATTGTCAAGCCAAACTGAACTGAAAGCCCTTCTTCGGTCCTTGTTCTTCAGCAACTAGACCGCCTAGTATTTGAAGCGAAGACTCCTTTGTCTTCTAAGTTAACTGGAAGGGGAGTGCTGAACTTTCTTCAGCTTTAAAGTCTTCAGTAGGAACTTTGTTCCTCTGGTCATCCTTCAGCAGACTGGCCTTACTGTTGAGCATGAAACACTTAGGGGGATTTTATATTCAAATCCTAGAGTTGCTTTAGGGTCAGTAAACACTGACCCAACAGTCACCCCCTATTTGGATATACAAATAGCCTAAGTCTAATGTCAGTAGTACGTGAGCATAACAACTTCTTCTTACTTGCACTGAACAATTAATAACTTATAAACATCAGATAATCATTTATTCAATAACATTACAAATTACCCAACAAAATCAATACAAATGATTATTCAATTCTCCTTAGGCCTAAGTTCTTCAATTATGGAAGTCTGAGTTAATGGATCTGAGTTTTTGTGGTCCAATATAGCAAGCAAGCACATGCTAAAGGTTTTAGCAACATCAGTAAGTCCTGGACCACCATGAAGAGAGTAAAAGATCCTTTAAACATTCGAGAGAAGTTCATTGTTCATTTCATCAAGATCATTTATGCCCACAAAGTCTTAACGTTCTTGATGATTGAACATAATCATTCCTAGTTCTGGTTCGTCCAGTTTATGACCAGGGAGATGATTTTGAAACTGAACAAAGCCTTTGTATTTCTTTGTAGTGAAAAAGATGTCACCCACTTCAGGTTGTATCAGATTAGCTCTTTTGTTCAGCTCCAGTATTGGATCTTGATCTTCCAGAGAAACTTGAGTGTTGATGTTAAGAATCTCACCCAGTCTTTCATGATTTCTCATATAGTGCTTGATTCTGGTGCGAACTTCATCCCATCTCTTGGATTTTCTTTTCTCGATCATCACACTCATTTCAATCCATTTAGTGTAAGAAAGTTCTTTTCCTTGAAAGTTTTCAAGTACCTCATCAGTTCCATCACCCCTCTAGAACTTGAGACGCATGTCACCTTTGCTGGTCAGCATATCAACATTGGTGATTGGTGAGATATTTCTTCTGTTAAGCCTTGTTATACAATACTTTTCATATAACACTTTCTTCTTGAAGACACTTTCTACTTCAACTTTCCCAATTTGTTCATACAAGCTTAGCTTTAGATCTCTTAGCTTTTCTTCTTGTTGAAGCTTGTATAGCTTGTCAACTTCTTCCTGAGTGGCCACTCCAGCTCTGGTCAAAAGATCATTCAGAGTAAAGTCTCCTTTGTTTTTTGGTATAAGGGGAGGTGAACCACTATCAGTTATTCCCCACTTGTGGTCAGCCCTTGCATATGATCATCTTTGGTTGATGACTCTCCCTTACCCTTTGATGGGCTCTTTTCAGTGATAGGTGGCTCATATACAATGGATTGTTTCTAAGACTTCTTTTGGGCATGTTTCTGAAAGAGTTGATGCATTGTGTTTTTCTCCCCCTCAGCAGAAGACTGCCCAGTAGCTTCTGATGACCCACCAGCAGGGAAGATGCCACAAAGATGATTAAGAGTGGTAGTTACCTTGGCCAGCATGGCTGGAACAGATTCAAGGGCTTGTAGCTTCTGCTAAACCTCATCAAATATGATCAGCTTTTATTTCTCCAGCAACACCACTCTATCTTTGATCTTTGACATAGAATCACACAAAGTATTAACTTGGCCAGGAACTGGTGTGAATTCTGGTGGAAACTCCATGGAAGCACCGTTGATGGAGTCCATAAGAGAGGACATCTCTTGCTTTAAGTAAGTGGTGGTGGCCACATCTTGGATTAAAGGCTTCAAAGCAATGATGACATCCTTGATTTGTTCAACAGAAGGAGGAATTGGTCTTGCTTTGAGAGTTGAGATTTCAGTGTCAGCAAGCACCTTTTCTTCCTTCAGTCTGGCCTCCTGTGGTTGAAGAATCAACACTTGATTTGTTAATTCTTTTACCTGTTCAGTTTTGGGGGAAGGTGGCTTTTGTGTTGCATTAGCAATTTCTTCATCACTGTCATCTAGATTGACTGGAATTCTTTCACTGAACCCTAATTCTTTTTCCAAATCATCCCCAGACATGCTGATAACAAATTTAGGAAAGTGTCCCACCTTCGCTCCAGTAGTGAGATTCACTTCCTTGGGAATCTTCTGAGCATCATCTTTAGTGTGTGGATCAGTTTCAAGCCCTTCACCACCAGGGTTGGTTTAACCTGATGGATCCTAAGAAAGAGTCCCTGATAAGTTTAGATCAATGATAATGTTTTTGGTTCATTTAGTAGAACCCTGTTGTGGGGGAGCTACATCATTAGAAACAGATAGGCCAGGGTTAGCATCAGTTGTTGGATTTGCTGACACATCATTCCCTGATGTAGACTCAGAGTGACAAGTGATAGAAATTGGTAATGAAGTATGACTTGTATTCAGAATGAAAGTACTTACCAATGCTGACTAAACACTACTGAGCTGAGGGTGAGCTCCATCTTCACCCTTCTTTCCTAAAGAAGTTGAGAGAGGGGTTGCCTTCTGGGCCTCTTTATGCATATCACCTCCAGTAGAGACTGAAGGTGACGACTGGCTGGGGTTCTTGTCCTTGGCCAGGGACTTGGTCTTCTTCAAAGCATGGCCTTGGGAATCATCATCAATCTTCTTTGAGGAAGATTGTGTGAGGGTTTTCCTCTTTCTGGACTCACGTCTAACCTTCTTGGTATTAATTGACGTTTGCTTCTGACGAGGTCCAGATGAAGCTCTAGGATTTTTACCTTTTATATCCCCTTCTCCAGTTGGAGAAGTGTCTTTGGGAGCTTTGTACACTACTGGACCATCTGCGGTGCAGATGTCCAACATGGGTTGTGTAAGAGGAGGATCAATGGTGCTGACTGGAATGTTCCAGCGAGTGAGATCAAAGGTCTTAAAAATTAGTTTCTCTCCATTGATTTTTGAAAAGTCATTTCCAAGATGGTCAGCAAAGAGGAGAGATAGAAATTTGGTGTAAACAACGTTTTTCTCTCTAGTCTTTTTCTCCAGCTTCCCACGGAGATCTTCAAAAATAAGCCTCCCAAAATCAGCTTTGACACCCTTGGCCAGACAGTATACAAGAATAGCATCTTTTTGGTTGATCTGGTCAAGGCCTCTAGTTTCACCCCCCCCCCCCCAAACATTCAATAAGAATGGACATCAGCAATTTCCATCTTGGTGGCAAAGAACTTCTTTTTAACCCCTGTTTTTCAGTAATTTCTTCACTATACCCAATCTCTTTAAAGAAATTTTTTATAACCATAAAATCATCAGGTATAGCTTCATAATCATTAGGGTTTTCCAAATAATCTAACCCCAAAACATTTCTAAATAACTTTAACCCAAATCTACCATGAATCCCAACCGTGGTAGAATCAAACTCAATGGACTTCTTGTTGTTATAAGCCTCTGCTGTGAACCAAAATTCTTTTAGTAGATTTTGAAACATCATCCCAGGATCCTCAAATAAAGCATACCTTAAAACACTTTTGGATAGATAAGTCAAAACTTGTTCCCCAGGAACAAACTTAATGGATTCAGGTTTGAGTAAGGTGATGTTGTTGGGTTTGAAAAAGATTTCATCAATGGGATAGTTAACATGAGTGGATGGGTTGAGAGTGATCTTGGCAATCTTTAGAATGGAAGATGATTCAGCCATTGATGTTTCTGTGTGTGTTTTGAAAGAGAGAGAGTTTGTATGTGTTTTTTGGATGAAAAGATTTGTAAGCCTGGAATGAAATCCAAATTTTAAGGATTATATAAAAACTTTAACTGATTTTTAAAAAAGTTTTTAAAACCATTTTAAAAAATTATAAATCTTTTAGGGTTTCTTTTGAACATTTGGCACAAACTTTCTCATTAATGTTCTGCAAAAAGGTATGATTTTCTGTTGCTTTGAACAGTGAAACGCCCCATGTGTTAGGGAGTTGTTGATTGTGGATGGAGACGTTTAAAATTTCCTTAATTAACAAATGACACCTTTTTGAAAGAATGTTTGTTTTATTCATAGGAAAAATTCAATGCCATTAACTATTTTGAATCACATGATTGATAGGTTTTAAATGTTGTTGCCCAGATATGCTAAAGTTGATGGCAATACTTGTGAGGTTCAGTACGTCAGATGAGGCGACAAAGCCCCATATATATGTTCACATAAGTGAACAAGACATATGACATTACACGCTCCTCTACTCAGGCCTAGCTACTCAGTTGTATTAAAATTTTGTTCAGTATTGCTGAAGGAACTTCTTTTGATGACTGGTGATTATTTGTTCAGCTTTAGTGAATCAGATAAGGCGACAAAACATCATATACACAATCACATAAAGTGAAATAGACACATGACATTGCACACTCCTTTACCCAGACAATGCGATTTAACATTAATCAAAATCTTTTATGAAATGTTGAAACTTCAAGCTTCTTCAATGAATGCTGAAGGTTCAGGTTTTGTATCATCAATGTTCAACATACCAAGCTCCATTATCAATCTTTTAAAAGTTGGTTCATCCAATGGTTTGGTGAAGATATCAGCCAATTGGTATTGAGTGGGGATGAAATGTAATTCAATGTCCCCTTTCACAATGTGATCTTTGATAAAGTGATATCTGATATCAATGTGTTTTGTTCTTGAGTGGAGGACTGGATTGTTAGATATTGCAATAGCACTAGTGTTATCACAAAAGATTGGTACCTTTTCATATTTTATGTCATAATTAGCCAGTTGGCTTTCATCCAAAGAACAATGGCACAACATCCAGCAGCTGCCACATATTCAGCTTCTGCTGAAGACATGGCAATTGTTTGTTGCTTTTTAGCACTCTAACACACAAGTTTGCCACCTAGCAATTGGCAGGGACCAGAAGTGCTTTTTCTGTCCAAATGGCATTTAGCATAGTCAGAATCTGAATACCCCTTGAGATCAAAACCTGAGGATTTGGGGTACCAAAGACCTAGACTTGGTGTACCTTTTAGGTACCTGAAGATTCTCTTTACAGCAGTAAGGTGTGATTCCTTTGGATCTGCTTGGTATCTTGCACAAAGGCATGTAGAGAATTGAATGTCAGGTCTGCTTGTAGTTAAGTCCATGAGTGACCCAATCATACCTTTATACTGAGTCTCATTGACTGATTTTCCATTGAGATCAGGTCCTAAGTTATTAGGGGGTACCATTGGAGTCTTCATTGAAGCACAATTGATATCATACTTCTTCAGCAGATTCTTGATATATTTTTCTTGATTGATGGATATGCCTTGGTCAGATTATTTAATTTGAAGACCAAGGAAGTATGTGAGTTCTCCTATCATACTCATCTCAAACTTGCTGGTCATAAGCTTGGCAAATTGTTTGCAAAGTTTCAAGCTTGTAGAACCATAGATTATGTCATCCACAAAAATTTGTACCAGAATGGTGTCAATTTTAGATTTATAGATAAACAAGGTGCTATATATTTTTCCTCTAACAAATTTATGTTCAACGATAAATGTTGAGAGAGTTTCATACCATGCTCTTGGAGCTTGCTTCAGTCCATACAAAGCTTTGTAAAGCTTGTAGACATGATTTGGGTATTTACTACTCTCAAAGCCAGGAGGCTGAGTAACATAAACTTCTTCTTTTAGGTCACCATTTAGGAATACACTTTTGACATCCATTTGGTAGATGATGAAGTTCATGTACGTGGCATAAGCAAGGAAGATTCGTATGGCTTCCATACGTGCAACTGGAGCAAAGGTTTGATCAAAATCAACACCAGGCTCTTGATTGAATCCTTGGGCCACCAGCCTAGCTTTATTTTTGGTCACTGCATTGGTTTCATCTCTTTTGAGCTTGTAAACCCATTTGGTGCCAGTGGTTGATTTACCATATGAAAGTAATAAGTGTGAAAACACTTATCCTTTTACCACTTATTTCCAATAATAACAAGACCAAAACGTGTATTTTATGTCGTAAAAGTCAGAATTATGTGTGGTTTATGTTTTTATTGTGTTTTTAGGACCAAAAGACGAAAAAGAAAGAAAACACGGGCTTTTATCGAAGAAAACGAGAAAAGACGAAGTCAAAAGATCAAGAGTGCAAAAAGAACAGAAGTTCAAGGCCTATTCTGAAGATTTATCGAAGAAAAAGTCTAAAGACGGAAGTTTAATGAAGTCAAAGAACTCAAGTCTAATTATAGAAGAAAATTAAAAGACGAGTTCAAATCCTGAGACGACGTCGAGAAAGACAAAGGATTTAATCGAGTCGAGCCGAGAAGAAAGAAAGAGGAAGCAACACATGCACCTCCCAATTTTCCTATAAATACCCTCCTAAACACATTAGGAGAGGAGTTAGCTAGTTTCATTTTTCAATTTTTCCTTTCTAGTTTTTAGAGAGAGAAATTTTTAAACTTTCTCTCACTAAGTTTTATCTTTTCTTTATTTTTATCTTTCAAGTTTAAGCTTTTAATCATCCTTGTATTTGGATTTCATTAATCACAAGTTCAAGTTAAGCTTTTTGTTCATTAATCTCTTTCTAAATTTCTTGATTTTGGTTTACCATTGATCCGAAATATTAATGATCCGTGGTTGATTTTGATGTTTAAGTGATTAAAAAGCTCATCTTTTTATTCCTACATAAGTTCTTATACGTTTAAGCTTTAAGCTCTTTGTGCTTATTGGCTCATTTGTATGTTTAGCTTGTTTACTTTTAAGCTTTCCTAAAAGTTTTATCGTTTTAAAGTTCGGTTTATTAAGTTCCCGTGTTTAGATTCCTAAAGTTGTCAAATTTGTGCTTAATTAGTCTTGGCTAAGTTGGTAAATGCTATTTGGATTGAGTGCATATTTGGTTCATCTTAATTACCTTTTTGTTTTCCATTACGATCTTAGGAGGGTTTTACTTGTTACGATCATACTTCCTCCCTTGCATACGATCGCACTGACTGTGATCATACTTTTTTCCCTGGCTACGATCCACACCACGATCACTCGTTGCGATCTGTGGGTGCAATCGTGTTACGATTCCTTGGTACGATCGTATTGATTGCGATCCTTGTTGTTACGATCAAGACCACGATCCACTTGTTGCGATCGTGGTTGTGATCAGTGAGTGTGGTCGCTCACCTTTTTAGTGCGATCACTCTTTTCCATCGCATTGAGTGTGATCTGATTCCTAAGCTATGATCGTAGGCTACGATCTGATTGCGATCCATGTTGCGATCTGGTTCATGTTTATTGTTTTGTTCCCTTAGTTTTTTAATTTTACTTTTCCCGCCTTTTGTCTTAGTTTATTTTTACCAAGTTTTCAAGTTTTTAATCATTTACGTTTTAATTTCCAAAAATTGCACGCTTCCCGAAATCTCCATTTTTACCAAGTATTTTTCTAGTAATTTTTAGGTTAATTTTCAAAGCTTTAATTTAGTTTTTTCTAGATTTGCTTTTAGCTTATTTTAATTACGTTTTGCACTTACCTTTTCTAATAGAATAGAAAATCAACTCCCCTTTTAGTGACCATTACCGACTATTCCACCATTAACCGTGATCAGTTCGATTAGATACCAAGAACGATATCGAGTACACGCATGCTAAGCAAAAAGTCAGTTATTAAATGGCGCTGCCGCCGGCTCTTTTCGTAAAGATTAACGGTTTTTAGTGAGAAATTGGATTTTGGGATCCGTTCTTTTAGGAACGTTATTTTCAAGCGCAAAATTTTTCAAAAATCCTAAAAAATATAAAATTTTCAAAAATCCAAAACAATAAAAAAAGATAAAAAATCAAAAATATTTTATTTCCTTTTAGTGTATGCGTACTCGATCTACGTCTTATCCTGAGCCCGAGACTCTTAGAGACATAGATATGGCCGGTGTGCATAACAATAATAACAACCCACCCCACCCCAATTTGAATAATAATAACAACAACAACAATGTTCCCCTACCCGACCTACGAACAATGGAGGAGCTTTGTCAACCAACCATGAACGGACGCGGAGGACCAATTACGCCGATGCAAATCACGGCTCCTGAATTTTTGTTGAAGCATCACATGATCCAGCAAGTTCAAAACGCTTGCCCGTTACGTGGATTAACGGATGATGATGCCAACAAACATCTCGACAAGTTCATTTCCGTCACTCAAAGCATAAAACTACCCGGTGCTTCCATGGTTTTTCTTCGTCTTCACCTCTTTCCACACACTTTATCCTACCATGCCAAAAAATGGTTTGATCGTCTTCCCAAAAATTCAATTCAAACATGGAATGACATGACTCAAAAAATTTTGTCTCGCTACTTTTCACCATCCATGGTCACTAGTCTTCGCAACCAAATCAGTGGATTCACACAAGAACCTGATGAGTCGCTTTTCGATGCTTGGGAACGCTATAATGTCTTGATTGACCGTTGTCCAAACCATAACATGCTCCCCATTACTTTGATTGATACTTTCTATAATGGTCTAACTTTTCGTGATCGTGATATGATTAATGCTGCCGCCGGTGGTACATTCATGAAGAGAAGACCTGAGGAGTGTAGAGAGCTGATAGAGAACATGACCACTAACCACAAAAATTGGGATTCATCTGCATCTTCAAGGAATAACCAGAGGGCCAATGTTTCTTCTACATCATCCAACTCAGAGATAACCGAACTTACTCGCCAAATAGCTGAGATGAACAAAAACTTCTTAACCATGGCTACAAACCAATTTCAACAAGCTAAAGCTGTAGCAACTTCTTGTGAGATTTGCGGGGTTCTCATTCATACACTGATTGTCCTTCTACTCTTGACAATCCGGAAAATGTGTATGCCGCCAACAGTAACTTTTCTACAGGAGGCTATCAAGCACGTCCTCAAGGAGACCGTAACTTGCTATGTTATCGTTCCAACAACTATCTATCTCCACCCGGTTTTTCTCCTCAAAACCAAAACCAAAACAATTTCAACCGCAATAATCAAATCCAACCTCGAGCTACCAATCAATATCAATCCCAAAGAAACCCATATCCACCTCAAGGAAATAATTCAGCTTACCAAGCCCCACCTCTCAATCAACCCACGGCATTGAACCAAGACCTCGAAGCTTACATGAGGACCAATAGAGAGATGGTGACGAATCTTCAAAGCCAATTCATTAACTTGAAGGGGGACATGGCAAAACAAGGGAACGATATTCGAGCCGAGCTAAGGAATGACATGGAGAAACAAGGGAATGCTCTTCAAGCCGATATGAGAAACTCTATGAGCAATCAAACGAATAACTTAAGGGATATGATGGCTAGTTTTTTCCCAAGTAGTCAAGCCTCTGGTTCGGGTTCTCTTCCGAGTAACTGTAACACTCTCAATTTTCGTATCGGTACAGCGGAAGGGTCTTTTAGAGTGTTCCGGGATTGCACAATAACTCCAATCATAGACAACACATAAAAATGGTTGTACAAGGTTTAACATACATTCATTCGATAAAAAGTTTTAAAGTGTACAACAGGTCCCAAATTATAAAGGTCATTAAGTTTACAAAACATAGATCGAATGAACATTTTTAACATTATGTGGGCCATCAGAGTCGATCTCCATCCGGATTACCTTCAAGCACCTGAGATAAAAACATGCAAAAAATCATATCAGCGAATGCCGAGTGAATTCATAGAGTTTAATAAAAACCGTTATATAAAACAATCGTTAAAATCAGAACACAAGTATAATATCGGAAGTAAGTCCACGTATTTCTAGTCAGGCAATATATAAATCAAGCATACATCTTAAACCGTCCATGAGACCGTAGCCTCAATATTACCATTATAGGTAATATTTTTATCGTTATTAGCGTCGTTATCGTTTTTTATATAGGTTTTAGGATTATTATTAGCCGCATGAAATTGTTACCTTACTGTGAAAACAACGGGCCGCGAACCCGACAAACAATTTGCCCATCTAAGTTATCGTGTCGTCACAAAAATCACGCTATGTAATCTTCTCATACATAAATTCGCTTAACAATCAATGTGGTACGACGGGGATCAACCGTCAAGGCGCGAACTGGGGTGATCGTCCCCAAATAGTACTATCAAATGCATAAGCGTCTACCAAATCCCGATAGTTCACAATTCATGCTAATGAGACTTTAAGTGACATAACCTAACTACTAATAATCCTTTTTGTCTCGTTTATAGGGTCATAGCATCATTCGGGTCCATATCATTAAGCATACCATCGGGACTACTTGTGTTCTATTTTTTTTATCAAAATCTAGCATGTTATCTCCCTCGCGGGTTTACAAATCATTTTATAAAACATTTAAAAGAGTGCGAGGCTATGAACTCACGTTGATAATGAAAGGAGGATTATCGGCTACGGGCGTGCTTCGGTCACGGAAACCTATATAAATAATAATCGGTCTTAGACTTTTGTCCAATGACTTTATCCAAATAACAATATATATATGATGATTTTGTACATATGATGAAGATCAAGTGGGTTTATATATCCTTGTTTACTTATTTTAGCGTTCATGTATTGGTAACTTTTTACTAGTTTACTAGTTTTACCTACTTACACATTTTAAGTCAAATAAGCTTATTATAAGTTCTTTAACTTGTATTAGTTCATTTTATACTTATATTATCAGTATTCACACTTTACATGTTCGGCCCAAATGGGTTAAGCCCAATAAGTACTTTTTATAAGTGTTTAACTTATTTAGTCCAATTATTAGTCCAATATGTTTACTTAGCTCGTTAATGTCCGTATGTCCTATAGTTCGGGTTTTATCGGTTTTTACTTGTATTAGATACTTATATATCAGTATATGACTGTTAAAAACTTTACATTAGACGGGTTTGATCGTCTAAGTTTTAATTGGCGAAAAACGTTAATTTTAAGGTAATAGCCGAAAAAGTCGTAAAAATCAAGTTTATAGTTTTTATAACTTATAAATATTATTCCACTACCATTTTTATAATTTATCCATTTATTTAACCTTTTACATATTTATATAAATAAAATTCATAAGTTAGTGGGTTTTAATTTCACATTTTATACTATATAATTTGAGTGCTTATATAATAGTAATAAACATTAATTCTTCAAAATCTGATTTTTATTTTCATCTTCACCATTTTTATCATATCTAGAGTTCTACAATGAATTAGAAGCTCATTTTTTGGTGGCATGAACTTCATATTATGTGCTACAATTAACTTAGTTATAGCTACTGCTCATTTTAAGTTTAACTATGCTTAACAGTCCCTACAAAACAGCTTATTCAGATAAGCACACTTCATCTTGTTTTGATCATATCTCACTCATTTTAATGATTCCATTGCATGGCCAACTCTCACATGTGTATGACATCTTATACTTACTGTAAATAGATTCTACCATGAAAGTTTATCAGTTCAAGTTTTGGTTACATACTGTTTTTATACAGCCAATAAATTAATCATGATTTTAGCCTTGTTTCTTATGGTTATTAATCTTTTTAAGCATATTTATCAACACTTGATCCCCACACAATATTTTTATCATCATATATTCATCATATACATATACAACAAGAAAGAAAATACATTTGATCTTTACAAAAATAACAAGAGAAAATGGAGAGGATGATCTTCTTTACTAACCAAGAGTATATCTTGTTTTTGGAAGACAAGAACTTGATGAACACCAAATGTAACTCCAAGATCATCAAACACCAAGAAAATAAGTTGAGAAATCAGCCTTAGGACACAAGCAAATCACCTCCTTTGTTGTTAAAATGGCCACCAAGTGATCAAGGCTTCAAGGTAACTCCATGATATAGCTAGATAACAAGTATTTTGTGGCTAGAAAAGATCAAAAAGGGGTGTTTGTGCTTAAAGTGGGACGGCAATGGTGGTGGTTTTGAGAGAGTTTCTAGTTGATTTGCATGTGTGAATGGTAGTTTGTGAAGCTAGTTGTTGGTTTTAGTTAGTGGTAGCTTAAGTTGTAAGCTTAAGCTTACACTTGTAAGTTACAAGTTAACATGATGCCACATCTTTGATGTGGTGTCATGTGTGGCCGTCCCATGCTATAGTGGGGTGGGATAATGTATTTTGTCCTATCCCGCTAATTTACGGGTACTCCTCGATTCTAGTTTCCTTGATTTGCGTGCCCTCGGGTCGTTTCACGAAAAACGTTTTTATAAATTATGAATCAACGGCACAAAACGAATCCAATAAAAATTGTCTCATCAAAAACGGAGTTCAAAAACGTAAATACGTAATCCTAAGGTTTCCGGTTTAATCGTAAAGGACGATAAATTATGCACGTAAGCCCAAATTTAAATCCGTAAATTGTGAGTTCATCAACCAACACAAAAATAAGTTTCAAAATATTATACGAGAAAATAATTCACTACCTGAAAATGTTAGATTGTCACAGCTTTTCCTCCTAAAAGGGATCAACGTCCTCGTGATCCATTTCATTTGGATGTCCGTTTCCTATTGAAATCAAAGAGGTGCGGATATTTCTTCCACATTTCATCCTCTCGTTCCCAAGTATATTCCGGTCCATGCTTTGAATTCCATCGGATCTTGAAAATAGGTATCCGACTTTGTTTCAGTTTCTTTACCTCACGATCCATAACCTCTACGGGCTCTTCGATAAAATGCAACTTCCCATCTATTCGAACCTTATCTAACGAAATTTTCTCATCACTCACTGCTAGACATTTCTTCAGATTAGATACATGGAATGTGTTGTGAACACCATGAAGTTCTGGGGGTAACTCTAGTTTGTAAGCCACCGGACCTACTCTAGATAAAATCTTAAAGGGTCCAATATAACGGGGATTCAATTTCCCTCGTTTTCCAAATCTTATAACGCCTTTCCATGGCGATACTTTCAACATTACTTGGTCACCCACTTTAAACTCCATTGGCTTCTGCCGCACATCCGCGTAAATTTTCTATCTACTACGGGCAGTCAACAACCTATTCTTAATCTGAACTATCATCTCCGTAGTCTCCCGGATCAATTCCGGTCCCGTGAGCTGGGTATCCCCAACTTCACTCCAACATACAGGAGATCTACACTTCCTACCATACAAAGCTTCAAACGGTGCAGCCTTAATACTAGAATGGTAACTATTATTATTGATGAGACTGCTTTTATACATAGTCTCATCGTCCAAATCGGGCTTAAAATGCATAAAATGTCATCAAATATACCAAATATATGCTCGTGTTTGTTGCTTGTGTATTTTTAGGTACGGATATTGAGGAAATGGCAAAAGATCACAAGAATCAATCAAAAACGAACACGGGAAACGAAGCCGCACAATGAACCGGGCCCAAGTTTTGAATTTCCAAAAATACCCTTGAAGAATTGAAGATTGGCAACCTTAGTCCCTCAACTTTTGAAGATTTACACTTTATACCCCTCAAATATTCAAAATTATGAATAGGGTCCCTAAAGTTTGAAGACTATACAAGATCAGCCCTTGAAGTTAAAGAATGAGCATTAATGGCCCTTGTTTCAAGTTTATAAAGAATTTGTGCCAATTTTGACAAGTCCCCCAAAGTTGTTAAATGTTATATGGGTGTTGATGGCATTTATTACAACATGAAGACAAGAGGAAACTTTGGGGACCTAAACTGCCAAACAATCAATCCCACCCATCTAGTCACATCTTGACACCTCACCATACCCACCCAATACCCATTTACCCTACCCTACCCAGTCCATACCCAGCCCACAACCATTACCCGGTTTATTTTAATAAACCAAGTCAAACGGTCAACCCCTCTTTAATTTCCCTCCCAAACACATTTTTTAAATTAACCCCACCCAAATCCGGATTAAACCACCCCCTAATTACCTATAAACCCTAACCCAACCCAGACCTAATTGGCCTTAAATCAAGGGATTTTTACCCCAATCTCTCCAGTTTACTAATTACCCACTTTCTCACCCAAACCCACCTCTCAAACCACCACAAGACACACCCATGTGTCTTGTGGGACCCTCCCCTGCACCCGTCGTTTTCCCCCAAACCCTAAACCCGACACATCCAACGTTTCACACATACCCCTTGGTCCCCAAGTTCAAATGGACGTCTCTGATGCATTCAAACATCACAACAACAACTGGCTACTTCACATGGATGATTTTGACCAAGAACTCAAGGGCAATTTCGGGTTTTTAAGAACTAGGGTTTTGCACATTGTATTTTTTAATCAGTATTCTAGAATAGTCCTAGTATTAGTATAAATAGGGAATGTGCATGTACATTTCCTCTTGTTCCAGTTTTTCTAGCTAAGCCATTGTAATGCCTTTTTAAGAAATTTAAAGTTTGGTATTTTTTTAAAATTGTAATTCCTTTTATCTCTTTTTAAAAGTTTAGTATTGGATAGCTAGATTCTGAGTTCCACTTTACATTTGTATAACACTTAGTGTTATTGAGTTTTCAAAAAGGTTTTAAAAAAGTTTTCAATTTCTATAATTAAGGGTCCAAGAAAGTGAAAGTGGACTTGGAATCTTGATTCTCTGAGGTTTGGACTTGTTTTAAAACGTGTTTCAAGTTTCAAGGTTTGTGAAGAAGGGTTTAAGAGGTTTTAAGAAAGTTTCAAAAAAATCAGAAAGTACTTTTGCTTGTGTGTTCATTGATTTTTGCAGGTTTCATTGTTGATTGTTGTCCAAGGTTCTGCATAGACCCGGGTCTATTGGAGGTGGTTAAGCAACCACTAGGGACCTGAATGTAGGTCCCTTGAGGTAAAAATCTCATTCCATTTTCATTTTCAGTTTTATGTTTTTATTTGGTATTTTAAGTGAATCTGCAATTAAGTGTTAAGTGTTGTTTAAAAGTTGTTGAATATTACTTGTTTAAGGTTTTTATGCATGCTAGTTTGTATTTAAATCAGTTGGAATAGGTTTTGAGTTGTTTTGTTTTGAAAAATTGATTTTCAGTCATTTTAAGGGGTGTTTGGGATTAGGATTTAACATAGGATTGTTGTTGTTAATCTTGTGTTTAAACTGGTTTTAATCACTCACTAAGTTGCTGTAGGTTGTATGTTAGCTTTGGTTTTAAGTTTGGGTAAGTTTTAAAACAACTTGCATGATAAAAGGTGAAAACATGGTCTAAAATCAGAAACTGCCATTGTTCATGAATTTATGTGAAATTTTGCCTTCAAACTTGGAAATCTGTTAGAAGTAGGTTTAAGCAGAATTGAGTATAAGTTATATGCTAGCTAGTGTGATTGTGTGCAAGATTGGAAGATTTGAAACTCATTTTTGTGCATATAATTTGGTCAAGTATTCATCTGTTAGCATATAGTCATAACAGCAACTTGAATCTGCTTATTTGTTTGATTTGTGGCTAAGTGATTGTTTGATTTGTGTTTGAGATTGAATCCTTGTACTCAACAGAGTACAAGGGTGCCTTGTTGTCCATCAAAAACATCACTATAATCCAAATCAAGTCCTCTTGATAACTTTTTCACAAGTGAAGAATCACTTACTTGTGTTTTTCAACAAATTTCATAACTGGATACATTTTTTGCTCTCCTTGCTTTAATCTTGTTTGAATTGGGTTTGTACTTGAGTTTTTGTGATTAAAAGGTCACTGGATTGTGTTTTTAAAAGCTAAAAAGAAAAAAAATAAATAACAAAAAGGACGTGGCCAGGACTCGAACCTGCGCCACTCCTCCCACAACCAAACGTGTTAACCATCTCTGCCCTAGGGTCTTTGACTGCTAGGTTTTGTTTCAAAATCTATTTAAGGGTTGTTTGATTTTAGCTTATTTAATTAACAGCTTTTAAATAAGCCTTTTCTAGCTTATTTCTTTTAGGTTTTCACTGTTTAGCATTTTTCCTAGGATTTTATAAGGGTTTTTGACTTTTCTGTCCTAAAAGTTTATTTTTCCCGTTTTTAATTTATTTATTAGGATTATTTTTAGTTTAATTTTTAGAAAGTAGTTTAAAAATAGATAAAAGCATTTTAAAAATCCAAAAAAATAGTTTTTAGGTTTTAATTTATATTTTTGAGGTTTACATTTCAAAAAGTTTTCAAAAAGTCTTATTTTTAATTTTTCAATTTGATACTTGTAAAATCACACTTGTTTAGTAAAACAAGGTAATTAGGGTAAGTATTAACGAGTAGTTTAGGAAAACCACAAGTTATGTCCCAATGAAGTGAGTTCGTTCTCTCGAGGAGGCACGTGTGTTATGTAATGAATGATGATTAATGTTTTTTATATTAGCCATAAATAGTATTTGTATTAGTAGCACTCTACTAATACGTATTATTGTTTTTCGGTTTTTGTGTGAATATTATTAATATATTGTATACGTAGAACAATAAATTCACAAGTACTCCAAATACGTGAGCAATCACAACCTTGACTTGGGAGGTCATTACCCAATCATTGTATTCGAATCTCAAACCAAAGAAAAAAGGCAAAAATAGATAAATACTTTCGTGAAGCTTGATTTTGATAATACAAACTATAAGGTGGGTATAAGGCGGTTGTATTTCACGACCTAAAGGAAAAAGGCTCTTAAGTGCTTCGCGCCGCCTCGTTTCCTCCGCTTGCTTGTGCGTATTTGATTTTGAGAGTGAATCGAGGGTTTTGCCGCCCAAAGTATTGTTACATATCATATATATTTTCTTGGTTTCCATTGATTAAACCCTCTTGAACGATTTGGTGTTCCACCATCGTTCTAAAGTCATCGAAGGCGTTCACTTCACGTGATCGTTTTCATTCCTTGAGGCTTCTTTAATCGAGAGATTTGATTAAGGAGGAGATTTGTAGATTTTTGTCTACTTAATACATTTCACCAATTTCCAAAAAAGTTAATACCATCAAAAACCACAAAAAAATTGAAAAATTAAAAACACCAAAAAATCTTCTTTGCTCGTCTCCTCGTTGTACGTGACGTTTATGTTAACTCGTAATCAAGCAAAACGTGCACGTAGACGAAAGAACAAAACTCCCACTCCAACTCATTCTAGTGATGAGTCCCCTATTGACGAACCCATTGTACGAGAAGCACCAACCATGGCGAATCGAACTATGATGGAGTTACTTCAAGCACCCACCGAGGGTTATGGAGAAGCTATTGTGATTCCCGCTATCCTTGCGGAAAATTTTGAGGTGAAAACGGGTTTGTTGTCGATGATCCAAAACAACAAATTCCGTGGTGATGAGAAGGACAATCCCCACAACCATATCCGCCAATTCAATCGTCTTACCGCCACGTGCAAATTCAAGGATGTCTCGAATGACTCGATTAAGATGATGCTTTTTCCGTATTCCTTAGCGGGGCCCGCTAAAATTTGGTTAGAGAAAGAGCCACCCAATTCTATATTGACGTGGAAGGATCTCGTTTCAAAATCTGTGAACCAATTTTTTCCGCCCTCTAAGACTACGCATTTGAAAAATGAGATTTCTAAATTTTCACAAGAATCAAATGAAAGTTTTTCAACGGCTTGGAATAGGTTTAAGGAGATGTTACATGAATGTCCTCATCACGGTTTTTCCGATTTGCACCAAATCGACACGTTTTACAATGGACTTAATGATCATGAAAGAGATTATTTGAATGCCGCTGCGGGTGGTAATTTTTTGTGTAAAACGGTTGAAGAAGCTTTGGTCATAATTGAGAATAGGTCTAAGGTTTATAGCCCTCGTAACACACCGAGTTTTTCCAAAATGGGCTCATCATCGTCTCGTAGTATCAATGCCTTGCAAGATGAAGCTAATGAGGAAAATCGGTTTTTCGATAGGTTTTCGACTCTTATGTCCCATTGGAAAGCTCAAGAAGCTTCGAATTCCGCTTCGGTTAAAGCGGTTTCTAAGAGTTGTTTGTCGTGTGGTGGAGCTCATGATCTTTCCGAGTGCATTACCGCGGATGGTAACACTTCGAGTGCTTATGTAGCCACGAGAACTCATAACCAAATCGGTCAAGGTTCCCGCCAAAATCAAGCTCCACCAAATCAAAATGCTAATAACTATCGAAACAACAATCAAGGTGGTAATTATCAAGGCAATCAACGTAACTACAACAAGGGTAATTATCAAAGTGGAAATGGGCAAGTTTCTAATCAAAACCAAAACCGTGATTTTCAAACTTCTACTCAAGGTTTTCAAAATGATCACACCAAAAATCTTCAAGGAGAATTTTTGAATTATGCTAAGGCTAATGATGCTAAGTTTGACAATATGCAACGTGAAATGGTTAGCTTAAGATCCGAGTTGAAAAACGAGCTTAAAAACGAACTTGATAATGAACTTAAAACTCATGCTAATAAAATGGAAGGAAATGTCACACGTCTCTAACAAAATCAACAAAAAATGGAGCAAGGTCAACATGAGATTAAGCAAGAGTTTTTAAAAGCGGATGCTAGGCAATCTAAGTTTGAAGACCGTATGGCTAAGATGTTTGAAGCTATCATGTGTAAGCCCTCTTCTTCGGGTGGTCTTCCTAGTGATACCATCGTGAACCCGAAAGGAAAATTGAAGGTTATTACAACTCGTAGTGGTAAAACTTTCAAAGAACCCATTTCTCGTCCAAGTACTTCTATGGAGAAGGAAAAAGAGAAAGAACCCGAGGTTGTGGTTGAAAAGAAGCACATTACAAGCCCACGAAGTACCGCTCAAACCACACCTACGGTTGAACCCACACCAATCATGGAACCCGAGATTCCAAGGCCGATGCCTATGCCTACTTTGCCCCAACCCACACCACCTTTACCCTACCCTTCAAGACGAGACAAGGAAAAGGCACAAGAACGAAATAATTATCAATTTGAACTCTTCATGAAAATGTTTCGTGACTTGCATTTCAATATAAGTTTTGCCGACGCCTTAGTCATGATGCCTCGATTTGCCGCGAACTTCAAAAGTATGTTGAATAACAAAGAAAAATTGCAAAAATCGTCTAGTTGTTCATCGGTTTTTCTAAGCCGCATACCTCAAAAAGTCGGTGATCCTGGAACGTTTTTAATCCCATGTGCTATCCAAGACATGGAAGAATGCTATGCCTTGGTCGATCTTGGTGCTAGTATTAATTTGATGCCTCTTGAGATTTTTGAATCGCTCAATCTTCCCAATCTCACTCCTTCAAGAATGTCAATCAAAATGGCCGATCATTCTACGATTCTAGCTTGTGGAGTAGCCGAGGACGTCTTTGTGAAAGTTGGAAAGTTCTACTATCCCGTAGACTTTATTGTTGTTGACATTCCCATCGATCCTAAAGTTCCATTAATTTTAGGTCGATCTTTTTGGATACCTCGAGAGCACTTATCGATGTGCATGCAAGAAAAATCACTCTTCGTTTCAATGAGGAAGAACTCGTCATTAATGCAACCCAAAACTCCACTCTTTCTCATGTGTATTCTATCACATCTTTGTACAATGTCAATCCTATCAAAAACATTTGCAAAAGAATTTCAAATAGAGTTTTAGGAGTTGTTGAGAAAAATGAAGTTCCGTCCCCTCCGCCGGTGGAGGTTAAGAGTGTTAAGCCTACGATTCCAATCTCGAGTGATTCTTCGGATGATGAATACGTTGATCCCGATGGGGGAGTTTTCTTTGTTGACAAACGTTTTGAAAACTTACCACCACCTAAACCAAAAAGATTTCAAAATGTGAGAATTTTTAGTGTGACTAACATTGCTTTAGATACACCAAATATTTTTGACATAATTAAATCGGGTTTTCACAAGGAGAGTGTAAAAGATGAAAAAGGAAAAGATTTTAACTTGGATTTAAAAGATTTTTCTACAACTTTAACTCCGTCATCACCGCGTGTCTTGAGTACTACAAGCTCGTCTTCTCCTTTTGACGATGCTTTGTGTGGACTTAGTGTGGGGGAAGCCCCTTATGTTCCCTCCCCTTTCTCCACCGAGGACGAGATATTTGATCCTGGAATCGCTTATAAAGGGAAATCTCGGTCTTCCACCGATGCAATAAAAGGAAAATCTTTTCATTTGATTGGTGCGAGTCTACCTCGAGTAGCTCAATGTTTTCATGACTTACCCATTGTCCCACCCTTCTATTTCTTCTCTCCTATTTTCTTGAAACTCTTTGAGTTTTTGTTGACTATTGATGAAGTGGCGTTGATTTGTTTTTCCAATGAAAACGAGAACGCCATCTTCGATCCCGGTATTTTGCACCATCAAAGGACTTAGTCCTTAATACCGGTTGGTTTTGGGCCTTGTTTATCATGTAAGCCCCACCAAAAATTGACCACATCATGATTATCCCTAAATGATCACATTTATGGGGATTCGAGTCGAGCTTTTGACTCGGTTATCAAAAACAAGGTACCTCGTGGGGGAGACTCATGCTTATCCATGTACATATTATTGCTTTCTAATGTAGTTTAATGTGAGGGGATTTGTGCCCTTCCAACCCTTGTTCCGTGGTTGTTTGTGCATTGTGGTTTTTAGATCATGATCTTCACGATTGGAGCCTCTCGTGTTCGTTTTATGGGAGCACTCGATCGTTTGCTTTGGAGACATTTCCCAATATCCATATGATATATCCTTTGATGTTCTAACCTTAGGTTTATAGCACACCTCATAAACGGCTATTGATTTATTGGTTACACCCTTTCCATGCCAGATTAGGCATTCGACTACGTCTCTAGTATGGGGGTGTTTGCACCCCTAGACTCGAAACATTGAGGACAATGTTTAACTTTAGTATGGGGGGTGAATAGATACTTGCCTTGCCAAACCTTCACGCTTTCCAAAGTTTATCGTTTTGTTTATCGTTTTGTTGCAAAATAAGGCTAAAAATGGCCAAATTTTAAAAATTTTCTCATGTTTTATAAGTGTTTGAAGACACGAATGTAGATTTTCCGATGGCGAGAATAAGAGTAATTTTTGACTCGACCGTGCGTGTTGAGCACTTAGCTTTGATTCCTTAACTACACATTAGGCTAAGTCTCTTAAATGAGGACGAGAAATGATAGAGTTAATTATAAGTTACTATGCTAAACGTAGAGTACTCGTATTCTTTCAAAAACTCATGTGTTCTCGTTGTTTGCTTATTCTCCCTTCGCATGTAAATATTTTTTGCTTAATAAATATTGACTTAGCGGTTTAGTTAGGATTGGTGGGTTTCTAGTCTTTTCTAGTAGCTTCCGTGTAATTAAATTGGGAAGACATTAAGGTATCGCCAGCGTCACGGTTTTGATGTATTGGCACCCCAATAATCGAAAGCTTCACTTAATAATAAGATTTCAAGTGCTCACCTAAATCTAGCAAACAATTTGAAGCCCCACAAGGCCTAAAATCTATGCAAAATTGAAAGTGATTCAAGCCTTAATCTTCGAAGCTTTAAAGATCTAAAATTTGCTTTAGCGTGAGGATATACGTCTTTGGCTAATAAAACCACCGATGATGGCGGATAATAAAAGGCAAGGCAAGACCGAAGTCATAATAAAAGCTTCATGGCGAAGTTGAATAAAAGATGGAGGTAAACCAAAGATAATAAGGCCCTTCTGTTAGGGGGCGTATAAAAGTCTTGGTAATAAGTCTCATGTTCAAAACCGTTATAAAACCGTGTTTATCGATTCTTCTTGTCAACTTAATTTTTTAACATCGTTGTCTAGTAGGAGGGGTTATTGATTTGGTCTTGATTACACCGTTAGGACTCTATTTTTAGACCTAAATATCTATTATCGCATAAGTCAACAATGTATCCTCGCGAAACATTCAAGACATAATAAAATATAAGAGATACAACTTAGGAATAATGGGAGGATAAGTACGTGATTAGGGCATATGAGTATTGTTAGCATTACTAACTTATAATGACAATGATCTCGTTGCACGCTTGGCATGGAATTAAGGTGAAAATCGAGGACGACGAAATTATTTCTAACGAAGCATTCACGTGTTCTTGTTCTATGAACCTAAACGTCCCATTTTGCGATGAAAATCATACATTATATCTAAAACACAAGTAGTAGTAGTAGTGTAGCTAGTTTATTATTTCAATAAAGTGAATAAAATTAAATTTTGGAGGTGCTATGATACTTTATTCTAGCATTACGTGAGGGCACGGCAATGGTTTAGTATGGGGGAGTGATGAGACTGCTTTTATACGTAGTCTCATCGTCCAAATCGGGCTTAAAATGCATAAAATGTCATCAAATATACCAAATATATGCTCGTGTTTGTTGCTTGTGTATTTTTAGGTACGGATATTGAGGAAATGGCAAAAGATCATAAGAATCAATCAAAAACGAACACGGGAAACGAAGCCGCACAATGAACCGGGCCCAAGTTTTGAATTTCCAAAAATACCCTTGAAGAATTGAAGATTGGCAACCTTAGTCCCTCAACTTTTGAAGATTTACACTTTATACCCCTTAAATATTCAAAATTATGAATAGGGTCCCTAAAGTTTGAAGACTATACAAGATCAGCCCTTGAAGTTAAAGAATGAGCATCAATGGCCCTTGTTTCAAGTTTATAAAGAATTTGTGCCAATTTTGACAAGTCCCCCAAAGTTGTTAAATGTTATATGGGCGTTGATGGCATTTATTACAACATGAAGACAAGAGGAAACTTTGGGGACCTAAACTGCCAAACAATCAATCCCACCCATCCAGTCACATCTTGACACCTCACCATACCCACCCAATACCCATTTACCCTACCCTACCCAGTCCATACCCAGCCCACAACCCTTAAATATTACCCGGTTTATTTTAATAAACCAAGTCAAACGGTCAACCCCTCTTTAATTTCCCTCCCAAACACATTTTTTAAATTAACCCCACCCAAATCCGGATTAAACCACCCCCTAATTACCTATAAACCCTAACCCAACCCAGACCTAATTGGCCTTAAATCAAGGGGTTTTTACCCCAATCTCTCTAGTTTACTAATTACCCACTTTCTCACCCAAACCCACCTCTCAAACCACCACAAGACACACCCATGTGTCTTGTGGGACCCTCCCCTGCACCCGTCGTTTTCCCCCAAACCCTAAACCCGACACATCCAACGTTTCACACATACCCCTTGGTCCCCATGTTCAAATGGACGTCTCTGATGCATTCAAACATCACAACAACAACTGGCTACTTCATATGGATGATTTTGACCAAGAACTCAAGGGCAATTTCGGGTTTTTAAGAACTAGGGTTTTGCACATTGTATTTTTTAATCAGTATTCTAGAATAGTCCTAGTATTAGTATAAATAGGGAATGTGCATGTACATTTCCTCTTATTCCAGTTTTTCTAGCTAAGCCATTGTAATGCCTTTATAAGAAATTTAAAGTTTGGTATTTTTTTTAAAAATTGTAATTCCTTTTATCTCTTTTTAAAAGTTTGGTATTAGATAGCTAGATTCTGAGTTCCACTTTACATTTGTATAACACTTAGTGTTATTGAGTTTTCAAAAAGGTTTTAAAAAAGTTTTCAATTTCTAGAATTAAGGGTCCAAGAAAGTGAAAGTGGACTTGGACTCTTGATTCTCTGAGGTTTGGACTTGTTTTAAAACGTGTTTCAAGTTTCAAGGTTTGTGAAGAAGGGTTTAAGAGGTTTTAAGAAAGTTTCAAAAAAATCAGAAAGTACTTTTGCTTGTGTGTTCATTGATTTTTGCAGGTTTCATTGTTGATTGTTGTCCAAGGTTCTGCATAGACCCGGGTCTATTGGAGGTGGTTAAGCAACCACTAGGGACCTGGATGTAGGTCCCTTGAGGTAAAAATCTCATTCCATTTTCATTTTAAGTTTTATGTTTTTATTTGGTGTTTTAAGTGAATCTGCAATTAAGTGTTAAGTGTTGTTTAAAAGCTGTTGAATATTACTTGCTTAAGGTTTTTATGCATGCTAGTTTGTATTTAAATCAGTTGGAATAGGTTTTGAGTTGTTTTGTTTTGAAAAATTGATTTTCAGTCATTTTAAGGGGTGTTTGGGATTAGGATTTAACATAGGATTGTTGTTGTTAATCTTGTGTTTAAACTGGTTTTAATCACTCACTAAGTTGCTGTAGGTTGTATGTTAGCTTTGGTTTTAAGTTTGGGTAAGTTTTAAAACAACTTGCATGATAAAAGGTGAAAACATGGTCTAAAATCAGAAACTGCCATTATTCATGAATTTGTGTGAAATTTTGCCTTCAAACTTGGAAATCTGTTAGAAGTAGGTTTAAGAAGAATTGTGTATAAGTTATATGCTAGCTAGTGTGATTGTGTGCAAGATTCGAAGATTTGAAACTCATTTTTGTGCATATAATTTGGTCAAGTATTCATCTGTTAGCATATAGTCATAACAGTAACTTGAATCTGCTTATTTGTTTGATTTGTGGCTAAGTGATTGTTTGATTTGTGTTTGAGATTGACTCCTTGTACTCAACAGAGTACAAGGGTGCCTTGTTGTCCATCAAAAACATCACTATAATCCAAATCAAGTCCTCTTGATAACTTTTTCACAAGTGAAGAATCACTTACTTGTGTTTTTCAACAAATTTCATAACTGGATACGTTTTTGGCTCTCCTTGCTTTAATCTTGTTTGAATTGGGTTTGTACTTGAGTTTTTGTGATTAAAAGGTCACTGGATTGTGTTTTTAAAAGCTAAAAAGAAAAAAAAATAAATAACAAAAAGGACGTGGCCAGGACTCGAACCTACGCCACTCCTCCCACAACCAAACGTGTTAACCATCTCTGCCCTAGGGTCTTTGACTGCTAGGTTTTGTTTCAAAATCTATTTAAGGGTTGTTTGATTTGTAGCTTATTTGATTAACAGCTTTTAAATAAGCTTTTTCTAGCTTATTTCTTTTAGGTTTTCACTGTTTAGCTTTTTTCCTAGGATTTTATAAGGGTTTTTGACTTTTCTGTCCTAAAAGTTTATTTTTCCCTTTTTAATTTTATTTATTAGGATTATTTTTAGTTTAATTTTTAGAAAGTAGTTTAAAAATAGATAAAAGCATTTTAAAAATCCAAAAAAATAGTTTTTAGGTTTTAATTTATATTTTTGAGGTTTACATTCCAAAAAGTTTTCAAAAAGTCTTATTTTTAATTTTATAAGATTTTAGGATTTGTTACCAACTTTGAAATTAAATATAAAATTATTAAATAGGTTTTAGAAACTTTTAATTACATTTTTATCTTAGTTAGATTATTCTAGGTTTTTGGTAATTTTTTAGAATTTATTTATAAACTTTTTATTTTTTTGATTGTTTTAATATTATTTTATTATTAAAAATAGAAAGTTTGTTTTTTCTACTTTTTTCATTTTTCCTAGATTGTAAACACATAATTAGGAGTTTTGTCACTTTCCAAATCTTTTTAGGGTTTTTCATTTATTTTCTAGAATTAATTTAAGTTTTAATAGATTTTAATAGATTTTAATAGTTTTTAAGTGTTTAAAAATAGTTTTATTAGGTTTTAAAATTTTGAAAAATAGTTTTTAGCTTAATTAGGACAATTTTGAGGTTTACAAACTATAAAATCTTGTTTAGGGCTTTTTAATAACTAATTGTAATTTTTAGGGCTTTAACTAGCATTAAAAAGTCATTATCTAATTAATTAAAAGGTTTTAGCAAGTTTTGATTTTTGTAAACCCTTAGAATATCATTGGGGATTTTTTAGAAATATTTAGGAATTTTTAGGTTAAAATTTTAATATTTGTACTATTTACGGTTTTACGTGTTCGCCTTTTTCGTCGTAGTTTAATCCGTTTTCGTAACCGTCTTTTCTTTCCTTTCTCATTTCTATTCTCTTTTCTTCTTGTTAATAATCACAAACATCAAAATCAATTCGTTACACAACACACGTGCCTCCTCGAGAGAACGATCCCCACTTATGGGTCATAAGTGTTTACGTTTTCCTAAAACGTACACTTAACGCTTACCACTATTTTACCTCCTTTTCCTAAAGGTGTGTAAAAACATTACATCAGTTATACGAAAACTCTGCTAACGGCAAATATTAATCCCAATTCTTACCAAAATCTAACACACAAGCTCTCAACATATCTTCTAGTGTTTGTATCGCCCTGTCACTCTGCCCATCAGTCTGGGGGTGATAAGCAGTGCTCATGTCGAGATTCGTTCCCAAAGATCTTTGGAGAGATTTCCAAAAATTCGATGCGAATCTAGGATCTCGATCTGAAATGATCGATACAGGCACTCCATGCTTGCATACAACATTCTCAAGGTATATACAAGTCAGCTTCTCCAGTGAGAACTGCTCTTTAACCGGAATGAAGTGTGCTGATTTGGTCAGTCTGTCGACAATAACCCAAATCGAGTTGTTTCCAGATGATCTTCTAGGAAGCTTGGTGATAAAGTCCATCGTAATTCGCTCCCACTTCCATTCAGGAATCTTTGGCTGTTGAAGTGTTCCTGATGGCTTTTGATGTTCCGCTTTGACTCTAGCACAAGTCAAGCATTGAAGAACATACATAGCTATGTCAGCTTTCATATTCGGCCACCAGTACAACTTCTTCAAATCATGGTACATCTTATCAGATCCCGGATGAATGGAATACTTAGATTTATGGGACTCTAACATAATCAAGTCTCTTAAGCCTCCAAACTTAGGTATCCACATCCGACCTCTTAAGCATTTCACTCCATCAGCTCTAACCTCTAAAGGATCTCCTTCTCCTCGGAACCCTTCATTAAAAAAATTTTCCTTCTTACAAGCTTCTATTTGCGCATTTCTAATTTGCTCAGGCAAATTATTGTGCACGGTCAAGACTAGAGAACGTACCCTGATAGGCTCTCTATCTTTCCTACTTAATGCATCGGCAACAACATTGGCTTTTCCTGGGTGATATTAAATATCACAATCATAATCACTTAACAACTCTATCCATCTTCGTTGCCTCATGTTCAATTCCTTCTGGTTGAGAATATACTGTAGGCTTTTGTGATCGGTGAATACCGTACACTTGGTGCCATACAGATAATGTCTCCACAACCTAAGAGCAAAGACTACAGCTCCTAACTCAAGATCATGAGTAGTATAATTCTCCTCATTATTCCTTAATTGCCTAGAAGCATAAGCTATCACTTTCTCTCGCTGCATCAAAACAGCTCCATAGCCTCTAAGAGATGCATCACAATACACTACAAAATCCTCACTCCCGTCGGGTAATGATAAGATTGGCGCACTACATAATTTTTGCTTCAATGTCTGAAATGCTCCATCTTCATCACTTCCCCAAACGAAAGGTTTATTCTTCTGGGTAAGCTTAGTCAAGGGTTTAGCTATCAAAGAAAATTCTTCAATGAATCGCCTATAATAGCCAGCAAATCCTAAGAACTGTCGCACTTCCGTTGGCGTTGTCGGTGTAGACCAATTCTTAATGGCTTCAACCTTTGCAGGATCAACATGAATTCCATCTTTGTTAATCACATGACCAAGAAATTGCACAGAATCTAACCAGAAATCACACTTCGAAAACTTAGCATACAACTTTTCATCCTTCAACAAATTCAAAACAATCCTCAAATGTTCTCTATCTTCATCTTCATTCTTAGAATAGATTAGAATATCGTCAATAAACACAATCACAAATTTATCCAAGTAGGGCTTGCACACTCGATTCATTAAATCCATGAAAACCGCAGGTGCGTTAGTTAACCCAAATGGCATTACTTGAAATTCATAGTGTCCATAACGAGTTCTAAATGCAGTTATAGGAATATCTTCTTCACGGACGCGAAGTTGGTGATATCCTGACCGCAAATCTATCTTAGAATACACACTAGATCCTTGTAGTTGATTAAACAAATCATCAAGCCTAGGTAAAGGATATCGATTTTTAATTGTCAACTTATTCAGTTCCCTATAATCAATGCACATACGGAAAGATCCATCCTTCTTCTTAACGAACAAGACTGGAGCTCCCCAAGGCGACGAGCTCGGTCGAATAAAACCTTTATCAGACAACTCCTTAAGTTGCTCAAATAACTCCTTTAATTCAGAAGGGGCTAATCGGTAAGACACACGTGCCACCGGTGCAACACCAGGAATTAAATCGATTCGAAACTCTACTTGCCTTATCGGTGGAAGTCCGGGTAATTCTTTAGGAAATACCTCAGGAAATTCACAAATAATAGGTACATCTTCCAATCGTTTCATCCTAGACTCATTCCCGGTCACTTTAGCTAAGAATAACTCACAACCGTTCCTGATGTACTTTTTTTAGACTTTAATACATGAAACGATTTTCAAACGGGATTCACCTCGATTACCATCAATTACTAACGTCCTATTCCTAAGAGGAATCTTAACCTTCTTCTCTCCACATAAAATAGTAGCATTATTCAACGACAACCAATCCATACCAATAATAATATCAAAACTACCTAATTCTATCAACATCAAATCAATCGGAAAGGAATAGTTCAAGAGATTTAGAGAGCATCCTTCTAATAGCTTATTAGTTTTCACTAATTTACCATCAGCCATTTCCACCTCGTAACTGGTATTTATCTCAACAGATTCAATGTCAATAAGGGCACTAAATTTAGTGGATACAAAGCTCCTATCAGCACCCGAATCAAATAAAGCAACAGCATAATGATTGTTGAGTAAAAACGTACCGGTAACGACATTCGGATCCTCTTTCTTCACCTCAATTGTTCCAAGTTGATAGATACCACCCTGGGGGTTTCTTCCAGGTACAATCGCTTTCAACTTGGGGCATTCCGATTTCCTATGACCTTCTTCATTATAGTTGAAGCAAATGGTTCCCTTTTTATACCTTTCAACCTTGTGTCCAAGCTTTCCGCAATTTCGGCACTTCCAGCAGTCGCCAGCATGCCTCTTGTTGCCACACTTAGGACATCTATCATCGTTGCGGTGTGTTGTTGGTAAGAGCATTTGCATTCCCCTTTCTCTGGTTCTGACGACGATTGAAATTCTTCCTATTATCACCTCTATCTACACGATCACCGTCTCCCTTTCTTTTCTCACCAACACGGGCTTCATCTTCCCTATCCTGAATTATCTGTCCAATGAGTTGGTAAACCATTTGAACAGCATCATCAATGGTCAGTGGTTTAGATGATGTCACGTCCCCCCGGACATTCCTGGTCAACCCTTTAATATATTGTTCAATTCGGATCTCTTCGGGTTCCACCAATCGAGGACATAGCAAGGCCAACTCATGGAATCGGTTTGTATAACTATCAATGTCCACACCTTTCATTCTCAAATGAATCAACTCTTGTTCTAACCTAATGATCACACTACGAGGACAAAACTCCAAAGTCATCCACTTCTTAATTTCAGCCCAAGGAGTAGCATTAGCAGCATCAATACCCATGAAAGAAATTCTCCCGTTCCACCAAGTCAACGCACGACCTTTAAGAGTAGCCATAGCAAAAGTCACCTTCTCTTCCTCCTTACACTTACTAATCCGAAACACCGACTCAATCTTCTCAATCCACTGGCTTAATCCTACAGCACCTTCAGTTCCATTAAAAGGTAGAGGTTCACAGTTCATGAACGTCACATAAGTACAGCCACCAACTTCAAGTGCATTAGTTCCAAGTCCTCCTACATTTCCTCCAGCATTAGCATTCACATTATTAGCATTCACATTCACATTAGTACCGCCAATTCCACTACCGCCAGCTCCACTACCGCTAGCTCCACTACCGCCAGCTCCACTACCGCCAGCTCCACTACCGCCAGCCTCATTTCTAGCATTTGCCATAAATTCAGTCATAGATGCGGTAACTTGCTCCGTAATAATCCTACGTACATCATCCTCAGTCACAGCCTTCTTGGGCGGCATAGTTCTATAATTTCACAATTTCAAAGTATTAAGCATTCACCCAACAAGGGATTCATATAATATGGATTGAATTCATAATCAAGATACAAATAAGGCACAATATGGAATTCAAGACAAGATACATATTTCATTCGATTTGAAACAAAAGCATTGTCTTAGTTACATCCCATATCAAAGTTCTAGCACTATATATACTCAAAATTCGTGCCAAGTCTACTACTAACAAGTCGGTTCAGTCAAAGCTACAAAAGTACAAAAGATACAAAGGTCACTACTAAACACAGACTTGTCTACTGAGAACCGCCAGATGGTCCATCATCCATCGTCTTCTGTATCTTCGTCGGACGATCACTAGACACATCTTCAGCTGGGCGCTTATGGATCACTCCTCTTTCAACCATGTCAGCATAATATCTACTATTCCAACCCACGGATATATTCAACTCCTTCTCAGCTTTCTCACGCATCGCATGAGCTACACTCAACTGAATCTCCATAGAATTCACCTTTTTCTTCATTTCAGCAAACTCACCACTTTCTAACACTGATAGCCTCCTAAAAGCCTCATTCAAACCATGTTCTACATCAGTCAAATCCAAACTAAGCAATTCCCGCTCTTTCTCACCAACCTTAGTCTTGGACTCCAAATAAGCAACTTGAGTCTGAACAACACCTAATCCAATCTCTGTCATACTACTCTTAACACGGGAAGTATCTAGATCACGTCTCAAGGCCCATGGTGCAAGACCATCAATATGAGTAGCCTCTCGATTACTAGACGACTCTCCTATCACACGTCTACGAGTAGCAATACCATCAGTATTTTCAGGTGCGTTATCATCCTCATCCGCCTCTGATTCAGAATCAGATTCAGACGATTCAGACATTTCATCCCTAGGTAGCTCAACCTCAAAATCAGATAAATAAACTGGTGGGGGTAAAGGCTCGCCCTCTGGAACATCATAAGGATAAATAAGCTCGGCTTCCTCATCATCATCGACCTCATCGTCTATACCTATATCCTCCTCGACATCCTCGTCGTCAATATCATCATCTAAATTATCTAACCCAATCTCATCATCATTCTCAATATCAACATTATCAATCTCATTCTCTACCATATCAACCTGAGGGGCAATCTGATCTCCTAGTCCTATCTCGGGCTCGGGATCCTCAAATGGTTCCTCCTCATCATCCATATCATAATCTACTAAGTCTAAATAAGTATCATCATCTACATTAGGTTCAGGAATAGCATGGTTCTCTACATGAATATTAGGGTCAGCCATGACAATCTGCATTTATATATATATCTCGTATTAGGATAACATACTATTTAAACAATTACATACTGAAACCACGATATATACATACATATAAATTAAATTATGTATATCAAAATATATATCTTCTCAATAGGGCTTGTTGGTAACGTCGGAGATCTCTGGCACCGTTATAGTCAAAAGATTTTTCAAATATTTTCTCAAATGTTCATTGTCAAAAGATTTTGAAAAGTTTTATTCAAAACCTTGGTTTTTAAAATCTTTTGTTCTCTATAACGAGAGCTCTTGTACCAAACTGTAACACTCTCAATTTTCGTATCGGTACAGCGGAAGGGTCTTTTAGAGTGTTACGGGATAGCACAATAACTCCAATCATAGACAACACATAAAAATGGTTGTACAAGGTTTAACATACATTCATTCGATAAAAAGTTTTAAAGTGTACAACAGGTTCCAAATTATACGGGTCATTAAGTTTACAAAACATAGATCAAATGAACATTTTTAACATTATGTGGGCCATCAGAGTCGATCTCCATCCGGATTACCTTCAAGCACCTGAGATAAAAACATGCAAAAATCATATCAGCGAATGCCGAGTGAATTCATAGAGTTTAATAAAAACCGTTATATAAAACAATCGTTAAAATCAGAACACAAGTATAATATCGGAAGTAAGTCCTCGTATTGCTAGTCAGGCAATATATAAATCAAGCATACATCTTAAACCGCCCATGAGACCGTAGCCTCAATATTACCATTATAGGTAATATTTTTATCGTTATTAGCGTCGTTATCGTTTCGTATATAGCTTTTAGGATTATTATCAGCCGCATGACATTGTTACCTTACTGTGAAAACAACGGGCCGTGAACCCGACAAACAATTTTCCCATCTAAGTTAGCGTGTCGTCACAAAAATCACGCTATGTAATCTTCTCATACATACCAATCAATGTGGTACGACGGGGATCAACCGTCAAGGCGCGAACTGGGGTGATCGTCCCCAAATAGTACTATCAAATGCATAAGCGTCTACCAAATCCCGGTAGTTCACAATTCATGCTAATGGGACTTTAAGTGACATAACCTAACTACTAATAATCCTTTTTGTCTCGTTTATAGGGTCATAGCATCATTCGGGGCCATATCATTAAGCATAACATCGGGACTACTTGTGTTCTATTTTTTTTTATCAAAATCTAGCATGTTATCTCCCTCGCGGGTTTACAAATCATTTTATAAGACATTTAAAAGATTGCGAGGCTATGAACTCACGTTGATAATGAAAGGCGGATTATCGGCCACAAGCGTGCTTCGGTCACGGAAACCTATATAAATAATAATCGGTCATAGACTTTTATCCAATGACTTTATCCAAATAACAATATACATATGATGATTTTGTACATATGATGATGATCAAGTGGGTTTATATATCCTTGTTACTCATTTTAGCGTTCATGTATTGGTAACTTTTTACTAGTTTACTAGTTTTACCTACTTACATATTTTAAGTCCAATAAGCTTATTATACGTTCTTTAACTTGTATTAGTTCATTTTATACTTATATTATCAGTATTCATACTTTACATGTTGGGCCCAAATGGGTTAAGCCCAATAAGTACTTTTTATAAGTGTTTAACTTATTTAGTCCAATTATTAGTCCAATATGCTTACTTAGCTCGTTAATGTCCGTATGTCCTATAGTTCGGGTTTTATCGGTTTTTACTTGTATTAGATACTTATATATCAGTATATGACTTTTAAAAACTTTACATTAGACGGGTTTGATCGTCGAAGTTTTAATTGGCGAAAAACGTTAATTTTACGGTAATAGCCGAAAAAGTCGTAAAAATCAAGTTTATAGTTTTTATAACTTATAAATATTATTCCACTACCATTTTTATAATTTATCCATTTATTTAACCTTTTACATATTTATATAAATAAAATTCATAAGTTAGTGGGTTTTAATTTCATATTTTATACTATATAATTTGAGTGCTTATATAATAGTAATAAACATTAATTCTTCAAAATCTGATTTTTATTTTCATCTTCACCATTTTTATCATGTCTAGAGTTCTACAATGAATTAGAAGCTCATTTTTGGGTGGCATGAACTTCATATTATTTGCTACAATTAACTTAGTTATAGATACTGCTCATTTTAAGTTTAACTATGCATAACAGTCCCTACAAAACAGCTTATTCAGATTAGCACACTCATCTTGTTTTGATCATTTCTCACTCATTTTAATGATTCTATTGCATGGCCAACTCTCAAATGTGTATGAAATCTTGTACTTACTATAAATGGATTCTACCATGCAAGTTTATATGTTCAAGTTTTGGTTACATACTGTTTTTATACAGCCAACAAATTAATCATGATTTTAGCCTTGTTTCTTATGGTTATTAATCTTTTTAAGCATATTTATCACCACTTGATCCCCACACAACATTTTTATCATCATATATTCATCATATACATATACAACAAGAAAGAAAATACATTTGATCTTTACAAAAATAACAAGAGAAAATGGAGAGGATGATCTTCTTTACCAACCAAGAGTATATCTTGTTTTTGGAAGACAAGAACTTGATGAACACCAAATGTAACTCCAAGATCATCAAACACCAAGAAAATAAGTTGAGAAATCAGCCATAGGACACAAGCAAATCACATCCTTTGTTGTTAAAATGGCCACCAAGTGATCAAGGCTTCAAGGTAACTTCATGATATAGCTAGATAACAAGTATTTTGTGGCTAGAAAATATCAAAAAGGGGTGTTTGTGCTTAAAGTGGGACGGCAATGGTGGTGGTTTTGAGAGAGTTTCTAGTTGATTTGCATGTGTGAATGGTAGTTTGTGAAGCTAGTTGCTGGTTTTAGTTAGTGGTAGCTTAAGTTGTATGCTTAAGCTTACACTTGTAAGTTACAAGTTAACATGATGCCACATCTTTGATGTGGTGTCATGTGTGGCCGTCCCATGCTATAGTGGGGTGGGATAATGTATTTTGTCCCATCCCGCTAATTTACGGGTATTCCTCGATTCTAGTTTCCTCGATTTACGTGCCCTCGGGTCATTTCACGAAAAACGTTTTTATAAATTATGAATCAACGGCACAAAACGAATCCAATAAAAATTGTCTCATAAAAAACGGAGTTCAAAAACGTAAATACGTAATCCTAAGGTTTCCGGTTTAATCGTAAAGGAGGCTAAATTATGCACGTAAGCCCAAATTTAAATCCGTAAATTGTGAGTTCATCAACCAACACAAAAATAAGTTTCAAAATATTATACGAGAAAATAATTCACTACCTGAAAATGTTAGATTGTCACAGTAACACCGTTGCTAATACAAGAGGGTAGATGAAAGCAATCACCACCCGAATTGGCAAAGGTTTAAAGGAACCCGAGAGTCCTACACCTACACCAGTGATTGTGACAAAGGAAAACGAGTCCCCTTCTTTAATTCCTCCACCTTCTACTTCCACCCCTCCACCACCCAAGGATTTGAGTGAGAATTCCATTCTAAAGCCTTCATCTCAACCCAATATACCTTATCCCTCAAGGTTGAGGAAAGAGGAGCTGAAGAACAAGGATGATATTCAGGTTTCTAACTTTCTTAAAATGTTTAAACAACTCAATTACAACATCTCCTTTGCCGAGGCTCTCGCTCACATGCCCAAATATGCTAAAATGTTTAAAGATCTTCTCAGTGATAAGGAGAAACTCCTTGATATCACTCAGACTCAACTTAATGAGAATTTCTCTACAGTGCTCTTATGGAAATTACCAACCAAACTTGGTGATCCGGGTCGTTTCCTCATTCCTTGTAACTTCCCAGGGGTAAAGAATTGTATGGCCCTAGCCGATCTAGGTGCTAGTATCAACTTAATGCCTCTAAGCATTTGGAAACAATTGTCTCTACCCGAGCTAGTCCCCGCACGAATGACCTTGGAATTAGCTAACCGTACGGTTGCTTATCCGGTGAGGATAGCCGAAGACGTCTTCGTTGGTGTCGACAAATTCACCTTTCCGGTGGATTTTGTTGTCGTTGACTACGAGATGGATCCCCGTGTTCCATTAATCGTTGGGCGTCCATTCTTGAGGACCGGTCGCACTCTCATTGATGTAGCCGCGGGCGAACTAATCATGAGAGTTGGTGACGATAAAATTGTCTTCAACATGGGAAAACTTTCTAAGCAGCCTTCTGAAAACGAGAGTGTTAATTTCATTGACGTTCTTGATGAGGCTTGTGAAGAAAATTTCAAAGACGCTTGTAAAAGTGGTTCTTCTTATCTACCCATTGTTGAGAACGTTGCCTCTATTGCTCCATCACTAACTCCATTTGGAGAAAGTGATTTCCTTTTGAAAGAATTTGAAGCAACTTTGGGAGATGTGGACTTGCAATATGACGATTCTCCCTCCAATTGGGATGAAGACATTCGTACCATTGAGAAACTTCTCAATGAAGACCATATTTCTCCACCATCTCCTAAGGATATCTCTATCGATGAACCGAATTTGACTACGCCTTCCATCGAAAATCCTCCAGATTTAGAGCTTAAGGACCTACCGTCTCATCTCGAGTACGTTTTCCTTGAAGACAAAAAGAAGTCACCCGTCATAATCGCAAAAGACTTGAAAGAAGAAGAAAAATCCCAACTTATCGCCGTGCTAAAGAATCATAAGAAAGCGATTGCGTGGAAAATCTCCGATATTCGTGGTATTGATCCTCCCTTTTGCACACATAAAACTCTCATGGAGGACGACTTTAAACCCACTATTCAAATCCAAAGAAGGGTGAATCCCAAGATCTACGACGTTATCAGAAAAGAGGTTATCAAACTTCTTGATGCGGGAATGATCTACCATATCTCGGATTCACCATGGGTTACTCCGGTCCATTGTGTGCCTAAGAAAGGCGGAATCACCGTTGTGCCCAATGAAAACAACGAGTTGATTCCTACTCGTCTCGTTACAGGGTGGAGAGTTTGTATAGACTATCGCAAACTCAATGATGCTATGAGAAAGGATCATTTTCCCCTTCCTTTTATGGACCAAATGCTTGAACGTCTAGCGGGTAATGACTATTATTGCTTCTTAGACGATTTCTCCGGGTATTTTCAAATTCCCATCGATCCCAAAGACCAAGAGAAAACCACTGATATGAGCTTAAACTCATATCCTTTTAATAACAAATAACCCTAAAACATGAAGCAAAATACCAATTTATTTGGCAAAAACAGTGTTATGTGGTATGTTTGTGTTTGTGTGCACTTGTGTAGGTAAAAAGATACATTTTCAAGCAAACAAGAAAAAATCAAGCTCAAATGGATGAAAAAGACAAAAGAGGATCAAAAGTGACAAGACTTTGAAGTATAAGGACCTATCTTGACAAGTTATGAAAGTTGAAGGACTAAAAGTGCAAATAATGTAAAGTCAAGATTCAAGTCAAACTTGGTTAACTCTCAAGTCAACTCAGTCAAAGGACCATTTTGTTCAAGGATGGAAGTTGAAGGACCAAATATGTCAAAAGAATGAAGATCCTAGCTCAAAACAACATTCTGCCAAGTACAAGGACTAGTTCTGCCAACTTTTAAAAGTAATTCAAAGCTTGATCCATGTGAAGAGGAAAGGACCAATAAGATTGCAAGGAAGGTGGTACACGGATCACCAAATCAGCTCATTTAAATCCCACTCAGCCGACACTTCATTTAATGGGAATATCTCAACAGTGCCACGCACTCAACTTTTCCACCAATAGAAAACTAGGAGTTGGATAATGATCCGCAACTCATTCTCTTGGCCAATAAGAGTTTGCCACGCAACATCTTCTTCAACAAAAATTGCCAGGAACGAGCAAGAGCTAGAGTGAATTTCAGCAAATGGTATAAACATCAAAGTTGGTCTAAATCAAGAAAGGAAGAGATCCCACGTGCTTAATTAGCCTGAAGATCAATAATAAAGAAAAGCCCAAATCCTAGTTCATACCTGCAAATGCAATTGTGCAGAATTATACACGTGGCAAGCTGGGATTGGTTCTGACACGTCACCAACCCCAACTAACTTCTCCTTCATGTCTATAAATAGCTGGATTAGACTTCATTTTCATGGAGTAGCTTAACTTTGTAAAAACACCTAGTTTAACTTTTCCTTTCCTTTTTCCCTCAATCTTACCCTAGCTACTCAAGAGTCTGACAAACTCTTGAGTTAGTTAGTTAGTTACTACCCTTGTAACAACTTTGTAACCGTTTTCCATTAATGAAATTCAAATTTACTCTTTCCCGCCAAAACTGTTCTTATCATTCCAGTTCATTTCTTGCTGCATTTGGATACTAGTGTTGCTGATAAGTGTTTGTTATGATCAATCATTGATCATAACTGACATTGGTGAAGTTTGTTAGCTGTTTGATCACAATTCAGTCATTGCATAGTTCCAATGGAGTTTTCAAGCAGAATGATGGTTTCTTGTTGATTAGATAGCAGTTATTGTAGATTGATTGATTCCTAGTGATAAGTTGGTGGTTATCACTAGGGCAAGAGAGCTCAGCGCTCCTCTTCTTCTCAAAGGAATTCTACAATAGGTTTTAAGCTTCTTGATTTTTGTTCCACTCAACAGTTAATTGCATGCTTTCTTCCTTAGAATAAATTTGATGGCTGCTTGATAAAAGTTGCTTGTTGTTGATGTTTGCTAGATCTTAGAGTGTTAGGAGCATAATTCTGCTTACTTGTGCTTTGATTTGGGTTAAGTTCTAGTTTACTACATTAATTCAGTAATTTTTGGCCTTTTACCTTGATTGTGGTTCTAGTAGTGATAAGTACTTGTTCACTTCTTTCAAACCTTTCATTTTGATCATTGAGTCTAGTTTGCTATAGCATTTGATTCAGTTTAAGCTAGATCTTAAAAAGCATTTGTAAAAGTTTGTAAAAATCAGTAAAGGAGTGTTTGGGAATAGCTCAAAAATAGTTTTCAAGCATTGAGATTTGGATTTTTAAAGTTCATTTACAGTCATTGAGTGATAACAAGTTGTTTTAAGTCTTTTACAAGTCAATGACAAGGTCAAACAGGCAAATGGCATCTAAAAAGTTTGGGTCAGCCTTATGCATTTGAGTCATTCAGAAACTTACCATTTTCAATTTGCTAGAACTCACTCAAAACTGGATGAATTTGGATCAAACTTGTTTCTATTTGTAGCTTATATCATAGAGTTTTAGATTCCAAGAGGATTTTATACAGTATTCAATAAGCACTTAGTAATAAGCAAAAATCAGATATGAAGACTTAACTCAAGTTTCTGTAACTTGATAACTGAAAATCTGTATCTCATTTTCCTCTTCATAAACTTAGCATTTTTTCTTCACAAATCCATTTAGGTAGTTGAGTTACATGATTTTTGAGAAAATTAGCTTTTTGAAAAAAAGCTGGTCAACGCTTGGTCAACATAAGCTCTTTTTAGCTTAATTCAGTTTTAGAGCTTATTTCTGGATGAAAAACGTTCTGGTTTGATTTCCCATTCTTTAAATCAGTTGCTTAATCAGTTTCAATAGAAAAATCAAGTTGTGGTTGATTAGATTTAGCTGTAGCTTATTTTGAGCTTATTAATAAGCACTCATTTGCTTATTTCTGATCTTTAGCAAATTTCCCTAAACACACGTAGCTTAATTGAGATTTCAAGAGTTTTGCAAGTTGTTTCATCAAATTTGGTTGAGTAATAAGCCAGAACGAGCTTATTTTCTCATTTGTCCCGTTTTTGCTTAAAAAGTTTTCTTAATTGCATTTTGGTCCTTTTAGTTCTATTAGCGTTTAAAATTTGGCTAATCTTCATGTTTTTAGGGTTTGCATTGTTTTAGTCCCTGGAATTTGGAAGTTGTTAAATTTCAGTTAGTATTTTGTTAATTTGTTACACTTTTGGTTAGTTTGTTATAGTTGTTGCATTTTTTATCCTTATAGTTTACTGTTTTACAATTTAAGTCCCTATAATTGTTAGAGTTTACATTTCAAGCATTTATTGTTCATAGAATTTACAATTTCAATCCCTTTAGTTTCAAATTTTGCATTTTAATTTCTACTTGAATAAAAACGTGGTATTTGCAATTTGTTTTACATATACGTAGGTAATATTTTCCGTTTTGCAAGCATTTGTTGAATTAGCAATAGATTAACCAAGCAAGCTTAACAACCAAGAACAATTAAAAACCCGATATTGGTTGGACTTTCTATTAGCAAGAACTGAGAAAAAAACGAACTGCATTATACTCAATTTCAAATGGCGCCGCTGCCGGTTCTTTGACTACACGAGAGACTATCGATTGACGGTTTTCATTGGCTTTTGGGATCCGTTCACTTTGTGAACGTTATTTTTACGTATCATAAATAAAAAACAAATAAAAAATCAAAAATATAAAAATATATAAAAACTAAAAAATTAACAAAACAACTCTTTTCCTAAAGAATTGACCAAAAAAAAATAAAAAATCCAAAAAGCAATCTTTTTCCTAAGAGACTGCAACCAAAAATATATATTATTGGAGTCTCTCGGTTTTTATGTACATATAGTATTTTCCCTTAAAAAACTCATAAATACAAAAATATTTTCCATATATTATTATAAGTAAATACGTATACGTATAAGAACAATCAATCTACATATCTTCCATAAGTATTGCCGAGGCAATACACTGTGTTGAGGGGCGCTCCGGTCCTTGACACGTGTATCGATCAAACAAAATAAAGCAAGAATAGATAAATACTCTCAATAAGCAACAATTCGAAGAATACGAACATTTAAGTGAATAGAAAGGCGATGTGCTATAAAATGCCATCTAAGGGTCAATAGGTACTTAAGTGCTTCGCGCCACCTAACCCCCCGTTCACTTGGGAGTATTCTAAGAAGGAAGGCTTCATTGAGGGTCTTGCACCCAAAGTAGTAAATACATATATTGTTATTTTCTTGTGGATATTTAATATTGAAACTCGAAGAGGATAATCTATTTCTCTTCAAAGTCACACGAGAGCTTCTCTCTCATTCCTCGTATTGAGTTGCATGCTCACTCGCGGGCGTGCACAAATACCGATTGGTGTACAACCTCTTCCTCCGAAAAGGAAGAAAAAGAGAAAGAGTAAGACCACCACTGTCCACCAAGCCGATCACGAGAATCGTGCTTTGACTCCACCACAAGAAGCCATGGCTATTGATAATCGTACTTTGTATGAACATATGCAATCCAACATTCATGGATATTCTAGTGCCATTAAGATTCCCGACTTTCCCGCTAACACATTTGAGCTACATACATCTATGATCAATATGGTTGCTTTATCACCTTTCCTTGGTAAACACAATGAGGATCCTCATGCTCACCTTAAGAGATTCCTTTCACTTTGCAATACCATTAAGCATAATGGGGTTCCACATGAGGTCATTAGGTTGATGTTAGTGTCATTTTCCTTAGAGGGGAGTGCTAAGCATTGGTTAGACACCCAACCACCCGATAGTATCACCACATGGGAGGGTTTTACCACTAAGTTTTTGAACAAGTTCTTTCCTCCACAAAAGACTATGGCTTTGAGGAATTTAATTATGGGCTTTCAACAAAAACCTAGCCAATCCTTTAGTGATGCTTGGGAAGAGTATAGTGAGTTGTTGAGGCGATGCCCTAATCATGGATTGGATCAAGTTCACCAAATAAGTCTCTTTTATGATGGCCTTAAAGCTCACCACCAAGATTCACTCAATGCTTCCGCGGGAGGGAGTATTCTTCTTAAGACCTACCAAGAGGCTTTGGACATTATTGAGACTAAGGCAATGGTTCAAACAAACAATCCATTTGAAGAAAAGGTTCATGTTATCCAAAACAATTCTCAAATCCCTTGTGACAACCAACTCCTCAAGTTTCAAGAAGCGATTTTTCAAAGGATGGATAGAGATAGTGAGAGGAATTTGCAAGTACAACAAGAAATGCTTCAAACTTTTAAGAACTTGTCATTGAACAATTCCTCAAATAATGTGAATGCCATCACCATTTCTTGTGTTACTTGTGGAGGTCCCCATTCTTATGAACAATGTGATAAGGTGCAAGGGTATCAAGGGGAATGCTATGCTTACCAAGAGGAACACCGTGAACACTTCAAGCCTAATATCAATCCAAATAACCTTTCTTACAAATCCCAAAATTACCTTTCTCCACCCGGCTTCCCACCCCAACCACCCACCCAAATTCCACAAAATACTCCTCAAATTTTACCAAGGAATCAAGGGCAAAGACCACCATACCAAGGAAATAACTACAAAGCACCCAATCAATTTCAACCTCAAGCAAGTACCTTTTATCCACCAAATCAAGGATTTAACTCCCAACCTTTACCTTTCCAACCTCAAGGTTTTCAAGGTTATGTGCCACAAGCGTTTAACACAATGGATCTCTTGCAAAAGATGAATCAAGAGAATGAAAGGAAGTTCCAAGCTATGGAGAAGAAAATGAATGACCAATTCAATAAGGTTTTAGTGGTATTAAATCAAAGACCACAAGGGGCTTTACCTTCCAACACACAAACAAACCCACGGGCCAATGTCAATGCTATTACAACAAGGAGTGGAACAACAACAAAGGATCCTTCACCCCCTAAACCTACTCTTGTTCAACCTACTTGTGCTCCTACTTGTGACAAGCCTTCTACTTCTACTCCACCTCCTCAAAATGCTCCTATTCACTCAAACACACCTTCTCAACCACCTCATACTTCTCCTTTACCTTCCACACTTCCCAATGAAGAAGCTAACAAAGACAAATCTTCCACCACAACACCTATTCCACCTACACCAAAACCTACTCTTCCATACCCTTCAAGGTTGAAAAAGGACAAATTAAAGAACAAAGATGACATCCAAGTCTCCAATTTCTTAAGGATGTTCAAGCAACTCAATATCAACATATCCTTTGCGGAAGCTCTTGCTTATATGCCAAAGTTTGCTAAGATGTTCAAGGATTTGCTCTCAAACAAAGAAAAATTGGTTGATTTGCCCAACACATCACTTAATGAAAATTGTTCCACGGTGTTACTTAAAACCTTACCAACAAAACTTGGAGATCCGGGGCGCTTCTTGATACCTTGTAATTTTCCCGGTGTTGAAAATTGCATGGCTTTGGCGGATTTAGGGGCGAGCATAAATCTCATGCCTTTATCGGTTTGGAAACAACTATCTCTTCCCGAGCTCACTCCCACTAGGATGACTCTTGAACTAGCCAACCGAACCATAGCTCACCCCGTAGGTATAGCGGAAGATGTGTTTGTAGGTGTGGATAAGTTTACCTTTCCGGCCGATTTTGTAGTGGTCGATTATGACATGGATCCTAGAGTGCCTTTGATTGTTGGTAGACCGTTTTTGAGAACGGGTCGTACCTTGATAGATGTGGCGGAAGGAGAATTAATTATGAGAGTAGAAGATGAGAGAGTGGTGTTTAAGTTAGGCAAAGTTTGTGAGAGAAAAGAGGTTAAGGAGTCTAGACCTTGTGAGACTATTAACATTGTGGATGTGCTAGATGAAGTATGTAATGAACACTTTCATGATGCTTGTAAGAGTGCTAGTGATGAGATACCCCATGTTGAAACCGTAGCCTCAATTGCTCCCTCTTTAACACCTTTTGGAGAGAGTGATTTCCTATTGGAGGAATTTGAGTCTAACTTTCTTGGTGATGATGATTCTCCCATTAATTGGGAAGAAGATATTCTTACAATCCAAAAGTTGCTCAATGAGGACCCTATTCCTTCTCCTATTCCACAAGAGATTACCATTGAGGAACCTTCCATAGTTAAACCTTCCATAGAGAGTCCACATCCCATTGAACTTAAGGAACTTCCATCCCACTTAGAATATTCTTTCTTAGAAGGAAAAGACCAATTACCGGTGATTATTGCTAAAGAGTTGAAAGAGGATGAGAAGGAGCAACTTATTGAAGTCCTTAAGAAACACAAGAAAGCCTTAGCATGGAAAATATCCGACATAAGGGGAATTGATCCACATTTTTGTACTCACAAAATCCTTATGGAGGATGACTATAAACCCGCCATTCAAAACCAAAGGAGAGTTAACCCAAAAATCCATGAGGTTATTAAGAAGGAAGTGATTAAACTCTTAGATGCGGGTATGATTTACCCCATTTCCGACTCTCCATGGGTTAGCCCGGTTCATTGTGTTCCAAAGAAGGGTGGAATCACCGTGGTGCCTAATGAGAACAATGAGCTTATTCCCACGAGACTTGTGACCGGTTGGAGAGTTTGCATTGATTATAGAAAACTCAATGAGGCAACTAGGAAAGACCATTTCCCGCTTCCCTTTATGGATCAAATGCTTGAACGCTTAGCGGGAAATGAGTACTATTGTTTTCTTGATGGCTTTTCGGGTTATTTTCAAATACCCATTGACCCTAAGGATCAAGAAAAGACCACATTCACTTGTCCCTACGGTACATTTGCTTACAAGAGGATGCCTTTTGGCCTATGTAATGCACCGGGGACGTTTCAAAGGTGCATGATGGCGATTTTCCATGACATGATAGAGCAAACCATGGAGGTTTTTATGGATGATTTTTCCGTATTTGGAAACTCCTTTAGCTCATGTCTCACCAATCTTGAGAGAATGCTTAAGCGTTGTGAGGAAACACGTTTGGTGCTTAATTGGGAGAAATGTCACTTTATGGTGAAAGAGGGGATTGTTTTAGGACACAAGATATCCAATAAGGGATTAGAAGTTGATCGAGCTAAAATTGATGTGATTGCTAAGCTTCCCCCACCCACCTCGGTTAAAGGTGTGAGGAGTTTCTTAGGTCATGCGGGATTTTATAGGCGCTTTATACAAGATTTTTCTAAGATAGCTAGACCGATGACTCATCTCTTGGAGAAAGAGGCTCCTTTCATTTTTGACCAAGCCTGTTTAGACTCTTTTGAGACCCTTAAGGAAAAATTAACAAAGGCTCCCGTTTTAGTTTCTCCAAATTGGGAATTACCTTTTGAGCTTATGTGTGACGCTAGTGATTATGCGGTGGGGGCCGTCTTAGGACAAAGAGTTAATAAGCATTTTCAACCTATACACTATGCGAGTAAAACCATGACCGGTGCACAACTTCATTACACTACCACGGAAAAAGAGTTGCTTGCTATAGTATATGCTTTTGAGAAGTTTAGACCATATCTTGTGCTTTCCAAGACCATAGTGTATACGGATCACTCCGCTCTCAAGTATCTTATGACAAAACAAGATGCTAAGCCTCAGCTTTTGAGATGGGTTTTGTTGCTTCAAGAGTTTAAGATAGAGATTCGTGATAAGAAAGGGGCCGAGAATTTAGCGGCGGATCATTTGAGTAGACTTGAGCATCCTTTTCAAGGAGATTTCCCACATCAAGAAATCAATGAATCCTTTCCACTAGAGGAGCTCATGTCTATCTCTTCCCAAGAGGATGCCACACCTTGGTTTGCGGATATCGCAAACTATCTTGTGGGCAATGTGCTTATTGAGGGTCTTACTTATCAACAAAAGAAAAAGTTTCTTAAGGAAGTTAAGTATTACTTTTGGGATGATCCATATCTTTTTAAGCAATGTGCGGACCAAATCATTAGACGGTGTGTAGATGGGCCCGAGGCATTTAAAATCTTAGAGGCATGTCATAAAGGACCTACGGGTGGACATTTTGGGCCTAACTACACCGCCAAGAAAGTCTTTGATTCGGGTTACTATTGGCCTTCCATTTACAAGGATGCCCAAGAGATGGTGAAATTTTGTGATGTTTGTCAAAGACAAGGAAAAATTACACAACGTGATGAGATGCCACAAAATTTTATCCAAGAATGTGAGATATTTGATGTATGGGGAATAGATTTCATGGGACCTTTTCCATCCTCTAAGGGAAACAAGTATATACTTGTGGCGGTGGATTATGTGTCCAAGTGGGTGGAGGCTAAAGCCTTACCTACTAATGATGCTAGAGTGGTTGTAAAGTTCTTGAAACAATTGTTTGCTAGATTTGGTGTACCTCGGGCCATCATAAGTGATCGTGGTACGCACTTTTGTAATGATCAATTCACGAGAGTTATGAAGAAATATGGAGTGAATCATAGACTTTCTACCGCGTATCACCCTCAAACAAATGGTCAAACTGAGGTCACAAATCGTGGTTTAAAGAGAATTTTAGAGAGAACGGTGGGAGAACATCGAGCTTCTTGGTCGGATAAGCTTTATGATGCTTTGTGGGCGTTTAGGACGGCTTTTAAAACACCAATTGGTTGTACTCCTTATAGGCTTGTCTATGGAAAAGCGTACCACCTCCCATTTGAGTTAGAACATAAGGCATCTTGGGCTCTCAAGTGGGCTAACTTTGATTTAAACCAAGCCGGTTCACATAGGAAAGATCAAATCAATGAGATGGATGAGTTGAGAGCCAATGCCTATGAGAATTCTTTGCTTTACAAGGAAAAGACTAAGAAATTGCATGATGCTAAGATCAAGAATCGTGAGTTCAAAGTTGGAGAGCCGGTTCTCCTCTTTAACTCAAGATTGAAGCTTTTTGCGGGCAAGCTTAAGTCGAGATGGTCCGGTCCATTCACTATTGCTCAAGTGTTTCCATATGGAACTCTTGAGTTGTCCCAACCCGATGGTCCAAATTTTAAAGTGAATGGTCACCGTGTTAAACACTATTTTGGGGAGGACATTTCCGTTGAAATGGTCCAAGAGGTCCCCATTTTCCCCATGAATTAATTCATTGAGGGACGAGTCGAGCTAGAGACTCATTAACTCAAGCATCGTATAACTAGGTTTAGAGTGTTGTAGGTTAGAAATAAAGGCATAGACTTGGAGATAAGTGTAGGGGAGACCTTCTTTTGTCTTCATGCTTGTTTGTAGGGTTGCTCACTCATCTCATGCTTTGGAGCTTATGGAGGAGGCCCTTGTATCCGGTTCACTTCGTTACTTTAGTGAATTTTCATTGACACCTTGTGCTTAAACATGATTTCACTAATAGTTGTCCTTTCCTTAACTTGGGTTAAGCAAAGTCTATTCATTGTCATAAGTGTAGGGGAAGTTTTTATACTTCCATTCTCTTAAACATTGAGGACAATGTTTAGCTTAAGTGTAGGGGGGTCTTCTATCGAAGTGACCTTACCTAGAACTTGTCATTGTCTTGCATGATAACATGGAAAAATTGAATTTTCAACATTTTTCAAATTTTTGATCTACTTTGGCCAACAAAAATATGCATTCATAATTTTTGCATCAATCATTTTTTCATTTGCATAACACACTTGCATTGTATATATTTCTTCTTTTATTTTTCATCAAAAATATATAAAAAGAAAACATATAATAAAACATGGTTTTAACAAGTTTAGACTTCTTTGACATATTAGGCCCGCCATGGATATTTTGACTCAACCCGAGTTTGCTATTTTAGCATTCTCTAGCTAGTATCCTTAACCATGTAGTCCTTCATTGGTCTATTAGGCTAAGCATCCACCAATCTCATTATTTGAGAATTTAAATTTGTGGAGAATGGGAAATGATAGAGTTGAAGCAAGTGTAAAAGGGCTAGATAGACTTCATGATAATTACTTGTGGCTAAACCTTTCTCTTCTCTACCTCTATTTTCTTCGCATGTATATAATTGTTAATAAATAATCAAGTACGGTTTTAATTGGTTCGTAATCTCTTATGCATTTTTGACTAATCATTTATGGTTGATATGAGTACGTCTTAAGATTCTAAGTTAACACGTTTTATGTGTACGAGACTTATGTCATGCTCCATATTTAGCGGGTGTTTTTCCTTTTCTTCTTTTCAAATTTCTTTGTGAGGAATAAAGAAAAATAAGAGCGGCTTATGAAAAAAAATGAGTGGCTAGAAAAAGAAAAAAAAAAAAGAAAAAAAATAATGCAAGACTCCCAAGAGGGGCAGTGTGGTGTTAATTATAGTGACTATTGGGTTCCAATATTACCTTGACGGGTTGCGGGGATTCAATAGATTGCTCCAATCCAATATTGCCTTGACGGGTTGCGGGATTGAAGATCCAAAGTCTCAAAAAGATGGCGGATGTAAATTATTGCGTGAGTTTTATTTTTCTTTCCCTAGCGAGTGTGTAGCTACTTATGAAAGCATGACATGAGGATTTTACACATAAGGCGAATGACTTATTACTCTTAATACGGACTTGTATTAATTGTGAGCGGTTTTTCAAGTAATGGATGAGATGATTACTTAGGATTAAAACCGTGCTTCCTTATTTTTGGATTTTACACTTCTTATACTTCACACTTGAATAATGACAAATTTGCCCACAAGCAATTTGCTCAAATAATAACCGGTTCCACATTTAATTGTCATGAATAAGTTGATGCACTTTTTACTTGTGAATGCAATGATCCCATTTTTAAGCTTGGTATGGGAAAGTGAAACTTGAGGGTGATAAATGTCCATGGTACCCAAGCCCTAATCTAAGTCATTGAATTCTTATGAGTTATTTCCATCAAAACCATTTCAAGAAAATCAATAAGATATAGATAGAATTGTATTTTGTTCATTGCATCATTAAAAGTCAAAATCATGCATCATTTAGTTTAGAGTAGTGTAGATGCATCTCATTTGGCCAAGGTGGATTAATTATGAGGGAAATGTAAAATTTTGAGACTTAAAATATGATATTGCATGAGGACATGGCAATGTTCAAGTGTAGGGGAATTTGATATGAGCTTAAACTCATATCCTTTTAATAACAAATAACCCTAAAACATGAAGCAAAATACCAATTTATTTGGCAAAAACAGTGTTATGTGGTATGTTTGTGTTTGTGTGCACTTGTGTAGGTAAAAAGATACATTTTCAAGCAAACAAGAAAAAATCAAGCTCAAATGGATGAAAAAGACAAAAGAGGATAAAAAGTGACAAGACTTTGAAGTATAAGGACCTATCTTGACAAGTTATGAAAGTTGAAGGACTAAAAGTGCAAATAATGTAAAGTCAAGATTCAAGTCAAACTTGGTCAACTCTCAAGTCAACTCAGTCAAAGGACCATTTTGTTCAAGGATGGAAGTTGAAGGACCAAATATGTCAAAAGAATGAAGATCCTAGCTCAAAACAACATTCTGCCAAGTACAAGGACTAGTTCTGCCAACTTTTAAAAGTAATTCAAAGCTTGATCCATGTGAAGAGGAAAGGACCAATAAGATTGCAAGGAAGGTGGTACACGGATCACCAAATCAGCTCATTTAAATCCCACTCAGCCGACACTTCATTTAATGGGAATATATCAACAGTGCCACGCACTCAACTTTTCCACCAATAGAAAATTAGGAGTTGGATAATGATCCGCAACTCATTCTCTTGGCCAATAAGAGTTTGCCACGCAACATCTTCTTCAACAAAAATTGCCAGGAACGAGCAAGAGCTAGAGTGAATTTCAGCAAATGGTATAAACATCAAAGTTGGTCTAAATCAAGAAAGGAAAAGATCCCACGTGCTTAATTAGCCTGAAGATCAATAATAAAGAAAAGCCCAAATCCTAGTTCATACCTGCAAATGCAATTGTGCAGAATTATACACGTGGCAAGCTGGGATTGGTTCTGACACGTCACCAACCCCAACTAACTTCTCCTTCATGTCTATAAATAGCTGGATTAGACTTCATTTTCATGGAGTAGCTTAACTTTGTAAAAACACCTAGTTCAACTTTTCCTTTCCTTTTTCCCTCAAACTTACCCTAGCTACTCAAGAGTCTGACAAACTCTTGAGTTAGTTAGTTAGTTAGTTACTACCCTTGTAACAACAATGTAACCGTTTTCCATTAATGAAATTCAAATTTACTCTTTCTCGCCAAAACTGTTCTTATCATTCCAGTTCATTTCTTGCTGCATTTGGATACTAGTGTTGCTGATAAGTGTTTGTTATGATCAATCATTGATCATAACTGACATTGGTGAAGTTTGTTAGCTGTTTGATCACAATTCAGTCATTGCATAGTTCCAATGGAGTTTTCAAGCAGAATGATGGTTTCTTGTTGATTAGATAGCAGTTATTGTAGATTGATTGATTCCTAGTAATAAGGTGGTGGTTATCACTAGGGCAAGAGAGCTCAGCGCTCCTCTTCTTCTCAAAGGAATTCTACAATAGGTTTTAAGCTTCTTGATTTTTGTTCCACTCAACAGTTAATTGCATGCTTTCTTCCTTAGAATAAATTTGATGGCTGCTTGATAAAAGTTGCTTGTTGTTGATGTTTGCTAGATCTTAGAGTGTTAGGAGCATAATTCTGCTTACTTGTGCTTTGATTTGGGTTAAGTTCTAGTTTACTGCATTAATTCAGTAATTTTTGGCCTTTTACCTTGATTGTGGTTCTAGTAGTGATAAGTACTTGTTCACTTCTTTCAAACCTTTCATTTTGATCATTGAGTCTAGTTTGCTATAGCATTTGATTCAGTTTAAGCTAGATCTTAAAAAGCATTTGTAAAAGTTTGTAAAAATCAGTAAAGGAGTGTTTGGGAATAGCTCAAAAATAGTTTTCAAGCATTGAGATTTGGATTTTTAAAGTTCATTTACAGTCATTGAGTGATAACAAGTTGTTTTAAGTCTTTTACAAGTCAATGACAAGGTCAAACAGGCAAATGGCATCTAAAAAGTTTGGGTCAGCCTTATGCATTTGAGTCATTCAGAAACTTACCATTTTCAATTTGCTAGAACTCACTCAAAACTGGATGAATTTGGATCAAACTTGTTTCTATTTGTAGCTTATATCATAGAGTTTTAGATTCCAAGAGGATTTTATACAGTATTCAATAAGCACTTAGTAATAAGCAAAAATCAGATATGAAGACTTAACTCAAGTTTCTGTAACTTGATAACTGAAAATCTGTATCTCATTTTCCTCTTCATAAACTTAGCATTTTTTCTTCACAAATCCATTTAGGTAGTTGAGTTACATGATTTTTGAGAAAATTAGCTTTTTGAAAAAAAGCTGGTCAACGCTTGGTCAACATAAGCTCTTTTTAGCTTAATTCAGTTTTAGAGCTTATTTCTGGATGAAAAACGTTATGGTTTAATTTCCCATTCTTTAAATCAGTTGCTTAATCAGTTTCAATAGAAAAATCAAGTTGTGGTTGATTAGATTTAGCTGTAGCTTATTTTGAGCTTATTAATAAGCACTCATTTGCTTATTTCTGATCTTTAGCAAATTTCCCTGAACACACGTAGCTTAATTGAGATTTCAAGAGTTTTGCAAGTTGTTTCATCAAATTTGGTTGAGTAATAAGCCAGAACGAGCTTATTTTCTCATTTGTCCCGTTTTTGCTTAAAAAGTTTTCTTAATTGCATTTTGGTCCTTTTAGTTCTATCAGCGTTTAAAATTTGGCTAATCTTCATGTTTTTAGGGTTTGCATTGTTTTAGTCCCTGGAATTTGGAAGTTGTTAAATTTCAGTTAGTATTTTGTTAATTTGTTACACTTTTGGTTAGTTTGTTATAGTTGTTGCATTTTTGATCCTTATAGTTTACTGTTTTACACTTTTAGTCCCTATAATTGTTAAAGTTTACATTTCAAGCATTTATTGTTCATAGAATTTACAATTTCAATCCCTTTAGTTTCAAATTTTGCATTTTAATTTCTACTTGAATAAAAACGTGGTATTTGCAATTTGTTTTACATATACGTAGGTAATATTTTTCCGTTTTGCAAGCATTTGTTGAATTAGCAATAGATTAACCAAGCAAGCTTAACAACCAAGAACAATTAAAAACCCGATATTGGTTGGACTTTCTATTAGCAAGAACTGAGAAAAAAACGAACTGCATTATACTCAATTTCAACCACATTCACTTGTCCTTATGGAACATTTGCTTACAAACGAATGCCTTTCAGCTTATGCAATGCTCTTGGGACATTCCAAAGGTGTATGATGGCTATCTTCCATGACATGGTTGAAGAAACTATAGAAGTCTTCATGGATGATTTCTCGGTCTATGGTGATTCTTTCTCTCGTTGCCTTGCCAATTTAGAACACATGCTTAAGCGGTGTGAAGACACTCGCCTTGTTCTAAATTGGGAAAAATGCCATTTCATGGTAAAAGAAGGCATTGTTCTTGGACATAAAATCTCAAAAGCCGGTCTTGAAGTGGACCGTGCTAAAGTTGATGTCATAGCAAAATTAACTCCACCTTCAACCGTGAAGGGTGTGAGAAGTTTCCTTTGTCATGCGGGCTTCTATCGTCGATTCATTCAAGATTTTTCTAAAATCGCTCGCCCGATGACCCACCTCTTGGAAAAAGATACTCCTTTCATCTTTTCCAAAGAGTGTCTTGAATCCTTCAATCTTCTTAAGGATAAGCTAACTAAGGCACCGGTCTTGGTTACCCCTAATTTGGAGCTACCTTTTGAGTTGATGTGTGATGCTAGCGACTTTGCTATTGGAGCGGTTTTGGGCCAAAGAGTGAACAAACACTTCCAACCAATCCATTACGCTAGCAAAACTATGACGGGGGCTCAATTGCATTATACCACTACCGAAAAAGAGCTTTTAGCTGTAGTGTATGCTTTTGAAAATTTTTGCCCCTATCTTGTTCTTTCCACCACCATCGTGTACACCGATCATTTCGCGTTGAAGTACTTGTTGACTAAGCAAGATTCTAAGCCAAGACTTCTTCGTTGGGTTTTGCTCCTTCAAGAATTCAACATTGAAATTCGTGACAAGAAGGGAGCCGAAAACCTAGCCGCGGATCATCTAAGTAGACTTGAGGATCCTTATCAAGGGGATCATCCGAATCAATAGATCAATGAATCTTTTCCCCTTGAGGCCTTAATGTCTATCAATTCCAATCTTGATGACACCCCGTGGTTTGCAGACATTGCAAACTACTTAGCGAGTGGTATTCTCATCGAAGGGTTGTCATCCCAACAAAAGAAGAAGTTCTTTAAAGATGTTAAGACTTACTTCTAGGATGACCCTTATCTCTTCAAACAATGCGCTGATCTGATTATTCGTCAGTGTGTTGATGGACCCGCAGCTTTAGACATTCTCGAAGCCTGCCATAAAGGACCCACCGGTGGTCACTTTGGTCCCAACTACACTGTGAAGAAAGTGTTTGACTCGGGATTCTATTGGCCCACCATTTATCGTGACGCTCACGAAATGGTTAAAAATTGTGATGCTTGCCAACGCCAAGGCAAGATCACGCATAAAGATGAGATGCCTCAAAATTTCATCCAAGAGTGTGAAATCTTTGACGTATGGGGCATCGACTTTATGGGGCCATTTCCATCATCTAAAGGGAACAAGTACAACCTCGTAGCCGTTAACTACGTCTCTAAATGGGTTGAAGCTAAGGCTCTCCCTACGAACGATGCGAGGGTGGTTGTGAACTTTTTGAAGTAGCTTTTTGCTCGATTCGGTGTTCCTCGTGCTATAATCAGTGACCGCCGGACTCATTTTTGCAATGATCATTTTGCAAGAGTCATGGCTAAGTATGGTGTCAATCACCGTCTTTCCACCGCTTATCATCCTCAAACCAATGGTCAAGCTGAGATTTTCAACCGTGGATTGAAGCGAATTCTTGAACGTACTGTGGGAGAGCATCGTTCCTCGTGGGCCGTTAAATTAGATGATGCTTTGTGGGCTTTCCGTACAGCATATAAGACCCCGATTGGTTGTACACCTAATACAAGGAATTTCCAAGTATGAAAATTCGTTGTTCCAAGTCTTTTCGAATTGATTACCGTTAATTAGTGCGACTCAATTGTTCTTGGTGGAAGAAAATTTTGGGTTGGTGAATTATCTATTTTTAAACTAAAAGCAAATAATTGTCGTTGAGTAAAATTAAAACTTTAAAAATTAAATTTAAAACTTAAAACTTCAAAACTTAAAAACTTAAACTATCGAAATGCAAAAATGAAAGCTATCGGAATGTACCAAACTCTAAACCATCGGAATAAATATAAAACAAGTCATCGGAATATCAAAGTCAATTCTGTCGCAATGTTGTTCTATCGGAATGTTCAGATCGGAATAATAGAAACACTTCTGTCGGAATGTCCAGATCGGAATACAAGTTTTCTATCGAAATGTCGTCAACAAAATTTTGGCAGAGTTTCGACTTAAAATAACCTTAAGTCCCGTCGGAATATGCGATCGCAATGAGCGATCGCAATCCGAGATCGGATTAAGGGGGATGAAAACACAAGTGATCGCAAAGTAGAACCACAATTGGTTATTGCGATACAAATAAGCAGCCGTCGGAACGTGTAATGCCCTCGATATTGCAATGGAACACAAACAATCCGAAAATGAAAAATAAGCCAAAGTTTCAATAAGCAGTTCCAATAAGCTCACTTAACCAAATCTTAAACAACTCAATAATGATAAATTTGACAACTTTTGAAACATGAAAATCATAAACTTTATAAAAGAAACTTTTAAAAAGGTTAAACTTTTTAAGAAAACTAAAAGCAATAAGCTAACCACTAAATAAGCCAATAAGCATGAATAGCTTAAAGCTTAATCCGTGTAAGACTTAGAAAAGCATAAAGAGATGAATCTTTTAATCACGAAATCATCAATCAAAATCAAACCGTATGAAATATAATTTTCGGATCAAAAATTAAGTAAATCAAGAAAGGAAGAAAAAGATTGAAGATTAAAAGCTTAAACTTGAACTTTTTGATTAATGAAATTCAAATACAAAGATTAAAAAGAACTTAACTTGAAAGAAAAGATTAAAACTTAGTGAGAGAAAGCTTAAAACTGTCTCTCTCTAAAAACTAGAAAGAAAAATGAAAATGAAACTAGCTAATGACTAACCCCCACCTAATGTGTCATTAGGAGGGTATATATAGGGAGTGGGGAATGCATGTGTGCTTCCTTCTTTCTTTCTTTTCTTCTCGACTCGATCTAAATTCTTTGTCTTTCTCGACGTCGTCTCGGGAATTGTCGATGTAAATTGAACTTGTCTACTAATTTTCTTCTTCTATTAGACTTGAGTTCTTCGACTTTATTAAACTTTCGTCTTTAGACTTTTTCTTCGATAAATCTTCAGAATAGGCCTTGGACTTCCGTTGTTTTTGCACTCTTGATCTTTTGACTTCATCTTTTCTCGTTTTCTTCGATAAAAGCCCGTGAAAGCCCGTGTTTTCTTCCTTTTTCATCTTTTGGTCCTGAAACACAATAAAAACACAAACCACGCATAATTCCGACTTTTACGACATAAAATACACGTTTTGGTTTTGTTAATATTGGAAATAAGTGGTAAAAGGATAAGTGTTTTCACACTTATTAAATCCCCTACACTTGACCATTGCAATGCCCTCATGCAATGCATTAATTTTAAAGCACGGTTTACATTTTCCATCATAAATAACCCCCTTGGCCTTTATTAAATACTAAACATCAAGGAAAATAAAAAAAATAGAAACAAGTAAAGACTTACATTGGGTTTTTGGTTGCCATGAACGTTTATCATCCTCAAGTTTCACGTTCCCCATATCAAGCTTAAAAACGAGATCATTGTTATTATAAGTTAGCAAACTAACACGAACTCATGTGGCCTAATTATTCACTTAGACTCTCTTATTCCTAGGTGTATCTCTTATATTTTAATAATGTCTTAAATGATCACGAGGATGCATTGTTTGACTTATTTCGATAGTTATTTAAGCTGAAAATAAAGTGGGACGATTTAATCAATAGTTAGCTAAAGGACAAAATCTTTTAAAACTGCTTCTCGGGACCTCTTAAAGTTCATATCTTGGCATAACTCGCTTCACAATTTGAGACCTTTCTCGGACCAATATTTGGCAGCGACTTCATACTTCAAATATTTGAGAGACGTTCTTGAAGTTATGGTCTTCTCTTCATAATAGGAATTTCTTCACTTGAAGTTTTGAGATATTCTTCATCTTTGGACCACGACTTCTTCATTTTTCTCCAATCTTTATTTTGGACTTTGATATACAACGATCCGCCTCCTTTTAGGACTTGGATCTATTTATCCTCATACCTTGTTAGGGCCTTTTTGGATAGACTTCTCCATGATCTTTAGGGGAGTATTTGCTTTTCGTTGTGTGTCTCGATCCTTCATATTGATTTTTGATAAATGATTCTTCACATCACTTTTGGATCTTTAGCAACAAAATGCAGCCCTCATGCCTTGTTAGGGCCTTTTCGGATTCGCCAATCTTCGCATCCCGCTTCAATAAGTTATGCCTTGGCTATGAACTCTAATTAATACCGAGCAACTTTTAAACGATCTTGTGCTAGAAGATAAGTAACTTTTTAAATCGTACAACCTTATTTATTGCAGATAAATTTATTAGCAAGCGATGGGAGAAAAAGCTTATAATCAACTCACATAAACTCATGAAAGAATACCGAACTTATAATTGACTCTATCATATCTCGTTCTCCACAATTTAAAAATCTCAAGGAATGAGACTCGTGGATGCTTAGCCAATTAAATCAAAGTTTTGGGTTTTCGAGTCATCTATAGGATCTTGCAAATTCTTAGACTTTTTCAAGTTTAGAAATCGCATTTTAAAGTTCCCTTGATAAACGGCTCTCTAGGATCAATTATAGGAACTTGCGAAAAGTTCTTGTTCTTAACCTGTGAGAGCTAAGACTTTCGCGTTTTAAAGCTCCCTATATAAAAGCCTAGCAAAACTTGACTTAAACACGTTAAAGATACTAGCTAGAGTAAACTTAGATAAGTAAACTCGGGTTGAGTCAAAATATTCACGAATTTGAAAAATTAAAACCACTTAATTAAAAAAATTTATTCTAGCAAAGAAAGTAAATAACGATAACAAAGGAAAACTACAAGGCCAAAATAGATTAATAGTTTTGAAAAATGTCGAAAAATCAAATTTTCTGGTTAAAATGAGGGCAAATTCATGGAAAAGACCACTTACTTCGATAGAAGTCCCCCCTATACTTGATATAAACATTGTCCTCAATGTTTAAGCATGTGGGAGTAAACTCCCCTACACTTATGACATTGTGAACTTTGTTTAAATCTTGTTAAGGAAAAGACAACTAAAGTGATTTCAATGTGAACATATAAGATATGAAATATTAAATCACGACAGTTTAGGATAGAACCAGGAAGACGGGTACACGGGATCACGGTTCGTCAAAAGTCATCGAGAATGGATCTTTGAAGCTTTAATCCCTGCACAGAAGAAGAAACAAGACAACAAACACATACGGGGCTCCCCCTACACTTATTATGAAAACGGTAAAGGATAGATAACGGGTTGCCTCCCGAGAAGCGCTTGTTTTTGTTCACCGAGTCACGAGCCTGACTCGACCCAGAACTTAATTCAAGGGAAACATGGTGAGGGATGGAATCATCTCATGAGAGATGTCCTCACCAAAGTACAACTTCACGCGCTGGCCATTCACCTTAAAATTGGGCCCATTTGGCTGAGAAAGCTCAATGGTGCCATATGGGAAGACTTTGCCGACGGTGAATGGACCAGACCAGCGGCTCTTCAACTTTCCCGAGAAGATCTTCAACCGAGAGTTAAAGAGTAAGACTTGATCACCAACGTGGAACTCTCGGTTCTTAATCCTAGCATCATGGATGATCTTGGTCTTCTCCTTGTAGATCAACGAGTTCTCATAAGCTTCATTCCTCAATTCATTTATCTCGTTGAGTTGAATCTTCCGAAGATCGCTGGCTTTGTTGATGTCGAAGTTAGCCCACTTCAAGGCCCAGTATGCCTTATGTTCCAGCTCGATAGGGAGGTGGCATGCTTTCCCGTACACAAGACGATAAGGTGTACAACCAATCGGGGTCTTATATGCGGTACGGAAAGCCCACAAAGCATCATCTAACTTATCGGCCCACGAGGCACGATGCTCTCCCACAATACGCTCCAGAATTCGCTTCAATCCGCGGTTAGAAATCTCGGCTTGACCATTGGTTTGGGGATGATAAGCGGTGGAAAGACGGTGATTGACACCGTACTTAGCCATGACTCTTGCGAATTAATCATTGCAAAAATGAGTCCCGCGGTCACTGATTATAGCACGAGGAACACCAAATCGAGCAAAAAGCTACTTCAAAAATTTCACAACCACCCTCGCATCGTTCGTAGGAAGAGCCTTAGCTTCAACCCATTTTGAAACATAGTCAACGGCTACGAGGATGTACTTGTTCCCTTTAGATGATGGAAATGGGCCCATAAAGTCGATGCCCCATACTTCAAAGATTTCACATTCTTGTATGAAATTTTGAGGCATCTCATCTTTATGTGTGATCTTGCCTTGTCGTTGGCAAGCATCACAACGTTTAACCATTTCGTGAGCGTCACGATAAATGGTGGGCCAATAGAATCCAGAGTCGAACACTTTCTTCGCGGTATAATTTGGACCAAAATGACCACCTGTGGGTCCTTTATGGCAAGCTTCAAGAATTTCTAAAGCTGTGGGTCCATCAACACATCGGTGAATAATCAGATCAGCACATTGTTTGAAGAGATAAGGGTCATCCCAAAAGTGAGTCTTAATATCTTTAAAGAATTTATTCTTTTGCTGGGATGTTAACCCTTCGATAAGAACACCACCCGCTAAGTAGTTTGTAATGTTCGCAAACCACGGGGTGTCATCAAGATTCGAATTGATAGACATTAAGGTCTCAAGGGGAAAAGAGTCATTGATCTCTTGATTTGGATGATCCCCTTGATACGGATCCTCAAGTCTACTTAGATGATCCGCGGCTAGGTTTTCGGCTCCCTTCTTATCACGAATTTCAATTTTAAATTCTTGAAGGAGTAGAACCCAACGAAGAAGTCTTGGCTTAGAATCTTGTTTAGTTAACAAGTACTTCAACGCGGAATGGTCGGTGTACACGATGGTGGTGGAAAGGACAAGATAGGGGCGGAACTGTTCAAAAGCATACACTACATCTAAAAGCTCTTTTTCGGTAGTGGTATAATGCAATTGAGCCCCCGTCATTGTCTTGCTAGCATAATGGATTAGTTGGAAGTTTTTGTTCACTCTTTGGCCCAAAACCGCTCCAATAGCAAAATCGCTAGCATCACACATCAATTCAAAAGGTAGCTCCCAATTAGGGGTAACCAAGACCGGTGCCTTAGTTATCTTATCCTTAAGAAGATTGAAGGATTCAAGACACTCTTTGGAAAAGATGAAAGGAGTATCTTTTTCCAATGTGGGTCATCGGGCGAGCGATTTTAGAAAAATCTTCAATGAATCGACGATAGAAGCCCGCATGACCAAGGAAACTTGTCATACCCTTCACGGTTGAAGGTGGAGGTAATTTGGCTATGACGTCCACTTTAGCACGGTCCACTTCAAGACTGGCTTTTGAGATTTTATGTCCAAGCACAACGCCTTCTTTTACCATAAAATGGCATTTTTCCCAATTTAGAACAAGGCGAGTGTCTTCGCACCGCTTAAGCATGCGTTCTAAATTGGCAAGGCAAGTAGATAAGGAATCATCATAGACCGAGAAGTCATCCATGAAGACTTCCATAGTTTCTTCAACCATGTCATGGAAGATAGCCATCATACACCTTTGGAAAGTCCCAGGAGTATTGCATAAGCCGAAAGGCATTCGTTTGTAAGAAAATGTTCCATAAGGACAAGTGAATGTGGTTTTCTCTTGTTCTTGGGGATCGATGGGTATTTGAAAATAACCCGAGAAACCGTCTAAGAAACAGTAGTAGTCATTACCCGCTAGACGTTCAAGCATTTGGTCCTTGGAAGGTAGGGTAAAATGATCCTTTCTCGTAGCATCATTGAGTTTGCGATAGTCTATAAAAACTCTCCACCCTATAACGAGACGAGTAGGAATCAACTCGTTGTTTTCATTGGGAACAACGGTGATTCCGCCTTTCTTAGGCACACAATGGACCGGACTAACCCATGGTGAATCCGAGATAGGATAGATCATGCCCGCATCAAGAAGTTTGATAACCTCTTTTTTGATAACGTCATGGATCTTGGGATTCATCCTTCTTTGGCTTTGAATAGTGGGTTTAAAGTCGTCCTCCATGAGAATTTTATGTGTGCAAAAGTGAGGATCAATTCCACGAATATCGGAGATTTTCCAAGCAATCGCTTTCTTGTGATTCTTCAGCACGGCGATAAGTCAAGATTTTTCTTCCTCTTTCAAGTCCTTTGCGATGATGACGGGTGACTTCTTGTTGTCTTCAAGGAAAACGTACTCGAGATGAGACGGTAGGTCCTTAAGCTCTAAATCCGGAGGATTTTCGATCGAAGGCGTAGTCAAATTCGGTTCATCGATAGAGATATCCTTAGGATATGGTGGAGAAATATGGTCCTCATTGAGAAGTTTCTCAATGGTGTGAATGTCTTCATCCCAATTGGAGGGAGAATCGTCATATTGCAAATCTACATCTCCCAAAGTTGCTTCAAATTCTTTCAAGATGAAATCACTTTCTCCAAATGAAGTTAGTGATGGAGCAATAGAGGCAACGGTCTCAACAATGGGTAGAGAAGAAGAACCACTTTTACAAGCGTCTTTGAAATGTTCTTCACAAGCCTCATCAAGAACATCAATGAAATTAACGCTCTCGTTTTCAGAAGGCTGCTTAGAAAGTTTACCCATGTTGAAGACGATTTTATCGTCACCAACTCTCATGATTAATTCGCCCGCGGCTACATCAATGAGAGTGCGACCGGTCCTCAAGAATGGGCGTCCAGCGATTAATGGAACACGGGGGTCCATCTCGTAGTCAACGACAACAAAATCCACCGGAAAGGTGAATTTGTCGACACCGACGAAGACGTCTTCGGCTATCCCCACTGGATAAGCAACCGTACGATTAGCTAATTCCAATGTCATTCGGGTGGGGACTAGCTCGGGTAGAGATAATTGTTTCCAAACACTTAATGGCATTAAGTTGATACTAGCACCTAGATCGGATAGGACCATACAATTCTCTACCCCGGGGAAGTTACAAGGAATCAAGAAACGACCCGGATCACCAAGTTTTGTTGGTGATTTCCTTAAGAGGACTGCAGAGCAATTCTCATTAAGTTGGGTCTGAGCGATATCAAGGAGTTTCTCCTTATCACTGAGAAGATCTTTAAACATTTTAGCATATTTGGGCATGTGAGCGAGAGCCTCGGCAAAGGAGATGTTGAAATTCAGTTGTTTAAACATTTTAAGAATGTTAGAAACCTGAATATCATCCTTGTTCTTCAACTTCTCTTTCCTCGACCTTGAGGGATAAGGTATATTGGGTTGAGATGAAGGCTTTGGTATGGAATTCTCACTCACATGCTTGGGTGGTGTAGGGGTGGAAGTAGAAGGTGGAGGAATTGGAGAAATAGAAGTTGGAGGAACCGGAGAAGGGGCCTCGTTATCCTTTGCCACAATCACCGGTGTAGGTACAGGAAGCTCGGGTTCCTTTAAACCTTTTCCACTGTGAGTAGTGATTGCTTTCATCTCCCCTCTTAGATTAGAAACGGTGTTACTCGGAAGAGAACCTGACCCAGAGGCTTGATTACTTGGGAAGAAACTAGCCATCATGTTCCTTAAGTCATTCGTTTCACTTGCCAAAGAGTTTCGCATATCGGATCGAAGATCATTCTCTTGTTTTACCATATCTGCATTCATGTTGGCCATTTCCCGCTGAAAATTTTGCACTATCGCATCATTAGTCCTCATGTAAGTTTCAACCTCGTGATAAAATACGATGGGTTGGGTGGGAGGAGGAGCATGGTAGGCAGGTGGTTGATAAGGCGGGTTGTTGGTAAACTTGGTTGTTTCTTTGAGGCGGATATGGGGTTCTTTGGGTTTGATATTGATTTGGAGCACGAGGTTGGTTTTGATTGTTGCGATTGAGGTTGTTTGGGTTTTGTGGGGGAAAACCGGGTGGTGAAAGAAAGTTGTTTGAGCGATAGCTGAGCAAGTTGCGGTCACCTTGAGGACGTGCTTGATAGCCTCCCGTAGCAAAGTTACCGTTGGCGGCATACACATTTTCCGGATTGTCATGAGTTGAAGGACAATCAGTGTATGAGTGAGATCCCCCACATATTTCACATGATTGACTCAAAGCATTAGCTTGGGCAGTGATTTGTCTGGCATTGTTGGCGGTTTGGAGAGCAAGTGATTCAACAAGCGAAGTAAGATTATCAATTCTCTTATCGCTCTCATTAGTGCTAGCACTAGCCACATTAGTCCGAACACTCTTGGTTTGCACTCTAGACTTATTCTTAATAATATCCCAAGCAGCATTAGAAGACTTAACCAAAATATCACCCCCCGAGGCACTATTTAGTGAATCTTGGTCATTCATGCTTAAACCATTGTAAAAAGTATTTATTTGATGTACTTTTGTGAAACCATGTTGTGGAGACTTTCTTAAAAGTTTCTTAAAACGGTCCCAAGATTTACTAAATGTCTCACCGTACTTTTGTTCAAATGTAATGATTTCATTCCGCAAAGCGGTAGTACGCGAGGGTGGGAAAAAATAGTTGATGAATTTAGTCTCTAGATCCGTCCACGTAAGAATACTTTGTGGCGGTTCCTTATCAAGCCAATTCCGGGCTTGTCCCTCTAAGTAGAAAGGAAAAAGTTGCAAGCGAATCACTTCTTGTGAAACCCCATTATACTTGACCGTATTAGTGAGTTGAAGGAACCTTTTTATATGGTTATGAGGATCATCAAGTGAACGCCTCAAGAAAGGTTGAGCAAAGACCATTTGAATGAAGCCGGATTTGAGCTCAAAGTTGTTGGCTCCAATCTCGGGTATGACAATAGCATCGGTGTTGCCCTCTACGTGCGATTGCAAAAGCTCGATCATTGGTTGATTGTCCATGGTGACAATAGGTGGAGTAATGACTTCGGCTTGAGATACTTTCTTCTTACGAGGACGAGTACGCATGCACACAAACAAAAGAAAATCAAGATAGACAAGAAATATTTTTGGTTTTTATATGTTTTTCTATTTTTTTGTATTTTTGAAATTTTTTAATTTTTATGGATTTTTGAAAATTTTAAAGCAAGAAAAACTAACGTTCAAAAAGGAACGGATCCCAAAATCCAACGCGTCTCTCACTAAAACCGTTAATCTTAACGAAAAGAGCCGGCAGCGGCGCCATTTAATACAAGGAATTTCCAAGTATGAAAATTCGTTGTTCCAAGTCTTTTCGAATTGATTACCGTTAATTAGTGCGACTCAATTGTTCTTGGTGGAAGAAAATTTTGGGTTGGTGAATTATCTATTTTTAAACTAAAAGCAAATAATTGTCGTTGAGTAAAATTAAAACTTTAAAAATTAAATTTAAAACTTAAAACTTCAAAACTTAAAACTTCAAAACTTAAAACTTCAAAACTTAAAAGCTTAAACTATCGGAATGCAAAAATGAAAGCTATCGGAATGTACCAAACTCTAAACCACCAGAATAAATATAAAACAAGTCATTGGAATATCAATGTCAATTCTGTCGCAATGTTGTTCTATCGGAATGTCCAGATCGGAATAATAGAAACACTTCTGTCGGAATGTTCAGATCGGAACACAAGTTTTCTATCGGAATGTCGTCAACAAAATTTTGGCAGAGTTTCGACTTAAAATAACCTTAAGTCCCGTCGGAATATGCGATCGCAATCCCAGATCGGAATAAGGGGGATGAAAACACAAGTGATCGCAAAGTAGAACCACAATTGGTTATTGCGATACAAATAAGCAGCCGTCGGAACGTGTAATGCCCTCGATATTGCGATGGAACACGAACAATCCGAAAATGAAAAATAAGCCAAAGTTTCAATAAGCATTTCCAATAAGCTCACTTAACCAAATCTTAAATAACTCAATAAGGATAAATTTGACAACTTTTGAAACATGAAAATCATAAACTTTATAAAAGAAACTTTTAAAAAGGTTAAACTTTTTAAGAAAACTAAAAGCAATAAGCTAACCACTAAATAAGCCAATAAGCATGAATAGCTTAAAGCTTAATCCGTGTAAGACTAAGAAAAAGCATAAAGAGATGAATCTTTTAATCACGGAATCATCAATCAAAATCAAACCGTATGAAATATAATTTTCGGATCAAAAATTTAAGTAAATCAAGAAAGGAAGAAAAAGATTGAAGATTAAAAGCTTAAACTTGAACTTTTTGATTAATGAAATTCAAATACAAAGATTAAAAAGAACTTAACTTGAAAGAAAAGATTAAAACTTAGTGAGAGAAAGCTTAAAACTTTCTCTCTCTAAAAACTAGAAAGAAAAATGAAATTGAAACTAGCTAATGACTAACCCCCTCCTAATGTGTCATTAGGAGGGTATATATAGGGAGTGGGGAATGCATGTGTGCTTCCTTCTTTCTTTCTTTTCTTCTCGACTCGATCTAAATTCTTTGTCTTTTTCAACGTCATCTCGGGATTTTTCGATGTAAATTGAACTTGTCTAGTAATTTTCTTCTTCTATTAGACTTGAGTTCTTTGACTTTATTAAACTTTCGTCTTTAGAATTTTTCTTCGATAAATCTTCAGAATAGGCATTGGACTTCCGTTCTTTTTGCACTCTTGATCTTTTGACTTCGTCTTTTCTCGTTATCTTCGATAAAAGCCCGTGAAAGCCCGTGTTTTCTTCCTTTTTCATCTTTAGGTCCTAAAACACAATAAAAACACAAACCACGCATAATTCCGACTTTTACGACATAAAATACACGTTTTGGTCTTGTTAATATTGGAAATAAGTGGTAAAAGGATAAGTGTTTTCACACTTATTAACACCTTATCGTCTTGTGTACGGGAAGGCATGCCACCTCCCTATCGAGCTGGAACATAAGGCATACTGGGCCTTGAAGTGGGCTAACTTCAACATCAACAAAGCCGGCGACCTTCGGAAGATTCAACTCAACAAGCTCAACAAACTAAGGAATGAAGCTTATGAGAACTCATTGATCTACAAGGAGAAGACCAAGATCATCCATGATTCAAGGATTAAGAACCGAGAGTTCCACGTTGGTGATCAAGTTTTACTCTTTAACTCTCGGTTGAAGATCTTCTCCGGCAAGCTAAAGAGCCGTTGGTCTGGTCCATTCACCGTCGCCAAAGTCTTCCCCTATGGCACCATTGAGCTTTCTCAGCCAAATGGGCCCAACTTTAAGGTGAATGGCCAGCGCGTGAAGTTGTACTTTGGTGAGGACATCTCTCATGAGATGATTCCATCCCTCACCACGTTTCCCTTGAACTAGTTCTGGGTCGAGTCAGGCTCGTGACTCGGTTATCAAAAACAAGCGCTTCTCGGGAGGCAACCCGTTGTTCTATCCTTTACTGTTTTCATCATAAGTGTAAGGGGAGCCCCGTATGTATTTGTTGTCTAGTTTCTTATTCTGTGCAGGGATTTAAGCTTCAAAGATCCATTCTCGATGACTTTTGACGAACCGTGATACCGTGTGCCCGTCTTCCCGGTTCTATCCTAAACTGTCGTGATTCAATATTTCATATTTTATATGTTCACATTGAAATCACTATAGTTGTCCTTTCCTTAGCAAGATTTAAACAACGTGCACAATGTCCTAAGTGTAGGGGAGTTTACTCCCACATGCTTAAACATTGAGGACAATGTTTATATCAAGTGTAGGGGGACTTCTATCGAAGTAAGTGGTCTTTTCCATGAATTTGCCCTCATTTTAACCGGAAAATCTAATTTTTCGACATTTTTCAAAATTTTTAATCCATTTTGGCCTTGTAATTTTCCTTTGCTATCGTTATTTACTTTCCTTGCTAAAATAAATTTTCAATAAAGTGGTTTTAAATTTTTCAAAGTCGTGAATATTTTGACTCAACCCGAGTTTACTTATCTAAGTTTACTCTAGCTAGTATCCTTAACGTGTTTAAGTCAAGTTTTGCTAGGCTTTTATATAGGGAACTTTAAAACGCGAAAGTCTTAACTCTCACGGGTTAAGAACAAGAACTTTTCGCAAGTTCCTATAATTGATCTTAGAGAGTCGTTTATCAAGGGAACTTTAAAATGCGAATTATAAACTTGAAAAAGTCTAAGAGTTTGCAAGATCCTATAGATGACACGAAAACCCAAAACTTTGATTTAATTGGCTAAGCATCCACGAGTCTCATTCCTTGAGATTTTAAATTGTGGAGAACGAGAGATGATAGAGTCAATTATAAGTTTGATATTCTTTCGTGAATTTATGTGAGTTAATTATGAGCTTCTTCTCCCATCGCTTGCTAATAAATTTATCTGCAATAAATAAGGTTGTACGATTTGAAAAGTTACTTAGCTTCCAGCACAAGATCGTTTAAAAGTTGCTCGATATTATATAGAGTTCATAGACAAGGCATAACTTATTGAAGCGGGATGTGAAGATTGGCGAGTCCGAAAAGGCCCTAACAAGGCATGAGGGCTACATTTTGTTGCTAAAGATCCCAAGTGATGTGAAGAATCATTTATCAAAAATCTATATGAAGGATCGAGACACACGACGAAAAGCAAAAACTCCCCAAAAGATCATGGAGAAGTCTATCCAAAAAGTCCCTAACAAGGTATGAGGATAAATAGATCCAAGTCCTAAAAGGAGGCGGATCGTTGTATATCAAAGTCCAAAATAAAGATTGGAAAAAAATGAAGAAGTCGTGGTCCAAATATGAAGAATCTCTCAAAAACTTCAAGTGAAGAAATTCCTATTATGAAGAGAAGACCATAATTTCAAGAACGTCTCTCAAGATTCGAAGTATGAAGTCGCTGCCAAATATCGGTCCGAGAAAGGTCTCAAATCGTGAAGCGAGTTATGCAAAGATATGAACTTTAAGAGGTCCCAAGAAGCAGTTTTAAAAAGATTTTGTCCTTTAGATAACTATTGATTAAATCGTCCCACTTTATTTTCTGCCTAAATAACTATCGAAATAAGTCAAACAATGCATCCTCGTGATCATTCAAGACAAAATTAAAATATAAGAGATATACCTAGGAATTAGGGAGTCTAAGTGAATAATTGGGCCACATGAGTTCGTGTTAGTTTGCTAACTTATATTAACAATGATCTCGTTTTTAAGCTTGGTATGGAGAACGTGAAACTTGAGGATGATAAACATTCATGACGGCCAAAACCCCAATGTAAGTCTTTGATTTCTTTACTTGTTTTGTATATATTTCTATCTTTTTAGTTTCCTTAAAGTTTAGTATTTAATAAAGGCCAAGGTGGGTTATCTATGATGAAAAATATAAACCGTGCTTTAAAATTAATGCATTGCATGAGGGCATTGCAATGGTCAAGTGTAGGGGATTTAATAAGTGTGAAAACACTTATCCTTTTACCACTTATTTCCAATAATAACAAGACCAAAACGTGTATTGTATGTCGTAAAAGTCAGAATTATGCGTGGTTTGTGTTTTTATTGTGTTTTAGGACCAAAAGACGAAAAAGGAAGAAAATACGGGCTTTCACGGGCTTTTATCGAAGAAAACGAGAAAAGACAAAGTCAAAAGATCAAGAGTGAAAAATAACGGAAGTCCAAGGCCTATTCTAAAGATTTATCGAAGAAAAAGTCTAAAGACTGAAGTTTAATGAAGTCGAAGAACTCAAGTCTAATTATAGAAGAAAATTAAAAGACGAGTTCAAATCCCGAGACGACGTCGAGAAAGACAAAGGATTTAATCGAGTCGAGCCGAGAAGAAAGAAAGAGGAAGCAACACATGCACCTCCCCATTTTCCTATAAATACCCTCCTAAACACATTAGGAGAGGAGTTAGCTAGTTTCATTTTTCAATTTTTCCTTTCTAGTTTTTAGAGAGAGAAAGTTTTAAACTTTCTCTCACTAAGTTTTATCTTTTCTTTATTTTTATCTTTCAAGTTTAAGCTTTTAATCATCCTTTTATTTGGATTTCATTAATCACAAGTTCAAGTTAAGCTTTTTGTTCATTAATCTATTTCTAAATTTCTTGATTTTGGTTTACCTTTGATCCGAAATATTAATGATCCGTGGTTGATTTTGATGTTTAAGTGATTAAAAAGCTCATCTTTTTATTCCTACATAAGTTCTTATACATTTAAGCTTTAAGCTCTTTGTTCTTATTGGCTCATTTGTATGTTTAGCTTGTTTACTTTTAAGCTTTCCTAAAAGTTTTATCGTTTTAAAGTTCGGTTTATTAAGTTCCCGTGTTTAGATTCCTAAAGTTGTCAAATTTGTGCATAATTAGTCTTGGCGAAGTTGGTAAATGCTATTTGGATTAAGTGCTTATTTTGTTCAGCTTAATTACTTCTTTGTTTTCCATTACGATCTTAGGAGGGTTTTACATGCTACGATCATACTTCCTCCCTTGGATACGACCGCATTGACTGCGATCATACTTCTTTCCCTGCCTACGATCCACACCACGATCACTCGTTGCGATCTGTGGGTGCGATCGTGTTACGATTCCTTGGTACGATTGCATTGATTGTGATCCTTGTTGTTACGATCAAGACCACGATCCACTTGTTGCGATCGTGGTTGTGATCAGTGAGTATGATCCCTCACCTTTTGAGTGCGATCACTATTTTCCATCGCATTGAGTGCGATCTGATTCCTAAGCTACGATCGTAGGCTACGATCTGAGTGCGATCCATGTTGCGATCTGGTTCATCTTTATTGTTTTGTTCCCTTAGTTTTTGGATTTTACTTTTCCCGCCTTTTGTCTTAGTTTATTTTTACCAAGTTTTCAAGTTTTTAATCATTTACGTTTTAATTTCCAAAAATTGCACGCTTCCTGAAATCTCCATTTTTAGCAAGTATTTTTCTAGTAATTTTTAGGTTAATTTTCAAAGCTTTAATTTAGTTTTTTCTAGATTTGCTTTTAGCTTACTTTAATTACGTTTTGCACTTACCTTTCCTAATAGAATAGAAAATCAACTCCCCTTTTAGTGACCATTACCGACTATTCCACCATTAACCGTGATCAATTCGATTAGATACCAAGAACGATATCGAGTACGCACATGCTAAGCAAAAAGTCAGTTATTAGGAACAGGAACCAATTTCCAGACTTTGTTTCTTTCAAATTGATTGAGTTCCGCTTGCATGTCATCCACCCATCCAGGGTATGTGAGTGCTTCAGAAACCTTTCAAGGTTCAATTTCTGAGAGAAAGTTTGCATAGAGGCATTCTCCAGATAAAGCAGCACTCAGTTTCTTTGCATAGATCTAGTGACTCTACCTTCACCAGGATTGCCTATTATGTTCACCAGCTGTATGTGACTATTTTGAGTCCAAGATTTTTGTGGAGCTAGAGAATAGGCATTGGTATCATGATTAGAGCTAGAGCTTGGAAGTCCATGACCTGGACTTGGATTTGGATTATCTCGAGTGTCTACTGAAGGATATTCAGTGGACAAAGGTTCAATCAATGGAAGGCTTCCTTCTTGGTCAACAGCAACATATCTAAGACCTAATTACCTAGAGATCGTAGGAGAGCTTTGAACAAGGGGCTCAGATTGTTCATCAGCAGCTGCATATGATTGATCATTTTGATCATGTGTGTCAGCATGCTGATTGTTTTGATACTAACCATTTTGGTCATTTGTGTTGCCTTGCTGATCATTTTGAGACTGGTCATTGTTTGATTGAAAACCATCAGTATGTGATACTGAATGATTTCCTTTTGTAGGACCTATCATATCTTCAAATGAATCAATAAAAGGGACTGAGTTGCTTGTTTGATATTTTTTAGAAGGCTCATAATGTTGAAATTCATCAGATGGATAATTGTGAGATTCATGAATATGAAGTTCATCATCTGATGGATTTGTAAAAGTGAGAGCTTCAGAACTTTCATTGAAGGTGATGTGATAGGTTTCTTCAATACATTGTCTTCTTGTGTTGAAGACTCTGTATGCTTTAAATACTAGAGAGTATCCAAGGAAGGAACCATTATCAGATTTTTCATCAAACTTTCCAAGGTGATCCTTGTGATTGTGAATGAATACTGGACACCCAAACATATGTAAGAATGAATTGTTTGGAATTCTCCCCCTGAAGACTTTAGGGAGTCTTCATGTGTCTCTTCAAAATGATGGATCTATTTTGAGTGTAGCAAGCAGTGGCTACAGCATCAGTCCAAAATGCTTAGAGAGAGCAGATCCAGCAAGCATTGTCCTTGCTGCTTCAATCAAAGTTCTCTTCCTTCTTTCAACCACACCATTTTATTTAGGTGTGTAAGGATATGAGAAATTTTGGGAAATTCGTTTGTCATCATAGAATTTGATCAGTGTGTGATTTCTGAATTCAGTACCATTATTAGTTCTGAGTTGTTTGACATGAGTGTCATTTTGATTTTCAACTCTTTTGATGAATGACATAATGGCATCTGGTGCATCGCTTTTCTTTGTCATAAAATATACCCAGGTGTACCTAGAGTACTCATCAACAATTACAAGTGTATATTTTTCATGACAGGTGGCCCTAGGTGATACTGGGCCAAATAAGTCCATGTGAATCAAATGAAGACTTTCTTTGATTGATAAAGTTTGCTTTGTTTTGAAACTGGCTTTATGGTGCTTCCCTTTTTCACATGTTGAGCATGGTTTGTCCTTGGAATAGACAAGTGAAGGAAGACCAATAACAAGATTTTGTTTTGCCAGCAGAGTTATTGTTTTGAAATTGAGATGGGAGAGCCGCTTATGCCAAAGCCAGTTGGTAATATTGGAGGCTTTAGCAAAGAAGCATGTCTCCTGAGTAGAGTTCATGTTCATGACATAAACATCTTTGACTCTGGGAGCAATCATCACAATTTCATGATTGGAGTTGAAGATTGTACCTTTTTTGTCATCAAACAGCACAAGATACTTTGCATCACAAAGTTGACTTATGCTGATGAGGTTGTGCTTCAATCAATTGACATATGATACCCTTGAGAAAATTATACCATTGCATTTTACTGAACCAAATCCTTCAGTAGTAGCTGATGAGTTATCACCAAAAACAACTTTAGGACCTTGTTCCTCCATATAATTGTGCAGATAACTTTTGGTGCCAGTCATATACCTTGAGCAGCCACTATCTAGGTACCAAATAGGCTTCTTGAGATCACACTGCACAAGTTAAGGAAATGGTCAGTTTTGTTTGAACCCCACCATTGTTGGGTGGGGGTTTTAGATCTAGAAGGTGTTCTAGATCTGAAGGGTCCTCTTGTAGAGGGTATGTGTGATTGCTCAAAAGAAGAAGAGGTCTGAACAGCTTTTGCTTTCTTAGCCTAGAGGGCTTCACCTCTTCTGAACCACTCTATATGGTTGTGATCAGATGTAGTGTGGACATCGTTTCCACAAGTCTCACAACATTTGGTAATAGAGTTTGGGTTTCTTGGTTTAATACCTCTTCTGAGTGAGATGATTCGATTATGTCCATGAGTGTCATGGTCATAACTTCCACAAATATTACAAACAAGGTAATAGTGGCAGTCATCTGGGTGATCATTACCCATACCACAATGAATGCATGGTGGGAAAGGCATATTTCGCCTGGATTGAGATGCTTCAGTATTCTGAGCATCAACACTAGTTTTGGCCAGCATATACTGAGTATGTTCACAAGTGCGATGATCAGTCCTCTCACATTTAGTACAATAAATCACTCTTAAGTAAGTTTGAGTGAGATGGTTGTTTAGACCACATAACTCACAAGCCCTTTTAAATTCTATCTTGTACTTTAAATGAGGAGAGTCTGAAGGTTCATCTCTGAACCGAGGTGGTGTTTGGTGCTGCATGAGTTGCAATTTGAGATCATTGATCTCTTGCATGACAAGAGACATTGTTTTATCTTCCTTAGATATGGCATTCTTTAGTCTATCTGTTGAAACTGAAGAGGTAGTTCCCATATGTGAACCTTCAGCAGGAGCTAAAGAGTGCTTTGAAGTGTCAATTTTGACATGTTTGGAAGAACTACCTTTGTGTGTGGTGTGTGACTTGATGATAGACTGGATAGTTTTGGGTCCAGTAGAGGGTTCAGCACCAGCCAGCTTCTCCAAAGGAGGAAGTGGGGTACTTACTTCATTCTCTATATCATCATCTGAGTCATCTCAGTAATTGAGGACTCAACTGGTGCTGAAGTGTCAACACTTTCTTGAAACTCAGGAAGAATGATTCGTCTAGTGTCATGATTGGGTAAATTCTCTTCACCTGACCTTTCAATGTCAGGGATCGAGCTACCATCCTCATTTGAGGCTTTGACAAAGACAATAGATTTGGTGCTGGAGGATCCTTCAGCATGAAGCATTTTCTTCTTTTGAGCAGGTATTTGTTCACTTATGCATTGATTTACTCTATCATAGTTTCTAAGCCAAGATTTAACAATATATTTTGCTTGTTTTAGTTCAACTCTTAGGGAGTTATTTTCTTCTAAAATCTCTTTGTTCAATTGTTAAAAATTAAGAATATCAAGTTTAGCTTCTTTTAGCTCTATTTGCTTACTTTCAAAATCTTCGAGTTTTAGAACAAGTTTATGAAATTTTTCAAGCAAATTGTTTCTTTGCTCTTCAACAAATTTTAGATCAATGCACAAGTAATCAAAGACAAATTTAATGTCATCTTTATCTTCTAATTCAAGAAGAGTTTGTACCTTTCTTATTGTGACATTGACCCATTCACCATTTCTGACACTTTCTCTGGCCACAACATTTGAATTAGCCCCTTCATCATCAGCAAGTGCCATCAGCACTTTCACATTAACCATTTCATCATCATCTGAAGAAACATCTTCTTCATCCCATTCATAGGCTTCAGCAGCAAGCCCTTTGTTCTTGTCTTGCTTGGGAGTCTTGGATGAGGAGCTTTCAGTACTCATTAAGGCCAATCTTGCCATGATTTCTCTGTATTTGGCCTCAAAGTCTTCTCTTTGTCTGAGTTCAATCCTGTTTTGCTGAAATGAAGTAGAAGCAATTTGCTTTGGTTGAAATGATGATTGACCAGATGGTCTTGATTGAGCTAGTGAGGAATATGAAGGGAGATATGTTTTTGAATAACAATCCCTATCATAGTGACCAATCTTCCCATATTTGTAGCATTTAGTGTCAACTAAAGCTTTTGTAGAGCTGGAGAACTTGCCTCCTTTCTTAAAGAACCTTCTAGACTTGGCCAGAAGTACCCTTTCATGAAATTCCTCTTTTAGGTCATTCAGATATTCCTCACTAGATCTAGTGTCTTCCTCATCATCCGGACTATCTTGGTAGTCTTGAATGACAGCCTCACTGAAGAAGGCTGTGGACAAGGGTGTAGCAATGGTTAATGCTTTACTCTTGCTTGAGCCTTCATAAATCCTATCAACTAGGTTTTCTTCATATCTAAGTTTCCCAAAAAGAGAGGCTAGATCACAATATTTAATGTGATTAGCATTTCTCAAGCTTTGGCAGAAACTGAGCCACTTCTTTTCAATGCATTAACAAAACCTGTGTTGATTTCAAGTTTTGAAAGCTCAACACCATTATTCACAAGTTCATTCATTAGTGCTTTGTATCTGGTGAATGTCTGTGTGAGGGTTTCCCCTTCTTTGTGCTTGACGGTGTTGTATTGAAGCTTTAAATCCATGATTCTGGTTTCTTTTACATCAGAGGGTCCCTCATGGTAAAGAATAAGGTCCTCCCATGTAGCTTTGGCTATTTTGTAATTTACAACAAAATTTTGGTCATCTGGGAGCACAGACATGATGAGACTTTTGAGACACTGATCTAGGTTAGCAGCTTTTCTCTCATCAGCAGTCCATTGTGCTTCAGGTTTTCTATTGTGCCCAACCATGGGAACAAAAGGACCATTTTTAATGATTCCAAGGAATTGAGGTTCAATTCCAACCATGTGGACAAGAAACCTCTTCTTCCAATTTGTAAAATTGGCTACCTCTAGTACAGGAGCATCATTGAGTTGGCCACCCCTATATTCTAGGGTGTGTGGTATAACTTGAGCCATTTTGGATCTTGATTTGAAAACTTTTAAATGAGCAGTTTAATAAAATAAGAGTTTAGCTAATCAATTTGCTCTGATACCACTTGTTGGTCCCTTGTAATTCGTTATTACTTATCAGCTTAAGTAATAACTCTTTACTTCGACTCAAGTGTGTTGTTTTAACAATAGATAAGAACTACGAACAATTAAAACAACAATACCAATATACTTTTCAACGAATAGACTTTTATTAGAACAAATAAAGAATCTATAACCCACTTTGTTTTCGGAATAACAAAGTGGTTGAATGACAATGGGTTGTGATCTCCTCTACTTAAACGTCTAACCGAAGTTAAAGTCTAAGCTCCAATCTAAACATTCATATGCATCTTGGCTATATGGTTTAGTTGGTATCGAGAGAGAAAGGTTTTCCAAAGTTTAAGCTCTTGTATTGGTTAACCCTTTCTCTCCCAATGTACACTCCTTATATAGGCAGTGTAAACTAGGGTTTGCATTTTACATGTTTCAATGCATGGGTTTATCTAGTGGGTGGTTGATGCCCATACTGGATAAACAGTACAAAGTACATATTAAACTATTCTAGAAAAGATAAAGGTTGTACTTATAACTAAGTATACAAGCAACCTACTTTGACTTAAAGTTATCTTTTCCCGCCTAATGCAAACCATCAGAATACTAAAGAGTCTTCAGTATCCTAGAGGAGATCGACATCATTCAGTTTGGTATTGTCAAGCCAAACTGAACTGAAAGCCCTTCTTCAGTCCTTGTTCTTCAGCAACTAGACCTCCTAGTATTTGAAGCGAAGACTCCTTTGTCTTCTAAGTTAACTGGAAGGGGAGTGCTGAACATTCTTTAGCTTTAAAGTCTTTAGTAGGAACTTTGTTCCTCTGGTCATCCTTCAGCAGACTGGCCTTACTGCTGAGCATGAAACACTTAGGGGGATTTTATATTCAAATCCTAGAGTTTCTTCAGGGTCAGTAAACACTGACCCAACACATCTGGATTACAAAAGAGATCATTCGTGACCTCGAGATGACCGACATTGAGTTTTGTGTACAAGGACAACATGGTTACTGGGCGAATCTTAGAGTGGAACCAGACTTACATTCTAGGATCAAGGAAGCTCAGAAAGACGATGGTAAGATTTGGGCTATCATTCAGAACCTTGATCAGCAGACGAAGTTTCGTGTGGATAATGACGGTATCTTATGGCATGGCACTAGATTAGTGGTTCTTGATGACTCTACACTCAGGAAAGTTGTGCTGACGGAAGCTCATAGCTCTCCATTTACCATACATCCTGGTTACCCAAGATGTACCACGACATCAAGCAGCATTTTTGGTGGAGTGGTATGAAGCAGGATGTTGCCACCTTCGTTTCTAAATGTATGATCTGCCAGCAGGTTAAGATCGAACACTAGAGAGCTAGTGGGTTACTACAACCACTAGATATTCCAGAATGGAAGTGGGACAAAATCTACATGGATTTTGTTACTGGTCTTCCGGTGACTCGGAAGAAACACGACGCCATCTGGGTTATTGTTGATAAATTGACCAAATCTGCTCATTTTCTGCCAATCCGCTAGGAGCATCCGTTCAGCAAATTGGCAGACACTTTTAAGAAGGATATCATGAGACTGTATGGTACTCCATCAGAAATCATCTCTGACAGAGATCCCCGTTTCACCTCACTTTTTGGGCAAAGTCTAAAGAAAAGCTTGGGGCACTAGACTTAAGCTCAGCACTACCTTTCATCCTCAGACCGACGGACAGTTGGATCGTATCATTCAGACATTGGAGGACATGCTGCGGTCGTGTGCTCTAGAATGGACAGGAAGCTGGGATGATTATATCTATCTAGTGGAATTTGCATACAACAACAGTTGGCAAGCTAGCATCGAGTGTGCACCGTTTGAGATGTTGTATGGTAGGAAGTGTCGTGCCCCAATCTGCTGGGATCAGGTGGGTAAACGACTGATTGAGGGTCCAGAGATGATTGAGTTAACTAATGAGAAGGTCGTTGTCGCCAAGGAGAAGCTACAGGAAGCTCGTGCTCGCCAGAAGAGATATGCTGATAAACGTCGTAGAGATGTATCTTTCAACGTAGGTGATCACGTTTTCCTCAAGGTATCACCTGCACGAGGAGTTACGCGTTTTGGAATCAGAGGGAAGCCAGTCCTCGCTTCATCGGACCGTTCAACATCGTAGAACGCGTTGGTGAAGTTTCATATCGTTTAGCGTTACCACCTCAGCTATCACACGTTCACAACGTGTTCCATGTGTCGTTACTCAGAGGATACAACTATCATCCCGTTCATGTTGTTCAGTATCCGCTTGATCAGATTCGAGAGGATCTTTCATATGTCGAAGAACCTAAGAGAGTTCTTGTAACACCCCATTTTGATAAATGGAATGTCACGCGTGATTATGGCGTGTCATCAAAGCATGCAAGGTAATATGTAGTAAAACATACATGACCATAGGGAAAACCGGAATCAAACATCGGTTCCCAAACAAAAGCCCAAAACATAACAAAGTAAATGAACTGAAAGAAAGACTAAACAAGCATAAATATATGAAGGAAACAGGAGAAGAAGTCTATGGCAGCTTCCATCCTATGCATGTCCTCCAAATGCTCGAGTCTTGGGTACCTGCCGTTTTGGGACATGGAAAGGAAAGTAACGGCTGAGCAAAACGCTCAGTGCACGGATATACAATATAGCATGAAATAGGATAAGCATGTAACATATAACAGCGGAAGACTAAGTTCTGAGTAGACTGGTTAAGTATTGAGAAAACTGGTTTTATAGTTTGAAAAGCCTTATGTTTATCTTGTGAAAACTGTTTTAACATATATATACCATAGCCCATATAGGTCATGAAAAGGTCACGTGCATGAATACTTGGAGGGGTGACCTCATCATGCTGATTAGAGGGGATGCCTCTAATTAATATACTGGTTTGGGTAGGAGGGATCAACTCCTTGTGAAGGATGCAAGGCACACACCACATTCACCATGAAATACTGAATAAAACATGTAACTAGGATGCACCCATACGCCCCACCTGATATAATAATATGGCCAAAACTGAAAAGGGACGCCACGAGCAATCACTCCGCCGTGGGGAAGTCATAACATTGGTGCCTCCAATGTTATGGTTATGGTACCTCCATAACTAGGTGAAACTGGTCATGCTTGTATATGGCTATAGATTATGCTAATTAAACATAAGCAGTTCAAAACAATAAAACAAATGCTGGGGAAAACAGTTGGCTGCATACGGGGAAATCCTAATAAGGAAAGAATGTCCATACTGAAAGGACGGGAATCCGTACCTCAAGTCCAGTGAATGAACGGAAGAAAGACTCCTACTTCTGGATCACTAAAGCTACATGAATACACACGTGTATAAGTATCGATTCACTGATTACGTACTGGGTTGTATGTCTCATCTTAGCTTACTTTGTATGTTTTAGGTCATGGTTTACTGTTTTAAGCCTTAAACTGTGTTTATCTAGTATTCTGATTAATCTGATTAAGTATTACTGGTGTTTCATGTATTATTATACTTACTGTGTAATAATAAGTAACTTTCCAAAAATAGCAGGTTTCCAAAAATAGAAAGTTTCCAAAAATAGAAAGTTTCCAAAAATAGAAAGTTTCCAAAAATAGAAAGTTACCAAAAATAGAAAGTTTCCAAAAATAGAAAGTTTCCAAAAATAGAAAGTTTCCAAAAATAGAAAGTTTCCAAAAATAGAAAGTTTCCTAAGATAGAATTTACTGCTTAAAATAGATTAGTTTCTAAAAATAGAAAGTTTCCAAAAATAGATCAGCTGCCTTAATTAAATAAGTTTCCATATATAGAAGGTTTCCATAATTAGATTAGCTGCCTGAAATAGATAGATTTCCATATATAGAAGGTTCCCATAATTAGAATTAAGCTGGTTACATAAGCTAACATATAAGTCTAAGTGTTTATAAGCTTATCTCTTAAGTCATATGGTATAGTGTATAGTTTAATTATTATTTCATGTATTTTAATTAAACTATAGGTTAAGCATTTTAATTAAAGTATAACATGTATTAATTAAAATGGAATAAAATACTTAGGTTAAAATGTGTATCATTATGTATTAATAACATAACCTAAGTCATGTCTAAATTAATTAATTATAGGCATGTTTTAAATAATTAATTAATTATAACTTATAACATAAAAAATACTTAGGTTAAATTAATGTCATGTTAAACTAATAATTAAAATAACCTAAGTCATGATTTAATTAATATCTCATGTTATTAATTAATTATATCCTAAGTTCATAATTCATAAAAATTAACATGTAGCAAAAATCATGATTTAACCAACGAACCATGAATCGGGCATGAACTCGACACCGTACCCCAAGCCAAACTCGGGGTACGTGTGCCCCCTTGCTGCCGTGGGTCCCACATGAGCCAACCAAGACCAAAAATGGTCTTGGTGGTGGCGGCAATAAGCAAACCGAACCCCCCTCGGGTTGGTTACCCTATGCGGCCAAAACAAACACCCCTTTTATAACATCCTTTGATTTTAATTTATACCAAAACATGTTAGATCAATGTTTAATTATCATGTTTAAATAAAAATAATAATGACATGTTCATAATAAAATCAAAGATTAAAAGAAATGAAAAAGAAAGGTTAAGAAATGATATACCAAACACGTGGATTGAAGAATGATGAACAAACACGGTTTCTATCACTTGTTTTAATGTCAAAAATCAATCAACACCCTCCTATGGTGTTGATATGGGTGGCGGCACAAAAGAAGCCAAAGAGGAGGAGAGAAAACTCTTTTAGGGTTTTTGTTTATTTTCTTGAAAAAGTGAAAATGAAATGAAAAGTTACATAACCCCCCTTTTCTTGTAAAAAGTCCATGGGCTAAGCCCATTATGGTTGTTGTGCCGTGGGTATGGGGGCCCCACATGGGGTACCCGTACCTTTTCTCGTGTCCCGATGTTTCGTGTTCGTTCGTGGTTAAACGTGTTCGTGTCTGAAGCGTTTCTGTTTATTTTATCATGTAGTTATCGTAATCTTAACGCTCGTAATTATATTATAAGTATTTACGTAATTATTCTAGTTCGTATTTTAAATGGTGATCATGATTTAATTATGTTCACTTGACATATTTTATTAACTGTTTATCATGAGTTCGTACGTAATCGATACTTATCCTGTCGTACACGTATGCACTTGCTTGATTATTAGCACATGAATGTGATCAATACTAAATAAGGTAAGTTTTAATCTAGGACGTACGATCTTAAGGGCACTATTCATGGTAAAAGCATGCGGGTTTTACAATTCTTCCCCCCTAAAAAGAATAATTCGTCCCCGAATTATAGATAAAGTAACTGGAAGCGAAACATACCCGAATCAAACTGGAAAGGTATGCAAAATAACAGAAATGAAGGTGACATGGTAGAAGGGAACGTGGAACGTGACATGTCTTGAAAAGACATGGAACGTGACGTGACTGAAAGGACATATCTAATCGATAAGAGAAAAATGGATAAGAAGTCCGGATGAACTTGTCCGTTCTCAAGTGGCCTCCCTCTTGGAACGGTTCCTTCAGAAGATCCTGACACTAATGATAAATCTTGGTCCTCCTGACCTTGACTTGGAATACGAAGAAATTCTTGGTTATCAACGGAAGGTAGATCCCCTAAATTCGATCGAGGAAAATAAGAATTAACGTGCAGGGTAACTGAAACGTTACGATGCAAGACAATCTGACTTAACTGATAATTAGAAACGATGCGCGAGACATAAAGAAACGTAGTACGTGAAAAATTTTGAACGTGATACGTGAAAAATTTTGAACGTGCTACGTGGAGATATGGCGAGTGTAGTATAAGTAAACATATCGTGATCCATGATACGTGTAACCTATTTTGATCATGATATGAGGAACGTGGAATGAACATGAAATGTGAGACTTATCGTGATCATATAATATAATGGCGGTGACGCCAAACGCTACAAGGTGAGACGTGGAGTATGACGTGAAACGTCTATCTGATGATGGAGAGTTATACTAAACTTGGGTCTGGTCTCACAAGTTCTTGCAACTTCCAGAACGAGAAAAGAAATGAACGTAGAATCGTAAGCCAAAATACGATCATGAACGTGAATAGTGTCATGAACGTGAGCGCGAAAGCAAGTCGTGGAATTAGAATGAAGACATGAAGTAAGTTAGGAGTACAATTACGAATCTTTGTCTGACCCGATAGCTGAGGGATTGCCAGGTGATCGGATGAGCCTTGGCTGGAACATGTCCGATCAATCTGTCGGTTCTACAATCCTTGCGGATGTAATGATTCTGCAGACTTGATCAAACTGTTTGCAATAACCCAGATAGCATCATGCTTCTTCTACGTTTGCATTAATCTGGTAACAAAAATCCGTGTAGATCTTGTCCCATTTTAGTTCACAATTTCAGATGATGACACATCCCAGTTTGTTGGTGTCCTATCTTAGCCTGTTGGTATGTCAGGTACATAGATATGGACGTAGCTGTATCCTGCTTCGTAGAAACTTGATACATAGAAGGTTGCGAAACTCTGAGTCTCTGAATCAGACTTCTCCTAGCGTAAGATTTCCTAGAACACCTAAAGTAGTGTAGGGTTCTCTCCTTTACGCATAAGCTGAGTCATGGTAAGATTAACCGTGGGAATCCATATGATTCAGCATGTCGCTGTAATCAACCAAAAGTTAGATTGGAAAAATTTCCAGGGTAAAATTTCTCTAGTCATAGAATTTGCAACATAGTGCAGATATGGTCTTCCTGTTCTTCTTCTAGGCTTAAAGGAAATCAGGTTATCCTTAATGAAAACACTGATGAATTTACTATGAGTTCATGGAAACTCATTCTTATAGTTCCATTGGAGCATTGATGAGACTAATTCAAAATCATAAATCTAGCATGACCGAGTCGTGTACGTATAGCAGTCATGGACATGTCCTGCTCTTTCACCCGTCACTGTTGGCAGCATCATCGTGAGTTCGATCTTGGAAAAGTGATTAACACCATACGGTTGATTGGACATGTTGTCAATATGTGGAGGAGAATAACGGTCATGAATGGTGATTTGTTTAAGTCGACGGTAGTCGACACATAATCTCATGGTACCATCCTTCTCCTTGAAGGTTCTTCTGTAGTGTAAGGAAAGATTTTAGAATAATCCGTTAGTTATGCGTAAAAGGACCCTAGTAGTCGTGTGTTACTGACAGCTAGAAATTTTTAGCGACCATGGCTAACAACGAACCTGCTTGTAAGCGTAGATAATTTGTACGGATTTTCCTGATGGAAAATCAAGCTGAATGTATTCAGGAGCCTGAACATTACTGTACATAATTATGAATCGTAGCATGGTGTGATGTTCCTAGTCTATAATTAGGATAAAATTCATCTCGTGTCTGTCCGAGGAAATGCGTTAGCAGCTTGGATCTCATCATTAAACTGAAGGAAAACCTTCGTATACGTGGCAATACGAAAGGTGTCCTTCATGGTCATGTATATATGAAATATGGTGAAAAAATGAAAGTGACATCGGCAACGTGACGGTTGTCACTGATGCGCGGATAATGGTATTGAAATTCTTGTGGCCTGATTAATACATGGCACAACAACATAGATATACCCTTGGAGGGTACCCTGAATTTCTTAGAAATGTTCCATAATTAGACGTGAGTCATGTGTCTTGACTCGTGTCTTGAGAAATGTGAGCGTGACATATGCCTTGACTGGTATCTTGACATGTGTCCTCAGAAGGTATACGTGAGACATGTGTCTTGACTGATGTCTTGACATGTGTCTCGAGATGTGAAACAATTAGAACTACAAATATTAGGTTAATATGCCAGAATTGGCGGATCGGTTGGACTACTGATCATTTGTATGTCTGATCACGTCCGTGGCCGGAGCCTCGGTTGCGATTTCTAGTATAGTTGCTGTCATAGTAGTGGTTACTATCATCTTGTCTGTCGGTTCCCTGACGGTCATTCTCATGACCGTGACTCATGTAACTATTTAGCTGAGTGGCCGGCTGGTACTGGTTTGCACTCATATGGCTGAAATGACAGCCGAACGACGTGTGACATGTAACTATGAATTTGGGACAATGATTGATGGGAATTGTCTGATGGTGAAACATCTTCTCGTCCAATTTCTTTGCTCCGACGCCTTTGTCTTCGTCTTTTAGGATCTCCAGGTTGTGAACAGCATCAGTATCAGCATCTCGTAGCGTCTCCCAACATCAGCAGCATCAACCTTCAGTAACATCTCCAAGCTATGAGCGGCATCGACAACCTTGTAGAATATCAGCAAGTGAACATACGCCTGAGATGATTTAGAATCGACTAGCGAATACTCGTGAAGTATTGTAAGTGGGATACACATGGATTAAGGTACATGTAATACACATGAAATACGGTACGTGGAGTACACATGGAATGCACATGAAATGATCGGTATGGGCTCGATCATTTGTCATGATTTAAGGAAAGTAAACCGGTTAAACGGTTAGGAAAACCATCATGATAACCTGGCAGTATTAGCATAGACATCATTCTGGTTGCATAGAGAAACGCTAAAGTGTGGTTACACAAAATTCAACGATGATTTGCCTGACAACATGATCAATGGAAACCAACCATGACTATCATGAAAGCATGATTCAAGAAATCTAACAATGTCTTGCAGGACAACGTAAATAACAAAAGAGGCGTGAAACATAATCAACATGAAAATGGAATTATCATGAAGGAACATAAAACGATCTATCATAAAGGAGTGTATAACATATTCAGCATGAAACCGAAGTTAAACATGACAGGATGAAAACATACTTGACATAAAAACATAATAACTTATGAGGGGACATGAAAAAAAATTTATGCCAATTTAAATCATGAGAAAAATTTTATGCATGAAAAACAGTGCATGAATGTGTAATGTAGTTTATAAAACCTTTATATGTGCGAGGGAACGCCTATGGGTCGGTTCCAAAACAAAAGACATGGCGAGGGGACGCCTATGGGTCGGTCCCAAAGTTAAAAGTTTCGATAAAAGCACATGCGACTAAATAGGGCCAGTCCTGTACCAACCATTACTTAGTCAAAATTCCTGCAACGGATGACATATGATATAATTGCATGAATGCATGAAACATAATAATTAAAAGTCATTGTCAAAACTTAACAGAAAAAATTTTTATGTGAAAAATATGAACTACTAGGGTTCAGTCCACCTAATCACAGTTCATGAGGAACATCGTGCATAGACAATGGCACATAACTAAGTATGGATGACGGTTGTTCATTCCATATTAGTAAAACGATACTGGTGAAAACAACATGGTTAAAACAACAAGGTGCTGAAAACGTCATGGTTAAAATAAAAAGGTGCTGAACGCATCAATACGTGGAATAACAAGCGTAGACTTAGGAAGCTCCTGGTGACTACCCACTAGTCACAGGTCGAGTTTTAGAGCCTACAGGTCGAAGCCTTGTCTCTGATACCATAATTGTAACACCCCATTTTGATAAATGGAATGTCACGCGTGATTATGGCGTGTCATCAAAGCATGCAAGGTAATATGTAGTAAAACATACATGACCATAGGGAAAACCGGAATCAAACATCGGTTCCCAAACAAAAGCCCAAAACATAACAAAGTAAATGAACTGAAAGAAAGACTAAACAAGCATAAATATATGAAGGAAACAGGAGAACAAGTCTATGGCAGCTTCCATCCTATGCATGTCCTCCAAATGCTCGAGTCTTGGGTACCTGCCGTTTTGGGACATGGAAAGGAAAGTAACGGCTGAGCAAAACGCTCAGTGCACGGATATACAATATAGCATGAAATAGGATAAGCATGTAACATATAACAGCGGAAGACTAAGTTCTGAGTAGACTGGTTAAGTATTGAGAAAACTGGTTTTATAGTTTGAAAAGCCTTATGTTTATCTTGTGAAAACTGTTTTAACATATATATACCATAGCCCATATAGGTCATGAAAAGGTCACGTGCATGAATACTTGGAGGGGTGACCTCATCATGCTGATTAGAGGGGATGCCTCTAATTAATATACTGGTTTGGGTAGGAGGGATCAACTCCTTGTGAAGGATGCAAGGCACACACCACATTCACCATGAAATACTGAATAAAACATGTAACTAGGATGCACCCATACGCCCCACCTGATATAATAATATGGCCAAAACTGAAAAGGGACGCCACGAGCAATCACTCCGCCGTGGGGAAGTCATAACATTGGTGCCTCCAATGTTATGGTTATGGTACCTCCATAACTAGGTGAAATTGGTCATGCTTGTATATGGCTATAGATTATGCTAATTAAACATAAGCAGTTCAAAACAATAAAACAAATGCTGGGGAAAACAGTTGGCTGCATACGGGGAAATCCTAATAAGGAAAGAATGTCCATACTGAAAGGACGGGAATCCGTACCTCAAGTCCAGTGAATGAACGGAAGAAAGACTCCTACTTCTGGATCACTAAAGCTACATGAATACACACGTGTATAAGTATCGATTCACTGATTACGTACTGGGTTGTATGTCTCATCTTAGCTTACTTTGTATGTTTTAGGTCATGGTTTACTGTTTTAAGCCTTAAACTGTGTTTATCTAGTATTCTGATTAATCTGATTAAGTATTACTGGTGTTTCATGTATTATTATACTTACTGTGTAATAATAAGTAACTTTCCAAAAATAGCAGGTTTCCAAAAATAGAAAGTTTCCAAAAATAGAAAGTTTCCAAAAATAGAAAGTTACCAAAAATAGAAAGTTACCAAAAATAGAAAGTTTCCAAAAATAGAAAGTTTCCAAAAATAGAAAGTTTCCAAAAATAGAAAGTTTCCTAAGATAGAATTTACTGCTTAAAATAGATTAGTTTCTAAAAATAGAAAGTTTCCAAAAATAGATCAACTGCCTTAATTAAATAAGTTTCCATATATAGAAGGTTTCCATAATTAGATTAGCTGCCTGAAATAGATAGATTTCCATATATAGAAGGTTTCCATAATTAGAATTAAGCTGGTTACATAAGCTAACATATAAGTCTAAGTGTTTATAAGCTTATCTCTTAAGTCATATGGTATAGTGTATAGTTTAATTATTATTTCATGTATTTTAATTAAACTATAGGTTAAGCATTTTAATTAAAGTATAACATGTATTAATTAAAATGGAATAAAATACTTAGGTTACAATGTGTATCATTATGTATTAATAACATAACCTAAGTCATGTCTAAATTAATTAATTATAGGCATGTTTTAAATAATTAATTAATTATAACTTATAACATAAAAAAATACTTAGGTTAAATTAATGTCATGTTAAACTAATAATTAAAATAACCTAGGTCATGATTTAATTAATATCTCATGTTATTAATTAATTATATCCTAAGTTCATAATTCATAAAAATTAACATGTAGCAAAAATCATGATTTAACCAACGAACCATGAATCGGGCATGAACTCGACACCGTACCCCGAGCCAAACTCGGGGTACGTGTGCCCCCTTGCTGCCGTGGGTCCCACATGAGCCAACCAAGACCAAAAATGGTCTTGGTGGTGGCGGCAATAAGCAAACCGAACACCCCTCGGGTTGGTTACCCTATGCGGCCAAAACAAACACCCCTTTTATAACATCCTTTGATTTTAATTTATACCAAAACATGTTAGATCAATGTTTAATTATCATGTTTAAATAAAAATAATAATGACATGTTCATAATAAAATCAAAGATTAAAAGAAATGAAAAAGAAAGGTTAAGAAATGATATACCAAACACGTGGATTGAAGAATGATGAACAAACACGGTTTCTATCACTTGTTTTAATGTCAAAAATCAATCAACACCCTCCTATGGTGTTGATATGGGTGGCGGCACAAAAGAAGCCAAAGAGGAGGAGAGAAAACTCTTTTAGGGTTTTTGTTTATTTTCTTGAAAAAGTGAAAATGAAATGAAAAGTTACATAACCCCCCTTTTCTTGTAAAAAGTCCATGGGCTAAGCCCATTATGGTTGTTGTGCCGTGGGTATGGGGGCCCCACATGGGGTACCCGTACCTTTTCTCGTGTCCCGATGTTTCGTGTTCGTTCGTGGTTAAACGTGTTCATGTCTGAAGCGTTTCTGTTTATTTTATCATGTAGTTATCGTAATCTTAACGCTCGTAATTATATTATAAGTATTTACGTAATTATTCTAGTTCGTATTTTAAATGGTGATCATGATTTAATTATGTTCACTTGACATATTTTATTAACTGTTTATCATGAGTTCGTACGTAATCGATACTTATCCTGTCGTACACGTATGCACTTGCTTGATTATTAGCACATGAATGTGATCAATACTAAATAAGGTAAGTTTTAATCTAGGACGTACGATCTTAAGGGCACTATTCATGGTAAAAGCATGCGGGTTTTACAGTTCTTGAGCGACAAGATCGTGTCATGCGGAGGAAGACGATCCCTTTCGTCAAAATCCTCTGGAGGGATCATCCTGAGCGGGAAGCCACTTGGGAGACGGATGAGTCTAAACGGACTTCTTACCCTCATTTCCAGTTTTGATTCGGGTATGTTTCTTTCAGTTTATGTTTTCTCTAATTCGAGGACGAATTGTTCTTTTAAAGGGGAAGAGTTGTAAAACCCGCATTAAAATACCATGAACAGTAAACATGAACAGAAAATACGATAAAATTAAAATTTTCCATTTATAATATAATACACATGTCACGACATTAAATAACATGTATTTACGTATATTATAAATGTGACGTGTTCACGATATATTAATTCACGATAATTAAAACACGAACGTACACGAATATTTAACTTAACATAAAAAGGCTTCGGTTTTGCTTTTGGTCCTTAAGGGTGCCGTGGCTAGAGACAAAGAAAGGAGGAAGATGGGCCTTTTGGCCCATGATCCATTACTAATCCCATAACAAGTAAAACACAAGGGATTATTATTATAATTTAGGTTACAGAAAAATTAAGAAAACCCTTTGTCTCCTTCCTCCTTGTCGCCGGCTGTAGATCACCAAAAGGGGTGTTCGGGACGATTTTAATCTTTGATTTTGTGTTACGTGTTCGTGATCATAAACCTTTTTCTTTCACGCATCGGGTAATCACCATAACCTTTTCTTTTTAATTCTTTTATTAAATTCATGATGTCACATTAAATAATCTTAAAAAAACAACTAAAACATGTTAAGATTAATTAGAACCAAGATTTAACGGGTGTTTGGTCTTGGTTTCGTACGGCCGAGACACCACCGAGAGCCACAAGGCTCTCAGCATGGCTATTGCACCACCACCGAGACCACAAGGGTCTCGGTTTAGCTTGGTTTGCTCGATCACATGACAAGGGGACCCCAGCGTGGAGTCGGGGTATGGTTGGATTTGGTTTTGGTTTGATTTTGGGCTAACCGAGACCACAAGGGTCTCGGTGTGGCTCAGGTCGACAAGAACAGTGGGAATCGGCCTAAGCCGGGGTGAACCGGGCACGACAGTGGCTAGCTGGGTTCGGCGGTGGGAACGATGGGCCACCAGTGGCAACCTGCTAGCCGGTCTAGCCACTGTTAGGGCTGCGTTTGGTTTCAGCCGCCGGCTGACACCACTAGCCACCAGCTATGTGGTGTCGGCTAGGCGATTTTCAGGCTCGGGGTAATTTTTAATCACGGGTTCGGGCTCGAGAATTTTTAAAAGCAGTTTAATAGTTTAATTAAATTATTTTGCATGACTATTTAATTTAATTAAATACATGACTAACGTTAAAAATATTAAAATTAATATTTCATGACTAACCTTAGTATTTACTTAGCTTAATTTAATTAAACATGATATTTTAATTAAATTCTTATAATGTATAGTTTATTAAATTAACCAAGTTAATTGTTTAATAAGCTATAATACTTAATCCATGACTTGTATTTTACTAATAAACTTTACCTTATATTTTAATCCAGCTTATTTATAATTATGAAAGCTTACTATTTTAGGAAACCTTCTATTTTTAGAAAGTTACTTAGTATTACAATACATGTATTATAATACCTTATTACATGAATAATAAATAACGAAATACAATAATAACTACAAATTAACACTTAAAACAGTTAAAACATGACAGAACATGAATAATAAGCTAAGAACATACAGAACCAGTAAAACACATGTATCTCAAACAACTCATACACATCCCTATTCTTATGTAGTATTATCCGTCAAGGCGGAATAGGTTCTTCAGCCTTTCCGTTAGCTTCTACTGGACACAAGGTACGGATTTCCCGTCCTTCCGTAAGGATAATCTCTTCCTTTAATAAGATTTCCCGTATGCAGCCAACTGTTTTCCCAATAGTTACATATTTAAATGCCTATGTTTTATTAGTTACGTTAGCCATATACATGCATGCCAGTTTCACCTAGTTATGGAGGTATCACAAACCATAACACTAGAGGCACTAGTGTTGTGACTTCACCACGGCGGAGTGATGGCTCGTGGCATCTCTTTCAGTTTATTTGGCCTTTATTATTATTTATTATCATGTGGGGCGTATGGGTGCATCCTAGTTACAGTGTCAGTCGGGATTTCATGGTGAATGTGGTCTGTGTCTTGCATCCTTCACAAGATGCTAATCCCTCCTACCCAAACCTTATTAATAAGAGGCATCCCCTCTAATTGTATGACGAGGTCACCCCTCCAAGTATTCATGCACGTTGTTGACCTCATGACCTATATTGGATTTTGGTATATTAAACTAATACAGATTTTCATAAGTAAACATAAGCTATGTTTTCAGAACTAAAACCAATAAACAAGTTATACATCTAGGTTTCCCAGAACTTATTCATTTCCGCTGCCATTCATGCTTTATATGCTCTTATTATGCTTTCATTATTCTATGATTTCCATGCTTTATTGTATATTCGTGTACTGAGCGTTATGCTCATCCGTTTTCCTTTTTCATGTTCCCAAACGGCAGGTACCCAAGGTCGCAAGTAGGATCTCAAGAGTGTGTGCATTCGGATGGAAGCTACCCAGCCTTCTATATCTCATGCATTTATCATACTTTATCTTACTTTATTTCATGTTGGAGATTGTTTAGTCCTTTCCCTTTACAGTACTTATATTTACTTGTGTTGAGTTACTTGGACTACCGATGTTTGATTCTGGTATTTCCTTTTATGGTCATGAATGTTTAGACATTTACCTTGCATGCTTTGATGACACACCATATATTTATGTGGTATTCCATTTTACCAAATGGGGTGTTACAGTAGAAATCTTCAGTCGAGCTTGAACAATTTATTCATCGTGTATCATTTGTCTTCTCTGTAACTTAGACTTAACTTCTTCAAATCTTCTTCTAACTTCTCAAAATCTCGTTGTATAATTCTTCGGCCTTTCCTAAGTCCTTCAACTTTATCTTCAAGATCTTCGATACGCTTGGGAGAAAGTTCTTTCAAATAGGGTAGGTATTTGTAAATTATTTTTCTTAGGTGTTTTTGGGTTAGTTTTCAGATATAGGTGGTGGTACATTAATAAAGGAAGGTGAAGGAAAATTTTGGTGTCGATGTGAAAAATATATTTCTTCATTATATGCTCGTATAACTTGCATATAGGGGTCGTCATCAAAAGGTAAAACGGCTTTTGGGATTTTCTGATCTTTGGGTGTATTTTCTGAAGTATCATAAGGGTTATTCATCGAGAGATTGGAAATATACTTTGGGAAATTATCAGGAATACTTGCAGAACGCTCATCTTGAGAATCCGATAAGATGATAATAGGAGGAAGATAGTAATACATATTTTTGGAGATGTCGATAAATCCTAATTTATTATGTGTATTTAAACATAATATTACTTACTTATAAGTATAATCTTTATACTTACACATAAACATGGTATCATTTACACATTGTTCTAAGGGTAGCAAGTATAGGCATTTTCATTACTCTTGTAGCAGCACTGGCTTTTGGCAGAGAGGACTTTCTTGAAATTATTTTAAAAGTAGTTATAGTCAAGATTTTAATTCTTGTTCTCTATAACCATGGCTCTGAGTACCAATCTGTAACACCCCCATTTTACCTTTACGCAGCGTAACATTGATATGGCGTATTACTTCATAGAACACAAGTCATGATAATAGAAAACAACTCAAAAGAGTGATGAAATCAACTTTCTTTATATTTCATTGAAAAATCAGAGTTTTACAATATAAGGTTCCCAAAATCTATATCAATAATTTCAAGCTTGTGCCTCTTCATGCCATCCTTATGTTGCTCCATGCTAACAGTCACAATTTCCTGAAATATATTCTTACAAGTCAACACAAAGGTTGAGTTAATTCATAGGTTTATAATAATAGTTTTGAATACTTGTTTACCACTTTGAGCTACGTTACTATTCTTTCACATAAAACATTCGATTTTTATTAAGCTCACGACATCAAAACTAACGGAATTCACCGAAGTGACTGTCATGACATGAACTCGTGACAAGTAACCTACATGTCCTAGGTTACCCATTAGTTCTAATAAAGTATGCTAGATTACCCCACGTAAAGGTAACACAAACAGGATTTGATAAACCCAATAGATATATTTACCCCATTAGCGCACACGGATGTGTTTAATGATTCATGAAATTTGGGAAACAAGTAAAAGTTTGGGCACTCGTACAATAACATATGTTAGTAAAATAATATAGTTCAAACACACATGTATTCTAGTTTTCGCATATATCCCCCTAACGGGTTTTCAAAACATTTATAAAATTTTAAAAGTGAGGCTATGAACTCACCTTATGTCCATAGAATCTGAGCTAAAATCAGATATATTTCATTCACAGATAACAACTTGGTCTTACAAACCACAACTTGGTCTCACACAAAACTGGATTAACACATTGTGTGTAGTATCAAGTCTTTGATTTTTAGTTCAATATTGTTATGTATTAGTTAAATATTCTTAAATTAGTTTTGGTTGTAATTCTAGCATCATTGTTCGGGCCATCATACTCGGAAGCCATTATATAAACGTTTGAGGAGCGAGGGCACTTTAAATCGTAAACTCAACCACCCAGTCAGAACGTAATATAGAGATGGAACATATTTGTACAAGCTCCTTACTAACATGATACTTTCATTACTTCCTCATATTTATAATTAATCTTCTTTAGTTTCAAAATTCACTAAATAGCCCTTTTGTTATACTTTAATATAATTACATTTTTAACCCCTAAAGTATATTTATTATTTATAATTTAAACCCTCAATATTTAACCTTAGGGCCTCAAAATTACCAATATTTATTCTTATATAATTAAATTTCATAAAATGACACTTTCAGCCCAAAATATTAAATAGTTTCAAAAATGACAATTTTAGTCCCTATACTTGTAAAAATTACATAAGAACCTCAAAAATGGACCAAATGATCTAGGATTTTAAAACAAAGTTTGAAAACATATTTATAATCATAATAACATCATTTCTCCAGAATTATAGCTTTTGAAATGATTTTTTGCTTATTATTTCATGTAAATTAGAAAACTAGGGTTTAAAGACATCTTTAGCTTATAACTTTCATTTAAAACGATCAAAAGCTCTAATTTATTTTAGATTATCTTTATAACATCTTATTAACAGTATAAAAACTCTAATAAAGTATTATAACAAGATCAAAGCATAACTAACGAAGTGATTATCTAGGATGCTCCAAAATGGCTCCTAATAGGGTATATGGACTATATCTTCCTCATAACTCTTCAAGAACTCCTATAACTTCTTCCAAAGCTTTATAATGATCTTAGAGACTTATTAGAGCTTCAATGGTGGTATAGGAACAGAATGTATAGATGTTTAAGATTAAAAGTGAAGGATGATTCTAAAATGGAACTAAAGACTCCTATTTATACTACTTCTAACCCTTAAGCTCAAAGTTTTTCCCCTAAACGTGTTAGAACCAGAGAGTGGTGACTAAGTAATCCTAGGAAACGTCTATGAAAGTTTATAGAGTCTAGGAACAAAATATCTAAGCTTAAGGACCTTAATATGCCACAAATTTAAATGATAAGAATGAAGATGTGTCTTCTACAAGTATGTGATGCACCTACTTGTAAAATATCTCAAAATATACCAAAATATCTTACCTATGTTTGAATTTGGGAGGGAAAGGTTTGAAATGGGATATTGGAGGGAAAATGTAAATCCGGGTCTTAATTAGGGCTTATAACTTTATACTTTGTAATTTTGGTGATTAAGAGTTTAGGAATGTGATTAGTGACGGATTAGGGTATAATTAGGGCATATACATTGTAATTAAGAAGTTTGGATCTTTGGTTTGAAGTTTAACAAAGGTTTGAAGTGAAACTGGGAAGAAAACTTAGGCGAGTTAGGGTTTTTAATGATCTAGGGCTTAATCCTTGTAAAACTTATTATCCTTGGTTTAGATACTGATGTAAACTCATTTTATACTTCCTACATTGTCCTCAATGTGTTCATGAAGTCCCTACATTGGTTTTACTAAGTTATTCTAAGTAAACATGTCCAAAGGGTGAAAATACCCATTTTTGACCTATTTTAAAGCCATGCATTAAAATGTCGTGCCTTATAATTTAGGGTACTTGTACATGACTTAATATAATCTTATAACCTTAATGTTATGCTACAAGTATTTGTAGACTTGTCCTAAAAGACTAGGTGATGATTTCATGTAGTTTTTTTAATATAAGGGTTTTAGGTCACTAATCCTAGTGACTTTCTATCTTGGGTGATTAGAGTTTATATCATCATGAAAACTTATCCTAGGACTTATATGATGTGTTTATGACTTCTAAGGATTCTACTTTCTTAGTTTAAGGGTTTGTTTAGGTTGATCATGATCTAGGTATAATTATGGGATGTTAAGATCCTATGCTTTGATAACTTTTACCTTATGCTTCATTAACTTGTAACTTCTATTGAAATAAATGTATAATCTTAATATGATACATAGTTGAGTTTTATAGTTAGTTGCAAAATATTAGACTCTAATTCAATGTGAAATGGATTTTATATGCTAATCTTGGTTACTAGGTCTTAACTTGTAATTAGCTTTGGATTAGTGAATATTAGTATTTTGTGATCAGTTACCTATCATTTATATGATAGATAATAATTAGTATATTTTATTTGATACTTGTACATGGATATTATGTGGTTATATTGCTTAAAATATTGTTTACCAAGGGTTTCTAGCTGATGATCTAGACTATTATGTACATTTACTTGTACTTAGCTTTGTATAGTTTGTTCTTACCATTCTTAGGTATTATTATATCTTCAAAGTACAGTTTATAACTTGTTTATAATCCATAGTGACTTATCCATATGTATTATCCCTTCATAGTTTACCATTCTTGAGTTTACAACTCATTTAAAGGGATTCTAGGGTTTCTAAGGGAATTTAGGGCATCATAGTTACATTTGAGATGTACTTATCAATATGGAACTTGTTAGATTACTTTTAGATCTTAGACTTGATATATATACATTGTATTTCCAACAGATAGGAATATGTTGTAGTGGCAGTTTAAGTTGGGAGATCACATGCATCTTAGCAAGTAAGGTACAAAAGCAAAAATTCCTAGACAAATTTTTATATTAATACAATCATAACACATGACACATAAGTGAAATTTTAGGATTGTCACAACTATCATGATAGTCCTGATGATGAAGAAGACACAAGAACTAGTGAGGAATATCTGAATGACCTTCAAGAGGAATTTCATGAAAGAGCTCTTCTCTTCAAGTCTAGAAGGTTGTTTAAGAGAGGAGGCAAGTTCTCCAGCACTACAAAAGCCACAGCTAACAATGTGTGCTTTAAATATGGAAAGTCTGGTCACTTTGCCAAGGATTGTTATTCCAAAACATACATTCCTTCTTGTCTCTCACCAGCTCAGTCCAGACCATCTGGTCAATCTCCATTTCAACAAAAACAAATTGCTTCATCTTCTTTTTCAGCAAAACAGGGCTGCACTTAGACCAGCAAAATACTTCAAGGCAAAATATAGAGAGATCAAGGCTAAACTGGCTCTAATTAGCACTAAAGGTTCTTCCTCAAAGCCCACCAAACAAGAAAAAAACAAGGGACTTGTTGCTGAGGCTTATGAATAGGATGAAGAGTAAGTCTCTTCAGATGATGATGAAATGGTGAATGTGAAAGTGTTGATGGCACTTGCTGATGACGAAGGCTCAAACTCTAATGTTGTAGCCAAAGAAGGTGCTTGAGAAATATCATAAAATTGTTCTTAAACTTGATGATTTTGAAAGTAAGCTAATAGAGTTAAAAGAGGCTAAACATGATTTACTTACTTTTCAACAGTTGAACACAGAAATCATTGATGAAAACAAATCTTTAAGAGTTGAACTATAAGAAGAAAAAGATATTGTTAAATCATGGCTTAGAAACTCTGATAGGGTTAATCAATGCATCAATGAACAAATTCCTTCTCAAATAAGGAAAATGCTTGGTCCTGAAGGATCCTCCAGCACCAACTCTCATGATACTGTCTTTGTCAAAGCCTCTATAAGGATGGTAGCTTGATCCCTGACATTGTAAGGTCAGGTGAAGAAAATTTACCAAACCATGACACTGGACGTATCCTTCTTCCTGAATTTCAAGTGAGTATTGCTTCATTAGCACCTGTTGAGTCTTCAGTTACTGAATATGACTTAAATGATGAATCAGAGACTATAGTAAGCACCCCACTTCCTCCTCTAGAGAAATTAGCTGGTGCTGAACCCTCTACTGGTCCAAAATCAATCTATTCAATCATCAAATCTCACATAACATACACAATTAGTGCTCCCAAGCATGTCAAAATTAACACTTCAAAGAATTCCTCAGCTTCTGCTAAAGGTTCACATATGGGAACCACTTCTTCACTTTCATCAAATAAACTAAAGAATGATAGATTTGAGGAAGATGAGAGAATGTCTCTTGTTATGCAAGAGATCAATGATCTTAAATTACAACTCAGGAAACAGCAAACACCAACTCGATTCAAAGATGAACCCTCAAACTCTCCACATTATAGATACAGGACACGGTTCAAAAGGGCATGTGAGTTGGCCTAAACAACCATCTAACTGAAACTTGCCTTAAAGTGATTTATTGTACCAAATGTGAGAGAACTGACCATCGCACTTGTGAACATTCTTAGTATATGCTTGCTAATTCTAGTGCTGATGCTCATAACACTGGGGCATCTCATTCCAGGCGAAACATGTCTTTCCCACCATGTATTCATTGTGGTATGAACAATCATCATTCAGATGACTGTCACTATTACCCTGTTTATATCATCTGTGGAAGTTGTGACCATGACACTCATCGACATAATCAAGTAATATCTCTCAGAAGAGGCATCAAATCTAGGAACCTAAACTCTATTACCAAATGTTGTGAAACATGTGGAAGCAATGTTCACACCACATCTGATCACAATCATATAGAGTGGTTAAGAAGAGGTGAAGCCCTTCAGGCTAAAAAGGAAAATGTTGTTCAAACCTCTCCTTCTTCTTCTGAGCATTCCTACTCATAATCCTCATCAAAAGGACCTTTTAGATCTAGAACACCTTTTAGATCAAAGACACCCACCCATCAAAGGTGGGTTTCAAAACAAAACTAACCATTTCCTTAACTTGTGTAGTGTGATCTCAGGAAGCCTATTTGGTAACTGGATAGTGGCTGCTCAAGGCATATGACTAGAACCAAAAGTCATTTTCACACGTATAAGGAGGGACCAGGTCCTAAAGTAGTGTTTGGTGATAACTCATCAGCCTCTACTAAAGGATTTGGTTCATTGAAATGCAATGGTATAGTATTCTCAAGGGTAGCATATGTCAATGGATTGAGCAGAACCTCATCAGCATCAGTCAAATTTATGATGCAAAATATCTTATCTTGTTTAATGACAAAAAGGTACAATCTTCAACTCCAATCATGAAATTGTGATGATTGCTCCCAGAGTCAAAGATGCTTATGTCGTGAACATGAGTTCTACTCAAGAGACGTGCTTCTTTGCTAGAGCCTCCAATATCACCAATTGGCTTTGGCATAAGAGGATTTCTCATCTTAATTTAAAAACAACACTAAGCTGGCAAAACAAAATCTTGTTATTGGTCTTCCTTCACTTGTCTATTCAAAGGACAAACCATGCTCAGCATGTGAAAAATGGAAACACCATATGGCCAGTTTCAAAACAAAACAACCTTTCTCAATCAAAGAAATTTTTTATCTACTTCACATGGACTTATTTGGCCCAGTTTCACCTAGGGCCATTTGTCATGAAAAATATACACTTGTCATTATTGATGAGTACTCTAGGTACACCTGGTATATTTTCTGACAAAGAAAAGCCATGCACCAGATGCCATCATATCCTTCATCAAAAGAGTTGAAAATCAATATAAGACTCATGTCAAACAACTCAGAACTAACGATGGAACTGAATTCAGAAATCACACACTGATCAAGTTCTGTGATGACAAAGGAATTTCACAAAATTTCTCATCTCCTTACACACTTGAACAAAATGGTGTGGCTGAAAGAAGGAATAGAACCTTGATTAAAGCAGCAAGAACAATGCTTGTTAGATCAGCTATCTCTAAGCATTTTTGGACTGATGTTGTAGCCATTGCTTGCTACACTTATAATAGATCCATAATTGTGAAGAGACGCATGAAGACTCCCTATGAAGTCTTCAGGGGAGAATTCCAAACATCTCATTCTTACATGTGTTTGGGCGTCTAGTATTCATTCACAATCACAAGCATCACCTTGGTAAGTTTGATGAAAAATCTGATGATGGTTACTTCCTTGGATACTCACTAGTATCTAAAGCATATAGAGTCTTCAACACAAGAAAACAATGTATTAAAAAAACTTTTCACATAACTTTCAATGAAAGTTCTAAAGCTCTCAAACTTCCAAATCCATCAGATGATGAACTTCATATTCATAAATCTTACAATTACCCATCTAATGAATTTCAACATTATGAACCTTCTCAAAGATATCAAACAAACAATCCAGTCCCTCATATTGATCCATTTGAAGATATGACAAGTCCTACAAAAGGAAATCCTTCAGTATCAAATACTGATAGATGTCAATCAAATGATCAAAATGATCAGTTCCAAAATGATCAGTCTCAAAATAATCAAAATGAACAGTCTCAATCAAATGATCAAAATGGTCAGCAAGCTCAAACAACTGATCAAAATGATCAGCAAGCTTCTAATGAACAACCTCAGCCTTGTGTTCAGAACTCTCCAGTTGTCTCTAGAGAACTAGGTCTTGAAAATCCCTCTTTTAAACAAGAAGATAGTCCTTTAATGATTGAACCTTTGTCTATGGAATATCCCTCGGTATACACTAGAGACAATTCACCTCCAATTCCATGTCATGGACTTCCTAGTTCTAGCTCTCATCATGATACCAGTGCTTATTCACCAGCTCCACAAAAATCTTTGACTAAAAATAATCACATTCAGCTAGTAAACATAATAGGCGATCCTGGAGAATGTAGAGTCATAAGATCTATGGCTAAAAAGCTAAGTGTCGCTTCACCTAGAGAATGTCTTAATGCAGACTTTCTCTCAGAAATTGAACCTACAAAAATTTCTAAAGCACTTTCTCACCCTGGATGGGTAGATGCCATGCAAGAGGAACTAAATCAATTTGAAAGAATAAAATATGGAAATTGGTTCCTCTTCCAAATGGTAAATCAACCACTGGCACCAAATGGTTTTACAAACTCAAAAGGGATGAAACCAATGTAGTGACCAAAAATAAAGTTAGGCTGGTGGCTCAAGGATTCAATCAAGAGCCTGGTGTTGACTTTGATCAGACCTTTGCTCCAGTTGCACGTATGGAATCCATACGAATCTTCCTTGCTTATTCCACTTACATGAACTTCACCATCTACCAAATGGATGTCAAAGTGCATTCCTAAATGGTGACCTATAAGAAGAAGTTTATGTCAAACGGCCACCTGGTTTGAGAGTAGTAAATACCCAAATCATGTCTACAAGCTTTACAAAGCTTTGTATGGGCTGAAGCAAGCCCCAAGGGCATGGCATGAAACTCTCTCAACATTTCTCATTGAACATAAATTTTTCAGAGGAAAAATAAATAGCACCTTGTTTATCTATTAATCTAAAACTGACACCATTTTGGTATAAGTTTATGTGGATGACATCATCTTTTGTTCAACTAGCTTGAAGCTTTGCAAACAATTTTCCAAGCTTATGACCAGCAAGTTTAAGATGAGTATGATGGGAGAAGTCACATACTTTCTTGGTCTTGAGATAAAACAATCTGACCAAGGCATCTCCATCAATCAAGAAAAATATGTCAAGGATCTGCTGAAGAAGTATGATATCAATTGTGCTTCAGTAAAAACACCAATGGTACCCCCTAACAAATTAGGAACTCATCTCAATGGACAATCAGTCAATAAGACTCAGTATAGAGGTATGATTGGTTCACTCATGTATATAACAGCAAGCAGACCTGACATTCAATTCTCTACCTGCCTTTGTGCACGGTACCAAGCAAACCCTAAGGAGTCACACCTTACTGCTGTAAAGAGAATTTTCGGATACCTAAAAAGTACACCAAGTCTAGATCTTTGGTACCCCAAGTCCTCGAATTTGATGTCAAAGGGTACTCAGACTCTGACTATGCTGGATACAATTTGGACAAAAAAGGCACTTTTGCTGCTTGCCAATTGCTGGGTGGCAAACTTGTGTTTGCTAAAAAGCAACAATCAGTTGCCATGTCTTCAGCAGAAGTTGAATATGTGGCTGCTACTGGATATTGTGCCAATGTTTTATGGATGAAAATCCAACTGGCTGATTATGACATAGAATATGAAAAGGTACCAATCTTTTGTGATAACACTAGTGCTATTACAATATCCAATAATCCAGTCCTTCACTCAAGAACAAAACACATTGATATCAAATATCATTTTATCAGAGATCACATTGTGAAAAGAGACATTGAATTACATTTCATCCTCACTCAATACCAATTAGCTGATATCTTCACCAAACATTGATGGGCTAACTTTCAAAAGATTGATAGTAGAGCTTGGTATGCTGAACATTGGTGATACAAAACCTGAACCTTCAGAATTCACTGAAGAGTCCTAAGGTTTAGTATTTCATAAAATCTTTTTATTTATGTAAAGTAGTAGTGTCTGAGTAAAGGAGTGTGCAATGTCATGTGTCTATTTCACATTATGTGATTGTGTATATGATGTTTTGTCGCCTTATCTGACACATTGAAGCTGAACAGCTAATCACAAAAATTCATCAGTGTTTCTTCAGTATTCTGAACAAAGTTTTTATGCAAATGAGTAGCTAGGCCTGAGTACCGGAGCGTGCAATTTCGTATGTCTTGTTCACTTATGTGAACATGTATATGGGGTTTTATCCCCTCATCTAACGCACTGAAGCTCACAAGTATTACCATCACGTTCAGCATATCTGGCCAACAACTTTGAAAATAATTAAATGGCATTGAATTTTATTTGAATAAATCCAAAAATATTCTTTAAAAAGTAATGTTAATTTATTAAGGAAAATCAAACGTCAACATCTACGGTCAACAACCCTCTGACACAAGAGGCGTTTCACTAATCAAAGCAACATAACAAATCATCTTTTTGCAGAACATTAATGAGAGATTTTGTGACAAATGTTCAAAAGAAACCCTAAAAGTTTTGTAACTTCTTCAATAAGGTATCCTAACTTTCAAAATTCTTTCAAAGTTTTGTATAAACCCATTGGATCTTAAGTCATAAGTCACTTTTTACAAAACTTTCTCTCATTCAAGAAAAACACACACAATCTCTCTCTCTTTCAAAAAACACAACAATGGCTGAATCATATACCCAGAATGAGTTTGAAATCAACCTTAACCCATCCGTTCATGTCACATACCCCATTGAAGATATCATCTTCAAACCTAACAATCTGGTTTTAACGAGTCCTGAAACCATCACATCCATCCCTGGGAAAGAGGTCCTTGATTTTCTTTCAAAATGTGTGCTTCGTGAAGCCTTGTTTAAAAACCCAGGGATAATGTTTCAAAACCTTTTGAAGGAGTTCTGGTTTACAACACAACCCTCTAAAAACAAAAGATCAATTGAGTTTAATTCTACATCTGCTACTCTTCATGGCAAAATAGGTTTGAAAAATTTTAGAAGGGTTTTGGGGTTAGATTATTTGGAAAACCTTAATGAGTATGAAAATATACCAGAGGATTTCACTGTGGTAAAAACTTTTTTCAAATAAGTTGGGTATACTAAAGAGACTACTGATAAGGGTGAGCTGAAGAGGAGTTGCTTGCCACCTAAGTGGAAGTTGTTGATGACAAATTTGATTGAGTGTTTGGGGGGTAAACATGGGGGTCTTGGTCAGATTAACCAAAAAGATGCTATAATTTTATATTGTTTGGCCAAAGGGGTCAAAACTGATTTTGCGAGGCTAATTTTTGAGGATCTTCATGGAAAGCTGGAGAAACGAACAAGAGAGAAAAATGTTGTTTACACCAGATTTTTATGTAACATCCCATTTTGGTAAATGGAATTCCACGCGTTATTACGGCGTATCATCAAAGCATGCAAGTTAAATGTCTAAAAACATTCAATGGCCATGATGGAAATACCAGAAACAAACATCGATAGTCCAAGTATAAGCTAATCACACATAGACATAAGTACTGAAATAGAAAAGGAATAAACAATGTCAAAGAAATAAGTAGCATAATGTATGGAAAATGCATAAAGTGATGAAGTCTAGATAGCTTCCAATCCGTATGCACCTACTCTTAAAGTCTACGAGCGCCCTTGAGTACCTGTCGTTTGTGAACATGAAAGGAAAATGGCTGAGCATAACGCCTAGTGAACGGATATACATGTATAGCATGAAATGACATAAGCATGAAAGACTAATAGCAGCAGAAATGAATAAGTCCTAGATAACCTGGAACATGTTCATAAAACTGGTTTTATAGTTTGAAAAGACTTACGTTTTTATAAGAAAATATGTTATAATTAGCCAATAGCCCATATAGGTCATGAGGTTCCACCGTGCATGAATACTTGGAGGGGAGACCTCGTCATGCAATTAGAGGGGTTGCCTCTAATTAAATAGTCTGGGTAGGATGGATCAACTCCTTGTGAAGGATGCAAGGCACACATCGCATTCACCATGAAAATCCTGTAAAACATGTAACTAGGATGCACCCATATGCCCCACATGATAATAAATATAGGCCAAAACTTAAAAGGGACGCCACGAGCAATCACTCCGCCGTGGGGAATTCATAACACTGGTGCCTAATAACTGGGCTTTTGACACCCTGTATAAAAATTTATAATTAAGTTCGTTGATGTGTTCTAATCGAATTGATCTTAGTTCTCTATGTGACTCAGTTTTATTTTGGTGGAAACAAATATTTTTGGTTGGTTTTTAAATTTAAATGTGCAAAGACTTAAAAGTAAATGTCGTTAAAGTAAAGGGCAAGTATTAGTAAAGTGCGAGAAAATAAATCTAAGTCTAATTAAAAGAAGGTGTGATATTTAAAAGCTTTTTGAAAAGTAAATTAATTTAAATGACTAAAATTAAAGCGTGACGGAAATTAAAGTTAGACAAGTATCAAAAACATAAGCTAAAAATTAAACAAGTCAAAATAAGAGAAAAGTAACCTCCAATCGGAATATATTCCGATTGTCCCAATCGGAATATCAAAAACCTACACAATCGGAATGTTAAAAGGAACCAATCGGAATGCTGTCACTTCTCCAATCGGAATTCCCAAAAACACCACCGATCGGAATATTTAACCTACCCGATCGGAATATAGCTGGATGCTCGGTCGGAATGCTTATTGGAACACCAATCGGAATATCTGTCACCTGTTACGATCGGAATAACCAAGTTGCACCTCAATCGGAATGTATCAAGGGACCCAATCGGAATGTTTGTCACCACACACCAATCGGAATACTCAAAAACACTCACCAATCGGAATACCAAGTCCGCCAATCGGAATGTAAAACCCCTTTCCGATTGGACCCCAATCGGAATACGTCAAAAGGAAATGGAAATAAGCTAAAAATAAGCTATGATCCTAATAAGCACTAGACGAAAAACTTAGCTAAAACCGTGTAAAAATAAGCTATAAAACTGAAAGTTAAAAACTTTTAAGACACGAAAAAGATAAACTTTAAGAAAAACAACTTTTATATAAAATTAACTTTTATAAAAACTATATAAACTTGAAAATAAACAAAATAAGCTATGAAAACAAAAGATTTAAAACAATCAAAAGCATAAAAATGAAATCTTTAAACAAATCAACAAGATAAAAACGCGTGTAAATCAAAGATTAAAGAAAGGTAGAAGAAGAAGATTAACAAGATAAAGTAAAGGTGCAAGAAATTAAAGAAACACTTACTTGAAAATTAAAGGTAATTAAAAGTGCAAGACAAGTAATTAAATGTGCAAGTAATTAAATGTGCATAAAATAAAGATGGAAGAACTAATTGTCACGATTAGTCAACAAGAACTAAATGAATGAATAAAAGGGGTTTATATAGGTGATTAGGGAGTGGTTAGGGGAAGCTTCCTCCCTCCTTCCTTTCTTGTTAATTGCACCATCAAGTCCTTCCTTCTTAATCTTTTTGTTAATCTTGGAATGTGATGACTTTTGGCTCGGGATTTCTTTGGACTCGTCTTTTAATTCTTCGATAAATAAGACTTGAGTTCCTCGGTTTTAAGTAAACTTCCGTCTTTTGACTTTTTCTTCGATAAATCTTCAGAATTGGTCTTGGACTTCCGTTCTTTATCCGCTTTTGACTTCTTGACTTCGTCTTTCTTCCTTTTCTTCAATAAAAGTCCGTAAATGCCCGTGAATACCCGTGTTTTCTCCATTTTTCACCTTTTCGTCCTAAATCACAACAAAAACACAAACCACGCATAATTCCGACATAAAAGACATAAAATACACGTTTTGGTCCGGTTATTATTGTAATTAAGTGGTAGAAAAGATGGGTGTTTACACACCTATCAAATCCCCTACACTTGACCATTGCAATGTCCTCATGCAATGCATTAGTTACAAAGCATGTTTACACTTTTCATCATAATCAATCCACATTGGCCTTTATTAAAGAGATAGAAAATTATAAAAATGCAAAGCAGAGAAATTAAAAGCATACCTTGGGTTTTGAAAATGTCATGAATAATCATCATCCTCAACTTTTCACTTTCTCCAAACCAAGCTTAAAAACGAGATCATTGTTATTATAAGTTAGTAAACTAACACGAACTCATGTGGGCCAATTATTTACTTAGACTCCCTTATTCCTATGGGTATCTCTTATATTTTATTATTTGTCTTGAATGATCACGAGGATGCATTGTTCGACTTATTTAGATAATTATTAAGTCTGAAAATAAAGTGCACGATTTAATCAATAGTTAGCTAAAGGACCAAATCTTTTAAAACTGCTTCTCGGGATATCAAAAAGTTCATATCTTGGCATAACTTGGTTCGCGATTTGAGACCTTTCTCGGGCCGATATTTGGCAGCGACTTCATACTTCAAATCTTGAGAGACGTTCATGAAATAATGGTCTTCTCTTCATAATTGGAATTTCTTCACTTGAAGTTTTTGAGAGATTCTTCATCTTTGGACCACGACTTCTTCATTTTTCTCCAATCTTAATTTTGGACTTTGATATACAACGATCCGCCTCCTTTTAGGACTTGGATCTATTTATCCTCAAACCTTGTTAGGGTCTTTTCGGATACACTTCTCCATGACTTTTGGGGAGTTTTGCTTTACGTCGTGTGTCTCGATCCTTCATATTGATTTTCGAATAAATGATTCTTCACACCACTTTGGATCTTTAGCAACAAAACATAGCCCTCATGCCTTGTTAGGGCCTTTTCGGACTCGCCAATCTTCGTGCCCCGCTTCATAAGTTATGCCTTGGCTATGAACTCTCGTCGTTACCGAGCAACTTTTAAACGATCTGGGGCTAGAAGCTAAGTAATTTTTCAAATCGTACAACCTTATTTATTAGCAGATAAATTTATTAGCAAGCGATGGGAGAATAGGCTCATAATTAACTCACATAAATTCATGAAAGAATACCGAACTTATAATTGGCTCTATCATCTCTCGTTCTCCACAGTTTAAAATCTCAAGTAATGAGACTCGTGGATACTTAGCCTATTAAATCAAAGTTTTGGGTTTTCGAGTCGCCTATAGGATCTTGCAAATTCTTAGACTCTTTCAAGTTTAGAAATCGCATCTTAAAGTTCCCTTGATAAACGACTCTCTAGGATCAATTATAGGAACTTGCGAAAAGTTCTTGTTCTTAACCCGTGAGGGTTAAGACTTTCGCGTTTTATAGCTCCCTATATAAAAGCCTAGCAAAACTTGACTTAAACACGTTAAGGATACTAGCTAGAGTAGACTCGGGTTGAGTCAAAAGATTCACAACGTTTGAAAATTAAAACCACTTATTAAACATTTATTCTAATAAAGAAAGAAAATAACTATACGAAGATAACAACTAATAGGCCAAAATAGATCAAAAATTTTGAAAAATGTCGAAAAATTGATTTTCCGGTTAAAATGAGGGCAAGTACAAGGAAAAGACCACTTAACTTCGATAGAAGCCCCCCTACACTTAAGATAAACATTGTCCTCAATGTTTAAGCATATGGGAGTAAACTCCCCTACACTTAGGACATTGTGCACGTTGTTTAAATCTCGCTAAGGAAAAGACAACTAAAGAGATTCCTATTTTAATATTGAGAAAATATAAAATAGTGAATCAAAAAGAGTTTAGGATAGAACCGGGATGAAGTAGAACACGGAATCACGGGTCGTCAAGAATCATCAAGAGTGGATCATTGAAGCTCGAATCCCTGATTAAGAAGTGAGGAGAGGAAATAGCAATCCAAAGGGTCCCCCCTACACTTATGGTAAAGAAAGCGAAAAGATAGATGCATGGGTTGCCTCCCAAGAAGCGCTTGGTTTTTGTTAACCGAGTCGTGAGCCTGACTCGACCTTGATCATTAACGGAAGTAGCGGGAAAGAAATCCACCAGGATCAAAGACATAGTTTTCATCCATCAATAAGCAAGAGTTTAAGGTGAACAAGGCAAGCCAAAAGAGAAATGGCAAGGTTCCCTTAAGTAGTGATGGAGCACAGTAGAAGCAAGGATGAAGTGGAGCAAGCATGTCTTCAAAATTTCCAAAGATATTTCCTTTTATTTCATCAGGTGGATACTGAGATGGCTTAAAGACTTCAATACCGGGGTCGAACACCTTTTCCTTCAGGGGAAAATAGCACTCCGGCTCAGCCGAGTGTGAAGAAGATCCGCAAAGAAGCACAACCTCGTCCTCAGAAGTGGGACAAAGAGGTGTCAAATCATACGTGCAACGGATTTCGGTGTCGACTGGTTTCTTCTCCTTTGACAAAATGCTCTTCAAATCCAAGGTAGGATCAAGGCGATAATCTTCGAAGTCAAAAGGAGGAGCATCACTCTCATGAGGGAAGTATGTGTTGAGAAATTCAGAGAAATCTTCCTCAAATGAATAATCGTCCAAAGTAGGATCGAGTGATGATGGAGGATCTTCATCATGTGAAGAATCGCTCGAGAGAGTATCAGCCTCATCAAAATCATCGAAAGTGGGCAGCTCGGGATACTCAGAAGTACAATCAAAATCATCCGAGTCTAAGCTAGAATCATCATCATCATAAGCATCGAAGACCGGTGACGAATCATAAATGGGAGAAGCTTCCAAAGTAGGGAGAGAATCATCCACATCATCATGAAAAAGTGGATTATCGATGCAAGAGTCGAATAGAGGATTGTCGTAGACGGTAAAGTCATCGAGCACATTTATCATATTCACTGATTCTCGTCCAAAAGATTTGCCGGTAAGCTTCCCCATTTTAAAAACTTTTGAATCATCCCCGACTCGTAAGATTAACTCACCTTCGGCCACATCTACTAAAGCACGTCCGGTTCTCAAGAATGGCCGACCAAGTATTAAAGGAATACGAGGGTCCATTTCATAATCAACTACGACAAAATCGACCGGGAAAGTAAATGTGCCAACTTTGATAAACACGTCTTCAGCTATACCAACGGGGTAAGCGAGAGTGCGATTTGCAAGTTCAAGAGTCATCTTTGTTGGAATGAGGTCGGGCAATGATAGTGTTTTCCAAACACTGAGTGGCATTAAATTAATACTAGCCCCGAGATCAGCAAGGGCAGTAAATTCTTCAGTTTTGTTGAACACGCAAGGCAACACAAAACGCCCGGGATCTCCAAGTTTTTCCGGAAGTTCTTTAAGAATAACTGCAGAGCAGTTTTCATTTAAGCGTGTGTTGGCGAGTTCAATCAGCTTCTCCTTCTTGTTAAGCAATTCCTTAAATGCTTTAACAAATTTGGGCATGTGGACAAGTGCTTCAAGAAAGCTAATGTTGAAATTCATTTGAGAAATCATCTTGATATAGCTAGTCACTTGAGCGTCCTCATTGTTTAGCATTTTGTTCTTGCCCAAGCGAGAAGGATAAGGGATATTGGGTTTGGGTGGTGAAGGTGCAGGTGTAGGTAAAGGTTGAGATGGTGAAGGATCATTGGCGGGAACTTCATCACGTCGAGGCGGAGACGGTAATGGTGCACTAATGCTAGGTGTAGGAGGAGTAGGGATACATGGTGGTGGAGGAGGTGTAGATGATGGTGGTGGAATTGGTGGTCCTACGATGGTGACTCCACTACGAGTAGTAATAGCACTCACATTGGCTCGCGGATTAGTGACGGTGTTTGAAGGTAGAGAACTCGGAGAAGGAGGTTGAGCGGCAGGCAAGAAACTAGCAAGCATATTCTTCAAATCATTGGTTTGATTGCTGAAGGAGGATTGAATATCATTTCGAAGCTCGGATCTAATCTCATTTCCTTGCTTTGTGATATCTCCTTTCAGATTGATAATTTGGCTCTGCAGATTCTTGATTTGCTCACCTTGGGTTCTCATGATGGCCTCAACATCCGGATTACTGGGTGGGGTTTGTTGGGTGGGTGGGTGATAAGGATTAGAAGCTCTTGGTGGGATTTGGTTGCTTCTAGTGTAGTTGTTGGCGGGGTTTTGGTTTTGAGGAGAAAAACCGGGTGAAAGGTAGTTGTTGGAACGGTAGCTCAGCAGGTTTCTATCCCCTTGTTGTCTAGCTTGGTAATTTTCCGGTGAATAATTACCATAAGCTGCATACACATTTTCCGGATTTCCTTGTGTCGAAGGACAATCGGTGTATGAGTGAGGACCGCCGCATGTTTCACAAAGAGTAGCAACAGCTTTAACTTGTTGTTGTTGTTGTTGGTTTGAAGCCAAGAGTTGCATACTTCTGCTCATTTCAGTCAGCACACGGGTGAGTTCGGTCATATCAGGGTTTGCTGAGGTGGAGGAAACATTGACTCTCGGATTATTCCTTGAAGAAGCAGAGGAATCCCAGTTTTTGTGATGAGTAGTCATGTTCTCAATAAGCTCTCTACACTCCTCGGGTCTCCTTTTCATGAATGTGCCACCGGCGGCTGCATTAATCGTATCACGATCTCGAAAAGTCAAACCGTTGTAGAAAGTATCGATCAAGGTGACCGGAAGCATATTGTGGTTTGGACAACGGTCGATCAAGACATTATATCTCTCCCATGCATCGAAAAGAGATTCATCGGGATCTTGCATGAAACCGCTGATCTGATTGCGAAGGCTTGTGACCATGGATGGTGGAAAGTAGCGCGACAAAAATCGTTGAGTCATGTCATCCCAAGTGTGAATAGAATTCTTCGGGAGACGATCAAACCATTTCTCGGCATGATGTAATAGAGTGTGTGGAAAGAGTTGTAGGCGAAGTTCATCCATAGTGGCACCAGCCAACTTCATGCTCTGGGTGATTGTAATGAACTTGTCGAGGTGTTTGTTGGCATCATCATCAGGCAATCCTCTAAATGGGTTTGTTTGTACTTGCTGAATCATGTGGTGCTTCAACGAAAACTCAGGAGCGTTGATTTGCATCGGCGCAATCGGTCCTCCTCGTCCAAACATTGTTGGTTGACAAAGTTCCTCCATGGTCCGAAGATCGGGCTGTGGAAGAGCATTGTTGTTATTATTATTATTCAAGTTCGGTGGAATGTTGTTGTTGTTAACACCTGCCATATCTAAATCTTCTTGAGGCTCGGGCTCTTGATAATTAGAAGATCTAGTACGCATACACCTGAAAATGCAAAAGAAAAAGAAACCAAACACAAAGACAATATATATACACAAGAAAGATAAAATCTTTTTGGAATTTTGAAATTTTTAATTTTTATGGTTTTTTATTTTTTTTATGCAAGAGAAATAACGTTCACAAGTGAACGGATCCCAAAAAGCAACGCGTCTCTCACAAAAAACTGTTGATCATTACGAAAAGAGCCGGCAGCGGCGCCATTTAATAACTGGGCTTTTGACACCCTGTATAAAAATTTATAATTAAGTTCGTTGATGTGTTCTAATCGAATTGATCTTAGTTCTCTATGTGACTCAGTTTTATTTTGGTGGAAACAAATATTTTTGGTTGGTTTTTAAATTTAAATGTGCAAAGACTTAAAAGTAAATGTCGTTAAAGTAAAGGGCAAGTATTAGTAAAGTGCGAGAAAATAAATCTAAGTCTAATTAAAAGAAGGTGTGATATTTAAAAGCTTTTTGAAAAGTAAATTAATTTAAATGACTAAAATTAAAGCGTGACGGAAATTAAAGTTAGACAAGTATCAAAAACATAAGCTAAAAATTAAACAAGTCAAAATAAGAGAAAAGTAACCTCCAATCGGAATATATTCCGATTGTCCCAATCGGAATATCAAAAACCTACACAATCGGAATGTTAAAAGGAACCAATCGGAATGCTGTCACTTCTCCAATCGGAATTCCCAAAAACACCACCGATCGGAATATTTAACCTACCCGATCGGAATATAGCTGGATGCTCGGTCGGAATGCTTATTGGAACACCAATCGGAATATCTGTCACCTGTTACGATCGGAATAACCAAGTTGCACCTCAATCGGAATGTATCAAGGGACCCAATCGGAATGTTTGTCACCACACACCAATCGGAATACTCAAAAACACTCACCAATCGGAATACCAAGTCCGCCAATCGGAATGTAAAACCCCTTTCCGATTGGACCCCAATCGGAATACGTCAAAAGGAAATGGAAATAAGCTAAAAATAAGCTATGATCCTAATAAGCACTAGACGAAAAACTTAGCTAAAACCGTGTAAAAATAAGCTATAAAACTGAAAGTTAAAAACTTTTAAGACACGAAAAAGATAAACTTTAAGAAAAACAACTTTTATATAAAATTAACTTTTATAAAAACTATATAAACTTGAAAATAAACAAAATAAGCTATGAAAACAAAAGATTTAAAACAATCAAAAGCATAAAAATGAAATCTTTAAACAAATCAACAAGATAAAAACGCGTGTAAATCAAAGATTAAAGAAAGGTAGAAGAAGAAGATTAACAAGATAAAGTAAAGGTGCAAGAAATTAAAGAAACACTTACTTGAAAATTAAAGGTAATTAAAAGTGCAAGACAAGTAATTAAATGTGCAAGTAATTAAATGTGCATAAAATAAAGATGGAAGAACTAATTGTCACGATTAGTCAACAAGAACTAAATGAATGAATAAAAGGGGTTTATATAGGTGATTAGGGAGTGGTTAGGGGAAGCTTCCTCCCTCCTTCCTTTCTTGTTAATTGCACCATCAAGTCCTTCCTTCTTAATCTTTTTGTTAATCTTGGAATGTGATGACTTTTGGCTCGGGATTTCTTTGGACTCGTCTTTTAATTCTTCGATAAATAAGACTTGAGTTCCTCGGTTTTAAGTAAACTTCCGTCTTTTGACTTTTTCTTCGATAAATCTTCAGAATTGGTCTTGGACTTCCGTTCTTTATCCGCTTTTGACTTCTTGACTTCGTCTTTCTTCCTTTTCTTCAATAAAAGTCCGTAAATGCCCGTGAATACCCGTGTTTTCTCCATTTTTCACCTTTTCGTCCTAAATCACAACAAAAACACAAACCACGCATAATTCCGACATAAAAGACATAAAATACACGTTTTGGTCCGGTTATTATTGTAATTAAGTGGTAGAAAAGATGGGTGTTTACACACCTATCAGTGCCTCCATTGTTATGGTTATGGTACCTCCATAACTAGGTGACACTGGTCATGCATGTATATGGCTTAGGCATTTAAACTAACATAAGTATCAAACATATAAAACAATACTGGGAAAACAGTTGGCTGCAAACGGAGAATCCTAATAAGGAAAGAATGTCCATACTGAAGGACAGGAAATTCGTACCTTGTGTCCAGTGAACGAGGAAAGACGAAAGGATGAAAGTCCTACTCCGACCTCACTAATGCTACATAATAAAGGGACATGTATAAGTATTCTGACTACTGAGTACGTTACTAATTATAGCATGTTCTTAGCTTGTTTTATATGTTCTTGTCTTGTTTACTGTTTTAAGTGTTTTACTGAGTTAATCATGTATATCATGTATTTTTGATTAAGTATTATCTTGTATTCTTGTATTATTATAATTGTTGCGTAATAATAAGTAACTTTCTAAAAAATAGCAGGTTTCCTAAAATAGAAAGTTTCCAAAATAGATCAGTTTCTAAAAATAGACCAGTTTCTAAAAATAGAAAGTTTCCAAAAATAGCAAGTTTCCTGAAATAGAAAGTTTCCGTATTTAGAAATAAGCTGGATTAATAAGCTAATAAGCTTAAGTTTACTGGTTAAATATCATAAATCATGTAATTAGTATAGTTTATTAACAATGTCATGATAATTAATAAACTATAGGTCATATGATTTAATTAAATAAAGGCATGATTTAATTAAATTAATACATATAAAATACTTAGGTTAAACATGTATTAATAATTTATTAATTATAACCTAAGTCATTATTTATTAATTATTTATAGTCCATGTTTTAATAATTAATTAATACTATAGTCTAAATTAAATGATAAAATACTTAGGTTAAAAACATGTATTATTTATTAAAAATAATATAACCTAAGTCATGATTAAATTAAATTATTTATAGTCCATGTTTAACTAATTTAATTAGTCTTGTAAAAATACATAACTTGTAAAAATGTACAACTTGTAAAATTAATCCCGTGACCGATCCTGTGTTTTAATTTTTACCGAACCATGAATCGGACCGAACCGTGAGCCGGACCGAACCGTGAATCGGACCGAACCGGCCTGAAAGTGGCTAGACCGGCTAGCCGGCAGCCACTTCCGTGGCCTGGCTAGCCACTGCTGAACCAAACACCACCGGCTGCTAGCTGGTGGTTCTCCCTGTTTGCGTTGCGTTCCCACTGTTAGAACAAAGCAGCCACCGGCTTGAGTCGGTGGTGCTGCTGTGCTGCGCCGAGACCCAAACAAACCATAAGGCCACCCTGATGCGAGTCGGGGTCCTTTTTTCTTGCTGTCGACCGAACCCAACCACACCGAGACTTGATGTCTCGGTTGGTGGTGCGAACAAAACAAGCCGAGAGCCTGGGGCTCTCGGTTTGTGTGTCGGCCGAACAAACCCCCACCAAAACCAACTTAATTACTTGTTTTCTTGATTAGTTAACATGTTTTTATTTGTTTTTATTTTCAAGAACATATGAATCTTATATAAAGAAAATAAAAATAACAAGATGAAAGGTTTTGGTGATACCGTACACTTGATTTGAAAAGGACAAAGAACACGAACACGATCTACTCGAATTCCAAGATCAAAATCAAACAAACACCTCTTTGGTGTCTCTTGTAGCCGGCGGAAAAGGGAAGCAAAAGAGAGGCTAGGGTTTTTATTTTTTTTAAGAAAACTCTGTGAATGAAACTCTGTGTTTTCCCTTTTCTTAATTTAGTCAAAAGTCAAATGGGTTGGGCCCTCTTATGTCCTTGTGTCCACGGCTACATAAGCCCATAGGGGGTGTGGGGGTTTCCCGGGCTTTGTTCATGTTTAACAATTTACGTGTTCGTTTACTAATGTATTCGTGTTAGTTTGTGGTTACATGTTCATGTTATAAGTAATACTTGTACGTAATCAATATTTATCGTGCAATAATAAATATATACGTAGCTCACATGTTCATGTTTGAATGTTCGTAATTACATGCTCGTGATTATAATTATTAAGATTAATAATTTTCGTGTAATACCACATACTTAATAATTATCGTGTACTAACACGTACATAGTTTCTGAATTTAATATTCGTGACATGTGTTCATGATATAAAAGGAAAGTTTTAATTTGTGCGTATGTTTACGTAGTGTACTATTCATGGCATTTAGATACGGGTTTTACATTTTATCTTTGGTTTATGTTGATCATCTTAAAGAGTCTTATGCTGAGCATCAAGGAGAAAAGTTAGTATTCCAACCATTTGGGTTTAAGCACTGGAACATTCTAGTTAGTACTCTTGATCCCTCTTTTACACAACCCATGCTGGCCATCTGTTCAGCAGAGGGGCCAGTAGTGTATAAAGCTCCCAAAGACACTACTCCAACTGGAGAAGGGGATCTGAAAGGCAAAAATCCTGGAGCTTTATCTGGACCACGTCAAAAGAAAACTTCGATTAATACTCAAAAATCACGACGTAAGGCCAAGAAGAGGAAACCTCTCATAGATCCTCCATCAAAGGAGGGAATTGATGACTCCCAAAGCCAAGTTTCTAAGAAATCCAAGTCCTCACCGACCAAGGACAAGAACCTCAGCCAGCCATCACTCTCAACACCTGGTGGTATGCATAAAGAGGCCCTGCAAGCAACCACTATCCCGCCTTCTTTAGGGGATAAGGGTGAAGAACGAGCTCACCCTCAGCTCAGTAGTGTGGAGTATGTATTGGTAAGTTATGTAAATTTAAATTCATTATCAACTCCTTTCATTTGTCACTCTGAGTCCGCATCAGGGCGTGAAGTGCCAGCAAATGTAATAGTTGGTAATGATCCTAGCAAATCTGTTCCTAATGATGTATTACCCCAACAACAAGGTCCTACTGAAGGGACCAAAAACATACTCATTGATCTAAACTCATCAGGGACTTTTTCTCAGGATCCATCAAGTAAAACCAAGCCTGGTGATGAAGAAGTTGAAACTGGTCCTCATACTAGAGGTGACGATGTTGGAGTCAAGAATCCAACTAAGGAAGTGTCTCCTACCACCAGCACCAAGGTGGGACACTTGCCTAAGTTCATGTTCGATATATCTTCAACAGACCTGGAGAAAAAGTTTGGTTTTGATGAAAGAGCACCCATTAACCTTGATAAAAGTGATCCTGTAGAACCTACTGCTGATCCCAATCCACCCTCTCCCAGTATTCAACATGTAAAGGAACTGACCAATCAAGTGTTGGTTCTTCAATCACAGGTGGCTAAACTCCGAGGAGAAAGGGATCTTGATAATGCTGAAATTGCCAATTTAAAAGTAAGACCTACTCCTCCAACTGTTGAACAGATTAGGGATGTCTTGTTGGCGGCTCTAAAGCCTATGGTAAAGGATGTGGTCGCTACCACGTTTCTGAGGCAAGAAATGTCATCCCTCATGGACTCCATTAATAATGCTTCCATGGAGGTCCCTCTAGAATTTATACCGGTGCTTGGTCAAGTCAGTAACATTTGTGACTCAGTGTCTAAAATGAAGGATCGGGTAGCCTTGCTGGAGAAACAAAAGTTGAGCTTATCATAGGAGGTTCAGCAAAAAATTGCTGCTATGGAATATGTTCCATCCATGCTGACCAAGGTACAATCATCACTTGACTCTCTTGCTGCCTTCCTCCCTCGTGGTGTGTCAACAGAAGTTTCTGGGCAATCTTCTGCTGAGGGGAGAAAATCACTATTCTACATTTATTTAAAAGGCATGCACAAAAGAAGGCTCAGAAGCAACCCGAAGTATCCTATGAGTCCCCATTTATTGAGAAGAGTCCAGCTAAGACTAAGGGGGAGTCTTTAGCTAAGTAAGGGCACATTAATGGTCTTACCACCAGTGATGACATGACTGATGATGGGTCACCTCCCATTTATCCCAAGAACAAAGGTGACTTCACCCTTCAAGAAAGACTGATCAAGTCTGGGGTAGCCACTCAAGAAGATATTAACAATGTGTTTAGAATTAATGAAGTTGGGGCACTAAGAAATCTGAAGCTAACTCTATATCAAGAAATTTGGAAGCCAGAAGTTGAAAACCTCTACAAAAGGAGAATGTTGTAAGAGAAATTTTGCATGACGAGATTGAACAAAAGAAGTCCCTTAGAAATTACCAACGTTGATATGTTGACCAACAGAGGTGACATTCATCTTAAGTTCTACAGGGCTGATGACACTAATGAAATTATGGAGGACTTTCAAGATAAAGAACTCTAATATACTGAATGGACTGAAATGGAACAAAAGCTTACCAAAAATAAATCCAAGAGATGGGAAGAAGTTTTTGTCAAAATTTCTCATTTCATGAGAAATCACATCAAAATGGGTGAGATTCTTAACATCAATGCTAATGTTTCATTGGAGGATAAAGATCCTATACTAGAACTGAACAAACGAGAAAATCTAGTCAGCCCTGGTGTTGTGACATCTTTGTCACCGCAAAGAAATACAAAGGCTTTGTTCAGTTTCAGAATCATCTCCCTGGGCGTGTACTTGACGAACCAGAAATGTGAATGATTATGTTCAATCATCGTGAACGTCAATACTTTGTTAGAATTAGTGATCTTGATGATATGAACAATGAACTACTTGGAAATGTTCAGAGGATCTTCTACTCTGACCATAGAGGTCCAGGACTAACTGAAGCTGCAAGAACCTTCAGCATGTGCTTACTAGAAATATTGGAAAACAGAAACTTGGATCGACTAGTTCAGACTCCTATCATAGAAGGACTTAGGTCTGACAAGAATTAAATAATCATTTGTAATATTATTTTGTACTTTGTAATGTTTTTAATGAATGATTATCTAATGTTTATAAGTATTGTATTGTTCAGTGCAAGTAAGAAGAAGTTGGTATGCTCACTTACTACTGACTTTAACTTAGACTATTTGTATATCCAAATAGGGGGAGATTGTTGAGTCAAAATTTACTGACCTTGAAGCAACTCTTTGGTTTGAATATAAAATCCCCCCAAGTGTTTTTATGTTCAGCAGAAAGGTGACTCTGCTGAAGCATGACCAGAGGAACAAAGATTCCTACTAAAGAATGTTTTGCTGAAGGATGTTAAGCTTTCCTCTTCCAGTGAACTTAGAAGACAAAGGAGTCTTTGCTTTAAATACTAGGAGGTCTAGTTGCTGAAGAACAAGTCCTGAAGAAGAGCTTTCAGCTAAGTTTGGCTTGACAATACCAAACTGAATGATGTCTATCTCCTCTAGAATACTGAAGACACTTCAGTATTCTGAAGGTTTACATTAGGCGGGAAAAGATTTACTTTAAGTCAAAGTAAGAGGGGGTTTCTTGTATAGTTAGGTATAAGTACAACCTTTATCTTTTCTTAGATTAGTTTATTAGTCCTTTGTACTATTTATCCAGCATAGGCATCAACCACCCACTGGATAAACACATGCATGGGAACATGTGAATGTAAATCCTAATATGCTTCTCCTATAAAAGGAAAGTATATTGGAGAGAAATGGCTAACCTTTGGATTAGAAAGATAGTATCTTCTAACAACCATTTCTCTCAACATTAACCAAACCATATAGCGAAAAGCATATGAACGTTTTGGTTAAGACTTAAATTCTTAACTTTGGTTAGAAGTTTAGAGGAGATCACCCCATATTGTCATTCAACCACTTTGTTATTCTGTAAACAAAGTGGGTTATAGATTCTTTATTGAGTTTTAATAAAAATCTATACGTTGAAAAGTTAATTGGTGTTTTTGTTTTATTTGTTCTTAGTTCTTATTAATTGATAAAACAACACACTTGAATCTTATTAGCAAGTTACTACTTAAGGTGGATAAGTAGTAACGAGTTAAAAGGGACTAACACAACTTTGAAACCTTCCACAACTCGGCCGTAGCTAAGACAAATTCTCACCTTTTTCCCTCACAACGTATCATCTTTCAGTCGGGCTAATAGAAAAGATGTGTCTTGTGTTGCTTATTACACTAGTCTCATAACTAAACATACTTATGAAAGACATGTTTTCAACCTTGATTTCTATCATTTTAGCTGAGTAATATACGTTACCTGAGCTCATCGCCGTACATACTTCAAATAAGAAATATAGTTTTCTTTATGATGGTTTAATTAAAGTTTCCTGGTCATAAGAAATTTTGAACCAATTTTTTTTATAAAATGTGGATATATATATTATCAAGAGAGATTTTTACATCAAATAAAAAGGCATTATCCTCAAATACAATAGAACAACATACAATGAAAAACAAAGTTATCGAATATCTGATGTGTTTGAAGTAATTAAAGTGATTGTCATATAATATATCGTTGTGAAGCTCGTGAAAAATGTTATTTTATGATGTCGAGAGTTTTTAGTTATTATTGTTTATGTAACGGGATTTAGTCCCAAACACACAAATGAGGAAGGCCTCCTAAACATTTCTCACTTAGTATAAAAGGCCTCCACTACCTCATTTGTGTGTGTGCTTTTCATTTTTATATAGTTTTAAAGAGAGAGAGCCTTTACTTTCTCTCACTAGGAAAACACCAACTCTTTGTATTTCTTTTCTTCATCTTAATCTAATCTTTCTTTTTTGGTTTAATCTTCATCATGTTATTCGTGTTTGGTTAGTCGTGTGATTAACTTGTACAAGTGGTATCATTCGCCTAGGGATTCGTAGTTAGCTTTAGTGTTGATTTGATGTTTATTTTGGATTTCGATCTTGTCGGTTTTTGGTTTAGATTGGTGGAATTGATTGGAATTGGTGGTATAGATTCGTGGATTGGTTTTTGGTTGATTCGAAGTTTTTTTGGGGATTCGACATCACAGTCGAGCTGTGGTTTTTGTCAAGGTTGAATTTTTGGAAGTTTGTGTTTATCCGAAAAGTCTATTTCGGAAAAGGGCTTTATATTCCGAAAAAACCAATTTATCCGAAATTCAGTGTTTATCCGAAAACAATTTTATCCGAAAATCACCTTTTATCCGAAGATACCCATCTTTCCGAAAACAGTTTTATCCAAAAAAATCTCATTTTATCCAAAAACACCCCTTTTATCCGAAATCTACATTTTTCCGAAAATCATCCATTATTCCGAAAAACCCAGTTTTTCCGAATACACCTAGTTTTCCCGAAAATATCTTTTTATCCGAAAACACTTCTGTAACACCCCCAATTTAAGTCATAACAGCGGAAGGGTCATTGGGTGTTACTATCATGGTTCAATCTCATAAACATAGAAAACGGCTCAAAACGAGACGTTTTAATAAACATCCATTCAATTTCATTTAATCAAGATAAAATTTCATACACGGTCCCAGATAACTTTCAAGTTTACAAAAGCTAGTAATTGGTAAAAATTATTTGAATGGATATAATTTATAAAAGCGGGCCAAAACATTTCAAATAAGCAAGCTTCACGAAACCGCCTTCCTCGAGTGCCTTCCCAATGGACCTGAGATAAAACATGCTTAAAAGTCAGCAAAATTTGCCGAGTGAATCTATAGAGTTTAATTTAAATAAAGAGAACACAAGTATTCAAAATAACCTTCCATGGTTAATAATTTACCGAAATACCATTATGTTGTACGGACATAATTATCGGTTTCATTACATAAGCCTCGTGACATTGAACGTTAACATGTATTATTTCAGCCCAACACACCTAGCCAAGTGCGTATATTTCTCTTATATAATGCATCCGATGTTTCATTACTAGTGCATCACAACACCACGCGATAACTAGTCGCGACTGGACTGGGCGTCACCCCGATAGATCTATCCATAGCATTAGCGTTACTTCGATTAACAATTCACGATTCATGGGTCTTTTAAGGCTAAAACTAACTTATGCAATAAATTTCATCTAAGCATACAATCAAGTTCCTTGTGTTCAATTTTAAAACAAAGAGGGTTTACCACAACTTCTCGTTGCACCCTTCATTTATAATAATTACTTTTCCAATAATTAGGGTTTCCACAACTTCTCGTTGCACCCATACTTTTCCAATAAGTAGAGTTTCCACAACTTATCGTTGTACCCTTTTATTTTAATAAAACAAGCATGTTATCCCCTCGCGGGTTTATAAAACAAGTAAACATGTTAAAAGCGAGGCTATAGACTCACCTTAGCCAATAGTGGTAATGAGACGATCGCCGACGATTAGTGATGCCCGTTTAAACACGAAAATCGCAACCTACCAAATAAGGTGCGTTCGTTAAAAATTCGACTTAAGTATAAATCATACTTAAATAATATAAAAATCAAAATTACAAAACCAACACAATCCCGAAAATTTTTATAATACAAGTGTTAGTTTATACCCTTTTATTCAACACTATTCTTTTTAACAATTGCACTCTCGATATTGACCCGTCTTAAGACGCCAAGTCAACGCATGACAAGTTATCATTTTACTTCCCTCGGACCAGTAGCTAAGTCATTTATATAATGACTTAACACGTGAGTAAGTCACCATGTCCAATGGCGAATACACGAATTAAAGAAAGAAAGGTAGATATGAGAAGAATTCTAGAGAGAGAAAGTAGTGAGAGAAAGTAGAGAGAAAAAGGTTGGAACTAGGTGAATGTTAGATTGAGAAGTGAGAATACAAATGAACCAACACCCTTCCTAACATGCTAGGAAGGGTATATATAGTCCACCCACATGCGGGCTTCTTTATGGACTATATGGTTTGGGCCGGGCTTTTCTTTTGGGCTTTGGTTACTTATTAATGAACCTTAGCTTAAAGTTAAGCCCGTAATAACACGACTAATATACTACCTATTACAACGTTCTAAAATACGATACATAATAAACATATGACCGAGCATTCTTGTTTGGCTCAATATTTTGAGGCTAACAATCTCCCCCAATGAGAGGTCATAAACCTTAGTCATTTAGGAAATTTGTAGAGATTACTAATCTCGCCATAAATGAGTCTTGAACGTGTAATAGTAGTCTTGTTCCTTCATGTTGTGATCTTTGAGCCTTTGTCGTTGTCTTTCGACTTTGTCTTTAAGCTTGAGATCTTCAAATCATCCTTGACTTTTCTTTGCCATCTTGCGATCTTGTGTCTTCATCCACATGCTCACACTATTAATTGTTGAATATGTCTTTAGGCATGAGTATGTGGTTTCTGAATCATTTACTTTGCTGTGTACACTGTGACGCCACCTTCTCGAGACAAAACATAGACACGGATTGAATGGCTTTGACATTCGTCCTAAATCGGTAGCGTTTTACCTCCGGTCGGTGAAGACCGTTATACGATATTAAATATCGTACCTGTGATCAGGTAGATTCAATTAAGAATCTCCTTGACAGGGTTTCGCGGCTGTACTAGCCGTTCTCTTTACTCGACCGTCTCAAAGCAAGACTGCGAACATAAAGAGTGAATCAATTGGATAAATATCCGCTTGATTAAAGTCGTCAATTCAAATTCCTGGAACAAGTTTGATTCATTAAGAATCTTACCATTGTTGCTTTCCAGTTGACACAAGCTTGATTCATAAGAATCTCGCAAGTTACCTACCGTAGCGCTGTTTGAGGTTGACGCTAGAAGGATTTCCATTCGTCACTGTGAATATTAATGAATATCACTCTGAATGTTCTGGCAAGACCATAAAGATATTGCGTAGAAACCTGAAACGAGTTTGAATCAATTCAGAATCAAACCACTGTTGCTTTTCAGTTTTGCACATGTTCAATTCATAAAGAATCTTGCATATGACCTACCGCAGTGCTGTTTGATGTTAACACTGGAAGGATTTCCACTCATCATTGTGAATACTAAGTAGTATCACTCTGAGTGTTCTAGCAATATCACAAGGATATAGCGTAGGACTCTCTTGATCTTCATCCGTGTGTCCTAACGAGATTTGATTGATCTCTTGGCTCTAGACTCGATTTGTGCACTTTTAGTGGTCGGAGGCTGGAGCAGATGCCACCTATTCAATATCAACTATCTCGAAGTGAGAAAGTCAATAGTAGTCATGTTGTTCTCAGTGACAATAAAACAAACTTCTTTTGAGAGAAGCCTGAGTAGCTAGGAAAGGGTTGTGCTTCACATCACTGGGTCCATGATGAGTTTGTCTTCATGATGAGTTGACCCGGTTTCTGCCTAAGTTGTATGGAGGGCTTCTTTCTTTACACCCTTTATCCTTACATTTCTTTTTCATTCTTCAACCCCTTCAATGCTTACCAAGACATCATTACTAGCACCTTGTTGTGATTGTTCCAGTGATAGCATCAGTACTTAGTCGGCATTCAGCTACGTTCACATTCTACTCCATCTTTCTTAAGGACTTCTAATAATCTATTGGATTGTCCCTGGGAAGATCCCTCCGGTTCTGGTTGGATCATAGGACTTAAACCTAACCACCCTTTTGACACCAATAACGTCGTGAATTAAAGTTGTTGTGGGTATTTGATCGTAACCATGAAAACCACTTTAAATTCTAACAAAGTGTTTGAAAAACATTTAACACCTTGCTAGTTTTGTCGTTTCAGAAATGCTCCCCCTTCACATGTGCATCGATAATCGAAAGTGTTTCGCACATGTAGGTAAGAGTTAAAGTGATTGAGTCTTATATTAGATCACATTTTAATCACATTTTCTCCCCCTATCTCTAATATATAAAATCTTTTGATATTAGAGATACCAAATTTGATTAAAATATATTTTGAAAAAATAGTCTTGAAATCTCTGGGAGGAAGATGTGTTAATCTTTTGCATGAAGTTAAAATGCTCCCCCTCAAAAATTGATCCAATTGAATTGTCATTGTGAGGATATTATCCACATTTCACTTTTTGAGGATGGGAGTTGTTGAACACACAATTTTTGAAAGATTTTGAATATCATTGAAAAATTCTTGAAAAAATTGTGTTCAACGCTTTTTGAAAAATCAATTCTTTTTGTCGAAAGGTTTTTCTAAAGCATAAACTTGAGTTCATAGACTTTGAATATCTTGACGAATCCACTCAAGTGTAAGAAGATTTAACTTCTTTTGCTAAGGGTAAGAGCACGAAATCGTACACTCCCCCGTGAATATAGAACCGGGTTGCAATCTGAAAGTGATTACAAGCCATTGTGTTGAGCTTAAAACGTTGAATGTTTTGTGACAAGCTCAACCCGTGATAGATTGCTCTACCCGTTGTTTGGAAATATTTGTCCAAAATAGAAAATTTCCTTTATTAAAAGAAGAAATGACATGTTTTGAAAAATATTTACAACTTTCATTCGAGCTTTATGTACACACCCGTGTCGTTATTGAGCGACATTTCTAGGCACGTCCATATTATCGATACTGAAAGACATGTCGAGAATAATATTTTTGGATTTTGAAAGATTTTTAATTTTGTGTTTTGCTTTTATGTGTTTTATATTTTTGTATTTTGCTTTTTCAAAGATATTTACAAGTTGATGTTGATAGATAAATCAAGCAGGCACCTTTGCCAGAATCTCCAGGTCTGCTAGAGTCATACATCTCATACCAATTTGCCTAACGAGGTACTCAAACCTATCTTTCGACAGAGCTTTTGTAAACAAGTTGGCTAATTGGTAATCCGTTCCAACAAAGTATAATTCAACGATACCTCTTCCAACTTGTTCCTTTATGAAGTGGTATCTGACATCGATGTGCTTCGTGCGGGAATGCTGTACCGGATTGCAAGAGATGGCTATGGCCGACTTTGAGTCACAGTACATAGGTACTTTATCAAAGTGGAAACCATAATCCGTGAGTTGTGTTCTCATCCAAAGAACTTGAGCACAACACGCAGATAGAGACACATACTCCGCTTCGGCTGATGAAAGTGACGTGCAATCCTGCTTCTTGGAAGACCATCCCACAAGCTTATCTTGACCTAGAAATTGTGCACCACCAGAAGTACTTTTTCGTGTATCAAGACACCCTGCATGATCAGAATCTGAATAGGCCGTTAGAAAGAAACCGGTTTCCCTCGGATACCAGAGTCCCAAATGAATGGTATTCTTAAGGTACCGAAAGATCCGTTTAACCTCCTTGAGGTGCTTTTCAGTGGGTCGTGCTTGATATCGTGCACAATAGCATGTAGCATGATGAATATCTGGTCTGCTTGCTGTCAAGTACATGAGGGACCCGATCATGGAACGATATCTCGTTTGATCTATGGGTAATCCCTCCAAGTCAGCATCTAGGGATGTGGTTGATAATGGTGTCCCAACGGGGTCACATGAGGTCATACCATGCTTTTTGATTATCTCTTGACAATACTTAGCTTGGTTTATAAAGATACCACTTGGGGATTGGTGAACTTGAATTCCTAGAAAGAATTTTAGTTCGCCCATCATTGACATTTCAAATCTGCTGTGCATTACTTTTTCAAACCATTTTGAAAGTTTTGGGTTTGTAGACCCGAAAATAATGTCATCAACATAAATTTGCACAAGCAGAATGTCATCCCCATATTTATAAGTGAACAAAGTTAAATCAATAGAACCTTTTGAGAAACCTTTGGAGACCATAAATTTCGAGAGCTCGTCGTACCATGCCCTTGGAGCTTGCTTGAGTCCATAAAGTGCTTTGTGGAGACGATACACCTTGTCAGGATAATGAGGATCGACGAATCCTTCCGGCTGCGTGACATAGACTTCTTCCTTCAAAGGACCGTTAAGAAACGCCGTCTTTACGTCCATTTGATATACAATGAATCCCTTATGTGCAGCATAGCCAAGGAAAATCCTGACCACTTCCATACGAGCAACTGGTGCAAATGATTCATCAAAATCAATTCCCTCTTTCTGGCCATACCCCTTAGCCACTAGCCTAGCTTTGTTCTTGATGATCGTATTTTCTTCATGGAGTCACATCGTATGGTCTGTCAACAAGTTCCCAGACTTTAAGTCTTTCAAATTGTTGAAGTTCATCCATCATCGATTCAATCCAAGCATGATCAGCCATGGCTTCTTTGATGTTTTTCGGTTCAGCTGTACTCACGGCGAGTGCGAACATACAAACATCGCCATCGGTTTCTAGTTGTCGTCTTGTACGAACAGGCTGTGAAGGGTTTCCAATTACGTGAACCAAAGGATGATCTCGGGTCCAATGATGTGTTGAAGGATGTCGTTGATAGAACGTATGCATATTTGACGGATCAACATGGCGAGTAGAAGACTCTCCACTTTCGTGTACCGGTGTACCGAATGGGTTCATAAATTCGTCTTCATCAGATAATGCATCGTCTGCTTGATGTGTGTTCTCTGGAGCAATGACAGTAGTTGTGGATGTTGTAGGATCGATTGTTAATGTGATATTATGAGGAAGTAAATCTGCAACAACCCGTGTTGAAGTAGATGAAGTTGTATCCTTTTGTTGATGATGAACGGTATCATCATTCTTATCATGAGTGACAGCGGAAGACTTCGATGCAACTTGTTTCTACCCCGTGAAATATTCATCATACATTGGTCCATATAACATTTCCAACTCTTCAAGTGTCGTGTCCATTGTCATATCTGCTCTAGGAACATGTTCAGGGACCAGCTTTGAACTTGACGGTTCATTGCTGTGGTCTTGAGTTCCGAGTTCCGTGCGGTTGTGAACGGAAGTCGTTTGTCATTGTGGATCGGGACTTAAATTGCTTTGTTCAAGTGCCATTGCGTTGCTTACTTGTGAAACCCCTGAGACACATATTTCTCTGATATTTGTTTCTTCAGCAACCAAACTTTGAGAGTGTCTTTTGTTGAACGGTATGAATAAGGAAAACCTTTATGTTCTTGTTGAACCTTTACTTGATTACCTGCACTTTCATCAATAGTTTGTATGCTTGCATATTTGTTAGTGATATCTTTGTGAGAACCATGTGGGGGTTCACAGTGAACCTTTGTCGTGCTAGAGGGAAATATTTTTCCAGTAGGAACCCATTTAAGACCAGTTGTTTTGAAGATTCTACCTGTTTTTCTCCACTTAAGACAGGGTCTAGGAAACTTAGCTTTCTCATGCACCGCGGAAGACTTAGTTGGAGAAAAACTATTTCCTATAGGGTTCCATCTTTGAGATGCTCTAGCTGTTTGGTTCACCTTGTTCAGGACTTTAGTGATGCAATCATCATGAATGGCATTAAACACACATTTGTTACATTTCGTGCAAACAAAGTGCTTAGCATCTGAGAAGGATCTAGTGTTCCTAGGATAGGCTGATTTGGGCACATCATAGAAGGGTCTAGAATTCCTAGATGTGTGATTAGCGCTCCTAGATTTCGGTTGGGTCCTATCTCTTGCTTGTGCCTTTATCTTAGCATCCTCTAGATAGCTTTTATAACCCGTGTCATTTGAACTGCGCCTAGGCATGTTCTTGTGGCTATTGCTAGAGTTGCTTGAATCATTCATGTGATTGGATTTTACATAGGCAGAATATCTTAAGGAGTATCTAGATTGTGGAGTGACAGTGTTTGGCAAATTGCTACGCATGTCAACTTGGGATGCAAACCTCGAGTTCGATGTTTTGGGTCGTTCAGATTTAAACGCATTCGGTTGTCTAGCAACTGAGCGGTTTCTGAATGGTTGAGTAGGAGGTTTCCCCAAGATAGACTGATTTGCTAACTTAGTATCCACACTATTTCCTTTTAGCTTCCTTAATTCATTTTTCACTGCTGTTAATGCAAAAACCTTTTCCTGAATCTGAGCTTTCAATTGCTCATTTTGTAGAAGTAATTGAGCGACACGTTGTTCTAACTTAATGTTTATATTATCAAATATGTCGTTATCAGCATTCGCGTCATTACTATCTACAGTGTCGATAGGTTGCACAGATATTTCACTTACTAAAGTAGGTGGAGGACTTGGATTTTGAGAAGCCAACTTTGATTCTAACAAATTTATTTGTTTCACAAAATGTTCTTTTTCCGCATTAGAATCTTGAATCTTACGATCCAGTTTTTGTTCAAGAACAACGTTTGCTTTTTCAAGTTTTTCAAAATAAGATTCAAATTTGTCATTTTTCTTTAAAAACTCGAGTTTGGCATCCTCAAAATCTTTTGTCTTTTGAGCTAACATAGTTTCAAGCTCATGAATCTTAGAATCAATATACTGATGATCATCATACACAGCATTTAATTGTACCTCAGCCATTGGCTCTTCATCATAAATGGGTCTGATATCTGCATCATCGGCTGCTGGATCATTCCCTGAGCTGTGGATGGTTTGTTGCTGTTCTGATTCTATCCCGCTGATTTCTTTGATAATCGAACAATCATCCAATGTTTGACCATCATCGACATTGATCTCGTTCGTCTGCATCAGTCTTTCATTCACCCGTCTTTCAACTGGTAGTTTATGACGTGTTCTTTCGGCAATTAACTTCCTTATATCTCTCATGTGTTGAAGAAACGTCTCCTTGAATTCTTGAACTTCTAACCGAGTATATTTAAAGAAGTAATTGTTTATGAATTCTCGATCATAGTGTACAGACACCTGTGTACCAATGAATTGCTGAAACTGATTTTCGAGAACCAAAACGGCATCTAAGGATTCAACCTCTTGAAATTCATCGTTGGCAAGTTGTTGTTCAAGGTGAGCTGCATTGAGTAACATTGTTCTTGTGAATGTCTCAACATCTTGACCAGTTAGTGACATGAATACCCGTTTGAATCCAAGTTCGACGTGAGTGCCTTTTAACTCGTCATTTGAAATAACTTGAAGGTGTGATTGAAGTGATCTAAAGTGTGTCATGCATCGTTCTTTTGCAACCGACATCTTGGATTTGAGTGCATGCACATCTTGTGTTACGGAATCCATAATGGGTGACACAGTTGATGAATTGACTTTGGATCTTAAGTAGATATGGTGTGATTGGTTTGTGGTTGCAATTTCGAAAATTCCTATTTTTTTTCTCAGTCCGACAATAAATTCCTCAGTCCGACAAAACGGTAAACTGAAAATTTTGTCATACCAAATTTTGAAATCAAGTCCGAAGTAGCCAAAAACTAAAAGGGAAAAATTTTGAAAAGTGAAAATTTTTGACAAAAATAAAACCTAAAAATGGCCTAAAAATTTGAATTTTGGTCCGAAAATTTGAAATTTTGGTCGAAAAATTTTTCGCATCGCCAAAATTTGAAATCGAAGCTTAAATGGCCTAAAAATGGTCTAGGAAAAAATAAATTTTAAAATGGTTTTCCCGCCAAGTCGAAAAAATACTGGAACAAAATTTAGCTAAACAAGTCATCGGAATGTCCATCGGAATGTGCCATCGGAATGTCCATCGGAATGTTCATCGGAATGTGGCTTAGATCGCAATGCACTGTCGGAATCCCAGATCGCAATGTACTGTCGTAATCCCAGATCGCAATGTTCAGATCTGAATATGTTCAGATCGGAATGTTCCGATCGAAATGTTCAGATCGGAATGTGTCTAAAACAAATTTGGCAGAGTAACGACTCAAAAATCCCTTGAAACCGTCGGAATCCTAGATCGCAATGTACGATCGGAATGTCCAGATCGGAATAGGCTATCGGAATCCTTAGATCGCAAAGTAGAACCTAGTGGTTATTGCGATCTGACCTCAAAATACTTGTACTTTCCGATGGGTACCTTTGCAAGAATTTCGGAAATTTTCAACTTTTCAACTTTTGATCCAAAAAACTTGTGTTTAAGCCAAAAACCAAGATACCCAAGTCACAATGACACGAATAAAGAAGTAATACGACGTGAAGAACACTAAAACAACATGAAAACTCTTGAATTCGTGGTAGAAAGAAGGATTAAAGCAAATAAATCAAATGAAAACGCAACAACCAATCACAAAACTACCCCATGGCGATTGATACCAATTGTTGTCCCTATTATATGATGATTGTAATACTCGAATTAAAGAAAGAAAGGTAGATATGAGAAGAATTCTAGAGAGAGAAAGTAGTGAGAGAAAGTAGAGAGAAAAAGGTTGGAACTAGGTGAATGTTAGATTGAGAAGTGAGAATACAAATGAACCAACACCCTTCCTAACATGCTAGGAAGGGTATATATAGTCCACCCACATGCGGGCTTCTTTATGGACTATATGGTTTGGGCCGGGCTTTCCTTTTGGGCTTTGGTTACTTATTAATGAACCTTAGCTTAAAGTTAAGCCCGTAATAACACGACTAATATACTACCTATTACAACGTTCTAAAACACGATACATAATAAACATATGACCGATCATTCTTGTTTGGCTCAATATTTTGAGGCTAACAATAACTCACGCCACACAAGTATTGAACTACGTGTCCAAAATACCAATCAGCATGTACACTCCGAATGTACACACCAATCTACCCTATCTACACTTGTCCGATTTCGACGAAACTTGGTCACAAACTCACATACAATATGAAGAAGACTCAGTTAAAATTTCATTCAAAAATATTACTTCTAAGACCTTCTGCCCGACACATCTTCGTGTCGTAAAAACCGGACGGTTTTACACCTTTTACTTGTAGAACCATTTTGACATATCTAAACAACTCCATTTATAAAACCGACACTCGGGTTTGAAAATAGACTCATGACCTGAGATTTAGACCCAACATCAGTCCTTGAACATTTTTAAAACTCATTCTATAGTCCCCGAGATTCGATCCAAATATCGACAACAATTTTCGGATTGTGCCGATACCCGTCTCCCGGTACACAAATACTAAAAGTAGCATAACGTTTCGCTCGTAATGAGTTAGAAGCTCATTCAAGCGGCAAAACGAGCGTCTTGAAGATTACTACAATAATATCAAATAATATAAGCCTATCTCAGAACTTAAACCCACGAAATAATCTGTTGTAAGCTGCTGTCCCGAAAATACATTTTAGAAATCATGTCAAATCAACATTTTGACCCATTTTCACCACTTCTATACTCTTAATAACAACCTACAATCATTCTAATCCAACCCTTTCATTCCTAATTCACTTGTATGAAAAAATCAAAGAAAACCCAATTCAAAAATCAAACATGCAACCAATTAAAACTTGAATATAATAATATTAACACTTATATACAACATAAAAATGGATCAAACACTACTAGTTCATCAAGAAAAATAAAATTTTGAAAAAGTTAATGCATGTGTATAAAAATCATACCAATATGATGGGTAGCTCAAGATTAAGATGGGTCTTAATTTAGTTTTCTTGGATTCAAGCTTGATTTTGAAAAATCAATGTGTTTGTGTGGTGTTTTTGGGCCGTGAGTTTCAAAGGGAGAGAGAGGGATGATGTGAAAATTTTTTAATAAATAAAATAAGATGTTTGTGTTAGTGGAGGCTATTTAAATAGTGGGGTGAGGGTAGTTTTTGCCAATTTTGCATAGATTTAGTCCAAAATGAAATTAAATAGTTGTAAGGGTATAAATGTAAATATTAAATTTTGAAAATATTTACGGGACTCGGGTTTCGTAAAAATACTTTTTAAAAGTTAAAACGCTTCTTAAATATAATAATATTACATCGACACGACTTAAAACGTAATTAAATCGAAAACGTCGAAAATATTAGACATCGAGACAATCGATAATAAAACGTAAATTTTTGGGCATCCGTCGGTATCGCGATCATTAGTAGTTCTCGTCATTAGTTAAAACTTAAAACACGAGAAATAAAAATAAATACAATAAACTCATTCATATAATAATTTGAGAATATAATATCGATACTTAATGTATTTCTTGTCATTTTTCATCGAAACGACATTCTTACGTTAAGTTTCAAGTCATAACCTTCTCGGTTAGTCGATAATTTAAAATTCTCATTAAAGTAAACATATAATATTTAATAGTCGAGATTAAAATATCGACCTGAAATTGACGGATTGTCACATTATCCCCACCAAATTGGGATCTTCGTCCCGAAGATCAACTTGCGTTCTTCCTCGATCGCTCGTTGAAATCAAAGAGTTAAATGTATTTTGGTCCTCGTCTTGAGTTCCATCACACATAACAATAGAAATTCGACTTCGTTTCTGTTGCCTAACTTCCTTATCGATAATATCAACAAGTACTTCGATGAAATGCAACTTACCGTCGATTCATACTTCATCAAGAGAGATAATAAGATCTTCGTCAGGAAGAAATTTCTTTAGGTTCGACATATGAAAAGTATTGTGAATTCCTTGTAGCACTCGAGGTAATTTAAGTTTTCATGCCGTCGGACCTACCATCGATATCAGTTCGAATGGTCCAAACTAACAGGGACTTAACTTCCCACGTTTTCCAGAATATATATAACACCTTTTTCATGGTGATAACTTTGGCATAACTTTTCCACCTACCTCGATTTCCAAAGTTTTTCGCTTCACATCGTCATAACTTCTATGTCTACTACGAGTAGTTAACATACGATTCTTAACTAGCACGATTGGTTTATTTAACAAAATAAAATAAGCATAGTCAATCAATCAACATTGACAGGAATCGAGTCATATTCAAACTGAGTTTTCAAGAGCTTAACAATGAATCCATTGTAATTTGCTCCAACTTCACGAATGATGACGAATAACACAATCGTAATCACTTAAAGTCTTATTTAACTCTTTTAATCCAGAATACATTGTAGGCTCTTACTATCGGTGGATCCGTACCTTAGTGCCATACAATTAATGTCTCAATAGACGAAGAGTAAAATCACCGCACCCAATTACAAGTCATGGGTTGTGCAGTTTCCTCATTCTTCCTAGGCTTCCTACAAGCATATACAAATCAAAAAAACCCCAAATCATAAAGGAGATGTATCACGATCAACAACAAAATCTTCACTTCCTTCGAGTAATGATAAGATCGGCGCGTCGCAGAGTTTTCTTTTCGTAGTCTGAAAAGCTTTCTCTTCATCATTGCCACACACATACAGTTCATTCTTTTTAGTTAGCTTAGTTAATGGTTTTGATATCAAAGAGAATCCTTTAATAAACCTTCAGTAATAACCAGCCAAACCTAGAATTTGTCGTACTTCAGTTGGAATAGTTGGTACATTCAAATTTTCGATGGCTTCGAATTTCGCAGAATCAACATGTATGCCACTTTTGTCAATCACATGACAGAGAAGTTGCACAGAACAGAGCCAAAAATCATACTTTAAAATTTTTGGGTACATCTTTTCGTTCTTTAACAAGTTCAAGATAATCCCTAAGTGTTCGGCATGTTCTTCCTCGCTCTTAGAGCAGATTAGAATATCATCAATGAAAACGATTACGAATTTATCAAGACACGGCTTACTCATACAATTCACTAAGTCAATGAATACAACAGATGTATTGGTCAAACCAGAAGGCATAACCCTAAACTCATAATGATAATCACAAGTTCTAAACGCCGTAATAGGAATATCTTCCTCGCGTATGCGAAGTTGATGATAAGCAAAACAAAGATCAATCTTTGGAGAAAACACCAAAATTTTGGAGAAAACACGAGAATATGAAGTTGATCAAATAGATCATCAATTCTTAGAAGCGGGTAACGATTCTTGATCGTTATCTTATCCAGCTCTCGGTAATCGATACGCATACAAAACGAATCATATTCTTCTTAGCGAATAGAATAGGAGTTCTAAAAACTGACGAGTTCGGTCGAATAAAACATTTATCAGATAGTTCTTAAAACTGCACAAAGAATTACTTCAACTCAGAGGGTGCTAATGAATATGGCTCATGTGCCACAGTTGCAGCACCAGAAATTGGATCAATTAGGAATTTTAATTGCCTTGGAGGCGGAAGCCTTGGCAAATCCTCCAGAAACACTAATCACAAATGACTAGAGTAATTCTACTTACTTCTCTTACGATTCCTTCTACGATTCCTAAGCCATGAATAGTCCACAACCTTTTTCGATATACTTACGAGCTCTATTGCACGAAAATAATTTTCAATTTGGAATTATTTTCCTTCTTCAGTGACATCAGCCTTGCCTTGAATTATGTGTCCCATGAGCTAATCAGCCATGCAGACAACTTCACAAATAGTAAACGGCTTAGAAGAAGTCACATCACCGCATATATTCCTGGTCAGCCGTAAATATACTGCTTGACCTTGACGGTTCGGGTTCCAAAAATTCTTGGATATAAAGGAGTCAACTTATGGAAACACTTGATATATCTACCAATGTTAGTTCCCTTCAGCTTCAAGTTGTACAACACTTGCTCCATACTTTGGAAGTGCTTCAAAGACAAGCTCCTTAGTTAACCGTTTCCTCACCTTAGTCCATGGTGTCCCATAAGTAACGATACCTATGGAAGCAAGTCTTCCATTCCACCAAAGTAATGCATGACCTTGGAGAGAAGCGATTTCAAACTGTACCTTATCCTCCTGATTAGGGTCACTGATTCGAAAGACTGACGCCAACTTTCCATAACTGATACAATCCTCCATCATCTTTAGTCCCTTAAGAGTATATGGTTTGCACTTAATGAACGAAGTGTAGATATAGTCTCTAACTTCGGGCACATCTGTTCCATCCGTACCACGAACATCATCGGCTCCAGCTTCAGCTCCACCGGTTCCAGTTCCACCAGTTTTAGCTTCAGCTCCAGTTCTAGATCCATCATTCATGTTGGCCATGAATTTAACTAAAGATACAGCAACTTATTCACTAATAACTTGGCGCATTCGTGCTTCAGTCATAGCTTTCATTGACTGCATGAGTCTTATGTAACGCAAATCAAATCATAATAAGTATTCATTCAATGATTGCCTTATACCACAGGAATTTAAAGAGAAAAGCAAAGAAAGATAATAATAGAACGATGTAGAATTAGGAATCAAAAGATAGTCATTCCATTGGTCACAAACTAGTACAAGTCGTATTGTCAAACATTATAGATAATCATCGTCTAATGCCATACAACTTAAAAGACTAGTCCTACTAACTGTTGTCACAGTTTAGTTAGGGATTAGTGAGAAGATACTACAATTGATAAACTAATCTACTAAGAGTTACTAGGTACTTTACATGGCTACGAAAGCTCCTCAGTCCCACAAGAAGAAGATTAATAAGTGTGAAAACACTTATCCTTTTTCCACTTATTTCCAATAATAACAAGACCAAAACGTGTGATTTATGTCGTAAAAGTCGGAATTATGCTTGGTTTGTGTTTTTATTGTGTTTTAGGACCAAAATATGAAAAAGGAAGAAAACACGGGCTTTCACGGGCTTTTACTGAAGAAAACGGGAAGAAGACGAAGTCAAAAGATCAAGAGTGCAATAAGAACGGAAGTCCAAGGCCTATTCTGAAGATTTATCGAAGAAAAAGTCAAGAGACGGAAGTTTAACGAAGTCGAAGAACTTAAGTCTAATAGAAGAAGAAAATTAAAAAGACAAGTTCAAATCCCGAGACGACAAAGACGAAGAATTAAAGTCGAGTCGAGAAAACGTGAAGAAAGCAAGAGAGAAGATGCAACACATGCACTCTTTCCCTATAAATACCCTCCTAATAGTCATTAGGAGGGTGGTTAGAGTTTTTAGTTAATTTTCACTTTTTAGTTTTTAGAGAGAGAAAGTCTTAAACTTTCTCTCACTAGTTCATCTTTTTCTTTTAATCTTTCTAGATTAAACTCTTTGTATTGCTTATTTCATTAATCAAAGTTCTATTTTAAGCTTTTATCTTTTAATCTCATTCTACTTTTCTTTGATTTAAGATTGATTTTGGTGTGATTATCATGTGATCCGTGTTGTTCTAATTGATTTCATGCTAAAAAGTTAATCTTTTGATCATTTTATAAGTTTTCATTTGATTAAGCTTTAAGACTTTTGTGCTTATTGGCTTATTTTTATGATTATCTTATTTTTCTTATTAAAAAGTTTATTAAAAAGTTGATGTTTTTATGGTTTGATCTAAAAAGTTACTTAATTTCGAGTTAGATAAGTTGAATAAAGTGCTTATTTGATTCGGTTAAGTATTTTGGATTTATAAGTTTTGGAATTGGCTTGTAAAAGTTAGCTTATTTCCTAGCTTATTCCTTTTCCATAGATTTCGGAAAGGGTGATAAAACCCCCTTTCCGATTGGCACAATCCGACCGGCGCCATAACCGTTTCCCACAATTTTAGGAGAGTTTGTTAACTTCCCTCTCCAATTGGTCCTCTATTCCGACCGGACCCCTACTCCACATTCCGATTGATCCCAATCGGAAGAGGGCTTTGCCTTTCCGATTGGTGCCCATCTTCCCCTTTCCGATTGGTCATTTGCAAACATTCCGACGGTATCGTTTGTTGTATATCCCGATTGGTACTTGGAGTTCATATTCAGATTGCCTTATTTCTTGCTATTCCGATTGGTTTCATTGCTACGTATTCCGATTGACCCCCATTGTGAAATTCCGATCAAGCCCTCACTTCCTGGATTCCGATTGGCTTGTTTCTTAAACATTCCGATTGGTGTGAGTTTATACATTCCGATTGACCCATTTCATCAGCATTCCGATCAACTGGTCGGAAAACATTCCGATCAGGGCACTTTTGGCTCGTTTGGTTTTGTTTCGATATCACTTTCATATAGTACCTTTTATTTTTCTGAAAATTTTCCAAGTGTTAGTTTAATTTAGTGAGTTAGCATTTTTCCATTGTCACCTTTAAGTTTTATGCATTTATTTTTATTCGACACCCAATTTAATCTTTTAACTTCCATTTTACTCAACGACACTTTAATTACTTGTTATTAGATTAAAACAAACAAACCAACCATTCTCTTGATTCACCAAAAGACGATTGAGTCGCACTTAAGACCGGATTTCAATTCGAAAAGATTCGGAACTATAACGAACTTCGAACTTTGATACTTTTGGTTGCAAAACTTCATGTATTAAATGGCGCCGCTGACGGCTCTTTTCGTTAAGATAAACGGTTTCTAGTGAGAGACGCATTGAATTTTGGGATCCGTTCTTTGAACGTTATTTTCATTGCTATAAAAAAATTTCCAAAAATCCATAAAAAATATATAAAACTCTTCAAAAATACAAAAACATTAAAAAACCTATAAAAACCAAAAAGATTATATAGATATTTCTTGTGTATATTTTTCTTCTGCAGGTGCATGCGTACTAGATCTACAAACTATTCTGAGCCCGAGAATCGTGAAGATTTAGATATGGCTGGTGTTAACAACAACAATAATCACCCACCTCAAAATAATTTGAATAACAACAACAACAACAACAACAACAACAACAATGTCCTTCTACCTGATTTACGAACCATGGAGGAATTGTGCCAACCCACCATGAATGGACGCGGAGGCCCGATTGCGCCAATGCACGTCACAGCTCAGGAGTTTTCGTTGAAGCATCACATGATACAACAAGTACAAACGAACCCGTTTCGTGGAATTCCGGATGATGATGCCAACAAACACCTCGACAAATTCATCACCATTACCCAAAGCATGAAGTGCCCTGGTGTTTCTATGGATGACCTTCGCCTTCAACTTTTTCCACACTCGCTTTCTCACCATGCCGAAAAATGGTTTGACCGTCTTCCTAAGAATTCTATTCACACATGGAACGACATGACTCAACGCTTTTTATCGCGCTACTTTCCCCCATCCATGGTCACTAGCCTTCGTAACCAAATCAGTGGATTTATGCAAGAGAATGATGAATCGCTTTTCGATGCTTGGGAACGTTACAATGATTTGATCGACCGCTGTCCTAATCACAATATGCTCCCCGTCACTCTCATTGACACCTTCTACAATGGTCTCACCTTTCGTGATCGTGACACGATCAATGCCGCCGCCGGTGGTACTTTTATGAAAAGGAGACCGGAGGAGTGTCGAGAGTTGATTGAAAACATGACTACTCACCACAAGAATTGGGATTCTTCCGCATCCTCAAGATCTAATCAGAGAGTCAATGTCTCATCTACTTCTTCCACCACCAACCCATCTATTTTGGAACGTGCTATTCTTGATATTAACAAAAGTCTCCAAATTTTGACTTCTAACCAAACTCAACAAGCTAAAGCCGTTGTTATCTCTTGTGACACATGTGGTGGTCCTCACTCCTACAATGAGTGTCCTTCTACTCACGGCAATTATTCTGAAGACGTTAACGCAGCATATGGTTCTTATCCTACGGGAGGCTATCAAGCTCGCCCTCAAGGAGACCGTAACTTGCTCAGTTATCGTTCTAACAATTATCTTGCTCCCCCCGGTTTTCCCCCTGCAAACCAAACCCAACAACAAAGCTTTAACCGAAACAACCAATCCCAACCTCGTGCTCAAAATCAGTATCAATCCCAAAGAAACCCATACCCAACTCAAGGAAATTCTCAAGCTTACCAAGCTCCACCTCTCAATCAACCGATGGCCGTTAACCAAGACGTCGAGACGTTTATGAAGACTAATCGTGAGATGGTGACGAATCTTCAGAGTCAATTTGTCAACTTGAAGAATGACATGGTAAAACAAGGGAGCGATATTCGAGCCGAGCTAAGGAATGATATGACCAAACACAGCAATGATATTAATGCCAACATGCAAAACTCTTTTAACAATCAAGCTCTTCACCTTCGTGATATGATTGGTTCGCTCATCCAAGGTAATCAACCCTCTTCTTCGGGTACTCTTCCGAGTAATACCGTTGCAAATCCAAGAGGGGAGATGAAAGCAATCACCACTCGAAGTGGAAAAGGTTATATGGAACCCGAGCTTCCTACACCTCCACCCGTGATTGTGAACAAGGAAAAAGAGCAACTTTCTTCACCTCCTTCACCTTCTATCCCCATTTCCCCACCACCCGTGGCTGTGAGTGATCCTATTCCCTTAAAGCCTTCTTCTTCATCCAATATACCTTATCCCTCAAGGTTGAGGAAAGAGAAGCAAAAGAGCAAGGATGATATTCAGGTTTCGAACTTCCTTAAAATGTTCAAACAATTGAATTTTAACATCTCCTTTGCCGAGGCCCTCGCTCACATGCCCAAATACGCTAAGATGTTTAAAGATCTTTTAAGTGATAAAGAAAAGCTTCTTGACATTGCTCAGACCCACCTTAATGAGAATTGCTCCGCAGTGCTCTTACGGCAATTGCCCACCAAACTTGGTGATCCGGGTCGCTTCTTGATTCCTTGCAACTTCCCGGGAGTAGAGAATTGCATGGCTCTAGCCGATCTAGGTGCCAGTATAAACTTAATGCCTTTAAGTGTTTGGAAGCAATTATCTCTCCCCGAGCTAGTCCCCACACGAATGACTTTGGAATTAGCCAACCGTACGGTTGCTTATCCAGTGGGGATAGCCGAAGATGTCTTTGTTGGCGTCGATAAATTCACCTTCCCGGCGGATTTTGTCGTCGTTGACTACGAGATGGATCCCCGTGTTCCATTAATCGTTGGACGTCCATTTCTGAGGACCGGTCGCACTCTCATTGATGTTGCCGCAGGCGAAATAATCATGAGAGTTGGTGACGATAAAATTGTCTTCAACATGGGTAAGATTTCTCAGCAACCTTATTCGTATGAGAGTGTTAATGCTATTGATGTTCTCGATGAGGCTTGTGAAGAACATTTTCATGATGCTTGCAAAAGTACTCTTTCTTCCCTACCCAATGTTGAGACCGTTGCCTCAATTGCTCCAGCATTGACTCCTTTTGGAGAAAGTGACTTGGATGACTTCGAAGCTAGCTTGGGTCCTCTCGATATTAAGTATGATGATTTGTCCACCAATTGGGATGAAGATATTCGTACTATTGAGAGACTTCTCAATGAGGACCCATTGTCTCCTCCTGCTCCTAAAGAGGTGACTAATGATGATCCATCGTTAGTTCCACCATCTACTGAGGATCCTCCTACTCTCGAGCTTAAGGACTTACCGCCTCATCTTGAGTACGTTTTTCTGGAAGACGACGAGAAGCTACCGGTCATCATCGCAAAGGATCTGCAAGAAGACGAAAAAGAACGCCTTGTCGCTGTGTTGAAGAAGCATAAACGCGCTATCGCTTGGAAAATCTCGGACATCCGTGGAATTGATCCTCATTTCTGCACACATAAAATTCTCATGGAGGACGACTTTAAGCCCACAATTCAAAGTCAACGAAGGGTGAATCCTAAAATACATGAAGTCATCAAAAAAGAGGTTATCAAACTTCTTGATGCGGGTATGATTTACCCTATTTCGGATTCACCGTGGGTTAGTCCAGTCCACTGTGTGCCTAAGAAAGGCGGAATCACCGTTGTGCCCAATGCAAACAACGAGTTAATTCCTACCCGTCTCGTTACTGGGTGGAGAGTTTGTATAGACTACCGCAAACTCAATGATGCCACGAGAAAGGATCATTTTCCTCTACCTTTTATGGACCAAATGCTTGAACGTCTAGCTGGTAATGAATATTACTGCTTTCTGGATGGTTTCTCGGGTTATTTTCAAATACCCATCGATCCCCAAGATCAAGAGAAGACAACATTCACTTGTCCCTATGGCACCTTTGCTTATAAACGTATGCCATTTGGCTTATGCAATGCCCCCGGGACGTTCCAAAGGTGCATGTTGGCTATCTTCCATGACATGGTTGAGCAAACCATGGAAGTCTTCATGGATGATTTCTCGGTCTTCGGGGATTCCTTCTCTGCTTGCCTTGCCAATTTGGAACGTATGCTTAAGCGGTGCGAAGACACTCGCCTTGTTCTGAATTGGGAAAAATGCCATTTTATGGTAAAAGAAGGCATTGTGCTAGGACACAAAATCTCTAAAGCCGGTCTTGAAGTTGACCGTGCTAAAGTTGATGTCATAGCCAAATTACCTCCACCTTCAACCGTGAAGGGTGTGAGAAGTTTTCTGGGTCATGCGGGCTTCTATCGTAGATTCATTCAGGATTTCTCTAAAATAGCTCGCCCGATGACCCACCTCTTGGAAAAAGATATTCCTTTTATCTTTTCTAAAGAGTGTCTCGAAGCCTTCAATCTTCTTAAGGAAAAGCTCACTAAGGCACCGGTCTTGGTTACCCCTAATTGGGAGCTGCCTTTTGAATTGATGTGCGATGCTAGCGACTTTGCTATTGGTGCGGTTTTGGGCCAAAGAGTGAATAAACACTTCCAACCAATCCACTATGCTAGCAAAACAATGACAGGGGCTCAATTGCATTATACGACAACCGAAAAAGAGCTTTTAGCTGTTGTCTATGCTTTTGAGAAATTTCGCCCCTATCTTGTTTTATCCACCACTATCGTATACACGGACCATTCCGCGTTGAAGTACTTGATGACAAAGAACGATTCTAAGCCAAGACTTATTCGCTGGGTTTTGCTCCTTCAAGAATTCAACATTGAAATCCGTGATAAGAAGGGAGCCGAAAACCTGGCCGCGGATCATTTGAGTCGACTTGAGGATCCATATCAGGGGGATCATCCGAATAAAGAGATCAATGACTCTTTCCCCCTGGAGACTCTAATGTCTATAAATCTCAATCTTGATGGCACCCTGTGGTTTGCGGACATTGCAAACTACTTAGCGGGTGGTATTCTCATCCAAGGGTTAACATCCCAACAAAAGAAGAAGTTCTTGAACGATGTTAAGACTTACTTTTGGGATGACCCTTATCTATTCAAACAGTGTGCTGATCTGATTATTCGTCGATGTGTTGACGGACCGGCAGCTTTTGACATCCTCCAAGCTTGCCACAAAGGACCCACTGGTGGTCACTTTGGTCCCAACTACACCGCTAAGAAAGTGTTTGATTCTGGATTCTACTGGCCCACCATTTATCGTGACGCTCACGAAATGGTTAAGCATTGTGATGCTTGCCAACGTCAAGGCAAGATCACACATAAGGATGAGATGCCTCAAAATTTCATACAGGAATGTGAAATCTTTGATGTATGGGGCATCGACTTTATGGGGCCATTTCCATCATCCAAAGGGAACAAGTACATCCTCGTCGCCGTCGACTACGTCTCTAAATGGGTTGAAGCTAAGGCTCTTCCTACGAATGATGCGAGGGTGGTTGTGAACTTTTTGAAGCAGCTTTTCGCTCGATTTGGCGTTCCTCGTGCTATCATCAGTGACCGCGGGACTCATTTTTGCAACGATCAATTTGCAAGAGTCATGGCAAAGTATGGTGTCAATCACCGTCTTTCCACCGCCTATCATCCCCAAACCAATGGGCAAGCCGAAATTTCCAATCGTGGCTTGAAGAGAATTTTGGAGCGTACTGTGGGAGAGCATCGCGCCGCGTGGGCCGATAAGTTAGATGATGCTCTGTGGGCTTTCCGTACTGCTTACAAGACCCCGATCGGTTGTACACCTTATCGTCTTGTGTACGGGAAAGCCTGCCACCTACCCATCGAGCTGGAACATAAGGCGCACTGGGCCTTGAAGTGGGCTAACTTCGACATCATCAAAGCCGGTGATCATCGCAAGGTTCAACTCAACGAGCTAAATGAACTAAGGAATGAAGCTTATGAGAACTCGCTGATCTACAAGGAGAAGACGAAGATGATCCACGATGCTAAAATCAAGAACCGAGAGTTCCACGTTGGTGATCAAGTCTTACTCTTTAACTCTCGGTTGAAGATCTTCTCTGGCAAGTTGAAGAGCCGCTGGTCTGGTCCATTCACCGTCGCCAAAGTTTTTCCGTATGGGACCATTGAGCTTTCTCAGCCGAATGGGCCCAATTTCAAGGTGAATGGCCAGCGTTTGAAGCTGTACTTTGGTGAGGACATCCCTCAGGAGATGATTCCATCCCTCACCACGTTCCCCATGAACTGAAATTGGGACGAGTCAGGCTCATGACTCGGTGAACAAAAACAAGCGCTTCTCGGGAGGCAACCCGTGTTCTATCCCTTATTGTTTTCATAATAAGTGTAGGGGGAGCCCCGCATCTGTTTGTTGTCTTGTTTCTTGTGCTGTGCAGGGATTAAAGCTTCAGAGTGCATCTTGATGACTTTTGACGACCGTGATACCGTGTTTTCCATCTTCCCGGTTCTATCCTAAACTCTTGTGATTCAATATTTCATATTCTATATGTTCACATTGAATTCACTTTAGTTGTCCTTTCCTTAGCAAGATTTAAACAAAGTGCACAATGTCCTAAGTGTAGGGGAGTTTACTCCCACATGCTTAAACATTGAGGACAATGTTTATCTCAAGTGTAGGGGGGACTTCTATCGAAGTAAGTGGTCTTTTCCATGAATTTGCCCTCATTTTAACCGGAAAATTTGATTTTTCGATATTTTTCAAAATTTTTAATCTATTTTGGCCTAGTTGTATAGTTGTATTTGCCTTTGTTATGTTTCCTTTGCTAGAATAAATTTTTAATAAAGTGGTTTTAGATTTTCCTTAGCCGTAAACATTTTGACTCAACCCGAGTTTACTTGCCTAAGTTTACTCTAGCTAGTATCCTTAACGTGTTTTAAGTCAAGTTTTGCTAGGCTTTTATATAGGGAGCTATAAAACGCGAAAGTCTTAACTCTCACGGGTTAAGAACAAGAACTTTTCGCAAGTTCCTATAATTGATCCTAGAGAGTCGTTTATCAAGGGAACTTTAAAATGCGATTTCTAAACTTGAAAAAGTCTAAGAATTTGCAAGATCCTATAGGCGACTCGAAAACCCAAAACTTTGATTTAATAGGCTAAGCATCCACGAGTCTCATTCCTTAAGATTTTAAACTGTGGAGAACGAGAGATGATAGAGTCAATTATAAGTTCGGTATTCTTTCGTGAATTTATGTGAGTTAATTATGAGCCTATTCTCCCTCTGCTTGTTAATAAATTTATCTGCTAATAAATAAGGTTGTACGATTTAAAAGGTTACTTAGCTTTTAGCCCCAGATCGTTTAAAAGTTGCTCGGTAATGACGAGAGTTCATAGCCAAGGCATAACTTATGAAGCGGGGCGCGAAGATTGGCGAGTCCAAAAAGGCCCTAACAAGGCATGAGGGCTACAGTTTGTTGCTAAAGATCCAAAAGTGATGTGAAGAATCATTTATCGAAAATCAATATGAAGGATCAAGACACACGACGAAAAGCAAGAACTCCCCAAAAGTCATGGAGAAGTCTATCCGAAAAGACCCTAACAAGGTATGAGGATAAATAGATCCAAGTCCTAAAAGGAGGCGGATCGTTGTATATCAAAGTCCAAAATAAAGATTGGAGAAAAATGAAGAAGTCGTGGTCCAAAGATGAAGAATCTCTCAAAAACTTCAAGTGAAGAAATTCCTATTATGAAGAGAAGACCATAATTTCAAGAACGTCTCTCGAAGATTCGAAGTATGAAGTCGCTGCCAAATATCGGCCCGAGAAAGGTCTCAAATCGCGAACCAAGTTATGCCAAGATATGAACTTTCTGATATCCCGAGAAGCAGTTTTAAAAGATTTGGTCCTTTAGCTAACTATTGATTAAATCGTTCACCTTATTTTCGGACTAAATAACTATCGAAATAAGTCAAACAATGCATCCTCGTGATCATTCAAGACAAAAATAAAATATAAGAGATACACCTAGGAATAAGGGAGTCTAAGTGAATAATTGGCCTACATGAGTTCGTGATAGTCTGCTAACTTATAATAACAATGATCTCGTTTTTAAGCTTGGTATGGGGAACGTGAAACTTGAGGATGATAAACGTTCATGGCCGCCAAAATCCAATGTAAGTTTTTAATTTCTTTACTTATTTCTATCTTTTATGTTTAGTATTTAATAAAGGCCAAGGTGGGTTATTTATGATGGAATATGTAAACCATGCTTAAAAATTAATGCATTGCATGAGGGCATTGCAATGGTCAAGTGTAGGGGATTTAATAAGTGTGAAAACACTTATCCTTTTTCCACTTATTTCCAATAATAACAAGACCAAAACGTGTGATTTATGTCGTAAAAGTCGGAATTATGCGTGGTTTGTGTTTTTATTGTGTTTTAGGACCAAAATATGAAAAAGGAAGAAAACACGGGCTTTCACGGGCTTTTACTGAAGAAAACGGGAAGAAGACGAAGTCAAAAGATCAAGAGTGCAATAAGAACGGAAGTCCAAGGCCTATTCTGAAAATTTATCGAAGAAAAAGTCAAGAGACGGAAGTTTAACGAAGTCGAAGAACTTAAGTCTAATAGAAGAAGAAAATTAAAAAGACAAGTTCAAATCCCGAGACGACAAAGACGAAGAATTAAAGTCGAGTCGAGAAAACGTGAAGAAAGCAAGAGAGAAGATGCAACACATGCACTCTTTCCCTATAAATACCCTCCTAATAGTCATTAGGAGGGTGGTTAGAGTTTTTAGTTAATTTTCACTTTTTAGTTTTTAGAGAGAGAAAGTCTTAAACTTTCTCTCACTAGTTCATCTTTTTCTTTTAATCTTTCTAGATTAAACTCTTTGTATTGCTTATTTCATTAATCAAAGTTCTATTTTAAGCTTTTATCTTTTAATCTCATTCTACTTTTCTTTGATTTAAGATTGATTTTGGTGTGATTATCATGTGATCCGTGTTGTTCTAATTGATTTCATGCTAAAAAGTTAATCTTTTGATCATTTTATAAGTTTTCATTTGATTAAGCTTTAAGACTTTTGTGCTTATTGGCTTATTTTTATGATTATCTTATTTTTCTTATTAAAAAGTTTATTAAAAAGTTGATGTTTTTATGGTTTGATCTAAAAAGTGACTTAATTTCGAGTTAGATAAGTTGAATAAAGTGCTTATTTGATTCGGTTAAGTATTTTGGATTTATAAGTTTTGGAATTGGCTTGTAAAAGTTAGCTTATTTCCTAGCTTATTCCTTTTCCATAGATTTCGGAAAGGGTGATAAAACCCCCTTTCCGATTGGCACAATCCGACCGGCGCCATAACCGTTTCCCACAATTTTAGGAGAGTTTGTTAACTTCCCTCTCCAATTGGTCCTCTATTCCGACCGGACCCCTACTCCACATTCCGATTGATCCCAATCGGAAGAGGGCTTTGCCTTTCCGATTGGTGCCCATCTTCCCCTTTCCGATTGGTCATTTGCAAACATTCCGACGGTATCGTTTGTTGTATATCCCGATTGGTACTTGGAGTTCATATTCAGATTGCCTTATTTCTTGCTATTCCGATTGGTTTCATTGCTACGTATTCCGATTGACCCCCATTGTGAAATTCCGATCAAGCCCTCACTTCCTGGATTCCGATTGGCTTGTTTCTTAAACATTCCGATTGGTGTGAGTTTATACATTCCGATTGACCCATTTCATCAGCATTCCGATCAACTGGTCGGAAAACATTCCGATCAGGGCACTTTTGGCTCGTTTGGTTTTGTTTCGATATCACTTTCATATAGTACCTTTTATTTTTCTGAAAATTTTCCAAGTGTTAGTTTAATTTAGTGAGTTAGCATTTTTCCATTGTCACCTTTAAGTTTTATGCATTTATTTTTATTCGACACCCAATTTAATCTTTTAACTTCCATTTTACTCAACGACACTTTAATTACTTGTTATTAGATTAAAACAAACAAACCAACCATTCTCTTGATTCACCAAAAGACGATTGAGTCGCACTTAAGACCGGATTTCAATTCGAAAAGATTCGGAACTATAACGAACTTCGAACTTTGATACTTTTGGTTGCAAAACTTCATGTATTAAAGATTTCTTCAATGTCTTTCAGAGACGCTTGATATCCTCCTCAATTGGTGCTTTTGGAACAGCCTCAATACAACCATTTCACGATTAAGGACTTAAAGGAATAAAATCAAAGAATGAATCGAGCAAACGAATTATGAGCCAATAAGAATTTAATCACACAGATGCTATATGCTTAAGCCCACACATTTATGAATCATTATTTCCATGGATTGATCAAGTCCTTCCAAATAAGATTCAGAAATTTGTAGTTCAACAATTTATAATTTCCTTGTTCAAATAAATGGCCAATTTATTTCAACGATTATAAATCACTTTATTCAAGTATCGCCAGCTCAACGCAAAAGATCCAGATCGAAACAAATGAGAAACTGATTTAACAGAAAATGATCAGTGATATGGTATGGAATCCTGTATGGCATGTGAATACCATACAAATCAATCTCAATTCCTATCAATCAATAATATCATCTCGGACAAACTTGTTTTTATCAAAACAGTATAATGTCGAAGATTAATGAAAATACAAATTAAATTTGCGAAACGAAATGAACGAATCGATAAATCAAGAATAAGAACCAAGGAAATCAAAATCCTTGTAACCAAAAGAATATCAACAGAATATTAACCTTCGTTGGGATCATGTCTATCCACAACTTAGTTAATCTCGAGAAAAACATGATTCATTTCAGGAATAGCTTCGGCGCTAGCATTAAAATGACTAGGGTGGCTTCGTGACAATCGACGTCGTATAAATATCTCGTATAGATATAAAATTATCATTTATAATTAAATAAATGAAAACATACCTTGTAATTCACAAGTTCAAATAATCGATACAGATTACAACATATATATAATCCCATATATATAAATACTTTCATTCTCGTCCATTGGCAACTCGGAGGTTTCGCTTGCAACAGTTATAGTTAAAAGATTTCAAAAATTTATTTTTGGAAAATCTTTTCGTTCTCTATAACTTGAGCTCTGGTACCAATCTGTAACACCCCCAATTTAAGTCATAACAGCGGAAGGGTCATTGGGTGTTACTATCATGGTTCAATCTCATAAACATAGAAAACGGCTCAAAACGAGACGTTTTAATAAACATCCATTCAATTTCATTTAATCAAGATAAAATTTCATACACGGTCCCAGATAACTTTCAAGTTTATAAAAGCTAGTAATTGGTAAAAATTATTTGAATGGATATAATTTATAAAAGCGGGCCAAAACATTTCAAATAAGCAAGCTTCACGAAACCGCCTTCCTCGAGTGCCTTCCCAATGGACCTGAGATAAAACATGCTTAAAAGTCAGTAAAATTTGCCGAGTGAATCTATAGAGTTTAATTTAAATAAAGAGAACACAAGTATTCAAAATAACCTTCCATGGTTAATAATTTACCGAAATACCATTATGTTGTACGGACATAATTATCGGTTTCATTACATTAGCCTCGTGACATTGAACGTTAACATATATTATTTCAGCCCAACACACCTAGCCAAGTACGTATATTTCTCTTATACAATGCATCCGATGTTTCATTACTAGTGCATCACAACACCACGCGATAGCTAGTCGCGACCGGAGTGGGCGTCACCCCGATAGATCTATACATAGCATTAGCGTTACTTCGATTAACAATTCACGATTCATGGGTCTTTTAAGGCTAAAACTAACTTATGCAATAAATTTCATCTAAGCATACAATCAAGTTCCTTGTGTTCAATTTTAAAACAAAGAGGGTTTACCACAACTTCTCTTTGCACCCTTCATTTATAATAATTACTTTTCCAATAATTAGGGTTTCCACAACTTCTCGTTGCACCCATACTTTTCCAATAAGTAGAGTTTCCACAACTTATCGTTGTACCCTTTTATTTTAATAAAACAAGCATGTTATCCCCCTCGCGGGTTTATAAAACAAGTAAACATGTTAAAAGCGAGGCTATAGACTCACCTTAGCCAATAGTGGTAATGAGACGATCGTCGACGATTAGTGATGCCCGTTTGAACACGAAAACCGCAACCTACCAAATAAGGTGCGTTCGTTAAAAATTTGACTTAAGTATAAATCATACTTAAATAATATAAAAATCAAAATTACAAAACCAAGACAATCCCGAAAATTTTTATAATACAAGTGTTAGTTTATACCCTTTTATCCAACACTATTCTTTTTAACAATTGCACTCTCGATATTGACCCGTCTTAAGACGCCAAGTCAACGCATGACAAGTTATCATTTTACTTCCCTCGGACCAGTAGCTAAGTCATTTATATAATGACTTAACACGTGAGTAAGTCACCATGTCCAATGACTCAACTCACGCCACACAAGTATTGAACTACGTGTCCAAAATACCAATCAGCATGTACACTCTGAATGTACACACCAATCTACCCTATCTACACTTGTCCGATTTCGACGAAACTTGGTCACAAACTCACATACAATATGAAGAATAATCAGTTAAAATTTCATTCAAAAATATTACTTCTAAGACCTTCTGCCCGACACATCTTCGTGTCGTAAAAACCGGACAGTTTTACACCTTTTACTTGTAGAACCATTTTGACATATCTAAACAACTTCATTTATAAAACCGACACTCGGGTTTGAAAATAGACTCATGACCTGAGATTTAGACTCCAACATCAGTCCTTGAACATTTTTAAAACTCATTCTATAGTCCCCGAGATTCGATCCAAATATCGACAACAATTTTCGGATTGTGCCGATACCCGTCTCCCGGTACACAAATACTAAAAGTAGCATAACTTTTCGCTCGTAATGAGTTAGAAGCTCATTCAAGCGGCAAAACGAGCGTCTTGAAGATTACTAGAATAATATCAAATAATATAAGCCTATCTCAGAACTTAAACCCACGAAATAATATGTTGTAAGCTGCTGTCCCGAAAATACATTTTAGAAATCATGTCAAATCAACATTTTGACCCATTTTCACCACTTCTATACTCTTAATAACAATTTACAATCATTCTAATCCAACCCTTTCATTCCTAATTCACTTGTATGAACAAATCAAAGAAAACCCAATTCAAAAATCAAACATGCAACCAATTAAAACTTGAATATAATAATATTAACACTTATATACAACATAAAAATGGATCAAACACTACTAGTTCATCAAGAAAAATAAAATTTTGAAAAAGTTAATGCATGTGTATAAAAATCATACCAATATGATGGGTAGCTCAAGATTAAGATGGGTCTTAATTTAGTTTTCTTGGATTCAAGCTTGATTTTGAAAAATCAATGTGTTTGTGTGGTGTTTTTGGGCCGTGAGTTTCAAAGGGAGAGAGAGGGATGATGTGAAAATTTTTTAATAAATAAAATAAGATGTGTGTGTTAGTGGAGGCTATTTTAATAGTGGGGTGAGGGTAGTTTTTGCCAATTTTGCATAGATTTGGTCCAAAATGAAATTAAATAGTTGTAAGGGTATAAAATGTAAATATTAAATTTTGAAAATATTTACGGGACTCGGGTTTCGTAAAAATACTTTTTAAAAGTTAAAACGCTTCTTAAATATAATAATATTACATCGACACGACTTAAAATGTAATTAAATCGAAAACGTCGAAAATATTAGACATCGAGACAATCGATAATAAAACGTAAATTTTTGGGCATCCGTCGGTATCGCGATCATTAGTAGTTCTCGTCATTAGTTAAAACTTAAAACACGAGAAATAAAAATAAATACAATAAACTCATTCATATAATAATTTGAGAATATAATATCGATACTTAATGTATTTCTTGTCATTTTTCATCGAAACGACATTCTTACGTTAAGTTTCAAGTCATAACCTTCTCGGTTAGTCGATAATTTAAAATTCTCATTAAAGTAAACATATAATATTTAATAGTCGAGATTAAAATATCGACCTGAAATTGACGGATTGTCACAACTTCTTTACCCGAAATTCTCATTATTCCGAAAAAACAAAGTTTTCCGAAAATTATACTTTATCTGAAAAACCAAAACATTCCGAAGAAGTGCAAATTTTCCGAAGAAGAAGATTTATCCGAAAATACCAATTATTCCGAAAATTACCATTTTTCCGAATATCCCATATATTCCGAAAATCTTTCTTTTATCTGAATATCCCATATATTCCGAAAATATTACTTTTATCCGAATATCCCAAATACTCCGAAAAGGGTCTTTATTTCGAAAACTCAGATTATTCTGAAAATCTCTTTATATTCCGAAAATATTTTCGTGTGTTTTTTGGCCTTGGAATTTTTGGTTTCTGGAGAGCACATTTTTTAGGGGATTTAATCAAATTTAGGGGATTTTAACTTCAACACTCTGCTTTCTACGAATTGAGATCCTGTTTTTTCACACGACTTCTAAGATGACGTCTCAACAAGATATTAATGTTGCGGGTACTGAGAATCGTCCACCCATGCTCACCAAGGAGAATTACACTACATGGGCTAGTCGTATCCTTCGTTACTCAAAATGTAAACCTTTGGGAAAATTGATTTTCAACTCGATTCAAAAAGTTTCGTATGTTAGAAGAACCATTCTTGTGCCTGGGGACCCTACGAATGCTAACCCAGTGGCTGACTCTAGTCATGAGCAAACGGATGAAGAATTAACTAAAGCTGAATCCAAACAACTCGACGCTGATGATCAAGCAATTCAAGTCATTCTCATGGGACTTCCTGAATATGTTTATGCTGCTATCGATAGTTGTGAAACCGCACACGAGATGTGGCTTATGATCCAGAAAATGATGAAGGGAAGTGAAATAGGTTTACAAGAAAAGGAAACTAAGTTGCTTCGTGAATGGGATAAATTTACGTCTACTGAAAGGGAACAAATTGAACCTTACTATCATCGGTTTTCAACGCTCATGAATCATCTTAGAAGAAACAAACATGAACCTGCACAAATTGCTGCCAACATCAAATTTCTTGATAATCTTCCTTCTGAATGGTCATGATATGTCACTCTTGTCAATCAAACCAAGGATCTTCATGTCGTGGACTACACTCAAGTATATGATTATTTAAAGATGAATCAAGATGAATCTAACGAAGTTAGGGCTGAAAGACGTGCTAAAACACAAGATCCATTGGCTATTATGGCAAACCCTTTGTCATCTATGTCATATCCCATGGTACCTTACCATCAACCCTCATCAAGTAACTTCACCACAACAACAACAACAACAACTCACCTCTTATGGATATCAACTTCCTGTTGCTATGAACTACTTACCACAACCCATTGCATGTTTTGATGACATCACTGATCCTACTCATGCCATTAATACTGGTCTTGCACTTCTTGCAAAAGGCATTCAAATTTACCATTAACCCCACCAAAAACAATCAGAGAATCTCCTCGAACACTAGAAATAGGCAGATTGCTCAACCTTTCATGAATGCGAATCAAGATCGCCAATTGGTAGTTGTTGGGAACACGGGGACACAATATGGTCAGAATGTTGGGAAGACTGTGGGGAATGCAGGAAATCGGTATGGACAAATCCATGGTCAGAATCCTAATGTTCCGAATACGGGTAATCAGAATGGGTTAATAGTTGTGCCAGCGGTTGGTAATCAGATGGGAAACATTATGGCTGCAAGGGCTGAGAATACTGGTACGGGAAATGGAAACAACAATCGTCAAGTTCAGTGCTACAACTGCAGGGGATTTGGTCATTATGCTCAAGATTGCACAGCCAAAAAGAAGAGGGATGTTGTTTATCTTAAGACTCAGCTTCTCATAGCTTAAAAGGAAGAGGCAGGGATTCCACTTCAAGCTGAGGAATTTGATCTTATGGCTTCGGCTGCAGAATATGACGAGGAAGAAGAGGTCAATTCCAACTACATCTTGATGGCAAACTTACAACAATCATCTACCTCAGGAATGCATGTTGACAGAGCTCCCGTTTACGATTCAGACGGTCCCTCTGAGGTACACCCAAGTTTCGATGATAATGATATATATAGTATGTCTAATCAGGAGGAAGAGTATACTAAGATGCTTGAGCCCTACATTGAGAAACACGGGGATCAAACGAATAATAGTAATATTATTTTGAATGAGCCGAGTGGGGACCTTAGTGTGTATCAAGTTGCCCAGCCTACAACCCTTCCTGATACGACACATGCGTATTATAAATCTCTATTTGATAAGCTTGCTAAGTATGTTGACCATGCTACGGTGGTTCATAATAAGTATAGAGAAACTAATGCCAAATTGACCACTGAGCTTGCGGGATATAAGGAACGGGAGAAAAGTTTTGAAATTCATCAAGCTAAAATTAAAGAACTTGAACAAGCTCATGCTACATCGGTTTATCAAGAAAAATGCACAACTAAGAAATTAAATGCCTTACACTTAAGTAGTGCTAAAAAGATAATCGAATTGAATGATGAAATCACTTCTCTTAATAAACAGCTTTCCACTGAAAAATCTACTATTTTGGATTTAAAAGAAGAACGAAAAAAGCTGAAACATGATTTCAAAATTCGAGAAGATGGGCTTCTTGAGGATTTTTGCAAAGCTCGGGATAGGATTAGGGAATTAGACAACCTTTTGGTAAAACGTGGCCAAACTATGCAGACGATAAATATGCTCGCACCAGAAGTGAATGAGATAAATTACACTTGATACAAATTGGCTTTAGGTTGTTCCCTTCCTCCTAATCCCGGATATCTTAAGCAAGTCCAGGCCACAAATCAAACTCTATATAATGGTAGTGTGCTCTTGTCTGATGAGCATGATCCTCCTAGTGTGCATGATTCTAAGGAAACTACTGAACTTGCAATAGAGACTCGTTTAAGAATTGTTGGGAATTATTTGTTAAGTGTCAAGTACCGTTAGTTTATTCCAAGTACTAGTAGTGTTATGTAAGTAACCTTTAGTATTAACGCGGTATATAGTAAGTACTGCTACTTATAAAGTAAGTACTGCTATGATGATTAGGATGAATATATCTTGGTATAAGATATGTCATAATTATAGTTAGAGTATATCTTATGTGATATACCTAAATAGTTAGAATATTGATAATATATCGTCTTTGATATAGTTATCTTTATAGAATATTCTAAGGTTTCTAGGGTTCCTTACTCTATAAAAGGAACATAGGTACAATGTCTTTCATGTACCTTATTCAAGTCGATTAATAAGAGAATCGAATAGTTAAAAGTAATTATGTTCTTATGTGCTTTATAAGTTAGATTCCGCATAACTTATTTAGTGTTAGTAAGAGTGCTCAAAGTGTTTTAGTTTGATTACAAACTACTATACTAATTCTTAACAGAATATAGATCCAACCAAAGGGATCAACAAGTGGTATCAGAGCTTGTTGAGAAACTCTAAAAAAGAAGAACACAACCCCAAACACTCCACACATACCAAATCTCAATGTCTCAACCAGATGGTGATAATGCTCACTTAGATGATGTTCAGAACCCTGATCCTGTTCTGCCACAAGGACAACCACAAGTTGTGCATCCTGCACCAGCACAAGATGCTCAAGCCGTGAATGTTGTAGCTACCTCTACACCAACACCTTCTCATACTATGTCTGCTGTTAAACTCCCAGTTCTCAAAGGTGATAATTATGAGACATGGGCTATGCAGATGGAACATTACTTGAATCACACAGATCACACTGTGTGGCAAGTTATCAAGAATGGGAATACACCAAAGAAGCTGCACTAGTTGCCAGACAATACATGCTATGTTCTACCTGCTGTGACTGCTGAGGAGGTACAAGCAGAGATCGGAGAAAGAAAAGCCAGAACTGCTTTGGCTATGGCTCTTTCTGAAGACATTCTACCAAGCTTTCATCATTATAAGGATGCCAAAGCTATGTGGGATGCTATAAAACTTATATTTTGGGGTAATGACACATCTAAGAAGCTTAAGAAGATTGTTCTTAAGCAAGAATTTGATAACTTCTCAATTACCAGTATAGAAGGGATACATGGTGGATATGGAAGGTTCAGCAAGTTGCTTATTCAGTTAGCAGTTTATGGACAAGTAATCCCTAATGAAGAAGCTAATATAAAATTCTTACGAAGTGTTCCACCAGAGTGGAAAGCAATGGCTATGCACTTCATCACAAGAGATGATTTGGAAACAATTCCTTTTGATCATCTCTACAACAATCTTAGAGCATATGAGATGGATGTGAAAGGCACTGAAGTAAAGACAGCAACTACTTCAAAGTCTAACTTGGCTTTTGTGTCAGATGGGAATAGCGGTACTTACTTTAATACCGCTAGTGGATCTAGCAGCGGTACATACTTCACAAATACCGCTGGAGGACTTACAAGCAGTACTTACCCACAAAGTATTGAAAGCAGTCCAATAGTCTCTCAAAATCTACATGGAAGGTCTTCACCATTGTTTAGTGACAATGATGCCTTCTCACTCTTTGCTGGATAAGACAACAGGCCAAGATTAACACTCAATGACTTGTTCCAAATGGATGATGCTGATGTTGAAGAGATGGATCTTAAATGGAAAGCTGCTATGGTGTCAGTAAGATCTAATTGGTTTTTCAAGAAGACTGGAAGAAAAATGACTGTTGATCCTAATGAGCCATTAGGATATAACAAGTCCAAAGTTGAATGCTATAACTATGGAAGGAATGGACACTTTGCAAGAGAATGCTCTAGAGATAAAGCTGAGACTAGCAATCAGAAGTCCAAGAACAGCTATTGAACCAGTCCAAGAATAACTGAAAGCTTTCCAAAAGGAAACATCAGGAGTCCTAAAGGAACCAAAGCATTGGTTACTATAGATGGAGTGGTGAATTGGGCAGAAGAAGAATAAGAAGAAGAAGAAGAAGAAGAAGAGCTTGGTTTAATGGCTCTCTCACATGAAGATACTGAGGTACATCATTGTTCTAAAGACTGTATTCTTAAATTTAATAGCCTAAAAGTAGAACTAGAGGAACAGTATCAAAAGGTTAACACATGCACTGTAGAAGTAAAAGCTTTTAAACAGGGTGTTGTTAAATTAGAAGAAAATATAGTTTTGTACAAAAAGGCTCAACAAAACTATGAAGAGAAAATAAGGATTTTGACTCTTCAAATGAGGGAAAAAGATGTGGAAATAAAAGCTTTTGAAAGACAACTGTTAAAAATATCAACATAAAATGAAGTTTTAAAAACCATTCTTTGTAATGAAAGGGAAGTGATTAGTCATTGGAAAAAATCCTCTAAAGGATTGGGAAAATTGATTAACTCACAAATGGGTTATTATGATAAAACAGGCCTAGGATATACTGAGGACCAACCTGGGATAACCTTAACTGACAAGGACTTATCAAAAGGGATTTTTGATAGTTCGAGTAAGGTAGATGATACACCTGAAAATGATAGATATGCTGAAGGAATGAAGGCAGTTCCTCCACCACTATCAGGAATTTTCATGCCCCTTGTAATGATACTAGTATAGAGTTAGAAGAACCTAAGATTAATAATGTCTTAAGCTCTAGTACTTTGTCCCAAGAAAAGACTGTTGTGACCAAGAATATTGTTTATCCACCTTTAATGAACAACTTTGTTTCTGAGGAATCTAAGACTATTTATGCTCCCAAGCAGGTAAAACTCCTAGCAAGATTTTGGAAAACAATATAAAACATAATAAAGTCAAAAGGGGTGGGCTAGCTTTGAAAAAGTAAAGTCAAAACAACCTTTTGGGTCTTCTTTAAGAAGAAAAGGATGTTATGTTTGTGGTAGTCTAAATTATTTTATCAAAGACTGTACATTACATGAAGATAAAATTGTGAAACAAAAGGCTACACAAAGGGTCATGAAAAACAGTAATGGGAAAAATGCACAGGTTTATAGGAATCAGAAACTTAAAGATGACAAACCTAAGTTTGATCACACAAGGGTAGTTAAACAGGTTAAAAATAACCCTACCAAAAGTTTTGTTCCTAAGGCAGTACTTATGAAACAAGGTCTAGTACCTTTAAAGTCTGGTAAACCAAGTACCGGCAAGTCTAGATCTGCAAGTACTGCTATACCAAACTCAAGTACTGTTGGTTTAAATTTTGTAAAACAAATGTTCTCCAAGACTTCTAAGAAAGTTTTTGTAAAAGTTAAAACGCCTAGAAGTAAGGACAAGAACAAACCAGTGCAAATGTGGGTTCCTAAAAGAGATAAATCATGCGTTAAAGCAAGTACCGCTAAAGTAGTACTTAAGTCAAAGAGGTCATAGCACATAGAGTCACCCTATGACTTTGAATACATAAATGAAACCATTAAGTATAAGAGTAAAAGTACCATTACTGGAAATGCTTCAGTACAAACTCCTAAATGTGTAGGCCCCACAAGATCCAAGCCAAATGTGGCTTCGGTCCCTGTTAAAAACTAATGAGTTTTATTTGTGTGCAAGGGCATCTCATTGATGAATTAAAAGATAAAGGAATAGTAGATAGTGGATGCTCAAGACACATGACAGGAAACAAAGATTTTCTTGCTAAATTTGAAGAATTCAGAGGAGGTCCAGTAGCCTTTGGGGGTAGCAAAGGTAGAATCACTAGCAAAGGGAAAATCAACACAGGAAAGTTGGAATTTGAAGATGTGTTATTTGTAAAAGAATTGAATGAGTTCAATCTCTTTTCTGTATCACAAATGTGTGATAAGAAGAACAAGGTGCTATTCACAAACAAAGACTGCTTGGTGTTGTCCAAAGACTTTGAGATGCCTAAGGAATCTCAAATACTGCTTAAAGTACCCAGGCAAGAAAATATGTACACCTTTAATCTTCATACTATTACTCCAACAGGTGGTATTACATGTTTGCTAGCTAAGGCTTCTTTAGATGAGTCAAATTTGTGGCATAGAAGGTTAGGTCATGTGAATTTCAAGAATCTTAATAGATTGGTGAAAAGGAATTTGGTTAGAGGTCTACCTAACAAATCTTTTCAAAATGATTCCACATGTGCTGCTTGTTAAAAAGGTAAACAACATAGAGCCTCTTGTAAGACCAAGACTGTTAACACTGTGACAAAACCTTTGCAACTTTTGCATATGGATTTGTTTGGTCCAGTTTCTATCAGAAGCATTAGTCATAAGACCTTTTGTCTAGTCATAACTGATGATTATAGTAGATTCAGTTGGGTTTTCTTTTTAGCTCTTAAAAGTGAAACAAGTGAATTACTAAAGGATTTTATCATTTTAGTTGAAAAGCAGTTCATTAAACATGTATTAATCATTAGGACTGATAATGGGACAGAATTTAAGAATGTTGAATTTGATGAATTATGTAGGTGTAAAGGAATTAAGAGACAATTTAGTAATCCTAGAACTCCACAACAAAATGGAGTAGCTGAAATGAAGCATAGGACATTGATTGAGGCTGCTAGAACTATGCTGGCTGATTCACTTTTGCCAAATACCTTTTGGCAGAAGCAATCAATAGTGCATGTTATGTGTTAAATAGAGTCCTAGTAACCAACCCTTAAAACAAAACACCTTATGAACTCTTGACTGATGTAAAGCCTAACATAAGTCATTTAAGACCTTTTGGGTGTCATGTGTCTATACTAAATACTCTTGATTATTTAGGAAAGTTTGATGGAAAGTCTGATCCAGGATATCTTGTAGGATATTCATTGCAAAGTAAAGCATATAGGGTTTACAATTTGGCAACTAAGAAAGTTGAAGAAAATGCTCATGTCAATTTCTTAGAAAATAAACCCAATGTTCCAGGAATAGGTTATGCTTGGATTTTTGATTTAGATTATCTAACTAACTCCATGGATTACTATTCTTTGCAAAAGAATTGTCAAACTAACAATGCAGGTAAGGAGTCAAGTGCAACTAATGCAGGTACTCAAGAAGATGCTTCTTCATCAGATGATGATATTCATGTCTATGTGCCCAACATGCCTACTGTTACTCCCATGACTACAACTCCCAAGAAGCAAACCATGCCATCAAGTGATGATCAAGCCTCCCAGGAGCTTCAGAGGCTTCAAGATCAAGAAAAGAATGCTACATCTGCTAATAAGCATTCAAGAGAAGAGTCTTTTGAGTCAGAACACTCAGCAGTACATACTACACCTAGCGGTACTTCATCTACAAGTACTGATAAGTCAAAATCTGCCAAACTTGTTGACTCACTAGAATAGATTTTACAAGCCTTGGACGATGAAGACTTATATGCTAGTCCAGCTAAAGGAATCTTCTCCAAAGCTTCCTATGATGAGCAGGGTGCAGTAACTGATTTCAACAATTTGGAAACAGAAATTCCAGTCAGTTCTATTCCCACTCATAAAGTCAACAACAACTATCCTACTACACAGATTATTGGTGATCCTAAATTTGCTGTACAAACCAGAAGACAGCTGCAAACCAATATTGAAACTCATGCACTAGTGAGTTATGTCAAACAACAGCAGAGAAAAAATCATAAAGATACTCAACATTGTTTGTTTGCCTATTTCTTATCTCAAGTAGAGCCCAAAAACATCTCTCAGGCCCTTGATGAAGAAAGTTGGGTAGATGCCATGAAAGAAGAATTAACACAATTTGAGTTACAAAAAGTTTGGATTCTTTTGGATCTTCCCTCTAGTAAAAGAGTAATTGGTACTAGATGGGTCTTCAGGAACAAGAAGGATGAAAGAGGGGTTGTTGTGAGGAACAAGGCAAGACTTGTTGCTCAAGGCTATAGACAGGAAGAAGGGATAGACTATGATGAGGTTTTTGCACCAGTGGCAAGGATAGAAGCCATTAGGTTATTTTTGGCCTTTGCATCATATATGGGATTTATAGTCTATCAAATAAAAAGTGCCTTTCTATATGGTACTATTTCAGAGGAGGTATATGTCTCACAACCTCCAGGTTTTGTAGATCCTAAATTACCCAATAGAGTCTACAAGGTTATCAAAGCACTTTATGGTCTGCATCATGCTCCAAGAGCCTGGTATGCAACCTTATCCAACTTTCTACTAGAACATAGATATAGGAGAGGGACCATTGACAAAACTCTGTTCATCAATAATATGCTAAGGACATCATTCTAGTTCAAGTATATGTTGATGACATCATTTTTGGTTCTACCAAGAAAACATGGTGTAAAGAGTTTGAAGCTTTGATGAAAGGAAGATTTCAAATGAGTTCTATGGGAGAACTAACTTTCTTTTTGGGACTGCAAGTCAAACAAAGGAAAGATGGAATATTTATCAGCCAAGATAAATATGTTGCTGAAATCTTGAAGAAATTTTCATGTATGGATACAAGGAGTACAAGCACACCTTTTGAAGCCAAGGAATCTTTATCAAAAGATGAACATGGAGAAGATGTTGACATTCATCTATACAGGTTAATGATTGGTTCATTGATGTATCTTACTGCTTCAAGACCAGATAAAATGTTTGTTGTGTGTGCATGTTCAAGGTTCCAAGTTCATCCAAAGGTGTCACATCTACATGCTGTGAAGAAGATTTTTAAATATCTTAAAAGTCAACCTAATTTAGGATTATGGTATCCTAGAGATTCCACCTTTGAATTGGAAGCTTACTCAGATAGTGATTATGCTGGAGCAAATCATGATAGGAAATCCACAACAGGAGGTTGTCAATTCCTAGGCAGAAGACTCATATCATGGCAGTGTAAGAAGCAAACCATTGTTGCTACTTCTACAACTGAAGCTGAATATGTAGCTGCTGCTCATTGCTGTGGACAAGTACTTTGGATTCAAAATCAGTTGTTGGACTATGGGTTTAACTTCATGAACACCAAGATTTACATTGATAATGAAAGTACTATATGCATTGTCAAGAATCCAGTATTTCACTCCAAGACCAAGCATATTGAAATAAGACATCACTTAATAAGAGATGCTTATGACAAAAATATTATTCAAGTCTTGAAGATTCATACAGACAACAATGTAGATTATTTGTTGACCAAGGCATTTGATATAAAGAGATTCGGATTCTTGGTGACACACATTGGTATGCTCAACCAATAACATGCTGCATATGTTGAGGGGAGGTAATAGCTGTACAAATTTTTATAATTTTTATTGTATAGTCTATGTTTTGTGTTTTTGATGTTATTGCAGGTTCATAGAAAAAGATAAAAGAGGTTAATTGTTAGTGGAAAGCATGAACTGGTCAATATTGTGAGGTACCGTTGTCACTCCAAGTATCGCTAGCACAAATCCAAGTACCGCTTATGTTCCATGTACCGCTACATGTCCGTTGTACCGTTAAGGGTCTCTTTTGTAAATTTGGCGGTTTCTTCGCGCTTGGGTTTGTTATTTACTTAAGTACTTACTCCAATTACACAATTGATTCACCTAATCTTTTATTTTTATCTCTTGATTCTATAACCTTCTCTCTAATCTTTAGATCATCAAAAATACTAATGGCTGCTTTACAAGTAATCTCTAAGCATAATTTGGTTGCGAATCTTGCTACGAATGATGACTCTCTTGGTTTCCATGAGATGCTTGGTTTCCTATCTAGAAGTCATGTTCGTTTTGCACTCATTGTAAGTCCAGTTGTCTCTATACCCATTGTTGAACAATTTTGGATACTGCTGTATTAGGTACTCGGTTTGGTCAACCTTGCATTAAGGCTAGGGTGAATCATAGAAACATATATGTAACTAAGGTGCTGCTACGAGCAAGTTTGAGACTAAATGATGAAAATGGACTTAGTATGCTTAACAATACAGAGATTCATGATGGCCTTGCAGCCATGGGCTATGGAGGTGGTAGGGAAAGTCTTACTTTCTTTAAAGCTTTATTTTCACCTCAATGGAAATTGCTTTTACATGATATTATTCACTGTTTAAGTTATAAAAGTACATCTTTTGATCAAATACCTGCTGCATTGGCATCAACTGGTGTTTGTCTAGCAAATAACAGGGTTTTTATTTTTCAAAATTAATTTTTGAAGGCATGACTAGGAATTTGGAAGGGACTAAAAAGTTCTTGATGTATCCTAGATTCATTCAGACTTTAGTTAGTGACCAAATGCCTAACCTACCATAGTTAACTGATACATGGGATGTTCCTTCATTCACAAAGAGAACTTTCTCTTTCTTGACCAAACAAGGCAATGCCTTTACAGGAACAGTAACACCATTGTTTGCTCATATGTTAGCCCAACCTGCCAATCAAGAATGTGAGGAACCTAGCAATGCTAGTGCTTCTCAGCAAACTCCTTCTCACCAGAGCTCCCATTCACTAGAAGATTCACAATCTTTTTCTCACAATGTTGGTGTTCCACCAAACACTGATGAGAGGATCCACACACCTGCTGCTTCTATTGTTGCTAGTGATTCACCACAAGCACAAGCACCAGAGGTGGTGGATGTTGCAAATTTAACTGCTTTGTGTACAAGTTTGTCCCAACAGGTACAGGTATTGCAGAAAGAAAAGCTTGTTCAAGACAAGAGAATTGCTGAATTGGAAGCTAGCCTACTCAAGTTAAGGAATAAAGTGTCACTTTGGATGAGGCAATATAGATTTATTCAAAAGTCTGCAATCAAGAAGCAAAGATTCAGGAACCACAAGAAAAGGCAACTGAATGCAACCAAACAGGGGAGGAATTATGAAGGACAACCACCTTCTTCTGATAATCAGACAAGGATCTCTGGAAATGACATCAATTTTGAATTGGATGAAGATGTCATGGGGACTTATAAAGATGGAACTGGTTTAGAGACTGGTGTGGATGGACCTTCAAACATGGAGATTCAGCATGAAGAACCATAGCCTACTCATGAGGAGCCACAAGTTGAAGAATTTTTGGTAACTCAGCCAGCACCACCACCTCAATCACCACTTCAAACAAATTGGAGTGCTTTCTATAAGAAGTTGAAGGAAATTACTATTCAGTTTCCTGTATATTCAACTCCATCACCACAAAGACAAGTATGGTTTCAAAGGAAACAGACTTTGCAAGTACTGTCTAGATCAAGAATGAGCAATGAATCAGACAAGACTGAAGAGGTGCAAGTTGATATGATGGCTTCTATGGAAGAAAGAGTATTTGGGGATACACAAGTGATTGAAGAAACAAGTGTGTCTAATACTGATGAAGTCAACATTGTTGAAGATCCAAGTACTGCTAAGCCAACTAAGCTGACTGCAAGTACTGCTGACATTGTTGAAGACCCAAGTACTGCTAAGCCAACTAAGCCGATTACAAGTACCACTGGTGATCATCCTTCACTATAAAGTCAAAATCCTTTTGGAGAAGATGAGACTTTAGCCTAATTGCTGCTTGATTTAAGAAAGAAGAATTTAGTTGAGAAGACTAAACAAACAAAAGTAGAAAAAAAGACACAACAAGAAGTTCTTGCCAAAAAGAATCAAATTCAAGGTAAGAAAGTTCAAGCTTCACACCCTACTAAAGGTATAGTTATTCAACAGCAAGCTAATGAAGAAAGAGCTACCAAGCTGAAGAAGAAGCTACCTAAGATTGATCCAAAGGATAAGGGGAAGAAGCAATTATTATCAGAATCTGAAGATGAAAGTGTTTCAGATGATGATATATACAAAGTCATGTATAGATTTAATCAAATAGACCATGATGAGGAATTTGCTTATAGAATTCAAGCACAAATTCATGAAAATGAATTGTAGGAAGAACTTGCAGCAAAGCAGGATTTGCTATAAGCAAAAAGAATACAGCAAGAATGGAACATACAAGAGTATGACACGATTCAAGCTGAAATACATGCAAGTGAGCTTCTTGCAGACTCATTGATAGCTGAAGAGAGAGATGCATATGATGAAGAAGAGAAATCAAAATTGATTGATGATCTGGTAAGGGAGCAACAAAGATTCTTTGCTAAAAAGAGAAGGAAAGAAAAGATTAAGCCTCCAACTACTATGCAGATTAGAAATCAGATGATGAAATTTCTTAAGAAAGTTAAGGGATTTACTCATATTCAGCTGGTCAAGAAGAATTTTGAAGAAATCAAGACTTTGTATGAGCAAAATTAGAGGACTGAATTAAATTTTGTTGAGATTGGATCTGAAGCAGATAGAAAAGCTGTTGAAGAGTTTAAGAGACATCTGCAACAACAAAGGTAATTTGGTAGTACTCCTAGAATTGAGCCAAGTACTGATGAACCTACAAACACATCTCCACCTATCAAGACCACTTACGTGAGGAAGAATAGAAAGGGGAAGGTAAGTTCAAGGGAGGAAGAGACTGCTCAAAGAATGAATACAGGAGTTGAAACTCAAGATATTACTCAGACTAAAAATGTACAAGTAGTACATACAAGTCAACAGTACATACAACAGTACATATTGAGGAGACGGTACATACAAACTTGGAAGAGGGTTCAATAGAACTTGAGGGAATTTCCAAGAGTGTTAAAAGGAAAAGGTCAACAAAGACAAAGAAGAAAGCTAAGAGAGCTAAATCAACAGCAGAGGATAGTGAGGATGATGAGAGCTTAAAGGAGTACTTGAAGATTGTGAAATTTGAAGATCAATGTATTGATACAGAGATTTTTAGAAAGAGAGCATCCATTGCTAAGTGGATTTACTCTACAGATCAAGGACTTGAAGCTCATGGAATTCAGAGAACTGATGGCACAACAAGAGTATTCAGACTTTTGGAGGATATTCTTCACATTCTTGACAGACAAGATATTCAAGATCTTTCAAGGTTAGTTCAAGAAGGTAGTGCAGGTAAAACTGAAGTATCACTATTATACTGGGAATTTCTCTTTATGTATGAGCCACACAATTATGATCAAGAAATGTTGAAGGAATTAGAGAATCGGGTTCCTAGTTACTGGAGATATTACAGGTCATGTGGATTGCATATTTTAGATGTAGATGATGTTACATACTATATGCTGCAAGAGAAAACTTACCCTTTCAAAAGAAAATTGTTGGAAAGGATGTTAGAACAACAATTGGAAGTTATGGAAGAATCTGTTGATGCTTTGGAGTTGATCAGAATGGTTAAACAACAAATCAAGGATTTAAAAGATGAGGAAGAAGCTGAGAAAGAGCCTTAAGTGTTTGACTTTCAGTCACACTTCACAAATGGTTCTCAGTTCACCATGTCTAACACACATAAGAACTGGCTAGTCCATAAGCAAACGGTTTGTGGTAAAGACTTATCAAATCCGTTGAAAGCTGATAGTTTGCTAAAAACTATATGGTTCTAACTCACCTTGTTTCGAGACAAAGAGTTGGCTAGTCCTAGACAAATGGTACTAGGTAAAGACTTGATCAAATCCGTTGATGGTTGACAATTTACCAAAAATTATAAGGTTTTCATTACACCTTATTCTTTGTGAATAAAGTATTGGCTATTCCAGAGTGTACGGCTAACTGGTAAAGAATTTATCAAATCCGTTGATAGCTGGTGATTTGCTAAAAATCATGAAGCCAATACAGATTGGTGTTTGTTGTTAATTGTTTTATTTCAGGTATGAAGATTGCAGGCAAACAAGTATTTAAAGAAAAATACTTAGAAGGTTTTGTTATCATCAAATCAAGACAAAGGTTCATGATTAAGAGTTCAAAGACTAAACTTAAGAAGATAATAACTGATGCTACAAAGATAAGTGAATGTTTAGAAGACACAAGAAGATCATAGTTTGAAGACAAAGATGATACTCATGATGTTTGAAGATTATCTTGTCAGAAAAAGATCTACATTTTAAGTGTTTGGCTACATTCAGTTGGATACAAATACAAATTACCAAGTTCAATCCAAGGATGAAGGAAAGACTGAAGACATGTATTTATAATACATCCAGTACAAGAGAAACAAGAAGACAACAAGTTATCATTTCTTGCTTAGGGGAGGATTGTTGGGAATTATTTGTTAAGTGTCAAGTACCGTTAGTGTATTCCAAGTACTGTTAGTGTTATGTAAGTACCGTTAGTATTAACGCGGTACATAGTAAGTACTGCTACTTATAAAGTAAGTATTGCTATGATGATTAGGACGAATATATCTTGGTATAAGATATGTCGTAGTTATAGTTAGAGTATATCTTATGTGATATACCTAAATAGTTAGAATATTGATAATATATCGTCTGTGATATAGTTATCTTTATAGAATATTCTAAGGTTTCTAGGATTCCTTACTCTATAAAAGGAACATGGGTACAATGTCTTTCATGTACCTCATTCAAGTCGATTAATAAGAGAATCGAATAGTTAAAAGTAATTCTGTTCTTCTGTGCTTTATAAGTTAGATTCCGCATAACTTATTTAGTGTTAGTAAGAGTGCTCAAAGTGTTTTAGTTTGATTACAAACTACTATACTAATTCTTAACATAATATAGATCCAACCAAAGGGATCAACAAGAATGAAAAGCTTGATAAAGAAGTGACACCCGTTTATTATCCGAAAGTTAATCCTCCAACTGTTTTTGTTCGGTCTAAAACGAGTTCTGAAATGCTTTTGCTACCAAGTGAGGAATTGTCTGATGACCCTCCTAAACCGAGTATCACACATCGATTTTTAAACGAGCTAAAAGATAACTTTGTCATACTTAAACGTGTTGTTAATTCCAAAATCACTGGAGGAAATTTTACATCACTTGTTCAGATTGAGGTCTAGAAAATTCTTCAAAACAATATTAACCTGATTATTAATCAAGTTGATGCTCGGATAAGCAATTTGGAAAACGCTTTTCTAAAAGAATTAGCCAACTTTGTTGAAGACTTTAAATCTTTGGCGAAGGAGGCTGACGAATCTCTTGATAAAATCAAAGGTTTGGAAAACGATCTTGAACGCCTCTCTAAAGCACCTGATAGTGTTGATAGTAATTCCGTTGGGTTAGATACATCTGTGTCGAATCACGAAACCCTCCAAACTGAGCTAGAACGTATGAAAGAGAAAATGGAATCTGTTGTCATTAAAAAGGACAAAGAATTTACTAATCTTTAGAATAAATTTGTCAAAAAATTTGATGAATGCAAATATGACAAAATTTCATATGATAAAGCCTACAATGAAATGCAACAAACTATCGCACGGTTGCAGGCTCAGTTAGGAGGGATTAAGGAAAAGAGTTTGGTCTCTTCAGGGTTATAGAGTGCCAGTGATGGAAATGATCAGAAGCTTAAGGCTAAGATTGCAGATTTAGAATCTGTTGTTGTTTCATATAAGCGTGTTGTTGAACAAAGTAAGTCTGTCTATCAGAAACTTATTGATAAAATATGTGAGAACTGTAAGTTAAAGGCCTTGTTAAAAGATAAGACTTCTAAGCCTAGCTCGATTGTGGACACGATGATCCAGAAACCAGCAACCTCGGGATCCACTCGTATTGCTGTAACACCGTTTCCCAAGGCTGCTGGAATGAAAGCTGATGTTATTGCCCCAAGAATTTTTCGCGTTAGACCTTCCTCTCAAACTAGGGTAGATATCTCTATGCCTAGCAACCAACGTAAAGCAAGCATTAGGACAAAACCGACCACTATCGCTCAACCACAAGTCATTGATTTAAAAAATGCTAATTCTAACAAGCGTGTGTCTTTTTCTATAGGAATGAACAACTACACTAAGAGCAGAAGGCCACAGCCTACGAGCAATACAAGGAATGATAGGGTCCCTTCTAGAAGTAGTCGTCCCAAGGCTAATAATGTGTAAGTAGAAGAACACCGTAGGAATTTACCGGTTTTTAATCATAACAGAACCTTAATTCGTCTGAATGTAATGACTTTAAACTTGCTATTCGGAATGAAAAATCTGAAGTTATTTTTGCTAAATGTAATAAATGTTTCTTTACTTTTAGTCATGATGTTTGTGGTTTGACTATGAATGGTTTGAATTATGGTGGTTACACTCGAATTGACAAGCTCTCAATCATTGAAAAACATAGCACTCCTAAGGCTAAAATGTATGTTCCAAAAAGTACGTACGTAGGGTCCACAGAAAGTCTTGCTAAGCATAATAACCCTAGATTCACCTCTAAATAGTTGCCTACTGGTAGAAATTTTGAATATAATGGCAAAATAATCGACATTAGTAGTTCCCATACTGACAGTGAAATGTCGGTATGTGATAAGGCTTAATTATCATCTAACCCTACAGGAACCTATTTCATCGGCTGCCAAAAAAATCTCTCTTATCATTGGCAGGCTGTTGAAATTTGTCTCTGGTGCATGGACTCGGCCTGTTCCAAACATATGACTGGGAATCGAAGCCTTCTCAAGAACTTTGTATGGAGTTTTATGGGAACTGTTTGATTTAGAAATGATCATGTTGCTGCAATTCTAGGCTATGGTGATCTTCATTGGGGAAATATAATCATCACCAGAGTATCTTTTGTTGATGGCTTGGGACACAATTTGTTCCCGGTTGGGCAATTCTGTGATTCAGATCTAGAGGTAGCCTTCAGAAGTCATACATGCTTTGTTAGGGATCTTGAAGGAATTGATCTGCTGAAAGGAAATCGTACCACCAACCTTTACACCATTGATCTTTTTCAAATTTCTGTTGCTTCTCCAATTTGTCTCATGGCCCGAGCCACTTCTACAAAGACATGGTTATGGCATCAAAGGTTATCTCATCTCAATTTTGATACCATCACCCAACTCGCGAAAGATGATCTCGTTACCGGTCTTCCAAAGTTCAAATATACAAAAGACCATCTTTGTCCTTCATGTGAGCAAGGTAAGAGCAAGAAGAAGCCTCACAAATCCTAACCTGTTCCAAACTCCACGAATAGGTTACATCTTCTACGTATTGATTTGTGTGGCCCAATGAGAATCAAAAGCATTAATGGAAAGCGGTACGTCCTAGTGATTGTGGATGATTATTCTCGTTACACATGGGTTCATTTTCTTTCTTCAAAAGATGAAGCCCCTGGTGTAATTATTAACTTCATGAAGAAAACATCAGTACTACTGCAAGCACCTGTCATTATTGTGAGAACGGATAACGGTACAGAATTCACCAATCAGCAACTGAAAGCCTATTTTGAAGAAGTTGGGATTTCTCATCAAACTTCGGTTGTTAGAACTCCAGAGTAGAATGGAGTTGTGGAAGGAGGAATCGTACGTTAGTTGAAGCTGCTCGGGCGATGCTTCTCTCCTCCAGTGTACCGTTATTTCTTTGGGTCGACGCTATAGCAAGTGTATGTTACACTCAAAACCGCTCCATTATTCACACCCGATTCAACAAAACACCCTATGAGATCATTAATGGAAGAAAACCGGATATTTCATTTCTACATGTCTTCGGTGCATTATGTTATCCGAATAATGATCGTGAAGATATCAGTAAACTTGAACCTAAAGGTGATACTGGGTTTTTCATTGGTTATTCTTCAACTGCTTGTGCTTACAGGGTTTATAATAGAAGGACAAGAAAGGTAATGGATACTATGAATGTTACCATTGATGAACTATCGGGTATGGCCTCTAAACATAGCTGTCACATCCCGAGCTTCAAGGTCAGACTTCTGGACACGTAAGTTCAGGACTCGCGCTTCTATTTGCACCGTCAGCAATCTCCTAGTTACAACCTTCGGAACGTGACTTGGAATTTTTATTTGGGCCAATTAATGATGAATATATGGAGGGTCCTTCGTCATTTGGTGTTCCTCAAAATGCCCCGGTTGCACCTGCTACGGTAGTTCCAGAACCACCAATTGCATCTACACCAACGACATCCGTTTTTGCACCATCTACGTTAACCTCAACCATATTGACTCCAAACATTCCAACCACTTCTCCGACTGTTGACGCAACTCAACAACATTCTCAGCAAATTCCTAATCATGTTCATCTTCAAAATGAAATAGTTGCTGAAAATGCAAACAATGCGATGCTCAACGAACATGAGTTTGTTAATCTATTTGCGGCTTCCACAAGTATCAGCTTTCAACACCATATGTGGATCCGTCAAGCTCGCATCAATTTTCTCATACACTTCCACATGAACATAAATGGACTAAGAATCATTCTTTGGTTCAAGTGATTGGCAATCCCTCACGACCAGTCTCAACACGAAATCAGTTGCGCACTGACGGTGATATGTGTATCTATGCACTATCAGTCAGTACAATGGAACCAGCAAGTGTTAAAGAAGCAATGACCGATGCATCATGGATTGATTCTATATAAGAAGAGCTCAGTCAATTCATCCGGCTTGATGTATAGGAGTTAGTACCACGCCCGAACAATATCGATCCCCTTACCCTGAAATGGTTATTCAAAAACAAGATGGATGAAGAGCAAACGGTCATTAGGAACAAGACTCAGTTAGTTGTGAGAGGTTATAAACAAAAGGAGGGAATTGATTTCGTAGAATCCTTCGCCCCAGTTGCTCGGATGGAAGCTATTAGGATTTTCTTGGCATACGCTGCACACAAATCGTTCACTGTGTATCAAATGGACGTGAAGACGGCTTTCTTGCATGGGCCGTTAAAAGAAGATGTGTACGTATGTCAACCTGAAGGTTTCATCAAGACCGAACATCCAAGCCATGTCTACAAGTTGAAAAAGGCAATTTATGGTTTGAAACAAGCACCGAGGGAATGGTACGACAAATTATCATCATTTCTTCTCCAAAATCACTTCAACAAAGGAACCATTGATCCAACGTTGTTTATCAAGCACTACGTCAACGACATCTTGGTGGCTCAGGTCTATGTAGATGATATTATATTTGGTTCTACTAACCTAAAATATTCCATATTATTTTCTAACCTTATGAAAAGTCGATTTGAAATGTCCATGATGGGGTAAATGATGTTTTTTCTTGGTCTCCAAGTTCACCAATCCCCCGTGGTATTTTCATAAATCAATCCAAGTATGTGCTTGAGATTCTAACGAAACTTGGTATGGAAAACTGTGATCCTATTGGTACTCCAATGAACACTAAACATAAGCTTGATTTGGATAAGAAAGGGACATTTGTAGACGCTACAAAATACCAAAGTATGATCGGGTCCCTTATGTACTTAACCTCAAGTAGACCGGACATTGTGCATGCTACTTGTTTATGTGCTCGGTACCAGGCTAAGCCAACCGAGAAGCACCTCAAGGAGGCTAAAAGGATCTTTCGTTATCTCCGGGAAACCATTCACATGGGTCTCTGGTATACGAAGGATTCTGGTTTTAATCTCACTGGTTTTTCAGATGCCGACCATGCAGGGTGGCATGATACATTCAAGAGTACTTCCGGTGGAGCCCAATTCTTAGGCGAGAAGCTAGTGAGATGGTCCTCAAGAAAACAAGATTGCACAGCGTTGTCCATCGCGGAAGCAGAATATGTGTCTCTATCCGTGTGTAGTGCTCAAGTCCTTTGGATGAGAACACAACTCACGGATTATAGCTTTCACTAAAACAAAGTTCCTATCTATTGTGATTCACAATCATCCATATCTATAGCCAAGACCAAGCACATTGTTGTCCGATTCCATTTCATAAAGGAGCATGTGGAAAGAGGAACGATCGAACTGTATTTTGTCAAGACGGACTACCAAGTAGCCGACATATTTACCAAAGCTCTTTCTCAAGACAGATTTGAATTCTTGGTTCGTCGACTTGGTATGTGTGATTTCCCTCCTGATGAACTTGCACATCTTGCACATTCTTAGTAATCTTGTATATATTTATCAGAAAATCAAAATACAAAAATATAAAACCTATAAAAAAATTTAAAAAAATTTAAAAAAAATGAGAAAATCTTTCAAAAATATCAAAAATATTCTTCTCCGACATGTCTCTCAGCATCGATAATATGGACGCACTTTGAAATGTCTCTCAATAACGACACGGATACGTACATAAAGTTCGAATGAGAGTTCAATGGTTTTCAAAACATGTCTTTTCTATTTTCTTCTCATAATGGATTATAGTCACATGTCAAACTATAACCCGGTCCCTAAATAAAGGAAAGTCTTTGACTTATCCTCAACAACGAGAAATTTGTTTTTCTCGGTCATAAGCTTATATCAAAACATTCAAAGTTTTAAGCTCATGAACACAACTTTTCTCGGACCATACTCCCCTATTTTAATTAAACTCTCTTTTCGAGGGGGAGTATAATGATTTCATAAACTTTGTTCCAAACTTTCATGCAACATTATTCTCTCCATGTTTCATCACTAGTTTCACAAAAATTTCAATCACATGCAATTTTTGAGGGGGAGAATAGTGATAAAATGTGTTCAAAATGTCTCTTCTTGGATAAGATCTTTGATATAAGTGCTTTCTCTTCCTAATATGTGCAAAAATCTTTCCTTTATGTTGCACTGTAGAAACTAGAAGAGGGGGGGTTGAATAGTTTCTCTTCGATTGGCAACCTAATTAAAATTACTTTCAATTTGGTTTGTATCAAAACTATCTTTTACTTGAAGCTAAGTTGCATAATGATTAGGTTCAATTCAAATGCACTAGCAAAGATAATAGGTAAGTGTAATGATAATGAAATAAGTAAAGAGTAAGGAAGGAGACAACCTAGTGGGAATACACCAAGATTTATAGTGGTTTGAGAACGAGGCTCTATCCTCGTTTCTACTCCACTCCTCGAGTACACCTACTCGAGATTTCCACTATATCCACAAGCTCCCTTCTTGGCGGAGAAAACCTTACATCGTCGCTTACATTATTTTCCGACACTAAGCTAAATGTCGAGACATAATCTTTAGCTAGGACCAATCTACACAACGTTGCCTACTTCACAATTTAACGACACAAGGCTAGATGTCGAGTTCTAATCCAAAGCTAGAACCAATCTTCACGACTCTTCACTTTGAAGCTAAGTGAGAACTTCACACAACACAACTACTAATCACTTTCAAGTTAAGTGAGAACTTACAAGACACAACCACATCACTTTATAGTTTAGTGAGAACTTCTAATCAATCTATTACAACTCAACTATACATATCCAAGTACACACATGTAGCTTGGATCTACACAACATAAATCCATGCAAACACATATGCAATGGATGTACACAACAAATCCAAGTATTCACAAATAACTTGGATGAACACAACTAGTCCAAGTATTCATAAATACAATGGATTAACATAAAACAAAAAGGGTATCATGATGAATATGACTAGCTCATGGATTCACCTTTATCACAACACTAGTGAGTGAGTGATCTTCTCTTTGGATAAGGTAAAGGAGGGGATCAAGAGGATAATCATATGTAAACATACTTAGCATATTAAGTGATCATTTACTAATGATTATGCTATAGAAAAGAGAAAGGGGCTGAGGAAAAACGTCCAGAGAGGCTTGTTGGAAAATGAGATTTGATCCAGTATTTAAAGGAGACAATGTACAACGGCTATCTGGGCGCGGTACCTTATCTAGCCCGGCGGTTCCTTATCGCTAGGGAACCGCCTAGCTACTTAAGGTTCCGCCCGTAGACTACGCTCCATTTTTTTCTATTAGTGGGGTAGGAATATCTGAGGTATTTTAAGCCTTCAAAGGATATTCTAATAGCATATGGAATATGCTATTTTCAAATTTACATTTTCCATTTTAATAAACATTTTCTAAAAAAGAAAGTTTATTAAAAAGTCTTTTGTCATATTAACAAAAGTGAGTTTTAAGGATAATCATTTTGATGATCACTAAGTATGATTAAGAAAGGTTAGTGATATGATTATTACCTTGATGATAGTGTTAGTTAAATAATTCGTTTTATGTTTTACACTAAATGTGTTGTATAGTTTGTTATGATCAAAACTAAGAAAGATTAGTTAACACTAATAATGTTTTTAGGCATCACTTGCATTAACAATCTCCCCATTTTTATTACGACAAACGCTAAACTCATTTACGTAGAAACACAAAATATCGATTTATTAACGAGTTTATCACTATCATTTCTCCCCCTTTGTCGTAGCAAAAAGGTTAGCACAAGTCTTTGAAGAAAACCGAACTTTGCTAGTAGCTCCCCCTTGGTGGTTGCTCCCCCTTGCTTCGGGCACCAAGTATATGAGCTAAGGTGACATGCTACACAAAGGTTAGTAGAAAGAAAAGAAACACCAATGTATATATGATCACTACCTACTAAGTAACTTGAGAGGGAGAGAGAGAAGAAATCTCAAATTAGAAGCAAGTATTTTGCTAAGTATGTCCAAAAAGGTAATTGATAAAATCAAACTTCAATCTAATGAAGATGATAAACTTGTCAAGGGGTTAAAGTTTAGAATTGATGGAATCACCCATAAGCAATTGTAAAAATTAACCATGATCAACTCAAAAGAGAACTAAGGAAATAACACACAAACAACACAAAGGTTACATAAAAGAAAAGACACAACAAGGTAGATAGTTAATAGGTGTATAAACACCCATCCTTTTACCACTTAATTCTGGCTAAAACAAGACCAAAACACGTATTTAATATCATTTGTTTGGAATTATGCGTGGTTTTTGTGTTTATTGTGTTTTCAGAGCCAACCGGATGAATATTAAAGAAAACATGGAATTGCACGGGTTTTATCAAGGAAAAAGACTAAAGACGAAGTCTATTGTCCAAGAGATGCAAAAGATTTGAAGTCAATGGGCCTATTTGAAGATTTATCGAAGAAAAGGACCAAAGACGGAAGATTTACATATGTCGAAGAAACTCCAGTCTATTGAACGAAGAAATTAAAAGACGAGTTGAATTTAATCGACGACAAATCCCGAATCAGAATCGAAAACGTCAACTTTTCTGAAAAGACAAGAAGACAAGAAGAAAGGGAGAAAGCCCACTCACCAACCAACCACTAGGACTATATATAGTTTCTCCCTTCACATTTTAGGAAAGGAGTTTTCATTTTTCTTTTCCCAGTTCCTTAGGGTCGTAGCTTCACCAACACCATTAGGGTGTTTGGTGATTTTTAATTTTCTTTCAATCTTGTAAGTGTTCAATCTTAACTCTTGTTACCGTTACATTAATCTTTCAATTCCATCTTTTCATTCATCTTGTTCTTCATCATCTTCTATTGCAAGTTCTTAAGTTTTTTATTTGATTCAAGTTTGATCTTAAAAAGTTGTTGATTTAGTGTTTTTATTGTTGGGATTTGTTTCTTATGGTATTTAAATGATTATTGGTTAGTTTGGTAAAACCTTTTTGAGTATTTAAGTCGATTTGGATTAAAATTCGTATGCCCTGTTTTGTCGTTGCTGTTACTGTTCTTCAGCCCAGGAACTTTCCGCATAGACGAATTCCTATTTCCCTTATTCGGAATTTTGGATATTCCGCATAGCCAGCTGCTTCATTTCCTTACTCGGAATATTTTATATATTCCGAGTAGAACTTATCTTTCCGAATAGGCATATTTTTCCGAATAGAGCATTTTCCCGATTAGGCATGTTTTTCCGCTTAGAAGGGTTATTCCGCATAGAACACTTTTTCCGAATAAGCCCATTTTCCGCATAATCAAAAGATATTCCGAATTGAACCCTTTTTTCCGAATAGGGACATTTTTCCGCATAGGTGTGTTTTTCCGAATAGACTAATTTTTCCGCGTGACTTATTTTCCGTTTGGAGCACATTATTCCGAATAGAGAACATTCCGCTTAGAGCCAATTTATTCCGAATAGACAACATTCCGCATAGGGTAATTTTTCAGTTGCTGTTTTGTTTAAATTCAAGTGTTGCCTTTTAATTGTTGATTGTTTAAGTGTATATCTTTATCTTTTTATTCGGTTCTCTTTTTAATAGAATAGAAAACCAAACTCCTTTTTGTCACCAAGAACAAACATTCCACTTTAAACTGAGATCAATTCGAGAGGATTCCGAGAATTATTTTGAACTCATTGCAAAAACCTAGTATCAAATGGCGCCGCTGCCGGCTCTTCTCGTTAAGATCAAAAGTTTTTTGTGAGAACTTGGATTTTGGGATCCGTTCCCTGTGAACGTTACTTTTTCATAAAATGTTTTCAAAAAATACTAACAAAATATAAAATTTTCAAAAATACAAAAAAATTAAAAAACATAAAAACCAAAAATATTTTTGCTTTGCTTTTCTTTGTTCGTTCTTTTGCAGGTGTATGCGCACTCGATCCACGTCATATCAAGAGCCCGAGCCTCTCGATCAATTAGACATGGCCGGTGTACCACCTCAAAACAATAATAACAACAACAACCCGCCTTTCAACAACATGAACAATAACAACAACAATGAGCCCCTTCCGGATAATCGCCCGATGATTGAATTGCTGCAAGCTCATGTAGATGGCAACACGGATCCAATTGTCATACCTCCAATTGCCGCCAACAACTTTGAGCTAAAATCAGGCTTTATCCAGATGGTCTCCGCTCAACCATTCTTGGGACGCACCATTGATGATCCTCACGACCATATCAAGAGATTCTTGCAACTCACCAACACGGTCAAATTCAATGGTGTTCCACAAGAGGTTATAAGGTTACAACTTTTTCCCTTTTCTTTAGAGGGACAAGCCCGGCATTGGCTTGCTAAGGAACCGCCACAGAGTATTCTCTCGTGGACGGATTTGGAAACTAAGTTCATCAATTACTTTTTTCCACCCTCTCGTACTACCGCTTTGCGGAATGAGATCATAAATTTTGAACAAAAGTACGATGAGTCGTTCAGTGAATCTTGGGATCGTTTTAAAGATCTTTTAAGAAAATGCCCACAACATGGTTTTACCAAAGTACATCAAATTAATACTTTTTACAATGGTTTAAGCATGAGTGACCAAGATTCACTGAACAGCGCCTCGGGGGGTAATCTATTGGCTAAGACTTCCAATGCTGCTTGGGACATCATTGAGAATAAATCTCGTGTGCAAACCAAGAGTGTTCGGACCAATGTCGCTAGTGCTAGCACTAATGACAGCGACAAGCGATTGGACAAAATCACTACGCTTCTTGAATCGCTTGTCACCCACACCGTCAGCAACAACAACAGCAACAACGCCAAAAACGCTCAAGTGAACGATGTTAGCCAACCTTGTGAGATATGCGGTGGTCCTCATTCTTACACAACTTGTACCGCCACCCAAGACTACCCTACTGAGAATGTGAATGCGGCATATGGCACCTATCCTCAACCTGCTTATCAAGCGAGACCTCAAGGTGACCATAACTTGCTTAGCTACCGCAGCAACAACTATCTTTCACCACCTGGTTTCCCTCCTACCAACCCAAACCAACAACAAAATCTCAATCGCTCTCCTCAACAACAACAACAACCTCGACAACCATACATACCTCCTCACAAGCAGCAACAACCACCTCAACGAAACAACCAAGTCTACCAACAACCTGCTTACCAACCACCTGCATACAATGCTCCTCCCAACCAACCCACCGCTCTTCACCAAGAAGTGGAAACTTATATGAGGACTAACGATGCGATAGTGGGAAATCTTCAGAGAGAGGTGCTCAACCTGAAAGCAGACTTGGTCAAGCAAGGAAACGATTTGAGAGCCGACATGAGAGACACGTTGGATAGCCAAACCAATGATCTGAGGAACATGATGGCTAGTTTCTTCCAAGGTAATCAACCCTCTCCTTCGGGTACTCTTCCGAGTAATACCGTTGCGAATCCAAGAGGGGAGATGAAAGCAATCACCACTCGAAGTGGCAAAGGTACCAAGGAACCCGAGCTTCCTATACCTCCACCGGTGGTTGTGACTAAGGAGAACGAGTCACCTGCTCCTATTCCTCATCCTTATCCTTCCCCAATTTCTCCACCTCTTCCTTCTACCCCTCCTCCACCCAAGGATGTGAATGATCCTATTCTCCCAAAGCCTTCCTCTTCTTCCAATATACCTTATCCATCTAGGTTGAGGAAAGAGAAGCAACAGAGCAAGGATGATATTCAGGTTTCTAACTTTCTTAAAATGTTTAAACAACTGAATTTCAATATCTCCTTCGCTGAGGCTCTCGCTCACATGCCCAAATACGCGAAAATGTTTAAAGACCTTCTGAGCGACAAGGAAAAGCTCCTCGATATTGCCAACACCCAACTTAATGAGAATTGCTCTGCAGTGCTCTTAAGGAAATTGCCAACTAAGCTTGGTGATCCGGGTCGTTTCCTTATCCCTTGCAATTTCCCGGGAGTAGAGAATTGCATGGCCCTAGCCGATCTAGGTGCCAGTATTAATCTCATGCCTTGAAGTGTTTGGAAGCAATTATCTCTCCCAGAGCTAGTCCCCACCAAAATGACTTTGGAATTAGCTAACCGTACGGTTGCTTATCCAGTGGGGATAGCCGAAGACGTCATTGTAGGAGTCGACAAATTCACCTTCCCTGCTGATTTTGTTGTCGTCGACTATGAGATGGACCCCCGTGTACCACTGATTGTTTGACGTCCATTCTTGAGGACCGGTCGCACTCTCATTGATGTTGAAGCCGGTGAGCTTATCATGAGAGTGGGTGACGATAAAGTAGTCTTCAACATGGGAAAGTTGTCTAAACAGCCTTATTCATATGAGAGCGTTAATTGTATTGACGTTCTTGATGAGGCTTGTGAAGAACACTTTAATGATGCTTGCAAAAGTATTCCTACCTCTCTTCCCAATGTTGAGACCGTGTCCTCTATTGATTCATCGTTGTCTCTATTTGGAGATAGTGATTTATTTTGGAACAATCTTGAAGATACCATGGGAGATGCGAATTTAGCTACTAATGATTCTCCTATCGATGGGGATGAAGACATGAATTTCTTTGACAATCTTCTCAACGAAGACAAACCTTCGCCTCCATCTCCCACGGTCATTGCTATCGATACTCCGACTTCGAATACGCCTCCCGTCGAAAATCCTCCGGATTTAGAGCTTAAGGAGTTGCCGCCCCATCTTGAATATGTATTCCTTGACGAAGAGAAGAAGTCGCCAGTCATCATTGCTAAGGATTTGAAGGATGAAGAGAAAGCCCGACTTGTCGCTGTGTTGAAAGATCATAAGAAGGCTATTGCTTGGAAAATTTCGGATATTCGTGGAATTGATCCTCACTTCTGCACGCACAAAATTCTCATGGAGGACGACTTTAAGCCCACAATTCAAAGCCAACGAAGGGTGAATCCAAAAATACATGAAGTCATCAAAACAGAGGTTATCAAACTTCTTGATGCGGGTATGATTTACCCTATTTCGGATTCACCATGGGTTAGTCCAATCCATTGTGTGCCCAAGAAAGGCGGAATAACCGTTGTTCCCAATGAACACAACGAGTTGATTCCCACTCGTCTCGTTACTGGGTGGAGAGTTTGTATAGACTACCGCAAACTCAATGATGCCACGAGAAAGGATCATTTCCCTCTACCTTTTATGGACCAAATGCTTGAACGATTAGCGGGTAATGAATATTACTGCTTTCTTGATGGTTTCTCGGGTTATTTCCAAATACCCATTGATCCCCAAGATCAAGTGAAGACTACATTCACTTGTCCCTATGGCACTTTTGCTTACAAAAGAATGCCTTTTCGCTTATGTAATGCGCCCGGAACTTTCCAAAGGTGCATGTTAGCTATCTTCCATGACATGGTTGAACAAACCATGGAAGTCTTCATGGATGATTTCTCGGTCTTCGGGGATTCTTTCTCTTCTTGCCTTGCCAATTTGGAACGTATGCTTAAGCGGTGCGAAGACACTCGCCTAGTTCTGAATTGGGAAAAATGCCATTTTATGGTAAAAGAAGGCATCGTGCTTGGACATAAGTTCTCGAAAGCCGGTCTTGAAGTAGACCGTGCTAAAGTCGATGTTATCGCAAAGTTGCCTCCACCTTCAACCGTGAAGGGTGTGAGAAGTTTCCTGGGTCATGCGGGCTTCTACCGTCGATTCATCAAAGATTTTTCTCAAATCGCTCGCCCGATGACCCACCTCTTGGAAAAAGATACTCCTTTTATCTTCTCCAAAGAGTGTCTTGAAGCCTTCAACTCGCTTAAGGATAAGCTAACTAAGGCACCCGTCTTGGTTACCCCTAATTGGGAGCTTCCCTTTGAGTTGATGTGCGATGCTAGTGATTTTGCTATTGGAGCGGTTCTTGGACAAAGAGTGAACAAACACTTCCAACCGATCCATTACGCTAGCAAGACAATGACGGGGGCACAATTGCATTATACGACAACCGAAAAAGAGCTTTTAGCTGTTGTGTATGCTTTTGAAAAATTTCGCCCCTATCTTGTCCTTTCCACCACCATTGTGTATACCGATCATTCCGCGCTAAAGTACTTGTTGACAAAGCAAGATTCCAAACCAAGACTTCTTCGCTGGGTTTTGCTGCTCCAGGAATTTAAAATCGAAATTCGCGATAAAAAAGGAGCAGAAAACCTAGCCGCGGATCATCTTAGCAGACTTGAGGATCCTTACCAATGGGATCATCCGAACAAAGAAATCAATGATTCTTTTCCCTTGGAGACCTTAATGTCTATAAATTCGAAATCTGATGAAACCCCGTGGTTTGCGGACTTTGCGAACTACTTGGCGGGTGGAATTCTTACAGGAAGGGTTGACGTCCCAACAAAAGAAAAAGTTCTTCACCGACATTAAGACTTACTTTTGGGACGACCCTTACCTATTCAAACAATGTGCCGACCTGATTATTCGCCGATGTGTTGATGGACCGGCAGCTTCGAAAATCCTTGATGCTTGCCATAAAGGACCCACCGGTGGTCACTTTGGTCCCAACTACACCGCCAAAAAAGTGTTTGATTCGGGATTTTATTGGCCCACCATCTATCGTGACGCTCACGATATGGTTAAACGATGTGATGCTTGCCAAAAATAAGGCAAGATCACACATAAAGACGAGATGCCTCAGAATTTCATTCAAGAATGTGAAATCTTTGATGTTTAGGGTATCGACTTTATGGGGCCATTCCCTTCTTCTAAAGGAAACAAATACATCCTTGTAGCCGTTGACTACGTTTCAAAGTGGGTTGAAGCCAAAGCTTTACCCACTAATGACGCGAGGGTGGTTTGTAACTTTTTGAAAGCTTTATTCGCTAGATTCGGTGTGCCTCGTGCCATTATTAGTGATCGTGGGACTCATTTCTGCAATGACCAATTCGTAAGAGTCGTGGCTAAGTACGGTGTAAATCATCGTCTTTCCACAGCCTACCACCCACAAACTAATGGCCAGGCTGAAATATCCAACCGAGGACTAAAGCGAATTCTGGAAAGAACCGTGGGAGAGCATCGTGCCGCATGGGCTGATAAACTTGATGATGCTTTGTGGGCTTTCTGTACTACTTACAAGACCCCGATCGGCTGTACGCCTTATCGTCTTGTGTACGGGAAAGCGTGCCACCTCCCCATTGAGTTGGAGCACAAGGCTTATTGGGCCTTGAAGTGGGCTAATTTTGATATCAACAAAGCCGGTGACCTACGCAAGATCCAACTCAATGAGCTCAATGAACTCCGTAATGAGGCTTATGAAAATTCTTTAATCTATAAGGAAAGGACTAAGCTCATTCACGACTCTAAGATTAAGAACCGAGAGTTCCATGTTGGAGACAAAGTCTTACTTTTTAACTCTCGGTTGAAAATCTTTTCGGGCAAGCTCAAATCTCATTGGTCCGGCCCATTCACCATTGCCAAAAATTTTCCATATGGTACTCTCGAGCTCGCTCAACCTAATGGACCTAATTTTAAGGTGAATGGCCAACGAGTAAAGTTGTACTTTGGTGAGGACACCTCTCAGGAGGTCATTCCATCCCTCACCACGTTCCCCATGAACTAATTTTGGGTCGAGTCAGGCTCGTGACTCGGTTATCAAAAACAAGCGCTCCTCGGGAGGCAGCCCGAGTATCTATCCCTTTAACCCCCTAAGTGTAGGGGAGGACCTATTTTGGTCGTTTATGTTTGTATGGTGATGTAATTACAGGGATCACTGCAATCTTGGAAATCTCTGAAGAACCGTGCTCCCGTGTTATCCGAAATCCAGTTCTATCTCTCAACTATCGTGATTCAATTTTCTTCATACTCACATTTGAAATTGATCACTTTAGTCGTCTCTTCCTTAACTTGCGTTAACCAACGTGCACAATGTCATAAGTGTAGGGGAAACTTTTCCCACATGCTTAAACATTGAGGACAATGTTTATCTTAAGTGTAGGGGGGACTTCTATCGAAGTTTTAAGTGGACTTTTCCATGAAAATGCCTTCATTTAACCAGAAAATCCTATTTTTCAACATTTTTCAAATTTTTTATTAACTTTGGTCATTTAGTTGTAGTTTTTAAATTTTTATCGTTGCTTTCATTTGTATATACCCGCAATAAAGTCAAAAATATTAATAAAGTGGTGTAGCTAGTTTAGAAATCTTTGACATATTAGGCCCGTTGCGTTTATTTTGACTCAACCCGAATAGACTTATCTAAGTTTATTCTAGCTAGTATCCTTAACCATGTAGACCTTAATTGGTTTATTAGGCTAAGTATCCACGAGTCTCATTACTTGAGATTTTAAATTGTGGAGAACGAGAAATGATAGAGTCAATTATAAGTCGGTATTCTTGCACAAGCTCACTTGGTGTAATTATTTGCCTATTCTCCCATCACTTGCTAATAATTTATCTGCAATAAGTAAGGTCGTACGATTTGAAAGGTTACTTAGCTTCTAGCCCAAGATCGTTTAAAAGTTGCTCGGTAATGATAAGAGTTCATAGCCAAGGCATAACTTATGAAGCGGGGCGCGAAGATTGGCGAGTCCGAAAAGGCCCTGACAAGGCATGAGGATTCAATTTTATTGCTGAATATCCAAAGTGATGTGAAAAGCATTATTCCTAAAATCAATATGAAGGATCAAGACTCACGACGAAAAGCAATCAACTCCCATAAAGATCATGGAGAAGTCTATCCGAAAAGACCCTAACAAGGTATGAGGATAAATAGATCCAAGTCCGAAAAGGAGGCGGATCGTTGTATCTCAAAATCCCAATTAGAGATTGAAGAAATAATCATGAAGTCGTGGTCAACAAAGTTGGATTACCCCTCAAAAGTCTCCAAGTGAAGAAACTCTATTATGATGAGAAGACCATTATCTCAAGAACGTCTCTCGATGATATGAAGTATGAAGTACATGCCTAATATCGGCCCGAGAAAGGTCTCAAATCGTGAACCGAGTTATGCCAAGATATGAACTTTTTGATATCCCGAGAAGCAGTTTTAAGAGATTTTGTCCTTTAGCTAACTATTGATCAAATCGTCCTACTTTGCTTTCAGCCTAAATAAACTATCGAAATAAGTCCAAAAATGCATCTTCATGATCATTCTAAGACAAAAATAAAATATAAGAGATACACCTAGGAATAAGGGAGTTTAAGCATTTAATTAAGCCATGTGTGTAAGTGTTTGAATTGCTAACTTATAATAACAATGATCTCGTTTTTAAGCTTAGTTTGGGGAACGTGAAACTTGAGGGTGATAAATCTTCGCAGCACAAAAGCCCTAATGTAAGTCATTGATCTCTTTGCAAGTTATTTCCATGTAGCTATTTTCAAGTGAAAAATGGTTTTCTATCCTTTTAAGTTTTAATTTCTTTTAGTACTTTAATTTTTGTTTAGTAGTATTTTAATAAGGCCAAGGTTGATTAATTATGAGAAAAATGTAAAATTGCTTTATCACTAAACATTGCATGAGGGCATGGCAATGGTTAAGTGTAGGGGATTTGATAGGTGTATAAACACCCATCCTTTTACCACTTAATTCTGGCTAAAACAAGACCAAAACACGTATTTAATATCATTTGTTTGGAATTATGCGTGGTTTTTGTGTTTATTGTGTTTTCAGAGCCAACCGGATGAATATTAAAGAAAACATGGAATTGCACGGGTTTTATCAAGGAAAAAGACTAAAGACGAAGTCTATTGTCCAAGAGATGCAAAAGATTTGAAGTCAATGGGCCTATTTGAAGATTTATCGAAGAAAAGGACCAAAGACGGAAGATTTACATATGTCGAAGAAACTCCAGTCTATTGAACGAAGAAATTAAAAGACGAGTTGAATTTAATCGACGACAAATCCCGAATCAGAATCGAAAACGTCAACTTTTCTGAAAAGACAAGAAGACAAGAAGAAAGGGAGAAAGCCCACTCACCAACCAACCACTAGGACTATATATAGTTTCTCCCTTCACATTTTAGGAAAGGAGTTTTCATTTTTCTTTTCCCAGTTCCTTAGGGTCGTAGCTTCACCAACACCATTAGGGTGTTTGGTGATTTTTAATTTTCTTTCAATCTTGTAAGTGTTTAATCTTAACTCTTGTTACCTTTACATTAATCTTTCAATTCCATCTTTTCATTCATCTTGTTCTTCATCATCTTCTATTGCAAGTTCTTAAGTTTTTTATTTGATTCAAGTTTGATCTTAAAAAGTTGTTGATTTAGTGTTTTTATTGTTGGGATTTGTTTCTTATGGTATTTAAATGATTATTGGTTAGTTTGGTAAAACCTTTTTGAGTATTTAAGTCGATTTGGATTAAAATTCGTATGCCCTGTTTTGTCGTTGCTGTTACTGTTCTTCAGCCCAGGAACTTTCCGCATAGACGAATTCCTATTTCCCTTATTCGGAATTTTGGATATTCCGCATAGCCAGCTGCTTCATTTCCTTACTCGGAATATTTTCTATATTCCGAGTAGAACTTATCTTTCCGAATAGGCATATTTTTTCGAATAGAGCATTTTTCCGATTAGGCATGTTTTTCCGCTTAGAAGGGTTATTCCGCATAGAACACTTTTTCCGAATAAGCCCATTTTTCCGCATAAGCAAAAGATATTCCGAATTGAACCCTTTTTTCCGAATAGGGACATTTTTCTGCATAGGTGTGTTTTTCCGAATAGACTAATTTTTCCGCGTGACTTATTTTCCGTTTGGAGCACATTATTCCGAATAGAGAACATTCCGCTTAGAGCCAATTTATTCCGAATAGACAACATTCCGCATAGGGTAATTTTTCAGTTGTTGTTTTGTTTAAATTCAAGTGTTGCCTTTTAATTGTTGATTGTTTTAAGTGTATATCTTTATCTTTTTATTCAATTCTCTTTTTAATAGAATAGAAAACCAAACTCCTTTTTGTCACCAAGAACAAACATTCCACTTTAAACTGAGATCAATTCGAGAGGATTCCGAGAATTATTTTGAACTCATTGCAAAAACCTAGTATCAATAGTCATACACACAATATGAGTATCTAAAGCAAAAAAAATATGGAAAATAAACCACAAAGCATAAGCTATTCTAATAGTGATAATTTTCCAAGATTGATTAAAAAAATAAAAGACTCTAAAACAACTTAAGTAATAAAGAATCTAAGAGTAGTTAGTCCTTTAGTTGTAAAAATAAGACGACGATGCATCATTCGAAGTTTTGTCCACCGGAACGAAAACTTGGAGAGGAGGTCGAGTGAGGAGGAATTCAAGGAAATTTAACTTCTCATATACATGAGCAAGTTCAATTTGTTGAAATCGACAACAAGCACACGAGGATCCATGATGCAACACAAAAACGGTTGATGGGGGTAGGGCATCAAACCTAGGGTTTGGTGGTGGTGGGGTATGCCTTGTGAGGTTTGGGAAGGTTGAAAGGTCATTGAGTTGAGGGGTGTTGAAGGATTGTGGTGGTGGGGGAACATTTTCTTTTGCTCCTGTGATGGGGTTAATGGTATAAGTCTCATTCCAATACTTGATTGGAGAGAAGCTAGGGTTTTTGGGTGGTTTGGAAGAAGATGGTTCATTCTTCTTAATCCAAATAGGTCAAACCGAGATTTTCGGTTTCTTTGAAAGCTTGGATGAGGAAGCTTTGGGTAAGTGGGGTTGTGACAAAGAAATGTCAAGGTTATGAATGGAGGAGTTAGGCATTGTGAAGGTGTGAGAATGAAATATCAAGGTTGGGAAGGTGTGAGAATGAAATCTCAAGGTTGGAGATGTGTGAGAATGAATTCTCAAGGTTGGGAAGGTGTGAGAATGAAATCTCAAGGTTGGGGTATAAGTAGAATGTAATTAAGGTAAGAATTTGAATACAAAATGTGAAGTGTCAAGGAATGTTTAGCCAAATTGAGTAAACAAGGAATCTTGACAGGGAATAAGGCTTTAAAAAAAATTTGACCAAAAACGAGTCAAAATCTAGTTGCTGTCTGCGGTACCTTATAGGGACCGGCGGTTCCTAATCACTTAAGGAACCGCGGGACTTTAAGGAGCCGCTTGCAGTGGACTTGAAACCAAGTTTTTCCAGGGTTTTGAGAAAAACTAAGACTTTTTCAAAAAGTTGCAAATCTTGGAATTTTACCTCTATTAGCACTAAATTATGCTAGGGTTGCATAAAAGCAACACATTCACAAAGAATGTCTTGACAAAGGGTGACAAAATATTTAGATATCATTTTGAACCAATTTTAGTCAAGTTTTTAGAGGTTGTGATAGATTTAGGTTCAATTTTAATTTCAAATTAAAGTTGATTAATGTGCACATAAGGATAGAAACACATAAAGACAAATCCATAGATCAACTTCATGAAACACTCATGAAGGAAGCAAATACAATGACAAATGAAAAGAAAAACAACTAACTAATACAAAGCTATCTTAACATTAAATCTAGATGAGTAGTCTTCTTTGGCTTGGTTTTGTTGAAAAACATTTATTTAGAAAACTCATCATTCATCTCCTAGGAGGAGGCATGGAGAACAAGGCAAGCAAGAACTCTTGCAACCTCCTATGTAGTCCAAACATTTCCATCCTAAGGTCATGGATGATGTAGTGGTTGTAGAGGCAACATGGACAATTAGGACCATGAGTCTCTTGAAACCCATAGTAAGGATCACCCAAGAGGAGGGAAAGTGGGACACCTAAAATTGGAATGTTTGAGTGTGATGGAGGTGGAGGAGGCATGTTCTCCAAGGGTGATGTGGGTGAGTGTGGAGGCAAGTTCTCCAAAGGAGAAATGGGTGAGTGTGGAGGTATGTTCTCCAAGGTTGGTGAAATGGGTGAGTTTGGAGGGGTAAATGGTGAAGTCACCAAGGTGTCATCAAAGTCATTCACAAAAGGAATGCTTTGGATTGGTTGTGGTTGTGTATTCACATCCAAGGGTGCACTTGGAGTGAAGGGTGAAGAGAGCTCATTCATTCTTGAGTGGAATGAAGAGGAGGTAGAACCAATAGAGTGGTTAGTACCATGGGTGGAGGTTGTCTTACATGGTGCAAGGGGTGGTGAAGGTGATGAGGAAATGAGGATTGGAACCATCTCGTTTTTGGGTGTGTGAAAGGGTGAGGAGTTAGGCTTGGGTACCTTAATCCTAATCTTAAAGTGTTTTCCTTGGGGTGGAGGTTTTGGAAGTGTTTGAGGTTTTTGTAGAAACTATGGTTGACAAAGGTGGTTTAAGGATTAGGGAAGGATGTTTTGATGTGTGAAGAACATGACTAACAAGGTGGGTTTAAATGGGTGAGGGGATGATCCAAACTAGTAATGGGTTAAAATCATTTTAGGTGAATAATGAATTTAGGTAACCTAGTCTAGGAAATGTGCAGGTTTTTGCAAAGAATCATGCAATGTTTACATAGATTGAAGAAAATAGTGTAAAGCAAAAGATTATGTCGGACACAGTGGCCGGCGGTTCCTTATCGATAAGGAGCCGCTGGTCGATATGGAACCGCGACCAGAGGTGTTTCAAAAATTTCACATCCCAAATTTTGGTTAACCCAGATTTTTACCAAAGGATTCACAAGCCAAAGTTAACTACTGACCAAAATCTAAGAAGCTAACTATCATAAAGGATGAACAAAGCTATGTGAATCACAAACATGATGGCATAAGCAACATTTAGGATTGAAATAAATAGTAATCCAAACATGTAGCATAAGTTAATACACAACCAAACCAAAGTAATAATAAGCAAATGTTTTAAACATCACAAGACAAGTAAACTTTGACACAATTCAAAGTCTTCACCTCCTTTTCTTGCCTAATCCCTTGATCATTTTTCCCAAGAACTTGAATCCCTTCCTTGACTCAACCCGATGTTCATGCAATTCACCTCGAGTTCTAAGATTTTCACGGTAGAGATGCTCCATGTTGAGATCTTCCGGTACTTCACTAGAGGAGTAATGAGGTGGGGGAGCTAAGTCTTCAAGTCCATCCACGAATGAGTTTGAGGATGGGTGGGAATTACTCGAAGAGTTGAAGTGAGAACTAGTACCTATGCCATCACCATCACTTGTTGGCATATAGGTGTCCTCATCATCCGTCTCTTGATGGTCGGATTTTCGCGAACCTCGATCACTTCTTGGCTTTCTTGCATATACCTCTTGAATAGGCAACATAACCCGATGAACCGGGTGAAAGCGAGAAAGATCGAGGTGGGTCAAGTCATGAGCAACCCTTTTGAAAAGGCGATTAAGAAGCATAGCATAGGAAAGGTTTGTTTTGGGCTTTGAAAGGGCATAATTTATTCGTCGAGCGATATAGAATGCCAAATTGTACTTGGTGGATGTAAAGATGCAACTCAACATATGCTCCATACAAGCCGGGATATGATCTCGGTTTCCACCAAGACAAAAGACATTCTCCCTAAGGATATTTGCCCATTGGACCATAAAATCCTTAAGGTCGCTAGAGAGCACTTCATATCGATTCACATTTCGCACATTTGAACGAAGGCTTCTCACAACGTTTCCATCACGCTCTTTCGAAATGATGTCAAGAATAAACTCTAGATCAATTTCGGTGAGGTCATTTGGAGGTTTATCGTAGGATTCCAAGAGAGCATCAAGTCTCCATTAATCCGTAAAACGACAAGTGCCTTCATATGGCACACAAAGAATTTCACCAAAGTTTTCGAGGGAGTATTGAATCAATTGATCATTCAACACGAATCGAATGAAGATTTATCCATTGTATTCAAGCATGGAGTAGGTGCTAAAGAATTCAAGAAGAAACAAGGGGTAAATATCTTCTTCTATGTTGAGCAAGCAATCAAACCCCGAAAGCTCAAACATAGATTGGATATAGTCATAACCCGTTATTCCCTCGTCAACGACCCTACCCTCATGGAAACAACGAGTAGAAAAGGATGGAAATGAGTTTCGAAGTTGAGTGGAAGCATAGGTTTGGGAAAGGTTTGGCATGTATTGTCTAGTGAATTGATGATCCTTTTAATATTGAGAAGGCATGATTAGTACCTAATATAAACATAAGACAATATTTTTCCAATTAATCATATGAAAAATAAACTTAAAGCTCAAAAATATGAGAATGTGTTATATCAATTTCTTGACAAACAAAGGATTGAATCCATAACATTCTCATGTCCACAATATGTCTATTCCATTATTAACCAAAAACATATGACCTATGTTGGATCAACAATGGACTAGAACATTGGTTTTTCAAAACAATGTTTTTAGGTAAGCATTAACAATGCAACTACCTATTTGTTCATGGGTTCATCTCAATTCCATCTTTTAACCAAAAACATTTAGTCAAAATTCAGATTTGTTCTACAAGTGGGTTTTAGTGAAATCTCAATGTATATGAACCTAAGGAATCATAGTAAAGTAACCATGTCAACCAATATTCTTATTAAGGTTCTAATTCAATTTCAATTTTAAAAATCCCCAATTATGAAAGGATGAGCCCTAGAACAAATAGATGAAATTGAAAGAAAGTACTTACGATTAATTGATGTTTGATAAAGGATGAGTGAAACCCACAACTTGGAATCAATTGATTGATTGAAGGTTTTTGAAGCTTCAACAATGGTGGAAAAGATGAAAAACGTCGGCTGTGTGTTTTTGTGAGAGAGAGGGTTTGGTTTGAAAAAGGTTATTTTATTAAAACTGGCGCTCTGACAAACTTTACTGCCCGCGGTTCCTTATCGATAAAGAACCGCGGGTTTGAACTGCCAGAGATAAAGAACCGCCTACAGAGGCTGGTTTTTATCAATGAAAACGCCAAATTTTAAAAACCAAGTTTTTCTAAAATACTTAAAATTATATCATGAACCTTTTAGAATAACATTGGATCATCATAACAGTAAGCAATATGCTTTAATGAAGGATTACGAGTTGAATCGAGATCGAGAAGAACCAAAATGGACAAACGACTACTCGTAGCAAAACAGCAAAGTGGAGAGAAGTCAAGGGAAGTGAATCAAGACTAGGACTAATTCTCAAGGGATTAATGACAATCTTCAAATAGTGGTAACGAAGAGCTTGTGTCATATATAGTGGTTTAAGACGTGCCTTTACGGTGAAGTGTTAAACGGCTTTGGTAATGAATAAACACAAAGCAAATATTGATGTGTAGACTAAGATCACTTTCAATAATAGCCTTAGTCTAGACCAAAGTATGAGCAAGGTATTGATTCACTTTCTCTCCCACAAAGGGCCTACTAATCATATGAGTGCAAACCATGGATATCATGCTTGATACTTTAAGCTACTACTAACTCACTCTACATCACCATAGTGAGTCAAGTATCCAAGCAATGAAGGTTTGAGAGGATAAAGGAAAGCAATCACAAATTACAAGCAAATGTCAAGGCAAGGATGCCAAGAACAAGCACATAGTCAAGTAATGATCAAAAGATTGATCAAAGGGCGTGTGGAAGAACGAAAACGTACCTTGGCCACAAAAAGCATTCCAATCCATCAATGCAAGCCCCAAGAGTGACTATGATGAATACTAGGTCTTCAATGACTAGAATCGTTCCCAATCATCTTGATGTCATCATTCAAGGATGTTGAAGATCAATGAAGATGAATCTTCTACAAGTGCAAGTGACTCAATTCACAACCAATTAAATGATTGATTTTCATGAGTACCTACACAAAGCAAGATATCAAACTAGTAGATACATTTCAAAGGTAGGTCTAAAATGTATAAATGCTACTAATGCAATATGATCAATTAAAAGACCTATTTTCCAAGAAGAAATAGTTTAGACCAAAGAGAAACTTTAGTACAACTTAAACTTCTAATTTGAGGATACAATGGATCGATCCAAGTTTCAAAGTACAATATACTTCAAAGATCTTGAGTAACCATCGCTCTGATACCAATTGTAGAAACTAGAAAGGGGGGTTGAATAGTTTCTCTTCGATTGGCAACCTAATTAAAATTACTTTCAATTTGGTTTGTATCAAAACTATCTTTTACTTGAAGCTAAGTTGCATAATGATTAGGTTCAATTCAAATGCACTAGCAAAGATAATAGGTAAGTGTAATGATAATGAAATAAGTAAAGAGTAAGGAAGGAGACAACCTAGTGGGAAGACACCAAGATTTATAGTGGTTCGACAACGAGGCTCTATCCTCGTTTCTACTCCACTCCTCGAGTACACCTACTCGATATTTCCACTATATCCACAAGCTCCCTTCTTGGCGGAGAAAACCTTACATCGTCGCTTACATTATTTTCTGACACTAAGCTAAATGTCGAGACCTAATCTTTAGCTAGGACCAATCTACACAACGTTGCCTACTTCACAATTTAACGACATAAGGCTAGATGTCGAGTTCTAATCCAAAGCTAGAACCAATCTTCACGACTCTTCACTTTGAAGCTAAGTGAGAACTTCACACAACACAACTACTAATCACTTTCAAGTTAAGTGAGAACTTACAAGACACAACCACATCACTTTATAGTTTAGTGAGAACTTCTAATCAATCTATTACAACTCAACTAAACATATCCAAGTACACACATGTAGCTTGGATCTACACAACAAAATCCAAGCAAACACATATGCAATGGATGTACACAACAAATCCAAGAATTCACAAATAACTTGGATGAACACAACTAGTCCAAGTATTCATAAATACAATGGATTAACATAAAACAAAAAGGGATCATGATGAATATGACTAGCTCATGGATTCACCTTTATCATAACACTAGTGAGTGAGTGATCTTCTCTTTGGACAAGGTAAAGGAGGGGATCAAGAGGATAATCATATGTAAACATACTTAACATATTAAGTGATCATTTACTAATGATTATGCTATAAAAAAAAGAAAGGGGCTGAGGAAAAACGTCCAGAGTGGCCTGTTGGAAAATGAGATTTGATCCAGTATTTAAAGGAGACAATGTACAACGGCTATCTGGGCGTGGTACCTTATCTAGCCCGGCGGTTCCTTATCGCTAGGGAACCGCCTAGCTACTTAAGGTTCCGCCCGTAGACTACGCTCCGTTTTTTGTCTGTTAGTGGGGTAGGAATATCTGAGGTATTTTTAAGCCTTCAAAGGATATTCTAATAGCATATGGAATATGCTATTTTCAAATTTACATTTTCCATTTTAATAAAACATTTTCTAAAAAAGAAAGTTTATTAAAAAGTCTTTTGTTATATTAACAAAAGTGAGTTTTAAGGATAATCAGATTCTTTTAAACAAGGAAAAAAATTTGTGAAACGAAACTTAAACCAATTTGCAGAAAAATTAAAGATTAAACTACTAAAACATTAAAGTAAACTGGAACTCGGCTTGCAAAGTTTGTAAAATTTCATTTTCATTACTTTAAATAAAAAGTTTACAAGGCTGGAACCAAGTTATATGGGTATACGCACCCATATATATACTACTCAAAAGAAAATTCTAGAATCACAAATGAAAAGGAAAACCCTAGCACAACTAATTCTGAATCTGTCCTTGATTTTGAATTTTGAAAATGTAGTAAAAAGCCCATGTGAAGGATTTTTGTGCTCTTGTGTTGTTGACAGCTGCTCAATTTGATCTCAAACGTTTGGGTTCCTTTGGGAGAAAGAAAAACGTCTGGGTCGTTGATTCTCTATCATATGCTGATTTTGCCCAAAATAACTAAGCAGGGGAGCCTTGTGGGGTCACTTGGGGTCACGGGGAGAGGTAAATGGGGAGTGGGTTTTAGTGAGGTGTAAGTTAATCATTATTCAGGATAGTTTGGGTTTTGATTATGGTGTTTTTAGGGGAGTTTGAATTAGGGTTCGTGGGTAGAGATTAGGGGTGTTTAGCAGGTTAAATGTGAATAGTGTTTGTTAACCGCTACAATTTAATATATAAAACAAATTTTAAAATCTGTTTATAAATATTAAATGGGGGTTAGTGGATACTTAGGTGGCAGTGTGAGGTGTAAGTTTGGTGGTAATTGATTGGTTGAAAGGAGATAGTGGGTGAGGTGTCATATATATATATATATATATATATATAGGTTGAGAGAGGTTTGTTTGTCTGCCCCATTTGGTCCCTATATTTCCCATCTTTGTTCAAATCAAGTTTTCAGCTCCAAACTTATAGTTCCTTTTGTATATAACTTTCAATCACTTGTCAAAAATGGCCCAAGCACTTGCAAACTTATAACCAAGGACCTTTCTTGTAAATAGTACATTCTCCAAGGACATATATGATATATTCTTGAAATATTAGGGGACCCCGATGCAATAAATGAGATTTGCAAGGATATAATATGACAAGTCTTCAAAAGATAAGGGAACAATCTTGTCAATCTTCATAACTTCAAGGAATTCAGTGGAAAATCATGATTCGGGTCCGGTTCTTTGTGAGGCTTCGTTTCCCGTGTTCATTTTTGCTTTATTCTTGTGATCTTTTATTGATTTCACGATATCCGTACCTAAAATACACAATGAACAAACACAAGCATATTTTTGAGTATTTTAATAATATTTTAAGCGTTTTAATCTCGATTTAGACGATAAGACTATGTATAATTGCAGTCTCATCATATATCTAGTCTTGGTGATTGTTTTCTTTTCCCTTTGTTTCGAGCGACGGCTAGCTTGTGAGAATTACACATGTAACGCATTCGCATCTATAGCATAGATAAACGTGATACATACATCTTTTTCTTAGAACGGCGAAATTTTTATAAAAAAAACTAACAAAAGGCTAGACAAAAACAAACTACACAAAGAACTACATAATAGCAATAGTAGCAATAGCGGCTAAGAGGTCTTTCAACCACACTGCCCAATTAACAGTAATCTTTCTAATACGATGGTTAATTTAAAGTAATGTTTAAGTAACAATGTTATAAAGAAATGATTTTTTTAGGATGCACCGTCGCAAACACTCTAGCATTCCTAAAGTTCTAAACCTACCATAAGAAAAAAAAATGGCTTCGAACACAAACTTATGTAACGAAAAAAGACGCAAGCCCTAGGACCAAGGTTTTAAATAGCGTAAGGCGTGGCGTGGCGGCAAGACCAAGCCTCAAGCTTTTGCGGCTAAGACAAAGCTTTTGCGTTTTTAAGGCGTGACTTAAGACGGCACAAAAATGTGATTTTATTTTTATATTTATATAGTTTTTATAGAAACCGAGATTAAAAAAACGTTGTAATACATAATAAATAAGGTTAAACTGCTATTTTTACATGTAATTTTTGTTACTTAAAAAAAAATTAGAAAGATTGGAGTTGAATGAAAAAAACTCGTCACACCTCACGCCTTTACCCGTCATATCGCGCATTTTCACGCCTTTCTCACGCAACGCCTAGAACCCACGCCATGGTCAGGGGTGGGACTATGTAGAAGTTGCGGGGGGGCGGCGCCCCCATGGCTCGCCAAAAAAATCAAATTTTAGTGTAAAAAAAAATTTAGGACCATTTTTATTAAAGTGCACCCCATTAGAAAATCGAATTGCCCCCTATTCAGGAATAAAACAATGTAAAAACCTTTAAATTGCCCATAAAAAGAAAAAAACAATGTAAAAATCTTATTTTTGTATCTTTTTTTGTGTATACAACGACTTTTGTTCAAAAAAAAAATTGCCCCCACTCCTTCAACTTCTTGGTTCCGCCACTAGCCATGGTATATATCGTAACGGCGAGGCCACGCCTCACACCTTGACGACGCATTTACGCCGCCATAACGCGCCTTTTAGAACCTTGCCTAGAACCAAGACTCCCAGGAGAAAATGTCACTAAACTCAGAAATATGAATATTCCATCGGCGACCAATAAGACGATATAACTGAATCGCAGACCGAACACAACACACCAGAGACACAACACATGATATATACATCTATCTACGTAAAATGTACAAGTTTGTATTATTTTTTTAACCATATATGATAAAAAAAAAACCTTTTGTTTTAATACACATTGGAAAAATTACTTCCATGATCCAGATAATTAAGTTTCTATATTATATTTAGGGTTAAGTCCATATATTGATAATGTACTATCTATCGTTTACACATTTAGGTAATTTACTATTTTTATTACCAATATAGTTATTGTAACCGGGTAATATTTTTTAATATCGGTATTTTTACCTGCTGATTTTCTAACAAGATAAATATTTAATTTTTATATTCCAGATGGATTTTTAAAAACGATCATACCCTCATCTTCAACATCAATCAAGTATAAAGACGATAGTATCCCCATCTTCAACATCAAATTTCTCTACAAGAAACCATCATCTAAACGAAATCCATGCAATATAATACACAATTAAAGATTTGAAACATTAATACCATGAAATATAACATTTAAGACTCGAGCTAATAACACCTAACACTTCGTTCAACCCTATGCCCAAACAACCTGACCCAACACTCATTAGAAGATGATAAGTTGCTCATAAGAAAAAGAAAGAAAGTTGGTGACATAAAGTCATTAACATGAAGAAAAAAACACATAAACTGAATCCATAGAATTAAACCCACTTCACCAACAAACACTTAATTGAAACAAACTTATACAATGATCGACTGGCATAGGTTGTGGCTAGATTGACAGATCCGACGGGTTCTTGTTGTAACTGTGGTGGTGATTGAGATTGACAACGTGGTTGATGCGGGTCGACCGTGGTGGTGATGTGAGTCAACAGAGGTGGCTAAGATAGATGGCGTTTGTGATTGTGATGTTAATGGCGGCGGTTAGGGATTCGTCGATGGTGGTGATCGGGAGAGATGGTGGTGTTCATGGTTAGCAATGGTCACTTTTTCTGGTGTTGTTAATATAGTATAAATTAATTAAGGATGAAGATGCATTATTTGGTATACAATATTTGATTTTATAAAAAGAAATAAAGAATACAGGTCAAATAAAGTAAAATGTGAGGTGGCATTTTTAAAGAAATAATATAAAAATAAAAATGACGTGTTAGTTTTTTTTTATTAAACCTACACCTAATCGGTCATATTATTTATATTAGAAAACAAGAACCGATTTTTATATCCATATTCAGGGGCGGAGCTACAGGAGGGTCACGGGGGTCAAGTGACCCCCACCGGAAAAAAATTTAGTGTAAAATTTTTGAATATTTAAGATATTTTTGTAATTTGACCCTCCAAAAAAAGTGTTTCTTCTCTAAACTGAAACTCATAATCACATTTTAATAACATCTGGTGAATACAGAGGTGGTTTTTTTGTTTGTAATGGTGAAGGAAGAAAAAAATAAGGAGGAAGAAGAAGCATAACTTACCCAGTACAAAACAAAATGGACTTTTAATATATTTTATGTTCTCTTTTCTAGTGCAACACCAAGTGGGGCTGTCCATTTTTTTTTCTTGTCTTAATTTTTATATGTGAATAGACTTTCAGTAATAAACATCTACGTACATATTAAGGATTAATATAAGTAAATTTTTGTTATAGACACGCCTAAAACGTCTTATTTTTTTTCTAGTTTTGTTGTTTTCATAATTTTTTTTGACCCCTCTCAAATTTTTTTCTAGCTCCGCCTCTGTCCATATTAGTAATAAAATTAGTACATTACCTAAATGTGTAAATAGCGAAGAATATATTACCAATATATGGATTTAACCCTTATATTTACGTGCTCAGTATATCGATATGTGGACCAGGATGCAGGATCGATTAGCGGTCGTGAAAGAAAGCATATTGACATTCTATATACTGTATCTAATAAATACTATCTACATCATATAATCAATAATGATATATACATGCATGTAAATATGTAACCACGTATGTTTTATACGTAACATGTTTTGACTCGCAATATATTGGAGCACAAAACAACGACAAGTGGCTCCTTAACAAAGGTAAAAGTGGTTGTTATTTATAAAACTCAACTTATATCTTTTTTTTTCTGACAAGGTTATAATATTATGGCCCTTTTAAAATCCCATCCTCTTAAAATTCATATTTTTACCTTCTTATATATTAATATAGTAGTATCTTTAATTTATATTTTAATCTAAAATAAATACTTAAATATTTATTTTAAAATATATTTTCTCTCTTTAAATCCAAATTTTACTCAATAAAAACATTTTACTTTATAAACTCCTTCTAAAGTAAAACCCGACTTTATACCAAACGAACCCTTAGATTGTATAGTTACTTTGACAAACACTAAAAAAAGTGATTATTTGATCATTGCGATTTCAAACTGAAATATCAAATCCAAACACTATTTTTTAAAATGGAGTTTTCAAAATGATTATTTTTTAAAATAAAGTTTTTCAAAATAAATAATTTATTTTCAATAAGCATATCCAAACACCCACTAGTGAATTACTTTATACGTAACGAGAATACAAAATAGTAGCTGAACATACAATAAAATGAATCTTTTCTTATTAGAGTTTGTTCAGCCGTAACCGTAAGTTGGATAATTCGAAGAATAAAATAAGACAGATTCACGCTTGGATTAGACCGAGCACACGGTATCACTTTGCGAACCAACTCTAAAGACACGTTTGATAGAGAGAATTTTAGATATTAAAATAAAACAAAAAATTAAATATGAGAAAAATGAGATTGATTGAGAAATTTACTAAATTCCAATATTTAGTTGCGTCACAGAACTAGAATAAAAAGTAATCAAGAAAATCAATTTTTTATTTTAAAAAATATATAAATATAAAAAGATTGTAATGCCACTCAAAATAGGCTTTTAAGACTTTATATGCAAAAGATGTTGCATGTAATGTTTACATGAATTTTAAAAACTATATTATTAAAGTTATGTGAATAGGATTATAAAAAAACAATAAAATTAAAAAAATTTGTAAAAAAACCAAATCCATTTCTCCTATATTTTATAAAAACAATGAAAATAAAAGCTTACAAATAACATTATCGAATTCTCTCAAACTCTCCACCAATTTCTTTTCAATTCTCCATTTTTTAATTTCTCTCTACCAAAAAGAGAAATAAACCCAATGCCTTTTCTTTCCTTTGATTTCTCTATACCAAACATACCCTAATGTGATTCATCCATTTAAAATAGCAAATACTATATATCCTATAGATAATCTCCTAAAGTCTCTCACTGGTAAGTCGAGGTGAGCATGATTTTAGTACCCAATAAAAAAGTGTGACAATAGGTGTGAGATCGTGCCTATGCGGGTTTGTTGCATGGATTATAAAATGCATGTGGTATGGACCACATAGTATTCTCTTTGCCTTTTAGTGCGAAGCCTAGATCTCATTTACATATTGTGAATGCTTGAGAGGATTGGGTTTAGAAAGTGATACTCGTGTATATTGGCGGAATTTTCTTGTGGCAATCAGTAGGCCTTACGCAGCTTATATACGTAAGTATTTTGAGGTGTACTGATCGGAAGCTAGTTTATATTCAGAGCATGGGGTATACCATCAATTGCGTCCGTCCTGCATTGACATGTTGTCAGTTAGCGGCTCTTGAGTCTCAGTTATTGTGAGTATGCCGACAATTAAAAATGGCTTTGGTTCTTTTTGGAAAAAGCAATGATTCTAACAACTTTATCTTGACTACTATGTGGGAGATGGTGCAGAAATCATCGTCCCTTACTATCGTACCATTGTATGCTAAGAATATATAACTTATTTAATCCGATCAGTTGTGTTTGGTTTGCTATGTGAACTGGGGTGTTCGTGCTTCACCACAAGTGTTTTGGTTAGTGTTTGTTGATCCTTTTGATCATTTAAAGTTAGCTTGTAGATTTAAACTAAACATAATAAATTCTGCTTAGTCTTAGTATAATTTTTAAGATAATATCAAAGAATATACAGAATCTACTATATGATACAATGAAGATTATATATGTGAAGTATTTAAGTAAACTAGACAAATTCAACAAAAACAAAAACAACATACCCAATCCCACCAGATCAGAGTAAGGGGAGGTGAAGCGTATACAGATCCTACCCCTACTTTTTGGATAAACCCAAAAGTAAAAAGACTGTTTCCTCGAGACATCCGGCCAGTGGATGAGTGCAAATGGATGCAAGACATTATCATGTGATAGAGAAAGAACATAAAAGGGGTGAAGAGGAAAAGAAGCGGTTCCATAATCAATTTCTTAGTAGGATAAGTTATTGGATTTGGGATGTTCTTTGATGAATTTGGGTAGAGAGGAATTTGTAGAAACTAGAAGGGGGGGTTGAATAGTTTCATAAATTTACTTGTTAAAGGTTGGTTATAAAAAAATCATTTTTCAAAAACTTAAGCTTGAGTATTTATGTGAAAACTTCTTATACACAATATGAACGAGGTATAGTGCAACTAAACTAATAATCACAAGTATAAAGAATAATGAATGTATAGTATAACTAAACTAATAATCACAAGTATATAGAATAATGAATGTAAAGAGATAAGGGAAGGAAAGATCAAACCAAACACCAAGGATTTATAGTGGTTCGGCAACGAAGCTCACTCCTCGTTCCTACTCTACTCCTCGAGTACTCCTTACTCGAGAGTTCACTAATTGTTGGGTCCACTAGATGTGGATCTTGCAGCCTGCTAAGGATGGTGAACGACTTCTGTAATCACAAGTCTATTCACAGAGAGACTCTTGATGAAACACACAGTATAAGTGCGGAATACAAATACTATGAACAAGAAGAAACATAATAACTAAATAACTTGATCCTTACTAAGGATTTCTACTATTAATATGAAATGAATAAAGATGATGAAGGTGTGTCTAACCCTTCTGCCAATGGTTCCTGTTATACTACAAGAAAACCCTAAAACTAAATTAAACCAAAACATGTAACTTCTGATATGCATATCATTTCCTAACATATCTCATGCATATCCTAAAAAAACTACTAAGAATACTAATGTTTGACTTTCTACTAGACCAGGAGCACGTATTGCTCCTACTACTGCTAGGACAAGGAGGAACTACATACCTCCTAGCTTATCTATTACAAATATCTAATCCAGAGGTCTCAACAATCCTCCCCTAAACTTGAATTTGACTGGTTGAGTTCAAGTTAATTTGACTGGTTGAGTTCAAGTTTCTTGGTAGATCTTGCAAAACAGCTTGAGGATTGAAACAACAGCAAAAACAGCAGCAATATAACCATTAGTATTGAAAACACAAAGACTGCTGCAACGAGTAACACCGAGAAACTTCTTGAAAGCTTGAAACAGATCTGCACCTTGTTGAATCTTTACAGCAACATGAGCAGATTTGATGAGCCTTTACCAAGTAGCTGCTCGCTCTTGGGCTAGCTAGTCTTTGTGGTGGAATAAGCATCACCCTGGGAGACCAGAACCCAACCCAACTCTTAGAACGTAAATAAATGGTGAGTGGGGGTACCCTAATGATTTTGGGCAAATCATCACAGCCGTCAACGGAGTCTTTACCAGAAGTCGTACCCTACCGGACTAGCCAACTCTTAGCAATAAAGCATCAGTGAGCTGAAAACCCTATAGCTTTGAGCAAGCTATTACAGCTATCAACGGATTTGATATATGTCTTTACCAAGAGCCGTACCCCCTTGGACTAGCCACTTTTCAGTCTAGGACCAAGGTAAGCAAAAACCCTCCCATTTTGGGTAAAGTGGCAACCATCAACGGATTTGATAATCACACCAGAGTCGTACCCTCATGGTGAATCAACTCTTTCTTGTTTGCAAGACATGGTGAGTTGACCACCATTTGTTGTGTGGACAAGGTCCAACACCAGAAGTACTTCTCATGACAGCCCAAGTGTGAAAATGCCATGTTGAAAACAGTTTCATGATGGAAAAGTATAAGCAGATATTATATGATTTATAAGTTTTGAAATTCCATCACATGTTAAAGTATAAGCAAATATTATATAAAAATATGTTGTTTTTTTAACAACCAACTAAAGTAAAATGTGAGTCACCAATCACTGTACATATTGGTGAAAAGAATGTATGTATACCAAAAAGATAGAAGAAACAAACCAATCACATACGAGAAGCAGCAACCTTGTCTGCATGCAGCCGAGCTTGAATTCCCTCAACTAAGGTAGTGGTCATGGCAGACTCGTTACCAGAAGGAGCATTAGACACTAGTAGGTGACACTCCAGCATAGCTTCCATGGTAGCAATGGTCAATGGATACTCCACATCAGTAAGCATAAACACAACAGCACCAGACTCAAGTTCCAGTACATGAACACCACACCCAGCATATAACTTCCACCTCCTTATCACCCATCAAGGTTGGTCCTTCCAGACGCCAGCATGAGGAGAATCAGGAGGGGAATCGAACATTAACTTCAAATCACCCTAAATAGTTAACCCGGGCCAGTCAGGAAGCTCACTAGGAGACTTAGGAATCTCAGCATCAACCAAACCATACAACAGCATAAGATCACGACACTCCACCCACGACAAAACACTTTGCTATCCAGAGACATATCGGGTGTAGCCATCACTAGTCGTAATCTTATGAGTAAAGGTACCACGAGAAATGGGGGATGAACGAACCTCCCAAGCTACAATCAAGCCTTTGCCAAGGGGTAACTCAGTCTCACTATCAGAAGCAACATCTATGAGATTAGCAGGATCCCTCTTATCAAATGGGACAGACTTACCACGACGAGCCTTCTTCTTCCGAATAGAACGACGAGGTGTGGGGACACCAGAAGAAGATTCCTCCTTAACCTTGACATCAGCAGTAGCAGCAGCAGCAGGAACAAAGTCATCAACAACAATAGGATCAGAGGTGGCTGTACCAGCTGATAGAGTAGGAAGTGATTCAGTCACCGATGTGGGTGTAGCCTCAACAGCAGGAGTAACTGGTGTGGTAGTACCAGCAGGAGTGGGAGTAGCTTCAGCAGTGGTGGTAGTATCAACATTAGAGTGAGTGGGATCAACCTTTGAAGTGGTGGTGGTGGGAACAACAGTAGTAGGTTCACTAGAAGAAGAAACCCCGGAAGTACCGTCTTGAACAACCGGCGAAGAAGTGGGAGCAGCAACAGGCTTAGAAGTGTGGACAACACGAGTAGGTGGGCGATAGATAACATGTTCAGGCACAGGTGTATCCCTATGCTTGATCATCTTGGTGTAAAGATCTTTAAGCTCATCAAAAGAAAGCCTCCTCACCCTCTCCCATGTCCATCCAGCTTGATAATATGCAGTCGATTGATTTTTAACATACTGCTGCATCAACCGTCTCTCCTCAGCACGCGACAAAGGTCTGTTACGACGTTGTTCACGAAGCTGGGCAACTAGAGTTTCCTGTTGTTTTCGCATCAATGTCATTGCTCGTTGAACACAGTTTCCTTGATTCACTTATGCACCCAACAAATCAGTGAACTAAGATTAGTCGGAAGTAAGGATGGTAATCACATTCATCCAGTCATGGTTATCCCAATGCATGGCATTGTGCCTCAGCTGCTCACATCTCTGTTGTTGCAGGGATTCATCCTTAGCCTTAGCTTGATGGTCAAACTCTTCTTGCAATCTCTGAGCAGCCTCTTCCCCCAATCTTTCTTCCTCTAATTGTCTGCGAGTTCGCTTTTTGGGAGGAGAGGGTGCATCAGTCATAGGGGCTTTGCCCTTGGGATCATGAGAAGGACCAGCAGTGGGAGATGAAGGACCAGCAGAGTCATCCATTGGCTTGGGACCAGCAGCAGCAGTAGGAATACATGAAGGACTAGGAGGAGCAGGCAAGTCATCACTTGGCTTATCAGCAAAGGCAGCCCTTGCCAAAATAGTCAACCTATCCTCCTCTTCATCTTCATCATAATCAGTGAGCACCACTTTCATCCTGTGACGCTTTAGCTGCGTCTCCAACGACTTGACCATGTTCGCTAATAGGAGCACGAAATCCCGTGTGAGCTTGCGGTGTTGGTTAAGCTCATCCTCCAAAGAAACAATCTTGGCATAGTACCTGTGCATAAGAGCAAGCAAAGAAGTCAAAGTAACCGGTTCCTCAGCTTCCCCACCAAGAGGACTTGGCTTGGGGGACGCGTCATTGAGACCAGAAGCAACTGATGGGTCATCCATATGAGCATGAGAACTAGAAGGCTTCTCAGCAAAATGTGGAGTTGGGCTAGGAGGGGGAGAATCAGCAAATGGGGACTCATGTGGGCGAGAAGAAGGGGCAGCCTTTGAGGTAGATGGCATTTCTACCAGCACCTCTCTAGCTGGCTCCTCAACCTCTATATGGGGCACACCAGTAGCAGGGTTCTCCTCCTCCATAGGATCATTCACCAATGGAGGTTCCTCCTCGGCTTGGCCAGCCGGAGGAACCACATTGGGACCCCCTTGGGAAAGGCCCAGCATAGCATCAGTGAGAGGCCTCAAAGGACCCTTATAACCAAGTGCCATATTCGCATAAACTTTTGGAGTAAGCTTAGGGGGCACATATTCCTTCCTATTCCTAGATAAGCACATAAGAACCTGCTGCAAAAACCTAGGGTACATCAAGAACTTCTTCCTAGAACCATTATCACTAAGATTACTAATCATGCCATCAAACAGGTAACAAGTAAAGTTAAAAGTGTGACCCTGAGCAATACAAATCAAACTAGTAGCAAGGGGGATGGGAAACGCATCCCAACTCCCAGATTTTGGACTCAAACAATGAATCAAAAAAGGAGCCAGCAACTTCCATTGAGGGGCAAATCTATTTTTCTGGAAGTTAAACTTCCCCTCATGATTATAACCTATAGCAGCCATACCATCCAACACCTCTGAATTGGGAAGAGAGATAATGCCATATTCATCTTGGAGATGAAGGGCAGACCTAATGGATGCCTCAGACATCGCATAGGAGCGACCATCGATAGTAGCATGGAGCTCTAATGGGCGACCCAATACAACATTGGTGTTGGCAGACGCCCAAAACTGACGAATAACAGTATCATACACAGTGGGGAAAACAGTAATAGCATACCTTAGATTGGAAGCTTCAATGTATTCCAGGATGTCTGTGAGCTCATCTCTTTTAGGACCTTCGCCAAGATAGGCCACCTTGTTATGAGCAGGCTTGTACTGGAGTGATGCCATTGATGATGATTGAAACCGTGGAAGATGATTGATTGAAGAGGGTGAAGGGTAGGAGCGTATGTGTGTGTTTATGTTTTGATAATTGAGTTAAATGAGTAATTTGACCATAAATAATAGTCACAAAACTGTTCATTGACCCCTAATTATGGGGGTTGCCCTTTCAAAATTAAGTCATTAATGCTTGAGTAACCACTTGCCCCTTAAACCATTATTTGCAAATCCCAGTTACCAAAAGATAAACAAAAGATGTGCACCAGAAGTAACTCGCGTTGACTGAAAGTCAAAACGCGTAAAGGTCAACACTAGGAGCAGGAGTGGTAAACGAAAGTCAACGAAGTGAACAGTGACCCAAAATTGATACTAGAAGCCAACCATAAGTGAAGAATAAGGGTTTGTACCCACTAGGAGCAGAAGACTGCCACTAGGAGTAACCAAAATCTTCCACTAGAAGTTGCACACACCGCGACTACCCATGAAAACTGTTGTTAGAAGCTACCATATGTATGACTATACAAGTAAATATGTACAATAAGCCACCCCTTAGGCTTAGCCTCCCCTCAATCCTAGGCCTCAAGGATTGACCATACCAATGTGAACCATGATGTGTTCGGACATAGATATTTAAAGAAGTGCAAATACAAATCCCCAACAAGAAGTCAAAAACTTGATATGCGTTCTTCCACACATTGGGTTTTAAATTTATAAACAAGAATTACCGATAATAATTAGGAACACAAATTCGAGCTAGTAGACTCTAGTCATTTTGTAATTAGGTTGGTAAGTCAAGGTCGTCCCATGGGACTTGGTTATACTCAAGTGTAGTTGTTTGTAACAATGGTAAGTATGATTGTCACGATCACACCACCATGAGAATCGTTAAAGGCACAAGCACATAAAGAACATACATGTATAGTCAAATGATCACATGGACATTAGGATGTTTAGTTTGGAAAACATATTAAAGGTAATCCTTTCGACCTATAGAACCAATAATAAGACACTAGTGCTTAATAAATCAAATATACATAAGTCTCAATCAAGTGGTCACTCATGAGCCTTATGCATAAACCAATAACAACAAGAATCCTTTCGACCCATAGACTTGGTTAGTAGTTTGATAAGTTCCATTTACTTGAAAGATGATTAGAACAATATATTAAAAAGACTCTTTTCGACCTATAATCTAGATTAAACCATTACTTGTTATGTTTATTAAGTCTCTTGCACAATCTTCACAAGCACAAGACCAAATCATTTGTCGATTAACGAATTGAAATCAACCATATTAAGAATAACTTTGACATATAGACTCTGTTGGAAATATGTTTTTACGTATTTAGAAAGGATCGGTCACTCCAATGATATTGGGCTCGTGATCCAATATAGCCCATATAGCCCACATGTAGGGTGGGCTATATAAACCCCCTCCTAGCAAGTTAGGAGGGGTTGAACACTTACCATTTTATCACATTCCACATTTCCTCTCTTTCTCTCCTTTCTCTCTCTACCTTTCTCTCTCTAAGTTCCTCCACTTCTCCATCCATCTCAATAGATTAATCCATAACATGCCTAATCCTTAGAAAATACGATCCTACAATTTGTATCAAGAGCTTGGTTGATTCTTCGGATTGGCATGTTTTAATCTATTGTTTTGGTAAAATCTTATTTTATTTTTTTTCTTTCTTTCTTCTAAAGTTTATTTTTTTGTACGGATCCTATTTTTTTTACATATTTAGATTCCATTATTGGAAAATATCATTTTTTTTCTCTAAAAAGTATCAGTCTTCATTTTTAAAATCACAATAGTTTTGGTATTGGTTCTTTGTCTTGATTTGGGAGAAAGGTCTCAAATTTATCAGTTTTTTTATTATTTTTTTCTTATATATAACTCTTTATGAATTTTTTTTTTGTCTTATTTTAGTATTAGTTTCTGTTAACTTGATCTAGCATATCAGTTTTTCTCGTGTTCATCAAGTATCCAGGTTTGTATTTACGTTTTACACATCCATCGGAAAGAACCAAGTTTGTACATCGATCGCAATAACCCTAGGGTTCTACTTTGTGATCATTTTTCATCAATCACTAATCCTTAAGGTCATTGTTCATTCAATGGATTCATTGAATTTGCCATCTAAAGAGGGAGATTCGCATCAAATGAAAGTTAAAGCTAGAGAAAGTAGAATGACTTTATTTCGACTACTTCGGTCCCATGTGTCAAACATTTCTCTACTTAAAGAAGGAAGCGGATTTGTGACTCTCTTTGGTCAAGATCGTACCATTTTCGTCCACCAAATGATCTTCAAATTTAAACAACTACTAGAGCAGATCAACAAAGAAGACATTAATCAAATTGAATCCTTACATTCACTTCAAGTTCTAAAGCAACATTTTTCGAGTTTCTTTCAATTTGATCCTGCCAAGGTTGAAGCTTCAACGATCTGCCAGTCATTCCTTGAAGACACACAAATCGAGGTTAAAGACATCAATGATAGATTGCTCGATTTCATGAAATCTATTGCACTTTTGATTTATGAAAGTTCACAACTTCAACAAGAGCATGATAGTTGAATAGAAGAAAATCCGATGCAGATGCCAGAGAAAACAAATGGTCTTACGGATGACTCAAAGGAGATCACCTCGGTTACCAAGGATAGCAACGTCATTGCATCACGACAACATGATTCAAGCATGCATGACGAAGAGCCAATAGTTAGGGTACAATTGAATACTGTATCTAACAATGATTTACAACATGTTGAGCATTCTGAACCTAATTATGCCAAACATGGGATGGACAAGAGTGATAGCGATACCACGTCTGATTCATCCGATATGAGTCATAATGGGGCAGGAAGTGTTCAAAATGCTAACAATTATGATAAATGCTTTATGACTGCCTCGTTAACTGATTCTGATTCCAAGATTAGAGAGCTCGAAACGGTTGTAGCTCAACAATCAAAAGATCTTGAGGATGCCAAACTTGAATTTTCCAAGAAAACGGACAAATTTGAAACATATTTTGAAAAACTTGAAAAGTCAAACGTTGTTCTTGAAAGAAAATTAGATCAAAAAATTCTGGATTCCAAAACTGAAAAGGATAATCTTTTGAAACAAATTAAGTTGCTTGAATCTAAGTTGGCATCCCAAGATGAATTGCTCAAAGAGAATGAGACATTAAAAGCTCAAGTTCAGGAAAAGGTCTTTGCTATAGCTGCATTGAAAAACGAATTGAGAAAAACTAAAGGATCTAGTGTGGATACTAAGATTGAAAAGCCATCAATCTTGGGTAAACCGCCTCAAATTCAGTCTGTTAGACAACCTACTGCATTTAGATCCGAGCGATCTCAATCCTCGAGACCGCGGTTTGCCTCCCAAGTTGATTTGGTTCATCTTTCTAGACCAGTCACTCCAGCAACTAAGTCCAATGTGACCAAAACAGCTTTAGCAAGACATAATCACATGATTGCCTCTAGTCTCCCTAGACATAGTCCAAAGAACACGTCTCAAACTAGTTCAAATGACGTTCGCCATACTTTTGGTCTAAGGGAAGCTAAGCTAAAGACACAAGTAAGAAATAGGAATTTCAAACATAGTCAGATGCCTTCTAGTTTACCCAACACTGCTAACCGTAGCATGTCACTTCCTAGGAGCATCAATCAATCGTCCAGGAATTCTAGATCTTACTCGGACATCAAATATGCTGCTTGTAAAACATGTAGAAAATGTGTCTTTACGGCAAATCATGATTATTGTATCAAGAAACTACTTAATGAGGTGAACTTCTGTGCTAGACTTAAAACCCAGTGGGTTGGTAAAATCAAACCCATTGATAAAATGTGGCGCCCCACTGGTAGAACTTTCGCTCTTGTAGGAAACGAGTGCCCTTTAACTAGGATAATCTCAGATTCTACTAAGACTGCTAGGGAGGAAATTGAAAAAGGATGATACGTCACTTAAGCCTGAACTTAAAGTTTTCTATAAAAGGAAACGTTTGCCAGCTAAGACAAGTGAATCATCTCCTCATGTCACCTCTAGCACAAGAAAAGAAAATTGTGAACCCCCACTTGCTTCTAAGATAGATATCGCTAACCCATATCAAAGCATGCAAATTCCTAATAAGAATGCAGGTACCAAAGAGGATGTTCCAAAAGAACGAAGCGTTCCAATCATTATATACCATTCAATTAAGGACACTCTTAGAGTTTGGTTGCTGAAGAAGCAGATATCGGAGAAACAAGTGTCTCAGGGGATTCATGGTTAAGCTTAACAAATGATTTACAGTCACATAACAGACTGTAACTCGATCCTCAAAGAAAGGAAAGTTTGTCGCCGATGATAAACTTTTCCTCAAAAACGAGAAATTAATTTTTATCGGACACGGGCTTATCCTAAAACCATTCAAATGTTTTAAGCTCGTATATATGGCTCACATTCAAATCACAGTCTGTGACCCGTTCTTCGGAGAAAGGGAAGTTTATCTACGCAACGATAACTTACCCTCAAAACGAGAAATTAATTTTTCTCGGACACGAGCTTACATTAAAACTATTCAACGGTTTTAAGCTCATGTATATGGCTCACGTTAAATGACAGACGATGACCCGGACTTCAGAGACAGGGAAGTTTATCTACGCAACGATAACTTACCCTCAAAACGAGAAATTAAGTTTTCTCGGACACGAGCTTATCCTAAAACCATTCAAAGGTTTTAAGCTTGTGTATAAGGCTCATCATTAAATATCAGATGATGACCAGATCTTCAAATAAAGGAAAGTTTATCGCCGATGATAAACTTATCCTCATTAACGAGAAATTAAATTTTCTCGGAGGCGAGCTTACATTAAAACTGTTCAAAAGTTTTAAACTCGTGTAAATGACGTGTAATTATATTTTAGATTATGCCCCGGACTTCTATTTTAGGAAAGCTTATCTTTAAAGATAGCTTATCCTTGTAACGAGAAATTAATTTTTCTCGGTCATGAGCTTGTATTAAAACATTCCAAGTTTTAAGCTCATAAAGTAAAGTGTATCTTTTAAATAAGATAACTTTTCTTCTTAACGAGAAATTCATCTTTCTCGGTCATGAGCTTTACGTTAAAACATTCAAAGTTTTCCAAGCTCATGAAAACGACTTCTAAGTAAATGTCAACTTAGAACTCGTTCTTCAATTAAAAGGAAAGTTTATCGCCGATGATAAACTTATCCTTACAACGAGAAATTATTTTTTCTCGGGCATGAGCTAATATTAAAAGCATTCGAAGTTTTTAAGCTCATGCACAATGAGTTACAGTTAAATATCAGACTGTAACTCGGACCTCAATTTTAGGAGAGCTTATCTTTAAAGATAGCTTATCCTTGTAACGGGAAATTAAATTTTCTCGGTCATGAGCTTGTATTAAAATATTCCAAGTTTTAAGCTCATAAAGAAAAGTGTATCTTTTAAATAAGAGAACTTTTCTTCTTAACGAGAAATTCATCTTTTTCGGTCATGAGCTTTACGTTAAAACATTCAAAGTTTTTCAAGCTCATGAAAACGACTTCTAAGTAAATGTCAACTTAGAACTCGTTATTCAATTAAAAGGAAAGTTTATCGCCGATGATAAACTTATCCTTACAACGAGAAATTAATTTTTCTCGGGCATGAGCTAATATTAAAAACATTCGAAGTTTTTAAGCTCATGCACAATGAATTACAGTTAAATATCAGACTAGAACTCGGACTTCAATTTTTGGAGAGCTTATCTTTAAAGATAGTTTATCCTCGTAACGGGAAATTCATTTTTCTCGGTCATGAGCTTGTCTTAAAACATTCCAAGTTTTAAGCTCATAACGTAAAGTGTATCTTTTAAATAAGAGAACTTTTCTTCTTAACGAGAAATTCATCTTTCTCGGTCATGAGCTTTACGTTAAAACATTCAAAGTTTTTCAAGCTCATGAAAACGACTTCTAAGTAAATGCCAACTTAGGACTCGTTCTTTAGTTAAAAGGAAAGTTTATCGCCGATGATAAACTTATCCACACAACGGGAAGTTTACAACTTCTCGGACTTGAGCTCGTTTTGTAAGATATTCAACATCTTAAGCTCAAGTAATTGGTTTTCAAAACTTTGAACACATTTTTTCGAGAATTTCTCAAAAGGTTTTTCTAAATCTTTCAAAATTGTGTGTTCAAAAAATGTTTTGACAAAAAGAGCATGTCTTCTGGAATCGATAATATTTACGATACTAGAAATGTCATTCAATAATGACACGGGGTTGTAAATAAAGTTCGAGCAGAAGTTCAAATGTTTTAAAACATGCTCAAAATGGTTTGCTATTATTTCAGATAGTAACCCGCTTTTCATACTCAAGTCAAGCAATTCACTAGAAAGCTTTGACTCAACAACGGGAATTAATTTCCTCGGGCATGGTTTATTTTATAACCATGTAAGGGATTGTGTTTACGGAATAACACAATCTAACACGAATATATGTACGTGTCAGTGAATTTATTTGTTAAAACAAGAGAAATCTTGTTTTTATGAAGTTATCATCTCCACCAACCGTAGCAATTTACAATTGATATCTACATACTCGACGATGCGCTTACTCAAACGGCGACTACAGCTCTTTCAATAGAACACGGGTCAACAATTGAGGGGGAGCAATTGTCCAGCATTCAGAATCTTTGACGCCGAAAGTGCCAAGTTCACATGTTGGTGGCAAGACAACGATATCAATCGTACACATGGAGTCAAGAGATAACTTCAGACGTGATGAGGCGACCAATATTCGTGAACAAGAACCATGTGCTTCTTTCATATGATGTTCTCCATCATTCAGGTCCAACCTCATAAATCGCTAATCTTGTGAATTCATTATCATATATGATCTTTGCACGTGATAAATACCTTTCACTTGTGTTTAAAAGGTATTTAATTTGAGGGGGAGCTTGTGTAATTCATGAAGATAATTGGATTTGCATTTTTCTTCCCAAATTTTCTTAAAATGATATTAATCAATTGATATTAAAAACATCGATTGGGTTAATATTTTTAATATGGGGGAGAAAATGTGATTTAATATGGGAAATGATTAATCACAAATGGTTTGACTTAACGTGCTATCTCATCCCGACATGTGCGAAATGTTTTCAGATATCGTGGCATATGTTAAGGGGGAGCAAAATGGATTTGCACTTAAAAATGGATTTCATGGTGACATACACTTACCCAAAACATCTCTATTCACGACGGTGAAGATTTTGGTGACATAAAGATGGTAGGATAGGTTAAAGTCCAATGATTCCTCTTGAACCGGAGGAATCTTCCCAAGGACATTCCATAACTAGAAATAGTAGTCCTTAGGAAAGATGGAGAAAGATTGTAAACGTAGCTGAATGCCTGCCAAGTACTTAAGTTAGCACTGGAACAATCACAACAAGGTGCTAGTTATGACGTATTGGTAAGCATTGAAGGGGTTGAAGAATGAAAAATAATTGTAATGATAAAGGGTGTAAAGAAAGAAGCCCTCCTTACAACTTAGGCAGAAACCGGGTCAACTCATTAGCTATTGAGATCATTTTTAATGATGCTTGATATTAAAGATAGACATCATGGACCCAGTGATGCAATGCACAACCCATCCCAGCTAACTCAGATATCTCTTAAAAGATATTTGTTTTAATCACACGGAGACAACGCATTATCTATTGATTTATTCACTCCGAATAAATTGGTATTGAAATGGTGGCACTCCTCTCCAGCCTCCGATCACTAAAATCCAAAATGCACGATTGAGTCTAGAGCCATTTGAGATCATCAAATATCTCATTAGGACACACTTTCGTATTTCCTTGCTTCTTCACACACTGTGAAAAGTAAGAAAGATTTTAAGAGTCCTACGCAAAATCTTCATGATCTTGCCTGAACATCCGAGTAATACGAAAGTATTTACAATGAAGATGGAAATCCTTCTTGAGCGAATATCAAAAAGCTCATGGTAGGTGTCTTGTGCGATTCTTTATGAATCAAACTTGTGATAACTGGAAAGCAACAGTGGTTTAATTCTTAAATGAATTTAAACACGTTCCAGGCCTCTACGCAATATCTTAGTGATCTTGCCAGAACACTCAGAGTGATACCTTAGTGTTCACAATGATGAGTGGAAATCCTTCTAGTGTTAACCTCAAACAGCACTTGGTAGGTAAGTTGAAAGATTCTATACGAATCAAGCTCGTGACAACTGGAAAGCAACGATGGTGCGGTTCTTAATTGAATTTCACTTGTTCCAGGAACATGAATTGACGGCTTCAAAATCATGCGGATATTTTTATCCAAATGATTCACTCTTTATGTTCGCAGTCAGCTTTGGACGGTCGAATAAAGAGAACGGGTTTACCCGCGAAATCTTGTCAAGGAGGTTCTTAATTGAAACTACCTGTCACAAGTACGATATTTTTATATCGTCTAACGGTCTTCACCGACCGGAGGTAAAATGCTACCGAATTAGAATGAAATCTTCAAGGCCATTTCATCCGTGTATATGTTTTGTTGCTAACTGTCTTATGCAGCGTAACAAGAAGGTGGCATTGCGGTGTACAATCCAGAAGAAGTCGTCAACACATGCTTATGCTTTCTGCACTTAATACTTCAACAAATTCAAGAAAGTCTAAAAGTCAAGTCTTCCGCTGTATCAAACTCTGAAGCTTTCAAGAATTTATAAAAGTATAAGTATGTGGAACATGAAGTCACAAGGAGGCAAATATCACTAGTGATGAATGCACAAGGTTAAGGCAAGAGAACATGCTCAAGACTAAAGTCAAAGATCTCATCAGCATATTCACAAGAACAAGATCGAAGACTCAAGCATAGTATGCTAGGTTTAAGATTTTGTAAAATGGTGTGACCTCCCTTTGGGGGAGATTGTTGGAAATACGTTTTTCCAAGGAAAGTCTCGGTCACATCATTGTTAGCATAGATCACGAGCAATAGACTATTTAGGACATTGTAACTTGGAGTGACCTCCCTTTGGGGGAGATTGTTAGAAATACGTTTTTACGTATTTAGAAAGGATCGGTCACTCCAATGATATTGGGCTCGTGATCCAATATAGCCCATATAGCCCACATGTAGGGTGGGCTATATAAACCCCCCTCCTAGCATGTTAGGAGGGGTTGAACACTTACCATTTTATCACATTCCACATTTCCTCTCTTTATCTCCTTTCTCTCTCTACATTTCTCTCTCTAAGTTCCTCCACTTCTCCATCCATCTCAATAGATTAATCCATAACATGCCTAATCCTTAGAAAATACGATCCTACAGACTCAATAATGATTAACCAAATTGACAAACAAGAACAAGTTCCAATTCAACCAAATACAATGTTATCACCATAATCCAATGACAAGCACTAAAAGAATCCAAACATTCATTTATCACAAGTTTTCATATAAACAATACAAGTATACCATGAACATGAACATGAACATAAACAACATTGAATAATAAAGAAGAAGTTACCAAACATTAGAATCCATAGTACCAAAAAACAATGCCTTCTACCCATAACCATCTTGGGTTTTGTATGGGGTATGGATTTCTTCTCTACTCTCCAATGTCTTATAACATGAACATGGCTACCAATTCCACCCTCACCACTTGGGTGAGGGGTGATATCACAATCACAGAAATATGATGGAGATGGTAGATGGGATTATGATTCAAGGATAGATTATATTATTGGATGATAAATACTACCCCATGGGTCTTATTTATAAGTGAATTAGCCTTGGCCATCAAGCACTTTTCTTGGAGCCAAAGATGTGTAATAATGAGTGTAATGAAGCTTGGAGGAGTTACAACGGAGTTATGGCTGAACTTGGTGAGCAAGGTGAGGTAATGGAGGTGTTGAAGTTTACTTGGAGAAGTGGCAGCCATGGGAGATGTTGGTGGCTTCTTCTCGTGTTGGTGGCTTCTCTCGTGCTGGTGGCTTCTCAGCCATGCTGGTGGCTTCTTGGCCATCTTTTCCCTTATTTCTTCTTTGGTCCTTTTTCTTTGTTACTTCCACTTTCTTTCTTCTAAACTTTCCAGGACTCTTATTCTTTGTTTTATTTATCATACGAGAGCTACACTTTCATGTCTCGTTCATTCTTTCACCTCCAATACTCATCTTTTCTTCATTTCTCGTGATGTAACCATTGATTAACCTACAATAAAAAATAAGCTTCATTAAGTATCATATGTTCATAATAATCATATAAATATATGCATAAACACCACGAATACGCTCATATAAATATGTTAGATTTGAGCGTTTTCAAATCCCCTCACACTTAAGTTTTGCTCGTCCTCGAGCAAGGAAAAGAAAAACTTTGCTTGCCCTCAAGCAAATAAAAGAAAATTAAAGTTAAAAACAAAATACCTAGATTCTAAAAGAAAAGAAAATTTTTAAAATTCTATGAAAAATTGAAAATCTTTTTGGTTTTCATAGGAAATGGCTAAAGGTGCAAACCCACTCACACTTAAAAGTTTGCTTGTCCTCAAGCAATTAAAAGAGAAATATTTTTGGATTTTTTTTATATATACGAAATTGCTAAAGGTGCAAACCCCCTCACACTTAAGAGGTTGCTTGACCTCAAGCAAATAAAAGAAAAATACTTTCCACATGGTGCATAAAAATGGTCTAGAAAAATAAGATACAAATATACAAAGTACAAAAAGACTAAACTAAATGGCGTGAGCACCAAGCGTACACATCTAAAGAGGACTTTTATTCGGGTTACAAGACTAAGGCTTTGGGTTAATGGGTATGGATAAGACATGAGAATTTTATGAGAGAGGTATCACGAATATACAAGTTATTAGTCTAAGTCCTATGTTGCTAGTTACCGAACAAATCACAAGCCCAAAAATGATCATAGCTACGAGCTTTATTCAACACATATCGATCAACACAAATATATATCACGTCTTAACACATTGGCTAATCGATATCTAAACATACTTCATCTTCCTTCATCTTCATAATATATTATAGCCCATTGGCTATTTTTTGTCATCATCAACTTTTTTTTTACTATTTTTTTTCGATGACTTATTTTCTTTTTTTCTTGTTTTTTTATCATCCTCCTTTTTTTTCATTTTTTTTCAACATACATCACATGCTCCCGTCACACTTCGCTTAAGCACACACCACAAAAAATACAAATAAGAAAGACGTCTCCTTCGTCTTTGTTGGAATGGCACACACATAGCAAAGTGTAGCAACTATAAATCATCAAAAACGATCCAACACACCATGAAACTAGCAACCCACCATTTAGACTTTAACAAGGGTTAGGCTAAGGTTGAAGGTTAAATATATTTTTTTTCTTTTTAGTGGATTTAACAAAAATGAAAGGAATGGCTCAACGGGTGTTCTAAGGGTATCTAGCACTAAACGACAGTGCTAACAAAAAGGGTTAATTTATGAGAGGTTAGCTAATCGATGAAACTAGCTAAAAAGAAAATGGAAAAGGCTATTTGGTTTTTATTCCTAAGGTTGCCTCTTTGTCACGCATATACACTTATATCACACAAGTGTGATCTCACTAAAACTTTTTTTATTTTTATTTTTATTTTTTTTTTTAAAAATTTATTATATTTTTACCATGTGGATGATTATTAAAATATATTTGCATACAAACGTGTGAAAACATTTAAATCCTAAGGGCAAACAAGTATACAAACTCTCCCCCTTTTTATATATTTTTTTAATTTATTATTTTTTTTATAATTAGCCCAAAATTTATATTTTGAAAATTCGGTTTCGTTTTCCCATTTATTTCCCCTCACACTTAAGTTTTAGATTGGATTCAATGTGAAAAATAAACTTCAAAGCATGAAAAGTAGGGTAAATAAATAAATAGTCCAAGAGAAACGAAACTTCCCGGGCTAAGAAATTGCAATTGATCTTCATATGATAAGATGCCAAGTTAGGAAGATCAAGCGATTTCATCTCCAACACGCGTATACACTACCAATCCATCATCATAATCAATCCATCCTCCATAAGCTTTATTGAACCTGTAAAATAAACTAAACTACAAAACACGTAAATTTATTAAGCACACTTTCGTAGGCAACACGATTGCATTTAGCGTATGCAACAAGCCTTTAAACCCCTCGGTATCCCGAGTGGACGAGTTATAGTCTCGTGAGGGTTTACAGCGAACACACCCACAAAGTTCATACATTAACCACATGAGCTTAAACAAACACAAACACACATGCACGAACACGCATGCAAACAAAATGAAACAAGCACACAAGACAACAAACACAAATAAAAAACAAACATTATGCATATATAAACATCACACATATGACAAATGAAAACAATCTAAACACTTAGAAACATAACACGACTCAAGAAAAACTAAATAAGAAAAACTAGTTTTTTTCTTATATTAAATGAAACAAAACACATAATAGAAGTTTTGTACCAAATCTATTAAACCGGACAGTTTTCTAGACTTCGGGTTCTATCCACGGGGGTTTGGGAATTAACCGGAGCGAATATAAATACGAACAAGGCACAAAATGACTAAAACGGGGTGGTTGGACGGGATATAAGCTTTATTAATAATTGGTTCGAAAGTCGATTAATGGATGTTTAGACGAATGTAAAACACAATTAGGAATTGTTTTGGTGAAAGCCTAGTTTAAATAAAAGAAGATAAAAAGGAATTTTTTTTATTATTATTTTATTTTTTTTAAAGATGTCGGTCGGCTTCTATTGGTGCCGGTCGGCAAGTTGCTGACTGTTTGAGAGATGCCGGTCGGCTTCTCCCCGTGCCGGTCGGCTTCTATGCCAGCACCAATTTTATTTTATTTTTTGAACATGCCAAGAGATGCCGACTGGCACGGGATCATGGCGGCGGCATCTTGCTAACAGAATGCTTCGTGCCGACCGGCACACACCTCATGCCGGCGGCTTCTTGTTCAAAGTGGGCTAGATGCCGGCCGGCACGGGTTCATGTCGGCGGCTTCTTTGCCTGCACCAAAAAAAAATTATTTTGTTTTTATTTTTTTACAAACTTCCTTAAAACATAAAAATTAAGAACTTTTTGTAAAAACGCTTTTATTAAAATGATTGAAACACATAAGAAATAGCTTAATCCAAATACACCCTTAAGAACAATAAGACACATTATGCAAAAATACAGAAAATTAGCACAAAAACTAAAAGGAAAAGACTAATAAGCAAACAAAACATGTAAACCACTTAGCACAAAACATTTCTAATAACAAAAGAAGACACAACATAATGCTCATCTAACAAAAAACATGAAACAAATGACAAAAACTAGATTTCTAACTTTTTTTTTATTTTTCATGTATTTTCCATTTATTTCAAAACAATTTTTTTATTTTAACAAATATGACTTAAGGTATCAAACACCACTTATTTGATAAAGGAGAATTTTTGAAATGATCAAAATCGTTAGAAAATGACTAATCCAAACGCCCCTTTAAACTAGAAAAAGGAACAACAATATGCATACAATGAGAAATGCAAACAAACAAGCAAGCAAGCACATGAACACATAAGAACATAAACACATAAAAACACTTAAACACATGACACATTACTAGACACAAACTCACAAAACAAGAAAAACACAAACAAACAAAATTCATGTGGTCAAGTAGTTCTAGCCATCGACTAGAGTGATTCGAGACAAGGATTTTGGGTTTTTGAGAACAAGCACTTTAGAACACATTCGGAAGCAATCATTGAAGCAAGCCTTTTGAGAACACAAGAGAGGAAATCCCAACACCAAAGGTATGATTTTGGCGCCAAGACTATTTAAGAAACTTTTGAGAATTAAGAGATTTTTAAGAAGTGGTGTTCTAACCTTTGTCAAGGGTTAGAACAAGAGCAATCAAACATTGGAATTTAGAGCAATTCAAAGCCTCCAATTGAGTAGTCAACCACCAACTGAATTCCTCCTATGCGAAATTCGTCCCCTCTATGCGGATAAATGGGGTATAACAACTCTTTCGGGTTATGTATTAATTGGTAACACAAACGATTCAAGTAACAAGAAAGCAAACAAACAAACTAACAAGCGAGTATAAACTAGCAAGTCCCCGGCAGCGGCGCCAAAAACTTGATGTGTTCGGACATAGATATTTAAAGAAGTGCAAATACAAATCCCCGACAAGAAGCCAAAACTTGATATGCGTTCTTCCACACATTGGGTTTTAAATTTATAAACAAGAATTACCGATAATAATTAGGAACACAAATTCGAGCAAGTATACTCTAGTCGTGTTGTAATCAGGTTGGTAAGTCAAGGTCGTCCCATGGGACTTGGTTAAACTCAAGTGTAGTTGTTTGTATCAATGGTAAGTATGATTGTCACGATCACACCACCATAAGAATCATTAAAGGCACAAGCACATAAAGAACATACATGTATAGTCAAATGATCACATGGACATTAGGATGTTTAGTTTTGAAAACATATTAAAGGTAATCCTTTCGACCTATAGAACCAATAATAAGACACTAGTGCTTTATAAATCAAATATACATAAGTCTCAATCAAGTGGTCACTCATGAGCCTTATGCCTAAACCAATAACAACAAGAATCCTTTCGGACCATAGACTTGGTTATTAGTTTGATAAGTTCCATTTACTTGAAAGATGATTAGAACAATATATTCAAAAGACTCCTTTCGACCAATAATCTAGATTAAACCATTACTTGTTATGTTTATTAAGTCTCTTGCACAATCTTCACAAGCACAAGACCAAATCATTTGTCGATTAACGAATTGAAATCAACCATATTGAGAATAACTTCGACATATAGACTCAACAATGATTAACCAAATTGACAAACAAGAACAAGTTCCAATTCAACCAAATATAATGTTATCGCCATAATCCAATGACAAGCACTAATAGAATCCAAACATCCATTTATCACAAGTTTTCATATAAACAATACAAGTATCAAAACATTCACAATATCATAAAACACAAGAATCACCATGAACATGAACATAAACTACATTGAATAATAAAGAAGAAGTTACCAAACATTAGAATCCATAGTACCAAAATACAATGCCTTCTACCCATAACCATCTTGGGTTTTGTATGGGGTATGGCTTTCTTCACTACTCTCCTATGTCTTATAACATGAACATGGCTACCAATTCCACCCCTCACCACTTGGGTGAGGGGTGATATCACAATCACAGAAATATGATGGAGATGGTAGATGAGATTATGACTCAAGGATAGATTATATGATTGGATGATAAAAACTACCCCATAGGTCTTATTTATAAGTGAATTAGCCTTGGCCATCAAGCACTTTTCTTGGAGCCAAAGATGTGTAATAATGAGTGTAATGAAGCTTGGAGGAGTTACAATGGAGTTATGGCTGAACTTGGTGAGCAAGGTGAGGTAATGGAGGTGTTGAAGTTTACTTGGAGAAGTGGCAGCCATGGGAGATGCTTATGGCTTCTTCTCGTGCTGGTGGCTTCTCTCGTGCTAGTGGCTTCTCAGCCATGCTGGTGGCTTCTTGGCCATCTTTTCCCTTATTTCTTCTTTGGTCCTTTTTCTTTGTTTCTTCCGCTTTCTTTCTTCTAAACTTTCCAAGACTCTTATTCTTTGTATTATTTATCATACGAGAGCAACACTTTCATGTCTCGTTCATTCTTTCACCTCCAATACTCGTCTTTTCTTCATTTCTCGTGATGTAACCATTGATGAACCTACAATAACAAATAAGCTTCATTAAGTATCATATGTTCATAATAATCATCATATGTTCATAATAATCATATATATATATATATGCATAAACACCACGAATACGCTCATATAAATATGTTAGATTTGAGCGTTATCAAATCACCAAGTGGTTGAATCTTGGACCATCAAATGCTTTAGTCAATAAATCAACAACATTATCATCCGTATGTACTGTAAGAACCTGTATCAGCTTCTTCTCATTAGCATCCCGTATAAAATGGTGCCGAATCTCGATATGCTTGGTTCGTTGATGAAAGACAGGATTCTTCACAATGCAGATAGTGATTTGATTGTCAATGAAAATTTTGGTGTTCATGAAGTTGAACCCATAATCCAGCATCTGATTTTGTATCCACAAGACTTGTCCACAGCAACTAGCAGCAGCTACGTATTCAGCTTCTGTTGAAGAGGTAGCTACTATTGTCTGTTTCTTACATTGCCATGAGATAAGTCTTCGACCCAAAAACTGACAATGAATCAAAAAGGGAACCAACAGCTTCCATTGAGGGGCAAATCTATTTTTTTGGAAGTTAAACTTCCCCTCATGATTATAACCTATAGCAGCCATACCATCCAACACCTCTGAATTGGGAAGAGAGATAATGCTATCTTCATCTTGGAGATGAAGGGCAGAGCTAATGGATGCCTCAAACACCACATAGGAGCGACCATTGATAGTAGCATAGAGCTCTAATGGGTGACCCAAATCAGCATTGGTGTTGGCAGATGCCCAAAACTGACGAATAACAATATCATACACAGTGGGGCAAACAGTAAGAGCATACCTTATATTGGAAGCTTCAATGTATTCCAGGATGTCTGTGAACTCGTCTCTTTTAGGATCTTCGCCAAGATAGGCCACCTTGTTATGATCAGGCTTGTACTGGAGTGATGCCATTGATGATGATTGAAATAGTGGAAGATAATTGATTGAAGAGGGTGAAGGGTAGGATCGTATGTGTGTGTTTATGTTTTCATAATTGAGTCAAATGAGTAATTTGACCATAAATAATAGTCACAAAACTGTTCATTGACCCCTAATTATGGGGGTTGCCCTTTCAAAAGTAAGTCATTAATGCTTGAGTAACCACTTGCCCCTTAAACCATTATTTGCAAATCCCAGTTATCAAAGATAAACAAAAGATGTGCACCAGAAGTAACTCGCGTTGACTGAAAGTCAGAACGCGTAAAGGTCAACACTAGGAGCAGCAAGTGGTCAACGAAAGTCAACGAAGTGAACAGTGACCCAAAATTGATACTAGAAGCCAACCATAAGTGAAGAATAAGGGTTTGTACCTACTAGGAGCAGAAGACTGCTACTAGGAGTAACCAAAATCTTCCACTAGAAGTTGCACACACAGCGACTACCCGTGAAAACTGTTGTTAGAAGCTACCCTATGTATGACTGTACAAGTAAATATGTACAATAAGCCACCCCTTAGGCTTAGCCTCCCCTCAATCCTAGGCCTCAAGGATTGATCATACCAATGTGAACCACCAAGTGGTTGAATCTCGGACCATCAAATGCTTTAGTCAATAAATCAACAACATTATCATCTGTATGTACTGTAAGAACCTGTATCAACTTCTTCTCATTAGCATCCCGTATAAAATGGTGCCGAATCTCGATATGCTTGGTTCGTTGACGAAAGACAGGATTATTCACAATGCAGATAGTGCTTTAATTGTCGATGAAAATTTTGGTGTTCATGAAGTTGAACCCACAATCCAACATCTGATTTTGTATCCACAAGATTTGTCCACAGCAACTAGCAGCAGCTACGTATTCAGCTTCTGTTGAAGAGGTAGCTACTATTGTATGTTTCTTACATTGCCATGAGATAAGTCTTCGACCCAAAAACTGACAACCACCAGTAGTAGACTTCCTATCATTATTAGCACCTGCATAGTCACTATCACTATAGGCTTCAAGAACAAAAGTTGATTCCCTTGGGTACCACAAGCCTAGCTTGGGTTATGCCTTAATATACTTGAATATTTTCTTGACTGCATTCAAGTTAGATACGGTTGGAGCCACCTGATGTCTAGAACAAGCACTTACTGCAAACATAATGTCCGGACGTGATGCAGTCAAATACATGAGTGAGCCAATCATTGACTTGTACATGTGAACATTTACCGGAGGATCTGGCTCATTCTTGAGTTTGACTTTAGTGACTTCATAAGGTGTTGTTGCTGATCAAAGAGGTTCCACATCAAACTTCGGAATGATCTCATGAACATACTTGTCTTGACTAATGAAGATACCATCCGACTGCTGCTTGACTTGAAGACCAAGGAAAAATGTGAGTTCTCCCATGGCACTCATCTGAAATTCGCCTTTCATTAGTTGTTCAAACTCATCACACCATTCATTCCTAGTAGAACCGAAGATAATATCATCCACATACACTTGAACCAGGATGATGTCCTTGGCATTCCTTTTAAGGAACGGTGTTTTGTCAATAGTGCCTCTTTTGTATCCATGTTTCAACAAGAAAGTGGACAGACGCTCATACCAAGCTCTAGGAGCCTGATGTAGTCCATAAAGAGCTTTGACCACCTTGTAAACTTTCTTGGGATGAAGTGGATCCATAAAGCCCTTAGGTTGAGTGACATAAACTTCCTCGTCAATCTTGCCATAGAGAAACGCACTCTTGACATCCATCTGAAAAACTGTAAAGCCAACATAAGAAGCAAAAGCCAAAAACAGACGAATGGACTCAATCCTAGCAACAGGAGCAAAGACTTCAGTATAGTCAATTCCTTCGAGTTGTATGTGACCTTGTGCGACCAGCCTAGCCTTATTTCTCACCACAATACCCGTTGCATCTTTCTTGTTTTTGAGAATCCATTTGGTACCAATTGTTGTCTTTCCATCTGGTAAGTCAACTAGGATCCAAACATTCTGAAACGAGAACTGCTACATCTCCTCTTGCATAGCCTCAACCCAACTTTGATCCTCAAGAGCATGTGAGACTGACCTAGGTTCCACCTGTGAAAGAAAACAAGCAAACAAACAGTGAAGAAAGTATGTGTGATTATTACACTTTTGGTCTTCAATGTAGCTCACAAGAGCATGATGACCAGACGTTGCTTTCTTATGCATGCGGCGAGTCTTGACAGTAGAACCAGCATCCCCTATGATTTAAGTAGTAGGATGGTCTTTGTTGATCCGCTGAACAGGAGTAGGAGCTACATCTAATTCTGATGCCAAGTTATTAAGATCCCTAACAATGTCATCATCATATGAAGCAGAGTCAAAAATGCCATCTATTGGTTGCTTATGAATATCATCCAGCTTAGTAGAAGTCTTCTTTTGAAAGTTTCCTAAGTCAGAAGGACCAGAGAAACTAGTTGTGGAAGCAGGATCACTAACCGGACTACCAATAGGTGTTAAACTTGCACTAGGATTAACACTAGGATCACTAGGAGTAACTGGTACAACAGGAGTACTCAAGGGAAACTCATAGCCTCCTTGAGTAGCTGCTGTAGTAGCATCTTGTTGTTGTTTGAGCAATGTGTCAAGAGCTCCTTGTCAGTCCATAATGTCTGATGAAGAAGCATCAATAGGAGTAGCATTGGTGTTGGGAGAAACCGTGGTTGAATAGGATGGTACAAAAAAAATGTCATCATCCTCATTTGAGTCCGAAAAGCAAGAATGAGCACCTGCACTAGAAGTTAAAGCACTTGTGGACCTGCATCTTGGTTAGTTTTGAAACTAAAATATCCCAATGAGTCACTAAGATAATCAAGATCAAAATACCATTCAGGACCTTTGCCTTGGATGTTTGTCTTCTCCTCAAAGTACATGAGATTAATAGTTTCAATGACATGCTTGGCATGGAGATTATAAACGCGATAAGCTCTTGAGTGACCTGAATATCCCACTATGTGGCCTTCATCTGCCTTGCCATCAAGTTTCCCTAAATAGTCACTAGTATTCAGAATGGTGACAGGACAGCCAAATGGCTTCAAATGAGCAATGCTTGGGACTTTGGCTGTGAGTAGCTCATAGGGAGTCTTCTTATGAGGATTGGTAATGGAAACCCTATTTAACACATAACTTGCAGTGTTGACAGCTTATGTCCAAAACATAGTTGGAAGCTTGGAATCTACAAGCATGGTTCTTGCAGCTTCTATAAGAGTCCTGTTCTTCCTTTCTACAACACCATTCGGTTGAGGAGTCCTAGAAGCACTATAATCTCTTTTGATACCTTTGGAGTTGCAAAGTGCTATGAGGTCTGCATTCTGTAATTCTGTTCCATTGTCACATCGGATACCTTTCACCTTCTTGGACAGCTGATTCTCAATGAGTGTAATGAAGTCATTAAGTATGGAGTAGGTCTCACTTTTAGCAGCCAGAAAGAAAACCCACGTGAACCTGCTATACCCATCAGTTACCACAAGACAGTATTGTTTATGGTCAATGCTCCTAATGGAGGTAGGACCAAACAAATCCATGTGTAGTAGCTGCAATGGTTCAGTTATGAGGCTGAGAGCAGTAATGGCCTTGAAGGATGCTTTGTGTTGTTTGCCTTTGCTGTACGCAAGGCAATTGATGTCATTTCTGAAAGTTTTGGGAGGTAAACTAGAGACCAAGTTCATATTTGCTAGTTTATGAATGGTCTTGAAGTTTACATGTCCCATCCTTCTATGCCATTGGTAGCTTCATCTTCTGATGCTTTCCCAACCAAACAAGCTAGTTGACCAGTAGGATTAACTTCATTCAGCTTGATGCTATAGAGGTTGTATCTTCTAGGGACTTTGAGTAGAACTTGGGAGTCGTCCGGTAGCTTAAAGTCTTTGGATAACACCAGTGCTTCAGTATCCGTAAAGAGGACAAACTGTTTCTTGTCACAAATCTGAGAGACAAAGATCAAGTTGAAGTGCTTCCACATAGTAAACCTGCTCAAAATTAAGGTTAGGTGTCTGAATAGTTCCTTTGCCAGAGATCCTTCCTTCACCACCTCTGAAGTACACCTTTTTGTCTTGAAATGGTACAAAGTTAGATAAAAGTCCTTTATTTCCTGTCATGCTCCTAGAGCATCCACTATCTACTATTCCAAGAGTCAGATCTTGGTATGGAGTAATCTACTACAACAGAAAAGTCATATGCAAAAGTTAGTGTCGTAAGGGGACCCAGACCTTTTCAGGCTTGAGTCTGCCTTGTGGATCTTTAGTAGATAGCCAAGAAGATTGATGAGATCCACTTTTGTTCTTAGGTTGCATGTTCACCATATGGGTGTTATTTTGTGACCAAGAACAACCTGCTGAGGGCTTAACAGCAGAACCCAAATGTCCCAACCCAAAATGCATTTGGTCTGAATTAAAAGCATAATTCTGATTAAAGTTCTAAAAATAGTTACTGGTTGGTCTATTGTAGGCATAAGCATTGCTTCTCCAAAAATTAGAAGTTGAAGGAGAGGTCCTTCTAGAAGAAGAATAAGATTGGGCACATGGGTTTAATCTTCTAGAAGACAAATGAGCAACTCTTGGAGGACCAGGAGCAGGATAAGCTTGACAACCAGAAGGCGGTTGATCATAAAAATCACAATCCTTAATCAAATGAAATTTACTACCATAAACAAAGCATGTTTTAAAAGACCTTTTATTCAAATGACATTGTTTCACACTGCTAAACTAATTACAAATAATTCTAGGAGAATTAATGATATGAGCTTAAACTCATATCCTTTTATCAACAAATAACCCTAAAACATGAAGCAAAATACCAATTTATTTGGCAAAAACAGTGTTATGTGGTATGTTTGTGTTTGTGTAGGTAAAAAGATACATTTCCAAGAAAACAAGGAAAAATCAAGCTCAAATGGATGAAAAAGACAAAAGAGGATCAAAAGTGACAAGACTTTGAAGTACAAGGACCTATCTTGACAAGTTATCAAAGTTGAAGGACTAAAAGTGCAAATATTGTAAAAAGTCAAGATTCAAGTCAAACTTGGTCAACTCTCAAGTCAACTCAGTTAAAGGACCATTTTGTTCAAAGAATGAAAGTTGAAGGACCAAATATGTCAAAAGAATGAAGATTCTAGCTTAAAACAATAATCTGCCAAGTTGAAGGGCCAATTCTGCCAATAATGGAAAGATATTCAAGCTTGATCCATGTGACAAGTAATTCAGCCAATGAGAAGAAAGGAAACCAAAGCACACGGATTGAATATTAATTATCCACTCAGCATTTGGCATTTATTACCCAATCACAACAGTGTGATCCATGTGAAGCTTTTTCAACCAATAAAACGCTGACACGTGGCATCTTCTTCAAAGGAAAAATTTACCAGGATCGCGTTTTAGCTACAAGCAATTTCATGGAAAGTTTTCAACATCAAAATTGATCGTTTTGAAGAGATAAACACAATGGTGCAAATCAATTACCATGAAATCGATCAATGAAGAAAACCCCAATTCCTTGTTCATACCTTCAAAATGCAATATGCAGAATTCTCCACGTGGCAAGCTGGGATTGGTTCTGACACGTCACCAACCCCAACAAACTCTTCCTTCATGTCTATAAATAGCTAGATTAGACCTCATTTGTAGATGTAGCCTAGTTTTGTAAAAACACCTAGTTCCAAATTTACTTTCCCTTTTCCTTCATTTCTACCCTAGCTACTCAAGAGTCTGACAAACTCTTGAGTTAGTTAGTTAGTTACTAGCTTCCAACAAACTTGTAACCGTTTTTCCATTAATAAATTTTGAATTCAAGATTTCCCGCCAAAACTGTTCTTACCATTCCTGTTCAATTCTTGCTGATATTGGATACTTTTGTTGCTGTTAAGTGTTTGTTATGATCATTCATTGATCATAACTGACATTGAAGAAGATTGCTAGCTGTTTGATCAGAATTCAGTCATTTCATAGTTCCAATGGAGTTTTCAAGCAGATTGATGATTTCTAGTTGATTTGTTAGCAGAATTTGTTGATTGATTGATTCCTAGTGATAAGGTGGTGGTTATCACTAGGCTAAGAGAGCTCAGCGCTCCTCTTCTTCTCAGTGGTTAACTACAATAGGTTCTTAAGCTCTTGTTTTTGTTCCACTCAACAAGTCTAATGCATGCTATTTTTCTTAGAGTAAATCTGATGGCTGCCTGATAAAGTTGTTTGAAGTTGCTTATTGATTGATTTTTGTTAAGTTTGTAGCTTAATCCTGTTTACTTGTGTTTTGATTTGGGTTTGTTCATAGCTTACTGCCTTAATTCAGTCAATTTTGGTCTTGCACTTTGTTTGTAGTTCTAAAAGAGTTAAGAACTTGCTTAATCCTTTTAAACATTTCATCTTGATTACTGAGCATAGCTAGCTATCAATTTTCATCCAGTTCCTCTTAAAATCAAATTGACTTCACAAACTTTCATTAAGATCAGTTAAAGGAGTGTTTGGGACTAGTCTAAAAAAAGTTTTCAAGTTTTGAGTTTTGGAATTTTAGAGTTCATTTGTAGTTAATAGGTGTTATAAAAGAGTTTCAAGTCATTTACAAGTCATTTAGACAGTCAAACAGGCAAATGGCTCTTAAAATGTTTGGGTCAGTTTTCATTCAGCATTGGTTTTAGAACTTGTCATCTTCAATTGATTAGAACTCATTCATTTCCAGATGAAATTTCACCAAATTTGTTCTCAGCCTTAGCTTACATCATAAAGAATTAGATTCCAAAAGGATTTTATACAGTTTACAATAAGCACTTAGATATAAGCAAAAATCAGATAAGGAGACTTAATGCAAGTTTCTGTAACTTGTTAACTGGAAATCTGTATCTCCTTTTTTCTTCATAAACACGCTCATTTTTCTTCACAAATCTTCTTAAGTAGTTGAGTTACTTGATTTTTGAGATTTTTAGCTTTTTGAAAAAAAGCTGGTCAACGCTTGGTCAACATAAGCTCAATTTTAGCTTAATTCAGTTTTAGAGCTTATTTCTTGATGAAAAACGTTCTAGTTTGATTTCCCATTCCTTAAATCAGTTGCTTAATCAGTTTCAATAGAAAAATCAAGTTGTGACTGATTAGATTTTGCTATAGCTTATTTTGTGCTTATTGATAAGCACTCATTTGCTTATTTCTCATTTTTAGCAAGTTTCCTTAGACACACATAGCTAATTTGAGATTTTAAACGTTTTGCAATTTGTCTCATCAAGTTTGGTTGAGTATTAAGCTCAAACGAGCTTATTTTTTATCTTAACACGTTTTAGCTTAAAAAGTCTTGGAAATTGCCATTTGGTCCCTAGTGTTTTAAACAGTTTGTATATCTGGCTAATCTTCCATGTTTTTAGGGTTTGCACTTTCTTAGTCCTTATAGTATTGAAAGTTGTTAAAATCAGTTAGTATTTTGTTAGTTTGTTACACTTTTGGTTAGTTTGTTATAGAATTTGCATTTTTGATCCTTGTAGTTTACTGTTTTGCACTTTTAGTCCCTATAATTGTTAGAGTTTACATTTCAAGCATTTATTTTTCATAGAATTTACAATTTCAGTCCCATTAGTTTCATATTTTACATTTTGAGATTTACTTGAATAAAAACGTGGTATTTGCAATTTGTTTTACATATACGTAGGTAATATTTTTCCGTTTTGCAAGCATTTGTTGAATTAGCAAATAGATTATCCAAGCAAGCTTAACAACCAAGAACAATTAAAAACCCGATATTGGTTGGACTTTCTATTAGCAAGAACTGAGAAAAAACGAACTACATTATACTCAATTTCAAATGGCGCCGCTGCCGGTTCTTTGACTACACGAGAGACTATCGATTGACGGTTTTCATTGGCTTTTGGGATCCGTTCATTTTGTGAACGTTATTTTTACGTATCATAAATCAAAAACAAATAAAAAATCAAAAATATAAAAATATATAAAAACTAAAAAATTAACAAAACAATTCTTTTCCTAAAGAATTGACCAAAAAAATAAAAAATCCAAAAAGCAATCTTTTTCCTAAGAGATTGCACCCAAAAATATATATTATTGGATTCTCTCGGTTTTTATGTACATATAGTATTTTCTCTTTAAAAAACTCATAAATACAAAAATATTTTCCATATATTATTATAAGTAAATACGTATACGTATAAGAACAATCAATCTACATATTCTCCATAAGTATTGCCGAGGCAATACACCGTGTTGAGGGGCGTTCCGGTCCTTGACACGTGTATCGATCAAACAAAATAAAGCAAGAATAGATAAATACTCTCAATAAGCAACAATTCGAAGAATACGAACATTTAAGTGAATAGAAAGGCGATGTGCTATAAAATGCCATCTAAGGGTTAATAGGTACTTAAGTGCTTCGCGCCACCTAACCCCCCGTTCACTTGTAAGTATTCTAAGAAGGAAGGCTTCATTGAGGGTCTTGCACCCAAAGTAGTATATACATATAGTGTTATTTTCTTGTGGATATTTAATATTGTAACTCGAAGAGGATAATCCATTTCTCTTCAAAGTCACACGAGAGCTTCTCTCTCATTCCTCGTATTGAGTTGCATGCTCACTCGCGGGCGTGCACAAATACCGATTGGTGTACAACCTCTTCCTCCGAAAAGGAAGAAAAAGAGAAAGAGTAAGACCACCACCGTCCACCAAGCCGATCACGAGAATCGTGCTTTGACACCACCACAAGAAGCCATGGCTATTGATAATCGCACTTTGTATGAACGTATGCAATCCAACATTCATTGATATTCTAGTGCAATTAAGATTCCCGACTTTCCCGCTAACACATTTGAGCTACATACATCTATGATCAATATGGTTGCACTATCACCTTTCTTGGGTAAACAAAATGAAGATCCTCATGCTCACCTTAAGAGATTCCTTTCACTTTGCAATACCATTAAGCATAATGGGGTTCCACATGAGGTCATTAGGTTGATGTTAGTGTCATTTTCCTTAGAGGGGAGTGCTAAGCATTGGTTAGACACCCAACCACCCGATAGTATCACCACATGGGATGGTTTCACCACTAAGTTTTTGAACAAGTTCTTTCCTCCACATAAGACTATGGCTTTGAGGACTTTAATTATGAGCTTTCAACAAAAACCTAGTCAATCCTTTAGTGATGCTTGGGAAGAGTATAGTGAGTTGTTGAGGCGATGCCCTAATCATGGATTGGATCAAGTTCACCAAATAAGTCTCTTTTATGATGGCCTTAAAGCTCACCACCAAGATTTACTCAATGCTTCCGCGGGAGGGAGTATTCTTCTTAAGACTTATCAAGAGGCTTTGGACATTATTGAGACTAAGGCAATGGTTCAAACAAACAATCCATTTGAAGAAAAGGTTCATGTTATTCAAAATAATTCTCAAACTCCTTGTGACACCCAATTTCTTAAAGAGATCCTTCAACAAGTCAAACAAGGACAACAAGAAATGACTCATGAGATAGTTCAAGCTTTTAAGACCGTTTCAATGAACAATTCTTCTAATAATGTGAATGCCATTGCCATTTCTTGTGTTACTTGTGGAGGTCCCCATTCTTATGAACAATGTGATAAGGTGCAAGGGTATCAAGGAGAATGCTATGCTTACCAAGAGGAACACCGTGAACACTTCAAGCCTAACATCAATCCAAATAACCTTTCTTACAAATCCCAAAATTACCTTTCTCCACCCGGTTTCCCACCCCAACCACCCACCCAAATTCCACAAAATACTCCTCAAATTTTACCAAGGAATCAAGGGCAAAGACCACCATACCAAGGAAATAACTACAAGGCACCCAATCAATTTCAACCTCAAGCAAATACCTTTTATCCACCACAACAAGGATTTAATCAATCACTTCCATTCATTCCCAATCAAGCATATGCTCCAATACCAAATCAAGCTTACCCTCAAGTTCCAAATCAAGGATATGGGATGCAAGAGACTCAAGAGTATGTTGACAAGAAAATGCGTGAAATGGAGAAAAGAATGAGTGACCAAATCAATAGGGTTTTAGTGGCGGTAACTCAAAGACCACAAGGGGCTTTACCTTCTAACACACAAACAAACCCTAGGGCTAATGTCAATGGTATTACAACAAGGAGTGGAACAACAACAAAGGATCCTTCACCTCCTAAACCTACTATTGTTCAACCCACTTGTGCTCCTACTTGTGACAAGCCTTCTACTTCTACTCCACCTCCTCAAAATGCTCCTATTCACTCAAACACGCCTTCTCAACCACCTCATACTTCTCCTTTACCTTCCACACTTCCCAATGAAGAAGCTAACAAAGACAAATCTTCCACCACAATACCTATTCCACCTACACCAAAGCCTACTCTTCCATATCCTTCAAGGTTGAAAAAGGACAAGTTAAAGAACAAGGATGACATCCAAGTCTCCAATTTCTTAAGGATGTTCAAACAACTCAACATCAACATATCCTTTGCGGAAGCTCTTGCTTATATGCCAAAGTTTGCTAAGATGTTCAAGGATTTGCTCTCAAACAAAGAAAAATTGGTTGATTTGCCCAACACATCACTTAATAAAAATTGTTCCGCGGTGTTACTTAAAACCTTACCAACAAAACTTGGAGATCCGGGGCGTTTCTTGATACCTTGTAATTTTCCCGGTGTTGAAAATTGCATGGCTTTGGCGGATCTAGGGGCGAGCATAAATCTCATGCCTTTATCGGTTTGGAAACAACTATCTCTTCCCGAGCTCACTCCCACTAGGATGACTCTTGAACTAGCCAACCGAACTATAGCTCACCCCGTAGGAATAGCGGAAGATGTGTTTGTAGGTGTGGATAAGTTTACCTTTCCGGCCGACTTTGTTGTGGTCGATTATGATATGGATCCTAGAGTGCCTTTGATTGTTGGTAGACCGTTTTTGAGAACGGGTCGTACCTTGATAGATGTGGCGGAAGGAGAATTAATTATGAGAGTAGAAGATGAGAGAGTGTTGTTTAAGTTAGGGAAAGTTTGTGATAGAAAAGAGGTTAAGGAATCTAGACCTTGTGAGACTATTAACATTGTGGATGTGCTAGATGAAGTGTGTAATGAACACTTTCATGATGCTTGTAAGAGTGCTAGTGATGAGATACCCCATGTTGAAACCGTGGCCTCAATTGCTCCCTCTTTAACACCTTTTGGAGAGAGTGATTTCCTCTTGGAGGAATTTGAGTCCAACTTTCTTGGTGATGATGATTCTCCCATTAATTGGGAAGAAGATATTCTTACAATCCAAAAGTTGCTCAATGAGGACCCTATTCCTTCTTCTATTCCACAAGAGATTACCATTGAGGAACCTTCCATAGTTAAACCTTCCATAGAGAGTCCACCTCCCATTGAACTTAAGGAACTTCCATCCCACTTAGAATATGCTTTCTTAGAAGGAAAAGACCAATTACCGGTGATTATTGCTAAAGAATTGAAAGAGGATGAGAAAGAGCAACTTATTGAAGTTCTTAAGAAACATAAGAAAGCTTTAGCATGGAAAATATCCGACATAAGGGGAATTGATCCACATTTTTGTACTCACAAAATCCTTATGGAGGATGACTATAAACCCGCCATTCAAAACCAAAGGAGAGTTAACCCAAAAATCCATGAGGTTATTAAGAAGGAAGTGATTAAACTCTTAGATGCGGGTATGATTTACCCCATTTCCGACTCTCCATGGGTTAGCCCGGTTCATTGTGTTCCAAAGAAGGGTGGAATCACCGTGGTGCCTAATGAGAATAATGAGCTTATTCCCACGAGACTTGTGACCGGTTGGAGAGTTTGCATTGATTATAGAAAACTCAATGAGGCAACTAGGAAAGACCATTTCCCGCTTCCCTTTATGGATCAAATGCTTGAACGCTTAGCGGGAAATGAGTACTATTGTTTTCTTGATGGCTTTTCGGGTTATTTTAAAATACCCATTGACCCTAAGGATCAAGAAAAGACCACATTCACTTGTCCCTACGATACATTTGCTTATAAGAGGATGCCTTTTGGCCTATGTAATGCACCGGGGACGTTTCAAAGGTGCATGATGGCGATTTTCCATGACATGATAGAGCAAACCATGGAGGTTTTTATGGATGACTTTTCCGTATTTGGAAACTCCTTTAGCTCATGTCTCACCAATCTTGAGAGAATGCTTAAGCGTTGTGAGGAAACACGTTTGGTGCTTAATTGGGAGAAATGTCACTTTATGGTGAAAGAGGGGATTGTTTTAGGACACAAGATATCCAATAAGGGATTAGAAGTTGATCGAGCTAAAATTGATGTGATTGCTAAGCTTCCCCCACCCACCTCGGTTAAAGGTGTGAGGAGTTTCTTAGGTCATGCGGGATTTTATAGGCGCTTTATACAAGATTTTTCTAAGATAGCTAGACCGATGACTCATCTCTTGGAGAAAGAGGCTCCTTTCATTTTTGACCAAGCTTGTTTAGACTCTTTTGAGACTCTTAAGGAAAAATTGACTAAGGCTCCCGTTTTGGTTTCTCCAAATTGGGAATTACCTTTTGAGCTTATGTGTGACGCTAGTGATTATGCGGTGGGGGCCGTCTTAGGACAAAGAGTTAATAAGCATTTTCAACCTATACACTATGCGAGTAAAACCATGACCGGTGCACAACTTCATTACACTACCACGGAAAAAGAGTTGCTTGCTATAGTATATGCTTTCGAGAAGTTTAGACCATATCTTGTGCTTTCCAAAACCATAGTGTATACGGATCATTCCGCTCTCAAGTATCTTATGACAAAACAAGATGCTAAGCCTAGGCTTTTGAGATGGGTTTTGTTGCTTCAAGAGTTTAAGATAGAGATTCGTGATAAGAAAGGGGCCGAGAATTTAGCGGCGGATCATTTGAGTAGACTTGAGCATCCTTTTCAAGGAGATTTCCCACATCAAGAAATTAATAAATCCTTTCCATTAGAGGAGCTCATGTCTATCTCTTCCCAAGAGGATGCCACACCTTGGTTTGCGGATATCGCAAACTATCTTGTGGGCAATGTGCTTATTGAGGGTCTTACTTATCAACAAAAGAAAAAATTTCTTAAGGAAGTTAAGTATTACTTTTGGGATGATCCATATCTTTTTAGGCAATGTGCGGACCAAATCATTAGACGGTGTGTAGATGGGCCCGAGGCATTTAAGATCTTAGAGGCGTGTCATAAAGGACCTACGGGTGGACATTTTGGGCCTAACTACACCGCCAAGAAAGTCTTTGATTCGGGTTACTATTGGCCTTCCATTTACAAAGATGCCCAAGAGATGGTGAAATTTTGTGATGTTTGTCAAAGACAAGGAAAAATTACACAACGTGATGAGATGCCACAAAATTTTATCCAAGAGTGTGAGATATTTGATGTATGGGGAATAGATTTCATGGGACCTTTTCCATCCTCTAAGGGAAACAAGTATATACTTGTGGCGGTGGATTATGTGTCCAAGTGGGTGGAGGCTAAAGCCTTACCTACCAATGATGCTAGAGTGGTTGTAAAGTTTTTGAAACAATTGTTTGCTAGATTTGGTGTACCTCGGGCCATTATAAGTGATCGTGGTACGCACTTTTGTAATGATCAATTCACGAGAGTTATGAAGAAATATGGAGTGAATCATAGACTTTCTACCGCGTATCACCCTCAAACAAATGGTCAAACCGAGGTCACAAATCGTGGTTTAAAGAGGATTTTAGAGAGAACGGTGGGAGAACATCGAGCTTCTTGGTCGGATAAGCTTGATGATGCTTTGTGGGCGTTTAAGACGGCTTTTAAAATACCAATTGGTTGTACACCTTATAGGCTTGTCTATGGAAAAGCGTGCCATCTCCCATTTGAGTTAGAACATAAGGCATCTTGGGCTCTCTAGTGGGCTAACTTTGATTTAAACCAAGCCGGTTCACATAGGAAAGATCAACTCAATGAGATGGATGAGTTGAGAGCCAATGCCTATGAGAATTCTTTGCTTTACAAGGAAAAGACTAAGAAATTGCATGATGCTAAGATCAAGAATCGTGAGTTCAAAGTTGGAGAGCCGGTTCTCCTCTTTAACTCAAGATTGAAGCTTTTTGCGGGCAAGCTTAAGTCGAGATGGTCCGGTCCATTCACTATTGCTCAAGTGTTTCCATATGGAACTCTTGAGTTGTCCCAACCCGATGGTCCAAATTTTAAAGTGAATGGTCACCGTGTTAAACACTACTTTGGGGAGGACATTTCCGTTGAAATGGTCCAAGAGGTCCCCATTTTCCCCATGAATTAATTCATTGAGGGACGAGTCGAGCTAGAGACTCATTAACTCAAGCATCGTATAACTAGGTTTAGAGTGTTGTAGGTTAGAAATAAAGGCATAGACTTGGAGATAAGTGTAGGGGATACCTTCTTTTGTCTTCATGATTGTTTGTAGGGTTGCTCACTCATTTCATGCTTTGGAGCTTATGGAGGAGGCCCTTGTATCCGGTTCACTTCGTTACTTTAGTGAATTTTCATTGACACCTTGTGTTTAAACATGATTTCACTAATAGTTGTCCTTTCCTTAACTTGGGTTAAGCAAAGTCTATTCATTGTCATAAGTGTAGGGGAAGTTTTTATACTTCCATGCTCTTAAACATTGAGGACAATGTTTAGCTTAAGTGTAGGGGGGTCTTCTATCGAAGTGACCTTACCTAGAACTTGTCATTGTCTTGCATGATAACATGGAAAAATTGAATTTTCAACATTTTTCAAATTTTTGATCTACTTTGGCCAACAAAAATATGCATTCATAATTTTTGCATCAATCATTTTTCATTTTGCATATCACATTTGCATTGTATATATTCTTTTATTTTTCATCAAAATATATAAAAAGGAAAAAAATATAATAAAACATGGTTTTAACAAATTTAGATTTCTTTGACATATTAGGCCCGCCATGGATATTTTGACTCAACCCGAGTTTGCTTATTTTGGCATTCTCTAGCTAGTATCCTTAACCATGTAGTCCTTCATTGGTCTATTAGGCTAAGCATCCACCAATCTCATTATTTGAGATTTTTAATTTGTGGAGAATGGGAAATGATAGAGTTGAAGCAAGTGTAAAAGGGCTAGATAGACTTCATGGCAATTACTTGTGGCTAAAGCCTTCTCTTCTTGACCTCTACTTTCTTCGCATGTATATAATTGTTAATAAATAATCAAGTACGATTTTAATTGGTTTGTAATCTCTTATGCATTTTTGGCTAATCATTTATGGTTGATATGAGTACGTCTTAAGATTCTAAGTTAGCACGTTTTATGTGTACTAGACTTATGTCATGCTCCATATTTAGCGGGTGTTTTTCCTTTTTTTCTTTTCAAATTTCTTTGTGAGGAATAAAGAAAAATAAGAGCGGCTTATGAAAAAAAAAATGAGTGGCTAGAAAAAAAAAAGAAAAATAAAAAAGAAAAATAAAAAAATAATGCAAGACTCCCAAGAGGGGCAGTGTGGTGTTAATTATAGTGACTATTGAGTTCCAATATTACCTTGACGGGTTGCGGGGATTCAATAGATTGCTCCAGTCCAATATTACCTTGACGGGTTGCGGGGTTGAAGATCCAAAGTCTCAAAAAGATGGCGGATGTAAATTATTGCGTGAGTTTTATTTTTCTTTCCTTAGCGAGTGTGTAGCTACTTATGAAAGCATGACATGAGGATTTTACGCATAAGGCGAATGACTTATTACTCTTGAAACGGACTTATATTAATTGTAAGCGGTTTTTCAAGTAATGGATGAGAAGATTACTTAGGATTAAAACCGTGCTTCCTTATTTTTGGATTTTACATTTCTTATACTTCACACTTGAATAATGACAAATTTGCCCACAAGCAATTTGCTCAAATAATAACCGGTTCCACATTTAATTGTCATGAATAAGTTGATGCACTTTTTACTTGTGAATACAATGATCCTATTTTTAAGCTTGGTATGGGGAAAGTGAAACTTGAGGGTGATAAATGTCCATGGTACCCAAGCCCTAATCTAAGCCATTGAATTCTTTATGAGTTATTTCCATCAAAACTATTTCAAGAAAAATCAAAAAGATATAGATAGAATTGTATTTTGTTCATTGCATTATTAAAAGTCAAAATCATGCATCATCTAGTTTAGAGTAGTGTAGATGCATTTCATATGGCCAAGGTGGATTAATTATGAGGGAAATGTAAATTTGAGCTTTAATATATAATATTGCATGAGGACATGACAATGTTCAAGTGTAGGGGAATTTGATATGAGCTTAAACTCATATCCTTTTATCAACAAATAACCCTAAAACATGAAGCAAAATACCAATTTATTTGGCAAAAACAGTGTTATGTGGTATGTTTGTGTTTGTGTGCACTTGTGTAGGTAAAAGATACATTTCCAAGCAAACAAGGAAAAATCAAGCTCAAATGGATGAAAAAGACAAAAGAGGATCAAAAGTGACAAGACTTTGAAGTACAAGGACCTATCTTGACAAGTTATCAAAGTTGAAGGACTAAAAGTGCAAATATTGTAAAAAGTCAAGATTCAAGTCAAACTTGGTCAACTCTCAAGTCAACTCAGTCAAAGGACCATTTTGTTCAAAGAATGAAAGTTGAAGGACCAAATATGTCAAAAGAATGAAGATTCTAGCTTAAAACAATAATCTGCCAAGTTGAAGGGCCAATTCTGCCAATAATGGAAAGATATTCAAGCTTGATCCATGTGACAAGTAATTCAGCCAATGAGAAGAAAGGAAACCAAAGCACACGGATTGAATATTAATTATCCACTCAGCATTTGGCATTTATTACCCAATCACAACAGTGTGATCCATGTGAAGCTTTTTCAACCAATAAAACGCTGACACGTGGCATCTTCTTCAAAGGAAAATTTTACCAGGATCGCGTTTTAGCTACAAGCAATTTCATGGAAAGTTTTCAACATCAAAATTGATCGTTTTGAAGAGATAAACACAATGGTGCAAATCAATTACCATGAAATCGATCAATGAAGAAAACCCCAATTCCTTGTTCATACCTTCAAAATGCAATATGCAGAATTCTCCACGTGGCAAGCTGGGATTGGTTCTGACACGTCACCAACCCCAACAAACTCTTCCTTCATGTCTATAAATAGCTAGATTAGACCTCATTTGTAGATGTAGCCTAGTTTTGTAAAAACACCTAGTTCCAAATTTACTTTCCCTTTTCCTTCATTTCTACCCTAGCTACTCAAGAGTCTGACAAACTCTTGAGTTAGTTAGTTAGTTACTAGCTTCCAACAAACTTGTAACCGTTTTTCCATTAATAAATTTTGAATTCAAGATTTCCCGCCAAAACTGTTCTTACCATTCTTGTTCAATTCTTGCTGATATTGGATACTTTTGTTGCTGTTAAGTGTTTGTTATGATCATTCATTGATCATAACTGACATTGAAGAAGATTGCTAGCTGTTTGATCAGAATTCAGTCATTTCATAGTTCCAATGGAGTTTTCAAGCAAATTGATGATTTCTAGTTGATTTGTTAGCAGAATTTGTTGATTGATTGATTCCTAGTGATAAGGTGGTGGTTATCACTAGGCTAAGAGAGCTCAGCGCTCCTCTTCTTCTCAGTGGTTAACTACAATAGGTTCTTAAGCTCTTGTTTTTGTTCCACTCAACAAGTCTAATGCATGCTATTTTTCTTAGAGTAAATCTGATGGCTGCCTGATAAAGTTGTTTGAAGTTGCTTATTGATTGATTTTTGTTAAGTTTGTAGCTTAATCCTGTTTACTTGTGTTTTGATTTGGGTTTATTCATAGCTTACTGCCTTAATTCAGTCAATTTTGGTCTTGCACTTTGTTTGTAGTTCTAAAAGAGTTAAGAACTTGCTTAATCCTTTTAAACATTTCATCTTGATTACTGAGCATAGCTAGCTATCAATTTTCATCCAGTTCCTCTTAAAATCAAATTGACTTCACAAACTTTCATTAAGATCAGTTAAAGGAGTGTTTGGGACTAGTCTAAAAAGAGTTTTCAAGTTTTGAGTTTTGGAATTTTAGAGTTCATTTGTAGTTAATAGGTGTTATAAAAGAGTTTCAAGGCATTTACAAGTCATTTAGACAGTCAAACAGGCAAATGGCTCTTAAAATGTTTGGGTCAGTTTTCATTCAGCATTGGTTTTAGAACTTGTCATTTTCAATTGATTAGAACTCATTCATTTCTAGATGAAATTTCACCAAATTTGTTCTCAGCCTTAGCTTACATCATAAAGAATTAGATTCCAAAAGGATTTTATACAGTTTACAATAAGCACTTAGATATAAGCAAAAATCAGATAAGGAGACTTAATGCAAGTTTCTGTAACTTGTTAACTGTAAATCTGTATCTCCTTTTTCTCTTCATAAACATGCTCATTTTTCTTCACAAATCTTCTTAAGTAGTTGAGTTACTTGATTTTTGAGATTTTTAGCTTTTTGAAAAAAAGCTGGTCAACATAAGCTCAATTTTAGCTTAATTCAGTTTTAGAGCTTATTTCTTGATGAAAAACGTTCTAGTTTGATTTCCCATTCCTTAAATCAGTTGCTTAATCAGTTTCAATAGAAAAATCAAGTTGTGACTGATTAGATTTTGCTATAGCTTATTTTGTGCTTATTGATAAGCACTCATTTGCTTATTTCTCATTTTTAGCAAGTTTCCTTGGACACACATAGCTAATTTGAGATTTTAAACGTTTTGCAATTTGTCTCATCAAGTTTGGTTGAGTATTAAGCTCAAACGAGCTTATTTTTGATCTTAACACGTTTTAGCTTAAAAAGTCTTGGAAATTGCCATTTGGTCCCTAGTGTTTTAAACAGTTTGTATATCTGGCTAATCTTCCATGTTTTTAGGGTTTGCACTTTCTTAGTCCTTATAGTATTGAAAGTTGTTAAAATCAGTTAGTATTTTGTTAGTTTGTTACACTTTTGGTTAGTTTGTTATAGAATTTGCATTTTTGATCCTTGTAGTTTACTGTTTTGCACTTTTAGTCCCTATAATTGTTAGAGTTTACATTTCAAGCATTTATTTTTCATAGAATTTACAATTTCAGTCCCTTTAGTTTCATATTTTACATTTTGAGATTTACTTGAATAAAAACGTGGTATTTGCAATTTGTTTTACATATACGTAGGTAATATTTTTCCGTTTTGCAAGCATTTGTTGAATTAGCAAATAGATTATCCAAGCAAGCTTAACAACCAAGAACAATTAAAAACCCGATATTGGTTGGACTTTCTATTAGCAAGAACTGAGAAAAAACGAACTGCATTATACTCAATTTCAATCAACATTCCTAGGACTCAACAAACTAGAACTAGAAACAGTGGAAGTAGAAGCAGAAGCAACTCTCTCATCACTCATCCTAGCACTAGTAGCAGCAGGGTCATTTGTCTTGGGACTTGAAGGTCTTGACTCTTCACTTGAACTACAGGATGCATAGTCACTAGCCTTGTCACTAAAAGTACAAGATACAAAGTCATTAGTATTAGTAGAGCTTTTTGGAGACTCATGCATTTGTGATCCATCCAAGTCAGTATGCCTAGATATGGGCATAAAAGTTCCTGTAAGAGGTGGAGGAACAACATGCATTGCTGCAGCTGGTTTAAACCTATTGTAACTAGGTTTTCCCTCCTCCTTCTTGTCAGGATCAAAGACACTTGAAAAAGATAAATCAAATACATCTTCTGAATCAATATATTTATCAAAGCCTAATCCTCTCTTAGTCCTACCAGACATACTACTATCTATTAACTTTGAAAGATTCTTGGGTGCTTTTTGCCATTTGTTCAAATCGTAAAAGTGTAGCATCCAATTTTTCTTGCATGTCTTGCTTAGCCTTAATACTGTCATTGTTAAGTTTTTCAGTATATGTAAGCATGTTAGTGGTGTTCTCTAAATCAATGCTTAGAATTCTAATCTTATCCTCATATTCACGTTGAGTATCTTGAAGCCACTTCTTTTGTTGTTCCAAAGTTTTTAGAGAACTCTTATACGCTTGGACTTCTAAAAAATATTTGTCATTTTGTTCATTTAGTTCATTGTATTGAGTCAAGAGTTCTGAATATTTATCATGACAACCAAGAGGGAAAATTTGTACCTGAGGCGAGATTCCCATAAGAGCAAATTATTCTGCTTCCTCGGCATCAGATAGGTGCCCAACAATCATAGCAAATGCATCAGTAGAAGCTTCAACTGATTCCAAGGTAGCAGTCTGATGATCATTCCAGTTAACCATGGAGTCAACGCACACCAAAGCTTTCTTTTCATCCTTGAGCTCTTGAACCTTGAAGGCTGAATACCTGTTCTTCTCCTGGTCATTTTTTTTAGGGAATCCCTAGCAAAATGTCCTTGCTGCTGGCAGTTATAGCATCTGACCTTGCTTCTATCAAACCTGGCTGGCTCTCTTGGGTTGTAGTTGAATTTTCGACCAGCTTTCTTTTAGAACTTATGAACCCGGAGAGTGAGCATAGCCATCTGCCATTTTAGATCCATTTCATCCAAGTCAATTTTATCAACTTGTTTGAAATCATCAAAAGCAAGCTGCTGTTGTGGATCAACATCAGCAACAAAAGAGTGAAGAACAGCTTCTACCATGCTACCAGTCTTGGCTTTTGATTCAGGAGTAGAAGTATGTTGAGATGACAAAGTATAGCTTGGGATACTGGCATAAGACATTGGACTAGATCCCATGGAACTCACAAAAGCAGAGTTAGCAGGAGTAGGAAAGGAATTACTTGAGTGTCCTCTCACGTGATACTCAAAGTTTTGAGTTTATAAAATAAGTCATCAAAAGAAAGATAGTCAAGGCCTCCTTTTGCCTTTAGAGAGATGACTACCTGATTCCATGAATGAGGCAGGGCTCTAAGAAACCTGGCATTGATATCTTCATTTTCAGGTTTAGACCTGAGTTGATTTAACTGGCTAAGAATCTTTTGAAACCTGTCATACCCTTGATGAAGAGCTTCTGTTTTAGAAATCTTGAATTCTGCGAATTCATCTCTCAGCATTGATCTGCGCATCTTCTTGGATTCCTCATTCCCTCTAAATCTTGCCTTTATTCCATTCTAAATCTCCCTAGCATCATCCAAGAGATAAAAATCCCCCATATGATCATCAGGAAGGGACTGAAGCAAAATAGTTTTTGCTTTGATTTCCTTCTAAACAGCAATGATTTCTTCATGAGTTTTAGAATCGATAATGGTGATATTACCATTCTTGTCTCTACCGATAGTTTTCTTGCTTTTGCCATTCTGGACAATCTTCCAAAGGTCTAGATCAGTATTGGTGATCCAGCATTCCATCTTCATGGCCCAGCTATCATACTCATCCTTCTTCAAGAGTGGGAATTTTCCATTAGTATTGGAAACAGTAGCAACGATTTGCTATGTTTGCTGTGTTTTAGAGGTGCTAGCTTCTCCTGTTTCAGTAGAACTAGAAGCAGACATGATTAAACAATGATGTTAGTAAAAGAAAAATTGATTCTTATTGAGCAGAGACTCTCCCAGGCTCTGATACTACTTGTTGGGTCCACTAGATGTGGATCTTGCAGCATGTTAAGGATGGTGAACGAATTCTATAATGACAAGTCTATTCATAGAGAGACTCTTGATGAAACACATAGTATAAGTGCGAAATACAAATACTATGAACAAGAAGAAACAAAATAACTAAATAACTTGATCCTTACTAAGGATTTCTACTATTAATATAAAATGAATAAAGATGATGAAGGTGTGTCTAACCCTTCTGCCAATGGCTCCTTTTATACTACAATGAAACCCTAATACTACATTAAACCAAAACGTGTAACTTCTGATATTGTTGTCCCTAAAACTATGATGATAGATAAAGAAATGAGATGGAAAAGATATAAAATTTAGAGAGAGGAAGTAGTGAGAGAAAGTAGAGAGAGAGAGATAATTAACTTGGTGAATATTATATTAGAAGAAATTAAAATTACAAATGATCATCCACCCTTCCTAACATGCTAGGAAGGGCCTTATATAGTCGGGCTTACATGTAACCATAATGGGCTATATTGTTTGGACCGGGCTTGTCTTTTGGGCTTTAAGTAGCTTAAATCCAAGCCCGTGAACCACGACTATTTAAATATCTATTACAACGTTCTAATAAATATTACAATAGAAACCTATGACCGAACATTCTTGTTTGACTCAATATTTGGAGGCTAACAATCTCCCCCAATGTGAGGTCATTCCTCTTTGATATTTGGAGATCAATGGATATTACAAATTTTGTCATAAATGAGTCTTGAACGTGTAACAGTAGTCTTGTTCCTTCATGCTGTGATCTTTGAGCCTTTTTCATTGTCTTTCGACTTAGTCTTATATCTTGAGATCTTCAAATCATTCTTGACTTGTCTTTGCCATCTTGCCATCTTGTGTCTTTATCCACATGCTCACACTATTAATTGTTGAATAAGTCTTTAGGCATGAATATGTGGTTTTGAATCTTTGACTTTGCTGAGTACACCGTGACGCCACCTTCTCGAGACAAAACATAGACACGGACTGAATGGCTTTGACATTCGTCCTAAATCGGTAGCGTTTTACCTCCGGTCGGTGAAGACCGTTATACTATATTAAATACTGTACCTGTGATTAGGTAGATTCAATTAAGAAACTCCTTGACAGGGTTTCGCGGTTGTACTAGCCGTTCTCTTTACTCGACCGTCTCAAAGCAAGACTGCGAACATAAAGAGTGAATCAATTGGATAAATATCCGCTTGATTAAAGTCGTCAATTCAAATTCCTGGAACAAGTTTGATTCCTTAAGAATCTTACCATTGTTGCTTTCCAGTTGACACAAGCTTGATTCATAAGAATCTCACAAGTCACCTACCGTAGCGCTGTTTGATGTTGACGCTAGAAGGATTTCCATTCGTCACTGTGAATATTAATGAATATCACTCTGAATGTTCTTGCAAGACCATAAAGATATTGCGTAGAAACCTAAAACGAGTTTGAATCAATTCAGAGTCAAACCACTGTTGCTTTTTAGTATTATACATGTTCAATTCATAAAGAATCTTGCATATGACCTACCGTAGTGCTGTTTTGATGTTAACACTGGAAGGATTTCCACTCATCATTGTGAATACTAAGTAGTATCACTCTGAGTGTTCTAGCAATATCACAAGGATATAGCGTAGGACTCTCTTGATCTTCATCTGTGTGTCCTAACGAGATTTGATTGATCTCTTGGCTCTAGACTCGATTTGTGCACTTTTAGTGATCGGAGGCTGGAGCAGATGCCACCTATTCAATATCAACTAACTCGAAGTGAGAAAATCAATAGAATTCGTGTTGATCTCCGTGAAAATAAAACAAACTTCTTTTGAGAGAAGCCTGAGTTAGCTAGGAAAGGGTTGTGCATTACATCATTGGGTCCATGATGTGTTGTCTTCATGATGTGTTGACCCGGTTTCTGCCTAAGTTGTATGGAGGGCTTCTTTCTTTAGACCCTTTATCCTTACATTTCTTTTTCATTCTTCAACCCCTTTAATGCTTACCAAGACATCATTACTAGCCCCTTGTTGTGATTGTTCCAGTGCTAGCATCAGTACTTAGTCGGCATTCGGCTTTGTTCACATTCTACTCCATCTTTCCTAAGGACTTCTAATGATCTATTGGATTGTCCCTGGGAAGATCCCTCCGGTTCTGGTTGGATCATAGGACTTAAACCTAACCACCCTTTTGACACCAATAACATCGTGAATTAAAGATGTTGTGGGTATTTGATCGTAACCATGAGTGCTTGAGTCTTTAGATCACATTTTAATCACATTTTCTCCCCCTATCTCTAATATATAAAATCGTTTGATATTAGAGATACCAAATTTGATTAAAATATATTTTTGAAAAATAGTCTTGAAACATTTCGGGAGAAGAATGTGTCAAACTTAGCATGAATTTGGAACGCTCCCCCTCAAAAATTGATCCAATTGAATTGTCTTTTTGAGAATATGATCCACATTAAACTTTTGAGGATAGGAGTTGTTGAACACACAATTTTTGAAAGATTTTGAATATCATTGAGAATTCTTGAAAAAATTGTGTTCAACGCTTTTTGAAAAATCAATTCTTTTTAGCGAAAAGGTTTTTCTAAAGTATAAACTTGAGTTCATAGACTTTGAATGTCTTGACGAATCCACTCAAGTGTAAGAAGATTTAACTTCTTTTGCTAAGGGTAAGGGCACGAAAGCGTACACTCCCCTGTGAATATAGATCCGGGTTGCAATCTGAAAGTGATTACAAGCCATTGTGTTGAGCTCAAAACGTTGAATGTTTTGTGACAAGCTCAACCCAAGATAGATTGCTCTACCCGTTGATGGAAATATTGTCCAAAATAGACAATTTCCTTTAGAAAAGATAGAAATGACATGTTTTGAAAAATATTTACAACTTTCATTCGAGCTTTATGTACACACCCGTGTCGTTATTAAGCGAAATTTCTAGGTACGTCCATATTGTCGATACTGAAAGACACGTTGAGAAGAATATTTTTTGGATTATCAAAGATTTTTAATTTTTGTATTTTTCTTTTTCATTAATATTTACAAGTAGATGTTTGATAGATGAATCAAGCAGGCTTCTTTGCCAGAATCTACAGTTCTGCTGGAGTCAAACATCTCATACCAATTTGCCTAACAAGATACGCAAACCTCTCTTTCGAAAGAGCTTTTGTAAACAAGTCAGCTAGTTGGTAATCAGTTCCAACAAAGAATAATTCAACAATACCCTTTTCAACTTATTCCTTAATGAAGTGATATCTGACATCAATGTGCTTCGTGCGGGAATGTTGTACCAGATTGCAGGAGATGGCTATGGCGGACTTTGAGTCACAGTACATAGGTACTTTATCAAAGTAGAAGCCATAATCCGTGAGTTATGTTCTCATCCAAAGAACTTGAGCACAACACGCAGATAGAGACACATACTCTGCTTCAGCTGACGATAATGATGTCCAATCCTGCTTCTTGGAAGACCATCCCACAAGCTTATCTTGACCTAGAAATTGTGCACCACCAGAAGTACCTTTTCATGTATCAAGACACCCTGCATGATCAGAATCTGAATATGCCGTTAGAAAGAAACCGGTTTCCCTCGGATACCAGAGTCCCATGTGAATGGTATTCTTAAGGTACCGAAAGATCTGTTTAACCTCCTTGAGGTGCTTTTTAGTGGGTCGTTCTTGATATCGTGCACAATAGCATGTAGCATGATGAATATCAGGTCTGCTTGCTGTCAAGTACATGAGGGACCCGATCATGGAACGATATCTCGTTTGATCTATGGGTAATCCCTCCAAATCAACATCTAGGGATGTGGTTGATACTGGTGTCCCAACGGGGTCACATGATGTCATACCATGCTTTTTTATTATCTCTTGACAATACTTAGCTTGGTTAATGAAGATACTACTTGGGGATTGGTGAACTTTAATTCCTAGAAAGAATTTTAGTTCGCCCATCATAGACATTTCGAATCTGTTGTGCATTACTTTTCAAACCATTTTGAAAGTTTTTGGTTTGTAAACCCGAAAATAATGTCATCAACATAAATCTACACAAGTAAAATGTCATCCCCATATTTATAAGTGAACAAAGTTAAATCAATGGAACCTTTTGAGAAACCTTTGGAGCCCATAAACTTCGAGAGCTCGTCGTACCACGCCCATGGAGCTTGCTTGAGTCCATAAAGTGCTTTGTGGAGACGATACACCTTGTCAAGATAATGAGGATTGACGAATCCTTCCGGCTGTGTGACATAGACTTCTTCCTTCAAAGGACCGTTAAGAAACGCCATCTTTACGTCCATTTGATAGACAATGAATCCCTTATGTGCAGCATAAGCAAGAAAAATCCCGACCGCTTCCATTCGAGCTACTGGTGCAAATGATTCTTCAAAATCAATACCCTCTTTCTGTCCATGCCCTTTAGCCACTAGCCTAGATTTATTCTTGATGATCGTGTTCTCTTCATCCATCTTATTTTTTCAGATCCATCGAAGATTTAATGGTATTACATCGTATGGTCTGTCAAGAAGTTCCCAGACTTTAAGTCTTTCAAATTGTTGAAGTTCATTCGTCATCGATTCAATCCAAGCATGATCAGCCATGGCTTCTTCGATGTTTTTCGGTTCAGCTGAACTCACGGCGAGTGCAAACATACAAACATCACCATCGGTGTTAAGCTGTCGTCTTGTGCGAACAGGCTGTGAAGGGTTTCCAATTACTTGAACCAAAGGATGATCTCAGGTCCAATGATGTGTTGAAGGATGTCGTTGGTAGAACGTATGCATATTTGACGGATCAACATGGCGAGTAGAAGATTCTCCAGTTTCGTGTACCGGTGTACCGAATGGGTTGATAAATTCGTCTTCGTCAGATAATGCATTGTCTGCTTGATTTATGTTCTCTCGAGCAATGACAGTAGTTATGGATGTTGTAGGATCGATTGTTGAAGTGATATTCTGAGTAATTAACGTTGCAGCAACCGGTGTTGAAGTAGATGAAGTTGTATCCTTTTGTTAACGATGATCGGAATCATCATTCTTATCATGAGTGACAGCGGAAGACTTCGATACAACTTGTTTCTCCCCCGTGAAATATTCATCATACATTGGTCCATATAACATTTCCAACTCTTCAATTGTCGTGTTGATTGTCATATCTGCTCTAGGAACATTTTCTTGAAGCATCGTTGAACTTGACGGTTCATTGTTGTGGTCTTGAGTTCCGAGTTCCGTGCGGTTGTGAACGGAAGTCGTTTTTTGTTGTGGATCGGGACTTAAACTGTTTTGTTCAAGTGCCATTTCTTGTAATTCATCAAATCGAATGTGAATGCTCGCGACAATCAATTTTGTTCTCTTGTTGTATACTTTATATCCCTTAGACTGAGTTGCATATCCCACAAGAATACATGCATCACCTTTCTCTTTCATTTTATCCAAATTTTCACCATCTCGTATAATGTAACAAGTACATCCAAAAACATGAAGGTGTTTGAGTGAAGGTTTTCGATCATGAATTATGTGATATGGTGTCTTTTCGTGTCTTGGGATAATTAAGGATCGGTTTTGTGTGTAGCATGCAGTGGACACGGCTTCGGCCCAAAAGTATAGTGGAAGTTTTGAAGCGGATAATAATGTTCGAGCAGCCTCAACTAAAGTACAGTTTCGTCTTTCAACAACGCCGTTTTGTTCGGGTGTTCGAGCAATAGATGTTTCATGTTTAATTCCTTCGGCTTCAAAATTGTTTCTCAGATTTGAATTCAAAAATTTTGTACCTCTGTCAGTACGAACCACTTTAACTTGAGCTTGAATACCACGTTGTATCAGTTTAAGAAAGCTGATGAGAACTTCGGGTGTTTCATCCTTGGACCTCAAGAAGTGAGTCCATGTGTACCTTGAGTAATCATTGACAATTACTAGAATATATTTCTTTCCATTGATACTCTAAACACGCATGGGACCACACAGATCCATATGGAGAAGATCTAACCGTCCTTTAGAGCTTGGTGTGGTCTTTGTTTTGAAGCTACTTCGTTTAGCTTTACAAAGTTCACAAGAAGAACAAAGATGATCTTTGATGAATTTCAAACTTGGAAGGCCTCTCACAATATCTTTCTTGGAAAGCAAGTTGATGGTATCAAAGTTGAGATGAGAAAGACGTTGATGCCATAACCATGCCTGAGTCGTTGAAGCTTTAGCCATGAAGCAAATTGGAGTTGATGAAGTTGTGTCTTGTAGTGAAATTATGTAAAGATCAGTATCCCGTGTACCGGTAAGTAAGTCATTCCCATCATAATCACGAACAAAACATGTCTTCTTTCTGAAAGCAACCTCCAAATCTGCATCACAGAATTGACCAACCGAGAAAAGATTGTGATTGAGCCCTTCGACGTAGTATACCCTTTTGATCGTAACATTCCCCTGAACCAAATCTCCATATCCTAGGACCGGTGCAAATTGATCATTTCCGAATCGGACCGTACCCAGGAACTTATCCACGAAGTTAATTAGAAGCTTGAGATTCCCCGTCATGTGCTTCGTGCATCCGAAGTCCAGTATGAAGAGAATTATTTGTATCACCTGCAGAAGAGTTAGAACACGATGGAGCATTTGCTAAATTAGATACCACAGTAGTTGTGATAGTAGAATCATTAGTGTCCTTATCAACATTTAAAGGCATACTAACACTCGTTTTCACATTTTCTGTCCTAGCTTTAGGCATCCATTTATATCCTGGAGGACATTGATTAGCAAACCACCATTTCCAAGACTTGATAGCAGACTCATATAATTCCTTAATTCTGCTTCTAGAGTTCTTAGTGGTGGAGTCAGATGCATTAATTTTCTTAGTGGGGGTTGCACCAGAATGGTTCAATTTGCGTTTGGGTTTACTAGCACTAATAGGCATCACAACTTGCGTCTTAGTTCTAGTATCTACGCCTTTCACAGTGTTCATAGCACACATAGAATGATTAGCATTAGCACATTTTCCACATTTAACACAAACGAATTTGACATTCATAGTATTCAAATCATTCAAAACATTTAAATCGTCATTACACGCGATTACAGACCTTTTATTCTTAAAAACATTCAAATTCCTAGGGTGTTCTTCTACTTCCTTCATCTTCTCTTGACTCTTATGTTTCCAGACCTTATCATTCACTTGAGTGCGCTTAAGCTGAGGTCGGCTAACACTAGTAGTGGAGACTATTCCTGTAGTAGAAGACACACGAATATTAGTGTTTCTAGAAGTCTGAGGCGAGTGAGTAACTTTGTTTGTGGGCTTAGTGGGCATTCTATACATCCCTGGTTTAATCACATTATTGTGCTTAACGCTTGGTGCTATAGTATTCCTTATGGGTTGATTATGTGGTAACCTTTCCTTTCCATCCATCTTGGGGGCAAACACAAGTTTTACAAACGAGGAATTTGATAAAGCAGATGGTTTTCCCAAGATAGAGGATCTATTCACTTTAGAGGCATTGGGTTGTCTAACAACAGGTTTCTTAATGCTAGGTTCCACAACTTTCCCACCCATTTTAGCAACGAGTTTCTGCAACTCTGCTATCGCTCTATCCCGGTCTTGTAACTGAGCTTTCAACCCTTTAATTTCCAAATTCTGTTCATTCATTTCTCGAAACGTTTTGGAAAGTTTTTCTTGCAAGTTATTATCATGTGGAAAACTACCAACGTCTTTTTGCAAAGCAAGTTCAAGAGAATGACAATGTTTTTGAAGGAAATCAGTTTTGTGTTGAAGTACTGATATGAGCTTAAACTCATATCCTTTTAATAACAAAATAACCCTAAAACATGAAGCAAAATACCAATTTATTTGGCAAAAACAGTGTTATGTGGTATGTTTGTGTTTGTGTGCACTTGTGTAGGTAAAAAGATACATTTTCAAGCAAACAAGGAAAAATCAAGCTCAAATGGATGAAAAAGACAAAAGAGGATCAAAAGTGACAAGACTTTGAAGTATAGGGACCTATCTTGACAAGTTATGAAAGTTGAAGGACTTAAAGTGCAAATATTGTAAAGTCAAGATTCAAGTCAAACTTGGTCAACTCTCAAGTCAACTCAGTCAAAGGACCATTTTGTACAAGTTATGGAAGTTGAAGGACCAAATATGTCAAAGGAATGAAGCTACAAGCTCAAATTTACATTCTGCCAAGTTAAGGGGCTTATTCTGCCAAGATTGGAAAGTTATTTGAGTTTGATCCATGTGATAACAAGTTCAACCAATGGGAGGAGAGAGAATGAGTCACACGGATTGCCACTTCATCATAATTAATATCCACTACCGCCGCCTCACATTTATTACCAAATCCAAACAGTTTGATCCGTGTGACTAATTTTAAACCAATCAGAATTCAACACGTGTCATCTTCTTCAAAGAAAAATTTCCCAGAATCGCGTTTGAGATAGAAGCCATTTCATGGAAAGGTTTAAATACCAAAGTTGATCAATTTGGAGAGACGAATTCAATGGTGCAACTCAATTAACATTTCATCCATCCAATCAAGAAACCCCAATTCCTTGTTCATATCTTCAAAGTGCAATTTGCAGAATTAAACACGTGGCAAGCTGGGATTGGTTCTGACACGTCACCAACCCCAACTAACTTCTCCTTCATGCCTATAAATAGCTAGATTGTACTTCATTTTCAGTTGTAGCTTAAATTTGTAAAAACACCTAGTTAAACTTTTCCTTTCCTTTTTCCCTCATTCTTACCCTAACTACTCAAGAGTCTGACAAACTCTTGAGTCAGTTAGTTAGTTACTACCTTTGTAACAGCTTTGTAACCGTTTTTCAGTAATAAAATTCAAATTCACTTTTTCCCGCCAAATCTGTTCTTCTCATTCCAGTTCAATTCTTGCTGAATTTGGATATTGTTGTTGCTGTTGAGTGTTTGTTATGATCAATCATTGATCATAACTGACATTGGTGAAGTTTGTTAGCTGTTTGATCACAATTCAGTCATTGCCTAGTTCCAATGGAGTTTTCAAGCAGTTTGATGGATTCTAGTTGATTTGTTGATTGATTCTTGTTGATTTCTAGTGATAGGTGGTGGTTATCACTAGGGCAAGAGAGCTCAGCGCTCCTCTTCTTCTCAAAGGATATCTACAATAGGTTTTAAGCTTCTTGATTTTTGTTCCACTTAACAGTCAAATGCCATGCTTACTTTCCTAGTTTAATCTGATGGCTGCATGTTATAATTGTTAGAAGTTGCTGTTTGTTTGAATTCTGGTTGCTTATAGCTTAATTCCTGCTTACTTGATCTTAGTTTTGGTTTAAGTCCTAGTTTTAGCTTATTTTCAGTCAGAATTTGGTTCTTGCATCTTAATTGGTTAAAGTTGTTCTTAGAGCTCACTTGTACTCTTAAATCAGTCCATTTGAAGTATCAAACTTGGAGTTAAAAGCATTTGAATCAGCTTAATTCAGTACTTAAATAGCATTTGAAAAAGTTTGTAAGAAATCAGTAAAGGAGTGTTTGGGAATAGATCAAAATTAGTTTTCAAGCATTGAGAATTGGAAATTTAGAGTTCATTTACAGTCCTTAAGTGTTGACAAGTTGTTTTAAGCCTTTTACAAGTCAAATGCAAAGTCAAACAGGCAAATGGCTTCAAAAATGTTTGGGTCAGCTTGCATTCAGCTTTGGTTTTAAAAACTTGCCATTTTCAATTGCTTAGTTCTCATTCATAACTTGATGAAATTCCACAAAATTTGCTTTCAGTCCTAGCTTATATCATATAGTTTTAGATTCCAAAAGGAATTTCTGCAGTATTAGTTAATAAGCTGGGAAATAGCTTTTTGGTCCAAGCTGAGCAAAGCTCATTCTCTGTGAAAAAGCATGTTACTGATTTCCTAGGTCTTCAAATCTACTTCACCAATCTTGTGATTTTCTTTCATAAAATCAGTTAGTTAGTGTTCCTAGTTAATTTCTGAAAGTTTGAGCTTTTTGCAAATTTTGGTCAACGCTTGGTCAACATAAGCTCTTTTTAGCTTAATTCAGTTTAAGAGCTTATTTCTGGATGAAATTTGTTCTGGTTTGATTTCCCAATCTTCAAATCAGTTGCTTAATCAGTTTCAAGAGAAAAATCCAGTTGTGGTTGATTAGATTTGGCTAGAGCTTATTTTGAGCTTATTAATAAGCACTCATTTGCTTATTTCTGATCTTTAGCTAAATTCCTTGAACACACGTAGCTAAATTTGAATTTGGAACATTTTGCAAGTTGTTTCATCCAATTTGGTTGAGTAATAAGCCAGAACGAGCTTATTTTCTCTTGTGTCCCGTTTTTGCTTAAAAACTTTCCAAAATTGCACTTTGGTCCTTTCATTTCTATCAGTGTTTAATTTTTTGGCTAATCTTCCAAGAATTTAGGGTTTGCAGTGTTTAGGTCCCTGGAATTTGAAAGTTGTTAAAATTCAGTTAGTAGTTTGTTGGTTTGTTACATTTTTGGCAAGGTTGTTATAGTTGTTGCATTTTTAATCCTTTTAGTTAACAGATTTACATTTTTAGTCCCTATAATTGTTAGAGTTTACATTTCAAGCATTTATTGTTCTTAGAATTTACAATTTCAGTCCCTTTAGTTTCGAATTTTGCATTTTAAATTTTTACTTGAATAAAAACGTGGTATTTGCAATTTGTTTACATATACGCAGGTAATATTTTTCCGTTTTGCAAGCTTTTGTTGAATTAGCAATAGATTACCAAGCAAGCTTAACAACCAAGAACAATTAAAAACCCGATATTGGTTGGACTTTCTATTGGTTAAGAATCGAGAGAAAACGAACTGCATTATACTCAATTTCAAATGGCGTCGCTGCCGGTTCTTTGACTACACGAGAGACTATCGATTGACGGTTTTCATTGGCTTTTGGGATCCGTTCACTTTGTGAACGTTATTTTTACGTATCATAAATCAAAAACAAATAAAAATCAAAAATATAAAAATATATAAAAACTAAAAAATTAACAAAACAATTCTTTTCCTAAAGAATTGACCAAAAAAATTAAAAAATCCAAAAAGCAATCTTTTTCCTAAGAGATTGCACCCAAAAATATATATTATTGGATTCTCTCGGTTTTTATGTACATATAGTATTTTCCTTTAAAAAACTCATAAATACAAAAATATTTTCCATATATTATTATAAGTAAATACATATACGTATAAGAACAATCAATCTACATATCTTCCATAAGTATTGCCGAGGCAATACATCGTGTTGAGGGGCGCTCCGGTCCTTGACACGTGTATCGATCAAACAAAATAAAGCAAGAATAGATAAATACTCTCAATAAGCAACAATTCGAAGAATACGAACATTTAAGTGAATAGAAAGGCGATGTGCTATAAAATGCCATCTAAGGGTCAATAGGTACTTAAGTGCTTCGCGCCACCTAACCCCCCGTTCACTTGGGAGTATTCTAAGAAGGAAGGCTTCATTGAGGGTCTTGCACCCAAAGTAGTAAATACATATATTGTTATTTTCTTGTGGATATTTAATATTGAAACTCGAAGAGGATAATCCATTTCTCTTCAAAGTCACACGAGAGCTTCTCTCTCATTCCTCGTATTGAGTTGCATGCTCACTCGCGGGCGTGCACAAATACCGATTGGTGTACAACCTCTTCCTCCGAAAAGGAAGAAAAAGAGAAAGAGTAAGACCACCACCGTCCACCAAGCCGATCACGAGAATCGTGCTTTGTCACCACCACAAGAAGCCATGGCTATTGATAATCGTACTTTGTATGAACGTATGCAATCCAACATTCATGGATATTCTAGTGCCATTAAGATTCCCGACTTTCCCGCTAACACATTTGAGCTACATACATCTATGATCAATATGGTTGCTTTATCACCTTTCTTGGGAAAACAAAATGAGGATCCTCATGCTCACCTTAAGAGATTCCTTTCACTTTGCAATACCATTAAGCATAATGGGGTTCCACATGAGGTCATTAGATTGATGTTAGTGTCATTTTCCTTAGATGGGAGTGCTAAGCATTGGTTAGACACCCAACCACCCGATAGTATCACCACATGGGAGGGTTTTACCACTAAGTTTTTGAACAAGTTCTTTCCTCCACAAAAGACTATGGCTTTGAGGAATTTAATTATGGGCTTTACACAAAAACCTAGTCAATCCTTTAGTGATGCTTGGGAAGAGTATAGTGAGTTGTTGAGGCGATGCCCTAATCATGGATTGGATCAAGTTCACCAAATAAGTCTCTTTTATGATGGCCTTAAAGCTCACCACCAAGATTCACTCAATGCTTCCGCGGGAGGGAGTATTCTTCTTAAGACTTACCAAGAGGCTTTGGACATTATTGAGACTAAGGCAATGGTTCAAACAAATAATCCATTTGAAGAAAGGGTTCATGTTATCCAAAACACTTCTCAAACTCCTTGTGACATCCAACTTCTTAAAGAGATCCTTCAACAAGTCAAACAAGGACAAGAAATGACTCATGAGATAGTTCAAAATTTTAAGAGCATGACATTGAACAATTCCTCAAATAATGTGAATGCTATCACCATTTCTTGTGTTACTTGTGGAGGTCCCCATTCTTATGAACAATGTGATAAGGTGCAAGGGTATCAAGGGGAATGCTATGCTTATCAAGAGGAACACCGTGAACACTTCAAGCCTAATATCAATCCAAATAACCATTCTTACAAATCCCAAAATTACCTTACTCCACCCGGCTTCCCACCCCAACCACCCACCCAAATTCCACAAAATCCTCCTTAAATTTTAACAAGGAATCAAGGGCAAAGACCACCATACCAAGGAAATAACTACAAGGCACCCAATCAATTTCAACCTCAAGCAAATACCTTTTATCCACCACAACAAGGATTTAATCAACCACTTCCATTTATTCCCAATCAAGCATATGCTCCAATACCAAATCAAGCTTACCCTCAAAATCCAACTCAAGGATATGGGATGCAAGAGACTCAAGAGTATGTTGACAAGAAAATGCGTGAAATTGAGAAGAGAATGAATGACCAATTGAAACGTACAATGGAGGAACAAATCAATAGGGTTTTAGTGGCGGTAACTCAAAGACCACAAGGGGCTTTACCTTCTAACACACAAACAAACCCTAGGGCCAATGTTAACGCTATTACAACAAGGAGTGGAACAACAACAAAGGATCCTTCACCTTCTAAACCTACTCTTGTTCAACCCACTTGTGCTCCTACTTGTGACAAGCCTTCTACTTCTACTCCACCTCCTCAAAATGCTCCTATTCACTCAAACACACCTTCTCAACCACCTCATACTTCTCCTTTACCTTCCACACTTCCCAATGAAGAAGCTAACAAAGACAAATCTTCCACCACAACACCTATTCCACCTACACCAAAACCTACTCTTCCATACCCTTCAAGGTTGAAAAAGGACAAGTTAAAAAACAAAGATGACATCCAAGTCTCCAATTTCTTAAGGATGTTCAAGCAACTCAATATCAACATATCCTTTGCGGAAGCTCTTGCTTATATGCCAAAGTTTGCTAAGATGTTCAAGGATTTGCTCTCAAACAAAGAAAAATTGGTTGATTTGCCCAACACATCACTTAATGAAAATTGTTCCGCGGTGTTACTTAAAACCTTACCAACCAAACTTGGAGATCCGGGGCGCTTTTTGATACCTTGTAATTTTCCCGGTGTTGAAAATTGCATGGCTTTGGCGGATTTAGGGGCGAGCATAAATCTCATGCCTTTATCGGTTTGGAAACAACTATCTCTTCCCGAGCTCACTCCCACTAGGATGACTCTTGAACTAGCCAACCGAACCATAGCTCACCCCGTAGGTATAGCGGAAGATGTGTTTGTAGGTGTGGATAAGTTTACCTTTCCGGCCGACTTTGTAGTGGTCGATTATGACATGGATCCTAGAGTGCCTTTGATTGTTGGTAGACCGTTTTTGAGAACGGGTCGTACCTTGATAGATGTGGCGGAAGGAGAATTAATTATGAGAGTAGAAGATGAGAGAGTGGTGTTTAAGTTAGGGAAAGTTTGTGATAGAAAAGAGGTTAAGGAGTCTAGACCTTGTGAGACTATTAACATTGTGGATGTGCTAGATGAAGTGTGTAATGAACACTTTCATGATGCTTGTAAGAATGCTAGTGATGAGATACCCCATGTTGAAACCGTGGCCTCAATTGCTCCCTCTTTAACACCTTTTGGAGAGAGTGATTTCCTCTTGGAGGAATTTGAGTCTAACTTTCTTGGTGATGATGATTCTCCCATTAATTGGGAAGAAGATATTCTTACAATCCAAAAGTTGCTCAATGAGGACCCTATTCCTTCTCCTATTCCACAAGAGATTACCATTGAGGAACCTTCCATAGTAAAACCTTCCATAGAGAGTCCACCTCCCATTGAACTTAAGGAACTTCCATCCCACTTGGAATATGCTTTCTTAGAAGGAAAAGACCAATTACCGGTGATTATTGCTAAAGAGTTGAAAGAGGATGAGAAGGAGCAACTTATTAAAGTCCTTAAGAAACACAAGAAAGCCTTAGCATGGAAAATATCCGACATAAGGGGAATTGATCCACATTTTTGTACCCACAAAATCCTTATGGAGGATGACTATAAACCCGCCATTCAAAACCAAAGGAGAGTTAACCCAAAAATCCATGAGGTTATTAAGAAGGAAGTGATTAAACTCTTAGATGCGGGTATGATTTACCCCATTTCCGACTCTCCATGGGTTAGCCCGGTTCATTGTGTTCCAAAGAAGGGTGGAATCACCGTGGTGCCTAATGAGAACAATGAGCTTATTCCCACGAGACTTGTGACCGGTTGGAGAGTTTGCATTGATTATAGAAAACTCAATGAGGCAACTAGGAAAGACCATTTCCCGCTTCCCTTTATGGATCAAATGCTTGAACGCTTAGCGGGAAATGAGTACTATTGTTTTCTTGATGGCTTTTCGGGTTATTTTCAAATACCCATTGACCCTAAGGATCAAGAAAAGACAACATTCACTTGTCCCTACGGTACATTTGCTTACAAGAGGATGCCTTTTGGCCTATGTAATGCACCGGGGACGTTTCAAAGGTGCATGATGGCGATTTTCCATGACATGATAGAGCAAACCATGGAGGTTTTTATGGATGACTTTTCCGTATTTGGAAACTCCTTTAGCTCTTGTCTCACCAATCTTGAGAGAATGCTTAAGCGTTGTGAGGAAACACGTTTGGTGCTTAATTGGGAGAAATGTCACTTTATGGTGAAAGAGGGGATTGTTTTAGGACACAAGATATCCAATAAAGGATTAGAAGTTGATCGAGCCAAAATTGATGTGATTGCTAAGCTTCCCCCACCCACCTCGGTTAAAGGTGTGAGGAGTTTCTTAGGTCATGCGGGATTTTATAGGCGCTTTATACAAGACTTTTCTAAGATAGCTAGACCGATGACTCATCTCTTGGAGAAAGAGGCTCCTTTCATTTTTGACCAAGCTTGCTTAGACTCTTTTGAGACCCTTAAGGAAAAATTAACAAAGGCTCCTGTTTTGGTTTCTCCAAATTGGGAATTACCTTTTGAGCTTATGTGTGACGCTAGTGATTATGCGGTGGGGGCCGTCTTAGGACAAAGAGTTAATAAGCATTTTCAACCTATACACTATGCGAGTAAAACCATGACCGGTGCACAACTTCATTACACTACCACGGAAAAAGAGTTGCTTGCTATAGTATATGCTTTTGAGAAGTTTAGACCATATCTTGTGCTTTCCAAGACCATAGTGTATACGGATCACTCCGCTCTCAAGTATCTTATGACAAAACAAGATGCTAAGCCTAGGCTTTTGAGATGGGTTTTGTTGCTTCAAGAGTTTAAGATAGAGATTCGTGATAAGAAAGGGGCCGAGAATTTAGCGGCGGATCATTTGAGTAGACTTGAGCATCCTTTTCAAGGAGATTTCCCACATCAAGAAATCAATGAATCCTTTCCACTAGAGGAGCTCATGTCTATCTCTTCCCAAGAGGATGCCACACCTTGGTTTGCGGATATAGCAAACTATCTTGTGGGCAATGTGCTTATTGAGGGTCTAACTTACCAACAAAAGAAAAAGTTTCTTAAGGAAGTTAAGTATTACTTTTGGGATGATCCATATCTTTTTAGGCAATGTGCGGACCAAATCATTAGACGGTGTGTAGATGGGCCCGAGGCATTTAAGATCTTAGAGGCATGTCATAAAGGACCTACGGGTGGACATTTTGGGCCTAACTACACCGCCAAGAAAGTCTTTGATTCGGGTTACTATTGGCCTTCCATTTACAAGGATGCCCAAGAAATGGTGAAATTTTGTGATGTTTGTCAAAGACAAGGAAAAATTACACAACGTGATGAGATGCCACAAAATTTTATCCAAGAGTGTGAGATATTTGATGTATGGGGAATAGATTTCATGGGACCTTTTCCATCCTCTAAGGGAAACAAGTATATACTTGTGGCGGTGGATTATGTGTCCAAGTGGGTGGAGGCTAAAGCCTTACCTACTAATGATGCTAGAGTGGTTGTAAAGTTCTTGAAACAATTGTTTGCTAGATTTGGTGTACCTCGGGCCATCATAAGTGATCGTGGTACGCACTTTTGTAATGATCAATTCACGAGAGTTATGAAGAAATATGGAGTGAATCATAGACTTTCTACCGCGTATCACCCTCAAACAAATGGTCAAACCGAGGTCACAAATCGTGGTTTAAAGAGAATCTTAGAACGTACGGTGGGAGAGCATAGAGCTTCTTGGTCGGATAAGCTTGATGATGCTTTGTGGGCGTTTAGGACGGCTTTTAAAACACCAATTGGTTGTACTCCTTATAGGCTTGTCTATGGAAAAGCGTGCCACCTCCCATTTGAGTTAGAACATAAGGCATCTTGGGCTCTCAAGTGGGCTAACTTTGATTTAAACCAAGCCGGTTCACATAGGAAAGATCAAATCAATGAGATGGATGAGTTGAGAGCCAATGCCTATGAGAATTCTTTGCTTTACAAGGAAAAGACTAAGAAATTGCATGATGCTAAGATCAAGAATCGAGAGTTCAAAGTTGGAGAGCCGGTTCTCCTCTTTAACTCAAGATTGAAGCTTTTTGCGGGCAAGCTTAAGTCGAGATGGTCCGGTCCATTCACTATTGCTCAAGTGTTTCCATATGGAACTCTTGAGTTGTCCCAACCCGATGGTCCAAATTTTAAAGTGAATGGTCACCGTGTTAAACACTACTTTGGGGAGGACATTTCCGTTGAAATGGTCCAAGAGGTCCCCATTTTCCCCATGAATTAATTCATTGTGGGACGAGTCGAGCTAGAGACTCATTAACTCAAGCATCGTATACCTAGGTTTAGAGTGTTGTAGGTTAGAAATAAAGGCATATACTTGGAGATAAGTGTAGGGGAGACCTTCTTTTGTCTTCATGCTTGTTTGTAGGGTTGCTCACTCATCTCATGCTTTGGAGCTTATGGAGGAGGCCCTTGTATCCGGTTCACTTCGTTACTTTAGTGAATTTTCATTGACACCTTGTGCTTAAACATGATTTCACTAATAGTTGTCCTTTCCTTAACTTGGGTTAAGCAAAGTCTATTCATTGTCATAAGTGTAGGGGAAGTTTTTTATACTTCCATGCTCTTAAACATTGAGGACAATGTTTAGCTTAAGTGTAGGGGGGTCTTCTATCGAAGTGACCTTACCTAGAACTTGTCATTGTCTTGCATGATAACATGAAAAAATTTGAATTTTCAACATTTTTCAAATTTTTGATCTACTTTGGCCAACAAAAATATGCATTCATAATTTTTTGCATCAATCATTTTTCATTTTGCATATCACATTTGCATTGTATATATCTTTTCTTTTGTTTTTCATCAAAAATATATAAAAGAAAAAAAAATAATAAAACATGGTTTAACAAGTCTAGACTTCTTTGGCATATTAGGCCCGCCATGGATATTTTGACTCAACCCGAGTTTGCTTATTTTAGCACTCTCTAGCTAGTATCCTTAACCATGTAGTCCTTTATTGGTCTATTAGGCTAAGCATCCACCAATTTCATTAATTGAAATTTTAAATTTGTGGAGAATGGGAAATGATAGAGTTGAAGCAAGTATAAAAGGGCTAGATAGACTTCATGGCAATTACTTGTGGCTAAACCCTTCTCTTCTTTATCTCTACTTTCTTCGCATGTATATAATTGTTAATAAATAATCAAGTACGGTTTTAATTGGTTTGTAATCTCTTATGCATTTTTGGCTAATCATTTATGGTTGATATGAGTACGTCTTAAGATTCTAAGTTAGCACGTTTTATGTGTACTAGACTTATGTCATGCTCCATATTTAGCGGGTGTTTTTCCTTTTCTTCTTTGCAAATAATTTTGTGAGGAATAAAGAAAAATAAGAGCGGCTTATGAAAAAAAATGAGTGGCTAGAAAAAAAGAAAAAAAAAGAAAAAGAAAAAGAAAAAAAATAATGCAAGACTCCCAAGAGGGGCAGTGTGGTGTTAATTATAGTGACTATTGAGTTCCAATATTACCTTGACGGGTTGCGGGGATTCAATAGATTGCTCCAATCCAATATTACCTTGACGGGTTGCGGGGTTGAAGATCCAAAATCTCAAAAAGATGCGGATGTAAATTATTGCGTGAGTTTTATTTTTCTTTCCTTAGCGAGTGTGTAGTTACTTATGAAAGCATGACATGAGGATTTTACACATAAGGCGAATGACTTATTACTCTTAATACGGACTTATATTAATTGTGAGCGGTTTTTCAAGTAATGGATGAGAAGATTACTTAGGATTAAAACCGTGCTTCATTATTTTTGGATTTTACACTTCTTATATTTCACACTTGAATAATGACAAATTTGCCCACAAGCAATTTGCTCAAATAATAACCGGTTCCACATTTAATTGTCATGAATAAGTTGATGCACTTTTTACTTGTGAATGCAATGATCCCATTTTTTTAAGCTTGGTATGGGGAAAGTGAAACTTGAGGGTGATAAATGTCCATGGTACCCAAGCCCTAATCTAAGTCATTGAATTCTTTATGAGTTATTTCCATCAAAACCATTTCAAGAAAAATCAAAAAGATATAGATAGAATTGTATTTTGATTCATTGCATTATTAAAAGTCAAAATCATGCATCATTTAGTTTAGAGTAGCATAGATACATCTCATATGGCCAAGGTGGATTAATTATGAGGGAAATGTAAAATTTTGAGCCTTAAAATATAATATTGCATGAGGACATGGCAATGTTCAAGTGTAGGGGAATTTGATATGAGCTTAAACTCATATCCTTTTAATAACAAAATAACCCTAAAACATGAAGCAAAATACCAATTTATTTGGCAAAAACAGTGTTATGTGGTATGTTTGTGTTTGTGTGCACTTGTGTAGGTAAAAAGATACATTTTCAAGCAAACAAGGAAAAATCAAGCTCAAATGGATGAAAAAGACAAAAGAGGATCAAAAGTGACAAGACTTTGAAGTATAGGGACCTATCTTGACAAGTTATGAAAGTTGAAGGACTTAAAGTGCAAATATTGTAAAGTCAAGATTCAAGTCAAACTTGGTCAACTCTCAAGTCAACTCAGTCAAAGGACCATTTTGTACAAGTTATGGAAGTTGAAGGACCAAATATGTCAAAGGAATGAAGCTACAAGCTCAAATTTACATTCTGCCAAGTTAAGGGGCTTATTCTGCCAAGATTGGAAAGTTATTTGAGTTTGATCCATGTGATAACAAGTTCAACCAATGGGAGGAGAGAGAATGAGTCACACGGATTGCCACTTCATCATAATTAATATCCACTACCGCCGCCTCACATTTATTACCAAATCCAAACAGTTTGATCCGTGTGACTAATTTTAAACCAATCAGAATTCAACACGTGTCATCTTCTTCAAAGAAAAATTTCCCAGAATCGCGTTTGAGATAGAAGCCATTTCATGGAAAGGTTTAAATACCAAAGTTGATCAATTTGGAGAGACGAATTCAATGGTGCAACTCAATTAACATTTCATCCATCCAATCAAGAAACCCCAATTCCTTGTTCATATCTTCAAAGTGCAATTTGCAGAATTAAACACGTGGCAAGCTGGGATTGGTTCTGACACGTCACCAACCCCAACTAACTTCTCCTTCATGCCTATAAATAGCTAGATTGTACTTCATTTTCAGTTGTAGCTTAAATTTGTAAAAACACCTAGTTAAACTTTTCCTTTCCTTTTTCCCTCATTCTTACCCTAACTACTCAAGAGTCTGACAAACTCTTGAGTCAGTTAGTTAGTTACTACCTTTGTAACAGCTTTGTAACCGTTTTTCAGTAATAAAATTCAAATTCACTTTTTCCCGCCAAATCTGTTCTTCTCATTCCAGTTCAATTCTTGCTGAATTTGGATATTGTTGTTGCTGTTGAGTGTTTGTTATGATCAATCATTGATCATAACTGACATTGGTGAAGTTTGTTAGCTGTTTGATCACAATTCAGTCATTGCCTAGTTCCAATGGAGTTTTCAAGCAGTTTGATGGATTCTAGTTGATTTGTTGATTGATTCTTGTTGATTTCTAGTGATAGGTGGTGGTTATCACTAGGGCAAGAGAGCTCAGCACTCCTCTTCTTCTCAAAGGATATCTACAATAGGTTTTAAGCTTCTTGATTTTTGTTCCACTTAACAGTCAAATGCCATGCTTACTTTCCTAGTTTAATCTGATGGCTGCATGTTATAATTGTTAGAAGTTGCTGTTTGTTTGAATTCTGGTTGCTTATAGCTTAATTCCTGCTTACTTGATCTTAGTTTTGGTTTAAGTCCTAGTTTTAGCTTATTTTCAGTCAGAATTTGGTTCTTGCATCTTAATTGGTTAAAGTTGTTCTTAGAGCTCACTTGTACTCTTAAATCAGTCCATTTGAAGTATCAAACTTGGAGTTAAAAGCATTTGAATCAGCTTAATTCAGTACTTAAATAGCATTTGAAAAAGTTTGTAAGAAATCAGTAAAGGAGTGTTTGGGAATAGATCAAAATTAGTTTTCAAGCATTGAGAATTGGAAATTTAGAGTTCATTTACAGTCCTTAAGTGTTGACAAGTTGTTTTAAGCCTTTTACAAGTCAAATGCAAAGTCAAACAGGCAAATGGCTTCAAAAATGTTTGGGTCAGCTTGCATTCAGCTTTGGTTTTAAAAACTTGCCATTTTCAATTGCTTAGTTCTCATTCATAACTTGATGAAATTCCACCAAATTTGCTTTTAGTCCTAGCTTATATCATATAGTTTTAGATTCCAAAAGTAATTTCTACAGTATTAGTTAATAAGCTGGGAAATAGCTTTTTGGTCCAAGCTGAGCAAAGCTCATTCTCTGTGAAAAAGCATGTTACTGATTTCCTAGGTCTTCAAATCTACTTCACCAATCTTGTGATTTTCTTTCATAAAATCAGTTAGTTAGTGTTCCTAGTTAATTTCTGTAAGTTTGAGCTTTTTGCAAATTTTGGTCAACGCTTGGTCAACATAAGCTCTTTTTAGCTTAATTCAGTTTAAGAGCTTATTTCTGGATGAAATTTGTTCTGGTTTGATTTCCCAATCTTCAAATCAGTTGCTTAATCAGTTTCAAGAGAAAAATCCAGTTGTGGTTGATTAGATTTGGCTAGAGCTTATTTTGAGCTTATTAATAAGCACTCATTTGCTTATTTCTGATCTTTAGCTAAATTCCTTGAACACACGTAGCTAAATTTGAATTTGGAACGTTTTGCAAGTTGTTTCATCCAATTTGGTTGAGTAATAAGCCAGAACGAGCTTATTTTCTCTTGTGTCCCGTTTTTGCTTATAAACTTTCCAAAATTGCACTTTGGTCCTTTCATTTCTATCAGTGTTTAATTTTTTGGCTAATCTTCCAAGAATTTAGGGTTTGCAGTGTTTAGGTCCCTGGAATTTGAAAGTTGTTAAAATTCAGTTAGTAGTTTGTTGGTTTGTTACATTTTTGGCAAGGTTGTTATAGTTGTTGCATTTTTAATCCTTTTAGTTAACAGATTTACATTTTTAGTCCCTATAATTGTTAGAGTTTACATTTCAAGCATTTATTGTTCTTAGAATTTACAATTTCAGTCCCTTTAGTTTCGAATTTTGCATTTTAAATTTTTACTTGAATAAAAACGTGGTATTTGCAATTTGTTTACATATACGTAGGTAATATTTTTCCGTTTTGCAAGCTTTTGTTGAATTAGCAATAGATTACCAAGCAAGCTTAACAACCAAGAACAATTAAAAACCCGATATTGGTTGGACTTTCTATTGGTTAAGAATCGAGAGAAAACGAACTGCATTATACTCAATTTCAGTAACTCAAAAGCCTTTTTATCAACATTTTCTTTACGTTTCGAAAGCTCAATTTCAAGACGCTCACATTCTTTGATCTTATCAAGATATTTTCATGCAACATCATAATATTCATCAATATCAGCACAAGATGTAAAATAAGCACACATAAGATCTTTAGAAACGCATTCTTGCAAGAGTAAATCATATTCATCCGAAAAATCAGACTTCTCCATTTGAAGATCATCAATGTTTTTCTCAATAGACTCAACATATTTTAAATCATCAAACATTTCAGTCTGAATGTACTCCTCAAATTGAAGAATAGTTTCTTTAATCAACGCCGTATTTGGAATTAAAAGTTCTTTCACAAGCAAGGTAATATCTTGAGGAACCAGGCGTTGCCACTCAGTATTTTCACGTTTTGCCCAATCTCTTTCAACAATAGATTTAACATTATCTATGTGGTGTTTAAGAATACCTAATGTTTTCCTACTCTTGCTTTTGGACTCATCTAGAGGAAGGTAGTTCATATATTTGTAAACATTAGATTTCTTAGGGGCAAATGCTTTCTTCCATTGAATTCTCTTTTGTTTGCATTCTAAAAACACTTCCTCACGAGTTTTCTGAGTTTGTTTGTTGAAAAGACCATAAATACGATTCTCATAAGCATAATTAAATGGTTTCACAAACTCCTTATTGACAAGTGGTCGACTATCATCATCCCAAAGGGCAGTATCTTCACTATCGGCACAAACAGGCATGCAATCAAGATCGGTCCTTTCAGACTCATCAAGATAAAGACGCGGGTTCGCAGCTTGAGCTTTGGCAAGGTACTCAGGACTTGCAAAGCTAGCTTGACCCTTAAACATCGACGGAGGTGCTATCATTCTTACAGTTTGAATAGAATCATACGTTTTATAAACAACTTTCTTCAAAAATTCGACTTGTTCTTCTAGTTTCGTTACTTTTTCGGTTTCTTTATCATATCTACTTTTGAAGTCTTGTTTTAACGCATCTACCTCTTGTTTCTTAACCTCAATAATTTTAGCAGAATCAGTAGTGGTCATAGAGAGCTTTTGTTCAAGTTCATTAACTTTGGTATTGGCAAGGTACGTTTTTTGACGTTTATCCATTTAGAAAACATTATATTGATGCTTCTCTTTGGCTAATAACTCAAGAGTTGTATTATATTTGTTTTCAAAATCGCCCTTTTGACTTTTTAACGCACTACCCTTGTACCCCTCAAGCTCTTTGGTTTTCTGAAGGAGCTCATCTCTATAGCTTTCAGTTATCTCACTCGATTTGATAAGAGCAACTTTGCATTCTTCAAAATTTTGAGTGAGCGTAGCGTCTGCCTTCTTTAATTGCTTTTGACTCTTTGATTTTCAGTGACATCTTTTTGTAAAGTGGCAATTAAATTAGCAAGCTCAATACGTTCATCTTCATCATACTCATTTGCATGTTGATCATCCTCAGACTCATTATTGCACATGTCTGATGAATTAGGTGTGGTATTACTATCAACCGTTTCCATCATACATGTGTCATTAATGGCATTGGGTAGATCACTATGCTCATGAATATCACCAAACACATTATATTCATCAGTAGTGTGTACCTTATCGATTGGCTCAGTGTCAAAGATAGGAGCATTGTCATATTCAGTGACTTTGAGAACTTCTTCAACCTTTGCCATGTACGAGTAATGTGCATCGAGTTCTTGATCGGAGTCTTCATCATTAGTGTCATCAAGCATTTCTCCTTCCTCAGCTGACAATTTAACCCCAGCTTCCATCTTCTTGCATATCAACATCTTTTCCTTATGATAACCATAATCTCTAACCCGTTTCGGTTTCCTGCATTCCTTTGCCATATGCCCATAACCTTGGCAGTTAAAACATTGAATCCCACTTTGCTGAACCACTTGAGTGCCAACCGTTTCTCTATTCCCAGCAGCAGTAGCAATCCTCTGAGCATCATACTTTGCAGTTTGTCGATCATACCTTGCAGAATCCTCAACATGCGTTGGATTATGTCAATCATACCTAGAAGGACTTTCACCACGTCGACGTGTGTCATACCTTGGAGGACTCTCAACATATTGGTTCTTTGTGTTAGATGATGTTCGAAGATTGTTGTTGGTGGGTTTGTAGATTTTCTTGTAAGTCTTCATTATGAAAGCAAATTGTTGTTTCATCTCTCGATTCGTTTGAACTTGGTCTTCATCACTATCTTCTTCAGAAGATGACTCGGATGGTGGTGATGGTGCTCTTGACACTTTGCCTCGTGATCTTGTGGATGATGAAGACTTAGATGATGTGGAGTATCGTGGTGAGGATGATGTAGTGGAGTATGGCATAGGAGCACGTGAGCGATGATCTTGAACATGTTGAGTGGTAGTCACTAAAGCAAGTGGATTAGCCGTCTTTGCAACACGTTCAGCTCGAATCTCATTAGTTTCATTCTGAAATTGCTTCAAGATATCAAAGAGTCGATGATATGAGACCTCGTCTAACTTTTCTTGTTGTTTCACTAAAGTGACAAACCGTGTCCACTCGGGTTGTAGTTGTTGAAGAAATTGAAAATTGACTTGCATGGTGGAGACTTGCAGATTATTTCTTGTCATGTCATTCATCATTTTATAAAACCTGGAGTAGTATGAGTCAACTGATTATCCATCCCTTGAAGTAAACTTGCCAAAATTCCAAAACAATTTTGTTTTGACATCTTTTTTGTTGAGTGATTCTCCTTGTTGCAAGCGTTCAATAGCAGTCCATATTTTATGTGATGTAGGGCATGCATCAACCGTGGAGTAAATATCATCTCCAATCCCACTTAGAACCATATAGATGGCTTCCTTCTCCGCATCATGCCAAGCATAATTTTCAGGTGTAAGATCGGATCTTGTTTCATCACGTTCACTTGCGGGTATTGGATCAATAGTATATGTGGCTGGTCTTGGAGGAATTGAGATCTTCTTGAATACATATGGTCCATGAGTAATACATTTCCTTAAAGCATCACCGTTAGGTCTTGTATCAAGGTATCTTATGAAACGTGATTGCCATTGAGCATACCGACCAGGAACAAGCATTGGTGGTCTATCTTTGTTACCCGCCACCATGATGTTGTTATTAGTAACACGATATTCAGCAGTAGAATCCATCTCAAAAAATGAAGTGAAGTGAATAGGATCTTAAGTAGATGTTGTTGTGAATAGATTGTGGTTGACTACTAATTCGGAATAAATCTTCAAGACGAAATTCGGAATCCACGAACCTATATATAATTCGGAATGATAAATCTTGACCTAATTCGGAATAGTTGATGTAATTCGGAATGTGAAACAAATGCTTAGTTCGGAATCTGTTAAAGCATGACTTAATTTGGAATGATTCTTGTTCTGACCTAATTCGGAATAGTCTAATTCTGACCTAATTCAGAATTTCCTTTCTCATCTAATTCAGAATCAATGAAACTCAGACCTAGTTCGGAATGTGAGTCAAGACGTAGTTCGGAATGTGAATGCAACACGTAGTTCGGAATGTGATATCCACATGTAGTTCAGAATGCGAATGCAACACGTAGTTCGGAATCTGAATGCAACACGTAATTCGGAATCTGAATGCAACACGTAATTCGGAATCTCATATCCACACGTTGTTCGGAATCGAGTTGCTCACCTAGTTCGGAATCCCCACGATCCTACCTAGTTTGGAATAAATCGTATCTCACCTAGTTCAGGAAACACGATCTGACCTAGTTCGGAATACTTTCCTTTCCCACCTAATTCGGAATAGGTATCTTTCCCACCTAGTTCGGATTAGGTAACTTTCCCACCCAGTTCGGAATAGGTAACTTTCCCACATAGTTTGGAAAAGGTATCTTTCCCACCTTGTTCGGAATCTCTAGATCTCACGTAGTTCGGAATCTCCAAAACCCTAGTAATCCGAATTACAGAACCAAAGATCCCGAAAACCAAAAACATTTTACCAATTGATTTTACCCAAAAATCAAGCCAAAACTTCCAAATTTTTCGTGGAAATCACCAAAATGAGGAACACAAATTCCTACCACAACTATGTAGGCAATTTGTATGAAGATTTTGAGCTCAAAAACACAAATTTTTTTTATACGAGATGATTTTAAGATGAAAATCACACGAAATCAAAAATAATAGCCACAAACTAAACACGAATCTACCCTATGGCGATTGATACCAATTGTTGTCCCTAAAACAATGATGATAGATAAAGAAATGAGATGGAAAAGATATGAAATTTAGAGAGAGAAAGTAGTGAGAGAAAGTAGAGAGAGAGATAATTAACTTGGTGAATATTATATTAGAAGAAATTAAAATTACAAATGATCATCCACCCTTCCTAACATGCTAGGAAGGGCCTTATATAGCCGGGCTTACATGTAACCATAATGGGCTATATTGTTTGGACCGGGCTTGTCTTTTCGGCTTTAAGTAGCTTAAATCCAAGCCCGTGAACCACGACTATTTAACTATCTATTACAACGTTCTAATAAATATTACAATAGAAATCTATGACCAAACATTCTTGTTTGACTCAATATTTTGAGGCTAACAGATATGCATATCCTTTCCTAACATATCTCATGCATATCCTAACAAACTACTAAGAATACTAATGTTTGACTTTCTACTAGACCAGGAGCACGTATTGCTCCTACTACTACTAGGACAGGCAGGAACTACATACCTCCTAGCTTATCTATTACAAATATCTAATCTATAGGTCCTAACACTAATCAACAAGCTCCTTAAGGTGGAGACACCGTACACAACGTCGCTTAACCAATTTCCGACTCTAAGCTAAAAGTCGAGCCCTAATATTAGCTAGGACCAATCTACACCAATATACTTTGAGGACTAAGTATTAACCTTAATACATACAAAACTTCCAAATAGACACAACTAATTGGATCTTCACAATAATGACACAACAATGAATAAATAAGTTTGGATCTTCAATGGATCTTTGAGGTAGACACAAGACTTCAAGAATGATAGTGTTCTTCTCTTTGCACTTTGAGAGGAAAAGATGAGAGGAGAAAGATTCACTTCTAAACAAGTAGTAATCAAACAAATGATCAAGGATTTGAGTGATTTAAGAAGTATGAAAGAATCTGGAAATATATGTGCAAAAGAGGTAGATTGAAAGTCTGAGAATAGTCCACTATTTATAAGACAAACATCCAACGGCTATATCTGCCCGTGGTTCCTTATTGGAGCCCGCGGTTCCTTATCGATAAGGAACCACCGTAGGTGCTAAGGAACCGCCGGCGTAGAGTCCGCTCCCTTTTGTCTTTTAGTGGGTTGGTTCGAATCTGGGGATTAAAATATCCTGAAAGGATATTCCAAACCAAGATAAAATATGCCATTTTCAAATTTCAAATTTTCAAATAATTAATTTAATAGAACATTTTCTTAAAAAGAAATTTTAATAATAAAACTTTGTCACACTTAATAAAAAGTGAGTTTTAAGAAAATATTAAATCCTTGATCACTTAATTAGTATAATTACTTGTTTGTTCATACCTTAAGTGATAATGGTTGAAATGAAAAATACTTGTACTCAAGAATTCGTTTTTCATTGTTTTCGTAAATGCTTGTTTTTACATATTGTCGTAATCAAAACAAAGTGAGACCAAAAAATGCAAGTAACGTTTTTAGGCATCATTGCATTAACAATCTCCCCCTTTTTGATTCCGACAATCTATAAACTCAATCATCTAATAAAACAAGATTTTCGAGGACGAGTTTATCATTTTGTCCCCCTTTGTCGAAGCGAAAAGGTTGCAAAAGTCTTTGAAGAAGAAAAGAACCGGACTCTGCAAATGCTCCCCCTTGGTAGAGATGGCAACGGGGCCGGGTTTGCGGGGAATGGTTGCTACCATCCCCATCACCAAAGTTAAATATCTATCCCCATCCCCGTCCCCGTCCCCATCGGGTATTCCAAGCTACATACCATCCCCATCCCCAGCGGGGAACAGGGATCCCCAATTAGGAATCGGGGATTTTTTTCCCTGTTATACAATTAACATTTAAACTATGTTTCAAATGACGCGACCATTACGAATAACCCAATATGGTAATATCCAACAACATTAACGAGATTAACATTTATGCGATCATGCTCAATATTAATAATAACAAAATTAACACACAAAAGCTCACCATAGAAGGTTAGTGTCAAATGAGATATTAACCATCGGTTGATAGTGTTTCAAATATCTAATAGATATTTGAAACATACAAGATATATAAATGTATATGTAGAATAAAGATATTCGGGGGCGGGTTCGGGGACGGGTTTGGGGAACCAAGGATATTACCATCCCCGCCTCCATACCTGCTTTTTATTATCGGGGAATCCCTACCCCCATCCTCATACCCGGTCAACTCGGGGAATCCCCGGTTAAATCGGATTCGGGTATCGGATTCTCCGTCGGGTTCGGAGTTTTTTGCCATCTCTACCCCTTGGTGCTTACTCCCCTTTGCTTGGGGCACCAAGGAATCAATATATGGTGACAAGCTATATAGAAGGGTTAGTAGTAGAGAAGAGACACCCAACAAGATATAGCAAAGATCACAAAAAAATAAGAAATAAAAGATCGAAGATAAGTCATGTTAATAGAAAACATGATAAAAGATATAAGGAAATAAATCACACAAAGATGTATGAGACACAAACACAAGCTAAAATAAAAAGCATAAATCTAATCATAGTTAAGCTAGAACCCTAAGATTTGCTTGAACTAGATGTCTTGAAGATAAGCAACCAATGCTTAAATAAAAGACAAGGTAGTGGCGGAAGGAGGTGGTGGTGGCTTGGTAGAGATCTCATAGTTATAGTAAAGAGGAGGTTTGACTAAGAGACTCTTGATGTAATCCAACTCTTCATAGATGTGAGCCATAGCAAGATGTTGATATTGACAACATTGACAATATGTTCCATGATGCATGACATTATCATGTGAAGGAGGTAGAGCACTAACTAGTGGTGGAAGATAAGAAGTTCCACAATCAACATTCTTAGAAGGAGAAGAGATGTGATTTTGAGTGTTCTTGGGTGAATTGGGGTTGAAAGCAATTGGAGAGAATGGAGGAGAATCAAAGCTTTCATTTGGGGAATAAGACATTTTGATTTGAGAAAGAATGCAAAATGCTTAAGGTTAAATAGAGAAAGCCCAAGATAATTCGGGTGTGGTCAAAGGGTTGAAACAAAGATTCCAAAAAGTTTTGGAACAAATTTGGAGTTTCAGGAATACCCGAAAAGTAGAGTGATAGGTGTGTAAACACCCATCCTGTTTACCACTTAATTACAATAATAACCGAGCCAAAACGTGTATTTTATGTCATTTATGTCGGAATTATGCGTGGTTTGTGTTTTTGTTGTGATTTAGGACGAAAAGGTGAAAAGTGGAGAAAACACGGGCATTCACGGGCTTTTATCGAAGAAAAAGACGAAAAACAAAGTCAATAAGTCAAGAGTGCAAAAAGAACGGAAGTCCAAGACCAATTCTGAAGATTTATCGAAGAAAAAGTCAAAAGACGGAAGTTTACTAAAAGCCGAAGAACTCAAGTCTAATTTATTGAAGAATTACAAGACGAGTTCAAAGAAATCCCGAGACAAAGTCATTAAAGTCCAAGTATTAAGAAGATTAACAAAGGATTAAGAAAATCAAGGAGTAAAGCATGCAACTAAGAAAAGAAGAAAGAGGGGAGGAAGCTTCCTAAGCACTCCCTAATCCTCCCCTATAAATAGATTAGGATTTCATTTCATTAGTTTTGTTGGCTAATAGTGACAATTAGTTCTTCCATCATTTAATTACCTTGTCATTTACTTTTCATGTCAAATTTAAATACTTGTCTTGCACCTTAAATACCTTTAATTTCAAGTAAGTTTCCTTTTAATTCTTGTCAATCTTTATTTTTATTGTTCATCTCCTATCTACCTTTCTTTAATCTTTGATCTTTATGTTTATGTTCATGTTTATGTTTTGAGTTTTTATTGATTAAAGTGGGTTTTGATTATTTTGGTTATATTTGTTAGTTTGATTGATTTGGTTTGTTTGATTATCATTAGTTGATCATTTGTTATTAGTTTGATTTAATCTTTTGGTTGATTTTGATTAAGTTTGTCTAGATTCGTGTTATTTTGTTGTTCCTTGTTCTTCGCTTGTCTGCTTCTTTTTCCCAGGAAATATTCCGGATCAAGACCAGGGTATTCCAAGTAAGGGTTTGTGCAAGTTTATTCCGGATCAAGGGTGTTCATCCGGAATATTGGACATTCTGGATCAGAAGAGTTTATTCGGAATAATTTATTATTCCGGATCAAACCGTTCATCCGGAATATTAGACATTCCGGATCAAGCTAAAAGTTCCGGATCAACCAAACATTCCGGATCAACCAAAAGTTCCGGATCAACCAAACATTCCGGATCAGGCCAGATATTCCGGATCAAAGGCTTCCATCCGGAATAAGTGACATATTCCGGATCAGGGAGTTTTATTCGGAATAATATTCCGGATCAGCCCAACATTCCAAATCAACCAGGTATTCCGAATCAAGACTTTATTCCTGATAAGTGACATATTCCGGATAAAGGATTTATTCCGGATCAAGGGTTTTGGTAAATATTCCGAGTGAAGAAGAACATTCCGAACGAAGGTGACATTCCGGATGAATGTTTATTCTGAACGAAGGATTATTCCGGATGAGTAATAAGTGTGAAAACACTTATCCTTTTACCACTTATTTCCAATAATAACAAGACCAAAACGTGTGATTTATGTCGTAAAAGTCGGAATTATGCGTGGTTTGTGTTTTTATTGTGTTTTAGGACCAAAATATTAAAAAGGAAGAAAACACGGGCTTTCACGGGCTTTTATCGAAGAAAACGGGAAAAGACGAAGTCAAAAGATCAAGAGTGCAAAAAGAACGGAAGTCCAAGGCCTATTCTGAAGATTTATCGAAGAAAAAGTCAAAAGACGGAAGTTTAACGAAGTCGAAGAACTTAAGTCTAATAGAAGAAGAAAATTAAAAGACAAGTTCAAATCCCGAGACGACAAAGACGAAGAATTAAAGTCGAGTCGATAAAACGTGAAGAAAGCAAGAAAGAAGATGCAACACATGCACTCCTTCCACCTTCCCTATAAATACCCTCCTAATAGTCATTAGGAAGGGAGTTAGAGTTTTTAGTTAATTTCTCACTTTTTAGTTTTCTCTAGTTTTAGAGAGAGAAAGTCTTAAACTTTCTCTCACTAAACTTCATCTTTTTCTTAATCTTTCAAGATTAAACACTTTGTATTGCTTATTTTTATTAATCAAGTTTATTTTAAGCTTTTATTTCTTAATCTCATTCTACTTTTCTTTGATTTAAGATTGATTTTTGGTGCGATTTTCAATAGATCCGTGTTGTTCTTAATGATTTCGTGCTTAAAAAGTTAATCTTTTGATCATTTTATAAGTTTTCATTTGATTAAGCTTTAAGACTTTTGTGCTTATAGGCTTATTTTGATGATTAGCTTATTTTTCTTATTAAAAATTTTTATTAAAAAGTTTATGTTTTTATTGTTTGATCTAAAAAGTTGATTAATTTCGAGTCAAATAAGTTGATCAAAGTGCTTATTTGATTTGGTTTTATCATTGATTCGGGTTAGTTTTGTGATAAGCTTATTATATAGCTTATTCACTTGCTTATAACCGAATTCCACAATTTTAGGAAGGGGTACAAACTCCCTTTTCCGATTGTACCATTCTGAGCAGCCCCCAATTCCCCTTTCCGATTTGCAGCCTATTCCGACCAGCTTTACCATCCCTCATTCCGATTAAGTCCAATCGGATTAGGGTTTTGCCTTTCCGATCGGCCCATTTGGTTGATATTCCGACTGATAGATTTGCTTGATATTCCGATTAGGTCCTCATTTGTGCATTCCGATTGGTAGCATTTGTAGTATTCCGATAGGTGTGATTTTCTTGACGTTCCGATCGGGCTCTTTTCCACTTATTCCGACTGCCCCTTGTCCCTGTTATTCCGATTGGGTATTTTACCCATATTCCGATCAACCGATCGGAATACATTCCGATCGGGCCTCTTTTGGCTTGTTTTGGTTTCTTTCGATCTTACTTTCTTATAGTACTTGTTATTTTCAGAGAATTTTCCAAGTGTTAGTTTTATTTAGTGTGCTAGTTCTTGCCCATTGTTACCTTTAAGTTTTCAAGCTTTTATGTTTACTCGTCATTTTGATATTAATCTTTAAATTTACTCAACGACACTTTAACTACTTGCTAATAGATTAAAACAAATCAACCAAACCATTCTCTTGATTTACCAAAAGACGATTGAGTCGCACTTAAGACCGGTTTTCAATTCGAAAAGATTCGGACGATAAGATTTTATACCTAGCCAAAAGCGAAGTATTAAATGGCACCGCTGCCGGCTCTTTTCGTTAAGATAAACGGTTTCTAGTGAGAGACGCATTGAATTTTGGGATCCGTTCTTTGAACGTTATTTTCATTTGCTATAAAAATTTCCAAAAAATCCTAAAAAATATAAAACTCTTCAAAAAAATACAAAAACATTGAAAAATCATTAAAAGCAATTCTTTTCAAAAGGTTTTGCACCAAAAAGATTATATAGATATTCTTTGTGTATATTTTTCTTCTGCAGGTGTATGCGTACTAGATCTTCGAACTATTCTGAGCCCGAGACTCGTGAAGATTTAGATATGGCTGGTGTTAATAACAACAATAATCACCCACCTCAACACAATTTGAATAACAACAACAACAACAACAACAACAACAACAATGTTCTTTTACCTGATTTACGAACCATGGAGGAATTGTGCCAACCCACCATGAACGGACGCGGAGGCCCGATTGCGCCAATGCACGTCACGGCTCAGGAGTTTTCGTTGAAGCATCACATGATACAACAAGTGCAAACGAACCCATTTCGTGGAATTCCGGATGATAATGCCAACAAACACCTCGACAAATTCATTACCATGACCCAAAGCATGAAGTGCTCCGGTGTTTCTATGGATGACCTTCGCCTTCAACTTTTTCCACACTCGCTTTCTCACCATGCCGAAAAATGGTTTGACCGTCTTCCTAAGAATTCTATTCATACGTGGAACGACATGACTCAACGCTTTTTATCGCGCTACTTTCCCCCATCCATGGTCACTAGCCTTCGTAACCAAATCAGTGGATTTATGCAAGAGAATGATGAATCGCTTTTCGATGCTTGGGAACGTTACAATGATTTGATCGACCGCTGTCCTAATCAAAATATGCTCCCTGTCACTCTCATTGACACCTTCTACAATGGTCTCACTTTTCGTGACCGTGACACGATCAATGCCGCCGCCGGTGGTACTTTTATGAAAAGGAGACCGGAGGAGTGTCGAGAGTTGATCGAAAACATGACTACTCACCACAAGAATTGGGATTCATCCGCATCCTCAAGATCTAACTCGAGAGTCAATGTTTCTTCTACTACCTTCAATCCTGAAATGTCTGAAATTTCTCGACAACTCGCTGAAATGAACAAGAATTTCATGGCCATGGCCACAAACCACTTTCAACAAGCTAAAGCTGTTGCTATTTCTTGTGACACATGTGGTGGCCCTCACTCTTATAATGATTGTCCTTCTACCCAAGGCAATTATTCTGAAAACGTTAACGCAGCTTACGGCACTTATCCCACGGGAGGCTATCAAGCCCGCCCTCAAGGAGACCGTGGCTTGCTAAGTTATCGTTCAAACAATTATCTTGCTCCTCCCGGTTTCCCTCCTGTAAACCAAAACCAACAACAAAGCTACAACCGAAACAACCAATCCCAACCTCGTGCTCAAAATCAATATCAATCCCAAAGAAACCCATACCCAACTCAAGGAAATTCTCAAGCTCCACCTCTCAATCAACCGATTTCCGTAAACCAAGACGTCGAGACGTTCATGAAGACTAATCGTGAGATGGTGACGAATCTTCAGAGTCAATTTGTCAACTTGAAGAATGACATGGTGAAACAAGGGAGCGATATTCGAGCCGAGCTAAGGAATGATATGGCCAAACACAGTGATGCTATTAATGCAAACATGCAAAACTCTTTTAACAATCAAGCTCTTCACCTTCGTGATATGATTGGTTCGCTCATCCAAAGTAATCAACCCTCTTCTTCGGGTACTCTTCCGAGTAATACCGTTGCGAATCCAAGGGGGGAGATGAAAGCAATCACCACTCGTAGTGGAAAAGGTTATATGGAACCCGAGCTTCCTACACCTCCACCCGTGATTGTGAACAAGGAAACCGAGCAAATTTCATCACCTCCTTCACCTTCTATCCCCATTTCCCCACCACCCGTGGTTGTGAGTGATCCTATTCCCTTAAAGCCTTCTTCTTCATCCAATATACCTTATCCTTCAAGGTTGAGGAAAGAGAAGCAAAAGAGCAAGGACGATATTCAGGTTTCAAACTTTCTAAAAATGTTTAAACAATTGAATTTTAACATCTCCTTTGCCGAGGCTCTCGCTCACATGCCCAAATACGCTAAGATGTTTAAAGATCTTTTAAGTGATAAGGAAAAGCTTCTTGACATTGCTCAGTAATACATGGATTTTGCATTGGGTTCAAAATATTTCTCGGAATCCTCTCGAATTGATCTCAGTTAAAAGTGGAATGATTTGTTCTTGGTGACAAAAAGTGGATTTGGTTTTCTATTCTACTAAACAGATAAATGAATAAAATGGTAATGAAGTAAACTTAAAACTAGCAACAAACAAAACTTGAATTAAAGCTGGAAAAATACCCTTACAGTAAAATACCCTATGCGGAATGTTGGGCTTATGCGGAAAGATGGACCATTCGGAAAGTTCCCTATGCGGAAAGATTGCTATGCGGAATAAAAAGCTCAATTCGGAAAACTTGCCCTATGCGGAAAAATAAGTTCATGCGGAAAGTAATGCTCTATGCGGAAAAATTATGCTATTCGGAAAAACGGGTCTATTCGGAATATTTGGCTGATGCGAAATATAGAACTCTATTCGGAAAAATGTTGCTCTATGCGGAAAGTAAGGACCATTCGGAAAGATTGGTCTATTCGGAATATATAGATATTCCGAACAGGGGAAAAGGAAAACTATCTATGCGGAATATTGAAAATATTCCGAGTAAAAGAAAAATGAGAATCCCTATTCGGAATATAGGCTCTGTTCGGAAAGTCTGGGTAACGAAGAACAGTAACAGTAACAGCAAGAACAAAGGTCACGGTTTTAAATCCAAATCGACTCCAACACTCAAAAAGGTTTTACCAAACTAACCAATAATCATTAACATACCATAAGAAACAAATCCCACCAATAAAAACACTAAATCAACAACTTTTTAAAATCAAACTAGAATCAAAAGAAACTTAGAAACTTGCAATAAAAATGATGAAGAACAAGATGAATAGAAAGATGGAATGGATTGATTAATAGAAGAGTAACAAGGTTAATGATTAAGGATGACAAGATTGAAAAGAAAAATGAAAAATCATCAAACACCCTAGTGGTGTTTGTGATGAAAACCACGAACCAAAAAGAACTGGAAAAAGAAAATGAAGCTGACTCTCTAATTGTGTGAAGGGAAAGACTATTTATACTCCTAGTGGTTGGTTGGTGAGTGGGCTTTCTCCCTTTCTTCTTGTCTTCTCGTCTTTTCAGAAAAGTTGACGTCTTCGATTCTGATTCGGGATTTGTCGTCGATTAAATCCAACTCGTCTTTTAATTTCTTCGTTAAATAGATTTGAGTTTCTTCGACTTATGAAAATCTTCCATCTTTAGTCCTTTTCTTCGATAAATCTTCGAATAGGCCTAGTGACTTCAAATCTTTTGCACCTCTTGGACAATAGACTTCGTCTTGAGTCTTTTTCCTTGGTAAATCCCGTGCAATCCCATGTTTTCTTTAATATTTATCCGGTTAGCTCTGAAAACACAATAAACACAAAAACCACGCATAATTCTAAACAATTGATATTAAATACGTGTTTTGGTCTTGTTTTAGCCCGAATTAAGTGGTAAAAGGATGGGTGTTTACACACCTATCAAATCCCCTACACTTAACCATTGCCATGCCCTCATGCAATGCTTAGTGATAAAGCAATTTTACATTTTTCTCATAATTAATCAACCTTGGCCTTATTTAAATTCTACTAAACAACAATTAAAATACTAAGAGAACTTAAAACTTTAAAATAAACAAAAAGATGAAAATAACTTGTAAAGAAATCAAGGACTTACATTAGGGCTTTGGTGTTGCGAAGATTTATCACCCTCAAGTTTCACGTTCCCCAAACTAAGCTTAAGAACGAGATCATTGTTATTATAAGTTAGTAAATCAAACACTTACACACATGGCTTAATTAAATGCTTAAACTCCCTTATTCCTAGGTGTATCTCTTATATTTTATTTTTGTCTTAGAATGATCATGAAGATGCATTTTTGGACTTATTTCGATAGTTTATTAAGGCTGAAAGCAAAGTAGGACGATTTGATCAATAGTTAGCTAAAGGACAAAATCTCTTAAAACTGCTTCTCGGGATATCAAAAAGTTCATATCTTGGCATAACTTGGTTCACGATTTGAGACCTTTCTCGGGCCGATATTTGGCATGTACTTCATACTTCATATCTTCGAGAGACGTTCTTGAGATAATGGTCTTCTCATCAAATAGAGTTTCTTCACTTGGAGACTTTTGAGGGGTACTCCAACTTTGTTGACCACGACTTCATGATTATTTCTTCAATCTCTAATTGGGATTTTGAGATACAACGATCCGCCTCCTTTTCGGACTTGGATATATTTATCCTCATACCTTGTTAGGGTCTTTTCGGATAGACTTCTCCATGATCTTTATGGGAGTTGATTGCTTTTCGTCGTGAGTCTTGATCCTTCATATTGACTTTAGGAATAATGCTTTTCACATCACTTTGGATCTTCAGCAATAAAATTGAATCCTCATGCCTTGTTAGGGCCTTTTCGGACTCGCCAATCTTCGCGCCCCGCTTCATAAGTTATGCCTTGGCTATGAACTCTTATCATTACCGAGCAACTTTTAAACGATCTTGGGCTAGAAGCTAAGTAACTTTTCAAATCGTAAGACCTTACTTATTGCAGATAAATTGTTAGCAAGTGATGGGAGAATAGGCAAATAATTACACCAAGTGAGCTTGCGCAAGAATACCGACTTATAATTGACTCTATCATTTCTCGTCCTCCACAATTTAAAATATCAAGTAATGAGACTCGTGGACATTTAGCCTAATAAACCAATTAAGGTCTATATGGTTAAGGATACTAGCTAGAATAAACTTGGATAAGTCTATTCGGGTTGAGTCAAAATAAACGCAACGGGCCTAATAGATCAAAGATTCCTAAACTAGCTACACCACTTTATTAATATTTTTGACTTTATTGCGGGATATATACATATGAAAGCAACGATAAAATTTTAAAAATTACAACTAAATGGCCAAAGTTAATAAAAAAATTTGAAAAATGCTGAAAAATAGGATTTTCTGGTTAAATGAAGGCATTTTGATAGGTGTGTAAACACCCATCTTTTCTACCACTTATTTCTTGCTAAAACAAGACCAAAACGCGTATTTAATGTCATTTGTTTGGAATTATGCGTGGTTTGTGTGTTTGTTATGTTTTCAGAGCCAACCGGATAAATATTGGAGAAAACATGGGATTGCACGGGTTTTATCAAGGAAAAAGACTCAAGACAAAGTCTATTGACCAAGAGGTGTAAAAGATTTGAAGTCACTAGGCCTATTCGAAGATTTATCGAAGAAAAGGACTAAAAACGGAAGATTTTCATAAGTCGAAGAAACTCAAGTCTATTTAACGAAGAAATTAAAAGACGAGTTGAATTTAATCGACAACAAATCCCGAATCAGAATCAAAAACGTCAACTTTTCTGAAAAGACGAGAAGACAAAAAGAAGGGAAGAAAGCCCACTCACCAACCAAGGGAGAAGCCTATAAATACTCCTCCCTATACACACACGAAGAACTCTCTTCTTCTTTTTCCCAGTTATTTTCTTCTTCCTAGTTTTTAGGAACCATCTCCCTTAAGGAGTGGTTTTAATCTTTGTTTGATTTATCTTCCAATCTTGTAAGTTAATCTTTGTTGTTCTGAATCTTTAATCATTAATGCAATTACTCTTTTAATCTCTTGATTCATCTTGTTCTTCTTCATCTTTTTCTTTCATGTTCTTGAGCTCTATTTGGTTCTAGTTTGATTCTAAAAAGTTGTTGAATTGGTGTTTTTATGATTGGGATTTGATCCTTGTAATTAGTAGATGATTCGTGATTAATTTGGTGAAACGTTTGTGCTTGGTTGTGTGGGTTTTGGTATCAATCGTAGCCTACTGTTCTTCATCCCTGTTCCTGATCTCGCCCAGATTCCGAATAGGGAATCTGGGGTGTTGTCTATTCGGAAACTTCCATTATTCCGAATAGGGCTTTAAATTTTGTGTTATTCGGAACTTTCCAACTTTCCGAATAAAGGTTTGAATTTTGTGTTATTCGGAATATTTCCAATATTCCGAGTAAGGATTTCGTTTCTTGTCTATTCGGAACATTCCATTATTCCGAATAGGGCTTTCTGCATATTGGTTATTCGGAACATTTCAGTTTTTTCCGAATAGAGCTTATTCCAAAAATATTCCGAATAGGCTGATTATTCCGCATAAGAAAATGTTCCGAATAGCCCCATTTTCCGAATAGGGTTTTCAAAATTTATTCCGAGTAAGTTTTCCGAATAGGAGTATATTCCGAATGGCTCTATTTTCCGCATGATCATGACCTTCCGCATAGGACAATATTCCGAGTAGGCATACTTTCCGAATAGAAGAATTTCAGACATGTTTTCATGAGGTATTACTGTTCCATTTAAAGCTTCTAGTTTAGTTCTATTAATACTTGTCTTTATAACTTAAGTAGATTTAGACCAAAGCTCCCCCTTTTAGTCACCAATTGCAACTATTCCACTTTTGACCGTGATCGATTCGAGAAGATACCGAGAACGAAACAACGATATATATATTGGGTACGAGCAACGCAAAGAGAGATCTTGCAAGCAAAAAACCTTTTTATTAACCAACCAAAAGTGAGTTATTAAAATGGCGCCGCTGCCGGCTCTTTTCGTAATGATCAACGGTTTCTTGTGAGAAAAATTGGATTTTGGGATCCGTTCTTTCGGGAACGTTATTTTCAAGCACAAAAATTTTCAAAAATCCATAAAAATATAAAATTTCCAAAAACACAAAAACAATATAAAACCTATAAAAACCAAAAATATTTTCTCTTGCATTTTCTTTTTAGTGTATGCGTACTCGATCCACGTCTTATTCAGAGCCCGAGACTCTCGAACAATTAGACATGGTAGGTGTACACAACAACAATAATATTCCACCCCCCCAAAACAACAATAATAATAATAACCCACCCCACCCAAATATGAATAATCCACCCGACTTACGAACCATGGAGGAGCTATGTCAACCTACAATGAACGGACGTGGAGGCCCGATTGCACCGATGCATGTCACGGCTCAGGAGTTTTCGTTGAAACATCACATGATCCAGCAAGTACAAACGAATCCATTTCGCGGAATTCCGGACGATGATGCCAACAAACACCTCGACAAATTCATCACTATTACCCAAAGCATGAAATCTCCCGGTGTTTCTATGGATGACCTTCGCCTCCAACTCTTTCCTCACTCGCTTTCTCATCATGCCGAAAAATGGTTTGACCGTCTTCCTAAGAATTCTATTCATACATGGAACGACATGACTCAACGCTTTTTATCGCGCTACTTTCCCCCATCCATGGTCACTAGCCTTCGTAACCAAATCAGTGGATTTATGCAAGAGAATGATGAATCGCTTTTCGATGCTTGGGAACGTTATAATGATTTGATCGACCGCTGTCCTAATCACAATATGCTCCCCGTCACTCTTATTGACACCTTCTATAATGGTCTCACCTTTCGTGATCGTGACACGATCAATGCCGCCGCCGGTGGTACTTTTATGAAAAGGAGACCAGAGGAGTGTCGAGAGTTGATTGAAAACATGACTACTCACCACAAGAATTGGGATTCATCCGCATCCTCAAGATCTAACTCGAGAGTCAATGTTTCTTCTACTACCTCCAATCCTGAAATGTCTGAAATTTCTCGACAACTTGCTGAAATGAACAAAAATTTCATGACCATGGCCACAAACCACTTTCAACAAGCTAAAGCCGTTGCTATTTCTTGTGACACATGTGGTGGTCCTCATTCTTATAATGATTGTCCTTCCACTCAAGGCAATTATTCTGAAAACGTTAACGCAGCATACGGTACATATCCCACGGGAGGCTATCAAGCTCGCCCTCAAGGAGACCGTAGCTTGCTAAGTTATCGTTCCAACAATTATCTTGCACCTCCCGGTTTCCCTCCTGCAAACCAAACCCAACAACACAACTATAACCGAAACAACCAATCCCAACCTCGTGCTCAAAACCAATATCCGTCCCAAAGAAATACCTACCAAATTCAAGGAAATTCTCAAGCTTACCAAGTTCCACCTCTCAATCAACCGATGGCAGTGAATCCCGACGTCGAGTCGTTCATGAAGACCAATCGTGAGATGGTGACGAATCTTCAGAGTCAGTTTGTCAACTTGAAGAATGACATGGTGAAACAAGGAAGCGATATTCGAGCCGAGCTAAGGAATGATATGGCCAAACATAGCGATGCTATTAATACCAACATGCAAAACTCTTTCAATAATCAAGCTCTTCACCTTCGTGATATGATTGGTTCGCTCATCCAAGGTAATCAACCCTCTTCTTCGGGTACTCTTCCGAGTAATACCGTTGCAAATCCAAGAGGGGAGATGAAAGCAATCACCACTCGTAGTGGAAAAGGTTATATGGAACCCGAGCTTCCTACACCTCCACCCGTGATTGTGAACAAGGAAAAAGAGCAACTTTCTCCACCTCCTTCACCTTCTATCCCCATTTCCCCACCACCCGTGGTTGTGAGTGATCCTATCCCCTTAAAGCCTTCTTCTTCATCCAATATACCTTATCCTTCAAGGTTGAGGAAAGAGAAGCAAAAGAGCAAGGATGATATTCAAGTTTCAAACTTCCTAAAAATGTTTAAACAATTGAATTTTAACATCTCCTTTGCCGAGGCTCTCGCTCACATGCCCAAATATGCTAAGATGTTTAAAGATCTTCTAAGTGATAAAGAAAAGCTTCTTGACATTGCTCAGACCCAACTTAATGAGAACTGTTCCGCAGTGCTCTTAAGGAAATTGCCCACCAAACTTGGTGATCCGGGTCGCTTCTTGATTCCTTGCAACTTCCCGGGAGTAGAAAATTGCATGGCCCTAGCCGATCTAGGTGCCAGTATAAACTTAATGCCTTTAAGTGTTTGGAAGCAATTATCTCTCCCCGAGCTAGTCCCCACACGAATGACTTTGGAATTAGCCAACCGAACGGTTGCTTATCCAGTGGGGATAGCCGAAGATGTCTTTGTTGGCGTTGATAAATTCACCTTCCCGGCTGATTTTGTCGTCGTTGACTACGAGATGGACCCTCGTGTTCCATTAATCGTTGGACGTCCATTCTTGAGGACCGGTCGCACTCTCATTGATGTAGCCGCAGGCGAATTAATCATGAGAGTTGGTGACGATCAAATTGTCTTCAACATGGGTAAGATTTCTCAACAACCTTATTCATATGAGAGTGTTAATGCTATTGATGTTCTCGATGAGGCTTGTGAAGAACATTTTTATGATGCTTGCAAAAGTACTCTCTCTTCTCTACCCATTGTTGAGACCGTTGCCTCAATTGCTCCAGCATTTACTCCTTTTGGAGAAAGTGACCTAGATGAGTTCGAAGCTAGCCTGGGTCCTCTCGATATTAAGTATGATAATTCGTCCACCAATTGGGATGAAGATATTCGTACTATTGAGAGACTTCTCAATGAGGACTCATTCTCTTCCCCTGATCCTAAAGAGGTGACTAATGATGATCCATCGTTAGTTTCACCATCTATTGAGGATCCTCCTACTCTCGAGCTTAAGGACCTACCGCCTCATCTTGAGTACGTTTTCCTAGAAGACGACGAGAAGTTACCGGTGATCATCGCAAAGGATCTGAAAGAAGACGAAAAAGCCCGACTTGTTGCAGTGTTGAAGAAGCATAAACGCGCTATCGCTTGGAAAATCTCCGACATTCGTGGAATTGATCCTCACTTTTGCACACATAAAATTCTCATGGAGGACGACTTTAAGCCCACTATTCAAAGCCAAAGAAGGGTGAATCCTAAAATACATGACGTCATAAAAAAAGAGGTTATCAAACTTCTTGATGCGGGTATGATTTACCCTATTTCGGATTCCCCGTGGGTTAGTCCAGTCCATTGTGTGCCTAAGAAAGGTGGTATAACCGTTGTGCCCAATGCAAACAACGAGTTAATTCCTACCCGTCTCGTTACTGGGTGGAGAGTTTGTATAGACTATCGCAAACTCAATGATGCCACGAGAAAGGATCATTTCCCTCTACCTTTTATGGACCAAATGCTTGAACGTCTAGCTGGTAATGAATATTACTGCTTTCTGGATGGTTTCTCGGGTTATTTTCAAATACCCATCGATCCCCAAGATCAAGAAAAGACAACATTCACTTGTCCCTACGGCACATTTGCTTATAAAAGAATGCCTTTTGGCTTATGCAATGCCCCCGGGACTTTCCAAAGGTGCATGTTGGCTATATTCCATGACATGGTTGAGCAAACCATGGAAGTCTTCATGGATGATTTCTCGGTCTTCGGGAATTCCTTCTCTGCTTGCCTTGCCAATTTGGAACGCATGCTTAAGCGGTGCGAAGACACTCGCCTTGTTCTAAATTGGGAAAAATGCCATTTTATGGTAAAAGAAGGCATTGTGCTAGGACACAAAATCTCTAAAGCCGGTCTTGAAGTCGACCGTGCTAAAGTTGATGTCATAGCCAAATTACCTCCACCTTCAACCGTGAAGGGTGTGAGAAGTTTTTTGGGTCATGCGGGTTTCTATCGTCGATTCATTCAAGATTTCTCTAAAATCGCTCGCCCGATGACCCACCTCTTGGAAAAAGATACTCCTTTTATCTTTTCTAAAGAGTGTCTCGAAGCATTCAATCTTCTCAAGGATAAGCTAACTAAGGCACCGGTCTTGGTTACCCCTAATTGGGAGCTGCCTTTTGAATTGATGTGCAACGCTAGCGACTTTGCTATTGGTGCGGTTTTGGGCCAACGAGTGAATAAACACTTCCAACCAATCCACTACGCTAGCAAAACAATGACGGGGGCTCAATTGCATTATACGACAACCGAAAAAGAGCTTTTAGCTGTTGTCTATGCTTTTGAGAAATTTCGCCCCTATCTTGTTTTATCCACCACCATCGTATACACGGACCATTCCGCGTTGAAGTACTTGATGACTAAGAATGATTCTAAACCAAGACTTCTCCGCTGGGTTTTACTCCTTCAAGAATTCAACATTGAAATTCGTGATAAGAAGGGTGCTGAAAACCTGGCCGCGGATCATCTGAGCCGACTTGAGGATCCATATCAAGGGGACCATCCGAACAAAGAGATCAATGACTCTTTTCCCCTTGAAACCTTAATGTCGATCAATCCCAATCTTGATGGCACCCCGTGGTTTGCCGATATTGCAAACTACTTAGCGGGTGGTGTTCTCATCCAAGGGTTAACATCCCAACAAAAGAAGAAGTTCTTGAACGATGTTAAGACTTACTTCTGGGAGGACCCTTTTCTATTCAAACAATGCGCTGACCTGATTATTCGTCGGTGTGTTGACGGACCGGCAGCTTTTGATATTCTCCAAGCGTGCCACAAAGGACCCACCGGTGGTCACTTTGGTCCCAACTTCACCGCCAAAAAAGTGTTTGACTCGGGATTCTATTGGCCCACCATTTATCGTGATGCTCACGAGATGGTTAAACATTGTGATGCTTGCCAAAAACAAGGCAAGATCACACATAAAGATGAGATGCCTCAAAATTTCATACAAGAATGTGAAATCTTTGATGTCTGGGGCATCGACTTTATGGGGCCATTCCCGTCTTCTAAAGGCAACAAATACATCCTTGTCGCTGTCGACTACGTTTCTAAATGGGTTGAAGCAAAAGCTTTACCCACTAACGACGCGAGGGTGGTTTGTAATTTCTTGAAACAATTGTTTGCTCGTTTCGGTGTTCCTCGTGCTATTATCAGTGACCGCGGGACTCATTTTTGCAACGAGCAATTTGCAAGAGTCATGGCTAAGTACGGTGTCAATCACCGTCTTTCCACCGCTTATCACCCTCAAACCAACGGTCAAGCCGAGATATCCAACCGTGGATTGAAGAGAATTTTGGAACGTACTGTGGGAGAGCACCGTGCCTCGTGGGCCGATAAACTTGATGATGCTCTGTGGGCTTTCCGTACCGCCTATAAGACGCCGATTGGTTGTACACCTTATCGTCTCGTGTACGGGAAAGCCTGCCACCTCCCCATCGAGCTGGAACATAAGGCATACTGGGCCTTGAAGTGGGCTAACTTCGACATCAACAAAGCCGGTGATTTTCGGAAGATTCAACTCAACGAGCTTCAAGAATTGAGGAATCAAGCTTACGAGAACTCATTGATTTACAAGGAGAAGACCAAGATTATCCACGATGCTAAAATCAAGAACCGAGAGTTCAACGTTGGTGATCAAGTCTTGCTCTTTAACTCTCGGTTGAAGATCTTCTCAGGCAAGTTGAAGAGCCGCTGGTCTGGTCCATTCACCATCGCCAATGTCTTTCCCTATGGCACCATTGAGCTTTCTCAGCCAAATGGGCCTAACTTCAAGGTGAATGGCCAGCGTTTGAAGTTGTACGTTGGTGAGGACATCTCTAAGGAGATGATTCCATCCCTCACCACGTTTCCCTTGAATTAGTTCGGGACCGAGTCAGGCTCGCGACTCGGTAAACAAAAACAAGCGCTCCTCGGGAGGCAACCCGAGTATCTATCCCCCTTTCCCGTTTTTTCATCATAAGTGTAGGGGGAGCTATATAGGTTGCTTGTTTTTGGATGGTGATGTGATTACAGGGATTTTTGCACTCTTGGAATCTTTGAAGAACCGTGTTCCCATGATTATCCGAAATCTGGTTCTATCTCTCAACTATCGTGATCCAATTTTCTTCATACTCACATTTGAAATTGATCACTTTAGTCGTCTCTTCCTTAACTTGAGTTAACCAACGTGCACAATGTCCTACGTGTAGGGGAGCCCTTCCCACATGCTTAAACATTGAGGACAATGTTTATCTTAAGTGTAGGGGAGACTTCTATCGAAGTTTTAAGTGGACTTTTCCATGAAAATGCCTTCATTTAACCGAAAAATCATACTTTTCAACATTTTTCAAATTTTTAATCAACTTTGGCCATTTTGTCGTAAATTTTAAATTTTTATCGTTACTTTCATATGTATATATCCCGCAAAAAAAAAAAAAAAAAAAAAAAAAAAAAAAAAAAAAAAAAAAAAAAAAAAAAAAAAAATATTAATAAAATGGTGTAGCTAGTTTAGAAATCTTTGACATATTAGGCCCGTTGCGTTTATTTTGACTCAACCCGAATAGACTTATCCAAGTTTATTCTAGCTAGTATCCTTAACCATGTAGACCTTAATTGGTTTATTAGGCTAAGCATCCACGAGTCTCATTCCTTGAGATTTTAAATTGTGGAGGACGAGAAATGATAGAGTCAATTATAAGTCGGTATTCTTGCACAAGCTCACTTGGTGTAATTATTTGCCTATTCTCCCATCACTTGCTAATAATTTATCTGCAATAAGTAAGGTCGTACGATTTGAAAAGTTACTTAGCTTCTAGCCCAAGATCGTTTAAAAGTTGCTCGGTAATGACGAGAGTTCATAGCCAAGGCATAACTTATGAAGCGGGGCGCGAAGATTGGCGAGTCCGAAAAGGCCCTAACAAGGCATGAGGATTCAATTTTATTGCTGAAGATCCCAAAAGTGATGTGAAAAGCATTATCTCCAAAATCAATATGAAGGATCAAGACTCACGACGAAAAGCAATCAACTCCCACAAAGATGATGGAGAAGTCTATCCGAAAAGACCCTAACAAGGTATGAGGATAAATAGATCCAAGTCCGAAAAGGAGGCGGATCGTTGTATCTCAAAATCCCAAATAGAGATTGAAGAAATAATCATGAAGTCGTGGTCAACAAAGTGGAGTACTCCTCAAAAGTCTCCAAAGTGAAGAAACTCTATTATGATGAGAAGACCATTATCTCAAGAACGTCTCTCGAAGATATGAAGTATGAAGTACATGCCAAATATCGGCCCGAGAAAGGTCTCAAATCGTGAACCAAGTTATGCCAAGATATGAACTTTCTGATATCCCGAGAAGCAGTTTTAAGAGATTTTGTCCTTTAGCTAACTATTGATCAAATCGTCCTACTTTGCTTTCAGCCTAATTGAACTATCAAAATAAGTCCAAAAATGCATCTTCATGATCATTCTAAGACAAAAATAAAATATAAGAGATACACCTAGGAATAAGGGAGTCTAAGCATTTATTTAAGCCATGTGTGTAAATGTTTGAATTGCTAACTTATAATAACAATGATCTCGTTTTTAAGCTTAGTTTGGGGAACGTGAAACTTGAGGGTGATAAATCTTCGCAACACCAAAAGCCCTAATGTAAGTCCTCGATCTCTTTACGAGTTATTTCCACATAATTATGTTCTGTCCTTTTGTTTGCTTTAAATTTCTTTTAGTGCTTTAATTTTTGTTTAGTAGTATTTGAATAAGGCCAAGGTTAATTAATTATGAGAAAAGTGTAATGTTGCTTTATCACTAAGCATTGCATGAGGGCATGGCAATGGTTAAGTGTAGGGGATTTGATAGGTGTGTAAACACCCATCTTTTCTACCACTTATTTCTTGCTAAAACAAGACCAAAACGCGTATTTAATGTCATTTGTTTGGAATTATGCGTGGTTTGTGTGTTTGTTATGTTTTCAGAGCCAACCGGATAAATATTGGAGAAAACATGGGATTGCACGGGTTTTATCAAGGAAAAAGACTCAAGACAAAGTCTATTGACCAAGAGGTGTAAAAGATTTGAAGTCACTAGGCCTATTCGAAGATTTATCGAAGAAAAGGACTAAAAACGGAAGATTTTCATAAGTCGAAGAAACTCAAGTCTATTTAACGAAGAAATTAAAAGACGAGTTGAATTTAATCGACAACAAATCCCGAATCAGAATAAAAAACGTCAACTTTTCTGAAAAGACGAGAAGACAAAAAGAAGGGAAGAAAGCCCACTCACCAACCAAGGGAGAAGCCTATAAATACTCCTCCCTATACACACACGAAGAACTCTCTTCTTCTTTTTCCCAGTTATTTTCTTCTTCCTAGTTTTTAGGAACCATCTCCCTTAAGGAGTGGTTTTAATCTTTGTTTGATTTATCTTCCAATCTTGTAAGTTAATCTTTGTTGTTCTGAATCTTTAATCATTAATGCAATTACTCTTTTAATCTCTTGATTCATCTTGTTCTTCTTCATCTTTTTCTTTCATGTTCTTGAGCTCTATTTGGTTCTAGTTTGATTCTAAAAAGTTGTTGAATTGGTGTTTTTATGATTGGGATTTGATCCTTGTAATTAGTAGATGATTCGTGATTAATTTGGTGAAACGTTTGTGCTTGGTTGTGTGGGTTTTGGTATCAATCGTAGCCTACTGTTCTTCATCCCTGTTCCTGATCTCGCCCAGATTCCGAATAGGGAATCTGGGGTGTTGTCTATTCGGAAACTTCCATTATTCCGAATAGGGCTTTAAATTTTGTGTTATTCGGAACTTTCCAACTTTCCGAATAAAGGTTTGAATTTTGTGTTATTCGGAATATTTCCAATATTCCGAGTAAGGATTTCGTTTCTTGTCTATTCGGAACATTCCATTATTCCGAATAGGGCTTTCTGCATATTGGTTATTCGGAACATTTCAGTTTTTTCCGAATAGAGCTTATTCCAAAAATATTCCGAATAGGCTGATTATTCCGCATAAGAAAATGTTCCGAATAGCCCCATTTTCCGAATAGGGTTTTCAAAATTTATTCCGAGTAAGTTTTCCGAATAGGAGTATATTCCGAATGGCTCTATTTTCCGCATGATCATGACCTTCCGCATAGGACAATATTCCGAGTAGGCATACTTTCCGAATAGAAGAATTTCAGACATGTTTTCATGAGGTATTACTGTTCCATTTAAAGCTTCTAGTTTAGTTCTATTAATACTTGTCTTTATAACTTAAGTAGATTTAGACCAAAGCTCCCCCTTTTAGTCACCAATTGCAACTATTCCACTTTTGACCGTGATCGATTCGAGAAGATACCGAGAACGAAACAACGATATATATATTGGGTACGAGCAACGCAAAGAGAGATCTTGCAAGCAAAAAACCTTTTTATTAACCAACCAAAAGTGAGTTATTACATTTTCATGGAAAAGTCCACTTAAAACTTCGATAGAAGTCTCCCCTACACTTAAGATAAACATTGTCCTCAATGTCTAAGCATGTGGGAAAAATCTCCCCTACACTTATGACATTGTGCACGTTGGTTAACTCGAGTTAAGGAAGAGACGACTAAAGTGATCAATTTCAAATGTGAGTATGAAGAAAATTGAATCACGATAGTTGAGAGATAGAACCGGATTTCGGATAACACGGGAGCACGGTTCTTCAAAGATTTCCAAGATTGCAGTTATCCCTGTAATCACATCACCACACAAACACAAATGACCAAAATAGGTCCTCCCCTACACTTAGGGGGTTAAAGGGATAGATACTCGGGCTGCCTCCCGAGGAGCGCTTGTTTTTGATAACCGAGTCACGAGCCTGACTCGACCCAAAATTAGTTCATGGGGAACGTGGTGAGGGATGGAATCACCTCGTGAGAGGTGTCCTCACCAAAGTACAACTTCACTCGTTGGCCATTCACCTTAAAATTTGGTCCATTAGGTTGAGCGAGCTCGAGAGTACCATATGGAAAAATTTGGGCAATGGTGAATGGGCCGGACCAACGAGATTTGAGCTTGCCCGAAAAGATTTTCAACCGAGAGTTAAAAAGTAAGACTTTGTCTCCAACATGGAACTCTCGGTTTTTGATCTTGGAGTCGTGAATGAGCTTAGTTCTTTCCTTATAGATCAAAGAATTTTCATAAGCCTCATTCCGAAGTTCATTCAGCTCATTGAGTTGGATCTTGCGTAGGTCACCGGCTTTGTTGATATCAAAATTAGCCCACTTCAAGGCCCAATAAGCCTTGTGCTCCAACTCAATGGGGAGGTGGCACGCTTTCCCGTACACAAGACGATAAGGCGTACAGCCGATCGGGGTCTTGTAAGCAGTACGGAAAGCCCACAAAGCATCATCAAGTTTATCAGCCCATGCGGCACGATGCTCTCCCACGGTTCTTTCCAGAATTCGCTTCAGCCCTCGGTTTGATATTTCAGCCTGGCCATTAGTTTGTGGGTGGTAGGCTGTGGAAAGACGATGGTTTACACCGTACTTAGCCATGACTCTAGCAAATTGGTCATTGCAGAAATGAGTCCCACGATCACTAATAATGGCGCGAGGCACACCGAATCTAGCGAAAAGAGCTTTCAAAAAGTTACAAACCACCCTTGCGTCATTAGTAGGCAAAGCTTTGGCTTCAACCCACTTTGAAACGTAGTCAACGGCTACAAGGATGTATTTGTTTCCTTTAGAAGAAGGGAATGGCCCCATAAAGTCGATACCCCAAACATCAAAAATTTCACATTCTTGAATGAAATTCTGAGGCATCTCGTCTTTATGTGTGATTTTGCCTTGCTTTTGGCAAACATCACATCGTTTGACCATATCGTGAGCGTCACGGTATATGGAGGGCCAATAAAATCCCGAATCAAACACTTTCTTAGCAGTGTAGTTGGGACCAAAGTGACCACCGGTGGGTCCTTTGTGGCAAGCATCAAGGATGTCCGACGCTGCCGGTCCATCAACACATCGGCGGATAATCAAGTCAGCACATTGTTTGAATAGGTAAGGGTCGTCCCAAAAGTAAGTCTTGATGTCGGTAAAGAACTTCTTCTTTTGTTGGGACGTCAACCCTTCCTTGAGAATTCCACCCGCCAAGTAGTTTGCAAAGTCCGCAAACCACGGGGTTGCATTCGGCTTCGAGTTTATAGACATTAAGGTCTCCAAGGGAAAAGAATCATTGATTTCTTTAGTCGGATGATCCCCTTGGTATGGATCCTCAAGTCTACTAAGATGGTCCGCGGCTAAGTTTTCTGCTCCTTTCTTATCGCGAATTTCGATTTTAAATTCCTGGAGCAGCAAAACCCAGCGAAGAAGTCTTGGTTTGGAATCTTGCTTTGTCAACAAGTACTTCAGCGCGGAATGATCGGTGTACACAATGGTGGTAGAAAGGACAAGATAGGGGCGGAATTTTTCAAAGGCATAGACAACAGCTAAAAGCTCTTTTTCTGTTGTCGTATAATGCAATTGTGCCCCTGTCATTGTCTTGCTAGCGTAATGGATCGGTTGGAAGTGTTTGTTCACTCTTTGTCCAAGAACCGCTCCAATAGCAAAATCACTAGCATCGCACATCAACTCAAAGGGTAGCTCCCAATTAGGGGTAACCAAGACGGGTGCCTTAGTTAGCTTATCCTTAAGCGAGTTGAAGGCTTCAAGGCACTCGTTGGAGAAGATAAAAGGAGTATCTTTTTCCAAGAGGTGGGTCATCGGGCGAGCGATTTGAGAGAAATCTTTGATGAATCGACGGTAGAAGCCCGCATGACCCAGGAAACTTCTCACACCCTTCACAGTTGAAGGTGGAGGCAGCTTAGCGATGACATCGATTTTAGCACGGTCAACTTCAAGACCGGCTTTCGAAATCTTATGTCCAAGCACGACGCCTTCTTTTACCATGAAATGGCATTTTTCCCAATTTAGAACCAGACGAGTGTCTTCGCACCGCTTTAGCATACGTTCTAAATTGGCAAGGCAAGAAGAGAATGAATCCCCGAAGACCGAGAAATCATCCATGAAGACTTCCATGGTTTGTTCAACCATATCATGGAAGATAGCTAACATACACCTTTGGAAAGTCCCGGGCGCATTACATAAGCCAAAAGGCATTCTTTTGTAAGCGAAAGTGCCATAGGGACAAGTGAATGTAGTCTTCTCTTGATCTTGGGGATCGATGGGTATTTGGAAATAACCCGAGAAACCATCCAGAAAGCAGTAATATTCATTACCGGCTAATCGTTCAAGCATTTGGTCCATGAAAGGTAGAGGGAAATGATCCTTTCTCGTGGCATCATTGAGTTTGCGGTAGTCTATACAAACTCTCCACCCAGTAACGAGACGAGTGGGAATCAACTCGTTGTGTTCATTGGGAACAACGGTTATTCCGCCCTTCTTGGGCACACAATGGATTGGACTAACCCACGGGGAATCCGAAATAGGGTAAATCATACCCGCATCAAGAAGTTTGATAACCTCTGTTTTGATGACTTCATGTATTTTTGGATTCACCCTTCGTTGGCTTTGAATAGTGGGTTTATAGTCGTCCTCCATGAGAATTTTGTGTGTGCAGAAGTGAGGATCAATTCCACGAATATCCGAGATTTTCCACGCAATAGCTTTCTTGTGAGCTTTCAACACAGCAACGAGGCGAGTCTTCTCTTCATCTTTCAAATCCGTTGCAATAATGACGGGTGACTTCTTGTTGTCGTCAAGGAACACGTACTCGAGATGTGGCGGCAACTCCTTAAGTTCCAAATCCGGAGGATTTTCGACGGGAGGCGTTTTCAAAGTCGGAGTATCGATAGCAATGACCGTGGGAGATGGAGGCGAAGGATTGTCTTCGGTGAGAAGATTGTCAAAGAAACTCATGTCTTCATCCCCCTCGGTGGGAGAATCATTAGTAGCTAAATTCACATCTCCCATGGTATCTTCAAGATTGTTCCAGAATAAATCACTATCTCCAAATAGAGACAACAATGAATCAATAGAGGACACGGTCTCAACATTGGGAAGAGAGGTAGGAATACTTTTGCAAGCATCATTAAAGTGTTCTTCACAAGCCTCATCGAGAACGTCAATACAATTAACACTCTCATATGAATAAGGCTGTTTAGACAACTTTCCCATGATGAAGACTACTTTGTCGTCACCCACTCTCATGATAAGCTCACCGGCTTCAACATCGATGAGAGTGCGACCGGTCCTCAAGAATGGACGACCAACAATAAGTGGCACACGGGGGTCCATCTCGTAGTCGACGACAACAAAATCAGCAGGAAAAGTGAATTTGTCGACTCCTACAATAACGTCTTCGGCTATCCCCACTGGATAAGCAACCGTACGGTTGGCCAATTCCAAAGTCATTTTGGTGGGGACTAGCTCTGGGAGAGATAATTGCTTCCAAACACTTAGAGGCATGAGATTAATACTGGCACCTAGATCGGCTAGGGCCATGCAATTCTCTACTCCCGGGAAATTGCAAGGGATAAGAAAACGACCCGGATCACCAAGCTTGGTTGGAAATTTCCTTAAGAGCACTGCAGAGCAGTTCTCATTAAGTTGGGTGTTGGCAATGTCGAGGAGCTTTTCCTTGTCGCTCAGAAGGTCTTTAAACATTTTGGCGTATTTGGGCATGTGAGCGAGAGCCTCAGCGAAGGAGATATTGAAATTCAGTTGTTTAAACATTTTAAGAAAGTTAGAAACCTGAATATCATCCTTGCTCTTTTGCTTCTCTTTCCTCAACCTAGAAGGATAAGGTATATTGGAAGAAGAGGAAGGCTTTGGGAATATAGGATCACTCACAACCACGGGTGGAGGAGGGGTAGAAAGAAGAGGTGGAGAAATTGGGGAAGGAGAAGGAGGAGGAATAGGAGCAAGCGACTCGTTCTCCTTAGTCACAACCACCGGTGGAGGTATAGGAGTCTCGGGTTCCTTGGTACCTTTACCACTTCGAGTAGTGATTGCTTTCATCTCCCCTCTTGGGTTCACAACGGTGTTACTCGGAAGAGTACCCGAAGAAGAGGGTTGACTACTTTGGAAGAAACTAGCCATCATGTTCCTCAGATCAGTAGTTTGGCTATCCAACGTATTTCTCATATCTGCTCTCAAATCATTTCCTTGCTTTACCAAATCTGCCTTCAAATTTCGCACTTCCTCTTGGAGATTTCCCACTATCACATCATTGGTCCTCATATAGGTTGCAACCTCTTGGTGTAATGCAGTGGTGGCTTGGTTAGGAGGAGCACTGTATGCAGGTGGTTGGTAAGCAGGTTGTTGGTAGACTTGATTGTTACGTGGAGGTGGTTGTTGCTGTTTGTGAGGTGGAATGTATGGTTGTCGAGGTTGTTGTTGTTGTTGAGGAGAGCGGTTAAGGTTTTGTTGTTGGTTTGGGTTGGTAGGAGGGAAACCAGGTGGTGAAAGATAGTTGTTGCTGCGGTAGCTAAGCAAGTTACGGTCACCTTGGGGTTTTGCTTGATAAGCGGGTTGAGGATAGGTGCCATATGCCGCATTCACATTCTCAGCAGGGTAATCTTGGGTGGCGGTACAAGTTGTGTAAGAGTGGGGACCACCGCATATCTCACAAGGTTGGCTGACAGCGTTCAATTGTGCATTTTTGGCGTTGTTGCTGTTGTTGTTGCTGACGGTGTGGGTGACAAGCGATTCAAGAAGCGTGGTGATTTTGTCAAGTCGCTTGTCGCTGTCATTAGTGCTAGCACTAGCAACATTGGTCCTAACACTCTTGGTTTGCACACGAGATTTGTTCTCAATGATATCCCAAGCAGCATTGGAAGTCTTAGCCAATAAATTACCCCCTGAGGCACTATTCAGTGAATCTTGGTCACTCATGCTTAAACCATTGTAAAAAGTATTAATTTGATGTACTTTGGTAAAACCATGTTGTGGGCATTTTCTTAAAAGATCTTTAAAACGATCCCAAGATTCACTGAATGACTCATCGTACTTTTGTTCAAAGTTTATAATCTCATTCCGCAAAGCGGTAGTACGAGAGGGTGGAAAAAAGTAATTGATGAACTTTGTTTCCAAATCCGTCCACGAGAGAATACTCTGTGGCGGTTCCTTAGCAAGCCAATGCCGGGCTTGTCCCTCTAAAGAAAAGGGAAAAAGTTGTAACCTTATAACCTCCTGTGGAACTCCATTGAACTTGACCGTGTTGGTGAGTTGTAGAAATCTCTTGATGTGGTCGTGTGGATCATCAATGATGCGTCCCAAGAATGGTTGAGCTGAGACCATCTGGATAAAGCCTGACTTGAGCTCGAAATTGTTGGCGGCAATTGGTGGTATAACAATTGGATCCGTGTTGCCATCGACATGAGCTTGCAGCAGTTCAATCATTGGGCGATTATCCGGAAGGGGCTCATTGTTGTTGTTATTCATGTTGTTGAAAGGCGGGTTGTTGTTGTTATTATTGTTGTTCGGAGGTGGTATGTTATTGTTGTTTTGTACACCAGCCATGTCTAAGTTATCGAGAGGCTTGGGCTCTTGATAAGACGTGGATCGAGTGCGCATACACCTGCAAAAGAACGAACAAAGAAAAGCAAAGCAAAAATATTTTTGGTTTTTATGTTTTTTACTTTTTAGGATTTTTGAAAATTTTATATTTTTTTAGTGTTTTTGAAAAAAAATTTTATGAAAAAGGTAACGTTCACGGGGAACGGATCCCAAAATCCAAATTCTCACAAAAAACTTTTGATCTTAACGAGAGGAGCCGGCAGCGGCGCCATTTAATACATGGATTTTGCTAGGTTCAACTTACTTCTCTCGGAATCCTCTCGAATTGATCTCAGTTAAAAGTGGAATGATTTGTTCTTGGTGACAAAAAGTGGATTTGGTTTTCTATTCTACTAAACAGATAAATGAATAAAATGGTAATGAAGTAAACTTAAAACTAGCAACAAACAAAACTTGAATTAAAGCTGGAAAAATACCCTTACAGTAAAATACCCTATGCGGAATGTTGGGCTTATGCGGAAAGATGGACCATTCGGAAAGTTCCCTATGCGGAAAGATTGCTATGCGGAATAAAAAGCTCAATTCGGAAAACTTGCCCTATGCGGAAAAATAAGTTCATGCGGAAAGTAATGCTCTATGCGGAAAAATTATGCTATTCGGAAAAACGGGTCTATTCGGAATATTTGGCTGATGCGGAATATAGAACTCTATTCGGAAAAATGTTGCTCTATGCGGAAAGTAAGGACCATTCGGAAAGATTGGTCTATTCGGAATATATAGATATTCCGAACAGGGGAAAAGGAAAACTATCTATGCGGAATATTGAAAATATTCCGAGTAAAAGAAAAATGAGAATCCCTATTCGGAATATAGGCTCTGTTCGGAAAGTCTGGGTAACGAAGAACAGTAACAGTAACAGCAAGAACAAAGGTCACGGTTTTAAATCCAAATCGACTCCAACACTCAAAAAGGTTTTACCAAACTAACCAATAATCATTAACATACCATAAGAAACAAATCCCACCAATAAAAACACTAAATCAACAACTTTTTAAAATCAAACTAGAATCAAAAGAAACTTAGAAACTTGCAATAAAAATGATGAAGAACAAGATGAATAGAAAGATGGAATGGATTGATTAATAGAAGAGTAACAAGGTTAATGATTAAGGATTACAAGATTGAAAAGAAAAATGAAAAATCATCAAACACCCTAGTGGTGTTTGTGATGAAAACCACGAACCAAAAAGAACTGGAAAAAGAAAATGAAGCTGACTCTCTAATTGTGTGAAGGGAAAGACTATTTATACTCCTAGTGGTTGGTTGGTGAGTGGGCTTTCTCCCTTTCTTCTTGTCTTCTCGTCTTTTCAGAAAAGTTGACGTTTTCGATTCTGATTCGGGATTTGTCGTCGATTAAATCCAACTCGTCTTTTAATTTCTTCGTTAAATAGATTTGAGTTTCTTCGACTTATGAAAATCTTCCATCTTTAGTCCTTTTCTTCGATAAATCTTCGAATAGGCCTAGTGACTTCAAATCTTTTGCACCTCTTGGACAATAGACTTCGTCTTGAGTCTTTTTCCTTGGTAAATCCCGTGCAATCCCATGTTTTCTTTAATATTTATCCGGTTAGCTCTGAAAACACAATAAACACAAAAACCACGCATAATTCCAAACAATTGATATTAAATACGTGTTTTGGTCTTGTTTTAGCCCGAATTAAGTGGTAAAAGGATGGGTGTTTACACACCTATCACTCAGACCCACCTTAATGAGAATTACTCCGCAGTGCTCTTAAGGCAATTGCCCACCAAACTTGGTGATCCGGGTCGCTTCTTGATTCCTTGCAACTTCCCGGGAGTAGAGAATTGCATGGCCCTAGCCGATCTAGGTGCTAGTATAAACTTAATGCCTTTAAGTGTTTGGAAGCAATTATCTCTCCCCGAGCTAGTCCCCACCAAAATGACTTTGGAATTAGCCAACCGTACGGTTGCTTATCCAGTGGGGATAGCCGAAGATGTCTTTGTTGGCGTCGACAAATTCACCTTCCCGGCGGATTTTGTCGTCGTTGATTACGAGATGGATCCCCGTGTTCCATTAATCGTCGGACGTCTATTTCTGAGGACCGGTCGCACTCTTATTGATGTAGCCGCAGGCGAAATAATCATGAGAGTTAGTGACGATAAAATTGTCTTCAACATGGGTAAGATTTCTAAGCAACCTTATTCGTATGAGAGTGTTAATGCTATTGATGTTCTCGATGAGGCTTGTGAAGAACATTTTCATGATGCTTGCAAAAGTACTCTCTCTTCTCTATCCAATGTTGAGACCGTTGCCTCAATTGCTCCAGCATTGACTCCTTTTGGAGAAAGTGACTTGGATGATTTTGAAGCTAGCTTGGGTCCTCTCGATATTAAGTATGATAATTTATCCACCAATTGGGATGAAGATATTCGTACTATTGAGAGACTTCTCAATGAGGACCCGCTGTCTCCTCCTGCTCCTAAAGAGGTGACTAATGATGATCCATCGTTAGTTTCACCATCTATTAAGGATCCTCCTACTCTCGAGCTTAAGGACCTACCTCCTCATCTTGAGTACGTTTTTCTGGAAGACGACGAGAAGCTCCCGGTCATAATCGCTAAGGATCTGAAAGAAGACGAAAAAGCCCGACTTTTCGCTGTGTTGAAGAAGCATAAACGAGCTATCGCTTGGAAAATCTCCGACATCCGCAGAATTGATCCTCACTTTTGCACACATAAAATTCTCATGGAGGACGACTTTAAGCCCACAATTCAAAGTCAACGAAGGGTGAATCCTAAAATCCATGAAGTCATCAAAAAAGAGGTTATCAAACTTCTTGATGCGGGTATGATTTACCCTATTTCGGATTCACCATGGGTTAGTCCAGTCCATTGTGTGCCTAAGAAAGGCGGAATCACCGTTGTGCCCAATGCAAACAACGAGTTAATTCCTACCCGTCTCGTTACTGGGTGGAGAGTTTGTATAGACTACCGCAAACTCAATGATGCCACGAGAAAGGATCATTTCCCTCTACCTTTTATGGACCAAATGCTTGAACGTTTAGCTGGTAATGAATATTACTGCTTTCTTGATGGTTTCTCGGGTTATTTTCAAATACCCATCGATCCCCAAGATCAAGAGAAGACAACATTCACTTGTCCCTACGGCACATTTTCTTATAAAAGAATGCCATTTGGCTTATGCAATGCCCCCGGGACTTTCCAAAGGTGTATGTTGGCTATCTTCCATGACATGGTTGAGCAAACCATGGAAGTCTTCATGGATGATTTCTCGGTCTTTGGGGATTCCTTCTCTTCTTGCCTTGCCAATTTGGAACGTATGCTTAAGCGGTGCGAAGACACTCGCCTTGTTCTGAATTGGGAAAATGCCATTTTATGGTAAAAGAAGGCATTGTGCTAGGACACAAAATCTCAAAAGCCGGTCTTGAAGTCGACCGTGCTAAAGTTGATGTCATAGCCAAATTACCTCCACCTTCAACCGTGAAGGGTGTGAGAAGTTTTCTGGGTCATGCGGGCTTCTATCGTCGATTCATTCAGGATTTCTCTAAAATCGCTCGCCCGATGACCCACCTCTTGGAAAAAGATACTCCTTTTATCTTTTCTAACGAGTGTCTCGAAGCCTTCAATCTTCTTAAGGACAAGCTAACTAAGGCACCGGTCTTGGTTACCCCTAATTGGGAGCTGCCTTTTGAATTGATGTGCGATGCTAGCGACTTTGCTATTGGTGCGGTTTTGGGCCAACGAGTGAATAAACACTTCCAACCAATCCACTACGCTAGCAAAACAATGACGGGGGCTCAATTGCATTATACGACAACCGAAAAAGAGCTTTTAGCTGTTGTCTATGCTTTTGAGAAATTTCGCCCCTATCTTGTTTTATCCCCCACCATCGTATACACGGATCATTCCGCGTTGAAGTACTTGATGACTAAGAACGACTCTAAGCCAAGACTTCTTCGCTGGGTTTTGCTCCTTCAAGAATTCAACATTGAAATTCGTGACAAGAAGGGAGCCGAAAACGCGGATCATCTGAGTCGACTTGAGGATCCATATCAAGGGGATCATCCGAACAAAGAGATCAATGACTCTTTCCCCCTTGAGACCTTAATGTCTATAAATCTCAATCTTGATGGCACCCCGTGGTTTGCAGACATTGCAAACTACTTAGCGGGTGGTATTCTCATCCAAGGGTTAACATCCCAACAAAAGAAGAAGTTCTTGAATGATGTTAAGACTTACTTTTGGGATGACCCTTATCTATTCAAACAGTGTGCTGATCTGATTATTCGTCGATGTGTTGACGGACCGGCAGCTTTTGACATCCTCCAAGCTTGCCACAAAGGACCCACCGGTGGTCACTTTGGTCCCAACTACACCGCTAAGAAAGTGTTTGATTCTGGATTCTACTGGCCCACCATTTATCGTGACGCTCACGAAATGGTTAAGCATTGTGATGCTTGCCAACGTCAGGGCAAGATCACACATAAGGATGAGATGCCTCAAAATTTCATACAGGAATGTGAAATCTTTGATGTATGGGGCATCGACTTTATGGGGCCATTTCCATCCTCCAAAGGGAACAAGTACATCCTCGTCGCCGTCGACTACGTCTCTAAATGGGTTGAAGCTAAGGCTCTTCCTACGAATGATGCGAGGGTGGTTGTGAACTTTTTGAAGCAGCTTTTCGCTCGATTTGGCGTTCCTCGTGCTATCATCAGTGACCGCGGGACTCATTTTTGCAACGATCAATTTGCAAGAGTCTTGGCAAAGTATGGTGTCAATCACCGTCTTTCCACCGCCTATCATCCCCAAACCAATGGGCAAGCCGAAATTTCCAATCGTGGCTTGAAGAGAATTTTGGAGCGTACTGTGGGAGAGCATCGCGCCGCGTGGGCCGATAAGTTAGATGATGCTCTGTGGGCTTTTCGTACTGCTTACAAGACCCCAATCGGTTGTACACCTTATCGTCTTGTGTACGGGAAAGCCTGCCACCTACCCATCGAGCTGGAACATAAGGCGCACTGGGCCTTGAAGTGGGCTAACTTCGACATCAACAAAGCCGGTGATCATCGCAAGGTTCAACTCAACGAGCTAAATGAACTGAGGAATGAAGCTTATGAGAACTCGCTGATCTACAAGGAGAAGACGAAGGTTATCCACGATGCTAAAATCAAGAACCGAGAGTTCCACGTTGGTGATCAAGTCTTACTCTTTAACTCTCGGTTGAAGATCTTCTCTGGCAAGTTGAAGAGCCGCTGGTCTGGTCCATTCACCGTCGCCAACGTCTTTCCATATGGGACCATTGAGCTTTCTCAGCCAAATGGGCCCAATTTCAAGGTGAATGGCCAGCGTCTGAAGCTGTACTTTGGTGAGGACATCTCTCAGGAGATGATTCCATCCCTCACCACGTTCCCCATGAACTAAATTTGGGTCGAGTCAGGCTCATGACTCGGTGAACAAAAACAAGCGCTTCTCGGGAGGCAACCCGTGTTCTATCCTTTACTGCTTTCATAATAAGTGTAGGGGGACCCCCGCATATGTTTGTTGTCTTGTTTCTTGTGCTAGGCAGGGATTAAAGATTCAAAGATCCACCTTGATGACTTTTGACAAACCGTGATACCGTGTTTCCATCTTCCCGGTTCTATCCTAAACTCTTGTGATTCAATATTTCATATTCTATATGTTCACATTGAATTCACTTTAGTTGTTCTTTCCTTAGCAAGATTTAAACAAAGTGCACAATGTCCTAAGTGTAGGGGAGTTTACTCCCACATGCTTAAACATTGAGGACAATGTTTATCTCAAGTGTAGGGGGGACTTCTATCGAAGTAAGTGGTCTTTTCCATGAATTTGCCCTCATTTTAACCGGAAAATTTGATTTTTCGACATTTTTCAAAATTTTTAATCTATTTTGGCCTAGTTGTATAGTTGTACTTTCCTTTATTATGGTTATTTTCTTTCCTTGCTTAAATAAAGTGGTTTTAGATTTTTCTTAGTCGTGAACATTTTGACTCAACCCGAGTTTACTTACCTAAGTTTACTCTAGCTAGTATCCTTAACGTGTTTAAGTCAAGTTTTGCTAGGCTTTTGTATAGGGAGCTATAAAACGCGAAAGTCTTAACTCTCACGGGTTAAGAACAAGAACTTTTCGCAAGTTCCTATAATTGATCCTAGAGAGTCGTTTATCAAGGGAACTTTAAAATGCAATTTCTAAACTCGAAAAAGTCCAAGAATTTGCAAGATCCTATAGGCGATTCGAAAACCCAAAACTTTGATTTAATAGGCTAAGCATCCACGAGTCTCATTCCTTGAGATTTTAAATTATGGAGAACGAGAGATGATAGAGCCAATTATAAGTTCGGTATTCTTTCGTGAATTTATGTGAGTTAATTATGAGCCTATTCTCCCTCCGCTTGTTAATAAATTAATCTGCTAATAAATAAGGTTGTACGATTTAAAAGGTTACTTAGCTTCTAGCCCCAGATCGTTTAAAAGTTGCTCGGTACGGATTAGAGTTCATAGCCAAGGCATAACTTATTGAAGCGGGATGCGAAGATTGGCGAGTCCGAAAAGGCCCTAACAAGGCATGAGGGCTACATTTTGTTGCTAAAGATCCAAAAGTGATGTGAAGAATCATTTATCGAAAATCAATATGAAGGATCGAGACACACGACGAAAAGCAAGAACTCCCCAAAAGTCATGGAGAAGTCTATCCGAAAAGACCCTAACAAGGTATGAGGATAAATAGATCCAAGTCCTAAAAGGAGGCGGATCGTTGTATATCAAAGTCCAAAATAAAGATTAGAGAAAAATAAAGAAGTCGTGGTCCAAAGATGAAGAATCTCTCAAAAACTTCAAGTGAAGAAATTCCTATTATGAAGAGAAGACCATAATTTCAAGAACGTCTCTCGAAGATTCGAAGTATGAAGTCGCTGCCAAATATCGGCCCGAGAAAGGTCTCAAATCGCGAACCAAGTTATGCCAAGATATGAACTTTTTGATATCCCGAGAAGCAGTTTTAAAAGATTTGGTCCTTTAGCTAACTATTGATTAAATCGTTCACCTTATTTTCGGACTAAATAACTATCGAAATAAGTCAAACAATGCATCCTCGTGATCATTCAAGACAAAAATAAAATATAAGAGATACACCTAGGAATAAGGGAGTCTAAGTGAATAATTGGCCCACATGAGTTCGTGATAGTTTGCTAACTTATAATAACAATGATCTCGTTTTTAAGCTTGGTATGGGGAACGTGAAACTTGAGGATGATAAACGTTCATGGCCGCCAAAACCCAATGTAAGTTTTTAATTTCTTTACTTATTTCTAACTTTTATGCTTAAGTATTTAATAAAGGCCAAGGTGGGTTTTTTATGATGGAAAATGTAAACCGTGCTTTAAAATTAATGCATTGCATGAGGGCATTGCAATGGTCAAGTGTAGGGGATTTAATAAGTGTGAAAACACTTATCCTTTTACCACTTATTTCTAATAATAACAAGACCAAAACGTGTGATTTATGTCGTAAAAGTCGGAATTATGCGTGGTTTGTGTTTTTATTGTGTTTTAGGACCAAAATATTAAAAAGGAAGAAAACACGGGCTTTCACGGGCTTTTATCGAAGAAAACGGGAAAAGACGAAGTCAAAAGATCAAGAGTGCAAAAAGAACGGAAGTCCAAGGCCTATTCTGAAGATTTATCGAAGAAAAAGTCAAAAGACGGAAGTTTAACGAAGTCGAAGAACTTAAGTCTAATAGAAGAAGAAAATTAAAAGACAAGTTCAAATCCCGAGACGACAAAGACGAAGAATTAAAGTCGAGTCGAGAAAACGTGAAGAAAGCAAGAAAGAAGATGCAACACATGCACTCCTTCCACCTTCCCTATAAATACCCTCCTAATAGTCATTAGGAAGGGAGTTAGAGTTTTTAGTTAATTTTTCACTTTTTAGTTTTCTCTAGTTTTAGAGAGAGAAAGTCTTAAACTTTCTCTCACTAAACTTCATCTTTTTCTTAATCTTTCAAGATTAAACACTTTGTATTGCTTATTTTTATTAATCAAGTTCATTTTAAGCTTTTATTTCTTAATCTCATTCTACTTTTCTTTGATTTAAGATTGATTTTTGGTGCGATTTTTAATAGATCCGTGTTGTTCTTAATGATTTCGTGCTTAAAAAGTTAATCTTTTGATCATTTTATAAGTTTTCATTTGATTAAGCTTTAAGACTTTTGTGCTTATGGGCTTATTTTGATGATCAGCTTATTTTTCTTATTAAAAAGTTTTATTAAAAAGTTTATGTTTTTATTGTTTGATCTAAAAAGTTGATTAATTTCGAGTCAAATAAGTTGATCAAAGTGCTTATTTGATTTGGTTTTATCATTGATTCGGGTTAGTTTTGTGATAAGCTTATTATATAGCTTATTCACTTGCTTATAACCGAATTCCACAATTTTAGGAAGGGGTACAAACTCCCTTTTCCGATTGTACCATTCTGAGCAGCCCCCAATTCCCCTTTCCGATTTGCAGCCTATTCCGACCAGCTTTACCATCCCTCATTCCGATTGAGTCCAATCGGATTAGGGTTTTGCCTTTCCGATCGGCCCATTTGGTTGATATTCCGACTGATAGATTTGCTTGATATTCCGATTAGGTCCTCATTTGTGCATTCCGATTGGTAGCATTTGTAGTATTCCGATAGGTGTGATTTTCTTGACGTTCCGATCGGGCTCTTTTCCACTTATTCCGACTGCCCCTTGTCCCTGTTATTCCGATTGGGTATTTTACCCATATTCCGATCAACCGATCGGAATACATTCCGATCGGGCCTCTTTTGGCTTGTTTTGGTTTCTTTCGATCTTACTTTCTTATAGTACTTGTTATTTTCAGAGAATTTTCCAAGTGTTAGTTTTATTTAGTGTGCTAGTTCTTGCCCATTGTTACCTTTAAGTTTTCAAGCTTTTATGTTTACTCGTCATTTTGATATTAATCTTTAAATTTACTCAACGACACTTTAACTACTTGCTAATAGATTAAAACAAATCAACCAAACCATTCTCTTGATTTACCAAAAGACGATTGAGTCGCACTTAAGACCGGTTTTCAATTCGAAATGACTTTGGGACTAACGAATTTTTATACAAGGGTAAAGCCGAGTATTAATGAGCTGTGTTCAGGTTATTTTTAGTTTCTGTTTTTAATTCTTTAATTTTCAAGATTTACTTTTCCCGTCTTTTTACTTAGTCGCACTTTAAGATTACTTGCCTTAGATTTATTTTAGCCTTGCCTTAGTTTAAGTTTTAGTTGCGTTTTAAGTTTGCCTTAGATAGATTGCGTTTTAAGTTTGCCTTAGATAGATTTAAGTTTGCGTTATTTACTTTTAGTGCCTTTTAATTTTAGTCACGCCTTTAAATTCTCGCCATTTATTTTAAATTAGTTTTAGATTTACTTTACAACGTCATTTACTTTTAAGTCTTGCACTTTTTAATTACTACAACGACACAACTATTTGTTTCACCAAAGAACGACTGAGTCACATAGTTAACCAGGATCAATTCGATTAGACACACGACAAAGAATCTTTTTACCTGGCCAAAAGCATGTATCAAATGGCGCCGCTGCCGGCTCTTTTCGTAAAGATTAACGTTTTTCTGTGAGAGACGCGTTGCTTTTTGGGATCCGTTCATTCGTGAATGTTATTTTTCTTGCTTAAAAAATTCAAAAAACTAAAAATTAAAAAAATTTAAAAATCCATAAAAATTAAAAAATTTCAAAAATCCAAAAAGATTTTATTTTTATTGTGTATATATATTCTCTTTGTGTTTGGTTTCTTTTTCTTTTGCCTTTGTAGGTGTATGCGTACTAGATCTTCTAATTATCAAGAGCCCGAGACTTGAGAAGATTTAAGTATGGCAGGTGTGAACAACAACAATAATCCACCGCACCTCAATAATAACAACAACAATGTTCTTCCACAGCCCGATCTTCGGACAATGGAGGAGCTTTGTCAACCTACCATGTTTGGACGAGGAGGACCGATTGCGCCGATGCAAATCACGGCTCCGGAGTTTTTGTTGAAGCACCACATGATTCAGCAAGTGCAAACAAATCCTTTTCGAGGAATGCCTGATGATGATGCCAACAAACACCTCGACAAGTTCATTACAATCACTCAAAGCATGAAGTTGCCCGGTGCCACAATGGATGTTATTCGCCTACAGCTCTTTCCACATACTTTATCACACCACGCCGAGAAATGGTTTGATCGTCTCCCGAAGAATTCTATTCATACTTGGGATGACATGACTCAACGCTTTTTGTCGCGCTACTTTCCACCATCCATGGTCACGAGCCTTCGTAATCAAATCAGCGGTTTCATGCAAGAACCCGATGAATCTCTTTTTGATGCTTGGGAAAGATATAATGTTTTGATTGATCGTTGTCCAAACCACAACATGCTCCATGTGACCTTAATATATACTTTCTACAATGGATTGACTTTTCGTGATCGTGATACGATTAATGCAGCCGCCGGTGGCACATTTATGAAAAGGAGACCCGAGGAGTGTAGAGAGCTTATTGAGAACATGACTACTCATCACAAAAACTGGGATTCCTCCGCTTCTTCAAGGAATATCCCGAGAGTCAATGTTTCTTCCACTTCAGCAAACCCCGATATGACCGAATTCACCCGCATGATGACCGAAATGAACAAAAATATCTTGCTCCTCGCTACAAACCAACAACAACAACAAGTTAAAGCGGTTGTCAATCCTTGTGAAACATGCGGCGGTCAACACTCATACACCGATTGTCCTTCTACTCAAGGAAATCAAGAAAATGTGTATGCAGCTTATGGTAATTATTCATCGGAAAATTACCAAGCTCGACCTCAAGGGGATCGAAATTTGCTGAGTTACCGATCAAACAACTACCTTTCACCCGATTTTTCTCCTCAAAACCAAAACCTCAACAACTACAATAGAAGCAACCAAATCTCACCTCGAGCTTCTAATCCTTATCACCCACCCGCTCAACAAACCCCACCCATGAATCAAGATGTTGAAGCTTTGATGAGAACCCAAGGTGAGCAAATCAAGAATCTGCAGAGCCAAATTATCAATTTGAATGGAGATATTACCAAGCAAGGGAATGACATTAGATCAGAGCTTCGAGATAATATTCAATCCTCCTTCAGCAATCAAACGAATGATTTAAAGAATATGCTGGCTAGTTTCTTGCTCACCACTCAACCTTCTACTTCGAGTTCTCTACCTTCAAACACCGTCACCAATCCGCGAGCGAATGTGAGTGCTATTACTACCCATAGTGGAGTCACCATAGTAGGACCACCTATCCCGCCATCATCATCTACACCTCCTCCACCACCGTTTATCCCTACTCCTCCCACACCTAGTATTAGTGCACCATTACCGTCTCCGCCTCGTCATGACGATGTCCCCAAGAAGAACCCTTCAACATCTCAACCTACACCTACACCTTCACCACCCAAACCCAATATCCCTTATCCTTCACGGCTCGGCAAGGCCAAAATGCACACCAAGGATGACGTTCAAGTGTCGAACTATTTGAAGATGATATCTCAAATGAATTTCAACATTAGCCTTGTTGAAGCCCTTGTCCACATGCCGAAATTTGTCAAAGCATTCAAGGAATTGCTTAACAAGAAGGAGAAGTTGATTGAGCTCGCCAACACACGCTTAAATGAAAACTGTTCTGCAGTTATTCTTAAAGAACTTTCGGAAAAACTTGGAGATCCCGGTCGTTTTGTGTTGCCTTGCATTTTTAACAAAACCGAAGAATTTACTGCCCTAGCTGATCTCGGGGCCAGTATTAATCTGATGCCATTAAGTGTTTGGAAAACATTATCATTACCCGACCTTACTCCAACAAAGATGACTCTTGAGCTTGCAAATCGCACTCTCGCTTACCCCGTTGGTATTGCCGAAGATGTGTTCATTAAATTTGGCACCTTCACTTTTCCGGTCGACTTTGTGGTTGTTGATTATGAAATGGACCCTCGTATTCTTTTAATACTTGGTTGGCCATTCTTGAGAACCAGAAGAGCGCTAGTTGATGTTGTCGAAGGTGAGTTAATCTTAAGAGTCGGGGATGATGCACAAGTTTTCAAAATGAGGAAGCTTACAAGCAAATCCTATGGACAAGAATCTACGAATATGATTAATGTGCTCGATGATTTTGTCATCTACAACAATCCTCTATTCGAGTCTTGCATTGATAATCCACTTTTTCAAGATGATGTGGATGATTCTCTCTCCAATTTGGAACCTTCTCCCATATATGATTCTCCACCGATCTTTTATGCTTATGATGATGATTCTAGCTCAGATACGGAGGATTATGATGATTTTACTTCCGAGTATCCCGACCTGCCCATTTATGATGATTTTGATGAGGTCGATACTCTCTCGAGTGATTCTTCTCATGATGAAGATCCTCCGCCATCATTTGATCCTACTTTGGATGATTACTCATTTGAGGAAGACTTTTCAACTTTTCTCAATACTTACTTCCCTCATGAGAGTGATGCACCTCCTTTGGACTTTGATGATTATCGTCGTGATCCTACTTTGGATTTGAAGAAAATTCTTTCAAAGGAGAAGCAACCGGACGACACCAACATCCGTAGCACGTATGATTTAACACCTCTTTGTCCACCTTCTGAGGACGAGGTTGTGCATTTTCTTCGCGGATCATCTTCACATTCTGCTGAGCCTGAGTGCTATTTTCCCCTAAAGGAAAAGGTGTTCGACCCCGGTATCGATATTCTTCAGCCATCTCAGTATCCGTCTGATGAAATAAAAGGAAATATCTTTGGAACTTATGGAAATCTGCTTGCACCACTTCACCCTTGCTACCACCGTGCCCCATCTTTGCTTAAGGGAACCTTGCCTATCCTTCTTTGGCTTGCCTTGTTCGCCTTAAGCTTGTGCTATTTGATGGACGAAAACTATGTCTTTGATCTCGATGGATATGTTTCATGCTGCTTCCTATGGTAATCAATTTCGAGTCAGGCTCACGACTCGGTTAACAAAAATCAAGCGCTTATTGGGAGGCAACCCATGTATCTATCTTTTAGCTTTCTTTCTCCTAAGTGTAGGGGAGACCCGTTGGTGTTTGCTATTTCCTCTCTTCTACTATTCAGGGATTCGAGCTTCAAAGACACACTCTTGATGACTTTTGACGACTCGTGATTCCGTGTTTCCGTCTTCCTGGTTCTATCCTAAACTCTTTTCGATTCACTATTTTATATTTCTCAATATTAAAATAGGAATCTCGTTAGTTGTCCTTTCCTTAGCAAGATTTAAACAACGTGCACAATGTCCTAAGTGTAGGGGAGTTTACTCCCACATGCTTAAACATTGAGGACAATGTTTATATTAAGTGTAGGGGGACTTCTATCGAAGTTAAGTGGCTCTTTTCCTTGTATTTGTCCTTAATTTTAACCGGAAAATCAATTTTTCGACATTTTTCAAAATTTTTGATCTATTTTGGCCCATTAGTTTTCCCTTTGTATAGTTATTTTATTTCCTTATTAGAATAAATTTTTAATAAAGTGGTTTTAATTTTTAAACGTTGTGAATCTTTTGACTAAATCCGAGTTTACTTATCTAAGTTTACTCTAGCTTGTATCCTTAACGTGTTTAAGTCAAGTTTTGCTAGGCTTTTATATAGGGAGCTATAAAACGCGAAAGTCTTAACTCTCACGGGTTAAGAACAAGAACTTTTTGCAAGTTCCTATAATTGATCCTAGAGAGTTGTTTATCAAGGGAACTTTAAAATGCGATTTCTAAACTTGAAAAAGTCTAAGAGTTTGCAAGATCCTATAGGCGACTCGAAAACCCAAAACTTTGATTTAATAGGCTAAGCATCCACGAGTCTCATTCCTTGAGATTTTAAACTGTGGAGAACGAGAGATGATAGAGTCAATTATAAGTTTGGTATTCTTTCGTGAATTTATGTGAGTTAATTATAAGCCTCTTCTCCCATCGCTTGCCAATAAATTTATCTGCAATAAATAAGGTTGTACGATTTGAAAAGTTACTTAGCTTCTAGCCCAAGATCGTTTAAAAGTTGCTCGGTATGGATTAGAGTTCATAGCCAAGGCATAACTTATTGAAGCGGGATGCGAAGATTGGCGAGTCCAAAAAGGTCCTAACAAGGCATGAGGGCTACATTTTGTTGCTAAAGATCCCAAGTGATGTGAAGAATCATTTATCGAAAATCAATATGAAGGATCGAGACACACGACGAAAAGCAAAAACTCCCCAAAAGTCATGGAGAAGTCTATCCGAAAAGGCCCTAACAAGGTATGAGGATAAATAGATCCAAGTCCAAAAAGGAGGCGGATCGTTGTATATCAAAGTCAAAAATAAAGATTGGAGAAAAAGGAAGAAGTCGTGGTCCAAAAATGAAGAATCTCTCAAAACTTCAAGTGAAGAAATTCCTATTATGAAGAGGAGGCCATTATTTCATGAACGTCTCTCAAGGTTTGAAGTATGAATTCGCTGCCAAATATCGGTCCGAGAAAGGTCTCAAATCGCGAAGCGAGTTATGCCAACATATGAACTTTTTGAGGTCCCGAGAAGCAGTTTTAAAAGATTTTGTCCTTTAGCTAACTATTGATTAAATCGTCCCACTTTATTTTCAGACTTAATAACTATCGAAATAAGTCAACAATGCATCCTCGTGATCATTCAAGACAAAAATAAAATATAAGAGATACACCTAGGAATAAGGGAGTCTAAGTGAATAATTGGCCCACATGAGTTCGTGTTAGTTTGCTAACTTATAATAACAATGATCTCGTTTTTAAGCTTGGTTTGGAGAAAGTGAAAACTTGAGGATGATGATCGTTCATGACATTTTCGAAACCCGAAGGTATGTTTTTGATTTCTTTACTTTGAACGTTCATATTTTCTATCTCTTTAACAAAGGCCAACGTGGATTGATTGTGATGAAAAATGTAAACGTGCTTTGTAACTAATGCATTGCATGAGGGCATTGCATAGAGTAATGGGCGCGGTTCTTTACCTCAGCCGGCGGTTCCTTATCACTGGGGAACCGCGGTATCAATAAAGAACCGCCCACAGTGGGTTGAGTTTCGTGATGAGGAAGGATTTTCCAATTCAGCAAATCCTATTTTTCTAGTCTAACTAATCATGGGGATATGCTAAGAAGCAAAGATAGACAAAGAAAACACACAAGAGCTTACCAAACAAGGCTTAGACCAAAAAAACATAGATTTTTAATAAAATCAATGTAGGAGGTGTGTAGAACTAGACACAAGGTCATGACATAATGATCCTCCATAGATCTCTTTTGTTCTTGCTATATTTGAGAGACCCATACATATGAATTATGTAAGATCATTATGAATAGAAAGAAGCTATGAAAAACGTTTTTAGATTGAATTAACAATGCAAAAATATTTCTCGACCGTTTTCGAAAGAACTTTGAGAATTTTGAAAAAGGGAAGAGAAGTTTTCCAAAAAGAGTTTATTATACTCAAAAGCTCAAAGAGAGAAAAGACTCAAAAGATAAAAGATAATTGATAAATTAGAATTCATAATTAAGGAATATGTTCCATTAAACCTAGACCTAGACGCAAGTAATTAAAAGGTTCCCTCTTAAGTGGCTTAGTGAAGATATCGGCTAAGTTTTCTACCGAGGGTACCTTCTCTATCGAAATGTTCCCCTTTTGAACATTATCCCTAAGAAAATGGTGGCGAATCTCTATGTGCTTAGTTCGCGAATGTTGCACGAGATTCTTGCTAAGGTCTATTGCACCCTTGTTGTCGCACATGATGGGAACATCATCAAGAGAAATCCCGTAATCAACAAGCGCTTGCTTTATCCATAGAGCTTGTTGACAAGCTTTACCAACACTCACATACTCGGCTTCCGTGGTGGATATAGCAAGAGCGGTTTTTTTTAGAGAACCAAGAATTTAAACAACAACCCATGAAGGTACAAACTCCACTAGTGCTTTTCCAGTCCACATAGTCTCCCGCATGATCCGAGTCCACGTAGACAATGGTTTCTACGCCGGTCCCTTTAGGATACCATAATCCTAAATGTATAGTGCCCTTAATGTATCAGAAGATACGCTTAACCGCTTCATGGTGAGAGGTTTTGGGAGCCTCTTGGAAGCGAGCACAAAGGCAAACACTAACATGATATCCGGTCGACTTGCCGTTAGGTACAACAAGCTACCAATCATACCCTATTTGGTGTTGTCTACAGACTCACAATCATCATATATGGTGAGTTTAGTATCTGAGGCCATAGGGGTCTTCATTGGTCTAGAGTTTTCTAATCCAAATTTCTTTAGCATTTCTTTAACATACTTGGATTGATTAAAGAATATACCATCGTCCATTTGTTTAATTTGGAGTCCTAAAAAAAGTTAAGTTCTCCCATCATACTCATTTCAAACTCGTCATGCATGATTTTGGCAAAGTCATCACACAAAGATTGACAAGTTGAACCAAATATAATGTCATCAACATATATTTGTACGATAATGAGGTGAGAACCTTTCTTCTTTGTAAAGAGTGTATTGTCTACCATCCCCATGGTATAATCATGTTTTACAAGAAACGCTTTAAGTCTATCATACCAAACTTTGGGTGCTTGTTTGAGACCATAAAGAGCTTTCTTAAGCTTGTAAACATGATCCGGTTTCTCAAAATCAATGTAGCCGGGAGGTTGAGCCAAATATACCTCCTCATTGATCAAACCGTTAAGAAATGCACTCTCTACATCCATTTGTTGAAGCTTAAAGTCTAAAGCACAAGCATAAGATAAGAGGATTCTAATTGATTCTAATCTAGCTATGGGTGCGTATGTCTCGTCATAATCAATACCTTCTTGTTGATTATAGCCTTGAGCTACAAGTCTAGCCTTGTTACCAGACAAAACACCATTCTCATCTAACTTATTCCTATATACCCATTTGGTTCCTATGATGGTCGAACTTCTAGGTGGAGGAACAAGTTCCCAAACGTCATTAGCAATGAATTAATTCAATTCTTCTTGCATAGCGATGACCTAACTCTCATCCATCAAAGCTTCTTTAACATTCTTTGGTTCAATCAAGGAGACGAAACAAAACAAGTTACTTTGATTTTGGACTTGAGATCTTAGGATCCTTTTATTTAATTCGCCTATGACGTCATCGAGAGCATGATCCTTAGACTCCTTAATGTTTACTCCCTTTTCAACACTAAGGTCTTCAACTCCTATGTTTCTAACATCTTTGGCATTAACTATGTCTATTTAATCTAAGTCATCATCTACCAAAGGTGGTGTCTTAGATGAAGGTGGGGTTTCATCAAATGTCACATTAAGTGATTCTTCAATTACACCCGAGGTTCTATTGAGGACTATGTAGGCTTTGCTAGTTTGACAATAACTTAAAAAGATACCTTCGTAAGACTTTGGGTCAAACTTTGTAAGGTAATCTTTGGTGTTGAGAATGAAGCACTTGCTTCCAAACACCCTAAAGTATTCCAATGAGGGCTTCTTACCATTAAGAATCTCACAGGGGGTCATTCCTAGAAAAGGTCGAATAAGAATTCGGTTGAGAATGTAAGTCGATGTGTCCACGACATTGCACCAAATTTTTTGAGGCAAAGATTGCTCATTTAACATCGTCCTACTTATCTCTTGGATGGTCATATTCTTCCATTCAACTACCCTATTTGATTGTAGAGTACGAGGAGACGAGAAGTTATGGGTAATACCATGAGCTTCACAAAAGGCACAAAATTGAACTTCATTATCAAATTCCCTACCATGATCCGTCCTAATAGAGACAAGTGAACATCCTAGTTGATTTTTAATTCTTTGACTAAAGGTTTCGAAGTGATCGAAAGCTTCATTCTTAGACGCCAAAAATCTAGTCCAAGTGAATCTAGAGTAGTCGTCAACTATAACTAGGGTATAAAGGTTACCTCCATAACTCCGTATGGCAGAAGGTCCAAAGAGATCCATATGTAGGAGCTCTAAGCACCGAGAGGTCGAAACCAAATTCTTGGCTTTGTGACTTGAGTGAACTTGCTTCCCAATTTTGCAAGCATCACAAAAGTGACTATCAAACTTCATCTTGGGGAGATGTCTTACCAACTTCTTAGAGACTAAAGATTGAATTAAACGCATATTAGCGTGACCTAATCTCCTATGCTAAAGAGTAGAACTATCATCTAAAGTCGCTAGACATAAGTTGTCCTTTGACTTCCTATTAACCTTCATGACATAAAGACCATGCTTTCTAACACCTTTTCCAATGACTTTTCCATCTTTTATGATTTCACTGTCATATTCCGAAAAGATGTCCTTACACTTATTGTCACAAATTTGACCTATACTTAGAAGGTTAAAACCTAAGTTATCTACGTGCTCTACGTTTTCTATAGTCATAGAGTCAAGAGAGACTGTACCTTTGCCAATGATATTACCACGTCGATTACTTGCGAATGTAACGTTACCTCCATCATATGCTTTGTAGTGTGAGAACAAACTTGGATTACCCGTCATGTATTTAGGACAACCACTATCCTTAATCCACTCGTCGGGCTTTAGATCGATTCCCAAGCATATCTCTTTAGAAGTGTGAGCCATGAGACACTTCTCATCTTTGGGGTTGTCATCAACATCTTCACCGCTATCGCTCCATGAACCTCTAACAAACGCCGTGTGGTTCTTGTCGCGTGAAGTCCTAGGACAATCACCGATGAAATGATTTGGATCACCACATCTAAAGCATTTCCTATCACCTTTATCATCTTTGGCAAATCGGTTTTTGGAGAAGGGTTTCTTGTCGTTGTTTGGTTGCCTCACGTATTGACCTCGTCTTTTGAATAACTTCTTAAAGTCTCTAACCGCCAAGGCATATTCCTCATCATCACTATCCGAGGAGCTTTCATGGTCACTTTGTGCCATCTTGGCTTTAAGTGCAAGATACCTTCTTTCACTCTTAGTTTTCACCATTTTCGAGTCCTTCAAAATTATCATCTCATGAACATTCAAGTTACCAATGAGTTCATCGAGTGATAATTTGGCGAGATCCTTTGATTCTTCAATCGCCGTGACTTTAGCTCTCCATTTGGGATGCAACGCCCTAAGAAACTTCCTAACATTGTTCTTGCTAGAAAAACCTTCATCAAGTTCTTTTAGACTAGTAATAATAGTGTTAAATCTAGCAAATGCACTATCTATGGTTTCATCTTCTAAGATGACAAATTGTTCATATTGTTGAACAAGAAGATCGATTTTACTTTCTTTGACTTGGCTATTACCTTGGTGGGTTATTAAAAGAGTATTCCAAATATCTTTAGCGTTTTCACACATAAAAATCCTTTCGTACTCTTTCTTTGGTAAAGCATTATAAATCACCATTTTAGTCTCATTATTTTTAGCAAGTTTCCTTTTAGTATCATCATTAGCTTTATCAAAAGTGACTATCTCCTTACTTTTAGAAACTTCATTATATTGAAATGGCAAAAAATCACCAATGGTAATAACATGCCAAAGATCTATATCTTTTGATTTCACATAGTCTCAAACCTATTTTTCCAATAAATAAAACTATCGGTTTCAAAAAGAGGTGGTCTTTGCATGGATTGCCCTTCTAGATACTTGTTGGAATCCATAGATCAATTCAAGTTTTAAATACAATATATTTTAAAAAGTCTTGAGCAACCACGCTCTGATACCAATTGTAGAAACTAGAAGGGGGGTTGAATAGTTTCTTAAATTTACTTGTTAAAGGTTGGTTTTAAAAAATCCTTTTTCAAAAACTTAAGCTTGAGTATTTATGTAAATCCTTATTATACACAATATGAACAAGGGATAGTGCAACTAAACTAATAATCACAAGTATAAAGAATAATGAATGTATAGTGCAACTAAACTAATAATCACAAATATAAAGAATAATGAATGTAAAGAGATAAGGGAAGGAAAGATCAAACCAAACACCAAGGATTTATAGTGGTTCGGAAACGAAGCTCACTCTTCGTTCCTACTCCACTCCTCGAGTACTCCTTACTCGAGAGTTCACTAATCAACAAGCTCATTAAGGTAGAGAAACCGTACACAACGTCTCTTAACTAATTTCCGACTCTAAGCTAAAAGTCGAGCCCTAATCTTAGCTAGGACCAATCTACACCAATATACTTTGAGGACTAAGTATTAACCTTAATACATACACAACTTCTAAATAGACACAACTACTTGGATCTTCACAATAATGACACAACAATGAATAAATAAGTTTGGATCTTCAATGGATCTTTGAGGTAGACACAATACTTCAAGAATGATAGTGTTCTTCTCTTTTCACTTTGAGAGGAAAAGATGAGAGGAGAAAGATTCACTTCTAAACAGGTAGTAATCAAACAAATGATCAAGGTGTTGAGTGATTTAAGAAGTATGAAAGAATCTGGAAATGTATGTGCAAAAGAGGTGGATTAAAAGTCTGAGAATGGTTCACTATTTATAAGACAAACATCCAACGGCTATATCTGCCCGCGGTTCCTTATTGGAGCTCGCGGTTCCTTATCGATAAGGAACCGCCGTAGGTGCTAAGGAACCGCCGGCGTAGAGTCCGCTCCCTTGTGTCTTTTAGTGGGTTGGTTCGAATCTGAAGATTAAAATATCCTGAAAGGATATTCCAAACCAAGATAGAATATGCCATTTTCAAATTTCAAATTTTCAAATAATTAGTTTCATAAAACATTTTCTTAAAAAGAAAGTTTAATAATAAAACTTCGTCACACTTAATCAAAAGTGAGTATTAAAGAAAAGATTAAATCCTTGATCACTTAATTAGTATAATTACTTGTTTGTTTATACCTTAAGTGATAATGGTTGAAATGAAAAATACTTGAACTCAAGAATTTGTTTTTCATTATTTTCGTAAATGCTTGTTTTTACATATTGTCGTAATCAAAACAAAGTGAGACCGAAAAATGCAAGTAACGTTTTTAGGCATCATTGCATTAACATAATTGCATAATATGATGGTGAACATGGACGGATCTATGTGTTGGCTACGTGTGGCACGTGCCACACATATTAAAAGCCGACGAAGTAATCTTTATACTGAAATTGTTGTTTCTTTCAAAGTGATATACTAAGTTTCTATAAGTGCACACAAATATGAACAAATATAGAGGGAGAATTGTCTATTTTCTGGTTTTGATTTTTAAATTATGAAGAAGAACCAGGGAAGAAACAATGTAGAGGAGAAGAAACAATATAGGGAAGAAGATAAACAGTAGTAAAGTAGTTTTTGTTTGTCTTTTAGTGTGGTCACATTAATTTAGTTTATTTTTCTGTTAGTATGGTGGTTTTTTGCATACACAGTGTCATTAATTTGTTTATTCTAATATATATATATACTAAAAAAATAAGTAGACCAGTGCAGCACCACTCTCGAATGCATGACAATAGTACTTTAAAATTTATTTTGAATCAAATAAACTTAGTTAGTATACTTTTCCTATTATAACCTTTACAAAATACAGTAGTGTCTTGCTTCATTTAAAAAAGATGTAGTTATGAAATTGTCTTTGATGTCAAGTTTTGTGATTTTTAGTTTTATTTTCATAATGTGCATGAATAACAGAGAATCACATAACTTTAAAACAACAAAATACAATATACGCTAACCAGTGAACAATTGTAACTTACAACTACCCGCAAAAAAATTAAGCGAAAAATCGTCCCACACAGTGACGGAACCAGGACACAAAACAAACAGGTGCATTTACAATAAACTAAACAATACTACAAACACAAATTGTAGAAACCAGGTGCATTTAGTATAAATCATACAAAAATCTACGTTTTTTAACATATTTAACATTACGCAACAAAAATCCATGAGTATCTCGGGACCCCTGGTACTCATCCTGGTTCCGTCCCTGGTGCCACACATAGTTCGCAATCCTGGATCCGCCACTGATGGTGAATCAAGGCTTTCATTTGGTGAGTAATATATTTTGCTTTGAGATGGAGGGGATGCAAAAATGTGAAGGATTATGTAGTGAAAACATAAGATATTTTGGGAATGATCAAAGGATAGAAACTAATATTCCAGAAAGTGTTGGAATAATTAGGGATAATCCAATGATCCTCCATAATTCAATGTTGTTCTCGCTATGATTGTGTGACCCATACATATTGCATACGTATGTTCGTTAGCAATCGCAAGAACATATGAAAAATGTTTTTAGATTGAATTAACAATGTAAAAACATTTCACGACCATTGAAATCAAAGAAAAGAGTTTTTAAAAATAATAAGCTTACCCCATATTTAAAGAAAGTCCTACAAAATAACAAAAACTCAGAAAGGAAGACGACCATAAGAAAAAACACCACATTTTAATAAATAAAACCGCGGTTTAATAAAGGTTCATGGTTCACTAGAGATAAGGAACCGTGGACAGTGACCTTGTTTTTGGACGAAAACAGTGTGAAGGACTTTGAATACAAGAAAAAATTGACTCAAAAATAAAAGACTCAATCAAGCATGCAAAATCAAGGAATATGTTTCATTAATCTTAGACTAAGTGTAAGTAATTAAAAGAATCCATCTTAAGAGGCTTAGTGAGGATGTCGGCTAAGTTATCTACCTAGGGTACCTTTTCAATAGTAATGTTCCCCTTTTGAACATTATCCATAAATAGTGACGAATCTCTATGTGTTTAGTTCGCGAATGTTGCACGGGATTCTTACTAAGGTCCATTGCACCCTTATTATCACACATGATAGGAACATTATTGCGTGTAGTCCCGTAGTCAACAAGGTATTGCTTCATCCATTGAGCTTGTTGACAAGCTTTATCAGCACTCACATGCTTGACTTCCGTGGTGGATATAGCAAGAGCGGTTACTTTCTTGGAGAACCAAGAAGTTAAACAACCTATGAAGGTACAAATACCACTAGTGCTTTTCCGGTCCACATAGTCTCCCGCATGTTCCTAGTCGGCTTATACTATAGTTTCGACGCTGGTCCCTTTGGGATACTGATACAATGATTTTCATTGGGTTCAAGATTTAATTCTCTGTATCTCCTCGAATTGATCACAGCTCAAAGTTGAATGATTTGTTCTTGGTGACAAAACGGGGTTTTTTTTCTATTCTAATAAAAAGGTAAATGCGTAAGATAATTGAAAGTAAACTAGAAGAAATTAATTAAGAAAAATAAAGCTTGAATTAAAAGTTAAATAAAACAGTAACCTAAATTTACCCTTACTGAAGATGCTCTATTCGAAATAATAGTCTCTATGCGGAATAAATCCTTATGCGGAATAATCAACCATGCGGAATAAATGGCTCTATGCGGAATAAAAAGGGTTGTTCTGAATGAAGCACTATGCGGAATAAATAAGACCATGCGGAATATTTAAGACTATTCGGAATAATTGTGTCTACTCGGAATGTTGACCTCTATGCGGAATAACAAGGGTTATGCGGAATAAGTGGACTATGCGGAATAAAGAAGCTCATACGGAATACCAAGACTATTCGGAATAACAGAGAAATCAATGCTATGCGGATTATCTTACTCGGAAAAAAAATCCTATTCGGAACAATTGGCTTATGCGGAATAAATTAATATTACGAATAAGAGGAAGAACAAACTGTCTATCCGGAATATATAGATACTCCGAATAAGGGACAAAATACACGGCTATTCGGAATAATGCTGGGCTGAAGAAGAGTAAACAGAAACTAAACAGGGGAATGCGAATTTAATCCAAATCGAGCCAAATAAGCAAAAAGGTTTTACCAAATTAACCAATAATCATTTAATAACCATAAGCAACAAATCCCAACAATAAAAACGCAGAATCAACAACTTATGAAAATCAAAATCAACAAAACAAGAACTTTAGAACTTTGAATAAAAAGATGATGATGAACAAGAGGAATGAAAAAATTAAATAAAAACTTGTATTGATGATTAAGATTCAATAAACAAAATGGAAGAATTAAGCTTACAAGATTCAAGAAGAAATCAAAGGAAAATGAAAACCACTCCTTAAGGGAGATGGTTCTTCCTACGAAATAGGAAAAGAGTAACTTAAAACTAAAAACTAGGTGCCAAATTTTGTGAGGGTGATTCCCTTATATAGGCTAAGTGGTTGGTTGGTGAGTGGGCTTTCTCCCTTTCTTCGTGTCTTCTCGTCTTTTCAGAAAAGTTGACGTTTTCGATTCTGATTCGGGATTTGTCGACGATTAAATTCAACTCGTCTTTTAATTTCTTCGTTTAATAGACTTGAGTTTCTTCGACATATGTAAATCTTCCATCTTTGGTCCTTTTCTTCGATAAATCTTCAAATAGGCCCGTTGACTTCAAATCTTTTGCATCTCTTGGACAATAGATTTCGTCTTTAGTCTTTTTCCTTGATGAAACCCGTGCAATCCCATGTTTTCTTCAATATTCATCCGGTTGGCTCTGAAAACACAATAAACACAAAAACCACGCATAATTCCAAACAAATGATATTAAACACGCGTTTTGGTCTTGTTTTAGAAAGAAATAAGTGGTAAAAGGATGGGTGTTTTCACACCTATCAAATCCCCTACACTTAACCATTGCCATGCCCTCATGCAATGCTTAGTGATAAAGCAATTTTACACTTTTCTCATAATCAATCAACCTTGGCATTATTAAAATACTACTAAACAAAAATTTAAATACTAAGAGAAATTAAAACTTTTAAAGGAGACAAAAGGATAGAAACCATTTTCACTTGAAAATAGCTGTATGGAAATAACTTGCAAAGAGATCAAGGACTTACATTAGGGCTTTGGTGTTGCGAAGATTTATCACCCTCAAGTTTCACGTTCCCCAAACTAAGCTTAAAAACGATATCATTGTTATTATAAGTTAGCAATCAAACACTTACACACATGGCTTAATTAAATGCTTAAACTCCCTTATTCCTAGGTGTATCTCTTATATTTTATTTTTGTCTTAGAATGATCATGAAGATGCATTTTTGGACTTATTTCGATAGTTTATTTAGGCTGAAATCAAAGTAGGACGATTTGATCAATAGTTAGCTAAAGGACAAAATCTCTTAAAACTGCTTCTCGGGATATCAAAAAATTCATATCTTGGCATAACTTGGTTCACGATTTGAGACCTTTCTCGGGCCGATATTTGGCATGTACTTCATACTTCATATCTTGAGAGACGTTCTTGAGATAATGGTCTTCTCTTCGTAATAGAGTTTCTTCACTTGGAGACTTTTGAGGGGTACTCCAACTTTGTTGACCACGACTTCATGATTATTTCTTCAATCTCTAATTGGGATTTTGAGATACAACGATCCGCCTCCTTTTCGGACTTGGATCTATTTATCCTCATACCTTGTTAGGGTCTTTTCGGATAGACTTCTCCATGATATTTATGGGAGTTGATTGCTTTTCGTCGTGAGTCTTTATCCTTCATATTGATTTTGGGAATAATACTTTTCACATCACTTTGGATCTTCAGCTATAAAATGGAATCCTCATGCCTTGTTAGGGCCTTTTCGGACTCGCCAATCTCCGCGCCCCGTTTCATAAGTTATGCCTTGGCTATGAACTCTTATCATTACCGAGCAACTTTTAAACGATCTTGGGCTAGAAGCTAAGTAACTTTTCAAATCGTACGACCTTACTTATTGTAGATAAATTATTAGCAAGTGATGGGAGAATAGGCAAATAATTACACCAAGTGAGCTTGCGCAAGAATACCGACTTATAATTGACTCTATCATTTCTCGTTCTCCACAATTTAAAATCTCAAGTAATGAGACTCGTGGATGCTTAGCCTAATAAACCAATTAAGGTATATATGATTAAGGATACTAGCTAGAATAAACTTGGACAAGTCTATTCGGGTTGAGTCAAAATAATCGCAACGGGCCTAATATGCCAAAGACTTCAAAACTAGCTACACCACTTTATTAATATTTTTGACTTTATTGCGGGATATATACATATGAAAGCAACGATGAAAATTTAAAAATTACGACTATATGGCCAAAGTTAATAAAAAATTTGAAAAATGTTGAAAAAGATGATTTTCCGGTTAAATGAAGGCATTTTCATGGAAAAGTCCACTTAAAACTTCGATAGAAGTCCCCCCTACACTTAAGATAAACATTGTCCTCAATGTTTAAGCATGTGGGAAAAGTCTCCCCTACACTTATGACATTGTGCACGTTGGTTAAATCAAGTTAAGGAAGAGACGACTAAAGTGATCAATTTCAAATGTGAGTATAAAGAAAATTGAATCACGATAGTTGAGAGATAGAACCGGATTTCGGATAACACGGGAGCACGGTTCTTCAAAGGTTCCAAAAGTGCATTTATCCCTGTAATCACATCACCACACAAAGACAAACACCTATAGAGGTCCCCCTACACTTAGGAGGTTAAAACAGAAAAGGATAGATACTCGGACTGCCTCCCGAGGAGCGCTTGTTTTTTATAACCGAGTCACGAGCCTGACTCGACCCAAAATTAGTTCATGGGAAACGTGGTGAGGGATGGAATCATCTCGTGAGAGATGTCCTCACCAAAGTAAACTTCACTCGTTGTCCATTCACCTTAAAATTAGGTCCATTAGGTTGAGCGAGCTCGAGAGTACCATATGGAAAAATTTGGGCAATGGTGAATGGGCCGGACCAACGAGATTTTAGCTTGCCCGAAAAGATTTTCAACCGAGAGTTAAAGAGTAACACTTTGTCTCCAACTTGGAACTCTCGGTTCTTAATCTTAGAGTCGTGAATGAGCTTAGTCTTCTACTTATAGATCAAAGAATTTTCATAAGCCTCATTACGGAGTTCATTGAGCTCATTGAGTTGGATCTTGCGTAGGTTACCGGCTTTGTTGATATCAAAATTAGCCTACTTCAAGGCCCATTAAGCCTTGTGCTCCAACTCAATGGGGAGGTGGCACGCTTTCCCGTACACGAGACGATATGGTGTACAACCAATCGGAATCTTGTAAGCGGTACGAAAAGCCCACAAAGCATCATCAAGTTTATCAGCCCATGAGGCACGATGCTCTCCCACGGTTCTTTCCAGAATTCGCTTTAATCCTCGGTTAGAGATTTCAGCCTGGCCATTAGTTTGTGGGTGGTAGGCGGTGGAAAGACGATGATTTACACCGTACTTAGCCATGACTCTAGCAAATTGGTCATTGCAAAAATGAGTCCCGCGATCACTAATAATGGCACGAGGCACACCGAATCTAGCGAATAGCGACTTCAAAAAGTTGCAAACCACCCTTGCGTCATTAGTAGGTAAAGCTTTGGCTTCAACCCACTTTGAAACGTAGTCAACGGCTACAAGGATGTATTTGTTTCCTTTAGAGGAAGGGAATGGCCCCATAAAGTCGATACCCTAAACATCAAATATTTCACATTCTTGAAAGAAATTCTGAGGCATCTCGTCTTTATGTGTGATCTTGCCTTGTTTTTGGCAAGCATCACATCGTTTAACCATATCGTGAGCGTCACGATAGATGGTGGACCAATAAAATCCCGAGTCAAACACTTTTTTGGCGGTGTAGTTGGGACCAAAGTGACCACCGGTGGGTCCTTTGTGGCAAGCGTCAAGGATTTGTAAATCTGTCGGTCCATCAACACATCGGCGAATAATCAAATCAGCGCATTGTTTGAATAGGTAAGGGTCGTCCCAAAAGTAATGTTCAACATCTTTAAAGAACTTTTTCTTTTCTTGGGATGTTAACCCTTCCTTGAGAATTCCACCCGCCAAGTAGTTTGCAATGTCCGCAAACCACGAGGTTTCATCAGAATTCGAATTGATAGACATTAAGGTCTCTAGGGGAAAAGAATCATTGATTTCTTTGTTCGGATGATCCCCTTGATAAGGATCCTCAAGTCTACTGAGATGATCCGCGGCTAGGTTTTCAGCTCCTTTTTTATCACGAATTTTGATTTTAAATTCTTGAAGTAGCAAAACCCAACGAAGAAGTCTTGGTTTGGAATTTTGCTTAGTTAACAAGTACTTCAACGCGGAATGATCGGCATAAACGATTATGGTGGAAAGGACAAGATAGGGGCGGAACTTTTCAAAGGCATAGACAACAGCTAAAAGCTCTTTTTCGGTTGTCGTATAATGCAATTGAGCCCCCGTCATTGTCTTGCTAGCATAGTGGATTGGTTGGAAGTGTTTATTCACTCTTTGGCCCAGAACCGCACCAATAGCATAGTCACTAGCATCGCACATCAACTCAAAGGGAAGCTCCCAATTAGGGGTAACCAAGACGGGTGCCTTAGTAAGCTTATCCTTAAGCAAGTTGAAGGCTTCAATACACTCGTTGGAGAAGATAAAAGGAGTATGTTTTTCCAAGAGGTGGGTCATCGGGCGAGCGATTTGAGAAAAATCTTTGATGAAACGACGGTAGAAGCCCGCATGACCGAGGAAACTTCTCACACCCTTCACGGTTGAAGGTGGAGGCAACTTAGCGATAACATCGACTTTAACACGATCTACTTCAAGACCGGCTTTGGAGATCTTGTGTCCTAGCACGATGCCCTCTTTTACCATGAAATGGCATTTTTCCCAATTAAGAACAAGGCGAGTGTCTTCACACCGCTTAAGCATACGTTCTAAATTGGCAAGGCAAGCAGAGAAAGAATCGCCATAAACCGAGAAATCATCCATGAATACTTCCATAGTGTCTTCCACCATGTCATGGAAGATAGCCATCATACACCTTTGGAACGTCCCAGGAGCATTACATAAACCAAAAGGCATGCGTTTGTAAGCAAATGTTCCATAGGGACAAGTGAATGTGGTCTTTTCTTGGTCTTTGGGATCGATGGGAATTTGAAAATACCTGGAGAAACCGTCTAAAAAGCAGTAATAGTCATTACCAGCTAGACGCTCGAGCATTTGATCCATGAAAGGAAGAGGAAAGTGGTCTTTTCTCGTGGCATCATTGAGCTTGCGATAATCAATACAAACTCTCCACCCAGTAACGAGACGAGTGGGAATCAACTCGTTGTGTTCATTAGAAACAATGGTTATTCCGCCCTTCTTGGGCACACAATGGACGGGACTTACCCAAGGCGAATCCGAAATAAGGTAAATCAAGCCGGCATCTAGAAGTTTGATAACCTCTTGTTTGATGACGTCATGAATGCGAGGATTAACCCTTCTTTGGCTCTGGATTGCGGGTTTAATGTCATCTTCCATGAGAATCTTGTGAGTACAAAAGTTCAGATCAATTTCGCGGATGTCGGAATTTTTCCAAGCAATTGCCTTCTTATGATCTTTAAGCACGGCGATGAGGCGAGATTTCTCTTCTTCTTGCAAGTCCTTCGCAATGATGACGGGCGAATTCTTCTCTTCATCAAGGAACACGTACTTGAGATGAGGCGGCAAATCCTTGAGTTCTAAATCCGGAGGATTTTCGATGGGAGGCGTTTACAAAGTCGGAGCATCGATAGCAATAACCGTGGGAGATGGTGGAGAAAGATTGTCTTCTTTAAGAAGGTTCTCAATGAGGCGGAGATCTTCATCCCAATTGGTGGTAAAATCGTCATTAGCTAAGTTCACATCTCCCATGGTGGCTTCCAAATCTTTCCAAAGGAAATCACTTTCTCCAAATAGAGATAGTTATGAGTCAATAGAGGAAACGGTCTCAACATTAGGAAGAGAGGTAGGAATACTTTTACAAGCATCTTTGAAGTGTTCTTCACAAGCCTCATCAAGAACGTCAATACAATTAACACTCTCGTTAGAATAAGGTTGTTTAGACAACTTTCCCATGTTGAAGACAATTTTATCGTCACCCACTCTCATGATAAGCTCACCAGCTTCAACATCGATGAGAGTGCGACCGGTCCTCAAGAATGGACGACCAACGATCAATGGCACACGAGGGTCCATGTCGTAGTCAACGACAACGAAATCGGCAGGAAAAGTGAACTTGTCGACTCCTACAAAGACGTCTTTAGCTATCCCCACTGGATAAGCAACCGTACGGTTAGCTAATTCCAAAGTCATTTTGGTGGGGACTAGCTCAGGGAGAGATAATTGCTTCCAAACACTTAAAGGCATTAAGTTAATACTGGCACCTAGATCGGCTAGGGCCATGCAATTCTCTACTCCCGGGAAGTTACAAGGGATTAAGAAACGACCCGGATCACCAAGCTTGGTTGGCAATTTCCTTAAGAGCACTGCAGAGCAATTCTCATTAAGTTGGGTGTTAGCAATATCAAGAAGCTTCTCCTTGTCGCTAAGAAGATCTTTGAACATTTTCGCGTATTTAGGCATGTGAGCGAGAGCCTCAGCGAAGGAGATGTTGAAATTCAATTGTTTAAACATTTTAAGAAAGTTCGAAACCTGAATATCGTCCTTGCTTTTGAGCTTCTCTTTCCTCAACCTCGAGGGATAAGGTATATCGGAAGAAGAGGAAGTCTTTAGGAGAATAGGATCACTCACATCCTTGGGTGGAGGAGGGGTAGAAGTAAGAGGTGTAGAAATTGGGGAAGTAGAAAGATGAGGAATAGGAGCAGGTGACTCGTTCTCCTTAGTCACAATCACCGGTGGAGGTATAGGAAGCTTGGGTTCCTTGGTACCTTTGCCACTTCGAGTGGTGATGGCTTTCATCTCCCATCTTGGATTCGCAACGGTGTTACTCGGAAGAGTACCCGAAGAAGAGAGTTGATTACCTTGGAAGAAACTAGCCATCATGTTCTTTAAGTCATTCGTTTGACTATCCAAAGTGTTTCTCATATCAGCTCTCAGATCGTTCCCTTGTTTCACCAGGTCTGCTTTCAAGTTGATCACTTCCCGTTGGAGATTGTCCACGATCACATCATTAGTCCTCATGTAGGTTCCAATGTCTTGGTGTAATGCGGTGGGTTGGTTGGGAGGAGCATTATAAGCGGGTGGTTGATAAGCAGGTTGCTGGTAAACTTGGTTGTTTCTTTGAGGTGGATATGGTTGTTTGTGAGGTGGTATGTATGGTGTACGAGGTTGTTGTTGTTGAGGAGGGCGATTGAGGTTTTGTTGTTGGTTTGGGTTGTTAGGAGGAAAACCGGGTGGTGAGAGATAGTTGTTTGAGCGGTAGCTAAGCAAGTTGCGGTCACCTTGAGGACGAGCTTGATAAGCGGCCGGAGGATAGGTGCCGTATGCTGCATTCACATTCTCAGAAGGATAATCTTGGGTGGCGGTACAAGTGGTGTAAGAGTGAAGATCCCCGCAGATTTCACATGGTTGGCTGACAGCATTGACTTGAGCGTTTTTAGCATTGATGCTGTTGGTGTTGCTGGAGGTTTGGGTAGCAAGCGATTCAAGAAGCGCAGTGATTTTGTTAAGTCGCTTGTCGCTGTCTGTAAAACCCGCATGCTTTTACCATGAATAGTGCCCTTAAGATCGTACGTCCTAGATTAAAACTTACCTTATTCAGTATTGATCACATTCATGTGCTATTAATCAAGTAAGTACATACGTGTATAACATGATAAGTATCGTTTACGTACGAACTCATGATAAGCAGTTAATAAGTATTTCACGGGAACATAATTAAATCATGATCACCATTAAAACACGAACTAAAATAATCACGTAAATACATATAATATAATTACGAGCATAAATAAATACGTTAAGGTACGGTAAATATTTAACGAGAACACACTAAACATGAACACCAATAAACACGAATAAACACGTAACAAATTAAAACACGTAAAACACGAACACGAGAGCACACTATAATATTTTAGACACGGAAAACATTTGGGCTACCCCTTGTGGGCCCCATATCCACGAATTAAGGAAGAGAAATGCGCCTAGCCCATCAATTTTACTAAACAAGGGGGTTAAGGGGGAAAAGTCTTTCATTTATCACATTTTATTAAAAACAACTAAAACCCTAATTTTGTTCTTCCTCCTCCTCCCTTGTTCTTGTGTGCCGCCACCTTCAAGACACCATAGGAGGGTGTTTGATGATCTTGGATAATAAAATCATTGCTAGAAATCGTGTTTGTTCAACCTCTATTAATCCACACATTCGGTATAACTTTTTAACCTTTCTTTTTAATCTTTTCTTTTGATTTGATTTAGTAAAATTAATTAAGAACATGATGTTTTTAAAACCTAATTAAAAACATAAAATAAACATGTATTTGATTAAGGGGTAAATGAAAAAGGGTGTTTATGGGTGTTTTAGTTTGGCCGTCGCCTAGCCCATGCCCTAGGGGGGGTCACGGATTGGTCATTAAGCCACCACCGAGACCATATGGTCCCGGTTTGGTGGTGTGGGTCCCACGGCAGCAAGGAACCAAGGGGAACCCCGATTTGGTTCGGGGTACGGTGTCGATTTCATGCCTGGTTCACGGTTCGTTGGTTAAAACACGATTTATGCTACATGTTAATTTTATGAATCATGAACTTAGGATATAAGTTAATTAATAACATGAGATATTAATTAAACCATGACTTGGGTTATTTTTAATTATTAATTTAGCATGATATTAATTTAACCTAAGTATTTTTATGTTATAAATTATAATTAATTAATTATTTAAAACATGCTTATAATTAATCAATTTAGACATGACTTAGGTTATATTATTAATACATATTAATATACATGTTAACCTAAGTAATTTATTTCATTTTAAATAAAACATGTTATACTTTAATTAAAATGCTTAACCTATAGTTTAATTAAAATGCATGAAATAATAATTAAACTATACACTATATCATATGACTTAAGAAATAAGCTTATAAACACTTAGACTTATATTTTAGCTTATGCAACCAGCTTAATTCTATTAATGGAAACCTTCTATATATGGAAACTTATTTAATTAAGGCAGCTGATCTATTTTTGGAAACTTTCTATTTTTAGAAACTAATCTATTTAAGCAGTGAATTCTATTTTTGGAAACTTTCTATTTTTGGAAACTTTCTATTTTTGGAAACTTTCTATTTTTGGTAACTTTCTATTTTTGGAAACTTTCTATTTTTGGAAACTTTCTATTTTTGGAAACTTTCTATTTTTGGAAACTTTCTATTTTTGGAAACCTGCTATTTTTGGAAAGTTACTTATTATTACACAGTAAGTATAATAATACATGAATTACCAGTAATACTTTATCAGATTAATCAGAGTACAAGGTAAACACAGATAGGGCTTTAAACAGTAAACCATGACCTAAAACATACAAAGTAAGCTAAGATGAGACATAAAACCCAGTACGTAATCAGTGATTCGATACTTATACACGTGTGTATTCATGTAGCGTTAGTGATCCAGAAGTAGGAGTCTTTCTTCCGTTCATTCACTGGACTTGAGGTACGGATTCCCGTCCTTTCAGTATGAACATTCTTTCCTTATTAGGATTTCCCCGTATGCAGCCAATTGTTTTCCCAGTATTTGTTTTATATGTTTTTGAATTGCTTATGTTTAATTAGAATACCTAAAGCCATATACATGCATGACCAGTTTCACCTAGTTATGGAGGTACCATAACCATAACACTAGAGGCACTGGTGTTATGACTTCACCACGGCGGAGTGATTGCTCGTGGCGTCCCTTCAGCTTTTGGCCATATTATCATATTTATCATGTGGGGCGTATGGGTGCATCCTAGTTACATGTTTGAGTCAGGATTTCATGGTGAATGTGGTGTGTGCCTTGCATCCTTCACAAGGAGCTGATCCCTCCTACCCAGAACCAGTATATTAAATTAGAGGCAGCCCCTCTAATTTGCATGATGAGGTCACCCCTCCAAGTATTCATGCACGGTGGATTTTCATGACCTATGTTGGCTAATGGTAAAATATGTTAAACAGTTTTCATAAGATAAACATAAGGCTTTTCAAACTATAAAACCAGTTTTATGAACAGGTTCCAGGTTTTCCAGGACTTATACATTTCCGCTGCTATTAAGTCTTTATTATGCTTAGTCATTCATACTATGTCTATATCCGTGCACTGAGCGTTTTGCTCAGCCGTTACTTTCCTTTCCATGTCCCAAAACGGCAGGTACCCTAGGGAAGACTTGAGCATTTGGAGGACGTGCATAGGATGGAAGCTAACAGAGACTTCTCTTCCTTTTTGCCTTCATATACTTATGCTTGTTTTGTCCTTCATTCATTTATGTTGCTTTATTATGTTTTGGGCTTATGTTGGGGACCGATGTTTGATTTCGGTTTACCCTATGGTCATGTATGTTTTATTACATATTACCTTGCATGCTTTGATGACACGCCATAACTGTGCGTGACATTCCATTTATCAAAATGGGGTGTTACAATTATGGTATCAGAGCCAAGGCTTCGACCTGTAGGCTCTAAAACTCGACCTGTGACTAGTGGGTAGTCACAAAGAGCTTCCTAAGCCAACGTTTGTTATTCCACGTATTGATGTTTTCAGCACATTGTTGTTTTAACCATGATGTTTTCAGCACCTTGAGGTTTTAACCTTGACGTTTTCATCGATATTGTTTTACTAATATGGATGGACAACCGTCATTCATATTTAGTTATGTGTCATTGTTTCATGCATAATGTTCCTCGTGAACTGTGGCTATGTGTACTGAACCCCAGTAGTTCATAATTAGTCACATAAAATTTTTTCTGATAAGTTTTGACAGATAAGTTTCATTTATTCATGTTTCATGTATCATTGTTGCAGGGATTATGACTAAGTAATAGTTGGTACAGGACTGGCCCTATTTAGTCGCATGTGCTTTTATCGAAACTTTTAACTTTGGGACCGACCCATAGGCGTCCCCTCGCCATGTCTTTTGTTTTGGGACCGACCCATAGGCGTCCCCTCGCACATATAAAAGGTTTTTATAAACTACATTACGCATTCATGCACTGTTTTCATGCATAAAAATTTTTTTTCTCATGATTTATTGGCATAAATTTTTTTCATGTCCCCTCATAAGTTACTATGTTTTTTTATGTCAAGTATGTTTTCATACTGTCATGGTTAACTTCGGTTTCATGCTGAATATGTTATACACTCCCTTATGATAGATCGTTTTATGTTCCTTCATGATAATTCCATTTTCATGTTGATTACGTCTTACGCCTCTTTTGTTATTTATGTTTTCATGCAAGACATTGTTGGATTTCATTGAATTCTGCTTTCATGATTGTCATGGTTGGTTTTCATTGATCATGCTGTCAGGCAAATCATCGTTGAATTTTGTGTAACCACACTTTAGCGTTTCTCTATGCAACCAGAATGATGTCTATGCTAATACTGCCAGGTTATCATGGTGGTTTTCCTAACTGTTTAACCGATATACTTCCTTAAATCATGATAAATGATCGACCCCATACCGATCATTTCATGTGTATTCCACGTGTACTCTACGTACAGTATTCCATGTATATTACATGTACCTAAATCCATGTGTATTTCATTTGTAATACTTCGCGAATATTCGCTAGTCGATTCTGAATCATCTCAGGCGTATTTTCAATTGCTGATATTCTACTAGATTGCTGATGCCGCTCATAACTTGGAGATGTTACTAAAGGTTGATGCTGCTGACGTTCGGAGACGCTACGAGATGCGGATGTTGTTCACAACCTAGAGATCCTACGAGACGAAGACAAAGGCGTCAGAGTAAAGCTATTGGATGAGAAGATACTTCACCATCAGACGATTTTATCAATCATTGTCCCTAATTCTTAGTTACATGTCACACGTCATTCGGCTGTCATTTCAGCCATATGAGTGCAAACCGGTACCAGTCGGCCACTCAGCTGAGTAGTTACATGAATCACGGTCATGAGAATGACCATCATGGAACTGACAGACAGGACGATAGTAACCACTACTATGACAGCAACTATCCTAGAATCACAACTGAGGCTCCAACCGCGGACGTGATCAGACATACAAAGGATCAGTAGTCCAACTGATCCGCCAAGTCTGGCATAATAACCTAATATTGTAGTTCTATTATTTTACGTCTCGAGACGCATGTCAAGACATCAGTCAAGACACATGTCTCACGTATACTTTCTGAGGACAAATGTCAAGATACCAGTCAAGACATATGTCATGCTTATAGTTCCAAGACACGAGTCAAGACACATGACTCACGTCCAACTATGGAACATTTCTAAGAAATTCAGGGTAGCCTCCAAGGGTATATCCATTTTGTTGTGCCATGTATTAATCAGGCCACAAGAATTTCAATACCATTATCGGCGCATCAGTGAGAACTGTCACGTTGCCGATGTCACTTTCATTTCTTTCACCAGACTTCATATATTCATGACCATGAAGGACGCCTTTCGTATTCCCACGTATACGAAGGTTTTCCTTCAGCTTAATGATGAGATCCAAGCTGCAAACGCATTTCCTCGGACAGACACAAGTTGAATTTTATCCTAATTATGGACTATGAACAGCACACCATGCTACGATTCATAATTATGTACAGTAATGTTCAGGCTCCTGAATACTTTCAGCTTGATTTTCCATCGGAAAATTTGTGCAAATTATCTATGCTTACAAGCATGTGCATTGTTAGCCATGGTCGCTAAAACTTTCTAGCTGTCAGTAAGACACGACCACTTAACTCTTTTACGCATAGCCAGTTCATTATTCCAAAGTCTTCCTATACATTCCAGGAGAACCTACAAGGAGAAGGATGGTACCATGAGATTATGTGTCGACTACCGTCGACTTAAACAAATCACCATTCATGACCGTTATTCTCCTCCACGTATTGACGACATGTCCAATCAACCGTATAGTGTTAATCACTTTTCCAAGATCGAACTCATGAACAAGTTGCCAATAGTGACGGGTGAAAGAGCAGGACATGTTCATGACTGCTATTCGTGCACGACTCGGTCATGCTAGATTTATGATTTTGGATTAGTCTCATCAATGCTCCAACAGCATTATGGACTTAATAAATTGTGTTTCCATGAACTCCTAAACAAATTCATCAGCATTTTCATTGAGGATAACCTGATTTCATTTAAGCCTAGAGAAGAACAGGAAGACCATATCTGCACTATGTTGCAAATTCTTGACAAGAGAAATTTTACCCTAGAAAATTTTCCAATATCAATTCTGTTTCATTACAGTGACACGCTGAATCACATGGGTTCTACGGTTAATCTTACCATGACTCTGCTTATGCGTAAAGGAGAGAACCCTACACTACATTAGGTGTTCTAGGAAATCCTACGCTAGGAGAAGTCTGATTCAAAGACTCAGAGTTTCGCAACCTTCTATGTATCAAGTTTCTACGAAGCAGGATACAGCTACGTCCATATCTATGTACCTGACATACCAACAAGCTAAGATAGGACACCAACAAACTGGGATGTTTCATCATCTGAAATTGTGAACTAAAATGGGACAAGATCTACACGGATTTTGGTTACCAGATTAATGCAAACTTAGAAGAAGCATGATGCTATCTGGGTTATTGCAAACAGTTTGATCAAGTCTGCAGAATCATTACATCCGCAAGGATTGTAGAACCGACAGATTGATCGGACATGTTCCAACCAAGGCTCATCCGACCACTTGGTAATCCCGCAGCTATCGGGTCAGACAAAGATTCCCAATTGTACTCCTAAATTACTTCACGTCTTCATTCTGATTCCACGACTTGCTTTTGCGCTCGCGTTCATGACACTATTCACGTTCATGATCGTATCTGGGCTTACGATTTTACGTTCATTTTTTTTTGGGAAGTTTTGCAAGAACTTGAGAGACCAGACCCAAGTTTAGTATAACTCTCCATCATCAGATAGACGTTTCACGTCATATTCCACGTCTCACCTTGTAGCGTTTGGCGTTACCGCCATTGTATTCTATGATCACGATATGTTTTACATGTCATGTTCATTCCACGTTCCTCATATCATGATCAAGATAGGTTACACGTATCATGGATCACGATATGTTTACTCATACTACACTCGCCATATCTCCACGTAGCACGTTCAAAATTTTTCACGTATCACGTTCAAAATTTTTCACGTACTACGTTTCTTTATGTCTCGCGCATCATTTCTAATTATCAGTTAAGTCAGATTGTCTTGCATCGTAACGTTTCAGTTACCCTAGCACGTTAACTCTTATTTTCCTCGATCCAATTTAGGGGATCTACCTTCCGTTGATAACCAAGAATTTCTTCGTATTCCAAGTCAAGGTCAGGAGGACCAAGATTTATCATTTGTGTCAAGATCTTCTGAAGGAACCGTTCCAAGAGGGAGGCCACTTGGAAACGGACAAGTTCATCCGGACTTTTATCCGTTTTTCTCATCAATTAGATATGTCCTTTCAGTCACGTCACGTTCCATGTCCTTTCAAGACATGTCACGTTCCACGTTCCTTCTACCATGTCACATGTACGTTCATTAATCTTACATACCCTCTCGGTTTGATTCGGGTATGTTTCTCTTCCAGTTACGTTATCTATAATTCGGGGACGAATTATTCTTTTTAGGGGGGAAGAATTGTAAAACCCGCATGCTTTTACCATGAATAGTGCCCTTAAGATCGTACGTCCTAGATTAAAACTTACCTTATTCAGTATTGATCACATTCATGTGCTATTAATCAAGTAAGTACATACGTGTATAACATGATAAGTATCGTTTACGTACGAACTCATGATAAGCAGTTAATAAGTATTTCACGGGAACATAATTAAATCATGATCACCATTAAAACACGAACTAAAATAATCACGTAAATACATATAATATAATTACGAGCATAAATAAATACGTTAAGGTACGGTAAATATTTAACGAGAACACACTAAACATGAACACCAATAAACACGAATAAACACGTAACAAATTAAAACACGTAAAACACGAACACGAGAGCACACTATAATATTTTAGACACGGAAAACATTTGGGCTACCCCTTGTGGGCCCCATATCCATGAATTAAGGAAGAGAAATGGGCCTAGCCCATCAATTTTACTAAACAAGGGGGTTAAGGGGGAAAAGTCTTTCATTTATCACATTTTATTAAAAACAACTAAAACCCTAATTTTGTTCTTCCTCCTCCTCCCTTGTTCTTGTGTGCCGCCACCTTCAAGACACCATAGGAGGGTGTTTGATGATCTTGGATAATAAAATCATTGCTAGAAATCGTGTTTGTTCATCCTCTATTGATCCACACATTCGGTATAACTTTTTAACCTTTCTTTTTAATCTTTTCTTTTGATTTGATTTAGTAAAATTAATTAAGAACATGATGTTTTTAAAACCTAATTAAAAACATAAAATAAACATGTATTTGATTAAGGGGTAAATGAAAAAGGGTGTTTATGGCTGTTTTAGTTTGGCCGTCGCCTAGCCCGTGTCCTAGGGGGGGTCACGGCTTGGTCATTAAGCCACCACCAAGACCATATGGTCCCGGTTTGGTGGTGTGGGTCCCACGGCAGCAAGGAACCAAGGGGAACCCCGATTTGGTTCGGGGTACGGTGTCGATTTCATGCCCGGTTCACGGTTCGTTGGTTAAAACACGATTTATGCTACATGTTAATTTTATGAATCATGAACTTAGGATATAAGTTAATTAATAACATGAGATATTAATTAAACCATGACTTAGGTTATTTTTAATTATTAATTTAGCATGATATTAATTTAACCTAAGTATTTTTATGTTATAAGTTATAATTAATTAATTATTTAAAACATGCTTATAATTAATCAATTTAGACATGACTTAGGTTATATTATTAATACATATTAATATACATTTTAACCTAAGTAATTTATTCCATTTTAATTAAAACATGTTATACTTTAATTAAAATGCTTAACCTATAGTTTAATTAAAATGCATGAAATAATAATTAAACTATACACTATATCATATGACTTAAGAAATAAGCTTATAAACACTTAGACTTATATTTTAGCTTATGCAACCAGCTTAATTCTATTAATGGAAACCTTCTATATATGGAAACTTATTTAATTAAGGCAGCTGATCTATTTTTGGAAACTTTCTATTTTTAGAAACTAATCTATTTTAAGCAGTGAATTCTATTTTCGGAAACTTTCTATTTTTGGAAACTTTCTATTTTTGGAAACTTTCTATTTTTGGTAACTTTCTATTTTGGAAACTTTCTATTTTTGGAAACTTTCTATTTTTGGAAACTTTCTATTTTTGGAAACCTGCTATTTATGGAAAGTTACTTATTATTACACAGTAAGTATAATAATACATGAATTACCAGTAATACTTTATCAGATTAATCAGAGTACAAGGTAAACACAGATAGGGCTTTAAACAGTAAACCATGACCTAAAACATACAAAGTAAGCTAAGATGAGACATAAAACCCAGTACGTAATCAGTGATTCGATACTTATACACGTGTGTATTCATGTAGCGTTAGTGATCTAGAAGTAGGAGTCTTTCTTCCGTTCATTCACTGGACTTGAGGTACGGATTCCCGTCCTTTCAGTATGGACATTCTTTCCTTATTAGGATTTCCCCGTATGCAGCCAATTGTTTTCCCAGTATTTGTTTTATATGTTTTTGAATTGCTTATGTTTAATTAGAATACCTAAAGCCATATACATGCATGACTAGTTTCACCTAGTTATGGAGGTACCATAACCATAACACTAGAGGCACTGGTGTTATGACTTCACCACGGCGGAGTGATTGCTCGTGGTCCCTTCAGCTTTTGGCCATATTATCATATTTATCATGTGGGGCTTATGGGTGCATCCTAGTTACATGTTTCAGTCAGGATTTCATGGTGAATGTGGTGTGTGTCTTGCATCCTTCACAAGGAGCTGATCCCTCCTACCCAGAACCAGTATATTAAATTAGAGGCAGCCCCTCTAATTTGCATGATGAGGTCACCCCTCCAAGTATTCATGCACGGTGGATTTTCATGACCTATGTTGGCTAATGGTAAAATATGTTAAACAGTTTTCATAAGATAAACATAAGGCTTTTCAAAGTATAAAACCAGTTTTATGAACAGGTTCCGGGTTTTCCAGGACTTATACATTTCCGCTGCTATTAAGTCTTTATTATGCTTAGTCATTCATACTATGTCTATATCCGTGCACTGAGCGTTTTGCTCAGCCGTTACTTTCCTTTCCATGTCCCAAAACGGCAGGTACCCTAGGGAAGACTTGAGCATTTGGAGGACGTGCATAGGATGGAAGCTAACAGAGACTTCTCTTCCTTTTTGCCTTCATATACTTATGCTTGTTTTGTCCTTCATTCATTTATGTTGCTTTATTATGTTTTGGGCTTATGTTGGGGACCGATGTTTGATTCCGGTTTACCCTATGGTCATGTATGTTTTATTACATATTACCTTGCATGCTTTGATGACACGCCATAACTATGCTGGACATTCTATTTATCAAAATGGGGTGTTACACTGTCACTAGTACTAGCACTAGCGGCATTGGTCCGTACACTCTTGGTTTGCACACGAGACTTATTCTCAATGATATCCCAAGCGGCATTGGAAGTCTTAACCAAAATATTACCCCCTGAGGCACTATTTAGTGAATCTTGGTCATTCATGCTTAAACCATTATAAAAAGTATTAATTTGGTGCACTTTGGTAAAACCATGTTGTGGGCATTTTCTCAAAAGATCTTTGAAACGGTCCCAAGATTCACTAAAAGACTCATCGTACTTTTGTTCAAAATTGACAATTTCATTCCGCAAAGCGGTAGTACGAGAGGGTGGAAAAAAGTAGTTTATAAACTTGGTCTCCAAATCCGTCCACGTAAGAATACTCTGTGGCGGTTCCTTAGCAAGCCAATGCCGGGCTTGTCCCTCTAAAGAAAAGGGAAAAAGTTGTAAACGGATTACCTCTTGTGGAACACAATTGAATTTGACCGTATTCGTGAGTTGCAAGAATCTCTTGATGTGGTCATGTGGATCATCAATGGTACGCCCCAAGAATGGTTGAGCAGAGACCATCTGGATAAAGCCGGATTTGAGCTTAAAATTGTTGGCTGCAATCGCGGATATGACAATGGGATCATTGTTACCATATACATGTGCTTGCAGAAGTTCAATCGTCGGGCGATTGTCTTGTAGAGGCTCATTGTTGTTGTTATTATTGTTGTTGAGAGGTGGATTGTTGTTATTGTTTTGAGGTGGGTTATTGTTGTTGTTTTGTACACCGGCCATGTCTAAGTCTTCGAGAGGCTCGGGCTCTTGATAAGACGTTGATCGTGTACGCATGCACCTGCAAAAGAACTAACAAGGCAAAACAAAGCAAAAATATTTTTGGTTTTTATGGTTTTTTAATTTTTTTTTTATATTTTTGAAATTTTATATTTTTTAGGGTTTTTGAAAATTTTTATGAAAAAGTAACGTTCGCGGCGAACGGATCCCAATCCAAGTTCTCACAAAAAACTGTTGATCTTAACGAGAAGAGCCGGCAGCGGCGCCATTTGATACAATGATTTTCATTGGGTTCAAGATTTAATTCTCTGTATCTCCTCGAATTGATCACAGCTCAAAGTGGAATGATTTGTTCTTGGTGACAAAACGGGGTTTGTTTTCTATTCTAATAAAAAGGTAAATGCGTAAGGTAATTGAAAGTAAACTAGAAGAAATTAATTAAGAAAAATAAAGCTTGAATTAAAAGTTAAATAAAACAGTAACCTAAATTTACCCTTACTGAAGATGCTCTATTCGGAATAATAGTCTCTATGCGGAATAATTCCTTATGCGGAATAATCAACCATGCGGAATAAATGGCTCTATGCGGAATAAAAAGGGTTGTTCTGAATGAAGCACTATGCGGAATAAATAAGACCATGCGGAATATTTAAGACTATTCGGAATAATTGTGTCTACTCGGAATGTTGAACTCTATGCGGAATAACAAGGGTTATGCGGGATAAGTGGACTATGCGGAATAAAGAAGCTCATACGGAATACCAAGACTATTCGGAATAACAGAGAAATCAATGCTATGCGGATTATCTTACTCGGAATAAAAATCCTATTCGGAACAATTGGCTTATGCGGAATAAATTAATATTCCGAATAATAGGAAGAACAAACTGTCTATCCAGAATATATAGATACTCCGAATAAGGGACAAAATACACGGCTATTCGGAATAATGCTGGGCTGAAGAACAGTAAACAGAAACTAAACAGGGGAATGCGAATTTAATCCAAATCGAGCCAAATAAGCAAAAAGGTTTTACCAAATTAACCAATAATCATTTAATAACCATAAGCAACAAATCCCAACAATAAAAACGCAGAATCAACAACTTATGAAAATCAAAATCAACAAAACAAGAACTTTAGAACTTTGAATAAAAAGATGATGATGAACAAGAGGAATGAAAAGATTAAATAAAAACTTGTATTGATGATTAAGATTAAATAAACAAAATGGAAGAATTAAGCTTACAAGATTCAAGAAGAAATCAAAGGAAAATGAAAACCACTCCTTAAGGGAGATGGTTCTTCCTACGAAATAGGAAAAGAGTAACTGAAAACTAAAAACTAGGTACAAAATTTTGTGAGGGTGATTCCCTTATATAGGCTAAGTGGTTGGTTGGTGAGTGGGCTTTCTCCCTTTCTTCTTGTCTTCTCGTCTTTTCAGAAAAGTTGACGTTTTCGATTCTGATTCGGGATTTGTCGACGATTAAATTTGAAGGTCTACGTGATTAATGGCCTATTCTATATCATGGATTTGGTGGATTTAGATGGTTGATTTAGATGATAATCATAAGGAAATGAAGGAAAGAGATGAAGGATTAGAGAGAGAAAGGAGAGAAAAGGGGAAATGTAGAGAGAGAAAGAAAAGATGGAAATATGATTAAGTGAAAATGGTAATCAACAACCCCTCCTAACATGCTAGGAGGGGGTATATATAGCCCACCCTACATGTGGGCTATATGGACTATACATAAAGTAAATAGATCACGAGCCCATTACATAATTATCGTTTGAGCGACCGATCCTTCATAAATACGTAAAACGTATTTCCAACAATCTCCCCCTAAGGGAGGTCGCTCCAAGAAACAAAGTTCTAAATAGTCTATAACTCGTGATCTATGCTAACTAAGATGTGACCGAGACTTTATTGGGAATAACGTATTTCCAACAATCTCCCCCTAAGGGAGGTCACATCTTTTTACAAAATCTTAAACCTAGCATCTATGCTTGAGTCTTCGATCTTGTTCTTGTGAATATGCTTGATGTGATCTTTGACTTTAGTCTTGAGCATGTTTCCTTGCCTTGACCTTGTGCATTCTTCACTTGTGATATTTGCCTTTTTGTGACTTCATGTTCCACATACTTATACTTTTAAATTCTTGAAAGCTTTAGAGTTTGATACAGCGGAAGACTTGACCTTCAGGCTTTCTTGAATTTGTTGAAGTACTAATTGTATGTAATATAAGCATGTGGTGACGACTTCTTCTGGATTGTGCACCGCAATGCCACCTTCTTGTTACGCTACATAAGACAGTTAGCAACAAAACAATATACACGGATGAAATGGCCTTGAACATTTCATTCTAATTCGGTAGCAATTTACCTCCGGTCGGTGAAGACCGTTGGACGATATTAAATATCGTACTTGTGATAGGTAGTTTCAATAAAGAACCTCCTTGACAAGATTTCGCGGGTAAACCCGTTCTCTTTACTCGACCGTCCAAAGCTGACTGCGAACGTAAAGAGTGAATCATTTGGATAATATTATCCGCATGATTTGAAGCCGTCAATTCATGTTCCTGAAACAAGTGAAGTTCAATTAAGAACCGCACCATCGTTGCTTTCCAGTTGTCACTAGCTTGATTCATAAAGAATCTTGCAAGTTACCTACCAAGTGCTGTTTGATGTTAACACTAGAAGGATTTCCATTCGTCACTGTAAATACTTAATAGTATTACTCTGAATGTTCTGGCAAGATCATTAAGATAATGCGTAGAGGCCTGGAACGTGTTTAAATTCATTTAAGAATTAAACCATTGTTGCTTTCCAGTTATCACAAGTTTGATTCATAAAGAACCGCACAAGTCACCTACCATGAGCTTTTTGATATTCGCTCAAGAAGGATTTCCATCTTCATTGTAAATACTTTCGTATTACTCGGATGTTCAGGCAAGATCATGAAGATTTTACGTAGGACTCTTAAGATCTTTCTTACTTTTCACAGTGTGTGAAGAAGCAAGGAAATATGAAAGTGTGTCCTAATGAGATATTTGATGATCTCAAATGGCTCTAGACTCGATCGTGCATTTTGGATTTTAGTGATCGGAGGCTGGAGAGGAGTGCCACCTTTTCAATACCAATTTATTCGGAGTGAATAAATCAATAGATAACGTGTTGATCTCCGTGTGATTAAAACAAATACCTTTTGAGAGATATTTGAGTTAGCTGGGAAGGGTTGTGCATTGCATCACTGGGTCCATGATGTCTTTCTTCAATATCGAGAATCATTAACAAAAATGATCTCAATAGCATATGTATTGACCCGGTTTCTGCCTAAAGTTGTAAGGAGGGCTTCTTTCTTTACACCCTTTATCTTTACAATTCTTTTTCATTCTTCAACCCCTTCAATGCTTACCAATACGTCATAACTAGCACCTTGTTGTGATTGTTCCAGTGCTAACTTAAGTACTTGGTCGGCATTCAGCTACGTTCACAATCTTTCTCCATCTTTCCTAAGGACTACTATTTCTAGCTATGGAATGTCCTTGGGAAGATTCCTCCGGTTCTAGAGAAATCATTGGACTTTAACCTATCCTACCATCCTTATGTCACCACAATCTTCACCGTCGTGAATAGAGATGTTTTGGGTAAGTGTATGTCACCATGAAATCCATTTTGAAGTGCAAATCCATTTTGCTCCCCCTTAACATATGCCACGATATCCGAAAACATTTTGCATATGTCGGGATGAGCTATCACGTTAAGTCAAACCATTCATGATTGATCATATCCCATATTAAATCACATTTTCTCCCCCATATTAAAAATATTAACCCAATCGATGTTTTTAATATCAATTGATTTAATAGCATTTTAAGAAAATTTGGGAAGAAAAATGCAAGTCCAATTATCTTCATGACTTACACAAGCTCCCCCTCAAATTAATGAGGGTGTGCTGAAACGTAAATTAAATACCTTTTAAACACAAGTGTAAGGTATTTATTACGTGCAAAGATCATATATAATAATGAATTCACAAGATTAACAATTTACGAGGTAGGACCCGAATGATGGAGAACATCATATGAGAGATTCACATGGTTCTTGTTCACGAATGTTGGTCTCCTCGTCACGTTCCCGAGAAAATTAATTCCCGTTGTTGAGTCAAAGCTTTCCGGTGAAATGCTTGACTTGATTATGAAAAGCGGGTTACTATCTGAAATAATAGCAAACCATATTGAGCATGTTTTAAAGGTTTGAACTTCTGCTCGAACTTTATTTACAACCCCGTGTCATTATTGAATGACATTTCTAGGTTCGTAAATATTATCGATTCCAGAAGACATGCTCTTTTTATCAAAACATTTTTGAACACACAATTTTGAAAGATTTAGAAAAACCTTTTGAGAAATTCTCGAAAAATTGTGTTCAAAGTTTTAAAAAACTATTACTTGAGCTTAAGATGTTGAATATCTTAAAAGCGAGCTCAAGTCCGAGAAGTTGTGAACTTCCCGTTGTTAAGGATAAGTTACCATCGGCGATAAACTTCCCTTTTATCTGAAGGACGAGTCCTAAGCTGACATTTACTTAGAAGTCGTGTTCATGAGCTTGAAAACTTTGACTGTTTTAACGGAAAGCTCATGACCGAGAAAGGTGAATTTCTCGTTACGAGGAAAAGTTCTCTTATTTAAAAGATACACTTTCCTTTCTGAGCTTAAAACTTCGAATGTTTTAATACAAGCTCATGACCGAGAAAGGTGAATTTCTCGTTAAGAGGATAAGTTATCATAAAAAATAATCTTTCCTTTATTTTAAGTTCGAGTTACAGTCTGACATTTAACTGTAAGTCATTGTGCATGAACTTAAAAACCTCGAATGTTTTTAATTTTAGCTCATGCCCGAGAAAACTTAATTTCTCGTTGTTAGGATAAGTTTATCATCGGCGATAAACTTTCCTTTCTTTGATGAGCGAGTTATAGTCTGTGATATGACTATAAGTCCTAGTGCATGAGCTTAAAAACGTGGAAAGTTTTTTAACATAAGCTCATGCCCGAGAAAAATGAATTTCTCGTTTTTAGGATAAGTCATCATCGGGATGAACTTTCCTGTCTTTGGAGATCGAGTTACAGTCTGTTATGTGACTGTAAGTCCTTGTGCATGAGCTTAAAAACGTGGAATGTTTTTAACATAAGCTCATGCCCGAGAAAAATGAATTTCTCGTTTTTAGGATAAGTCATCATCGGGATGAACTTTCCTGTCTTTTGAGATCGAGTTACAGTCTGTTATGTGACTGTAAGTCCTAGTGCATGAGCTTAAAAACGTGGAATGTTTTTAACATAAGCTCATGCCCGAGAAAAATGAATTTCTCGTTGTTAGGATAAGTCATCATCGGGATGAACTTTCCTGTCTTTGGAGATCGAGTTACAGTCTGTTATGTGACTGTAAGTCCTAGTGCATGAGCTTAAAAACGTGGAATGTTTTTAACATAAGCTCATGCCCGAGAAAAATGAATTTCTCGTTGTTAGGATAAGTCATCATCGGGATGAACTTTCCTGTCTTTGGAGATCGAGTTACAGTCTGTTATGTGACTGTAAGTCCTAGTGCATGAGCTTAAAAACGTGGAATGTTTTTAACATAAGCTCATGCCCGAGAAAAATGAATTTCTCGTTTTTAGGATAAGTCATCATCGGGATGAACTTTCCTGTATTTGGAGATCGAGTTACAGTCTGTTATGTGACTGTAAGTCCTTGTGCATGAGCTTAAAAACGTGGAATGTTTTTAACATAAGCTCATGCCCGAGAAAAATGAATTTCTCGTTTTTAGGATAAGTCATCATCGGGATGAACTTTCCTGTCTTTGGAGATCGAGTTACAGTCTGTTATTTGACTGTAAGTCCTTGTGCATGAGCTTAAAAACGTGGAATGTTTTTAACATAAGCTCATGCCCGAGAAAAATGAATTTCTCGTTTTTTAGGATAAGTCATCATCGGGATGAACTTTCCTGTATTTGGAGATCGAGTTACAGTCTGTTATGTGACTGTAAGTCCTTGTGAGCTTTAACCATGAATCCCTTGAGATACTAGTTTCTCTGATATCTGCTTCTTCAGCAACCAAACTCTGAGAGTGTCCTTAGTTGAACGGTACACAACGATTGGACCGCTTCGTTCTTTTGGAACATCAACTTTGGTACCTGCAATCTCATTAGGAATTTGCATGCTTTGACGTGGGTTAGCAATATCAATTATAGAAGCACATGGGGGTTCACAGTTGGCTTTACTTGTTTCAGAGGCGACCTGAGTAGATGATTCACTAGTCTTGGCTGGCAAACGTTTCCTTTTATAGAAAACCTTAAGTTTAGGCGTAAATGAAGTATCATCTTTATCAGTTTCCTCCCTAGTAGACTTAGTAGAATCGGAGACTATCCTAGTTAAAGGGCACTCGTTTCCTATAAGAGTGAAAGTTCTACCAGTGGGGCGCCACATTTTACCAACGGGTTTGATTTTAGCGACCCACTGGGATTTGAGTCTAGCACGGGAGTTCACCTCGTCAAGTAATTTCTTGATACAAGAATCATGATTTGCCGTAAAGACACATTTTCTACATGTTTTACAAGTAGCATATTTAATGTCCGAGTAAGATCTAGAATCCTTAGATGATTGATTGATGCTCCTAGGATTGGACATGCTACGGTTAGCAGTGTTGGGTAAACTAGAAGGCATCTGACTAGGTTTGAAATTCCTATCTCTTACATGTGTCTTTTGCTTAGCTTCCCTAAGATCAGATTCATGGCAAACGTCATTTGAACTAGTTCTAGACGTGGTCTTGTTATTTTTAGGGAAACTAGAGGCAATCATATGATTTGGTCTTGCTAAAGCTGGAGTGATCACATTGGGCCTAGTTGCTGGAGTGACTGGTCTAATAAGATGAACCAAATTAACTTGGGAGGCAAACCGCGGTCTCGAGGATTGTGGTCGCTCGGATCTAAATGCAGTAGGTTGTCTGACAATCGGTTGTCTGACAAACTGATTTGTAGGCGGTTTCCCCAAGATTGATGGTTTTTCAAGCTTAGTGTCCACACTAGGTCCTTTACTTTTCCTTAACTCGTTTTTCAACGCAGCTATAGCAAAGACCTTTTCCTGTACTTGGGCCTTTAATGTCTCATTCTCTTTGAGCACTCTATCTTGGGATGCCAACTTAGATTCAAGCAGTTGAATTTGTTTCAAAAAATTATCTTTTTCAGCTTTAGAATCTAGAACAGTTTGATCCAATTTTCTTTCAAGAACAACGTTTGACTTTTCAAGTTTTTCAAAGTATGTTTCAAATTTGTCCGTTTTCTTAGAAAATTCAAGTTTGGCATCCTCAAGATCTTTTGATTGCCGAGCTACGATCGTTTCGAGCTCTTTAATATTGGAATCAGAAGCAGTCAATGAAGCAGTTATAGGATAATTATCATGAAGTTTAGCATTCTGAATAATCTCTCCCCCATTATGACTTACATCGGATGAATCAGAAGTGGTATTGCTATCACTCGTTTCCATCCCATGTTTGTCATAAGTAGGTTCAGAATTCTCAATATGCGGCATATCATCAGCATATACATCATAAACAACATTATATTGTACCATGTTTGCAGGCTCTGCGTCATAAATGGGTAAGGTGTCATCAAGAGAAATCTTGTGAACATTCCCTGACGTGCCACTGGCATCATGTTGTCCTCCTGATTCTGTGCTCTTGGCATCGTTAGGCTCCAAGTTTTCAACCGTATGACCAGTTTTCTCTTGCATTGAAAAGTCTTGCACTCCATTATCATACCCTTGCTGAAGTCGAGATCTTTCATAAATCGAAGACGAGACCGATGACATGAGTTTCAAAATCGTATCACGGAAAACTCGAAGCTCGGTATGTGTATCTCGAAGAAACGATTGGCAAATCATTGAACTTTCAGGCTTGATGATATTAAATTGGAGGAAAGGCGTGAGGTGTGTCACAAGAGCCTTATATGCAAGTACCGATGCAGAGTGATTAAAGTTTCCATGGTTGAGTTGCTCGGCTAGTTGGGTCAAAGTGATAAAAATGGAGTCGATGAATATATGACGATCTTGTCCAAAGATTGTCACAAATTCGCTCCCTCCTTGAATCCCCGAAAGAGTGACAAGATGAGACTGGAGCATTTGAAATGAAGTTATACCACTTTCTCTCGCGTTGGCTTGCACTTTATGTAATTCTCCCTTGTTCGATGTCGAATTCAAGAAATCCATTGAAAGTCGATGAATGACAACTCAATTGTCAGCTCAAGAAATTTTTGTCGACTCAACCGTTTGATAAAACAAATCGGAATCCAATACTCCCTTTAATTATGATGAAAAATGATCGTGATTATAGTTGTTTTCGGAATTTACCAAGTCGTGAAGGAACTTCGAAGGATCCGTAAAAAAAGCTTTTAAAAATCAACGATGGATGATATAAATCTTTTCCCGGTTCACAAAGAATTGCTGTTTGCTCAAACGTTGATAATCCCGATCAAAAATCCGTATTTGCTAAAAATATATCCCGTCACTTTCACTCGTTAGTTTTGACTTCAAATCCGGCCAGAAAAATTTGAACCCGTCAAATATTTTTCCACGTAAATTCTATTAAAATACCCGCCTCAATACGATTTTGCCAAAAAATTAATATAAAAAATTAACTTATTTTTTAAAAAAGAAAATTGTGATTATCTATTTAAACTAAACAAATTAGAAAAATTTGAAATTTAAACTAAAAAATAGAAAAATATGATTTATCTATTTAAAGAAAAAAATTGATAATGAAACTAGAAAAGATAGACAGTCTCGTTCCCACACAAAACGTGTATACACGTTCCCACACAAAAAATTAAGAATTTTTAAAATAAAAAACGAAAATAACCTGAAGATAAAAACTACTAACGTTTATATATAAAATAATATAAAAATAGTAATAATATCAAAAATGTGTTTATCTATTGCCACACACGTGTTCTTTAAAAAACTGGTTTCTTGTTTACTCCGTCCTACAACACTTGGCCTGTATCACCACCCACGTGGCCCAATAACATACCTCCACCGCCCCAATCCTTTCTCTTGTTTAATCCGCCCCCTTAAATAAGTCTGTCTCCTCGAAATCACATAACCAAAAACATTTTTCTTTCTCTCACGAAAATAACACGCCTAAACCTAATCTCTCTCTCTCCTCACAAAACTCAGTCACCAATTTTCTATCTAAATACACCTCATCTCCTTTTGCAATCTGAGACCCCGAGAGCAACAAATCAAATAAAGGCTTCAAGATCTTCTAATGAAGGTCTCGGGTAGGTTTTCCTGTTTTTGTTTTAATGTTGGTTTGAGTCTCTCTCTTCATCTGTTGAGTCATTCTATTGCATGTTGGTTTTGAGTCAAATCGAAACAAAGAAGAGATATGAACCTATATGTTCTTAATCTTTCTTTATGTTCGAAAATTGATGAGATGGTGTAACCATACATCAATCTGTGATGATGTAATTTTAACTTACAAGATCTAAAAGATCTTCTAAAGTTGGAAGAGTCTGAGATTCTTTGAATTGGTGTTGGTGTTGGTTTTTGAATTAGGTTGAGTCGCGTGATGATCTGTGGGTTTTTGGTCGAAGTTTGGTTTTGAGTCGAGAGTCTTTGGGTTGGCGAGGGTACTGTTTGGAAAAATCGAGTCGAATGTTGAGTCGGATGTTGAGATGATTTGAGACTGGGCTGTGAGTCGAGGGTGGGTGAGTCTATTGGGGTGAGTTTGTTACGAGGGTGTTATCGTGACGAGGGTGAGGGTGAGGGTGTAACGAGAGTCGAGTGGGTGTCGGTGAGGGAGTGTAGGTGTGGGGGTCCTGTTGGTTTGGTTTGAGATGAATCGAAAACGAGAGTGAAAGAGAGGCAGTCGAGGTGAGGGTCTGGTCAAGGGTGAGTTTGTTTGTGTCGAGGGAGAGAGTTTTCGAGTGTCGAGAGTAGTGTGAGTTTGAGTATGGTTTTCGAGAGTGAGTCGAGAGGGTGGGTCTGTGAGTGTTTTAAAATTGGAGTCGAGTCAAAAACAAATGTTCCCGTTATGTTTGAATGGGCTTCATTCGGAAGAGTTCCGAATCGGAACTTTTTTCTTGATCCGGAAGTTCTTGGTTCGGAAGTTCTTGATCCGGAACTTCTTGATCCGGAACTTTTGGCTTGATCCGGAAGTTCTTGGTTCGGAAGTTCTTGATCCGGAACTTCTTGATCCGGAACTTCTTGATCCGTAAGTTCTTGGTTCGGAAGTGGTTGGTGCGGAACTTTTCTGTTTGATTCGGAACTTAAAGATCGATTCGGAACTTTTAGTTTGATTCTGGACTTTTAGACTCTGAACATTAGGAATAGTTTTGATGGGACTGAGATACTTGGACAAATGGACAGAATATGATAACCAGGAAACAATTGACAGTTTGACAGTTGACCAAAAAAGAAAAACTGACCAAAAAAAGAAAAACCCAGATATGATGAAAACTGAGACACGGATAAACGAAAAACACTGATTAAAAAATTTATATAAAATTCTGATAAAGATAAAAATAAGATAAAAAATAAAAAAAAATATAGAAAACTGAATATGAAAAACTGGATAAAAGTGAAAATGGATATACGAAAAATAAATAAATAAAAAAAAATACAAACTTTAAAAGAAAAAATTGATAAAATTGATAAAAATTTAGAAATTTATAAAATTGATAAAATTGATACAAACTTTTTATAAAAAACTACAAAATTAAAAAGAGAAAAACAAAAACTTTTATAAAAAACACCAACTTTTTTATAAACACAAACTTTTTAAGGTTTTATATAAGAAAAATTTGATTTTTATATAAAAATTTGTGATTTTTTATCTAAAAAGTAAGTAAATTTGAAGATTTGATATGATAACACATAAAAACATAAACTTTTTATAAAAAAATACAAACTTTTTAAAATTTAAGCATGATTAAATCAAAACCCACCAAAATCAAAAAGAAATAAAACAAGAATAAACCAAACTAACCATGGCTCTTGATACCAATTGAAGGTCTACGAGATTAATGGCCTATTCTATATCATGGATTTGATGGATTAATGTGGTTGATTTAGATGATAATCATAAGGAAATGAAGGAAGGAGATGAAGGATTAGAGAGAGAAAGGAGAGAAAAGGGGAAATGTAGAGAGAGAAAGAAAAGATGAATAATGATTAAGTGTGAAAATGGTGATCAACAACCCCTCCTAACATGCTAGGAGGGGGTATATATAGCCCACCCTACATGTGGGCTATATGGACTATACATAAAGTAAATAGATCACGAGCCCATTACATAATTATCGTTGGAGCGACCGATCCTTCATAAATACGTAAAACGTATTTCCAACAAAATTCAACTCGTCTTTTAATTTCTTCGTTTAATAGACTTGAGTTTCTTCGACATATGTAAATCTTCCATCTTTGGTCCTTTTCTTCGATAAATCTTCAAATAGGCCCGTTGACTTCAAATCTTTTGCATCTCTTGGACAATAGATTTTGTCTTTAGTCTTTTTCCTTGATGAAACCCGTGCAATCCCATGTTTTCTTCAATATTCATCTGGTTGGCTCTGAAAACACAATAAACACAAAAACCACGCATAATTCCAAACAAATGATATTAAACACGCGTTTTGGTCTTGTTTTAGAAAGAAATAAGTGGTAAAAGGATTGGTGTTTTCACACCTATCAGATACCATAATCCCAAATGTATAGTGCCTTTAATGTATCAACAAATATGTAGAATATAGTAATCCTTGATATCTAGAGAGAGAAAAAGTGTGGTTGTAGGTTTTTCTACAGAAAAAATAGTGAGAAGATATAGAGAAATATGTGTAATATTAGATGTAAAATGAACGAAACAACACCTCTCCATTGAGGCTACCCACAACAACGACCGAGTACGACCTTCATTTTTCTGCCACGTCAGCTTTCTCTCTCTGATGACCTACGGCGACCTATTGCCACAACAAGACGACCTATTTTATTTTTTATTCAATAAATAAATATATTACATTAAATAAGAATACATTACATTAAAAAACATTACAAAACATAATAATAATAATAATAATAATAATAATAAATAGTAAAACTTAAAACTTAAACTCCCTGATTTTCAAACCGTGGCACTTCAATTTCGCCCATACGGGACTTCATTTCAAAACTTTCCAACTTTCATAGAATGCAAAATCCAAATGATGAAGAGTGTGAAGTTCGATTGCAGATTCTTGATAAATAGTATCTTCAGAAGTTCCAATTAGATGCCTACGTAAGACATTACTGTAAATCAAAAGTTGACCAACTTGAATACGAATCGCACATTTCCATTTGCTGATAATTGAGTCATAACTCTTTATTGATCACCCATTTTGGTATGAAAGTACTCAAGTACCTCCATCCAAAATCCTTTCGCCTTCTAACTTTGAACTGCTCGGGACGACTCCGAAACTTGTACCCAAGCTTCACACAAAGCTACCTCCTCCTCAGTAGTCCATGAAATTCAGGAACTCATTAGTTTAAATGTATAAAAATTATAATTTATAGAATTGTGAGTTTAATGTGTGTGCAAAATGGTTGAATAATATAATTTTTATAAGGATAAAAGGTTAAATTAGAAAAAAATTAAAAAAAATTAAAAACACAACGGCTACAATTGTATTTCCTTTTCATTTTCTTATTTTTCAAAAAGGTTGTGCCTTTGACCGATTTAGGGAAATCGATTGCCACGACTCGGTCGCCGCAACGGGCCGACCGAGTGCGAATTCGGTCAATCGATACGTCTACCAATACCGTTGCGTATAGCTTAAAGGAGATTGCTTTAATACCCAAGCCTATAAATGGACTTGGGCCGCCGGCCACATACATCTCATGAAGTTTTACTAAAGATATATTATTTTTAAAATAATAAAAATTACTTTTGGCATCACATTTTGAGCCCCAACAGTTATGGCTAAAACGTGGTGTCAACATGTTTTTGGTGGCAAAATTAGTTTTACTTACGTGACAATATTTTTTTTTATATACGAGAGTTTGAGACCAACGTCTCCCGATGCTCTTATTGTGATGTCTTTGACACGCTGTAAAGTCTTTTTAATGTTGTGTTTTATTCCGAACAAACATTAGTTTTGTTTGCTGGTCCTTTTTTCATCGTGTGGATCTTATAAGTTACAACACAAAAAACATGTTTGCCGAGATTCAAGACAAATGGTTTAGTGATGGACTGATGATATATTAGGTTGAAAACTTGAAACCATTATTGTTCCCGAATTACAATAGCGTTTTACTTTGGACTTAGTTGGAAAATAAGTTTAAACCATCGTCTCTTTTGGTAAGTCAAACCCCTTAATATGTTAACATACTTGTTGAACTCTTTGACCATATGTGGCAAGCAAGTTACAGAGTATTTTTCTTGAAGGGTGATTAGATTAGGAAAAAAGCGCCGAGCGACAGCCGAGAGCTAGATAAGTTACAAAGTTGGGATAAAGCGTTACAAGTGTGGTTATGTTTAACCACTATATTCAATTCATTGAAGCTTTTTTACATCGCATATAATCCAGTTAAAAAACGAAAGCTTAATGTCGTTGAAGATGTAATGTTCGCTTGGCAGCGTATAAGAGAAAGTAGGGATGAACATTTGGACCCGAATCTCGAAACCAAACCGGAACCGTACCATTCCTGGTATCCGAATCGCATTCGGTACGGTACCGGTACCACGAAATAAGGTGAAAAAATTTCGGTACCACTAATTCAGTACGGTACTTGTACCAAATCGAGAAATTACCTAAAGAAATGGGAAAATCTTGATTTCCCGGTACCGGTACCGATATCTGAATCCCGTTCGGTACGGTAACGGTACCATTAATTTATGCTCGGGAAAAATTCGATACCACTAATTCGGTACCAGTTCGATACGGTACCGGTACCGTGCTCATCCTTAGAGAGCTGGGAGGCGTTGGCACCAGAAAGTGGTGCCAAAGGCGCCACGTAAGATTCTGGGCCTTTGGCACCAGATTCCTGTTGGTACCACATTTCAAGGGTAAACATTGGCACCAGAATTTCTGGTGCTAACGAAAAAATAATTTTTTTAAACACAAGATAACTTAAATAAAAACTTCATTAATAAAAAAACATTACAATAAAAAAAACATTACAATTAAAAACATAAATTTAATGATTGCGGCTCAAATGCTCTACAAGATCGGCTCGAAGCTCGTTGTGCACTCTTCGATCTCGAATTTCTTTAGTTTTCCTCTCATGCACTTCACACCTTTCGACCCAACTTCGAACAATATTCGGTTGAGGATCGACATAAACATCTCTAGGATTCAATGCAAATCCTTCGTCTTCCAATATCATGTTATGTAACATGATACAACAATACATGATTCGTTTCAAGTGGTTAATTTCATTAGCACGAGCGGGTTGTCGTATAATTCCCCAACGACCTTGTAAGACACCGAAAGCGCGTTCGATATCTTTTCTAGCACCTTCTTGAATTCTTTTGTACCGCAATATTTTTTCATCCCTTGAAAAAGAAAATGTTTTCACAAAAGTAGACCACTCAAGAAAAATACCGTCAGCCAAATAATAACCTTTTTTGTATGTTTTTCCGTTTACCTCAAACGGAGAATCTGGAACCTTATCGGCTAACTAATCATCAAATAAGTGTGAACTATATAATACATTTAGATCATTGTTTGCCCTAGGACAACCAAAGTATGCATGCCAGAATGTCAATTGTTGATCCGCCACTACTTCTAACATAAGAGTTGGGTATTTATGATCCCGCCTTTTAAATTGAGCCTGTAAAGCCTTGGGAAAATTTCTCCAATCCCAGTACATGCAATCAATACTCCCGAGCATTCCCGGAAATCCATGTTTCTCATTGTGTATGCATATATTTTTTCTATATCCGCGGGCGTAGGTTTTCTTAAATATTTTTCAACATATAAGTCATATATGCATTTAGTTTAATGAAGCAAACATTCTCTAGCAGTGCGTTCAATTTGCAAATACTCGTCAAATGCATCGGATGATGACCCATGCGCCAATTTACGAAATGCCGAAGTGATTTTTAAAAACAGGGTGAATACTATCCCGAACGGTAGCATCTAGCCCAGTGCGAAAATAAGCAAAGTATTCAGGAAGAGGGTCGGCATTATAAGTTAAAATAGCATTGACAATTTTCCTAAAAATCCTTGAACTCATACGATACCTTCGCCGGAATTTCTCTTCCGTATATTTTGCAGGAGTTTCGGCATCACCAAAGTAGTCCCTTAGCAATCTTCGACTCGTGTCTTCTCGATCACTAGGTATGTTGATGAGACTGCATTTATACATAGTCTCATCGTCCAAATCGGGCTTAAAACGCTAAAAATGTCATAAAATACCCTAAAATATGCTTGTGTTTGTTCATTGTGTATTTTAGGTACGGATATCGTGAATTCACCAAAAGATTACAAGAATCAAGCAAACAAACACAGGAAACGAAGCCGCACAAAGAACCAGACCCGAATCATGATTTTCCATTGAAGTCCTAAAAGTTTTGAAGATTGTCAAGAATGGTCCCTCAACTTTTGAAGACTTGTCACTTAATACCCTTGTAAATCTCAAATATTACAATTAGGTCCCTTAAGTTTCAAGAATATATCATCTATGTCCTTAAAGAATGCTCAAATTGCACTAGTGGTCCTTGACTAAAGTTTTAAGAAAAGTGTGTGCCAAATTTGACAAGTGTGTCAAATTATTTACAAAGGGAAAATGGAATATAAGCTGAAAACTTTGTATGCACAAGATTTGGAAAAGGGAGGCTGTGGATTTGCTATTATAGATCCGGTGGTCTAACATGGTGGTAGATGGTGAAAGCCATTGTTGAGTTGAGAGAAAAAGTGGGTGTGTGTGAAAAGAAAGAAAAATGTATTAAACTAAGGAATGAAAAACACAAGCAACACCCCTCCTTGGAAGCCTAGGAGGGGTATATATAGTCACACACGCTACTTAAACTATACAACGTACCTAGTCTAGTCTAAGCGTGTATGACTATGATAACTAATGGGAATTCTTAAATGTCGTCACATAAAGTGAATTTCCAACAATCTTCCCCCATGGGACGTCGTGTAGAATTCCTTACAATATTCTTCCTAACAAGTACATGATGATTAAGAACAAGAGCTTTCATGAAGCGTCCAATGCTGATGAAGTCTTTTGAGGCCTTCGTCTTCAAAACGACTCATCTTTAAAGTAACTTGTAGAAGAAATACTGTAACGGCACGAGCTAAGTAATCCATATACTTCTGGTTAAGGAGAAGCTTCTGAATTAACTTCCCCCTAATTCATGCCACATAAACTTGATGTAGAAGCTTTTAAATAGCTTCCCCCTAAATCGACAATCCTCGTAAGCAACTTCAAAGCTTTCAATAAAGTTTAGAATGATTAAGCGCACAGCAGAATCTAACAAGCAAATCCCATCATATAACATGATAACGTTGCTAAGAGGGATTGAAAGTAAGGGGTACACCAAGTAGATCAACAACTTTTCTTCTCACGCTTGAATAATTCTTCTGAATTTTTCTTCCCCCTGAGAGTTCAAGTTATGCATACCAGAAAGAATCAAGACATTTCTTCCCCCACATAGTTGAAGAAAGTAAATCAATCCCAATTATGAAGCTCAAATATTGTAGTAGACACTTTATCCCATTCATGAAGTTGACATCGTAACACCAGAGTCAATTAAGTCCCGGAAATGCACATATCTTCTTCCGGAGATGCACCAGAGTCAATTAAGTCCCGGAAGTGCATATTTCTCCATATAGTATAATGATGATGAATAATTGCAACAATCAAACAATTAAACATCGAATCAGTAGTGTACCGTTTAGATATTGATAACGCCACGAGTTCAAACACTGATTTTCTCTGCGGCTATGACAAATGTCATCCCGGAATGTCTTCAAATCAAAAGAAGGTATGGAGTTCATCACGTGTACTCGTTGTGCGTTCAATGTGTCTTCTTCTTCCCCCTTGATGGTTTCGAAACTCGGAACCATCAATAAATTGTACGCACATAGAACCTGAAATCTTGTGAGAATAATAAATAAGCAGAATTATATATTTTGTGAGAATCAACTGTTGATCGAAAATCTCTTCTCATAAACTTTTCATGGCCAACTTTACCAACCCACTTGAAAGCAATTTGAAGTGACCACTGATAGAATGAACCAGATACATCAAACGTGAAACTGAATAAGAATCCTTCGATCTTGTGGCTTAAGCTTGCACTATTGTTGAATGAAGAACGGTGGAGAAATCTCTAAGTACTCAATGCATCACTGAAGAAGTCTATAAGCACAACACCTCTTGAAATTATCCACGTCGACTAAGCATGTGACACTGAGTACAACAATGTAACCCCTTTAAGTGATAGTTATCCGAGTCATCAACCAACCACCCCGAACCTAGAACCTAGATAACCAAGTCGTCATTCTAAGATTAAGCACGAGCAAGTTATCTGTTCAAGGATAAAATAAGTACACGCCTTCGAAGAAATTCGTCTCCAATTTCAAATAAGAATAATACCCGATTAAACAAATCCGTAGCCACTAAAAAAATCGCCAAATTTTCTCTTGGTCTCGTCAAATAATTTTGTCAAATTTGTCTCGTCATCTTGTCTCGTCACATTTTGTCTCGTCTTTTAGTCACTTTTAATACCGTTAATCAAAATATTTTCAAAGAAAATAAAATGATAAAACAAGAATTTGATGTAACAAATTTTTAGCCAAAAAATATATATCTCGGCCCATCACATCTAACACAGTCCAACTCAGTTGGGTCTCTTTGTCACTCAGCCCATGTTAAAAAATCACAGCCCATTTCAAGTGTATTATACCCGAATCAGAGATATAAATAACAACAACCTAATCCTTAGGTAACATTACCCTAATCTCATTCTTAGTACAATCCGCCCCTCACCAAACTCCATCTCCTCCCAGCCTTGTTACATCCGCCCCATCATCTACCTAATCACTTTCATGAAAATAACTAGATCCAACATCAAAACAAATACATCTCTTCAGCCACCAAATCCTAAAACTCGAATTGTCAAATCCAAGCAAAAAATCATCATCTCATCTCACACAAATCATACACGAACAAGACCATACAAACTTCATCTATCTTTAACTCAACCACAAATCACACATCTTTAATTCGTAGCAACAAAAAAATGGTGATGAGTCAATTCGTAACTGAATGAGACGGTAAGCTTAAAGATTTGGGTTCAAGATCAATAAATTTGGTCTCGGGTAAGTTGTGTAATAATTACACTGCATGTCGTTTTCCTCTGTCAAACGAAACGAAGAAAGATCGCAACATAGTTGTTAGTGATCTTCTTTGCATTCGAATATAACATACATATCTATGATGAGATTTGATTTTGTGTCAAAGGAAATAGAGATTCGAATATAACATGTTTGTTATTATTCAGTCTTTAATATTCGGATATAAAAGGGTAAAGCCCACCAGGATCGATGATGATGTTCTATTTTGTGGATCTTAACTGTCTCGGTTTGCATGTTAAGACACAAAAATGAATCTGAGATCGTATTTTAATTGTTTCGATTCAATGGAGTCTAGATTTGATGGGGGAATAGGTCGACGGGAATAGGATTAGATCATGGTGTTGAGGAGTAAAAAGGGGGGTGGTGTATTGGATATTGGTTCGGTCAAATTTTTGGTTCACAGGTGGAGTCCTCAAAAGCTTTTACCCATCGCAATGTTTTTAGTTAGCCATCGCAATGGTTTTTGAAACCCATCGCAAAGTCAAAAAAAAAACTTGCATCGCAATGTTATATATAAAAAACTTTCATCGCAATCCTTCTGAAATTCTGTCCATCGTAATGAGTCCTCTACACCCTGTCGGAATGCGTTCCATCGGAATGCGTTCCATGGGAATGCGTTCCATCGGAATGCGTTCCATCGGAATGCGTTCCATCGGAATGCGTTCCATCGGAATGCGCCGAAAGTGTTCCATCGGAATATTCGATCGCAATGTAGAAACCAATGGTTTTTGCGATCGCAATATTCCGATCTGACCGTTACCATCTCAAAAAGCTTATCCAACAGTACTTTTCCCATATTTTCAGGAGCATGTGAATCTGACTAATTTTCTGGCAAATCTGGGTTTTCACCTTCATCTTCATAAAAATAATAAAGAAACTTATAAAAAATTAAACCCCAGACATGCATTTTTGACTAGATAGTAGTCAGTAGACACAAGATCTGATAAAGTGAAATCAGAAACAGTAGACATACTATGATAAGTTTGCAAGCTGGACATGGACTGATGAAACCAATAATAAACGAGACTCATGAGACCCGTGACTAATTACACCACATGACAACATGACGACTACTGATAAAAACTTTAACAAGTTACCAGACTGGACAAAAAAAGTTATGAATATTGAACATAAACACAACCAGTGACAAAAATGATAGATTCGGACCCAAAAAAAATTTTAGACCACCTAAATTGAAAACAAGAAACACGATCCAAGGATGGAACCGAGGCTCTGATGCCAATTGTGGATTTGCTATTATAGATCCGGTGGTCTAACATGGTGGTAGATGGTGGAAGCCATTGTTGAGTTGAGAGAAAAAGTGGTTGTGTGTGAAAAGAAAGAAAAATGTATTAAACTAAGGAATGGAAAATACAAGCAACACCCCTCCTTGGAAGCCTAGGAGGGGTATATATAGTCACACCAGCTACTTAAACTATACAACGTACCTAGTCTAGTCTAAGCGTGTGTGACTATGATAACTAACGGGAATTCTTAAATGTCGTCACATAAAGTGAATTTCCAACAGAGGCCCACTTTTGCCAGACAACTAAACTACTCCCCACCAATCAACTCGCCACATCATCCCTCTCCACCACTCTCCTTCCACCACCTCACACCCTCACTCCACATCATCATTCCACTCACCCCAGTCAACAAGTCAAACCCTGTTAATATAACTAATTCGTTTTAAACGAATTTTTATATATTAAAACTTTCCCTCCTAAACTCTTACTATACATATTAACTCACCCTAATCCTTTCCCTAACAAATAAGAACCCTATATCCTAAATTTATCAAATCAAAGGGTTTTTACCCCTAAGTTACAGATCCCTAATTCACTATACTCCCACCAAAACCCACCACATAAACCACCCACCAGCTCACCTCTGGACCCCACACATCATTCCCGTGCTTCACCAATTTGGGCAAAAAAAGGAATCCGCATACCAATCAACGACCCAAGCGAACTACTTGCTCCCAAAGGCTTCAAATAAACGTCCAAGATCACAATACACAGCTGGAAAACATCAGAATCATCACATGGGCAACTTTGACCAAGAAATTCAAATTCCATCAAGGGCAATTCAGGAAATGACTTAGCTAGGGTTTTCATTAATTTTTCAAGAGTATTCTATTTACTAGTATATAAGCAATGCTCGACCTGTGAGTATGCTTGTTCTAGTTTTTTTTGTAGACATTTTATATATTGAATATTTAAAGTTTTCATGAAATCCTTGCAAGAAATTCTGAGTTCCATTTTCATTCAAGTTTATTTACTTTCCTGTTTTTAATTTAGGCGTTTTTAAATTTTCAGTTATCAAAATATTTTTCAAAGTTTATTTTTGTGAAATATTTTTGAGATCCATTGGTGGAACAAGTTGTTTGTAAGCTTGTTATGACACACAAGTTTATAAGCTTGTTGTTGGATTAGTGTTATTTTTTTGTCACTTGAATTTCCTTGCCAAAATCTCCTTTCAAAAGTTCTGAAAAAATCAATTTTTATTTGGTTATTTGTGACTAACAGTAGCATAAGCTTGTGTTAAGCTTATTTGACAAATAAGCTTGACACCAAGCTTATCTACTTGGATACTTGCTTGTTTTTGTTTGTGTCAAAACAGGTTATCAAGAAGACTAAAAAAGACTGTTGTAGTCTTTCTTGATTTGGCGGTTGTAGCCTTCAAGTTTTAGTCCTTCTCATTCCATTCAAACAACAAACCATAAGCCCTATAAGCTCAAGCCTAGGCTTGGTGGAGAAGGCATCAACAGGCCTTGGTGTGTCTTAGATGTAAGGCATACATGCTCCCGCTACGGTGAAAGCGGTTGAGGCATCGTGTACGTTGTGTGGTGGACCTCGTAATTATTACGAGTGTGCGGCTACGGATGGCCAAACTTCGAGTGTAAACGTGTTAAACAATAATTTTCAAAATCAAAATAACGTGGGTCCATCACAAGGAAATTATAACCAAGGCAACAATTTTTCGAATCAAAACCGAAACAATTTTCAAGGAAATAATCAACAAGGAAATTTTTAAAATCAAAGTTATAATCAAGGTCGTAATTTAAGTTGGCAAAATCGAGATAACAATCAAAACTCGAATTTTTCAAACAACGCTAATCAAGGAAACAATTTTTCGAGTGGTAATCAAGGAAATTTTCAAAGAAACAATCAAAACAAAGGGAAATTTAATTCTGATCAAAATAGTTCGTCAAACGATTTTCAAGAATATGTGAAAACGAATGAGGCTAATATGAGATGATTAGAGGGACAAATTGGTACTTTGAAAAACGACTTTTCCAACACATTGAAAAATCAAAATACAAAGACTGAGCAAGGACAAATCGACATTAAAAAGATGTTTTCGGCCATTATGAACAAGTCTTCGGGTGCGTCATCGAGTTCGTTACCTAGTGACACCGTAGCAAATCCGAAGCAACGTGTTAAATCCGCCTCGTCTCGTGAGAAAAGTCGTGTGATTACCCCATACATTGATGGATTTAGAGTTGTTCCTTCTTCTCAACCCTCGACTTTTAAGACGCCTTCATGTTCTAAAGACGATGGGGTTAATAACTTGCTTTTGCCCAGTATAAAAAATTAAAGTTCGTTGAAGTGGTCTCCTCGAATTGATTACTGGTTTAAAGTGCGACTCCGTCGTCTTTTGGTGGAAAACAAGGATTTTGTCGTTGTAGTGTAATTAAATTGCAAGACTTTAAAGTAAAAGGCGGGTAATTAAATCTAAAACTAATTAAAAAGTAAATGGTGCAATATTTAAAATTTTAAAAGAAAATTAATTAAATGACTTAAAATTAAAGCGTGACGAAAAAATTAAATTTGACAATGTAATAAAAATGAAAACTTGAAAATTAAACTAAAACAAAGTACAAAATAAATGCTTGAAAATAAACAGAGGATAAACAAAACCTGAGTTGAATCCTCAATACTGTCACTAGTCGGAATACCCAACAAAGTATGCTTATCCGGAATAAACTCCTACCCTTTATCCGGAATGTTAATCAGCTGCTTATCCGGAATCCTTTACCTTTCCCTTATCCGGAATACCAATTGTAGCCTTATCCGGAATATTGAAACTGTCACTATCCGGAATCCGTGAAATGAGAACTATCCGGAATAACCACCTTTCGAGTTCTTATCCGGAATCCCTTCTTAGCGTTATCCGAAATAAGCAAGTTAAGCTTATCCGGAATTCCTTCCGGCTTGTTATCTGGATTCTGAAGTTCCTGCTTATCCGGAACAAATTTAGACCCTTATCCGGAGTAAACAAATACTCTTATCCAGAATAATGTTGTCCAGCGGCTTATCCTGAATACCCAGAAAATATTATCCGGAATACACTCAAGCTGTCACTATCCGTAATTTATTCCGGATACTTATCCGGAATAAACGAAGAGACCACTATCCGGAATCACTGTCTGATCCTTAGTCAGAATATCTGGCTTGAAGTACTTATCCGGAATAAGGGTTTAGATCCCTTATCCGGAATATTTTCCTGATGGCTATTCGGAACAATGTTTAGGCTAATATTCGGAATAGAAGGGTTTTGCAATAATCCGGATATCACTAAGAATCAAATAAGCTAAAAACTAAAATTAAGCTAAACACAAATAAGCACTTATCTAAAAACTTAACCAAATTAACTTTAAGAAAAGCAAATAAGCCAATATTTAAAAACTTTTAGAAACACTAAACAATAAAAATATTAAAAATCAACTTTTTATAAAAATTAACTAATAAGCACTTAATTAAATTTAAGAAAAACACAATAAGCTATAAAATCAATAAGCTAAAAAGATCAAAAACATAAAAGCATAACAAGTAATCAAATAAGCATGACAATAAGATAATAAGCACAAAGATTAACGAAATTAAGAAAGGTAGAATGAGAGATTAAAATAAAACTTGATTAAGATAAAGATTCAATAATTAAAGTAAAGACAAGAATTAAAAGCTTACAAATTTAAGGTGCAAGACAAGTAATTAAAGGTGCAATTAAGTAAATGTGCAAGTAATTAAAGATGGAAGAACTAAAGTGTCAAATTAGCCAACAACTCCTAATGACACTTAAGGAGTGTATTTATAGTGATTAGGGAGGTTAAGCATGTGTTTATTCCTTCTTTCTTTCTTTCTCGTCTTCTTAATTCTTCAACTTTTTCGACTTTGTCTCGGGATTAATTAAACTCGTCTTGTAGTTTCTTCATTAATTTAGACTTGAGTTCTTCGGCTTTTATTAAACTTCCGTCTTTAGACTTTTTCTTCGATAAATCTTCAGAATAGGTCTTGGACTTCCGTTCTTTTTGCACTCTTGATCTCTTGACTTCGTCTTTCGTCTTTTTCTTCGATAAAAGCCCCTGAAAGCCCGTGTTTTCCTCCCTTTTCACATTTTGATCCTAAATCACAACAAAAACACAAACCACGCGTAATTCCGACATTTACGACATAAAATACACGTTTTGGCTCGGTTATTATTGTAGTTAAGTGGTAAAAGGATGGGTGTTTACACACCTATCAAATCCCCCACACTTGACCATTGCAATGTCCTCATGCAATGCATTAATTACAAAGCAAGATTACATTTTTCATCACAATCAATCCACCTTGGCCTTTATTAAAGAGATAGAAAATAACAAAACAAGTAAAGAAATCAAATACTTACCTTAGGGTTTTGGAATGTCATGAATGATTATCATCCTCAAGTTTTCACGTTCCCCAAACCAAGTTTAAAAACGAGATCATTGTTATTATAAGTTAGCAAACTATCACGACTCATGTGGGCCAATTATTCACTTAGACTCCCTTATTCCTAGGTGTATCTCTTATATTTTATTGTTGTCTTGAATGATCACGAGGAGGCATTGTTTGACTTATTTCGATAGTTTATTTAGGCAGAAAATAAAGTGGGACGGTTTAATCAATAGTTAGCTAAAGGACAAAATCTTTTAAAACTGCTTCTCGGGGCCTCTTAAAGTTTATATCTTGGCATAACTTGCTTCACGATTTGAGACCTTTCTCGGACCGATATTTGGCAGCGACTTCATACTTCAAATCTTGAGAGACGTTCATGAAATTATGGTCTTCTCTTCATAATAGGAATTTCTTCACTTGAACTTTTTGAGAGATTCTTCATATTTGGACCACGACTTCTTCATTTTTCTCCAATCTTTATTTGGGATTTTGATATACAACGATCCGCCTCCTTTTAGGACTTGGATCTATTTATCCTCATACCTTGTTAGGGCCTTTTTGGATAGACTTCTCCATGATCTTTTGGGGAGTTTTTGCTTTTCGTCGTGTGTCTCGATCCTTCATATTGATTTTCGATAAATGATTCTTCACATCACTTTTGGATCTTTAGCAACAAAATGTAGCCCTCATGTCTTGTTAGGACCTTTTCGGACTCGCCAATCTTCGCATCCCGCTTCAATAAGTTATGCCTTGGCTATGAACTCTAATTAATACCGAGCAACTTTTAAACGATCTTGGGCTAGAAGCTAAGTAACTTTTCAAATCGTACAACCTTATTTATTGCAGATAAATTTATTAGCAAGCGATGGGAGAATAGGCTTATAATAAACTCACATAAATTCATGAAAGTATACCAAACTTATAATTGACTCTATCATCTCTCGTTCTCCACAATTTAAAATCTCAAGGAATGAGGCTCGTGGATGCTTAGCCTATTAAATCAAAGTTTTGGGTTTTCGAGTCATCTATAGGATCTTGCAAATTCTTAGACTTTTTCAAGTTTAGAATTCGCATTTTAAAGTTCCCTTGATAAACGACTCTATAGGATCAATTATAGGAACTTGCGAAAAGTTCTTGTTCTTAATCCGTGAGAGTTAAGACTTTCGCGTTTTAAAGCTCCCTATATAAAAGCCTAGCAAAACTTGACTTAAACATGTTAAGGATACTAGCTAGAGTAAACTTAGATAAGTTCACTCGGGATGAGTCAAAAGATTCACAACGTTGAAAATTAAAACTACTTTATTTAAAATTTATTCTAATAAAGAAAGAAAATAACTATACAAAGGTAAAACTACTAGGCCAAAATAGATCAAAAATTTTGAAAAATGTCGAAAAAATTGATTTTCCGGCTAAGATAAGGACAAATACAAGGAAAAGGCCACTTAACTTTGATATAAGTCCCCGCTACACTTGATATAAACATTGTCCTCAATGTTTAAACATGTGGGGATAAACTCCCCTACACTTAGGACATTGTGCACTTTGTTTAAATCTCGCTAAGTAAAAGAAAACTAACGAGATTCCTATTTTAAATATTGAGAAATATAAAATAGTGAATCGAAAAGAGTTTAGGATAGAACCGGGAAGACGGGTACACGGAATCACGGGTCGTCAAAAGTCGTCAAGAATGGATCTTTGAAAGCTCGAATCCCTGTATGATTAGAAAGAAGACAACAAACAACATACTAGGGTCTCCCCCTACACTTATTATAAAAATAAGAGAAAAAGGATAGATATTGCGGGTTGCCTCCCGAGAAGCGCTTTTTTTTGTTAACCGAGTCGTGAGCCTGACTCGACCTTGATTAGCATAGGAAGAAGCTTGAAATACATCCACCGGGATCAAAGACATGGTTTTCATCCAACAAATAGCACAGGCTTAAGGCGAACAAGGCAAGCCAAAGAAGAGTAGGCAAGGTTCCCTTAAGCAGTTGTTGAGCACGGTGGAAGCAAGGGTGATGAGGTGCAAGCATATCTTCATAAGTTCCAAAGATTTTTCCTTTTATTTTATCAGATGGATACTGAGATGGCTTGAGAAGTGCAATACCAGGGTCGAACACCTTTTCCTTTAGGGGAAAATAACACTCAGGCTTAGCAGACCTTGAAGAGGATCCGATCATAAATCTCGCAATCTCATCCTCAGACGGAGGGTAAAGAGGAGTTAAGACATAAGTGCTGCTGATATCGGTGTCGGCCGGCTTTTTCTCCTTTGAAGCAGGTTTCTTCATATCCAAAGTAGGAAAAAGACCATAATCATCAAAGTCTAAAGGAGGGGCATCACTCTCATGAGGGAAGTATGTATTGAGAAAAGTACAAAAGTCTTCCTCAAATGAGTACTCATCCAAAGTAGGATTAAGCATGGTTGGCGGAGGATCTTCATCATGTGAAGAATCACTCGAGAGAGTATCGGCCTCATCAAAATCATCGTAAGTGGGCATGTCTGGATACTCGGAAGTAAAAGCATCATAATCATCCCCATCGGAGCTAGAATCATCATCATCATAAGCATCATAGATCGATGGAGAATCATATATGGGTGAAGGTTCCAAATTGGATAGAGAATCATCCACATCATCTTAAAACAGTGGATTATCATTGCAAGAATCGAATAGAGGATTGTTGTAGACGACAAAATCATCGAGCACGTTAATCATATTCGCCGATTCTCTTCTATTGGATTTGCTTGTAAGCTTCCCCATTTCAAAAACTTGTGCATCGTCCTCGACTCTTAAGATGAGTTCACATTTATCCACATCTATTAAAGCTCTACCGGTTCTCAAAAATGGGCGTCCAAGTATTAACGGAATACGAGGGTCCATTTCATAATCAATAACGACAAAGTCGACCGGAAAAGTGAATGTGCCAACTTTAATGAACACATCTTCGGCAATACCAACGGGGTAAGCGAGAGTGAGATTGGCTAGCTAAAGAGTCATCTTGGTGGGTGTAAGTTCGGGCAATGATAACTTTTTCCAAACGCTGAAAGGCATCAAATTTATACTTGCCCCGAGATCGGCTAAGGCAGTAAATTCGTCGGTTTGGTTAAAAGTACAAGGTAGCACAAAACGACCGGGATCTCCAAGTTTTTCTGGAAGTTCTTTAAGAAGGATTGCAGAGCAATTTTCATTCAAGCGGGTATTAACAAACTCGACCATCTTCTCTTTCTTACTAAGCAATTCCTTAAACATCTTGACAAATTGTGGCATTTGGGCAAGAGCTTCAACAAGGGTAAAGGTGACGGTCATTCCGGTAATCTTTTCCAAAAAGTTAGAGACTCGAACGTCATTCTTAGTCAAAATTCTAGCCTTGTTGAGTCGAGAAGGGTAAGGAATGCTTGGGTTGGGTGGTGGAGGTGTAGAAGGTGAAGGTTGAGATTGTGAAATATTGATAATCTATGAATCTATGAAGGGGGTTGATGATTTCTAGAGAGAGAAAGTTAGAGAGAGAAAGTGAGAGAAACTATGTGTTATTTCATTAAGTGGAAACTAGAAAATGACAACAACCAACCCCTTTCCATGGTGGAAAGGGGTATTTATACTTCCAAGCTTACATTGGGCTTGGGCCGGTCCATGACAAGCCCATGGACCGGTTCTTACTTAACTTAATAAGCAACTAATAACTATTTGTTAACTACGAGCTATTATAACATAAATAATAATGTGGAGTGACCGATACTTCTAATATACGTGAAACGTATTTCTAACAATCTCCCCCTAAGGGAGGTCACTCCACGTTACAAAGTTCTAAACCTAGCATACTATACTAAGTCTTCGTTCTTTAGCTCGTAGTCTTTTCTTCTTTTCTTTCTTTTGTTGTGAATATGTTGGTTTGATCTTTTTGGCTTTGGCTTGAGAGCATTGTTCTTTGGCCTTTCACGTGCGATCTTTGCCTCTCTTGTGAATTTGCCTTCTCGTGACTCCATGTTCCACACACTTATGTCTTTTTGTTGAATTCTCGAAAGTTTCAGAGTTTGGTACAGCGGAAGACTTTATCTTGTACTTTCTTGAATTTTTGCTAAACTTTGATGCAGAAAAACATAAGCATGTGGGAACGACTTCTACAGGTACACCGCAACACCACCGTCTTCACTGGTACACAGCAACGCCACCGTCTTCAACAGGTACACAGCAACGCCACCGTCTTTAATAGGTACACAGCAACGACACGAATAAAATGGCTTTGAACATTTTATTCTAATTCGGTAGCATTTTACCTCCGGTCGGTGAAGACCGTTGGACGATATTAGATATCGTACCCGTGACGGATAGTTTCAATTAAGTAACTTCCTGACAGGATTTCGCGGGTAAACCCGTTCTCTTTATTCGACCGTCCAAAGCTGACTGCGAACATAAAGAGTGAATCACTTGGATAAATTATCCTTGTGATTTGAAGCCGTCAATTCATGAAACCTGGAACAAGTGAATTTCAATTAAGATTTTCACCATCGTTGCTTTCCAGTTGTCACGAGCTCAATTCATAAAGAATCTTGCACGTCACCTACCAAGTGCTGTTTGATGTTGACACTAGAAGGATTTCCACTCGTCACTGTGATCAATAAAGAGTCACTCTGAGTGTTCTGGCAAGATCATATGATAATGCGAAGAGGCCTGGAACGAGTTTAAGTTCAATTAAGAATTAAACCACTGTTACCTTCCAGTTTTTCACAAGATTGGTTCTAAAAGAACCGCACGTGTAACCTACCATGAGCTTGTTTGATGTTGGCTCAAGCAGGATTTCCATCTTCATTGTAATACTTGCGTATTACTCGGATGTTCTGGCAATATTACAGGAATACTGCGTAGGACTCATGAAAATCTCTTACTTTTCACAGTGTGTGAGAAAGCAAGGAATAAATGGAAAGTGTCCTAATGAGACTTTTGATGATCTCTTGGCTCTAGACTCGATTGTGCGTTTTGATTTAGTGAGCGATGGCTGGAGAGGAGTGCCACCTTTTCAATACCAGTCTATTCGGAGTGAATAAACCAATAGATAACGTGTTGATCTCCGTGTGATTAAAACAAATACCTTTTGAGAGATATTTGAGTTAGCTGGGAAGGGTTGTGCATTGCATCACTGGGTCCATGATGTTTTTCTTCAATACCGAGAATCATTAGCAAAAATGACCTCAATAGCATATGTATTGACCCGGTTTCTACCTAAAGTTGTAAGGAGGGCTTCTTTCTTTACACCCTTTATCTTTACAATTCTTTTTCATTCTTCAACCCCTTCAATGCTTACCAATACGTCATCACTAGCACCTTGTTGTGATTGTTCCAGTGCTAGCTTAAGTACTTGGTCGGCATTCAGCTACGTTCACATTCTTTCTCCATCTTTCCTAGGACTTCTAATTCTATTTAGGGAATTGTCCTTGGGAAGATTCCATCGGCTCTGATGAATCATTGGACTAAACCTATTCCTACCACCCTTTTGTCACCACATTCGTCGTGAATTAAGCGTGTTTTGGGAAGGAATTACCACCATGAAAAATCATTGAAAATCACCTAAAGTACTTGTGATATTGAAATCAAAAGTTTTGTATCTTAGGTGTTTTGTTCATCAAAAACGCTCCCCCTTAACACGTGCTTTACACATATTAAGTTGGATAATCGTTAAGTCTTTTTCATCTTTTAGCCAAGTATCACTTAAGTCTCCTTAATCCCATTTTCTCCCCTTATCCAAAATGTTAACCATTAATATTTGGGATATCGAATGGATTAACCGGTCTTTGGGTAAAAATGAAATCGATGTTTGGCCATAGAACAAGTTATTGCTCCCCCTTAATTTAATAAGGGATAGTTGTAGTGCTTTAGTATGATATATTTTGAAAGATTTAGAATCTCGTGAGAAATTCTTGAAAAATTACCATACCTTAACACTACAACAAGCCATACAAGCACAATATTCACAAATATACATATTCACAATTGAAAACCAATATAAAGTGGACCTGAAGTGTACGACCCATTAGATGGATCGTTACAGTAGCTTGTGGTGCACTAAATATGGTCTTCCACCAACGAATCTTTCCAAGCTCCTCATCAATCTACGTTCACGGAGCTTTTGATCAATCTTCTTGATCACGTACTTCGCCATCTGCCGGTAACCCGGATGCCAATCCTCCGTCATCTCTGGCAAAGTTCCACCCGAGTTCAGATGCTCCAACTTTCCTCTGACTTGTAGAAGAGTCCCATCACTGTACTTATGGAGCTCACCCACCCTCATAAACTTCATCAAACCTCGACTGTTCAAGTAGAAAATGCCGTAATTCGGGACAGAAATGCCGGTATAGGGACATCTTTCTACATGTTGAGGTAGCACTTGATTCACTGGACGGGTTAGGTTAAGCTTCCTTTGATAGCTTTCGACTCCCAACTGAAGATCTTCAACTCGTGTCTTGATGACAACGCTTCGTGTGAACATACGAAGTGCTGTATTCAAAGCAATGAGGTCTTCACGAGGAATATGTGTGAGTTGATCTCGGGTCATCAGAAGCAGCATATCTTCGATATCCTCAAGGCGAATGATGGAAAAATCTCCCTGCTGGATTTTGTATTCCCTGTCATCCTCCCTTTTCAAGCGAATCTCCGTCACATGATAATAACCATTCTTGGCTTCAGTTTTCATCCCTAAGATGCTGGAGATGCGAATGTCGGATCTAACGTTGCTTCCAGAATTGACTAGGCAGCAACCCCTGTACGCCCTTCGGACTCGTTCGTCCCAATGAGATGCACCTATGACAGCATACATATCATAATTACGATTTATCTTTGGGACCCAGAGTCGGTTTACCTTTTCCTCGATAAAGGGTATTGTCCCCCAGTTGGCAGCTTTCAGCAAGGTCAGGGAGGTTGCGTACTTTGATGACCCCTTCAGAAGATACACAAGATCATTGGTGACGAAGAAGTCAAGAGCAATCTGATTATCTTGAGAAGGATCCATTGGAGGTGGAGCTCTTTCTGATTCATGAAGTCCTGGCCGTTGAACGGTATTCAGAGCCTTCAGGATCTCATCGGCATAATACTCGAACTCCATTCGGGTTAACCGGGTTTTGGCACGAAGTCTCTTATCCTTCAGCGCTTTCTTCACCAAGGATGGAGTAACTGAAGTCTTATACTCATGAGCAAGAAATGCACATAAGTCAATCGGACTGCGGATACGGAGATACAACACATCTTTGTCAGCGTCTGTGATCGGATCATATTGTGTTGCTGCCGTGATCCAAGCCTGTGGTGGTGCAGTCTCGTCTATCTCCAACGTGTCTGCCCAGTCTCGTGTGCTTGGTTCAGGAACCGTAGATTGTTGTGCTTGTTGTAGAGGAGTAGAAGTGCGAACATCTGCTGGTTCTGATTCAGGCATTTCGGCAGTGTCGTGAACTGGTGAGTGTTGTGCAGCTTCGGGTTCCGTTACTGATTCTGCAATCACAGGAACAACAACAACAGAACTAATGGGGTTAGTGGTAATAGGTAAAGATACAGCGATAGAGGTACCGGGAACCGATGACGCTGTAGTGGCATTCACATCGTGGCGCCACTTAGATCGTCTTGATTCCGATGATGTTGATTTGTCCTTCTGTGCTGCATCTTTCTTGGACTTGGTTCCAGTCTTAGCAGTTTTCTTGGAGCTGGTAACCTTGTCTCCCTCTTTAGGTTGTTCACCCCCATCATCATCCTCATTGTTATCCCCGTTACTCCCCCTAGCACTCTCCTCATTCCCATCACCACCATCATCGCCATCATCATCATCATCATCATCATCGTCATCATCGTCCTCATCCTTATCCTCATCATCACCATCATCGTCATCCTTTTCCTCTTCTTCTCCTTCTTCTTCCTCTTCACCAGTACCCTCTTCCTGCTCACTTTCTTCCCTTTCTTCCTCAGGTAGAATGTGATAAGGTACCACACTTCCAAACGTTTTGAATAACCTATCATCCTCCATGATAGCGTCATTCAGGGATTTGTATAGAGCCCGTTGAATCCTAGACTTATCAAACGATCCAAGTTCCACCATACGAGCCTTAAGGATCTTCTTCAATTCAAAATCCGTCAAGTCATAAGCAATCTTGTAGGCGGATTCTGAAGGATTGGATGACTTGATCAACAAGTTATCAGCTGCTAGCGTCTTCAACTCATCACGCAATTTAGGCATAATGGATTCAACAGATTCTTGCACTCTTTCTTCCACAGAGGCTTCAAGTGCTTCTTTTTGCTCTTTGTATTTATCCCTCATCGCTTGAAGTCTGGTGATACGTGTAGCATGCTTATCAGCCTCAGCCTGCTTAACCCGAGCTAGTTCTTCTGCATGTGCTTTTCGAGTTGACTCCATATCTGCAGCGAACCTAGCAATCATCTCCTCTTGGGCTCTCCTAGATGCTTCTTCACTTTGAGCTCGTCTTTGTAACTCTTGGCGAAGTTCATCCATTTCTCGTTTGTGATTATCCACATGTTTATCCAACATTTCGGCCATCACCAATGCAGCCATTGTAGATGTTGCAGAGCTGCTCTGGGTTGATTGAAGAGGCTCGGTTGTTACTGCGGTACTAAGGATAGGAGTTATAGGTGGTGGAAGAAATGGTGTTGAAGCCGGTCTGGTTGGTAAGGGTTGTATTTGTGGAGGTTGAGTTGCTAAAGGTTGAGTTGACATCATGATCGTAGGAGCAACAGACTCCTTTTCCACACTTGCTGAAATAGGGATTGATGGCTCCTTCGAAGTGGAATAATGTTCAGGTGACCCAAACTCATAAATATCATCTGGTTCCTGGTACTCTTCTTCAACATTTACCCTTGCACCTGAACCACTACCGCCAGTATCTTTCCTACTCCTTTGAATTGCAATCTTCATCATTTGTTTCTCTGTCTTGTCAAGAGCAGGATCGACAACATCTTCTTCGTCACGTAAAACCATCTCATCAGCCTTGCCCTTTCCCTTCTTACCCTCAGTCTTCTTCTTCTTGGTTTCGGGTTCAGGTAACGCAGCTGGTTGTTTGCGTTTACCTTTACTCTTGACCGTTGTAGACGAGTCTTCTCCGGTCTGAAGGTTTGCTTTCAGCTTCTTGATTTCTAGCTGCAGTAGCTTGTAATCAGCAGAACCTTTGATTTTCTCCGTCAGAAGATAATCGGGAATAGGACCCGGAATCACACCAATAGATGGTCCTTCATGCCTCAGATCCACAGTATCATCAGCTTCTTCAGTGTGATAACGACTTGCTGCACGCTTATCAATAGTAGCATCATTTTTCATAAAATAATTAATGATAAGCTTGATAAACCTTGGATAAGGAAAGAAATTTGTCTTCAGCTTCTTGTTATGGAAGAGTTGAAAGGTGAATTCTTCCCATATCAACAATGCATAATCTGCATTTGCAGCTTTGTACATGCCATAGAAGAGGTTTATTATAGGACTGCGCAAAGCATCATGGCCGCTTATTTTTGGTGTAAGACATCTACTGAGAATACCCAACAATGCTCTCCAAGGTTGTCCTACTTTAGCAGTCGTAAACTCAGACGCAACTCGTATTTCCGGACATCCAAGAGCGTCAAATAACTCTATGAGTTCATCTTTAGTAGGATCCCTTGAGAATGACATGCCTTTGGGTGTATCCCGTATACCAAAAATCTTACGGAAGTCTGAAACTGTGAGCGTCTGCTGCTTGTTGTCGATGGTGAAGGTGATCTTGTTTGAAGTGATTTCCTTGGTAGCCCAAAATTCATACATATAATCATAAGGCACCGAGGCACTACTTCTTAGAGCATTCTTAAAATGGGATTGATCAAGGATCGCGATGGATACTTTAAATCCATGGTGAGTGGATTTTGAGACTTGCTTCAGCCGGTAGTTGTTGGGTATAAACTTAAGGGTTCGTGCTTTAGCAATAGCGGCTTCTCTAGAGTCTTGGATTTCTTGTACTGTTGGATTAGTCATTGTATCTGCTTAAGATAAGACATGAAAGGTTGATGCACAAAAACATATAGATATATATCATTCTTACTTCTAAGCATAACACATTTCATAACATAATACAACAAGTACATATAACATGCAAACAATAATAATCAAACAACACTTCATCCGGAACTTTTCCTCATTCGGAACTTCTTCATCCGGAACATTCCTTCATTCGGAACTTCCTTCATCCGGAAGTTCTTCATTCGGAACTTCCTTCATCCGGAAGTACTTCATTCGGAACTTCCTTCATCCGGAAGTTCTTCATTCGGAACTTCCTTCATCCGGAAGTTCTTCATTCGGAACTTCCTTCATCCGGAAGTTCTTCATTCGGAACTTCCTTCATCCGGAAGTTCTTCATTCGGAACTTCCTTCATCCGGAAGTTCTTCATTCGGAACTTCCTTCATCCGGAAGTTCTTCATTCGGAACTTCCTTCATCCGGAAGTTCTTCATTCGGAACTTCCTTCATCCGGAAGTTCTTCATTCGGAACTTCCTTCATCCGGAAGTTCTTCATTCGGAACTTCCTTCATCCGGAAGTTCTTCATTCGGAACTTCCTTCATCCGGAAGTTCTTTATTCGGAACTTCCTCATTCGGAAGTTTTTCAGAAAATTCCCTTCATTCGGAAGTTTTGTTCAAAATGTCCTTCATTCGGAAGTTCTTATCCTTGTTCATCCGGAACATCAAAAACACAGCCTATAAGGTTAATTCTAAGCGCATTTGTGATTTCCTAAGGCAATCTAAGGCATTTAAACATCATATCATGCTAATCCGCACAAAACCCACCACAAATCTGTAACAATTAATCCTATATTGGCAAATAAACCCTAGATTTGGTAAAGTTTACTACCCGAATCAATTTTAACAAGATTAGATGATGAATGTAACGAATTATAAGTTAAATATAGATGTTATTACCTTATTTATCGAATGAACAGGATCGGATTGACTAAAAAACGAAAGGTTTTAGATCTTGTGTGTGAGTGTAACAATGGCGGCAACAAGATTAGTGATACAGTGAAAAAGAAAAAGGGGCGGGGGTGTTTATATTTGACTTAGGTCAAGTTTTTACAACTTACCCACAATGTCATCTTAAGTCCCTCTACTTTTCTCTCTTTTTCCTTTTTGTTTCTAACTTTTTCAATTCATTTTACCTTTCCATTGATAATTTAAGTCGACTTAATTTTGCTTAGCTAAACTCGACAATCTCACACAACTTAAGTATCAATCTATAAGCAAAACTCCAAGATCTTAAAGCCATTCCTATCACACGTCGTATTCTAAAGCAAAACCACTCAATTACCATGTAGCCCTTAATTTTCACAATCACTTTTGAAAATCAATTTAATGACGAAGATGATTTTAATATTTTCTCCCCCTTAAACGATGACCCGTTTTCTATTTAAAGAGCTGTAGTCATTGTTTAAAGAGTCAAATATTGATGAAAGCATTTCCAATTTATATCTTGAAAAAGTTTGATTCGTGGTGTCAATAAGATTTCTCTTATTTTAACAAATTAATGCACTGAGACGTACACAAATTCGTGTTAGACCAAGTTGTAAAGTAAACTTGATCCCTTTGCATGATTTGGCTTGTAAATCACGCCCGAGAAAATTAATTCCCGTTCTGAGCCAACTTTTTCCAAGGAAATACGTTACTTTAATATGAAAACCGGGTTGCAGTCAGAAATAACTACAAGCCATTATGGGCATGTTTTAAAAATGTATAACTTTTATACGGACTCTATTTATGGCACCGTGTCAATATTAATCGACATTTCTAAGGCCGTAAATATTACCGTACTAAAAGACATGCCCGTTTTTTTTAAAAAAAAACGAAAAATATTTTTGAATTTTCTGGATTTTATAATTTTTATGGTTTTTCTAGGTTTTATATTTTTTATGGTTTTTGTTGGTTTTATATTTTTGTATTTTTCGTTTGTGGTTTATATATTTACTATAATATACATGATCACGAACAAAGGATACTCTGAATAGTTTACCACGACTATTCAGCTGATTCTTCTGCCAACTCTTTGAGAGTCGCTGGAGTGAATGATTTCATGCCAAGCTTGTCGATCAAAAACTCAATTCGTCCTCGATCTAATGCTTTGGTGAACATATCCGCCAGCTGGTACTCAGTAGTGACAAAATACAACTCGATCACTCCGTTCTCCACCTGCTCTTTAATGAAATGGTAGTGAATGTCTATGTGCTTGGCCCGGGAGTGTTGAACATAGTTGCAGCAAAGGGCAATGGCGCTCTTGTTGTCACAATACATCGGGATTTTGTTGAATCCCAAACCGTAGTCAGTTAATTGTGATCTCATCCAAAGGACTTGAGCACAACAACCGGACACGGCGATGTATTCAGCCTCCGTGCTTGATATTGCAGCGCTTTTCTGCCTTTTTGAAGACCAACTGATCAATCTATCTCCAAGGAGTTGCACAGATCCAGAAGTGCTACGCCTCGTGTCTTGACATCCAGCATGATCGGCATCTGCGTATGATATTAAAGCAATAGAGGAATCTTTCGGATACCATAGACCACGATGAAGTGTTCCTTTTAGATACCGAAAGATCCTTTTCACAACATGTAGGTGCTTTTCGGTAGGCCGAGCCTGATACCGGGCACACATGCATACAGCAAATTGCAAATCAGGCCTGCTAGCAGTCAGATATAGAAGGGTGCCGATCATCCCACGGTAAAGTTTTGGATCGACAATAGTCCCATTCCTATCTTCATCTAACTTGGATTTCTCCACCATTGGAGTGTCCATGGGGTCACAATTTTCAAAGTTATATTTCTTAAGAGATTCTAGAGCATATTTGGATTGATTAATAAAGATGCCTCTGGGATTCTGAGAAATCTGTAATCCTAAGAAAAATGAAATTTTTCCCATCATCGACATCTGAAAGCGTGTGGACATTATCTTCTCAAATCGATTTGACAATTCAATGTTAGTGGCAGCAAATATTATATCATCAACATAAATTTGTACCAGAATCATGTCGTTGCCTTCCTTGAGAGTGAATAGAGTGGGGTCCACCTTGCCTTTGGAGAAGCCTTCCGAAATGAGATATGTTGACAGGAGATCATACCACGCGCGTGGAGCTTGTTTTAACCCATAGAGAGCCTTCTTAAGCTTGTACACATGATTAGGAAACTCCGTACTAACGAACCCATCCGGCTGACTAACATAAACTTCTTCCCTTAGTTCACCGTTCAAAAATGCCGTCTTCACATCCATTTGGTAGACGATCATGTTCATATGAGCAGCATACGCAAGGAATAGTCTAATAGCCTCCAATCTAGCCACAGGAGCAAAAGATTCTTCAAAGTCTATACCCAAGGCTTGTTTATATCCTCTAGCGACCAATCTAGCCTTATTCTTCAATACCGCACCCATCTCATCAAGTTTAACCTTATAAACCCATAACAAAGTAAGGATGTTAACCTTGTCAGGGAGAGGAACCAATTCCCATACTTCAAGTCGTTGGAATTCATTTAGTTCCTCCTGCATAGCTTAAATCCACGATGATTGGGTCATAGCCTGCTGCCAATTTTTAGGTTCAACTTCAGAGAGAAATGCATCAAAGTAGCAATAAAGTGCACTCTCTTGTAATTGATGGCGTGTAGAGACTGGTCGATCTAGATCTCCAATAACATTCCTAATTGGGTGATCTTTTGTCCATTTAGTGCTATGGTTTTCAATCCTAGGTGGTCTGGAGTGAACAATAGAAGGAGCTTCTTCTGAGGTAGACGCGGCTGAAGGGTTTTCAGGTATCGCTACACCAAAGAAAGGAAGCTCTTGCAGGTGAGCATATTCCAAGTCGTGATCAATAGAATCCTCTTCCACATCATTAGGCACAAGTAGGGGTGATGATTCAGGTGTAGTTTGAGAATCACTTGGTGAAGGTGCATCCGGTTCAATGTGAATTGTAGATGCATTAGATAAAGGTTCATTAGCTTGAGCAACCACTTCAGGGATTGGAGCGATTACTACAGGTGCTGGAACTTCATCAGTCGGGGGATCGAAGAATTCATCAAACAACGGTTGAAACAGTTTATCCCACTCGGGCCTTGTTGGTGGTAAAAATGATGTAGAAGTAGGATTATTGGGAACTAATCCGGAACTAATAGCACCGGTTCCCATCTCATGAAGCGCGGTTCAGAGCTGTGTTGCTCAGAAGCCATCGCTGTCAGCTCGTCGAAATCTGCGTCCATAGTTTCTACAATCTTGCCAAGACGACGGTTATAGATTCGGTATGCTTTCTTGGACGGTGAGTAACCAATGAAAATACCTATATCGGCTTTCGGTTGAAGCTTACCCAAGTTCTCACTATTGATGTTTGGATAACAAAGAGCACCAAACACATGAAAAAATGAAACATCGGGTTTACGGTCATGTAGAAGCTCATAAGGTGTTTTTCCATGGCGTTTCCGAATGATAGAACGGTTTTGGGTGAAACATGCAGTAGAAATAGCCTCTGCCCACAAGAACAATGGAGCGTTCGCATAAATAAGCATGGTCCTAGCAGCTTCCATAAGTGTACGATTCCGTCTTCCAACGACACCGTTTTGTTGTGGAGTGCGTGCAGTGGATGTTTCATGTGAAATACCAACTCCTTCATAATAATCACGAAGAGTCTGGTTGACGAACTCTGTTCCATTGTCTGTACGAATACGGCGGACAGTAGTATTCAAACGTACCTGAATGAATTTCAGAAAAGTGATGATAGCCTTCGGTGCTTCATCCTTTGTACGTAGAAATCTAACCCATGTAAACCTGGAGAAATCATCCACTATTACCAGAATGAATTTCTTACCGCTCACACTTTCAGTTCTCATTGGCCCACAAAGATCCATATGCAAAAGATGAAGTTTTTCTTGATTGGTGTCTTCAGCTTTGGGCTTGTAAGATTTCTTGGTACTTTTCCCCCTTGAACACGCGGAACATAAATGATCCTTGTGAAATTTAAGCTTTGGAAGACCACGAACTAAATCGTTTTTAGCCAGATCATTAATAGCATCAAAGTTAAGATGAGATAATCTGCGATGCCATAACCATGACTTGGTCTTAGATGCTTTAGAGAGAAGACATACTGGAGAGGCGGCCATCGTGTCTTGTAAGGACAAGGTATATAGATTTGCACCACGAGATCCCTTCAACAAATCTTTTCCTTCCAAGTTGCGGATGAAACAAGTGTGTTGTCGAAAAGCAACCTCAAGGTTGGAATCACAAAACTGTCCTACTGAGAATAAATTATGACCAAGACCTTCTACATAGTATACCCTTGAAATCGTCACATTTCCAATCTGATATTCACCATACCCCATTATCTTTGCTATATGATCATTCCCGAATTTAACCGTACCAAGAAACTTGCTGACGAAATTTCGGAGCATCGAGCGATTTCCGGTCATATGTTTTGAACAACCGGAGTCCAAATACCACAGGATGATTTGGACCACCTGAAAATATCACCACACGAAGACAATGTAGAGGTATCGGAATCTGAGTGTTCCTTGTTATTAGCAGGTACAGATTTAATAATCTTAGATTTGCTAACTCTAGGTTTCTTAGATTTCCTAGCCTTCTTTTTCTTAATAGGTGGTGTAGATTCTAGTTGGCTTAAATCCTGAGGTATTTCTTCACTGATAGGCACTATAGTGGGGGCTGACCTAATTAAAGGGCGCTGTTTCCATACTTGAGTGCGAGTGTTCCTAACTAAAGGACGCTCAGACCTAACCTCAATGGATGCATTCCTAGTTAAAGGGCACATTTTTCCATCTAATGTAAAGGTCCTACCAGTGGGACGCCATTGCCAGCCAACTTGGGCACGAGTTCTACCCGTTGGCTTCCATTCAAGACCATTCTTAATAGCATTCATTTCATTCACGTGATCAATCAGACACAAATCATGACGTTGGGAAAACATACATTCATTACAATTCCAACAATTCAAATCAGAATTCACGAATGGTTTTGGCTTCTGCACAGGCGCAGAGCTTTTAGTCTTAACATGATTCTTTTTATTTAAAACTGAACTAGCATTCCTATTGTGGACTTCTACTTTCTTCTTTGTGGCACTACTAGTGGAGGGCTTGATCTTATCTTTCTTGAGTGGCGATCCTTTAGCCTTAGTAGTCTCTTTTAATCCTGTAGAAGGCAAAGTGGGAACATTAGCAACAGATTTTAAAGGTGTCTTACTTGATTTTGCCAATGACGGTTTCGCTCCTGGAGTCTTATTAAATGGAGTGACAGCAATGGGCCTATTATTAAGTAGTGCCGAACCTGGTGTACCTATGTATTGCAAATATGCTAAGCAATATTGAACTCGCTTAATATATTCATGAGCCGAATAATAGTCGCTACTTGAGGGATCTAAGGCATAAAGATCGTCTAAAATATCCCTAAGAAGATCGACATGCTTAATGGCATTCCTCATATAATCATCGTAGGTAACGGGTTTCTCTTATGAAGCGGATTCTTATAAAGCACTACTGACTTGGTTGTTGGAGCACTAGTGGACAGTGCAGAGTCGGTAGCTAAGTTATCAACAACTTCTTGTCGGGTGAGAAGAAGTGTCTCTTTTAACTCAGCCAAAACCATATTTTTGTCAATGAGCAGGATGTTCAAGTCAGAGATTTCCTCGCACTTTTGGTTCAGTTGTTCAACATAAGATTGTTGTTGTGCCGCATTAAAAGCGAAGCGTTCTTCTAGTGAACCATAAAGAGCGGATAGTCCCTGTCTTGTCCGATCCATCTCCCCTAGAACAGACGAAAGTCTAATTTCTAAGACCTGGTTTTTAGACTCTGCAGCCTCTAGTTCCAATTTTAAGGTTTCCTTTGATGACACCTCTCTCTTCAATCTCATGATTTCTTCCTCTAATGTCTTAACAATTGCAATCATCTTGTCACTAGTCTCAACACCGTTTTCACAACCATTTGATATCAAAAGATCCTCATTTTGAGTTTGTTGTTTTAATTCTAAAGATATACAATGTTGTTCTAGTTGATTAAAGCGTTTTGAAAGTAAATTGTAAGAATCTTGTAGCTTTAAAAACTCAGCGTTAGATTCGTGACAAGAATGATTATCTACCTCATTTACAGTATCAGCTACATTTACAGAGAGATCACAAACATCATCACATATATGCACAGCATCACAATTAATCATAGCGGATGTAAGCTCATTCGAATAATTAACATTTACAGTAGTAAGCACATCACACGAGATTACTGCAGACAAGAATCGGTCATATTCGGTTAAAATCTTTTCTTTTTCAATTAGTTGTAGTTCGTAAGCGGTGTCCATTTCATAAAACACTTTTTGAACTTCACCAATTTCAAACACAAGATTTTCCTTAAGAGATGCAAAAGTTCCTTTTAGACTTTCGACAAACGGATTGATCTCATTTTTAAACACCTCGTTCATATGCTCGAAAGCCCATTCTCCGGCATTTAAGCCATTTGAAGTCGTACATTCCAAAATGACCTTGTCAAAATTAGTAAAGTATTGATTAATCTCTTGCAAGTTTAACCATACAGTGCTAACAGGTGGAAGAACCTTTGGAATTTCCTTAGGACCTTCCATATTGACAAGTGTAGGAAATGTACTAGGGTTTTCTTCATCTAATATGTAGGTCGGTGCTGTTATGAGATCTTTGTCCATATGGAAGCGAATTCTAAAATCCGTTTTTGCAAGCTCCTTATTCAATTTAAAATAATCACACTCGGGATATTTTGCAGAATTGTATGACCGATCCTCATCAACTAGATCCTTACTTGTTCGATCATCGGGAAAAACAATCGGGTCTAAGGCCAATCCTAATTGAGTTGCATTGTAAAGTCTAGGACTATGTCTTAAAGCTTGTTTTGCATATCGTGTATTAGGGGGAAGGCCTTTTTGACGAGATAAGTTAAATTCTCTAAACGAAGCATCAAATAAGTGCACTAGTTGAGAAGCAGCGTATTGTCTTAACAGCAAGTAATCTAGACTTCTAATCTTATTAGTAGCATTAATCTCCATTTCATTCTTCTTAGACTCGAGTGATTCAAAATCCGTTTGAAGTTTTTGAAAATTAGTGACCACTAACTCCTTTTCTTTAAGTTCATTAGTCAGATTTGCTCTTAAGTTTTCAATTTCTTGCAAGTGATCCATTTGTTTGTTTCTAAAATGATCATATTCGGGATTAGTTAGAACACTAGACGAAGGCACTAATTCCAAGGTTTGAACTTTCTCATTGCTTAAGGCAAGCTCATCAGACAAATTCTTATTCTTAGCTAAGGTTTCTAAGAGTGCAGCATTCATTTGGCTAAGTAATGTAGCAGGAACCATGACCAAATCTTGTTGAGCAGGAGTAGGCGTATGCGAAATGGGTCCCGGTTGTGATTCACTCAAAGTCTGGGGACTCACATTGATATTGCTATCATTGTTTGTCTCCTCATTTGAAAGACTCACCACCGAAGATTCATTCAAATCAGCACTCTCTTGCACAACTTGATGTGGTTGAATACTAGCATCAGTGGTATTATCGGTGGTATTAATAAGTACCTCAGATCTCTTTTCTGGCCCTAAGCTGGAGATAGTTGCCATGAGAGCAGCCTTTGCAGATTGAAAGTCATCACAGTCTGAGTCATACGCATCGAGATCATCTGCTTGGTATGCTGCATTCTGTGTGGTGACCGTGTCTTGTTCAGCAATCCCTGGATCAGCAAGAAATGCAAGCTCCTCTTCATCAAGTTCCCTTCCTTGTGCCTGAGCATTCACCAGATAGATCTTTTCTGCAAACCATTGTCCATCCCTTCTCCTCTTGGGTTTCTTACAATCCCTGGACATATGACCCTCTTCCTTGCAGTTGTAGCATGTAATCATTCGCAACTTGCCCGTGGAATTAGCCCTTGGAGCAGGATTGACCATTGGAGCCTGATTGACCGTGCGAGCATTGGTGGTTGATGTGGTAGGTCTCCCCTGATATGGTTGAATAGGCTGAACCATTACCCTGCCATTCTCAATAGTAGCTTGTTGGCGAGAATTGGATGAATTCCTCAACTGATTGTTGGTAGGAGCTGACCCCCTAAATCCTCGTTTGCTTAAAGTCCTTGTGAGATAAGCAGACATAGTGGTTAACACTTCAACTGGATCAGCACCTTGTTTGAATACAGGAACGGGGACTTCCTCATCATCACAGTACATTGCTTGGTCTTGATGAGCTGCATAATCACTAGAAGGAATACTCATTTGATCAGGGTAGCTTGTTGGATATGCTGCATTCTCTTGATAAGAAGAATATGAAGATTGAGCATAAGGTGCAATACTAGCTGGGTGAGGTTGTGTAGCATATTGTGATGAAGGTGCACTAAACCGATATTGTTGCTAATGTGAGGTAGGTGGTTGTGGTAGAATCGAGTATTGGGGAAAGGTTGGTGTCATGTAAGGTGATGGATGATAGGCTTGATGTCCCAAAATATAAGGAGTGTTGTTGTGAGACAAGCTTGGTTGATTCGCCATCAAAGCTAATGAATCAGGGTACATACCTCGTGGAGAACGGTGCATGATCACATGTTTCTCATGCTGCTGAAGAAAAGCATATAGTTGATCCAAATTGCACTTATGCAAATCCCTGGTTAACTTAACATCGGTAATATACTCACCCCATTCAGCTTGAGGTAAAGTATTCAAGAATTTGGTGTTAACCTGGAATGGAGCAATCACCAGATTGTATACATTCAGATCATTCATGAGTGTGGTGAATCTGAAGTAATAATCGTGAAGCGTTTCCCCTGGGTTGTAAGTGAATCTGTCAAACAGGTCATACAACTGACATTCCCTTTCCTGTTTGGTGAGAGACGTACCTTGTAGCAACACCTTAAGACGTTCCCATAAATCCTTTGCCACCGTATACTGACTTACCATCCTATAGATGTCATGGGAAGAGCTTGGAGAATTGTTTGAAGAGCTTTCTCGTCTGCATCGGCAACAAGTTGTTGAGCTGGTGTAAGTTCTTCAAATTCTCTTGGTCGAGACACATTGTTAGCCACGATGGTACCATAGTCAAGTGGACCATTTAAGATTGACTTAACCATAAGCCTCCCATAAACCGGTTTTCCCTTAAGATAAGACATCATCCGGCCTTGCCATGCTTCAAAAACTTCTTTGATGAGCATTGGCGGGCGATTATCCGTTCCCGTAATGACGGAAATATCCGTAAGTGATGTCATCTGAGGCATTACTGAATTCGGATTCATTTTGTAAACTTCAAAGAGACAAAGATTATCGGTTGATCGAGCAGTGAAGTAAAGCTTGTGAATTGTGTTGTGTTTTTGTTGTAAGAAACCAAGATTAAATCCTCTAAAAAATCGTCGAAAAAACAAGCAAAATAACCCTTGATTCGGAACTTTTTGTTGATTCGGAAGTTTGATTCGGAAGATTTGACTTGGAATTACCTTGATTCGGAACTTTTGGCTTGATCCGGAACTTCTTGGTTCGGAAGTTCTTGGTTCGGAAGTTCTTGGTTCGGAACTTCTTGGTTCGGAACTTCTTGATCCGGAACTTCTTGGTTCGGAAGTTCTTGGTTCGGAAGTGCTTGATCCGGAACTTCTTGGTTCGGAACTTCTTGATCCGGAACTTCTTGATCTGGAACTTCTTGATCCGGAACTTCTTGATCCGGAACTTCTTGATCCGGAACTTCTTGATCCGGAGCTTCTTGATCCGGAACTTCTTGATCCGGAACTTCTTGATCCGGAACTTCTTGATCCGGAACTTCTTGATCCGGAAGTTCTTGGTTCGGAAGTTCTTGGTTCGGAACTTCTTGATCCGGAAGTTCTTGGTTCGGAACTTTCCTTGGTTGATCCGGAACTTGTTGGTTCGGAACTTTTGCTGGGTAATCAGAAACTTTGATACGATGAACAGTCGACCACAAAACGAGAGATTAAACCCAGATTTTGACCAAATAACCCAAAAAGTTTTGTGATTTCTACAATAATAAGTAAAAACTAATACTTATCCACTAATCCCAATCACAAAAACACCAAAAACACCAAGAATCAAGATGAATCTTTTTAAAGAACACTAATACAATCAAAAACTAAAAAACCACACAAATCACTACCTTAAATCACCCCATAGCTCTTGATACCAAATGTAGAATATTGATAATCTATGAATCTATGAAGGGGGTTGATGATTTCTAGAGAGAGAAAGTTAGAGAGAGAAAGTGAGAGAAACTATGTGTTATTTCATTAAGTAGAAACTAGAAAATGACAACAACCAACCCCTTTCCATGGTGGAAAGGGGTATTTATACTTCCAAGCTTACATTGGGCTTGGGCCGGTCCATGACAAGCCCATGGACCGGTTCTTACTTAACTTAATAAGCAACTAATAACTATTTGTTAACTACGATCTATTACAACATAAATAATATTGTGGAGTGACCGATACTTCTAATATACGTGAAACGTATTTCTAACAGAGATGTTGAAAGGTTAAAGGTGGAAGGTGGGGTTGGAGGATTCTTCTTGGGTACTTCTTCATGACGAGGCGGAGACGGTAATGGTGAACTAATACTAGGTGTAGGAGTAGTAGGGATAAATGGTGGTGGAGGAGGTGTAGATGGTGTAACTGGGGGTGGGATAGATGGTCCTACTAAAGTTGCTCCACTACGGGTAGTAATAGCACTCACATTCGCTCTCGGGTTGGTGACGGTGTTTGAAGGTAGAGAGCTCGAAGTAGAGGGTTGAGTGGTTGGTAAGAAACTAGCCAGCATATTCTTCAAATCATTCGTTTGAGTGCTGAAGGAGGATTGAATATCATGTCGAAGCTCGGATCTAATGTCATTACCTTGCTTAGTGATATCCCCTTTCAAATTGATAATTTGGCTTTGTAGATTCTTAATTTGCTCTCCTTGGGTTCTCATTAAAGATTCAACATCTTGATTAATGGGTGGGGCTTGTTGAGCGGGTGGGTGATAAGGATTAGAAGCTCGAGGTGGGATTTGGTTGCTTCTAGTGTAGTTGTTGTTGGGGCTGTGGTTTTGAGGAGAAAAACCGGGTGAAAGATAGTTGTTAGACCAATAACTTAGCAAATTTCGATCCCCTTGATGTCGGGCTTGGTAATTTTCTGGTGAATAGTTACCATAAGCCGCATACACGTTTTCCGGATTGCCTTGAGTAGTAGGACAATCAGTGTATGAGTGAGGACCGATGCATGTCTCACAAGGAATGGCTACCGCTTTAACTTGTTGTTGTTGGTTTGTAGCGATGAGCAAGATATTTTTGTTCATTTCGGCCATCATGCGGGTGAATTCGGTCATGTCGGGGTTTGCTAAAGTAGAAGAAACATTGACTCTCGGGTTGTTCCTTGAAGATGCGGAGGAATCCCAGTTTTTGTGATGAGTAGTCATGTTCTCAATAAGCTCTCTACACTCCTCAGGTCTCCTTTTCATAAATGTGCCACCGGCGGCTGCATTAATCGTATCACGATCACGAAAAGTCAAACCGTTGTAGAAAGTATCAATTAAGGTGACGGGGAGCATGTTGTGGTTTGGATATCGATCGATCAAAACATTATATCTTTCCCAAGCATCAAAGAGAGATTCATCGGGTTCTTGCATGAAACCGCTGATTTGGTTTTGAAGGCTCGTGACCATGGATGGTGGAAAGTAGCGCGACAAAAACCGTTGAGTCATGTCGTCCCAAGTATGAATGGAATTCTTCAGGAGACAATCAAACCATTTTTCGGCGTGGTGTGATAAAGTATGTGGAAAGAGTTGAAGGCGAAGAACATCCATAGTAGCACCGGGCAACTTCATGCTTTGAGTGATAGTAATGAATTTGTCGAGGTGCTTGTTGGCATCATCACCCGGCAATCCGCGAAAAGGGTTAGTTTGCACTTGTTGGATCATGTGATGCTTCAACGAAAACTCCGGAGCCGTGATTTGCATCGGTGCAATCGGTCCTCCTCGTCCAAACATGGTGGGTTGACAAAGCTCCTCCATTGTCCGAAGATCGGGTTGTGGAAGAACATTGTTGTTGTTATTGTTGAGGTGCGGTGGATTATTGTTGTTGTTCACACCTGCCATAGCTAAATCTTCACGAGTCTCGGGCTCTGGATAAGTAGAAGATCTAGTACGCATACACCTGCAAAAGCAAAAGAAAAAGATACCAAAGCAATAGACAATATATATACACTATAAAAATAAAATCTTTTTGGATTTTTGAAAATTTTTAATTTTTATGGATTTTTAACAATTTTTTGAGCAAGAAAAATAACGCTCACGAGTGAACGGATCCCAAAAAGCAACGCGTCTCTCACAGAAAACCGTTAATCTTTACGAAAAGAGCCGACAACGGCGCCATTTTAATAACTTGCTTTTGCCCTGTATAAAAAATTAAAGTTCGTTGAAGTGGTCTCCTCGAATTGATTACTGGTTTAAAGTGCGACTCAGTCGTCTTTTGGTGGAAAACAAGGATTTGTCGTTGTAGTGTAATTAAATTGCAAGACTTTAAAGTAAAAGGCGGGTAATTAAATCTAAAACTAATTAAAAAGTAAATGGTGCAATATTTAAACTTTTAAAAGAAAATTAACTAAATGACTTAAAATTAAAGCGTGACGAAAAAATTAAATTTGACAATGTAATAAAAATGAAGACTTGAAAATTAAACTAAAACAAAGTACAAAATAAATGCTTGAAAATAAACAGAGGCTAAACAAAACCTGAGTTGAATCCCCAATACTGTCACTAGTCGGAATACCCAACAAAGTATGCTTATCCGGAATAAACTCCTACCTTTTATCCGGAATGTTAATCAGCTGCTTATCCGGAATCCTTTACCTTTCCCTTATCCGGAATACCAATTGTAGCCTTATCCGGAATATCGAAACCGTCACTATCCGGAATCCGTGAAATGAGAACTATCCGGAATAACCACCTTTCGAGTTCTTATCCGGAATCCCTTCTTAGCGTTATCTGGAATAAGCAAGTTAAGCTTATCCGGAATTCCTTCCGGCTTGTTATCCGGATTCTGAAGTTCCTGCTTATCCGGAACAAATTTAGAGCCTTATCCGGAGTAAACAAATACTCTTATCCGGAATAATGTTGTCCATCGGCTTATCCTGAATACCCAGAAAATATTATCCGGAATACACTCAAGCTGTCACTATCCGGAATTTATTCCAGATACTTATCTGGAATAAACGACGGGACCACTATCCGGAATCACTGTCTGAGCCTTAGTCGGAATATGGCTTGAAGTACTTATCCGGAATAAGGGTTTAGATCCCTTATCCGGAATATTTTCCTGATGGCTATTCGGAACAATGTTTAGGCTAATATTCGGAATAGAAGGGTTTTGTAATAATCCGGATATCACTAAGAATCAAATAAGCTAAAAACTAAAATTAAGCTAAACAAAAATAAGCACTTATCTAAAAACTTAACCAAATTAACTTTAAGAAAAAGCAAATAAGCCAAAATTTAAAAACTTTTAAAAACACTAAACAATAAAAATATTAAAAATCAAACTTTTTATAAAAATTAACTAATAAGCACTTGATTAAATTTAAGAAAAACAAAATAAGCTATAAAATCAATAAGCTAACAAGATCAAAAACATAAAATCATAACAAGTAATCAAATAAGCATGACAATAAGATAATAAGCACAAAGATTAACAAAATTAAGAAAGGTAGAATGAGAGATTAAAATAAAACTTGATTAAGATAAAGATTCAACAATTAAAGTAAAGACAAGAATTAAAAGCTTACAAATTTAAGGTGCAAGACAAGTAATTAAAGGTGCAATTAACTAAATGTGCAAGTAATTAAAGATGGACGAACTAATGTGTCAAATTAGCCAACAACTCCTAATGACACTTAAGGAGTGTATTTATAGTGATTAGGGAGGTTAAGCATGTGTTGCTTCCTTCTTTCTTTCTTTCTCGTCTTCTTAATTCTTCGACTTTTTCGACTTTGACTCGGGATTAATTAAACTCGTCTTGTAATTTCTTCATTAATTTAGTCTTGAGTTCTTCGGCTTTTATTAAACTTCCGTCTTTAGACTTTTTCTTCGATAAATCTTCAGAATAGGTCTTGGACTTCCGTTCTTTTTGCACTCTTGATCTCTTGACTTCGTCTTTCGTCTTTTTCTTCGATAAAAGCCCGTGAAAGCCCGTGTTTTCCTCCCTTTTCACATTTTGATCCTAAATCACAACAAAAACACAAACCACACATAATTCCGACATTTACGACATAAAATACACGTTTTAGCTCGGTTATTATTGTAGTTAAGTGGTAAAAGGATGGGTGTTTACACACCTATCAGGGGTGAACGTGGTGACCAAGAAAAAGAGTGCACACCCTCGTGTACCTCGAATTCCATCCATGGTTCAAAAAGAGAGCTTTATCGACCTTACCTAAGTGGCCCTTTAAGAAACTTGTGCTTCGATCCTTCTTAAAAAACCCAAAAGGCATATGCCGAGAAAGGAAGAGGATTCGGGCCAATTTCTACTACCTTGTGATTTTTCTGAGATTGAGGGATGTTTAACCCTTGCCGATTTAGGTGCTAGCATCAATCTCATGCCTCATTCTCTTTGGAAATTGATGAAATTGCCTAGACTTACCCCCACGAACATGACTATTGAGCTAGCAAATTGTACACCACTTAAGCCAATTGGAATAGTCGAGGATGTCTATGTTAGAATTGGAAAGTTTGTTTTTCCCGTGGACTTCGTCATATCCGAGTATGAGTGTGATCCTAAATGTCCCATTATTTTAGCTCGACCCTTTTTATCGACGGCTCGATCCGTAATCGACGTTCACGGTGGGAAACTCACTATGAAATACGGGGAGGAGAAAATGGACTTTTTCACGAGTAGATCCCAAGTTTCAAATGATCATGATAAAACTAAAGTTTCAAATTCTAATGATTTCAAAATGTTAACTTTAGCGGAAAATATGAGGCTTGATGCATGTTTTGAAAGAGTTAAAATGAACGGTTTTAAAGATGACGATTTTAATGGTAAAGAATACGTTTACTTAATTCAAAAGGGTATTTGTAAATTTATGGATGAAAAATCATTGTGGGATATATTCGGTGAACAAAGTGAACAACCAATTCTGAAGGGTGACGTTAGTGCCATCACGACAATGACAAATATGGACTCGTCTTCACCACTTTCGAAGGACCACGTCTTTAAGGTATCAACTTCTAATTCCATTGAAGTGCCTCCATTTCCTAGCCCAACACCCGTTGAGGCGAAAGGTTTTATCGACATCGATCCTCTCGTCATTAAAAAGTCACCTAAGCATAGTCATTCGACTTGTAAGACCATGGTTATGAGTGCTCACATCGACTCTTTCTTTGATGATGACGATGGCGTTTTTGCCGAAATCGATCACGTGCTTCAAAATCCAAAAGCCATTTTTGAGGATTCTCCTAAAAAGACCTCTTTACATGGGAAGTACGTTGATTATGAGTTTGATCCCGAGATGGAGGAAATTATCGAACGAGAGCTAGCTCTTTTGTCTCCACTTCCACTTACGAGTGAGGTTGATTTTTCCAAAATCTAGGATGAACTTGATGAATTGGAACGTCTTATTTTCTATGACGAACCAACTCACGTGACCCAAAACCCATTCTCGAGGAGTTACCTAATCAACACTACTCAAATGAGAATGGCGTATACCACATTCGTAAGGATCTAACTTATCAATGATCCCCACAAAGGAATGATGGTTTTGTGCTTGATCGTGATCTCTTCGAGAGAGTTTCTAAAATCCTCAATGAGGGGAATGACAAACCTTGGTTTGACAAGCCTATCTATGATGAAGAAATCGATGAGATCGACGTTCATGAGGATGACGAATATGTTGACCCAGAGGGGGCGGTGTTCTTTGTTGATCAACGTTTTGAGAACTTATACAATCCACCACCCCCTAACCGAGACTTAAATGTGAGGATTTTTAGCGTGACTAATATTGATTTTGAAACGCCAAATATTTTCGACATAATCAAATCGGGTTTTCATAAAGAGTTTTTAAACGATGAAAAAGGAAAAGATTTTAAAATTGATTTAAAAGATTTTTCTACATGTCTAACTCCGTCATCACTACGTTTATTGAGTGCTACGAGCTCGCTACTTCTTTTGATGATGCGTCGTGTGGATCTAGTGTGGGGGAATCCCCTTATGTTCCCTCACATTTCTCCACCGAGGACGAGATATTCGATCCCGGAATTGCTTATAAAGGGAAATCTCGATCTTCCACCGATGCAATAAATGGAAATCATATCTATTTTCTTGGTGTGAGTCTACCTCGAGTAGCTCACTGTATTGCCCCACCCATTGTCCCACCCTTCTATTTTTCACCTCTTTTCTTCTACCCCTTTGGGGTTCCACTATCCGTTGGAGTAGCGTTGTTTCGTCTTTCATCCGAAAACGAAGACGTTATCTTTTACCCCGGTATACGTTTATCGGGTTTTTAAAGCACTCCATGTACTTTTGGGCATTGTTATCATGTAAGCCCCACCAAAAATGACCAGACCATGATAATCCTTAAATGATCACATTTATGGGTATTCGAGTCGACCTTTTGACTCGGTTATAAAAAACAAGGTGCCTCGTGGGGGATTCTCATGCTTATCCTTGTAAATATTATTGCTTTCTAATTAGTTAACGAGGGCACTTGTGCTCTTCCAACCTTTGTTCCATGGTTGATTGTGAGTGTGATTTATTAGGTTCATCGTCATCATTGAAGCCTCTCGTGTTCGTTTTACGGATCACTCGAGCTTCGATCGTTGCCTTTGGAGATTCCGATATCCGATGATATCCTTTTATGTTCTAACGATTATCTTATTAGCATAATTCATAAACGACTTTTAGATTATTCGTTTTAGCCTTTCCATACTCGAGATTAAGCATTCGACTTTCGTCTCTAGTATGGGGGTGTTTCACCCTTAGACTCGAAACATTGAGGAAAATGTTTAGTTTCAGTATGGGGGTGAGTAGATACTTCACCTTGCTTACGTCATCACGCAATCCAATTTTCATCTTTTTGTTAACGTTTTATGCACAATAAGGCTAAAAATGACAAAATTTTAAATTTTTTCTTGTTTTTTATAAGTGTTTAAGACACGAATGTAGGTTTTCCGATGGTGAGAATAAGAGTAATTTTTTACTCGACTGTGCGTGTTGAGCACTTAGCTTCGATTCCTTAACTATATTAGGCTAAGTCTCTTAAATGAGGATGAGAAATGATAGAGTTAATTATAAGTTACTATGCTAAACGTAGAGTACTCGTATTCTTTCAAAAACTCATGTGTCCTAATTATTTGCATTTTCTCCCTACGCTTTATAAATAAGTTGTTAATAAATATTGATTTAGCGGTTTAATCTCTATTGTTGTTTTTAATTTGTTTTAGTAGCTTCCATGTAATTAAATTGAGAAAACATTAAGGTATCGCCATCGTCACGGTTTTGAAGTATTGGCAACTCGAATAATCAGAGGCTTCCCCTAATAATAATTTAAGTTCCTCCTCACCTAAATCAAGCAAAAATTGGAAGCTCACAAGGCCGAAAAATCTATGCGAAAATTGAAAGTGAATGTCTTTAATATTGAAGCCTTAAAGATCCAAAATTCGCTTTAGTGTGAAGATATACTTCAAGTCATAATAAACACCTAAATAAAAGACAAGGGCAAGACCGAAGTCATAATAAAAGCTCCATGGCGGATTTGAATAAAAAATGGAGGTAAACCATGATAATCAAAGCCACCGATGATGAGATGGGTCATAAAATTCATGGTAATAAGTCTCATGTTTAAAACCGTTGTAAAACCGTGTTTATCGATCCTTCTTGTTGACTTAATTTTTTGACATCGTTGTCTATTAGGGTGAATTATTAATTCGATGATTTTGGTTACACCGTTAAGGCTCTATTTTTGGACCTAATCTCTATTCACGCACAAGTCAATGATGTATCCTCGTGATCATTAAGACAAAAATAAAATATAAGAGATGCACCTTACGAATAAGGGAGTCTAAGTACGTGGTTAGAGCATATGAGTAGTGTTAGCATTACTAACTTATAATGACAATGATCTTGTTTCACGCTTAGCATGGAATGAGGTGAAAATTGAGGACGACGAAATTATTTCTAACGAAGCATTTACGTGTTCTCATTCTATGATCTTAAACGTCACATTTTGCGATGAAAACAATACATTATGTCTAAAACGCATGTAGTAGTTTATTTAAATTTATATTTTCAATGAATGTCACCTAAAATGAATTTTAGAAGTGCTACGATACTTAATTCTAGCATTGCGTGGGGACACGGTAATGGTTCAGTATGGGTGAGTGATGAGACTGCATTTCTACATAGTCTCATCATCCAAATCGGGCTTAAAACGCTTAAAAATGTCATAAAATACCCCAAAATATGCTTGTGTTTGTTCATTGTGTATTTTAGGTACAGATATCGTGAATTCACCAAAAGATTACAAGAATCAAGCAAACGAACAAGGGAAACGAAGCCGCACAAAGAACTGGACCCGAATCATGATTTTCCATTGAAGTCCTTGAAGTTTTGAAGATTGTCAAGAATGGTCCCTCAACTTTTGAAGACTTGTCACTTAATACCCTTGTAAATCTCAAATATTACAATTGGGTCCCTTAAGTTTCAAGAATATATCATTTATGTCCTTGAATAATGCTCAAATTGCACTATTGGTCCTTGACTAAAGTTTTAAGAAAAATGTGTGCCAAATTTGACAAGTGTGTCAAATTATTTACAAAGGCAAAATGGAATATAAGCTGAAAACTTTGTATGCACAAGATTTGGAAAAGGGAGGACCACTTTTGCCAGACAACTAAACTACTCCCCACCAATCAACTCGCCACATCATCCCTCTCCATCACTCTCCTTCCACCACCTCACACCCTCACTCCATATCATCATTCCACTCACCCCAATCAACAAGTCAAACCTTGTTAATATAACTAATTCGTTTTAAACGAATTTTTATATATTAAAACTTTACCTCCTAAACTCTTACTATACAGATTAACTCACCCTAATCCTTTCCCCAGCAAATAACAACCCTTGAACCTAAATTTATCAAATCAAAGGGTTTTTACCCCTAAGTTAGCAGATCCCTAATTCACTATACTCCCACCAAAACCCACCACATAAACCACCCACCAGCTCACCCATGGACACCACACGTACTTCCCCTGCTTCACCAATTTGGGCAAAAAAAAGGAATCCGCATACCAATCAACGACCCAAGCGAACTACTTGCTCCAAAAGGATTCAAATAAACGTCCAAGATCACAATACACAGTTGGACAACATCAGAATCATCACATGGGCAACTTTAACCAAGAAATTCAAATTCCATCAAGGGCAATTCAGGAAATGACTTAGCTAGGGTTTTCATTACTTTTTCTAGAGTATTCTATTTACTAGTATATAAGCAATGCTCGACCTGTGAGTATGCTTGTTCCAGTTTTTCTTGTAAACATTTTATATATTGAATATTTAAAGTTTTTATGAAATCAATGCAAGAAATTCTGAGTTCCATTTTCATTCAAGTTTATTTACTTTCCTGTTTTTAATTTAGGTGTTTAAATTTTCAGTTATCAAAATATTTTTCAAAGTTTATTTTTGTGAAATATTTTTGAGATTCATTGGTGCAACAAGTTGTTTGTAAGCTTGTTAGGACACACAAGTTTATAAGTTGGTTATTGGATTAGTGTTATTTTTTTGTCACTTGAATTTCCTTGCCAAAATCTCCTTTCAAAAGTTCTGAAAAAATCATTTTTATTTGGTTATTTGTGATTAACAGTAGCATAAGCTTGTGTTAAGCTTATTTGACAAATAAGCTTGACACCAAGCTTATATACTTGGATACTTACTTGTTTTTGTTTGTGTCATAACAGGTTATCAAGAAGACTAAAAAAAGACTGTTGTAGTCTTTCTTGATTTGGCTGTTGTAGCCTTTAAGTTTTAGTCCTTCTCATTCCATTCAAACAGCAAATCATAAGCCCTATAAGCTCAAGCCTAGGCTTGGTGGAGAAGGCATCAGCAGGCCTTGGTGTGTCTTGGATGTAAGGCATACATGGCATAGCTTGAACCCTCCTTGTTTGTAAAAATACTTGCTATGTTTGAGTTTGATAAGGTTTTTGTGTTGATTGCTTATGTGGAAAGGGTGTATGTTTTGTGATTCCTAGATAATTTATGCATGTTCTTGTAATTTTGTTAGAATTTTGAGTGAGTTTGCTTCAAAAAGCTTTGTTATAATTTATGTTGAAAGTTTGTAGGGGTGTTTGGTTTTGGGTATTGCTAGTCTTGGGTGACACAAGATTAAGGTAATAACAGTCTAAACATGCTCATGTAGGTTTGTTAAGTGTGTTTTAGTATTTGGTTCAGGTAATATAGGATAAGGAAAAAGTTTGCATGTTTTCATCAAATTCTGCCTAGTTAATCAGAAGGGTAGAACAAAGTAGTTTTAGTACTTTTTAGATCAAAAAAATCTTGTCACCATTTAGTTATTGTGGTAATATAGGATTGGGAGCTCTTGGTTTTGTTTGTGTTTTGCTAGGGTTTTAGATAGGACTGCTTAAAACTCACCAAGATACCAACTAGATCAGCATACAATCATTCAGACCTCTATTTGCTATATAGTGACTGCAATTCGCTTGATTGTGTGATTTTTGTGTGTTTTGGGTCTTGTTGTTTTTTGCTATATCTTGACTCCCCATACTCCACTGAGTGTGGGGGTGCCCTTTGTTCCAAAATCCAATAACAAACAAGCAAGAAAAACGCCATTATTCAGTTTCTGTGACTCATTAGTGGGAACAAGGTTCCCACTGCTAGTGTATTGGTTGCCACTGCTGGGCTAAAAGACAAAAGCCTCAGTAAGTGTCATTGTCAGTTTGTTTCTTTTTTTTTTGTCTTTAATGACATTTTATTAACTTTTTCTTGGTTTTAAATTTTCCATTGTTAAGTTATTTAATTTAGGAATTATCAAAAAGTTATTTTTATTTTCTTGTTTATTTTATTATTTCTAGAATTGATTTAAGTTTTAATTAGTTTTATTTAATTCTATTTTTGTCTTTTAGTGATAAAAGTTATGTTTTTTAGTTTTTCCAATTTTCCTAGTTTCAGTTAAGTATTTTAAGATTTTTAGAAAAGTAATTTCATTTTTCCCCTTACTTTAATCATTTTTTTAGAATTATTTTAAGTCAAAATAGGTTTTTAATTAAACTGTTTTTGTCTTATTAGGCTTAAAAGTATTGTTTTCAACTTTTTTCATTTTTTTCATGTTTAGATAAGTAATTAGGATTTTTCAAAAAGTAAAATTATTTTTCCCATTATTTTATTATTTTTTATGATTATTTTAGTTTAAAAAGTGTTTTTAGCCTTTAAAAATTAGGAAAATAGTTTTAAAAATTTAGGAAAAATAATTTTTAGTTTTTAATTAATATAAGTAAGATATTTGTTTGATAAAATAATATTTGGGGGCTTTTTGTTAATTATATTTAATTTTAAGGCTTTAATTAGCATTTAAAATTAAATATTTAATTAATAAAAGGCTTTAAAATTTATTTATTGAATTTTTATTCTTATTTATATTATTTTAGACTTATTTTTTATTTTTAAATTGTTTTTAGCTCAAATTTTGTCACGTTTTACGTATTTACGTTTACGTTTTACGTCATTCGTCCTAGTTTAATCGTAGTATAGCTAGTCTTTTAATTTTCTCTTTCTAAACCCGAAAACGACACTAATCCAAGCTAGATTTTATACTATTGGCCTAATACACATACACCTCCTCCGAGAACGAACTTGAACTTTTCATCTTTACGGTTTTCCTAAACCGTATCGATTAATACTTACCGGCTTATACTCTCTTTTTCTTAAAAGAGGTGTATTTTTACTACCATCATATGTATGTCCTCGTATTCCCCAAACCCGATCCACCGGCTCCTTGATTACATATAGCAACAAATGTCTCATACTCCGCCAAGCCTCGATTGTAACGTTCATGGGCGTTACCGAAATATTCGTCGTATTCGTTGACGGTGTTTTAGTAAGGATCCATGTCAGAAAAAATTAAGAGTAATGTATTTGAGATATGAAATGTAAAATATTTGAGGTTTAATTTATAGAACGATTTTAGGGGTTTTTTTGAAAAATTATATTTTTTAGCCCCTTAAACGGCTCGTTTTAAATTTTTGAAAAAAAAAATTAATTGCATTTTTAGCCCTTTAAACGGCTAGTTTCGGGGCTGCCTTTTTAATTTTTTTGCAAAAATACCCCTTCCCAACGGCTACATATTCAAAAGAGAAAAAACCCGATTGGTCATTTTATTGCTTATCATATTTTATATATTGGTTACTAGACGGTGATGTTATTTAGTATTTACCGGATCTCTAGCATCCTTAGTCCTTATGCACCTGCTGACATTCACTTATTAAGTTCTACTCAAAGATTCGATGTGTGGTTTAGAACGTTGTCGTGCCTATAAAGCCTAGGGATGTTCAAATAAACCGAGAAATCGAAGAATCGAGTCGAACCGTACAATTCGAAACTGAAAAAATCCGAAACTGAAGAAACCGAAATCGAAAAAACCCGCTTATCACGGTTCGGTTTCGTTTTTATTTTTAGATATCCGCGGTTAATCGAACCATAACCGTACATATGAAAATTTTATAATTGCATATTCAAATAATAGGACATGATCCTAATCCATAGACATTGAATAAATATCTTTTTGTTAATATGTTATTTATGACTATTTGAATTTATATTATTTTTATCTATTTAAATATCATTCATTTATACAATAGCTAAATTTTATGTCGTAAACCATGTTATTATTTATAAACATAAAATCGATAAACTTATAACATGGTTAACCGTAACCCGAACCATAGGTAACCGGTCATTTCGGGTAACCACATGTCCGGTTAACGGCCTTATACGGTTCGGTTTCGGGTAGTAAAATTAACTACCCGCCCCGCAATGGATAGTTAAAATTATCTAACTACCCAAACCGAACCGTCCCATGAACACTCCTAATAAAGCCACACAAGTATGCGTTCTCAAAATAAACATAAAACATGTCTACAAAGTGGTCAATCCGTCTATAATAGTATAATCCATATTGGGCCTAAAGCCCATGGGCCAGCCATTACGAGTTCAGCTATAACAAACCCTAATCCCCTGCCATTCTCCCTATATATTCAACCATTACCTAATGAACAAAAACATCTCATATCTTCACCGCCTACTTTTCATCTTTTTTCTTAACTTTTTCCAAACATTTTTTAATATCTTTCAGATCTATTTTATAGGTTAGTTTCTTCACAAAATGTTGTTTTGTTAGGTTTAATTTATACCGTGCACAATAAGCCGATGCTCTGGATAATATTAATGATGAAGGAATCATGGTAATGTGCACGAAAAATAAGCAACTTTAGGTCGTCATGTCTGCTCCCACTGATATTACTAATGATTTGGGGGCCTGGACTAGACCTACATTTTTTTTCTTATATGTATCTTTATAACCACCTGATGTATAAAAGCAGGGACTTGTTGCCAAATAAAAGTGAACTAGTCTCCCGTAAACATCAGGAATATAGAGCTGGGCATCGTTATTGGGTGAACCTCCTGATTTTTATTATGACGGATAAGGTTCAGTAAACGAAGCTATATTTTTTTTTATTTTAATCTTAATATAATCGGGTTTTTGCACATCGTATATTTCAATTTTGATTAGGTTTTTAGTTTCTGTACTGGGAAATGGAAGCACCTATCATGGGAGTTGTATCCAGTTTGGTTGTTTGTGTTTTGACATTTAAAATAATATATATATATATATATATATATATATATATATATATATATATATATATATATATATATATATATATATAGAGGTAAGAGTTATATGCAGAACTGATTTTAAGTGTAGAACCATGTAGAACTATTTTAAAGTAATCTTGACCCTTTAATTTTTTGATCAACAGTTATAATTAATAGTGGCATTAATGTAATTATTTAAATGCAGATATGACTTTAAATAAGAGATAAAAGGGCTTTAATGGAATTTCAAAAAATAATTATACCCATATTCTTTGACCCACTACCAGTTACGAGGTATTTTAATTGAGTAGTTATCATTTTTTCTCACATATCTGAAACCTAATACAGTGTTTCCAGCCACCAACATCTTTCTCCAACCACACCAAAACAAGTCATGAAATCTTTCACAGACGAACCATTTCGAAGACTACAAAAGACATCGATTGACATTTTTTTTCAAATCTGAACATATTGGTTATATCTGCGCTCGTTTCTTCATCACCAAGTCGCTAGATCTGAATTATTTTTATTTGATTGACATGTTTTTGTAACGCAAGAAAAATAATTATAATCAATATGTTCAGATTCGAAAAAAATAGAGCATCTCAGAAGACATCGAGTATCCTTGTAAAAGAAGAAACGTGTAGCAGGTTTGTATTTGTAACCATATTGATCTTAATTACTCATATATATTTTTTATAACAAAGAAAAGAATTATAAAGATCTAGTAGTTTCAAGAATGGATTTCAAATGTGTTTTTCAACTAATAACATATCTCTGTTGACGCTACATATCCAAAAGCTTTTAAGAAGCACAAAAACTCGATGTTTCATTTTACTCTTATTTGATTAAATAAAATAAATAAAACAAGGACATATCTTGAAGTCTTTTTTAGAAAAGAAGCATGTTCACATAAATGAAAGTCTCCATGTGCTCATCTCGTTGGTCTAACCAAAAGAAGTCAAAAGAGAGTTAGCTTTTTAATATTTTGTTTATTTATTTTGTATTCCTAGTATGATTCATTAATTAATTTTATTTTTAAACAAAACTTTTATATTCTAACTATGAAGTTTATGGTTATTTATCGTTTATTTCGAGACATGTTCAAAAAATGTGTACGGAGTATTTGTTTAAACTCGATCCACCGATTTTTTTTCATGATCGACGTTTTGCTAATTATTTATTCTAAAAGATGCTACCAACATACGCTTTTGATGTTTCTGTAATCCGTAGTACGACTTCGTAATTAGAAAAGAAACAAAGATGCCTTTTAAATATAATGTATAATGTCAAAGAAATTTAATTATTTTAATTCTTTTTTGTCATATTTGTTTATTTAGGACACTGAAGCGCTAATATAGTAATATGTACGAAGAGCCTTTACGCAAACATACATGTTTTTTGAAGACGCGCACTAATAAATTTGAAAAAAAATGTGGCGTGCATACATGTTTTTTAAAGGGTACCCATATATTGACGAATTTGACGCGAAAACATAACGTGCATAAATGTTTTTGGAATGCGTTTATTGATTTTTTTCATTCGTGAACATATGTTTTTAAAATGCGTGCATAGATGTTTCAGCTGTGGACATATATTTTTTGAAAGGTGCATTAATGTTTTCAGTCGTGGACATATGTTTGTGGAACACGTGCATTGATGATATTTTCTAGTTTTATTTTATCAACTAGTTTTAAATTAATTCACCATTGCATTATTAGATATACCAACTCTTTTTTATTTGTTTGTTTCAGTGAGAATGGCTCAATCATAAAAAAAGACGTGCTTGAAGAAGATGATCAACAAGTGCACTTATGTTTTCAAAGGGTGTGCACTTATGTTCTCGAAGAGTGCATGTATGTTTCTGAAAGAGTGCATGTATGTTTTGAAAGAGTGCACCCATGTTTTAAATGACATGTGCATCTATCTTTAAGAAATACATTTGTATTTGAATTGTATTTTTTTGGTATCATTTTTTGTGTATATTATTTATGTTTTTATTTTGTTATAAATATAGGGTTACATGTATATGTTTATGTTTTTCATTATAAACTTTAAAGATCAAAAGATGTACATTAAAAACATATATGCAATCAACATTTTAAACAAAACAATTTCGGTGTCCAAACATTTATGAGCAACAAATATATGTAGATTTACGATATTAAAAGTCATATATGCACTTTATTTTTCGTAGAACATCAATGATAAAAGAATTAAAAATATAAAAAATTTGAAATTCCAAAAACTAACAATTTTAAAGACGTTTTTTAATTAAAAATATTTAAAAAAAAATCAAATATATAATTTACTATTTTACCCTTTTGAATAAAATAAAAAGATTTAATAATACTAATTTTTTATTGGTCCAAAATAGTTCTGCAGAGTTCTACACCGAAAATAGGTTCTGCATATAACTCGCCCCTATATATATATATATATATATACACTAGCCGGGTACCCGCGCATTGCAGCGGTGGGTACCCGTGTAACAAAATTTTCTTACGATTCAATGTTCTCTACTTGTACGTTTATTATGAGAATAACGTATCTACAATATTGCATATATGATGCATATTATTGAAAAGATTATCACGCCACATTGCATAGTATTCAAAAAGTAACATAAAAATCACATACTCGATCTTTATTTTCATGTTAAGCAATTGCATGTACACTAACAAAAAGTTTACCGTAGTAATAGTTGAAGCGAAACATTCTTTTTGAATTTGATGAGGTATACAAATTTTCTAAGATGCTCAAAAGAAACCAAAAAAAAGTCATAAGATTTTTTAGAAGTATGATAGAGGAATAGAAATTGTTGTGTTTTTTTGCATTAACCAAATGATGCTTTTATACTCAAATAAAGTAAACGTTACAAAAGTTATATTAAAAATAGAATTATGATTTTGGTTAAAACGTAACCGACAATATTTAACTCTCATTACAAAACTTAATGAAGACGGTTATGAAATGGACTAAACATAAAGACGCTTAATTACGAAATAAATAATATTACTTTAACTTTTAAAATTCTTTTTATAGTGATGTTTTTTGCTTAATTTTTTAAGACTTCCTTATTTAGAATGTGCTAAATACTTTATAATATAAAGTAGTATAAATAGTATAGATTAGGCTTTATAAACCTCTATGCCTGTTACAACGCAGAATTTAATATATTTTACTATAATATTTTAAATAGACGGTTACAAGCTTTTTAAATAATTTGTGTTAACGTTAATCCGTTTTGAGTTTACAAAATCTAAAATATTTAACTTTTTCATTATGTGTGTGATGAAAAGTTTTAACTTTTAATTTCTTTGAAAAATAGCATACAAAATGGTCCTATTAAAATGAGCTCATTAAAATGTGTTTTAATTTTATGTGTAACGGATGTTTTAAAATTAAGCCTATTAATAACTTTGAATTTAATAAAATTTATTTGTGCAATAAATAAAAAAGTAACAACAATCTTTCTATAACAAAAAATGTTGGAGTCTTAAAAAATTAAGACTTCTAATAATAGAAAATGGCTTAAATCTTTTATAAGGTATTAAGATATATGTATATATATATATATGTAGGAGATATCAACTAAAAAGATTTTTTTTGGTGAGAAGGATAAGAAGGATTTTTATCCATTCATTTAAAATCAACGGATGAAATTAAACCACAATCTTAACCAACCAACTAACTAACCATTTACATGTAAAACGAAATTTTGATGCAAAAAAACGATAATTTTTAGGCTTTTTATGTTTTTTGTGTATCTAAGAATTTATTTTTATACACTTTCTTTGACTTTTTGCTTTAAAATTTGATGTCACGTCAAACTAAAACAACGAAAATTTTATGCATGAAAAAAATTTTGTACACAAAATTTCACCTCTTTATGCATCAAATTTCGTTTTTTGTGCATTAAAAAAACGTAAAAATTCAAAATTAAGAAAACTTTCCTCACAACTTTTTTATGCATCAACATATCCATATTTAGTTAGTTAGTTAGTTAGAAATATGGATTGATTTTATTCAATTTTAAATCAATGACTGAAAATCCTTTTAAAAAAAGTCTTTTATTTTAACTCTCCCCTATATATATATATATATATCTAACTCTCTATAGAGTAGGGATCTAGTAAGAAAAATTAAAATGAGAAGAATAAGAAGAAATTTTAACCACAAATTCGAGAATTTTAAAAGGAGATGCATCTGACTTTGTATGTGCATCTGAAAACTGTGGCTGTGGTTTTTTCTCATTTTTCTTATTTTACCTAATCTTCTTATTTAATCCTAACTATATATATATATATATATATATATATATATATATATATATATATATATATATATATATATATATATATATATATATATATATATATATATATATATATATATATAAAATCTGGTTCATGTAGAATAGTAATTAAAGTAGAACAATGTGAGAAGCCGTACATGTGATGACAGGTGGAAATTAGTTGTCTTAATTAAACGTATATGTAATTTGGATGATAAGGGCATATAAGGTATTTTGACTCCCACTTTGATCTCCATCAAAATAGTGCTTTCTTTAAAACCACAAACCCTCACAATGACCAAGCGCATCTCACATTCTATGTAGCCATTATATTAAGAATCTCTAGCGAGCCATAATTTCTTCTACTGCTATTCACTTTTAAATATAAGCCTAGTATGTCGTGTAATTACTCATACGTTGATTCTTATTACGTTTAAATGTTTATTCATTATTTTTCTCCTCGTCGAATTTTGGTGATGTTTGTGAGATACTCAATTAATTGTTATGAATGATTCATATGGTCGATTTTATCGCGACATTTTAGTTTTTTTCTAGATTTGAACACAACTGTGTGTCAAACGATCTATTTATGTATGTTTACTAGTTTGTGTATTCGTTGGGTTTAATTGGCAATTGTATATGAATATATCAATTTGATCAACAGCGTCACAGAAGCGTAAAGAGAGTTTATACGCCACTCATCTATGCAATCCACAATCAAAAACTATACGTCAACTACTAGTCATAAACAGATAAGCAGGTGTCCCATGTCATAACTAATACTCCCTTCGTCCTATATTAATAGTCTACCGACTAAAAACACGCAGTTTAATAAAAAATCACTATTTCAGCTTTCTCTCTTACTTTTTATAAAATGACAATTTTGTCATTAACCAATTAATTTACAACTTTTTTATTGTTTGTAATAATACCCTAAAAGTCAAAGAAAGTTAAATAACAGAGTAAATATAACAAAATTTTGATCAATTAGTCCTCTTGAACAAATTTATTACACTTCGCAATACGTTGATAGTAGATAAAGTTGTCAGGCCCCCACATCCCACCCCAAAGACAACGGCTAAGTTTCGTGAGAAGCTTATTAAAGCACTTACCGTTTAAGATATAATGTTTGTTGCCAAACGCTCCTAATTGAAATACTAACGAAAGAAGTATGTCATTTACACTTTTTAATTACGGATACAACTCTATTCCAAAAGCTTTGATAGAACAAACCAATGTTTTGTAACCAGCGTTTTAAATCGATCCGGTCGAATTATTGGGTCCAAGTTAACCCGGTTTTCCAAAAGAAAAAATTTATTTTTATTTTTAACAATTAACAAAAATTATATATATAAAGCATAAAAAATTACGTATATTGAAGATATATAAGTTGTTTACCAACCAATATAATATGTAAAAATAAAATTCGACGTAAATACGTAAAATTTACATATTTTTTTAAAAAACCCAAAAAAATTAAAACCCGACCGAGTCTCGAAAACTTGGTTGACCGGGGTCACCTCAAACCCGGCGAGTCTAGCCGAGTTTCAAAAATGTAAAACCCAGGTCAAAATGACCCGTTTTTCAGTTGAAACCGGGTCGACACATGTTTCAAAAGACTGGAACAAACAACTACGGTACTAATTTTGTCAGTTTACACAAACTGGTCAATATGTAATAAGAAGACTAGCGATAACCATTTGAAAATGCATCAAATGTACACATAGTTTTTTAGTCTGTATCATACTTTTTTTCCTTATAGAATGAGACTACTACTAACTTCCTACTGTGTATCATTACTTTGTGGAACGAGTGTATCTTGTCTCTTCATGGTCTATTATCTACTACGTAGTATGTATGCATAGGTTGGGCAGAACACATATTATCATATTTGTAGTGGAATAAAGCTTTTCTATACTATTACTGCGCAAATTCGTAGGAAGTTGTCGTGTGGTTTTGTTATGCACTTCGTATCGAAGTATTTGGATGAATCTTCTTGTTATGATGTTTTCATGTGTATCCATTGCGCCTGTTGTTGACAACCATAACACGATGTGTTCTTTGAAACCAAACTTATCAATAGCATCCTTCTATTCCGGTTCCAAAATTAGAATTTCTGGAGTTGGTAACGTACCTCTTTAACGCGCACCGACTTTTTTAGCTAGTTCTGTACTACTGGTATGGTGCCCGGTATCGACGCTATGATTCCGATGACGTACCGTTGTTCAGTGTTGATGCAAAAGTTGGGTGATCCTTACTTGACCCGAATTAGGCTTAATTCGGGCGGGCTTGGGCTTCGGCTCCTGCAGCAAGTGAACTGTTTGGTTGAGATTCTGCACACTAAACAACGCGCGTTAGGCTTACCGTGAGAATGTTTCCCACGATTAGACTCCGGCGTAAGAGTAAGTAATCGGTTAGGGTTTATAGGGGTTGAGTGAGTTGAGAGTATAGAACGTAATACCTTTGTGGAACCCTTGGGGGTTCCTTTTATAGGCAGTGAAACCCTAGTGGGCTGTCACTGATACTTCGGCCCCAAGAAAAGGATAAATAGCAGAATTAGATTGATTGTTATCTTCTAATTATGGTGAGTGAATATCCTCTTATTTAGGGTAAATCCTATTCATAGACAGAATATGATTCTGTCTAACCCTGTACCGGCCGTGCCGGGCCGTGGGCCGCACACGTGTGTGCGGTTACTGTTCATCCAAGCCCATAAGCTTAAATGACATTATTCCCACCCATCTGTGATGGGCCGAATACGGGTAGTACCCGTGGGCCGGGTTCCTGACCCGGCTGGGGACTATACGTCATCATGTCCCCCTAGTCTAGTTGTTACAGTCCTAGGCGTAACATCTAGACTATCAAGATGCTCTCCGGACATATCAAGAAATACCTATGGAATGAGAAATATTGAAAATTTTGCTTTGGCCGCACGTGGCTGCCTGCCTTAGGAATATTATTCTAATAGCACCTCAGCCGCACGTAACGGCCGAGACAAATTAAATGTAGCATTGAATATTATCTTACGTAAGACCGCATATCCCGACACAAGAATAAATGCATTAATGGTAGTCAACTGATCAGCCGCACTTCTGCAAAAGTGCACCATTAATGCCCACCATTGAGCCACATAAAACTGCCAAGAAGTGACCCGTGGGCCCCTTCTAACTTTGCAGAAGTGTCAGAAATCCCATCCGTTGGATAGGCGTAGTGGCCTACACGTGTCAAACATCCACGTTACCTCGAAAACCGAGGCAACCCTATATAAGAGTTGGTGTGTGTAGTCGGAGATTTTCAGGAGTTCCGGCATCGTTTTTGTGCGTGTGCACTCGTCGTTGAAGCGTTCAGTGAAGGCTTCTGTAGACTCCCCCGACCGTTGCTTGACAGTTGCTAATGAGACCGGATCCCTATTATACTTCTTCCGCTGAGTATAATTATTTTTGAACGCAGTGCGTAGTTCCGTGAAGCTGTCAATGCTTTGTGGAGGGAGTCCCTCAAACCAGTCACGGGCATTGCCGATCAAAGTTGAATTGAACATTTGGCACCATATAAGCATGGGCCATCGCTCAATTTTAGCCTGCGTATCGAATATTTTGAGGTGATCATCCGGATCACCGGTTCCATCATAGGTCTTGACACACGCCGGCATGCGACGCTTTGTGTATTCGGAGTAGTTCCGTATACGGAGAGTAAAGGGATCTTCTCTGGGATCCGCCCATGGACGGGTGAGCCTAGGGTTTTCCCATGGGTCACACTATGGGCGGGAAAGATCCTCTGCTTCTGCCTCTCGATAATAGGGGCCACCATAATACTCATCATTGTTTGGTAGTGGTGGAGGAGTACGCCTAGGTCGGCGACGTTTGGGCGGATGGTCATCCGAGTCCTCTCCTGATGGATCTGGAGACGGGGGTGGTGCCCCATCTCTTGGGTGAGGACCACTCTTCCGAGAAGAGCCAGGAGCCTTCTTCCCAGTGTCCATCCTATCCCACACACTTGTGCGGCGAGCGGCTCTGGTCAGCTCTCGGTCTGGTCGCTCGGGCGAACCGTCGGACTTCTCTCCCCCTTCTCGAGACTGCGTTAGTTCCTGTATGAGGCGATCTCCTATGCGCTCGAACACATTCCTAGGTTGAGGGGTTTCCTCGAAGATGCTCTGCTCCTGAAGCCGGGTTTTCCTTTTCCTCTGATTTTGGGAAGAGGTGATTGGTCCGGCATTGCCAAAATTGAGTCTAGATTGTAGGTTTCTCCCTAGATTCAACCTTGATGCAATCCCTGGGACGATCCTATCAAAGTTCTGTGTGAGAACTCGAGTGAGATCCTCCTCGCTGAGTAGTTGGACTTCTACTTCCTCCTCAATCGATGGTCTGCGCTGTTCCTTGTTAGGGGGATTGGGCGCACTCCCTGGATCAGGGTTGTCCATGGTTGAAGTGGGTGGGGGAGTTATGGAGATCGTGCTCGTCACCCTCATGGACTGAAAACCATCGCGGTTACTTGGTCCGCCCGCTGGGCGGCTAGGGGATTGATTGGGGATGAGTATCCCTTCCCCTTGGGACTTCCGATTTCCAGGATTTGTGTTCCTGGGATTAGCTTGTGATTGATTTGTGTCATTGAGAGTTGAAGATGAGATTTTGCTCTAACTTAGTGTAATGGGTCCCACGGATGGCGCCAACTTGTTGATGCAAAAGTTGGGTGATCCTTGCTTGACCCGAATTAGGCTTAATTGGGGCGGGCTTGGGCTCCGGCTCCTGCACCAAGTGAACTGTTTGGTTGAGATTCTGCACACTAAACAACGCGCGTTAGGCTTACCGTGAGAATGTTTCCCACGATTAGACTCCGGCGTAAGAGTAAGTAATCGGTTAGGGTTTATAGGGGTTGAGTGAGTTGAGAGTATAGAACGTAATACCTTTGTGGAACCCTTGGGGGTTCCTTTTATAGGCAGTGAAACTATAGTGGGCTGTCACTGATACTTCAGCCCCAAGGAAAGGATAAGTACCAGAATTAGATTGATTGTTATATTCTAATTATGGTGAGTGAATATCCTCTTTTTTAGGGTAAATCCTATTCATAAACAGAATATGATTCTGTCTAACCCTGTACCGGCCGTGCCGGGCCGTGGGCGCACACGTGTATACGGTTACTGTTTATTCAAGCCCGTAAGCTTAAATGACATTATTCCCACCCATCTGTGATGGGCCTGATACGGGTAGTACCCGTGGGCCGGGTTCCTGACCCGGCTGGGGACTATACGTCATCATTCAGGTACCATGCTCATCAATATGTAGCACAAGTATGCAAGAATTATATATAAGGATATCGTCCGATAATTATGCATCGTAATTGATATTTATGTTAAGTATAAGTCACATACTAAAGAAAGAGCATGAATTCTTCTGTTTAAGTAATTTCATTCATGTATCACTCGGTTTATTATGGTTTGTGTGTATCAGTACGTACAAAAAGGAAAATAGAAAAAAGAAAAAAGAAAAAATGCATATTAAGTTATAAACTGTAATAACGGAAGATGAGGTATGAAATTAAAGTAATAAAAAAACTGTGTTAAAGACCACATGCACAAAATGTGCGTAAACTGAGTCCTCAAATTGAGTTAAAAAAACTCCATCATTTTTAAGTTATTTACAAATATACCATTATCTCAATTTAAATAATGAATATTATTATTGATACATCTAACGGCTCAAAACACTAACTATTCTTCTTATTTTAAGACACTAACTTCCGTTAACCTAGAGTTAAAATAAATTTTTTTTTTGAGAAGAATTAGAGGATTTTTAGAAATCAATGGATGAGATCAATCCATATTTCTAACTAACTAACCATCTAAACATGATTTTAAAAAAGTTCTTGAAAAATTATGAAAAAATTCTGTTAATGCAAGTAATGCCTAAAAATATTATTAGTGTTAACTAATTTTTCTTAGTTTTGATCACAACAAACTATACAACACATTTAGTATAAAACACAAAACGAATTATTTAACTAACATTATCATTAAGGTAATAATCATATCACTAACCTTTCTTAATCATACTTAGTGATCATCAAAATGATTATCCTTAAAACTTACTTTTGTTAATATGACAAAAGACTTTTTAATAAACTTTCCTTTTTAGAAAATGTTTTATTAAAATGAAAAATGAAAATTTGAAAATAGCATATTCCAAATGCTGTTAGAATATCCTTTGAAGGCTTCAAATACCTCAGATATTCCTACACCACTAAAAGACAAAAAACGGAGCATACTCTAGTGGCGGTACCTTAAGTAGCTACGCGGTTCCTTAGCGATATGGAACCGTCGGGCTAGATAAGGTACCGCGCACAGTAGCCGTTATATATCCGTTGTACTTTGTCTCCTTTAAAATAATAGGTCAAATCTCATTTTCCATCAAGTCTCTTGGACGTTTTTTCGCAGCCCCCTTTCTATTTTCTATAGCATAATCATTAGTAAATGATCACTTAAATTGTTAAGGATGTTTACATATGATTATCCTCTTGATCCCCTCTATGACCTTGTCCAATGAGAAGATCACTCCCTCACTAGTGTTGTGATAAAGATGAATCTATGAGCTAGTCATATTCATCATGATACCCTTTTTGTTTTAGGTCAATCCATTGTATTTATGAATACTTGGACTAGTTGTGTTCATCCAAGTTATTTGTGGATACTTGGATTTGTTGTGTACATCCAGTGCATATGTGTTTGCTTGGATTTGTGTTGTGTAAATCCAAGCTACATGTGTGTACTTGGATAAGTCTAGTTGAGTTGTAATAGATTTGATTAGTAGTTCTCACTAAACTAAAAAGTGATGTGGTTGTGTCTTGTGAGTTCTCACTAAACTTAAAAGTGATTAGTAGTTGTGTTGTGTGAAGTTCTCACTTAGCTTCAAAGTGAAGAGTCGTGAAGATTGGTTCTAGCTTTGGATTAGAACTCAACATCTAGCCTTGTGTCGTTAAATGGTGAAGTAGGCAACGTCGTGAAGATTGGTTCTACCTTAAGATTAGAACTCGACATCCAGCCTTATGTCGTTAAATTGTGAAGTAGGCAACGTTGTGTAGATTGGTCCTAGCTAAAGATTAGGTCTCGACATTTAGCTTAGTGTCGGAAAATAATGTAAGCAACGATGTAAGGTTTTCTCCGCCGAGAAGGGAGCTTGTGGATATAGTGGAAATCTCGAGTAGGTGTACTCGAGGAGTGGAGTAGAAACGAGGATAGAGCCTCGTTGTCGAACCACTATAAATCTTGGTGTCTTCCCACTAGGTTGTCTCCTTCCTTACTTTTACTTATTTCATTATCATTACACTTACCTATTATCTTTGCTAATGCATTTGAATTGAACCTAATCATTATGCAACTTAGCCTTAAGTAAAAGATAGTTTTGATACAAACCAAATTGAAAGTAATTTTAATTTGGTCATCAATCGAAGGGAAACTATTCACCCCCCTTCTAGTTTCTACAATTGGTATCAGAGCGATGGTCACTAATATTTCGTTTTTAGTGTAGTTGTCTTCTCAGCTCGATTCGAATTGATATAACGTTTTCTAGGAAAGACTTAATTGTTTTTGGTTAACAAAAGATTATTTGGTATTTAAGCTACTTGACAAACAAAACACTTAAAAAGGTAAAAATAGCTATATACGTAACCATACTACGCTAAAACACATTGCACGTAAAGCATTTAAATGCACAAAATGTAAAAAATGTAAAATGCAAATCTTATACTACAAATGAAAAATACAAATTTTATAAAACTACAAATTTAATTCTACTAATGAAAATTAAAATGCTAAAGTCTAATTAGCCCAAATAAAATGTAAGCCCAATTAATCTAAACTAGAAACCCAACTGAAGTTACAGACTTAACTAACATGACTAACATTGGGACTAATCTAACTGTAACTAACAGAATGGACTGTGACTGATATGGAAACATTCAAAATGAAGGGCTAAAGTCGAACATTTATCAAATTTGTAAAGAAGATAGAATACAAACTATAAGTCAACGTTTAGTCAATTAAATCTTTTCCTATTCTATTTTCACAAAACGGCTAAACAAAGATTTCCTACAATGGACCACTTTCCAATATGATTATCCTATTTATCAAGATCAAAAACCAGAGCTAACTATAAAAGCTACAAGTTTATACTAATATCATGACTTAAAGATGAAAATAACTGCTTATCTATTAATCCAGAAAACAGTTGAATACAAGACAGCTCAAATTTATCAACTCGTGAACACAAATCAATTTAACAATCTAAGAACTCGGTTGATCCAAACACCACTATATCTGCTAAGAAAGAAATATAACCACAGCTAACTACTATGATCAATACGCACAGAATGTTAGTAAACAAGTAACTAACTAAGATGAAAAGATCAAGCAATGTGTACTAATACCAAACATCCTATAACAGACTATTGTATAAGATCTAAAATGCGCAAGTAACAAATCACAAATATTAACTACTCAGAGCATTCTTAGACTAGAATATGCAAAAAATTAACAAGAGCTTAACCATGACATCCAGGCCAAGTCCGTTGTGGGAGAAGCGGAGCGCTGAGCTCGCTTTTGCTATCTACTACTGCTGAAAACAAAGTTACGCCTATAAACTGAAATCGGAACTCATCCTGCTATCATCATACAGTACATCCAAAACCTGCAAATCTGATATAAAGCAAAGAAAAACTAGACAATATCTTTCGATCCCTAAACCTGCATAAACTTGAACAGAAATGTATCCTTTTGCAAAACTGACTACTGAATGAAATCAAGTATCCGACTTACTCAAACCTGCATAAACGTCATAAGACACAACCAAACATCTGAAATCAAGTATCTGAATTAATTCTAACAATGAAACTAGAGTAAAAATCTGAACGAACTGAAATCGATCAACAAGCTTAATCAACAGCTCTAAAGAAATAAGAACTTGAACACTTAAACTTCATCAATGGCCATACTATCCTGAGTCTAAAGAGTAAGACTGATCCGAAACAAATGAGTACTCGAAACGAATAACTCGGAATAAGCAACTCGATTCTCAAGTACTTTAACAAACTTCTAAAACTACGTGAACAGTAACAGTAATCGACACAACAGGTTTCACTTCTAACAGTCATTCAACATGTAAACAGTAACAATTTTTTTAACAGTAATTGATTCATTCAGTTGCTTTTTACAGATTTAAAAGTGAAATCTTATGAACAAACTGAATCAAAAAGTAGATGATTAACTCAAAACTGTGTACAGTAACTGACCATATGAACATTAACAGATTCTCTATAGCTTTTTAACACTAAACAAGAAAAGATAAGAGAAAGAAGAAAATATGAAGCTTTTAAAGAATTCATTAATGGAGGAAAAACATACAATCTGTTATAACAGAAAACTAATCAGTTACAAAAGTTTAACAAGAAGGATGAAAGAAAATTAAAACTCCTAACTAACTCTAACCTATCTATGTGTAATCTACTCCTAAGCTAACCCTCGAAACTGAAGCCCTTCTCTTCTATTTATAGCCGCCGTGTGGTGGTGGAGTGACGTGGTTAATCCAATGATTGGATGCCACGTGGAAAATACGAGGTTTAATCGGGGGTTTCTTCATCTTCAACTTTTGATCTAATTCATTTATACCATCTTGTAGAGGATAACGAGAGGAATCTTTTTGTAGTTGAAAGCTTCGACTGAATCTTCTTGGATCGTTTGTTATATGAGTTTGCAGGTTTGGAGATGAAAAAGATATAACCGTCTTTCTCTCTCTTCTTTGGGAACGAAGGAGAAGACGTGTGTGACTGGTTTGTGTCTTTGACCGGTTTTGGTCAAATGACCAAAGTATATAGTAAATTTTACTTTCCATCTTTTCCTTTTGGGTCCCTTGTCTTTCACTTCTTTCCAAATGTATTTAAAAACTTTCAAGTAATTTCTTCTCATCCTTAGTCTTTGTGAAAAGTTGCAAGTTCAGCCCTCCATCTTTGGAAATTTGGCAAATAAGGTCCTTGGAGCATCTTTCGTCCTTTTCTTCGTCTTTTGACCAAATAAGTCCTTGAAAGCTCGTGTTTGTCTCAAATGTACCTATATTACCTGAAAATACACAAACACAAAATACACACGTAATTCTGATAATTTACAGTTAAAATAATGTATTTGACTGTGTTTTGAGTGGGATTTGGATCATTATTGATGAGTGTTTTCACACTTATCAACTCCCCTCCACTTGACCATTGCCATGCCCTCATGCAATGCAGCATTTTAAAGCTCTAAAATACACTTTTCTCATATTTAACCAACCTTGGCCATTTTATGATTTAGTAAACTAAACTATACTACATGATGAATGGTTTTGAATATTTACAATGCAATGCAAAGAAAACAATTCTATTTATATATTTTTTTGAATTTATAAATGGTTTTGATGGAAATAACTCATAAAGAAATCAATGACTTAGATTAGGGCTTGGGTACCATGGACATTCATCACCCTCAAGTTTCACTTTCCCCATACCAAGCTTAAAAATGGGATCATTGCATTCACAAGTAAAAAGTGCATCAACTTATTCATGACAATTAAATGTGGAACCGGTTATTATTTGAGCAAATTGCTTGTGGGCAAATTTGTCATTTATTCAAGTGTGAAATATAAGAAGTGTAAAATCCAAAAATAAGGAAGCACGGTTTTAATCCTAAGTAATCCTCTCATCCATTACTTGAAAAACCGCTCACAATTAATATAAGTCCGTTTCAAGAGTAATAAGTCATTCGCCTTATGTGTAAAATCCTCATGTCATGCTTTCATAAGTAGCTACACACTCGCTAAGGAAAGGAAAATAAAACTCACGCAATAATTTACATCCGCCATCTTTTTGAGACTTTGGATCTTCAACCCCGCAACCCGTCAAGGCAATATTGGATTGGAGCAATCTATTGAATCCCCGCAACCCGTCAAGGTAATATTGGAACTCAATAGTCACTATAATTAACACCACACTGCCCCTCTTGGGAGTCTTGCATTATTTTTTTCTTTTTCTTTCTTTTTCTTTTTTTTTCTAGCCACTCATTTTTTTTCATAAGCCGCTCTTATTTTTCTTTATCCCTCACAAAGAAATTTGAAAAGAAGAAAAGGAAAAACACCCGCTAAGTATGGAGCATGACATAAGTCTAGTACACATAAAACGTGCTAACTTAGAATCTTAAGACGTACTCATATCAACCATAAATGATTAGCCAAAAATGCATAAGAGATTACAAACCAATTAAAACCGTACTTGATTATTTATTAACAATTATATACATGCGAAGAAATTAGAGGCAAAGAAGAGAAGGGTTTAGCCACAAGTAATTGCCATGAAGTCTATCTAGCCCTTTTACACTTGCTTCAACTCTATCATTTCCCATTCTCCACAAATTTAAAATCTCAAATAATGAAATTGGTGGATGCTTAGCCTAATAGACCAATGAAGGACTACATGGTTAAGGATACTAGCTAGAGAGTGCTAAAATAAGCAAACTCGGGTTGAGTCAAAATATCCATGGCGGGCCTAATATGTCAAAGAAATCTAAATTTGTTAAAACCATGTTTTATTATATTTTTTCCTTTTTATATATTTTTGATGAAAAATAAAAGAAGAAATATATACAATGCAAATGTGATATGCAAATGAAAAATGAATGATGCAAAAATCATGAATGCATATTTTTGGTGGCCAAAGTAGATTAAAAATTTGAAAAATGATCGAAAAATTAATTTTCCCAATTATCATGAAGTTAAGGCAATGGTCTAGGTAAGGTCACTTCGATAGAAGTCTCCCCTACACTTAAGATAAACATTGTCCTCAATGTTTAAGAGCATGGAGTAAACTCCCCTACACTTATGACATTGATAACTTTGCTTAACCCAAGTTAAGGAAGAGACAACTAAAGGGTATTCATTTTAAGCACAAGTGTTTAATATCACGATAGCAAAAACTAATCAAAGTGAACCAGATACACGGGCCTCCTCCATAAGCTCCAAGCATGAAATGTGAGAGAGCAACCCTTGAAACAAACACCAAAAGACGAAGAAAGGCCACCCCTCCACTTCAACTCTACTATAACATCCTTTTAATTAAACCTAACCTATTGAAAATCTACTCTACGTTTTCTAACCTAGTTATTCAATGCTTGAGTTTTTTTTAACCCTAAGTCGCTAGCTCGACTCGGCCCCGAATTAAGTTGTCCTTGGGGAAACCATCATGGAGAATAAAGAATATCCACTTTGAAGCACGTCTCACATGATACACTCAAACTTAGCACGTTGCCATTTACTATAAGATTTACCAAATCTGCCTCGATAAATAGAACGGTCCAACGTGTCTCAAGTTTGTCCAACATACGAAAGCTCTCATATATGAAGCACTCTAGGATCAAATACATAATTTCCATCTCGACATTCGAACAACTCCAAAATAGGTAACATCACCAAAGTAAGCTCATACAAGAAGTCCATATCAATCGAAGGCACACTCTTAAGTGAAGTAGATGAAAACCAAGGTGTCTCAAATTTACGTATCCCAGGATCAAAAACCTTTCCCTTCATGGGAAAATAAGAAGATGAACTCGTATCAACCATATAAGATTCCCCCTTAGATATCAAAGCATCATGAGACAATGAAGGTGTAGGTATCAAAACATTCATAACAAGTATATCCATATTAGGCTCATCATCATCAAAAGGTGGGTAATCTTCCATAAAAGGCATAGAAAAAGAAGGATCAAGATGAATAGTGTCTTGTGAAGGAGGTGTAATCTCTATGTTCCCAAAAAGCAAATTCTCACTAAGATGAATCTCCTCTTCCCAATTAGAATCACTATCATCAACCTCAATATCAATATTAGCAAGATAAGCCTCTATGATGTCATCAATATCCATATGAGAATCCATATCAAAGGTTTTGGGTTCTAAAGGTACCATAGGTGAAAAAGGATCAATATCTAAGAGTATAGGATCTTCATCAATAACCAACTTCAAGGGTGGGAGGGTGGGAATAGAAGGCTCAAAAGAAGGTATATTGAGAGAGTCACTCAAAGGGATGATATCATCATGAAAGTCAATAGGTGCAACCTCAAAAACCGGTGAAGAAATGTCAATGAAAGGTTCTTCTTCTATGGACTCATCATTATGGTTTTCATTCAAAGCTTCAATCGAAGAGATAAGATTATAGACGTTTGATAAAACCTCTCGAATATGAACATCTTACACTTCTTCTATATGATCAACATCATCATCCAAATTAGGAAGGTCATCTTGACATGAAAAGTCCTCGGATAATATATCATAAGACGCCTCACTAGAATCACAATCATCATCCTCTACTCGTGGCAAATCTTGCATAAACTCTTCCCCAATCTCATTATCCCTTTCTTTGAACAATTCATCAAGATCGAAATCACCAAAATCACTAGTAGTAGCATGAAAGTCAACATGTGATGAAATCTCAATGTGATCAGGAGGAGAAGAGGTATCAATACAAAGCTCATCACATGGTTCAATGGAAATACCTTCAAACTCTCTTTGGATTGGGATAAGGTTCTCAACACTAGAAGCGGTTAATTCATCCAAATCGGTGTTTGTATTAGTGCTAAGAGGCTCGTCCCCCATGGTTAAAGAGTCGGTGGGTTCCACGTGAGGTAAAGGTGATGAAGGTGTGTCATCATTAAGTGTCATACAAATCGGAGAATAGTCATCATCGTCATATAAGCATTGTTTAAGCAAACGAGCACGATTAGCAAAATATCGTTCTTCTTCCTCTTTTTTATCAATCTTAAAGAGGAAATCATTTAAATATTTCCTGAGGTGACAAGAACCTTTTTTCAACGATTCACGACACATTGCACCGATCTCCTTGTCATAAATTTGCCAAGTCATAATTTCCACTTCCTCAAAAAACTTAAGTTGTTCCTCTAACAACGGGCAAACGTTTTTCATTTCCTCAATGCTTATGTCTTTCTTACTATCAATCGCCTTAGAAATTTCATCGTTCGACTTGTTTATTGTCTCGAGTAAAGAAAGCGACGCATTGCAAATATGAGGGGCATAAGAAGGCGGATCCCTCAGTCTACAATCATAACCATAATGGGGTGCGTTCCCACAAAACTCACATGAATAAGTCGAAGAATATAGTGGAGGTGGATTATAGTTTTGAAAAGAGTCATGATTATGAAAGTTCTCATGATTGTAACCTTGAAAATTTCCTTCATTTTGAAAACCCTCATAATGTGAAAATCCTTGATTTTGGTATGGCACATTAAAGGTTTGATCATGAAATGATGGTGGAGGTTGTGATGAAAAACCGGAATATCCCATATAGTCATTACAAGTGTAGTCCATTTGAGTGTTAGGTTGAAAATTAGGGTTCTCGGTTCCATTGTAAGCATATCCCTCCCCATAATAACCATTATTTTGATCACATAAATACGTATCGTGTGGACCTCCACAAGTCGAACAAGGCGAATAATTAGCGTTGGCGGATCGTTGTTGCAAGATCTCCAACATGGAACGAGTATCCATGTGTAACAAGGTGGCCGAATGTATATACAAGTAAAATGACGTTTAAAAGCTTCCTCGGGGAAGGAAGTAAGACACCAAAGGTGGTATGTTTACACGTGTGCGAGTACACGTGTAAGTAAACACGAGGAATGAGGGAGTAGCCCTCGGTCGACTTTTGAAGAGAAAAGGATTATCCTCTTCGAGGTTCGATATGAAATATCCACAAGAAAGTATATATATAATTACTACTTGGGTGCAAGACCTCCAATTAAGCCTTCCTTCTTAAAATACGCACTAGTGAACGGGGGGTTAGGTGGCGCGAAGCACTTAAGTACCTATTGACCCTTAGATGGCATTTTATAGCACATCGCCTTTCTATTCACTTTGTAGTTTGTATTCTTCTAATTATTGCCAATTGGAAGTATTTATCTATTCTTGCTTAATTAAATTTTATCGATACGCGTGTCAAGGACCGGAACGCCCCTCAACACGGTGTATTGCCTCGGCAATACTTATGGAAATAGGTAACTTGGTTGTTCTTATACGTATACTTATTTACATATAATAATATATAGAAAATATTTTTGTATTTATTTGATTTTTTTTAAGAAAAATACTATATGTACGTAAAAACGATGAAAACGATATAATATATATTTTTTTTGTTGTAATCTTTTAGGAAAAAGATTACTTTTTGGATTTTTTTATTTTTTTGGTTCAATTCTTTAGGAAAAAAATTGATTTTGTGTTATTTTTTTTTATTTTTTTGTATTTTTATCTTTTTGATTTTTTTTTGTTTTTGATTATAACACGTAAAAATAACGTTCACAAGGTGAACGGATCCCAAAATCCAATCGTCTCACTCGAAATCGTTAATCTTCACGAAAAGAACCGGCAGCGGCGCCATTTAATATTTCGTTTTTAGTGTAGTTGTCTTCTCAGCTCGATTCGAATTGATATAACGTTTTCTAGGAAAGACTTAATTGTTTTTGGTTAACAAAAGATTATTTGGTATTTAAGCTACTTGACAAACAAAACACTTAAAAAGGTAAAAATAGCTATATACGTAACCATACTACGCTAAAACACATTGCACGTAAAGCATTTAAATGCACAAAATGTAAAAAATGTAAAATGCAAATCTTATACTACAAATGAAAAATACAAATTTTATAAAACTACAAATTTAATTCTACTAATGAAAATTAAAATGCTAAAGTCTAATTAGCCCAAATAAAATGTAAGCCCAATTAATCTAAACTAGAAACCCAACTGAAGTTACAGACTTAACTAACAGGACTAACATTGGGACTAATCTAACTGTAACTAACAGAATGGACTGTGACTGATATGGAAACATTCAAAATGAAGGGCTAAAGTCGAACATTTATCAAATTTGTAAAGAAGATAGAATACAGACTATAAGTCAACGTTTAGTCAATTAAATCTTTTCCTATTCTATTTTCACAAAACGGCTAAACAAAGATTTCCTACAATGGACCACTTTCCAATCTGATTATCCTATTTATCAAGATCAAAAACCAGAGCTAACTATAAAAGCTACAAGTTTATACTAATATCATGACTTAAAGATGAAAATAACTGCTTATCTATTAATCCAGAAAACAGTTGAATTCAAGACAACTCAAATTTATCAACTCGTGAACACAAATCAATTTAACAATCTAAGAACTTGGTTGATCCAAACACCACTATATCTGCTAAGAAAGAAATATAACCACAGCTAACTACTATGATCAATACGCACAGAATGTTAGTAAACAAGTAACTAACTAAGATGAAAAGATCAAGCAATGTGTACTAATACCAAACATCCTATAACAGACTATTGTATAAGATCTAAAATGCGCAAGTAACAAATCACAAATATTAACTACTCAGAGCATTCTTAGACTAGAATATGCAGAAAATTAACAAGAGCTTAACCATGACATCCAGGCCAAGTCCGTTGTGGGAGAAGCGGAGCGCTGAGCTCGCTTTTGCTATCTACTACTGCTGAAAACAAAGTTACGCCTATAAAATGAAATCGAAACTCATCCTGCTATCATCATACAGTACATCCAAAACCTGCAAATCTGATATAAAGCAAAGAAAAACTAGACAATATCTTTCGATCCCTAAACCTGCATAAACTTGAACAGAAATGTATCCTTTTGCAAAACTGACTACTGAATGAAATCAAGTATCCGACTTACTCAAACCTGCATAAACGTCATAAGACACAACCAAACATCTGAAATCAAGTATCTGACTTAATTCTAACAATGAAACTAGAGTAAAAATCTGAACGAACTGAAATCGATCAACAAGCTTAATCAACAGCTCTAAAGAAATAAGAACTTGAACACTTAAACTTCATCAATGGCCATACTATCCTGAGTCTAAAGAGTAAGACTGATCCGAAACAAATGAGTACTCGAAACGAAGAACTCGGAATAAGCAACTCGATTCTCAAGTACTTTAACAAACTTCTAAAACTACGTGAACAGTAACAGTAATCGACACAACAGGTTTCACTTCTAACAGTCATTCAACATGTAAACAGTAACAATTTTTTTAATAGTAATTGATTCATTCAGTTGCTTTTTACAGATTTAAAAGTGAAATCTTATGAACAAACTGAATCAAAAAGTAGATGATTAACTCAAAACTGTGTACAGTAACTGACCATATGAACATTAACAGATTCTCTATAGCTTTTTAACACTAAACAAGAAAAGATAAGAGAAAGAAGAAAATATGAAGCTTTTAAAGAATTCATTAATGGAGGAAAAACATACAATCTGTTATAACAGAAAACTAATCAGTTACAAAAGTTTAACAAGAAGGATGAAAGAAAATTAAAACTCCTAACTAACTCTAACCTATCTATGTGTAATCTACTCCTAAGCTAACCCTCGAAACTGAAGCCCTTCTCTTCTATTTATAGCCGCCGTGTGGTGGTGGAGTGACGTGGTTAATCCAATGATTGGATGCCACGTGGAAAATACGAGGTTTAATCGGGGGTTTCTTCATCTTCAACTTTTGATCTAATTCATTTATACCATCTTGTAGAGGATAACGAGAGGAATCTTTTTGTAGTTGAAAGCTTCGACTGAATCTTCTTGGATCGTTTGTTATATGAGTTTGCAGGTTTGGAGATGAAAAAGATATAACCGTCTTTCTCTCTCTTCTTTGGGAACGAAGGAGAAGACGTGTGTGACTGGTTTGTGTCTTTGACCGGTTTTGGTCAAATGACCAAAGTATATAGTAAATTTTACTTTCCATCTTTTCCTTTTGGGTCCCTTGTCTTTCACTTCTTTCCAAATGTATTTAAAAACTTTCAAGTAATTTCTTCTCATCCTTAGTCTTTGTGAAAAGTTGCAAGTTCAGCCCTCCATCTTTGGAAATTTGGCAAATAAGGTCCTTGGAGCATCTTTCGTCCTTTTCTTCGTCTTTTGACCAAATAAGTCCTTGAAAGCTCGTGTTTGTCTCAAATGTACCTATATTACCTAAAAATACACAAACACAAAATACACACGTAATTCTGATAATTTACAGTTAAAATAATGTATTTGACTGTGTTTTGAGTGGTATTTGGATCATTATTGATGAGTGTTTTCACACTTATCAGTCACTCAAGATCTTTGAAGTATATTGTATTTTGAAACTTGGATCGATCCATTGTCTCCTCAAATTAGAAGGTCAAGTTGTACTAAAGTTTCTCTTTGGTCAAAACTATTTTGTTCTTGAAAAATAGGTCCTTTAATTGATAATATTGCATCCCACTTAAGATTAGTAGCCTTTATGCATTTTAGATATACTCTTGAAATATATCTACTAGTTTGCATCTTGCTTTGTGTAGGTACTCATGAAGATCAATCACTTAATTGGTTGTGCATTGAGTTACTTGCACTTGTAGAAGACTCATCTTCATTGATCTTTAACATCTTTGAATGATGATACCAAGATGATTGAGAATGATACTAGTCCTTGAAGACTTAGTACTCATCATAGTCATTGTTGGGCATAGCATTTATTCCTTGATGGATTTCTCTTTGTGGCCAAGGTACGCTTTCGTTCTTCCACACGCCCTTTGATCATTCTTTTGATCATTACTTGACTATGTGCTTGTTCTTGGCATCCTTGCCTTGACATTTATTTGTAGTTTGTGATTCTTTCCTTTTATCCTCTCAAACCTTCATTGCTTAGATACTTTCTCACTATGGTGATGAAGAGTGAGTTAGTAGTAGCTTAAAGTATCAAGCATGATTTCCATGGTTTGCACCCATACGGTTAGTAGGCCCTTTGTGGGAGAGAAAGTGAATTAATACCTTGCTCATATTTTGGTTTAAACTAAGACTATTATTGAAAGTGATCTTAGTCTATACTTGAATAATTGCTTTGTGTTTATTCATTACCAAAGCCGTTTAACGTTTCGCCAGAAAGGCACGTCTTAAACCACTATATATGACACAAACTCTTCGTTACCACTATTTGAAGATTGTCATTAATCCCTTGAGCATTGATCCTAGTCTTGATTCACTTCCTTTGACTTCTCTCCACTTTGCCGTTTTGCTACGAGTAGTCGTTTGTCCGTTTCGGTTCTTTTCGATCTTGATTCAACTCGTAATCCTTCATTAAAACATATTGCTTAGTGTTATGATGATCCAATGATATTCTAAAAGGCTCATGATATAATTTTAAGTATTTTAGAAAAACTTAGTTTTTAAAATTTGGCGTTTTTCATTGATAAAAACCAGCCTCTGTAGGCGGTTCTTTATCTAGGCGGCTCAAACCCGCGGTTCCTTATCGATAAGGTACCGCGGGCAGTAACGTTTGTCAGAGCGCCAGTTTGATTACTTTATTCTTTTTCAAACCACTATCTCTCTCTCCCAAAAACACACAACCGACGGGTTTCTTGTTTTCCACCATTGTTGAAGCTTCTAAAACCTTCAATCACTCAAATTAATTGATTCCAAGTTGTGGGTTTCACTCATCCTTCATCTAACATCAATTAATTGTAAGTATTTTCTTTCAATTTCATCTATTTTGTTCTAGGGTTCATCCTTTCATGATTGGGGATTTTTAAAATTGAAATTGAATTAAAACCTTAATAGGAATGTGGGTTGACATGGTTATTTTACTATGATTCATTAGGTTCACATTTATTAAGATTTCACTAAAACCCACTTGTAGAACAAATCCGAATTTTGATTAATTATTTTGATTAAAAGATAGATTTGAGATGAACCCATGAACAAGTAGGTAATGACATTGTTAATGCTTACCTAAAAACTTTGTTTTGAAAAACCAATGTTCTAGTCCATTGTTGATCCAACATAGTTCATATGTTCTTGGTAAATAATGGAATAGCTACATTGTGAACATGAGAATGATATGGATTCAATCCTTTGTTTGTCAAGAAATTGATATAACACATTCTTGTATTTTTTATTTTTGATTTTAATTTTCATATGAGTGATTGGAAAAATATTGTCTTATGTTTATTTAGGTACTAATCATGCCTTCTCAATATAAAAAAGATCATCAATACAGTAGACAATACATGCCAAACCTTTCCCAAACCTATGCTTCCCCCCAACTTCAAAACTCTTTTCCATCCCTTTCCACTCGAAATTTCCATGAGGGTAGGGTTGTAGATACAAGAATAACGGGGTATAGATATATCAACTCTATGTTTGAGCATATTGGATTTGATTGCTTGCTCTTTATAGACGAAGAAATTTATCCCTTGTTTCTTCTTGAATTCTTTAGCACTTACTCCATGCTTGAAATCAATGGCCAAATCTTTATTCGTTTCGTCTTGAATGATCAAATCATTCAATATTCCCTCGATGATTTTGGTGATATTCTTGGTGTGCCATATAGAGGCACTTGTCGTTTTACGGACAAATGGAGACTTGATGCTCTTGTGGAGTCCAACGATAAACCTTTAAATGACATCACCTAAGTTGATCTAAATTTCATCTTTGATATCATCTCGAAAGAGCGTGATGGAAACGTTGTGAGAAGTCTTCATACTAATGTGCGAAATGTGAATCGCTATGAAGTGCTCTCAAGCGACCTTAAGGATTTCATGGTCCAATGGGCTAACATCCTTAGGGAGAATGTGTTTTGTCTTGGTGGAAACCGAGATCATATCCCGGCTTGTATGGTGCATATGTTGTTTTGCATCTTTACATCAACCGAGTACAATTTAGCATTCTACATCGCTCGACGTATAAACTATTCTCTTTCCAAACCCAAAACAAACCTTCCCTATGCTATGCTTCTTACTCGCCTTTTTAGAAGGGTTGGTGAAGATTTTCCTCATCTCGATCTTTCTCGCTTTCACCCGGTTTAACGGGTTATGTTACCTATTCAAGAGGTATATGAACGAAAGCCTAGAAGTGACCGAGGTTCACGAAAATCCGATCATCAAGAGCCGGATTATGAGGACACCGATATGCCAACAAGTGATGGTGATGGCATCGGTACTAGTTCTCATTTCAACTCTTCGAGTAATTCCCATCCATCCTCAAATCAATTCGAGGATGATTTCGAAGACTTAGCTCCTCCTCCTCATCATTCTAGTGATATACCGGAAGATCTCAATATGGAGCATCTTTACCGTGAGAATCTTAGAACTCGAGGTGAATTGCACGAACACCGGATTGAATCAAGAAAGAAATTCAAGTATTTGGGAAAAATGGTCAAGGGATTAGGGAAGAAACGGAGGTGAAGACTTTGAATTATGTCAAATTTTACTTGTCTTGTGATGCTTTAAACATTTGCTTATTATTACTTTGGTTTGGTTGTGTATTAACTTATGCTAAATGTTTGGATTGTTATTTATTTTAATCCTAAAAGTTGTTTATGCCATCATGTTTGTGATTTACATAGCTTTGTGCATGCCTCATGATAGTTAGCTTATTAGATTATGATCTGTAGTTAACTTTGGCTTGTGAATCCTTTGGTAAAAATCTGGGTTTATCAAAATTTGGGATGTTAAATTTTTGAGAGACCTCTGGTCGCGGTTCCATATCAACCCGCAGCTCCTTATCGATAAGGAACCGCGGGTCCTAGATAAGGAACCGCCGACCACTGTGCACGACAGCATCTTTTGCTTTACTCTGTTTTCTTAATTCTGTGAAAACACTGCATGATTTTCTGTAATAAACTGCACATTTCCTAAACTAGGTTACCTAAATTCATTATTCACCTAAAATGATTTTAACCCATTACTAGTTTGGATCATCCCCTCACCTATTTAAACCCACCTTGTTAGTCATGTTCTTCACACATCAAAACTTCCTTCCCTAACCCTTAAACCACCCTTAAACAACCATGGTTTATACCAAAACCTAAAACACTTCCAAGACCTCCACCCCAAGGAAAACACTCAAAATAAGGATTAAGGTAGCCAAGCCTAACTCCTCACCCTTCCACACACCTAAAAATGAGATTGCTCCTATCCTCATTTCTTCATCACCTTCACCACCCCTTGCACCATGCAAGACATCATCCACCCATGGTACTAACCACTCCATTGGTTCTACCTCCTCTTCATTTAACTCAAGAATGAATGAGCTTTCTTCACCCTTCACTCCAAGTGCACCCTTGGATGTGACTACACAACCCCAACCAATCCAAAGCATTCCTTTTGTGAATGACTTTGATGACACCTTGGTGACTTCACCATTTACCCCTCCTAACTCACCCATTTCACCAACCTTGGAGAACATACCTCCACACTCACCCATTTCCCCTTTAGGGAACATGTCTCCACTCTCACCCACATCACCCTTGGAGAACATGCCTCCTCCACCTCCACCCAACTCAAACATTCCAATTTTGGGTGTTCCACTTTCCCTCCTTTTGGGTGATCCATACTATGGGTTTCAACAAACACATGGTCCTAATTGTCTATGTTGTCTTTACAACCACTACATCATCCATTACCTTAGGATGGATTTGTTTGGACTACATAGGAGGTTGCAAGAGTTCTTGCTTGCCTTGTTCTCCATGCCTCCTCCTAGGAGATTAATGATGAAGTTTTCTAAATAAATAGTTTTCAACAAAACCAAGCCAAAGAAGACTACTCATCTAGATTTAATGTTAAGCTAGCTATGTATTAGTTAGTTTTATTTGTCATTGTACTTGCTTCCTTCATGAATGTTTCATGATGTTGATCTATGGATTTAGCCTTATGTGTTTCTATCCTTATGTGCACATTAATCAACTTTAATTTGAAATTAAAATTGAACCTAAATCTATCACAACCTCTAAAAACTTGACTAAAATTGGTTCAAAATGATATTCAAATATTTTGTCACACTTTGTCAAGACATTCTTTGTGAATGTGTTGCTTTATGCAACCCTAGCATAAATTGGTGCTAATAGAGGTAAAATTCTAAGATTTGCAACTTTTTGAAAAAGTCTTAATTTTTCCCAAAATCCTGGAAAAACATGGTTTCAAGTCCACTGGACGCGGATCCTTAAAGTCCCGCGGTTCCCTAGCGATATGGAACCGCCGGTCCCTATAAGGTACCGCGGACAGTAAATGACTTTTGACGATTTTTTTGGTCAAAACTTTTAAAACCCTATACCCTATCAAGAATCCTTGTTTACTCAAATTGACTAAACATTCCTTGACACTTCACATTTTGTGTTCAAATTCTTACCTTGATTACATTTTACTTATACCCCAACCTTGAGATTTCATTCTCACACCTTCCCAACCTTGAGAATTCATTCTCACACAACCTTGAGATTTCATTCTCACACAACCTTGAGATTTCATTCTCACACTCTCACAATGCCTAACTTCTCCATTCCTAACCTTGACATTTATTTGTCACAACCCCACTCACCCAAAGCTTCCTCATCCAAGCTTTCAAAGAAACCGAAAATCTCGGTTCGACCTATTTTGGTTAAGAAGAATGAACCATCTTCCTCCAAACCACCCAAAAACCCTACCTTCTCTCCAATCAAGTATTGGAATGAGACTTATACTATTAACCCCATCACCGGAGCAAAAGAAAATGTTCCCCTACCACCACAATCCTTCAATACCCCTCAACTCAATGACCTATCAACCTTCCCAAACCTCACAAGGCATTGTGAAAACATTCCCAAACCCATTCCCCACCACCACCAAACCCTAAGTTTGATGCCATACCCCCATCAAACGATTTTGTGTTGCATCATGGATCCTCGTGTACTTGTTGTCGATTTCAACAAATTGAACTTGCTCATGTGTATGAGAAGTTAAATTTTCTTGATTTCCTCCTCACTCGACCTCCTATTTCAAGTTTTTGTTCCGATGGACAAAACTTCAAATGATGCATCGTCGTCTTTTTAGAGTCTTTTATTTTTTTTAAGCAACCTTGGAAAATTATCACTACTAGACTAGCTTATGCTTAGTGGTTTATTTTTCATATCTTTTGCTTTAGATACTCATATTGTGTGTATGACTATCTACTTTGTTGTGTCTTTTCTATTATGTAACCTTTGTGTGTTATCTCTTTAATTCTATTTTGAGATGATTATGGTTAATTTTTACAATTGCTTATGGGTGATTCCATCAATTCTAAACTTTAAACCATTGACAAGCTTATCATCTTCATTGGATTGAAGTTTGATTTTGTCAATTACCTCTTTGGACAAACTTAGCAAAATACTTGCTTCTAATTTGAGATTTCTTCTCTCTCTCCCTCTCAAGTTACTTAGTAGGTAGTGATCATATATACATTGGTGTTTCTTTCCTTTCTACTAACCTTTGTGTAGCATGTCACCTTAGCTCATATACTTGATGCCCTAAGCAAGGGGGAGCAACCACCAAGGGGGAGCTACTAGCAAAGTTCGATGTTTTTCAAAGACTTGTGCTAACCTTTTTGCTACGACAAAGGGGGAGAAATGACAGTGATAAACTAGTTAATAATTCGATATTTTGTGTTTCTACGTAAATGAGTTTATCGTTTGTCGTAATCAAAAAGGGGGAGATTGTTAATGCAAGTAATTCCTAAAAACATTATTAGTGTTAACTAATCTTTCTTAGTTTTGATCACAACAAACTATACAACACATTTAGTATAAAACACAAAACGAATTATTTAACTAACATTATCATCAAGGTAATAATCATATCACTAACCTTTCTTAATCATACTTAGTGATCATCAAAATGATTATCCTTAAAACTCACTTTTGTTAATATGACAAAAGACTTTTTAATAAACTTTCTTTTTTAGAAAATGTTTTATTAAAATGGAAAATGAAAATTTGAAAATAGCATATTCCAAATGCTGTTAGAATATCCTTTGAAGGCTTCAAATACCTCAGATATTCCTACCCCACTAAAAGACAAAAAACGGAGCGTACTCTAGTGGCGGTACCTTAAGTAGCTACGCGGTTCCTTAGCGATATGGAACCGCCAGCCTAGATAAGGTACCGCGCACAGTAGCCGTTATATATCCGTTATAGTTTGTCTCCTTTAAATAGTGGGTAAAATCTCATTTTCCATCAAGCCTCTTGGACGTTTTTTCTCAGCCCCCTTTCTATTTTCTATAGTATAATCATTAGTAAATGATCACTTAAATTGTTAAGGATGTTTACATATGATTATCCTCTTGATCCCCTCCTTTACCTTGTCCAATGAGAAGATCACTCACTCACTAGTGTTGTGATGAAGATGAATCTATGAGCTAGTCATATTCATCATGATACCCTTTTTGTTTTAGGTCAATCCATTGTATTTATGAATACTTGGACTAGTTGTGTTCATCCAAGTTATTTGTGCATACTTGGATTTGTTGTGTACATCCATTGCATATGTGTTTGCTTGGATTTGTGTTGTGTAAATCCAAGCTACATGTGTGTACTTGGATAAGTCTAGTTGAGTTGTAATAGATTTGATTAGTAGTTCTCACTAAACTAAAAAGTGATGTGGTTGTGTTTTGTGAGTTCTCACTAAACTAAGTGATTAGTAGTTGTGTTGTGTGAAGTTCTCACTTAGCTTCAAAGTGAAGAGTCGTGAAGATTGGTTCTAGCTTTGGATTAGAACTCGACATCTAGCCTTGTGTCGTTAAATGGTGAAGTAGGCAACGTCGTGAAGATTGGTTCTACCTTAAGATTAGAACTCGACATCTAGCCTTGTGTCGTTAAATTGTGAAGTAGGCAACGTTGTGTAGATTGGTCCTAGCTAAAGATTAGGTCTCGACATTTAGCTTAGTGTCGGAAAATAATGTAAGCAACGATGTAAGGTTTTCTCCGCTGAGAAGGGAGCTTGTGGATATAGTGGAAATCTCGAGTAGGTGTACTCGAGGAGTGGAGTAGAAACGAGGATAGAGCCTCGTTGTCGAACCACTATAAATCTTGGTGTCTTCCCACTAGGTTGTCTCTTTCCTTACTCTTTACTTATTTCATTATCATTACACTTACCTATTATCTTTGCTAGTGCATTTGAATTGAACCTAATCATTATGCAACTTAGCCTCAAGTAAAAGATAGTTTTGATACAAACCAAATTGAAAGTAATTTTAATTTGGTCATTAATCGAAGAGAAACTATTCAACCCCCCCTTCTAGTTTCTACAAATTCCATAATATCGGATATGTTGCTGCATAAAAAAATTGTGAAGAAAGTTTTCTTAATTTTAAGTTTTTTTACGTTTTTTTAATGCACAAAAAACGAAATTTGATGCACAAAAAGGTGAAATTTGGTGTACGTTGTTGGGCATAAAAATGAGTTCTTGATGCACAAAAAACGTAAAAAGCCTAAAAATTATCGTTTTTGTGTATCAAAATTTCGTTTTTTTGCATTAAAAAACGTAAAAATCTTCGAATTAAAAAAACTTTTTTCACAACACTTTTTTGCACCAATATACCCGATCTACTGGAATTTTTTTACTTTTTAAAAAACTTTTTAATTTTATTTGATCTCTCCCATATATATATATATATATATATATATATATATATATATATATATATATATATATATATATATATATATATATATATATATATATATACTAGTGACAAAGCCCGCCCGATGGGCGGGCATGTCTTGTAAATATAGTTTACATGTTTTTATTTTGCTAAATATTAGTGTAAAAAATTATATATTGTATAAAGATCTTTAAAATATAATAGCGATGTTTGTCAAATTGTTTGTTTTGTTATAGTGCTAAATAAATTTTATGGGTTTTAAAGTAATCGCATAAAATTTGCATCAAGTTTATTGAATATTGTAGATGACAAAATATCAAATTACTTATACATTAAATAATAAAAGAAAATAAAATTATCATTTTTATGTGTTAATAAAATTTTGTTCTTGTAGTGTGAACTCTTATATTTAATTTTTTTTACATACCTTAACAAACTTCTAGGTATTCAAGTAATAAAATACGTAATGTTTTGAAAGCATGTAAAATATTTATATAGTGAGTAAAGAATAAATTTTTTTAATGATAACCTGATAGAAAAATGAAACTTAATAAATTATCCACGATTACAAAGTATATGCTTTTAGTTTAAATGTGAAATAAAAATTCATGTTAAAATAAAATTTTATACACAACTTTGATCGTTGACGTTATATATTTATCGATGTTTATCACAACATATAATTGCAATGCCCTTCCATATTTTTTATTTAATATTTTCACAAGATATGCATCAAGTACATCACTACATAGGAGTCAAGTACTTATTTGAACGAATGATTTTAAAGTTTACTACAATTCCTCTTTCGTTACTAAACAATACAGTATATCATATATATATATTATAAAACAATAAATAGTTTACCTCCTTTTTAAGAAAAATGATTTTTTAATATTTATATATATATATATTTTTTAAAAGCTAAATATTATCTAGTTATAAATTCAAGCACTAATCAACCTAATCGAGTAATCGAGTCACTGAATCGATCACCAAATTAATCCAGTCAAGTCATTGGATGATAGGTTTGACCAACATGTCAACGCGGTCGAGTCACATGTTCACCGATTTGACCACCGGGTCAACAGTCGAGTCAACGATTTCGACTACCGGGTCAACCTGGTTGAGTTGTCGAGTCACGGGTTTGTCCATCGAGTCAACTCAAGTCACCGGTTCACTGATTTGACCACGACTTCAACTCAGTCGAGTCATTACATTATTGTTCGACCATCAAGTCAATTAACATATCGTTAATTATTTTTCGTTAAACAATCTCTGCAGTTATACACAAGTACTATTATAAAACACACAAAAAACAACTAATATAGAAATTGATATTTGCCTTTTTACATTCGGGAGTGGCCACGGAGGTTCATCTGCGATGACTTCAGGATATCCAAAAAGGTTAGTCGCTCTTAGATTAGCCGACTCACAATGTCGAGTCGAAAATCCAAGTATACCCAAAAAAGATATTAGCCTTTCTGTAGTTAAATTGCTTTTAAGTGTATCCATAATAGACATTAGCCTTTCTATAGAAATTTTTTTTTGAACAACCAAATTTCTTACTATAGCTAAATTTCTTACTAAGGGTATTCGTAACTTACATACGGATAATTCGTTTTTACCTTTTGAAGCTATTTCTATATGTTCAATACAAAAATAGCTACCACTGTTTAAACTTGTTCTAAAAATTATTTTAGCTAGATTGGACCTATAACTCATAACCAACCTCGCTTTGTTTTAGATTACTAATACTAATAGTCACATTTGACAGTTCTTAGTAATCATAATAAAAGTAGAAAATAATGGAAGGACATAGGAAAAAATATGTTATGGTTGCAGCAAGTTATATAGGGCTTGCAGCAAGTTATGTGGGGCTACAAAGATAATAGAGGAAGAACTATAATTGTCACGCCTTAATCGGTTTGTTTCGGTCTGCTTTACCAAGTCTGGTTTGTTTCCTCATTTGAGGTACATTCACATTTGTTGTCGCTGCTAACTTACCATCTGTTGGTTGCCTTTCCAAAACCTTCTTCAAGGTTCACCTGTCGTAGCAAAAAGGAAAACAGTATGAAATGAACTTGAGTATTGAAAAAAGTAAACTTGGGGGTTAACCCACTTTGACTAAAAATGTGGGCACGTTTAAATGTATAACAACATTCTAATACACATACCTTTTTGAATGTGGCCAAATAAGTTGCGTCAATTTTGGTCGACAACAACTTTAACCTGAACTTTGTATGAAATATTATTATAAAAGAGCACCAAGTGCGTGTTATAGGGCGTGTTAATTGTTTGATCGTATAACATTCATGTAATAGAAAAATAAAGACACACTATCCCCGGTAACATTCATATAGCACAAAGTAAAAAAACCTACTATGTAGTTATCCAGGCAAAGAATCATTAGTGAATAACGCCCCTTGACATACAGGTGCAGTTATCCGTTCTAGCGCTGCTTGACATACACGTGTAGTTATCCAGGGTTTTTAGTGTAATGTCGCTTCCAGAATAAGCCCGCGCCTATAAGGGCTTGACATAGTGCAGTTTTAGCGCCGCCATAGCACCTAAAGACTTATAGGAGGCACCACGATTACACCGTTCACTCTAAAAGGTATATAGATTACTACACACATAAATTCATATTAGCAACCTATGGATTTTAAATATAATTTATCATTCAATGATTTCATATAAAATTTTAAATAAAATTGTCTACTCGGAAACGTTAATGTTTCGTTTAAAATATATGTGTCCATACTGTAACGGGACAAATCACAAGTGCCAGAAAAACATTGAAAATTAGCCCCGTGACAATACAGTGATAACTTATCAACCTAGCTTCCATGATGTTCACTGGGATGTCCATTATTAGTCCGAACAGTAATAAGTAGATTCACAATGAAGGCCCATCTTTGCCGCTTCTATCTGATCCAACACATAAGCTCTAAAAATTTATTACTTTTATCAGAGGTGGCCATATCAGCAGAATAGAAAATGAGTCAGTCTATCATGACATCCAAAATATACCCTGTAAGTTACTTTAGTACTTCCAGAATTAGAAAACATAGCATATACAGAGTCTTTTGATCTACAGTACATCATGACATAAATTTACATACGATTAATAATGTGGCTTTTGTACATTAAACCCCTATAACTCATTAGTTGTTTGTATGCTTAGATGTTCTTAAGCCCCTATAAGTTACATTAAAGTCTACCTTCAATGCACATAAACATATGTTAACTTGTTAAGTGCCTTACACACCAATAAACATAGACATTTTATTAGCAAAAATATTTGTACGTATACCAAATTTTGTATAAAGATCGCTGGCTTCAGAAAAAGAATAATTGGGTTGCTTGAAAACTTTAAAGTACTTTAAAGTTTTAAGAAGTATAAATGTAGGTAGCCTGATGTAGCTTTTTTACACACCTTTAGGAAAAGGAGGCAAAATAGTGGAAAGTATTAAGTGTCGGTTTAGGAAAACCAAGCACTAATGACCAATGGTGAAAGTTTGTTTCCCAAGGAGGCTAGTGTGTTGTGTAGAGAGATGATTAATTATGTGATTATATGATTATGAGAAAGAAAATAGAAATGGGATAAGAAGAGAGTGACGGTTACGAAGACGGATTACACTAAGACGAAAAGGTCGTACACGTAAAACCGTAAAAGCACCAAATTTAAAAATTTACCCTAAAAATTCCTAAAGAATTGAAATAAATCCTAAATAATGTAAATAGAGTTTACAAAAAATCAAAAATCACGCAAACCTTTTATTTAATTAAATAATGATTTTTTTAATGCTAATTAAAGACCTAAAAATCAATTTAATTAACAAAAAGCCCAAAATGAGTTTTATCACTTTGTAAACCTCTAAAATAACCTAACTTAATTTAAAACTATTTTTGAAAATTTTAAAATTAATCAAAACTATTTAAAAACAATTAAAAACTTAAAATAATTATAAAAATTAATCTAAGAACAGTAAAAATATTCTAAAAGTTGTAAAATTCCTAACTTTATGTATTTAACCTAAGAAAAATATAAAAACTTGAAAATCTAAATTTTAATTTTTATTAATAAAATAATATTAAAATAATATTAAAAATCTAAAGTTTACAAAAAATTCTAAAAACTTGCAAACTAGCTTAATTTAACCTAAATAAGTAGAAAATGAACTTGAAATTACAAAAATACCCCTAATGGGCCTCCAAATGGGCCGAAATCCAAAACAATCACCTTAATGGGACAAATTGAGCCCAATAAGAAAAAAGTTTATAAAAATGGCTCAAAAGCTCTTATCTGACTCAAAATTTGATTTTAAACACAACTTTTCAAAGGTCCAAAACCTGAAAATGTGAAATAAGCAAGCTTATACCAAACAGCTTATTCTTAATGGGCTTTTTGGCCCATTAAGCTATAAGCTGATGCCATAAGCTCAAATTAGACACACATCTTCTTTTGAGTTGCTTAAGACTTCTGTAAAAATAAATTTGAAATAAGCCAAAGGAATAAGCCTGAAAATGCAAAAAGCAATCTACAGAAAACGACAAAATAGTCATTTTTGAGTTCTAGGCTAACCCAAGAGCTGATTCAAGTTTCTAAAGCTTTTAAATGACTTAACTAAGCTTAATCAAATTTTTTTTTCAAATAAGTTGACTCAATAAGCTGGAATAAGCAAATAAGCACTCATGAAAAAGTCAAATAAGTTGGTTTTCTAGCAAAAAGTCAAAGTCAAAGTATAATAAGCTCCAGTTCAATCAAATGGATCAAATAATGAAGATCTATCACAAAAGAATAAGTTGTTGCAGGTCTAGTGATGAGATGGCATTTATACATGATCTCATCGTTCTTTTCGGGCTTTAAATGCACAAAAATGTCATAAAATACCATATATATGCTTGTGTTTGTTTACTTGTGTGTTTTAGGTATGGATATCGTGAAAAAGACAAAAGATCACAAGAAACAAGGAAAAACGGACACGAGAAACGAAGCCGTACAAAGAACCGGGCCCTAATCATGGAATTTTCATCAAATACCCTTGAAGACTTGAAGACAATACAAGATTGATCATCCAAGAATGAAGAAATGACACTTAAAACCCTTGTATATTGATAATTACAAGTTTGGTCCCTTAAGTTTGTCAAAATTGCAAAAAGGTCCTTCAACTTTGAAGAAATGGCAAGTTTGGTCCCTCAACAATTTCAAATTGCCAATAATGGTCCCTCAACAAGTGAAAGACTCATTGAAGACCTTTGAAGATCAACTTTGTCCAAGTTCAGCCCTTAAAATACTCAAAATAGCAAGAATAGTCCTTGGAAACATTTTGGAGAAAGTTTGTGCCAAAAGTGTCAATTGATGGAAGATATTAACAAAGGAAAGGAGATTTTAGGCTGAAAATCTTTAAAAGCCAAAAATTCCAAAAGACAAGGACCAAATTCGCCATTTTTGAAACATTTAAAAAAAATGCGCCTAACAACTATCCCACCCCCAAAATTCGGATCAAATGAGTACTATTCACCTTCTTACCACCCCAGATTTTACCCTCACATTTACTTGGGTAAAACTCAATTAAACTTGCACACACTTAATTCACACACTCCAAAACCCTTCCCACTCCTAAAAACCTGCATCCCACTCATGTGCACCAAAACCCCAATTCCCCAATCCACCAATCACATCATTTCTTAACCTCCAAGACTAGTGACGTGGCAAAATGAACGTCCAAGATGATATGCTTGCTCACAAAGCAAAATTTAAAGGCCAAGATCAAATGGACAGCTCATATGCACTCAAAATCATTCAAGGGCACAATTGGGATTTTCTATGTATTAGGGTTTTATGTTTTTATGCATTCTAGATTGTTCTTAGGACTCTATAAAAGGAGCTCACAACTTGTGTGAAGCCCTTGTTCCAGTTTTTAATCTCTCACATGTAATTCCTTTTTAAAGAAATAAAAAGTTTGGTTTTTGAAATATTCAAGTGTAATTCCTTTTTTATTGTTTTTAAAAGTTTGTGTGTTGTGAGGAGATTGATTCTGAGTTCCACTTTGTTTATTGGTTAAACAACTTTGATTTTCAAAGTTGTTTAAGGTTTTGAGATTTTGAGAGATTTTGGTAAAATCTTCTCAAAGGTATTTTGGTGTTTATGGTTCATGTTTGTTGGTGATTTAAGTGTTATAGAAACATTTTAAGAAGATTAAAAAGGTTTTGAAAGTATTTTGGAAAGAAGAAAAAGGAAACATAAAAAAATATATATTGTTATATTATTTTGTTGTTTTCTTGTTTTGTGATTACAATAGGTTGAAGGCTTGTTGATTTGGTTCAGCTCCAACCCGAGTTGGATTGGAGGAGGATTTTCATCCTCTAGGTTCTTGGATGTAAGAACCTAAGGTATCTTCCTTTTACCTTGAAAAAGTTCATAAAAATAGCTAGTTGTATGATCTTAAGTGATTTGGTGATTAAGTGTGTTTATATTGCATGATTTGTGTTCTAGTGTGTATGTTTACATGTTAGATGCACTTGGAATCAATTTGGTAGCTTTTGTAAGCATGTTGGTATGTTAAAAGTTGGTTTTTAGATTTTAAAAGGGTGTTTGGCAACAGGTTTAAGCAGGACATCTAGATTTGTTTTGATAATTAAAAGGTGTTAGATTGCTTGTTTATGGTTGATTAAGGTGATTAGTAAGTAGTTAATTAGTTTGGAACACGTTTTGAGCAAGTTTGTTAGGTTTTTAAGGATTAAGGGTGTTAAAAATCTGCATTAGAGGGTGAAATTTGCTTGGTTTTTCATGATTTTGATGCTTAATCTTTGATTCTTGTTGTTATTTGTGTGTTTCTTGACTCCTTGAGCTTCAATAAGCTCAAGGGTGCCCAATTGTCCAAAAGTAATCTCCAAACAAGCTCATTGCCAAGCCCTCTTGGCACCAAAAAGTGTGCACTCACACTTTTCCATCAGTGTTCAGCAAACCAGGCTCGTTTCACATATTGCGCCGCAAGACATATCAGTTGCGGCGCAACTTAAGCAGCTGCAGACCTTGGTGATCTCGCAACACTTGTTGCGGCGCAAGACAACTAGTTGCGGCGCAACTAGTGACTTTTATTTTTTTTAGAGTGTTTTAATATTATTTTATTAATTAATTTTCAAAATTTTATTTTTCTTTCTTTTTTTTAGGTTCTTTGTCATTAATTGGGACTATTTCCATTTTTAGATTATTTTTATAGCTTTTAGATTTATTTTTATAATTATTTTAAGTTTAATTAGTTTTTATTTATTTTAAATCATTTTTAGAGTTTTAAAAATAGTTTTAATAAGTTTTAATTTTTAGAAAATTACTTTTTAGTCTTATAATAATATAAGTTGAGTAATTATTCAATAAAATCATATTTTTGACATTTGAATTAATTAAATTTAATTTTAGGGCTTTAATTAGCATTTAAAATTAATTATTTAATTAATAAAAGGTTTTAAAATATCTTTATTGGATTTTTGTCTTTATTTATATTATTTTAGACTTGTTTTAGTCTTTTTAATCTTTTTCTTGATTTTGTTTTTGGTTTTAATAATTTTTAATTTTAGTGATTTTTCTACGGTTTTACGTTTTCGTTTTTCACGTCATAGTATAATTTCCAAGAAACCGTCATTCCATCTCATCAATATTAATCTCAAAGAAATACAAGTTAATTCACAACACCATACCTCCTTGGGAAACGAACTTTTTCACATCATTTTAAGTGATTGAGGGTCATTAGTGCACGGTTTTCCTAAACCGTCACTCGATACTTACCGCTCATATACGTTCTTTTTGTTTTCCTAAACAAGAGACGTGTTTTTACTACTATCACTTTGGCGCCGCTGCCGGGGAGGTGTGTCGTGATTTAATTTGGAAAATTTTGTTTTTGATATTATCCATAATAATATTTGTGTTAAGTGGAACTCCCTTAACACGTATTATCGGTTTTCTCGGTTTTTCTTTGTGAATATTATTAATATATTGTATTAAGTATCACAACCAAAATACAATATCTCCAAAAGTGTGAAAACACAACCTTGATTCGGGATTTCATCACTCGATCATTGTATTCGAATCTCAAACAAAAAGAAAAGGCAAAAATAGATAAATACTTTCAAGAAGCTCGATTTTGAAAGATACGAACTATAAGGTGGGTATAAGGCGGGTATTATAAAATATACCCTAAGGAAAAAGGCTCTTAAGTGCTTCGCGCCGCCTCGTTTCCCCGCTTGCTTGTGAGTATTTTGAGATTGAAAGCTAATCGAGGGTTTTGCCGCCCAAAGTATTAATACGTATACTATATTTGCTTGGTTTTCTTTGTGATTAAACCCTCGTGAACAATTTGGTTTTCACCAAAGTTCTAAAGTCATTCGAAGGCGTTCACTCCACGTGATCGTTTTCATTCCTTTGAGGCTTCTTTAATCAAGAGTTTGATTCGAGGAGAGATTTTGTAGATTGTTGTCTACGTAATACACCCAAAATCCAAAAAAATTGAATATCATCAAAAACACAAAAAAAAATTGAAAATCCACAAAACAACCAAAAAGAATCTTCTTTGCTCACCTCCCATTCTTCGTGAAGTTTATGATCACTCGTAATCAAGCTAAACGAGCTCGTAAACGTCTTCAAAAGCAAGCCAATCAATCGTTGATTGTTGAAGAACCTCCAATTGTTGAACCTATTATAGAACAAGAAGTCGTAATGGCTAATCGTACTATGATGGAGTTGCTACAAGCACCCACCGAGGGTTTTGGAGAGGCCATTGTTATTCCCGCCATCCTTGCGGAGAATTTCGAAATTAAGACGGGTTTAATGTCGATGCTACAAGCAAACAAATTTCGAGGTCATGAGAAAGACAACCCGCATTACCACATTAGGAATTTCAACCGTCTCACCGCCACTAGCAAATTCAAAGATGTTCCGCATGACGCCATTAAGATGATGTTGTTTCCATACTCGTTGGATGGACCCGCTAAAATTTGGCTCGAGAAAGAACCGCCAAATTCTATTTTGACATGGGCCGATCTCGTTTCTAAGTTTGTGAACAAGTTTTTTCCACCATCAAAAACAACACACTTAAAAAATGAGATTTCACGATTTGTGCAACGTAACAATGAAAGTTTTTCAATGGCATGGGAACGATTTAAGGAAATGTTACATGAATGTCCTCATCATGATTTTTCGGAATTGCATCAAATAGATACTTTTTATAATGGGCTTAATGATCATGAACGAGATTATTTGAATGCCGCCGCGGGTGGTAATTTTTTGTGCAAGACGACAAATGAGGCTTTACAAATCATTGAAAATCGATCTAAGGTTTATAGCCCTCGTAACACACCGAGTGTTGCCAATATGGGTTCGTCATCGTCATCACAATCGTCTCGTGGAATTAATGCCTTACATGATGAAGCTAATGAGGAAAATCGGTTTTTTGATAGATTTGCTAATCTAATGTCCCATTGGAAGGCTCAAGAAGCTTCCAATTCCGCTTCGGTTAAAGCGGTTGCTAAGAGTTGTTTATCGTGTGGAGGAGCTCATGATTTATCCGAGTGCATTACCGCGGATGGTAACACTTCGAGTGCTTATGTAGCAACGGGAACTTACAACCAAAACGGCCAAGGTTCCCGCCAAAATCAAGCTCCACCAAATCAAAATGCTAACAATTATCGAAACAACAACCAAGGTAATTACCAAGGCAACACACGCAATTACAACAAAGGGAATTATCAAAGTGGGAATGGACAAATCTCTAATCAAAACCAAAACCGTGATTTTCAAAACACTACACAAGGTTTTCAAAATGCTCATACGAAAAATTTGCAAGGAGAATTTTTGGATTATGCAAAAGCAAATGATGCTAAATTTGATAATATGCAACGTGAGATGATTAGCTTAAGGTCCGAGTTGAAAAACGAGCTTAAAAATGAACTTGCTAATGAACTTAAAACTCATGCAAATAAAATGGAAGGAAACGTCCAACGTCTTCAACAAAACCAACAAAAGATGGAATTAGGACAACATGAGATTAAGCAAGAGTTATTGAAAGCGGATGCTAGGCAATCAAAATTTGAGGACCGTATGGCTAAGATGTTTGAAGCTATCATGTGTAAGCCCTCTTCTTCGGGTGGTCTTCCTAGTGATACCATTGCAAACCCGAAGGGAGAAATGAAGGTTATTACTACACGAAGTGGTAAAACTTTCAAGGAACCAATCTCTCGTCCAAGTACTTCTACGGAGAAGGAAATCGAGAAAGAACCCGAGGTGATGGTCGAAAAGGAGCACATTACAATCCCACGAAGTACCGCTCATACCACACCTACGGTTACACCAATACCAATTGTGGAACCCGAGATTCCAAGGCCGTTGCCTAATGACCAACCCACACCACCTTTACCCTACCCTTCAAGACGAAACAAAGAGAAAGCACAAGAACGGAACAATTATCAATTTGAGCTATTCATGAAAATGTTTCGTGATTTGCATTTTAACATAAGTTTTGCCGATGCTTTAATCATGATGCCTCGATTCGCCGCAAACTTCAAAAGTATGCTAAACAACAAAGAGAAGTTACAACAATCGTCTAGTTGTTCATCGGTTTTTCTAAGCCGCATACCACAAAAAGTCGGTGATCCCGGTAAATTTTTGATTCCGTGTGCTATACAAGATATGGAGGAATGCTACGCCTTGGCCGATCTTGGCGCTAGTATTAATTTAATGCCTCTCGAGATTTTCAAATCGCTTTCGCTTCCGGCTCTCACTCCTTCGAACATGTCCATCGAGATGGCCGATCATTCTACGATCATGGCATGTGGAGTAGCCGAGGACGTCTTCGTTAAAGTCGGAAAGTTTTACTATCCCGTTGACTTTATCGTTGTAGATATTCCCATCGATCGAAAAGTTCCTCTAATTTTGGGTCGTTCATTTTTGGATACATCAAGAGCACTTATCGATGTTCATGCTCGAAAAATCACCCTTCGTTTCAATGAAGAAGAACTTGTCATCAATGCAACACAAAACTCCAATCTTTCTCATGTTTATTCTATTGCAACTTTAAACCATGGTGACTCGACCAATGTCGTTTGCAAAGAATTTTCACCAAGAGTTTTAGGGAATGTCTCCAAAAACAATCTACCATTTCCTCCGCCGGTGGAGGTTATGAGTGCAAAGCCTACAAAGAAGAAACCATCAATACTTGAATCGAAAAATTCTTCGCCTCATCTCAAACATTCATTCTTGAAAAGTATTGATAAGTTGCCGGTTTCTACGGAAGATCTTTCGGATGATGAATTTATGGACCCCGATGGGGAGGTTTTCTTCGTCAATAAACGTTTTGAGAACTTGCCACCACCAAAACCAAAACGGTTTCAAAATGTGAGAATTTTTAGTGTAACTAACATCGTCTTAGAAACACCGAATATTTTCGACATAATCAACAAGGGTTTTCATAAGGAGAGTTTAAAAGATAAAAAAGGAAAAGATCTTAAATGTGATTTAATTGATTTTTCTACAAATCTAACTCCGTCATCACCACGTGATTTGAGTACTACAAACTCGTCTACTCCTTTTGACGATGTTTTGTGTGGTCTTAGTATGGGGGAAGCCCCTTATGTTCCCTCATCCTTGTCCACCGAGGACGAGATATTCGATCCCGGAATTTCATGTAAAGGGAAATCTCGGTCTTCCACCGATGCAATAAATGGAAACTATATCTATTTGCTTGGTGCGAGTCTACCTCGAGTAGCTCAAACGTTTGTCTTACCAATTGTCTCACCCTTCTACTTCTCATCTATTTTCTTCAAACTCTTTGAGTTTATGGCACATGTTGAAGTGGTGTTAATTTGTTTTTCCAATGGAAACGAGAACGCCATCTTCGACCCCGGTATTTTGCATCATTTGAGGACTTAGTCCTTTTTACCGGTTGCTTTTTGGGCCTTGTTTATCATGTAAGCCCCATCAAAAATTAACCACACCATGAATATCCCTAAATGTTCACATTTTAAGGGATTCGAGTCGAGCTTTTGACTCGGTTATCAAAAACAAGGTGCCTCGTGGGGGAGATCCCATGCTTATCTTTATGCTTATTATTCACTAATAAGGGGACTTGTACCCTTCCAACTCGTTGTCTCGTGGTTGTTTGTGATTGTGTTATCTAGATCATCATCATCGTCTACGATTGAAGACTCTCGTGTTCGTTTACGTGAGCCTCCATCGTTCGTTTGAAGAAGTTTTTCACGAATCCATGACATATCCTTTATTGTTCTAACAATTATCTTTTAGCATAATTAATAAACGGCTTTAGATATATTGTTGATCGCCCTTTCCATGCTAGATCCTAAGCATTCGACTCTTCGTCTCTAGTATGGGGGTGCTCCACCTTTAGACTCGAAACATTGAGGACAATGTTTACTTTTAGTATGGGGGGGTGAATAGGTACTTGCTTTGCTACGCCCTCACGTGTTCCATCTTTCAATGTTTTGTTTTATTAATAAGGCTAAAAATGGCCAAATTTTAAAATTTTTCTTAGTTTTCATAAGTGTTTTTAAGACACGAATGTATATTTTCCGATGGGTAGAATAAGAGTTAATTTTTGACTTGATGGGCATTTGGAGCCATTTACATTCCTTAACCCGCTCAATTCAAGTTTTGCTAGACCTTTATATAGGGAGCTTTAAAACGCGAAAGTCTTAATTCATTCGGGTTAAGAACAAGAACTTTTCGCAAGTTCCTATAATTGATTCTAGAAAGTCACTTATCAAGGGAACTATAAAATGCATTCTCTAAACTTGTAAAAGTCCAAGAAAGTGCAAGATCCTATAGGTGGCTTGAAAACCCAAAACTTTGATTTGATATAGTCTTAATGAAAGCTAATCCAAATTTGGCTTAATTTTGACTTGCATGGCTAAGTATTCACGAGTCTCTTTAATTAGAGGTCTTTAAATAGTGAAGAACGAGAAATGATAGAGTTAGACAAGTGATCATGCTAAACGTAGAACATGAAAGTGTTCTTTCAAAAACTCATGTGTTTTTAATTGTGGCTTTTTCTTCCCATAAGATCAATGCATTAGGAATAAAACATAATTGCAATAAGTAAGGTCGTACGGTTTGAAAGGTTACTTAGCCTCTAGCGCAAGATCGTTTAAAAGTTGCTCGGGGTTGAATAGAGTTCATAGCCAAGGCATAACTTATTGAAACGGGACGCGAAGATTGGCGATCATCCAAAAAGGCCCTAACAAGGCATGAGGAGCTCTATTTTTGCTAAAGATCCAAAGATGATGTGAAGTATCATTGTTCCAAAATCAATATGAAGGATCGAGACACACGACGAGAAGCTATTACTCCCCTAAAGAATGGAGAAAGTCTATCCAAAAAGACCCTAACAAGGTATGAGGATAAATATATCCAAGTCCGAAAAGGAGGCGGATCGTTGTATATCAAAATCCAAAGTAAAGATTGAAGAAAAATGATGAAGTCGTGGTCCTATATGAAGAATCTCTCAAAAACGTCAAGTGAAGAAATTCCAAATATATGAAGAGAAGACCATAATTTCGAGAACGTCTTCCCAAGATTTGAAGTATGAAGTACATGCCAAATATCGGTCCGAGAAAGGTCTCAAATCGTGAAACAAGTTATGCCAAGATATGAACTTAAGGAGATACACGAGAAGCCGTTTTAAAAGATTTTGTCCTTCGGCTAACTATTGATCAAATCGTGCTACTTTGCTTTCGGACTAATAACTACTCAAATAAGTCAATATGAATCACTTGTGATCCATGACAAATAGATAAAAAATGCTAGTAACCCATTTCCTTTTATAATAACTAGGATTGCGGGGAGAAAAAGTATTACACAATTTGAACGTATGAGTAGTGTTAGCATTGTGACTTGTACCAACAATGATCTTGTTTTTGCACTTAGCATGGAATGTATGACAATCAAGGATGACGAAGTTTACTCTAAGGGACATTGACTTGTTTCTATTCTTTGACCCTAAAAGTCACATTTTGGTGATGAAAATCATACATTATGTCTTTACACATTCTCGTAGTATGTTGCAAAGTCTTTTACTCTTCAATAAAGGTTAATAAAATTGAACTTTGGTGATGCTTAGATACTTTATTCTTAGCATTGCGTGAGGGCACGGCAATGGCTTAGTATGGGGGAGTGATGAGATGGCATTTATACATGATCTCATCGTTCTTTTCGGGCTTTAAATGCACAAAAATGTCATAAAATACCATATATATGCTTGTGTTTGTTTACTTGTGTGTTTTAGGTATGGATATCGTGAAAAAGACAAAAGATCACAAGAAACAAGGAAAAACGGACACGAGAAACGAAGCCGTACAAAGAACCGGGCCCTAATCATGGAATTTTCATCAAATACCCTTGAAGACTTGAAGACAATACAAGATTGATCATCCAAGAATGAAGAAATGACACTTAAAACCCTTGTATATTGATAATTACAAGTTTGGTCCCTTAAGTTTGTCAAAATTGCAAAAAGGTCCTTCAACTTTGAAGAAATGGCAAGTTTGGTCCCTCAACAATTTCAAATTGCCAATAATGGTCCCTCAACAAGTGAAAGACTCATTGAAGACCTTTGAAGATCAACTTTGTCCAAGTTCAGCCCTTAAAATACTCAAAATAGCAAGAATAGTCCTTGGAAACATTTTGGAGAAAGTTTGTGCCAAAAGTGTCAATTGATGGAAGATATTAACAAAGGAAAGGAGATTTTAGGCTGAAAATCTTTAAAAGCCAAAAATTCCAAAAGACAAGGACCAAATTCGCCATTTTTGAAACATTTAAAAAAAATGCGCCTAACAACTATCCCACCCCCAAAATTCGGATCAAATGAGTACTATTCACCTTCTTACCACCCCAGATTTTACCCTCACATTTACTTGGGTAAAACTCAATTAAACTTGCACACACTTAATTCACACACTCCAAAACCCTTCCCACTCCTAAAAACCTGCATCCCACTCATGTGCACCAAAACCCCAATTCCCCAATCCACCAATCACATCATTTCTTAACCTCCAAGACTAGTGACGTGGCAAAATGAACGTCCAAGATGATATGCTTGCTCACAAAGCAAAATTTAAAGGCCAAGATCAAATGGACAGCTCATATGCACTCAAAATCATTCAAGGGCACAATTGGGATTTTCTATGTATTAGGGTTTTATGTTTTTATGCATTCTAGATTGTTCTTAGGACTCTATAAAAGGAGCTCACAACTTGTGTGAAGCCCTTGTTCCAGTTTTTAATCTCTCACATGTAATTCCTTTTTAAAGAAATAAAAAGTTTGGTTTTTGAAATATTCAAGTGTAATTCCTTTTTTATTGTTTTTAAAAGTTTGTGTGTTGTGAGGAGATTGATTCTGAGTTCCACTTTGTTTATTGGTTAAACAACTTTGATTTTCAAAGTTGTTTAAGGTTTTGAGATTTTGAGAGATTTTGGTAAAATCTTCTCAAAGGTATTTTGGTGTTTATGGTTCATGTTTGTTGGTGATTTAAGTGTTATAGAAACATTTTAAGAAGATTAAAAAGGTTTTGAAAGTATTTTGGAAAGAAGAAAAAGGAAACATAAAAAAATATATATTGTTATATTATTTTGTTGTTTTCTTGTTTTGTGATTACAATAGGTTGAAGGCTTGTTGATTTGGTTCAGCTCCAACCCGAGTTGGATTGGAGGAGGATTTTCATCCTCTAGGTTCTTGGATGTAAGAACCTAAGGTATCTTCCTTTTACCTTGAAAAAGTTCATAAAAATAGCTAGTTGTATGATCTTAAGTGATTTGGTGATTAAGTGTGTTTATATTGCATGATTTGTGTTCTAGTGTGTATGTTTACATGTTAGATGCACTTGGAATCAATTTGGTAGCTTTTGTAAGCATGTTGGTATGTTAAAAGTTGGTTTTTAGATTTTAAAAGGGTGTTTGGCAACAGGTTTAAGCAGGACATCTAGATTTGTTTTGATAATTAAAAGGTGTTAGATTGCTTGTTTATGGTTGATTAAGGTGATTAGTAAGTAGTTAATTAGTTTGGAACACGTTTTGAGCAAGTTTGTTAGGTTTTTAAGGATTAAGGGTGTTAAAAATCTGCATTAGAGGGTGAAATTTGCTTGGTTTTTCATGATTTTGATGCTTAATCTTTGATTCTTGTTGTTATTTGTGTGTTTCTTGACTCCTTGAGCTTCAATAAGCTCAAGGGTGCCCAATTGTCCAAAAGTAATCTCCAAACAAGCTCATTGCCAAGCCCTCTTGGCACCAAAAAGTGTGCACTCACACTTTTCCATCAGTGTTCAGCAAACCAGGCTCGTTTCACATATTGCGCCGCAAGACATATCAGTTGCGGCGCAACTTAAGCAGCTGCAGACCTTGGTGATCTCGCAACACTTGTTGCGGCGCAAGACAACTAGTTGCGGCGCAACTAGTGACTTTTATTTTTTTTTAGAGTGTTTTAATATTATTTTATTAATTAATTTTCAAAATTTTATTTTTCTTTCTTTTTTTTAGGTTCTTTGTCATTAATTGGGACTATTTCCATTTTTAGATTATTTTTATAGCTTTTAGATTTATTTTTATAATTATTTTAAGTTTAATTAGTTTTTATTTATTTTAAATCATTTTTAGAGTTTTAAAAATAGTTTTAATAAGTTTTAATTTTTAGAAAATTACTTTTTAGTCTTATAATAATATAAGTTGAGTAATTATTCAATAAAATCATATTTTTGACATTTGAATTAATTAAATTTAATTTTAGGGCTTTAATTAGCATTTAAAATTAATTATTTAATTAATAAAAGGTTTTAAAATATCTTTATTGGATTTTTGTCTTTATTTATATTATTTTAGACTTGTTTTAGTCTTTTTAATCTTTTTCTTGATTTTGTTTTTGGTTTTAATAATTTTTAATTTTAGTGATTTTTCTACGGTTTTACGTTTTCGTTTTTCACGTCATAGTATAATTTCCAAGAAACCGTCATTCCATCTCATCAATATTAATCTCAAAGAAATACAAGTTAATTCACAACACCATACCTCCTTGGGAAACGAACTTTTTCACATCATTTTAAGTGATTGAGGGTCATTAGTGCACGGTTTTCCTAAACCGTCACTCGATACTTACCGCTCATATACGTTCTTTTTGTTTTCCTAAACAAGAGACGTGTTTTTACTACTATCATCTGGATAAGACAAAATGGCTTATTGATAAGCTAACTGAAAAATTGTACTAGCAGGGGCTAGCTTTGGGTGTTGAGCAGTGGGAACTTTTCCCACTGCTTGACTTGTTTGACTTTTTGTCTTTAGTGACTTTTTTTGGAGATTCAGGTTTCACAAAGGCACCCAATTGATCAGTGGATCAAGTGGAGTCAATAACAACAAAGAAATCACAATCAACAACAGCCAATTTGTACAGTTTAATCAATCAATCACCAGATCTGACACAGACATGAACACATAAGCAATTGAGGTTCAATAAGCACTTAGAGCACAATTCAGCCAGCTAAACTTAACCAAATGCATACACAAGCAATATTAAACTTAAATAAGCAAGTCTAAACATGTTTCATGCACTGATTCAAAGTATTAAGCAAGATTCAAGCACTTAAAGTTACTGATGAACACTAAACATGCAGTTTTTTTCACTTTGCTGATGCAATTGACCAACAAGCCAGATTCAATCACTCAAACCTATCACTTATGTTATATTAATGATGTTTTAACAACTTTTAACCCTAAGCATGCATACATTCTAGATTTTACCAAAATCTTAGGTCAAAAATAGTTAAATTCAACAAGATATAGCACAATGTATGATTTGAGGTTTCAAACCCAAAAACTTGCAGCAATATGCACTCAACCAAGTATATATCAGATACCAAGCAAATACACAAACTTCCAACCACACAATAACAAGTGATGATTCAAGACAGGTAATCCCAAACACCCTTTTAACTTTTCAAATCAGTATTTTCAAATCAAAACAGCATTCCAAGGATACCCAAGCCCAAATTAACTCAATAACAAATGAGATAAGCAGATTAGAACAAGATTAAGCCACAAAATTCACAAGAACACAAGCAACACTCAAATATCACAAATATCCAATATTTTATCATATTTTGAGATTAAGGGTGTGTACCTCATGGATGTACATCCACACCCACGAATTTTGAGCTTATGTACTAGCAAGAACAAGTACAAGCTTCCACAACAAAGCCTGCTAAGATTCAACAAGGTTAGAAGCAAAATATCAAAAACAGTAAGGTTGAAAAGCCTTGATTAATGAAACTCTTGTACTCCACACTTGATTATCCCCAAGTTATAAGCTTCACCACACCTTGATAACACAATATCAGGATGCTATGATCAGCCTTATAGCCCAAGAATTCCAAGATAGACCAAGAACTTAGCAAAATATCAAGCTTGAAGGAAAATGTGCAAACTTTTGCACACTCCTTAAAAACAGGTTTTGAGATTCAAGATAAGCAAACAAGTAACAATAATAAGCAATAAACAATAATGGCACTTGAGTTTTCTTCAAAGATTCAAACACATTTCATTAACTGAATATGAGATTTACATAATTTTGAACAAAGGAAAATTCAAAAGCAAAGTGCAAATGATGCACCCTAAGGCCTTTATATAGGCTACAAACTAACTACTGAATGCATAAAAACGTGTAACCCTAACTATGGAAGTTCCAAATTTTCCCTTTGAAGTTTGAACTCTTGGAGAATCATGTGACTAATTTTTGGCAGTTTGTTGTAGCTGGCATGTGAAAAGTTCATCTAATGGCTTGTATTAAGCTTGAAATGTAAGCTGGATCCTTGGACGTTGGATGACTGGCCTCTTCTTGTCTTCTTGTCCAAAGGTGAAAAAGCAGGGGTATCATGTGACCAAGGTGGTGATGTGGCACAAGGTATTAAGGTTGGGTTATGTTCATTAGCACCTTAATCATTAATCTGGAAAAGATTAAGGACTAATTCATGATAATTAAGGAATCCCTAAATTGTGTGATGAACATGAAGAACATGTTTTTAATCTGTTTTGGGTTAGGATTATGTTTAAAAACTTGTTTAGGCTCCAAGATTAGTTAATTATTTAATCCAGGTTAGTGGATGGGTGAGGTGGCAAGGGGGTGGAAGCTGATTGGTGGAAAATGTGAGTAGGGTGAGGTGGCAGGCTGGGATTGGTCTAGGTTATAATGGATGTCGGCCACAAGTAACCCCCCATCTTTCCCTTTGTTGTCATTTCAAGTTTAAGTAGCCACAAACCGTTTTTCTTCATTAGCAAACTTTTCTTTTTCACACTTTTGCCCCAAATACTTTTCCAAAGTATTTTCAGGGGTATTTCTTGCCATTTCGTGATTCTTGAAGGGATGTTTTAGTATTTTCTTCAAGGATTATGGTCTTGACTTGTATGATTGGAATTTTGGAGGACTAAAATTGCCAAGTCTTTATTTATGGGGGACCATTTTTGCCAAAAGTTGAAAGTCAAGGGTCCTTTTTACAAATTAACATATTTCAAGGACCAAACTTGTCTTTTCTTGTTCTTTGAAGGATTTCATGATATATTTTACTTTGAGGATGATAATGTTGACAATTTAGCTTTGTTGAGGGACTAAAATTGCCAATTCTTCAAAGTGGAGGGCCCTTTTGGTAATTTTGACAAACTTTAGGGACCAATCTTGTAATTATGAAGATACAAGGGTATAAAGTGTCAATTCTTCAATATTGGAGGACCCTTCTTCATAAATCTTCAAATCTTCAAGGGTTTTCTTTGGAAAATTCTTCATTAGGGCTTGGTTCATTGTGCGGCTACGTTTCCCGTGTTCATTTTTGCATGATTCTTGTGATCTTTTGTCATTTTCTCAATATCCGTACCTAAAATACACAAGCAACAAACACAAGCATATATTTGGGTATTTTCATGATAATTTATGCATTTTAAGCCCTTTTTGGACGATGAGACTATGTATAAAAGCAGTCTCATCACTCCCCGATACTAAACCATTGCCGTGCCCTCACGCAATGCTAGAATAAAGTATCGTAGCATCTCCAAAATTCATTTTTATTCACTTTTATTAAATGGTAAACTAGCTATACTACTACTATTACTACTACTTGCGTTTTAGACATAATGTATGATTTTCATCGGAAAATGGGACGTTTAGGTTCATGATATAAGAACACGTGAATGCTTCGTTAGAAATAATTTCATCGTCCTTGATTTTCACCCCAATTCCATGCCAAGCGTGCAACGAGATCATTGTCATTATAAGTTAGTAATCTAACACTACTCATATGCCCTAATCACATACTTATCCTCCCAATTTCCTAAGTTGTATCTCTTATATTTTATTATGTCTTGAATGTTTCACGAGGATACATTGTTTGACTTATGCGATAATAGAGATTTAGGTCTAAAAATAGAGTCCTAACGGTGTAACCAAGACCATCAAATCAATAACCCCTCCTAATAGACAACGATGTCAAAAAATTAAGTCAACAAGAAGGATCGATAAACACGGTTTTATAACGGTTTTGAACATGAGACTTATTACCAAGACTTTTATACGCCCCCTAATGGAAGGGCCTTATTATCTTTGGTTTACCTCCATCTTTTATTCAACTTCGCCATGAAGCTTTTATTATGACTCCAGTCTTGCCTTGCCTTTTATTATCCACCTCATCGGTAGTTTTATTAGCCAAAGACGTATATCCTCACGCTAAGGCAAATTTTGGATCTTTAAAGCTTCAAAGATTAAGGCTTGATTCACTTTCAATTTTTGCATAGATTTTTCGGCATTGTGGGGCTTCAAATTGTTTGCTTGATTTAGGTGAGCACTTGAAATCTTATTATTGGGTGAAGCTTTTGATTATTCGGGTTGCCAATACTTCAAAACCGTGACGCTGACGATACCTTAATGTCTTCCCAATTTAATTACACGGAAGCTACTAGAAAAGACTAGAAACCCAACAATCAAGACTAAACCGCTAAGTCAATATTTATTAAGCAAAAAATATTTACAAGCAAAGGGAGAATAAGCAAACAACGAGAACGCATGAGTTTTTGAAAGAATACGAGTACTCTACGTTTAGCATAGTAACTTATAATTAACCCTATCATTTCTCGTCCTCATTTAAGAGACTTAGCCTATTGTGAAGTTAAAGAATCAAAGCTAAGTGCTCAACACACACGGTCTAGTAAAAAATTACTCTTATTCTCGCCATCAGAAAACCTACATTCGTGTCTTCAAACACTTATAAAACATGAGAAAATTTTTAAAATTTAGCCATTTTTAGCCTTATTTTGCAACAAAACGATAAACAAAAAGATAAACTTTCCAAAGCGTGAAGGTTTGGCAAGGCAAGTATCTATTCACCCCCACATACTAAAGTTAAACATTGTCCTCAATGTTTTTGAGTCTAGGGGTGCAAACACCCCCATACTAGAGACGTAGTCGAATGCCTAATCTAGCATGGAAAGGGTGTAACCATTAAATTTAAAGCCGTTTATGAAGTGTGCTAAAAACATAAGGTTAGAACATCAAAGGATATATCATAGATATTGAGAAAGTCTTCAAAGCAAACGATCGAGTGCTCCCATAAAACTGTAAAACCCGTAAAAATAAGGTCATAATTTAATTCTACTTTCAATTATTTTGAAGTATTTTATAACGTTAAATATTATTATGTTTAACGGTTTAAGTTGAAACCGATATTAAATATTATATTTTAATATTTTGACGAGTAACGAGGGCTACTAGTGATCGCGATACCGACGGATGCCAAAAATTTTATATTTTATTATCGATCGTTTCGATATTTAATATTTTCGACGATATCGTTTTAATTACGTATCGAGTCGTTATATTACTATTTTTCGTGTGCGTTTAAACTTTTAAAAAGTATTTTTACGAAACCCGAGTCCCGTAAATATTTGTAAAATTGACTTTTAGTCATTTCCCGCTTTTTAACTAATATTTATATTTAGGACCAAAACTATCACAAATTGGCAAAAACTACCCTAACCTTACACTATATAAATAAATTCCACTAGCACTTATTCATTTTTAAATTTATTTCAACCAAAAATTCCCTTCCTTTCTGTTGTCCCTTGTATTTGTGATGATTAAGCAATGAAGAAAGAAAGAAAATAGATGAAGAAGAGATGAATTCCTAGAGAGAGAAAGTAGTGAGAGAAAGTAGAGAGGAGATGATTAACTTGGTGAGATTAGATTAAGAAAAGAAGTTGTTACAAATGACCATCCACCCTCCTAACATGCTAGGAGGGTAGTATATATAGTCCACCCACATGCGGGCTTTAATGGACTATATATTGGGCCGGGCTTGTCTTTTTGGACTTTAATTAGTTTAAATCCAAGCCCGTAAACCACGACTAAATAACTACTTATTACAACGTTCTAATAAATATTACAATAGAAACCTATGACCGAACATTCTTGTTTGACTCAATATTTTGAGGCTAACAATCTCCCCCAATGTGAGGTCATTCCTCTTTGATATTTGGATTCCAATGGAGATTTATGAATTTCGTCATAAATGAGTCTTGAACGTGTAACAGTAGTTTTGTTCCTTCATGCTGTGATCTTTGAGCCTTTGTCGTTGTCTTTCGACTTTGTCTTTAAGTCTTGAGATCTTCAAATCATTCTTGACTTGTCTTTGCCATCTTGTGATCTTGTGTCTTTATCCACATGCTCACACTATCAATTGTTGGATAAGTCTTTGGGCATGAATATGTGGTTGTGAATCTTTGACTTTGCTGAGTACACCGTGATGCCACCTTCTCGAGACAAAACATAGACACAGACTGAATGGCTTTGACATTCGTCCTAAATCGGTAGCGTTTTACCTCCGGTCGGTGAAGACCGTTATACGATATTAAATATCGTACCTGTGATCAGGTAGATTCAATTAAGAATCTCCTTGACAGGGTTTCGCGGCAGTACTAGCCGTTCTCTTTACTCGACCGTCTCAAAGTAAGACTGCGAACATAAAGAGTGAATCAATTGGATAAATATCCGCTTGATTAAAGTCGTCAATTCAAATTCCTGGAACAAGTTTGATTCATTAAGAATCTTACCATTGTTGCTTTCCAGTTGACACAAGTTTGATTCATAAGAATCTCACAAGTCACCTACCGTAGCGCTGTTTGATGTTGACGCTAGAAGGATTTCCATTCGTCACTGTGAATATAATAAATATCACTCTGAATGTTCTGGCAAGACCATAAAGATATTGCGTAGAAACCTGAAACGAGTTTGAATAAATTCAGAATCAAACCACTGTTGCTTTTCAGTTTTACATATGTTCAATTCATAAAGAATCTTGCATATGACCTACCGCAGTGCTGTTTGATGTTAACACTGGAAGGATTTCCACTCATCATCGTGAATACTAAGTAGTATCACTCTGAGTGTTCTAGCAATATCACAAGGATATAGCGTAGGACTCTCTTGATCTTCATCCGTGTGTCCTAACGAGATTTGATTGATCTCTTGGCTCTAGACTCGATTTGTGCACTTTTAGTGGTCGGAGGCTGGAGCAGATGCCACCTATTCAAAGTCAATAGAAGTCGTGTTGATCTCCGTGAAAATAAAACAAACTTCTTTTGAGAGAAGTCTGAGTAGCTAGGAAAGGGTTGTGCTTCACATCACTGGGTCCATGATGAGTTTGTCTTCATGATGAGTTGACCCGGTTTCTGCCTAAGTTGTATGGAGGGCTTCTTTCTTTAGACCCTTTATCCTTACATTTCTTTTTCATTCTTCAACCCCTTCAATGCTTACCAAGACATCATTAATAGCACCTTGTTGTGATTGTTCCAGTGCTATCATCAGTACTTAGTCGGCATTCAGCTACGCTCACATTCTACTCCATCTTTCCTAAGGACTTCTAATAATCTATTGGATTGTCCCTGGGAAGATCCCTCCGGTTCTGGTTGGATCATAGGACTTAAACCTAACCACCCTTTTGACACCAATAACGTCGTGAATTAAAGATGTTGTGGGTATTTGATCGTAACCATGAAAACTACTTTAAATTCTAACAAAGTGTTTGAAAAACATTTAACACCTTGCTAGTTTTGTCGTTTCAGAAATGCTCCCCCTTCACATGTGCATCGATAATCGAAAGTGTTTCGCTCATGTGGGTAAGAGTTAAAGTGCTTGAGTCTTATAGATCACATTTTAATCACATTTTCTCCCCTTATCTCTAATATATAAAATCTTTTGATATTAGAGATACCAAATTTGATTAAAATATATTTTGAAAAATAGTCTTGAAAATCTTCGGGAGAAAGATGTGTTAATCTTTTGCATGAAGTTGAATTGCTCCCCCTCAAAAATTGATCCAATGGAATTGTCATTACGAGGATTTGATCCACATTAAACTTTTGAGGATAGGAGTTGTTGAACACACAATTTTTGAAAGATTTTGAATTTCATTGAGAAATTCTTGAAAAAATTGTGTTCAACGCTTTTTGAAAAATCAATTCTTTTTGACGAAAAGGTTTTTCTAAAGCATAAACTTGAGTTCATAGACTTTGAATGTCTTGACGAATCCACTCAAGTGTAAGAAGATTTAACTTCTTTTGCTAAGGGTAAGAGTACAAAACCGTACACTCCCCCGTGAATTTAGATCCGGGTTGCAATCTGAAAGTGATTACAAGCCATTGTGTTGAGCTCAAAACGTTGAATGTTTTGTGACAAGCTCAACCCAAGATAGATTGCTCTACCCGTTGTTGGAAATATTGTCCAAAATAGACAATTTCCTTTTGAAAAGATAGAAATGACATGTTTTGAAAAATATTTACAACTTTCATTCGAGCTTTATGTACACACCCGTGTCGTTATTGAGCGACATTTCTAGGTACGTCCATATTATCGATACTGAAAGACATGTCGAGAAGAATATTTTTGGATTATCAAAGATTTTTTACTTTTGTATTTTGCTTTTTGATTAATATTTACAGGTAGATGTTTGATAGATGAATCAAGCAGGCTTCTTTGCCAGAACCTCCAGTTCTGCTGGAGTCAAACATCTCATACCAATTTGCCTAACTAGATACGCAAACCTCTCTTTCGAAAGAGCTTTTGTAAACAAGTCAGCTAATTGGTAATCAGTTCCAACAAAGTCTAATTCAACAATACATCTTTCAACTTGTTCCTTAATGAAGTGATATCTGACATCAATGTGCTTCGTGCGGGAATGCTGAACCGGATTGCAGGAGATGGCTATGGCCGACTTTGAGTCACAGTACATAGGTACTTTATCAAAATGGAAGCCATAATCCGTGAGTTGTGTTCTCATCCAAAGAACTTGAGCACAACACGCAGATAGAGACACATACTCCGCTTCGGCTGATGAAAGTGACGTGCAATCCTGCTTCTTGGAAGACCATCCCACAAGCTTGTCTTGACCTAGAAATTGTGCACCACCAGAAGTACTTTTACGTGTATCAAGACACCCTGCATGATCAGAATCTGAATAGTCCGTTAGAAAGAAACCGGTTTCCCTCGGATACCAGAGTCCCATGTGAATGGTATTCTTAAGGTACCGAAAGATCCGTTTAACCTCCTTGAGGTGCTTTTCAGTGGGTCGTGCTTGATATCGTGCACAATAACATGTAGCATGATGAATATCAGGTCTGCTTGCTGTCAAGTACATGAGGGACCTGATCATGGAACGATATCTCGTTTGATCTATGGGTAATCCCTCTAAATCAGCATCTAGGGATGTGGTTGATAATGGTGTCCCAACGGGGTCACATGATGTCATACCATGCTTTTTGATTATCTCTTGACAATACTTAGCTTGGTTAATGAAGATACCACTTGGGGATTGGTGAACTTGAATTCCTAGAAAGAATTTTAGTTCGCCCATCATAGACATTTCAAATCTGCTGTGCATTACTTTTTCAAACCATTTTGAAAGTTTTGGGTTTGTAGACCCGAAAATAATGTCATCAACATAAATTTGCACAAGCAGAATGTCATCCCCATATTTATAAGTGAACAAAGTTAAATCAATGGAACCTTTTGAGAAACCTTTGGAGACCAGAAATTTCGAGAGCTCGTCGTACCACGCCCTTGGAGCTTGCTTGAGTCCATAAAGTGCTTTGTGGAGACGATACACCTTGTCAGGATAATGAGGATTGACAAATCCTTCCGGCTGCGTGACATAAACTTCTTCCTTCAAAGGACCGTTAAGAAACGCCGTCTTTACGTCCATTTGATAAACGATGAATCCCTTATGTGCAGCATAAGCAAGGAAAATCCTGACCGCTTCCATTCGAGCTACTGGTGCAAATGATTCTTCAAAATCAATACCCTCTTTCTGTCCATACCCTTTAGCCACTAGCCTAGATTTATTCTTGATGATCGTGTTCTCTTCATCCATCTTGTTTTTCCAGATCCATCGAAGATTTAATGGTGTTACATCGTATGGTCTGTCAACAAGTTCCCAGACTTTAAGTCTTTCAAATTGTTGAAGTTCATCCGTCATCGATTCAATCCAAGCATGATCAGCTAATGCTTCTTTGATGTTTTTCGGTTCAGCTGAACTCACGGTGAGTGCGAACATACAAACATCGGCATCGGTGTTAAGCTGTCGTCTTGTGCGAACGGGATGTGAAGGGTTTCCAATGACATGAACCAAAGGATGATCTCGGGTCCAATGATGTGTTGAAGGATGTCGTTGGTAGAACGTATGCATATTTGACGGATCAACATGGCGAGTAGAAGACTCTCCAGTTTCGTGTACCGGTGTACCGAATGGGTTGATAAATTCGTCTTCGTCAGATAATGCATTGTCTGCTTGATTTGTGTTGTCTGGAGCAATGACAGTAGTTGTGGATGTTGTAGGATCGATTGTTGAAGTGATATTCTGAGGAGGTAAATCTGCAGCAACCCGTGTTGAAGTAGATGAAGTTATATCCGGTTGTTGACGATGATCGGTATCATCATTCTTATCATGAGTGACAGCGGAAGACTTCGATACAACTTGTTTCTCCCCCGTGAAATATTCATCATACATTGGTCCATATAACATTTCCAATTCTTCAATTGTCGTGTCGACTGTCATATCAGCTCTAGGAACATTTGCTGGAACCAGCGTTGAACTTGACGGTTCATTGCTGTGGTCTTGAGTTCCGAGTTCCGTGCGGTTGTGAACGGAAGTCGTTTGTCGTTGTGGATCGGGACTTAAACTATTTTGTTCAAGTGCCATTTCTTGTAATTCATCAAATCGGATGTGAATAGTCTCGACAATCAGTTTTGTTCTCTTGTTGTAGACTCTATATCCCTTTGACTGAGTTGCATATCCCACAAGAATACATGCATCACCTTTCTCTTTCATCTTATCCAAATTTTCACCATCTCGAATGATGTAACAAGTACATCCAAAAACATGAAGGTGTTTGAGTGAAGGTTTTCGATCATGAATTATGTGATATGGAGTCTTTTCGTGTCTTGGGATAATTAAGGAGCGGTTTTGTGTGTAGCATGCGGTTGACACGGCTTCGGCCAAAAGTACAGTGGAAGTTTTGAAGCGGATAGTAATGTTCGAGCAGCCTCAACTAAAGTACGGTTTCGTCTTTCAACAACGCCGTTTTGTTCGGGTGTTCGAGCAATAGATGTTTCATGTTCAATCCCTTCGGCTTCAAAATACTTTCTCAGATTTGAATTCAAAAATTCTGTACCTCTGTCAGTACGAACCACTTTAACTTGAGCTTGAAGACCACGTTGTATCAATTTAAGGAAGCTAATGAGAACATCGGGTGTTTCATCCTTGGACCTCAAGAAGTGAGTCCATGTGTACCTTGAGTAATCATCAACGATGACCAGAATATATTTCTTTCCATTGATACTCTGAACACGCATGGGACCACACAGATCCATGTGAAGAAGATCTAACCGTCCTTTAGAGCTTGGTGTGGTCTTTGTTTTGAAGCTACTTCGTTTAGCTTTACAAAGTTCACAAGAAGAACAAAGATGATCTTTGATGAATTTCAAGCTTGGAAGGCCTCTCACAATATCTTTCTTGGAAAGCAAGTTAATGGTTTCAAAGTTGAGATGAGAAAGACGTTGATGCCATAACCATGCCTGAGTCGTTGAAGCTTTAGCCATGAAGCAAATTGGAGTTGATGAAGTTGTGTCTTGAAGTGAAATTGTGTAAAGATCAGTACCCCGTGTACCGGTAAGTAAGTCATTCCCATCATAATCACGAACAAAACATGTCTTCTTTCTGAAAGCAACTTCCAAATCCGCATCACAGAATTGACCAACCGAGAAAAGATTGTGATTGAGCCCTTCGACGTAGTATACCCGTTTAATCGTGATATTCCCCTGAACCAAATCTCCATATCCTAGGATCGGTGCAAATTGATCATTTTCGAATCGGACCGTACCCAGGAACTTCTCCACGAAGTTAATTAGAAGCTTGAGATTCCCCGTCATGTGCTTCGTGCATCCGGAGTCCATTATGAAGAGAATTATTTGTATCACCTGCAGAAGAGTTAGAACACGATGGAGCATTTGCTAAATTGGATACCACATTAGTTGTGAGAGTAGAATCATTAGTGTCCTTATCGACATTTGAAGGCAAACTAACACTCGTTTTCACATTTTCTGTCCTAACTTTAGGCATCCATTTATATCCGGGAGGACATTGATTAGCAAACCACCATTTCCAAGACTTACTGGCAGACTCATATAATTCCTTAATTTTGCTTCTAGGATTCTTAGTGGTGGAGTCTGATGCATTACTTTTCTTAGTGGGGGTTGCACCAGAATGGTTCACTTTGCGTTTGGGTTTACTAGCTCTAATAGGCATTGCAACTTGCTTCTTAGTTCTAGTATCTACGCCTTTGACTTTATTTATAGCACACATAGAATGATTATCATTAGCACACTTTCCACATTTGACACAAACAAATTTCACATTCATAGCATTCAAATCATTCACAACATTCAAATCGTCATTACACGCGATTACAGACTTTTTATTCTTAAAAACGTTCAAATTCCTAGGGTGTTCTTCTACTTCCTGCATCTCCCCTTGATTCTTGTGTTTCCAGACCTTATCATTCACCTGAGTGTGCTTAAGCTGAGGCCGGCTAACACTAGTAGTGGAGACTATTCCTGTAGTAGAAGACACACGAATATTAGTGTTTCTAGAAGTCTGAGGCGAGTGAGTATCTTTGTTTGTGGGCTTCGTGGACATTCTATACATCCCTGGTTTAATCACATTATTGTGCTTAACGCTTGGTGCTATAGGATTCCTTATAGGTTGAGCTTGTGGTAACCTTTCCTTTCCATCCATCTTGGGGGCAAACACAGGTTTTGCAAACGAGGAATTAGATAAAGCAGATGGTTTTCCCAAGATAGAGGATCTATTCTCTTTAGAGGCATTGGGTTGTCTAACAACATTTTTCTTAATGCTAGGTTCCACAATTTTCCCACCCATTTTAGCAATGAGTTTCTGCAACTCTGCTATCGCTCTGTCCCTGTCTTGTAATTGAGCTTTCAACCCTTTAATTTCCAAATTCTGTTCATTCATTTCTCGAAATGTTTGGGAAAGTTTTTCTTGCAATTTATTATCATGTGGAAAACGACCAACATCTTTTTGCAAAGCAAGTTCAAGTGAATGACAATGTTTTTGAAGGAAATCAGTTTTGTGTTGAAGTAACTCAAAAGCCTTTTTGTCAACATTTTCTTTACGTTTCGAAAGCTCAATTTCAAGACGTTCACATTCTTTGATCTTATCAAGATATTGGCATGCAACTTCAGAATATTCATCAATATCAGCACAAGATGTAAAATAAGCACACATAACATCTTTAGAAACGCATTCTTGCAAGAGTAAATCATATTCATCTGAGAAACCAGACTTCTCCATTTGAAGATCATCAATGTGTTTCTCAATAGATTCAACATATTTTAAATCATCAAACATTTCAGTCCGAATGAACTCCTCAAGTTGAAGAACAGTTTCTTTAATCAATGCCGTGTTTGGAATTAAGAGTTCTTTGACAAGCAAGGTAATATCGTGAGGAATCGGACGTGTCCACTCAACATTTTCACGTTTTGCCCAGTCTCTTTCAACAATAGATTTAACATTATCTATGTGGTGTTTAAGAATACCTAATGTTTTCCTACTCTTGCTTTTAGATTCATCTAGAGGGAGGTAGTTTATGTATTTGTAAACATTAGATTTCTTAGGGGCAAATGGTTTCTTCCATTGAATTCTCTTTTGTTTGCATTCTAAGAACACTTCCTCACGAGTTTTCTGAGTTTGTTTGTTGAACAGGCCATAAAGACTATTCTCATAAGCATAATTATAAGGTTTCACAAACTCCTTATTAACAAATGATTGACTATCAGCATCCCAAAGGGCAGTCTCTTCACTATTGGCACTAACAGGCATGCAGTTAAGATCAGTCCTTTCAGTCTCATCAAGATAAAGATGTGGGTTCGCAGCTTGAGCTTTGGCAAGGTACTCAGGACTTGCAAAGCTAGCTTGACCCTTAAACATCGAAGGAGGTGCCAACATTCTCACAGATCGAATAGAATCATGCGTTTTATAAACAACGTTCTTCAAAAATTCGACTTGTTCTTCTAGTTTCGTTACTTTTTCGGTTTCTTTATCATATCTACTTTTGAAGTCTTGTTTTAACGCATCTACCTCTTGTTTCTTATCCTCAAGAATTTTAGCAGAATCTGTAGTGGTCATAGAGAGCTTTTGTTCAAGTTCATTAACTTTGGTATTGGCAAGGTACGTTTTTTGACGTTCATCCATTAAGAAAACATTATATTGACGCTTCTCTTTAGCTAATAACTCAAGAGTTGTATTATATTTGTTTTCAAAATCGTCCTTTTGACTTTTTAACGCACTTCCCTTGTACCCCTCAAGCTCTTTGGTTTTCTGAAGGAGCTCATCTCTATAGGTTTCAGTCATCTCAGTAGATTTGATAAGAGCAGCTTTGCATTCTTCAAAGCTTTGAGTGAGCGTAGCGTTTGTCTTCTTTAATTTCTTTTGACTCTTTTTATTTTCAGTGACATCTTTTTGTAAAGTAGCAATTAAATTAGCAAGCGCAATACGTTCCTCTTCATCATATTCATTTGCATGTTGATCATCCTCAGACTCATTATTGCACATGTCTGATGAATCGGGTGTGGTATTGCTATCAACCGTTTCCATCATACACGTGTCATTAATGGCATTGGGTAGATCACTATGCTCAGGAATATCACCAAACACATTATATTCATCAGTAGTGTGTACCTTATCGATTGGCTCAGTGTCAAAGATAGGGCCATTGTCATCTTCAGTGACTTTGAGAACTTCTTCAACCTTTGCCATGTACGAGTAATGTGCATCAAGCTCTTGATCAGAATCTTCATCATCAGTATCATCAAGCATGGCTCCTTCCTCAGCTGACAATTTAACCCCTGCTTCCATCTTTTTGCATAGCAACATCTTTTCCTTGTGATAGCTGGAGTCTCTAACCCTTTTTGGCTTCCCGCATTCCTTTGCCATATGCCCAAAACCTTGGCAATTAAAACATTGAATCCCGCTTTGCTGAACCACTTGACTTCCAACCGTTTCCCTATTCCCAGTAGCAGCAGCAATCCTCTGAGTATCATACTTTGCGGTTTGTCGATCATATCTTGCAGAACCCTCAACATGCGTTGGATTATGTCGATCATACCTAGAAGGACTTTCACCACGTCGACGTGTGTCATACCTTGGAGGACTCTCAACATATCGGTTCTTGGTGTTAGATGATGTGCGAAGATTCTTGTTGGTGGGTTTGTAGATTTTCTTGTAAGTCTTCATTATGTAAGCAATTTGTTGTTTCATCTCTCGGTTCTTTTGAGCTTGGTCTTCATCACTATCTTCTTCAGATGAGGACTCAGATGGTGGTGATGGTGCTCTTGGCGCTTTACCTCGAGATTTTGTGGAAAATGAAGACTTAGATGATGTGGAATATCGTGGTGAAGATGATGTATTGGAGTATGGCTTAGGAGCACGAGAGTGAGGATCTTGAACATGTTGAGTGGTAGTCACTAAAGCAAGTGGATTAGCCGTCTTGGCAACACGTTCAGTTCGAATCTCATTTGCTTCATTCTAAAATTGCTTCAAGATGTCAAAGAGTCGATGATATGAGACCTCGTCTAACTTTTCTTGTTGTTTCACCAAAGTGACGAATCGTGTCCACTCGGGTTGAAGTTGTTGAAGAAATTGAACATTGACTTGCATGGTGGAAACTTGCAGATTATTTCTTGTCATGTCATTCATCATCTTATAAAACCTGGAGTAGTAAGAGTCAATTGATTCTCCATCCCTTGAAGTAAACTTGCCAAAATTCCAAAACAAGTTTGTTTTGACATCTTGTTTGTTGAGTGATTCTCCTTGTTGCAAGCGTTCAATAGCAGTCCACATTTCATGTGCTGTCGGGCATGCATCAACCGTGGAGTAAATATCATCTCCAATCCCACTTAAAACCATATAGATGGCTTCCTTCTCCGCATCATGCCAAGCACAATTTTCAGGTGTGAGATCAGCTCTTGTTTCATCACGTTCACTTGCAGGTATTGGATCAGTAGTATCTGTGGCTGCTCTTGGAGGAACTGAGATCTTCTTAAATATATATGGTCCATGAGTAATACATTTCCTCAAGGCATCACCATTAGGTCTTGTATTAAGATATCGTATGAAACGTGATTGCCATTGAGCATACCTACCAGATACAAGCATTGGTGGTCTCTCTTTGTTACCCGCAACCATGATGTTGTTGTTCGTCACACGATATTCTGCAGTAGAATCCATCTCAAAATTCTCTGAAATGATGAAGTGAATATGGATCTTAAGTAGATTTGTTGTGATTGTTGTTGTGGTTTAAATTCCGAAAATTGCAATTTTTCTCCAGGCCGACAATAAATTCTCCAGTCCGACAAAACGGTAGATCAAAAAATTTTGTATCGCCAAATTTTGAAATTGAGCTAGAAAAGTCCTAAAACTAGTAAGGAAAAAATTTGAATTTACTTGACGGAAAAATTTTTAACTCCTTTTTTTTTTTTTTTTTTTTTTTTTGATCTTCGTGTAAACGATATTCCGAAACTAGTCTAGATGGTGGCTAAGTCTAAAAAATACTCATGACAAAATTTAGCAAAACACATCATCGGAATGTCCCCTAATCGGAATGTCTAATCGGAATCCCAATCAGAATGTCTAATCGGAATCCCAATCGGAATGTCTAATCGGAATCCAATCGGAATGGCTAATCGGAATCCCAATCGGAATGTCTAATCAGAATATCTTCGTCGGAATACCCAATCGGAATGATGATCGGAAAGACCTTGTCGGAATACCAAATCGGAATGATGATCGGAAAGACTGGTCGGAATACCAAATCGGAATGTCTGATCGGAAAGGCTGGTCGGAATACCAAATCGGAATGTATGATCGGAATGATAAAACCCTTTTCCGATTGCACTGATCGGAATATATCCGCCTTTTCTCGGACAAAACTCAACCAATACGTGATTTTAAGCCAAAAAATGATCAAAACACCCAAAAATTTTGTGTTTTTAGCCAAAGTAAATATACCAAATCACTACTACAACTATGTAGAAGATGTAGATGAAGAAGTAGAGCACGAAAAACACAAAAAGAATTTGAATCCGAGATAATTTGTAGATTAAATCATTCGAATCAAATATAATAACAACAATGAATCACAAGTCTACCCCATGGCGATTGATACCAAATGTTGTCCCTTGTATTTGTGATGATTAAGCAATGAAGAAAGAAAGAAAATAGATGAAGAAGAGATGAATTCCTAGAGAGAGAAAGTAGTGAGAGAAAGTAGAGAGGATATGATTAACTTGGTGAGATTAGATTAAGAAAAGAAGTTGTTACAAATGACCATCCACCCTCCTAACATGCTAGGAGGGTAGTATATATAGTCCACCCACATGCGGGCTTTAATGGACTATATATTTGGCCGGGCTTGTCTTTTTGGACTTTAATTAGTTTAAATCCAAGCCCGTAAACCACGACTAAATAACTACTTATTACAACGTTCTAATAAATATTACAATAGAAACCTATGACCGAACATTTTTGTTTGACTCAATATTTTGAGGCTAACACTTTCCCTTTTTTCTTTCTTTAGCCATACACCCCACCCTTCCTTTTCTTCCAATTTTCTCAAATTCTAGTTTGAATCTTCCAAAATCAAGCAAAGTCCCATCCTTATAATTCAAAGGAGCACATTTTGGTACTAGTTTTAGCTACATGCATCAAGTTTTATTTTTTTTATTGTTAGGTGGAGATTTTGATCATGCATATGTTACTAGTGATGATCAAATGATGTTATTGCAATGTTTTTGTTAAAAAGTTGATTTTTAATTTTTGGGTTTTTGATTTTGATGATGATACAAGTGTTAGGATTGGTTTATGGTGATATTAGGATGTTAGGTTGATGATAAAAATGATTGGTTTTGATCAAAAACATGATTTTGTGGGAGATTTTGAAAGGTGATTTTGGGCAGTAGGTTTGAGGCCATTTTCGAGGGTCTTAAGTCTGAATATAGGATGATATGATGGGATTATGTTGTAGAGAATTTCGTTAGCTTCGATTTGATATAAAGTAGGCCTTCAACTCCAAACGAGGTGGAAGTTACACTAGTTTGATTTTCGTGTACCGGGAGACGAGTGTCGACACAATCCGAAAATTGTTGTCGATATTTGGATCGAATCTCGGGGACTATAAAATGAGTTTCAAAATGATTCAAGGGCTGTTCTCAGGCTCCAAGTTTAGCATTTTGAGTCTATTTTTAGAATCAAGTGGCGGTTTTACAAACGGAGTTGTTTAGAATGGTCAAAATGGTTTCGTAAGTCAAGGTCCCTAAACTGTCCGGATTTTGTGATTCAAAGATGAGTCGGGCAGGGAACTTTAGAAGTAAAATATTTTGATGGGCTCTTGGGAGGACTTTCTACATATAGTAAGTAAGTTCTCTGAGTAGTATCATAAAGTTGATATGTTTAAGTATGGGAAAACGGCTTGGACATTCGGTATGTTCTGGCAGATTTTTATTAAAGACATAGAATAATAAAATGAATATATAGGAGAGTGTAATAGTATCACTTGTATCATTTTCTCTCGAGTTTGTCGTGATTATATGAGTCGAGTTTTATATTCTTATGTATGGTTTATTTCTCGAGTCTATTATTAATGAACGCACCTCATTTGATAGGTTGCGGTTCTCGTGTTTGAAAGGCATCATCTATCGTCGGCGATCGTCTCATTACCACTATTGGCTAAGGTGAGTCTATAGCCTCGCTTTATACTAGTTATTAAATGATTTTAAACCCGCGAGGGGGAATACATGTTTTAGAAACTTAGAACACAAGATTTTTATGGTATGCTTTGTCCCTCTATGAATGGACCTGTGGTTGCCTTTAAATTGCATTAAGTGATTGCCTTTGTTAAAGCCTCAATTATGGACCGTTAACTAGCTTATGATGGGCTAGCCGCTAGTACAATTAATAGATCTATGGGGGAAGCCGCCCCGGTTCAGTTTTTGTGGACTTGTCATAGAATCTTAGGCCCGACCTCCACACTGTTTGGACATATTGTATTGAGAAGTCAGGTATATACGGCAATGTACCAAAAATCTAGAGGTCACCGACAATTAATAAATCTCCTGTCTTATCAGACCTCTAAAAGGAGTGTTTAAGGGCTCGGTTCCATGAGCTTATTGCAATTTATGCTATATACAATTATCATTGTTGATGCAAATTATTATTTGATGCTTATAAGCATGCCACAAACTTATAATCTTTGCTTGTGTTCAAATTGATTACATAAACCTATAGATTCACTCGGCATTTTTGCTGATTGTTTTACTCACATGTATTTCAGGTAATCATGAAGTGGAAGCTTGGAGGTCATGGGAATGAAGTTGTGCACTGCTTTTGTTGTTCAAACTCTTTGATTTATTTATCGTTCCATTTTTAAAACAAACTAATATGTTGTTTTAACTTATCTTTTGGTAACGATTACTTGGGACTACGCTACTCTGATAAATTTTTTAGGAACGATAAATCTAAAACGTCTCTTTTCGAGTCGTTCTTTATAAATTATGTGTTGTTGTATCATTGTTTAGCTCCCAAAGATGTATTCCGCTGCGTGTAAATTTGGGGGTGTTAAAGATTGGTATCAGAGCCATGAGTTATAGAGAACTAGGTCTTTATTTTAAAAACCTAAACTATAACTGTCAATTTTTATTTTTCAAAGAGTCATGTGCACCGGACTTCGCGTGACTTCAGGTTCAAGCTACTTCTGAGATTACAATTTTAGTATACGTTATTACGTATACCTTATTGGCAAGTATTTATAAATAAATACTATGATCCATCTATGGATATATATTTATATCTAGGATCCCTTAATCGATATATATTTATGTCGTTAAACTTTTTGATAAAAGTTTATCATTTATTAATGATTAACTTAAATGAATACAATGAATTTTTAAGATCTTTCTGTATTTTTTTGAAGTAATTAAATTGCTTTTATTGCAAAATTTTATATTATGACCTTACATACCTTCATTTGCGTGTGCTATGTTCATTGTTTAACCATTTTAGATATCCATATAGATATCCAAATCGTCTTCCGGCTATTTGTGCTTGGACGTCTTTTAACGTAATCTCTAGACCATTGTGTAGCTCAATGTGTCCTTGGAATAGACTAACCGCTATTTATTGACATTTATATGTATCGACTCCGAAGTGTATTGTTCACTTATATCTCGGTAACGTCATCGTTATTTTATAAATCATCGTCTAGATTATGGCACTAGAATTGGAATACGATTTTACTTATATAAAATTGTATCATTTGTTTTTCATTAACCTTCTCGCTCCCGGAGTGTAGCATGTTAATATTCCATTCTTTTCTTGTTATGTTTTGTGTTTTTGACAATCGTGGCACCAAAGAGGTTTGCCTACATTGCACCTTGAAACTTAAATTATGAACGTCATTCATCGTTTTGCTTCCTAAATTTCGTGTTGAATACCTTGAAGCATCTTCTGTCATTCATTATGCTATATTTTTATTTGATGCTCATTATGAGATTTATTTTTTATTGTTGTTGTAAAATCCACAAGACATGTGTGTATATATATTCTGAGCCGTTAGAAAGTGTCGAAAAATATACTTAATGGAGAAACTGCAGGGGGTGTATAAACAGGACAAAACATAAAAGTAAAACCTGCATTTTTAAAATAAAATAGTCAAACCTGCACATAACTTGCAGGGGTATTTTGGTCATTTTAAATTGGGTTTCAGGTCTCGGGTAAAACCAGAAAGTCGTCTGAAGCGTCGTTTTGCATCAAAATGCTTTAGACTCCGAGACTTAGAGATGTTGTTTATCGGATAAATTAATCGACTCATATTTAAAAGTTAAATTCGAAAAAAAAAATAAAATAAAAAAAATTTAGAACATGAGTTTTAAACGTTTCTAAGCTGTTTTGATTTCATTTGAGATCGTATAATTTTAACAAATATTATTTTACAACTAACGAATACTAGTTGCATGTGAAAATGTTTAAAAATAGAAACATTACAGGATTAGCAATTACCGGATTAATGGTGTAATTTGAAAATGAATAATATACTTTCTTAAAAGCATGTTGTGTCGAGTATCTTACATAGAATACACATATGGATTGATTTACTCTTTTTATATATATGACTCATTTGTCATTCAATGTTATTTTATTTTTATTTTCTTCTAACCTTCAACTGATTCGGGTTGAGTTTTGAAGTTTTGCCTTCATATTCTTCTTCGACATTCTCATCACGTGTCTCATGGCGTTTCCGTCTAATCTTATAACCTTTTGAAACATTAACAACTTGTAACCATTTCATTGATTGTTTTATGAGCTACTATTTGCTACTTTTTGCAAACCTTTGGCTACTTTATACGTTTTCATAATGTCACCTTATAAATAAATCTGATATTGTTTTACGATTATTTTCACCAATTGTTTTTACTTTGGTCTTAATACTTTTCGTAATATTAAAAGTTGCTTATTGAGTATCTCACAAATTACTTGTATCCTTTAAAGTTATAAACTATTTTTAAATTCCATTTTACAAATGGCATGGTTTATATAAAGATAAGAAATGTAATACTTTTCGACGAAACGGAGCACTGCATTGCTAGCCCTAAATTATACATGGCCTGATCACCTATGTCTAATTTAGAAGGAGCCATGCTAGGCTGAATAGTAGTCACCTTAAAAATCTTGATGATAATAAACTTTTTACTTGTAATTATGATAAAGATAAATAAAATGAAATAAATTGAAAAGAAGTTTTGAAAACCTTTATATTTTATGCAAGTAGCACAATTTCTATGCATCCGCGTATGTTTTCTTACCTTTTGTTAAACGAATTACGTGATTATAAGTATGTTTTTACTCGACGATCGTTTTTCTACTTGTTACTTCATTTTGTCTTATAACTGATTTCTTTTGACCGTTCGTCTAATTACTGACTGTTGATAAAAGACTTGAAAGTCTCGATGTTTTATCCTTCCTTCTCGTCCAATCTTCTTTATGCGACCGGGTAGATCTTTGGAATGTCTCCGCACGTGAATAATGACGTATCACTAGAGCGATTTTCGTATATCCGGGATGACGTCCGTCACTCTCGTTTGTCTTGAAATCCACTCTTGTGAACCGTGCTTTGACTTATCTCTTAATATCGTTCATTTGATTTGTTTTAATTACAAGTGATTATTAGGAATTTTCTTTTATTAAAGTTTTGTATGGATCTTATTTCCGATCATGTATCAACCACCGCTAAGTTAACAAACTGATATTGGTGAACCAACGACCGCACTAACAAAATTGACAACTTGTTTAATCTATTATTTCTTGTCGTCTTACAATCAACGCCTTTATTTTATTATTCTCTTTAAGAATTCATATGACATTTGCTTCGTTCTCTTTTGTACCGCTGATTTCGTACTAGTTGTTGACCATTATTTCCATTCGTATTCGTTTGTTATCTTGTCACATTTTGAAACCCGAATATATCCCATGTTTATTTTGAAGTAATAAACACCTTTATGAATTTCTACAACGTATTATAAAATTTTCATGGAACTTTTATACATTTTTCCAATGATGTTTAATTATCGAAATAACTATCATAAGAAAAAGGTCAAATTTATATAACATATTTTGTATAACTAAAACTAATGTTTAAAATGAAATTATGCTCTATCTTTTGAACTAATTGATTTATCATACTTTACTTTTAATGTAATGAAATTACCGGTTTAATTTATATTCCTAATGATGATTTAATTTGGAAATTATATTTTCTATTTGTAACCATCAATACGAGTTTAATTAATAAATTCATATCATTCTTTCAAAGTTTCTTAAGACGACCAAAATAAATTATGAAGCTATTTAACTTCTATCTTTAATATATCATCTTTATCAAGAAAGTACCTCAACTGAGTTTTAAGGTAATACCAAAGCCGGGACGGATAATTGTGACAAATGTTACTTTATTGTTAATATTTAATTCATTCTTCGCTCTCATTTTTCTAGTATTGCGAATTATTATGTTTTATGGTTACGTAAGTTGAGATCCCTCGTCGATCGTCAACCTTAAATCATTTTACCACATCTTGTCCGTTTATGCGTTTATTGAATTTATTTTTATCTCGTTCTGTTCCTCGTACTGAAGATCACTATTTTATTCTGAGTTTACAATGAATCTCGGGAAGCAGTGTATAAGAAGAAATGATAAGTGTCACCAGGATTTATGCGTGTACTTGTGGAATGATTGAGGACCGAATCTCTTAATAAATGGAGTTAATAAATTCGTTACAACCTCGAGGAGTAAGTTGAAGCCGACGCCGCAAGTGGAAAGACTCTTGAGATCAAGTAGTTATTATCAAGGATTCTTTCAAGGTTTTCTCGATGATTAACGGTGGAGATATATACTCGATGTTTATGTTCGACCTTTTCTTTTATGTACTTACATGGTGTGTGATCTAGTCAAATGACCGTAAGTTGTGAGAACTTGAGACGGCATCATCCGGTGACGTCCGATCATATAGAACACATATTATGTAATATCTTTTTGACTTTCAACGACGATAATTATTGAGACTTTAATGTTCGTTGGCGAAAGTGAGATGGTGTCTTTGTATTATCTTTTGAGTAGGGACCCGCGTGTGAGCACCCTCCGATGACGAAAATGTTTTTCTTTTTAGTTCTTTTTGATGTGTGTCCATGGCTATCCGGCCGATGGATATCCTTTAATTTGCAACATTCCTTTTAACTCGACATACCCGTAAACCCTGTCATCTATTCTTGTCGTCGAATGAGCTTCGTGTGATTCACAAAATTTTCATGTGTCGAGTTTGACGGGTGACTGATGGATAAGGAATTATTTATTCTTTTTTTGGTGAGATACAACTTGACGACAAGTTGCGTTTTGTAAAAGAACCAGTGGAGATCGTGGTTCGAGATTCACGTGGGAACGTAAGGACTTCTTTATAAAGAATGCCCTCATCCTTCCGGGTAGTGAACAACTCATGTATGAGGCGAGTTGAGCGCCGGGACGTCGCTCCCTTAAGGTGGTGAGGATGTAAAACCCGTAAAAATAAGGTCATAATTTAATTCTACTTTCAATTATTTTGAAGTATTTTATAACGTTAAATATTATTATGTTTAACGGTTTAAGTTGAAACCGATATTAAATATTATATTTTAATATTTTGACGAGTAACGAGGACTACTAGTGATCGCGATACCGACGGATGCCAAAAATTTTATATTTTATTATCGATCGTTTCGATATTTAATATTTTCGACGATATCGTTTTAATTACGTATCGAGTCGTTATATTACTATTTTTCGTGTGCGTTTAAACTTTTAAAAAGTATTTTTACGAAACCCGAGTCCCGTAAATATTTGTAAAATTGACTTTTAGTCATTTCCCGCTTTTTAACTAATATTTATTTTTAGGACCAAAACTATCACAAATTGGCAAAAACTACCCTAACCTTACACTATATAAATAAATTTCACTAGCACTTATTCATTTTTAAATTCATTTCAACCAAAAATTCTCTTCCTTTCCCTTTTTTCTTTCTTTAGCCATACACCCCACCCTTCCTTTTCTTCCAATTTTCTCAAATTCTAGTTTGAATCTTCCAAAATCAAGCAAAGTCCCATCCTTATAATTCAAAGGAGCATATTTTGGTACTAGTTTTAGCTACATGCATCAAGTTTTTTTTATTGTTAGGTGGAGATTTTGATCATGCATATGTTACTAGTGATGATCAAATGATGTTATTGCAATGTTTTTGTTAAAAAGTTGATATTTAATTTTTGGGTTTTTGATTTTGATGATGATACAAGTGTTAGGATTGGTTTATGGTGATATTAGGATGTTAGGTTGATGATAAAAATGATTGGTTTTGATCAAAAACATGATTTTGTGGGAGATTTTGAAAGGTGATTTTGGGCAGTAGGTTTGAGGCCATTTTCGAGGGTCTTAAGTCTGAATATAGGATGATATGATGGGATTATGTTGTAGAGAATTTCTTTAGCTTCGATTTGATATAAAGTAGGCCTTCCAACTCCAAACGAGGTGGAAGTTACACTAGTTTGATTTTCGTGTACCGGGAGACGAGTGTCGACACGATCCGAAAATTGTTGTCGATATTTGGATCGAATCTCGGGGACTATAAAATGAGTTTCAAAATGATTCAAGGGCTGTTATCAGGCTCCAAATTTAGCATTTTGAGTCTATTTTTAGAATCAAGTGGCGGTTTTACAAACGGAGTTGTTTAGAATGGTCAAAATGGTTTCGTAAGTCAAGGTCCCTAACTGTCCGGATTTTGTGATTCAAAGATGAGTCGGGCAGGGAACTTTAGAAGTAAAATCTTTTGATGGGCTCTTGGGAGGACTTTCTACATATAGTAAGTAAGTTCTCTGAGTAGTATCATAAAAAGTTGATATGTTTAAGTATGGGAAAACGGCTTGGACATTCGGTATGTTCCAGCAGATTTTTATTAAAGACATAGAATAATAAAATGAATATATAGGAGAGTGTAATAGTATCACTTGTATCGTTTTCTCTCGAGTTTTTCGTGATTATATGAGTCGAGTTTATATTCTTATGTATGGTTTATTTCTCGAGTCTATTATTAATGAACGCACCTCATTTGATAGGTTGCGGTTCTCGTGTTTGAAAGGCATCATCTATCGTCGGCGATCGTCTCATTACCACTATTGGCTAAGGTGAGTCTATAGCCTCGCTTTATACTAGTTATTAAATGATTTTAAACCCGCGAGGGGGAATATATGTTTTATAAACTTAGAACACAAGATTTTTATGGTATGCTTTGTCCCTCTATGAATGGACCCGTGGTTGCCTTTAAATTGCATTAAGTGATAGCCTTTGTTAAAGCCTCAATTATGGACCGCTAACTAGCTTATGATGGGCTAGCCGCTAGTACAATTAATAGATCTATGGGGGAAGCCGCCCCGGTTCAGTTTTTGTGGACTTGTCATAGAAGCTTAGGCCCGACCTCCATACTGTTTGGACATATTGTATTGAGAAGTCAGGTATATACGGCAATGTACCAAAAATCTAGAGGTAACCGACAATTAATAAATCTCCTGTCTTATCAAACCTCTAAAAGGAATGTTTAAGGGCTCGGTTCCATGAGCTTATTGCAATTTATGCTATATACAATTATCATTGTTGATGCCAATTATTATTTGATGCTTATAAGCATGCCACAAACTTATAATCTTTGCTTGTGTTCAAATTGATTACATAAACCTATAGATTCACTCAGCATTTTTGTTGATTGTTTTACTCACATGTATTTCAGGTAATCATGAAGTGGAAGCTTGGAGGTCACGGGAATGAAGTTTTGCACTGCTTTTGTTGTTCAAACTCTTTGATTTATTTATCGTTCCATTTTTAAAACAAACTAATATGTTGTTTTAACTTATCTTTTGTTAACGATTACTTGGGACTACGCTACTCTGATAAATGTTTTAGGAACGATAAATCTAAAACGTCTCTTTTCGAGTCGTTCTTTATAAATTATGTGTTGTTGTATCATTGTTTAGCACCCAAAGATGTATTCCGCTGCGTGTAAATTTGGGGGTGTTAAAAAAACGAACACGAGAGGCTCCAATCGTGAAGATCATGATCATCTAAAATCCACAATTCACAAACAACCACGGAACAAAGGTTGGAAGGGCACAAATCCCCACATGTTACTACATTAGAAAGCGATAATATGTACATAGGATAAGCATGGGACTCCCCCACGAGGCACCTCGTTTTTTATTACCGAGTCATGAGCTCGACTCGATCCCCTCAATACTAATTATCATTGGGGAAAGTGATTTGGTCGAGGTAGTTCAAGGATGGAACTTCCCCGCCAAAGTAGTGCTTCAACCTATGTCCATTCACCTTGAAATTGGGGCCATCATTTTGTGCTAGCTCGATGGTCCCATATGGAAATACTTGAGTCACGGTGAATGGACCGGACCAACGGGATTTCAACTCACCGGAAAAGATTTTCAAACGAGAATTAAAAAGCAAAACTTGATCCCCAATGTTAAAAACCCGGTTTTTAATTTTAGAATCATGCAACTTTTTAGTCTTTTCTTTATAAATCAATGAATTTTCATAAGCAATATCCTTTAATTCATCCAATTCATTTAATTGCATTTTCCAGTGTTTTCCCGCGGTCTCCATGTCATCATTACAATGCTTAAGGGCCCAATAAGCCTTGTGTTCCAATTCAATTGGCAGGTGAAAATTTTTCCCATACACAAGCTTATAAGGAGTGCACCCAATGGGCGTCTTATGAGCGGTCCTAAAGGCCCATAAAGCATCGTCCAACTTATCCGACCAAGATTGTCAGTTTTCCCCAACGGATCTCTCCAAGATCCTCTTCAACGCTCGGTTTGAAACCTCGACTTGCCTACTCGTTTGTGGGTGATAAGCCGTAGAAAGCCGATGTGTAACCCCATATTTCCTTAGGACCCTTTCGAATTGGTCGTTACAAAAATGGGTTCCACGATCGCTTATGATCGCACGAGGGGTTCCAAACCGAGAAAACAAGCTTTTTAAAAACTTGACTACCACACGAGCATCATTGGTGGGCAAAGCCTTAACTTCCACCCACTTAGATAGGTAGTCAACCGCGACAAGGATGTACTTATTACCACGAGATGATGTGAACGGTCCCATAAAGTCAATGCCCCAAACGTCAAAGATCTCACACACTTGGATGATGTTTTGTGGCATTTCATCTTTTTGTGAGGCTTTTCCTTGTCGTTGGCATGAGTCACACGACTTCACAAGCTCATGTGCATCTCGGTAAATAGTAGGCCAAAAGAAACCGGCCTCAAAAACCTTCTTAGCCGTGAGATTAGCACCGTGGTGACCACCCGTGGGTCCCTCGTGACAAGCTCTAAGGATGTAAGAAGCTTCGGTACCAAAAACACAACGTCAGATGATTTGATCCGCACAAGTTCGAAACAAGTAAGGGTCGTTCCAAAAGTAGAATTTGACGTCACGAAAGAATTTTCGTTTTTCTTGAGTCGTTATACCCTTGATGATGAAGTTGCACGCATGGTAATTTGCGATGTCCGCAAACCATGGGGTGGAAGAATCAAGCTTAGAATTCACTACACCAAGTGTCTCGAGCGGAAATGTTTCGGTGATTTCCTTGGGATCGTAAACACTTTGGTGAGGATCTTCCAAACGAGAAAGATGATCGGCCGCTAGATTCCCGGCTCCTTTTTTGTCAACGATTTTGTGATCAAATTCTTGAAGGAGGAGAATCCAACGAAGTAATCTTGGCTTTGCATCTTGTTTAGCCATAAGATACTTGATAGCCGAATGATCCGTATACACTATGCATTTCGTCAAGACGAGATAAGGTCGAAATTTCTCAAATGCATACACCACGGCAAGGAACTCCTTCTCCGTTGTAGTGTATTTTAGTTGAGCCTCGGTCATCGTCTTGCTAGCATAGTGAAGAGGCAAGAAGTGCTTTTCATGACGTTGCCCCAATACGGCCCCAATAGCGTAGTCACTAGCATCACACATGAGCTCAAAGGGGAGGTTCCAATTGGGAGCAACAAGAATGGGAGCTTCGGTAAGTTTCCTCTTAAGGATTTCAAAGGCTCATACACAATCTTCGTCAAAGACAAAAAGTGCCTCTTTTTCAAGAAGATGTGTAATAGGTCGAGATATCTTTGAAAAATCCTTGATGAATTGACGATAAAAGCCCGCGTGGCCTAGGAAACTACTAACTCCCTTAACGGTTTTGGGATGAGGTAATTTGGCGATGACGTCTACCTTAGCTTGATCTAACTCAATCCCCGCTTTCGAAACCTTGTGCCCTAAGACGACTCCACTTTTAACCATAAAATGACACTTTTCCCAATTGAGCACAAGGTTGGTTTCCTCACAACGCTTCAACGTTCTCTCTAGATTCGACAAACACGAAGTGAACGAACAACCAAACACGGAAAAGTCATCCATGAAGACTTCCATCGTCTTCTCGATCATATCATGAAAAATAGCCATCATACACCTTTGAAAGGTTCCCGGTGCATTGCAAAGTCCGAATGGCATTCTACGATAGGCAAACGTTCCATATGGACACGTAAACATAGTTTTTCTTGATCACGAGGATCGATGGGGATTTGGAAGTAACCGGAAAAACCATCTAAAAAGCAATAGAAATCGTTTCCCGCAAGATGCTCCAACATTTGGTCCATGAAGGGCAAGGGAAAATGGTCTTTTCGAGTGGCTTCATTCAACTTACGATAGTCAATGCACACTCTCCATCCGGTCACGAGTCTAGTGGGAATTAACTCGTTGGAATCGTTTGGCACAACGGTCATTCCTCCCTTCTTAGGGACACAATGAATATGACTTGTTGGGTCTAAAAGTTGATGTGGCAGAAACTAAAAAATGAAGAAAACATGAAGGCATTTGTCTAAGCGTTGACAAGTGTATTCCAGGCGTTGTCAAGAACAAATCAGGCGTTGACAGAATCAAGCATTATCATGTACAATCCAAGCATTGTCATGTACAAACTAAGCATTGACAGAAACGTAGACAAGAAGCCTTTGGAAGCTTCTATTTAGATATGTATGCAGAATATATTCTGTATATGTTTATTTAAATAGAAGCTTCCAAAGGCTTCTTGTCTATGTGACAATCTTAGGATTCCACAATTGGTATCAGAGCCTCGTGGCTCGTGATGCTAGGACCAACAAGGTGTTCGTGTATGGTGAAGAAAAGAACAATCCGTCCAGGGTTTTTCTGGACGTTTTTGTGTGCACAACAGTATTCAGAAGGTCATACTTTTGATTGGACCGTTGGATCGTCACGAAATTTCTTGTGTGTGTTCTATACACACATATCTAGACATCCACCGGAGGGATTGTCAAGTTTTGTCCCCAGTAAAAACTTATTAGGCGTCAAAGTTGGCTGCAGAGATAGATTTCGTTTTTAGGGTTTGATTCATAAACCCTAGAATACTTGTTTATTGTTCCTGATTCAAAAATAGATGTTGCTAGCCTTGGGGAGTTGATTCATCATGGATCAATAATGAACCCTAGCAACAAGTCATATGTGGAAATGCAGCGCAAGGGTCTTGATTTGACATATTAGGGTTTCTGTGATAAACCCTAAATTGATCTATGTTCTTGAATGTTGAATCTGAAAGAAAGTTTGTAGCAGCAGTAAACCCTCGTTTCTGTTGAGATCATGATTATGTGGGCTGTCAAAAGTTCACGTTGAGATGATGGACGTGGTTGATTATTACATTCTTTCTACATCATAGATCATGTGGATTACAGAATCTACAGACTATGGGCTAATCAGACGTGGGAGGTTTTGGTTTTCACAAGTATTCAGCAATTATAAAAATGGTATGGAAATATTGCTACTTTATAGGATTATTTTCCTTATCATAATATATGTTGAAGACGTGTGATATATGGCCATATATTGTTTCCGTTTTTAAGCTAAAACATAGGATATACATGTGAAACGGGAAGGATCCTTATTTATAGGGATATGACAGCATTTGTGTGAAGAATTTCTAAACGTGGGTGATATCCTATTTTATAGGATTAATTTAGTTCAAGGTTTTTCTTCATACATGTATACAGTAACGTTGATATTTGCATCAAATCAGTAATCTTTTCATTATTGCCTAAAATCTTGGAAGAGTATTATATGATTTGACTTAATCACATGGGTTTTCTGTGGTAAGAACGTTTTAAAGACATGTTACTATTTGAAGATGGTTAGCCACTGATGTTTGTTAATTTGACGCTGACGAGAATAAGTCAAACGCTGATGGAAAGCGTTGACATGAGTTGTCCGAGAAAAGGCTTGTTCAAACGCTGTTAGGTTTTGTCCGATATTGGACAAAGCATTTGATTAAGATGTCGGACAGTGAGGGTTCTCGGATAACAAAAGGAATAGCTGCTGTTGAGAAAATTGATACGTTTTTAGCACACAAAAAGGAGGAATTTACACACGAAGGTACATGGAATCTCCGTTTTCATTCAGAATATCAGGTTCATATTTATGGCTCGGATATTTTTAAATGGATTAATGATTTTTACGTGAGTTAACAATAATTCATGAAGTATTTTATTGGAATAATATTTGATTAGATTATTTAATCGGGGTAGCCTTGTGAAAGAGTTATCCGCGTATCACTTTTACATATGATATGAAGATATTATCTCACAAAGATTCGTCATGAAAAGGTGTTGGCTTAAGGAGAAGAATTCTTATGGTAAGTTGATGTTTGAAGAAGATTTTCGCGAGGTTATGTTCTATCATATCTTGAAAGTACTTAGCATGATAACTAACTTTCAAGATAACTTGTTCGTGCTTTAAATGTTTGGTGACGAAGACTTGTCATAACACTTGAAGGAGTTACATTATCGTGCTCAGTGTCTCACAAAGGATGAGAATATTGACAAGGGATCGAGGTCTACTTATACTTTGTGCCACGAGTATAAGTTCTTTATCACATGGATAATACAAGACATGGAACATAGGTTTGGGTTATTCTACTTATACATCAAGATTATATTATAGTTATTTTTCTTCAAGATCATTATACAGAGCCTACATTTGGAGAATCTTCAAGATTGCATACATTGTTTACTTCCCAGTTGATGTGACAAAAAGGGGAAGACATACATGCTACATTTGAGGGGAAGCAATTTGAAGATGATGCACAACTTACAAGAGACACACAAAGAGTTTTGCCGACATCAACTAGGGGAAGATTGTTGGGTCAAAAAGTTGATGTGGCAGAAACTCAAAAATGAAGAAAACATGAAGGCATTTGTCTAAGCGTTGACAATTGTATTCCAGGCGTTGTCAAGAACAAATCAGGCGTTGACAGAAACAAGCATTGTCATGTACAATCCAAGCATTGTCATGTACAAACTAAGCATTGACAGAATCGTAGACAAGAAGCCTTTGGAAGCTTCTATTTAGATATGTATGCAGAATATATTCTGTATATGTTTATTTAAATAGAAGATTTACATGTTTATTTGATATTATCTCTTGTAAACCCTAATCCTTACACTATAAAAGGAACCAAGGGTATTAGGTTTATTCATAACTTTCATATACAATGTAAATCTAAAGCGTGTGTTGCACTAGACGTGGGATTAATGTATACACGTCTAGTGGTTGTTGATTATTAATATAATTAGCAACCTATTTGTTTTTATTCATGTTCTTTGTGTCCAAACACCTTGTTAATGTGTCGTGTTCTAATTCCGCTTTGATTATCTAATCATATGAACATGATGCATTCCTAGTAGCTTAAAAGATCCGTGAATCTTAGGATTCCTCAATATTGTTGGGAATAAAATGTAGCCAGTACACTTGAACGCTGACAAGAAGAAAACAAGCGTTGATAAGAAGAGAACAAGCGCTGACAGATCAAGCGTTCACAGGAAGAAGTCAAGCGTTGATAGGTTGAAGACAAGCACTGATAGAAAGATATGGTCTACGCGTATTTTGTTTCTAGTTTGTTTCTAGTAAAGATAGGATCAACATTGTATTTTCTATAATTATCTTTACCTAGAATAGTTGATACGTAGACTCTTGTACAAGGCTTCTTATGTCTATAAAAGAAGACTTTTAGGTTATGTTTCATATAAGTTATTCATACGTTAAACACTTTCATTGTAAGCAAGTTCGATTCAATCAATCAAGTTAAAGTTTGTTTTACATTCTTTGTGTGTTCTTGTTTAAGTGTTAATTCCGCATAACACTTAAATTCCTTTATACATAAACAAAGTTTCTTTACGTGTTAAACTTGATTCAATCTCGTTAACACAAAGCTAATCGATCTAAGTTTGGGATCAACAAGTGGTATCAGAGCTTGTTGAGAAACTTTAGATCAAAAGAACACAAGAACCCTAAATCGCCAAAAACCCTAATTTTCTCAAAACCCTAAAAACATCATGTCTACTCCAAAAGTAACCTCCTCCTCCTTCTTAAAACACAACATCAAGATTCCCATGCTAGATGCTGACAATTTTGAACTGTGAAAGTTCAACTTTGAGCAATATCTGCAAATCCATGATTACACTCTCTGGGAGATTATTGAATATGGAAACACATTCAATAAAGCTCAAAAGATTTTAGATGCCATTGCTACAAGATCTGTTGTTCAAGGATGCTCTGAAGCAGATAAGAAAGAAAAACCTGAAGATGGTAGATGTAAAACCCGTATTTAAAAATCAGAATATTTAAATACGCAGTTTAATTTTAATAAACTATATAAGTATTAATTATTAGACAGAGATAGAAACGCAGAAATTAAATACGCAATCCCAGTTTATTTAAATACTATAAATATTACAGTTTATTCAGATAATAAGTATTTAGTCTCAGAAAATATTACAGATGAATTATTTATTTTACAGAAAGAATTAAACGTTAATATTAAATCACGCAGTCTCAGTCTATTTAAATACTACAATAAAATAATTATTCAGAAAATAGTTATTAAATTCAGAATATTACGTATGTATTATTTTTATACATAAAATAATTAAAACGTTAACAGTGATTACAAAGCCTCAGTTTAATTAAGACTGTAAAGAAATTATTTATTCAGAAAATAATTATTCCATATTACGTTCGTATTCATCTCAGTCAGATAAATATTTATATGACGGGTTTTTTTAAAATGAACACGCAAGTTAAATAATTTTATTCGAGGCGAAAAAAAAAGAAAAGGGTTTTGGGCCAGCTTAAAAAAAAAGAAAACAAGAAAGAAAACAAGGGCTTTTAGCCCGGCCCATGTACACATTAATCCATCAGGGAGTGTAGTATTTTCCCATTTACACTTTTAACCAAAAACAACACAAACCCTAGTAGGTGTTCTTATTTAGCCGCCAGTTAGCAAGCAAAAACAGAACGGTTTGTGTTCTTATTTAGCTGTCGACAGCAAGCAAAAAGGGAACGATCTGTGTTCTTGTTTAGCCGTCGGCACCAAGCAAAAAGAGAACGTTTGGTGTTCTTATTTTAGCCGTTGGCAGCAAGAAAAAGGAGAACGAGAAGTGTTCTTATTATGACGCTGGCAGCAGACCAAAAGGAGAACGAGAGTGTTCTTATTATGACGCCGGCAGCAGACCAAAAGGAGAACGAGAGTGTTCTTATTATGACGCCGGCAGCAGACCAAAAGGAGAACAGGGGTGTTCTTATTAGGTCGCCGAAAGCAGACCAAAAGGAGAACGAGTGGTGTTTGTTTCGTTTGTGTGTTGTAATTCATCCCTAGTCAAGTAGATCGGTAAATCACCTTCTTCTTTATCTTTTATATCACGAAATTGATGAGTTTAGAGAATAAAACATGCAATTAAATCAGGGGGTTCGGTTGAGTTTTAATTCTAGGATTAGCGACAGTTTAGCGACGACTTTTGTGTCGCAGTTTTCATGACAAATTTTGGACAGCTTTTAGTCACAGTTTTAGTGACAGAAATTTTTGTCGCTAATTCCAGTAGGCAGAATTCAATACACATATTGATTTGTTTTAGTGCGAACGAGACGGGGTATCTCGGTAGGCTCGGGACTATAATTGTTTAATCATACCTTGTTTAATTCACTTTTAAAAATAAATGTTTTAAATGATTTATTTAGTAAATTAAAGTTATAATGATAAATTAGTTTATAAAATTAAAAGGGGTATAATATTATTAAATGAGTTAACTTATTTTTGGAAACTTCATAAATTAGGAAACTTTTTATTTTTAGCAGGTTCTTTATAACAGTATTATAATATCAGATACAGTAAAATACAGTAATCAGAAGTACATGATATACACTAATCAGAATATAGTATAATATACAGTAATTAGAAATACAGGATATACACTAATCAGTAAATATTTAAAGACAGTCAGAGTTATCAGATTGTATACAGAACAGTACAACAATACAGGAACATAATAAAGCAAGTTAAGAACAGTAAGAATCAGTAACAGTAAACAGTAATCGAACAACTTATTCATGTCCCTTATTCTTGTAGCTATTGTGAAGTCTGAGTAGGAGTCGTTCAGTTTTTCCTTACAATCAGTTACTGGACAAGAGGTACGGATTTCCGTCCTTTCAGTAAGGACCCCCTTTCTATGCATGATTAGGATTCCCCGTTTTCAGCCAAATGTTTTCCCCTGTATATGTTTAAGTTTATCAGTAATCATGTTAATAAATAAATAAATTGCCTGAGCATTATATACAAGCACGACCAGTTTATGTACTAGTTACGGAGGTACCGTAACTACGGCACTGGAGGCACCGGTGTCGTGACTCACATGCAGGAGAGTGATATCCTGCATCGTCCCACTCAGCTCAGCTTGGCCATTTTATCAGTATTATTAGTGGGGCGTATGGATGCATCCTAGGCTTATATGTGTTACAAGTTATCAGGGTGAATGTGGTGTGTGCTCTACATCCTTCCCATTGGAGCTGATCCCTCCACCCAGCACAATATTTAGAGGTCACCCCTCTACAGCATGACGAGGTCACCCCTCCAGTTATTCATGCATGGTTGTTACAGCACGTGACCTATATAAGCTCTGGCAAATAAAATACAGTAAATGCATGTTTTCAGAATTAATAGTTATATTTAAGTATCAGTATATATGAACCAGGTTTCTCAGATTTTATGCAGAGTTCTACCACATGTTACATATCAGTCTTATAGCTTCATTGTTGTCTTCTATTTCATTACATTCAGAAATTCCTTATCATGCTTTATATCCGTTCACCGAGCGTTATGCTCAGCCGTAGTTCCTTTCATGTTCTAACGACAGGTACACCAGGACGCTCTTAGGATTCTGAGAGCATGTGCATTTGGATGGAAGCTATCCAGACTTCTTACTTTATGCATTTCTTACATTATTCTGCTTATTTGGACATTGTTTAGTCCTTTCCTTCAGTATTTTACTTTTCATGTTTTGGGCTTATGTTTGGATTACCGATGTTTGATTCCGGTATTCCTTTATGGTCAGTTAATGTTTTAGGACATTTACCTTATGCTTTGATGGCACGCCATAAATACACGTAACGCTCCACTTATCCAAGTGGGGTGTTACAATTATGGTATCAGAGTGCAAGGTTCGACCTGTAGGCTCTAAAACTTGACCTGTGACTAGTGGGTAGTCACCAGGAACTTCCCAGATTTTGGCGTTGTTGTCTTTCATATTCCTCATGGATTGTTCAGTCAGTTTTCTTCATTTATGAGTCAGTTTTCTTAAAGTTTTGACTAAGTAAAAGGTTGGTACATGACTGGCCATATTTAGTCGCATGTGTTTTCATTCGAATTTTGTTTGGTGAACCGACCCATAGGCGTTCACCCTTGTCGTTCAGATTTTTGGTATAGATGAACTGACCATATATGTTTACCCTTACTCATGTCAGATTCATGTTTCCAGTCAAATATTACTGGGTGAATCAGCAAAAAATGTTCACCATTTTTCAGGTCAAATTTTCATACTATTCAGTCGAATGATTTCTTATGAACCGATCCACAGTTGTTCACCTTTGTCATATCTGGACATTTCATAAACTTTGACAAGTATGGATTGGACCTCAGCCAACCATATTTAGTCCCAGATTATAAACTTCTATACATGACAGTTCTCAGAAAATTTTGACAAGTATGGATCGAACCAGAATCGCCATACTTAGTCACATGTTTTGTTCCTTGAATCCTGTGGATTGACCCATAGCCATCCACGTTAGTTGATCATACTCTTATAGTCTTTATAACAATCCAGTTCGCACAATCTCAAGTTGATGTCGCTTCCACGCTGTTTCAGTTTCATGTCTCCGTACAAAGGTTTTATGTTCAGCAGAATGATAAATGTCTCCATGCTAAGACACAAAAAGAATTTCAGTAAAACCTGTTTTCATGATAAATCATGATTGGCCTTCATTAATCATGCTTCATGCTGACCACTGTTGGAACTTCGATTATATCATACTTCTCAGCCTACAAACAACCAGCAATAAGTCGACGTAGAAATTGTCAGCCTATCATGTTAACCGTTTCAGTTCAGTTTAGTACCGTTTAAATCAGTTTATTTCTTTGATAATTTCAGACAAGCGACACCAGTATCGATCATCCAATAAAATTTACACCAGTGCCATGTACAGTATACCCTATGTACCCCATGTACAGTGTCTCAGATATGCTCCATGTGCAGTATCCATTTTGTAATTCATGTGCAGTATTCAGGTGTACTTCATATACCGTACCCCATGTATATTGCTAATCGATCCTCAATCATCTCAGGCGTTTCCACTTGTCGATATTCTACCAGGTGCTGATGCTGCTTGTGAGTTGAAGATTTTACCAGATGCCGATGCTGCTAACACTTTGAAGACCTCACGAATGCTGATGCTGCTGATACTTTGGAGATCTCTCAAGATGCTGATGCCGTTCATACTATGAAGACTCTGCAGAACAAGGACGAAAACTATAAGTTTGAAATTTCGGGCAAGGATAAATTTCAACCATCAGACACTACCATTCTATTCCAGACTTTTACTTTCTCAGCTAGATGTCACACTTCACTCAACTAACCGTTCATTCAGAAGAGTGGGAACCGGAACACAGCCGGCCACTCAGCAGAATAGTTACATGAATCACGGTCATGATAATGATTTTCATAAATTGACAGACAAAGCAGTAGTGACAACCACCGTGATTATAATTAACGAGTCAGAACTCATAACTCTGTATGTTTGCTAAATCAGGCTCTCAGGAATTCGGGGTACCCTCCAGGGGAGTATACCGTTTTTGTCATGGCACGCCTAAATCAGATAATTAAAACTCAGTTACCACGGGAGTATTATTCAGGTTAAACACGCAGTATTCACTCTGTGAGGTTACAGACGAAAACATTCAGTGAAAAGTTGCCATGTTTACTTCACGTGTTCCTATGTCAGCTTTATCTTAAATCAGGTAGTTACCTGCTTCTCAGCCAGAAAGGACTCAACAGTAGATCCATTTTACCAACTCCTGAACACATTTAGTTTACTTCTGCCAGAAAGATTAGTACAAATTGTTCAGCTTTACAAGCACGTGAATTATTATCTTATAGCTGCGAAGACTCCTAGTCAGTATTCCTGATGCGAAATCTGTAATTCCTTAAATTCATGATCAGCAGATTACCCCAAAGTTCCTGATGTAATTCCGGGAGGTTTTCCAGAAATTCCCTCCTAACCACGAGACCGAAGTTAACGTAGAGCTTGTCTCAAGGAAAGAACCTGTTTTCGAAACTCTATTATAGGGCTTTAGCTGAGTTAGAAGAGTTGCAGCATTTGCTGCAAGAGTTACCGGAACGAGGCGTTATTCGCCCTAGCGCACCACCAGGGAGTGCACCGTTCCTGTCTTTCAGGAAGAAGGCCGGTAACATGAGATCATGTATCGACCACTGAAATTTTTTGCAAGATCACCATTCTTAATCAATGTTAATTCCACAAATGGCAGGTTTATCTGATCTGCTACGATGTCTTAAACCTTTTCCAGAATGATTTCCGATCATGCTACCATCAGTGGTGAGAAAAAAAAAGGACGTTTCTAGACTGCTGTTGCACATATTACAGTCTCTCTAAAATTTTTGATTTTTATACTTCTGAGCTCCCTAATGCTCCAGCTATATTATGAAATTATGAATAAAATTTTTTTCATGACTCTCAGGCAATATCATCAGTATATTCATTGATCACATTCTGATCTGCCTAATGCTAGAGAAGAACACGAGACTCATCTTCTCACAATTGTACAGAATCTCCGATAGGAGAATTTTTTTTTATATACGTAGCTTTCTAGACATGAATCCCAGTAGAATAAGGTGGCATTTCTAGACCACACTATTTCAGCAGAAAGGAATTTCAGACAATCCTGCGAAGGTGAAGGCCATCACCAGATGGTCACGACCGACGCCGGTGAACGAAGTACAAAATTTCTAGAATTCAGTTGGATACTACCGCAGAAATTGCTGAAAGTTCTCTTGATTAGCTTTCTATGGCTAAGCTTTCGCATAAAGGAGAGGACCTACACTAAAATTTTGTATTCCATAAGATCCTATGCTACGAGAGATCTATTTTACCCAGACTCAAAATTCTTTCATGACTAATCACTCAGATTCCACTAGAAGGTTCAAGACAAGACACCGACATGCTGCAGGAAATTCAACAATAAGTCGTATGATTCCAAAGTATTCCATCAACAATCTTGTCAGATCGAAATTAGCGTTAGCGAATCGCGCTCACGTTCATGTACACAATCACGGGTACGTTCACATTTACGTTCACGTTTATTTTCACTTTAACATTTAAGTCTCAGACGCAGTATGACGCTATTTCAGTTCATGTTTTGTGCCATCTCAAGATTTAAGCTCACGTTAGCGTTCATAACTTTGTTCACGTTCAAGTTCGTGTGCCATTTCACGATACACGTTTCTCAGACAGATGCTTCAGTCTCATGCCGTATCGTATGGCATTCCTGCTCAGTCAGCATACGTTCATGATATGTCTGGTATCACGTTCACCGTATGTTCCACAGATCACGTTCACGACATATTCCATACCCATCGTTCTTCAGATGATCGCAAACCACGTTCACAGTTGCTCACGTAGAACGTTCACAATTGTTCACGTAGTCCGTCCCTATACGTTTTCAACATCTTGCTCAGAGAGAAAAATGTTATCTTTTCAGGATAATTGCACATACCGTTTCATGTACCTTACATGTTATAACTTATTCATTCTATCAGATTCAGAAAATCAATTTTAAGTATGGAACCAGAAACTATTCAGTATCATCAGGACAATGTCATCAGGACCAAGATTTCTTTTATTATGTTTAGACCTTTGAAGGAATCGTTTCGAGCGGGAGGCCACTCAAAACGGAGGAGTCCATCCGGACCTCTCATTTTTCCTTCAATAAATCCAGTTAAGTTCTTTCAGTCATATTATGTTCCATGTCCTCTTCAGCCATTTCACGTTTAATGTTTACTTCAGTCATGTCACGTTTATATACTTTCAGCAACATCATGTTCTAAATCAAGGACAAATGATTCTTCAGCTTATATGACTTTCAGCCTTCATGATCTTTCAATATATGTGTCCTTTCAGCTTATACGTCTTTCAGCTTACGTATACTTTCAACTTTTACTTCGATTGGTTTAAATTACCGATAATTCGAGGACGAATTTTTCTTTTAGAGGGGAAGAATTGTAAAACCCAGTATGGTCGTATCTTTAATTCGGGGAAGAATTATTGTTTTTAGAGGGGAAGAATTGTAAAATCCGTATTTAAAAATCAGAATATTTAAATACGCAGTTTAATTTTAATAAACTATATAAGTATTAATTATTAGACAGAGATAGAAACGCAGAAATTAAATACGCAATCCCAGTTTATTTAAATACTATAAATATTACAGTTTATTTAGATAATAAGTATTTAGTCTCAGAAAATATTACAGATGAATTATTTATTTTACAGAAAGAATTAAACGTTAATATTAAATCACGCAGTCTCAGTCTATTTAAATACTACAATAAAATAATTATTCAGAAAATAGTTATTAAGTTCAGAAAATATTAGGTATGTATTATTTTTATACATAAAATAATTAAAACGTTAACAGTGATTACACAGCCTCAGTTTAATTAAGACCGTAAAGAAATTATTTATTCAGAAATAATTATTCCATATTACGTTCGTATTCATCTCAGCCAGATAAATATTTATATGACGGGTTTTTTTTAAAATGAACACGCAAGTTAAATAATTTTATTCGAGGCGAAAAAAAAAGAAAAGGGTTTTGGGCCGGCTTAAAAAAAAAAGAAAACAAGAAAGAAAACAAGGGCTTTTAGCCCGGCCCATGTACACATTAAACCATCAGGGAGTGTAGTATTTTCTCATTTAAACTTTTAACCAAAAACAACACAAACCCTAGTAGGTGTTCTTATTTAGCCGCCAGTTAGCAAGCAAAAACAGAACGGTTTGTGTTCTTATTTAGCTGTCGGCAGCAAGCAAAAAGGGAACGATCTGTGTTCTTGTTTAGCCGTCGGCACCAAGCAAAAAGAGAACGTTTGGTGTTCTTATTTTAGCCGTTGGCAGCAAGCAAAAGGAGAACGGGAAGTGTTCTTATTATGACACTGGCAACAGACCAAAAGGAGAACGAGAGTGTTCTTATTATGACGCCGACAGCAGACCAAAAGGAGAACGAGAGTGTTCTTATTATGACGCCGGCAGCAGACCAAAAGCAGAACAGGGGTGTTCTTATTAGGCCGCCGGTAGCAGACCAAAAGGAGAACGAGTGGTGTTTGTTTCGTTTGTGTGTTGTAATTCATCCCTAGTCAAGTAGATCGGTAAATCACCTTCTTCTTTATCTTTTATATCACGAAATTGATGAGTTTAGAGAATAAAACATGCAATTAAATCAGGGGGGTTCGGTTGAGTTTTAATTCCAGGATTAGCGACAGTTTAGCGACGACTTTTCTGTCGCAGTTTTCATGACAAATTTTGGACAGCTTTTAGTCACAGTTTTAGTGACAGAAATTTTTTTTTGTCGGTAATTCCAGTAGGCAGAATTCAATACACATATTGATTTGTTTTAGTGCGAACGAGACGGGGTATCTCGGTAGGCTCGGGACTATAATTGTTTAATCATACCTTGTTTAATTCACTTTTAAAAATAAATGTTTTAAATGATTTATTTAGTAAATTAAAGTTATAATGATAAATTAGTTTATAAAATTAAAAAGGGTATAATATTATTAAATGAGTTAACTTATTTTTGGAAACTTCATAAATTAGGAAACGTTCTATTTTTAGCAGGTTCTTTATAACAGTATTATAATATCAGATATAGTAAAATACAGTAATCAGAAGTACATGATATACACTAATCAGAATACAGTATAATATACAGTAATTAGAAATACAGGATATACACTAATCAGTAAATATTTAAAGACAGTCAGAGTTATCAGATTGTATACAGAACAGTACAACAATACAGGAACATAATAAAGCAAGTTAAGAACAGTAAGAATCAGTAACAGTAAACAGTAATCGGACAACTTATTCATGTCCCTTATTCTTGTAGCTATTGTGAAGTCTGAGTAGGAGTCGTTCAGGTTTTCCTTACAATCAGTTACTGGACAAGAGGTACGGATTTCCGTCCTTTCAGTAAGGACTCCCTTTCTATGCATGATTAGGATTCCCCGTTTTCAGCCAAATGTTTTCCCCAGTATATGTTTAAGTTTATCAGTAATCATGTTAATAACTAAATAAATTGCCTGAGCATTATATACAAGCACGACCAGTTTATGTACTAGTTACGGAGGTATCGTAACCACGGCACTAGAGGCACCGGTGTCGTGACTCACATGCAGGAGAGTGATATCATGCATCGTCCCACTCAGCTCAGCTTGGCCATTTTATCAGTATTATTAGTGGGGCGTATGGATGCATCCTAGGCTTATATGTGTTACAAGTTATCAGGGTGAATGTGGTGTGTGCTCTACATCCTTCACATTGGAGCTGATCCCTCCACCCAGCACAGTATTTAGAGGTCACCCCTCTACAGCATGACGAGGTCACCCCTCCAGTTATTCATGCACGGTTGTTACAACACGTGACCTATATAAGCTCTGGCAAATAAAATACAGTAAATGTATGTTTTCAGAATTAATAGTTATATTTCAGTATCAGTATATATGAACCAGGTTTCTCAGATTTTATGCAGAATTCTACCACATGTTACATATCAGTCTTATAGCTTCATTGTTGTCTTCTATTTCATTACATTCAGAAATTCCTTATCATGCTTTATATCCGTTCACTGAGCGTTATGCTCAGCCGTAGTTCCTTTCATGTTCTAACGGCAGGTACACCAGGACGCTCTTAGGATTCTGAGAGCATGTGCATTTAGATGGAAGCTATCCAGACTTCTTACTTTATGCATTTCTTACATTATTCTGCTTATTTGGACATTGTTTAGTCCTTTCCTTCAGTATTTTACTTTTCATGTTTTGGGCTTATGTTTGGATTACCGATGTTTGATTCCGGTATTCCTTTATGGTCAGTTAATGTTTTAGGACATTTACCTTATGCTTTGATGACACGCCATAAATACACGTAACAGTCCACTTATCCAAGTGGGGGTGTTACAGTAGAGCTGTGTCTGTTGAGGACATAGCAAAGAGAAGGGTTGATATGAAAACCATAAGCATTCTGAAACTCTCGTTAGGACAAGAGAATCAACATAAATACAGAGGTTATGAGTCTACAAAAGACCTCTGGGCAGCTCTTGAAGTTGCCTATGGTGGTAATGCTGATACGGTAGAAGAGAAAAAGAAGCAACTCTTGCACGAGTATGCTGTTTTTAAGGCTCAGCCTAATGAGAAGCGCAGTAGTGTGAGAAGCAGACTTCTTGACATTACAAGTAAGCTGTCCTTCATGGGGACAGTGATTGGTGATGTTGACATTATTGCTACTTCTCTTAAAAGCCTTGGTGATGCATGGAAGATCGAGGCAAGATCTATAATTGCCAACAACACTCACAAAAGTTCTACTTTTGATGATGTGTACAACAAACTGAGGCTGTTGGAGAATGAAACTCTCTTAGATCATGGAAGTAAGTCTACAAATAGTAATATGGCCTTCTTCTTACATAGTGAATGTCAATTTGATCAGAAGGATTCGTACATGTACCCAGTTACTGGATCAACATGTGTCAACGCTGGCTCATACCCTGTCAACGCCTCATATTCAGACGCTGACACATACAAAAATGACTCACCAAGAGTTAAGCCTGCTGGTATTGATCTGGATACTATGTGTGCATACATTACTTCATTTCCCAATGGTTCAGTGATTACATATGAGGACCTTGAGCAAATAAGTGATGAGCATTTGGAGGAGATGGATATTAAGTGGAACATGGCTCTTGCAAGTATAAGAGCAAACAGATGGAATAGAAGGTTCAAGAAGAAGATGACCTTTAATGCAAAGGACACTGCTGGATTTGATAAATCCAAGGTTGAATGCTACAATTGTCATCGTATGGGGCACTTTATGAGAGAATGCAGATCTCCAAGAAGATCTGATGCTGGAAAACCCTCAAGCCAAATTGTTAAGGCTCAGGATCCCAAGGCCATGATGGCAATGCAAGAAATTGATGGTGTTGGATAGGACTGGAGCTATTTGGCTAAGGATGAGGAAGAGGATAAAGCTTTGGTTGCTGAGATAGAAGAAGAAGAGCATGTTCATTATGCTCTCATGGCACACTTCTCATCTTCATCAGACAATGAGGTATATGATGATTCTTTTTGTTGTAAGGTTTGTCGTTTAAATACTGAAAGACTTAACAAAGAGGTTTTAAGATTGTTAGGAGATGTGAGTACTGAGAGATGCAAGTTGTCTAACTATCAACTTGCTCTCACTCAAACTGAAAAGATAGTTGCTGAGTATAAGAAAATGGATCTTGATCTAAAAGATAAAATTAATATCTTAAAACATGATTTAAATGCTAGTAATGATATTAGAAACATCATGGAGAGGGTGAATGCTGAACTACAGGTTAAGTTAGATGAGGCTATCAAGAATAAGGATAATGCAGACCTTAAAATTCAGAGATTTGATAAGGCCTCACAAACCCTAGGAGAATGTGTTAGTAAACAAAGGGATTCTAGGGACATGACTGGGATTGTGATGAAAGACTATTCTGGTGTTCCACCACCAGCTGGGGATTTCTATGGTGTCCAAAGAAAGGACTTATCTTGGACTGGTTTACCAGAACTCCAAGAAGAGGAATTTATTCCTCCACCAAGAGCCCTTACCCTAGTTGAAGAATATAGGCAAAAGTTGATTGATTTGGATAAATGGAAGAAAGCCAACCCTACCTTGTTTGTTAAGGGTGTCATGCTTTGTGAAAGTCCAAATGAGTCTACCCCTATTAAGGTAACAAACCCACTCACTGGCAAGACTGTTGACCTTGGCTCAAACACTGTTAGAAAACCTAGCATTAAGTATGCAGAAATGTATAGGAATACTAGGTCACCAAAAAGCCAAGTTAGTGATAATGGAACAGGTTTCTTTTCTTCTAGACCTAGAGTTGTGTCTAGAAAAGCCTGTTACACTTGTGTAAGCTTTTCACATTTAGCTTATAAGTGTGTCAACGCTTCCAAAGTCAACGCTGTCAAAAGGTCAAACACTGTCAGACCCAAAACTTTTGTGGAGCAAAGTCTACAAGTTGTTAGACCAGCCCCATTCTTCACTAAAGGGTCTAACACTCATGGACAAAGACCTTTTCAGAAGACCAATACTTGGTCTAATAGGCAATGGGTTTCTGTAGCAAACCCTAGGTTCAACGCTGATAAGGGTAATTTCAGCGTTGACAAGACAAAATCAAACGCTGACAGAAACGTTGCCAGACCTAAATATTTGCAACCACAGGGAAAAGGGTCTAAAGCTTCTTCTAGCTTGACATGGAGACCTAAGAAAGATCAAAACCCTAATTCTAATGGGATTTCTATGACCTGTAACATATTTAATTATATTTCAAAGGTCATCACAAAACCAATTGGGGTTAACTGGGTGTTTCATCCAAAAAGAGATGAACAAGGGGTTGTTATGAGAACTAAGTCTGTTCTTGTTGAATAACCAGATGAATCCAAGTCTGCTCAGGCTTGGGTTCCCAAAGAAAACTAATTTGTTTTCTTTATGTGCAGGGCATTCAAAAACAGGTGAATGATTATGGATATTGGGATAGTGGATGCTCTAGGCACATGACTGGGAAGGAAGATTATCTCACAAACTTCACTCCCATTAAGGATGGTGATAAAGTTTACTTTGGAGGCAGATATGGAACTATCACAGGCAAAGTAACCCTTCTCACCAACAACTTGCGTTTTGAAAACGTGTTTCTGGTAAAAGAACTTGATTATGATCTTTTTAATGTATCACAAGTTTGTGATAACAAAAATAAAGTTATGTTTACTAATATTGAATGCTTGGTGTTAAGCAAGGATTTTAAAATACCAGATGATAAATTTATTGATTATAGGACTCCTAGGCTTAAGGACATTTATAATGTGAATCTTAATGGTATTAGGATGAATAATAACTTGTCATGTCTTTATGCTAAAGCTTCAGTTGATGAGAGTAATCTATGGCACAGGAGACTAGGGCACATTAACTTTAAAAATATAAACAGGCTTGTAGGACTTGGTTTGGTTGATGGTTTGCCTGAAAAGGCTTTCCACAATGACCACTCTTGTGTTGCATACCTTAAAGGCAAACAACACAAGGTCTCATTTAAGTATAAACAGGTGCACTCTAGTTCTAAACCTCTTCACTTGTTGCATATGGACCTGTTTGGTCCAACTAATATAGAGAGTTTGAATGGTAAATCATACTGTTTTGTCATCACAGATGACTTTTCTAGGTTTAATTGGACTTTCTTTTTAGCCATGAAAAGTGAAACTGCTGATACTTTAATTAACTTTATTAACCAAATTAAGAAAAAGAGTGGTAATGAAGTTAAAATGCTTAGAAGTGATAATGGTGGTGAGTTTAGAAATAAACTGTTGGATGATTTTTGTGCCAAGAAAGGGATTACTAGACAGTTTAGTGTTGCCATAACCCCACAGCAAAATGGGGTTGCTGAGAGAAAGAATAGAACCCTAATTGAAGCAGCCAGGACTATGTTGGCTGATGCTCACTTTACCATAGCTTTTTGGGCTGAGGCTGTGAATACAGCTTGTTATGTTCATAATAGAGCATTGGCCAACAAGATACATAATAAAACACCTTGTGAATTACTTTGGGGAAGGAAATCAAATATTGGTTTTCTTAAACCTTTTGGTTGTCATGTAGTTGTGCTAGACACTAATGATGCCTTAGTTAAATTTAGTGCTAAAGGTGATGAAGGCTACTTCATTGGTTATTCAGTGCAGAGTAAAGGATATAGGGTTTACCTTAAGAAGGAAAAACGTATACTTGAGAAAGTACATGTTAGGTTTTTAGAAGGTAAACCTAGTGATCCTGAAAGTAGTCCAAATTGGTTGTTTGACTTGGAACCTCTATCTAGGACTTTGAATTATATGCCTGTTACTAATCCAGACATTATGAAGGTAACTTCAAATGTTAAGGAAGAACCAATTGTTGATGTTTCAGGTACACAGGTTATTGATGAGGTTGGATCACAAGCAGACAAGTCATCTTCCATACCTGAGTATGTCACTATTCCCATATGGACAGATGCTTTTGCTGCTGCTGGAAAGGAAAATGGTGGTCCCCAAGTATCACCAGTTAACAACATGCATGGGCTTTTAGGCGTTGACAAAGGTAAATCTGGCACTGACAAGACAAATTCAGGCGTTGATGGCTCAAACGTTGACAACTCCAGTTCAGGCGTTGATGGCTCTCACGCTGACAACCTTGATTCAGGCGTTGACAACACTTTTGGCCATGTTTTCTCTTCCAATTTTGAACAAGGTGAACCTTCAAATAGAAATGGAGAGGTTCATTCAGATATTGATGGGAGAGAGTCTGAAGAGGATATTAACAATATGGAAGATGAGATTGAGGACAACACACTTATTGAAGGAGGAGTGCTTACTACTACAACCAAAAATCATCCTCCTTCTCTTATTATTGGTGATGTGATGTCTCCTGTTCAGACTAGAAGATCTCATCAGAATCTTGGAGGATTTATTGCTAATATCCACAAGAAGGTTGATACCCCTCTTGTTCAAGCATGTTTATTTGCCTGTTTTCTGTCACAACAGGAACCCAAGAAGATTTTTGATGCTCTCAAAGAACCAAGTTGGGTGGAAGCAATGCAGGATGAGATTCACCAATTTGCTATTCAGGATGTTTGGGAGTTGGTTGATTGTCCCAGATATGTCAGACCTATTGGGACAAGATGGGTTCTTAGAAACAAGAAATATGAAAGAGGCATTGTGGTCAGAAACAAGGCACGTTTAGTGGCTCAAGGGTATACACAAGAGGAAGGGATAGACTATGAGGAGGTCTTTGCACCAGTTGCAAGGATTGAGGCTATAAGGATATTTCTAGCCTATGCTTCCTGCATTGGCTTTACTGTCTATCAAATGGATGTGAAGAGTGCTTTTCTTTATGGCATAATTGTTGAGGAGGTATTTGCCATGCAGCCTCCTGGTTTTGAAGATCCAGAGCATCCAGATAAGGTGTATAGAGTCAAGAAGGCTATGTACGGACTTCATCAAGCCCTAAGAGCATAGTATGGCACATTGTCCACCTATCTGGTGGAAAATGGATTCAAAAGGGGCAACATAGACCAGACCTTATTTACAAAGAAGACTGGTAAATATGTCTTACTTGTTCAGGTTTATGTGGATGACATCATCTTTGGCTCCACCAATCCAAAGATGAGTGAAGACTTTTCCAAGCTTATGACATACAAATTCAAGATGAGTGCAATGGGGGAGATGAACTTCTTTCTAGGGTTACAAGTTCAGCAGAAAGAAGATGGTATCTTCATCTCTCAAGATAAGTATGTAGCAGAGATCTTGAAGAAGTTTGGCTTTTCTCCACATGAGAAGAGGGCTAGTACTCCTATGGATAGCGAACATCCTTGGGGAAAAGTTGGGGATGGAAAAGATGTGGATGTCAGACACTACAGATCAATGATTGGTTCATTGATGTATCTCACAGCCTGAAGACCTGACATTATGTTTGCTGTGTGTGCATGTGCACGCCATCAAGTGACTCCCAAAGAGTGTCACCTTCATGCTGTTAAGAGAATCTTTAGGTACCTTAGATGTTATCCAGATTTGGGATTATGGTATCCAAAAGATTCACTATTGGAGCTTATTGCATATTCAGACAGTGACTATGATGGTGATAAATTTGATAGAAAATACACAACTAGTGGATGTCAGTTTCTTGGGAGTAGGTTGATCTCTTGGCAATGCAAGAAACAAACAGTGGTGGCCAATTCTACAACCGAAGCAGAGTATGTAGCTGCAACTGCTTGTTGTGGACAAGTCTTATGGATTCAGAACCAGCTGTTGGATTATGGGTATAATTTCATGCATACCAAGATTTTTGTAGACAATAACAGTACTTTATGCATTATTAAAAATCCTGTACATCATTCTAAAACAAAACACATAGAAATTAGACACCATTTTATAAGAGATTGTTTTGAAAAAGGTTTAATACAACCAGATAGGGTTGACACAGAAGAAAATGTGTCTGATTTATTAACTAAACCTTTTGATACTGGAAGGTTTCAATACTTGGTAACAAGTATTGGAATGATCAATCTCACTTAATATGTGTTTTGGGATCTTTTTGTTAAAGTATGTACAGGATATGCATTGTTATTGGTCTTTTTGAGGATTTAGATTTTCCACTATATTTGTCTAACGCTGACAAAGGTTACCTTAATGCTGATAAGTGTTATTGTGACGTTGTCAGCAATATATTTGTCTAACGCTGACAAAGGTTGTCTTAACGCTGATAGGTGTTATCGTGACGTTGTCAGCAACATGTTAGTTTTGTGGTTTTTGATCTAAATGTGCAGGCGGTGTTAGCATTGTACCATTGGATATAGAGTTGCTTATGGATACTTGGAGAATCAATTGGAGCATGTTTCAATTTATGGATGATGGTTGGAATATTTATATTCCTATCTTGACATAAATTTTTATATTCATGCATTTTATTTGGCAACTTTTGTATCACAGTTTAAGGGAAGGTTTTAGGAACCTTTAGGACTTTTGGGTATTCTTATAATACTCTTATCACAATTCTAGATTGTGTCCACAGGTGACTATGAGTTAGTTTACTAAATCATGAGGCACTATAGCATGCAAAGTTGATATACTATGCATGCTGCCAAGACATTTTTTTCCTAGAATTTGATATGGTCTGTTGGGAGACTTGGGAATGCTTTACAATGGGTTTACCTGGGAGTTACAAGGAATTTTATAAGATAACTTAATTGTTAAGAATTTTGGTTAGCAAGGGACACTGGAGGACTGTTATGTCTATCTTGCATAAGCAAGTGTGCATAACTGGACAGTGCTTGCCGCCCTATAATAATTATCAATTTATAGGTTATCTTCACTAGGATAAATTACTTTGTTAAGGTCCTTTTTTCATTACTTTTATTTTTGGACGCTGGCAAACATTTTACCAAGCGTTGTTATGACCAATTTAGACGCTGACATAGCTTTGGCAAACGTTGACAAGAATATAGTCGTTGGGCGTTGATGGGTTATTTTTGACTGTTGACACTCAATGGGACCTACCCAGTTGTTATTTTTGACGAATTTTGGGGCTGTAATTTTGGGAGTAGATAACTTTTAATTAATGCACAAGATAAATTATTTTCTTTTCAAGATTTTCATCATTATATTTTGAAAATTCTTGCCTTATTTTTGACCAATCACATGTGCCTATCTCTCCTATATATTTGGATCCTATTTTTAAACAGGGTATCTCATATTCTTGTCTACCAATTTTCTCCTATAATTCATCTTTCTCAATAATTCACAAACAGCTTTCTTCAACAATGGCACCAAAGTTTAAACCAAGTGACTTGGTATTGGGATTCAGGAGTCAACACAACATGATTGCTTATTTGGATGCTGATGATACTCTGTTTCCATAATACACTCAGATGGTGGCGTATTTGAATGCATCTCCTATTAGGTATGCTCTTTCTCATGCTCCTCTCATCCCTGTTACTTATATTAAACAGTTTTGGAACACTGTCAGTTCCTCAACAATTAATAATGTGACTACATTATCCGCTATTGTTCATGGGAGTACTTGGGTGGTTACTGAAGCCTTGGTTTGCCAGGCTTTGCATCTTGATGATGCAGATGGTATAACCACCCTTCCCATTAATGAAATAGAACAAGGACTTCGGGCATTGGGGTATCCTTTCCCTGATGAGGGCACTTTAAACAAATATCATAAACAAGAGTTTCCCCCAGCCTGGAAGTACCTCATACATGTCATCCTACAATGTTTGAGTCCCAAGTGTACTACACACAACAAAATTAATAGATCAATTGCTAGTGCAATTGTGTGCATTGCAAATGGGCAAAAGTTTAATTATTCAAAACTGATTTTTGATGGCATGTGTAAAAACAAAGGGAATAAGATGACTTTGGCTTATCCCAGATTTTTGCAAATGGTTTTTGATGTGCAAAACTACTGCACAAGGGATCATGATGATTTTTATGAGATCCCTGTGCAAAAGAAAGCTATTTTTACCAAGATGAACTCACCCCCTCACCATGAATTACCCCTCACCCAAGCTATGCTTGCTGTTATTGCAGCAGCACAACCCTAACCAGACCCACAACCACAACTTGACCCAATACCAGAACCTTTGCCTTCACCTCAACACATGGAAATTGACCAAGAACCCTTCAACGCTGACACATTAAATGTTGGCATTGACACAAGTAACCCAAACGTTGACACCTTTCCTTCTCAGTCCCAAACACCCCTTAACCTTCAAACTACCTCCCAATCCACATCATCTTCTACCCCACATGAAAATAGGTTGCAAAAACGCCCAAGGACTACTAGAGTGTTCTCCTCTAGTGGTCCTAGCCATGTAGCAGAGAGAACCACCAACACAAGTGTGGTTGGTGCTATGGATGAGGCTGAGACTATTGGTTCTGGCTTAGATGCAGGCCAAGACAGTCCTAACATCTTTAAGACCTCATCCATGCCCCATGACTCTAACTTGGGAGGTCCAATACCCATTTTAGAGGAGGGCAGATTGGAACCATACACATTGATGGAATTGACGGCTGTCTGCGTTAGCTTGCAAAAGCAAAATGCAGACCTGGTACAAACAGTCAGTACACAAGGCCTTGAACTCAAGCAATTGAGGGAGAGGATTGTCATTTTGGAGAATGCTAGCACTCGGCGTGGGATGGAGGAATCTTCCAAAGGGGAGGATGAGCAGATTAATGTGAGTGATAAAGGCTCACATGATGGAGAATCTTTGGGTGTTGCTGAAGCCCTCACTAAATTGAAGAAGCAACCAGGTTTTGATACGTCTCTGGTTATTCCTACAAATTTAAACTTGTCTTTTACAGCTATGTTGGAGCAATTTACAAGAGACGCTGAGACAAGTAAGTTGGGTGTTGACAAGCAAAATTTGAACGCTGACACACCAAGCGCTGACAAGAGCAATTTGGGCGCTGACACAAGGAATTTGAGCGTTGACAGACCTGCAGATATGGTTGATGTATTCCAGTCATCAACTATCATCAAAGAAGTGTCTTCACAGGTATTACCATCATCCTTACCCATCATTGATCCATTAGATAAGGGTAAAGGAATTTTGGTAGAAGTAGAAGTTCTAAAGGATGCAGCACAAGTAGAGTTTGATTCAAGGTTGGCTGCACAACTTGTGGAACAAGAAGGGAAGAAGGTTGGTGAATCACCATTTGTTGTCACTTCTGAGGAACAAGAAGGAAGTGATGAAGAAAGTTCAGATTCAAGTGTGATGATAATTGAACAACCAGAAAGACTTGAATATGGTGATGACTTGGCAAGGGAAAAGCTTAGAGAGTTAAAATTGCAAGTAGACTTTGATATGCCAGAAGTAGTTCAGATGTACCATGCTTGGGAGAATAGGATAATGGAGAATCCAGATTTGACAATTGTAGATCAGATTTGGGGATTGGAGATTCTTCTAAGAGTTCAAAGAGACTGTAAGGTCATTCTGAAACATAAGGCTAGCAATGTTTTCTCACTGCTGAAGAGGGATAGAAGAGAGCTTTATTACATGTTACTCAGATGTCATGGAACTGGATGGACCTTCAAGAAATTGCAGGGATTATCTTTTCAAGAATTGGAGTACAAGGCTTATCCCATTTGGGCAAAAGTGCAGGAAATGAACACTCTAAGACTTCTTTCAGATGAAAGGAAAGAAGAGCTTGCAGAAGAGATGGAGATTCAGAAGGCAATGATTGTTCCAAGGCCTTTGAAGAAGGGAGTTCCACTTAAGTTTCCTAAAGATCTAAATAAAGTGGTTCCCAGTGAAGCTGTTCTTAGAAGGAGCATCAAGCTCTCACCCATGGAAGCTTCAGATATGGTACAAGTGTTACCTCTTGATGCCAGAAATCCTATCATAAGCTATGAAGAAGATGCAAGTGCGTTTTGGAAGATTTGCAGGTATGGGAAAGAGGTACACACATTTACTACTCTTGTGTCTCTCTTTGCAAGTATGGATAGAGAAGACTTGGTAGACCTTTGGAGGTTGTTGGTGGCCAAGTATGAGACTGAAGTTCCTACTTCAGTCAATGGAGTAAAACTTTGGTCAACATTCAAGAGAATGTGTGCACCAATAGAAGAAGATCCTACTGTTTGGAAGGATCTTGAGGATGATATCAGTGGTCTTTAATGGCGTTTGTATTCAGCTGCTGGTGTGTATTACTTGAGCTCTACAAAGTTTGCTGAGTATCTTCTTGTAGATGCTCAGTATCCCATGTCCAAAGAAGTTTTGGAGAAGATGAAGACAACACAGCTGGAGATTGACTATTCAAGTGATGTGGCCAAAGATTTGATTAGGCATGTTTATTACCAATATGATAAGATTTGTAAGATTCCTCCTAGTTCTTAATTTTTATTCAGAAACTTGATTACAAGAGTAGATATAAAGTTTAGGGGAGGATTGTTGGGAATAAAATGTAGCCAGTACACTTGAACGCTGACAAGAAGAAAACAAGCGTTGATAAGAAGAGAACAAGCGCTGACAGATCAAGCGTTGACAGGAAGAAGTCAAGCGTTGATAGGTTGAAGACAAGCACTGATAGAAAGATATGGTCTACGCGTATTTTGTTTCTAGTTTGTTTCTAGTAAAGATAGGATCAACATTGTATTTTCTATAATTATCTTTACCTAGAATAGTTGATACGTAGACTCTTGTACAAGGCTTCCTGTGTCTATAAAAGAAGACCTTTAGGTTATGTTTCATATAAGTTATTCATACGTTAAACACTTTCATTGTAAGCAAGTTCGATTCAATCAATCAAGTGAAAGTTTGTTTTACATTCTTTGTGTGTTGTTGTTTAAGTGTTAATTCCGCATAACACTTAAATTCCTTTATACATAAACAAAGTTTCTCTACGTGTTAAACTTGATTCAATCTCGTTAACACAAAGCTAATCAATATAAGTTTGGGATCAACTGGACACACCCAAGGGCTATCAGAAATAGGGTAAATCATTCCCGCGTCAAGGAGTTTAAGGACTTCCTTTTTGATGACGTCGTGAATTTTGGGGTTCACCCTCCTTTGACATTAGATTGCGGGCTTGTAGTCCTCCTCCATTAAGATTTTGTGGGTACAAAATTTGGGATCGATTCCCTTAATGTCGGATAACTTCCACGTAATTGCCCCTTTGTGATCCTTTAGAACATCGACAAGTGCGGTTTTTTCATCATCCGAAAGTTCCTTCGCAATAATAACCGACAACTTGTCGCCCTCCTCCAAATAGACATATTCGAGATGAGGAGGTAAATCTTTCAACTCGAGGATAGGTGGTTCCTCAATTGAAGATTTGGGCTCGATACTCATAACCTCCTCGGGTTGAGGAAATGGGAAATTGTTGAGAAAATCCTTGATAATCGAGAAGTCCTCATCATTGTCGAGGTCTTCGTCACAAGTACGTGGAACATTGAATTCTTCCGACGTAAAACCACCACCTTTAAATGGAGTGAAGGTTGGTGTCGAGTTATCAAGAATGGGATCTAACATAGTGGGATTGCCACTATTTTCATCGTCACCAAAACCTAGAACTTGTTGTGAAAATTCCTCGCAAACCACGTCAATCATATCAACGAGGTTTATGGTTGCAACGGAATAAACATGAGAAATTTGAGAGTTTTGAGTTGCGTTTATAACAAGTTCCTCGTCGTTGAAACGTAAGGTGATCTTTCTAGCATGAACATCGATCAAAGCCATAGACGTATCTAAAAACGAACGACCTAAAATGAGAGGAACTTGAGGATCAGTGCGAATATCGACAACGATAAAGTATATCGGATAATAGAACTTTCCCACTTTCACAAAAACGTCTTCCGCCAATCCACATGCGGGAATCGTGGAATGGTCGGCCAACTCGATAGACATTAGTGAAGGAGTAAGATTAGGAAGATTGAGCGACTTGAGAATTGCAAGTGGCATCAAGTTAATGCTAGCACCAAGATCGGCCAAGGCATAGCATTCTTCCATATCTTGGATTGCACAAGGGATAAAAAATTTACTGGGATCACCGACTTTTTGAGGTATGCGATTAAGATAAACCGATGAACAACTAGACAATTGATGCAATTTCTCCTTGTTGTTCAACATACTCTTAAAGTTAGCGACAAATCGAGGCATCATGACCAAAGCATCGGAGAAACTCACATTAAAGTGCAAATCACGAAACATTTTCATAAAAAGCTCAAATTGGTAAATGTCGCGCTCTTGACGTTTCTCCTTTCTAAGTCTCGATGGATAGGGCAAAGGTGGTGTGGGTTGAGGCATAGGCATAGCCTTTGGAATCTCGGGTTCCAATGTTGGTAATGGGTCAACCGTAGGTGTGGCATGAGCGGTACTTCGTGGGATTGGGACATGCTCCTTTTGGACCACCACCTCGGGTTCTTCCTCAATTGCTTCCTCCGTAGGAGCAATTGGTTGAGGAGTCGGTTCCTTAAGTGTCTTACCACTACGTGTGGTAATCACTTTCATCTCACCCTTAGGGTTTGATACGGTGTTGCTAGGAAGACTACTCGAAGACGGTTTGCACATAATTGCCTCAAACATGGATGAAATTTTATCTTCAAACATTGATTGCCTCTTCTCGGCTTTAATCATCTCTTGCTTAATTTCATGTTGCCCTTGCTCCATTTTTTGTTGGTTTTGTTGTAACCTAGTTACATTCCCTTCCATTTTGTTTGTATGGATTTTAAGCTCATTCGCTAACTCATTTTTCAACTCTTTCTTCAAGTCGTTCTTAAACTCGGATCTTAGTTTAATGATTTCTCTTTGAATGTTGTCAAACCTAGCATCGTTCCCATTAGCGTATTCAACAAATTCATTTGGAAGATCTTTCAACGTTTCCAAACTTTTGTTGTTGTTTTGAAAATCATTTTGACTTTTGTTTGAAACTTGATTATTAGCCCCTTGATTACCATAGTTTCCCTTGTTGTAATTGTTTTTCAAACCAACTTGTTTGTTGCGATAGTTGTTGTTAGCATTTTGATTTGAACCAAAACCCGGTGGATTCAATTGATTGGAGCGGGTAACTTGACCGTTTTGGTTGTAAGTTCCTGTGGCCGCGTAGGCACTCGAAGTGTTACCACCGTTGGTAATGCACTCGGAGAAATCATGACCTCCACCACAATACATGCATGAAACCTCAACCGCTTTAGCCGTAGCGGGAGCACTTGGTTCTCCAACTTTGAACTTAATCAAAAGACCTTTAAGCTTATCAAAGATTTTGTTTTCCAAGTTCGCCTCAATTTGGCAAGCATCGATGGTAGTAGACAAAGAAGGTGAAGCCGAAGCCGAAGCCTTACGAACACTCGACGTGCTACGAGGACTATACACCTTAGATCTATTCTCAATGATTAACAATGCTTCCTCGACCGTTTTACACAAAACATTTCCACCCGCGGCGGCATTAAGATAATCCCTTTCATGATCATTAAGTCCATTGTAAAACGTGTCAATTTGATGCAAATCGGAAAAACCGTGATGAGGACATTCATGCAACATTTCCTTAAACCTATTCCAAGCCATTGAAAAACTCTCATTAAATTCTTGTGAAAACTTTGAAATCTCATTTTTCAAATGCGTAGTCTTAGATGGCGGAAAAATTGGTTCACAAACTTAGACACGAGATCCTTCCACGTCAATATAGAATTGGGTGGCTCTTTCTCTAACCAAATTTTAGCGGGCCCCGCTAAGGAATATGGAAAAAACATCATCTTAATCGAGTCATTTGCAACATCCTTAAATTTGCAAGTGGCGGTAAGACGATTGAATTGGTGGATATGGTTGTGCGGGTTGTCCTTCTCATCACCACGGAATTTGTTGTTTTGGATCATCGACAACAAACCCGTTTTCACTTCAAAATTCTCCGCAAGGATAGCGGGAATCACAATAGCCTCTCCATAACCCTCGGTGGGTGTTTGAAGTAACTCCATCATAGTACGATTCGCCATGGTTGGTTCTTTTCTTACAATGTGTTCGTCAATAGGAGACCCCTCACTAGAAAGATTAGGAGTGGGTGTTTAGTTCTTTCGTTTACGTGCACGTCTTGCTTTGTTACGAGTAAGGATAAACGTCACGTACAACGTGGGGATGAGCAAAGAAGATTCTTTTTGGTGTTTTGTATTTTTTCAATTTTTTGTGGTTTTTGATTGTTTTTACTTTTTTTGGATTTTTGTGATTGTATTGAGTAGACCAAAATCTACAAATCTCCTCCTTAATCAAATCTCTTAATTAAAGAAGCCTCAAGGAATGAAAACAATCACGTGAAGTGAACGCCTTCGATAACTTTAGAACGTTGGTGGAACACCAAAACGTTCAAGAGGGTTTAATCAAATGAAACCAAGAAAGTATATATGATACTTAATAATACTTTGGGCGGCAAAACCCTCGATTAGCTCTCAAAATCAAATACTCACAAGCAAGCGGGGAAACGAGGCGGTGCGAAGCACTTAAGAGCCTTTTTCCTTAGGGTATATTTTATAATACCCGCCTTATACCCACCTTATAGTTTGTATTTTTCAAAATCGAGCTTCACGAAAGTATTTATCTATTTTTGCCTTTCTTTCTTGTTTGAGATTTGAATACAATGATTGGGTAATGACCTCCCAAGTCAAGGTTGTGATTTCTCACTTTTGGAGTACTTGTGAATTTATTGTTCTACGTATACAATATATTAATAGTATTCACCCAAAAACGAAAAACCGATAATACGTATTAGTAGAGTGCTACTAATACAAATACTATTATGGTTAGTATATAAAAACAACGATTTCCAAATCAAAACACAACACGCCTCCCCGGCAGCGGCGCCAAAATTGATGTAGCCTTTTTACACATCTTTAGGAAAAGGAGGCAAAATAGTGGAAAGTATTAAGTGTCGGTTTAGGAAAACCAAGCACTAATGACCAATGGTGAAAGTTCGTTTCCCAAGGAGGCTAATGTGCTGTGTAGAGAGATGATTAATTATGTGATTATATGATTATGAGAAAGAAAATAGAAATGGGATAAGAAGAGAGTGACGGTTACGAAGACGGATTACACTAAGACGAAAAGGTCGTACACGTAAAACCGGAAAAGCAAATTTACCATAAAAATTCCTAAAGAATTGCAATGAATCCTAAATAATGTAAATAGAGTTTACAAAAAATCAAAAATCACGCAAACCTTTTATTTAATTAAATAATGATTTTTTAATGCTAATTAAAGACCTAAAAATCAATTTAATTAACAAAAAGCCCAAAATGAGTTTTATCACTTTGTAAACCTCTAAAATACCCTAACTTAATTTAAAACTATTTTTGAAAATTTTAAAATTAATTAAAACTATTTAAAAACAATTAAAAATATTAAAACTTAAAATAATTATAAAAATTAATCTAAGAACAATAAAAATATTCTAAAAGTTTTAAAATTCCTAACTTTATGTATTTAACCTAAGAAAAATGTAAAAACTTGAAAAATCTAAATTTTAGTTTTTATTAATAAAATAATATTAATATAATATTAAAAACCAAAATTTACAAAAAATTCTAAAAACTTGCAAACTAGCTTAATTTAACCTAAATAAGTAGAAAATGAACTTGAAATTACAAAAATACCCCTAATGGGCCTCCAAATGGGCCAAAATCCAAAACAGTCACCTTAATGGGCCAAATTGAGCCCAATAAGAATAAAAGTTTATAAAAATGGCCCAAAATCTCTTATCTGACTCAAAATTTGATTTTAAACACAACTTTTCAAAGGCCCAAAAGCTGAAAATATGAAATAAGCAAGCTTATACCAAACAACTTATTTTTAATGGGCTTTTTGGCCCATTAAGCTATAAGCTGATGCCATAAGCTCAAATTAGACACATAAGCTTTTTTTGAGTTGCTTAAGACTTCTGTAAAAAGAAATTTGAAATAAGCCAAAGGAATAAGCCTGAAAATGCAAAAAGCAATCTACAGAAAATGACAAAATAGTCGTTTTTGAGTTCTAGGCTATCCCAAGAGCTGATTCAAGTTTCTAAAGCTTTTAAATGACTTAACTAAGCTTAATCAACAAAAAGTTTTCAAATAAGTTGACTCAATAAGCTGGAATAAGCAAATAAGCACTTATGAAAAAGTCAAATAAGTTGGTTTTCTAGCAAAAAGTCAAAGTCAAAGTCTAATAAGCTCTAGTTCAATCAAATGAGTCAAATAATGAAGTTCTATCACAAAAATAAGTTGTTGCAGGTCTGGATAAGCCAAAATGGCTTATTGATAAGCTAACTGAAAAATTGTACTAGAAGGGGCTAGTTTTGGGTGTTGAGCAGTGGGAACTTTTCCCACTGCTTGACTTGTTTGAATTTTTGTCTTTAGTGACTTTTTTTTGGAGATTCAGGTTTCACAAAGGCACCCAACTGATCAGTGGATCAAGAGGAGTCAATAACAACAAAGAAATCACAATTAACAACAGCCAATTTGTACAGTTTAATCAATCAATCACCAGATCTGACACAAACATGAACACATAAGCAGTTGAGGTTCAATAAGCACTTAGAGCACAATTCAGCCAGCCAAACTTAACCAAATGCATACACAAGCAATATTAAAATTAAATAAGCAAGTCTAAACAGGTTTCATGCACTGATTCAAAGTATTAAGCAAGATTCAAGCACTTAAAGTTACTGATGAACACTAAACATGCAGTTTTTTTCACTTTGCTGATGTAATTGACCAACAAGCCAGATTCAATCACTCAGATCTATCACTTATGCTATATTAATGATGTTTTAACAACTTTTAACCCTAAGCATGCATAAATTCTAGATTTTACCAAAATCTTAGGTCAAAAACAGTTAAATTCAACAAGGTATAGCACAATGTATGATTTGAGGTTTCAAACCCAAAAACATGCAGCAATATGCACTCAACCAAGTATATATCAGATACCAAGCAAATACACAAACTTCCAACCACAGAATAACAAGTGATGATTCAAGACAGGTAATCCCAAACACCCTTTTAACTTTTCAAATCAAATATTTTCAAATCAAAACAGCATTCCAAGGATACCCAAGCCCAAATTAACTCAATAACAGATGAGGTAAGCAGATTAGAACAAGATTAAGCCACAAAATTCACAAGAACACAAGCAACACTCAAATATCACAAATATCCAATATTTTATCAGATTTTGAGATTAAGTGTGTGTACCTCATGGATGTACATCCACACCCACGAATTTTGAGCTTATGTACTAGCAAGAACAAGTACAAGCTTCCACAACAAAGTCTGCTAAGATTCAACAAGGTTAGAAGCAAAATATCAAAAACAGTAAGGTTGAAAAGCCTTGATTAATGCAACTCTTGTACTCCACACTTGATTATCCCCAAGTTATAAGCTTCACCACACCTTGATAACACAATATCAGGATGCTATGATCAACCTTATTGCCCAAGAATTCCAAGATAGACCAAGAACTTAGCAAAATATCAAGCTTGAAGGAAAATGTGCAAACTTTTGCACACTCCTTAAAAGCAGGTTTTGAGATTCAAGATAAGCAAACAAGTAACAATAATAAGCAGTAAACAATAATGGCACTTGAGTTTTCTTCAAAGATTCAAACATATTTCAATAACTGAATATGAGATTTACAGAATTTTGAACAAAGGAAAATTCAAGAGCAAAGTGCAAATGATGCACCCTAAGGCCTTTATATAGGATACAAACTAACTACTAAATGCATAAAAACATGTAACCCTAACTATGGAAGTTCCAAATTTTCCGTTTGAAGTTTGAACTCTTGGAGAATCATGTGACTGATTTTTGGCAGTTTGTTGTAGCTGGCATGTGAAAAGTTCATCTAATGGCTTGTATTAAGCTTGAAATGTAAGCTGGATCCTTGGACGTTGGATGATTGGCATCTTCTTGTCTTCTTGTCCAAAAGTGCAAAAGCAGGGGTATCATGTGACCAAGGTGGTGATGTGGCACAAGGTATTAAGGTTGGGTTAGGTTCATTAGCACCTTAATCATTAATCTGGAAAAGATTAAGGGCTAATTCATGATAATTAAGGAATACTCAAATTGTGTGATGAACATGAAGAACATGTTTTTAATCTGTATTGGGTTAGGATTATGTTTAAAAACTTGTTTAGGCGCCAAGATTAGTTAATTATTTAATCCGGGTTAGTGGATGGGTGAGGTTGCAAGGGGGTGGAAGCTGATTGGTGGAAAATGTGTGTGGGGTGAGGTGGCAGGTTGGGATTGGTCTAGGTTATAATGGATGTCGGCCACAAATAACCCCCCATCTTTCCCTTTGTTGTCATTTCATGTTTAAATAGCCACAAACCGTTTTCCTTCATTAGCAAACTTTTCTTTTTCACACTTTTGCCCCAAATACTTTCCCAAAGTATTTTCATGGGTATTTCTTGCCATTTTGTGATTCTTGAAGGGCTGTTTTTGTATTTTATTCAAGGATTATGGTATTGACTTATATGATTGGCATTTTGGTGGACTAAAATTTCCAAGTCTTCATTTATGAGGGACCATTTTTGCCAAAAGTTGAAAGTCAAGGGTCCTTTTTGCAAATTAACATATTTCAAGGACCAAACTTGTCTTTTCTTGTTCTTTGAAGGACTTCATGATATATTTGACTTTGAGGATGATAATATTGACAATTTAGCTTTGTTGAGGGACTAAAATTGCCAATTCTTCAAAGTGGAGGGCCCTTTTGGTAATTTTGACAAACTTTAGGGACCAATCTTGTAATTATGAAGATACAAGGGTATAAAGTGTCAATTCTCCAATATTGGAGGACCCTTCATCATAAATCTTCAAATCTTCAAGGGTTTTCTTTGGAAAATTCTTCATTAGGGCTTGGTTCATTGTGCGGCTTCGTTTCCCGTGTTCGTTTTTACATGATTCTTGTGATCTTTTGTCATTTTCTCAATATCCGTACCTAAAATACACAAGCAACAAAAACAAGCATATATTTGGGTATTTTCATGATAACTTATGCATTTTAAGCCCTTTTTGGACGATGAGACTAGTATAAATGCAGTCTCATCATAGCCACCCTGCGAAACACAACTCCTTTCATTTTCAAAGGGACTGAGCTCAATGCAAAATCAGTAAATCACTTTCAGCCAGGGTGTCATTAGTTCTCAGGTTTTCCTGTTTTCACTTTTCCTATGCATGCAGAAGATACACATGCATCACACATAACTTAAAAAGAGGGTAGATAAACGTATATGCATTACGAAACTCAATATAATATCATAAAACTTACCACGCCAATACCGGTAATAAGACTTTACACCTGGCCAGCTGGCCTTAAAGATAGAAACTCACATTGTAACAAAAAAGAAAACATGCTTTTACCTATACTTTATTAAATCGGGTCTAATAGACATCAAACATTTACAAACTTTTATTTCAAATATTCTCTCTTAATTAACTTAAACATAATTTTAAAAACTACTACATATATCTGATGATCAACCATTGAACTGATTAGATTTACGTCTGTACCATAGTGTATTGAGATTTTCTCGAAGGACGACTTTATAGGCAAACCATAGGCAAGACAAACATTCTTGGTCATAGGCAAGAAATTGCTATGTCTATCTGCCAATTGTGCTTCCACAGCCAGTCAGGGGAGATATAAATGTTATTCGAGTATCACTTGTGCTATTACCTTGTAAAGGCTCTAAAGTCTCTACTATAAGTCATTAATAGTCGGGCTTTTAGGGTTGTTGCTTGACCGATCCAAAATCTGTTTGTAATTCTACTCTGTAATCTTGTTTTACTCGAGCTCCTTGCTTGAGTTTTGTAATAAAAAAATGTGACTCAAAGGAAATAGTACCCAAAATAGTGACCTACTACAAAATTAAGGCATATATTTTACGATTACGGACATCTAGCAAATCATAGTTTATTCTTATTTTGAGTGGAAACTAACCACAACATATATATTTATCGATTTTTAGTCTATCTTATGTAAAGTAATCTCTCCTTTTCCTAACCACTTATATGATTGCAAGAAAATCACTTTCGACAATGCCTTCTATTATTTGACTAACACGCGTATATAGATGTCAAAGAAACTTGGGCAGATTACTTGCTGCAATGTAATGGGTCCAAATGAAAATATAAGTAAGTAGAACACACTTGAATAGAGATCCTTTGCAAGTGTGTGTACAAAGGCAGCCTCAACCATATTTTTTTAGCTTCGTCCATGATTGTCTCCAGTTGTTCCCTTCCATTATCAACATTAATGAATGCATATGAGCCAAAATTATTTTGTTCTACATACATTTCACATTTCATAATTTCTGATGTTAGCATTCATTCTATATTGAACTTTTAATACAGTAATTGTTTAGGATGACCCAGTGAGCTTAATCTGCAAAATAAACTTTTTTCCAACCCAGATTCTAGAGAGATTTTTTGACAAATAATCAGTTATTTAAACTATATACTAAAGTCATATTGAATCCTCATAGCCGCTATTATACATCGTGCTTCATCTTTGTATCAGCAAACTGAATTGCTAATTAGAAGATGCTGCATATTTAGTGTAATAAATCATGTAACTCCTGGCACGGCTCGATGATTAGAAGCTATAAACTGAATCCAAGTTCTGTTCTTATAAATAAATAATACTTTATAAAGTGATTCAAGCATTATGTAAACTTAAGTTCTGTTTACACTATATAAACTTAAGTTCTCCACCATCCACATAATGTTCTTGCGCAATAAAATATATGTTCGAGATTCTGATTTACCATATTTTTTTCAAATATAAATTTCCTATCGAGATAATACTTTATAGGACTAAAGGACTAAATCTGGAGTAACCATGATCATGCATTTTATTAATACTTAACATCATTAATATGAAAATTGTGACCATCAAAACTATGCATAAATGCTTTACCAAAAATTTCTTCTTAGCATCCTTAGAGTTCAAACCAACATGTCAGGATGACGATGGGTTACCACACAAACATAATTGACAGATATTTTTGTTGCTTTTGGGATAACAATAGGAAAAAGTTCCTAATGTAGAAGTAAAGCCATAAATTAAGAAGATATTGTAGTTAAATAATCAAATAAACAATCCTTTGAACAACTTGATTACGTTTACCTCAAATTTCTTTCATTCGCCAAAATATTCAAGAAATGAGTTTGAATTTGTTCCAACCGTTATGGATAGCATCAGTGCAAGGTTGTTCACCAGCCCACATGCCTATCATAACAACCACATAGAGTCACCATCAGTCTAAAAGTATGAAAAACAATTGATTATTTGCCTATAAGACCATTCTTTCCAATTTTAAGAAATATATCCTCATATTCTTAAATAAACTGGGATACTCACCTGTCCATCCATGCTTCTACTGTTGATACGTCAACGGCTTTGTCTACGTATTATGGTTCTGTTGGTATTCCGAGTGTTGTGTTTCTCGTGGCTGATAAGATATCCATGGCGCAGTTGCTGTAGCCTATCACAAATGGTGCGTTTGTTACGAGTCTTGATACGGATTTTGATGGTTGTACCCAGTTTCAGCAGGGAAAATCATACCCTATTGTGAGTTATAAACATGCAAATGTCTTGGCTTTGCAAGTTTTCCTATTTAAACAAATAGAAACATCAACAATCCATGAATTAGAAGCTAAGGGTGTTTAGTAAACACATATCTCTTTAATTTGCACAAGAGATGCATCAGCATAACAAACAAACATCTGATAAACAACCAATACGTACTTATACAATAATCCAATTTCTAAAAAAAGAAAAGATAAAAATGCACACCATTCTAGATAGGCCTCAAAGGATGGACCAGCAAGATTAAGAATATTGTAACCATGATGATCAATATCATCTTTAGCCTCTAAAAAACACAGATAGGTCATATCTTGAGCAAGTGGTTTCATCTTTATTCACTGCATGAATAATTGGATAAGAGCACAAAACAATAGTCATGGATGATATATCTGGTAAAAGTAATGATAAGTCACTAATCAAAAAATAGGCATACCTAAAATTATAAACGTTGTGAGATCTATCAGTGACGAACTGGCAACCGCTCTATGGATCTCCTCCTACTTGTAACGATGACATGATTCTGTATTAGGAATTGGAAGAAAATAACTCACATAATTATGTGTCATATTCTATTTTTAAGTTAGGATTTGTGTCTAATATAGCCCACGGATAGAATTCAAGCTAACCACGAAACTTGACTCAAGATCTATGAACTCAAAATAGTGTGATCTTTAAATATTATTTAATGGGAGAATGTGTTTCAAAGACACACCTATAAATCATTGTGATATCCACCTATGAACATCATAGAACCATAGTAGTAATTAATGTAGATGTTGAGAACATGAAACGCAAATACATTGCTTATCACCTCGTGTGAAGATGCAGCTTGTTCTAGACTATTGTCCTCTAACATGAAAAGTGTTTCCTATTTTAAACAAAAAAATAAAGATAAAAGGAAAAAATAGTACTATCAGTAGAATGTCAAAAATATTAGTAAGTAATACAATTTGAATCTAAAAAAAAACCTTATTAGGATCAACAACACCGATTGCAGCATAATAATTAGGGCTGATTGTCAAAGCAGCATCTTCAATCAAAATGTGGAGGAATAATTGTCCTATGAGAGCTTAGACGCTCAGTTATCACACTTGTCTTCCAAGATCTTTACAACTTTAGTTAACAACACAATGATCCGCTTGATTCTATAAAGACATGATAATGGTCAGTAAGTTTCAAATAGCTTATGTGAAAATGCTATGACTCGGTTTATTTTTTATTGCTACCTTAGTCAAACGGGTAAAGGTGAACCATTAGGCATAAGTAACATAAGCAACATCAAAGTTTATATCACACCGAATATTTTCTTATTAAACTGAAGTGCTTATGTACTAACCAAGCCTTGAAAGTGTATGATGGTGCACAAAACTTCAAGAAATTGTACACAAAGAATCAGGCATACCGGTGTGAAGCATTTCTAAGGCTTAAAGAGAGCAAACCCAAGTCGCTCCCAGTTTCAGGTCCGTGGTCATAACCCAAAGGAGTATGTGCTGAAACGCTTGGCAAGACTGGTACAGAAAGTATACGGTCACCAGCCTACCCGGGATCATATCCTGAAGATGGTCTATTTACAGCGACATTTACCTTGAACTCCATGGATCCAATGCAAAGTCTCTTAACTTTGTATGAGGTATCATACTTGAAGTTTCTTAGAAATAAGGTTTGTACCTTTCATTGTCAAATTTCTATAATAACTCTATTGACAATAAACATGAATATGGTAGAAATTCATAAAGAATCTCAAAGAATTTATGCATATGATAGAATTGGTTACCTTTTGCCTTGGTGTTGCCATCATCTCGGGGCTCTTGGTTATTCCGTGCCTAAATATGACTGTCACATTACCTTAACATTATGAAAGTTCGTTGGACAAAAAATCCCTTTGACAACAGCAATCATATTTGTAAAAAATATTAACTTTGGCACGAATCACATGTCAAAAGATTTCCCTGTGATTTGACACACCTGTGATTAAGTTATGATAGGATGGAGAATACCAAAGGCATGTGATCTTTGACAGCATCATTCTTGTGTTCAACAATCCAGTTTGTCACAGCCTTGAGATCGAATAACCTTGAGACTCAAATAAACCTGCGCTATGTAAGATCCCAACAAATAAATTCAAATTAATAATCAAACACAGCAAGTAACATAATATATCAACTAATTCAAATACGTAAATCCATTCCTTTAAAGCAATGCCCAGCACAGAATCATAGATAAATGATCCGACCCTGCTTGGTGTTCACCAATGATCCTTGTTTCCTTCAAGCATTCGTTGTATTCTAACAAAATGCTTTGAATCGATACCCTGATTACACAGACGATTTTATTATAAAGATCCATAGATCAGATAGCAAGATCATAAGCTAAACGATGCAAACATAATACTCTGGGGAATCGTATTGGTTAAATTTTGTTTTGCTTCACGAATAATAAGATTTTGTAGGGTAATGATTATATGATTGGACATATCAGTTTGATTTTGAATTGCTTTTCACAACTGCTAACTTGATTCATTGGTTTGAGGCGTTTGGTTTGGATTTTCAATGAATAATATCAATGACTTTGATGTGGTTGCTGATTGATTTATTGGCGATTGATTAGGGTTACTGATTAGGGTTTGGAAACGAATACAAAGACAGAAAGGTTTCGGTTGAGTATGATGAATATAGAACGGGTATAGGACATGACCCGACTGATAAACACGGCCCGAATGCTGCTGACGTGGATTTATATCATGCTTCTATAGCATATCCCTCCTCTTATATATAATGTAAAGATACATATATATATATATATATATATATATATATATATATATATATATATATATATATATATATATATACATAGAGTTAGGTTAATGTAGTTTAGTTGTTTAAAATTATTAAAGTAGGAAGTATTTTAGGCCATTGGATATACTTTTTTGTGTAAGACCAACCTGGTACTTGATTAATGGCATCTTTGTAATTATATTTTTATAAAGGGAATTGTGTACGAGTCTATATAAAAACAAAAAAAGAGTTTAAAGCGTATACCATCTTCCTGTTATTAGTCAAACCCGTTATTAAATCACCACCCACCCTTCTCGCACCATCACTCTAAACTAGTTATTACAATATCCATTGATTAACAGCTTCTCTCAACCACTATAAAATCCGATTGGCATTCAATTTTGGGGATTTCGTTCATGTAGCAGTTAATCATCTTGATTAATAGACAAAATCCCTTCATTGTTGCTACATACCTTTCTAAATAACATTAATTTTTTTTATTCGGCTACAATTGGGGGATTTGGTGTATCATATGATAATTACCCTTATTGGTATAAATAATGGGGAAAAGGAAGCTAGATCAGTGCATTGGTGCTTCTACTCCTATTTTATACGGTATGTGATACATCTAAATTAGTGTGATGTTCAATTAGTGTGATGTTCAATTAGTGTGATACATCTAAAGCAAAAACTAATTACTAATTTTGATTGACTAGTAAGAAGAAGTTGTCGGCTGATTAATATGCGGAGGCAGGAGGATGGAAGCTCTAAGGGTACTATTGACTTAACAAATGGTCAATATGGTGATTCTGATTCAGGTATACAAAAGTTCTATCAAAATCAGATTTGTTTTAATCTTTTTTATGAGTGTATTTGTATTACATAATTTGGGTTGTCAGTGGGTAAAATGTATCAGATATTAAATGGGTAAAAAAGTGTGAACCATATAATGTACATGGTTTAACACACATAAAGTCATGAAATTATTTTTGGTACATGGGTTTAAAAAGTACAAAACATATTTTTAAACGAAAGGTTTACCGAATGAATGTATCATCATATGAAATACGTAGGGTGTATCAATATATCTAAATACGTTATAGAATATACGAGTGTTAGATTGTAGCCAATGTAGCAGTTGGATGAATGAGAATAGTAATCTTGTAATAGCTAGTTTTGGTTTTCAAAATGATTGTAAGTTTGTTGACATTATGATGTGTAATCTGGTATTAGCTAGTAATCGATACATGAGAATATTAATCTGGTAATAGAGAGTCTTAAAATGATTGTAAGTTTGTTGACATTATGATGTGTTAGACCTTTTTTGGAAATGGGTTGTTTATGTATCAAAGCGATGTTTCAAAGTTATAATACATTTGGATTTTTTTATGTGCAGATTTTGTATCGGATGTACGCAAAGCTGGTACACAAGAGTGTGATCGTTGCATGAAGAAAAGGAAGATACGGGATGTTGGATGCAGTGTATGTAGGGTATCGGTTCGAAAGATGCAAAACGACAAACGCAAATGTCCTGCTAAAAAGGCAGCAAATAAGCAAGGTCCTGTTGTTGGTATAAGCAAGTTCTTTACCGTTGCTGGCTTAAAAAGATGTGACACTGATAAGACAAAAAGGGGCATGGGTAAGCGTAGGTTAGTATCGCCTGAAAAGACGGGGAAAGGGAAAGTTACTGATGGAGAGCCGAGAAAAGGTAATGTGGTGGATGATCAGAGAACTACTAGATCAGGTTGCAAAAAAAATATGTTGGGTAAAAAAAAGAAGGGAAAAAACGTAGAGGTTGACAATGGGAAAGGTTCGGGTGAGAATATTGATTGTGATGGTCTGTCGAAGAAGGGGAGACGTGGCTGTAACAAGCGTAAAGCGGATGTACCGGTGGTTACCAAACCGGAATTGGATAAAATACATTTGCGTATAGCATTGTGGTCACTTCACCGGTTGCTGCCCAATTTGACAGTAAGACAAAAAGAAGATGTTACATCCATGGGGTTTGGGTCGGTGTTAGGATTTAAAATAAAAGATGTGCCTAAACATTTGGATATTGGTTGCTTGATAAGTTTGATGAAGATCAACGCGTGTTGCATTTTCATGGCAAGACTATAAGAATTACGAGAGAGACCATTAAAGACATACTTGGGTTGCCTATGGGAGACGTTGATTTGGATGTACGTGATGAAGCTGACTTTCGACACCCGATGGTTATTTCTTGGAAGGCTCAATTTGGCAAGAAGGAAAGGTATCTGCAAATTCCAGTTGAAGAAATTATATACACGCAACGAGATGGTGGATGGATGTTTATGCTAAATTTTTTGGTCCTTTATTTCACCACAATTAGGGAATCAAACATGAATGCGACTATCAACCTGCGATACCTTCACTGTATCACAGATGTGAATGTAATTCCATCGTTCGATTGGTGTTCTTATGTCCTTGAATGCCTTGTCAAAATGAAAAAAAATTGGACCAGAAGTAGCCATTACCAAGGACCCGTCATTGTTTTATTGGTATGTGTATACTTTTTTTTATTATTTATTTTTGTACCATTTTGGTCACATGTATGTAATATAGTAACTAAGGCATTTTTAATGCGACAGATTTTGTATGCACATGCTATGAAACCGATGGCAGAGGATGAAGAAGCCGATGGTCCGTTGGTAAACAAATGGTCAGATGATAGTTTGAATACACTTGAAGAAGAATGGATGCGATCTGAGGTAATTATCGACACCCTTAGAATTGTGTACCAGTCATATGGTGGATTGTGTTAAAAAAATGTATCAAACATACTAGCCTTCTGTTATACAAATTTTATATGTATTGGATGTCAGTATACTTTAATGGGTGTTTGGGTAAGTTATTTTGGTTCAATGAAAACTAATATAGTATAAATTGTATGGTGTTTACTGATTGCCGAAAATGTTATAAAACACTTTAAGTTTTTGTATTTTTTGTTAGTATGTATCGCCAAATTGTTTTTGGGTGAAAATAGGCACGTTTTCAATTTATTTTTGTTTTGATACAGGAGCTTAAGGACATTCTAAAATCAAAGTACAAAATGGCGGCAGAGCATATAGCGGATGGGGATCACTTGTTGGATACCGCATTAGCCGATAACCCATATGATGCAGATTTGTTGGACATAAAAGATTTTAGAGACTGTTTGTTTGGGGCACGAAGCAGTTACGAGCAGTCGAAATGTAATTTTGAAGATATGGATGAGGACATTGTTGCAGGGTGTGGATTACAGAAAGCCGGTTCAGTAGAAGAAAAATTGGCTGGTGTATGTTCAGGAACACCAAAATCTGTTCTAAACATGGACAACAGTTTCAAGACACCACAAGAACAAACGGCTGGTGTAGGTTTGAATACACCAAAATCTGCTATGAACACGAACCACAAGACACCACAATCGGCTGGTGTAGGTTTGAATACACCAAAATCTGATATGAACACGAACCACATTTTCAAGGAACCACGAGAACCATTCCGGTATACGCTGGTATACGGTACACCGTCTGCTTATGTCGCGTGTGCGGACGAGGTTGAGTTGCAAATAAGCAAACAAAAGAGTAGATTACCTGAAAACGTTGATGATATGCCATCGTTTGATTTGAAGATTACACAGATCTTTGAAGAGAGTAGGAAAAGTGGTGAGTTGTTGAAAGTCGATGACCATATAGGACAAAACACAAAAGTTGCTGGAATCGCTTGCATGTTATGATTCACAAGAAAATACGACTACAGATGTTTTACACACACCTGTTAATGATAGTGGTGCGACTCCAGTCGCATATGTACCGGTCAGTGGATATGGTGTAGCCGAGAGAAGTTGTACTATGGGTAATAGCGATATTAGTGTCTATGATATCTGTGACGAACCACCGCTTCAGACCATCCTTCCAAAGGTCGTTGCTGCTAGGCCCAGGCGAAACACCAAACCAGGACTAGGAATGTGTTCGCCTTATACAAGGAGGGCTGTTATTTTGAGGCCTGCCCCCACAAGTAACAAACAAAGAGTTGCTGACTGTTTGTTCAGTGCCCGGTTTGCGCAAACGTATGTGTGTCCTTTTTTTCATGTTTATATAATTATATGTTTTTTTACTTGAAGCATGAACTGATACATTTGTTATGTCTGGTAATGTAGTGACATGTTGTTCATGACGCCGTATGTATACGGTCCGAGGTCTGTTTTGGAGAGCCTGCACCCTGAGATAATGATAGCAAGTGGGGTGATTGATATCTTTACTAAGGTGTTGAACGCTGCTGAGCAATTCCGTGATCCGATGAAACAGATGCAAAAAGTTTTTTGTGATACAACCATGGTGGTAAGTGAGTTATGATTAGTAATAGTGGGGTTTGTGTATCAATGTGCAAGTTTCTATTCCTATTTGATTGACATTTATGATTTTAAACATGAAAACAGAATGACTGGGATATGGATGGGATGGGGGAGAAAAGGATGAAACCGAAGCAAGCAAGCGGTTCATCGACAACATGCAGTCTATACTGGAAACAACAGTTTACAAGAATTTGTATAGTGCAGAACTGGTGAGATTAGTTTAGTAAATGGTCTAGTATAAACAGTCCTTGTCAGCCTATATTTCCTGGTACATTGGTTTAGTAAATGCTAAATATAGTGTGTACATTTGTGTGTAGGTGTTTTTCCCTCTGATCCAGGAAAGACATTTTTTTGTAGTGTGCATGCATATGAAGAGAAAGGAGGTACATATTCTGGACAATGTGTATTCACTAAGCAACAATGTGCGAGAAAGATATGGTGATGCCATTGACTATCTGGTAAAATTCGTTCTTTATAGTGGTTCATGTGTATATTGATATTGTGTACTTCACTGTGCTAATTGGCATTGTGTTTTGATCAATGACATAGGTTGCGAGGTTTGAGGATTTTTTATCCCAAACAAATCACCCCGTACAGGGTCAACTAAGGCATGCTCCACATATGATTTTAAGGCTTGGATGTAGGACAAAGTGCAATTCAGTTGACTGTGGTGTATTTGCTATGAGACACATGGAGACATATCTCGGTGGAGGAGAATATGATGATCTTTGCGATCTTAAAAGAGAGATGTCGGGTCAAAAAAGTTAATTGAATGATCTTCGTATCAAGTATGCGGCCAAGATCCTGTTATCTGACATTAACTAGTGTAAAAAAGCTTTCGAAGAAGAAGCGAATGATTACAATCGGCTGTCACCAGAAGACAAACAAAGATTAAAAGATGATGCATTGAAGAATGTGAACGATCGTGTATCACAGATGCTTTAAATCATGTTAGGGTCTTTGTGTTTGTAATACATTAATAATCTTTTGCATTTTGTTAAGACGCTTTTGGAATATTTATATAAGTATGGGTTTGCAATGATTTCATGGTTTGGAAGTTAATTATGGTTGTTTGTTTTTTATAATAGTTATTTGATGGCAGCGTATTTTTTCCAGTATGATGTTTAAATGGAATTCAAGTTTGTCTCAGCGTATTTTGGCCAGGAATTGAATTGTGCGGGTAATGAGGATGGGAAGATGTATCAGATGGAAAGAGTATGAGACGATGTGTGGGTAATAAGTATGGAAAGAGAGGATGTACCAGCTGGAAAGGCGTCCAGTGATAGTTTATGGGTTTTTTTTGTTAATATTTTTTTTCTTGATGAGAATGCTAATGTATCGCAAGTTGCTGGTTTTTTGTACTGGATTACCGTATAAAGATTGTTGGTTTTCTTGTACTGCATACCATGATTTTGATTTTACTACATCTTTTTGTGTAATACATATGTGTACCTTTTGTATATGTTTTCTTTGTTAAAGTTTCAATTTGTTCCTTCATGTAGGTTGACAGATTAATCGCGGAACTGAAACTAACTCCAAACGACGCCTAACATAAGTTGAGACATACCATTGATCAACAATCACATCACTGCAGTCTCCTCAACTGTTGGAAATGTTCACGTCATTGATCCAGTAACTGACAACATCTGTGTTGCTAGTGGTAGTGCATGATGGTGCTTCACTCTCCAATCATTCGGAAAGCTGTATGTTAAGATTCATGGCGTATAATTTGATGCAAACAAGTATTCTTCTCGACTTTGGGGAGAATACTATTATGACCCTGCCACCAGAACTTTTAAAAAGACACAACCCACAGACTGAGCAGAAAGGTCATTTGTGTAGTTCATTCACGAGCCTCTCTACAAGCTTTACAACTAAGTGATAGGAGAGCATAAAAAATCTCTGAACTTGGTGTGAATCTAAGCAATACTGCGTATAAGCAAAATGTGAGACCTTTGGTAAGATTAGATTGCAGCTCGGTTACAGGAACGTGCTACTGGTTTTACCGACATGTTGGTTCGTCATATCCCAGCTGCTAAAGAGGCTGCATCCCAGAAAGTTGATCATATTTAACTGGGCCACTTATGGTCAATATTACCAAAATGTATCGGAAATAAAATTGTAGTGTTTTTTTTATGTTTTTTGAAGGGTTCATAGTGGTGAAATCCATACAAGACACACTGTTTGTGTACTTGGAGAAGGTTATTCCCCGGTTAACAAATATGGCCATACAGTATCATCGTATTGCTATAAATATGTCACTGGCGACTTGTATGGTTTTAATACGCTGCATGTGAGTTAGTGTATCACCAAACATTTAAGTATGGATTACGGGCAACCTTAGTAATTCCTAACATGCATTAGTCTTTAACAGTTGCGGATGATGTATGTGTTTTCTGTATAGGTTATTAGGTGATACACAGGAACGTGATAACATAAAAACCATGAATAGGTATTCGGCAAGCAGAATTGGCAAACATAGTAACATTTGACCCGATTAGTTATTCAAGGCTTCTTTGGAATGATGTTAATAATGAACATGCATAATTTCAATGTAACAAACAAACACCAGGACTCATACAATATAATGTTAATGCATAAGTTCAATGTAAGTTAAACAAAATTGCAGGTGTAAAACAAAACCATAGTATAAAAATGAAAACTGAGTTCAATTAAATGACGAATAATCCAAACACACCGGTAACATTAATGCCGCATAAAAACTTATTAGCGGTCTTATTACACACAAACAAAAAAGTAGAAAACATCATTTAAAAAAAAAGCAAACGGTAACGATTATGGGGTGTAATCAAAGTCATCCATCGGTTCATCAGATGACGGCTCATTTTCTGCTGGGATGGTGGTCGTAGCATCATCCTTGGTTAGGAAATTTCCGGAATCATGAAACGCACAAGTCTTACATGTCCTACAAAACCGTGGACTTTTGTTTGTTTTGATCATAGCTATCTCGGCCTGCGATTGTAGGCATTTTGAAGACCGCTGACCTTTAGTGCGTGCGACAGTACAAGTCTTTATGATAACTTCTGTTGGTTCAGTGACGCCAAGGGCAGCTGCATAAGATTCATTTTTGTTATTTTCTGGGATGTCTGGTACATCGAGTTTTATCTTCTCCAACAAAGCCGCAATATCATCATTATAAAGGGCGAGCTTTTGAATGTCAGTAACTAGACGACTGACCGATTCTTCAACATGTCCATAAATTCTCCTAACAACACCATCTACGCCAAACAATGGGTTTGACGAGTGGGTAATATCAACAGGATTGCCAACATTGTTGATAGGTACAACATTTTTTGACCATCTTCTTAGAAAGTATTTCCGAGGGAACTTGTACACCTTAGACATTCTTAGAACATAGAAAATATGTCGGCACAGTAACCCGAAGCACTCGTACTTTAAGCAACTGCATTTGATTGTACAATCTGCTGGTACATAGTTAACCTACGTATAGTGAAAAAATCAATGAATAATTATAAGCAGCATTGGTTAGTGGTCATACATACTTTTTAAAAAAGGGTAAGCACGTTTTTTACATAACCTTAATAACATAAAATAAGATAGCCAAAATGATGTTACCTCAAACGTAACCTCAACTGTGACGCCTTTGTTTTTGTAATCTGCTTCAGTATCTCGTACAATAAAAATGGAGCATGTACCATCAGATGTAACGCTAACTGAACCGCAGTTCATCAGTGACGAATATATTTCGTCTTGAACATCATAAAAGACAATCTGCGTGTAAAGTTCAGCAGCCTCCTTTTCAATTTCAAGGTAAGTTTTGAAATCAGGTGTAGTATAGTTGGAATCATGGGTGTTCTTCCCCGTACTTGAACCTTTAGGAATCCATGGCCGTGTCAAAATGACTTAAGAACTCTATAAGGCTCAAATGCTGGTTAGTAATTTGGTCCAAAAAATGGTTCTCACTTTCGGACCTGGAAGTAGTCCGCATAAGGCCCGACATAGGTTCATGACAGAAAAAAGCAGGTATCCACTTTGAGCTCATTTCAAACATATCCTGCAACCATTTGTTTTCAACAAGGCCAAAATCTTGCATCACTAATTTCCACTTTTCGTCAAACTTATCTGCATTAATCTTGTCCGTCCAAACAATGCTGCACAACCGCCTCTTCAAATGTGTGTTACTGCATATTGTAGCTCCTACCTGTACGAGGTTTGAAAAAAAGTTAATATCCAATTATATGAACGTTACAAAAACTGATGATGAAATATACTGTTGGCTTGCTGATTTATTAATTCATACAATGAAGAAAAGTTATAAATGGGTGTTTGGGACAATGATATGTATATGGTTTATTTTGGCTGTACCACCTAAAAATAATGAAAATTAAGTATACTAAAACACACACATACCCAAACACCTATCAATGATGTATCGATACATTACAAGTACAGAAATAGATAAATATCAAAAAATGTAAATTGTCAGAAAAAACCAAATTGTTAGAAAAAAAGCTAATTCATAACATGTCAATAATGCCAACTATATTTTAACACATCATACTGACCTTCGTAGTTAGCTTTTGCATGATGTGCCACATACACAAACGATGCCTCGATTCAGGAAGAATTTGTTCTATAGCAATCTTCATGGCAGGATCCTGGTTGGTAACAACAACCTTTGGTACTTTCACAAATACCTTTCTAAACGTTTTAAGAAGGCACCTATATCTTTTGGTAGATTCAGTCGACAACAAAGCAGCGACAAAAATGACGCATCTATTTTGGTTGTCAGTTCCAGTAAACGACACCAAAACCATATTATACCTACAACAAATCGTATAATTATAATGTATCAATACATGGTAAACATGACGAATAACAAAAACAGAAAGTTGCTAAAATCATATGTAAATGTAAAAAGCTAACCTGTTTGAGCGAAATGTGGGGTCAAATGACACAACATCACCAAAAGCTTCATAGTTGCGTTTGCACTGTTCATCAGCCCAAAACAAACCAAGAATTTCATTGTCGGGTTTCGTAAGCTTGTATTCAACTGAATAATCATTAAAAAACTTTTGCCTGCTCAACAGTTTATCAACCACCACTTGAGCATCACGCTCACCGATAAACTCGTTAAGCCCGAGCTTGTAGTTTTTACAATCAACTTCTGTTGCCCCAATGTTCTCGAACGCACCATACATTTCTTTCATGGCTTTCCACGATCTAACGGGCCCCATATTGATATTGGAAAGCTGATTCAACAACATCTGCTTCGAGAAAGTAAGCCTACGGGATGTCTTTAGATACTTAATGTCGTCTTGATTTATTAAACTATGGTTGTGCTTTTCCATAAACTTCTATACATGGTACTTAGTGTCTTCGGTTTTCTGGATTCTTAATCCAGCTGTACATCCACAACGACATGACGCACACTTCCTTTTTCTTATATCCTTAGAAACAGCAGAAACACTACCAAGTGGTTCTTTGTCATTTATTTTCGGCTTAGCAGCTGGTTTAAAACCTTGTCTAACACAGAGAAAATGATTAGTATTTGGATCTGGATTCTTGGTGGAAGTCTTCCAACTACCAACTTTTCTAACCTCGAATCCAGCTTCACGTGCATATGCTTTGTAAGCCTTTAGGGCCAACTCCACTATATCAAAGATTGTTCCTTCTACCGGTTTGTTACTAGCTTCTGGTACCCAATAATTGGTACCTTGAGGAGAAGGCTGGACAAAACCAACTTGGATAGGAGATGAGTGATTAACTTCAACAACGGCATTTTGATCAATTATAACTGATTGAGGAGTTGATGGTTCACCTAAAACAAAGAAAATTGAATTTGTTACAACACAATACTAAGAAATTAATTACTACTAATGCTAAAACACCTTCTTTATAAAAAATAACCAGTTATTAAAATAACCAACACAAAAATAGCCTGAAATACGAATTTTGGGGATTTTCCGATGTGTATCATATAATCAGTTATTGGACAAAATCCCTTCATTCTTGATACACCCCGATGTAAATCAAATCAACAAAAGAAGTTTATGCGGCTATCATTGGGCTCTATATAATCAAATACTTAATTATATGAACGACTGTTTTTTTGTCATCTTTACCAGATGGTACATGTATATCGGAAATAAACATAGAATGGATAGAGTTATAGCAGTATGGAAAGGATTTATTGTCACACCCCACCATGGCGGAATATGGGGCGCGACGTATGGATATCATCACAACAACAGCGTGTCTATAGAGAGAACTATATGAATTAAAAATGTCATAAAAGGTGACACAAATGTCATGACAATATCTCATCAATGCAGGAGTCTAGGTAAGTATGTAAAAGTCCTACCTCTTACCCAAGACAAACAAATAACACAAAAAAATCAACATATAGGTTCATAGTATCACTTATTGAAACAAACAGAAAAATAAACTAAGAAGGAACAGGGATCTCCTTCTAAATGCATTCCTACGCGACTCCAATCCTAGCCACATATGTTCTGACGCTTAACCACTTTATCACCTGAAAGAGACACTAAAACACGTCAACATAATGTTGGTGAGAGTCATAGGTTTAGACTCCAACCGAAAACAGATTAAAATAAGCTGTGAACCACCATAAACCACTAAACATATGGACAATGTGCTACAAATATGCATTAACAACTAACATTCAAGATCAATCATTCCAAACAAAATCCAAGGCTCCCAGCCTTACCGAACACCATGGTACCATAGGCGCCCATACACCCATGTACCAATCCCAAGGCCTCGCCTTGTCATTATCCATTGGTCCCATAGATGCTCACACATCTATGTACCTCCCCAAGGCCCGCCTTGTCAACATCCCTTTGGTACCAAGTCAAACCACAATAACAATCAAGAACCACATAGCAGTTAATCACATAAGTATACACACAAGTCCATCACAAACCATAAAAACATTCACAACATTAGTTACAAAAACCAAACAGTGTCTCTTCCATCCCATCTGGAAGTCAAAATCATTAAAAGACATGGGACTATGAAACTCACCTGATTGAGCTTCTCCAAAAGTCCGCGCACTAGCAAAAAGCTAACAAACAAAAGCACACAATCAAAACATGAACCAAATACTAAGATGGCTCATCAACCTATGATGGACATATAACCTTCTCCCATATATATACCTTATTTATATGCTCTAAGCATCTCATTACACCCCTCTATAAAGCCCTTAACTCAGTTTACTTCATAACCCGTTCTGTTAACATTTTACCCAAAACAATCCCGGTTTTTAGGTCTCCAAACTATAAGCCAAACGGCCACGTAAACATACCCATGATCTCTGTAAAGGAAACCCTATGCTCTTACATATGATAGATAACTCCTCACTTTTTCCTCAACCTTAAAGCTACTGTTAAGGCCCCGATATATATATATATATATACTTCTGCCTATCCGCATTTTACCGATTTTGAACATAGAAAAAGTTTGTTATGATTAGGGGGTCTTACCCTAACCCATTTGCTTAGCCACCCTTCAGGTATCTTATTTAATACATAAACCAACACCCATGCTCATTAGAGGGCTCAAGTGTACTCCTAAGTACCACAATCATCTTAAAACATTAATTTAAACCCGACTGATTTCAAAACTGCTTTGACGTCCGACTGTTGTAACCTGTTTTTAACCCACTTTCCAACCTCCAATTTAGCTCTCGTTTCTTTAATTTGAAATACAACTCAATTACCTTTCCAGGGACATAAGATTCGAAAATTAAAAGTTTTTATAACTCTATATATGATCAAAACAATGGACCAAAAATTCTGCCCAGATTTTAAAAACGAATTTAAACATGATTAAACCCTTTAATCATCATTAAACCTTATAATAACCTAATTAATTGAATATTAAGAACGCTAATATTATTAATTACAGAAATCATCATTCCTAGTATGAAACCCTAATCAAAAAGCAAAAATCCTGAACCCTAATCCACCATACTAGGTTAGATACGTAAATTTAGCGTTAATCGAGCTAGTTTAATTACTCACCTTTAACCCTTATGCAATATTTAGGTTTTGATCTTCCATAATGGATGTTTCAACTGATATTAGGTATATTGTAGGGTTATGGGTCGTTTTTACGGTTCTAAGGGTGTTTATATAGGCTTTGGTAACCTCCTTAACAAGTTTGAGCCCAAAAGGGACTCCACTTGGGCCTTTCCTACCCGTTTCCTTCCTTTAGTCGGCCACAACAGCCCATCCACGACCCACCCCCTTAAATTTGGGTTATCTACACTCTCCCCCTTCTATTTTATGTTTACCTATACTTCCATACACTTCCGGGTCGAAACCAGACACCCTTTCGCTAATTTTTCGACTTTCTGCGTAATTTTCGATCTTAACTTTATTTTCAAAACTTTCCTAAAATAGAAAAATCCTATAATACATAGAATATAGATAATATATATCTAATGTACATATATCACGTATGATACATACACAAAATCCTACAAAAACGATAATTCAACTTTCACGAAATTTTCGCGTGATCTCATTTCATTTCACTTCATTTCATTTCATTTCACTTCATTTCATTTCATTTCACTTCATTTCATTTCATTTCACTTCATAGTCACTATAATGTGAGCTTATGATTCATGAAATAACCATTCCTCGATTTACTTATGAGTACCATATACCCATAAACGATGTCCACACCAACTTCGTTCACGCAAAATAAACATGTAAACACACAAAACACATAGTCTCACATAAAATAACCTAAAAATAAGACCGAGTGACGGACCTCAAAACCAAGGTTGTCACATTTATAAATGGGTTACCTTCGACATTATCAGAATTCATGAACTCAGAATGGCTAGATGAAATCATAGTGATAATGAATGCAATCGGATGACTTGTTTTGTGGTTGAATAAAACAGACCATTATATAGGAATTATATGAATAATAACTGAAGCTCAAATCGAGGATGATTAAATTACGAATTTTAAAAGATTGTAAGTTACTGAGGTAATGGATATGGAGAAGATCAAATCATGGTTTGTTTAGAAAATGACGAATCTGAAAAGGATATTATTAGTTGTGAGGTAATGAAGATGGTATAGTGTAACAGACAATAAGATAAAATGAAAAAAAGATTGCCGGATATGCCCTTTTGGTTATTTTTAATACATAATAAAATTTAATTCTATTTTTTAATTTTTTTGATTTTCATTCAATATGATAGTTAAGATCTTGATCAAAACATTGAATCCAATGGCTTAAAACACCTTTTCATTTTAACAATTTAATACACTAAACCATTATAACCAATATATATATATATATATATATATATATATATATATATATATATATATATATATATATATATATATATATATATATATATATATATATATATATATATATATATATATATATATATATACGTATATATATATATATATATATATATATATATATATATATATATATATATACGTATATATATATATATACGTATATATATATATATATACGTATATATATATATATACGTATATATATATATACGTATATATATATATATACGTATATATATATATATATATATATATATATATATATATATATATATATATATATATATATATATATATATATATATATATATATATATATATATATATATATATATATATATATATATATATATATATATATATATATATATATATATATATATATATATATATATATATATATATATATATATATATATATATATATATATATATATATATATATATATATATATATATATATATATATATATATATATATATATATTTGTAGCATTTATAAAAGCGATATAGTTTGGTTGGCTGATGTGCCAATCTAGTTTTGTCGGGTAAAAGCTATAAAATACTATCGTACTTATTGATTTGTGCCAACTTTAAACACTTACCAATAAATCTCGTGACTTTAACATTATACTTTCAAATTTGTTCCGACTATACCAATTTAAGGGTAAAATGATTATATTACCCTTTTAAATGACCAAAATACCCTTCATTAATAATTACCCAGATCTGATTTCTATTTTTTTCTTATCATTTCGATTATTGTACTTTTTAGCTTATAAGGATACATATTCACAATTTCATACAATTATTCACAACTGAAAGATAAGATGATCCTAATCAAGATACATATGCTAATAATTGTACTAAAAAGCCAATATAGAACATGCATACTTCTTTTATCATAACACATTACAAGAGTTGTAACAGAATACACTGGAAAAAAAGCTGTGTATTGTGATTATCCACCTTGCAATCGAGTACAACTATAGTTATCTTATTCAAGATGGTCATGTGGCCTAAACTACATAAACATGGCAGCATAATGTTGCAGCCGTTCACTGTTCTGTGCCCTGTAAACTGCTGACCCGCCCCTAGTCCTTGAAATATGACGCCGCCAAGCTAGTTGTATATTAATAGCAGCCGATGTTCTCCAGTTAGATGAATAGTACCTTGCCATTCTCTTCATTTTCTCATTAATAAACGTGTAACGGAAGTGATCTGTGATGTACCTTAGATGACCTGCATCTAGTGTAAACGCTTCCGTTGCCTTAAGACAAGTGAATGTTGCAGTTGCAGAAGGGTAATGGACTATGAGCTAGCTACCTTACCAAAGACGGTGGTGACCCAAGAACAACGATGGCAGTGGCTCCATATGCTTTGATTAAGTTTAAAAGGTTTGACTTGACGAAGATGATAATAGATCTATGTTTATTGTTGATATAATTCAGTAATTGTTTTTGGCTTTTATGTTACAAGCATTATCTTTTGGCTTTTATTCAATTGTTTATGGATAGTAATTAATTAGACTAAAAAATGGAGGAAGAGTTAGAAGCAGATGGCAATACATGTAATTATGTTGAAGAAGACAAGGGTAATATAGTCATTTTACGCTTAAATTGGTATAGTCGGAACAAATTTGAAAGTACAATGGTAAAGTCACGAGATTAATTAGCAAGTGTTTAAAGTCGGCACAAATCAATAAGTAAGATAGTATTTTATAGCTTTTACCCGGTTTTATCACCTGATTTGATCAGGTTATCCTTTATCTTACTATCTTCTATCTTTTTAAGAGTTACAAAGATTCATAACTCAATTACCGGTAAAAAGTGACTAAATTGATGACTTTCAAAATTTTATAACATTATAAATACTAGTATTAATTATTGATATTTTTAGAGTTTTATAACATTATAAATACTATTAATCTTCGAATGTTTTTAACAAAAGCTCATGCCCGAGAAAAATGAATTTCTCGTTTTTAGGATAAGTCATCATCGGGATGAACTTTCCTGTCTTTGGAGATCGAGTTACAGTCTGTTATGTGACTGTAAGTCCTTGTGCAACTTAACCATGAATCCCCTGAGACATTTGTTTCTCTGATATCTGCTTCTTCAGCAACCAAACTCTAAGAGTGTCCTTAGTTGAACGGTATACAACGATTGGACCGCTTCGTTCTTTTGGAACATCAACTTTGGTACCTGCAATCTCATTAGGAGTTTGTATACTTTTGCATGGGTTAGAGATATCTATTTTTGAAGCACGTGGGGGTTCACAGTTGGCTTTACTTGTGTCAGAGGTGGCCTGAGGGGATGATTCACTTGTCTTAGTTGGCAAACGTTTCCTTTTATAGAAAATCTTAAGTTCAGGCTTAAGTGATTTATCATCCTTTGCAATTTTCTCCCTAGTAGTCTTCGTAGAATCAGAGACTATCCTAGTTAAAGGGCACTCGTTTCCTACAAGAGTAAAAGTTCTACCAGTGGGGCGCCAAACTTTACCAAAGGGTTTGATTTGGGACTTAATTCTAGCACGGCAGTTCACCTCATCAAGTAATTTCTTGACACAAGCATCATGATTTGCCGTAAAGACACATTTTCTACATGTTTTACAAGTAGCATATTTAATGTCTGAATAATTCCTAGATGATTGATCGATGCTCCTAGAAGATGGCATGCTACGGTTAGCAGTGTTGGGTAATCTAGAAGGCATCTGACTAGGTTGGACATTGCTATCTCTTACATGTGTCTTTTGAATAGCTTCCCTTTGACCAGATTTATGGCAAACGTCATTTGAACTAGTTCTAGACGTGGTCTTGGTATTTTTAGGGAAACTAGAGGCAATCATATGATTTGGTCTTGCTAAAGCTGGAGTGATCACATTGGGCCTAGTAGCTGGAGTGACTGGTCTAATAAGATGAACCAAATCAACTTGGGAGGCAAACCGCGGTCTCGAGGATTGTGGTCGCTCGGATCTAAATGCAGTAGGTTGTCTGACGATCGGTTGTCTGACGAACTGATTTGTAGGCGGTTTCCCCAAGATTGATGGTTTTTCAAGCTTAGTGTCCACACTAGGTCCTTTACTTTTCCTTAACTCGTTTTTCAACGCAGCTATAGCAAAAACCTTTTCCTGTACTTGGGCCTTTAATGTTTCATTTTCTTTGAGCAAGTTATCTTGAGATGCCAACTTAGATTCAAGCAGTTGAATTTGTTTCAAAAGATTATCCTTTTCAGCTTTAGAATCTAAAACAGTTTGATCCAATTTTCTTTCAAGAACAACGTTTGATTTTTCAAGTTTTTCAAAGTATGTTTCAAATTTGACCGTTTTCTTAGAAAATTCAAGTTTGGCATCCTCAAGATCTTTTGATTGCCGAGCTACGATCGTTTCGAGCTCTTTAATCTTGGAATCAGAATCAGTTAACGAGGCAGTTATAAAGCATTTATCATGATGAACTATAGCATTCTGAATAATCTCTCCCCCATTATGACTTACATCGGATGAATCAGAAGTGGTATTGCTATCACTCGTTTCCATCCCATGTTTGTCATAATTAGGTTCAGAATTCTCAATATGCGGCATATCATCAGCATATACATCATAAACCACATTACATTGTACCATGTTTGCAGGCTCTGCGTCATAAATGGGTAAGGTGTCATCAAGAGAAATCTCGTGAACATTCCCTGACGTGCCACTGGCATCATGTTGACCTCCTGATTCTGTGCTCTTGGCATCGTTAGGCTCCAAGTTTTCAACCGTATGATCAGTTTTCTCTTGCATCGAAGAGTCTTGCACTCCATTATCATACCCTTGCTGAAGTCGAGATCTTTCATAAATCGAAGACGAGACCGAGGTCATGAGTTTCAAGATCGTATCACGGAAAACTCGAAGCTCGGTATGTGTATCTCGAAGAAATGATTAGCAAATCACTAAACTTTCAGGCATGATGATATTGAATTGGAGGAAAGGCGTGAGTTGTGTCACAAGAGTCTTGTATGCAAGTGCCGATGCAGAGTGATTAAAGTTGTCACGGTTGAGTTGCTCGGCGAGTTCGGTCAAGATTGTGAACAATGATTCCATGAATATGTGACGATCTTGACCAAAGATTGTCACAAATTCGCTCCCTCCTTGAATCCCCGAAAGAGTGACAAGATGATATTGAAGCATTCGAAATGAAGTGATGCCACTTTCTCTGACCTTGTCTTGCAAATTATATGATTCTCCCTTGTTTGATGTCGAATTCAAAAAATCCATTGAAAGTCGAAGACAGATAATCGTGGTAAATGTCGAAAGACCAATACGATACTTGACAAATCGTGGATAAACCAAGAAAATGAAATTCACAGGATTTTTCCACGTTAACTTTCAGAATAACCGCCTCAACAATCCGTCGGCTAAATAATCCTTGTCACTATAACACGTCACTTTGTCCCAATACTTTTATTTAATCAAAATAAAAAATAAAAACAATTTAAATAAAAAATATATAAAAATAAAAGTTAATATCGAAAAAAAATAAAATTTCAAAATAAAAAAAATAAAAAAATACAAAATAATAAAAAATAACGCCACTTAAAAAAAAAACTTTCTAAAATATAAAAAATAAAAAGAGAAAACTGATTTTTTCTAAAATTAAAAGAAAATCGGATATTTGTAAATGTTTTTTAAAAAAATCTGATATAAGTTAAACACGTTTTCTTCAAACTGTTTCCCAAGTCCAGTTCCACGTGGCCCAATCAAAAATATCTCACCGCCCCAAATATTTGCTGTTTCTTTGTTATATCCGCCACATTTAAAGCCCTACACCACGTGGAGACACTGTATGAAGAGGCCACTTGCCTTGTTTCCTCCGTCAAACACAAGATAATTTTTTCTTGTTTGACTAAATCACACACACCAAAAAATAGACTCTACTATCCTCCGGTTCTATCAACCCTCTCTCTCTCCACAGATAACCAAAACGCAGTCTATCTCTCTCAATCTCAAAACAAAATCAAATCAGATCACCATCCTCCGCCTCCCTATCTCTCTTATCTGCTCTTGATTACTACCAACAAACAATAAAAACAATGGTTTGATTGTTCAATTCTTCAAGATCTTTAAAAAATAAGATCTCGGGTAAGGTTCTTTAACTTTGTTTGCATGTTATTTAATTAAGTCCCTCTCTTCATCTGTTGTGTCCTTCTTTTTAAAGGTGTTCTTGGTTTGGTGTCTAAATCTTTTTGGTGTGTGGATCGAGAGTTGTGAGTGAGGGAGTGGTGTGGGTGGTGAGGGAGTGAGTTGGGTTAACAGAAAGATTTTGTTTGGCAGTGGATTAACAGAAGTTGTGGTGTGGGTGGAGGGTTTCGAGGGTGTTGTTGGTTTCTTGAGTCTGTCGTGAGGGTGAGAATGGATGTCGGTGAGACGAGGGTCTTTCGAGGGTCGAGAGTCGGAGGGTGTCTGATGTGGGTTTGGTTGTCGGGGTGGTTGGGGTGAGAGGGGTGAGTTGGGTGAAAGGTGAGATGGGTGGTTGGGGTGAGAGGGATTTCCGAGGGTGGGTCTGTTTGTTTGTCGAGGGAGAGTGTGAAGGTGTTTCGTCTTGTGTCGAGACGAGGGTCTGTAAAAAATGAGTGTGTCCGAGAGTGGTTTGAGTCTTCAGGCGAGTCGTGTTTATTCCGAATAGAAGTGTCTATTTTAAAAAAAATCTATTCGGAATGTTTTTCTATTCGGAATGCTTTGTCAATTCGGAAAGTTGTGTCAATTCGGAAAGTTGTGTCAATTCGGAAAGTTTTGTCTATTCGGAAAGTTTTGACTATTCGGAAAGTTTTGACTATTCGGAAAGTTTTGACTATTCGGAAAGTTTTGACTATTCGGAAAGTTTTGACTATTCGGAAAGTTTTGTCCTATTCGGAAAATATGACCATTCGGAAAGTTTTCTCATTCTGAAAAATGAAATCACTCGATCTCAAAACTGGATGGAAAAAGACAGATCTTTTGATAGTTTTTGGACTGATTGGACAATTTTTGGACAAGTTTGGACAGTAGACAGATTTGACAGATTGACTATTGGACTGAGTTAACAGATTGGACCAATGGACAAATAAGAAAAAGAAGACTGATTAAAAAAAAAAAATTGATTAAAAAAATAACTGAGTAAAAAATGATTAAAAAAGAGACTGATTAAAAAAGGATTAAAAAAAATGTGATTATAAAAAAAAACTGATTATTGAAAAAGAAAAACTGATTATTTTAAAAAAAAAATTAATAAAACTAGATGATTTAAAAATTGATAAACCTGATAATAAAAAAAAAAAAAAAAAAAAAAACTGATAATAAAAACTGATTGTAAAAAACCTACGTAAAAAATAAAACTGATAAAAAAAAAAAATTGATAAAAATTTATAAAAATTGATAAAAAGTTGATCAAATGATGAAAAGATTGATAAAAAATTAGAAAAGAAAGGATTGTTACCACCAAATCAAAAGATAAAAAAAAATAAGCAAATCCTAAGATTCAACCATGGCTCTTGATACCAATTGAAGGTCTACGAATTCTAAGGATTTGGTAAATGATGGATTAGATCTATGGATTTGGTGGAAGAGATGGGGAAGAAGGAGATTAGGTTAGAGAGAGAAAGGAGAGGGAAGGAAAGTAGAGAGAGAAAGTGATTAGATTAATGAAAGTTGTTGAATGAATGAACTAACCAACCCCCTCCTAACATGCTAGGAGGGGTATATATATAGCCCACCCTACATGTGGGCTATATGGACTATACATTACTAAGTGGACCACGAGCCCATTACATAATTATCGTTGGAGCGACCGATCCTTCATAAATACGTAAAACGTATTTCCAACAATTTTTAAACTTCATAGTCACTATAATGTGAGCTTATGATTCATGAAATAACCATTCCTTGATTTACTTATGAGTACCATATACCCATAAACGATGTCCACACCAACTTCGTTCACGCAAAATAAACATGTAAACACACAAAACACATAGTCACACATAAAATAACCTAAAAATAAGACCGAGTGACGAACCTCAAAACCACGGTTGTCACATCACTCCCTCCTAATAGAAATCTCGTCCCGAGATTTACTCCTTAGGATCGTCATTATCAAATAGCTAAGGATACTTGCTCCTCATAAATCCTTCCCGTTCCTACGTGAACTCTAGTCCACGTTCCAAATTACATCTTACCATAACTACGGTATATTACCCCTTTTTCCAAAGTCTTAGCTTCACAATCCGAAATCTCTACCGGCTCTCCGATGAAACGAAGACTCGTATCGATACTAATATCATCTAACGGTACTTGCAAGTCGGTGCTTGCTAAGCATTTCCTCAAGTTTGATACATGAAATACATCATGCACACTACTCAATTCCTCCGGTAATCTCAACCTATACGCCACTAGCCTAATCCTTTCAAGGATTTTAAATGGACCCACAAAACTAGGTGCTAGCTTCCCTTTCTTTCCAAACCACATCACTCCTTTCCATGGTGAAACCTCAAGCATAACCTTACCTCCAATCTTAAATCCCAACGGCTTATGCCTCTCGTCCGCACAGCTCTCTTGTCGGTTCTTTGCCATTTTCAACCTCTACTTAAGCACTGCCACCATCTCCATAGTTTTCCGATTCACCTCCGGTCCAATACGTTGGCCGCTTCTAACTTCTTCCCACTATAACGGTGATCCACCTCATCTCCTATGAATTAACTCCAACAGTTTCTACTACAATTCCTATCACCAGACCTAACGGCTTCTATCCTCTACGGATTTTTCATCATTTAGAAGTTCTCCCAACCTTTATCACATCCAATGGTATATGCAGGATTGCATAACCAAAAACTTCCCATAACATTCACATGAAACATGTCATAACCACCACCTCATCCTTGCTTTCCCATGCTCAGAACCAAGTAACTAACAATCCTTCATACTAACAGGTGCTATACCTTTTCTCTAGGTGAACGTTCCATTGTTCGTGACTACTAACCTCTTGCTATAACGGTTTTCCCTTCAATATCACCCCACCATCTTGACAACCTCTTGCTCCCTCTAATCATTCTTCCTCCATACTACTTTTCGCTTGTATTTCCACAATCTTAATTTCTATACCATCTTATATCCCGTCTTCAGCCTATTATTTAGGCGTTTCCTCCTTTATTCCCTACATCCTCATCAATGGGGAACATGCCCCTATCACCGGTGACTCTCTCTTTGTAGGAGAATTCTTCCTAATATAATGCGTTCTCCAACTATCTCTAAATCTCACGCCAATGCTCAAGGCGTCTTTCTCAATTACCTCTATAGTATGCTCATACCAACCATTAGTCTATCAACGATATACTACGCTTGCTTCGCATCGTTTCTTCCCTTGCCATAATCCTTCATAAGGCATTGCATACCTATTAGGTTAACTTTTACACAAAACGTCCTATTCCATCGCATTTGTGCGCAATCCTTCCAACTTCTCAACTATGTGACTTCTCATTCCTCTTGAAATATGGGATGAATTAGTCCGTCTATCGACTATCACCCAACTTTCATCGTACATATTCCTCCACCGCATTATGTATCCCTTCCACCAAATTCGTCCTTACATTGCCCTTTCTAAGCCACTCCTATCTATGTAGGAAGTATAGTCTACGTCCCTTTTCTCCATATGATTGTCCAAGCCACACAACATAAATGTTGGCGCGTTCTCTGCTTTAGACAACTCAACTCGTACAACCTACATCCTGCATCCAAACCACCCTAATACGTCATCCATATAGTTCAAGTTCGTCTCAGCTTCACTTCATTCTTTTTATTCCATGTCTCATCAACCATGCTTGCCTTTCCCAGATGGTACTTAGCCTTGCAATTGTCTTTCATCACTTAACTCCACCCATCACCTTTGCCAAATGTTCAATCAAAATGATTGAATATGTGTTAGAGACATTCATGATCCGCATAGATCATTCTCTACGTCTAGTACCCCAAATGCCTCTAGCATTCTAGGCAGATATAACAGTCCAACTCCACTGACTAAGTCTTATCTAGTTATTCCAAATCTTCAGTTCCTGCATCGTATAAGCAATCGCCTTTCTTTGTCGTTCTCGTACACCTCCAAATCCTTGGTCCACGTATCGTCATGCTTCGCGAATTCATCCAGTCCTTCCGATAATGCCAAGACCGGATCATTATCCAATCACCTCTTCAGCCTCCAAAACGCTTCCTCATCCCTCTTTACTTCGCCCCTTGCTGGTTCCATGATATACCATCATCTGTAACTACTCATCCTGGTCAACTTAATCCTAAAACTCACACTTGAAAATCTCACGTATAGATCCCTTTCCTAACAACTCCAAAACCAACTCATAATTCGCCTCACTCTCCTTTTTAGACTTTGAGTAGATCAAGATGTCATCGATACTCCCGGTGACAACTCGTTTATATACGTTCATGCACACTCGGTTCATTGACTCCATGAAAACTGCTAGTGCTCTGGCGAAGCTAAATGCATAACCGTAACCCAAAGCATTCATACAACATCCTTAGCAATTTTCAACTACGTCCTACTTGCACCCTCTCTTAGTGGCAGTACGAATAAATTCCTACCTTGTTCTACTCGCAAAATTCTACACGCATTCTAAAATACCAATACTTCCTCTTATCAAACTATTCAACCGCTTTCCACATCCAATCTACTACTAAGCAACTCAACTTTTATCTTGCATTCCTTGCAATTTCTAACAACTCCCGTTTTTAAATCATTCCATCAACAATTGCCTTGGAAAGGCACTAAATACAACTCCTCTCACTTCTCCTACTTGCTCTATTCATGGTTCTACCTCAAAGTAATAGGCAAACCTACTAAATCTCAGGAAATTTTCAGAAAACTTACATGCCTTACGAACAATCATAAATACCTTTGAGGTATTATATCCCCTTCCAACACTCTCTATGGCGCGTTACTTGTGCCAATATCCATACATTATACAAATCTCTATTCATCTCCCTTGGCACTCTTAATAGACCTCATGACCACATTAGTTCGTCTACGAACTTCTAACTCTTTCCTCCCCACTAAGGGCATTCCGACCATTCTCTCATGGCCACCTACTTAATCGTGTTGGCGCGACCAAGTCTTTCATATGACTACCTCAACGCTCCCAATCAATACGCAACCAAAATTACATCCTGAATCCACTAGATACGATCGACGAATCAAACCCACGGATAACTAACGACATTTCACGTGCACGAGTTAAAACAGACCAAAACCACGAAAACTCAAAAGGAAAACTCAAACAGGTACCAATTCAAATGACTCATGACAAAGAAAAATGATCCAAGAAACACTTAATGGCAACCAAAACATCTTACGCCCCGTGATATATTATTTAAACCGTGCACAAGATCGACTTTCCCAAAAGAATATTTTTTTTTTCTTTACCTCTCCACATCTATGTGACTCAACCAATCTACAAACAACCCTCTTGACGAACTCAAAACTCAACTCAAAGACTAGGTATCCCGTGCATCCCAAATCATAAAAATAAACTACTATTCAAAACTCAACCTTTAACACGACACTTGTACAATAATTTCGACCAGGATACTGACCTCCCATGACTATACATTCTGAATATTTGAAAAGTACGTTCCGAGTACATAATTTTAGGCTTTTGAATCACCCAAAAAGCTTTAAAAACGAACAAGTTATGACCAAAACAATTTTATACTAGTTGTTTTAAAAACTAAAGAATAAACTTAGTGATTAATGCAATCCTTTTAAATGAAAGAAATAATTGTATGTGAAATTTTCATGAACTCAATTTAACCTTGTATAAATAATTATAAATGACGTAAATCAGTTAAACTCAATTATATAAACTATGTAAGTAGAAAGAAATTTTATTTCGCTTTATTTAAAAAAAAGTCTTTTAGAATTTTGAAATAAATAACTGTTGATTAAGAAATCTTATGTTACATCTTGTTTCAAACACGATTCCAACACCTTACCCTTATGTTACCGTATACAACCAACTATCCAACCCTATAGTAGATTTCCAAGTCTATTCAATATATACCGACAAAAAGGAATGTATGACTCAACACAAAACATATCATTATCCCAAAAGAAATCTCAATTTATTTCAATATACTTAACACCAAGGACACTATTTTAAAACGGACACGTGAAATTGGAAACTCGAAGAATACGCCACAACGGAGGTTGAATATCTAAAAAGAAGCGAGCTAGCCACCCTCCTAAGGATACAATCGATAATTATAGGGGATCATGCATATATAGGGGGGATACATATACTTAAGTCCGTCTAACATCTACTATACAAGCATGTATTAACCCTCTTTCATGCAATCATACTTAGGAATCCATTGGAGTTATGGTACTTGTATAACTATGTTGGCCACCATACTTATACAATTACCCTTTCCCCAATGCACTCCCTCTTATGATGACACTTATAAGAATTAATACAACACATAACACATATATCCATCTACTCACATAAGCTCATAACCACATAAACAATAAAGTCCAAAACTCCATCCATTAAAATAACATAGTCAAACTCTTGAAATACATAAATCCATAGTCTAGCTAAAACAGCATAGACTAAATCCAAAACGAAAACATAATAAGTTATAAGTCATGTCGCCTATAAGAGTGGAAACAACTTAAAATCGTTCATATCCACCTACTCCTAATAACTCGAACCACCACATGATTCTTAGGGAACATGACTTAAACATCAAAAAAATAAAAAATACTATACCTCAGGTACATAAAATAACCCAACAAAAGATAGAAACTACCATGTACCAAATTATGTACTATAATGTACGATTTAAGCAAAATACGACAATGACTAGCGTGGATGATTATGGTTCAACCAGCACTAGTCACACCCCGAAAAGAAAATAACATGTGGCTAAGTATGAACTACTATGGTTCAACCCATACTAGTCAAAACTTAACAAACATCGCAAGTAAAAACCAATAGCATCCAGAAAACTTTAATTAATATAAAATGCACACATACTCCTATGACGCCTATATGTAGGGACCCTTAAGCTATAGACTAGGTTACTAGACTAGGCAACCTAATTCTCAATAACCATTGGCTCTGATACCATTCTGTCACACCCCACCATGGCGGAATATGGGGCGCGACGTATGGATATCATCACAACAACAGCGTGTCTATAAAGAGAACTATATGAATTAAAAATGTCATAAAAGGTGACACAAATGTCATGACAATATCTCATCAATGCAGGAGTCTAGGTAAGTAGGTAACAGTCTGATGAGATGGCATTTATACATGATCTCATCGTTCTTTTCGGGCTTTAAATGCATAAAAATGTCATAATATACCATATATATGCCTGTGTTTGTTTACTTGTGTATTTTAGGTATGGATATCGTGAAAAAGACAAAAGATCACAAGATACAAGGAAAAAAGGACACGAGAAACGAAGCCGTACAAAGAACCGGGCCCTAGATCATGGAATATTCAACATTTATCCTTGAAGACTTAAAGATGTGCAAGTTTGATCCTCAATAATTGAAGAAATGACACTTAAAACCCTTGTATATTGATAATTACAAGTTTGGTCCTTTAAGTTTGTCAAAATTACACAAAAGGTCCTTCAACTTTGAAGAAATGGCAAGATTAGTCCCTCAACAATTCCAAATTGTCAATTATGGTCCCTCATCAAGCCAAGGATACATTAAAGACCTTTGAAGATCAAGAATGTCCAAGATCAGCCCTTGAAATATCTCAAAATGGCAAAAATAACCCTTGTAAACCTTTTTCCAAAGTTTTGTGCCAAAACTGCCAAAGTGTGAAAGTCATTTACAAAGGAAAATCGTTTTTAGGGCTGAAAAACTTGTTTTACCAAAATTCCCAAAACACAAGGGCCAAATGTGTACACTGAAACATTCAAATATACAAATTGCGCCAAACAACTTACCTTTCCCCCATTTTCAGATCAAACGTGTTACTATTCACCTTTTCACACCCAGATTTTACATCAACTTAAACAAAGGGTAAATCTAAATTACCCTGGCACACGTTTGATTCACACATGCAGAAACACATCCCACACACAAAACCCTCATCTCCACTCACCAAAAGGCCCCACCATTCAACACGTCAACCAATGAAAATGCAACTTACTCTCCAAGTAATCTGACGTGTCCAAATTAACAACCAAGGTTCCTTGCTTCACCCTAAAGCTATTATAAACGGTTTGGATGCATTTGGACAGCTCATTCCATCAAATGATCTAGAAGAACTCAAGGGCATTTTAGAGAATTCACTTCTAGGGTTTGTGAATAGTGCTTAGCTAGGCATTTGCCTATAAAAGGAGACCTCAACATGTGAGAGTCCCTTTGTTCCAGTTTTAGGCTATTAAATCTTTGTAATTCCTTTTTAATTAATAAAATTTGATTTTCTGAATTTTGAAAAATCTCTTTTATATTTTGTTAAAAGTTGGTGTTAGAATAGCCTGATTCTGAGTTCCATATTCATGTTTGAAGGTTTTTGAGGCAAGGTTTTAAGTGATAAAGCTTGTGCATCAAAAATCAGAAAGTTTGGTATTGTTTGATCTCACTTTGTGGTTTGTTCTTTTTAGCAGCTTGGAAGCTAGTACTTGTTCTGCTAGTACCTCAGCTCAAACAATCCAAGGCCTGGATGTAGGTCTTGGAGGTTTACACCTTCTTCCCTTTTCATTTCCTCTTTAAGTTTCTGATTATTATTGATTTTTGTGGATTTGTTCTTGAATCTGTGATATTGTGGTTGATTATTGTTTATCTGGCTTGGTTTGATGTTTATGAGGTGTTATTAGTCTGATTTGTGGGTGAAATCTGCATGATCCTTTGAAAAATTGTGAAAACAAGTTTTAAAAGGGTGTTTGGGTTAACTGCATAAATTGGATTTGTGGTTTGCTAAGAGGTGGTTTATTGTTGCTATCTATTAGTATCTGTTTGTTAGGTGCTTTTGTTCATCTGTTTGCAGGATTTAAGATTTGAAACACATAGATTCATAAATAGGTCATAAAATCTTGTTTACTTGGTGAATTTGGATGAAATTTAGGGGACACCTATATCTAATCATAGACTAGGGATAACAAGTGTTAAATCTAGGTTAACTACACCAGGGAAGTAGGATTTGAGGCTTGAAATTAGATATGTGGTCAAATAGCTCATCAAAGAGTTAGTGTTCATCAATTGCATGTTAGTGTTCATCAGTAACCTTCACTTGCTTATTTCTGTTAATTCACTTTGATTCAGTGTTTGAATTGAGTTTGTTTTTGCTTATTCATAGTTTATATAGCTTGTGTGTGCATCTTGTTGAGTTTGGTTGGCTTATTCAGGCTTAATCTGCTTATTATTGCATAACTGCTTATTTTCCATGTCTGTGCATGATCTGGTGACTGTCTGATTGATTGTGGCTTATTGTGTGAACCAATTTGTGATTTTCTTGTTGCTATTGACTCCTTGTGGTTCACTGATCATAAGGGTGCCTTTGTTTCCAATTGAATCCAACCAGAACTCTCTAAAAAGCTCAGTCAAATAGTCAAAGCAGTGTGAACTCCTTTCCCCTGCTGGTTACCACTACTAGTGTATTTTGGGTTTCAGCTTATCAATAAGCTATAATAGCTTATTTTAACCAGCAACAACTTGGATTTTGTAATAGGTGCTCATTATTTTACCCATTTATTCATTCTGGAGCATTTGGTGGGTTGACTTTAGGGTTTGACTAGAAAACCAACTTAATTGACTTTTTCATAAGTGCTTATTGGCTTATTCTGGCTTATTGGTTTAGCTTATTGAAATTTTGTTGATTGTTTTGGCTTATTGATTCCATTTGTGATCTTTTGCAAGTTGAATCAAGTCCTGAGGTGCCTTATTTATAAAAAACGACTATTTTGTCTTTTAGTGAAATTTTACTTTGCTTATTTCTGGCTTATTGAGTGTGCTTTTTCAAAATTTCTTTTTACAGATCTCATAAGCATCCCAAAAGAAGGTTGTGTGTCAAATTAGAGCTTATGGCATTAGCTTATTGCTTATTGGGCTAAAAAGCCCAATAAGAATAAGCTGTTTGCTTATTAAGCTGTGATAAGCTCACATTCAGCTTTTGGGCCTTTAGAGTTTTGTTCTTAGAATTGAATTTTGAGTCAGATAAGGCTTTTCCAAGTCAATTGGGCCAAGTTTGACTTTTTGGGCCAAAAAGCCCATTAGTGTTGACTGTTTTTGGATTTGGCCCATTTGAGGGCCCAATAGGGGTATTTTGGTCATTTCACTTTGATTTTCTGATTAATTAGGTTATAATAAACTAGTTTGCAAGTTTTTAGAATTTTTTATAATTTTTGGATTTTTAATATTATTTTAATATTATTTTATTATTATTTTTCAAATTTCACATTTTCCAACTTTTTACATTTTTCCTAGGTTTAATACATTAAAATAGGAATTTAGCAACTTTTAGATTAATTTTATCCTTCCTAGATTAATTTTTATAATTATTTTAAGTTTTAATAGTTTTTAAATAATTTTTAATAGTTTTTATAAGTTTAAAAATTTCTAAAAATAGTTTTTAATCTTTTTAGGTCATTTTAGAGGTTTACCAATTGAAAAATCTGTATTTGGGCTTTTTGATAATTTATTTGATTTTTAGGGCTTTAATTAGCATTTAAAAATTGAATATTTAATTATTTAAAAGGTTTGAAAAAGTTTTGATCATTGGTAAACTCTTAGTTTATTTATTTTGATTTTTGGTGAATTTTTGGTAATTTTTAGAATTAATTTTTATTTTTGTAGTTTTTACGATTTTACGTTTTATCGTCGTAGTAGTATTTTCACGTCTACGTCATCTTCTTTTCTCATCCCCTTCTAAACCAAATATTAATCTCAAATCTTGTACATCTTAGTCACACTCATATACCTCCTTGGGAAACGAACTTGGAACTTCACATCTACGGTCATTTGTACACGGTTTTCCTAAACCGTCGTATTTAATACTTTCCCTATTTTACCCCTCTTGTTTTTCCTAAAGCAAAGGTGTGTAAAAGGACTACAATCACAGTCCTACCTCTTACCCAAGACAAACAAATAACACAAACAAATCAACATATAGGTTCATAGTATCACTTATTGAAACAAACAGAAAAATAAACTAAGAAGGAACAGGGATCTCCTTCTAAATGCATTCCTACGCGACTCCAATCCTAGCCACATATGTTCTCACGGTTAACCACTTTATCACCTGAAAGAGACACTAAAACACGTTAATATAATGTAGGTGAGAGTCATAGGTTTAGACTCCAACCGAAAACAGATTAAAATAAGCTATGAACCACCATAAACCACTAAACATATGGACAATGTGCTACAAATATGCACTAACAACTAACATTCAAGATCAATCATTCCAAACAAAATCCAAGGCTCTCAGCCTTACCAAACACCATGGTACCATAAGCGCCCATACACCCATGTACCAATCCCAAGGCCCCGCCTTGTCATTATCCATTGGTCCCATAGATGCTCACACATCTATGTACCTCCCCAAGGCCCCGCCTTGTCAACATCCCCTTGGTACCAAGTCAAACCACAATAACAATCAAGATCCACATAGCAGTTAATCACATAAGTGTACACACAAGTCCATCACAAACCATAAAAACATTCACAACATTAGTTACAAAAATGAAACAGTGTCTCTTCCATCCCATCTGGAAGTCAAAATCATTAAAAGACATGAGACTATGAAACTCACCTGATTGAGCTTCTCTAAAAGTCCGCGCACTAGCAAAAAGCTAACAAACAAAAGCACACAATCAAAACATGAACCAAATACTAAGATGGCTCATCAACCTATGATGGACATTTAACCTTCTCCCATATATATACCTCATTTATATGCTCTAAGCATCTCATTACACCCCTCTATAAAGCCTTTAACTCAGCTTACTTCATAACCCGTCCCGTTAACATTTTACCCAAAACAGTCCCGGTTTTTAGGTCTCTAAACTATAAGCCAAACGCCCACCTAAACATACCCATGATCTCTCTAAAGGAAACCCTATGCCCTTACATATGTTAGCTAACTCCAGCCTTTTTCCCCAACCTTAAATCTACTTTTAAGGCCCCGATATATATATATATATATATATATATATATATATATATATATATATATATATATATACTTCTGCCTATCCGCATTTTACCGATTTTGAACATACAAAAAGTTTGTTATGATTAGGGGGTCTTACCCTAACCCAATTTCTTAGCCATCCTTCAGGTCTCTTATTTAATACTTAAACCAACACCCATGCTCATTAGAGGGCTCAAGTGTACTCCTAAGTACCCCAATCATCTTAAAACATTAATTTAAACATGACTAATTTCAAAACTGCTTTGACCTCCGACTGTTGTAACCTGTTTTTAACCCACTTTCCAACCTCCAATTTAGCTCTCGTTTCTTTAATTTGAAATCCAACTCAATTACCTTTCCAGGGAGATAAAATTCGAAAATTAAAAGTTTTTGTAACTCTATATATGATCAAAACAATGGACAAAAATTCTGCCCAGTTTTTAAAAACGAATTTAAACATGATTAAACCCTTTAATCATCATTAAACCTTATAATAAGCTAATTAATTGAATATTAAGAACCCTAATATTATTAATTACAGAAATAATCATTCCTAGTATGAAACCCTAATCAAAAATCAAAAATCCTAACCCATAATCCACCATACTAGGTTAGATACGTAAATTTAACGTTAATCGAGCTAGTTTAATTACATACCTTTAACACTTATGCAATATTTCGGTTTTGATCTTCCCCCATGGATGTTTCAACTGATATTATGTATATTGTAGGGTTATGGGTCGTTTTTAGGGGTCTAGGGGTGTTTATATAGGCTTTGGTAACCTCCTTAACAAGTTTGAGTCCAAAAGGGACTCTACTTGGGCCTTTCCTACCCGTTTCCTTCCTTTAGTCGGCCATAACAGCCCATCCACGACCCACCCCCTTAAATTTGGGTTATCTACACTCCCCCCTTTCTATTTTATGTTTACCTATACTTCCATACACTTCCGGGTCGAAACCGGACACCCTTTCGCTAATTTTTCGACTTTCTGCGTAATTTTCGATCTTAACTTTATTTTCAAAACTTTCCTAAAATAGAAAACTCCTATAATACATAGAATATAGATAATATATATCTAATGTACATATATCACTTATGATACATACACAAAATCCTATGAAAACGATAATTCAACTTTCACGAAATTTTCGCGTGATCTCATTTCATTTCACTTCATTTCATTTCATTTCACTTCATTTCATTTCACTTCATTTCACTTCATTTCATTTCATTTCACTTCATAGTCACTATAATGTGAGCTTATGATTCATGAAATAACCATTCCTCGATTTACTTATGAGTACCATATACCCATAAACGATGTCCACACCAACTTCGTTCACGCAAAATAAACATGTAAATAGACAAAACACATAGTCACACATAAAATAACCTAAAAATAAGACCGAGTGACGAACCTCAAAACCACGGTTGTCACATTTATAAATGGGTTACCTTCGACATTATCAGAATTCATGAACTCAAAATGGCTAGATGAAATCATAGTGATAGTGAATACAATCGGATGACTTGTTTTGTGGTTGAATAAAACAGACCATTATATAGGAATTATATGAATAATAATTGAAGCTCAAATCAAGGATGATTAAATTACGAATTTGAAAAGATTGTATGTTATTGAGGTAATGGATATGGAGAAGCTCAAATCATGGGTTGTTTAGAAAATGACGAATCTGAAAAGGATATTATTAATTGTGAGGTAATGAAGATGGTATAGCGTAACAGACAATAAGATAAAATGAAAAAAAGATTGCCGGATATGCCCTTTTGGTTATTTTAAATACATAATAAAAATTAATTCTATTCTTTTAATTTTTTTGATTTTCATTTAATATGATTGTTAAGATCTTGATCAAAACATTGAATCCAATGGCTTAAAACACCTTTTCATTTTAACAATTTTAAGACACTAAACCATTATAACCAATATATATATATATATATATATATATATATATATATATATATATATATATATATATATATATATATATATATATATATATATATATATATATATATATATATATATATATTATTTATTTGTAGCATTTATAAAAGCGATATAGTTTGGTTGGCTGATGTGCCAATCTAGTTTTGTCGGGTAAAAGCTATAAAACATTATCGTACTTATTGATTTGTGCCAACTTTAAACACTTACTAATTAATCTCGTGACTTTAACATTATACTTTCAAATTTGTTCCGACTATACCAATTTAAGGGTAAAATGATTATATTACCCTTTTAAATAACCAAAATACCCTTCATTAATAATTACCCAGATCTGATTTCTATCTTTTTCTTATCATTTCGATTATTATATTTTTCAGCTTATAAGGATACATATTCATAATTTCATACAATTGTTCACAACTGAAGATAAGATGATACTAATCAAGATACAGATGCTAATAATTGTACTAAAAAGCCATTATAGAACATGCATACTTCTTTTATCATAACACATTACAAGAGTTGTAACAGAATACACTGGAAAAAAAGCTGTGTATTGTGATTATCCACCTTGCAATCGAGTACAACTATAGTTATCTTATTCAAGGTGGTCATGTGGCCTAAACTACATAAACATGGCAGCATAATGTTGCAGCCGGTCACTGTTCCGTGCCCTGTAAATTGCTGACCCGCCCCTAGTCCTTGAAATATGACGCCGCCAAGCTAGTTGTATATTAATAGCAGCCGATGTTCTCCAGTTAGATGAATAGTACCTTGCCATTCTCTTCATTTTCTCATTAATAAACGTGTAACAGAAATGATCTGTGATGTACCTTAGATGACCTGCATCTAGTGTAAACGCTTCCGTTGCCTTAAGACAAGTGAATGTTGCAGTTGCAGAAGGGTAACGGTCTATGAGCTAGCTACCTTACCAAAGACGGTGGTGACCCAACAACAACGACGACAGTGGCTCCTTATGGTTTGATTAAGTTTACAAGGTTTGACTTGACGAAGATGATAATAGATCTATGTTTATTGTTGATATAATTCAGTAATTGTTTTGCGATTTGGCTTTTATGTTACAAGCATTATCTTTTGGCTTTTATTCAATTGTTTATGGATAGTAATTAATTAGATTATAAAATGGAGGAGGAGTTAGAAGCAGATGGCTATACATGTAATTATGTTGAAGAAGACAAGGGTAATATAGTCATTTTACGCTTAAATTGGTATAGTCGGAACAAATTTGAAAGTACAATGATAAAGTCACGAGATTAATTAGCAAGTGTTTAAAATCGGCACAAATCAATAAGTAATATAATATTTTATAGCTTTTACCCGGTTTTATCACCTGATTTGATCAGGTTATCCTTTATCTTACTATCTTCTATCTTTTTAAGAGTTACAAAGATTCATAACTCAATTACCGGTAAAAAGTGACTAAATTGATGACTTTCAAAGTTTTATAACATTATAAATACTAGTATTAATTATTGATATTTTTAGAGTTTTATAACATTATAAATACTATTAATCTTCGATCACCTTACTTAAGTAGTAACAGTAATTGGTAGATGGTTCATAAGAGCATCTCAAATGCTACAAACTATCAATTTTTTTTATTTATTAAAATAAATTTTTCATTAAATTTTAAACTTTTAAACTCATTTTACAAATTTACTTTAATGCAAAGTTTTCTATAAAAGATTTTTGAAAGAAAATAAATAAATTATAAAGAGATTAAAAAATGATAATTAATTGTAAAGTCTTTCCAATAGGTTTGAGAATTAAAAGTATTTAAGTAAACGTTTTTTAAAAGCTATATATTTCAATGGTAAAAATCAAATGACTTTTTCAAATAGTAAATTAAAGGGAAAAAATAAATGAAAGTAAAGTAAAAAAGAATTTTGTTGTTAAATTTTTCATTAAAGAAGAAACTAAATGAAAGTAAAGTGAAGTATTGCTCTCTCTGTGGCTCTGTCCCATAAAAATAATCACCAAAATAAGTAGTTTAATAAAAAAATCATCTTTTCAATATTTTCTTTTACTTTTTACACATATAATTTTATACTTAACTAATTAATTTATAATTTCTTTATTATTTGTAATAATATTTTCAAGTGAGTGTGATATAGTAAATTAAATTTATATTTATTATCTATTTTTAGACTTAAATATTAATTTAGGACGTTAAAAAATAGTATAGTGTTAATATGGGACGAAAAGAGTATTAAGTTAAATTTATAAGAAAACGATAGTAAAATGTTTAATCCCAATATTTGATAAAACACTTTACTTTCATTTTTTTAATTTTCTTTAATTAACTCACTCGAAAACACAGAGTAAACCAATTAATCATGTCTAACTGATTAACTGTTAGGCGGTACTTGACCATCCGCAACTATTTTATCCACCATTTCCAGTAGCTTAGAGATGAAATATCTTTTGTAAATTAACCTGAGAAACAAGAGGTTGATTTGAAATACATATTTCTTGAGCTTCCCTTGCATCATATTTATTGCGGTACATAAATTTGATGGGACTAAATAACACCTCTCCCAGCTCTCTTGGACATAGACACTTAGTCAACAACACAATAAATTTAGAATCGAGCTACAGGTTTGTTTGTACTTTGTAGGATGAGATGAAATATCCTTAATTTATAACAGAAAATTTACTTAATGTTATTTAATTTAATTACTGTACAACACAAAAGAAGGATAAAGATATTTTATGATAGAAATACATTTTAAGCATTAAATGTTTTAGAATTTTTATTTGAATATATATGTAATATTTAAATTTTAAGAAGGATGTTTATGAAATTATAAATTCATTTTGTATATATATATTGAACGATATATGTGCAATTAAAATTTTATGTAATTTTAAGTTTTTGAATGGATATATGTAACTAATTTCAGTATTTAAATGAATTTTATATAATTTATATGTTTAATATATAAAGTTTTTGGGTATAAAATATAATAGGTATTTGTTTATTTTTTAAAGACATAGAATTATGGTTAAAGTGTGAAAAATTACAAGTTTCATTTAACTTTATTTAATTCATTTAAAATTTACCACTAAAGTTGTATTAACTAATTTTTTTTCAAATTATGGTTTATATACTTTTATGTTATTTATTTCTTCAACAAATTTATCCACTAAACTTAAGGGTGTTAAAAAATAAAGTTTAAGAGTCATCATGTATAACTATATTTTGTATTGTTATTAGGATTTTTGCCCGTGCTTCGCTGCGGCGCGAAGGGCGGGCGTTTTTGGCAAGAGTTTTATTGTGTCTTCACACTATGAAAGAAAGAAAGTGTTCATTCACAAAACAGAATGAAAGTTTGTTAACCGATGACGTACATGTAAAAAGATCCATATAGTTGATCTATGTGACCAAATAAGTAAAATTATAGTTTCCTTTGTCGATCATTAAAAAAGATTCGATAAGAAAAATGTACCAACAATCGGAAACACTCCTAATGAGATGCCAAGGGCAGTCGAGAATGGCAGCTGCTTAGGCGCTGCTCCCCTGAAACAGAAGTGTCTTATGCGTGTCCCTCAGACCCATGATCAGCTGTTGGATACGGGTGTTTTTTTTTGCAGACGTGGTGTGTGAAGTGCTTGCCATGACATGATTCCTTAACTCATTAGCTTAACTGCCGATGTTCAAGCGAGTGTTGGATAGTTCCTACATACACAGAATACATGAAACAGCAAGAATACACTCATAAGACTAAAAGCACGTAAATTTAAAATTAGGCCACAAAATAAAGAGGGAAAAAATACTACTTACCCTTATTTCCAGAAGAAGCTGACTCAGAACTGGTAGTGTTCATGGCAAAGTCTGCTCACACACACCCTTATTTCCAGTAGTCTGTCGTTATAGAAGCAGTTCGTCCAAAGTTGTAACTTGTCAAGACCGACTGATGTTGCTTTCGAACTTGGTGAACGGAAAATGCCTGTTGATTTAATAAGGTTTGTGAAAATGAGTGTTTACAGCTAAGCTAGTTGAGGCAGGCAAAAAAATGTGTGCTGCTTCTAGATGAATGCTTGAAATGTAGGATTTAGAAAAAAGTATTGAACTAATGGTTGGTACCTGGTTTACTCTACCAGGCATACGTTGATATGTATAGCTGCAAAGATGTAGAACCGCGACAGTGTTATCACTAAAATGCAAAGTAATTATCCATTAATAAAAATCCAACCTTTAATAAGTAATTCCAACCACTCTTTAACAATAAAAATAAGGTTTCACATATACCTGTGTTGTCATCAAACCGTAGGTCGAGAATGTTTCCAGAAACTGTCCAATTCATACTGTTGCATTACAAAGAAATTGCCATTGGGCTATCTTGAGTGTTTTGCTTTCAAGGTTGTCACAACCTGTGGCACATGTGTGTACCTGAAAAGACGTAGGAAGTATACTGAATAATATTATAACAGTAAGAAGATAAAGAATTGGGTTATGCACATGTGTGTACCTCTAGTCTTGTAAATCGAAATTCAGTTCACTCATGTATTAAAACTGAAAATGGACTAAGAAACTTACAAATTCAAAACAAATTGCTTACCAATAACACTCGCGTCCGAGGGACGGTCTATGGATGAGTGATCCCTCTTACATTTCTATAATATATATAGTTTGAGATCTCGTTACATGCCTAACCGTATCCCCTTCCTTCTATTTCCCCAACAAAAACATTATTATCAGCCACGAACAATTTGAGCCTACTACACATTCTTATCTTGTATTTTAACCCGTGCACAACCAAAGCTCATATAAAATTTCCAAAAATGTAGGAATGCATGATGTATTATCTGTGTATAATTACCAATACATACACGTAATCTCTTCTGACCGACTACCAACATCACAATATCTAAAAGTGAAACAAAATCATGAAACTTTTAAGTATTTGAATTGAATTTAGATAAATTTTATCTCATCCTACCCACCTCATCTTTTTACCCATTTAACTTATTCATATGTCACCGGTTAGTTTTATCTAGTATCCAGTTTGAATAATGTACCTTGAAACATGCTGACTATTGCTGATGCAATATATCAGAAACATAATACGCAAATAAACACTTTTAGAGGCTTAGGGAGTGTTTGGGATTGCTTATCTGAAGTGTTTATCTCGTTACTGCAAGTCTGCAAGCTTCTAAATCTAGTGTCAAGCAAGTTTATAGCGTATAAATGTAACCTGATTATCATCTCAGTCTAAGTAAATAAGCACTTAAAGGGTGTGACATATTTATTTAAACTTATTAGCATACTACTAACAGATTTGAGGTATCATACTACTAACAGAGTTGAGGTAGAACAATAAGTGTGCACGTGTTCGTGCTCTAATAAGCACTTAAACAATTAAAGACAACGTGAAGAACGTGGACACTTAATCTTATTAGCATACTACTAACGGAGTTGAGGCACAACAAACTTAATCGCTATGCTAATAAGAGGTGGTGGTTAACGGGTCAAAATGGTTAAATTTTGCGACGTTGACCCGTCTTACCACCTCTTTCCTTTTTGACCCATTTTTTTAAACTAAAGTATTCATGGATTTAGAATATTGTTGGGCTTACCCCATTTGTAAAGTGGGTCCACAATCTAAGGGGTGAAAGAAGGCTTCATTAGTTTGATGTTGAGGTGCATGTTGTTTGTCATAGCATACTACTTCTTGTTGGGCTTGTGGATACCATTGAAGTGAGCCTATTTGATGTCCTTCAATCAGCTACAATTTATACCAATTGAACCGCTTTTGATATTTGAAACGCTCATTAAAATACAAATGAGAAGTATATAACATATTTTACATACCCTTTGCTTCAAGGTCATGTTTGCTTCATTTAGTGAATGCTCCTGCACAAAAAAGAACTACTTAGAAGAAGGATATAAACTGTGATTTCTATCTATAAAACTATGATGTTATTCACTTACTTTCTTTTGAAGATCTGAAAGTGTGTCCAACATGAGTTACGTCTGTAGATCATATAAAAGTCATTAATTTATAGATGCATTAGCATTAACTTGATCAAGAATAAATAAATGAGGATGTTAAATACCCGAGCTGATCTGATATGCTTGAGAGATGTATCAAGCTGCTTTTCTAGGGACTCAAGCTCCTTGCAGCTCAGAAGGCCAAGATCGTCGCCCAAGAGATTCCTAGATTTGATAAATCCCGAGTCACATATTAGTTCGGCTAGTACAGCGGTGCAATTTGGACAAGCCTTTTTTCTAGTAACGGGTTAATGTAATTTTGCATTTGATCTTTAGCAGTTCAAATACCTAATAATACCATTGAATAAAATGTTTGATTCAAAATTTAAAATGCTTTGATAATCATGATTGTTATACTAATCAGTTATAAAAAATTTGATAATCATGGAAATTTGGAGCACTACAAAAATAACCCTTTTCGAACCAGTTTATCAACCTATCAGACCCGTAATATAAAGTCACCAAAAATAGCGGTAAAGAACAAATATTGAGTCCTCATTCTTTTTCAAACAATGATCACCTTTGAGACCGTTGTAATGCTTCATAACGCGCCTTGAGTCTCAAATACTCCTGCTGACTACTTAGCTCCTACGACAACCATAAATATTAGAGCCATATTAGTATAACTCATGGAATGTCTCATAACTATTTTCATTATGAATATAAGTATTAAAGCAGGTTCGGGTCAACAAAGCATAATAGTCTGTTACGCGTAAGATCAAACTTTGCCCAGCACTGATCCTAAATGCAAAAGTCTTTTAAATCATTTTTTTTTGGATTGAAGTAATTAAAAAGAATAACTTAGGTGGTCTATTTAGCATCTCTATAGAAGTATTACGGAGTAAATTTTTAGGCTAAGTGTTTCAAGTCAACTCAAGACAAATGAATATGTATAAGCCTAAAAGTTTCAAACACCCCCTAAAAATATCTAGACCTATCAATTACAAACTTAAACACACTTTCCACAATCTACCAAAATCCAAAATTAAAAAATGAAAATAAAGAAAAGATCATACCAGTGAGAGAATTATTGACACATTTTTCAAGAACCGATTCCAAAGCTTCCACTTGCTTATACCTAAATATAAAAAAAATATATATGAAAATCACATAAGCCTCAATAAGTCCCTTTATATTAAGGCATAATCAAAATCAAAATCATCTACCCAATTTCAAAAAATAAAAAATACAGTTACCTGTAATTGAAGATATTCAAGAACTTAATCTCTTTAATAGTACCTTGCATCTTTCATTTGTTGCTTCGAAAGGAGACGCTTCAACAGCTATTTTCAAAGCTTCGACTTGCGTATAACTAAATCAAATCAAATAAAAACTGAAAAATATATAATCATCCAAACACGCTTAAAAACAACAAATCGACATACCAATAAAATATCTGGCAAAGGTTTTACCTAATTCTTGAACTAACTTCTGGAAAAAAGAAAATAAATCCACACAACACCCACTTAAGCCCAGGGTTTGCAAATCTTAAAACACTACTACTCCAATAGATCGGAGATCACAAAACCCCAAATCATAATCCATCTCCATTAATTGATAATGATTTAGATGATTTAGGGGTATCGGATGATAATGATTTAGGGGTATGGGATGATAAATTAGAAATGAAGATGTGGTAGCTTTTGGAAGTGGTAGCTTTTGGAAGAATCCAGAGAGAAAATGAGAGATGATATGATGGAGAGTTTAACAAAGTAAAATATTCGGGTGTGAGGGAGAGTTTGTGTGTGAGGAAATAATATGATATTCGAAGAAGTGTGAGGGGGGAACTGTTCATTGGGAACCGAGATTCCCCCCTTTTATTAAGGATATAATTAGAGCTAACGAACCATGACATCATAAGATAAAAATGAGATGATATTTTATGCCACATCAGCTTTAACAAAATAATATCAATAATTCAATACTTCAAAATACTAGTGTTATTATAACATTAAAATAACATATATTTTGAATCTATTTAATTTTTCTTTTCTATTTATTTAACCTCACAATAAATATACATTAAAAAATCGTTCAAATCAAAAAAGAAAAAAGATAAAAAAAACACGCGTTGGCTTCTTACCAATAACTCGAAATGCCGTTGGGGTGTTACACGACTATGTGCATAACGTCAGATAACGGGAGAACGTGGTCATAACGCCAGCGCCTAGACGTTATAGTATCGTTTCATGTTAAGGTTATAAATTTTATGATAAAAAGACGAAAGAGCTAATGTAGATGAACTAGATGGTATTGGACAAAGTTTATTTACAAACTATACATTTATCTTTGGTCATGTGTCTATTCTGAATGGTTTGAACCAAATATATTGTTTAAGATGTTGTAATTAATATAGAGTTCGTCCACAAAGTAGTTACGCGTGATGGACTTATAAGCAAAAGCGACACTATAAACCTTTTTTTGTGTAACTCTTCAAAGGCGAAGAAGGGTAAAAGCTATACAATATCATCGTACTTATTAAAATATAGAAAACACTTACTAATTAATCTCGTGACTTTATCATCATACTTTCAAATTTATTCCGACTACACCAATATAAGCCTGAAATGACTATATGTTGGAAATACGTTTTACGTATTTAGAAATGATCGGTCAGTCCAACAATAGTGTATGTAATAGCTCTTAGTCTAGACATCATTAGCTAAGAAAACAAGTCAAACCCGGCCTATATACTTGTTATAGCCGGCGGCCCATATGTAAAACAAACCTATCACATGGCTTGGGTATATAAACTGTTGTCCCATAATATTTGATGATCGATTAAAAATAAAGGTGAAAATAGATGAATTCTAGAGAGAGAAAGTAGTGAAAGAAAGTAGAGAGAAGTGTGTGAAACTTTAGGAATATTAGATTAAGAAATGAAAACACCAACCCTTCCTAACATGCTAGGAAAGACTTATATAGTCGGGCTTACATGTTGCCTTAATGGGCTATATTGTTGATGGGCCGGGCTTGAACAAAATGCTTAGTACCTTGAAAGAGACCTTTTAAGCTAGCCATCAAGCCCGTAATGTCACGACTATTTAACTAACTATTACAACGTTCTAATAAATGTTACAATAAAAACCTATGACCAAACATTCTTGTTTGACTCAATATTTTGAGGCTAACAATCTCCCCCAATGTGAGGTCATTCCTCTTTGACATTTGGAGATTTATGGAGATTACTAATATCGTCATAAATGAGTCTTGAACGTGTAATAGTAGTTTGTTCCTTCATGCTGTGATCTTTGAGCCTTTGCCTTTGTCTTTCGACTTTGTCTTTTATCTTGAGATCTTCAAATCATTATTGACTTGTCTTTGCCATCTTGCGATCTTGTGTCTTCATCCACATGCTCATACTTTGCACCATCTTGAAAGCTTGCTAACAGTCTCCTTTGAAGAGAGGTCATTCCTCTACATTAGTTGATAAGGAAGATTTTGATCATCAGAGTTGCGGAAGTCTTTAGCCTTCTTGATTATTGAATGTTTTTTTTGGAATGAGTATGTGGTTTTGAATCTTTGACTTTGCTGAGTACACCGTAACGCCACTGATACATGCATTTTTCAATGGGTTCAAAATATAATTCTCGGAATCCTCTCGAATTGATCTCGGTTTAAAGTGGAATGATTGTTCTTGGTGACAAAAAAGAGTTTGGTTTTCTATTCTATTAATAAGTAAGCTAGACTTAAAGATTTAAATCAAATAGTGAATGAAAAATACCCAAGCAGAAATTACCCTATTCGGAAAAATAGTCCTACACGGAATAAAATCCTATGCGGAAAAATTGCTTTATTCGGAAAACATGCCCTATTCGGAAAATAAGATGCTATTCGGAAAAAGAATGCTATTCGGAAAATATTCCCTATTCGGAAAGAATTCTTCTATGCGGAAAATTTGCCTATTCGGAATAAATTTTGCTTATGCGGAAAAATGGACTTACTCGGAAAAACACATCTATGCGGAAAATATGGTTCTATGCGGAAAGACTGGCCCTACTCGGAAAATAATGTCTATTCGGAAAATATGGTCTATTCGGAAAAATATGCTATGCGGAATATCAAAGATATTCCGAGTAAGAGAGAAGTAAAAACCCCTATTCGGAAAAAGTAGTTCTATTCGGAATATATGAAATATTCCGAGTAAGGGAAAAAGAAACTCGCCTATTCGGAAAGTAAGACCCTATTCGGAATATCCTGGGAATGAAGAACAGAACAGTAGCAGGAAAACGTTTTTTAAATCTAAACACCAAAATACTCAAAAAGGTTTTTCCAAATCAACCAATAATCATTTAAATATCATAAGTAACAAATCCCACCAATAAAAACACAAAATCAACAACTTTTTAAGATCAAACTTGAATCAAATAAAAACTTAAGAACTTGCAATGAAAAGATGATGAAGAACAAGATGATATGGAAAGATAAAACAAGACTTTGTATTAAAAGATTAATGTTTTAACAAGAGGAAACAAGGATTAAAAGAACAAGATTGGAAGAACAAAGATCAAAATCACCAATCACCCTAGTGGTGATGGTGATGCTACGAACCAAAGAGACTGGGAAAAAGAAAAATGAAGCTAACTCCCTAATTGTGTGAAGGGAAAAACTATATATAGTCCTAGTGGTTGGTTGGTGAGTGGGCTTTCTCCTTTCTTCTTGTCTTCTCGTCCTTTCAGAAAAGTTGACGTTTTCGATTCTGATTCGGGATTTGTCGTCGATTAAATTCAACTCGACTTTTAATTTCTTCGTTAAATAGACTTGAGTTTCTTCGACATATGTAAATCTTCCATCTTTGGTCCTTTTCTTCGATAAATCTTCAAATAGGCCCATTGACTTCAAATCTTTTGCACCTCTTGGACAATAGACTTCGTCTTGAGTCTTTTTCCTTGATAAAACCCGTGCAATCCCATGTTTTCTTTAATATTCACCCGGTTAGCTCTGAAAACACAATAAACACAAAAACCACGCATAATTCCAAACAAATGATATTAAATACGTGTTTTGGTCTCGTTTTAGCCAGAATTAAGTGGTAAAAGGATGGGTGTTTACACACCTATCAAATCCCCTACACTTAACCATTGCCATGCCCTCATGCAATGCTTAGTGATAAAGCAATTTTTACATTTTTTCTCATAATTAATCAACCTTGGCCTTATTTAAATTCTACTAAACAAAAATTAAAGAAATGAAACTTTAAAGGTAACAAAGGGAAAGAAAACCATTTTCACTTGAAAATAGCTATATGGAAATAACTTGCAAAGAAATTGATGACTTACATTAGGGCTTTTGTGCTGCGAAGATTTATCACCCTCAAGTTTCACGTTCCCCAAACTAAGATTAAAAACGAGATCATTGTTATTATAAGTTAGCAATTCAAACACTTACACACATGGCTTAATTAAATGCTTAAACTCCCTTATTCCTAGGTGTATCTCTTATATTTTATTTTTGTCTTAGAATGATCATGAAGATGCATTTTTGGACTTATTTCGATAGTTTATTTAGGCTGAAAGCAAAGTGGGACGATTTGATCAATAGTTAGCTAAAGGACAAAATCTCTTAAAACTGCTTCTCGGGATATCAAAAAGTTCATATCTTGGCATAACTCGGTTCACGATTTGAGACCTTTCTCGGGCCGATATTTGGCATGTACTTCATACTTCATATCTCCGAGAGACGTTCTTGAGATAATGGTCTTCTCATCATAATAGAGTTTCTTCACTTGGAGACTTTTGAGGGGTACTCCAACTTTGTTGACCACGACTTCATGATTATTTCTTCAGTCTCTAATTGGGATTTTGAGATACAACGATCCGCCTCCTTTTCGGACTTGGATCTATTTATCCTCATACCTTGTTAGGGTCTTTTCGGATAGACTTCTCCATGATCTTTATGGGAGTTGATTGCTTTTCGTCGTGAGTCTTGATCCTTCATATTGATTTTAGGAATAATGCTTTTCACATCACTTTGGATCTTCAGCAATAAAATTGAATCCTCATGCCTTGTTAGGGCCTTTTCGGACTCGCCAATCTTCGCGCCCCGCTTCATAAGTTATGCCTTGGCTATGAACTCTTATCATTACCGAGCAACTTTTAAACGATCTTGGGCTAGAAGCTAAGTAACTTTTCAAATCGTACGACCTTACTTATTGCAGATAAATTATTAGCAAGTGATGGGAGAATAGGCAAATAATTACACCAAGTGAGCTTGTGCAAGAATACCGACTTATAATTGACTCTATCATTTCTCGTCCTCCACAATTTAAAATCTCAAGTAATAAGACTCGTGGATACTTAGCCTAATAAACCGATTAAGGTCTACATGGTTAAGGATACTAGCTAGAATAAACTTGGATAAGTCTATTCGGGTTGAGTCAAAATAAACGCAACGGGCCTAATATGTCAAAGACTTCTAAACTAGCTACACCACTTTATTAATATTTTGACTTTATTGTGGGATATATACATATGAAAGCAACGATAAAAATTTAAAAATTACGACTAAATGGCCAAAGTTAATAAAAAATTTGAAAAATGTTGAAAAATAGGATTTTCTGGTTAAATGAAGGCATTTTCATGGAAAAGTCCACTTAAAACTTCGATAGAAGTCTCCCCTACACTTAAGATAAACATTGTCCTCAATGTTTAAGCATGTGGGAGAAGTCTCCCCTACACTTATGACATTGTGCACGTTGGTTAACTCGAGTTAAGGAAGAGACGACTAAAGTGATCAATTTCAAATGTGAGTATGAAGAAAATTCAATCACGATAGTGGAGAGGTAGAACCGGATTTTGGATAACACGGAAGCACGGTTCTTCAAAGATTTCCAAGATTGCAGTTATCCCTGTAATCACATCACCACACAAACACAAACGACCAAAATAGGTCCTCCCCTACACTTAGGGGGTTAAAGGGATAGATACTCGGGCTGCCTCCCGAGGAGCGCTTGTTTTTGATAACCGAGTCACGAGCCTGACTCGACCCAAAATTAGTTCATGGGGAACGTGGTGAGGGATGGAATCACCTCGTGAGAGGTGTCCTCACCAAATTATAACTTCACTCGTTGGCCATTCACCTTAAAATTAGGTCCATTAGGTTGAGCGAGCTCGAGAGTACCATATGGAAAAATTTGGGCAATGGTGAATGGGCCGGACCAACAAGATTTCAGCTTGCCCGAAAAGATTTTCAACCGAGAGTTAAAAAGTAAGACTTTGTCTCCAACATGGAACTCTCGGTTTTTGATCTTGGAGTCGTGAATGAGCTTAGTTTTTTCCTTATAGATCAAAGAATTTTCATAAGCCTCATTACGGAGTTCATTCAGCTCATTGAGTTGGATCTTGCGTAGGTCACCGGCTTTGTTGATATCAAAATTAGCCCACTTCAAGGCCCAATAAGCCTTGTGCTCCAACTCAATGGGGAGGTGGCACGCTTTCCCGTATACAAGACGATAAGGCGTACAGCCGATCGGGGTCTTGTATGCAGTACGAAAAGCCCACAAAGCATCATCAAGTTTATCAGCCCATGCGGCACGATGCTCTCCCACGGTTCTTTCCAGAATTCTCTTCAGTCCTCGGTTGGATATTTCAGCCTGGCCATTAGTTTGTGGGTGGTAGGCTGTGGAAAGACGATGGTTTACACCGTACTTAGCCATGACTCTATCAAATTGGTCATTGCAGAAATGAGTCCCACGATCACTAATAATGGCGCGAGGCACACCGAATCTAGCGAATAGAGCTTTCAAAAAGTTACAAACCACCCTTGCGTCATTAGTAGGTAAAGCTTTGGCTTCAACCCACTTTGAAACGTAGTCAACGGCTACAAGGATGTATTTGTTTCCTTTAGAAGAAGGGAATGGCCCCATAAAGTCGATACCCCAAACATCAAAAATTTCACATTCCTGTATGAAATTCTGAGGCATCTCGTCTTTATGTGTGATTTTGCCTTGCTTTTGGCAAACATCACATCGTTTAACCATATTGTGAGCATCACGATATATGGAGGGCCAATAAAATCCCGAATCGAACACTTTTTTGGCGGTGTAGTTGGGACCAAAGTGACCACCGGTGGGTCCTTTGTGGCAAGCATCAAGGATTTCAGACGCTGCCGGTCCATCAACACATCGGCGAATAATCAGGTCAGCACATTGTTTGAATAGGTAAGGGTCGTCCCAAAAGTAAGTCTTAATGTCGGTGAAGAACTTCTTCTTTTGTTGAGACGTCAACCCTTCCTTGAGAATTCCACCCGCCAAGTAGTTTGCAAAGTCCGCAAACCACGGGGTTTCATTCGGCTTCGAGTTTATAGACATTATGGTCTCCAAGGGAAAAGAATCATTGATTTCTTTGGTCGGATGATCCCCTTGGTAAGGATCCTCAAGTCGGCTAAGATGATCCGCGGCTAAGTTTTCTGCTCCTTTTTTATCGCGAATTTCGATTTTAAATTCCTGGAGCAGCAAAACCCAGCGAAGAAGTCTTGGTTTGGAATCTTGCTTTGTCAACAAGTACTTCAGCGCGGAATGATCGGTATACACGATGGTGGTGGAAAGGACAAGATAGGAGCGGAATTTCTCAAAAGCATAGACAACAGCTAAAAGCTCTTTTTCGGTTGTCGTATAATGCAATTGTGCCCCCGTCATTGTCTTACTAGCGTAATGGATCGGTTGGAAGTGTTTGTTCACTCTTTGTCCAAGAACCGCTCCAATAGCAAAATCACTAGCATCACACATCAACTCAAAGGGAAGCTCCCAATTAGGGGTAACCAAGACGGGTGCCTTAGTTAGCTTATCCTTAAGTGAGTTAAAGGCTTCAAGACACTCTTTGGAAAAGATAAAAGGAGTATCTTTTTCCAAGAGGTGGGTCATCGGGCGAGCGATCTGAGAAAAATCTTTTATGAATCGACGGTAGAAGCCCGCATGACCCAGAAAACTTCTCACACCCTTCACGGTTGAAGGTGGAGGCAACTTTGCGATAACATCGACTTTAGCACGGTCTACTTCAAGACCGGCTTTCGAGATCTTATGTCCAAGCACGACGCCTTCTTTTACCATAAAATGGCATTTTTCCCAATTTAGAACTAGGCGAGTGTCTTCGCACCGCTTTAGCATACGTTCTAAATTGGCAAGGCAAGAAGAGAAGGAATCCCCGAAGACCGAGAAATCATCCATGAAGACTTCCATGGTTTGTTCAACCATGTCATGGAAGATAGCTAACATGCACCTTTGGAAAGTCCCGGGCGCATTACATAAGCCAAAAGGCATTCTTTTGTAAGCGAATGTGCCATAGGGACAAGTGAATGTAGTCTTCTCTTGATCTTGGGGATCGATGGGTATTTGAAAATAACCCGAGAAACCATCAAGAAAGCAGTAATATTCATTACCAGCTAAGCGTTCAAGCATTTGGTCCATAAAAGGTAGAGGGAAATGATCCTTTCTCGTGGCATCATTGAGTTTGCGGTAGTCTATACAAACTCTCCACCCAGTAACGAGACGAGTGGGAATTAACTCGTTGTGTTCATTGGGAACAACGGTTATTCCGCCCTTCTTGGGCACACAATGGATTGGACTAACCCATGGTGAATCCGAAATAGGGTAAATCATACCCGCATCAAGAAGTTTGAGAACCTCTGTTTTGATAACTTCATGGATTTTTGGATTCACCCTTCGTTGGCTTTGAATTGTGGGCTTAAAGTCGTCCTCCATGAGAATTTTGTGTGTGCAGAAGTGAGGATCAATTCCACGAATATCCGAAATCTTCCAAGCGATAGCCTTCTTATGATCTTTCAACACAGCGACAAGTCGGGCTTTCTCTTCATCCTTCAAATCCTTAGCAATGATGACTGGCGACTTCTTCTCTTCTTCGAGGAATATATACTCAAGAGGGGGTGGCAACTCCTTAAGTTCTAGATCCGGAGGATTGTCGACGGGAGGCGTATTCGAAGTCGGAGTATTGATAGCAATGACAGTGGGAGATGTAGGGGAAGGATTGTCTTCTTTGAGAAGGTTAGCAATGAAACTGAGATCTTCATCCCAATTGGCAGTAGATTCGTCATTGTCTTGCTTCACATCTCCCAAGGTGGCTTCCAAATCTTTCCAAAGGAAATCACTTTCTCCAAATAGAGATAGTGATGAGTCGATAGAGGAAACGGTCTCAACATTGGGAAGAGAGGTAGGAATATTTTTACAAGCATCCTTGAAGTGTTCTTCACAAGCCTCATCAAGAACGTCAATACAATTAACACTCTCGTATGAATAAGGCTGTTTAGAAAGCTTTCCCATGTTGAAGACTACTTTATCGTCACCCACTCTCATAATAAGCTCACCAGCTTCAACATCGATGAGAGTGCGACCGGTCCTCAAGAATGGACGACCAACAATGAGTGGCACACGGGGGTCCATCTCGTAGTCGACGACAACAAAATCAGCAGGGAAGGTGAATTTGTCGACTCCTACAATGACGTCTTCGGCTATCCCCACTGGATAAGCAACCGTACGGTTGGCTAATTCCAAAGTCATTTTGGTGGGGACTAGCTCTGGGAGAGATAATTGCTTCCAAACACTTAGAGGCATGAGATTAATACTGGCACCTAGATCGGCTAGGGCCATGCAATTCTCTACTCCCGGGAAATTGCAAGGGATAAGAAAACGACCCGGATCACCAAGCTTAGTTGGCAATTTCCTTAAGAGTACTGCAGAGCAATTCTCATTAAGTTGGGTGTTGGCAATATCGAGGAGCTTTTCCTTGTCGCTCAAAAGATCTTTAAACATTTTTGCGTATTTGGGCATGTGAGCGAGAGCCTCAGCGAAGGAGATATTGAAATTCGGTTGTTTGAACATTTTAAGGAAATTCGAAACCTGAATATCATCCTTGCTCTTTTGCTTCTCTTTCCTCAACCTTGAAGGATAAGGTATATTGGAAGAAGAGGAAGGCTTTAGAGGAATAGGATCACTCACAACCACGGGTGGAGGAGGGGTAGAAGGAAGAGGTGGAGAAATTGGGGAAGGAGAAGGATGAGGAATAGGAGCAGGTGACTCGTTCTCCTTAGTCACAATCACCGGTGGAGGTATAGGAAGCTCGGGTTCCTTGGTACCTTTGCCACTTCGAGTAGTGATTGCTTTCATCTCCCCTCTTGGGTTTGAAACGGTGTTACTCGGAAGAGTACCCGAAGAAGAGGGTTGACTACTTTGGAAGAAACTAGCCATCATGTTCCTCAGATCATTAGTTTGGTTATCCAACGTATTTCTCATGTCTGCTCTCAAATCATTTCCTTGCTTTACCAAGTCTGCCTTCAAATTTCGCACTTCCTGTTGTAGATTTTCCACGATCACATCATTGGTCCTCATGTAGGTTGCAACCTCTTGGTGTAATGCAGTGGTGGTTTGGTTGGGAGGAGCATTGTATGCAGGTGGTTGGTAAGCAGGTTGTTGGTAGACTTGATTGTTACGTTGAGGCGGTTGTTGCTGCTTGTGAGGAGGGATGTATGGTTGTCGAGGTTGTTGTTGTTGTTGAGGAGGGCGATTAAGGTTTTGTTGTTGGGTTGGGTTGGTAGGAGGGAAACCAGGTGGTGAAAGATAGTTGTTGCTGCGATAGCTAAGCAAGTTACGGTCACCTTGAGGTCTAGCTTGATAAGCAGGTTGTTGATAGGTGCCATATGCCGCATTCACATTCTCAGCAGGGTAGTCTTGGGTGGCGGTACAAGTTGTGTAAGAGTGAGGACCACCGCATATCTCACAAGGTTGGCTGACAGCGTTCACTTGAGCGTTTTTGGCGTTGTTGCTGACGGTGTGGGTGACAAGCGATTCAAGAAGTACAGTAATTTTGTCTAATCGCTTGTCGCTGTCACTAGTGCTAGCACTAGCGACATTGGTCCGAACACTCTTGGCTTGCACACGAGATTTATTCTCAATGATATGCCAAGCAGCATTGGAAGTCTTAGCCAATAGATTACCCCCTGAGGCACTGTTCAATGAATCTTGGTCACTCATGCTTAAACCATTGTAAAAAGTATTAATTTGATGTACTTTGGTAAAACCATGTTGTGGGCATTTTCTTAAAAGATCTTTAAAACGATCCCAAGATTCACTGAATGACTCATCGTACTTTTGTTCAAAATTTATGATCTCATTCCGCAAAGCGGTAGTAGGAGAGGGTGGAAAAAAGTAGTTGATAAACTTTGTTTCCAAATCCGTCCACGAGAGAATACTCTGTGGCGGTTCCTTAGCAAGCCAATGCCGGGCTTGTCCCTCTAAAGAAAAGGGAAAAAGTTGTAACCTTATAACCTCTTGTGGAACTCCATTGAACTTGACCGTGTTGGTGAGTTGCAAGAATCTCTTGATATGGTCGTGTGGATCATCAATGGTACGTCCCAAGAATGGTTGAGCGGAGACCATCTGGATAAAACCTGACTTGAGCTCGAAGTTGTTGGCGGCAATTGGAGGTATGACAATTGGATCCGTGTTGCCATCGACATGAGCTTGCAGCAGTTCAATCATTGGGCGATTATCCGGAAGGTGCTCATTGTTGTTGTTATTGTTCATGTTGTTGTTGTTATTATTGTTTGGAGGTGGTACACCGGCCATGTCTAAGTGATCGAGAGGCTCGGGCTCTTGATATGACGTGGATCGAGTGCGCATACACCTGCAAAAGAACGAACAAAGAAAAACAAAGCAAAAATATTTTTGGTTTTTATGTTTTTTTTACTTTTTAGGATTTTTGAAAATTTAATATTTTTTAGTGTTTTTGAAAATTTTTGTGAAAAATTAACGTTCACGGGGAACGGATCCCAAAATCCAAGTTCTCACAAAAAACTTTTGATCTTAACGAGAAGAGCCGGCAGCGGCGCCATTTGATACATGCATTTTTCAATGGGTTCAAAATATAATTCTCGGAATCCTCTCGAATTGATCTCGGTTTAAAGTGGAATGATTGTTCTTGGTGACAAAAAGGAGTTTGGTTTTCTATTCTATTAATAAGTAAGCTAGACTTAAAGATTTAAATCAAATAGTGAATGAAAAATACCCAAGCAGAAATTACCCTATTCGGAAAAATAGTCCTACACGGAATAAAATCCTATGCGGAAAAATTGCTTTATTCGGAAAACATGCCCTATTCGGAAAATAAGATGCTATTCGGAAAAAGAATGCTATTCGGAAAATATTCCCTATTCGGAAAGAATTCTTCTATGCGGAAAATTTGCCTATTCGGAATAAATTTTGCTTATGCGGAAAAATGGACTTACTCGGAAAAACACATCTATGCGGAAAATATGGTTCTATGCGGAAAGACTGGCCCTATTCGGAAAATAATGTCTATTCGGAAAATATGGTCTATTCGGAAAAATATGCTATGCGGAATATCAAAGATATTCCGAGTAAGAGAGAAGTAAAAACCCCTATTCGGAAAGAGTAGTTCTATTCGGAATATATGAAATATTCCGAGTAAGGGAAAAAGAAACTCGCCTATTCGGAAAGTAAGACCCTATTCGGAATATCCTGGGAATGAAGAACAGAACAGTAGCAGGAAAACGTTTTTTAAATCTAAACACCAAAATACTCAAAAAGGTTTTTCCAAATCAACCAATAATCATTTAAATATCATAAGTAACAAATCCCACCAATAAAAACACAAAATCAACAACTTTTTAAGATCAAACTTGAATCAAATAAAAACTTAAGAACTTGCAATGAAAAGATGATGAAGAACAAGATGATATGGAAAGATAAAACAAGACTTTGTATTAAAAGATTAATGTTTTAACAAGAGGAAACAAGGATTAAAAGAACAAGATTGGAAGAACAAAGATCAAAATCACCAATCACCCTAGTGGTGATGGTGATGCTACGAACCAAAGAGACTGGGAAAAAGAAAAATGAAGCTAACTCCCTAATTGTGTGAAGGGAAAAACTATATATAGTCCTAGTGGTTGGTTGGTGAGTGGGCTTTCTCCTTTCTTCTTGTCTTCTCGTCCTTTCAGAAAAGTTGACGTTTTCGATTCTGATTCGGGATTTGTCGTCGATTAAATTCAACTCGTCTTTTAATTTCTTCGTTAAATAGACTTGAGTTTCTTCGACATATGTAAATCTTCCATCTTTGGTCCTTTTCTTCGATAAATCTTCAAATAGGCCCATTGACTTCAAATCTTTTGCACCTCTTGGATAATAGACTTCGTCTTGAGTCTTTTTCCTTGATAAAACCCGTGCAATCCCATGTTTTCTTTAATATTCACCCGGTTAGCTCTGAAAACACAATAAACACAAAAACCACGCATAATTCCAAACAAATGATATTAAATACGTGTTTTGGTCTCGTTTTAGCCAGAATTAAGTGGTAAAAGGATGGGTGTTTACACACCTATCAGCCACCTTCTTGAGACAAAACATAGACATGGACTGAATGGCTTTGACATTCGTCCTAAATCGGTAGCGTTTCACCTCCGGTCGGTGAAGACCGTTAGATGATATTAAATATCGTACCTGTGATTAGGTAGGTTTAATTAAAAACCTCCTTGATAGGATTTCGTGGCTGTACTAGCCGTTCTCTTTACTCGACCGTCTTAAAGCAAGACTGCGAACATAAAGAGTGAATCAATTGGATAAATATCCGCTTGATTAAAGTCGTCAATTAAAATTCCTAGAACAAGTTTGATTCATAAAGAATCTTACCATTGTTTCTTTCCAGTTGACACAAGCTTGATTCATAAAGACTCTCGCAAGTTACCTACCGTAGCACTGTTTGAGATTGACGCTAGAAGGATTTCCATTCGTCAGTGTGAATACTAATGATTATCACTCTGAATGTTCTGGCAAGATCATAAAGATATTGCGTAGAAACCTGAAACAAGTTTGTATCAATTAAGAATCAAAGCACTGTTGCTTTTCAGTTTTACATATGTTTAATTCATAAAGAATCTTACACATGACCTACCAAAATGCTGTTTGATGTTAACACTGGAAGGATTTCCACTCGTCATTGTGAATCCTAAGTAGTATCACTCTGAGTGTTCTAACAATATCGCAAGGACATAGCGTAGGACTCTCTTTATCGTCATTCCGTGTGTCCTAACCAGATTTGATTGATCTCTTGGCTCTAGACTCGATTAGTGCACTTTTAGTGGTCGGAGGCTGGAGCAGATGCCACCTATTCAATATCAACTATCTCGGAGTGAGAAAGTCAATAGAAGACATGTTGTTCTCCGTGACAATAGAACCAACTTCTTTTGAGAGAAGCCCGAGTCAGTTGGGTAAGGGTTGTGCATTACATCACTGGGTCCATGATGCGTTGTCTTCATGATGTGTTGACCTGGTTTCTGCCTAAATTGTATTGGATTATCCCTGGGAAGATCGCTCTGGTTCTGGTTGGATCATAGGACTTATACCTAACCACCCTTTTGACACCAATAATGTCGTGAATTAAAGATGTTGTGGGTATAAGATTGTAACCATAAAACCGCTTCAAAAGTCTAACAAAGTGTTTGAAAAACATTTAACACCTTGATAGTTTTGTTGTTTCAGAAATGCTCCTCCTTCAAATGTGCATCTTTATAATCGAAAGTGTTTCACACATGTGGGTAAGAGTTAAAGTGCATGAGTCTTAAATTTATGTTTCATATATTAGATCAGATTTTAATCACATTTTTCCCCGATCTCTTTTATATAAAATCGTTTGATATTAGAGATACCAAATTTAATTAAAATATATATCATGAAAATAGTCTTGAAAATATTCGGGAGAAGAATGTGTCTTACTAGCATGAATTATTGGAACATTTTATCTAGTGTCGAGCACACAATTTTTGAAAGATTTTGAATAAACATTGAAAAACTCTTGAAAAAATTGTACTCGAACACTACATGTTCATGAACACATAAAAGCTTTTTATGTGAATAATACCAAATGATACTCACACACAATGTGTTGGATACATAAAAAAATTGTCTTGACTTAATATATCCAACAACATTAAAACTTTGATTTTGGCAGCTCCCTCTCAAAAATTGATCCGATTGAATTGTCATTATGAAGATGTGATCCACATTTCGCTTTTTGAGGATATGAGTTTTTGAACATACAATTTTTGAAAGATTTTGAATAATCGTTGAAAAACTCTTGAAAAAAATTGTGTTCAACGCTTTTCGAAAACCATTTCTTTTTGACGACATGGTATTTCTAAAGCATAAAGTTGAGTTCATAGACGTTGAATGTCTTGACGAATCCACTCAAGTGTAAGGAGATTTATCTTTTTTTGCTTAGGGTAAGCTCACTAAATTGTACACTCCTCCGTGAATATCAACGCGAGTTGCAATCTGAAAGTGATTACAAGCCATTGTATTGAGCTCAAAACGTTGAATGTTTTGTGCCAAGCTCAACCCAAGATAGATTGCTCAACCCGTTGTTGGAAAAATTGTCCAAGATAGGCATTTTCCTTTATTAAAAGAAGAAATGAGATGTTTTGAAAAATATTTACAACTTCATTCGAGCTTTATGTACACACCCGTGTCGTTATTGAGCGACATTTCTAGGTACGTCCATATTATCGATACTGAAAGACATGTCGAGAAGAATATTTTTGGTATTTTGAAAGATTTTTTTCCATTTTTTTATTTGGTTGTCCTATGTTTTATATTTTTGTATTTTTCTTTTCCATAGATATATACAAGTAGATGTTTGATAGATGAATCAAGTAGGTACCTTTGCCAGAATCTCCAAGTCTGCTAGAGTCAAACATCTCATACAAATTTTCCTAACGAGGTACTCAAACCTATCTTTCGACAGAGCTTTCGTAAACAAGTTGGATAACTGATAATCCGTTCCGACAAAGTATAATTCAACGACATCGAGTTCAACATTTCTTTATGAAGTGATATATCACATCAACGTGCTTCGTGCGGGAATGCTGTACCGGATTGCAGGAGATGTCTATGGCCGACTTTGAGTTACAGTACATAGGTACTTTATCAAATTGGAAGCCATAATCCGTGAGTTGTGTTCTCATCCAAAGAACTTGAGCACAACACGAAGATAGAGACACATACTCCGCTTCGGCTGATGAAAGTGACATACAATCCTACTTCTTGGAAGACCATCCCACGAGCTTATCTTGTCCTAGAAATGGTGCACCACCAGAGGTACTTTTCCGAGTATCAAGACACCCTGCATGATCAGAATCAGAATAGGCCGTTAGAAAGAAACCGGTTTCATTCAGATACCAGAGTCCCAAATGAATGGTATCCTTGAGGTACCAAAAGATCCGCTTAACCTCCTTGAGGTGCTTTTCTGTAGGTCTGGCTTGATATCGTGCACAACAACGTGTAGCATGTGAAATATCTGGTCTGATTGCTGTTAAGTACATCAAAGACCCGACCATGGAACGATATTTCGTTTGATCTATGCGTAATCCCTCCAAGTCAGCATCTAGGGATGTTGTGGATAATGGTGTCCTAACTGGGTCACATGAGGTCATACCATGCTTTTTGATTATCTCTTGACAATAATTAGCTTGGTTAATAAAGATACCACTTGGGGATTGGTGAACTTGAATTCCTAGAAAGAATTTTAGTTCGCCCATCATTGACATTTCAAATTTGTTATGCATTAATTTTTCAAACCATTTTGAAAGTTTTGGGTTTGTAGACCCGAAAATAATGTCATCAGCATAAATCTACACAAGCAAGATGTCATCCCCAGATTTATATATGAACAAAGTTAGATCAATGTAACCTTTTGAGAAACCTTTGGATACTAGAAATTTCGAGATCTCATCGTACCACGCCCTTGGAGCTTGCTTTAGTCCATATAGTGCCTTGTGGAGACGATACACCTTGTCAGGATAATGCGGATTGACGAATCCTTCCGGTTGCGTGACATAGACTTCTTCTTTCAAAGGACCGTTAAGAAATGCTGTCTTCACGTCCATTTGATAAACTATGAATCCCTTATGTGCAACATAAGCAAGGAAAATCCTGATCGCTTCCATACGAGCTACTGGTGCAAATGATTCTTCAAAATCGATACCCTCTCTCTGACCATACCCCTTAGCCACTAGCCTAGATTTGTTCTTGATGATCGTATTTTCTTCATCCATCTTGTTATTCCAGATCCATCGAAGATTTAATGGTGTTACATCGTATGGTCTCTCAACAAGTTCCTAGACTTTGAGTCTTTCAAATTGTTGAAGTTCATCTGTTATCGATTCAATCCAAGCGTGATCATTCATGGCTTCTTTGATGTTTTTTGGTTCAGCTTTACTCACGACGAGTGTGAACATACAAACATCGCCATCGGTTTCTAATTGTCGTCTTGTACGAACAGGCTGTGAAGGGTTTCCAATTACTTGAACCAAAGGATAATCTCGGGTCCAATGATGTGTTGAGGGGTGTCATTGGTAAAACATATGCATATTTGACGGATCAACATGGCGACTAGAAGACTCTCCAGTTTCTTGTACCGATTTACCGAATGGGTTATGAAAATCGTCATCGTCAGATAATGCACCGTCTGTTTGATTTGTGTTTTCTGGAGCAATGACAGTAGTTGTGGATGTTGTAGGAGCGGTTGTTGATGTGATATTCTGAGGAGGTAAATATGTAGCAACCCGTGTTGAAGTAGATGAAGTAGTATCCTTTTGTTGATGATGATCGGTATCATCATTCTTATTATGAGTGACAACGGAAGACTTCGATACAACATGTTTCTCCCCCGTGAAATATTCATCATACATTGGTCCATATAAAATCTCCAACTCGTCAATTGTCGTGTCGACTGTCATATCTACTCTTGGAACATGTCCTTGAACCAACTTTGAACTTGACGGTTCATTGTTGTGGTATTGAGTTCTGAGTTCCATGTAGTTGTGCACAAAAGTCTTTTGTCGTTGTGGATCGGGACTAAAACTGCTTTGTTCAAGTGCCATTTCTTGTAATTCATCAAACCGGATATGAAGAGTCTCGACTATCAATTTTGTTCTCTTTTTATAAACTATATATCCCTTAGACTGAGTTGCATATCCCACTAGAATACATGCATCACCTTTTTCTTTCATCTTATCCAAATTTTCACCATCTCGTATTATGTAACAAGTACATAAAAACATGAAGGTGTTTGAGTGAAGGTTTTCGATCATGAATTATCTGATATGGTGTGTTTTCGTGTCTTGGAATAATTAAGGAATGGTTTTGTGTGTAGCATGCGGTTGACACGGCTTCGGCCCAAAAGAATACTAGTAGTTTTGAAGCGGATAATAATGTTCGAGCAACCTCAACTAAAGTACGGTATCGTCTTTCAACAACGCCGTTTTGTTCGGGTGTTCGAGTGTAAAACCCGCATGCTTTTACCATGCATAGTACCCTTAGGATCGTACGTACTAGTTAAAAACTTTCCTAATATAGCATGATTACGATTACGTGTTAGGAGTTTATGTATTACGTACGTGTTAGAACACGATAAGTATTTTATATGCACGATCACGTAATAATTATTTAGCAATAATTAATCACGAACATGCGATCATGAAATCATGAACGTAATTAAAACACGAGCTATGATTAATTACGTATATATATTTATTACGAGCGTAATTAAATATATTAGATTATGGTATTTACGTAAAGAGAACATTTAAAACACGAACATAAATAAACACAAACGAGTGAATAAATAACGAGACACGAAAAGAGGTACGGGAACCCCATGGGGGGGTCCCTACCCGCGGCCAAACAAGGGTAATGGGCCAAGCCCATTACCACTTTTTACTAAAAGGGGGTTAATTAGTTTTTACTACTCAAAATCACTTTACAAAAGATTTCAAGAAAAACCTAAACCCTCTCTTTCTCCTCCTCTTTGTGCCGCCACCTACACATCACCATACAAGGTGATTCCTTGATCTTGGATCTTGAAGATTTGTTGTTTGTTCGTGTTTGTTCTTCATTCCCTTGATCCACGAATACGGTAAAACCTTTTTAAACCTTTTCTTTTAATTTAATCTTTTTATTAATTATGAACATGAGATGTTTTTATAAAAACATATTAATTAAATATAGATCTAACATGTTTTGATGATTAATTAAATCAAAGGGTCGATTAAGGGGTGTTTTGTTTTGGGCCGCAGGCTGCAACCGACCCCAAGGGGGTTTCGGTTTGCTTAGCCGACACCACCAAGACCATATGGTCTTGGTTGGTGCGTATGGGTCCCACGGCAGCAAGGGGTACCCCGATTTGGTTCGGGGTACGATGTCGATTCATGTCCGGTTCATGTTTTTAAGCTTAGATCCAGTTCATGGTTTATGTAGTTTTTTGTTATGTTATGAACTTATGTTAAAAATTAAATTAATAAATGATGTAATTAATTTAATAACATGACTTAGGTTAATTAATTATAAATGATCATGAAATTATTTTAACCTAAGTATTAATATTTAGGACTTATAATTAATTAATTATTTTAAAAACCATGGATATAATTAATTAATTAACATGACTTAGGTTATATTATTAATATTTAATAATACACATTTTAACCTAAGTATTTAATATATTTAATTAAAACATGTTATACTTTAATTAAATATTATAACCTATAGTTTAATTAAATTACATGAAATAATTATTAAACTATACAATATAGCTTATGACTTAGAAAATAATCATGAAAACACTTAAGCTTATTTACTTAGCTTATTTAATTAGCTTATTTCTAATTATGGAAACTTTCTATTTTTAGAAACTTATTTAAATAAGGCAGCTAATTTATTTATGGAAACCAATTTAATTAAGGCAGCTAATCTATTTATGGAAACTTTCTATTTTAGAAACTTATCTATTTTAAGCAGTAAATCTATTTTTGGAAACTTTCTATTTTTGGTAACTTTCTATTTTTTGGAAACTTTCTATTTTAGGAAACCTGCTATTTTTGGAAAGTTACTTATTATTACACAGTAAGTATAATAACACATGAAATATCAGAAATACTTAATCAGAATGAACAGAATATGAGATTTAACACAGTTTAAGGCTTTAAACAGTAAAACATAGTAAGAACATATAAAATAAGCTAAGACAGGACATAAAACTAGCTATGTATTTAGTAAGCAGATACTTATTTCATGTACGTATATTTGTAGCACTAGTGTTTCGGAAGTAGGATTCACGCAGTTCATCGTTCTCGTTCACTGGACATAAGGTACGGATTCCCGTCCTTTCAGTATGGACATTCTTTCCTTATTAGGATTTCCCCGTATGCAGCCAACTGTTTTCCCGTAGTATAAGTATGAGTTTGATTGCTTATGTTTAAATACGATTACCTATAGCCATATACATGCATGACCAGTTTCACCTAGTTATGGAGGTACCATAACCATAACATTAGAGGCACTGATGTTATGACTTCACCACGGCGGAGTGATTGCTCGTGGCGTCCCTTCAGCTTTTGGCCATTTATTTATATTTATCATGTGGGGCGTATGGGTGCATCCTAGTTACACGTTTTATTCAGGATTACATGGTGAATGTGGTGTGTGCCTTGCATCCTTCACAAGGAGCTGATCCCTCCTACCCATAAAACCGGTATATTAAATTAGAGACAGCCCCTCTAATTTGCATGATGAGGTCACCCCTCCAATTATTCATGCACGGTGGATTTTCATGACCTATATTGGCTAATGGTACAATTATGACAAACAGTTTTTATAAGATAAACATAAGACTTTCAAACTATAAAACCAGTTTTATTAAGACTTAACTAGGTTACTCGGGACTTAGTTTTCTTCCGCTATTATTATGTTATATGCTTATCCTATTCATGCTTTATTGTACATCCGTGCACTGAGCGTATTACTTAGCCGTTTTCCTTTTCTATGTTCCCAAAACGGCAGGTACTCAGCGACGCTCGTAGACACTAAGAGTACGTGCATATGGACTGGAAGCTGTCTAGCCTTCTTTACATTATGCATTTCCTTTCTTTATGATACTTATGCTTTGGACATTGTTTAGTCCTTTTTCCTTTACTATACTATGTTTGTGTGTGATGAGCTTTACTTTTGGACTACCGATGTTTGATTCCGGTATTTTCCTTTTTATGGTCAAGTAATGTTTAGACATTTTACCTTGTATGCTTTGATGACACACCATAATTACTGTGATATTTCCATTTCCAAAATGGGGTGTTACATCGAGCAATAGATGTTTCATGTTTAATCCCATCGGATTCAAAAAAGTTCTTTAGAGTTGAATTCAAAAATTATGTGCCTCTATCAGTACGAACCACTTTTATTTGAGCTTGAAGACCACGTTGTCTCTGCTTAAGGAAGTTGATGAGAACTTCGGGTGTTTCATCCTTGGATCTCAAGAAGAAAGTCCACGTGTACCTTGAGTAGTCATCGACAATTACCAAAATGTAATTCTTCCCATTGATACTTTGAACACGCATGGGACCACACAAATCCATATGAAGAAGATCTAACCGTCCTTTAGAGCTTGGTGTAGTCTTTGTCTTGAAACTACTTCGTTTAGCTTTACAAAGCTCACAAGAAGAAAAAAGATGATCTTTGATGAATTTCAAGCTTGGAAGGCCTCTCACAATATCTTTCTTGGAAAGCAAGTTGATAGTATAAAATTGAGATGAGATAGACGTTGATGCCAAACCATGCGTGTGTCGTTGAAGCTTTAGCCATGAAGCAAATTGGAGTTGTAGAAGTTGTGTCTTGAAGTGATATTGTGTAAAGATCTGTACCCCGTTAACCACTAAGTAAATCATTTCCATCATAATCACGAACAAAACATGTCTTCTTTCTGAAGGCAACCTCCAAATCTGCATCATAGAATTGACCAACCGAGAAAAGATTGTGATTGAGACCTTCGACGTAGTATACCATTCTGATCGTTATATTCCCCTGAATCAAATCTCCATATCCTAGGATCGGTGCAAATTGATCATTTCCGAACCGGACCGTACCCAGGAACTTCTCTACAAAGTTAATTAGAAGCTTAAGATTTCCCGTCATGTGCTTGGTGCACCCAGAGTCCAGTACGAAGAGCGTTATTTCGATCACCTGTAGAAGAATGAGAACACGATGGAGAATTTGCTAAATTGGAATCCTTGTTAGTTGTGATTTCCAAATCATTAGTTTCCCTAGTTTCAACACTTGAAGGCACACTAACGCTCGTTGTCACGTTTTCTTTCCTAACCTTAGGCACCCATTTATATCCTGGAGGACATTGATTAGCAAACCACCATTTCCAAGACTTGCTAGCAGACTCATATAGTTCCCTGATTCGGCTTCTAGTGTTCTTAGTAGTGGAGTCTGATGCATTACTTTTCATAGGGAGGGTGGCATCAGAATGGTTCACTTTGCGTTTGGGTTTACTAGCACTAATAGGCATCACAAGTTGCTTCTTAGTTCTAGTATCTACGTCTTTGACATTATTCATAGCACACATATAATGATTAGCATTAGCACATTTTCCACATTTCACACAAATAAACTTAACATTCAAATCATTAAAATCATTCAAAGCATTCAAATCGTCATTACACGTGATTACAGACATTTTATTCTTAAAAACATTCAAATTCCTAGGGTGTTCTTCTACTTCCTTCATCTTCTGTTGACTCTTGTGTTGCCAAACCTTATCTTCTACTTCCTTCATCTTCTGTTGACTCTTGTGTCGACTAACACTAGCAGTGGAGACTACTCCTGTAGTAGAAGACACACGAGTATTAGTGTTTCTACTTTCCAGAAGTCTGAGGCAATTGACTAACTTTGTTTGTGGGTTTAGTGGTCATGCTATACATCCCTGGTTTAATCACATTATTGTGCTTAACGCTTGGTGCTTGAGTATTCCTTTTAGGTTGAGTTTGTGGTAACCTTTCCTTTCCATCCATCTTGGGGGCAAACACAGGTTTTGCAAATGAGGAATTTAAGAAAGCGGATGGGTTTCCCAAGATAGAGGGTCTGTTCACTTTATAGGTATTGGGTTGTATAACAACAGGTTTCTTAACGCTAGGTTCCACAACTTTCCCACCCATCTTAGCATCGAGTTTCTTCAACTCTGCTATTGCTATGTCTTCTTGTAACTGAGCTTTCAGATCCGCAATATCAAGACTTTTTTCGTTTAGTAATCGACATGACTCAGATAATTTAACTTCCAAAGGTGTATCATTTGAAAAGCTTCCAACTTTGTTTTGCAAAGCAAGTTCAATTGTATGACAATGTTTTTGGAGATAATCATATCTATGTTGAATTAACGAAAAATCTTTTTGGTTAACTTTATTCGAAAGCTCAGTTTCAAGACGTTCACACTCTTTGACTTTATCAAGATATTTACATGCAACATCAGAATATTCATCTATATCAGCACATGATGTAACATAAACACACATAATATCTTTCGAGAGACATTCTTGCAAGAGTAGATCATATAAACTCGTCTCTTTCAGGTTGATGGTCGTCAATTTCTTTTTCAAGGGATTCCACATATTTCAAATCGTCAAACATTTCTTGCTCTATTAACGTTTCAAATTCCAAAGCATGTTTCTTTGTTCTTTCCGCAAGCGGAATCAAAATAGTTTTCACAAGCACAGTTATATCGTGAGAATTTCTTTATCGCCTTTCAAAAGTTCACAGTTTTTCCGAGCATCGTCAACAACCTTTTTGAAATTTTCAATGTTACTCTTAAAAATACTAAGTGCTTGCTTACTCTTGTTTATAGAAGCTTGATGCTGCAAGTACCCAATATATTTTGAGACATTAGTTTTCTTAGTGGCAAAAACTTAGCTCCATTTAATTCTTATTTGTGCACATTCGAAAAATATTTGTTCACGAGACTTCTGTTTTTGTGGTTTGAAAATATCATAAAGACTATTTTCATAAGCATAATTATATGGTTTCACAAAGTCTGTATTCACTGGTGATCTACTCTCCTCTTCAAAACTTAGTGACTCATCACTATCGGGCCTAATAATAAGACAATCAATGTCGGTTGATTAGGACCCCTCAAGATATAGGCGCTAATTTTCAGATTGAGGTTGCTCGAGGTACTTAGGAGTAGGACTAGTAAAACTAGCTTTACCCTTGAAAAACAAACGAGGTTCCAACATTCTCATGGTTTGAATATATTGATTTGTTTTATAAACAATTTTCTTATAAAAATAAATTTGAATTTTAAGTTCCACGACTTTGTCAATGTCTTTAGCTTGTTTAGTTTTGAAAACTCTTTGCAAGTTAGCAACCTCTTCCGTCTTCGCAGTGACTAGTTTAATTTTATCCTCTTGAAGAAAACCAATCTTTTGAGTTAGCTCATTCACTTTAGTGGTAGCAAGATACGTTTTGTGTCGTTCAATACTTAAAGAGGTGTTATAATTACGTTTCTCTTGTTCTAAAAGCATAAGAGTTTCGTTGTATTTAGTTTCAAAAACATCCTTAAAAGTAGTAATGACACCCCCTTTTTACCTAGCAAGCTCTTTGTCTTTTTGAATAAGCTCAACTCTGCAAGTTGCAAGAAGCTCACTAGATTTTCTAACTGCAGCTTTGCTTTCTTCAAAATTTGAGTGAGTGTAGCATTTGCCTTTTTCAATTGCTTTTGACTCTTTCTAGTTTCTTTGACATCTTTTTGTAAAGTAGCAATTAAGTTGGCAAGCGCAATACGCTCCTATTCATCATACTCATTTGCATGGTGATCATCCTCAGACTCAGGTGTGGTATTGCTATCAACCGTTTCCATCATACATGTGCCAGTAATGGCTTTAGGTAGCTCACGATGCTCATGAATAGAACCAAACACATTATGTTCCTTAATACAAGGTTTTTACCAAGTATAAAAACTAAGTTCGTTGAAGTGGTCTAATCGAATAGATCTCTGGTTCAAAGTGTGACTCAGCTGTCTTTGGTGAAAACAAATGTTTGGTCGTTGTCGTAAAAGGAAAGTGCAAAACTTTAAAGTAAAAGGCAAGTAAATTAAATCTAAACCTAATTGAAAATAAATGACGAGAAAGTAAAGCGTGACGACAAATTAAAAGCAATTAAAGTAAATAACGCAAACTTAAAACTATCCTAAAGGCAAACTTAAACTTAACCTAAGGGAAAGCTTAAACTAAATCTAAGGCAAGTAAACTTAAAGTGCGACTAAGTAAAAAGGCCGGAAAAATAAAGCTTAAGAATTTAAAAACATAAACTTAAAATAAACTAAAAACAACTCATTCGGAATAAGCCTTCGTCCGGAATAATCACTCGTTCGGAATGTCACCTTCGTTCGGAATAATTCTTCTTCACTCGGAATATTTACCTCATGCGGAATAAATGGCTCATCCGGAATATTTAAACAAAACCTTCATTCGGAATATACTAATTGGTTCGGAATAAGGAGCTCATCCGGAATGTTGTGTTCATCCGGAATAAACCCTCGTTCGGAATAATAGCTTTATCCGGAATAAATGCTTCACTCAGAATATAAGCTTTATTCGGAATGACTGCTTCACTCAGAATATACCTTCATCCGGAATGTTTGGTTCATTCGGAAAGATCCATTCATCCGGAATAATCAAGAAAAAGTGCTGACTCGGAATAAAACCTTTACTCGGAATATATCACTGATCCGGAATATTCACTTATTCGGAATAATTACCTCAAATCCTTCATCCGGAATAAACACTTTATCCGGAATAACCTGGGGAAACTGTTTTCGCGAAGAACAAGGAAGGAGATAGGACACGAATTTAAACAAAATCTAACCAAATCAATCTAAAGATTAAACAAAACTAACCAAATAACATCTACTAATCATAAACAAACAATCCAAATCATTAAAACTAACAAAAATAACCACAATATTCAAAACCCACTTAATCAAATTAATAAAAACTTAAGAACATGAACATAAACATAAACATAAAGCCTAGATCAAAACAATAAAGGTAGATAGGAGATTAACAATAAAAGTAAAGATTCAGTAACAATTAAAGTAAATTTACTTGATAATTAAAGGAATTAAGGTGCAAGACAATTAAGAAAATGACAATGAAATAAATGTGCAAGTAATGTAAATGGTGGAGAACTAATCTTGTCAAAATTAGCTAACAAAAACAAATGAAATCTTAATGATCCTATTTATAGTGGAGGAGGAGAGGATTAGTGGAAGCTTCCTCCTCTCTTTCTTCTTTCTTTATTTCTCGTTTAGTCCTCGTCTTCTTAATTCTTCGACTTTTATCTCGGGATTAATAAATTGTCTTGTAATTTCTTCATTAATTTAGACTTGAGTTCTTCGGATTTTATTAAACTTCTGTCTTTGGACTTTTTCTTTGATAAATCTTTAGAATAGGACTTGGACTTCCGTTCTTTTTTCACTCTTGATTTCTTTACTTCGTCTTTTGTCTTTTTCTTCGATAAAAGCCCGTGAAAACCCGTGTTTTCTCCCCTTTTCACATTTTCGTCCTAAATCACAACAAAAACACAAACCACGCATAATTCCGACATTTACGACATACAATATACGTTTTGGCCTGGTTATTATTATAATTAAGTGGTAAAAGGATGGGTGTTTTCACACCTATCAAATCCCCTACGCTTGACCATTGCAATGTCCTCATGCAATGCATAAGTTACAAAGCACGTTTTACATTTTCCATCATAATCAATCCATATTGGCCTTTATTAAAGAGATAGAAAATTATAAACATTCAAAGGAAGAAAGTAAGTAAAGAAATCAAAGACATACCTTAGGGTTTTGGAAATGTCATGAATGATCATCATCCTCAAGTTTTCACATTCTCCAAACCAAGCTTAAAAACGAGATCATTGTTATTATAAGTTAGCAAACTAACACGAACTCATGTGGGCCAATTATTTACTTAGACTCCCTTATTCCTAGGTGTATCTCTTATATTTTATTGTTGTCTTGAATGATCACGAGGATGCATTGTTGACTTATTTCGATAGTTATTAAGGCTGAAAATAAAATGGGACGATTTAATCAATAGTTAGCTAAAGGACAAAATCTTTTAAAACTGCTTCTCGGGACCTCATAAAGTTCATATCTTGGCATAACTCGCTTCACGATTTGAGACCTTTCTCGGACCGATATTTGGCAGCGACTTCATACTTCAAATCTTTGAGAGACATTCTTGAAATTATGGTCTTCTCTTCATAGTAGGAATTTCTTCACTTGAAGTTTTGAGAGATTCTTCATATTTGGACCACGACTTCTTCATTTTTCTCCAATCTCTATTTTGGACTTTGATATACAACGATCCGCCTCCTTTTAGGACTTGGATCTATTTATCCTCATACCTTGTTAGGGCCTTTTTGGATAGACTTCTCCATGATCTTTACGGGAGTAATTGCTTTTCGTCGTGTGTATCGATCCTTCATATTGATTTTTGATAAATGATTCTTCACATCACTTTTGGATCTTTAGCAACAAAATGTAGCCCTCATGCCTTGTTAGGGCCTTTTCGGACTCGCCAATCTTCGCATCCCGCTTCAATAAGTTATGCCTTGGCTATGAACTCTAATCAATACCGAGCAACTTTTAAACGATCTTGGGCTAGAAGCTAAGTAACTTTTCAAATCGTACAACCTTATTTATTGCAGATAAATTTATTAGCAAGCGATGAGAGAATGTGCTTATAATTAACTCACATAAATTCACGAAAGAATACCAAACTTATAATTGACTCTATCATCTCTCGTTCTCCATAGTTTAAAATCTCAAGGAATGAGACTCGTGGATACTTAGCCAATTAAATCAAAGTTTTGGGTTTTCGAGTCATCTATAGGATCTTGCAAATTCTTGGAATTTTTCAAGTTTAGAAATTGCATTTTAAAGTTCCTTTGATAAACGACTCTCTAGGATCAATTATAGGAACTTGCGAAAAGTTCTTGTTCTTAACCCGTGAGAGTTAAGACTTTCACGTTTTAAAAATCCCTATATAAAAGCCTATCAAAACTTGACTTAAACACGTTAAGGATACTAGCTAGAGTAAACTTAGATAAGTAAACTCGGGTTGAGTCAAAAGATTCACAACGTTGAAAATTAAAACCACTTCATTAAAATTTATTCTAGTAAAGAAAGAAAATAACTATACAAAGGTAAAACTACTAGGCCAAAATAGATCAAAATTTTTGAAAAATGTCGAAAAATTGATTTTCCGGTTAAAATGAGGACAAATACAAGGACAAGGACACTTAACATCGATAGAAGTCCCCCTACACTTGATATAAACATTGTCCTCAATGTTTAAGCATGTGGGAGTAAACTCCCCTACACTTAGGACATTGTGCACGTTATTTAAATCTTGCTAAGGAAAAGACAACTAACGAGATTCCTATTTTAATATTGAGAAATATAAAATAGTGAATCGAAAAGAGTTTAGGATAGAACCGGGAAGACGGAAACACGGAATCACAGGTCGTCAAAAATCATCAAGAGTGGATCTTTGAAAGCGCGAATCCCTGAGTATGAGAAGAGAGAAAATAGCAAACACCAACGGGTCTCCCCTACACTTAGGATAAAGATAGCTAAAAGATAGATACTTGGGTTGCCTCCCAAGAAGCGCTTGATTTTTGTTCACCGAGTCATGAGCCTGACTCGACCTTGATTAGCATAGGAAGAAGCTTGAAAAACATCCACCAAGATCAAATACATAGTTTTCGTCCATCAAATAGCACAAGCTTAAGGCGAACAAGGCAAGCCAAAGAAGAGTAGGCAAGGTTCCCTTAAGCAATTGTGAAGCACGGTGGAAGCAAGTATGGTGAGGGACAAGCATATCTTCATAAGTACCAAAGATTTTTCCTTTTATTTCATCAGATGGATACTGAGATGGCTTGAAAAGTGCAATGCCGGGGTCGAACACCTTTTCTTTTAGGGGAAAATAACACTCAGGCTCAGCAGAATTTGAAGAACATCCGCTAAGATAATGCACAACCTCGTCATCAGAAGGTGGACAAAGAGGTGTCAAAACATACATGCTGCGGATGTTGGTGTCGTCCGGTGTCGTCTCCTTTGAAAGAATTTTCTTCAAATCCGTAGAAGAATGAAGACCATAATCATCAAAGTCTAAAGGAGGAGCATCACTCTCATTTGGGAAGTATGTATTGAGAAAAGTCGCAAAGTCTTCCTCAAATGAGTAGTCATCCAAAGTATGATCAAGTATGGATGGTGGAGGAACTTCATCATGTGAAGAATCACTCGAGAGAGAATCGGCCTCATCCAAATCATCATAAGTGGGCATGTCGGGATACTCAGAAGTAAAATCATCATAATCATCTCCATCGGAGCTAGAATCATCATCATAAGCATCATAGATCGGTGGAGAATCATATATGGGTGAAGGTTCCAAATTAGAGAGAGAATCATCCACATCATCTTGAAAAAGTGGATTATCATTGCAAGAATCGAATAGAGGATTGTTGTAGACGACAAAATCATCAAGCACATTAATCATATTCGCCGATTCTCTTCCATTATATTTGCTTGTAAACTTCCCCATTTCAAAAACTTGTGCATCATCCCCGACCCTTAAGATGAGTTCACATTTATCCACATCTATTAAAGCTCTACCGGTTCTCAAAAATGGACGTCCAAGTATTAACGGAATACGAGGGTCCATTTCATAATCAACAACGACGAAGTCGACCGGAAAAGTGAATGTGCCAACTTTAATGAATACATCTTCGGCAATACCAAGGGGGTAAGCGAGAGTGCGATTTGCAAGCTCAAGAGTCATCTTCATGGGTGTAAGTTCGGGAGATGATAACTTTTTCCAAACGCTGAAAGGCATCAAATTTATACTTGCCCCGAGATCGGCTAAGGCAGTAAATTCGTCGGTTTGGTTAAAAGTACAAGGTAGCACAAAACGACCGGGATCTCCAAGTTTTTCCGGAAGTTCTTTAAGAAGGATTGTAGAGCAATTTTCATTCAAGCGAGTATTAACAAACTCGACCATCTTCTCCTTCTTACTAAGAAATTCCTTAAACATCTTGACAAATTGTGGCATTTAGGCAAGAGCTTCAACAAGGGTAAAGGTGACGGTCATTCCAGCAATCTTTTCCAAAAAGTTAGAGACTCGAACGTCATTCTTAGTACAATTCTAGCCTTGTTGAGTCGAGAAGGTTAATGAATACTTGGGTTGGGTGGTGGATGTCTAGAAGGTGAAGGTTGAGATGTTGAAGGGTTAAAGGTGGAAGGTGGGGTTGGACGATTCTTCTTGGGTACTTCTTCATGACGAGGCGGAGACGGTAATGGTGTACTAATACTAGGTGTGGGAGTAGTAGGGATAAATGGTGGTGGAGGAGGTGTAGATGGAGTAACTAGGGGTGGGATAGATGGTCCTACTAAAGTTGCTCCTCTACGGGTAGTAATAGCACTCACATTCGCTCTCGGGTTGGTGACGGTGTTTGAAGGTAGAGATCCCGAAGTAGAGGGTTGAGTGGTGGGTAAGAAACTAGCCAGCATATTCTTCAAATCATTCGTTTGATTGCTGAAGGAGGATTGTATATCATTTCGAAGCTCGGATCTAATGTTATTACCTTGCTTAGTGATATCCCCTTTCAAATTGATAATTTGGCTTTGTAGATTCTTGATTTGCTCTCCTTGGGTTCTCATTAAGGCTTCAACATCTTGATTGATGGGTGGGGCTTGTTGAGCGGGTGGGTGATAAGGATTAGAAGCTCTAGGTGGGATTTGGTTGCTTCTAGTGTAGTTGTTGTTGGGATTGTGGTTTTGAGGAGAAAAGCCGGGTGAAAGGTAGTTGTTCGACCGGTAACTTAGCAAATTTCGATCCCCTTGAGGTCGGGCTTGGTAATTTTCTGGTGAATAGTTACCATAAGCCGCATACACGTTTTCCGGATTGCCTTGAGTAGAAGGACAATCAGTGTATGAGTGAGGACCGCCGCATGTCTCACAAGGAATGGCTACCGCTTTAACTTGTTGTTGTTGGTTTGTAGCGATGAGCAAGATATTCTTGTTCATTTCGGCCATCATGCGGGTGAATTCGGTTATATCGGGGTTTGCTGAAGTAGAAGAAACATTGACTCTCTGGTTGTTCCTTGAAGAAGCGGAGGAATCCTAATTTTTGTGATGAGTAGTCATGTTCTCAATAAGCTCTCTACACTCCTCGGGTCTTCTTTTCATAAATGTGCCACCGGCGGCTGCATTGATTGTATCACGATCACGAAAACTCAAACCGTTGTAGAAAGTATCAATTAAGGTCACGGGGAGCATGTTGTGGTTTGGACATCGATCGATCAAAACATTATATCTTTCCCAAGCATCAAAGAGAGATTCATCGGGTTCTTGCATGAAACCGCTGATTTGATTTCGAAGGCTCGTGACCATGTATGGTGGAAAGTAGCGCGACAAAAATCGTTGAGTCATGTCGTCCCAAGTATGAATGGAATTCTTCGGGAGACGATCAAACCATTTTTCGGCGTGGTGGGATAAAGTATGTGGAAAGAGTTGAAGGTGAAGAACATCCATAGTAGCACCGGGAAACTTCATGCTTTGAGTAATAGTAATGAATTTGTCGAGGTGCTTGTTGGCATCATCATCAGGCAATCCGCGAAATGGATTAGTTTGCACTTGTTGGATCATGTGATGCTTCAACGAAAACTCCGGAGCCGTGATTTGCATCGGCGCAATCGGTCCTCCTCGTCCAAACATTGTGGGTTGACAAAGCTCTTCCATTGTCCGAAGATCGGGCTGTGGAAGAACATTGTTGTTGTTATTGTTGAGGTGCGGTGGGTTATTGTTGTTGTTCACACCTGCCATAACTAAATCTTCACGAGTCTCGGGCTCTGGATAAGTTGAAGATCTAGTACGCATACACCTGCAAAAGCAAAAGAAAAAGATACCAAAACAATAGACAATATATACACACTATAAAAATAAAATCTTTTTGGGTTTTTGAAATTTTTTAATTTTTATGGATTTTTAAAATTTTCTAATTTTTATGGATTTTTGAAAATTTTTAAACAAGAAAAATAACGTTCACGAGTGAACGGATCCCAAAATTCAACGCGTCTCTCACAGAAAACCGTTAATCTTTACGAAAAGAGCCGGCAGCGGCGCCATTTAATACAAGGTTTTTACCAAGTATAAAAACTAAGTTCGTTGAAGTGGTCTAATCGAATTGATCTCTGGTTCAAAGTGTGTCTCAGCTGTCTTTGGTGAAAACAAATGTTTGGTCGTTGTAGTAAAAGGAAAGTGCAAAACTTTAAAGTATAAGGCAAGTAAATTAAATCTAAACCTAATTGAAAATAAATGACGAGAAAGTAAAGCGTGACGACAAATTAAAAGCAGTTAAAGTAAATAACGCAAACTTAAAACTATCCTAAAGGCAAACTTAAACTTAACCTAAGGGCAAGCATAAACTAAATCTAAGGCAAGTAAACTTAAAGTGCGACTATGTAAAAAGGCGGGAAAAATAAAGCTTAAGAATTTAAAAACATAAACTTAAAATAAACTAAAAACAGCTCATTCGGAATAAACATTCGTTCGGAATAATCACTCGTTCGGAATGTCACCTTCGTTCGGAATAATTCTTCTTCACTAGGAATATTTACCTCATGCGGAATAAATGGCTCATCCGGAATATTTAAACAAAACCTTCATTCGGAATATACTAGTTGGTTCGGAATAAGGAGCTCATCCGGAATGTTGTGTTCATCCGGAATAAACCCTCGTTCGATATAATAGCTTTATCCGGAATAAATGCTTCACTCGGAATATAAGCTTTATTCGGAATGACTGCTTCACTCAGAATATACCTTCATCCGGAATGTTTGGTTCATTCGGAAAGATCCATTCGTCCGAAATAATCAATAAAAAGTGCTGACTCGGAATAAAACCTTTACTCTGAATATGTCACTAATCTGGAATATTCACTTATTCGGAATAATTACCTCAAATCCTTCATCCAGAATAAACACTTCATCCGGAATAACCTGGGGAAACTGTTTTCGCGAAGAACAAGGAAGGAGATAGGACACGAATTTAAACAAAATCTAACCAAATCAATCTAAATATTAAGCAAAACTAACCAAATAACATCTACTAATCATAAACAAACAATCCAAATCAATAAAACTAACAAAAATAACCACAATATTCAAAACCCACTTAATTAATTTAATAAAAACTTAAGAACATGAACATAAACATAAAGCATATATCAAAACAAGAAAGGTAGATAGGAGATTAACAATAAAAGTAAAGATTCAGTAACAATTAAAGTAAACTTACTTGATAATTAAAGGAATTAAGGTGCAAGACAATTAAGAAAATGACAATGAATAAATGTGCAAGTAATGTAAATGGTGGAGAACTAATCTTGTCAAAATTAGCTAACAAAAACAAATGAAATCTTAATGATCCTATTTATAGTGGAGGAGGAGAGGATTAGTGGAAGCTTACTCCTCTCTTTCTTCTTTCTTTATTTCTCGTTTAGTCCTCGTCTTCTTAATTCTTCGACTTTTGTCCCGGGATTAATAAACTTGTCTTGTAATTTCTTCATTAATTTAGACTTGAGTTCTTCGGCTTTTATTAAACTTCCGTCTTTGGACTTTTTCTTTGATAAATCTTTAGAATAGGACTTGGAATTCCGTTCTTTTTGCACTCTTGATTTCTTGACTTCGTCTTTTGTCTTTTTCTTCGATAAAAGCCCGTGAAAACCTGTGTTTTCTCCCCTTTTCACATTTTCGTCCTAAATCACAACAAAAACACAAACCACGCATAATTCCGACATTTACGACATAAAATATACGTTTTGGCCTGGTTATTATTGTAATTAAGTGGTAAAAGGATGGGTGTTTCCACACCTATCATTCCTCTTTAGTGTATACCTTCTCTATTGGCTCAGTATCAAAGATAGGAGCATTGCCATCTTTAGTGACTTGGAGAACTTCTTCAACCTTTGCCATGTACGAGTTATGTGCTTTAAGTTCTTGGTCGGAGGCTTTACCATCAGTGTCATCAAGTATTGCTCCTTCCTCAGCCGACAATTTAACCCCAACTTCCATCTTCTTGTATAGCAACATCTTTTCCTTATGATAACCAGAGTCCCTAACCCGTTTTGGCTTCCTACATTCCTTTGCCATATGCCCATAACCTTGGAAATTAAAACACTGAATCTCACTTTGCCGAACCACTTGAGTTCCAACAGTTTCACTATTCCAAGTAACAGTAGCAATCCTCTGAGTATCATACTTAGCAGTTTTTCGATCATACCATGCAGAACCCTCAACATGTGTTGGATTACGTCGATCATACCTAGAAGGACTTTCATCACGTCGACGTATGTCATACCTTGGAGGACTCTCAACATATCGGTTCCTTGTGTTAGATGATGTTCGAAGATTCTTGTTGGTGGGTTTGAAGATTTTCTTGTAGGTCTTCATAATGAAAGCAATTTGGTGGTTCATCTCCCTATCCTTCTGAGCTTGTTCTTCATCACTGTCCTCTTTAGATGATGGCTCAGATGATGGTGATGGTGCTCTTGGTTCTTTTCTTCATGATCTTGTGGGAGCTAAAGACTTGGATGAAGTAGAGTATCTTGGTGAGGATGATTGAGTGGAGTATGACTTTGGAACACGTGAGCGATGTTCTTGGACGTGTTGAGTGGTATACACCAAAGCAAGTGGATTAGCAGTCTTTGCTACCCGTTTAGCTCGAAGTTCATTTGCCTCATTCTGAAATTGTTTCAAAATGTCAAAGAGTGTGTGATAGTTGACCTCGTCTAACTTATTATGTTGTTTAACCAAAGTTACAAATCGTGTCCACTCTGGTTGAAGTTGCTGTAGAAATTACACATTGACTAGCATGGTGGAGACGTCCAAGTTGTTTCTTGTCATGTCATGCATCATCTTATATAATCTTGAATAATATGAATCAATTGATTCCCCATCCAATGAAGTAAACTTACCAAAGTTCCAAAACAAGTTGGTTTTGACATCTTGTTTGTTTAGTGATTCTCCTTGTTGTAGACGTTCAATGGCAAACCACATTTCTTTTGTAGTAGAGCACGCATAAACCGTTGAGTAAATATCATCCCCAATACCACTGAGAATCAGATAGATTGCTTCCTTCTCTGCATCAATCCAAGCACGGTTCTCTTTCGAATTTTTCTCATATGTTTCCTTAATAGTCTGCTCATCGGCACCTGGCGTCGTGTTAGTTGCTGGAGTTGCAGGAATGGTGATTGTAGTGAGAGTATAGGGTCCTTCTTTGATGCAACGTCGGAGAAGATCACCATTTGGTCTTGTATCAAGATATCGGATAAAATGTGATTGCCATTGAGCATATTGACAAGTCACGAGCATTGGTGGTCTCTCTTTGTTACCCGCCACCATGATGTTGTTATTAGTAACACGATACTCAGTAGTAGAATCCATCTCGATAATTTCTGAAGTGTTGAAGTGAATAGGATCTTAAGTAGATGTTGTTGTGATTAGGTTGTGGTTGATATTCCTAGAAACTTTGTGAAAAACCCTAAACAATGTATTCTTAAGAAACCAAAAAATCGTAGACCAAAAAACTCACGACATTTTTTGAAAATATTCTAACACATAATTTTGGAATAACATCTGATCAAAAATCCGGAATCCCAAAATTTCAGAATATGAATAGAATTCGGAATATATAGCTCTTTATAAAATTTGGAATCCTAATGTGAAGAATTCAGAATAACTGCTTCAAAGACAAGAATTTGGAATATGCTTCAAAGACAAAATTTGGAATAAGACAAAATTTGGAATAAGCTTTGAAAAATTCGGAATATGCTTCAAAGACAAAATTCGGAATAAGTAACCTCAATAAAATTCGGAATATTGCACGAATCAAAGAATTCGGAATAATTAATTCGGAACAGAATTCAGAATATGCAATTTCTTGAACAAATGTCGGAATACGCACTCTACACCAAATTTGAAATGTGTAACACCAAGACTTAATGTCGGAATATGGTATCCTAAACACAATTAGAAATACTGTGAACAACCCAAGATTTCAGAATACAAAGAGTAACAAATCTTCGAACACAAATTCAGAATATTGCTAGAAAATAGGAACTCCGACAAACTTGATATTCAGACAGTTCTCACCAAAATCGAACCAAACCCTAAACAAATCTTGTGTTTTTCACCAATATCACTAACCCAAATCCCTACCACAACTATGTAGGAGATTTTTAGAGCTATAAAACACAAAAATATTTTGAGACGAGATGATTTGATGATAAATCACACGAATCAAAAACAATAACCACAAACCAAACACTAATCTACCCCGTGGCAGTTGATACCAATTTTTGTCCCATAGTATTTGATGATAGATTGTAGGTCCATAGTTTCTTAGGATTAAGCAATATATGGATTATCTATTGAATGGAAGGGAAGTGGAAGATGAACTAGAGAGAGAAAGGAGAGAAGGAAGGAGTAGAGAGAGAAAGTAGAATATTCGATTGATGAATAATGAAAAGATTACCCTTCCTAACATGCTAGGAAGGGTTATATAGCCCACCCTACATGTGGGCTTAACGGGTTATACGTTTACTAACTTGATCACGAGCCCATTACATTAATATATCATTGGAGCGTCCGATCCTTCATAAATACGTAAAAACATTTTTCCAACAATCTCCCCCTAAGGGAGGTCGCTCCAAGAGACGAAGTTCTAAATAGTCTATATCTCGTGATCTATGCTAACTAAGATGTGACCGAGACTTTATTAAGAAAAACATATTTCCAACAATCTCCCCCTAAAGGAGGTCACATCTTTTTACAAAATCTTAAACCTAGCATCTATGCTTGAGTCTTAGATCTTGTTCTTGTGAATATGCTTGATGTGATCTTTGATTTTAGTCTTGAGCATGTTTCCTTGCCTTGACCTTGTGCATTTATCACTTGTGATATTTGCCTCTTCGTGACGTCATGTTCCAGAAACTTATACCTTTAAATTCTTGAAAGCTTCAGAGTTTGATACAGCGGAAGACTTGACCTTCAGGCTTTCTTGAATTTGTTGAAGTACTAAGTGTATGCAGTATAAGCATGTGGTGACGACTTCTTCTGGATTGTACACCGCAATGCCACCTTCTTGTTATGCTGCATAAGACAGTTAGCAACAAACCATATACACGGATGAAATGGCCTCGAACATTTTATTCTAATTCGGTAGCATTTTACCTTCGGTCGGTGAAGACCGTTGGACGATATTAAATATCGTACTTGTGGCAGGTAGTTTCAATTAAGAACCTCCTTGACAAGATTTCGCGGGTAAACCCGTTCTCTTTATTCGATCGTCCAAAGCTGACTGCGAACATAAAGAGTGAATCATTTGGATAATATTATCCGCATGATTTGAAGCCATCAATTCATGTTCCTGGAACAAGTGAAGTTCAATTAAGAACCGCACCATCGTTGCTTTCCAGTTGTCACGAGCTTGATTCGTATAGAATCTTGCAAGTTACCTACCAAGTGCTATTTGAGGTTAACACTAGAAGGATTTCCACTCATCACTATGAAGACTAAGGTATCACTCTGAGTGTTCTGGCAAGATCAATAAGATATTGCGTAGAGGCCTGGAACGTGTTTAAATTTAGTTAAGAATTAAACAACTGTTGCTTTCCAGTTATCACAAGTTTGATTCATAAAGAATCACACAAGTCACCTACCATGAGCTTTTTGATATTCGCTCAAGAAGGATTTCCATCTTCATTGTAAATACTTTCGTATTACTCGGATGTTCAGGCAAGATTATGAATATTTTGCGTAGGACTCTTAAGATCTTTCTTACTTTTCACAATGTATGAAGAAGCAAGAAATTATGAAAGTGTGTCCTAATGAGACATTTGTCTCTAATGGCTCTAGACTCGATCGTGCATTTTGGATTTTAGTGATCGGAGGCTGGAGAGGAGTGTCACCATTTCAATACCAACTTATTCGGAGTAAATAAATCGATAGAAGACATGTTGATCTCCGTGTGATTAAAACAAATATCTTTTGAGAGATATCTGAGTTAGCTGGGTTGGGTTGTGCATTGCATCACTGGGTCCATGATGTCTATCTTCAATATCGAGCATCATTAAAGATGATCTCAATAGCATATGTGTTGACCCGGTTTCTGCCTAAGTTGTAAGGAGGGCTTCTTTCTTTTCACCCTTTATCTTTACAATTCTTTTTCATTCTTCAACCCCTTCAATGCTTACCAATAGTCATAACTAGCACCTTGTTGTGATTGTTCCAGTGCTAACTTAAGTACTTGGTCGGCATTCAGCTACGTTCACAATCTTTCTCCATCTTTCCTAAGGACTACTATTTCTAGCTATGGAATGTCCTTGGGAAGATTCCTCCGGTTCTAGAGGAATCATTGGACTTTAACCTATCCTACCATCCTTATGTCACCATAATTTTCACCGTCGTGAATAAAGATGTTTTGGGTAAGTGTATGTCACCCTGAAATCCATTTTGAAGTGCAAATCTATTTTGCTCCCCCTTAACATATTCCACGATATCCGAAAACATTTCGCACATATCGGTATGAGCTATCATGTTAAGTCAAACCATTTGTGATTAATCATTTCCCATATTAAATCACATTTTCTCCCCCATATTAAAAATATTAACCCAATCGATGTTTTTAATATCAATTGATTTAATAGCATTTTAAGAAAATTTGGGAAGAAACATGCAAATCCAATTATCTTCATGAGTTACACAAGCTCCCCCTCAAATTAATGAGGGTGTGCTTGAAACGTGAATGAAGTACCTTTTAAACACAAGTGTAAGGTACTTATCACATGCAAAGATCATATATGATAATATATTCACAAGATTAGCGATTTACGAGGTTGGACCTGAATGATGGAGAACATCATATGATAGAATCACATGGTTCTTGTTCAAGAATGTTGGTCACCTCGTCACATCTAAAGTTATCTCTTGACTCCATGTGTATGATTGATATCGTTGTCTTGACACCAATATGTGAACTTGGCACTCTCGGCATCAAAGATTCTGAATGCTGGACAATTGCTCCCCCTTAATTGTTGACCCGTGTTCCATTGAAAGAGCTGTAGTCTCCGTTTGAGTAGTCACATCGTCGAGTATGTAGATATCAATTATAAATTACTATGACTGGTGGAGATGATAACTTCATAAAAACAAGATTTCTCTTGTTTGAACAAATAAATGCACTGAAGCGTACATATATTCGTGTTAGATTGCGTTATTCCGTAAACACAATCCCTTACATGGTTATAAAGTAAACCATGTCCGAGAAAATTAATTCTCGTTGTTGAGTCAAAGCTTTCCGGTGAAATGCTTGACTTGAGTATGAGAAGCGGGTTACTATCTGAAATAATAGCAAACCATTTTGAGCATGTTTTAAAACATTTGAACTTCTGCTCGAACTTTATTTACAACCCCGTGTCATTATTGAATGACATTTATAGTATCGTAAATATTATCGATTCCAGAAGACATGCTCTTTTTATCAAAACATTTTTTGAACACACAATTTTGAAAGATTTAGAAAATCTTTTTGAGAAATTCTCGAAAAATTGTGTTCAATGTTTTGAAAACCAATTACTTGAGCTTAAGATGTTGAATATATTTCAAAACGAGCTCAAGTCCGAGAAGTTGTATACTTCTCGTTGTTAGGATAAGCTTATCATCGGCGATAAACTTTCCTTTTAGCTAAAGAACGAGTCCTAAGTTGACATTTACTTAGAAGTCGTTTTCATGAGCTTGAAAAACTTTGAATGTCTTAACATAAAGCTCATGACCGGGAAAGGTGAATTTCTCGTTATGAAGAGAAGTTCTCTTATTTAAAAGATACACTTTCCTTTATGAGCTTAAAACTTGGAATGTTTTAATACAAGCTCATGACCGAGAAAATTTAATTTCCCGTTACGAGGATAAGTTATCTTTAAAGATAAGCTCTCCTAAAATAGAAGTCCGAGCTACTGTCTGATATTTAACTGTAAGTCATTGTGGATGAGCTTAAACACTTCGAATGTTTTTAATATTAGCTCATGTCCGAGAAAAATTAATTTCTCGTTGCAAGGATAAGTTTATCATCGGCGATAAACTTTCCTTTCTTTGAAGATCGGGTCATCATCTGATATTTAATGATGAGCCTTATACACGAGCTTAAAACCTTTAAATGGTTTTAGGATAAGCTCGTGTCCAAGAAAACTTAATTTCTCGTCAAGAGGGTAAGTTATCGTTGCGTAGATAAACTTCCCTGTCTCTGAAGTCCGGGTCATCGTCTGTCATTTAACGAGGAGTCATTGTGCATGAGCTTAAAAACTTCGAATGTTTTTAATATAAGCTCATGCCCGAGAAAACTTAATTTCTCGTTGTAGGATAAGTTTATCATCGGCGATAAACTTTCCTTTCTTTGAAGATCGAGTTATAGTCTGTGATGTGACTATAAGTCCTTTTACACGAGCTTAAAATCGTTGAATAATTTTAATAATAGCTTGTGCCGGAGAAAATTTAATTTCTCGTTTTAAGGATAAGTCATCATCGGGATGAACTTTCCTGTCTTTTGAGAGCGAGTTACAATCTGTTATGTGACTGTAAGTCATTTTACACGAGCTTAAAATCGTTGAATAATTTTAATAATAGCTCGTGCCCGAGAAAATTTAATTTCTCGTTTTATGGATAAGTCATCATCGGGATGAACTTATGAACTTTCTTGTCTTTTGAGAGCGAGTTACAGTCTGTTATGTTACTGTAAGTCATTTGGTAAGCTTAACCATGAATCCCCTGAGACACTTGTTTCTCCGATATCTGCTTCTTCAGCAACCAAACTCTAAGAGTGTCCTTAGTGGAACGTATACAACGATTGGACCGCTTCGTTCCATTGGAACATCAACTTTGGTACCTGCATTCTCATTAGGAATTTGCATGCTTTGACATGGTTTAGCGATATCAATTTTAGAAGCACATGGGGTTTCACAGTTGACTTTACTTGTGTCAGAGGCGACCTGAGTAGATGATTCACTTGTCTTAGCTGGCAAACGTTTCCGTTTATAGAAAACCTTAAGTTCAGGCTTAAGTGATATATCATCCTTTTCAATTTCCCCCCTCGTAGTCTTAGTAGAATCGGAGACTATCCTAGTTAAAGGGCACTCGTTTCCTACAAGAGTGAAAGTTCTACCAGTGGAGCGCCAAACTTTACCAATGGGTTTGATTTTAGCTATCCACTAGGATTTAATTCTAGCACGGGAGTTCACCTCATTAAGTAATTTATTGATACAAGAATCATGATTTTCCATAAAGACACATTTTCTACATGTTTTACAAGTAGCATATTTAATGTCCGAGTAAGATCTAGAATTCTTGATCGATTGATTGATGCTCCTAGGATTTGACATGCTACGGTTAGCAGTGTTGGGTAATCTAGATAGCCTCTGACTAGGTTTGAAATTCTTATCTCTTACTTTTGTCTTTTGAATAGCTTCCCTTAGACCAGATTTATGGTGAACGTCATTTGAACTAGTTCTAGATGCGGTCTTGGTATTTTTAAAGAAATTAGAGGCAATCATGTGATTAGGTCTTGCTAAAGCTGTTTTGGTCACATTGGGCCTAGTTGCAGGAGTGACTGGTCTAGAAAGATGAACCAAATCAACTTGGGAGGCAAACCGCGGTCTCGAGGATTATGGTCGCTCGGATCTAAATACAGTCGGTTGTCTAGCGAACTGATTTGTAGGCGGTTTCCCCAAGATTGATGGTTTTTCAAGCTTAGTTTCCACACTAGTTCCTTTGGTTTTCCTCAAGTTTTTTTTCAATGCAGCTATAGCAAAGACCATTTCCTGTACTTGAGCCTTTAAAGTCTCATTCTCTTTGAGCACTCTATCTTAGGATGCCAATTTAGACTATAGTAACTGAATTTGTTTCAAAAGATTATCCTTTTCAACTTTAGAATCTAAAACTTTTTGATCCAGTTTTCTTTCAAGAACAACGTTTGACTTTTCAAGTTTTTCAAAATGTGTTTCAAATTTGTCCGTTTTCTTGGAAAATTGAAGTTTGGCATCCTCAAGATCTTTTGATTGTTGAGCTACAATCATTTCGAGCTCTCTAATCTTGGAATCAGAAGCAATCAATGAAGCAGTTAAAATATAATTATCATGATGTTTAGCATTTTGAACACTTTCTCCCCATTATGACTCACATCGGATGAATCAGAAGTGGTATTGCTATCATTCTTCTCCATCCCATGTTTGTCATACTTAAGTTCGGAATGGTCAATATGCGCCATGTCATCAGCATATACATCATAAACAACATTACATTGTACCATGTTCACAGGTTCTTCGTCATAAACGGGTAAGGTGTCATCAAAATAGATCTCGTGAACATTCCCTGACGTGCCACTGGTATCATGTTGTCCTTCTGATTCCGTGCTTTTGCCATCGTTAGGCTCCAAGTTGTCAACCGTATGACCATTCTTCTCTTGCATCTGCATCGTAGATTCTTGCACTCCATTATCAACCGCGAGTTGAAGTTGTGATCTTGCATAAGTCGAAGATGAAACCGATGACAGGAGTTTCAATATTATACCACGGAAATCTTGAAGATCGGTTTGTGTGTCTCCAAAAAATGACTGGCAAATCACTGAACTTTCAGACTTGATGATATTGAATTGGAGGAAAGGGGTGAGTTGAGTCACAAGAGCCTTATATGCAAGTGCCGATGCAGAGTAATTAAAGTCTTCATTGTGGAGTTGCTCTGCTAATTGGTTCAAGATGATGAACATCGATTCCATGAATATATGACGATCTTGACCAAATAGTGTCACAAATTCGCTCCCTCCTTGAAGCCATGAAATGTTCACAAGATGAGACTGAAGCATTCGAAAGGAAGTTATACCACTTTCTCTATCGTTGTCTTGCATTTGATGCAATTCTCCCTCTTGAAACGTCGAACTCAACGAATCCATTGAAGGTTGATGAAAAAATGATTTTGGATGTGGTTGTTTTCGGATTTACCAATTCGTGAAGAAACTTAGAAAATTGAAATTCTTGGGATATGACAACACCAACAAAAGATCCGTAAAAACCTCTTAAAAAAATCCTCGTTTGGTGATATAATTCTTTTCTCGGTTCAATAATTTTTGTCGGCTCAAAGTTTGATAAAACAAACCGGATACTATTAAACTAAACGAGTACACAACTTGATTTCCTTTCAACCCACTTCCTCAGAAATGCCTTCGGTTAATATAATGCTCGGCCCGATACAAACAACTGGGCCAAATACTAGTCGTTCCAATACAATTCCAATCCGGTCTAAAACATTGGTATATAAAACCACTACCTCAATAAATATTAACCGAATATCCACTAACAATTATCTTAAAATATTGAATAAATAACTGACTAGTTTGTACTCATCAGATGAACACATATTCGAATAAATTTTGCCTCGTATATATTAAACAAAACGTGTATCACTTAGTAAACCAAAACGTGGCCAAAGCTGAAATGTCCCTGATAACTGGTCTTTTGCCTAGCTAAAAATTAAAGTTCGAAGTAGTGGTCTAATCGAAATGATCTGGTTTAACTATGCGACTCAGTCGTTCTTTGGTGAAACAAAAGTTGTGTCGTTGTAGTATTAAAAAGTGCAAAACTTTAAAGTAAATTGACTTTAAGTAAATCTAAGTCTAATTTAAACTAAAAGGCAGGTTATTTAAAAGCGTGACGGAAAAATAAAAGGCACTAAAAGTAAATAACGCAAACTTAAATCTATCTAAGGCAAACTTAAAACGCAACTAAAACTTAAAACTAAGGCGAGGCTAAAATAAATCTAAGGCAAAATAAACTTAAAGTGCAACTAAATAAAAAGGCGGGAAAAATAAAGCTTGAAAAGTAAAAACAAAAAATTAAAAACTGAAATTAAAAGAGCCTGAAAAATAGCTTATCCGGAATAATACCCTTATTCGGAATAAACATCCATCCGGAATGTCACCTTCGTTCGGAATGTTTTTCTTCACTCGGAATATTACCCAAAACTTGATTCGGAATAAATTGCTTACTCGGAATATGTCACCTATCCAGAATAAACTTCTTTATTCGGAATGTTGGTCTTGATCCGGAATGTTGCTGATCCGGAATATCTTCCTATCCGGAATAATATTCCGAATAGAACTCCTTGATCCGGAATATGTCACTTATTCTGGATGGAAGTCCTTGATTCAGAATAATTCCTTGATCCGGAATATCTTGATTCGGAATGTTCAGTTGATCCGGAATGTTTTGTCTATCCGGAATGTTCTGTCTATCCGAAATAATTTCCTTATCCGGAATATTGGATATTCCGGATGAACCACCTTGGCTAAAACCTTGATCCGGAATGTTGAAGATTCCGAATAGAGCACTTTGATCCAGAATAATCAATTATTCCGGATGAATGACTTTGATACGGAATATTTTCAACAGACTCCTTCACTCGGAATAACAGCACTTGATCCGGAGTTTACCTGGGAACAGAATTATGCAGCGAAGAACAAGCAGAACAAGAAACACACGGATCTAAACAAATCTAAACAAAATCAACCACAAGATTAAATCAAACTAATAAATAAACATCTATTAATCATAAACAATCAATCTAAAACAATCAAACTAACAAAACTATCCACAATAATCAAAACCCACTTAATAAATTTAACAAAAACTCAAGAACATGAACATGAACAATAAACATAAAGATCAAAGATTAGAGAAAGGTAGAATGAGAGATAAACAATAAAAATAAAGATTGACAAGAATTAAAAGAACACTTACTTGAAACTAAATGTATTTAAGGTGCAAGACAAGGTATTTAAATTTTACAAGTAATTAAATGGACATGAATTTAAAGGTGCAAGGTAAATAAAATGGAAGAAATAGTGTGTCAAACTATCCAACAAAAATGAAATGATTAATCCTAATGACTATTTATAGGGGAGGATTAAGGAGTGCTTAGGAAGCTTCCTCCACTGTCCTTAAGCCTTTATTCTTTTGTTAATCTTCTTAATACTTGGACTTTGTCTTGGGATTTCTTTTAAACTCGTCTTGTAATTTTTCAATAAATTAGACTTGAGTTCTTGGCTTTTAGTAAACTTCCGTCTTTTGACTTTTTCTTCGATAAATCTTCAGAATTGGTCTTGGACTTCCGTTCTTTTTGCACTCTTGACTTCTTGACTTCGTCTTTCGTCTTTTTCTTCGATAAAAGCCCGTGAATGCCTGTGTTTTCTCCACTTTTCACCTTTTCGTCCTAAATCACAACAAAAACACAAACCACGCATAATTCCGACATAAATGACATAAAATACACGTTTTGGCTCGGTTATTATTGTAATTAAGTGGTAAAAGGATGACTGTTTACACACCTATCAAATCCCCTACACTTGACCATTGCAATGTCCTCATGCAATGCATTAGTTACAAAGATGTTTACATTTTTCATCACAATCAATCCACGTTGGCCTTTATTAAAGAGATAGAAAACTATAAACATTCAAAGTAAAGAAATCAAAAACATACCTTGGGTTTTGAAAATGTCATGAATAATCATCATCCTCAAGTTTTCACTTTCTCCAAACCAAGCTTAAAAACGAGATCATTGTTATTATAAGTTAGCAAACTCACACGAACTCATGTGGGCCAATTATTCACTTAGACTCCCTTATTCCTAGGTGTATCTCTTATATTTTATTTTTGTCTTGAATGATCACGAGGATGCATTGTTGACTTATTTCGATAGTTTATTAGGCCGAAAATAAAGTTGACGATTTAATCAATAGTTAGCTAAAGGACAAAATCTTTTAAATCTGCTTCTCAGGACCTCATAAAGTTCATATCTTGGCATAACTCGCTTCGCGATTTGAGACCTTTCTCGGACCGATATTTGGCAGCGACTTTATACTTCAAACCTTGAGAGACGTTCATGAAATAATGGTCTTCTCTTCATATAGGAATTTCTTCACTTGAAGTTTTGAGAGATTCATACTTGGACCACGACTTCTTCATTTTTCCCCAATCTTTATTTGGGATTTTGATATACAACGATCCGCCTCCTTTTTGGACTTGGATCTATTTATCCTCATACATTGTTAGGGCCTTTTCGGATAGACTTCTCCATGACTTTTGGGGAGTTTTTGCTTTTCGTCGTGTGTCTCGATCCTTCATATTGATTTTTTATAAATGATTCTTCACATCACTTTGGATCTTTAGCAACAAAATATAGCCCTCATGCCTTGTTAGGGCCTTTTCGGACTCGCCAATCTTCGCATCCCGCTTCAATAAGTTATGCCTTGGCTATGAACTCTAATCCATACCGAGCAACTTTTAAACGATCTTGGGCTAGAAGCTAAGTAACTTTTCAAATCGTACAACCTTATTTATTGCAGATAAATTTATTAGAAGGCGATGGGAGAATAGGCTTATAATTAACTCACATAAATTCAAGAAAGAATACCAAACTTATAATTGACTCTATCATCTCTCGTTCTCCACAGTTTAAAATCTCAAGGAATGAGACTCGTGGATGCTTAGCCTATTAAATCAAAGTTTTGGGTTTTCGAGTCGCCTATAGGATCTTGCAAACTCTTAGACTTTTTCAAGTTTAGAAATCGCATTTTAAAGTTCCCTTGATAAACTCTAGGATCAATTATAGGAACTTACGAAAAGTTCTTGCTCTTAACCCGTGAGAGTTAAGACTTTCGCGTTTTATAGCTCCCTATATAAAAGCCTAGCAAAACTTGACTTAAACACGTTAAGGATACTAGCTAGAGTAAACTAAGATAAGTAAACTCGGGTTGAGTCAAAAGATTCACAACGTTTGAAAATTAAAACCACTTTATTAAAAATTTATTCTAGCAAGGAAAGAAAATAACTATACAAAGGGAAAAACTAATAGGCCAAAATAGATCAAAAATTTTGAAAAATGTCGAAAAATTGATTTTACGGTTAAAATGAGGACAAATACAAGGAAAAGGCCACTTAACTTCGATAGAAGTCCCCCTACACTTAATATAAACATTGTCCTCAATGTTTAAGCATGTGGGAGTAAACTCCCCTACACTTAGGACATTGTGCACTTTGTTTAAATCTCGCTAAGGAAAAGACAACTAAAGAGATTCCTATTTTAATATTGAGAAATATAAAATATTGAATCGAAAAGAGTTTAGGATAGAACCGGGAAAATGGAACACGAAATCACGGGTCGTCAAGAATCATCAAGAGTGGATCATTGAGCGCTCGAATCCCTGAATAGTAGAAGAGAGGAAATAGCAAACACCAACGGGTCTCCCCTACACTTAGGATAAAGAAAGCTAAAAGATAGATGCATGGGTTGCCTCCCAAGAAGCGCTTGATTTTTGATTACCGAGTCATGAGCCTAACTCGACCTTGATTATCATAGGAAGAAGCATGAAACATATCCACCGGGATCAAAGACATAGTTTTCTTCCATCAAATAGCACAAGCTTAAGGCGAACAAGGCAAGCCAAAGAAGAGTAGGCAAGGTTCCCTTAAGCAACGATGGAGCACGGTGGAAGCAAGGGTGAAGTGGTGCAAGCAGATTTCCATAAGTTCCAAAGATATTTCCTTTTATTTCATCAGGTGGATACTGAGATGGCTGCAGAATATCGATACCGGGGTCGAACACCTTTTCCTTTAAGGGAAAATAGCACTCAGGCTCAGCAGAGTGTGAAGAAGATCCGCGAAGAAGATGCACAACCTCGTCCTCAGAAGGTGGACAAAGAGGTGTTAACTCATACGTGCTGCGGATGTTGGTGTTGACCGGTTGCTTCTATTTTTAAAGAATTTTCTTCAAATCCAAAGTAGGATCAAGACGATAATCTTCAAAGTCTAAAGGAGGAGCATCACTCTCATGAGGGAAGTAAGTATTGAGAAAAGTAGAGAAGTCTTCCTCAAAAGAGTAGTCATCCAAAGTAGGATTAAGCATGGATGACGGAGGATCTTCATCATGTGAAGAATCACTCGAAAGAGTATCGGCCTCATCAAAATCATCATAAATGGGCATGTCGGGATACTCGGAAGTAAGGTCATCATAATCATCCGAATCTGAGCTAGAATCATCATCATAAGCATCAAAGATCGGTGGAGAATCATATATGGGTGAAGGTTCCAAATTGGAGCAAGAATCATCCACATCATCTTGAAACAGTGGATTATCGATGCAAGACTCGAATAGAGGATTGTTGTAGATGACAAAATCATCGAGCACATTAATCATATTCGTAGATTCTCATCCATAGGATTTGCTTGTAAGCTTTCCCATTTTAAAAACTTGGGCATCATCCCCGACCCTTAAGATTAACTCACCTTCGGCAACATCAACTAGTGCTCGTCCGGTTCTCAAGAATGGCCGACCAAGTATTAAAGGAATACGAGGGTGCATTTCATAATCAACAACGACAAAGTCGACCGGGAAAGTAAATGTGCCAACTTTAATAAACACATCTTCGGCAATACCAACGGGGTAAGCGAGAGTGCGATTTGCTAGCTCGAGAGTCATCCTTGTTGGAGTAAGGTCGGGTAATGATAGTGTTTTCCAAACACTCAAAGGCATAAGATTAATACTAGCCCCGAGATCAGCTAGGGCAGTAAATTCTTCGGTGTTGTTGAAAATGCAAGGCAGCACAAAACGACCGGGATCTCCAAGCTTTTCCGGATGTTCTTTAAGAATAAATACAGAACAGTTTTCATTTAAGCGTGTGTTGGCGAGCTCAATCAACTTCTCCTTCTTGTTAAGCAATTCCTTAAATGCTTTGACAAATTTCAGCATGTGGACAAGTGCTTCAACAAGGCTAATGTTGAAAGTCATTTGAGAGATCATCTTCAAAAAATTTGACATTTGACAGTCATCCTTGGTGAGCATGGTGGTCTTGCCTAGCCGTGAAGGATAAGGGATATTGGGTTTGGGTGGTGAAGGTGCAGGTGTAGTAGGTAAAGGTTGAGATGCTGAAGGGTCCTTCCTAGATACATCGTCATGACGAGGCGGAGACGGTAATGGTGCACTAATACTAGGTGTAGGAGGAGTAGGGATAAATGGTGGTGGAGAAGGTGTAGATGATGGGGGTGGGATAGGTGGTCCTACGATGGTAACTCCACTACGAGTAGTAATAGCACTCACATTTGCTCGCGGATTGGTGACGGTGTTTGAAGGTAGAGAACTCGAGGAAGAAGGTTGAGTAGTGGGCAAGAAACTAGCCAGCATATTCTTAATATCATTCGTTTGATTGCTGAAGGAGGATTAGATATTATCTCGAAGCTCGGATCTAATGTCATTTCCTTGCTTTGTGATATCTCCTTTCAGATTAATAATTTGGCTCTGTAGATTCTTGATTTGCTCACCTTGGGTTCTCATTATGGTTCAACATCCGGATTGATGGGTGGGGTTTGTTGAGCGGGTGGGTGATAAGGATTAGAAGCTTTTGGTGGGATTTGGTTGCTTCTATTGTAGTTGTTGGCGGGGTTTTGGTTTTGAGGAGAAAAATCGGGTGAAAGGTAGTTGTTTGACCGGTAACTCAGCAAATTTCTATCCCCTTGAGGTCGAGCTTGGTAATTTTCCGGTGAATAATTACCATAAGCTGCATACACATTTTCCGGATTTCCTTGAGTAGATGGACACTCAGTGTATGAGTGAGAACCGCCACATGTTTCACAAGGATTGGCAACCACTTTAACTTGTTGTTGTTGTTGGTTTGAAGCGAGAAGCAAGATAGTTTTGTTCATTTCAGTCATCATGCGGGTGAATTCGGTCATATCGGGGCTTGCTGAAGTAGAAGAAACATTGACTCTCGAGTTGTTCCTTGAAGAAGCGGAGGAATCCTAATTTTTATGGTGAGTAGTCATGTTTTCAATAAGCTCTCTACACTCCTTGGGTCTCCTTTTCATAAATGTGTCATCGGCGGCTGCATTAATCGTATCACGATCTCGAAAAGTCAATCCGTTGTAGAAAGTATCAATTAGGGTCACAGGGAGCATGTTGTGGTTTGGACATCTATCGATCAAGACATTATATCTTTCCCAAGCATCAAAAAGAGATTCATCGGGGTCTTGCATGAAACCGCTGATTTGATTGCGAAGGCTCGTGACCATGGATGGTGGAAAGTAGCGCGACAAAAAGCGTTGAGTCATGTCATCCCAAGTATGAATAGAATTCTTCGGGAGACGATCAAACCATTTCTCGGCGTGATGTGATAAAGTATGTGGAAAGAGTTGTAGGCGAAGAACATCCATTGTGGCACCGGGCAACTTCATGCTTTGGGTGATTGTAATGAACTTGTTGAGGTGTTTGTTGGCATCATCATCAGGCATTCCTCAAAAAGGATTTGTTTGCACTTGCTGAATCATGTGGTGCTTCAACGAAAACTCCGGAGCCGTGATTTGCATCGGCGCAATCGGTCCTCCTCGTCCAAACATGGTAGGTTGACAAAGCTCCTCCATTGTCCGAAGATCGGGCTGTGGAAGAACATTGTTGATGTTATTATTGAGGTGCGGTGGATTATTGTTGTTGTTAACACCTGCCATACTTAAATCTTCTCGAGTCTCGGGCTCTTGATAATTAGAAGATCTAGTACGCATACACCTACAAAGACAAAAGAAAACAATACCAAACACAAAGAAAATATATATACACAATAAAAATAAAATCTTTTTGGATTTTTGAAATTTTTAATTTTTATGGATTTTTAACAATTTTTAATTTTTTTGGATTTTTTGAATTTTTTAAGCAAGAAAATAACGCTCACAAGTGAACGGATCCCAAAAAGCAACGCGTCTCTCACAGAAAACCGTTAATCTTTACGAAAAGAGCCGGCAGCGGCGCCATTTGATAACTGGTCTTTTGCCTAGCTAAAAATTAAAGTTCAAAGTATTGGTCTAATCGAATTGATCTGGTTTAACTATGCGACTCAATCGTTTTTTGGTGAAACAAAAGTTGTGTCGTTGTAATATTAAAAAGTGAAAAACTTTAAAGTAATTTGACTTTAAGTAAATCTAAGTCTAATTTAAACTAAAAGGCAGGTTATTTAAAAGCGTGACGGAAAAATAAAAGGCACTAAAAGTAAATAACGCAAACTTAAATCTATCTAAGGCAAACTTAAAACGCAACTAAAACTTAAAACTAAGGCAAGGCTAAAATAAATCTAAGGCAAAATAAACTTAAAGTGCAACTAAATAAAAAGGCGGGAAAAATAATGCTTGAAAAGTAAAAACAGAAAATTAAAAACTGAAATTAAAAGAACCTGAAAAATAGCTTATCCGGAATAATACCCTTATTCGGAATAAACATCCATCCAGAATGTCACCTTCGTTCGGAATGTTTTTCTTCACTCGGAATATTTACCCAAAACTTGATTCGGAATAAATTTCTTACTCGGAATATGTCACCTATCCGGAATAAACTTCTTTATTCGGAATGTTGGTCTTGATCCGGAATGTTGCTGATCCGGAATATCTCCCTATCTGGAATAATATTCCGAATAGAACTCCTTGATCCGAAATATGTCACTTATTCCGGATGGAAGTCCTTGATTCGGAATAATGCCTTGATCCGGAATATCTTGATTCGGAATGTTCAGTTGATCCGGAATGTTCTGTCTATCCGGAATGTTCTGTCTATCCGGAATAATTTCCTTATCCGGAATATTGGATATTCCGGATGAAACACCTTGGCTAAAACCTTGATCCGGAATGTTGAAGATTCCGAATAGAGCACTTTGATCCGGAATAATCAATTATTCCGGATGAATGACTTTGATACGGAATATTTTCAACAGACTCCTTCACTCGGAATAACAGCACTTGATCCAGAATATACCTGGGAACAGAATTATGCAGCGAAGAACAAGGAGAACAAGAAACACACGGATCTAAACAAAATCAACCACAAGATTAAATCAAACTAATAAATAAACATCTATTAATCATAAATAATCAATCTAAAATAATCAAACCAACAAAACTAACCACAATAATCAAAACCCACTTAATAAATTTAACAAAAACTCAAGAACATGAACATGAACAATAAACATAAAGATCAAAGATTAGAGAAAGGTAGAATGAGAGATAAACAATAAAAATAAAGATTGACAAGAATTAAAAGAACACTTACTTGAAATTAAATGTATTTAAGGTGCAAGACAAGGTATTTAAATTTGACAAGTAATTAAATGGACATGAATTTAAAGGTGCAAGGTAAATAAAATGGAAGAAATAGTGTGTCAAACTATCCAACAAAAATGAAATGATTAATCCTAATGACTATTTATAGGGGAGGATTAAGGAGTGCTTAGGAAGCTTCCTCCCCTCTTTTATTTCTTCTTAATTGCATGATCAAGTCCTTAAGCCTTTAATCTTTTGTTAATCTTTTTAATACTTGGACTTTGTCTTGGGATTTCTTTTAAACTCGTCTTGTAATTCTTCAATAAATTAGACTTGAGTTCTTGGATTTTAGTAAACTTCCGTCTTTTGACTTTTTCCTCGATAAATCTTCAGAATTGGTCTTGGACTTCCGTTCTTTTTGCACTATTGACTTCTTGACTTCGTCTTTCGTCTTTTTCTTCGATAAAAGCCCGTGAATGCCCGTGTTTTCTCCACTTTTTACCTTTTTGTCCTAAATCACAACAAAAACACAAACCACGCATAATTCCGACATAAATGACATAAAATACACGTTTTGGCTCGGTTATTATTGTAATTAAGTGGTAAAAGGATGGGTGTTTACACACCTATCAGTCCCTTGGTTACTCCGTCTTCCTTGTCTTTATATAAATATCAAAAAAAGAAAAAAAAAATCAAACCTAATCTCACACTCTCGTTTAATCCGCCCCTTTTCCTCTCACCTACTCAAATAAAATCCTCCGTCTCTTTGTATCTCTTCTCCCAAAACACTTCAAACAAATCCATCTAATTTTCTCTCTATTTTAAACAAACGCAGCCAAAAACGAACCACCGTTTCATCTCTGTGATAAATCAACCCACGAAATAACCAAAAACCAACCAAGAAGTTAATAATCAAGAAAAATTTGTCTTCAAGATCAATGAAATGGTCTCAGATAAGGTGTAATTGGTTTTGTTATGTTTTTCAGTCGAATCAAAGGAGTACTTGAACAACCTTGTTCAAAGTGTTACTTTATATTCGAATATTAAATGGATGGTCACATCTACATAGATCTGTGATGATATTGATGTTTCGAGTCCAAGATCTCTATAGATCGAGGCATGCATGTGTAAAGAGAAACGAATCTGGGATCTTTCATTAATTTGTTTGAGTCTTTTTGTCGAGAGAGTTTAAGATGTGTAGGTTTGAGTTTGAGTTCCAGAGATGAGTGAGTGGTATGGAGTTGTGTGTTTGTTTTTGGTGTCAGAGTTTTTGATTCGAGATTTTTGTGTTGAGTGTTGTGGTCTTTGACGAGTGCTGTTGATGTGGCTGTTGATACGAGAGTCGGTTAGGTGTTGAGTCTTGTGAAGGGTGAGTTTGTTTGTAGTTTGTTTAGATGCTGAGTGTGTGGGTGAGGAGACGAGGGTGAGGGTGGTGCGAGGGTCTTTCGTGTTGGGTGCGAGTTTAAAGGTGGTCGAGAGTTTGGTTTTGAGAGTCGAGGGTGAGAATGTTAGAGTGTGAGTCGAGAGTTTGTTTTTGGTTCAGTCAAGTGGTCTGATTTGTGGGTCGAGTCGAATATCGTAATGGTTTTGAGTTATGTGGTTGCCGTTGTGTTTGAATCAGTTTTGAGTGGAGTCGAGTCTTCTTCTGATGTTTAGAAATTCTTCGGAATAAGCTATCTTTTCAGAAAAGAACCAATTTTCAGAAAAATTGAACTTTTCAGAGAATTCTTCGCAATAAGTGGATTTTCAGAACTTTCTTCGGAATAAGTGGGTTTTCAGAAATTTCTTCGGAATAAGTGGGTTTTCAGGAATTTCTTCGGAAAAAGTGATCTTTTCAGATAAATCTTCGGAAAAAATAACCCTTTTCCGAAAATACAGATACAGATGAAACAAAAAAAACGTGATATCAGACTGTTGACAGATTTGAGAGAGAGAAAAAGAAGAAAAAAATAAAAGTTAAAAAGAAAAAAAAACTTGATATGGGTAATTATAAAAAACAAAAGTTATAAAAAAAAATTTGATAATCAGAAGATGATGGACAAAAATATGATATTGATGTGAAAAAAAAATTTCAATGATAAAAAAAAAATTGATAGAAAACTGATAAAAAATTATACTTTGAGATTTTTTGATGCCAGAAAACTGATATCCTAGATGCAGTTGATATGCCAATTTACCCTTTAAAAAGACTCAACCAAATAGATCAAAACTTTTACCACCAAATCAAATAAAAAGATATACGAAAGAAGAAAAAAATTGTAAAAGAAGAAACTTTTACCACCAAATCAATAGATCAAAACACGTCAATCCGAAGAATCAACCAAAGTTGTTGATCCCAAACTTAGATCGATTAGCTTTGTGTATACGAGATTAGATCAAGTAATACACGTAGAGAAAGCTTTGTATATACTTATGAATCTAAGTGTTATGCGAAATTTAACACTTAAACAAGAACACACAATGATATAAACAAACTTTCACTTTGATTATCAATATCAAACTTGCTTACAATGAAATATGTTTACGAATGAAAACTTGTATTAAAACTTATATTAAACATTAACCTAAAGGCCTTCTTTTATAGACATAAGAAGCCTTGTACAATAATCTACGTATCAACTATTCTAGGTAAAGATAAATATAGAAAATACATTGTTGTTCTTATCTTTACTAGAAGTAATCTAGAATATAATACACGCGTAGAATATATCTTCCATCAGTGCTTGTCTTCAATGTGTCAACGCTTGACTTTGTCTTGTCAACGCTTGAGCTGTCAGCGCTTGTTTTGTTCTTGTCAACGCTTGTTTTGTTCTTGTCAGCGCTCAAGTGATCTGGCCTTAATTTATTCCCAACAATCCTCCCCTAAACTTGATATCCACTCTTATGATCAAGTTTCTGAATAAGCATTAAGGACTTACAAACCTTCTCATATTGATAGTGAATAAATCTGATCAAATCTTTTGCCACGTCACTTGAATAATCTATTTCCAGCTGAGTGTCCTTCATCTTCTCCAAAATAGCCTTGGATATGAAATAATGAGCATCCACAAGTAGATACTCAGCAAACTTTGTAGAACTCAAATGGTATACACCAACAGCTAAATATAACCTCCATTGAAGACCACTGAGGTCATCTTCAAGATCCTTCCAAATTGCAGGATCCTCATCTTTTGGTCCACACATTCTTTTGAATGTGGTCTAAAGTTTTATTCCATTAGCTGAAGTTGGTGCTTCAGCCTCATACTTGGTCTCCAGCAACCTCCAAAGATCCACCAAGTCTTCTATATCACAACTTGCAAACAAAAATATGAGAGTGGTAAAAGTGTGTACCTCTTTGCCAAATCTTCCAATCTTCCAGAACCCACATTCATCTTCTTCATAGCTCACAATTGGGTTCCTGGAATCTAATGGTAACACTTGCACCATATCTGAAGCTTCTAATGGTGAGAGCTTGAGACTCTTTCTTATAACTGCTTCACTTGGATATAGTGGATCCATATCTTTTGGAAACTCAAATGAAATTCCCTTCTTCACTGGCCTGGGAACAATCATAGCTTTCTTGAGTTCCATTTCTTCTGCAAGTTCCTCCTTTCTTTCATCTGAAAGAAGTCTGAGAGTGTTTGCTTCCTGCACTCTCACCCAAATGGGATAAGCCCTACTTTCCAACTCATTAAATGTCAAAGCCCTCAACTTCTGATAAGTCCATCCAACTCCATGACATCTGAGCAACATAAAGTATATCTCCCTTCTATCCCTTTTCAACTCTGAGAGAATATTACTTGCCTTGTGTTTCAAAATTACCTGGCAATCCTTCTGAACTCTAAGTAGAATCTCCAAACCCCATATTTGATCTGAAATGGTCAAATCTGGATTCTCCATGCATCTGTCTTCCCAAGCATGATACATTTGAACCACCTCTGGCATGTCAAAGTCAACCTGCAATTTCAATTCTCTCAACTTTTCCCTAGCAAACTCATCACCATACTCAAGCCTCTCTGGTTCTATAATCATCACACTTGAGTCTGAACTATCTCCATCACTTCCTTCTTCTGAAGTCACAACAAATGGTGACTCCTTTTTATCCTGTTCCATGATTTGTGCAGCTAATCTTCTATCAAACTCAACTTGAGCTGCATCCTTTGGAACAATCTCTTCTACCATTTTACCCTTACCCTTATCTGATGGTGCAATGGTTGGTAAGGTAGATGGTAATACCTGAGTAGAAACCTCCTTGATGATAGATGATGACTGGGATACATCACCTTCATGTGCAGGTCTGTCAACGCCCAAGTTTGTCCTATCAGCGCCCAAAATATTTCTGTCAGCGTCCAAATTTTCCTTGTCAACGCCCAAATATCTTCCCTCAGCGCCTTGTGTAACCTCTCTCAACATAACTGTAAATGATAAATTTAAGTTGGTAGGAGAGACTAAGGACGTATCAAAACCTGTTTGTTTCTTCAAAGTTGTAAGGGCCTCAGCAACATCCATTGATTGACCATCATGACTGCCCTTATCACTCAGATTTATTGGATCTTCCTCCCCTTTGGAAGATTCCTCCATACCCCTCCTAGCACGATCACTTTCCAAAACAACAATCCTCTCCCTCAATTGCTTGAGTTCAAGGCCTTGTGAGCTGAGAATTTGTACTAAGTCTGCATTTTGCTTTTGCAAGCTTATGCAGACTGCCGTCAATTCCATAAGAGTCATTGGTTCCAGTCTGCCCTCTTCTAAAATGGGGATTTGACCTCCCAAGTCAGATTCATTGGGCATGGATGAGGACTTAATGATGGTGGGACTGCCTTGGCTAGCATCTAAGCCAGAACCAATATTCCCAGCCTCATCCAGGTCACCAGCCACACTTGTGGTGGTGGTTCTCTCTGCTACATGGCTAGGACCACCATAGGAGAACACTCCAGTAGTCCTTTGGCGTTTCATCAACCTATATTCAGGGGGTGTGGAAGATGGTGTGGAAGAATGGGTAGATGTGGGTTGGTTAAGGGGTGTTTGGGATTGTGAAGGTTGTGTGTCAGCGTTGGAAATAGGCACATCAACGCCAACATTGAGTGTGTCAGCGTTGAAGGATTCTGAGTCAATTTGCATATGTTCAGGTGAAGGTAAAGGTTCAGGGATGGGTTCAAGTTGTGGTTGGGGGTCAATTTGGGGTTGTGGGTCTGGTTGGGGTTGTGCTGCTGCAATAACAGCAAGCATAGCTTGGGTTAAAGGTAGGTCTCTATGGGGTGGTGAGTTCATCTTCATAAAAATAGCTTTCTTTTGCTCAGGGATTTTATAAAAATCATTGTGATCCCTTGAGCAGTAACCTTGAACATCAAAAACCATTTGCAGAAAACGGGGATAAGATAAAGTCATTTTGTTCCCTTTGTTTTTACACATGCCCTCAAAAATCATTTTTGAATAATTAAATTTTTGCCCTGTTGCAATGCACACAATAGCACTGGCAATGGATCTATTGATTTCATTGTGTGCAGTACATTTGGGACTCAAACATTGAAGGAGGACATGTATGAGGTACTTCCAGGCTGGGGGAAATTCCTGCTTATGATACTTGTTGAGAGTACCTTCATCAGGAAAAGGATATCCCAAAGCCCTAAGCCCTTGTTCTATTTCATTTATGGGAAGAATGGCTATACCATCAGCATCATCAAGATGCAAGGCTTGGCGTACCAAAGCCTCAGTAACCACCCAAGGTCTCCCATGAACAATAGAAGTCAATGTGGTCACTCCATTAACTGTTGAGGAACTAACAGTGTTCCAAAACTGCTTAATGTGTGTGACTGGAATGAGTGGTGCATGAGAAAGAGCATACCTTAATGGGGATGCGTTCAAATACGCCACCATTTGTGTGTATTTGGGAAACAGAGTATCATCAGCCGCAAGATATGCAATCATGTTGTGTTGAGATCTGAACCCCAATTCCAATTCTGATGGTCGAAACTTTGGTGCCATTGATGAAAGCTGTTAATTTTAAGTGAAAAAGATGAAGTTGATAAGAGAAAAGTGTTAGTTGATAAGAATTATAGATACCCTTGTTTAAAATAGGAGCCAAATTTATAGGAGAAGAAGATGCATGTGATAGGCCCAAAAATAGGCAAGTATTTTCAAAAATCAATCATGAAAATATTGAAAAAGTTATAAGTTATCTCATGCATTAAATGAAAGTAACAACTCCTAAAATTACGGCCTAAAAATTTGTCAAAAAGTAACAACTGGGTAGGTCCCATTGAGTGTCAACGATCAAAAATAACCTATCAACGCCCAACGGCTATAATCTTGTCAACGTTTGCCTATAGCCATGTCAGCGTCCAATTTGGTCACAACAACGCTTGGAAAATTCTTGTCAGCGTCCAAAAATAAAAGTGTTTTAAAAATGAAAAGTGACCTTAACAAGTAATTTATCCTAGAGAAGATAACCAAAGGCTGATAATTATTATAGGGCAGCAAGCACTGTCCAGTTATGCACACTTGCATAAGCAAGATAGACATAACAGTCCTCTAGTGTCCCTTGCTAACCAAAACTCTAAACAACCAAGTTACCTTATAAAATCCTTGTTACTCCCAGGTAAATCCCATATCAAAATCATTCCCAAGTCTCCCAACAGACCATAACCAATTCTAGGCCAAAAATGTCTTGGCAGCATGCATAGTATATCAACTTTGCATGCTACAGTGCCTCATGATTTAGTAGAAACTAACTCATACTCACCTTTGGACACAATCTAGAATTGTGATAAGAGTATCATATGGATACCCAAACATCCTAAAGGTTCCTAAAACCTCCCCTTAAACTATGATACAAAAGTTTGCTAAAATCATGCATGAACATAAAAAATTTTTATGTCAAGATAGGAATGAAACATTCCAACCATCATCCATAAATAAAAACTTGTCCAAATGCTTCTCCATTGATCCATAAGCAACTCTGTATCCAATGGTATACTGCTAACACCATCTGCACATTTAGATTGAAAACCACAAAACTAACATTGCTGCTGACAACGCCCGATAACACATGACAGCGTTGAGGAAAGCTTTGTCAGCGTTAGACAATTATATTGCTGACAACGTTACAAAAACACTTATCAGTGTTCAAGTAACCTTTGTAAGTGTTAGAAAAAGATAGTGGAAAATCTAAATTATCAGTAAGACCAATAACAATGCATCATCCTGTACATACTTTTACAAAAAGACTCCAAAACACATATTATGTGAGATTAACCATTCCAATACTTGTTACCAAGTATTGAAATCTCCCAGCATCAAAAGGTTTAGTTAGTAAATCTGACACATTTTCCTCAGTGTCAACCCTATCTGGTTGTATTAAACCTTTCTCAAAGCAATCTCTTATAAAATGGTGTCTAATTTCTATGTGTTTAGTTTTAGAATGATGTACAGGATTCTTAATGATGCATAAAGTGCTGTTATTGTCAACAAATATCTTAGTATGCATGAAATTGTACCCATAGTCCAACAGCTGGTTCTGAATCCACAACACTTGGCCACAACAAGCAGCTGCAACCACATACTCAGCTTCAGTTGTAGAATTAGCCACCACTGTTTGTTTCTTGCATTGCCAAGATATCAACCTGCTCCCAAGAAACTGACATCCACCAGTTGTGGATTTCCTATCAAATTTATCACCTCCATAATCACTATCTGAATATGCAATCAGCTCTAATGGTGAATCCTTTGGGTACCACAAACCAAGACCAGGATAGCATCTTAGGTACCTAAAGATCCTCTTCACAGCATAAAGGTGACATTCTTTGGGAGTCACTTGATGGCGTGCACAAGCACACACAGCAAACATGATATCAGGTCTGGAGGCAGTAAGATACATCAAGGATCCAATCATGGATCTATAGTGCATGACATCAACATCTTTACCATCTCCAATCTTTCCCCAAGGGTGTTCTCTATCCATAGGAGTAGTAGCCCTCTTTTCATGTGGAGAAAAGCCAAACTTCTTCAAGATCTCAGCAACATATTTGTCTTGGGAGATGAAGATACCATCCTCTTTCTGCTGAACTTGTAAACCAAGAAAGAAGTTCATCTCCCCCATAGCACTCATCTTGAATTTGTCTGTCATAAGCTTGGAGAAATCCTCACTCATCTTTGGATCAGTAGACCCAAAAATGATATCATCAACATAGACCTGCACAAGCAACACATCCTTGCCTTTCTTCTTTGTAAATAGTGTCTGATCTATGGTGCCCCTTTTGAATCCATTGTCCACCAAATAGGTAGACAAAGTACCATACCATGCTCTAGGGGCCTGATGAAGGCCATACATAGCCTTTTTGACTCTATACACTTTATCTGGATTCTCTGGATCCTCAAAACCAGGAGGCTGCATCAAATATACTTCCTCAACAATGGTGCCATAGAGAAAGGCACTCTTGAAATCCATTTGATAGACTGTGAAGCCCATGCAGGATGCATAGGCTAGAAAAATCCTAATAGCTTCAATCCTTGCAACTGGTGCAAAGACCTCCTCATAGTCTATCCCCTCCTCTTGTGTATAACCTTGAGCCACTAACCTTGCCTTGTTTCTGACCACAATGCCTCTTTCATCTCTTTTGTTCTTGAGAACCCATCTTGTCCCTATAGGTCTGACATATCTAGGACAATCAACCAGCTCCCAAACATCCTGAATTGCAAATTGGTGAAGCTCATCCTGCATTGCTTCCACCCAACTTGGTTCTTTGAGAGCATCAAATATTTTCTTGGGTTCTTCTTGTGACAGAAAACATGCAAACAAACATGCTTGCACAAGAGGGGTATCAACCTTCTTGTGTATATTAGCAATAAACCCACCAAGACCTTGATTAGATCTTCTAGTCTGAACTGGAGTCATAACATCACCAATGATCTGGGAAGGGGGTGATTCTTCATTGTGGAAGTGAGAACTCCTCCTTGAAAAAGTCTGGTGTCCTCAACCTCATTCTCCATGTTGCTAATATCTTCTTCATCAGGCTCTCTTACATCAACATGAGGATGAACCTCTTCATATATATTGGAAGGTTCACCTTGTTCAAAATTGGAAGAGAAAAGATGTTCAGTATTGTTGTCAACGCCTGAATCGTGTTTGTCAGCGCTTGGGCTAACAATGCTTGAAGTGTGGTTGTCAACGTCTGAACCATCAACGCCTGAATTGATCATGTCAGCGCTAGATTTGCCTTTGTCAGCGCCTGAAGGACCATGCATGTTTGTAACTGGTGGTGCTTGGACACCACCATTATCTTGTCCAGCAGCAGCAGCAGCAGCAAAAGCATCTGTCCAAATGGGAATGGTAACATATTCTAGGATAGGAGATGTCTTTTCTGCTTGTGATCCAACCTTTTCATGAACCTGAGTACCTGAAACATCAACAACTTGTTCCTCCACAACATTTGAAGTTACCTTCACAATGTCTGGATTAGTGACAGGCATATAATTTAAAGTTCTAGATAAAGGTTCCAAGTCAAATAACCAATTAGGACCACTTTCTGGATCACTAGGTTTATTCTCTAAAAACCTAACATGTACTCTTTCAACTATACGTTTGTCCTCTTTAAGATAAACCGTATAACCCTTGCTCTGCACTGAATACCCCATGAAGTAACCCTCATCACCTTTTGCACTAAATTTCCCTAAGACATCACTAGTATCCAAGACTACTACATGACAACCAAAAGGTCTGAGAAAACCAATATTAGGTTTTCTACCCCAAAGTAACTCATAGGGTGTTTTGTTCTGAATTTTGTTAACCAATGCTCTATTTTGCACATAGCAAGCTGTATTAACAGCCTCAGCCCAAAAGGCTATAGGAAAGTGAGCATCAGCCAACATTGTTCTGGCTGCTTCAATTAGGGTTCTATTTTTCCTCTCAGCAACCCCATTTTGTTGTGGGGTTCTAGCAATACTAAATTACCTTGTAATTCCTTTCCTGGCACAGAAATCATCTAGCTTCTTATTCCTAAATTCTCCACCATTATCTCTCCTAAGCATTTTAACCTCATTGCCAGACCTCTTCTCAATCTGAGTGATAAAATCAATAAGAACATCAGCTGTGTCACTCTTCATAGCTAGAAAGAATGTCCAAGTAAACCTAGAAAAGTCATCTGTGATAACAAAGAAATATGACTTATCATTCAAACTTTCTATATTGGTTGGACCAAAGAGGTCCATGTGAAGCATATGAAGAGGCCTAGAACTAGTGTGCACCTGTTTAGACTTGAATGAGACCTTGTGCTGCTTGCCTTTAAGACATGCAACACAAGAGTGGTCATTGTGGAAGGCCTTCTCAGGCAAACCATCAACTAAACCAAGCCTCACAAGCCTATTTATATTTTTAAAATTTATGTGCCCTAGTCTCCTGTGCCATAAATTACTCTCATCTACTGAGGCCTTAGCATAAAAAACAAGACATATTGTTATTCATTTTAATCCCATTCAAATTCACATTATATATGTCCTTATGCCTAGGTGTTCTATACTCAATATATTTCTCATCAGGGATCTTAAAATCCTTGCTTAACACCAAACACTCAGTATTAGTAAAAAGAACTTTATTTTTGTTATCACACACTTGTGATACACTAAACAGGTTGTAATCAAGTTCTTTTACCAGGAAGACGTTCTCAAAATGCAAATTATTGGTGAGAAGGGTTCCTTTGCCTGTGATAGTACCATATCCGCCTCCAAAGTAAACCTTATCACCATCTTTAATGGGTGTGAAATTCGTCAGATAGTCTTCCTTCCCTGTCATGTGCCTTGAGCATCCACTATCCCAATATCCATAATCATTGACCTGTCGTTGAATGCCCTGCACATAAAGAAAACAAATTAGTTTTATTTGGGAACCCAAGTCTTAAAAGACTTGGATTCATCTGGTTGTTCAATAAGAACAGACTTAGTTCTCACAACAACCCCATTCTCATCCTTCTTAGGATGAAATACCCAGTTAACCCCAATAGGTTTTGTGATGACTTTTGAAATATAATTAAACCTATTGCAAGTCATTGAAATCCCATTATCATTAGGGTTTTGATCTTTCTTGGGTCTCCATGTTAAACTTGAAGAAGCTTTAGACCCCTTACCTTGTGGTTGCAAATATTTAGGTCTGGTCACGTTTCTGTCAGCGTTAGAATTTGTCCTGTCAACGCTGAAATTACCCTTGTCAGCGTTGAACCTAGGGTTTGCTACAGAAACCCATTGCCTATTTGACCAGGTGTCTGTCTTTTGAAATGGTCTTTGTCCATGAGTGTCAGACCTTCTAGTAAAGAATGGGGCAGGTCTAATCACTTGTGGACTTTGCTGCACACAAGGTTTGGGTCTGACAACGTTTGACTTTCTAACAACGTTGACTTTGTTCCTGTCAGCGCTGAAATTATTCCTGTCAGCGCTGGCATTGGGAGCATTGACACACTTGTATGCCAAGTGTGAAAAGCTACCACAAGTATAACAAGCTTTTCTAGACACAACCTTAGGTCTAGAAGAGTAGAAGCCTGTTCCATGATTGCTAACTTGACTCTTGGGTGACCTAGTGTTCCTATACATCTCTGCATATTTAATGCTAGGTTTTCTAACAGTGTTTGAGCCTAGGTCAACAACTTTACCAGTGATTGGGTTAGTAACCTTAATGGGTGTTGATTCATTTGGACTTTCACATAGCAAGCCACCCTTGACAAATAAAGTAGGGTTAGCCTTCTTCCACTCATTCAGGTCAGTCAATTTTTGTTGATACTCTTCCACTGGAGTGACAACTCTTGGTGGAGGAATGAATTCCTCCTCTTGGAGCTCTGGCAAACCAGTCCAAGATAAGTCCCTTTGTTGGACACCATAGAAGTCACCAGCTGGTGGTGGAACCAAAGAGTAATCATTCATCCCAATCCCAGTCATGTCCTTAGGATCCCTTTGTTTAGCTACACAGTCTCCTAGGGTTTGGGTGGCTCTATCAAATCTTTGAATTTTAAGGCCAACATTATCTTTATTCTTAATGGCCTCATCTAACTTAGCCTGAATTTCACCATTAACCCTTTCCATGATATTTCTAATATCCATACTAGCATCTAACTCATGTTTTAAAATATTGATTTTATCTTTTAAATCAAATTCCATTTTCTTGTATTCAGAAACGGTTTTCTCAGTTTCAGTAAGAGCTAGTTGGTAATTAGACAATTTACATCTTTCAGTACTCATATCATCTTTTAATTTTAACACCTCTTTGTTAAGTCTTTCAGTATTTAACCTACAACTTTTGCTACAAAAAGCATCATCATATACCTCATTATTAGATGAAGAGGAGGAGTGTGCCATGAGAGCATATTCAACATGCTCTTCTTCTTCAATATCAACAACCAAAGCTTTATCCTCTTCAACATTCTTAGCCAGATAGCTCCAATCCCATCCTGTACCATCAATTCCTTGAACTGCAACCATGGCTTTGGAGTCCTGAGCTTTAACAACCTGGCTTGAGGGTTTACCAGCATCAGATCTTCTAGGAGATCTGCATTCCCTCATGAAGTGCCCCATACGATGACAGTTGTAGCATTCAACTTTGGATTTATCAAATCCAGCTGTGTCTTTAGCATTGAAGGTCATCTTCTTTTTAAACCTTCTGTTCCACCTATTTGCTCTTATACTAGCAAGAGCCATATTCCACTTGATGTCCATCTCTTCCAAGTGCTCATCACTTATCTGCTCAAGGTCCTCATATGTAATCACTGAACCATTGGGCAAAGAAGCAATGTAAGCACAAACAGTATCCAAATCTAAACCAGCAGGTTTAACTCTTGGGGAGTCACTCTTAAATGTGTCAGCGTCTGAATAGGAGGCGTTGACAGGACTTGTTCCAGCGCTGACATATGATGATCCAGTAACTGGATGTATGTAAGAGTCCTTCTGATTGAATTGACCTTCACTATGAGAAAAGAAGGCCATATTAGTGGTGGTAGACTTGCTTCCATGCTCTAAAAGAGTTTCATCTTCCAATAGCCTTAGTTTGTTGTAGATGTCATCAAACGAGGAGCTCTTGTAAGATTGTTGGCAAGGATAGATCTTTCCTCAATCTTCCATGCCTCACCAAGACTTTTGAGAAAGGTAGCATTGATGTCAAATTCACCAACTTGTGTCCCCATGAAGGACAAGTTGCTTGTAATGTCAAGCAATCTGCTTCTCACACTACTTAGTTTCTCATTGGGTTGAGCTTTGAAGACAGCATAATCATGCATGAGTTGCTTTTTCTTTTCTTCCCTAGTGTCTGCATTGCCACCATGTGCAACTTCAAGAGCTGCCCAAAGATCCTTAGCAGATTCATAGCCTCTATATTTATGCTGGTTTTCTTGTCCCAAAGAGACTTTCAGAATATTTAGGGCTTTCATGTCAACCCTTCTCTTTGCTATGTCATCAGCAGACACAGCTCTACCATCTCCAGGTTTTTCTCTCTTATCCTCTTCAGAACATCCAGCAACAGCTGTTCTTTGAGCAATGACATTAAGAATCTTTTGGGCTTTATCGAATGTGTTTCCATATTCAATAACCTCCCAGAGTGTGTAGTCGTAGATCCCCAGATATTGTTCAAAGTTGAACTTCCACAAGTCAAAGTTGGTTGCATCAAGCATGGGAATCTTGATGTTTGGTAAAGCTGAGGAGGAGGAGTTTATTGTTTCAGACATGATGTTGTTAGGGTTTCTGAGAAAATTAGGGTTTTGGTGATTTTTAGGGTTCTTGTGTTCTTTAAGATCAAAAGTTCCTCAACAAGCTCTGATACCACTTGTTGATCCCAAACTTAGATCGATTAGCTTTGTGTATACGAGATTAGATCAAGTAATACACGTAGAGAAACCTTTGTATATACTTATGATTCTAAGTGTTATGCGGAATTTAACACTTAAACAAGAACACAATGATATAAACAAACTTTCACTTTGATTATCAATATCAAACTTGCTTACAATGAAAGATGTTTACGAATGAAAACTTGTATTAAAACTTATATTAAACATTAACCTAACGGCCTTCTTTTATAGACATAAGAAGCCTTGTACAATAATCTACGTATCAACTATTCTAGGTAAAGATAAATATAGAAAATACATTGTTGTTCTTATCTTTACTAGAAGTAATCTAGAATATAATACACGCGTAGAATATATCTTCCATCAGTGCTTGTCTTCAATGTGTCAACGCTTGACTTTGTCTTGTCAACGCTTGAGCTGTCAGCGCTTGTTTTGTTCTTGTCAACGCTTGTTTTGTTCTTGTCAGCGCTCAAGTGATCTGGCCTTAATTTATTCCCAACAAAAGCTATTGATACCAATTGTAGGTCCATAGTTTCTTAAGATTAAGCAATATATGGATTATCTATTTAATGGAAGGGAGTGGAAGATGAACTAGAGAGAGAAAGGAGAGAAGGAAGGAGTAGAGAGAGAAAGTAGAATATTAGATTCATGAATAATGAAAAGCTTACCCTTCCTAACATGCTAGGAAGGGTTATATAGCCCACCCTACATGTGGGCTTAACGGGTTATACGTTTACTAACTAGATCACGAGCCCATTACATTAATATATCGGTGGACCGACCGATCCTTCATAAATATGTAAAAACGTATTTCTAACGTAGATTAAGAAATAATGATGAAAATAGATGAATTCTAGAGAGAGAAAGTAGTGAGAGAAAGTAGAGAGAAGTGTGTGAAACTTTAGGAATATTAGATTAAGAGATGAAAACACCAACCCTTCCTAACATGCTAGGAAGGGTTTATATAGTCGGGCTTACTTGTTGCCTTAATGGACTATATTGTTGATGGGTCGGGCTTGAATAAAATGCTTAGTACCTTGAAAGAGGCCTTTTAAGCTAGCCATAAAGCCCGTAATGTCACGACTATTTAACTAACTATTAAAACGTTCTAATAAATGTTACAATAAAAACCTATGACCGAACATTCTTGTTTGACTCAATATTTTGAGGCTAACATAAACCCTCTCTTTAGTTGGAGAGAGTTAGTTGCTCATTTTATTTCACACACATTACATGTGTTTCTCTTTTTAGTTTCTCTCTCTAAGTGTATGTGGGTAACCCTTCTCTCTCTACTTTCTCTCTCTAGAATATAGATTTATAATATGCCACCAATGGTATCAAGAGACATGGGATGATTGTCTTGTTCATGTGTTTGCAAATTGTGTTATTCGTGAGTTTTAATCATTAAAATCCCACGTCACATTTTCTTTTTTTTTTGTGTTTTTTCGCCCTTAAATTTTCAAACAAATCATCTACTACCTTTTAGTATTGATTTGGTTATCATCTTTTGGCTAAAAACACAAAATTTCATCTTGCTTAGTTTGATTTTTTTTATGAAAATTGTTTGGAAAAATACAAATCTTGACTTAAATTTTTTGTTAAAATTTTTGAAAAAGTTTGTATTTTTATGGTTTTTTAGAGGTTATAATCCGTGGAAGTACAAATCGTTTTGATAGATTCAATCAAAAAGATAGTTTTGTAGAAGTTGCAAAGTTTTGGGTATATACCGGAGTTGTAAACCCCATACTACCGGAATTGTTTCCTTCTAATACCGGAATTGTTTCCTTCTCATACCGGATGTTGATACAAAAGTTGGATGATCCTTGCTTAGCCCGAATTAGGCTTAATTCGGGTAGGCTGGGCTCCGGCTCTTGCACCAAGTGAATAACTTGTTGAGATCCTGCACACTAAAACAGCACGATTAGACTCCAACATGAGAGTAAGTAATCGGTTTAGGGTTAGGAATCGGCTGTAGGTTGAGAGTATAGAGAACGTGATACCTTTGTGGAACCCTTGGGGGTTCCTTATATAGGCAGTGAAACTCTAATCGACTTTCACTGTTACTTCGGGCCCAAGCATAAGATAATCACCATATTTAGCTTGATTGTTATCTTCTAATTATGGTGAGTGTATATCCTATACTTTGAAGCAAATCCCAATCCTGATAAGATTGTGATTCTGTCTAACCCTGTACCGGCCGTGCCGGGCCGTGGGCCACACACATCTTATGCGGCCACTGTTCATTCAAGCCCATAAGCTCAAATGAAATTAATCCAACCTATTCGTGATGGGCTGGATACGGGTAGTACCCGTGGGCCAGGTTCATGACCCGGTTGGGGACTATACGTCATAATGTCCCCCCAGTCTAGTTGTTACAGCCGTAGGCGTAATATTTAGACTAATAATTCCCTTCGGACGTACCAAGAAAGAACATTTTGAAATGTTGAATTTAAAAACCATATTTTGGCCGCACGTGGCAACCATTAGAAAGGAATTTATTCCTATGTACCGATAAATGGTACCACAGCCGCACGTGAAGACCGAGTCACATTAAATGAAACATTGAATATGGTCATACGTATGACCGCATATCCCGACACGTTGGACTGTTCACCTGACATGTTGACTGACAAAGTGCAAACAGTCAGTACCTCGAGCGACGCAATCTTCTGAGTCAGAAGTGACCCGTGGGTCCCGCCTGACTGTTTACTTGCCACTTATCTCCCTAACCACACGATTTAGGTTAGTGGAAGACACGTTGCACTAATCCAATGAATCAGTATAAACGAGGCAACCCAATAAATAGGCTGCCCATACGGCTGTGTGTTACACACAGTCTTTTGCTATTTTTCTGCCATTAACACTTTCTTCACAACAATCACTTTCTTTCGTACGGATCTTCCCCCACACAGGTTAGAACACCACGCCTTTCATCATTTCTTAATAATTATGGCTCATAGGAACAATCCCACTATCAGATCAGTGCTGAATGTGATGACGGAAGTAAAACTGGGAGAGTTTTGCTCTGATTATTACATTCCCAGCAACCTTTACCCCTCTCTTCCCGGTGCCGGGGATCTTATAACTGAATACCCCCAGGGAAAGATTGGCTTGTATACTCGTCTTTTTGATGTGACCGACTACCGCATCCCTTTCACTAGGTTCCTTATAGATTTATTAGGATACTATGATGTATCACCCAACTACACTGCATAGGCGCATGTAAGATTAGTCAATTTGAAATCTTATGCCGTGCCTAAAACATCCCCCCAACCGTAGAGTTGTTTAGGTTGTTCTACATTCCAAACCTAGTGGATGGCTGGATTTCTTTCAAGAAACGATCCCCAAACAGTCTCGTGAGTCACAACAAAGCCATGGACTCACTGAAAAATTGGTACGACCACTACTTTTTTATTGACGCAGTAGTGTGGCCGGCTGAGTTTGTATATAAGCATAGATTACGCCCTGACTTTCCTCCCCAAAACGGTACATATAATGCCCATCATGCTCAAGAAATAGATAGAAATCGAACATGGTTTCAGAGGAGTCTATCCGAGTCATTCCTTTGCCTCATAGGCATTATCTGCAACTATTTTGGTTCGTCGAATAGATATCCTGTATTTTGGAGAAGCCGAGGCGAAGGTAGGTGTAGTATATTTACCCCTCAAAGATATGTAAGTGTTTAGTCTTTGACTAACATACCACTTTTTTTTTGCAGAAATGAATTTCTTTGGAGTCCTACATCAGGGAGACCCTAAGACCATTTCGGAGGGAATGCGCCCCAGGCGATAAAACGAGCTTCCATTACTTGAACGAACCAGGGACGTAACAGTCTCCTTGGCCGCTGTACCCGACCCTCAATCCGACGAGGAAGATACAACCATTCAAAAGACCCCCATAGATTTTGACAATGAGGACGGGGACGCGATGATGCTGGAAAATGATGATGGGCCCTCCTCACAGCCTAAGACTGCCACCCATGCTCATGATGAGGAGCAGGGTGATAATATCGAGAGAACCACCTCTAGCCTTGATCGAATGATGGACGAGGATAATGAGGAGGAAGTGCATCAAGACGATGAGGAGGAGGAGGAAGAAGACCAACCCGTCCTAAGGCGCACCCGAAGAAAGATTAAGAGGGCAAGAAAAGCCACAGAGGCCGTAGTGGGAGAGCACAATTCCCCAGCCAAGAGACTGCGCAAAGACCACCCCCTCTACCAATCTGGTGAAAGCACAAACCAGGCCTCGGGGACGGCACAAGATGCCCATATAGCCCAGAACGTGCAACCCCAAGTTGTTGAGCCGGTCTCACAGGTTCCTCCCACCACGTCAGAACTGGAGAAGACAAACATGTAAGTCGTCCTCATATGTCTGTGTCATTGTCCTTTTTTGTCCTAAGTAAAAGGTACGTGCCTTAGTAATGATACTTATGTGATTTATGTTGTTTTTCGCAGGGATAACCAAGCTGGTGCCGCGCCAGTCCAAGGGACGAGGAAGGGGAAAGAACCTATCCGTCAAGCCTCGGCGCCCAAATCTGGCCTGACCTTCGAGGAAGGTACCCCAACGGCCTCGCAGGAAATTCCTGTATCCGGCCCCTCCACACACTTTAATCCTGAGTGGAAGACATCCACTACTGATAGGATGAGGGACGCGGAAGAGTGACGGGACTACCTTAACAATTGCATTCCTCCTGGCCTTGTGAAGGATATAAACGCACTAAGTCATCATGACCTAGTGGATGAATACAATGGGGCCCTGGTGCATCAGATGGCCATGGGCACATCAATGCGGGTGAGGTTTGAGGCCGCCCTGGAGCACGTCCAGTCTTTAAAGAGGAAGAACGGCCGCAAGGAGAAGATGATTGAGGAAAATGAATCCATGATTGTGACTGATGAGGCTGTATTTATACATAGTCTCATCGTCTAAATCAGGCTTAAAACGCTAAAAATATCATCAAAATACCCCAAATATATGCTTGTGTTTGTTACTTGTGTATTTTAGGTACGGATATCGTGAAATCAACAAAAGATCAAAGGAATCAAGAAAAAACGAACATGGGAAACGAAGCCGCACAAAGAACCGGACCCGAATCATGATTTTCCAAAGAAGTCCTTGAAGTTTGAAGATTTGGCAAGATTGGTTCCTCTACGTTTGAAGACTTGTCACTTAATACCCCTGTAAATCTCAAAAATTACAATAGGGTCCCTTAAGTTTCAAGTATATATCATTTATACCCTTCAAGTATGGCCAAAATACATATATAGTCCTTGAATCAAGGTTTGCAAATTGTTTGGGCCAAAATTGACAAGAGGATCAAAGATATATAAAGGGAAAAGAGTTGTTTGCTGATTAAAACATGTTATGCCAAAATTATGGAAGTTAGGGGGCCTGTTTTGCCATTAAGTAAACCCATACCCGAATCTAAGCCCAAACTAACCACCCTAGGCCTACAAAAACACCCAATACCCGAAACCCAAACCCCCAAGTCAAACCCCCAGTCAAACTCACTTAATAAACTAAAACCCTGTTCAAATATGGTCAAACCTTTTCTTTTCCCTCTAAACAGATACTATTCCCCTAATAAACCCATTAATCCCCAAATTCCAGCCAAGAACCCTAAATTGGGAGATCCTTAATTACCCAATAATTAAGTCCAAGAAAGTGCAGTTTTACTATTGATGGTCACTTCAACCAAACCCACCACCTATCACACTCACCCCGTGACCCAGTAGGCCCCCCCTGTCCCCTGCTTAGCCTAAAAAGGCAATTTTAGCATCCAACAGCAATCCAACGTCCTACCTTCACTTCTTGGTCCCCATGTTTAAGATTAACGCCCCAGATCCATTCATACAGCTGAAGCATCACATGGCATGTCAGAATTGACCAAAGACCAAGTTCAAAATCAAGGGCTTTACTGGAATTACTTGTATTAGGGTTTCTCATTCGTATTATTTTATTTCTGTTCTAGAATCATCTATAGGATAGTATAAAAGGAGCAGTTGGTTTGTAACTTGCCCTTGGTTCCAGTTTTTTTGTGGTCTTTTTTTTAAGTAATGAAAATGAAAAATTAAACATTGTACAAAACTCTGAGTTCTAACTTAATGCTTTCATAGTTTAATGATTTATTGTTATTTGTAGGATTAGTTTAAAGTTTACAAAAGTTTTACACTTTTACAAAAATTTTCAGAAAAATCTGTTTTGAATCCAACATCTAGTGGAAGTGAAAGTGGATATTGGATTTGGGTTCTCACAGTATGTTTTGTAAAGTTTTTGTTTGCCACATTCAAAAGTTTTCCAAGTGTGTTCCAAGTTTCAAGTGTTTCTAAGATTTTCAGAAAATTCCATTTTCGTTTTTTTATTTAACTTCACTGTAGCAAAAGTTACAAGCCAAAAGCTTGTAGCTCTTACTACTTGCAGTTTGTTTGGTGGTCTTGTGGTGTTTGTGCAAGAACAAAACAAGCCCCCTCCATCTTTTCCATTTATGTAGTTTGAAGATATTGGTTAGGCTTTGGGTCCATTGTGATTCCATCAGCAAGCCATCTCTACACTTCTATAAGCTCACAATAAGCTCTTTAATCAATCCTTTGGAAGGCATCAGCAAAGGTACCAAGCTTGAACCCCATTGGCTGTCTTTTTTGAGGTTTATTGTGAATTTATGTGATTATGTGAGAAACTTGCTCTATTGTTCATCTTTCTGTTTGATTATATTGTTTTAGTGGTTGTAAGCATGATTAGTTAATGTGTATTCAGTTTAATCATGTTTTGAAAGCATTTGATTTGCAAAAACTTGATTTTCAGAATTAAAGGGGTGTTTGGGAATAGGGGTTAAGCCAAAATAAGCTTTAGCTTTTGGTCCAAATTCCACCTAGACCCACTTTGTATGTTAGTAGTAAGTTGTTTCAGTCATAAGTTTAAGTATTAATAGGGTTCTAACCAAATTGCATGTTTAAAATGTGGCCCAAGTAGTTTAAAATCAGTAAAGTCCACTTTCCTGTTTGTTTTAGTGTAAAATTGCCTTGAAAGTTTGTTAATTGTTAGAATATAGGTCAAGCTAGGTTGTGTGATTAGATAATAGTTGTTTGGTGATGATTTGAGCAAGATATAAACACCCAAAATCCGTATTTGTGCACATTGCACCAGACCACTGTTCATCAGAAAGACGATAGTCATATCAGTAACTATATTTGCCTCTTTGTGTGTGATTTTTGTGAACAGCCTGCCTGTTTTCTTGTTTATGTGACTCCCCACAACCCAACTGGTTGTGGGGGTGCCTTTGTTGCCAAGAAACACCAATCAAATCTCAAGATATTGCACAAAACCTCCCAGACCCATTTTTTATAACTAGCAGTGGGAACCAAGTTCTCACTGGTAGTGTATCTGTTGGTACTGCTTCACAAGAGGACAAAAGTCCTGGAGGTGTCATTGTCAGTTTTCTATCTTTTTTGTCTTTAGTGGTCTAAAATTGGAATTAGGACTTGATTTAAGTTTCATTATTTTTCTTATTCTATTTTTGATTTTTCTGTTTAATTAGTTTTTATTTTACTATTCATTTATTATTTTTTTGATTAAATTGAATTTTAAAATAGTTTTTAATATTTTGTTTTTGTCTTTTAGTGGTAAAAATTTATATTTTTCAGTTTTAAATTTCTTCCTAGACTTAGAAAAATAGTTTAAGATTTTTAGTTTAAAAACATTTTACTGTTCACTTTTAATTAAGTTTTAGAATTAATTTAGTTTAATTAGGGTTTTAATTAAAATCAGTTTTGTCTTTTAGTGAAAATTTTTACTTTTTTAAAACTTTTTCATTTTCTACTGTTCATTAGTATAATTTAGGATTTTTAAAATTGTCAAATTATTTTTAGCATTATTTTATTATTTTTATGATTATTTTAGTTTAAAAATAGTTTTTAGTGTTTTAAAAATAGAAAAATAATTTTAAAAATTTGGGAAAAATACTATTTTGTCTTTAAATAATATAAGTGAGTTATTAGTTCAATAAAATAATATTTTGGGCTTTTTCTTAATTATATTTAATTTTAGGGCTTTAATTAGCATTTAAAATTGAATATTTAATTAATAAAAGGTTTTAAAATTTATTTATTGGATTTTTATTCTTATTTATATTATTTTAGACTTAGTTTAAACTTTTAATTAATTTTTAGGTTTAATTTTTAATTTTGTCACGTTTTACGTATTTACGTTCGCGTTTTACGTCATTACGTCATAGTGTAATCGTAGTCGTAGCTCGTCTTTACTTTTTCTCTTCTAAACCAAAAACGTCACTAATACAAACTTGATTATTTTATATTGGCACATTAATCCACACACCTCCTTCGAGAACGAACTTGGAATTTATTCGGTTTTACGTTTTTCCTAAAGCGTAAGACTTAATACTTGCCGCTCATACGCGTTTTTCCTAAAACGTGTACGAAAAACCTACATCAATTTTTGGCGCCGCTGCCGGGGAGGTGTTTTTAGGTTGCCATTATTAGTATCGTGTTTGTGTGAGTAGTGCGTTTTTGCTTTTCAATTTTTGGAAAGCGTAAATATCGTACATACTCATTTTTGTTATTTTTCCTTATTATATTATAATATCCAAATAAATCGTGTTTAATTTTCCTGAATTAAACACACAACAATCTTTTACTATATTGTAGATATCCATTATCGTTTTCGTTTTTCTTGTGAATATATTACTATATTGTACTTACGTAGAACAATAAATATACAAGTACTCCAAAAGTGTGAAAACGCAACCTTGATTTGGGATTTCATCACTCAATCATTGTATTCGAATCTAAAGCAAAAGTTTAAAGATAAAATAGATAAATACTTTCGTGAGGCTTAATTTCAATTAACACAAACTATAAGGTGGGTATAAGGCGGTTGTATTTCACGACCTAAGGGAAAAAGGCTCTTAAGTGCTTAGAGCCGACTCGTTTCCCCCGCTTGCTTGTGCGTGTTTTGAGAAAGAGGGCCAATCGAGGGTTTGCCGCCCAAGTATTATCTACGTATCATATATATTTGATTGTTTTCAAGATTAAACCCTCTTGAACGTTTTGGTGTTCCACCAACGTTCTAAAGTCATCGAGAACGTTCACTCCGCGTGATCGTTTTCATTCTTTGAGGCTTCTTTAATCGAGAAATCGATTCGAGGAGAGATTTGTAGATTTGTTTCAACGTAATACAACAAAAATCCAAAAAAATTAAAAAAATCAAAAACCAAAAAAATTTAAAAATCAAAAAACCGCAAAAGGAATCTTCTTTGCTAACCCCCATTCTACGCTTAGTGCATGCGCACTAGATCGAAGGATTATTCTAATTCTAACGACACTTCGAATCGACGCAATCGTAATCGAAGGAATCGACGATGTAGACGAGAATTAGAAACCGACGTTCCTAATATCGTTGTTGAAGAGACCGTAGAGGAGATGGCCGACAATCATTCGATGATGGAATTGCTCCAAGAACCCACCGAGGGTTATGGAGACGCGATCGTAATTCCCGCTATCGAAGCGAAGAATTTTGAGATTATGAGCGGAATGCTTTCGTTGATCCAAGCTACGAAGTTTCGAGGTCGTAAAGCCGATAATCCTCACGACCATATTCGGAATTTTGATCGTCTTTTAGCCACGACCAAGTTTAAGAACGTCGACACCGATGTCGTCAAGCTTATGCTTTTTCCGTACTCGCTCTATGGTGCCGCCAAGGATTGGTAAGAGAAAGAGCCACCTAATTCCATAACTACATGGAAGGATCTCGTTTCCAAGTTCGTTAATTATTTTTTCCCACCGTCTAAGACGACGCTTTTCAAAAATGAAATAACGAAATTTGAGCAAAAACCGAATGAATCTTTTAGAGACGCGTGGGATCGTTTTAAGGAATTGCTTAGGCAATGTCCTCACCATGGTTTTTCTGAGTTGCACCAAACCGATACGTTTTACAACGGCCTTAATTTTCAAGAACAAGATTCGTTGAATTCCGCCGCCGGTGGCAACTTTTTGTGTAAAACTCCAAAAGATGCATTGATAATTATCGAAAACCGATCCAAGGTTTACCAACTCCGCAACGCACCGAGTGTTGTCAGTGTCGCCAATGTTAGTAGTTCTAATCACGACATTGAGAGAGTTGATGCGAAAGTCGACAAGTTGACGAATGTGTTTACGTCTTTTCTCGTTGAGATGCAAAAGAAACACGCTCCCGCTACGGTGAAAGCGGTTGAGGTTTCGTGTACGTTTTGTGGTGGACCTCATAATTATTACGAGTGTGCGGCTACGGATGGCCAAACATCGAATGTGAGTGCGTTAAATGAAAACAACAATTTTCAAAATCAAAATAACGCGGGTCCATCACAACAAGGAAATTATAATCAAGGCAACAATTTTCAAAACCGAAACAATTTTCAAGGAAATAATCAACAAGGAAATTTTTCGAATCAAAATCAAGGTTATAATCAAGGTCGTAATTTAAATTGGCAAAATCGAGATAATAATCAAAACTCGAATTTTTCAAACAACAACAATCAAGGTAACAATTTTTCAAGTGGTAATCAAGGAAATTTTCAAAGAAGTAATCAAAACCAAGGGAACTTTAATTCTAATCAAAATAGTCCGTCAAAAGATTTTCAAAATTACATGAAAACGAATGAGTCTAATATGAGACGATTAGAGAGAGAAATTGGTACTTTGAAAAACGACTTTTCTAATACATTGAAATTGAAAAACACGAAGATTGAGAAAGGACAAAATGACATTAAAAAGATGTTTTCGGCTATTATGAACAAAGCCTCGGGTGCGTCATCGAGTTCGTTACCTAGTGACACCGTTGCAAATCCGAAGGAACAATGTAAATCCGCCTCGTCTCGTGAGAAAGGTCGTGTGATTACCCCTAACCTTGATGGATTTCGAGTTGTTCCTTCTTCTCAACCCTCGACTTCTAAGACGTCTTATTGTTCTAAAGTCAATGGGGTGAACGTGGCGACCAAGGAAAGGAGTGCACACCCTCGTGTACCTCAAATTCCATCCACGGTTCAAAAAGAGAGTTTTATCGACCTTACCAAAGTAACCCTTGAAGAAACTTGTGCTTCGATCCTTCTTAAAAAACCCAAAAGGCGTATGCCGAGAAAGGAAAAGGATCCGAGCCAATTTCTACTACCTTGTGATTTTTCCGAGATTGAGGGATGTTTAGCCCTTGCCGATTTAGGTGCTAGCATAAGTCTCATGCCTCGTTCTCTTTGGAAATTAATGAGATTGCCTTCACTTACCCCCACGAACATGACAATCGAGCTTGCAAATTGTACTCCACTTATACCAATTGGAATAGCCGAGGATGTCTATGTCAAAGTTGGAAAGTTTGTTTTTCCCGCGGATTTCGTCATATCCGACTACGAGTGTGACCCTAAATGTCCCATTATTTTAGGCTGACCATTCTTATCGACGGCTCGAACCGTAATCGACGTTCACGATGGGAGACTTACTATGAGATATGGGGATGACAAAATGTACTTTTTCGCTAGAAAATCCCAAGGGTTTAATGATAATGAAAAAACCGAAGTTTCAAAACCTAATGATTCAAATCCTAATGATTTTAAAATGTTCACTTTAGCGGAAAGAATGAGGCTTAATGCATGTTTTGAAAGAATTAAGAAAAACGATTTTAAAGATGATGATTTTAATGATAAAGAGTACGTGTACCTAATTCAAAAGGGTATGTGTAAATTTATGGATGAAAACTCACTTTGGGATGTATTTAGCGAAACAAGTGAAACACCAATTCCGAAGGGCGACGTTAGTGCCATCACGACAATGACCAAAATGGGCCCGTCTTCACCACCTTCGAAGGACCACGTCTTTGAGGCTTCAACTTCTAACTCCATCGAAGTGCCTCCTTTGCCTAGCCCAACACCCGTTGAGGCTAAAGGGTTTATCGACATCGATCCTCTCGTCTTAGAAAAGTCACCTAAGCATAGTCATTCGACTTGTAAGACCATGGTTGTGAGTGCTCACATCGACTCTTTCTTTGACGATGACGATGGCGATTTTGCCGAGATTGATCACGTACTTCGAAATCCACATGCAATTTTTGATTCTCTTAAAAAGAAACATGTGAAGTACGATGATTATGAGTTTGATCCCGAGATTGAGGAAATCATTGAACGAGAGCTAGCTCTTATGCCTTCACTTCCACCTACGAGTGAGGTCGATCTTTCCAAAATTGAGGATGAACTAAATGAGTTGGAACGTCTTATTTTCGATGACGAACCAACTCATGTAACCCCTAAAAATCCAATTCTTGAGGAGTTACCTAATCAACACTCCTCAAATGAGAATTACGTTTACCACATTCGTGAGGATTTAACTTATCAACAATCCCCACAAAAGGATGATGGTTTCGTGCTTGATCGTGATCTTTTCGAGAGAGTTTCTAAGATACTCAAGGAGGGGAATGACAAACCTTGGTTTGACAAGCCTATCTTTGATGAAGAAATCGATGAGATCGACGTTCATGAGGATGACGAGTATGTTGACCCCGAGGGGGCGGTGTTCTTTATTGACAAACGTTTTGAGAACTTATATAATCCGCCACCCCCTCCCACCAAAGACTTAAATGTGAGGATTTTTAGCGCGACTAATTTTGAATTTGACACGCCAAATATTTTCGACATCATCAAGTTGGGTTTTCATAAAGAGTTTTTGAACGATGAAAAAGGAAAAGATTTTAAAAATATTTTTTCTACAAGTTTAACTCCGTCATCATCGCGTGTTATGAGTGCTACCACCTCGTCTACTCCTTTTGACAACGGTTGGTGTGGTTTTAGTGTGGGGGAAGCCCCTTATGTTCCCTCACATTTCTCCACCGAGGACGAGATTTACGATCCCGGAATTGCTTATAAAAGGAAATCTCGGTCTTCCACCGATGCAATAAATGGAAAATCTTTTCGTTTGCTTGGTGTGAGTCTACCTCGAGTAGCTCATAAGTTTGACTTACCCATTGCCCCACCTTTCTACTTCTCATCTATTTTCTTCTACCTCTTTGAGGTTTCGGCTTCGGTTGAATTAGCGTTGTTTTGTCTTTCATCCGAAAACGAAGACGCTATCTTTGACCCCGGTATACGTATATCGGGTTTTTAAAGTACTCCATGTACTTTTGGGCATTATTTATCATGTAAGCCCCACCAAAAATGACCATACCAAGATTATCCCTAAATGATCACATTTATGAGGATTCGAGTCGAGCTTTTGACTAGGTTATCAAAAACAAGGTGCCTCGTAGGGGATTCTCATGCTTATCCTTGTAAATATTATCGCTTTCTTAGTTTAATGTAACGAGGGGACTTGTGCTCTTCCAACCTTTGTTTCGTGGTTGTTTGTGATTGTGATTTATTAGGTTCATCATCATCATTGAAGCCTCTCGTGTTCGTTTTACGGATCATCGGAGCTTCGATCGTTGCCTTTGGAGATTCCGATATCCAATGATATCCTTTTATGTTCTAACGTTTATCTTATTAGCATAATTCATAAACGGCTTTTAGGTTATTCGTTTTACCCATTCCATGCTCGAGATTAAGCATTCGACTTCGTCTCTAGTATGGGGGTGTTTTCACCCCTAGACTCGAAACATTGAGGACAATGTTTAGTTTTAGTATGGGGGGGGGGGGGGTGAGTAGATACTTCACCTTGCCTACGTCAACACGCAATCCAAAATTTCATCTTTTTGTTATCGTTTTATGCAAAATAAGGCTAAAAATGGCCAAATTTTAAAATTTTTCTAGTTTTTCATAAGTGTTTAAGACACGAATGTAGGTTTTCCGAGGGTGAGAATAAGAGTAATTTTTTACTCGACCGTGCGTGTTGAGCACTTAGCTTCGATTCCTTAACTTTTTAGGCTAAGTCTCTTAAATGAGGACGAGAAATGATAGAATTATTTATAAGTCTCGTAATCGTCACGATCTCATGTGTAGTAAATATTAGCTTATTCTCCCCGCACTTTTGCATAATAAATTGTTAATAAATATTGATTTAGCGGTTTCGTCACTATTGTTGGTTTCTAAAATTAAATTGGGAAAACATTAAGGTATCGCCAACGTCACGGTTTTGAAGTATTGGCACCCGAATAATCGAAAGCTTCACCTAATAATAAGATTTCAAGTGCTCACCTAAATTAAGCAAAAATTTGAAGCTCACAAGGCCGAAAAATCTATGCCCAAATTGAAAGTGAATCAAGCCTTAATCTTTGAAGCTTTAAAGGTCCAAAATTCACTTTAGCGTGAGGATATACGTCTTTGGCTAATAAAACCACCGATGAGGCGGATAATAAAAGGCAAGGAAAGACCGAAGTCATAATAAAAGCTTCATGGCGAAGTTGAATAAAAGATGGAGGTAAACCAAAGATAATAAGGCCCTTCCGTTAGGGGGCGTATAAAAGTCTTGGTAATAAGTCTCATGTTTAAAACCGTTATAAAACCGTGTTTATCGATCCTTCTTGTTGACTTAATTTTTTGACATCGTTGTCTATTAGGATGAATTATAAATTTAATGATTTTGGTTACACCGTTAAGTTTCTATTTTTAGACTTAATCTCTATTCACGCATAAGTCAATGATGTATCCTCGTGATCATTAAGACAAAAATAAAATATAAGAGATACCAAGTAGGAATAAGGGAGTTTAGGTTCGTAATTAACACTCACGAGAAGTGATCGTGTTGCTAACTTATAATAACAATGATCTCGTTACGCGCTTAGCAGGAATTGGGTGAAAATCGAGGATGACGAAATTATTTCTAATGAAGCATTCACGTGTTCTTGTTCTATGATCCCAAAAGTCACTTAATCGTGATGAAAACAATACATTATGTCAAAAACACGTGTAGTAGCTTATTTAAGTTTATGTCTTCAATAAATGTCATCATAAAATAAAATTTGGAAGTGCTATGATACTTAATTCTAGCGTTGCGTGGGGACACAGCAATGGTTTAGTATGGGGGAGTGATGAGACTGTATTTATACATAGTCTCATCGTCCAAATCAGGCTTAAAACGCTAAAAATATCATCAAAATACCCCAAATATATGCTTGTGTTTGTTACTTGTGTATTTTAGGTACGGATATCGTGAAATCAACAAAAGATCAAAGGAATCAATCAAAAACGAACACGGAAAACGAAGCCGCACAAAGAACCGGACCCGAATCATGATTTTCCAAAGAAGTCCTTGAAGTTTGAAGATTTGGCAAGATTGGTCCCTCTACTTTTGAAGACTTGTCACTTAATACCCCTGTAAATCTCAAAAATTATAATAGGGTCCCTTAAGTTTCAAGTATATATCATTTATACCCTTGAAGTATGGCCAAAATACATATATAGTCCTTGAATCAAGGTTTGCAAATTGTTTGGGCCAAAATTGACAAGAGGATCAAAGATATATAAAGGGAAAAGAGTTGTTTGCTGATTAAAACATGTTATGCCAAAATTATGGAAGTTAGGGGACCTGTTTTGCCATTAAGTAAACCCATACCCAAATCTAAGCCCAAACTAACCACCCCAGGCCTACAAAAACACCCAATAACCGAAACCCAAACCCCAAGTCAAACCCCCAGTCAAACTCACTTAATAAACTAAAACCCTGGTCAAATATGGTCAAACCTTTTCTTTTCCCTCTAAACATATACTATTCCCCTAATAAACCCATTAATCCCCAAATCCCAGCCAAGAACCCTAAATTGGGAGATCCTTAATTACCCAGTAATTAAGTCCAAGAAAGTGCAGCTTTACTATTGATGATCACTTTAACCAAACCCACCACCTATCACACTCACCCTGTGACCCAATAGGCCCCCCCATGTCCCTTGCTTACCCTAAAAAGGCAATTTTAGCATCCAACAGCAATCCAACGTCCTACCTTCACTTCTTGGTCCCCAAGTTTAAGATTAACGCCCCAGATCCATTCATACAGCTGAATCATCACATGGCATGTCAGAATTGACCAAAGACCAAGTCCAAAATCAAGGGCATTACTAGAATTACTTGTATTAGGGTTTCTCATTCGTATTATTTTATTTCTGTTCTAGAATCATCTATAGGATAGTATAAAAGGAGCAGTTGGTTTGTAACTTGCCCTTGGTTCCAGTTTTTTTGTACTCTTTTTTTTAAGTAATGAAAATGAAAAATTAAACATTGTACAAAACTCTGAGTTCCAACTTAATGCTTTCATAGTTTAATGATTTACTGTTATTTGCAGGATTAGTTTAAAAGTTTACAAAAGTTTTACCCTTTTACAAAAATTTTCAGAAAAATCTGTTTTGAATCCAACATCCAGTGGAAGTGAAAGTGGATATTGGATTTGGGTTCTCACAGTCTGTTTTGTAAAGTTTTTGTTTGCCACATTCAAAAGTTTTCCAAGTGTGTTCCAAGTTTCAAGTGTTTCTAAGATTTTCAGAAAATCCCATTTTCATTTTTTTTATTTAACTTCACTGTAGCAAAAGCTACAAGCCAAAAGCTTGTAGCTCTTACTACTTGCAGTTTATTTGGTGGTATTGTGGTGTTTGTGCAGGAACAAAACAAGGCCCCTCCATCTTTTCCATTTATACAGTTTGAAGATATTGGTTAGGCTTTGGGTCCATTGTGATTCCATCAGCAAGCCATCTCTACACTTCTATAAGCTCACAATAAGCTCTTTAATCAATCCTTTGGAAGGCATCAGCAAAGGTACCAAGCTTGAACCCCATTGGCTGTCTTTTTTGAGGTTTTTTTGTGAATTTATGTGATTGTGTGAGAAACTTGCTCTATTGTTCATCTTTCTGTTTGATTATATTGTTTTAGTGGTTGTGAGCATGATTAGTTAATGTGTATTCAGTTTAATCATGTTTTGAAAGCATTTGATTTGCAAAAACTTGAATTTCAGAATTAAAGGGGTGTTTGGGAATAGGGGTTAAGCCAAAATAAGCTTTAGCTTTTGGTCCAAATTCCACCTAGACCCACTTTGTATGTTAGTAGTAAGTTGTTTTAGTCATAAGTTTAAGTATTAATAGGGTTCTAACCAAATTGCATGTTTAAAATTTGGCCCAAGTAGTTTAAAATCAGTAAAGTCCACTTTCCTGTTTGTTTTAGTGTAAAACTGCCTTGAAAGTTTGTTAATCGTTAGAATATAGGTCATGTTAGGTTGTGTGATTAGATAATAGTTGTTTGGTGATGATTTGAGCAAGATATAAACACCCAAAATCTGTATTTGTGCACATTGCACCAGACCACTGTTCATTAGAAAGACAATAGTCATATCAGTAACTATATTTGCCTCTTTGTGTGTGATTTTTGTGAACAACCTGCCTGTTTTCTTGTTTATGTGACTCCCCACAACCCAACTTGTTGTGGGGGTGCCTTTGTTGCCAAGAAACACCAATCAAATCTCAAGATATTGCACAAAAACCTCCCAGACCCATTTTTTATAACTAGCAGTGGGAACCAAGTTCCCACTGGTAGTGTATCTGTTGGTACTGCTTCACAAGAGGACAAAAGTCCTGGAGGTGTCATTGTCAGTTTTCTATCTTTTTTGTCTTTAGTGGTCTAAAATTGGAATTAGGACTTGATTTAAGTTTAATTAGTTTTTATTTTACTGTTCATTTATTATTTTTTTGGATTAAATTGCATTTTAAAATAGTTTTTAATATTCTGTTTTTGTCTTTTAGTGGTAAAAATTTATATTTTTCAGTTTTAAAAATTTTCCTAGACTTAGAAAAATAGTTTAAGATTTTTAGTTTAAAAACATTTTACTGTTCACTTTTTAATTAATTTTTAGAATTAATTTAGTTTAATTAGGGTTTTGATTATAATCAGTTTTGTCTTTTAGTGAAAATTTTTACTTTTTTTAAACTTTTTCATTTTTCTACTGTTCATTAGTATAATTTAGGATTTTTAAAATTGTCAAATTATTTTTAGCATTATTTTATTATTTTTTATGATTATTTTAGTTTAAAAATAGTTTTTAGTGTTTTAAAAATAGAAAAATAGTTTTAAAAATTTAGGAAAAATACTTTTTAGTCTTTAAATAATATAAGTGAGTTATTAGTTCAATAAAATAATATTTTGGGCTTTTTCTTAATTATATTTAATTTTAGTGCTTTAATTAGCATTTAAAATTAAATATTTAATTAATAAAAGGTTTTAAAATTTATTTATTGGATTTTTATTCTTATTTATATTATTTTAGACTTATTTTAAACTTTTAATTAAATTTTAGGTTTAATTTTTAATTTTGTCATGTTTTACGTATTTACGTTCGCGTTTTACGTCATTACGTCATAGTGTAATCGTAGTCGTAGCTCGTCTTTACTTTTTCTCTTCTAAACCAAAAACGTCACTAATCAAAACTTGATTATTTTATATTGGCACATTAATCCACACACCTCCTTCGAGAACGAACTTGGAATTTATTCAGTTTTACGTTTTTCCTAAAGCGTAAGACTTAATACTTGCCGCTCATACGCGTTTTTCCTAAAACGTGTACGAAAAACCTACATCAGTGACACTCCAATCCCAATTTGCCACAACCGAGGCAACCGTGAAAGAACAAGCCGCGCACGCCAATGCTCATGACAAGCATGTTGCCGAGCTCGAAGCCCAACTCGAGGCTTCAAAAACTAAGGTACTTATCTGTAAGGTATCATACCCGCGTCCATATTATGCATGATGTATTCTAAAATTAGTATAACACCCACAGGTGGCCGCAGCCGAAGCATTGGCGAAGACCTCAGCTGAACAGGTATCTGCCCTTTCGAAGGAGCTTGAAGAGGTACGGACGTTGGTCAATGGCGAGGAGACTTTGAAGGATGAGCTTGCTGATGAGATGGCATTTATACATGATCTCATCGTTCTTTTCGGGCTTTAAATGCATAAAAATGTCATAAAATACCATATATATGCTTGTGTTTGTTTACTTGTGTATTTTAGGTATGGATATCGTGAAAAAGACAAAAGATCACAAGATACAAGGAAAAAACGAACACGAGAAACGAAGCCGTACAAAGAACCGGGCCCTAATCATGGAATTTTCATCAAATACCCTTGAAGACTTGAAGACAAAACAAGATTGATCCTCAATGAATGAAGAAATGACACTTAAAACCCTTGTATATTAATAATTACAAGTTTGGTCCCTTAAGTTTGTCAAAATTGCAAAAAGGTCCTTCAACTTTGAAGAAATGGCAAGATTAGTCCCTCAACAATTTCAAATTGCCAATTATAGTCCCTCATGAAGTCAAAGTTATGTTGAAGACCTTTGAAGATCAAATAGTCCAAGATCAGCCCTTAAAGAATCACCAAATGTCAAATTACATCCTTGATAACCTTTTATCAAAAGTTGGTGCCAAAATTGTCAAAGTGGGAAAGTTAATAACAAAGGAAAGGAGATTTTAGGCTGAAAATCTTTAAAAGCCAAAAATTCCAAAAGACAAGGGCTGAAATTGCCAAACCTGAAACATTTAAAAAAAAAATAGGCGCCTAACACCCATCCCACCCCCAAAAATCGGATCAAAGGAGCACTATTCACCTTCTTACCACCCCAGATTTTACCCTCACATTTACTTGGGTAAAACTCAATTAAACCTTCACACACTCAATTCACACACTCACAAACCTTTCCCACTCCTAAAAACCTGCATCCCACTCATGTGCACCAAACCCCCAATTCCCCAATCCACCAATCACATCATTCCTTAGCCCCCAAGCTCATGACGTGGCTTAAATCAATGGCCAAGATTATTTGCTTCCTCCCAAAGCAAAATAAACGTCCAAGATCAAATGAGAGGACAAAATGCACTCAAAACCACTCAAGGGCACATTTGGGATTTTCTTATGATTAGGGTTTAGTTTTTTATGCTTCTAGGATGTTCTATAGGCTCTATAAAAGGAGACCCAAGTTGTGGTGATCCCTTGTTCCAGTTTCTAGTCTCTCACATGTAATTCCTTTTTAAAGAAATAAAAAGTTTGGTTTTTGAAATATTCAAGTGTAATTCCTTTTTTATTGTTTTTAAAAGTTTGTGTGTTGTGAGGAGATTGATTCTGAGTTCCACTTTGTTTTATGGTTAAGCAACTTTGATTTTCAAAGTTGTTTAAGGTTTTGAGATTTTGAGAGATTTTGGTAAAATCTTCTCAAAAGGTATTTTGGTGTTTATGGTTAATGTTATTGGTGATATAGGGTTTTAGAAAACATATTTAGAAGGTTGGAAAGATTTTGAAAGTATTTTGGAAAGAAGAAAAAGAAAATCAAAAAAATATATATTGTTATATTATTTTGTTGTTTTCTTGTTTTGTGTTCAAATAGGTTGAAGGCTTGTTGATTTAGTTCAGCTCCAACCCGGGTTGGATTGGAGGAGGATTTTCATCCTCTAGGTTCTTGGATGTAAGAACCTAAGGTATCTTCCTTTTACCTTGAAAAAGTTCAAAAAAGTGCTAGTTTATATGATCTTAAGTGATTTGGTGATTAAGTGTGTTTATATTGCATGATTTGTGTTCTAGTGTGTATGTTTACATGTTAGATGCACTTGGAATCAATTTGGTAGCTTTTGTAAGCATGTTGGTATGTTAAAAGTTGGTTTTTAGATTTTAAAAGGGTGTTTGGATATACGTTTTAGCAGGGCACTTGATCCTTGATTCATGTTTTAAAAAGTGTTAGAGTTGGTAAAAAGGATTGAGTGAGGTTAGTTGTTAGTGGTAATTTAGTTTGGTACAAGATTTGAACAAGTTTGTTGAGTTTAAAAGGTAGAAAGGGTGTTAAAATCTGCATTTTGCTATATTGCTTGGTTTTTCATGATTTTGATTTCTTGAATTTGAGTGCTAAGTGATTTGTGCTTGTTTGTCTTGACTTCTTGTGATCAAAGGATCACAAGAGTGCCCTCTTGTACCAAAAAGCATACCAAAATAAGCCAAGGTCAAGTCCTCTTGGCCAAACTCATAAACACGCAAGTTCAACCTGCTGGTGCAATAGTTCATAACCAGGTTCGTCATACTAGTTGCGGCGCAAGACAACATGTTGCGGCGCAACTGAAGTACCTGCAGATTTTGGTATTCCCGTTTCACAAGTTGCGGCGCAAGACAGAAGCATTGCGGCGCAACTGAAGGTTCTGCTGATCTTGGTGATCTCGCAACACTAGTTGCGGCGCAAGACCCCACTAGTTGCGGCGCAACTGGGTGACTTTTATGTTTTTTGTATTATTTTAATATTATTTTATTATTTAATTTTCAAAATTTTCTTTTTCTTTCTTTTTCATTTTTCTTAATTTCTTTATCATTAATTAGGACTATTTCCATTTTTAGAATAATTTTCTAGCTTTTAGATTTATTTTTATAATTATTTTAAGTTTAATTAGTTTTTATTTTAAATCATTTTTAGAGTTTTAAAAATAGTTTTAATAGGTTTTAATTTTTAGAAAATTACTTTTTAGTCTTATAATAATATAAGTTGAGTAATTATTCAATAAAATCATATTTTTGACATTTGAATTAATTAAATTTAATTTTAGGGCTTTAATTAGCATTTAAAATTAATTATTTAATTAATAAAAGGTTTTAAAATATCTTTATTGGATTTTTGTCTTTATTTATAATATTTAAGACTTGTTTTTATCTTTTTTCTTGATTTTGTTTTTGGTCTTAGCTTAATTTTTAATTTTGGTTGTTTTTCTACGGTTTTACGTTTTCGTTTTTACGTCATAGTGTAATTTTCACAAAACCGTCATTCCATCTCATCAATATTAATCTCAAAGAAATACAAGTTAATTCACAACACCATACCTCCTTGGGAAACGAATCTTCCTTCTCTTTTTAAGTGATTGTGGGTCATTAGTGCACGGTTTTCCTAAACCGTCGCACTCGATACTTACCGCTATTTACGCTCTTTGTTTTCCTAAACAAGAGTTGTAAAACACTACAATCATTTTTTTTGGCGCCGCTGCCGGGGAGGTGTGTCGTGTCTTAATTTGGAAAATTTTGTTTTCGATATTATCCATAAATAGTATTTGTGTTAAGTGGAACTCCCTTAACACGTATTATCGGTTTTCTCGGTTTTTCTTTGTGAATATTATTAATATATTGTATTAAGTATCACAATAAAAATACAATATCTCCAAAAGTGTGAAAACACAACCTTGATTCGGGATTTCATCACTCGATCATTGTATTCGAATCTCAAACAAAAAGAAAAGGCAAAAATAGATAAATACTTTCGAGAAGCTCGATTTTGAAAAATACAAACTATAAGGTGGGTATAAGGCGGGTATTATAAAATATACCCTAAGGAAAAAGGCTCTTAAGTGCTTCGCGCCGCCTCGTTTCCCCGCTTGCTTGTGAGTATTTTGAGATTGAAGGCTAATCGAGGGTTTTGCCGCCCAAAGTATTAATACGTATACTATATTTGCTTGGTTTTCTTTGTGATTAAACCCTCGTGAACAATTTGGTTTTCACCAAAGTTCTAAAGTCATTCGAAGGCGTTCACTCCACGTGATCGTTTTCATTCCTTTGAGGCTTCTTTAATCAAGAGTTTGATTCGAGGAGAGATTTTGTAGATTGTTGTCTACGAAGATACACCAAAATCCAAAAAAAAAAAAAAATTAAATATCATCAAAAACACAAAAAAAAAATTGAAAATCCACAAAACGACCAAAAAGAATCTTCTTTGCTCACCTCCCATTCTTCGTGAAGTTTATGATCACTCGTAATCAAGCAAAACGAGCTCGTAAACGTCTTCAAAAGCAAGCAAATCAAGGATCGTTGATTGTTGAAGAACCTCCAATTGTTGAACCTATTATAGAACAAGAAGTCGTAATGGCTAATCGTACTATGATGGAGTTGCTACAAGCACCCACCGAGGGTTTTGGAGAGGCAATTGTTATTCCCGCCATCCTTGCGGAGAATTTCGAGATTAAGACGGGTTTAATGTCGATGCTACAAGCAAACAAATTTCGAGGTCATGAGAAAGACAACCCGCATTACCATATTAGGAATTTCAACCGTCTCACCGCCACTAGCAAATTCAAAGATGTTCCGCATGACGCCATTAAGATGATGTTGTTTCCATATTCGTTGGATGGACCCGCAAAAATTTGGCTCGAGAAAGAACCGCCAAATTCGATTTTGACATGGGCCGATCTCGTTTCTAAGTTTGTGAACAAGTTTTTTCCACCATCGAAAACAACACATTTGAAAAATGAGATTTCACGATTTGTGCAACGTAACAATGAAAGTTTTTCAATGGCATGGGAACGATTTAAGGAGATGTTGCATGAATGTCCTCACCATGATTTTTCGGAATTGCATCAAATAGATACATTCTATAATGGGCTTAATGATCATGAACGAGATTATTTGAATGCCGCCGCGGGTGGTAATTTTTTGTGCAAGACGACAAATGAGGCTTTACAAATCATTGAAAATCGATCTAAGGTCTATAGCCCTCGTAACACACCGAGTGTTGCCAATATGGGTTCGTCATCTTCGTCACAATCGTCTCGTAGCATTAACGCCTTACATGATGAAGCTAATGAGGAAAATCGGTTTTTTGATAGATTTGCTAATCTAATGTCCCATTGGAAGGCTCAAGAAGCTTCCAATTCCGCTTCGGTTAAAGCGGTTGCTAAGAGTTGTTTATCGTGTGGAGGAGCTCATGATTTATCCGAGTGCATTACCGCGGATGGTAACACTTCGAGTGCTTATGTAGCAACGGGAACTTACAACCAAAACGGCCAAGGTTCCCGCCAAAATCAAGCTCCACCAAATCAAAATGTTAACAATTATCGAAACAACAACCAAGGTAATTACCAAGGCAACACACGCAATTACAACAAAGGGAATTATCAAAGTGGGAATGGACAAATCTCTAATCAAAACCAAAACCGTGATTTTCAAAACACCACACAAGGTTTTCAAAATGCTCACACGAAAAATTTGCAAGGAGAATTTTTAGATTATGCTAAAGCGAATGATGCAAAATTTGATAACATGCAACGTGAGATGATTAGCTTAAGGTCCGAGTTGAAAAACGAGCTTAAAAATGAACTTGCTAATGAACTTAAAACTCATGCAAATAAAATGGAAGGAAATGTCCAACGTCTTCAACAAAACCAACAAAAGATGGAATTAGGACAACATGAGATTAAGCAAGAGTTATTGAAAGCGGATGCTAGGCAATCAAAATTTGAGGACCGAATGGCTAAAATGTTTGAAGCTATCATGTGTAAGCCCTCTTCTTCGGGTGGTCTTCCTAGTGATACCATTAACAACCCGAGGGGAGAATTGAAGGTTGTTGCTACACGAAGTGGTAAAACTTTCAAGGAACCAATCTCTCGTCCAAGTACTTCTACGGAGAAGGAAATCGAGAAAGAACCCGAGGTGGTGGTCGAAAAGGAGCACATTACAATCCCACGAAGTACCGCTCATACCACACCTACGGTTACACCAATACCAAGTATGGAACCCGAGATTCCAAGGCCGTTGCCTAATGACCTACCCACACCACCTTTACCCTACCCTTCAAGACGAAACAAAGAGAAAATGCAAGAACGTAACAAACAACAAATCGAGCTTTTTATTAAGATGTTTCAACAAGTTCATTTTGATGTGAGTTTAGCCGACGCGTTGTTATACATGCCTCGTTTCGCTTCCACTTTTAAAAGTATGATGAGCGATAAGGAAAAGCTTTCAAAGCTTGCTAATTGTTCTTCGGTTTATCTTAACCGCATACCGGAAATAGTTGGTGATCCCGGAAAGTTTCTCATTCCTTGTGACATACAAGAGATGAAAGAATGCCTCGCCTTGGCCGATCTTGGTGCGAGCATTAATTTGATGCCATTTTCCATTTGGAAATCGCTTTCGCTTCCGGCTCTTATTCCTTCGAACATGTCCATCGAGATGGCCGATCATTCTACGATTATGGCATGTGGAATAGCCGAAGATGTTTTCGTGAAAGTGGGGAAGTTCTACTATCCCGTTGATTTTATAGTAGTCGACATCCCCGCGGATCCTCAAGTTCCTCTAATTTTAGGACGATCATTTTTAGATACTTCGAGATCGCTTATCGATGTTCATGCGAGAACTATCACTTTGAGATTCAACGAAGAGGAACTTGTTATAAACGCTACTCAAAACTCGAAACCTTCTCATGTTTATGCAATCGCTACCATTGACATCGTTGATATGGTTTGCGATGAGTTTTCACAAGAAGTGTTAGGTTTTTCCGATAGCTCGTCAAGTGGCAATCCCACTATTTTGGATCCGATTCTTGCTAATTCCACACCAAATCTCACTCCATTCCAAGGAGGCGATTTCACTTCAAATGAAATCGACAATGAAGATGAGGTGTTGATTAGTGATGATATTTCTATTCCACCATTTCTTCCGCCGATGGAAGTTATGAGTGTTGAACCTAAATCTTCAATCGAGGAACCGCCTATCCTTGAATTGAAAGATCTTCCTTCTCACCTTGAATATGCATTCTTGGAAGGTGATGACAAGTTGCCGGTTATTATTGCAAAAGATCTTGCTAATGATGAAAAAACCGAGCTCTTGAAAGTTCTTAAGGCTCACAAAGGGGCAATTGCGTGGAAAATATCCGACATTAAGGGTATTGACCCAAAATTTTGTACTCACAAGATTTTAATGGAGGAGGACCACAAACCCGCAATTCAAAGTCAAAGAAGGGTGAATCCCAAAATTCACGATGTCATTAAAAAGGAGGTCCTTAAACTCCTTGACGCGGGAATGATTTATCCTATATCCGATAGCCCATGGGTGAGCCCAATCCATTGTGTCCCTAAAAAGGGAGGAATGACCGTTGTGCCTAATGAAAACAACGAGTTAATTCCCACTCGTGTTGTGACCGGTTGGAGGGTGTGTATTGACTACCGAAAGTTAAATGACGCCACTCGTAAAGACCACTTTCCTTTGCCCTTCATGGATCAAATGTTGGAGCGACTTGCGGGAAATGAATTCTATTGCTTTTTAGATGGTTTTTCCGGTTACTTTCAAATTCCTATCGACCCTCGTGATCAAGAGAAGACTACGTTTACGTGTCCTTATGGAACGTTCGCTTATCGTAGGATGCCTTTCGGACTTTGCAATGCACCCGGTACGTTTCAACGGTGTATGATGGCGATTTTTCACGACATGATCGAGAAGTCGATGGAAGTATTTATGGATGACTTCTCGGTGTTTGGTAATTCGTTCACGTCATGTTTATCTAATCTCGAACAAATGTTAAAACGTTGTGAAGAAACCAATCTTGTGCTTAATTGGGAGAAATGTCATTTCATGTGTAAACAAGGAATCGTCTTAGGACATAAGGTGTCGAAGGCGGGGATTGAGGTCGATAAAGCTAAGGTAGACGTCATCGCCAAGTTACCTCATCCCAAAACCGTTAAGGGAGTTCGTAGTTTCCTAGGCCACGCGGGCTTTTATCGTCGTTTCATTAAAGACTTTTCGAAGATTTCTCGTCCTATGACACACCTTCTCGAGAAGGATGCTCCTTTTAACTTTAATGAGGATTGTGTTAAGGCTTTCGAGACTCTAAAAAGGAAACTTACCGAAGCTCCCATTCTTGTTGCTCCTAATTGGGAATTACCCTTTGAAATCATGTGCGATGCAAGTGATTATGCTATAGGGGCCGTCTTAGGGCAACGTTATGACAAGCATTTCCGTCCTATCCACTATGCTAGTAAGACGATGACCGAGGCTCAATTAAAGTACACCACAACGGAAAAGGAATTCCTTGCCGTGGTCTATGCTTTTGAGAAATTCCGACCTTATCTCGTCTTAACTAAAAGCATCGTGTATACCGACCATTCGGCTATCAAGTATCTCTTAGCTAAGCAAGATGCTAAGCCAAGATTGCTTCGTTGGATGCTCCTCCTCCAAGAATTTGATGTCACCGTGCTTGACAAAAAAGGAGCCGAGAATCTAGCGGCCGATCATCTCTCTCGTCTAGAAGATCCTCACAAAGATGTTTTCGAGAACAAGGAAATTACCGAAACATTTCCTCTTGAGACTCTCGGTGTAGTGAATTCTAAAGACACCACCCCATGGTTTGCCGACATTGCAAATTACCATGCGGGCAATTTCATAATCAAGGGTATGACGACACAACAAAAACGAAAATTCTTTCGTGACGTCAAGTTCTATTTTTGGGACGACCCTTATCTCTTTCGGATTTGTGCGGACCAACTCGTTCGACGTTGTGTGTTTGGTACCGAAGCTTCTAATATCCTTAGAGCTTGTCACGAGGGACCCACGGGTGGTCACCACGGTGCTAATCTCACGGCTAAGAAAGTGTTCGATGCCGGTTTCTTTTGGCCTTCTATCTATCGTGATGCACACGCACTTGTAAAGTCGTGTGATTCGTGCCAACGTCAAGGAAAATCGTCTCAACGTGATGAAATGCCGCAAAATATAATTCAAGTATGTGAGATTTTCGACATATGGGGAATAGACTTTATGGGGCCGTTCCCATCGTCTCATGGCAACAAATATATCCTCGTCGCGGTGGACTACCTTTCTAAGTGGGTGGAAGCTAAGGCTTTGCCTACTAATGATGCTCGTGTGGTAGTGAAGTTTTTGAAGCAACTATTCTCTCGGTTCGGAACCCCTCGTGCTATTATAAGCGATCGTGGAACCCATTTTTGTAATGACCAATTCGAAAAGGTTCTAAAGAAATATGGGGTTACACATCGTCTTTCTACGGCTTATCACCCGCAAACAAGTGGGCAAGTCGAGGTTTCGAACCGAGCTTTGAAGAGGATTTTAGAAAGGTCGATTGGAGAAAACCGTGCTTCATGGTCCGACAAACTCGATGACGCTTTATGGGCCTTTAGGACCGCTTATAAGACACCTATCGGTTGCACTCCTTATAAGTTAGTCTATGGGAAGAATTGTCATTTGCCCATTGAATTGGAGCATAAGGCATATTGGGCCCTTAAGCATGCTAATTTTGACTTGAAGACCGCGGGAGATCACCGGAAAATACAATTGAATGAATTGGATGAATTAAGGGATAATGCTTATGAAAATTCATTAATTTTTAAAGAAAAGACTAAAAAGTTTCATGATTCAAAGATTAAAAACCGGGTTTTTAACGTTGGTGATCAAGTGTTGCTTTTTAACTCACGTCTTAAGATATTTTCCGGGAAATTGAAATCTCGTTGGTCGGGTCCGTTCACCATTACACAAGTGTTTCCATATGGGACCATTGAGCTAGCTCAAGATGATGGACCCAATTTCAAGGTGAATGGACATAGGCTTAAGCACTACTTTGGTGGGGAAATTCCTTCAATGGTTGCCCCCGACCAAGACACCTTCCCCAATGATAATTAGCATTGAGGGGATCGAGTCGAGCTCATGACTCGGTAATCAAAAACGAGGTGCCTCGTGGGGGAGATCCCATGCTTATCTTTATGCTTTATGTTCACTAATAAGGGGACTTGTACCCTTCCAACTCGTTGTCTCGTGGTTGTTTGTGATTGTGTTATCTAGATCATCATCGTCTACGATTGAAGACTCTCGTGTTCGTTTACGTGAGCCTCCATCGTTCGTTTGAAGAAGTTTTTCACGATTCCATGACATATCCTTTATTGTTCTAACAATTATCTTTTAGCATAATTAATAAACGGCTTTAGATATATTGTTGATCACCCTTTCCATGCTAGATCCTAAGCATTCGATTCTTCGTCTCTAGTATGGGGGTGCTCCACCTTTAGACTCGAAACATTGAGGACAATGTTTACTTTTAGTATGGGGGGGTGAATAGGTACTTGCTTTGCTACGCCCTCACGTTTTCCAATTTTCAATGTTTTGTTTTGCTAATAAGGCTAAAAATGGCCAAATTTTAAAATTTTTCTTAGTTTTCATAAGTGTTTTTAAGACACGAATGTATATTTTCCGATGGGTAGAATAAGAGTTAATTTTTGACTTGATGGGCATTTGGAGCCATTTACATTCCTTAACCCGCTCAATTCAAGTTTTGCTAGACTTTTATATAGGGAGCTTTAAAACGCGAAAGTCTTAATTCATTCGAGTTAAGAACAAGAACTTTTCGCAAGTTCCTATAATTGATTCTAGAAAGTCACTTATCAAGGGAACTATAAAATGCATTCTCTAAACTTGAAAAAGTCCAAGAAAGTGCAAGATCCTATAGGTGACTTGAAAACCCAAAACTTTGATTTGATATAGTCTTAATGAAAGCTAATCCAAATTTGGCTTAATTTTGACTTGCATGGCTAAGTATTCACGAGTCTCTTTAATTAGAGGTCTTTAAATAGTGAAGAACGAGAAATGATAGAGTTAGACAAGTGATCATGCTAAACGTAGAACATGAAAGTGTTCTTTCAAAAACTCATGTGTTTTTAATTGTGGCTTTTTCTTCCCATAAGATCAATGCATTAGGAATAAATCATAATTGCAATAAGTAAGGTCGTACGATTTGAAAAGTTACTTAGCCTCTAGCGCAAGATCGTTTAAAAGTTGCTCGGGGTTGAATAGAGTTCATAGCCAAGGCATAACTTATTGAAACGGGACGCGAAGATTGGCGATCATCCAAAAAGGCCCTAACAAGGCATGAGGAGCTCTATTTTTGCTAAAGATCCAAAGATGATGTGAAGTATCATTGTTCCAAAATCAATATGAAGGATCGAGACACACGACGAGAAGCAATTACTCCCCTAAAGAATGGAGAAAGTCTATCCAAAAAGACCCTAACAAGGTATGAGGATAAATATATCCAAGTCCGAAAAGGAGGCGGATCGTTGTATATCAAAATCCAAAGTAAAGATTGAAGAAAAATGATGAAGTCGTGGTCCTATATGAAGAATCTCTCAAAAACGTCAAGTGAAGAAATTCCAAATATATGAAGAGAAGACCATAATTTCGAGAACGTCTTCCCAAGATTTGAAGTATGAAGTACATGCCAAATATCGGTCCGAGAAAGGTCTCAAATCGTGAAACGAGTTATGCCAAGATATGAACTTAAGGAGATACACGAGAAGCCGTTTTAAAAGATTTTGTCCTTCGGCTAACTATTGATCAAATCGTGCTACTTTGCTTTCGGACTAATAACTACTCAAATAAGTCAATATGAATCACTTGTGATCCATGACAATTAGATAAAAAATGCTAGTAACCCATTTCCTTTTATAATAACTAGGATTGCGGGGAGAAAAAGTATTACACAATTTGGACGTATGAGTAGTGTTAGCATTGTGACTTGTACCAACAATGATCTTGTTTTTGCACTTAGCATGGAATGTATGACAATCAAGGATGACGAAATTTACTCTAAGGGACATTAACTTGTTTCTATTCTTAGACCCTAAAAGTCACATTTTGGTGATGAAAATCATACATTATGTCTTTACACATTCTCGTAGTATGTTGCAAGTCTTTTACTCTTCAATAAAGGTTAATAAAATTGAACTTTGGTGATGCTTAGATACTTTATTCTAGCATTGCGTGAGGGCACGGCAATGGCTTAGTATGGGGGAGTGATGAGATGGCATTTATACATGATCTCATCGTTCTTTTCGGGCTTTAAATGCATAAAAATGTCATAAAATACCATATATATGCTTGTGTTTGTTTACTTGTGTATTTTAGGTATGGATATCGTGAAAAAGACAAAAGATCACAAGATACAAGGAAAAAACGAACACGAGAAACGAAGCCGTACAAAGAACCGGGCCCTAATCATGGAATTTTCATCAAATACCCTTGAAGACTTGAAGACAAAACAAGATTGATCCTCAATGAATGAAGAAATGACACTTAAAACCCTTGTATATTAATAATTACAAGTTTGGTCCCTTAAGTTTGTCAAAATTGCAAAAAGGTCCTTCAACTTTGAAGAAATGGCAAGATTAGTCCCTCAACAATTTCAAATTGCCAATTATAGTCCCTCATGAAGTCAAAGTTATGTTGAAGACCTTTGAAGATCAAATAGTCCAAGATCAGCCCTTAAAGAATCACCAAATGTCAAATTACATCCTTGATAACCTTTTATCAAAAGTTGGTGCCAAAATTGTCAAAGTGGGAAAGTTAATAACAAAGGAAAGGAGATTTTAGGCTGAAAATCTTTAAAAGCCAAAAATTCCAAAAGACAAGGGCTGAAATTGCCAAACCTGAAACATTTAAAAAAAAAATAGGCGCCTAACACCCATCCCACCCCCAAAAATCGGATCAAAGGAGCACTATTCACCTTCTTACCACCCCAGATTTTACCCTCACATTTACTTGGGTAAAACTCAATTAAACCTTCACACACTCAATTCACACACTCACAAACCTTTCCCACTCCTAAAAACTTGCATCCCACTCATGTGCACCAAACCCCCAATTCCCCAATCCACCAATCACATCATTCCTTAGCCCCCAAGCTCATGACGTGGCTTAAATCAATGGCCAAGATTATTTGCTTCCTCCCAAAGCAAAATAAACGTCCAAGATCAAATGAGAGGACAAAATGCACTCAAAACCACTCAAGGGCACATTTGGGATTTTCTTATGATTAGGGTTTAGTTTTTTATGCTTCTAGGATGTTCTATAGGCTCTATAAAAGGAGACCCAAGTTGTGGTGATCCCTTGTTCCAGTTTCTAGTCTCTCACATGTAATTCCTTTTTAAAGAAATAAAAAGTTTGGTTTTTGAAATATTCAAGTGTAATTCCTTTTTTATTGTTTTTAAAAGTTTGTGTGTTGTGAGGAGATTGATTCTGAGTTCCACTTTGTTTTATGGTTAAGCAACTTTGATTTTCAAAGTTGTTTAAGGTTTTGAGATTTTGAGAGATTTTGGTAAAATCTTCTCAAAAGGTATTTTGGTGTTTATGGTTAATGTTATTGGTGATATAGGGTTTTAGAAAACATATTTAGAAGGTTGGAAAGATTTTGAAAGTATTTTGGAAAGAAGAAAAAGAAAATCAAAAAAATATATATTGTTATATTATTTTGTTGTTTTCTTGTTTTGTGTTCAAATAGGTTGAAGGCTTGTTGATTTAGTTCAGCTCCAACCCGGGTTGGATTGGAGGAGGATTTTCATCCTCTAGGTTCTTGGATGTAAGAACCTAAGGTATCTTCCTTTTACCTTGAAAAAGTTCAAAAAAGTGCTAGTTTATATGATCTTAAGTGATTTGGTGATTAAGTGTGTTTATATTGCATGATTTGTGTTCTAGTGTGTATGTTTACATGTTAGATGCACTTGGAATCAATTTGGTAGCTTTTGTAAGCATGTTGGTATGTTAAAAGTTGGTTTTTAGATTTTAAAAGGGTGTTTGGATATACGTTTTAGCAGGGCACTTGATCCTTGATTCATGTTTTAAAAAGTGTTAGAGTTGGTAAAAAGGATTGAGTGAGGTTAGTTGTTAGTGGTAATTTAGTTTGGTACAAGATTTGAACAAGTTTGTTGAGTTTAAAAGGTAGAAAGGGTGTTAAAATCTGCATTTTGCTATATTGCTTGGTTTTTCATGATTTTGATTTCTTGAATTTGAGTGCTAAGTGATTTGTGCTTGTTTGTCTTGACTTCTTGTGATCAAAGGATCACAAGAGTGCCCTCTTGTACCAAAAAGCATACCAAAATAAGCCAAGGTCAAGTCCTCTTGGCCAAACTCATAAACACGCAAGTTCAACCTGCTGGTGCAATAGTTCATAACCAGGTTCGTCATACTAGTTGCGGCGCAAGACAACATGTTGCGGCGCAACTGAAGTACCTGCAGATTTTGGTATTCCCGTTTCACAAGTTGCGGCGCAAGACAGAAGCATTGCGGCGCAACTGAAGGTTCTGCTGATCTTGGTGATCTCGCAACACTAGTTGCGGCGCAAGACCCCACTAGTTGCGGCGCAACTGGGTGACTTTTATGTTTTTTGTATTATTTTAATATTATTTTATTATTTAATTTTCAAAATTTTCTTTTTCTTTCTTTTTCATTTTTCTTAATTTCTTTATCATTAATTAGGACTATTTCCATTTTTAGAATAATTTTCTAGCTTTTAGATTTATTTTTATAATTATTTTAAGTTTAATTAGTTTTTATTTTAAATCATTTTTAGAGTTTTAAAAATAGTTTTAATAGGTTTTAATTTTTAGAAAATTACTTTTTAGTCTTATAATAATATAAGTTGAGTAATTATTCAATAAAATCATATTTTTGACATTTGAATTAATTAAATTTAATTTTAGGGCTTTAATTAGCATTTAAAATTAATTATTTAATTAATAAAAGGTTTTAAAATATCTTTATTGGATTTTTGTCTTTATTTATAATATTTAAGACTTGTTTTTATCTTTTTTCTTGATTTTGTTTTTGGTCTTAGCTTAATTTTTAATTTTGGTTGTTTTTCTACGGTTTTACGTTTTCGTTTTTACGTCATAGTGTAATTTTCACAAAACCGTCATTCCATCTCATCAATATTAATCTCAAAGAAATACAAGTTAATTCACAACACCATACCTCCTTGGGAAACGAATCTTCCTTCTCTTTTTAAGTGATTGTGGGTCATTAGTGCACGGTTTTCCTAAACCGTCGTACTTAATACTTTCCGCTATTTACGCTCTTTTCCTAAAGGGTAGTAAAACCTCTACAATCACTTGCTAAGGAAAGGGTTGTGCTGGAATGGGTGATTGAGATCTCTGCCCAAAAGGACGCCGAGCTGGACGCCCTCATCACAGACCGCGATGAGGTGCTGTACCCCCAACTACTCACAGCCATTACTGGCCGTAGGTGGATGGTGGGTCATGGGGCGCGTCTGGCTGTTATGAGGGTGATGGAGGCTCCCTAATTTGTGCAGCAGTTTGCTGATCTTTTGTCGGACGGTATTGACCGCGGCCGACACGAAGGTATGGTCATGGCCGTAGAGCTGATAAGTAAGAAACAAAACTTTACTAAGAATGCTTACTTCAACCCCGGGGCTGCAGAGAACATGAATGCGTCCATGGCTGCTATGAGGGATTTGGAGTACCCTTTCTTGGCCGAGCTTGAGTCTGCAAAGGACGCGTCCAATAGGGAAATCATGAAAAAACTATGTCTGGGCGCGTGCTCACATGGTGAGGAAGACTCCCGGGCCTATTTCGCACCTTCGCTTAGCCAGCTCACTCTTCCTATTTATGAGGACGTCACGAGGATCGTGGTTGGGGAACAGACATTAGGCGAGACTTTGGAGGCGAACGCGGCTCGGGCCCATAATAAGAAAGATCATGGTGAAGCATCGTTATCTTGGATAGCCGAAGAGCAGAAAGAGATAGGCAAGTTTCTCCCCCTATGTAGGGCGTACTCCAATGAAGAGCAGAAAGAGATAGGCAAGTTTCTCCCCCCTATGTAGGGCGTACTCCAATAGCTATAATTTCTGAACACTTGTATTTGTAACAAATATTCATCCGTGGATGTCCACGGCAGTTTTGTGTAACATTTTATCTGAACACTTAGAATATGATGTGTATGCGCCCGTGGTGATCACGGTATTTTGTTTGTTTACACTGAAACTTGTTTATACTCCTTAGATATCGTGTATCTGTTTTGCATGACATGTCATAGCTGATTAAGAATAAAACCAATTTATAATTTACTAGACGTGCACCGTGTGTCTTTATCATGTCCGACACTATGTAAGTACGACATATGGAAACTTATTACAACGTCTTGTAAATAAGGTGTCTAGTACGGATACATGATCCGCGTCACTGGGGTTGCATCCCTCTTATGCGACAAGTTGAATTATTAGGTTCACTTAATCCTCTTACCCCGCTTGGGAGCGAATAGTACATGTACGGTTTGAATGAATGCGCATGAACAAGTAATAACATACTAGGGAAATAACAAATAAATCTAAAAAACATAAGACAATAATTTGCACAAGAACAGACCGTGGAGCTAGCTAGGCACCACGACATTTCATTAAAACGGTTACGATTTTTTGACATAATTAAAATCCTAAGACAAATAGAACCTAGAAAGCATGAAAACAAAAATACATGGATCTTCATTGAAGCTGACCACAGCGAAGTGTCCACGCGGAGGCTGTAGCCCTTTCAGAGGTAGCATCTTTTAAGGTTGCAAATCTTCCATGTACGGTCCAAGTCACGGCCATCCATATCACGCAACTTGTACGCACCTAGTCCCAAAGCTTCTGTGACCTCATACGGCCCTTCCCACTTTAGACCAAGCTTCCATGTGTTCTCCGCGCGACTTGCCTTGTTAGCACGATAAACAAAATCCCCCGGTCGGAAGGAAACACCCTTGACTTTGGAATCGTAATAAGCTTTCATACGTGCCTTAGACTTGGCCTCATTTATGGCTGCTATCTCTCGTTTCTCCTCTAACAAGTCTAGATTGACCCGGAGTTTCTCATCGTTTATGACGATGTTAACCTCCGCAATGCGGATTGTTGGCATCCCAATTTTTGCTGGGATAACAGCCTCAGTTTCGTAGGCCAGCACGAATAGAGTGTCCCCATTGGCTATTTTGATCATTGTCCTATGTGCCCATAGGACATGCGGCAGTTCATCTACCCACTTGGCGCTTCTTTCATCCAAGCGTGCTTTTATACCCTCGCCCAGGCTTCTATTTGCCCGCTCTACGAGACCATTTGTCTGTGGGTGTTTAACTGATGCGAAACGCCATGTGATGTTCAACGCCGCACACCAATCCTTGAATGGATTATCTGCGAACTGCTTTTTGTTATCCGAGATGGTCTCGCCTAGCAAACCAAAGCGGCACACAATATTTTCCCAAACAAACTTTTTTACCTGTTTGCCCGTAATCCTTTTGACCGCCTTAGCTTCTATCTAGCGAGTAAAATAGTCCATAGCCACAATCAAGAAATTAACGCCTCCTGCGGCAACAAGAAAAGGTCATGCGATATCAATCCCCCACTTATAGAATGGCCATGGGGATGTGATGGGTGTTAGTTCTTGCTGTGGATGCCGCGGTACTGGACTATGTACTTGGCAATCGCTGCATTTAAGAATCATGTCTCGTGCGTCCTGATGCATAGTCAGCCAATAGTACCCTGTGCGTAAAGCTCGTGTCACTACTGATCTGGTGTCCTGCGTGCATGTCGCACGACCCTTCATGTATCTCACTAATCACATAGCTAGCCTGGCGTGGCCTGACGCATCGCAACCACGGCTGTAGGAAGGAACGCTTGTATAGAACAGCATCTCGGAGTTTGAAATGTTGCGACTTCCTTTTTATACGCCGCGCCGCCTTTTCGTCCTCCGGAAGGGTTTCATCAGTTAGATAGTTGATGATCGAGGTCATCCATGTAGGTCCCTCTTCTTCAACTATGGTCGTGATTTATCCCCCTGTAATGGACTTTTCCTTTAGTATTTCAACCAACACTTGCTTGGATAAATGGGCGAAGCTTGTAGACGCAATCTTGCTTAGAGCGTCCGCCTTCTTGTTCTCGCCTCTTGGTACTTGCTTGATGGAAAACTTCCTAAAAGCAACAATGAGTGACCTAAATTTCTCCAAGTATTGGATCATGTTATCCTCCTTAGCTACGTACCCTCCTAGGATGTGATTCGTGACAAGCCGTGAGTCCACATAGGCCTCAAGGTTGCGGACTCCCATCCTTGCGGCGATTTTTAAACCCGCAATCAATGTTTCATATTCTGCCTGATTATTCGTGGCTTTGAACTCAAAGCACAAGGCGTAGGTAAATTCCATTCCTTCCGGATTCGTGAGAATGAGGCCGGCTCCTGATCCGTCCGTACAAGAAGATCCTTCAGTAAACAAAACCCATGGTTCAGTTGGAATTTCTTCTTTCTGCACCATTGGTTCGTCCTCCTCAGGTTTCTCAATTAGGAAGTCTGCCAAAATTTGGCCTTTGACGGCTGTCCTTGGTCTATAAGAGATGCTATGTTCTCCTAGTAGGACCCTCCACTTCTGTAATCTCCCGGCCACGTCCGGTTTAGAGATGATCTGTTTTATTGGTTGATCAGTGATAACCACAATTGGGTGCGCCTGGAAGTACCGGCGCAGCCTTTTCGCGACGTAAACCAGTGACAAAAGCAACTTCTCCATTGATGAATAGTTCAACTCCGGCCCTTGCAATGCTCTACTTATGAAGTAAATCAGAGTCTGGACAGAATCCCGATCAGTCATAAGGACTGCGCCGACTGCTCCGTACGTAGCTCCTCCTTAGGTCGGGGTGCAACTAGCATGGGAAGAGCCACGAGAAGTTGCTTGAGCTGCCCAAAGGCTTCCTCTGCCTCTTTTGTCCAGCGAAAGTCTCCTTTCTTTAAGCACTTCTTGAGTGTTTAAAGGGAGAGACTTCTCCGCGGACTTTGACAGGAACCTATTAAGCCCGGCCAGCTTTCCGTTGAGTGATTGTACCTCCTTGAGTGTTCGAGGGGATGGTAGTTGTATCACGGCGTTCGTCTTCTCCGGACAAGGTTTAATGCCGTTTGGATTAATCATATACCCAAGGAACATTCCTTCACGTCTTATGATTTGGTCTGCATATTGCCAAAAGAGGTAAGGGTCATCCCAAAAGTAATATTTTGCTTCCTTGAGAATCTTTCTATTTTGTTGGGAAGTGAGACCCTCAATAAGCACATCCCCCACTAGATAGTTTGCAATATCCACAAACCAAAGGGTGGCATCCTCTTGTGAAGAGATAGACATGAGTTTCTCAAGTGGAAAGGATTCATTGATTTCCTTATGAGGTAAATCTCCTTGAAAAGGATCCTCAAGTCTACTCAAGTGATCCACCGCTAAATTCTCAGCTCCTTTCTTATCACGGATTTCTATAGAAAACTCTTGTAGCAACAAAACCCATCTCAAAAGCCTAGGCTTAGCATCTTGCTTTATCATAAGGTACTTGAGAGCGGAATGATCCGTATACAGTATGGTCTTAGAAAGCACAAGATAGGGTCTAAATTTCTCAAAGGCATAAACAATAGCAAGCAACTCTCTTTCCATAGTGGTATAATGAAGTTGAGCACCCGTCATTGTATTACTCGTATAGTGTATAGGTTGGAAATGCTTATTAACTCTTTGTCTCAAGATGGCCCCCACGGCATAATCACTAGCATCATACATGAGTTTAAAAGGCAAATCCCAATTTAGTGATACCCAAACGGGAGCCTTAGTAAACGTTTCCTGAAGAATCTCAAAAGACTCTAAACACTCTTGTGTGAATATGAAAGGAGCCTCTTTTTCTAAGAGGTGGGTCATGGGTCTTGCTATCTTAGAAAAGTCTTGTATAAAACGCCTATAGAATCCCGCATGACCCAAAAATCTCCTAACTCCTTTCACCGTGGTATGTGGGGGAAGTTTGGCAATAACATCTATTTTAGCTCGATCTACTTCTAAACCTTTGTTGGATATCTTATGTCCCAAAACTATCCCTTCCTTGACCATGAAATGGCACTTCTCCCAATTTAGAACAAGACATGTTTCTTTACACCTCTTTAGCATACGTTCTAAATGGGAGAGACAAGAAGTGAATGAATCTCCAAAGACCGAGAAATCATTCATGAAAACTTCCATAGTGTGCTCAATCATGTCATGAAAGATTGCCACCATACACCTTTGGAATGTCCCCGGGGCATTGCATAAGCCAAAAGGCATTCTCTTATAAGCAAATGTGCCATAGGGACAAGTGAATGTGGTCTTTTCTTGATCCTTTGGATCAATGGGTATTTGGAAATAACCTGAGAATCCATCTAGAAAGCAATAGTACTCATTTCCCGCTAAGCGTTCAAGCATTTGGTCCTTGAATGGTAATGGGAAATGATCTTTCCTAGTGGCATCATTAAGCTTCCTATAATCAATACAAACTCTCCAACCCGTGACAAGTCTAGTGGGGATTAGCTCATTGTTCCCATTAGGTACAACGGTGATTCCACCCTTCTTAGGCACACAATGCACCTGGCTAACCCATGGTGAGTTGGAGATTGGGTAAATCATACCCGCATCAAGGAGTTTGATAACTTCCTTTTTGATGACTTCATGGATTTTTAGGTTAACCCTTATTTGGTTTTGAATGGCGGGTTTGTAATAATCCTCCATAAGGATTTTGTGTGTACAAAAATTTGGATCAATCCCCCTTATATCAGATATTTTCCAAGCTATAGCTTTCTTATGCTTCTTAAGAACCTCTATGAGTTTTTCCTTCTCATTATCTTTCTAGTCTTTGGCTATGATAACGGGTAATTTGTCCTCTCCCTATAAGAAAGTATATTCAAGGTGTGATGGAAGATCCTTAATCTTTAAGGAAGGTGGACTCTCAATGGAAGGCTTCACTAATGATGGATCATCATTGGTAACCTCTTGTGGAGTAGGTGAAGGAATGGGATCCTTATTGAGTAACTTTTGGATAGTGAGAATGTCTTTTTCCCTATTTATGGGAGAATCATCATTACCAAGAAAGTTAGACTCAAATTCCTCTAAGAGGAAATCACTCTCACCAAATGGTGTTAAGAAGGGAGAAATTGAGGCAACGGTCTCCACATGTGGCATGTTCTCACTATCATTCTTGCAAGCTTCATAAAAATGTTCATTACACACCTCATCAAGAACATCCACTATGTTAACGGTTTCACTACATTCAGATTTCTTAGTAACTTTCCCAAACTTAAACACTACTTTCTCATCCTCAACTCTCATAATTAGTTCTCCTTTCGCCACATCAATAAGAGTACGACCCTTCCTCAAGAGAGGTCTACCAACAATAAGAGGAACTCTCAGGTCCATGTCATAGTCAACAACTACAAAATCCGCGGGGAATGTGAATTTATTAACCCCTATAAACACATCCTTCGCAATGCCTACCGGATAATCTATTGAACGGTTTGTTAACTCAAGGGTCATCCTAGTAGGAGTGAGCTCAGGAAGAGAGAGTTTTTGACAAACCGATAAAGGCATCAAATTTATACTTGCCCCAAGATCCGCAAGTGCCATGCAATTTTCCACCCCGAGAAAATTACAAGGGACCAAAAACTGTCCCGGATCTCCAAGTTTTGTTGGTAAAGTCTTTAACAACACGACGGAGCAATTTTCATTTAATGAAGTGTTAGGCATATCCACCAACCTTTCTTTATTTGAGAGGAGGTCTTTGAACATTTTGGCAAACTTGGGCATATAAGCTAGAGCTTCCGCAAAGGATATGTTGATATTCAATTGCTTGAACATCCTCAAAAACTTAGACACTTGAATATCATCCTTGTTCTTAAGCTTTTCCTTTCTTAATCTTGAAGGATATGGAAGACTTGGTTTTGGTGTAGGTTGAGTGGTAGTTGTTGAAGGACTTTCTTTGTTGGTTTCTTCATTTATAGGTGTGTAAGGTGAATGAGTAGTAGGTGTAGGATTAGAAGGTGTAGGTGTTGATGTTTTAGAGCTTGAAGGTGTTGATTTTGATATTGTAGACTTATCACAAACAGGAACCATAGTAGGAGTAAACAAAGGAGGTGTAGGAGGCATTGAAGGATCAATAGTTGTCTTTCCCCTCCTTGTAGCGATTGCATTTACATTAGCCCTTGGATTGGTTTGTGTGTTTGAAGGTAAAGCACCTTGTGGACTTTAATTGAGAAGCATTATAAACCTCTTGTTGGTTTCCTCTTGCATTTCCCTCATTCTCTTTTCATTTTCTTGAAACCTTCTTTCATTATCTAGATTCATCTTGTGAAGAAGCTCAATGGTTTCATTTTGACCATACCCTTAATTATATCCTTGATTGTGAAAGGGTGGAGGTGTCTGGTGAAATCCTTGGTTATTTGCATGAAAGTTGTTTCCTTGATTATGAAAGTTATTGCGTGCTCTATAGTTGTTATGTCCTTGGTAACTTACCCTTGGCCCTTGATTTCTTTGAAGCAATTGAGGAGGGTTTGTTTAGTTTTGGGTGGGTGGATGGGGTGGGAAGCCGGATGGAGCAAGATAATTGTTTGACTTGTAAGAGAGATGGTTAGGGTTGATGTTAGGTTTAATGTGCTCTCTTTTTTCATCTTGATAAGCATAGCATTCACCTTGAAATTTTTTAACTTTATCACATTATATATATGAGTGAGGTCCTTCACATATCCCACAACTTAGGGAAATGGCATTCAAATAATTGGTAGAAGAATTGTTCAAGGAAACTTTCATAAAGGCTTGGGTCATCTCTTGGTTCATCTTTTGATTCTTGTCAATTGCTTGAAGTATTTCATTGTGACTCTTAAGGAGTTGATTATAAATGGATGTATGAGCACTCTCTGAACAACATGGACCCCCCTCATCTCTTTGGTTATTTGTTTGAACCATGGATTTTTTCTCAATTATATCACATGCATCTTGTGTGGCTTTTGAAAGAATGTTCCCACCCGCGGATGAGTTAAGGGAATCTTGATAGTGAGGTAGCAAACCATTGTAGAAGGTGTTGATTTGGTGAACTTGGTTAAAACCACGGTTTGGGCAATTCCTCAACAACTCTTTGAACTCTTTCTAAGCCTAACTAAAGTTTTGGTCTTTCCTTTGTTGAAAACCAGTGATTTGGTTTCTCAAGGCGGTGGTTCTTGAAGGAGGAAATAACTTATTCACAAATTTCTTCCTTAAGTCCTCCCAAGTCTTAATACTCCTATAAGGTTGTCTATCTAGCCAATACCTAGCATTACCCTCTAAGGAGAATGGGAATAAGATCAGCTTAATGGCATCATAAGGGACCCCATTATACTTAAGTGTATTGCAAATTGACAAGAACTTCTTGATATAGTCATGGTGGTCATCCATGGGTCTCCCTAAGAAGGGGGTAGAAGAAACCATAGTGATCATATGTATCTTAAGCTCAAAAGTGTTTGCGGGTATCTCGGGTATAACAATAGCATCCGCATTTCCCTCCACATTTGATTGGAGGATCTCCATCAATGGTCTATTATCAACGGCGACCATGACTTCTTGTAAATTGTTCAAAGCACGATGCTCGGGATCGGCTTGATGGACGATGTTGTTCTTGTTCTTTTGCTTCCTTTTTGGGAGGAAGGGGTTGTACACCAAAAGGTATATGTGCATGCGCTCGAGTGCGCATGCAACTCAACTCGAGGAGTGAAAGAGGAGCTCTCGATCGACTTTGGAAAAGAAGGGATTATCCTTTTCGAGGTTCAATAAGTAATATCCACAAGAAAATATAATATACGTAAGTAATAATTGGGTGGCACGCCACTCACCACTATCACTCTTGAAAGACCCACAAGGAAGCAGAGAAACGAGGCGGCGCATAGCACTTAAGAGCCTGCTTCTTTTGAATGTGCAATACACTCGCCTTATACCCCCCACACAGTGGCCTCTTTCTCAAGATCAAGTAGATTATGGTATTTATCTATTGTGCCTTAATTAACTTTGATCGATACACGTACTTAGGACCGGAACGCCCCCAAGCACGATGTATTGCAAAAGCAATACTTATGGAAGTATGTGTATTGGTTGTTCGTATCTACGTATATGTATTTACATATAATAATATATCAAAAATATTTTTTTATTTATTGAATTTTTAAGAAAATATAGTATGTACGTAAAAACGAGTGAAACCAATATATACAATATATTTTTGTTGTAATCTTTTAGGTAAAAGATTACTTTTTGAATTTTTTTTATTTTTTTGGTTCAATTCTTAGGAAAGAATTGACTTTGTAGTTTTATTTTATTTTTTATATTATTATATTTTTGATTTTTTTATCTTTTTTATCTATGATACGTAAAAGGAACGTTCACAAGGTGAACGGATCCCAAAACCTAATCGAAACCGTCAATCAATCGTTAATCGTAATGTCATGAACCAGCAAAGGCGCCATTTAATATTTCACTTTTCAAGATCGTAATTCCCAACTCACAACAAATTGATTGTCCAAGTGATTTCAAGTTATTAATTGTTTTTGGTTTTCGATTTTATAAAAGTTTTGGTAATCTAGGTCTATTTCAACAAATCACATAAAAAATGGTAAAAATGTTATCACTATGTAACCGTACTATTCTAAAACAACTTGCATTTACCAAAATCAAAGCAAAATGTACAAGTCTTAAATGCACCAATAGTAAAATGAATCAAAATGTAAAATATTAAAAGTGCAAGGACTAAGAATGTGAATTCTAAAAGTTAAAGGGCTTGAAAAGAAAATTCAACAAACTAATAACCAATTTATAACAAACTATCAAAACTGCCTAACAAATTTGTAACAAACTCTAAATGCAGGGACTAGATCTTCCAAGCCCTAAAAAACTAAGTTTTAAAAGCTGATTAAACAAATTCGAAAGTTTAGGGACTAAAAGACAATTTTGACTAACTATTTAGTGAAAACGGGCAACACTAGTTCAATAAGCTCGTATGAGCTTATTTCCAAACCAATTAAGCTCTAGGTTTTTTTAAACTTCCTAAAATCCAATTTCAGCTAGGCTTGTGAAAAGATATGAGCTGAAATAAGCCAGATCTCAATATAGCTTTTTCTAATAAGCCGAAATTAAGCTATCAGCTTATCTAATTAGTCTCAAATAGGTTTTTCTATTGAAAATGAAAGATAAAGCTTCAAGAAGATTGGAATGTCAAAAATTAGTAAAAATCATCAAGAAAATAAGTTGGAATCATGATTTGAACAAAAAGTAGCTTATTTGACTTTTGTTGACCAAATTTTCCAAAAAGCTGAAACTTTCCAAAATCTCTTAAAAGTGTTTGTGAACAAAATTGTGCAATAAAATGGCTAGGTCTATGAAGTGGAAAATTGGGAAATGCTAATCAGTCCATACTTCATCATAGAAACTGATCATAGCCAATCAGCTTATTCATAAGCTAATTTCAAGCTTATTTCTGCAAACTGTATTATCTACCTTAGTGAATTGAAAATATTATACTATGACCTATACTCAGAATAAAAAATCAGCCTTTAATATCAACCAACAAAGATGTAGCAACTGATTGAATCTAGCTTGTTTTAGACTGATGAAAATGACCCAATGTATTTATGACAAATAGCCCGTTTGACTATCTTATGACTACAACTTTTAACAAAGTTACTTGTACCAGTCTATTGAGTGTATGTAAGCTTTAAACAACTACTAACAACAGCTAAATCATCAAATCAACTCTTAACCAAACACCAATTAACAGTTTAAGTGCAATTCTAAACCAATTATGATAGGCTAACATATTAAAAGGACTAGTTATCAAAACACATCAGTAAGCTAACAATGAACAAATAGCAGGCATCAGCAAAGTTATTTACACTAGAAAGCTAGTATAAAGCATGTAGTTGATTTTTAGGGGAAAAATAACAAGTGAAGATTACTTTTAAGCTAGAAGCCTCCATTGATGGAGTAGTGAAGCGCTGAGCTCACTAATAACCCTATCAACACCAAATCTAACATCTAGAATCAACTACCATCAACATTCACCATCATCATCATCATCTAATCTACCCTGCTATAATAGTCTGAACAAGAACTGGCAATGGCTGTGAAATTCAAACGATTCTGAACATGTAAAAGCTTCCAAACAAGTCTCAAATCATCTCATTGTTCCATAAGAACAATGAAATCAATGACATGAACAGTTAAGTAGCAGTATGAGGTAAGTAAAGTGAGTGAGAGTGAAATTTAAGGAAAATGAGCTTACATTAATGGAGAATTATTGTTACAAGTTTGATACAAGAGATAACTAACTCTCTTAAGTGTTTTTCAGAGACTTGAGAGTAGTTCTAACTGAAAAGGGTAACTGAAAATTAGAGGAAAATATCAAGTGTGTGTTTTTCGCACTTAAGCTACAATCTACCAAATGAGCACAACTAGGGGTATATATAGGATGCGTTTGAGTGTTGGTGAGGATGAGTGACGTGTCGCGTCCTATCCCAAGCTTCCACATGGCCTAATTCAATTGATTGAAAAATGTTGATGAAGAACACAATTGGGGGTTTCTTATTTAGTGGATCAGTTTGATTGGTCAACTGGGATGGACTCGTCTCTTGATTTCGAGCATATTTGATGTTGAAAGTTTCTTATGAAATCATCTAAATCTTCATCTTGAATCTGGGCGCGACTTTGAGTTTGAATAGCCACGTGTCTTGTGTTTATTTGGTGAAAATAAGTCACTCGGATCATTATCTGAAAAACTAAATATGATTGTTTGATGCTACTGTTGAGATCCTGCCCACTAGTTCTCTATCCATATTTATTGAAGGTGCTGAGGTGGTGATCCGTGTGAGAGGAATGGACGTTTCTCATTGCTTGAAAACTTAAACACACGGATTGAATTTAAACTTCTTCCCATTTTGACAATTTCAGCCCTTGTGTTTAGCAGATTTGTGTTTTAAGCTAGGAACTTCAATAACTTGTCATTTCTGGTCCTTTGAACTTCAAACTTGAACACAAATGATCCTTTGACTTTTTGACGTGTACTCTAACCTTGTTTAGCTTTGTTCTTGACTTTTACATAATTGCACTTTAAGTCCTTTTACTTTGAAAGTTGTCAAGAAAGGTCCTTTGACTTTGATTGACTTGTGACTTTTCATCCTCCTATTGTCTTTTATTCATCAATAAAGGCTTCATTCCTTTGTTTGCTTCATAATTGCATCTTTTACCTACATAAGCATAAATAACAAAACATACCCATAATACGGCTTTTATGAATCAAAATCAGGTATTTTTCTTTGTGTTTTAGGGTGATTTGTGATATAATTGATATGAGATTTCACTCATATCAATTACTAGTAAAGAAAAATGAATATAACCGATTTGTTGAAGAAGTGGAATATCCCAAGCTTGTATCCAATGTCTTATGCTATCCATGTGACAAAGAGTTGCCATTACAAAATCCTCATTTACCTTTGAAACGAGACACTGAGGATGATAATGTAACTCTTTCAAGTGATAGAAAATATGTGCATAGAGTACCATAAGAAAAATCATACATTCCTAGATCTTGTAACACTTTGTCACCAACAAGGTAAGCACAAACAAGTTATCTTTAAAGTCAGTGATTAGGAGTTCACGACTTAAAGATATGATAAAACACAAACCTATGAAAAACAATTCCAACACCAAATAAGTAATAACCAAACCTCTTCAACGAAACTTTTAATTTGTAATGAAGATCATTCAAGTACAACATCATCCTCTTCTTTTATGCAACTGCTGCCTCTATCGGTGATCTGCTTCTAATCCAAGTCGGGATCTAACCTCAAGGTTAGCCTTGTCACATAAGCAAATAAAACATCATTGTACCAAAACATCTTAAAAAACGATCCATAAAACCTTAACAGTTAGTTCTGTTTGAGATCCAGTATCATCCGTTATCCTTCATCATATTTTTATATATCGGACAATGCGTGTCAGCGGGTAGAAAACATGTCGAACAACACTATTACTCCTTCAGAGGGTAAAATATATGTGTAAGTGGTTAGGCTACCCTCTGAATCCATCAGTGGCTAAATATGGGGTAAAAACAATTATATTAGTGGCTATAAAATACCTAATAAAATACCGCATTGTATACCACTTTTCATCTTGTCTTTGTCTTCTTTTTCTCTTTAATATCTTGTCACGTCACTTTTCAGAGCAGCCTACCTATATTCCTTTTGTTTAGATGTTCACGTGAAACAACAATGTGTATGACTTTATTATTGTAAGAAACATAAGTTGTACATACAACTTGCTCCAACCAAGAAACTCCACACATCCCTTATCTCCTTACAAACTCTGGGACTAGGATATACTACCTCCGTCCTAAATTAATAGTCCTGTATTCCATTTTAGTTGTCCCAAAATTATAGTCCCCTTCCAAAAATAGATGTAAGTAATGTAACAAGTTTACCATATTGAAGATAGTGGTATTAGAAATTACAAACTATATACAAAGTTTTAATTCTTTCCATGAGGGTAAGAATGTCATTATAATACCACGAACTTAACGTCATTATTTTACCCTAACTATGTACTTGATTATGAAATTCTAAGTAATGATAAGTATTGTATTATTTGACGGTTTACGTTGAAACCGGTAATGTGTGACTATAATTGAATGTTGTGACGATTGAAGAGTACTAATAGTGATTGCGATGACAATGGATACCCAAATATTATATTTTGGTCTCGATTATTTTGATATTTGATATTTATGAAATTTTTATTTCATCACGTATTAAGTAGAGTCAGAACTTCATTATTTCGTTTTGTGTGCGTTTAATTATTAAAACGATCAATTTAACAAACAATATTTATATTTTGTGAAGCCGGGACGAAACCCGACTCTCGTAAATATTTTTAAAATTGACTGGTAGTCATTTCCCTCTTTTTAACTAATATTTACATTTTGGTCCACAAGAATGCAGAATTGGCAAAAACTACCTTCATCCACCATATAAAAACCACATTTTTACACACACATAACAAAAAAAAAAAGATTTCATCTCTCTTCTCCTCCTCCTTCTTTTGTCGTCACCTCCCCACACATAAACACCCCTTTGATCATAAATTTTTAGTATGATCCAAGAAAATCTAAAAGAAGTTCCATGTTTAGAATTCAATGGAGATTCTTATGGTATGATTTTTATTAACATGCAAGTACTTTTAATATTTTCAAAGATTTTAATGAAGAACAAGTGTTTGATCTATTATTGTGTTGTAGTATTGTGTTATTATTATTCTATTTAAAGTTTTAATGGTTGCATGTTTGATTTTTGATGTAGGTTTTGAAAGTATGAATTATGCAAGTGATTTAGGGGTGTTATGAGAGGTTAGGAATGATTGATATAGGTTAATTGAAGGTTTGATGATGTAAAAAATGGGTCAAAAATGGTTTTAGTGTGATTTTTAAATGGGTGTTTTACATTAGTGGGTTTAAGGCAGATTTTCATGGGTATAAGTTTGAGAAAGTGTTGGTATTATGGATATTGTTATATTAGTCGCCGAGACACTCGTTTCAATATAAGATAGAGCTTCTAACTCATAATGAGGATGAAGTTACACTAGTTTGAATATTCGTGTACCGAGAGATGCAGATTGACACAATACTAAATTGTTGTCGATATTGGGTCAAATATCAGGGATAATAAGTTGGGTTTTATAAATGTTCATGGGCTGTTCTCAGGTTCTAAACCTAGGGTATTGAGTCTATTTTAAAAGTCAAGTGTCGATTTGGTAAATGGAAATGTTTTACGTAGTCAAAATGGTTTTACGAGGCAAGTGTACAAAACAGTCCGGTTTTTAAAGTCTAAAGATGTATCGAGCAGGTGGTTCTAAAATATGTATCATTGAATGAATTTAAACTGAGTCTTGTACAGATTATAAGTGAGTTTGTCACCAAGTTTCGTCAAAAACGGAGTTGTTTAGGTAGGGGAAATCAGCGTGTATTTTTGGTAGGTACCGGCCGAGTATTATTTGGGAGGTACTTAACCTCGCGTCATAGTTTGAGGCGAGAGGCTAATCTATTAGCTTATCAAGTTTCTAAAAGGATATAAGTCTTATGTGTGGGTGTATATTCTGAGATGGAAGACCCATGTTGGGTACTTGACCCGTGTTGATTTGGCATCTTGAGATGGATCAATATCGAAGGTGCTAGTTTTGGAAAGCTAGTACATGTTGTGGGGTTGAGAAGGAATTCACTTGCATTGATTGGTCATGTATATGTACATAATATTTTGAGTCATTGACTTTATTATATTAAGTATGTTTTGAGATACTTAAGTATGTTGCTAAGCGCGCACCTTATTTGTTAGGTGGCGGCTTTTGACGTGTATATTTGGGAGGCATCTTCACTTCGGCGATCACTACAACTACTACCTTCGTGTATTATATAAGGTCAGTCTATAGCCTCGCTTTTATACTATGTGGTAAATGGTTTTAACCCGTGACGGGGATACATGCTATTTGAAATAGAATCGAACACAAGTTATGAATAATTGTTTGGACCCGAATGTTGTTGAATGATTGTCGTGATTGTATAAGTACCTTGTTTCTGAACTCCCTAAATTCATGAACCGTTAAATATGTTCTAACTTGATGTTGTAATTTGGGAACAACCGCTAATTCAAATAGTAGTACTACTGGGTTGACAACCCTATCTGAGACCAGGGCTTTACGCTGAGTAACTGATGAGACCGCAATTATACATGGTCTCATCGTTCAAAACGGGCTTAAAATGATAATACCTCCGTCCCATAATTATTGTCCATGTTTGACTTTTTGGGTATTTCTTTGTAAATTTTGACCTTAAATATTTTTGGTTATACTATTTAGTATTTGATGTATAATATATGAACGGATAGTATTTGAAGTGTATTTTCCATTGTTATAACTTTTATGAAATATTATATAACACAAACAAAATTATTTAAGATCAAATTTAACAAAGAAAGACTTAAAAAGTCAAAAGTTGACAATAATTATGGGACGGAGGTAGTAATATATATATCATAAAATACCATGAAATGTGCTGGTATTTGTTTGTTGAATGTTTTAGGTATGTATATCGAGAAAAAGACAATAATATCACAAGAATCAATAAAAAACAAACACGAGAAACGAAGCCGCACAATGAAACGGACCCGATTTATGAATTTCTAAAAAAGTCCTTGAAGAATTGAAGATTGGCCACTTTGGTCCCTCATCTTTGAAGAATTGTCATATTTGGTCTTTGAAAAACCAAATTATGCAAGTATGGTCCTTGAAGATTGAAGTCATGACATAATCAACCCTTCAAGATTGGTCAAGATGCAAAATAAGTCCCTATGAAAGTTTGATAAATTGTTTGTGCCAATTGTGACAACTACACTAAAGATAATACAAAGGGAAGTATAATATTTCTGCCTAAACTTCATATGCAGTTTTTTACAAAACCGAGGGGTCATTTGTGGCAAAACCATAACCTTAATCCACCAATCACCATATGCCATGTCACCAAACCCACCCACTAACCATTTACCCACTTGGCCCAAAACACACTTAGCTTATTTATTAAAACAAAACATTTTTTTAAACGTGTTTTAGTAATATAATCACTGGCGGGTAACATCTTTATTTTCCCCAAATCCTAATTAAACCTAACCCCTGTTCATCTAAGAACCCTAATCCCCCTCTTGGCTAATTACTACTGATTATGACAATTACTTGTCTAGAACGGCTATTAACCATGTACCGATCACACCCCCACCCTTAATCACCTTTCACCATCAACCGATGTGTCTACCCAACACTCCCCTGCCCCACTATTCAGAAAAAACAAGCCTTGCCAGGGACATCTATGGTTGTAAAGAATTCCTTGGTCCCCAATGTTATACCAACGTCTAGGATGAGATTTAACCAGCTGTACATTCACATGTCTTGGCAATTTGTCACGGGCTCAATCATTGACCAAGATTTGAGGATTCAAATTGGAGAGCTTTTCTGGAAATCGACATGTTAGGGTTTCTCTTTTTTTAAGCATTCGAGATAGTTCTGTATGCCCATATATAAGGCAACATAGGGGTTTTAATTTTCTTGTTCCAGTTTTTCTATGATATTTTTAAGATACAAATTCTAATAGAAGATTGAGTTCCATTTTTCTTTCTCTCAATTAAAGTACCTGCACGCTTTAAATATTCTGTCCAATTTACATTTTCTTGCGACATTTAATTTTCCAAAGTTCGTTGATCACTCAAACACGTTTTGGTTTTGAGAAGTTACTGTAGTAGCGGCTTATTGGGTAGCTTATCTAAAAAATAATCTAGATAATAAGCTTCTCAATTGATTCATCTTTGTTTGTTTCAAGTTACAAGAATATGGGTGTCCTTTTTATGTTTGAAGCTTGGTTTGAAGTTCATGTCTCAAATTTTCTGTAGGTTCTGAGTTGATAAGGGTATAATCCATTTGGATAAGCTGTTGGTAGTGGTGAGGAGCTGGAAAAAGTTGAGTGTTGTTGACAGTAAGCTTGGTTAGAGAAGTTCTTCTTGGACCCAATGTTAGCATTCTATCCTCATTTTCCTCTTATTTCTTTTTTTTATCAGCTTGCTTCTTGAATTGGCTTAGTCTTCTTATTTTTATGTTTTTATGTTTCGTCTACTGCTTGTTTCCGTTATTGCACTTGTATTTCATTTTCTTTATTATTCATATGTTTGTTCATTAAATTAGAATCATATTTGTTTTAGATAACATGGTGTTTGGAATAGCCATATTATCCATGCATTTTGCAGGTTCATATTTTAAGTTTGATTGCTCCTAGTTTTTGAGGTTAGTGGGATAGTAATTCAAGCCTTAGTTTCATTTTCAAAGGACTAAAATCAAAGTTACAAGTTTGCTATAAAGTCTGCCAAATTTAGAGATAGGTTGCTGGAGGACTTGTTGTTTGTGTTTAAGCATTGAAACTATGTAAGACTAATAAGATCTTAGGATGTTCTAGGGTTGTGTATAGTTAATTTTGGATTGGTGTTGTTTATCTCAAGCTTAGGCTGGTTAAAAATCCATCTGATGGTCATTTACATCAGCACATCATTCTTACTGCTGCAATATGGACCGCAGGGACTGATTTTGGAGTTTTGGTGACTAGATTTTGATTCAATGCTATAACTTAGGTTGCATTAGGGCTTCGGATAGTTGGTTTAAGAGGTTAGATAGATTTTTGTAGTTTAAAATTACCCTACATGCCCACTGCGTAAGCCTAAACGCCCAGACCTCTCTCTTTTTGCTATGACAATAATAGTAGGTTTAGGCTGTTTTTATTTGTTTTTATGCATGAGATTTGATTAGCTGATAGAGTTGGGGGTATTCTAGGATGCCATGTTAGTTTTTCAGATAATGGGAAGCCTTTTGGCTCAGATTTGTTAGGTCTAATCCCACCTCATTGATAAGTAGTTCAGCAGACACCAAGTTTGTCTGCGTAGTTCATACAGTAGGAGTTTATAGGCTTAATTTTGTGAGTGGTAAGTAAATTCTTGGAGGTTCGTTAGATTGATTATTAATCTAGGCCTGGTGGGTATTGGTTTTAAGGTTGGTGACGTTTTATAGCTTAGAAACCTTGCTAAATTCACTCAAGTGGTTAAATAGATCATCAACATTCACTTTCTGCATTTTCTTATTCAATTCAAGCTGATCTAGGGTAAATCTATGTTAATTTGGTGTTTGTATTGGTGTCTTTGTGTTTGTTATTGACTCCCTACAACGAGTTGGTTGTAGGGGTTCCGTTTGTGCCCAAAAACATCGTCAAACAAGCCCAAAACAAACAAAAACGAGCTCCATAAGCATACAGTAAGTTTTTCCTTTGTTGTCCGAGAATGCTCTATTTTTCTTGTTTTTTATAGTGTTATCCTATATCGGACAACACGGATCTTGGACAAGACCCTTGTCTGGTGGGATCTTGGACAAAACAGAAGTACTCCAAAATTGGAGTACTTGGGGTACTTTTGTTTTTAGCCATGTTTTTTGTTTTTTCAAACTTTTTTCATTTTTTCCTTGTTAATTTAGTTAAAATAGAATTTTTAGAAAAGAAAAAAATTATTTTTATCATTTTTTTATTATTTTTTATCATTATTTTAGTTTAAAAATTGTTTTTAGCCTTTAAAAAAATAGAAAAATAGTTTTAAAAATTTAGAAAAAATAATTTTTGGTTTTTAATTAATATAAGTAAGATTTTAGTTTGATAAATTAATATTTTAGGCTTTTTGTTAATTATATTTAATTTTAGGGTTTTAATTAGCATTTAAAATTGAATATTTAATTAATAAAAAGTTATAAAAATTATTTATTGAATTTTTACTCTTACTTATATTATTTTAAAATTAGTTATAATTTTTAATTTATTTTTAGCTTTACTTTTTAATTTCGTCTCGTTTTACGTTTTACGTATACGTTTAATTCTCGTCGTAGTCTTATATAAATTAACTAAATAGGTTTTGCAAAATTTGGTTTTCACTTTTGTTTTAATTAGACTTTTCTTAACTTAGATTTAAAATTTGGTGATTTTTAGTTGGGTTTAATTTTTCGTCAAATTTTACGATTTCACGTTTTTTTACGTCGTAGTGTAATATTAGCGTAACTCGTCTCCATTTTCTTTTCTTTCTTTCTTTCTTTCCAAAAAGGTAATTGATATGACCTTAAATAGTCATATCAATAGTATCTTAAAACATTGAAATTATGCATGAAATATATCAAAAATGCCTTGTATACGTTGTTTTGTTGTTTTGATGTGTGTAGGTACCAAGATCACGAAAACCGGCAAATATCGACACGAGTTTGAAGATAAAGATCAAAGAAGCCAAAATCAAGCTCGACTTTAGCGGATTTTACCATTTGTCAAGAAAACGGGTCAAGTGGGACCCACATTTGGGATAATGGGCTTAATAGTCCATTTTAAGTTAAAGTTATTGTAATCATGTGAAAATGGCCCAACACTTGGCTTATATTCAAAAGGCCCAATTTGCTGGATTATCAAACGGATGGAAATAAGGAAACTAGGGCCCAATCCCAAATTGAAATGGAATGAATAAACAAATTGGGCTTAGGGTTTTTGCTATACCAAATAAACGAATTGTGATTCATTTTGGCTGGTCAAACTCTCTAAACCATTCACACGTTTTTATTTTTTATTCCATTCGTGTAACCACACGTCACCTTCCACCAAATAGATAATTGATTGTGGTAAATTTAGATAACTTGCTTTAGGAAAAACAAACAACTAAATATGAGCGGAAAGTATTAAGTACGACGGTTTAGGAAAACCGTGCACAAATGACCCTTAATCAAATAAAATGAGAGAAAGTTCGTTTCCCAAGGAGGTATATGTGTGTGGATTAACTTGTAATTCTTTGAGATTAATATTGAGAAGAATGGGATGAAAGGATGAAAAGACGGTTACGTTAAAATTAAACTACGACGTAAAAGACGTAAACGTAAAGCCGTGAAAAACTACCAAAATGAAAAATTTATACTAAGACCAAAAACAAAATCAATAATTAAAAAGACTAAAAAGAAGTCTAAAATAATATAAATAAAGATAAAAATCCAACAAAGATATTTTAAACCCTTTTATTAATTAAATATTTAATTTTAAATGCTAATTAAAGCCCTAAAATTAAATATAACTAATTCAAATGTCTAAAATATGATTTTATTGAATAATCACTTAACTTATATTATTAGAAGACTAAAAAGTAATTTCTAAAAATTAAAAGCTATTAAAACTATTTTTAAAACTCTAAAAATGATTTAAAATGATTAAAAACTAATTAAACTTAAAATAATTATAAAAATAAATCTAAAAGCTATAAAAATATTCTAAAAATGGGAAAAGTCCTAATTATTGCTAGAGAATCTAGGAAAAATGAAAAATAAAGAAAAATAAAACTTTGATTTTTTAATAATAAAATAATATTAAAATATTGCTAAAAATAAAAAGTTAATAAAATTAATTCTAAAAAATTTCTAAAATCTTAAAATAATCTAATTAAGAGAAAAACACAAATTAAAGTTCCTAAAACCTTTTTAATAATTTTATAAAAATAATTAAAGTTTATAAAAAACCTTAAAATATTATAAAATTAAAAATTAAAGTTTATAAAACCAAAACCTAATGTAAACCTCAAAATATTTATTAAAAAGCTAAAAACTATTTTTCTTGAAAATTAAAACTATTTTTACTATTTTTTTATGATTTTATAAAAACGTATAATAAATAAATTCTAGAAAATAAATAAATAAAAGGAAAATTTTCAAACCAAGCTAGAAAAATCACAAATCTAATAAAGGTCCTAGGAAAAATGAAAATAAGCTAAAACGATTATCAAATAAGCTGAAAATAAGGGATTAAGCTACGGCTTTTAATAAGCTGCTCAAAAGGAAAACGTGTTAAATAACACTTGAAAACAAACTCTAACGTAAAAAGGCATCTAGATTAGCGGTAGAGCTCCTACTCCTCCAACGAGAGGTCTGGGGTTCGAGTCCAGCTACGGGTGACCTTTTTACTTTATTTTTCTTTTTTTATTTTTTTCTTTTTCTAACCAATAAGTGACCTTGTTAAGCTAGAAACTCAATTCAAACTTCCTTTTTTATGCAAGATTAAGCACAATTGAAGATCAAAATGTACCAGGTTTGAACTTTTGAACACAAGCAGTTGCTTGTTTTTTCTTTCCTTTCTTAACAGATGGAAAATAGCCAAGAGGGCTTGACTTAATGCTTATTTGGTGGATGATATTGGACAAGGGGCACCCTTGTGCTTATTGAAGCACAAGGAGTCAAGCTCAATCAAGTATAAACACTTAGCACCAAGAATAATCAAAGCAAATGCACACACAGGCTCATGATGGTTGCTGTAACAAAGTATGCAGGACTGGTGGCTTATGAGCTTATATCTAGCACCCTAGTTACTTTCAAATGACCAAACTAGGTACACAAACTTCCCAACTAACATACAAGCCAAAACAAACCTTAAATCAACCTAATACTCAACAGGTTTCAAAGATTAAGCACAAAAATCTCAATAAAATTAGCAGATAATGACTATGCAGATTTCTATCTTTACTTTTTCCTTTTAACACTTGCAACTTGTTCAATACTTGACCAAATATGTTTACCAACTAACTAGCAACTAAATGCAACCTATTTGAAACTTCCTAACACGTTTTTGAATCACAAATCACAACTTTTACCCTGCTTAAACACGTTTCCAAACACCCTTTTAAATCTGAAAACCAAACTTTAACAAACCAATACCTTATAAAACCTATTCAATCTGATCCAAATAGCTTCTAACATGCATATAAACACATTAGAACACAAATCAACAACTATAACACACTTATAACAGGAAATCAAACAAGATCACATACACTTGCTTATTTCTGAAATTTCCAAAAGGAAAAAGAGTGTTACCTTAGGGCTTTACATCCAAAGCCCTAGTGGATGAATATCCACCTCCTTATGCACCCGGGTGCATGCAGATCAATCAACAACAATCCTTCAAACACCTGCTTAAGAAAAATCAAAGAAAAACAGCATAATACAAGCAATTATATAATCTGTTTCCTTTTTCTTCTTACTTAAAACATTCCAAAACCTCTCAAAACTTCTTAACACGTTTTAATAACCCTATATCACTAACAAATGAGACCTCTTAACACAAAACCTGAAACAAATCCTTACCAAGAATTTCAAGTTTCAGAAACCTTTAAATAATTTTGAAAATCAAAATCACTTAACCAAATTAAAGATGGAACTCAGAATCAAGCTTCAACACAATACACAACTTTTTATAAACCTAAAAAGGAATTATACTTGTTTAAAACAAAAACCAAACTTTTATTTCATAAAAAAGGAATTACAAGTGCAAAGCTTGAAAACTGGAACAAAGGGTCATCACAGGTTGATGCCTCTATTTATACTAGTCTAATGAACATTCTAGGCTGCTTAAACACAAAACCCTAATCACTAGAAATCTCTAAAATGCCCTTGACGGTTTTGAGTGATGAGTTGTCACATTTTGATCCTGGACGTTTGTTTTTGCGTTGTGATGAAGCAATGCATCTCCACTGTTGATTTGGGACACGTCATAGTACTTGGGGATCAAGGTGTAATGTGATTGGTGGAAAGGGGAATTGGGGGTAGGGTCCACACGCGTGGGATTGGGGTTTTTGTGCGTGGGATGGGTTTCAGTGGGTGTGAATCAAGTGTGTGCAAGTTTAATTGAAATTTACCCAAGTTTAAGTTGGGGTAAATTCTTGGTGGTGAAAAAGATGCACAGTACTTTCCTTTGATCCGATTTTGGGGGAAAAGGTGTGTTAGGCGCCAGTTTTCATTTGAATGTTTCAAATGGTGCACTTTTGGTCCTTATGTTTTATTATTTTTGGCATATAAAGTCTTATGCCCTAAAACGTGTTCTCCCTTGCAAATAACTTTCACCCTTTTACATTTTTGGCACAATCTTTTGACAAAAAGTTATCAAGGAGTATTTTTGACACTTTGGGATAATTCAAGGGCTGTTCTTGGACAATCTTAATCTTCAAAGGTCTTCAATGTCTCTTAATCTTCATGAGGGACCATAATTGACAAATTGATTTTGTTGAGGGACCAATCTTGCCATTTCTTCAAAGTTGAAGGACCTTTTTGCAATTTTGACAAACTTAAGGGACCAAACTTGTAATTATCAATATACAAGGGTTTTAAGTGTCATTTCTTCATTCTTGGAGGATCAATTTTGTATGTCTTCAAGTCTTCAAGGGTATTTGTTGAAAATTCCATGATTAGGGCCCGGTTTATTGTACGGCTTCGTTTCTCGTGTCCGTTTTTCCTCGTAACTTGTGATCTTTTGTCTTTTTCACGACATCCATACCTAAAATACACAAGTAAACAAACACAAGCATATATATGGTATTTTATGACATTTTAGTGCATTAAAAGCCCGAAAAGAACGATGAGATCATGTATAAATGCCATCTCATCACTCCCCCATACTAAGCCATTGCCGTGCCCTCACGCAATGCTAGAATAAAGTATCTAAGCATCACCAAAGTTCAATTTTATTAACCTTTATTGAAGAGTAAAAGACTTGCAACAAACTACGAGAATGTGTAAAGACATAATGTATGATTTTCATCACCAAAAGGTGACTTTTAAGGTCAAAGAATAGAAACAAATTAATGTCCCTTAGAGTAAACTTCGTCATCCTTGATTGTCATACATTCCATGCTAAGTGCAAAAACAAGATCATTGTTGGTACAAGTCACAATGCTAACACTACTCATACGTCCAAATTGTGTAATACTTTTTCTCCCTGCAATCCTAGTTATTATAAAAGGAAATGGGTTACTAGCATTTTTTATCTATTTGTCATGGATCACAAGTGATACATATTGACTTATTTGAGTAGTTATTAGTCCGAAAGCAAAGTAGCACGATTTGATCAATAGTTAGCCGAAGGACAAAATCTTTTAAAACGGCTTCTCGTGTATCTCCTTAAGTTCATATCTTGGCATAACTCGTTTCACGATTTGAGACCTTTCTCGGACCGATATTTGGCATGTACTTCATACTTCAAATCTTGGGAAGACGTTCTTGAATTATGGTCTTCTCTTCATATTTTGGAATTTCTTCACTTGACGTTTTTTGAGAGATTCTTCATATAAGACCACGACTTCATCATTTTTCTTCAATCTTTACTTTGGATTTTGATATACAACGATCCGCCTCCTTTTCGGACTTGGATATATTTATCCTCATACCTTGTTAGGGTCTTTTTGGATAGACTTTCTCCATTCTTTAGGGGAGTAATTGCTTCTCGTCGTGTGTCTCGATCCTTCATATTGATTTAGGAACAATGATACTTCACATCATCTTTGGATCTTTAGCAAAAATAGAGCTCCTCATGCCTTGTTAGGGCCTTTTTGGATGATCGCCAATCTTCGCGTCCCGCTTCAATAAGTTATGCCTTGGCTATGAACTCTATTCAACCCCGAGCAACTTTTAAACGATCTTGCGCTAGAGGCTAAGTAACCTTTCAAATCGTACGACCTTACTTATTGCAATTATGATTTATTCCTAATGCATTGATCTTATGGGAAGAAAAAGCCACAATTACAAACATATGAGTTTTTAAAAGAACATTTTCATGTTCTACGTTTAGCATGATCACTTGTCTAACTCTATCATTTCTCGTTCTTCATTATATAAAGACCTCTAATTAAAGAGACTCGTGAATACTTAGCCATGCAAGTCAAAATTAAGCCAAATTTGGATTAGCTTTCATTAAGACTTTATCAAATCAACGTTTTGGGTTTTCAAGCCACCTATAGGATCTTGCACTTTCTTGGACTTTTTCAAGTTTAGAGAATGCATTTTATAGTTCCCTTGATAAGTGACTTTCTAGAATCAATTATAGGAACTTGCGAAAAGTTCTTGTTCTTAACCCGAATGAATTAAGACTTTCGCGTTTTAAAGCTCCCTATATAAAAGTCTAGCAAAACTTGAATTGAGCGGGTTAAGGAATGTAAATGGCTCCAAATGCCCATCAAGTCAAAAATTAACTCTTATTCTACCCATCGGAAAATATACATTCGTGTCTTAAAAACACTTATGAAAACTAAGAAAAATTTTAAAATTTGGCCATTTTTAGCCTTATTAGCAAAACAAAACATTGAAAGTGGAAAACGTGAGGGCGTAGCAAAGAAAGTACCTATTCACCCCCCCATACTAAAAGTAAACATTGTCCTCAATGTTTCGAGTCTAAAGGTGGAGCACCCCCATACTAGAGACGAAGAGTCGAATGCTTAGGATCTAGCATGGAAAGGGTGATCAACAATATATCTAAAGCCGTTTATTAATTATGCTAAAAGATAATTGTTAGAACAATAAAGGATATGTCATGGAATCGTGAAAAACTTCTTCAAATGAACGATGGAGGCTCATGTAAACGAACACGAGAGTCTTCAATCGTAGATGATGATGATGATGATGATCTAGATAACACAATCACAAACAACCACGAGACAACGAGTTGGAAGGGTACAAGTCCCCTTATTAGTGAATAATAAGCATAAAGATAAGCATGGGATCTCCCCCACGAGGCACCTCGTTTTTGATTATCGAGTCATGAGCTCGACTCGATCCCCTTAAAATGTGAACATTTAGGGAAAATCAATGGTGTGGTCAATGGGGCTTACATGATGAACAAGGCCCAAAAAGCAACCGGTATAAAGGACTAAGTCCTTAAATGATGCAAAATACCGGGGTCGAAGATGGCGTTTTCGTTTTCATTGGAAAAACAATTCAACGCCACTTCAACATGTGCCATAAACTCAAAGAGTTTGAAGAAAATAGATGAGAAGTAGAAGGGTGAGACAATTGGTAAGACAAACGTTTGAGCTACTCGAGGTAGACTCGCACCAAGCAAATAGATATAGTTTCCATTTATTGCATCGGTGGAAGACCGAGATTTCCCTTTACATGAAATTCCGGGATCGAATATCTCGTCCTCGGTGGACAAGGATGAGGGAACATAAGGGGCTTCCCCCATACTAAGACCACACAAAACATCGTCAAAAGGAGTAGACGAGTTTGTAGCACTCAAAACACGTGGTGATGACGGAGTTAGATTTGTAGAAAAATCAATTAAATCATATTTAAGATCTTTTCCTTTTTTATCTTTTAAACTCTCCTTATGAAAACCCTTTTTGATTATGTCGAAAATATTCGGTGTTTCTAAGACGATGTTAGTTACACTAAAAATTCTCACATTTTGAAACCGTTTTGGTTTTGGTGGTGGCAAGTTCTCAAAACGTTTATCGACGAAGAAAACCTCCCCATCGGGGTCAACATATTCATCATCCGAAAGATCTTCCGTAGAAACCGGCAATTTATCAACACTTTTCAAGAATGAATGCTCGAGATGAGGCGAAGGATTTTTCGATTCAAGTATTGACGGTTTCTTCTTTGTAGGCTTAGCACTCATAACCTCCACCGGCGGAGGAAATGGTAAATTGTTTTTGGCGACATTCCCTAAAACTCTTGGTGAAAATTCTTTGCAAATGACATTGGTCGAGTCACCATGGTTTAAAGTTGCAATAGAATAGACATGAGAAAGATTGGAGTTTTGTGTTGCATTGATGACAAGTTCTTCTTCATTGAAACGAAGGGTGATTTTTCGAGCATGAACATCGATAAGTGCTCTTGATGTATCCAAAAATGAACGACCCAAAATGAGAGGAACTTTTCGATCGATGGGAATGTCTACAACGATAAAGTCAACGGGATAGTAAAACTTTCCGACTTTAACGAAAACGTCCTCGGCTACTCCACATGCTAAAATCGTAGAATGATCGGCCATCTCGATGGACATGTTCGAAGGAGTGAGAGCCGGAAGCGAAAGCGATTTGAAAATCTCGAGAGGCATTAAATTAATACTAGCACCAAGATCGGCCAAGGCGTAGCATTCCTCCATATCTTGTATTGCACACGGGATCAAAAATTTACCGGGATCACCGACTTTTTGTGGTATGCGGCTTAGAAAAACCGATGAACAACTAGACGATTGTTGTAACTTCTCTTTGTTGTTAAGCATACTTTTGAAGTTTGCGGCAAATCGAGGCATCATGATTAAAGCATCGACAAAACTTATGTTAAAATGCAAATCACGAAACATTTTCATAAATAGCTCAAATTGATAATTGTTCCTTTCTTGTGCTTTTTCTTTGTTACGTCTCGAAGGGTAAGGTAAAGGTGGTGTGGGTTGGTCATTAGGCAACGGCCTTGGAAACTCGGGTTCCACAATTGGTATTGGTTCAACCGTAGGTGTGGTTTGAGCGGTACTTCGTGAGATTGTAATGTGCTCCTTTTCGACCATCACCTCGGGTTCTTTCTCGATTTCCTTCTCCTTAGAAGTACTTGGACGAGAGATTGGTTCCTTGAAAGTTTTACCACTTCGTGTAGCAACAACCTTCAATTCTCCCCTCGGGTTGTTAATGGTATCACTAGGAAGACCACCCGAAGAAGAGGGCTTACACATGATTGCTTCAAACATCTTAGCCATTCGGTCCTCAAATTTTGATTGCCTAGCATCTGCTTTCAATAACTCTTGCTTAATCTCATGTTGTCCTAATTCCATCTTTTGTTGATTTTGTTGAAGACGTTGGACATTTCCTTCCATTTTGTTTGCATGAGTTTTAAGTTCATTAGCAAGTTCATTTTTAAGCTCGTTTTTTAACTCGGACCTTAAGCTAATCATCTCACGTTGCATATTATCAAATTTAGCATCATTTGCTTTAGCATAATGCAAAAATTCTCCTTGCAAATTTTTCGTGTGAGCATTTTGAAAACCTTGTGTAGTGTTTTGAAAATCACGGTTTTGATTTTGATTAGAGATTTGTCCATTCCCACTTTGATAATTCCCTTTGTTGTAATTGCGTGTGTTGCCTTGGTAATTACCTTGGTTGTTGTTTCGATAATTGTTAACATTTTGGTTTGGTGGAGCTTGATTTGGACGGGAACCTTGGCCGTTTTGGTTATAAGTTCCCGTTGCTACATAAGCACTCGAAGTGTTACCATCCGTGGTAATGCACTCGGAAAGATCATGAGCTCCCCCACAAGATAAACAACTCTTAGCAACCGCTTTAACCGAAGCGGAATTGGAAGCTTCTTGAGCCTTCCAATGGGACATTAGATTAGCAAATCTATCAAAAAACCGATTTTCCTCATTAGCTTCATCATGTAAGGCGTTAATGCTACGAGACGATTGTGATGACGATGACGAACCCATATTGGCAACACTCGGTGTGTTACGAGGGCTATAAACCTTAGATCGATTTTCAATGATTTGTAAAGCCTCATTTGTCGTCTTGCACAAAAAATTACCACCCGCGGCGGCATTCAAATAATCTCGTTCATGATCATTAAGCCCATTATAAAAAGTATCCACTTGATGCAATTCCGAAAAGTCATGGTGTGGACATTCATGTAACATCTCTTTAAATCGTTCCCATGCCATTGAAAAACTTTCATTATTACGTTGCACAAATCGTGAAATCTCATTTTTTAAGTGTGTTGTTTTAGATGGTGGAAAAAACTTGTTCACAAACTTAGAAACGAGATCGGCCCATGTCAAATCGAATTTGGCGGTTCTTTCTCGAGCCAAATTTTTGCGGGTCCATCCAACGAATATGGAAACAACATCATCTTAATGGCGTCATGTGGAACATCCTTAAATTTGCTAGTGGCGGTGAGACGGTTGAAATTCCTAATGTGGTAATGCGGGTTGTCTTTCTCGTGACCTCTAAACTTATTTGCTTGCAACATCGACATTAAACCCGTCTTAATCTCGAAATTCTCCGCAAGGATGGCGGGAATAACAATAGCCTCTCCAAAACCCTCGGTGGGTGCTTGTAGCAACTCCATCATAGTACGATTAGCCATGACGACTTCTTGTTCTACAATAGGTTCAACAATTGGAGGTTCTTCAACAATCAACGATCCTTGATTTGCTTGCTTTTGAAGACGTTTACGAGCTCGTTTAGCTTGATTACGAGTGATCATAAACTACACGAAGAATGGGAGGTGAGCAAAGAAGATTCTTTTTGGTTGTTTTGTGAATTTTCAATTTTTTTTGTGTTTTTGATGATATTTAATTTTTTTGGATTTTGGTGTATCTTCGTAGACAACAATCTACAAAATCTCTCCTCGAATCAAACTATTGATTAAAGAAGCCTCAAAGGAATGAAAACGATCACGTGGAGTGAACGTCTTCTAATGACTTTAGAACTTTGGTGAAAACCAAATCGTTCAAGAGGTTTTAATCACAAAGAAAACCAAGCAAATATAGTATACGTATTAATACTTTGGGCGGCAAAACCCTCGATTAGCCTTCAATGTCAAAATACTCACAAGCAAGCGGGGAAACGAGGCGGCGCGAAGCACTTAATAGCCTTTTTCCTTAGGGTATATTTTATAATACCCGCCTTATACCCACCTTATAGTTTGTATTTTTCAAAATCGAGCTTCACGAAAGTATTTATCTATTTTTGCCTTTTCTTTTTGTTTGAGATTCGAATACAATAATTAGGAGATCAAATCCCAATTAAGGTTGTGTTTTCACACTTTTGGAGATATTGTATTTTTATTGTGATACTTAATACAATATATTAATAATATTTGTACAAGAAAAACCAAGAAAACCGATAATACGTGTTAAGGGAGTTCCACTTAACACAAATACTTATTATGGATAATATCAAAAACAAAAGCTTCCAAATTAAAGCACAACACACCTCCCCGGCAGCGGCGCCAAAATTGATTGTGGTAAATTTAGATAACTTGCTTTAGGAAAAACAAGCAACTAAATATGAGCGGAAAGTATTAAGTACGACGGTTTAGGAAAACCGTGCACAAATGACCCTTAATCAAATAAAATGAGAGAAAGTTCGTTTCCCAAGGAGGCATATGTGTGTGGATTAACTTGTAATTCTTTGAGATTAATATTGAGAAGAATGGGATGAAAGGATGAAAAGACGGTTACGTTAAAATTAAACTACGACGTAAAAGACGTAAACGTAAAGCCGTGAAAAACTACCAAAATGAAAAATTTATACTAAGACCAAAAACAAAATCAATAATTAAAAAGACTAAAAAGAAGTCTAAAATAATATAAATAAAGATAAAAATCCAACAAAGATATTTTAAACCCTTTTATTAATTAAATATTTAATTTTAAATGCTAATTAAAGCCCTAAAATTAAATATAACTAATTCAAATGTCTAAAATATGATTTTATTGAATAATCACTTAACTTATATTATTAGAAGACTAAAAAGTAATTTCTAAAAATTAAAAGCTATTAAAACTATTTTTAAATCTCTAAAAATGATTTAAAATGATTAAAAACTAATTAAACTTAAAATAATTATAAAAATAAATCTAAAAGCTATAAAAATATTCTAAAAATGGGAAAAGTCCTAATTATTGCTAGAGAATCTAGGAAAAATGAAAAATAAAGAAAAATAAAACTTTGATTTTTTAATAATAAAATAATATTAAAATATTGCTAAAAATAAAAAGTTAATAAAATTAATTCTAAAAAATTTCTAAAATCTTAAAATAATCTAATTAAGAGAAAAACACAAATTAAAGTTCCTAAAACCTTTTTAATAATTTTATAAAAATAATTAAAGTTTATAAAAAACCTTAAAATATTATAAAATTAAAAATTAAAGTTTATAAAACCAAAACCTAATGTAAACCTCAAAATATTTATTAAAAAGCTAAAAACTATTTTTCCAGAAAATTAAAACTATTTTTACTATTTTTTTATGATTTTATAAAAACGTATAATAAATAAATTCTAGAAAATAAATAAATAAAAGGAAAATTTTCAAACCAAGCTAGAAAAATCACAAATCTAATAAAGGTCCTAGGAAAAATGAAAATAAGCTAAAACGATTATCAAATAAGCTGAAAATAAGGGATTAAGCTACGGCTTTTAATAAGCTGCTCAAAAGGAAAACGTGTTAAATAACACTTGAAAACAAACTCTAACGTAAAAAGGCATCTAGATTAGCGGTAGAGCTCCTACTCCTCCAACGAGAGGTCTGGGGTTCGAGTCCAGCTACGGGTGACCTTTTTACTTTATTTTTCTTTTTTTATTTTTTTCTTTTTCTAACCAATAAGTGACCTTGTTAAGCTAGAAACTCAATTCAAACTTCCTTTTTTATGCAAGATTAAGCACAATTGAAGATCAAAATGTACCAGGTTTGAACTTTTGAACACAAGCAGTTGCTTGTTTTTTCTTTCCTTTCTTAACAGATGGAAAATAGCCAAGAGGGCTTGACTTAATGCTTATTTAGTGGATGATATTGGACAAGGGGCACCCTTGTGCTTATTGAAGCACAAGGAGTCAAGCTCAATCAAGTATAAACACTTAGCACCAAGAATAATCAAAGCAAATGCACACACAGGCTCATGATGGTTGCTGTAACAAAGTATGCAGGACTGGTGGCTTATGAGCTTATATCTAGCACCCTAGTTACTTTCAAATGACCAAACTAGGTACACAAACTTCCCAACTAAAATACAAGCCAAAACAAACCTTAAATCAACCTAATACTCAACAGGTTTCAAAGATTAAGCACAAAAATCTCAATAAAATTAGCAGATAATGACTATGCAGATTTCTATCTTTACTTTTTCCTTTTAACACTTGCAACTTGTTCAATACTTGACCAAATATGTTTACCAACTAACTAGCAACTAAATGCAACCTATTTGAAACTTCCTAACACGTTTTTGAATCACAAATCACAACTTTTACCCTGCTTAAACACGTTTCCAAACACCCTTTTAAATCTGAAAACCAAACTTTAACAAACCAATACCTTATAAAACCTATTCAATCTGATCCAAATAGCTTCTAACATGCATATAAACACATTAGAACACAAATCAACAACTATAACACACTTATAACAGGAAATCAAACAAGATCACATACACTTGCTTATTTCTGAAATTTCCAAAAGGAAAAAGAGTGTTACCTTAGGGCTTTACATCCAAAGCCCTAGTGGATGAATATCCACCTCCTTATGCACCCGGGTGCATGCAGATCAATCAACAACAATCCTTCAAACACCTGCTTAAGAAAAATCAAAGAAAAACAGCATAATACAAGCAATTATATAATCTGTTTCCTTTTTCTTCTTACTTAAAACATTCCAAAACCTCTCAAAACTTCTTAACACGTTTTAATAACCCTATATCACTAACAAATGAGACCTCTTAACACAAAACCTGAAACAAATCCTTACCAAGAATTTCAAGTTTCAGAAACCTTTAAATAATTTTGAAAATCAAAATCACTTAACCAAATTAAAGATGGAACTCAGAATCAAGCTTCAACACAATACACAACTTTTTATAAACCTAAAAAGGAATTATACTTGTTTAAAACAAAAACCAAACTTTTATTTCATAAAAAAGGAATTACAAGTGCAAAGCTTGAAAACTGGAACAAAGGGTCATCACAGGTTGATGCCTCTATTTATACTAGTCTAATGAACATTCTAGGCTGCTTAAACACAAAACCCTAATCACTAGAAATCTCTAAAATGCCCTTGACGGTTTTGAGTGATGAGTTGTCACATTTTGATCCTGGACGTTTGTTTTTGCGTTGTGATGAAGCAATGCATCTCCACTGTTGATTTGGGACACGTCATAGTACTTGGGGATCAAGGTGTAATGTGATTGGTGGAAAGGGGAATTGGGGGTAGGGTCCACACGCGTGGGATTGGGGTTTTTGTGCGTGGGATGGGTTTCAGTGGGTGTGAATCAAGTGTGTGCAAGTTTAATTGAAATTTACCCAAGTTTAAGTTGGGGTAAATTCTGGGTGGTGAAAAAGATGCACAGTACTTTCCTTTGATCCGATTTTGGGGGAAAAGGTGTGTTAGGCGCCAGTTTTCATTTGAATGTTTCAAATGGTGCACTTTTGGTCCTTATGTTTTATTATTTTTGGCATATAAAGTCTTATGCCCTAAAACGTGTTCTCCCTTGCAAATAACTTTCACCCTTTTACATTTTTGGCACAATCTTTTGACAAAAAGTTATCAAGGAGTATTTTTGACACTTTGGGATAATTCAAGGGCTGTTCTTGGACAATCTTAATCTTCAAAGGTCTTCAATGTCTCTTAATCTTCATGAGGGACCATAATTGACAAATTGATTTTGTTGAGGGACCAATCTTGCCATTTCTTCAAAGTTGAAGGACCTTTTTGCAATTTTGACAAACTTAAGGGACCAAACTTGTAATTATCAATATACAAGGGTTTTAAGTGTCATTTCTTCATTCTTGGAGGATCAATTTTGTATGTCTTCAAGTCTTCAAGGGTATTTGTTGAAAATTCCATGATTAGGGCCCGGTTCATTGTACGGCTTCGTTTCTCGTGTCCGTTTTTCCTCGTAACTTGTGATCTTTTGTCTTTTTCACGACATCCATACCTAAAATACACAAGTAAACAAACACAAGCATATATATGGTATTTTATGACATTTTAGTGCATTAAAAGCCCGAAAAGAACGATGAGATCATGTATAAATGCCATCTCATCACTCCCCCATACTAAGCCATTGTCGTGCCCTCACGCAATGCTAGAATAAAGTATCTAAGCATCACCAAAGTTCAATTTTATTAACGTTTATTGAAGAGTAAAAGACTTGCAACAAACTACGAGAATGTGTAAAGACATAATGTATGATTTTCATCACCAAAAGGTGACTTTTAAGGTCAAAGAATAGAAACAAATTAATGTCCCTTAGAGTAAACTTCGTCATCCTTGATTGTCATACATTCCATGCTAAGTGCAAAAACAAGATCATTGTTGGTACAAGTCACAATGCTAACACTACTCATACGTCCAAATTGTGTAATACTTTTTCTCCCCGCAATCCTAGTTATTATAAAAGGAAATGGGTTACTAGCATTTTTTATCTATTTGTCATGGATCACAAGTGATACATATTGACTTATTTGAGTAGTTATTAGTCCGAAAGCAAAGTAGCACGATTTGATCAATAGTTAGCCGAAGGACAAAATCTTTTAAAACGGCTTCTCGTGTATCTCCTTAAGTTCATATCTTGGCATAACTCGTTTCACGATTTGAGACCTTTCTCGGACCGATATTTGGCATGTACTTCATACTTCAAATCTTGGGAAGACGTTCTTGAAATTATGGTCTTCTCTTCATATTTTGGAATTTCTTCACTTGACGTTTTTGAGAGATTCTTCATATAGGACCACGACTTCATCATTTTTCTTCAATCTTTACTTTGGATTTTGATATACAACGATCCGCCTCCTTTTCGGACTTGGATATATTTATCCTCATACCTTGTTAGGGTCTTTTTGGATAGACTTTCTCCATTCTTTAGGGGAGTAATTGCTTCTCGTCGTGTGTCTCGATCCTTCATATTGATTTAGGAACAATGATACTTCACATCATCTTTGGATCTTTAGCAAAAATAGAGCTCCTCATGCCTTGTTAGGGCCTTTTTGGATGATCGCCAATCTTCGCGTCCCGCTTCAATAAGTTATGCCTTGGCTATGAACTCTATTCAACCCCGAGCAACTTTTAAACGATCTTGCGCTAGAGGCTAAGTAACCTTTCAAATCGTACGACCTTACTTATTGCAATTATGATTTATTCCTAATGCATTGATCTTATGGGAAGAAAAAGCCACAATTAAAAACATATGAGTTTTTGAAAGAACATTTTCATGTTCTACGTTTAGCATGATCACTTGTCTAACTCTATCATTTCTCGTTCTTCATTATATAAAGACCCCTAATTAAAGAGACTCGTGAATACTTAGCCATGCAAGTCAAAATTAAGCCAAATTTGGATTAGCTTTCATTAAGACTTTATCAAATCAACGTTTTGGGTTTTCAAGCCACCTATAGGATCTTGCACTTTCTTGGACTTTTTCAAGTTTAGAGAATGCATTTTATAGTTCCCTTGATAAGTGACTTTCTAGAATCAATTATAGGAACTTGCGAACAGTTCTTGTTCTTAACCCGAATGAATTAAGACTTTCGCGTTTTAAAGCTCCCTATATAAAAGTCTAGCAAAACTTGAATTGAGCGGGTTAAGGAATGTAAATGGCTCCAAATGCCCATCAAGTCAAAAATTAACTCTTATTCTACCCATCGGAAAATATACATTCGTGTCTTAAAAACACTTATGAAAACTAAGAAAAATTTTAAAATTTGGCCATTTTTAGCCTTATTAGCAAAACAAAACATTGAAAGTTGGAAAACGTGAGGGCGTAGCAAAGAAAGTACCTATTCACCCCCCATACTAAAAGTAAACATTGTCCTCAATGTTTCGAGTCTAAAGGTGGAGCACCCCCATACTAGAGACGAAGAGTCGAATGCTTAGGATCTAGCATGGAAAGGGTGATCAACAATATATCTAAAGCCGTTTATTAATTATGCTAAAAGATAATTGTTAGAACAATAAAGGATATGTCATGGAATCGTGAAAAACTTCTTCAAACGAACGATGGAGGCTCATGTAAACGAACACGAGAGTCTTCAATCGTAGATGATGATGATGATGATCTAGATAACACAATCACAAACAACCACGAGACAACGAGTTGGAAGGGTACAAGTCCCCTTACTAGTGAATAATAAGCATAAAGATAAGCATGGGATCTCCCCCACGAGGCACCTCGTTTTTGATTATCGAGTCATGAGCTCGACTCGATCCCCTTAAAATGTGAACATTTAGGGAAAATCAATGGTGTGGTCAATGGGGCTTACATGATGAACAAGGCCCAAAAAGCAACCGGTATAAAGGACTAAGTCCTTAAATGATGCAAAATACGGGGGTCGAAGATGGCGTTTTCGTTTTCATTGGAAAAACAATTCAACGCCACTTCAACATGTGCCATAAACTCAAAGAGTTTGAAGAAAATAGATGAGAAGTAGAAGGGTGAGACAATTGGTAAGACAAACGTTTGAGCTACTCGAGGTAGACTCGCACCAAGCAAATAGATATAGTTTCCATTTATTGCATCGGTGGAAGACCGAGATTTCCCTTTACATGAAATTCCGGGATCGAATATCTCGTCCTCGGTGGACAAGGATGAGGGAACATAAGGGGCTTCCCCCATACTAAGACCACACAAAACATCGTCAAAAGGAGTAGACGAGTTTGTAGCACTCAAAACACGTGGTGATGACGGAGTTAGATTTGTAGAAAAATCATATTAAATCATATTTAAGATCTTTTCCTTTTGTAATTCACGTGAGGGGGAATTAAATCCCCCAATTTATAGGAAGAGAAAGCATGGAGAGGCTTGGCTACGTGGAAGATTTTGATTGGTTTTGACAACTCATTCTTTCCATTCAACCAATCACAAGGCTCAAAACTAACACAACTAGCACACACGGATGCCACGTTGGCAATCCGTGTGCTAGTGTGTGTCATATAGACCATCCGATCAAGGCTAAACTGGAGAGAGAGAGAAGAATAAAGATCCAAGGGCTGAGAAGAATGAAGAATATGCTAGGGAATATTCGGATATTCACTCATCACAAAGCCTTGGGATGGCTATAAAAACCCCCAATTCTATTGTAATTTATCATCCTTTACTTTTCTTTAAAGTTATTATGTAGAAATAGTTTTAGGTTAAATTTTGTATTTCTTTCTAAATCTTGTAATTTTTTTAGAAAGTTAATAAAAGATCAGTTGTTTTATTGATAATCGTGTCTCATTTATTTTTTCTTTACTGCTTAAATTGTTATACGAATTAATATTTATTACTATTCCATATAATAATGTTTGTGATATTGAATATAAGCTAAATAATAGTTTATGTTTAATATTAAAAGTAAAGTTTTGGATTAAGCTTTTCCCCACTAGAAAAGTCTCAAAAATCTGCTCGGTTCAATTAATTATGATGGAGATGGTTCGTGTTTATCTGGTGGTTGGCGATGGCTTTTGTGTCGATTCTGTTCATTAGGTTGCTCAGCGCAATCCTACTGCTCAAAGGGTTCGACTAAAGGTGCTCATCTCTTTTAGTTTACATGTTAAATAGATTAGTTCTTGTTTAAATAATAATATGATTTAGTTACTTGAGTGGTTGTTACGTTTTAGTATCTGCAAGCTATATTTGACTCGTTTGCTGTTATTTAATGAATCTAGTAAGTTTAGTTCAACCTGATTAGTTTTTTTTGTTTAAATCTTCTAATCTGTCTATCTAATGCTGTACCGAATCTGATATATGAGTTCTTTTCACGTTTTTTACTCATAAGTGAACTTAAAAGAGTTTATGATTGCTTATATTATCTGAAATGGTTTAGAACTGTTGAATTTTTACAAGTCTGCTGTTCAGTATTGATTGTGCCTGCGTTTTACTCAAATTATGTTTGTAGGTTTGAGTTTACTGGTTATATTGTTATCCTGCTGATTTTTGTTAAAGTTTTAATATCCGTTTTAGATTGAGTGAGTTTTAAGTTTGTGCTTACTGAATTGTTCTTTAATTATGTTGACTGAACTTGATTTTGAAGTTTTATTTACTGATTAATTTGTCTAGTTATAACTGATCTTCGCTGGGATAGTTATATTTGATTTAATTAACTTTGAGCTTGTTTATCTATGTGATTAGATAGTGTGAATTCGTGATCTAGATTTGAGCTGATCAGATAGCTTATTATTCTTCTCATAAGCTGTCTAAGAAACTGCACTTGAATGTGATGGACTTGTAAATGGTTGAATGTTTTGAGTTATTGTGCTTGATTATTGTTTTAGATATAGATTATTAGATTCACTTATCTGATAAGCCACAATAGTTGTTTCCTAACAGCTTTTATAGAAATAAGCTTACCAAAAGTCACCTCCTGTGACTCTTTTATTTTAGCTGTCAAAAAGGAAATATTAACCAAAAATGTGTCCCGTATGGGAATCGAACTCGTGACCTATTGTTTGTTGGTCCAACGTGTTTACCACCTGGGCTCAATGCTCATTTGATTTTATTATCAGTTTAGTACTTAATGAAGTAGGATTTTATTTGGCAGATTTTGTTTAAGTAACGTTTAATTTACTTTAAAACCGTTTTTAAATAAACTTTTAATTAATGTTTTATTTAAAGTATAATTTAGTTAAATAATAAATAAAATAAAATGTATAAAATAAAAAATGTTTTTATTAAATTTAAATAGTTTAATTAGTTTATTTTAAATTAATTAGATTTATATGAAAGTAGATTTAAATAAAAATAGTTTTTAAATAGAATTGTTTTAAGTGAATTTTAATATAGTAATTAGTTTAAAAAGTTAAATTAGATTTTTAAAAAGTTATTTTTATTAAAAAGAGATTAAATTTTTATAGATTTTTAATTAGTTTAAAATTTTAAATAGTTTTTAAGTAATTGTGTGTTTAGATTTTAAATATAGCGGGGTTTATGATTCATGCACTTTAGGTTAAAACTAAATAGTTTAAAATTGGTAGATTTAAATTGTAGTTTAAAAAAAAACGAAAACCAATTCGAATCAATTGTCCAAATCAAAGCAAAACGTCTCAAATTCATAAGATCTTTGTGTACAACGAACTTGAGTCACCAACGTGTTTAATTGAATTCGTCATTGGTAATATTAGTCTATTACTTTTTCCTAAAGGTAATTTTCTAATTTACCCTATAACGTATATCAAATTATCACATATACTTATCTCCGCACATCAAAAATTTTGGCGCCGCTGCCGGGGAACTTGTGTACGATTCGCTTTTGTGGAGATTTGTTGATCGTTGATTTGAAGACCCTTTCCGTCCTCGGAAAGTTTTGTTATTTTCTTATTATGTATCGTTTTTATGAAAAATACCAAAAATAATCTTCTTAATCCTCTATCATGTTTAATTCATTTTCTCCTCACCCTCCAATGTTTAATTCTTCCATGGATTCCTTCGTCGATTGTGCTTGGTGTGGAGAACCGTTATATGGTTTTTTGCCATGTCGGTGGTGCACGTGTGAGTTTTGTGGAAACGATTCTCATTTTGGTGATGATTGTTCGCATCGATTCTCGCTTAATTACGAGCAAGAACCGAGCTACAATCACACCTTAATGATAATTGTTATCCACAAGATTTACCGAGTTTATCACAACAATATCTTTGTTGTGAGTATTGTGGAGGTCCTCACGAGAGTTTTTGTTGTCAACCGATAGATCAAAATTTTTATGAGCCTAATCCTTGCTATAATCCGATTGCTTCTGGTTTTGACCAATCTCCACAATATTCTTTCGATATTGAACGACTTGAAACAATTTCCCAACAAATAATTCGAGAGGAAGAACGAGCTCAAGCGGAAGCAAAATCTCTTGCTAAACATGAACTCGAGCGTTTACTTCTTATTGACGATGACGAGGATAGTACTATTTCTTTGCGAGATCTTATGGCTCTTCATCCTTCGTCTAGTGCTATCGTATTTCCTATTCGTATCTTGCCGGCTATTGAGCCCGAGGATTCTCCCATCCTAGATGATGAGGAAATTTCTCATGACATCAAAACTCCTATTCTTGATTCTTCCATCGTGGAACCCGAAAATTCTCTAAGCAAGGGGGACGATCATATTAGCACTATACTTGTTCAAAACCCAAGAGAGTTTGATGGTATTCCCAATGAGATGTGTGATTTGCCACATTGTGATGACTCGACTTCTTCCATTCACTTTGATATTTTCTCCAATTCTAATGATAAAAATTGTGATGGAAATGAAGATTTTGAGAATGATTCTACTTTTAGTGAATTTTATAATGAGGAGTTCTCCGATGAACTTTCTTATAAAGATGATATTCACGACTCAGATTTTGAGGGGTTCACCGATGAACCTACTCTTCTTCACCCATTTCCACCGGGAAATGAGGATGATAGTGATCCAATTTTTGAGAGGTTCACCTTTGAACTTGCTCCTTTAGACCCATTTCCACCGGGAAATGAGGTTGATTTGACTATTCCGATCCTTGAGAAGTTCACCGATGAACTTACTCATTTAGATGTGGAAGACGTGGTTCTTCGTGAGAAGTTATCAAACGTCTATCTTCTCATTTCTAGGATCGAGGCTTTGAATTCTAAGCCTATGCCAAGTCTTTCTCTCCATTTCCTATTCCCGTTGAGGATAGTGATCCGCTTATGGAGGAGATTGACACTTTTCTTGCTTCTCATGATTCGATACCATCGGGTGTGGATGATATCGACCCGGAGGGGGACGCTCTCTTTTTAGAGAATTTACTTGATGATGATTTCATCCCAAGTCCTCCTCCCACCCACTTTGATCTTAGTGTGCGGGTTTTTCATGTGTCTCATATTGAGTACCATGACCCAATTGATCACATTTCTAAGGGTGAAATGGTCGTTAAAGCAAAGAATGTTCATTCCACTATGGATGAAACTTTTATCCCACTATTATCGTGTGCTTCATATGATCTTGGATTAGCATGGGGGACGACACCGTGTTATCCTTTCCTTTCTCCACCGAGGACGAGGTATTCAACCCCGGAATCGTTGATTTAGGGAAACTCGGCCTTTCACCGATGTAATAATTGAAAGATTTTTCGATCATCTTGGTGCGAGTTTATCTCGGGGAGCATGCTACATCCATACCATTATTTGTGACTACCATCTCTTGTTAGAGATTTGTGTTGGAGTTTTATCCTTTCGTTTGTCATCCGACAACGAGGATGAGATCTTTGACCTCGGCATCGCGCTTTATTATGGATTTTATTCAAATATGTCGGTTTTCACCACTTTCCCTAAGGACCAATGAATGCGGGGATCGAGTCGAGCTTATGACTCGGTGAACAAAACGAGGTGCCTTATGGGGGAGTCCCATACATTCTATCTTCTTTCTATTTTCTAACACTAATAAGGCTTGATCTTTCAAGCTCGTGCTCGTGTTTTGTTGTGTTGTGATCTTAGGTACGACCCTAATATTTGAAGACTCTCGTGTTCGGTTTTTGCCTGTCCACTTGATCTTCCATTCTTTGAATGCCAAAAAGGGGCACACTTTCTATCCCTTGATTTTTATCGGCTAACGTTTTTCTTGAGGCATAATTAATAAACGGCTTATAGATTTGCGTGCTCTTTCCATGCTAGGAATTTGCATTTGACTCTTCGTGTTTTAGCAAGGGGGTGTTACTCTTGAGCTAAGAAACATTGAGGACAATGTTTTGTTTTAGCATGGGGGAGTCAATCGATATAATCGCTTGTTATTGCTTTTGTCGTGTCTAAACGTAGTTTTTCTCATTTTTCAATAAAAATTTTAAATTTTTTGTATTATTTTTAAGTTTTAATAAATAAAATAAGTGCTTTTGACACGAATGTAGGCTTTCCGTTGGTGAAAATAAGAATAGTTTTTGACTCGACTCGGTTTTTAACCTTAGCTTTTCCTTAACGTATTTGAATTATGTTTTGCTAGGCTATTATATAGGGGGCTTTAAAATGCGAAAGTCTTAATTCATACGAGTTAAGAACAAGAACTTTTCGCAAGCTCCTATAATTGATCCTAGAAAGTCGTTTATCAAGGGAACTTTAAAACGCAAATTCTAAAACTTGCAAGAGTATAAGAAGATGCAAGATCCTATAGATGACTTGAAAACCCAAAACTTTGATTTAATAGGCTAAGTATCCATTGATTTCACATTCTTGAAATTTTACAATATGGAGAATAAGAGATGATAGAGCCAATTATAAGTTTGGTATTTTTTCGGGAATTTATGTGAGTTAATTATAAGCCTATTCTCCCATCGCTTGCTAATAAATTTATCTGCAATAAATAAGGTTGTACGATTTAAAAAGTTACTTAGCTTCTAGCCCAAGATCGTTTAAAAGTTGCTCGGTATAGATTAGAGTTCATAGCCAAGGCATAACTTATTGAAGCGGGATACGAAGATTGGCAAGTCCAAAAAGGTCCTAACAAGACATGAGGGCTATATTTTATTGCTAAAGATCTCAAGTGATGTGAAGAATCATTGATCAAAAATCAATATGAAGGATCGAGACACACGACGAAAAGCAAATACTCCCCAAAAGTCATGGAGAAGTCTATCCAAAAAGACTATAACAAGGTATGAGGATAAATAAAGCCAAGTCCAAAAACGAGGCGGATCGTTGTATATCAAAATCCCAAATAAAGATTGGAGAAAAATGAAGAAGTCGTGGTCCAAGTATGAATCTCTCAAAACTTCAAGTGAAGAAATTCCTATATGAAGAGAAGACCATTATTTCATGAACGTCTCTCAAGGTTTGAAGTATAAACTCGCTGTCAATTATCGGTCCGAGAAAGGTCTCAAATCGCGAAGTAAGTTATGCCAAGATATGAACTTTATGAAGTCCCGAGAAGTAGTTTTAAAAGATTTTGTCCTTTAGCTAACTATTGATTAAATCGTTCACTTTATTTTCGGCCTAATAAATTATCGAAATAAGTCAACAATGCATCCTCGTGATCATTCAAGACAACAATAAAATATAAGAGATACACTTAGGAATAAGGGAGTCTAAGTGAATAATTGGCCCACATGAGTTCGTGTTAGTTTGCTAACTTATAATAACAATGATCTTGTTTTTGCACTTGGCATGGAAAAGTGAAAAGTCGAGGACGATGAATCTATTTGAGCTTTTATGATCCTTAAATTTATTTTATGTCTTTGCAAAATAAAATGTCAAAAGTTGAATAATGGTGTAGTTAGAGTTTAATTTTATCATTGCATGAGGACACGGCAATTGCTTAGCAAGGGGGAGTTTGATATGAGCTTAAATAGTCATATCAATAGTATCTTAAAACAATGAAATTATGCATGAAATGTATCAAAAATGCCTTGTATACGTTGTTTTGTTGTTTTGATGTGTGTAGGTACCAAGATCACGAAAACCGGCAAATATCGACACGAGTTTGAAGATAATGATCAAAGAAGCCAAAATCAAGCTCGACTTTAGCGGATTTTATCATTTTTCAAGAAAACAGGTCAAGTGGGACCCACATTTGGGATAATGGGCTTAATAGTCCATTTGAAGTTAAAGTTATAGTAATCATGTGAAAATGGCCCAACACTTGGCTTATATTCAAAAGGCCCAATTTGCTGGATTATCAAACGGATGGAAATAAGGAAACTAGGGCCCAAGCCCAAATTGAAATGGAATGAATAAACAAATTGGGATTAGGGTTTTTGCTATACTAAATAAACGAACTATGATTCATTTTGGCTGGTCAAACTCTCTAAACCATTCACAGGTTTTTATTTTTTATTCCGTTCGTGTAACCACACGTCACCTTCCACCAAATAGATAAATAATCGTTTCCACCCACTCATATACCCACACACATTTACATTTACCCCACTCACAATAATTAAAACTTTTGATAAGTTCTATGCATCATCTCCTTCCCCATCTCACCCTCACCCAAAAATACCAAAACCAGTAACTTTAAGTTACTGTTCCTCTAACCCTATGTCACAATTAACTCAATATTAATTGGGGCTTTTACTCTCACGTGTAATTCACGTGAGGGGGAATTAAATCCCCTAATTTATAGGAAGAGAAAGCATGGAGAGGCTTGGCTACGTGGAAGATTTTGATTGGTTTTGACAACTCATTCTTTCCATTCAACCAATCACAAGGCTCAAAACTAACACAACTAGCACACACGGATGCCACGTTGGCAATCCGTGTGCTAGTGTGTGTCATATAGACCATCCGATCAAGGCTAAACAGGAGAGAGAGAGAAGAATAAAGATCCAAGGGCTGAGAAGAATGAAGAATATGCTAGGGAATATTCGGATATTCACTCATCACAAAGCCTTGGGATGGCTATAAAAACCCCCAATTCTATTGTAATTTATCATCCTTTACTTTTCTTTAAAGTTATTATGTAGAAATAGTTTTAGGTTAAATTTTGTATTTCTTTCTAAATCTTGTAATTTTTCTGGAAAGTTAATAAAAGATCAGTTGTTTTATTGATAATCGTGTCTCGTTTATTTTTTCTTTACTGCTTAAATTGTTATACGAATTAATCTTTATTACTATTCCATATAATAATGTTTGTGATATTGAAAATAAGCTAAATAATAGTTTATGTTTAATATTAAAAGTAAAGTTTTGGATTAAGCTTTTCCCCATTGGAAAAGTCTCAAAAATCTGCTCGGTTCAATTAATTATGATGGAGATGGTTCATGTTTATTTGGTGGTTGGCGATGGCTTTTGTGTCGATTCTGTTCATTAGGTTGCTCAGCGCAATCCTACTGCTCAAAGGGTTCGACTAAAGGTGCTCATCTCTTTTAGTTTACATGTTAAATAGATTAGTCCTTGTTTAAATAATAATATGATTTAGTTACTTGAGTGGTTGTTACGTTTTAGTATCTGCAAGATATATTTGACTCGTTTGCTGTTATTTGATGAATCTAGTAAGTTTAGTTCAACCTGATTAGTTTTTTTCTGTTTAAATCTTCTAATCTGTCTATCTAATGCTGTACCGAATCTGATATATGAGTTCTTTTCACGTTGTTTTTTTTACTGATATGTGAACTTAAAAGAGTTTATGATTGCTTATATTATCTGAAATGGTTTAGAACTGTTGAATTTTTACAAGTCTGCTGTTCAGTATTGATTGTGCCTGCGTTTTACTCAAATTATGTTTATAGGTTTAAGTTTACTGGTTATATTGTTATCCTGCTGATTTTTGTTAAAGTTTTAATATCCGTTTTAGATTGAGTGAGTTTTAAGTTTGTGCTTACTGAATTGTTCTTTAAATATGTTGACTGAACTTGATTTTTGAAGTTTTATTTACTGATTAATTTGTCTAGTTATAACTGATCTTCGCTGGGATAGTTATATTTGATTTAATTAACTTTGAGCTTGTTAATCTATGTGATTAGATAGTGTGAATTCGTGATCTAGATTTGAGCTGATCAGATAGCTTATTATTCTTCTCATAAGCTGTCTAAGAAACTGCACTTGAATGTGATGGACTTGTAAATGGTTGAATGTTTTGAGTTATTGTGCTTGGTTATTGTTTTAGATATAGCTTATTAGATTCACTTATCTGATAAGCCACAATAGTTGTTTCCTAACAGCTTTTATAGAAATAAGCTTACCAAAAGTTACCTCCTGTGACTCTTTTATTTTAACTGTCAAAAAGGAAATATTAACCCAAAATGTATCCCGTATGGGAATCGAACTCGTGACCTATTGTTTGATGGTCCAACGTGTTTACCACCTAGGCTCAATGCTCATTTGATTTTATTATCAGTTTAGTACTTAATGAAGTAGGATTTTATTTGGCAGATTTTATTTAAGTAACGTTTAATTTACTTTAAAACCGTTTTTAAATAAACTTTTAATTAATGTTTTATTTAAAGTATATTTTAGTTAAATAATAAATAAAATAAAATATATAAAATAAAAATGTTTTTATTAAATTTAAATAGTTTAATTAGTTTATTTTAAATTAATTAGATTTATATGAAAGTAGATTTAAATAAAAATAGTTTTTAAATAGAATTGTTTTAAGTGAATTTTAATATAGTAATTAGTTTAAAAAGTTAAATTAGATTTTTAAAAAGTTATTTTTATTAAAAAGAGATTAAATTTTTATAGATTTTTAATTAGTTTAAATTTTTAAATAGTTTTTAAGTAATTGTGTGTTTAGATTTTAGATATAGCGGGGTTTACGATTCATGCACTTTAGGTTAAAACTAAATAGTTTAAAATTGGTAGATTTAAATTGTAGTTTAAAAAAAACCGAAAGCCAATTCGAATCAATTGTCCAAATCAAAGCAAAACGTCTCAAATTCATAAGATCTTCGTGTACAACGAACTTGAGTCACCAACGTGTTTAATTGAATTTGTCATTGGTAATATTAGTCTATTACTTTTTCCTAAAGGTAATTTTTTAATTTACCCTATAACGTATATCAAATTATCACATATACTTATCTCCGCACATCAGTAATCACTCAAATAAATAACGTCTATAATTTTTGGCTAAACACCAGACCTCCACGGAGAACGAACTCAACGACTAGTATTCGCGTTTTTTTCACAAACGTGATACTTAATACTTACCCGCTTTTGTCGCTATGTTTTTCCTAGAATAAAGTGTACAAAAATACTACATCAAAAATGGCGCCGCTGCCGGGGAGGTGTGTTTAGCCATATTTATTTTTCGTGTTTATTTGAGTGTTTACGTTTATCGTAAATACTTATTTTTATTTTTCTATACTATTAGCCATACAAATAAATCATGTTAATTTTAACTCAATTAACACAAAATCGTTTTCTCGTTTTTTATTGTGCATAATATATTGTATTTACGTTGAACAATTAACACACAATAGTTATCCAAATACGCGAGAAATCGCAACTCGATAGTGGGCGTTCCGGTCATTATCGAGTGTATCGAATTCAAAAGAAAGTCAAAGACAAAATAGATAAATACTCTTAATTGGTTTAATCTTGATAAATACAAACTATAAGGTTGGTATAAGGCGGTTGTATTTCACGACCTAATGAAAAAAAGGCTCTTAAATGCTTCGCGTCGCCTCGTTTTCCCCGCTCACATGTGCGTATTTTGAAAGTGACGATTAATTAGAGGTTTGCCACATCAAGTATTATTAATCTATTTTTGTGAGTTTTAATTATTGAACCTCGAAATGTTTTGGCGTTCCGCCAACGTTTCAAAGTTGACGAGGGTTTTTACTTCACGTAATTACCTTCATTCTTCTTGGATTCATTAATCGAGACCTTTGATTAGTGGATAATTTTTGTAGATTAATTTCTACGTAATACACCAAAATTCTATAAAAATTAAAAAAAACCAAAAACAACAAAAAGAATCTTCGATTTTTCCTCTATTTTCATAATTCTTTTCTTTCACCCTCTATAACGTTTAATTCTCGAAATGACTTTCTCGTTGCATCATGTCGAATGATGTTGGATATTATTCGTGTCCATATTGTGGAGGCCCGCCCGATGGTGCCAATTGTTTTAATTGTGATGTTATTGGAGGTCGAGAGAGTTATATCTATAACACCGCTCCATGTGATCGTGGTGACAAGTTTCAATCATACAACCAAGATCACCCATCGTCTTCGTTCTACTCGTCATATGATTCGTCTTTTAAATGTGATCAAAATCAAAATGATGAGATGATTCATAACACCTTTGGTGACTATATGAGACGTAATAATGAAAAATTAACGATGGTTGAAGAACACATGACAAACCTTAGGAAAACTTGTAGTGAACTTAAGGAACATGTTGAGTCTACTAGATGTAGATCTTGCAGCCTGTCAGGACCGGTGAATGACTTCTGTAATCACAAGTCAAATCACAAAGAGACTCTATACACAATATGAATGTAGAATATAAATATAATCAAGAGGAACAAAATAACTATAAAGACTCGATCCTTTCTAAGGATTTCTAATATTGATAATGACTAGAACTACGTTTTGTGAAGGTGTGTCTAACCCTTCTGCCTAAGGTTCCTTTTATACTGCAAGGAAACCCTAATACATCATTAAAGAAAACGTGTAAAACTGATATGCATATCCTTTCCTAACATATCTCATGCATATCCTAACAGAATATTAAGTAAATAATAAAGTTTGACTTCGAATAGGACCAGGAGCAGGACTTGCTCCTACTACGACTAGGACCAGGAGGAACTACATACCTCCTAGTCTACCTATTACATATAACTATTACAATGGTCCTAACAATCCTCCCCTAAACTTGAATTTGACCTGTTGAGTTCAAGTTTCCTGGAAAACGTGCAAAGAAAGCCCGAGGATTGTATCAGTAAAACAAATAGCAGCATCAACAAGATAAGAATCAGAAGAACAGCCGCAACATGAAACACTAGAAGCTTCTCCAAAGCTTGGAACAAATCAGCATCGTGTTGAATCTTTTCAGCAACATGAGCAGATTTGATGAGCCTTTACCAAGTAGCTGCTCGCTCTTGGGCTAGCTAGTCATTCTGGTGGAATAAGCATCACCCTGGGAGACTAGAACCCAGCCCAACTCTTAGAACGTGAATCAACGGTGAGTGGGAGTACCCTGATGATTTTAGGCAAACCATCACAGCCGTCAACGGATTTGATGCGTCTTTACCAGAAGCCGTACCCCTCTGGACTCGCCAACTCTTAGCAATGAAGCATCGGTGAGTTGAACACCCTATAGCTTTAAGCAAGCTATTACAGCTATCAACGGATTTGATAAGATCTTTACCAAGAGCCGTACCCCCTTGGATTAGCCACTTTTCAGTCCAAGACTATGGCAAGTGAAAACCATCCAGTTTTGGGTAACCTGGCAACCATCAACGGATTTGAGAATCGCACCAGGAGCCGTACCCTCAAGGTGAATCAACTTTTTCTTGTCGATTAGACATGGTAAGTTGAGAACCATTTGTTGTGTGGACCACGTCCAACACCAAGTGAAACCAAGTACCAGAACAAACTCAAACCAGGAACCACATTGTGAAATAGCCAAGGGATATTATGTACAAGTATAAAAGCTAAACTATGTTTAAAGTATAAGCAGATATTATATAAAAAGTATATTTTTTTTTATTATTTTTTTCTTTTATAACTGTTTTTTTTTTTTTTTTTAACTATAAAGAATGAAATTCACCAATCACTGTACATATTGGTGAAAAGAATAAAAATAAGAACAAAAATTCAAAGTATAAACACTTACAACCCAATCACCTTACATACCAGAAGCTGCCTTCTTATCCGCTAGCAACCGCGCCTGAATACCCTCTACCAAAGCCGTGGCCATACTCGACTCATTCCCAGAAGGAGCAGTAGAAATTTGCAAGTGACTTGCCAACATCGCCTCCATGGAAGAAATAGTCAAAGGATACTCCACATCCGTCAGCATAAACACCATATGACCAGATTCTAATTCCAACATATGAACTCCACATCCAGCATATAGCTTCCATCACAGAATCTCCCATTGGAATTGATCCTTCCATATGCCCGAAACAGGAGCATTTGGAGGAGGATCTAACATCAGCTTGAGATCAGCCCAGATACGGAGACCAGGCCAGGAAGACACCGCCATGGGGTCAAACGGCATACTAGAATCAACAAACCCAAACAACGCCATAAGATCCATACGATCAGCCCAAGATAACACACCCTGCAAACCCGTTGCCAATCGCACAGACCCATCACTCAAAGTAATCCGATGGGATACGCCACCAGGAAGTGTGGTAGAACTCTCAACCATATAACCCGTAATGCTTCCATTGCCCAAAGGTAAGTCAGAATCGCTGTCAGAAGCTGCATCAATTAAGTTCTCAGGATCACGCTTCTCAAAAGGAACTGATTTACCACGGCGAACACGACGAGCTAGTTTCTGGCGAATGGAACGTCGAGGTGTGGGAGCAGAAGGTGTGGATTCAACCTTGACCTTAACTTCAGCACCAGCAAGGAAAGCAGTAGAAGCAGACTCATGAACATGTCCACCCAATGAACCACTAGGAGCTACATAAGAAGTAGGATTAGGTTGTGTTGCAGGAACTGGTGGTGATGGAGATGGCACATCAGATGTAGTAGCAGTAGGTGTGGTGGTATCAACAAAGGTGCTTGCAGGAACAGGTGTGGTGGTGGAAGCATGAGTGGTGGTGGTAGTAACAAAGATGGTAGTAGCAGGACCAGCAGTAGAACCCATGGGAGCAACCAAGGGCGTAGTAGAAGGACCAACAGAAGTATCAACAGAACCAGAAGGACTACCAGCCAAACCAGGAGTGGGTACAGACGAAGGACCAGTAGAATCAGCAGGCATAGAAGCAGTCACACCACGAGGATGGTAAATAAATATTTCCGGAATAGGTTGACTCTGACGCTTCACCATCTTTTCATAAAGGGCCTTAAGCTCATCAAAAGTCAACGCCCTCACCCGAGCCCAAGACCACGGAGCATTGAAATGAGCAGCAGATTGATATTTCACATAACGTTGCATCTGCTGGCGCTCCTCAGCCCGAGATAGAGGTCTGTTCCTTCTCTGTTTCTTTAGTTCTTCAGCAAGAGCCAACTGGTGCTTACGCATCATTACCATAGCACGCGGAATACAATTGTGTTCATCAACATCATCACCCAACAGATCTTTAAACTGAGCATAATCCCTAGTGAGAACAATCAACACTTGCATCCATTCACCATCAGTCCAATGCATGGCATCATGTTGAATTTGTGCACGCCTTCGCTCTCGAAGCTCTTCCTCAGCAGCCCTATCCGCCTCATTAATCTCAGCTTAAACCCGACGAGCAGCCTCTTCACCAAGCCTGTCCACCTCAATCTGTCGACGAGTACGCTTGCGAGAAGTAGATGGAGCATCAGTCATTAGGGCTTTTCCCTTCGGATCATGAGAGGGACCAGCATGAGAACCATCAGCAGGATCAGAATCACCACCCATAGAAGGGGGAATAGCACTAGGAGAAGGAACATTGGAGGACATTGGAGGAACCGACAAATCATCATAAACTTTATCAGCAAAGGCAGCCTTTGCCAACAACGTCAAGCCATCCTCAACATTCTCCGCACCCTCATCCTCAGAATCTGAAAGAACCACATGCTTCTTGCGACGACGTTGTTGATTCTCCAACACCTTTATGCGATCAGCCAGAGGAAGAACAAACTCCCTTGTAAGCTTCCGATGTTGGTTTAAGTCAGCTTCCAAACAAATCATCCTCCCATGGTACCTGTGCATAAGATCGAGCAAAGATGTCAGTGTAGTAGGCTCCTCCGCCTGCCCACCAAGAGAACTTGGATCAGGGAAAGCATCACGGGAGCCCGAAGCAACATGTGGGTCAACCTGTGGAGAACTAGCATCAAACGGGATATCAGTCGAATGTGGGGCAGGACTAGGAGGTGGAGTCTCCACAAAAGGAGACCTTTGTGGAACTGAGGAAGGACCAGCCTTGGTAGGAGATGGTTTTTCAACCACCACTTCCTCAACTAGCTCCTGCTCTACCACAGGAGTGGCACCAACAGTAGGATCCTCCTCCTCCATGGGGTCATCATCTATCACAACAAACTCAGGAGCCTCCTCCTCCTGACCCATGGGACCCTGAGCCAACCCTGACATGGCTTCAGTCAGGGGCCTCTAATCCCCAGTAAACCCATGCATCATATTGTAATACACTTTAGCTGTAAGTTTAGATGGCACATGCTCAGTCCTATCACGTGGAATGCAAACAAGGATTTGTTGAAGAAACCTAGGGTACATAAGAAATTTCTTCCTCGAACCAGCAGTAGACAAATTACTAGCCATCCCCTCAAATAGATAATGAGAAAAATTAAACACTCTACTCTGGGCTAAACATATAAGACCAGTAGCCAAAGGAGTAGGGAAAGCATCCCAACTCCCAGACTTGGGACTCATACAATGGATTAAAAAGTGAACCAGAAGCTTCCATTGGGGGGAAAACCTATTCTTCTGGAAGTTAAACTTCCCCCCATGTTCATAACCTATGGCAGCCATACCCTCCAATACTTCCGAATTGGGGATTGATACAACACCCCCCTCATCCTGAAGATGAAGAGAAGAGCGAATAGACGCTTCAGTTACCACATATGCACGTCCATCTATGGTAGCATGGAGTGCACGTGGACGTCCAGCCACATTCACAAGTTGAGCAGACGCCCAAAATTGACGTATCACACTATCATATATGGTGGGACAGACAGTAAATGCCAACCTTAAGTTAGAAGCTTCAATGAAATCCAAGATGTCAGCAAAATGTTCACGATTTGGACCATCACCCAGATAAGCAACACGATTGTGAGCAGGTTGGTAAGCAAGAGCAGCCATGGATCTTGATGAATTGATGGAAGAAGGATTGGGATTGGGATGTAGAGAGTAGAAGCGGTTTGTGTGTGTGTGTTAATTGTAATGAGTGAGTCAAGGGTGTATGTTGACCATATATGAAGAAAGTAGTAACTGTTCATTGACCCCTATTAATGGGGGGTTGCCCTTTCAAATTAAACCATAATGGCATAATAACCACTTGCCCTTTTTAACATAATAACCAACTCCCAATTAACTTGCTTAATTCAAACTCGTAAATACCAGTATTGGGAGCGTTGACCAAAAGTCAAAGCACACAATGGTCAGACCAGGAGCAAAACGTGATTAACAAAAGGACAAAAGGAAGGAACAGTATGCCAGACCAATACCAGGAGCCAAACACCACTAGACATGGAAGGATTTTAAACCACCAGAAGGCAACCAAGCATAACTAGAAGCTGACCAAAGAGGACCAGAAGCCAGTCATGTAAGGCCATATCCACCAGAAGAGAGCAAAAATCCTCCATCAGAAGCACCACACACCATCATAACCAAGAAATTATGTTGTAAAATACTATGAATACGTTAGACTGACCTAATATGTACACAAAGCCTCCCCTTAGGCTTTGCCTCCCCTCAATCCTAGACCTCAAGGATTGACCATCCCAATATGAACCACCAAGTGGTTAAACCGAGGACCATCAAAAGCTTTAGTCAGCAAATCAGCAACATTGTCATCCGTATGAACTTTAAGAACCTGTATCAGCTTCTTCTCATTGGCATCGCGTATAAAATGATGCTGAATCTCAATATGCTTCGTCCGCTGATGAAATACAGGATTCTTCACAATGCAAATAGTGCTTTGATTGTCAATAAAAATTTTGGTATTCATAAAATTGAAACCATAGTCCAACATCTGATTTTGGATCCATAAAACTTGTCCACAACAACTAGCAGCCGCAACGTATTCAGCTTCTGTTGAAGAAGTAGCTACGATTGTCTGTTTCTTACATTGCCATGAAATAAGCCGACGACCCAAAAATTGACAACCACCAGTAGTAGACTTCCTATCATTATTAGCACCAGCATAATCACTATCACTATAGGCTTCAAGAACAAAGGGAGATTCTCTAGGATACCATAGACCCAATTTAGGTTGAGCCTTGATATACTTGAAAATCTTCTTCACTGCATTTAAGTTCGAAACCGTTGGAGTCACCTGGTGTCTAGAACAAGCACTTACTGCAAACATAATGTCCGGACGTGATGCAGTCAAATACATGAGAGAGCCAATCATAGACCTGTACATGTGAACATTTACCGGGGGATCTGGCTCATTCTTAAGTTTGATTTTAGCAACTTCATAAGGAGTTGCTGCTGGTCTAAGAGGATCCATGTCAAACTTCTGAAGAATCTCATGAACATATTTATCTTGACTGATGAAAATCCCATCCGATTGTTGCTTGACCTGAAGACCAAGGAAAAATGACAGTTCTCCCATGGCACTCATCTGAAATTCTCCTTTCATTAAGTGTTCAAACTCATCACACCACTCCTTCCTTGTAGAGCCAAAGATAATGTCGTCCACATAAACCTGAACAAGGATAATATCCTTGGAATTCCGCCGAAGAAATAGTGTTTTGTCAATAGTACCTCTTCTATAGCCATTTTTTAACAAGAAAGTGGAAAGACACTCATACCAAGCTCTAGGAGCCTGATGTAACCCATAAAGAGCCTTGACCACCTTGTAGAATTTCTTGGGATGAAGTGGATCTACAAACCCCTTAGGTTGAGTAACATACACTTCCTCGTCAATTTTTCCATAGAGAAATGCACTCTTGACATCCATCTGGAACACCAATTTTTCCTCGTCAATTTTTCCATAGATATGAATAGATCTGAAAAAGACCAAAAGTCAGATTTTTTCTTCTCGTTTGTCTGACTGTCAGTTTTTTTTGTCAACGCGTTTTCTTATTAGATTGTGGCTTATCACAATTTTTTAAGCCTTTCTGGGTATGTTTTGGATAAAAATAAGTAGCACGGATCTAAAAAAAAGGAAAAAAAAATATACGGACAGGAAAATCATCAGATCCACCATTTTCGGTGGTATCAAGAAAAAGTCAAAACCCTTTTTCGATGCTCATTCCGATGCTTATTCTGATGCTTATTCTGATGCTTATTCTGATGATCATTCTGATGTCATTCCGATATGATTATTCCTATGGGATCATTCCGATGGTGTGCAAAACATTGCGACACAAAACCCATCTATTATCAACCGAACAACAATCAACCCTGACTATCTTACCCATCGTCACATATATACAACATCTATATCCTATCCCATCCTCCAACTCATCTCACCTCTTCATACATCTAGACTCGAAATAGGAAAAAAAACATTTTGTGATAACCAAAACCAAAACTCACCAACAACCAACTCAATCTATCTATATTCCCATCGTCATCTACCCCTTACTAATCTCACCATCTCAGACTCAAAACTAAAACAGAAAGAGAACAAAGATCTCAGAATCATTTCGTGATTATCAGACATGCATGCCAAGATCTTTACAGATTCATCACGAAATAATCATCACTGATCAATGTATTGGATTAACCAATATTGATATTCGAAATAAAACAAGATTTATAACAAAAGTGTTACATTCTATTTGTTTCTTTCGTCTATTAAACACAAAGCATAAAAACAAATCCAAGAGTAACCTACCCGAGATAATCTTCATGATCTTAAAGCTTACATCGTGTTTATTCGAAACCTACATAAAGGATTTGGTTCTTGAATTTCCATGTCGAAAAAACAAGTGAATAATGATGTTTCTCTTGTTCGTTTGTGGTTGAAAACATTCAAAAGGATTTTCAAGGTTGGTTGTTAGAATAACATGCAAGATCAGATCATCTTTATGATGTAAATTGCAAGATTGGAATGTGTGGCTTGTTGGTTTTGTTTATGATTGCTAAGTTAGGGAGCTAAGATGAGATCAAATATGTTTGAGTTAGATGAAGTGGGGGTGGAGGTTACAAAGATAGGATGATATTAGGGTTTGACTAGTTAAGTATATGAGATACTTTAGGGATTAAGTGGAGTTTTATATCCTTACATCTATGGCATAGCACCGGGTATTTAATTATACTGGGCCATCATAAACGAGTACTTAAAGGGCCGAAATGGTTACTTCGTATACTAACAATCTCATCCGATTTGAAGAGTTGGCATTATTATTTTTGGGTTGTTGGTTTAATGAGTTGCTAAAGATTTGGATATAAGCTAATATTGGGCTGCATTTTGATTCATGGGGCGAGTATGATAAATTTGGTCAGTCAAATGATTTAGTTTGGTTGATGTATCGGGATGGATATTCATTTGTTGGACCCAGATAATGATGATAGTGAACCGGGTTCATTTATCGGGCTATGATGACATTCATTTTGATGTCGGGTATTCGGTATATTTTGATCGAAAGTGCTTAAACGACAAAGAAAATTCGAGGTTTTAAACCTAATATTTTTGAAAACAATTTCGACCGCGCATTAGTTGGGCACGTGACTGACGTTGGGCTTACATGACAAGTTGTCTAGACAAATTGTGTTCCTTAATGACGATTCATCTCATAATTTGTTCTAGATAACGACATTCATAACACAACACCAAAGCAAACAAAACACTTAGCGCTAAAACGATCCGATATAAGATTCACTTTAACGACAACGACTAGTTTTGGTTCTACAAAGATAAGTGCCCACGAAGTAGATTAGGTATTCTTTATTTGAAGTTGAAGTGGGATTTCACGAAGGCGTCTACTTATTTCATCGTCGAGCCTTCCTTCTAATTTTCTACCCCTTTTCTTCAAACCCAGTCTATCGATTGATGACTTGCCTGGGCGATAAAATTTATGATTTAGACTTGAGTTATCTAGTTTCCACTGTTAAGGGGTGGATGGTCGATGACATGGATTACTATCAGTTTTGGGAGCTTTGTTGCAGTTCTTAGTGTCACACGCAGTTGCTTGTGTGGATAACTTCAAGAGGTATAAGAGACTTATTTCTGCACCGTTCTTCAATCGACATAAGTGCAAGCTTAAGTAACAAATTTGGGAGATTGTACTTCAGTTTTGTAACACTCTCATTTTTCGTATCGGTACAGCGGAAGGGTCTTTCGGAGTGTTACGGGATAGCACAATAACTCCAATCATAGACAACACATAAAAATGGTTGTACAAGGTTTAACAAACATTCATTCGATAAAAAGGTTTAAAAGTGTACAACAGGTCCCAAATTATACAGGTCATTATGTTTATAAAACACAGATCGAATGAACATTTTTAATATTAAGTGTGGGCCATCAGAGTCGATCTCCATCCGGATTACCTTCAAGCACCTGAGATAGAAAACATGCAAAAATCATATCAGCGAATGCCGAGTGAATTCATAGAGTTTAATGAAAACCGTTATATAAAAACAATCATTTACAATCATTAAAATCAGAACACAAGTATAATATCGGAAGTAAGTCCACATATTGCTAGTCAGGCAATATATATCAAGCATACATCTGAAAACCGTCCATGAGACCGTAGTCTCTATATTACCATGATAGGTAATATATTCATCGTTAATAGCGTCGTATCATATCGTTTATTATTTATGTCTTATATTGTATTAGGATACATGGTATCTGATTTAGGATTATTATTAGCCGCATGACATTGTTACCTTACTGTGAAAACAGCGGGCCGCGAACCCGACAAACAATTTGCCCATCTAAGTTAGCGTGTCGTCACAAAAATCACGCTATGGAATCTTCTCATACATAAATTCGCTTACCAATCTACGTGGTACGACGGGGATCAACCGTCAAGGCGCGAACTGGGGTGATCATCCCCAAATAGTACTATCAAATGCATAAGCGTCTACCAAATCCCGGTAGTTCACAATTCATGCTAATGGGACTTTAAGTGACATAACCTAACTACTAATAATCCTTTTAGTCTCGAATATAGGGTCATAGCATCATTCGGGTCCATATCATTTAGCATACAATCGGGACTACTTGTGTTCTATTTTTATAAAAATCTAGCATGTTATCTCCCTCGCGGGTTTACAAATCATTTTATAAAACATTTAAAAGAGTGCGAGGCTATGAACTCACGTTGTTAATGAAAGGCGGATTATCGGCTACGGGCGTGCTTCGGTCACGGAAACCTATATAAATAATAATCGGTCTTAGACTCGGTCCAATGACTTTTATCAAAATAACAATATACATATATATGATTTTGTACATATGATGATGATCAAGTGGGTTTATAAATCCTCATTTACTCATTTTAGCATTTACGTTTTAGTATCGTCTTACTAGTTAGCTAGTTTTATCGATTTTACCTATTTTAAGTTCATTAAGTCTTTTATAAATTCTTTAACTTGTTTTTACCCATTTTATACCTATATGATCAGTATATATACTTTTCATGTTGGGCCCTATTGGGTTAAGCCCAAATAATTCTTTTTACAAGTAATTATCTTATTAAGTCCAATTATTAGTCTAATAGGTTTAGTTAGCTCGTAAATGTCCGTAATTCTTATAGTTCGGGTTTTATCGGTTTTTACTTGTATTAGTTACTTATACATCAGTATACAACTTTTATAAACTTTACATTAGACGGGTTTGGTCGTCTAAGTTTTACTTGATGAAAAACGTTAATTTCACGGCGATAGCCGAAAAAGTCGTAAAAAATCAAGTTTATAGTTTTTATTACTTATAAATATTATTTTTACCACCATTTATATAATTTACCCATTTAATTAACCTTTTATACATTTATATAATTAAGTTCTATAAGTTAGTGGGTTTATATTTTACATTTTATACATTATAATGTGAGTGCTTATATAATAATAATAAACATTATTTCCAAAATCTGATTTTTAACTTCATATTCACCATTTTTATCATATCTAGAGTTCTACAATGACTTAGAAGCTCATTTTTGGATGACAACTTCTTCATAATATGTGCTACATATAACTTAGTTATAGCTACTGCCCATTTTGAGTCTAAGTTGCCTTAACAGTCCCTACAAAACTTCTTATTCAGATTGTACCACCTAACTTGTTTTGATCATATCTCACTCATTATTTTGATTCCATTGCATGGCCAACTCTCACATGTGTATAACATCATCTACTTACTGTAAATAGATCAAACCATGAAATTTTATCAGTTCATCATTTAGTTATCTACTGTTTTTATACAGCCAACTAATTAGTCATAATTTTAGCTTCATTTCTTATGGTTATCATCATTTTTAAGCATGTTTATCAACACTTGATCCCCACACAACATTTTTATCATCATATATACATCATATACATATACAAAATAAAAGAAAATACATTTGTTCTTTACAAAATAATAAGAGAAAAATGTAGAGGATGATCTTCTTTACCAATCCAAGTGGATTTCTTGTTTTAGGAAGGCAAGAACTTGATGAACACAACAAGTATCTCCAAGACCATCAAATATCAAGATCATATTTTGGAAAATCAGCCCTAGGACACAAGCAAATCACCTCTAAAGTTGTTTATATGGCCACCAAATGATCAAGGCTTCAAGGAAACACCTTAATAGGACTAGTAAACATGTGGTTTGTAGCTAGAAAAGATCAAAGATGGTGTTTGTTGCTTGAATTGGGACGGCACAAGGGTGGAAGTAGAGAGAGTTTGAGAGTGAATTGCATGGATGAAATGGTAGAAGTGAAAACCATTTGTTAGTTTTGTTAAATGGTGGAAGTAGTTAGCTTAAAGTGTAAGCATAAGCTTACACTTGTGCAAGCTTAGCTAAACTTGTGCCACCTAAGTGTGGTGTGTCACATTTTCCGTCCCATATAAGCTAGTGGGATGGGACAAAGTGTTTTGTCCCATCTCACTAGTTTACGGGTATTTCTCGATTCTAGTTTTCTTGATTTGCGTGCCCTCGGGTCGTTTTACGAAAAACGTTTTTATAAATTATGAATCACCGTCACAAAACGAATCCAATAAAAATTGTCTCATCAAAAACGGAGTTCAAAAACGTAAATACGTAATCCTAAGGTTTCCGGTTTAGTCGTAAAAGACGCCAAATTATGCACGTAAGCCCAAATTTAAATCCGTAAATTGTGAGTTCGTCAACCAACACAAAAATAAGTTTCAAAATATTATACGAGAAAATATTTCACTACCTGAAAATGTTAGATTTGTCACAGCTTTTCCTCCTAAAAGGGATCAACGTCCTCGTGATCCATTTCATTTGGATGTCCGTTTCTTATTGAAATCGAAGAGGTGCGGATATTTCTTCCACATTTCATCCTCTCGTTCCCAAGTATACTCCGGTCCATGCTTTGAATTCCATCGGATCTTGACAATAGGTATCCGACTTTGTTTCAGTTGCTTTACCTCACGGTCCATAACTTCTACGGGCTCTTCGATAAAATGTAACTTCCCATCTATTCGAACCTTACCTAACGGAATTTTCTCATCACTCACTGCTAGACATTTCTTCAGATTAGATACATGGAATGTGTTGTGAACACCATGAAGTTCTGGGGGTAACTCTAGTTTGTAAGCCACCGGACCTACTCTAGATAAAATCTTAAAGGGTCCAATATAACGGGGATTCAATTTTCCTCGCTTTCCAAATCTTATAACGCCTTTCCATGGCGATACTTTCAACATTACTCGGTCACCCACTTCAAACTCCATTGGCTTCCGCCGCACATCCGCGTAACTTTTCTGTCTACTACGGGCAGTCAACAACCTCTTCTTAATCTGAACTATCATCTCCGTAGTCTCCCGGATTATTTCCGGTCCCGTGAGTTGGGTATCCCCAACTTCACTCCAACATACAGGAGATCTACACTTCCTACCATACAAAGCTTCAAACGGTGCAGCCTTAATACTAGAATGGTAACTATTGTTATACGAAAACTCTGCTAACGACAAATGTTTATCCCAATTCTTACCAAAGTCTAACACATAAGCTCTCAACATATCTTCCAGTGTTTGTATCGTCCTTTCACTCTGCCCATCAGTCTGGGGGTGATAAGCAGTGCTCATGTCGAGATTCGTTCCCAAAGATCTTTGGAGAGATTTCCAAAAATTCGATGCGAATCTAGGATCTCGATCTGAAATGATCGATACAGGCACTCCATGCTTGCATACAACATTATCAAGGTATATTCGAGTCAGCTTCTCCAGTGAGAACTGCTCCTTAACCGGAATGAAGTGTGCTGATTTGGTCAGTCTATCGACTATAACCCAAATCGAATTGTTTCCAGATGATTTTCTTGGAAGCTTGGTGATAAAGTCCATTGTAATTCGCTCCCACTTCCATTCAGGAATCTTTGGCTGTTGAAGTAGTCCTGATGGTTTTTGATGTTCGGCTTTAACTCTAGCACAAGTCAAGCATTGAAGAACATACATAGCTATGTCAGCTTTCATATTCGGCCACCAGTACAACTTCTTCAAATCATGGTACATCTTATCAGATCCCGGATGAATGGAATACTTAGATTTATGGGATTCTAACATAATCAAATCTCTTAAGCCTCCAAACGTAGGTATCCACATACGACCTCTTAAGCATTTCACTCCATCAGCTCTAACCTCTAAAGGATCTCCTTCTCCTCGGAACCCTTCATTAACAAAATTCTCCTTCTTACAAGCTTCTATTTGCGCATTTCTAATTTGCTCGGGCAAATTATTGTGCACGGTCAAGACTAGAGAATGCACCCTGATAGGCTCTCTATCTTTCCTACTCAACGCATCAGCAACAACATTGGCTTTTCCTGGGTGATACTTTATATCACAATCATAATCACTTAACAACTCTATCCATCTTCGTTGCCTCATGTTCAATTCCTTCTGGTCGAGAATATACTGTAGGCTTTTGTGATCGGTGAATACCGTACACTTGGTGCCATACAGATAATGTCTCCACAACCTAAGAGTAAAGACCACAGCTCCTAACTCAAGATCATGAGTAGTATAATTCTCCTCATTCTTCCTTAATTGCCTAGAAACATAAGCTATCACTTTCTCTCTCTGCATCAAAACAGCTCCATAACCTCTAAGAGATGCATCACAATACACTACAAAATCTTCACTCCCTTCGGGTAATGATAAGATTGGCGCACTACATAATTTTTGCTTCAATGTCTGAAATGCTCCATCTTCATCACTTCCCCAAACGAAAGGTTTATTCTTCTGAGTAAGCTTAGTCAAGGGTTTAGCTATCAAAGAAAATTCTTTAATGAATCGCCTATAATAGCCAGCTAATCCTAAGAACTATCGCACTTCCGTTGGCGTTGTCGGTGCAGACCAATTCTTAATAGCTTCAACCTTTGCAGGATCAACATGAATTCCATCTCTGTTAATCACATGACCAAGAAATTGCACAGAATCCAACCATAAATCACACTTCGAAAACTTAGCATACAACCTTTCATCCTTCAACAACTTCAAAACAATCCTCAAATGTTCTCTATGCTCCTCTTCATTCTTAGAATAGATTAGAATATCATCAATAAACACAATCACAAATTTATCCAAGTAGGGCTTGCACACTCGATTCATTAAATCCATGAAAACCGCAGGTGCGTTAGTTAACCCTAATGGCATTACTTGAAATTCATAGTGTCCATAACGAGTTCTAAATGCAGTTATAGGAATATCTTCTTCACGGACGCGAAGTTGGTGATATCCTGACCGCAAATCTATCTTAGAATACACACTAGATCCTTGCAGTTGATCAAACAAATCATCAATCCTAGGTAAAGGATATCGATTCTTAATTGTCAACTTATTCAGTTCCCTATAATCAATGCACATACGAAAAGATCCATCCTTCTTCTTAACGAACAAGACTGGAGCTCCCAAGGCGACGAGCTCGGTCGAATAAAACCTTTATCAGACAACTCCTTAAGTTGCTCAGATAACTCCTTTAATTCAGAAGGGGCTAATCGATAAGGCGCACGTGCCACCGGTGCAGCACCAGGAATTAAATCGATTCGAAACTCTACTTGCCTTATCGGTGGAAGTCCTGGTAAATCTTTAGGAAATACCTCAGGAAATTCACAAATAATAGGTACATCTTCCAATCGTTTCTCTCTAGACTCATTCCCGGTCACTTGAGCTAAGAATAACTCACAACCGTTCCTGATGTACTTTTGGACTTTAATACATGAAACAATTTTCAAACGGGATTCACCTCGACTACCATCAATTACTAACGTTCTATTCCTAAGAGGAATCTTAACCTTCTTTTCTCCACATAAAATAGTAGCATTATTCAACGACAACCAATCCATACCAATAATAATATCAAAACTACCTAATTCTATCATCATCAAATCAATCGGAAAGGAATGGTTCAAGAGATTTAGAGAGCATCCTTCTAATAGCTTATTAGTTTTCACTAATTTACCATCAGCCAATTCCACCTCGTAACTGGTACTTATCTCAACAGGTTCAATATCAATAAGGGCACTAAATTTAGTGGATACAAAGCTCCTATCGGCACCCGAATCGAATAAAGCAACAACATAATGATTGTTGAGTAAAAACGTACCGGTAACGACATTCGGATCCTCTTTCTTCACCTCAATTGTTCCAAGTTGGTAGATACCACCCTGGGGGTTTCTTCCAGGTACAATCGCTTTCAACTTGGGGCATTCCGATTTCCTATGACCTTCTTCATTATAGTTGAAGCAAATCGTTCCCTTCTTACACCTTTCAACCTTGTGTCCAAGCTTTCCACAATTTCGGCACTTCCAGCAGTCGCCAGGATGCCTCTTGTTGCCACACTTAGGACATCTATCATCGTTGCGCGGTGCATTGTTGGTAAGAGCATTTGCGTTCCCCTTTCTCTGGTTCTGACGGCGATTGAAATTCTTCCTATTATCACCTCTATCTATACGCTCACCGTCTCCCTTTCTTTTCTCACCTACACGGGCTTCATCTTCCTTATCCTGAATTATCTGTCCAATGAGTTGGTAAGCCATTCGAACAACATCATCAATGGTCAGTGGTTTAGATGATGTCACGTCCCCCCGGATATTCCTGGTCAACCCTTTCACATATTGCTCAATTCGGATCTCTTCGGGTTCAACCAAACGAGGACATAGCAAGGCCAACTCATGGAATCGGTTCGTGTAACTATCAATGTCCACACCTTTCATTCTTAAATGAATCAACTCTTGCTCTAACCTAATGATCACACTACGAGGACAAAACTCTAAAGTCATCCACTTCTTGATTTCAGCCCAAGGAGTAGCATTAGCAACATCAAGACCCATGAAAGCAATTCTCCCGTTCCACCAAGTCAACGCACGACCTTTAAGAGTAGCCATAGCAAAAGTCACCTTATCTTCCTCCTTACACTTACTAATCCTAAACACCGATTCAATCTTCTCGATCCACTGGCTTAGTCCTACAGCACCTTCAGTTCCATTAAAAGGTAGAGGTTCACACTTCATGAACGTCACATAAGTACAGCCACTAACTTCAGGTGCATTCGTTCCAAGTCCTCCTATATTTCCTCCAGCATTAGCATTCACATTATTAGCATTCACATTCACATTAGTACCGCCAATTCCACTACCGCCAGCTCCACTACCGCCAGCTCCACTACCGCCAGCTCCACTACCGCCAGCTCCACTACCGCCAGCTCCACTACCGCCAGCTCCACTACCGCCAGCTTCATTTCTAGCATTTGCCATAAATTCAGTCATAGATGCGGTAACTTGCTCCGTAATAATCCTACGTACATCATCCTCAGTCACAGCCTTCTTGGGCGGCATAGTTCTATAATTCCACAATTTCAAAGTATTAAGCATTCATCCAACTAAGGATTCATATAATATGGATCGAATTCATAATCAAGATACAAATAAGGCACAATATGGAATTCAAGACAAGATACATATTTCATTCGATCTGAAACAAAAGTATTGTCTTAGTACATCCATATCAAAGTTCTAACACTATATACACTCAAAATTCGTGCCAAGTCTACTACTAACAAGTCGGTTCAGTCAAAGCTACAAACACAAAAGATCTAAAGGTCACTACTAAACACAGACTGGTCTACTGAGAACCGCCAGATGGTCCATCATCCATCGTCTTCTGGATCTTCGCCGGACGATCACTAGACACATCTTCAGCTGGGCGCTTACGGATTACTCCTCTTTCAACCATGTCAGCATAAAATCTACTGTTCCAACCCACAGATATATTCAACTCCTTTTCGGCTTTCTCACGCATCGCACGAGCCACACTCAACTGAATCTCCATAGAATTCACCTTTCTCTTCATAGCAGCATACTCACCACTTTCCAACACCGATAACCTCCTAAAAGCCTCATTCAACCCACGTTCTATATCACTCAAATCCAAACTAAGCAATTCTCGCTCTTTCTCACCAATCTTAGTCTTCGACTCCAAATAAGCAACCTGAGTCTGAACAACACCTAATCCAACCTCTGTCACACAACTCTTAACACGGGAAGCATCTAGATCACGTCTCAAGGCCCATGGTGCAAGACCATCAATATGAGTAGCCTCTCGAGTACTAGACGACTCTCCTATCTCACGTCTACGAGTATCAATACCATCAGTACCGTCAGGTGCATCGTCATCCTCATCCTCCTCTGATTCAGAATCAGATTCAGACGATTCAGACATCTCATCCCTAGGTAACTCATCCTCAGAATCAGACCAACAAACTGGTGGGGGCAAAGGCTCGCCCTCTGGAACATCAAACGGATAAATAAGCTCAGCTTCCTCATCGTCATCAACCTCAACATCTATACCTACGTCCTCCTCGACATCCTCGTCGTCAATCTCGTCATCTAACTCATCTAATCCAATCTCATCCTCATTCTCAATATCAGCATTCTCAATCTCCACATTCTCATTACCCACATTCTCAATATACACATTCTCTACTAAGTCAACCTGAGGGGTAATCTGATCTCCTAGTCCTAACTCGGGCTCGGGATCCTCAAATGGTTCCTCCTCGTCATCAATATCAAAATCTACTAAGTCTAAATAAGGATCATCTTCTATATTAGGTTCGGGAATAGCATGGTTTTCTACAGGAATATTAGGGTCAGCCATGACAATCTGCATTTATATATATTTATCTCGTATTAGGATAACATACTAGTTAAACAATTACATAATGAAATCACGATATATCCATATATATAATTTAAATTATATATATTAAAATATATATCTTCTCAATAGGGCTTGTTGGTAACGCGGAGATCTCTGGCACCGTTATAGTCAAAAGATTTTTCAAATATTTTCTTAAATGTTCATTGTCAAAAGATTTTGAAAAGTTTTGTTCAAAACCTTGGTTTTTAAAATCTTTTGTTCTCTACAACGAGAGCTCTGGTACCAAACTGTAACACTCTCATTTTTCGTATCGGTACAGCGGAAGGGTCTTTCAGAGTGTTACGGGATAGCACAATAACTCCAATCATAGACAACACATAAAAATGGTTGTACAAGGTTTAACAAACATTCATTCGATAAAAAGGTTTAAAAGTGTACAACAGGTCCCAAATTATACAGGTCATTAAGTTTACAAAACACAGATCGAATGAACATTTTTAACATTAAGTGTGGGCCATCAGAGTCGATCTCCATCCGGATTACCTTCAAGCACCTGAGATAGAAAACATGCAAAAATCATATCAGCGAATGCCGAGTGAATTCATAGAGTTTAATGAAAACCGTTATATAAAAACAATCATTTACAATCATTAAAATCAGAACACAAGTATAATATCGGAAGTAAGTCCACATATTGCTAGTCAGGCAATATATATCAAGCATACATCTGAAAACCGTCCATGAGACCGTAGTCTCTATATTACCATGATAGGTAATATATTCATCGTTAATAGCGTCGTATCATATCGTTTATTATTTATGTCTTATATTGTATTAGGATACATGGTATCTGATTTAGGATTATTATTAGCCGCATGACATTGTTACCTTACTATGAAAACAGCGGGCCGCGAACCCGACAAACAATTTGCCCATCTAAGTTAGCGTGTCGTCACAAAAATCACGCTATGGAATCTTCTCATACATAAATTCGCTTACCAATCAATGTGGTACGACGGGGATCAACCGTCAAGGCGCGAACTGGGGTGATCGTCCCCAAATAGTACTATCAAATGCATAAGCGTCAACCAAATCCCGGTAGTTCACAATTCATGCTAATGGGACTTTAAGTGACATAACCTAACTACTAATAATCCTTTTAGTCTCGAATATAGGGTCATAGCATCATTCGGGTCCATATCATTTAGCATACAATCGGGACTACTTGTGTTCTATTTTTATAAAAATCTAGCATGTTATCTCCCTCGCGGGTTTACAAATCATTTTATAAAACATTTAAAAGAGTGCGAGGCTATGAACTCACGTTGTTAATGAAAGGCGGATTATCGGCTACAGGCGTGCTTCGGTCACGGAAACCTATATAAATAATAATCGGTCTTAGACTCGGTCCAATGACTTTTATCAAAATAACAATATACATATATATGATTTTGTACATATGATGATGATCAAGTGGGTTTATAAATCCTCATTTACTCATTTTAGCGTTTACGTTTTAGTATCGTCTTACTAGTTAGCTAGTTTTATCGATTTTACCCATTTTAAGTTCATTAAGTCTTTTATAAATTCTTTAACTTGTTTTTACCCATTTTATACCTATATGATCAGTATATATACTTTTCATGTTGGGCCCTATTGGGTTAAGCCCAAATAATTCTTTTTACAAGTATTTATCTTATTAAGTCCAATTATTAGTCTAATAGGTTTAGTTAGCTCGTAAATGTCCGTAATTCTTATAGTTCGGGTTTTATCTGTTTTTACTTGTATTAGTTACTTATACATCAGTATACAACTTTTATAAACTTTACATTAGACGGGTTTGGTCGTCTAAGTTTTACTTGATGAAAAACGTTAATTTCACGGCGATAGCCGAAAAAGTCGTAAAAAATCAAGTTTATAGTTTTTATTAATTATAAATATTATTTTTACCACCATTTATATAATTTACCCATTTAATTAACCTTTTATACATTTATATAATTAAGTTCTATAAGTTAGTGGGTTTATATTTTTACATTTTATACATTATAATGTGAGTGCTTATATAATAATAATAAACATTATTTCCAAAATCTGATTTTTAACTTCATATTCACCATTTTTATCATATCTAGAGTTCTACAATGACTTAGAAGCTCATTTTTGGATGACAACTTCTTCATAATATGTGCTACATATAACTTAGTTATAGCTACTGCCCATTTTGAGTCTAAGTTGCCTTAACAGTCCCTACAAAACTGCTTATTCAGATTGTACCACCTAACTTGTTTTGATCATATCTCACTCATTATTTTGATTCCATTGCATGGCCAACTCTCACATGTGTATAACATCATCTACTTACTGTAAATAGATCAAACCATGCAATTTTATCAGTTCATCATTTAGTTATCTACTGTTTTTATACAGCCAACTAATTAGTCATAATTTTAGCTTCATTTCTTACGGTTATCATCATTTTTAAGCATGTTTATCAACACTTGATCCCCACACAACATTTTTATCATCATATATACATCATATACATATACAAAATAAAAGAAAATACATTTGTTCTTTACAAAATAATAAGAGAAAAATGTAGAGGATGATCTTCTTTACCAATCCAAGTGGATTTCTTGTTTTAGGAAGGCAAGAACTTGATGAACACAACAAGTATCTCCAAGACCATCAAATATCAAGATCATATGTTTGAAAATCAGCCCTAGGACACAAGCAAATCACCTCCAAAGTTGTTTATATGGCCACCAAATGATCAAGGCTTCAAGGAAACACCTTAATAGGACTAGTAAACATGTGGTTTGTAGCTAGAAAAGATCAAAGATGGTGTTTGTTGCTTGAATTGGGACGGCACAAGGGTGGAAGTAGAGAGAGTTTGAGAGTGAATTGCATGGATGAAATGGTAGAAGTGAAAACCATTTGTTAGTTTTGTTAAGTGGTGGAAGTAGTTAGCTTAAAGTGTAAGCATAAGCTTACACTTGTGCAAGCTTAGCTAAACTTGTGCCACCTAAGTGTGGTGTGTCACATTTGCCGTCCCATATAAGCTAGTGGGATGGGGCAAAGTGTTTTGTCCCATCTCACTAGTTTACGGGTATTTATCGATTCTAGTTTTCTCGATTTGCGTGCCCTCGGGTCGTTTTACGAAAAACGTTTTTATAAATTATGAATCACCGTCACAAAACGAATCCAATAAAAATTGTCTCATAAAAAACGGAGTTCAAAAACGTAAATACGTAATCCTAAGGTTTCCGGTTTAGTCGTAAAAGACGCCAAATTATGCACGTAAGCCCAAATTTAAATCCGTAAATTGTGAGTTCGTCAACCAACACAAAAATAAGTTTCAAAATATTATACGAGAAAATATTTCACTACCTGAAAATGTTAGATTTGTCACAAGTTTCAAGTTTTGAATATCGAGTTTACTTCACATGTGGTCACAACAAATAGGCGAATGAATTCGAGGTTGGTAAGTTAGACAGAGAGAGATGGAATCAGCAATAAATTCTCACGGGATATTTATGAGCCTCATAACGACAATGGTACTTCATAGTCTAAGCAAAAATATTTCAAAGTTTCTCAACGACTTTCAAAACTTTTCAAGACATTTGCTTAAGACTAAGAACTTCTCAAGTATATTGACGTCCACGATAATGATGCTTCCGAGAGTTCGAAATCATCATGGGGGGCATCGTGTTCTTTGAAGTAATCGGATCAACTTCTAGGGGGAAGTAGTGTACATGGAATGATATCTACTTACTTTATATGATTTTAATGAAGTATTCTGCAAGCGTGAGAAGAATTGTTGCTGATTTCCTACATGTTACCCCAAACGGATTATCACCAAAACCTAAACGACATGAAACAGTATAGAAACAGTGTTATTTCGTGTGATTCTTCTACAAATTTTCAGTGTGCACTTAAACCGATGAGCTAGAAGATTGTTCAAACTACATCAAAGTGTCAAAATCTTCTTAAGATACAGATATTGGTTTGGGGGGAAGCTGATTCAGAAACTTCGTAAAAAAGAAGTCTATGAAGAAATTTTTTTAATACATGCTACATGAATTGGGGGGAAGTCAATCCGAATCATGCATATTATAATTGTTCCATAACAAGCAAAGACAAAGAGGATTCAAGCTGAGGTACAAGTTATGAATACAAGAAGAATTAAAAGACATCCTCAGCATTGGAAGCGCCTTGGAAGACTTTATTTTGTTGTATTTTTAATTGTTAGGAACATTGTAAGTAATTCCATATGTCTCCACATTGGGGGAAGATTGTTAGCCCTAAAATGTGAGCGCCATTTACAGAATTATATTAGATTCATATAGGCAAAACATGGAGGGACTACTATTTCTAAGTTGTCAAAGTTACTCCTTGTCTAGCCTATATATACCCCTCCATACTTCCATGGAGGGGTGAGGATTCCTATTATTTCTTTTTCTACTTTCTCTCTCAATAAAACACACACATTTAATAGTCTCTCACTTTCTCTCTCTAAAATGTCTACACATTTCTTTTATCCTCCCCGACCTCCGGATCACCCTAAATAGCTTTGAATCTTATGGTTAATAGCTTGCTTCTTGAACTGGCTTAATCTGCTTATTTTTATGTTTTTATGTTTCGTCTACTGCTTGTTTCCGTTATTGCACTTGTATTTCATTTTCTTTATTGTTCATATGTTGTTCGTTAAATTAGAATCATATTTGTTTTAGATAACAGGGTGTTTGGAATAACCATATTATCCATGCATTTTGCAGGTTCATAGTTTAAGTTTGATTGCTCCAAGTTTTTGAGGTTAGTGATAGAAATTTCAAGCCTTAGTTTCATTTTCAAAGGACTAAAATCAAAGTTACAAGTTTGCTATAAAGTCTGCCAAATTTAGAGTTAGGTTGCTGGAGGACTTGTTGTTTGTGTTTAAGCATTGAAACTATGTGAGATTGTTAGATCTTGGGATGTTCTAGGGTTGTGTATAGTTACTTTTTGGATTGGTGTTGTTTATCTCAAGCTTAGGCTCGTCAAAAATCGATCTGATGATCATTTACATCAGCACATCATTCTTACTGCTGCAATATGGACAACAGGTCTGCAGGGACTGATTTTGGAGTTTTGGTGACTAGATTTTGATTCAATGCTATAACTTAGGTTGCATTAGGGCTTTGGATACTTGGTTTAGGAGGTTAGATAGATTTTTATAGTTCAAAATTACCCTACATGCCCACTGCGTAAGCCTAAACGCCGAGACGTCTCTCTTTTTGCTATGACAATAACAGTAGGTTTAGGCTGTTTTTTATGTGTTTTTATGCACGAGATTCGATTAGTTGATAGAGCTAGGGGTATTCTAGGATGCCATGTTAGTTTTTTTAGATAATGGGAAGTCTTTTGGTTTAGATTTGTTAGGTCTAATCCCACCTCATTGATAAGTAGTTCAGCTGACACCAAGTTTGTCTGTGTAGTTCATAAAGTAGGAGTTTATAGGCTTAATGTTGTGAGTGGTAAGTAAATTCTTGGAGGTTTGTTAGATTGAGTATTAATCTAGACCTGGTGGGTATTGGTTTTAAGGTTGGTGACCTTTTATAGCTTACAAACCTTGCTAAATTCACTCAAGTGGTTAAATAGATCAGCAACATTCACTTTATGCATTTTCTTATTTAATTCATGCTGATCTAGGGCAAATCTGTGTTAATTTGGTGTTTGTATTGGTGTCTTTGTGTTTGTTATTGACTCTCTACAACCAACTGGTTGTAGGGGTGCCGTTTGTGCCCAAAAACATAGTCAAACAAGCCCAAAACAAACAAAAATGAGCTCCAAAAGCATACAGTAAGTTTTCACTTTGTTGTCCAAGAATGCTCTATTTTTCTTGTTTTTAATAGTGTTGTCCTATATCGGACAACACGGATCTTGGACAAGACCCTTGTCTGGTGGGATCTTGGACAAAACAGCAGTACTCCAAAATTGGAGTTCTTTGGGGTACTTTTGTTTTTAGCCATGTTTTTTTCAAACTTTTTTCATTTTTCCTTGTTATTTTAGTTAAAATAGAATTTTTAGAAAAGAAAAATTTATTTTAGCATTATTTTATTATTTTTTATCATTATTTTAGTTTAAAAATTGTTTTTAGCCTTTAAAAAATAGAAAAATAGTTTTAAAATTTAGAAAAAATAATTTTTAGTTTTTAATTAATATAAGTAAGATATTAGTTTGATAAATTAATATTTTAGGCTTTTTATTAATTATATTTAGTTTTAGGGCTTTAATTAGCATTTAAAATTGAATATTTAATTAATAAAAAGTTATAAAATTTATTTATTGAATTTTTACTCTTACTTATATTAATTAAATATTCAATTTTAAATGCTGTAATTTTTAATTTCGTCTCGTTTTGACGTTTAATTCTCGTCGTAGTCTAATATAAATTAATTAAATAGGTTTTGCAAAATTTGGTTTTCACTTTTGTTTTATTAAGACTTTTCTTAACTTAGATTTAAAATTTGGTGATTTTTAGTTGGGTTTAATTTTTCCTCGAATTTTACGATTTCGCGTTTTTTACGTCGTAGTGTAATTTTTAGCGTAACTCGTCTCCTTTTTCTTTTCTTTCTTTTCTTTCTTTCTTTTCAAAAACGTAATCACTCAAATAAATAACGTCTATAATTGTTGGCTAAACATCATACCTCCACCGAGAACGAACTCAACGACGAGTATTCGTGTTTTTTCACAAAACGTGATACTTAATACTTACCGGCTTATGTCGCTTTGTTTTTCCTAGAATAAAGTATACAAGTAACCCATGGGAAGGATAATTTACGAGAATAAGAAGTATCAATATAAAATTAGCAACTGATACTATAGTAGGGGCAATGGTTTCATATAAGTCATGCCGACATTTGGCGCGGGTGACTAATTGGTTAAGGGGTCGGTTTCATGAGCTTAATACAATCACATAGCTTTTGCTATATATACGAGATGTCTTAACTGTTGAATGAAAATCATGATTGGTTTTTCTACTTGTGTTCAATGATGATTTGCAAAACCTATAGACTCGCTCAACCGTTGTGTTGATGATTTTAAGCATGTATTTTAGGTAATCAAGATGGATAGCAGCAGAGCATGCGAGGAGGGAGTTGGTGTTTACTTTTTTGAAGTTTATATTATTTTTCTATCCTTTGAAATGAATAAATGACTTTTAAAGTCTTTAATGAATGTGATGTGTTGGTAACGGTTTTTGGGACAAAACGCTACTCTGATTTAATATATTGGGATGGGAAACTTTTTAGACAAGGTTGTATATAATTTTAACGTCTCTTTTGAGGTCGTTTTCTATGATTGTGTGTTATGTGCTATGAGTAATGCCCCAATGTGGATATTCCGCAGTGTGGTAATTTGGGGGTGTTACAAAAACGGTATTAGAGCCACAAGTTATAGAGAACTAGGTCGATTTTGAAAAACCTAAACTATAACTTTTGGTATGTTCAAAAAAGTTTTAAGCACGGAACTACTCCGCATGGCTCCGGTAAGGCTATTCTTGTATTACTTTATGATTGATTGTGATATGTGAACCTATGTGTATATAGGAATGGTAGTATGTATATGTATGAATATACTATGGCATTTAAAGGCATTCACGTGAAGCAATGGTCCTTGAATGATTGTCGTAAATTTTATAATGCGGTTTTGTATAGGATTTGGCCTGACCGCCTATCACCGATCTTGATAATTATGTATTATCTGAATACGAATATGAAACTCGTTTTATACTTTGAGTATGTAAATATTGTTTCGTAAGCTATCACATATCGACTTGTTTAAGTTCGATTGTTATCATCGTATCGTGATGTGCCATTTTAGGACATCCCCTTTCAAAACGTAGTTGATTGATGTGATATTCATGTTCTGAATACTTCTTATGATTTTGAAGAATCATTTATCCAAGGCGACATCTTCTATGTAATCTGACATGTGATTTTATTTTATATGACTACGTTTTGTTGACGAAAAGGAGGATGCCAATGTTCGGCTTAAGATATATATACCCTAATCAAATATATATAGTTTGGGTACAACAAAGATATGATCGTAGTAGTCATTCGGTTGAGTGACTTAATACCTTGTATCTAAATGGAATGGGACATTTAGATATAGAGAATTTTAACTCGCCCAACTATGAGTTGTTTAAGGTTTTCTTATTTAAATGGATTGGGACATTTGAATAAGAAACTTTTTAAACCACTGGACCTTAGATTGTTTGTGTTTTCCTTATTCAGATGGAATGGGACGTTTGGATATAGAAATCATGAAGTAAGTCTATTGGCACCTTGTATTTACTATGGTATTTGGATATGATATCGCATTGAGAGGTAGTGATACTTTAGTAGGACGACTTATAATCGTCTCGTTGAAATGGATTGGGAAGCCTTTTTATTTGAACAAGAAAGTTAGAAGTTCCCGAACCGTAAATTTATAAACTCTTGTATACATGAAAATGGACGCCTTTTGATGTAGACAAGGAATTATAAATGAGTGGGCCCAAGTATGTCTAGCTTAATTTGTAGATGTTTGGTGTGCGTACGTCATTCTTCGAATCGTGTTTCCTTGATATGAATCGTTCGATGCCGTCGTCATTATGATTATCGTCGGTTATCATCTATGTACGAGTAACCCGTTGGAATTCTCTCGAGTTATGATTTGTTTTGATGGACCATTTCTAATGTGTCTCGATGATCGCGAGCTTTATAAGCAGATTGTCAAGAACCGTTGACCGTTTCGAGAATAGATGACTTGTTTAAGCGTCACCAGGAATTATGTGTGTATTTGTGGATTGACTGAGGATCGAGTTATTAATGGCAGCTTATCATGGATGTGAAGATCTTGTAATTTTACTTGCTACTATCGAAGGGTGACTGAAGACTTTTCTTGAGGGTGAAACTCTTGGGGGCTAGTATGACGAATTAAACAAGGAATATGATGCATCACCTTGAGCACAGAAGTAGAAATTATTGGGTCGCCTTTGTATAATGAATGCCGAAGTAGAAGTTGTGGGACGCTTTTGTATGTTGAACACTGCAGCAGAAGTTATTGGTATACCTGATATGTTGTGAATCTTCGCCAATGGATCGAATTTCTTAACGATTGGAATTAATAAATTCGTTATCACCTCGAGGAGTATGTTGTAGCCGACACCGCAAGTGGAAAGACTTTGGAGATCGAGTGGTATTATCAAGGGTTCGTTCAAGGTTTTCTCGATGATCAACGGTGGAGATCTATATTTGATATTTATGTTCGACCTTTTCTTTTAGGTACTTATATGGTATGTTACCTAGTCGAGTGATCGTAAGTTGTGCGAACTTAAGGTGGCATTGTCTAATGACATCCAATCACGGAGAACGTGTACCATGTAATATCTTTTTGACCTTCAATTATGATGCTTATTGAGACTTTGAATGCGTGTGGGCAGAAGTGAGATGGTGTCTTTGTATTATCTTTTGAGTATGGATCCACGTGTGAGCGCCCTCTGATGATGAAAATATTATCTTGTTATTTCTTTTTGATACGCGTCCATGTCTATCCAACCAGTAGATATCCTTTAACTTGCAACCTTCCAGTTGACTGGACTTACCCGGAGGTCTTGTCAAGTATTCTTCTTTATCATGGCTTGGCTATTTAGAAAGCATGAGTTAACCCGATTGAATTTGTTGATTTAGCGTGGTTTGGCTTTTTGGCAAACATGTCGTAACTTGACTTTACGTCACTGGTGTTGTCTTTTGTGTTGGAATCAGATCGTAATACGTCCGATAGATCAATGTATAGGCCGAATGATGTCCGTATCAATGAACCCGCTTTTGACGAAGTAGGTTTGCATGTTCGAGATTACGCAATAAGGTGATTTTGTACGACTAGTACTAATTATCTCGTCTCAATTTTCTGGAACGTTCGTTGAGTTTTGTGCGACCCATGCGACTTTCTTTTATGAGTAATCGTTCTTGTGAGGATCGTGGATGATGGTTTAGATCGCCAGATTGTTGTAATGAAGTAGAGGAATGACAAATGATTGGAACCAAGATGATTGGGAGACTATGAAAAAGATTGTATGTATTGAGAATTGCTTGTTAACCGTGAGGAACCGTCATAAGAGCTGTGCCAATAACCGTAGGAAGCCGTTGGGAATTCGAAGTTGGAGACATGGTAATGATTAAGGTATCAGCTTAGGAAGGTGTAATCTGTTCTAGAAATGGAGTAAAGTTAAGTCCAAGGTACGTTGGACCGTTTGAGATTGCCTAGTGGATGGACGTGTTGTTTATAAGTTGGGATCGTCGGATGAGCTTCGTATAATTCGTGTAATTTTAGTATGTCGAGCTTGAAGAAGTGTTTGGTGAATAAGGATTTATTCTCCCCTTTTGGTGAGATACAACTTGGCGACAAGTTGCTTTTTGGAAAGAAACAGTGTAAATCTTCGATCGAGAGGTTAAGTGTTTGAAGCAGAGAAAGATTCCCATTACTAAGGTACGATGAAATTCGAGACGTTAAGCGTTTGAAGTAGAGTAAGTTTTCCCTTTACGAATGTGCGATGTAATTCGAGACGTGGATCGAGATTCACGTGGGAACGTGGGGACTTCGTTTGGAATAAGTGCCCTCGTTTTTCTCGTGGTACGCAATACGAGTATAAGGTGAGGCGAGCACCGGGACGTCGCTCCTTAAAAGGTGGTGGTAATATAATACCCCGAACTTAACGTCATTAGTTTACCCTAACTATCTACTTGATTTTTAAATTCTAAGTAATGATAAGTATTGTATTGTTTGACGGCTTACGTTGAAACCGGTAATGTGTGATTATAATTAATTGTTGTGACGATTGAAGAGTAATAATGATCGCGATGCCAATGGATGCACAAATATTATATTTTAGTAGCGATTATTTCGATATTTGATATTTATGAAAATTTTATTTCATTACGTATTAAGTCGAGCCGAAACTTCACTATTTCATTTTGTGTGCGTTTAATTATTAAAACTATCGATTTAAAAAACGAGATTTATATTTTATGAAGCCGGGACGAAACCCGACTCTCTTAAATATTTTTAAAATTGACTGGTAGTCATTTCCCGCTTTTTATCTAATATTTACATTTTGGTCCACAAGAATGCACAATTGGAAAAAACTACCTTCCTCCACCATATAAAAACCACATTTTTACACATACATAACAAAAACAAGAAAATATTTCATCTCTCTTCTCCTCCTCCTTCTTTTGCCGTCACCTCCCCACACATAAACACCCCTTTGATCATCAATTTTTAGTATGATCCAAGAAAATCTAAAAGAAGCCCCATGTTTAGAATTCAATGGAGATTTGATGTGATCGTGATAGTATAGTGATAATTAAGATACGTTATAGGGTAAATTAGAAAATTACCTTTAGGAAAAAGTAATAGACTAATATTACCAAAGACGAATTCAATTAAGCACGTTTGTGAACCAAGTTCGTTGTACACGAAGATCGAGTGAATTTGAGACGTTTCGTTTCGTTTTGGACAATTGATTTGAATTGGTTTTTGGTTTGTAAACTAGAAATTAATTATACCAATTTTAAACTATTTAAAATTATCCTAAAGTGCATGAATCATAAACCCCACTATATTTAAATCTAAAACAGTTAATTACTTAAAATTAAGCAATTTAAAATTTAAACTATTTAATAATCTATAAAAATTAATCTATTAAAATAATTTTAACTCTATTTAAAAATCTAATAAAACTTTTTAAATTTAAAAATACTTTTAAACCTAATCTATTTTTTTAAAACTAAATTTTATTTAAACCTAAAATAAGAAAATCTAATTATCAAAATAATCTAATTAAACTTTAAAAAAAACATTTTTATTTTTATTTTTATAAAACTAAAGTTTACTTTAATAAAAACATTAGTTGAAAATTATTTAAAAATGTTAACTTAATTAAAACACACTATAAGTAAAAAAAAACTGCCAAACTAAAATCTGCTATATAAACTAATTAACAGAAAGGAAACTCAAAAGAGCTAGTAAGCTCAATGGTTAACACTCTTGGCTGTGAACCTGGTGGTCTCGAGTTCGAGCCCCGTGAGTGACAATTTCTTTTTTTTTGATAATATTATTTTTGAACACTGAGACGTGAACTGTCACAGGAGGTGACTTTATTTTTATGCTATTTAAGTAAGATTACAATAATAAATTAGTGCCCAAACTTAGCGTTTAGGTAACTGATTAATAATCAGTTTACTGAATTAAACAGAACAGTAATCAAACTTATCCAAACCCCAAACACATAACAGTTATGCAGATTTAAACTGATATAAAAAATAATACAATAGATCAGCAGAGAGATTGAAAATACTAATCAAATATATACTAACTCAGTTTCCCAGATAGAACACATATTATTATAAAGATAACTTCCTACGACAGCATCAATCCAATAAAAGCATCCCTATTCATACATCTTAACAGAAAAATGAGTTACCAAACACTGGTTATCAAACTACTCAGAAAATAGGAAGATCTACAAAGTGAACGAAATCACAGAACAATTAACCATTAACGAATACTACCATAGCAATAAATTTAACAGATAAAATTAATAAGAAAAAAAAATATGAATTGAAATTGTGTATAATGCAGTTCATTTTTCTCAGTTCTTGCTAATTGAAAGTCCTAACTATATCGGGTTTTTAACTGTTTTTGGTTGTTAATATTTTTTTGGATATTCTATTTGCTAATTCAAACAATGACTTGCAAAATTGAAAAATATTATCTACTTATATGTAAAACATCGTGCAAATACCAAGTTTTTATTCAAGTAAAATTCAAAATGTAAATTTTAAAACTAAAAGGACTGAAAATGTAAATTCTATGAAATATAAATGCTTAAAATGTAAAGTCTAACAAGTATAAGGACTGAAAATGCAAAATAGTTAACCAAAAGGATCAAATATGTAAACTATGTAACAAACTAACCAAATTGTAACAAATTCCAAAAATACCAACTGAATTTGAACAAAAATCAAACTTTAAGGACTTGATTGTTGAAAACCCTAAAAAAGTGTAAGTTTAGCCAAGATTAAAACCCTTTTAATACATCAAGGAATAAGTTGCAATTTCTGAAAGTATTTAAGCAAAAACGTGTTCTAGACAAAAATAAGCTCGTTTGAGCTTATTTCTCAACCAAAATCAATCAAACAAATTGCAAAATGCTTGAAATTGAAAATAAGCTAGGTCTGTAAAAGGAATTTAGCTAAAAGTGTCTAATAAGCAAATAAGCACTTCCCAATAAGCACTTAATAAGCCCTACAAGAATCTAGACATGCAAAATTAGCTTTTTGTACTGAAACTGATTAAAGAGCTCAAAACAAGAATGGGAAATCAAGTCTTATCAAAATTCATCAAGAAATAAGCCTGGAAATTGAAATAAGCTGAAAATGGCTTATGTTGACCAAGCGTTGACCAAGATTTTTTCCAAAAAGCTGAAATTCTCAAAAACAACCACCAACTACTACTAAGTGATATTGTGAAATAAAATCGCCAAGTTTGTGAAGTGGATTAAGAGATATGAAAATTCAGTTTTCATTTACAGAAATATCACTTTGCTTATCAGTTTGGAATTTTGCTTATTACTTCTTGCTTAATGGAAACTGTACAAAATGCTTATAGAATATGAAACTTCATATATTGAACTAGAAATGTGAGCTTATTTGGTTAACTTTCATCAAGAATACAGTAAATGCCAGCCAAATGAATTTGACAACTTTTTATAAGCAAACTGACTGAAATATAACCCAAACCTTTATGTTGCCAATTGCCTTTTTGACCCTATTCTTGACTTGAAAATGGTTCAAAACTACTTTTTATCACTTTTTTTACTGAAAATGAACACTAACTTGCCAAAGATTAACAATTGAAAATCTAAAATCATATAATGCCAAACACTCTTTACTGAACTTTATGGAAATTTTGTGAAGACTTCTATAGCACCAGTTAAAGCTGAGTAAAAACCTTTATCAAACCAAACTTAATGGTCAAAAAGAGATGTGTGAAGGCTACTTGAAAGTAATGAAGACAACTAGAACTCAAATAAGGAGATAAGTCTAAAATGACTGAATTAAGCAAGAAGCTAAGATACTATAACAAATCAATAAACAGAAAAGCAACTCTTAAGCTACAAACTAACCAGAATCAGATCAAATCTAAGCTAAACAGGTTTTATCATGCATTCACAAAGATTTAAGCTAGGAAATTAGCATGCAATTGACAATTTGAGTGGAACCAAAAATCAGAAACTTAAGCACCTTGTGAAGGAACCTTTGAGCAGTAGAGGAGTGCTGTACTCTCTATTCTAGTGCTAACCACCACCTTAGCACTAGATTCACTCATCTACAATCAACAATTCAGCTACACATCAACAAGAATCATCAACATGATCTGAATTCATCACAAATGCTAAGACTTGAACTGAAACCAATCAAACAGCTACTATCTTCCTTCAAAATAAGTTATGATCAATGAATGATCATAACAAACTCAATTCAGCAACAGAAAGTATCGAAGATGCAAGGAATGAACAGTAAGGATGATGAGAAGTATTGGCGGGAAAAGTAGAATTTGAATTTTATTAATGGTGATTGGTTACAAAGCTGTTGAAAAGTAACTAACTGCCTAACTAACTCAAGAGTGTGTCAAACTCTTGAGTAGTTTAACTAAAAAGGGAAATTGATGAGAGGAAAAGTAGTGTGTGCTTTTCACACTTACAACTACACTCTAGAAATGAAAACCTAGCAGGCTATTTATAGACTTGAGAAAGAGATTTGTTGGGGTTGGTGACGTGTTGGGACCAATCCCAGGTCTCCACGTGTCGAAATTCTGCTCCCTTGAATTTGCAGGTATGAACTTGAATTGGGGTTTCTTGATTGAGTTGATTTCTTGTTAATTGATCATGACCAATGGATTCGTCTCTCAAAAATAAGCAACTTTGATGTTTGTAACTTTCCATGAAATCCACTCTAGCTCCAAAACGATCCTGGGAATTTTTGGTTATTTGAAGATGACACGTGTCAAGCTTTGAATGGTTGAAATTAGTGCACACGGATTGCACTGTTGGGATACGCTCATTAAATGATGGCGGCTGTAGTGGGAAGTTAGTGCAGTTATTTGGCAATCCATGTGCTTGTTTCGCTGTCTTCTCATTGGTCCATAGCTATTTCACATGGATCACTTGTATTATCTTTCCATATATGGCAGAAATCACCCCTTAACTTTGGCAGATTGCATTTAAAGGCTAGCAGCTTCATTTCTTTGGCATATTTGGTCCTTCAACTTTCATTCTTGAACAACATTGATCCTTTGACTGAGTTGACTTGAGAGTTGACCAAATTCGACTATGATCTTGACTTTTTACAATATTTACACTTTGGTCCTTCATCTTTGGCAGTTTGTCAAGATAGGTCCTTGTACTTCAAAGTCTTATCACTTTTGATCCTTCTTTGTCTTTTCATCAAATTAAGCTTGATTATTCCTTGTTTGCTTGAAAATGCATCCTTTTACCTACACAAGTGTACACAAACACAAACATACCACATAACACTGTTTTTACAAGATAAATTAGTATTTTGCTTCATGTTTTAGGGTTATTTGTTGATAAATTGATATGAGTTTTAGCTCATATCAAATCCCCTACACTTGAACTTTGTCATGTCCTCATGCAATTCTATATATTTTAAAACACAAATTTACATTCTCCTCATAATTAACCCACCTTGGCCATATAGAATGCATCTAAACTACTCTAAACTACATGATGCATGCTTTTGACTTTCAACAATGTAATGAACAAAATACAATTCTATCTATATCTTTTTTATTTTTCTTGAAATGGTTTTGATGGAAATAACTCATAAAGAATTCAATGGCTTTGATTAGGGCTTGGGTACCATGGACATTTATCACCCTCAAGTTTCACTTTCCCCATACCAAGCTTAAAAATGGGATCATTGCATTCACAAGTAAAAAGTGCATCAACTTATTCATGACAATTAAATGTGGAACCGGTTATTACTTGAGCAAATTGCTTGTGGGCAAATTTGTCATTTATTCAAGTGTGAAGTATAAGAAGTGTAAAATCCAAAAATAAGGAAGCACAGTTTTAATCCTAAGTAATCCTCTCATCCATTACTTGAAAAACCGCTCACAATTAATAAAAGTCCGTTTCAAGAATAATAAGTCATTCGCCTTATGTGTAAAATCCTCATGTCATGCTTTCATAAGTAGCTACACACTCGCTAAGGAAAGAAAAATAAAACTCACGCAATAATTTACATCCTCCATCTTTTTGAGACTTTGGATCTTCAACCCCGCAACCCGTCATGGTAATATTGGATTGGAGCAATCTATTGAATCCCCGCAACCCGTCAAGGTAATATTGGAACTCAATAGTCACTATAATTAACACCACACTGCCCCTCTTGGGAGTCTTGTATATATATATTTTTTTCTTTTCTTTTTTTTTCTTTTTTTTTCTAGCCACTCATTTTTTATAAGCCGCTCTTATTTTTCTTTATTCCTCACTAAGAAATTTGAAAAGAATAAAAGGAAAAACACCCGCTAAATATTGAGCATGACATAAGTCTAGTACACATAAAACGTTCTAACTTAGAATCTTAAGACGTACTCATACCAACCATGAATGATTAGACAAAAATGCATAAGAGATTACAAACCAATTAAAACCGTTCTTGATTATTTATTAACAATTATATACATGCGAAGAAAATAGAGGTAAAGAAGAGAAGGGTTAAGCCACAAGTAATTATCATGAAGTTTATCTAGCCCTTTTATACTTGCTTCAACTCTATCATTTCCCATTCTCCACAAATTTAAAATTTCAAATAATGAAATTGGTGGATGCTTAGCCTAGTAGACCAATGAAGGATTACATGGTTAAGGATACTAGCTAGAGAATGCTAAGATAAGCAAACTCGGGTTGAGTCAAAATATCCATGGCGGGCCTAATATGTCAAAGAAGTCTAAACTTGTTAAACCATGTTTTATTATATTTTTTTCCTTTTTATATATTTTTGATGAAAAATGAAAGAAGAAATATATACAATGAAAATGTGATATGCAAATGAAAAATGATTAATGCAAAAATTATGAATGCATATTTTTGGTGGCCAAAGTAGATCAAAAATTTGAAAAATGTTGAAAAATCAATTTTTCATGTTATCATGAAAGACAATGACAAGTTCTAGGTAAGGTCACTTCGATAGAAGACCCCCCTACACTTAAGCTAAACATTGTCCTCAATGTTTAAGAGCATGGAAGTACAAAGACTTCCCCTACACTTATGACAATGAATAGACTTTGCTTAACCCAAGTTAAAGAAAGGACAACTATTAGTGAAATTATGTTTAAGCACAATGTGTCAATGAAAAATCACTATAGTAACGAAGTGAACTGGATACAAGGGCCTCCTCCATAAGCTCCAAAGTATGAAATGAGTGAGCAACCTTACAAACAATCATGAAGACAAAAGAAGGTCTCTCCTACACTTATCTCCAAGTCTATCCCTTTATTTCTAACCTACAACACTCTAAACCTAGTTATACGATGCTTGAGTTAATGAGTCTCTAGCTCGACTCGTCCCACACTTCAAAAGCGTCTAAAACCTATCATGGAGAAGAAAAGTTTTGCCCTTTTTAAGAAAAATCTCCATGATGAGGTAAAACAAGTTTTCAATGATCAAAACTCCATAAATATCCCCCAGGATCAACTACATAATTACCATCCCACTTATAACACAACTCAACAACTAGCTTCCCAAGCAATGGTGAAAAGAATGAGGTGTAGTTCTCCAAAATGGTTTCCCATATGTTCTTCCCAAGGTGATAGGGTAAAACTCTCAAATCTTTCACAAGTTTTCCTTTTGTTGCATCAGGGGGATACTGAGATAGTTTAGCAAGCTCTATGCCAGGATCAAAAATCCGTTCCTTGATGGGAAAACAACAAGTGTTGGTTGCCTTAGAAGATTCTCCTTTGTAGTTCACATGGTGAGAGAAAGGTTGTGAAGGCATGGGTAACAACAAGCTCTTGGAAGGAACCATGATGACTTGTTTTCCTTTATCACTTTGAAAGGTTGAGGTGGGCAAGGAAAAAAGTAAAGGATCTTCATTCAATAGAGATTCTAAATAGAGTATGTCCCCCTCCTCATCAAGATAACCAAGAGTGTACTCAAAAGATATATCCTCCGCTAAAAACTCATCACTCTCATCCAGTATAGAATCCGCCTCATCACCATAAACATCATAAATTGGACTATCAAAAATTGGTGATCCCTCAAAACCAAAGGAAGTATGATCATCAACAAATGGAGAGTCAAAAGTAGAAAGCTCATCATCACTATAGTCATCATATGTTGGTGAATCACAAAGAAAAGATTCTCCATCACTAAAGTCCTCAAGAACATGGTTATCATTGTGGAAAAGTGGAGTGTCATATGGGATTTCACTAAGGTTTAGCTCTTGATGTTCATGACAATCCAAAAATGAAGTAATGGAAGCAATGGTCTCAATATGCGGTAAATCATAATCTCCACTTGAGCAAGCTTCATAAAAGTACTCATCACAAACTTCATCAAGAAGATCATCGTGTGTTTCCTCCTCATGCACAACATCAATATGTTTTACCGCTTCGGGCTCATTAGACTTTTTAGACAACTTCCCCATGTTAAACACAACTCTCTCATCCCCTACCCGCTTTGTAAGTTCTCCTTTCGCCACATCAATTAAAGTATGACCCGTTCTCAAAAATGGCCTACCAACAATCAAAGGCACTCTAGGATCCATATCATAATCAACCACCACAAAATCAGCGGGAAATGTAAATCTATCAACCCCCACAAAACATCCTCCGCAATTCCCACCGGATAAGCTATAGTACGGTTGGCCAACTCAAGAGTCATCTTAGTAGGAGTGAGCTCGGGAAGTGAAAGTTTCTTCCAAACCGATAATGGCATGAGGTTTATGCTTGCTCCTAAATCCGCTAAAGCCATACAATTTTCCACCCCCAGGAAATTGCAAGGAATCAAAAACCTCCCCGGATCTCCAAGCTTAGTAGGCAACTTCTTAAGCAAAACCACGGAACAATTTTCATTCAAGGAAGCATTAGGCAAATCCACCAATCTCTCCTTGTTAGAAAGTAAGTCCTTAATCATCTTAGAAAACTTAGGCATATTGGCTAAAGCTTCCGCAAAGGAGATATTGATGTTAAGTTGCTTGAACATCCTCAAAAAGTTAGAAACTTGGATATCATCCTTGTTCTTAAGTTTTTCTTTTCTCAATCTTGAGGGATAAAGAAGACTTGGTGTTGGTTGTGGTCGAGTGGTTGATGAAGGATTTTCCTTATTGAGTGCTTCATGAGTAGGTGTTGAAGTTGGAAAAATGGGAGCATTTTGAGGTGATGAAGTAGAGGTAGAAGGCTTGTCACAATTAGGAGCACAAGTGGATGGAACAATAGGAGGTTTAGGAGGTGAAGGATCCTTTGTTGTCTTTCCACTTCTTGTTGTAATAGCATTTACATTTGCCCTTGGATTTGTTTGTGTGTTAGAAGGTAAAGCCCCTTGTGGTATTTGATTATAGATAATTTGGTTTTGAAGAAGAGCAAATTTCTTGTTATTCTCCTCTTGATTATCTTTCAATTGTTTCTCAAAAGAAGTGAACTTTTGAAGCATCAAAACTATGGGGTTAGGTTGCACATTTCCTTGATAAAAACCTTGTTGTGGGAAAGATTGAGGTGGTGGATTAAACCCTTGGTTTGGTGGATAGAAGTTATTTCCTTGAGGTTGAAATTGATTGGGTGCCTTGTAGTTATTTCCTTGGTAAGGTGGTCTTTGCCCTTGATTCCTTGGTAAAATTTGAGTAGGATTTTGTTGAATTTGGGTGGGTGGTTGGGGTGGGAATCCCGGTGGAGTAAGGTAGTTTCAGGACTTGTAACAAAGGTTATTTGGATTGATATTTGGCTTGAAGTGTTCACGATGTTCCTCTTGGTAAGCATAACATTCCCCTTGATAAACTTGCACCTTATCACATTGTTCATAAGAATGGGGACCTCCACAAGTTACACAAGAAAGAGTAATGGCATTCACATCATTTGAAGAATTGTTCAATGAAATGGTCTTAAAAGCTTGAAGCATTTCTTGTTGTCCTTGTTTGACTTGTTGAAGGATCTATTGTTGAAATTTAAGGATTTGGTTATCACAAGGTGTTTGAGAAGTGTTTTGGATAACATGAACCCTTTCTTCAAATTGATTGTTTGTTTGAACCATTGCTTTAGTCTCAATGATGTCCAAGGCCTCTTGCATGGATTTAAGAAGAATATTCCCTCCCGCGGAAGCATTGAGTGAATCTTGGTGATGAGGTTTAAGGCCATCATAGAAGGTATTGATTTGGTGAACGTCATCCAATCCATGGTTAGGGCATCGCCTCAATAACTCACTATACTCTTCCCAAGCATCACTAAAGGATTGACTAGGTTTTTGTTGAAAGCCTATAATTAAGTTCCTCAAGGCCATGGTCTTAGATGGAGGAAAGAACTTGTTCAAAAACTTAGTGGTGAAACCATCCTATGTGGTGATACTATCGGGTGGTTGGGTGTCTAACCAATGCTTAGCTTGTCCCTCAAGTGAAAATGACACTAACATCAACTTAATAGCATCATGTAGAACTCCATTGTGCTTAATGGTATTGCAAAGAGAAAGGAATCTCTTAAGGTGAGCATGAGGATCATCATTCTTGTTACCATAGAAAGGTGATTGTGAAACCATAGTAATCATAGACGTTTTAAGCTCAAATGTATTTGCATGAATTTCGGGAATCCTAATAGCACTAGCATATCCATGAACATTGGTTTGCATACGTTCCATCAAAGAACGATTATCAACAGCCATGGCTTCTTGTGGTGGAGGAGTCAAAGCACGATTCTCGTGATCGGCTTGATGGACGGTGGTGGTCTTACTCTTTCTCTTTTTCTTCCTTTTCGGAGGAAGAGGTTGTACACCAATCGGTATTTGTGCACGCCCGCGAGTGAGCGTGCAACTCAATACGAGGAATGAGAGAGAAGCTCTCGTGTGACTTTGAAGAGAAATGGATTATCCTCTTCGAGTTTCAATATTAAATATCCACAAGAAAATAACAATATATGTATGTACTACTTGGGTGCAAGACCCCCAATGAAGCCTTCCTTCTAAGAATACTCACAAGTGAACGGGGGGTTAGGTGGCGCGAAGCACTTAAGTACCTATTGACCCTTAGATGACATTTTATAGCACATCGCCTTTCTATTCACTTAAATGTTCGTATTCTTCGAAATGTTGCTTATTGAGAGTATTTATCTATTCTTGCTTTATTTTGATTGATCGATACACGTGTCAAGGACCGGAACGCCCCTCAACACGGTGTATTGCCTTGGCAATACATATGGAGAATATGTAAATTGGTTGTTCTTATACGTATACGTATTTACTTATAATAATATATGGAAAATATTTTTGTATTTATGAGTTTTTAAGAGAAAATACTATATGTACATAAAAACCGAGAGAATCCAATAATATATATTTTTGGGTGCAATCTCTTAGGAAAAAGATTGCTTTTTGGATTTTTTAATTTGTTTGGTCAATTCTTTAGGAAAAGAATTGTTTTGTTAATTTTTTAGTTTTTATATATTTGATTTTTTTTATTTGTTTTTGATTTATGATACGTAAAAATAACGTTCACAAGGTGAACGGATCCCAAAAGCCAATGAAAACCGTCAATCGATAGTCTCTCGTAAAGTCAAAGAACCGGCAGCGGCGCCATTTGAAATTATGTATAATGTAGTTCGTTTTTCTCAGTTCTTGCTAATTGAAAGTCCTAACAATATCGGGTTTTTAACTGTTTTTGGTTGTTAATATTTTTTTGGATATTCTATTTGCTAATTCAAACAATGACTTGCAAAATTGAAAAATATTATCTACTTATATGTAAAACATCGTGCAAATACCAAGTTTTTATTCAAGTAAAATTCAAAATGTAAATTTTAAAACTAAAAGGACTGAAAATGTAAATTCTATGAAATATAAATGCTTAAAATGTAAAGTCTAACAAGTATAAGGACTGAAAATGCAAAACAGTTAACCAAAAGGATCAAATATGTAAACTATGTAACAAACTAACCAAATTGTAACAAATTCCAAAAATACCAACTGAATTTGAACAAAAATCAAACTTTAAGGACTTGATTGTTGAAAACCCTAAAAAAGTGTAAGTTTAGCCAAGATTAAAACCCTTTTAATACATCAAGGACTAAGTTGCAATTTCTGAAAGTATTTAAGCAAAAACGGGTTCTAGACAAAAATAAGCTCGTTTGGAGCTTATTTCTCAACCAAAATCAATCAAACAAATTGCAAAATGCTTGAAATTGAAAATAAGCTAGGTCTGTAAAAGGAATTTAGCTAAAAGTGTCTAATAAGCAAATAAGCACTTCCCAATAAGCACTTAATAAGCCCTACAAGAATCTAGACATGCAAAATTAGCTTTTTGTACTGAAACTGATTAAAGAGCTCAAAACAAGAATGGGAAATCAAGTCTTATCAAAATTCATCAAGAAATAAGCCTGGAAATTGAAATAAGCTGAAAATGGCTTATGTTGACCAAGCGTTGACCAAGATTTTTTCCAAAAAGCTGAAATTCTCAAAAATCAACCACCAACTACTACTAAATGATATTGTGAAATAAAATCGCCATGTTTGTGAAGTGGATTAAGAGATATGAAAATTTAGTTTTCATTTACAGAAACATCACTTTGCTTATCAGTTTGGAATTTTGCTTATTACTTCTTGCTTAATGGAAACTGTACAAAATGCTTATAGAATATGAAACTTCATATATTGAACTAGAAATGAGAGCTTATTTGGTTAACTTTCATCAAGAATCCAGTAAATGCCAGCCAAATGAATTTGACAACTTTTTATAAGCAAACTGACTGAAATATAACCCAAACCTTTATGTTGCCAATTGCCTTTTTGACCCTATTCTTGACTTGAAAATGGTTCAAAACTACTTTTTATCACTTTTTTACTGAAAATGAACACTAACTTGCCAAAGATTAACAATTGAAAATCTAAAATCATATAATGCCAAACACTCTTTACTGAACTTTATGGAAATTTTGTGAAGACTTTTATAGCACCAGTTAAAGCTGAGTAAAAACCTTTATCAAACCAAACTTAATGGTCAAAAAGAGATGTGTGAAGGCTACTTGAAAGTAATGAAGACAACTAGAACTCAAATAAGGAGATAAGTCTAAAATGACTGAATTAAGCAAGAAGCTAAGATACTATAACAAATCAATAAACAGAAAAGCAACTCTTAAGCTACAAACTAACCAGAATCAGATCAAATCTAAGCTAAACAGGTTTTATCATGCATTCACAAAGATTTAAGCTAGGAAATTAGCATGCAATTGACAATTTGAGTGGAACCAAAAATCAGAAACTTAAGCACCTTGTGAAGGAACCTTTGAGCAGTAGAGGAGTGTTGTACTGTCTATTCTAGTGCTAACCACCACCTTAGCACTAGATTCACTCATCTACAATCAACAATTCAGCTACACATCAACAAGAATCATCAACATGATCTGAATTCATCACAAATGCTAAGACTTGAACTGAAACCAATCAAACAGCTACTATCTTCCTTCAAAATCAGTTATGATCAATGAATGATCATAACAAACTCAATTCAGCAACAGAAAGTATCCAAGATGCAAGGAATGAACAGTAAGGATGATGAGAAGTATTGGCGGGAAAAGTAGAATTTGAATTTTATTAATGGTGATTGGTTACAAAGCTGTTGAAAAGTAACTAACTGCCTAACTAACTCAAGAGTGTGTCAAACTCTTGAGTAGTTTAACTAAAAAGGGAAATTGATGAGAGGAAAAGTAAAAGTGTGTGTTTTTCACACTTACAACTACACTCTAGAAATGAAAACCTAGCAGGCTATTTATAGACTTGAGAAAGAGATTTGTTGTGGTTGGTGACGTGTTGGGACCAATCCCAGGTCTCCACGTGTCGAAATTCTGCTCCCTTGAATTTGCAGGTATGAACTTGAATTGGGGTTTCTTGATTGAGTTGATTTCTTATTAATTGATCATGACCAATGGATTCGTCTCTCAAAAATAAGCAACTTTGATGTTTGTAACTTTCCATGAAATCCACTCTAGCTCCAAAACGATCCTGGGAATTTTTGGTTATTTGAAGATGACACGTGTCAAGCTTTGAATGGTTGAAATTAGTGCACACGGATTGCACTGTCGGGATACGCTCATTAAATGATGGCGGCTGTAGTGGGAAATTAATACCGTTATTTGGCAATCCATGTGCTTGTTTTGCTGTCTTCTCATTGGTCCATAGCTATTTCACATGGATCACTTGTATTATCTTTCCATATATGGCAGAAATTACCCCTTAACTTTGGCAGATTGCATTTAAAGGCTAGCAGCTTCATTTCTTTGGCATATTTGGTCCTTCAACTTTCATTCTTGAAAAACATTGATCCTTTGACTGAGTTGACTTGAGAGATGACCAAATTCGACTATGATCTTGACTTTTTATAATATTTACACTTTGGTCCTTCATCTTTGGCAGTTTGTCAAGATAGGTCCTTGTACTTCAAAGTCTTGTCACTTTTGATCCTTCTTTGTCTTTTTTCATCAAATTAAGCTTGATTATTCTTTGTTTGCTTGAAAATGCATCCTTTTACCTACACAAGTGTACACAAACACAAACATACCACATAACACTGTTTTTACAAGATAAATTGGTATTTTGCTTCATGTTTTAGGGTTATTTGTTGATAAATTGATATGAGTTTTAGCTCATATCATGAATCAACAATCACCAAACAAATTTAGCCTAAACAAACTATATCAGATTAACATATTCACTTTGTGAACAAATAAAAACATTTATCAGTTAAATCAAACATTCCTAGCAACCTAAACTCGTTTATAAAACAAGATGAAACAAATTTCAGCAACTGCTAACTTTACGCATATCAGATTCCAGAGTAATTTAAGCATATATAACAGCAAAAATCAATTAAGTAGAAATAATTTACCTTAAGACTAAAAACAAACATATAGGTAATCAATAAACTCTAATCCAACTAGATTTTAATCCAATTAAACATCTAAACAGATTAAGCTAAATAAAGTTAACAACTTAAAAATAAAATAGATTAAACCTTTTTGTCGAAAACCTTTGGGCAGAAATCGCACGCTGAGCGGATTTTAGACCGAATCAAGACCGCCTTATTCACCACCATTCATCGAACCAAGAGCATTAACTCAAACACCATATAAATTTTCGAACCAGCAGCAGTTAAATCGAACCAGTAACATTATTTAAAGTTCAATCAGTGGGATTAAAATTTTCCCCAATTCTTTTCCAAACATCAACATAAGTTATAGAAGAAACTTATGTAAATGTTTTATAACAGTTATAATTAAAGATTAAACATTAAAAGTAATTCTGAAATAATAATAAAAACACAACACCAACAATTATTAAAATGAAATTTAATTTTATTAATTCCTTGAAATCAGTACAACTTTATAAAAAGAAAATAAAAACTTCTAATCTAAATCTAGCATTCTAACATTACAAAAAGAAAAGGGATGATTGAATGACAGAAACTAGGGGGTTTTTATAGCCATCCCAAGGCTGTTGAGGAAGAATATCTGGATCTTCATAAGCATATTTCTTCTTCATATTGGCCCTTAGATCAGTATTCTTCTTTCTCTCTCTTGTTGGATTTGATCCTACGGTTGATAAGACACAACTAGCACACGAATTGCCAACGGGGCATTCGTTTGTGCTAGTTGTGTTAGTTTGATGCCTCTTAATTGGTGGATGGTGAAAGATGAGCTGTCTTAGCCAGTAGTAACCTGTCACGTAGCCATTCTCTACCACTCCTCTCTTCCGAATCCTTGGGGAATTAATTAATCATCATGTGCATCACACGTGGGACAAAAGCCCCTTATTAATTTAACTTCTAGGTGAATAATGGATAGTGATTAGGGTTTGAAAGGATGGTAAGTGTCTGGTTATTTTCTTGTGGAAGAAAGAATATGATACCTAGAAGATATCGAAGGTTATTTTAATGTGTGAGTGGAACGCTTATCTATGGGTGTGGTGAATAGAAGTGAAACGTGTATGTGGTGAAGTGGAACTATAAACGTGTGTTGAAAATGTCAAATGATTGAAAGTGAATTAAATAGACTTCTCAAAACGTTTGTTTACACACCAAAACCTAAACCCAAATCGACCTACACTCCAAAATGGGCCTTTGGTTCCAAATTCATTCATCTTTTATTTCATATTGGGCTTGGGCCCATTCGTCTTTAAACTACCCAAAAATAGTCGCTTTTTGATGGGCCTTTGTTGAAGCAAATAGATAACTTGATTTGTTAATGGGCTTATGAGCCTATTTTCCAAAATGTGGGACCCACTTGTTGTCAAACATGATAAATCCGTGAATAAGCGACTTGATATTGGCTTTGTTGATCTTTTCATCAATCTCGTGTCGGTTTTTCCGGTTTTCGCGATCTTGGTACCTACACACATAAAAACAAGAAACAAGCATATACAAGGCAAAATTGATACATATTGTGCACTTATTCATTGTTTTAGGATACAAATGATATGAGTATTTAAGCTCATATCAAACTCCCCCTTGCTAAGCAATTGCCGTGTCCTCACGCAATGATAAAATAAAATATTAACTACACCATTATTCAACTTTTTCTACTTTATTTTACAAAGACATAATGTATTGCTTCCATTATTCGAAAAATAACTTTTAGGATCATAAAACTCAAATAGATTCATCGTCCCCGACTTTTCACTTTTCCATGCCAAGTGCAAAAACAAGATCATTGTCAATCATAAGCCCCAAAATTAAACCAACTCATACAAGTAATTTGTGTTAAACTCAATCTCCTATTATTCCTAATTGTATCTCTAGATTTTATTTGTCATTCACCTAAAGACTCATTTGACTTTATTTAATATTTATTAGTCCAAAAATGAAGGCAAGAACGGTGTAAACTCAACACGCAAAACCTAACCTCGACTTCAAAAACCGTTGTCACTAAAGATAGCCCACATCAAGGATAACTTAACACGATTTAGGGATAAATCCCAGACCCCAAATTTGGCTAATATGGCTACTTAAAAGCAACAATAAAACCTCCAAAGTCAATTATGACCTTATTAATGGAGTTAGCAACAATCACATCATAACACCTTGTGGCTCTTTAAGACGCAATTGTGCTCCTTATTTAAAATCCACACCCGAAGGCTCCTTGGACAAAAATAAGGGAATGGACTTCACCATCCCACCTTACGGATCATGATGATGAAGCAATTTTTATTCAACACACCCCTTGACATACACCCTAAGGATCTAATGACAAGGTTAGTGCTACATGACTCCCACCCGAAGGCTCCTAGAGAACATGTTTTTATTTATTCTTCTTATTAATATGATATTTATAGTAAGCCAAATTTCCACAATCCCATGATCAAAAGTCCATGACGCTGACACCCTTAATGTGTTCTCACTTTAATTACATGGGAAGAAAAAGAAGGAGCTACGAGTTAAGATATCAAGCTTAAACCGCTAAAAACTTCATTTATTAAGCAATTATTATTCAAGCGTGGAAAGTAAATACGAGGAGATTAAATCAAACACAAAAATAGTCGCACAAAGAAGAATTTAACCTTAGAAACTTATGATTGAACTCTATCATCTCTTGTTCTCCATATTGTAAAATTTCAAAAATTCGAAATCAATGGATACTTAGCCTATTAAATCAAAGTTTTGGGTTTTCAAGTCATCTATAGGATCTTTCATCTTCTTATACTCTTTCAAGTTTTAGAATTTGCGTTTTAAAGTTCCCTTAATAAACGACTTTCTAGGATCAATTATAGGAACTTGCGAAAAGTTCTTGTTCTTAACTTGTATGAATTAAGACCTTCGCGTTTTAAAGCTCCCTATATAAAAGCCTAGCAAAACTTAATTTAAATACGTTAAGGAAAAGCTAAGGTTAAAAACCAAGTCGAGTCAAAAACTATTTTTATTTTCACCAACAGAAAGCCTACATTTGTGTCAAAAGCACTTATTTTATTAATTAAAACTTAAAAATAACACTAAAAATTTTAAAATTTTATGAAAAATGAGAAAAAGATTACGTTTGGACACGACAAAAGCAAAAACATGCGATTATATCGATTGACTCCACCATGCTAAAACCAAACATTGTCCTCAATGTTTCTTAGCTCAAGAGTAACACCCCTTGCTAAAACACGAAGAGTCTAATGCCAAACCTTAACATGGAAAGAGCACCAAATCTATAAGTCGTTTATTAATTATGCCTCAAGATAAAACGTTAGTCGATAAAAATCAAGGGATAGAAAGTGTGCCCCTTTTTGGCATTCAAAGAATGGAAGATCAAGTGGACTGGCAAAAACCGAACACGAGAGTCTTCAAATATTAGGTCCATACCTAAGATTCACAACAACACAACAAAACACGAGCACGAGCTTGAAAGATCAAGCCTTATTAGTGTTAGAAAATAGAGAGAAGATAGAATGTATGGGACTCCCCCACAAGGCACCTCGTTTTTGTTCACCGAGTCATGAGCTCGACTCGATCTCGGCATTCGTTGGTCCTTAGGGAAAGTGGTGAAAACCAGCATATTGTAATAAAATCCAACATAAAGCACGATGCCGGGGTCATAGATTTCATCCTCGTTGTCGGATGACAAACGAAAAGATAAAACTCTAACACAAATCTCTAACAAGAGATGGTAGTCACAAATAATGGTATGGATGTAGCATGCTCCCCGAGATAAACTCGCACCAAGATGATTAAAAAGCCTTTCAATTATTGCATCGGTGAAAGGCCGAGATTTCCCTAAATCAACGATTCCGGGGTCGAATACCTCGTCCTCGGTGGAGAAAGGAATAGACAACACGGTGTCGTCCCCCCATGCTAATCCTAAATCATATGAAGCACAAGGTAATGGTGTGGTAAAAGTCTCAACCATAGTGGTTTCAACTTGCATGACTTTGTTGACCTTGTCACTCTTATGAATGTGAACAAAGGGATCATGGTACTCAAAATGAGTCGCATGAAAAACCCGCACATTAAGATCAAAGCGAGTGGGAAGGATAATTGGAGCAAAAGTAATTTCTCCCTCCGGGTCAACATTATCATCATCATAAATCGGGTGATCAAACCAAAAGTCTTCATCACCGTCATTAGACTCTTCCTCAAATTCCGAAGGAATGTCTATGGAAAGTAACTTATCAAACTCCTTAATGAAAAGATCATCATCACAAAGGTTGTGAGATGTAGGAGGTATGATGCTCTCAAAATCCTCTTGAAACAATGGATTATTGTTCAATGAAGCTTCAAAAAGAGGATTTGAGTAAGTCACGAAAGTGTCGTCATCCTTGTCATCACAAGAAATATCCGACAAAGTATCGAGTGTGTCGCACTCGGATACAAGATCATCATTCTCATTAGAAGGAAATTCATCGGCGAATTCCTCGAGAATGGTAGGTAAAACACGAGAATCACGCTCGATCTCAAGATCGGAAACGTCTTCACTTCCCCGTGGAAGTGGATCAATGATATCAAAAAGTTCATCGATGAACTTATCACATGAATAGTCACTAACCTCACTCGGTGTGAAGTTAGGAATCAAAGGCTCTTCAATTAAAGATTGTGCCTTAGGAACATCAACATGATCCTTAGAAGAGAGTGAAAATGAGTCCATTTTCAAAGATTGTTCAATTAAAGCAATATCACTCTCGGGATCAAAATTCTCACTATTAAACTCACTAGCATCAAATGGCTCACTTAAGTAATCATCAATTTGTTTTTCAATCTTAGAATTATCATCCTCGTGTGGAGTGAGTAGAAATGAGGAAAGGTTACAACATGATTCAACAAAGAAAGCTTCTTCATTTGAATTAAACTTTCCTTTATCACAAAATGAAGTTTCCAAAATTGGAAAAACACCTTTATCAAAAAGAGCTTTCTTATTACTTTCAGTTGTTTCAACAAGTTTAACACTTTCAACTTTCTTAGAAGCAAATCTTGGAATCTTTTCCGGTTTGAAAACAATACTTTTATCCCCATAAAACAATTTAATTTCTTCTTTCCTCATATCAACTTGAATTTGAGCCATGCACAAAAATGGTCGTCCTAAAATGATAGGCACACGAGGATTGGTCTCATAATCAACTATAGCAAAATCGGCTAAGTACAAAAATTTCCCACTTTCACAATGACATTTTCCGCTATACCAACCGGTCGAGTGGTGGTACCATTAGCAAGTTCAATGATCATTCGAGTGGTACTAAGTGGTGCATAGTCAATAGTCTTCCAAAGGGCTAGGGGCATTATGTTAATGCTAGCTCCTAGATCGGCTAGGCCTTTGCAAACCCCAAGCTCATTGAAAACACAAGGTATCAAGAATTGACCCGGATCTTTATACTTCTCGGGAAAGAAATCATAGAAAACCGAGGTACTAATCATATTCAAAGTAGCCTTAGTGACTTCAAGAAAAGTTTCCTTAGGTGGAGGATTAAACTCGATCACTTCAACTTCTTCTAAATTATCACAATCATCATAAACGGTTATGGCCTTAAGCTCTCCCTTCGGGTTTGGAATGGTGTTACTAGGTAAGCAACCCGAAGAAGATGACGGTTTAGACATAAATCCCTCAAACATCGAAAGCAATTTATTTTGACCTTGTTCCAAACTTTGTTGCATACGATTATCACTTTGCTCTAATCTTTTCTCAAAACGGTTTTGGTTTTGTTCAAGTCTTTGTTGATTAAGCTCAATCTTATTGTTTTGCCCTTTAATCGTATTTTGAAACTCATTTTTCAAAGTTGCCATTTGTCCTTGAAGATTATTTTGAAAAGCTTTCAAATTTGCCTCATTTGACTTAATGTAGCTTGACAAATCATTTTGATTATTGTGAAAACCTTGATTGTTTTGATTAGCATTGAACCCATTTCCTTGATTATAATTCCCTTGGTTACCACGGTTAAAATTATTCCCATTGTTCCCATTGTTGTACCTATTTTGAACCGGTGGAAAACCCGGTGGAGCAACATGATTTTGACGAGGAACTTGACCGTTGGAGCCATAAGTTCCCGTCGCGGCAAAATCACTAGCTTGATCAAACCCCGTGGTTGAACAAGCATAATTAGGATGTGCTCCACCACATGATACACAAACATTCTCAACCATATTAATAGATCCATGAGGATTCTTCCTAATCTCATTCAACAAAGTCGCGAATCCACTATCAATCTTAGAGTCCAATCTAGCAATCTCGATATTAGACGAATTCACATTGGAAGCACTCGGTGTGTTTCGTGAATATTGTGCTCTAGACTTATCCTCAATTATTCTCCACGCGTCTCTCGGAGTTTTTCTTAAAAGATTACCACCCGCGGCGGCATTTAAAGAATCTTGTTCAATCATATTAAGCCCATTATAAAAAGTATTTATTTGATGCAATTCCGAGAAACCGTGGTGTGGACATTGTCTTAACAAACCTTTAAATATTTCCCAAGCAACCCCAAACGATTCATGCACTTTTTGTTCAAATTTAGTGATCTCGTTCTTAAAGTGTGTTGTCTTAGATGGTGGAAAGAAGTAATCCATAAACTTAGACACTAAATCATCCCATGTTAAGATCGAACCCGGTGGTTCTTTCTCATACCAAAGCTTAGCATTACCCTCGAGCGAGTACGGAAAAAGCATGAGCTTAATCGCGTCATTCGGCACATCTCTAAACTTGAGAGTCGAGGTAATTCGAAAAAAATTCCGAATGTGAGAATGCGGGCTATCGGTCTCATTGCCATGAAATTGATCGGCACGAATGAGCGATAAAAGACCCGTCTTAATCTCAAAATGATGCGCCAAAATAGCCGGCACAACGATTGCTTCCCCATACCCTTCGGTGGGTGCACGGAGCAATTCTTCCATTGTTTGGTTATCGGCCATCTCTACAACAATAGGTGAAAGCTCGGGTTCCACTATTCGTTGTTGACGATTTCTATTTCTACAAGGAATATTTTCAAGCCTATTAAAATCAATCACAAGACGAGAAGAACGTAATTGCATACACTACAAAGACGAGAATTTAGAGGATTGAAGAAAAGAAATTAGAAAAGAAGAAGATTATTTTTGGTATTTTATTTGGTATTTCTCAATCAACAATGATCGATAAAAAATAAGGAATAAGGATAACTACTATGGAAGTAAATTACCCTCGGTCGACTTTGAAACGATAGGTGAAAACCTAAACGTCTCGAGGTTCAATAAGTAAACTACAAAAATAAATTTATTACTACTTGAGTCGGCAAACCAATAATAGGTTGTCCCTCTCAATATACGCACAAGCAAGCGGGGAAACGAGGTGGCACAAAGCACTTAAAAACCTTTTTCCTTAGACGGCTTTTTATAGCACGTCGCCTTATACCCACCTTATAGTTTGTATAAATCGAGTTTAAACTTCTTATTAGTATTTATCTATTTTGCCTTTTATTTTTGTTTTGGGTTCGACTACAATAGCTAGGTGACGAAATCCCAACTAAGGCCATATTTGAAAAGTATGTAAATTTATTGTTCTACGTAATACAATATATTATTCACAAAAAACGAGAAAAACGATACATACTATATAATAGAAAAATAACAAAACTTTCCGAGGACGGAAAGAGTCTTCAAATCAACGATCAATAAATCTCCACAAAAACGAATCGTACACAAGATTCCCCGGCAGCGGCGCCAAAATTTTTGATGTGATCGTGATAGTATAGTGATAATTAAGATACGTTATAGGGTAAATTAGAAAATTACCTTTAGGAAAAAGTAATAGACTAATATTACCAAAGACGAATTTAATTAAGCACGTTTGTGGACCAAGTTCGTTGTACACGAAGATCAAGTGAATTTGAGACGTTTCGTTTCGTTTTGGATAATTGATTTGAATTGGTTTTCGGTTTTTAAACTAGAAATTAATTCTACCAATTTTAAACTATTTAAAATTATCCTAAAGTGCAAGAATCGTAAACCCCGCTATATTTAAATCTAAAACAATTAATTATTTAAACTTAAGCAATTTAAAATTTAAACTATTTAATAATCTATAAAAATTAATCTATTAAAATAATTTTAACTCTATTTAAAAATCTAATAAAACTTTTTAAATTTAAAAATACTTTTAAACCAAATCTATTTTTTTTAAAACTAAATTTTATTTAAACCTAAAATAATGAAAATCTAATTATCAATAAACTAATTAAACTTTTAAAAAAAAAACATTTTTATTTTTATTTTTATAAAACTAAAGTTTCCTTTAATAAAAACATTAGTTGAAAATTATTTAAAAACGTTAACTTAATTAAAACAATCTATAAGTAAAAAACAATCTGCCAAACTAAAATCTACTATATAAACTAATTAACAGAAAGGAAACTCAAAAGAGCTAGTAAGCTCAATGGTTAACACGCTTGGCTGTGAACCTGGGGGTCTCGAGTTCGAGCCCCGTGAGTAACAATTTCTTTTTTTTTGATAATATTATTTTTGAACACTGAGACTTGAACTGTCACAGGAGGTGACTTTATTTGTATGCTATTTAAGTAAGATCACAATAATAAATCAGTGCCCAAACTTAGCGTTTAGGTAACTGATTAATAATCAGTTTACTGAATTAAACAGAACAGTAATCAAACTTATCCAAACCTCAAACACATAACAGTTATGCAGATTTAAACTGATATAAAAAATAATACAATAGATCAGCAGAGATATTGCAAATACTAATCAAATATATACTAACTCAGTTTCCCAGATAAAACACATATTATTATAAAGATAACTTCCTACGACAGCATCAATCCAATAACAGCATCCCTATTCATACATCTTAACGGAAAAATGAGTTACCAAACACTGGTTATCAAACTACTCAGAAAATAGGAAGATCTACAAAGTGAACGAAATCACAGAACAATTAACCATTAACGAATACTACCACATCAATAAATTTAACAGATAAATTTAATAAGAAAAAAAAATATGAATCAACAATCACCAAACAAATTTAGCCTAAACAAACTATATCATATTAACATATTCACTTTGTGAACAAATAAAAACATTTATCAGTTAAATCAAACATTCCTAGCAACCTAAACTCGTTTATAAAACAAGATGAAACAAATTTCAGCAACTGCTAACTTTACGCATATCAGATTCTAGAGTAATTTAAGCATATATAACAGCAAAAATCAATTAAGTAGAAACAATTTACCTTAAGACTAAAAACAAACATATAGGTAATCAATAAACTCTAATCCAACTAGATTTTAATCCAATTAAACATATAAACAGATTAAGCTAAATAAAGTTAACAACTTAAAAATAAAATAGATTAAACCTTTTTGTCGAAAACCTTTGGGCAGAAATCGCGCGCTAAGCTGATTTTAGACCGAATCAAGACCGCCTTATTCACCACCATTCATCAAACCAAGAGCATTAACTCAAACACCATATAAATTTTCGAACCAGCAGCAGTTAAATCGAACCAGTAACATTATTTAAAGTTCAATCAGTGGGATTAAACTTTTCCCCAATTCTTTTCCAAACATCAACATAAGTTATAGAAGAAACTTATGTAAATGTTTTCTAACAGTTATAATTAAAGATTAAACATTAAAAGTAATTCTGAAATAATAATAAAAACACAACACCAACAATTATTAAACTGAAATTTAATTTTATTAATTCGTTGAAATCAGTACAACTTTATAAAAAGAAAATAAAAACTTCTAATCTAAATCTAGCATTATAACATTACAAAAAGAAAAGGGATGATTGAATTACAGAAACTAGGGGGTTTTTATAGCCATCCCAAGGCTGTTGAGGAAGAATATCCGGATCTTCATAAGCATATTCCTTCTTAATATTGGCCCTTAGATCAGTATTCTTCTTTCTCTCTCATGTTGGATTTGATCCAACGGTTGATAAGACACAACTAGCACACGGATTGCCAACGTGGCATCCGTTTGTGCTAGTTGTGTTAGTTTGATGCCTCTTGATTGGAGGATGGTGAAAGATGAGGTATCTTAGCCAGTAGTAACCTGCCACATACCCATTCTCTACCACTCCTCTCTTCTGAATCCTTGGGGAATTAATTAATCATCGTGTGCATCACACGTGGGACAAAAGCCCCTTATTAATTTAACTTTTAAGTGAATAATGAATAGTGATTAGGGTTTGAAAGGATGGTAAGTGTCTGGTTATTTTCTTATGGAAGAAAGAAGATGATACCTAGAAGATATCGAAGGTTATTTTAATGTGTGAGTGGAACGTTTATCTATGGGTGTGGTGAAAAGAAGTGAAACGTGTATGTGGTGAAGTGGAACTATAAACGTGTGTTGAAAAAGTCAAATGACTGAAAGTGAATTAAATAGACTTCTCAAAACATTTGTTTACATACCAAAACCTAAGCCCAAATCGACTTACACTCCAAAATGGGCCATTGGTTCCAAATTCATTCATCTTTTATCTCATATTGGGCTTGGGCTCATTCGTCTTTAAACTGCCCAAAAATAGTCGCTTTTTGATGGGCCTTTGTTGAAGCAAATAGATAACTTGATTTGTTAATGGGCTTATGAGCCCATTTTCCAATATGTGGGACCCACTTGTTGTCAAACATGATAAATCCGTGAATAAACGACTTGTTATTGGCTTTGTTGATCTTTTCATCAATCTCGTGTTGGTTTTGCTGGTTTTTGCGATCTTGGTACCTACACACATAAAAACAAGAAACAAGCATATACAAGTCAAAATTGATACATATTGTGCACTTATTCATTGTTTTAGGATACAAATGATATGAGTATTTAAGATCATATCAAGATTCTTATGGTATGATTTTTATTAACATGCAAGTACTTTTAATATTTTCAAGATTTTGAGGAAGCACAAGTGTTTGATCTATTATTGTGTTGTAGTATTATGTTATTATTATTCTATTTAAAGTTTTAATGGTTGCATGTTTGATTTTTGATGTGGGTTTTGAAAGTATGAATCATGCAAGTGATTTAGGGGTGTTATGAGAGGTTAGGAATGATTGATATAGGTTAATTGAAGGTTTGATGATGTTAAAAATGGGTCAAAAGGGTTTTAGTTTGATTTTTAAATGGGTGTTTTACATCAGTGGGTTTAAGGCAGATTTTCGTGGTATATGTAACACCCCACTTGGATAAGTGGACCGTTACGTGTATTTATGGCGTGTCATCAATGCATAAGGTAAATGTCCTAAAACATTAACTGACCATAAAGGATATACCAGAATCAAACATCGGTAATCCAAACGTAAGCTTAAAACATGAAAAGTAAAATACTGAAGGAAAGGACTAAAAATGTCCAAATAAGTAGAATAAAGTAAGAAGTGCATATAGTAAAAAGTTTAGATAGCTTCCATCCAAATTCACATGCTCTCGATATCCTAAGAGCGTCCTGGTGTACCTGCCGTTAGAACATGAAAGGAACTACGGCTGAGCATAATGCCTAGTGAATAGATATGAAGCATGATAAGAAATACTGAAATGAAGCAGATGATAAAATACTAAAGCTGTAAGACTAATAAGTAAAGTTGTAGTAGAAATCTGTGTATAATCTAAAAAGTCTGATTTATAATAATAAAACTGTACTTTTATCTGTTAAATCTGAAAACATGTATTTACTGTATTTTAATTGCCAAGAGCTTATATAGGTCATGTGTTGTAACAACAGCTGCATGAATTAATGGAGGGGTGACCTCGTCATGCTGTACAGGGGTGACCTCTAAATAATGTGTTGGGCGGAGGGATCAACTCCAATGTGAAGGATGTAGAGCAGACACCACATTCACCTGATAACTGTAAACCGATAGCCTAGGATGCATCCATTCGCCTCGCTGATAATACTGATAAATGGCCAAGCTGAAATAAATGGGACGCTGCGAGAAATCACTCCATCGTAGAGGAGTCATGACACCGGTGCCTCTAGTGTCATGGTTACGGTACCTGCGTAACTAGTACATAAACTGGTCATGCTTGTATATAAAGCTCAGTCAATTTATTTAGTTATTAAAATGATTACTGATAAGCTTAAAACATGTACTGGGAAAACATTTGGCTACAGACGGGGAATCCTAATCATGTATAGAAGGAAGTCCTTACTGAAGGACGGGAAATCTGTACCTCGTGTCCAGGAATGAAATAAGAATGAAAGCTGAAAGATCTACTCCGACTTCACGGTTACTACATAAATAACGGTGCGAATAAGTTGATTCATAAATAACGGTGTGACTAAAAAAACTGCCCCAAATCTGGTACGAAAACTGCGACAGAAAATAGTTTCGCTAAACTGTCGCTAATTTAAATTTTAATGGTACCAATCTCTGTCTAAAATTTCCCACTGATTATATGCTATGTTCCCACTGATTTTAATCAATTCCCCACTGGTTTAAATATCCAAACGCTCCCTTTACATTTATAACACCCCGGTTGGGGTTGTTTCGGCTACGGTCGTTGGACCAGCCCTACGCCGCCCCTTTGTGGGTTTTTCTGCTCACGGCAAGGTCAAAATAACATCCCCACGCCGGCCTGATGGTCACGACTGGGCAACAAAGACACCACCGAGAGCTTTATGCTCTCGGTTTTTCGTGTACAACATCAAAACCCCGCTGTTTATTAATAGTATATTGTGATCCAGTCACCCTATGTATTCTCATTCTATTAATCAGATTTTTAGTGAATTAAAAGGAAGGATAAAATGGTTTACCTTAATCTGATGTTTTAGGATGAGAGGTAACACACTACCTCAATGATCAACGAAATCAAAACCTGAATCCATTGTTCTTAATTTCTACCTGGCGGCCTCTTTTTTTATATCTGTCGGCAGCCACAAAGGGAAAAGAACCCTAATTTCTCTATTTATTTTTTTAGTTCGAATCTGTTTTGTGAAGGGGGGGGGGGGGGGTTCCTGTTTTTTTCTTGTTTAATACCATGTTGGGCGAAAAGCGCATTTGTCCATTCTCTTTTTGTTTCTGTAGTATCCGGCCCAAAAGCACTAGTACTTATTTTCTGCTTTTAATTCGTGTTTAATTATTTACGAAAAGCTCGTATTTAAAAATCTCGTTCTGAAACGTAATTATATTTCTCGTTTTTTAATTTTTATGAAACTTAAAATTCTTTTATGTATAATAAATAATACATACGTATTTTCTGAAACTTAATAATTATTTTCTGAATGATTATTTATTTGAAATATTTAAATAAAACTGAGACTACGTAATTACTGTCAATGTTTAATTATTGTTAAAGCTGAGACTACACGTATTTAATACTCGGGGATTTTAAATACGGGTTTTCCAATTCTTTCCCTCTAAAAAATAATTCGTCCTCGAATTAAAGGTAATAAGCTGATGGAGTTATAAGAACTGAACTAACACGTAGGCTGAAAGGACATGTAAGCTGAAATGATTATTCGCCCTAAATTAGAATTTAATGCTGCTGAAAAGTATAAATGTAACATGACTGAAGTGAACATTGAACATAACATGACTGAAAGAATTTAACCGAATTATTGAAGGAAAAGGATGAGAGGTTCGGATGGACTCCTCCGTTTCGAGTGGCTTCCCACTCGAAACGATTCGTTCAAAGGTCTTAACACAAAGAAAATCTTGGTCCTGATGACCCTGTTTCTTTCTGATGCTGACTAGTTTCTGATTCCATACGTAAGATAGATTTTCTGAATTTGATAGAATGAATAAACTATAGCATGTAGTATACATGGAATGGTACATATAAATATTCTTGAAAAGATAAAATTTATATCTTTGAGTGAGCTGCTGAAAATATATAGGGACGAACTACGTGAACAATTGTGAACGTGTTACGTGAGCAACTGTGAAGTTGGTTCGCGATTATGTGAGGAACTCTGTGCATGAACTATATCTTGAATGTGATACGTGATCATACTGTGAACGTGATACTAGAACATATCATGAACGTATGCTGACTGAGGAAGGAATGCCAAATGATACGGCCCGAGACGTAAAGTTTCTGCCTGGATATGGAAAAGCTGTGTTACACTTGAGTCTGGTTTCTTAAGCTTACTGTAACTATATTTAGTAAGAAGCTGTGAAATGCGTATCGCGAGATGGAACACGAAACTGAACATGAACAATGTCATGAATACGGTATGAACTTACATCATGGGGTAGCACAAATATGGACTGAAACAACATCATACAGTGAACGTGAGATGTAAATGTGAGCATGAATGTGAGCGTGATTCACGAACGTTAATTTCTGTCTGACCTGATTTTTGATGGGATACCATGAAGTTGTACGATCTATTGTTGAATTTCCTGCAGATCTGCTACTACGAAATCCTTTCGGATGAAAGAAAGCGTATAGGCTGGTTTAAATGGTTGAAAATGACTTAGACAGTATCATATTTTGTGGTAAACTGAATACAATCCTCCTGGAATCTTGTCTCCTTCGTGTACAGAATTTCTACTAGTAGTAATAACTCACTAGCATGATGGCGTTCTATCTTAAACCTGCGGTATGTCCGGAATCTAGATACAAACATAGCTGCATCAATGATGTTATATTGCTTCTATCAAAATTCTGCCTGGGATTATGCTACATTCTGGTGGAATCTGGGTGAATAATCATGAAAGAATTTGAGTCTAGTTAAAATAGATCTCTCTTAGCATAGGATCTTATGTGATACAAAATTTTGGTGTAGGTCCTCTCCTTCATGCGTAAGCTTAGCCATGGAAGGCTAATTGTGGGAACTGTCCGCAATTTTTGCGGTATCACTCAACTGAGTTCTAGAAAATTTTGTACTTTAGTCACAGGCGTCGATCTTGACCATCTGGTGATGGCCTTCATCTTCGCAAGACTGTTTGGAATTCCTTTCTGCTGAATTAGGGTGGATCAGAAATGCCACCTTGTTCATCTGACACTCACATCTAGAAAGCTGCGTATATAAATTTCTCCTATCAGAAAAACTGCAGGATCGTAAAAATATATAATCTATTTTTTCTCCTCTAGAATTTAGCAGATAAGGATATTATCGATAAATATGCTGGCGAACTGGTTTAAGAATTCGTGAAAAAATTTATTCATAAATTTTATAATATAGCTGGAGCATTAGGGAGTTCAGAAGCATAATTAATAATTTTAGAGAGACTATAACGTGTGCAACAACAGTTTGGAAAACCTCATGTTCTTTCTCTCACCACTATTGACGGCATGATCGTGAATCGTTCTGGAAAATATTTAAGACGTATTAGCAGGTCAGGTAAACCTTCCATACGTAGAATGAGTATCTTTTATGAGTGGCGATCTTGTAAATTTTCGGTGATCGATATAAGATCTCATGTTACCGGCCTTCTTTCTGATAGACAGAAACGGTACACTTCCTGGTGGTGCGTTAGGGCGAATAAAGCCTCGTACCGGTAACTCTTGCAGCAATTGCCGCAACTCTTTTAACTTAGCTGAAGACCTGCCATCAAGAGTTCTGAAAACAGGTTCTGTTCTTCAGACAAACTCGATGTTAAATTCTATCTCGTGGTTAGGAAGGAATTTCTTGAACACCTTCTCAATTACTTTTGGAAATGCTAAAGAAGGAAAATATGTTGATCATAAATTTAAGGAACTTTAGAAGTGTATCTATAATTGGTAACTAGAAGGTCTTCGTAGCTATGGACTGATAAGTCACGCGCTTGTAAGGCAGAAACAATTTAGACTGACATTTTTCTGGCAGAAAATATAATGAATATATTTGGAATTTAGTAAGACATATCTCGTCCTTAACTGAAAAGAAGACCTTGATAATTATGGGTGATACTGTGGGGTCTTTTCTGGCTGGGGGGTAAGTAATACATGATTTAAGATAAAGCTGACATAGGAATTACGTGAAGTAAATGTGACAACTTTCAGTGATTGTGTTCATCTTTAACCTCACAAAATGAACATTACGGGTCTAACCTGAATAATACTCTGGTGGTGGTAACTAAATTGTAATGGTCTGATTTATGCGTGGCATAACAGAACGGGTACACCCCCTTGGAAGGTACCTTGACTTACTGAGAACCTGGTTTAGAAAGCATACAGGAGTTATGAGTCTTGACTCGTGCCTTTAGAAAATATTCGTATGACATGTATCATTGCCTGGTATCCTGACATGTGTCTCCAGAATTGATACCTGAGATCTGTGTCCTGACTGATGTCTTGACTAATAGCTTGACTGATGTCTTGACATCTGTTTTGGTAGGTAGATACAACTAAGGTTGAAAATTTTGTAATTGCAAAAAATTTAGCGGACCAGTTGTACTGCCGACCTCTGTATTTCTGGTCACGTCCTTGCCAGAGTTCCTATGGATGCTGACTGATTAATATTGGCACGGTGGTTGTCATTACCGTCTTGTCTGCCAGTTTCCTGACGGTCATTATCATGACCGTGATTCATGAAACTATTTTCTGCTGAGTGGCCGGCTGGGTACTGGTCCCCACTATTCTGACAAAAAAAAACAGTTGTGTGAAGTGTGACATCTAACTGTGGGAGTAAAAGCATGGAATGGAATGGTAACGTCTGATGGTTGAAATATAGTCTTGTCAGAAATTAAAAATTTATAGTTCTTGTCCTTGCTCTTGAAGAGTCTTCATAGTATAAATAACATCAGCATCTTGGTTAATCTCCAAAGTATTAGCAGCATCAGCATTCATGAGGTCTCCAAAATATTAGCAGCAACGATATCTGGTAAAATCTTCAACACTCGGGCAGCATCGGCATTTGGTAGAGTATCGGCAAGTGGAAATGCCTGAGATGATTTAGGATCGCTTAGCAATATCCATGGAGTAGGGTACATGGAGTACACTTGGACTACTGTAAATGAAGTACAAAATGAAATACTGCACATGGAGCATAACCGGAACACTGTAGGTGGAGTACACATGAAACACTGTACATGGAGTATGACTAAGATACTATACATGGGGTACATATGGAATATTGTACATGGCACTGGTGGAAATTTTTATGGGATGATCAATACTGGTGTCAACTGTCTGACATGATCAAAGAAATAACTTGATTTAAACGGTAGTAAACTGAACTGAAATGAGTAACATGATAGCCTGGTAGTTCCTGCGTAGACTTAATGCTGGTTGTATATGAGTTCAAGAATATGCTTAAACAGAATTTCAACAATGGTCAGCATGAAGACATGACTAATGAAGGCCAAACAGAATTTATCATGAAACAGGATTTTAGTAGAATCCTTCCATGTCTTAGTATGAAAACATCATCACCTTGCTGATAGCATAACCCTCATAAGGAAATTGAGGTCGAATTAGCATGAAAATGACATCAAGGTGAGAGCATGAAACTTGATTGTTACAAAGAACATAAAAGTATAATCAACTGAAGTTTAATATCATCAGATGTGGATGGCTATGGTTGAATCCACAAAATTCAAAAAAGAAAACATGTGACTAAGTATGGGCGATTCTGGTTCGATCCATACTTGACAAAATTTCATGAGAACTGTCATGTACAGAAATTTACAATCTGGAATTAATTTTGGCTGGCTGTAATCAAATCAATACTTGTCAAAACTTTAATAAAATGTCATGATACGACAAGGTGAACAACTATGGATCGGCTCAGAAAGAAACAATCGTCTGAAAACATGAATGTTGACCTGAACAATGGTGAACGTCTATGGGTCAGTTCACCAATTTACATTCGACTGAAAACATGAATCTGGCATGAGTAAGGGTAAACGCCTATGGGTCGGTTTACCAATACAAAATCTGAATGGGCAAGGGTGAACGCCTATGGGTCGGTTCCCCGAAACAAAATTCGCAGAAAAGCACATGTGACTAAATATGGCCAGTCTTGTACCAACCTTTTACTTAGAAAAAAACTTTAAGAAAACTAATTGATAAATGAAGAAAACTGACTGATAAATGCATGAGAAACATAAGAGATAACAACTCCAAGATCTGAGAAGTTCCTGGTGACTACCCACTAGTCACAGGTCAAGTTTTAGAGCCTACTGATGTTGATGCTTTTTACCACTCTTTAGGAAAAGAGGGCAAATTAGGGTAAGTACGACGATTTAGGAAAATCGTGCACAAATGACCCAAAGTGGGGATCGTTCTCAAGGAGGCTTGGTGTGTGTGTATAGAAATGATTAATTATGTGATTATATGATTATGAGAAAGAAAATAGAAATGAGATAAGAAGAGAATGACGGTTACGATGACGGATTACACTAAGACGAAAGAGTCGTTCATGTAAAACCGCAAAAAGCACCAAATTTAAAAATTTATCCTAAAAATTCCTAAAAATCTCTAAAAATCCACTAAAATATTCTAAGGGTTTACAAAAAATCCAAACTTGCTAAAACCTTTTAATTAATTAATTATCAATTTTTTAATGCTAATTAAAGCCCTAAAAATCAAAATTAACTAATAAAAAGTCCAAATCAAGATCTTAAAGTTTGTAAACCTTAAAAATAACCTAATTAAGCTAAAAGTTATTTTTCTAAATTTTAAAACCAATAAAAACTATTTTTAAACAATTAAAAACTATTAAAAGCTATAAAAACTTAAAATAATTCTAGACAATAATTGAAAGATCCTAAAAATATTTGGAAAGTTGTAAAATTGCTAATTAAGTGTCTAGAGTCTTGGAAAAATATAAAACTTAGAAAATCAGACTTTTAATTTTTAATAATAAAATAATATTAAAATATTAGTAAAAATCCAAAAATCCTAAAAAATTCTAAAAAGTTGCCAACTAGCTTAATTTAACCTAAATAACACAGAAATGAAGTTGAAATTACCTAAATACCCTTATTGGGTCTTCAAATGGGCCAAATCCCCAAACAGTGACCTTAATGGGCCAAATTGAGCCCAATAAGAAAAAGGTTTAAAAAATGGTCCAAAAGCTCCTATCTGACTCAAAATTTGATTTTAAAAAACTTTTTCCAAAGGCCCAAAAGCTGAAAATGTGAAATAAGCAAGCTTATACCAAACAGCTTATTCTTAATGGGCTTTTTGGCCCATTAAGCTATAAGCTAATTCCATAAGCTCAAATTAGACACACAAGCTTCTTTTGGGCTAACTAAGACTTCTGTAAAAAGAAATTTGAAATAAGCCAAAGGAATAAGCCTGAAAATGCAAAAAGCAATCTACAGAAAACGACAAAATAGTCGTTTTTGAGTTCTAGGCTATCCCAAGAGCTGATTCAAATTGCAAAAGCTTTTAAATGACTTAAATAAGCTAAATTAACAAAAAAATTTCAAATAAGTTGACTCAATAAGCTGGAATAAGCAAATAAGCACTAATGAAAAAGTCAAATAAGTTAGTTTTCTAGTAAAAAGTCAAAGTCAAAGTCCAATAAGCTCCAGTTCAATCAAATGGGTCAAATAATGAAGATCTATCACAAAAAATAAGTTGTTGCAGGTCTGGATAAGCAAATATAGCTTATTGATAAGCTAACTGAAAATTTGTACTAGCAGGGGCTAGTTTTGGGTGTTGAGCAGTGGGAACTTTTCCCACTGCTTGACTTGTTGACTTTTTTATCTTTAGTGACTTTTTTTGGAGATTCAAGTTTCACAAAGGCACCCAATTGATCAGTGGATCAAGAGGAGTCAATAACAATCAAAAAATCACAATCAACAACAGCCAAATGATACAGTTAATTCAATCAATCACCAGATCTGACACAGACATGAACACTTAAGCAGTTGAGGTTCAATAAGCGCTTATTGCACAATTCAGCCAGCCAAACTTAACCAAATGCATAAACAAGCAATATTAAACTTAAATAAGCAAGTCTAAACAGGTTTCATTCAATGATTCAAAGTTTTAAGCAAGATTCAAGCACTTAAAGTTACTGATGAACACAAAAACATGCAGTTTTATACTTTGCTGATGCAATTGACCAACAAGCCAGATTCAACCACTCAAATCTATCAAACAGGTTATAATAACTTTGTTTAAACCACTTTTAGCCCTAAGCATGCATACACCTTAAGTGTTCCCAAGATCCTAGGTCAAAACAGTCAAGAACAAAGATTTTATAGCAGATTGTTTAATATGGTGTTTCAAAGTTAAAAACTTGCAGCAAAATGCACTCAAACAAGCATATATCAGATACCAAGCAAATAAATAAACTTCTAACAACACAATACCAAGTTATGATTTCAAACAGGTAATCCTAAACACCCCTTTAACTTTTTAAAATCAAAATTTTCTAATCAAAAGTGAGATTTAAGACCACCCAAGCCCAAATTTACACAATAATAGATGAGATATGCAGATTCAAATAAGATTAAGCCACAAAATTCACAAGAATACAAGCAACACTAAAATATCACAATTATCCAATATTTTATCAGATTTTGAGATTAAGGGTGTGTACCTCATGGATGTACATCCACACCCACGAATTTTGAGCTTATGTACTAGCAAGAACAAGTACAAGCTTCCACAAACAACCCTGCTAAGATTTAACAAAGTTAGAAGCAAAATAGTAAAATCAGAAAAGTGAAAAGCCTTGATTAATGCAACTCTTGTCCTCCACACTTGATTATCCCCAAGTTATAAGCTTCACCACACCTTGATAGCACAATATCAGGATGGTATGATCAACCCTATAGCCCAAGAACTCCAAGATAGACCAAGAACTTAGCAAAATATCAAGCTTTGAAGGAAAATGTGCAAACTTTTGCACACTCCTTGAAAACAGGTTTTGAGATTTAATAATAGCAAACTAAGAACAATAATAAGCAGATATAAATGATGGCACTTGAGCTTTCTTCAACATTTCAAACACATTTCATTAATACTGAAAATGGATTTACAGAAAAGTGAACTAAGGAAAATTCAAGAGCCAAAGCTTAACTACTGATCCTATTGCCTTTTATAGGCTACAAATGGACTAGGAAATCAAGAAAAACGTAACACTAATGTTATAGAATCCCTAAAATTCCCTTGAGAGCTTTTGGCATTTTGTTGAATCATGTGACTGAATTTGTTGTCTTGTGGTAGCTGGCAAGTGAAAAGTGTATCCAAGGGCTTGTATCAAGCTTAATAAGTAAGCTTCAATCTCAAACGTTGGATGGCTGTCACAATTTTGGCAGTATGCATAAGCTTGTAGCACGGGAATCTCATGTGGGGCTCCTTGGTGATGTAGCATGTGTTTTTGGTGTTGGGATGTGATTAAGGGATGCTTAATCATGGATCTGGACAATCTTAAGGCTTAATTTCAACACAATTAAGAAAACCCAATTTGTGTTCTTGAGGGAATAGTAGTGTGTTTGATCCGGTTTTATGTTTAGACTTGTGTTTTGCGCCAAATTTAAACTAATCAAAGATTAGTTAAATAATCTGGTGGGTGGGAAATGAGGTGGCAAAGTTGAGGGCTCCCATTGGTGGATTTTGTGAGTGGGACACGTGTTAGATGGGGATTAGTCTAGGTAACTTTCTTGTCTGGCCAACTTAAACCCTCCTATTCTTCTTTCTTTGCTACTTTGTAAATAAACACCCAAAAACCGGATTCCTTTGTATTTCAAGTTTAATTTTTCACACTTTTGCCCCAAATACTTTTCCAAAGTATTTTCAGGGGTATTTCTTGCCATTTTGTGATTCTTGAAGGACTGATTTGGTATTTTCTTGATTGATAATGGTCTTGACTTGCATATTTGACATTTTGGAGGACTAAAATTGCCAAGTCATGATAAATGAGGGACCATTATTGCCAAATCTTCAAAGTCAAGGGTCCTTTTTGCAATTTTGATATTTTCAAAGGACCAAACTTGTAATTCTTGTAACTTGGAGTCCTTCTTGGTATGTTTGACTTTGAGGAGGATAAATATTGACATTTTAGCTTTGTTGAGGGGCTAAAATTGCCAATTCTTCAAAGTGGAGGGCCCTTTTTGCAATATTGACAAACTTTAGGGACCAGACTTGTAATTATGAGGATACAAGGATATAAAGTGTCATTTCTTCCATATTGGAGGACCCTTCTTCATAATTCTTCAAATCTTCAAGGGTTTTCTTGGAAAATTCTTCATTAGGGCTTGGTTCATTGTGCGGCTTCTTTTCCCGTGTTCGTTTTTGCATGATTCTTGTGATCTTTTGTCATTTTCTCAATATCCGTACCTAAAATACACAAGCAACAAACACAAGCATATATATGGGTATTTTGATGATATTTAATGCATTTTAAGCCCTTTTTGGACGATGAGACTATGTATAAAAGCAGTCTCATCACTCCCCCATACTAAACCATTGCAGTGCCCTCACGCAATGCTAGAATAAAGTATCGTAGCACCTCCAAAATTCATTTTTATTCACTTTATTGAACGGTAAACTAGCTACACTACTACTACTATTTGCGTTTTAGACATAATGTATGATTTTCATCGCAAAATGGGACGTTTAGGTTCATAGAATAAGAACACGTGAATGCTTCGTTAGAAATAATTTCATCGTCCTCGATTTTCACCCCAATTCCATGCCAAGCGTGCAACGAGATCATTGTCATTATAAGTTAGTAATGTTAACACTACTCATATGCCCTAATCACGTACTTATCCTCCCAATTTCCTAAGTTGTATCTCTTATATTTTATTATGTCTTGAATGTTTCACGAGGATACATTGTTGGACTTATGCGTTAATAGAGATTTAGGTCTAAAAATAGAGTCCCAACGGTGTAACCAAGACCATCAATCAATAACCCCTCCTAATAGACAATGATGTAAAAAAATTAAGTCAACAAGAAGGATCGATAAACACGGTTTTATAACGGTTTTGAACATGAGACTTATTACCAAGACTTTTATACGCCCCCTAACGGAAGGGCCTTATTATCTTTGGTTTACCTCCATCTTTTATTAAACTTCCCCATGAAGCTTTTATTATGACTTCGGTCTTGCATTGCCTTTTATTATCCACCTCGTCGGTAATTTTATTAGCCAAAGACGTATATCCTCACGCCAAGGTGAATTTTGGATCTTTAAAGCTTCAAAGATTAAGGCTTGATTCACTTTGAATTTTGCATAGATTTTTCGGCCTTGTGGGGCTTCAAATTGTGTGCTTGATTTAGGCGAGCACTTAAAATCTTATTATTGGGTGAAGCTTTTGATTATTCGGGTTGCCAATACTTCAAAACTGTGACGCTGGCGATACCTTAATGTCTTCCCAATTTAATTACACGGAAGCTACTAGAAAAGACTAGAAACCCAACAATCCCAACTAAACCGCTAAGTCAATATTTATTAAGCAAAAAATATTTACAAGCGAAGGGAGAATAAGCAAACAGCGAGAACACATGAGTTTCTGAAAGAATACGAGTACTCTACGTTTAGCATAGTAACTTATAATTAACCCTATCATTTCTCGTCCTCATTTAAGAGACTTAGCATAATGTGAAGTTAAGGAATCAAAGCTAAGTGCTCAACACGCACGGTCGAGTCAAAAATTACTCTTATTCTCGCCATCAGAAAACCTACATTCGTGTCTTCAAACACTTATAAAACATGAGAAAAATTTAAAATTTGGCCATTTTTAGCCTTATTTTGAAACAAAAAGATAAACTTTGGAAAGCGTGAAGGTTTGGCAAGGCAAGTATCTATTCACCACCCCCCCCCCCCCCCCCATACTAAAGTTAAACATTGTCCTCAATGTTTCGAGTCTAGGGGTGCAAACACCCCCATACTAGAGACGTAGTCGAATGCCTAATCTAGCATGGAAAGGGTGTAACCTTTAAATTTAAAGCCGTTTATGAAGTGTGCTAAAAACCTAAGGCTAGAACATCAAAGGATATATCATGGATATTAAGAAAGTCTTCAAAGCAAATGATCGAGTGCTCCCATAAAACGAACACGAGAGGCTCCAATCGTGAAGATCATGATCATCTAAAATCCACAATTCACAAACAACCACGAAACAAAGGTTGGAAGGGCACAAATACCCACACGTTACTACATTAGAAAGCGATAATATGTACATAGGATAAGCATGGGATTCCCCCACGAGGCACCTCATTTTTTTATTACCGTGTCATGAGCTCGACTCGATCCCCTTAATACTAATTATCATTGGGGAAGGTGATTTGGTCGAGGTAGTTCAAGGATGGAACTTCCCTGCCAAAGTAGTGTTTCAACCTATGTCCTTTTACCTTGAAATTGGGGCCATCATTTTGAGCTAGCTCGATGGTCACATATGGAAAAACTTGGGTCACGATGAATGGACTGGACCAACGGGATTTCAACTTACCGAAAAATATTTTCAATCGAGAATTAAAAAGCAAAACTTGATCCACAATGTTAAAAATCCGGTTTTTAATTTTAGAATTATGCAACTTTTTAGTCTTTTCTTTATAAATCAATGAATTTTCATAAGCAATATCTCTCAATTCATCCAATTCATTTAATTGCATTTTCCGGTGTTTCCCCGTGGTCTCCATGTCATCATTACAATGCTTAAGGGCCCAATAAGCCTTGTGTTCTAATTCAATTGGCAAATGAAAATTTTTCCCATACACAAGCTTATAGGGAGTGCACCCAATGGGAGTCTTGTGCGCGGTCCTAAAGGCCCATAAATCATCGTCCAACTTATCCGACCAAGATTGTCGGTTTTCCCCTACGGATCTCTCCAAGATCCTCTTCAAAGCTCGGTTTTGAAACCTCGACTTGCCCACTCGTTTGTGCGTGATAAGCCGTAGAAAGCCGATGTGTAACCCCATATTTCCTTAGGACCCTTTCGAATTGGTCGTTACAAAAATGGGTTCCACGATCGCTTATGATTGCACGAGGGGTTCCAAACCGAGAAAACAATTGCTTTAGAAACTTGACTACCACACGGGCATCATTGGTGGGCAAAGCCTTAGCTTCCACCCACTTAGATAGGTAGTCAACCGCAACAAGGATGTACTTATTACCACGAGATGATGGGAACGGCCCCATAAATTCTATACCCCAAACGTCAAAGATCTCACACACATGGTTGATATTTGTGGCATTTCATCTTTTTGTGAGGCTTTTCATTGTCGTTGGCATGAATCACATGACTTCACAAGATCTTGTGCATCTAGGTAAATAGTAGGCCAAAAGAAGCCGACATCAAAGACCTTCTTAGCCGTGAGATTAGCACCATGGTGACCACCCATGGGTCCCTCATGACAAGCTCTAAGGATATTAGAAGCTTCGGTAACAAAGACACAACGTCGAATGATTTGATTCGCACAAGTTCGAAACAAGTAAGGGTCGTTCCAAAAGTAGAACTTGACGTCACGAAAGAATTTTCGTTTTTATTGAGTCGTCATACCCTTGATGATGAAGTTGCGCGCATGGTAATTTGCAAAGTCCGCAAACCATGGGGTGAAAGGATCAAGCTTAGAATTCACTACACCAAGTGTCTCGAGCGGAAATGTATCGGTGATTTCCTTGGGCTCGTAAACACTTTGGTGAGGATCTTCCAAACGAGAAAGATGGTCGGCCGCTAGATTCTCGGCTCCTTTTTTGTCAACGATTTTGTGATCAAGTTCTTGCAGGAGGAGAATCCAACGAAGTAATCTAGGCTTAGCATCTTGTTTAGCCATAAGATACTTGATAGCCGAATGATCCGTATACACTATGCATTTCGTCAAGACGAGATAAGGTCGAAATTTCTCAAATGCATACACCACGGCAAGGAACTCTTTTTCCGTTGTAGTGTATTTTAGTTGAGCCTCGGTCATCGTCTTGCTAGCATAGTGAATAGGCAAGAAGTTCTTTTCATGACGTTGCCCCAATACGGCCCCAATAGCGTAGTCACTAGCATCACACATGAGCTCAAAGGGGAGGTTCCAATTGGGAGCAACAAGAATGGGAGCTTCGGTAAGTTTCCTCTTAAGGATTTCAAAGGCTCGTACACAATCTTCGTCAAAGACAAAACGTGCCTCTTTTTCAAGAAGATGTGTAATAGGTCGAGAGATCTTTGAAAAATCCTTGATGAATCGACGATAAAAGCCCGCGTGGCCTAGGAAACTCCTAACTCCCTTAACGGTTTTGGGATTAGGTAATTTGGCGATGACATCTACCTTAGTTTGATCTACCTCAATCCCCGCTTTCGAAACCTTGTGCCCTAAGACGATTCCACTCTTAACCATAAAATGACACTTTTCCCAATTGAGCACAAGGTTGGTTTCCTCACAACGCTTCAACATTCTCTCAAGATTAGACAAACACGAAGTGAACGAACAACCAAACACGGAAAAGTCATCGATGAAGACTTCCATCGTCTTCTCGATCATATCATGAAAAATAGCCATATACACCTTTGAAAGGTTCCCGGTGCATTGCAAAGTCCGAATGGCATTCTACGATAGGCAAACGTTCCATATGGACACGTAAACGTAGTTTTTTCTTTATCACGAGGATCGATGGGGATTTGGAAGTAACCGGAAAAACCATCTTAAAAGCAATAGAAATCATTTCCCGCAATACGCTCCAACATTTGGTCCATGAAGGGCAAGGGAAAATGGTCTTTACGAGTGGCTTCATTCAACTTACGATAGTCAATGCACACTCTCCATCCGGTCATGAGTCTAGTGGGAATCAACTCCCTCCTCTAAAAAGACATATTCGAGATGAGGAGGTAAATCTTTCAACTCGAGGATAGGTGGTTCCTCAATTGAAGATTTTGGCTCGATACTCATAACCTCCTCGGGTGGAGGAAATGGGAAATCATTGAGAAAAACCTTGATAATCCAGAAGTCCTCATCGTTGTCGAGGTCTTCGTTACAAGTACGTGGAACATCAAATTCTTCCAACGTAAAACCACCACCTTCAAATGGAGGGAAGGTTGGCGTCGAGTTATCAAGGATGGGATCTAACATAGTGGGATTGCCACTATTTTCATCATCACTAAAACCTAGAACTTCTTGTGAGAATTCCTCGCAAACCACGTCAATCATATCAACGAGGTTAATGGTTGCAACAGAATAAACATGAGAAATTTGAGATTTTTTAGTTGTGTTTATAACAAGTTCCTCGTCGTTGAAACGTAAGGTGATCTTTCTAGCATGAACATCGATCAAAGCCATAGACGTATCTAAAAACGAATGACCTAAAATGAGAGGAACTTGAGGATCCGTGGGAATATCGACAACGATAAAGTCTACCGGATAATAGAACTTTCCCACTTTCACAAAAACGTCTTCCGCCAATCCACATGCGGGAATCGTGGAATGGTCGGCCAACTCGATAGACATTAGTGAAGGAGTATGATTAGGAGATTGAGCGACTTGAAGATTGCAAGTGGCATCAAGTTAATGCTAGCACCAAGATCGGCCAAGGCATAGCATTCTTCCATATCTTGGATTGCACATGGAATCAAGAATTTACCTGGATCACCGACTTTTTGAGGTATGCGATTAAGATAAACCGATGAACAACTAGACAATTGGTGCAATTTCTCCTTGTTGTTCAACATACTCTTAAAGTTAGCGGCAAATCGAGGCATCATGAGCAAAGCATCGACGAAACTCACATTAAAGTGCAAATCACGAAACATTTTCATAAAAAGCTCAAATTGGTAATTTTCGCGCTCTTGACGTTTCTCCTTTCTAAGTCTCGATGGATAGGGCAAAGGTGGTGTGGGTTGAGGCATAGGCATAGCCTTTGGAATCTCAGGTTCCAATGTTGGTAATGGGTCAACCGTAGGTGTGGCATGAGCGGTACTTCGTAGGATTGGAACATGCTCCTTTTCGACCACCACCTCGGGTTCTTCCTCAATTGCTTCCTCCGTAGGAGCAATTGGTTGAGGAGTCGGTTCCTTAGGTGTCTTACCACTACGTGTGGTAATCACTTTCATCTCACTCTTAGGGTTTGATACGATGTTGCTAGGAAGACTACTCGAAGACGGTTTACACATAATTGCCTCAAACATAGATGAAATTTTTTCTTCAAACATCGATTGCCTCTTCTCGGCTTTAATCATTTCTTGCTTAATTTCATGTTGCCGTTGTTCCATTTTTTGTTGGTTTTGTTGTAACATAGTTACATTTCCTTCCATCTTGTTTGTGTGGATTTTACTCATTTGCTAACTCATTTTTCAACTCTTTCTTCAAGTCGGTTTTAAACTCGGATCTTAAGCTAATGATTTCTCTTTGAATGTTGTCAAACCTAGCATCGTTTCCATTAGCGTATTCAACAAATTCATTTGGAAGATCTTTCAAAGTTTGCAAACTCTTGTTGTTGTTTTGAAAATCATTTTGATTTTTGTTTGAAACTTGATTATTAGCACCTTGATTCCTATAGTTTCCCTTGTTGTAATTGTTTTTAAAACCAACTTTATTGTTGTGATAGTTGTTTTTAGCATTTTGATTTGAACCAAAACCCGGTGGAGTCAACTGATTAGAGCGGGTAACTTGACCGTTTTGGTTGTAAGTTCCCGTGGCCGCGTAGGCACTCGAAGTGTTACCACCGTTGGTAATGCACTCGGAGAAATCATGACCTCCACCACAATACATGCATGAAACCTCAACTGCTTTATCCGTAGCGGGAGCACTTGGTTCTCCTACTTTGAACTCAATCAAAAGACCTTTAAGCTTATCAAAGATTTTGTTTTCCATGTTCGCCTCAATTTAGCAAGCGTCGATGGTAGTAGACAAAGAGGTGAAGCCGAAGATGAAGCCTTACGAACACTCGATGTGTTACGAGGACTATACACCTTAGATCTATTTCAATGATTAGCAATGCTTCCTCGACCGTTTTACACAAAAAATTACCACCGGCGGCGGCATTAAGATAATCCCTTTCATGATCATTAAGTCCATTGTAAAACGTGTCAATTTGATGCAAATCGGAAAAACCGTGTTGAGGACACTCATGTAACATTTCCTTAAACCTATTCCAAGCCGTTGAAAAACTTTCATTAAACTCTTGTGAAAATTTTGAAATCTCGTTTTTCAAATGCGTAGTCTTAAAGGGCGGAAAAAATTGGTTCACAAACTTTGAAATGAGATCCTTCCATGTCAATATAGAATTGGGTGGCACTTTCTCTAACCAAATTTTAGCGGGCCCCGCTAAGGAATACGGAAAAAGCATCATCTTAATCGATTCATTAGCAACATCTTTAAACTTGCAAGTGGCGGTAAGACGATTGAATTGGCGGATATGGTTGTGTGGATTGTACTTCTCATCACCACGGAATTTGTTGTTTTGGATCATCGACAACAAACCCGTTTTCACTTCAAAACTCTCCGCAAGGATAGCGGGAATCACAATAGCCTCTCCATAACCCTCGGTGGGTGCTTGAAGTAACTCCATCATAGTTCGATTCGCCATGGTTGGTTCTTCTCTTACAATGGGTTCGTCAATAGGAGACTCATCACTAGAAAGATTAGGAGTAGGAGTTTTGTTATTTCGTTTACGTGCACGTCTTGCTTGATTACGAGTTAGCATAAACGTCACGTACAACGAGGGGACGAGCAAAGAAGATTCTTTTTGGTGTTTTGTATTTTTCAATTTTTTGTGGTTTTTGATTGTTATTACTTATTTTTGGATTTTTGTGATTGTATTAAGTAGACCAAAATCTACAAATCTCCTCCTTAATCAAATCTCTTGATTAAAGAAGCCTCAAGGAATGAAAACGATCACGTGAAGTGAACGCCTTCGATGACTTTAGAACGTTGGTGGAACACCAAAACGTTCAAGAGGGTTTAATCAAATGAAACCAAGAAAGTATATATGATACTTAATAATACTTTGGGCGGCAAAACCCTCGATTAGCTCTCAAAATCAAATACTCACAAGCAAGCGGGGAAACGAGGCGGCGCGAAGCACTTAAGAGCCTTTTTCCTTAGGATATATTTTATAATATCTGCCTTATACCCACCTTATTGTTTGTATTTTTCAAAATCGAGCTTCACGAAAGTATTTATCTATTTTTTTCCTTTTTTCTTTGGTTTGAGATTCGAATACAATGATTGGGTAATGAACTCCCAAGTCAAGGTTGTGATTTCTCACTTTTGGAGTACTTGTGAATTTATTGTTCTACGTATACAATATCGTAATAATATTCACACAAAAAACAAAAAACCGACAATACGTATTAGTAGAGTGCTACTAATACAATAGATATTATGGCTATATATAAAACCAACAATGTCCAAATCAAAACCCAACACGCCTCCCCGGCAGCGGCGCCAAAATGATGTTGATGCTCTTTACCACTCTTTTGGAAAAGAGGGCAAATTAGGGTAAGTACGACGATTTAGGAAAATCGTGCACAAATGACCAAAAGTGGGGATCGTTCTTAAGGAGGCTTGGTGTGTGTGTGTAATGAAATGATTAATTATGTGATTATATGATTATGAGAAAGAAAATAGAAATGAGATAAGAAGAGAATGACGGTTACGATGACGGATTACACTAAGACGAAAGAGTCGTTCACGTAAAACCGCGAAAAGCACCAAATTTAAAAATTTATCCTAAAAATTCCTAAAAATCACTAAAAATCCACTAAAATATTCTAAGGGTTTACAAAAAATCCAAACTTGCTAAAACCTTTTAATTAATTAATTATTAATTTTTTAATGCTAATTAAAGCCCTAAAAATCAAAATTAACTAATAAAAAGTCCAAATCAAGATCTTAAAGTTTGTAAACCTTTAAAATAACCTAATTAAGCTAAAAAGTTTTTTTCTAAATTTTAAAACCAATAAAAACTATTTTTAAACAATTAAAAACTATTAAAAGCTATAAAAAATAAAATAATTGAAAGATCCTAAAAATATTTGGAAAGTTGTAAAATTCCTAATTAAGTTTCTTGAGTCTAGGAAAAATATAAAAACTTAGAAAATCAGACTTTTAATTTTTAATAATAAAATAATATTAAAATATTATTAAAAATCCAAAAATCCTAAAAGATTCTAAAAAGTTGCAAACTAGCTTAATTTAACCTAAATAACATAGAAATAAAGTTGAAATTACCTAAATACGCTTATTGGGCCTTCAAATGGGCCAATACAAAAACAGTCACCTTAATGGACCAAATTGAGCCCAATAAAAAAAAGGTTTATAAAAATGGCCCAAAAGCTCCTATCTGACTCAAAATTTGATTTTAAACAGCTTTTTCCAAAGGCCCAAAAGCTGAAAATGTGAAATAAGCAAGCTTATACCAAACAACTTTTTCTTAATGGGCTTTTTGGCCCATTAAGCTATAAGCTAATGCCATAAGCTCAAATTAGACACACAAGCTTCTTTTGGGCTAACTAAGACTTCTGTAAAAATAAATTTGAAATAAGCCAAAGGAATAAGCCTAAAAATGCAAAAAAGCAATTTACAGAAAACGACAAAATAGTCGTTTTTGAGTTCTAGGCTATCCCAAGAGCTGATTCAAATTGCAAAAGCTTTTAAATGACTTAAATAAGCTAAATCAACAAAAATTTTTCAAATAACTTGACTCAATAAGCTGGAATAAGCAAATAAGCACTTATGAAAAAGTAAAATAAGTTTGTTTTCTAACAAAAAGTCAAAGTCAAAGTCCAATAAGCTCCAGTTCAATCAAATGGGTCAAATAATGAAGATCTATCACAAAAATAAGTTGTTGCAGGTCTGGATAAGCAAATATAGCTTATTGATAAGCTAACTGAAAATTTGTACTAGCAGGGGCTAGTTTTGGGTGTTGAGCAGTGGGAACTTTTCCCACTGCTTGACTTGTTGACTTTTTTGCCTTTAGTGACTTTTTTGGAGATTCAAGTTTCAAAAAGGCACCCAATTGATCAGTGGATCAAGAGGAGTCAATAACAATAAAAAAATCACAATCAACAACAGCCAAATGATACAGTTAATTCAATCAATCACAAGGTCTGACACAGACATGAACACTTAAGCAGTTGAGGTTCAATAAGCACTTATAGCACAATTCAGCCAGCCAAACTTAACCAAATGCATACACAAGCAATATTAAACTTAAATAAGCAAGTCTAAACAGGTTTCATGCAATGATTCAAAGTTTTAAGCAAGATTCAAGCACTTAAAGTTACCGATGAACACAAAAACATGCAGTTTTATACATTGCTGATGCAATTGACCAACAAGCCAGATTCAACCACTCAAATCTATCAAACAGCTTATAATAACTTTGTTTAAACCACTTTTAGCTCTAAGCATGCATACACCCTAAGTGTTCCCAAGATCCTAGGTCAAAACAGTCAAGAACAAAGATTTTATAGCAGATTGTTTAATATGGTGTTTCAAAGTTGAAAACTTGTAGCAAAATGCACTCAAACAAGCATATATCAGTTACCAAGCAAATAAATAAACTTCTAACCACACAATACCAAGTTATGATTTCAAACAGGTAATCCCAAACACCCCTTTAACTTTTTGAAATCAAAATTTTCAAATCAAAAGTGAGATTTAAGACCACCCAAGCCCAAATTAACACAATAACAGATGAGATATGCAGATTCAAGCAAGATTAAGCCACAAAATTCACAAGAACACAAGCAAAACTCAAATATCACAAATATCCAATATTTTATCAGATTTTGAGATTAAGGGTGTGTACCTCATGGATGTACATCCACACCAACGAATTTTGTGCTTATGTACTAGCAAGAACAAGTACAAGCTTCCACAAACAACCCTGCTAAGATTTAACAAAGTTAGAAGCAAAATAGTAAAATCAGAAAAGTGAAAAGCCTTGATTAATGCAACTCTTGTCCTCCACACTTGATTATACCCAAGTTATAAGCTTCACCACACCTTGATAACACAATATCAGGATGCTATGATCAGCCCTATAGCCCAAGAATTCCAAGATAGACCAAGAACTTAGCAAAATATCAAGCTTTGAAGGAAAATGTGCAAACTTTTGCACACTCCTTGAAAACAGGTTTTGAGATTTAAGAATAGCAAACTAAGAACAATAATAAGCAGATATAAATGATGGCACTTGAGCTTTCCTTAACATTTCAAACACATTTCATTAATACTGAAAATGGATTTACAGAAAAGTGAACCAAGGAAAATTCAAGAGCCAAAGCTTAACTACTGATCCTATTGCCTTTTATAGGCTACAAATGGACTAGGAAATCAAGAAAAACGTAACCCTAATGTTATAGAATCCCTGAAATGCCCTTGAGAGCTTTTGGCATTTTGTTGAATCATGTGACTGAATTTGTTGTCTTGTGGTAGCTGGCAAGTGAAAAGTGTATCCAAGGGCTTGTATCAAGCTTAATAAGTAAGCTTCAATCTCAAACGTTGGATGGCTGTCACAATTTTGGCAATATGCATAAGCTTGTAGTAGGGGAATCTCATGTGGGGCTCCTTGGTGATGTAGCATGTGTTTTTGGTGTTGGGATTTGATTAAAGGATGCTTAATCATGGATCTGGACAATCTTAAGGCTTAATTTCAACACAATTAAGAAAAACCAATTTGTGTTCTTGAGGGAATAGTAGTGTGTTTGATCCAGTTTTATTTTTAAACTTGTGTTTTGCGCCAAATTTAAACTAGTGAAAGATTAGTTAAATAATCTGGTGGGTGGGAAATGAGGTGGCAAAGCTGAGGGCTCCCATTGGTGGATTTTGTGAGTGGGACACGTGTTAGATGGGGATTAGTCTAGGTAACTTCCTTGTCTGGCCAGCTTAAACCCTCCTATTCTTCTTTTTTTGCTACTTTGTAAATAAACACCCAAAAACCGGATTCCTTTGTATTTCAAGTTTCATTTTTCACACTTTTGCCCTAAATACTTTTCCAAAGTATTTTCAGGGGTATTTCTTGCCATTTTGTGATTCTTGAAGGATTGATTTTGTATTTTCTTGATTGATAATGGTCTTGACTTGCATATTTGACATTTTGGAGGACTAAAATTGGCAAGTCATGATAAATGAGGGACCATTATTGCCAAATCTTCAAAGTCAATGGTCCTTTTTGCAATTTTGATATTTTCAAAGGACCAAACTTGTAATTCTTGTAACTTGCAGTCCTTCTTGGTATGTTTGACTTTAAGGAGGATAAATATTGACATTTTAGCTTTGTTGAGGGGCTAAAATTGCCAATTCTTCAAAGTGGAGGGCCCTTTTTGCAATATTGACAAACTTTAGGGACCAAACTTGTAATTATGAGGATACAAGGGTGTAAAGTGTCAATTCTTCCATATTGGAGGACCCTTCTTCATAATTCTTCAAATCTTCAAGGGTTTTCTTGGAAAATTCTTCATTAGGGCTTGGTTCATTGTGCGGCTTCTTTTCCCGTGTTCGTTTTTGCATGATTCTTGTGATCTTTTGTCATTTTCTCAATATCCGTACCTAAAATACACAAGCAACAAACACAAGCATATATATGGGTATTTGATGATATTTAATGCATTTTAAGCCCTTTTTGGACGATGAGACTATGTATAAAAGCAGTCTCATCACCTACAGGTCGAACCTATAGCTTTGATACCATAATTGTAACACCCCACTTGGATAAGTGGATCGTTACGTGTATTTATGGCGTGTCATCAAAGTATAAGGTAAATGTCCTAAAACATTAACTAACCATAAAGGAAATACCGGAATCAAACATCGGTAATCAAAACATAAGCTCAAAACGTGAAAAATATAATACTGAAGGGAAGGACTAAAACATGTCCAAATAAGCAGAATAAAGTAAGAAGTGCATAGAGTAAAAAGTATGGATAGCTTCCATCCAAATGCACATGCTCTCAGAATCCTAAGAGCGTCCTGGTGTACCTGCCGTTAGAACATGAAAGGAACTATGACTGAGCATAACGCCCAGTGAACGGATATAAAGCATGATAAGAAATACTGAAACGAAGCAGATGATAAAATACTAAAGCTGTAAGACTGATTAGTAAAGTTGTAGCGGAAATCTGTGTATAATCTAAAAAGTCTGATTTATAATAATAAAACTGAAATGTTATCTGTTAAATCTGAAAACATGCATTTACTGTATTTTAATTGCCAAGAGCTTATATAAGTCATGTGCTATAACAACTGTTGCATGAATAAATGAAAGGGTGACCTCGTCATGCTGTAGAGGGGTGACCTCTAAATAATGTGTTGGGTGGAGGGATCAACTCCAATGTGAAGGATGTAGAGCACACACCACATTCACCAGATAACTGTAAACTGATAGCCTTGGATGCATCCATACGCCCCGCTGATAATACTGATAAATGGCCAAGCTAAAATAAATGGGACGTTGCGAGAAATCACTCCCTCGCAGAGGAGTCATGACACCGGTGCCTCTAGTGTCATGGTTATGGTACTTCCGTAACTAGTACATAAACTGTTCATGCTTGTATATAAAACTCAGGAAATTTATTTAGTTATAAAAATGATTACTGATAAGCTTAAAACATGTACTTGGAAAAACATTTGGCTGCATACGGGGAATCCTAATCATGTATAGAAGGAAGTCCTTACTGCAGGACGGGAAATCCGTACCTCGTGTCCAGTAATGAAATAAGAATGAAAGCTGAAAGATCTACTCCGACTTCACGGTTACTACATAAATAACGACGCAGATAAGTTGACTGATATTTATTTATTTTTACTGATCTTAACTGTTCCTCTTTTGATTTATTTTATTCTTGAAATACTGTATGTATATAAAGTGATAAATCTGAGTATTCTAATATTTCTTTTTAACGTATTTTTGTTCTACTATTAATTACGGCATAACACGTGTAGAAACTAGAAGGGGGGGGGGGGATTGAACAGTTTCTTATATTTACTTGTTAAAAGATGGTTTTCCAAAAAAATCCTTTTTCAAAAACTTAGGCTTGAGGAAATATGTGAAATCTTCTTATGCACAATATGAACAATGATAGTGTAACTAAACTAATACTAACTAATGTATATGCACAAAGAATAAAGAATGTAAAGAGTTAAGGGTAAAGAAAGATCAAACCAAACACCAAGGATTTATAGTGGTTCGGCAACGAAGCTCACTCCTTGTTCCTACTCCACTCCTAGAGTACTCCTTACTCGAGAGTTCACTACACAACAAGCTCCTTATGGTGGAGAAAACTGTACACGTCGCTTAACTAATTTCCGACTCTAAGCTAAAAGTCAAGCCCTAACCGTAGCTAGGACCAATCTACACAACTATACTTAGTACATACACAACTTCCAAATAGACACAACTACTTGGATCTTCACAACTATGACACAACAACAAATGTATAAGATTTGATCTTCAAAGGATCTTTGGTGGTGGACTCAACACTTCATAAGGATAGTGTTCTTCTCTTTGCACTTGGAGAGGAAGGAATGGATAGAATAGATTCACTTCTAAACAAGTAGTAATCAATCAAATGATCAAGGATTTGAGTGATTTAAGAAGTATGTTTGAATCTGGAAGTTTATGTGCAAAAGAGGTGAAGAGAAAGTATGAGAATGGTCTACTATTTATAGGACAAAGGGCCAACGACTATATCTGCCCGCGGTTCCTTATCTCAGCCGGCGGTACCTTATCGATAAGGAACCACATAGGCACTAAGGAACCGCCAGAGTAAACTCCGCTCCCTTTTTGTCCTTTAGTGGTGGAGGTCTTATCTGATTATAAAATATCCTTAAAGAATATTCCAAATCAAAAAAGAATATGCCATTTTCAAATTTTCAAATATTTAATTTAATAAAACATTTTCTTAAAAAGAAAGTTTAATAAAAAACTTGTCACACTTAATAAAAAGTGAGTTTTAAGAAAAGATTAAATCACTTGATCACTTGATTAAGGTTAGTACTTGTTTATTCATACCTTAAGTGAAAATGGGTAAAATGAAAAATACTTGAACTCAAGAATTCGTTTTTCATTGTTTTCGTAAATGCTTGTTTTTACATATTGTCGTAATCAATACTAAGCGAGACCGAAAAATGCAGGTAACGTTTTTAGGCATTATTGCATTAACAATCTCCCCATTTTTGATTCCGACAATACATAAACTCAATCACACAAAAACAAGATTTTCAAAGACGAGTTTATTCATTTCTCCCCCTTTGTCGAAGCAAAAAGGTTGCACAAGTCGGTGTTGAAGAGACGAACTTTGCAAAGACTCCCCCTTGGTGCTTACTCCCCCTTGCTTAGGGCATCGAGGAATCGAGATATGGTGACAAGCTACATAGAAGGGTTAGTTGAACAAAAGAGACAACCAACAAGAGATAGCTATAGGCCACAAAAAAAAAAATAAAAAGAAAAGAGAAGAAAACACAAAGACTAAGATCCAAGTGAAGTCATATATTAAAAAAATCATACAAAGATGTATGAAAAAGGAAACAAGCCAAAAGCATAAATCTAATCCTAGTTAATCTAGAATTCTAAGATTTGCTAGAATTAGGTGTCTTATGTATAAGCAACCAATGCTTATATGAAAGACAAGGTAGTGGCGGAAGGTGGTGATGGTGGCTTGGTGGAGATCTCATAATCAAAGTGAAGAGGAGGCTTGATTAAGAGACTCTTGATGTAGCTCAACTCATCATAGATGTGTGCCATAGAAAGATGTTGATATTGACCACAATGACAATATGTCCCATGGTGCATGACATTATCATGAGAAGGAGGAAGAACACTAAAGGGTGGTGGTGGAAGAAAAGATGTTCCACAATCAACATTCTTGGTTGGAGAAATGTGATTAAGAGTATTCTTGGGTGAATTTGGATTGAAAGTGTTATTGGGTGAGTTGGGATTGAAAGTGTTCTTGGGTGAGTTGGGATTGAAAGCAATTGGGGAAAATGGAGGAGAATCAAGGCTTTCATAAGGAGAATAAGACATTTTGGGATGTGAAGTATGGTAAAATGCTTATGGTTAAATAGGGAAGGCTCAAGGTATTTTTGGAGTGGTCAAAGGGTTGAAACAAAGATTCCCAAAAGTGTTGTAACAAATTTGGAGTTTCAGAAATACCCGAAAAAGGAAGCACTGTACGCGGTTCCTTATCACTGATGGCGGTTCCTTATCACTAAGGGACCGCGGTTCATATATGGAACCGCCTACAGAGGCTCTGTTTTGGTGGTAAAGGAAGATTTTTCAATTCAGCAAATCTTATTTTTCTAGTCTAACTTAATCATAGGGATATGCTTAAAAGCAAAGATAGACAAAGAAAACACATACGAACTCACCAAATAGAGATTTGACCAAAATTCATGGATTTTAAAATAAAAATCGATGTAGGAGGTGTGTAAGACAAGACCTTAAGTCACGACATAATGATCCTCTATGATTCTATCTTGTTCTTGCTATGTTTGAGAGAATCATACATATGAATTATGTAAGATCGAGATTAATAGCAAGAATCTATGAAAAACGTTTTTAGATTGAATTAACAATGTCAAAACATTTCTCGACCATTTTCAAAAGAGACTTTGAGAATTTTGAAAAGGAGAAGAGAAGATTTTTAAGAAGAGTTAAGGAGACTCAATGACTAAAAGTGATAAAAAGACTCAAAATAAAATAAGAGACTCAATAAAAGGAAAGCAATTAAGAAATATGTTCCATTAATCCTAGACCTAGACGCAAGTAATTAAAAGGTTCCCTCTTAAGTGGCTTAGTGAAGATGTCGGCTAAGTTATCCTCGAAGGGTACCTTATCAATCGAGTTCCCCTTTTGAACATTATCCCTAAGGAAATGGTGGCGAATTTCTATGTGCTTGGTTCGCGAATGTTGCATGGGATTCTTGCTAAGGTATATAGCACCTTTATTGTGGCACATGATGGGAACATCATCAAGAGAAATCCCGTAATCAACAAGCGCTTGCTTCATCCATAGAGCTTGTTGGCATGCTTTTTCGGCACTCACATACTCGGCTTCCGTGGTGGATATCACAAGAGCGGTTTGTTTCTTGGAGAACCAAGAAGTTAAACAACAACCCATGAAGGTACAAACTCCACTAGTGCTTTTCCGGTCCATATAGTCTCCCGCATGATCCGAGTCCGCTAGACAATAGTTTCTACGCCGGTCCCTTTAAGATACCATAATCTTAAATGTATAGTGCCCTTAATGTATCGGAAGATACGCTTAACCGCTTCAAGGTGAGAGGTTTTGGGAGACTCTTGAAAGCGAGCACAAAGGCAAACACTAAACATGATATCCGGTCGACTTGCTGTTAGGTACAACAAACTACCAATCATACCTCTATATTTGGTGTTGTCTACCGACTCACAATCATCATCTACGGTGAGTTTAGTATCCGAGGCCATTGGGGTCTTCATTGGTCTTGATTCTTCTAATCCAAATTTCTTTAGCATTTCTTTAGCATACTTAGATTGACTAAAGAAAATACCATCGTCCATTTGTTTAATTTGAAGTCCTAAAAATAAGTTAAGTTCTCCCATCATACTCATTTCAAACTCATCATGCATGATTTTGGCAAAGTCATCACATAATTGTTGATAAGTTGAGCCAAATATAATGTCATCAACATATATTTGCACGATTATGAGGTGAGAACCTTTCTTCTTTATAAAGAGCGTGTTGTCTACTGATGAGATGTCATTTATACATGATCTCATCGTTCTTTTCGGACTTTAAATACATAAAAATGTCATAAAATGCCATATATATGCTTGTATTTGTTTACTTGTGTGTTTTAGGTATGAATATCATGAAAAAGACAAAAGATCACAAGAAACAAGGAAAAACGGACACGAGAAATGAAGCCGTACAAAGAACCGGGCCCTAGTTCATGAGTTATCCAAGATTAACCCTTGAAGACTTGAAGATGTACAAGATTGATCCTCAAAATATGAAGAATTGACACTTAAAACCCTTGTATATTCATAATTACAAGTTTGGTCCCTTAAGTTTGTCAAAATTACAAAATGGTCATTCAACTTTGAAGAAATTGCAAGATTAGTCCCTATTTAAATCTAATTTGTCAAATATAGTCCCTCATAAAGTCAAAGATACAATGAAGACCTTTGAAGATCAAGAAAGTCCAAATTCAGTCCCTCAATTATGGAAAAATGGCAAAAACAACCCTTGAAACACTTTTGCCAAAGTTTTGGGGCAAAAGTGTGAGATTGGAACTTTAATAACAAAGGAGTTGAGTTTTTGGGCTGGAAAAACACGTTTTACACACTTTGCCAAAAACCAAGGACCACTTGTGCCATTCTCAAAGTTTAAACAAAATAAACATGCGCCAAACACTTAACCTCCATTGATTTCAGATCAAACATGGCACTGTAGCACGTGATGAACCCAGAAATAACTTTTTACCAACAAAGGGTAAAGTTAAATTGGTTGTTCCCCCGTGTGATTCACACATGCAAAAACCCATCCCAACATTAAATCCCTCTTCTCCACTCACCAATGGACCCTACCATCTACCCCGTTACCCAATCACATCACAATTTTCTCTCCAAGTAATCTGACGTGTCAAGATCAACAGCTTAGAGTCATAGCTTAATTCCAAAGCTAAAATGAACGTCCATGATGCATTTGGACAGCTCACACATATCAAACGGCATCAAGCACTCAAGGGAAATTTTGAGAATTCACATCTAGGGTTTTCATGTATTTTCAGCTTTCTAAAATAGTCAATTAGGCCTATATAAGGAGACCTCAACCTGTGAGAGTCCCTTTGTTCCAGTTTTACCTTTTAAACATTGTAATTCCTTTTTGAAATTTATAAAAGTTGGTATTTTGAGAAACTTGTAATTCCTTTTTATGTTTTTGAAAGTTGGTGTTGTTTAAGGGTAATTATGAGTTCCATTTGATGTTATAAGTGTGCTTGAATCATTTGGTTCAAGGACGTTTATGTTTGGTAAGGTTTTCAAGTTTGAAAAAAGCTTGAAAAGAGGTTTCTGATTTTGCTATTTTTGTTGTACTAATCCTTAACCAAAAGCTATCAACAAAGGCAGTCATCCATCTTTCTTGTTGAAGTACCTTGGTCTTGTTCTAGTTGTTGAACAAGGTCCAAGGAGCATTGCTGGTCCTCCTAGGATGTTGTGGAGGACAGGTATAAGCTCTTGCTAAGATTCCTCTAAAAAAATCATATGATATTGTCTGTTTTATGATTTGGTGATTTTGTGTTTGTGCTTTGTGTTTTATGGTTTTAATATGTTAGTTGTCACCTAGTGTAGCTATTTGATCTATAAAATCAGTAGATTGTTTGAAGGATTAAGAAGTTTGTTTGAAAAGTGCTTATTAAAGGATTGTTTGGGATTACTGGTTCATAAGGCCTTGTGGCCTTGTGCCCTTGGTTCTTAGGGTTTGGGAAGTCTAAACAAGTGATAATATACAAGTTTTAGTCATTGGTTAAGTTTCTCAAAGTTTGGAAAAAGGATTTCAAGTTTTGCAAAACAATCTGATAAAAAGTGTTTTGAAATTGGTCAAACACATCAGATCCAATAACTTCTTTGTTAGTTGGATCTAAGGTCTGAAATCAGGTTTGGGAATAGTTTAGGTGATAAGCTATCTATTGGTTATCTGTTTGTTGAATTTGGTGGCTTATTGAGTGTGCTATAGCTTATCAAAGTTGGCTGAAGTAGTCATTTGCATCAGCAAAGTGACCACCTCATTTGGTGCTTGCATTTGTATTTCTAGTGCAAGGCTTGTTGTTTTGTTGCTTGAATGTGCTGCTTGTGAAGATATTTGGCTACTTGGATTGCTTTGTTGATAGCCTATAAGCTTACTGGCTTATTGGCTTATTTATGCCAAAACTCATCAAGTCTACCCAACTGGTAGACCTTGATTCACAAGGTTTGTACTCAAGCCTTGACCAGCAGGGTGAAAACAAAGCTTTAACACTTCATTAAGTCTGTCAACGCCCAAAATTGTGCTTGTCGGCGTTTGATTTACTCTTGTCAGCGTTTGACTTTTGGTCAAACTTGGTCATATAGCTTATTGAATCTGTTTTGCTTATTGGTACATGCAACAACTTGGTTTTTGTAATAGAACTCATTTTTTCTCAGCTTAATAACAAGTCTGGAAGGTTACAAGTCTTTTGGTTAAGCTTTTGCTAGAAAACTAGCTTATTTGGCTTTTTCAGCCAGCTTATTGGTTCTTACAGCTTATTCTACTTGGTTTTTATGATTTTCTTGATTGATTAATCTTAGTTAAGCTATTTGTGAGCGTTTGCAACAAACCAGAGCTTCTAAAACAACCTAGAACTCTATCCCGACTACTTTGTCGTTTTGTGGAATTGTTCTTTGCTTATTTCTGGCTTATTGAGTGAGCTTTTTCAAATTTTTTTTATAGATCTCTTTAGTATCCCAAAAGAAGGTTGTGTGTCAAATTAGAGCTTATGGCATTGGCTTATTGCTTAGTGGGCTTATTGGCCCAATAAGAATAAGCTGTGTGTTCATTAAACTGTGATAAGCTCACTTTCATCTTTTGGGCCTTCAGAGTTTTGTGTTTAGAATTGAATTTTGAGTCAAACAGGGCTTTTCCAAGTCATTTGGGCTTATTTTGACTTTTTGGGCTAAAAAGCCCATTAAGCTTGACTGTTTTTGATTTTAGCCCATTTGGGGGCCCATTAGGGGTTTTTGGTAATTTCACTTTCATTTTCTGTTTATTTAGGTTAAAATAAACTAGTTTGCAAGTTTTTAGAATTTTTTTATAATTTTTGGATTTTTAATATTATTTTAATATTATTTTATTATTATTTTTTAAATTTCATATTCTTGCACTTTTTATATTTTTCTTAGCTTAAGTACATTAAAATAGGATTTTTGCAACTCTTAGATTAATTTTATCATCTTTAGATTAATTTTTAGAATTATTTTAAGTTTTAATAGTTTTTAAATCATTTTAAATAGTTTTTCTTAGTTTAAAAATTTATAAAAACAGTTTTTAATCTTTTTAAGTCATTTTAGAGGTTTATCAATTGAAAAATCTTTATTTGGGCTTTTTGATAATTAATTTGATTTTTAGGGCTTTAATTAGCATTTAAAAATTAATATTTAATTAATTAAAAGGTTTGAAAAAGTTTTGATCATTGGTAAACTCTTAGGTTATTTGTTTTGATTTTTTGGTAAATTTTTGGGAATTTTTAGAATTAATTTTTATTTTTGCTCATTTTACGGTTTTACGTTTAGTCATAGTAGTAATTAATTTCACGTCTTCGTCATCCTCTTTTCTCATCCCCCTTCTATCAAATATTAATCTCAAATCTTGCTACATTTTAGTCACACACATATACCTCCTTTGGAAACGAACTTGGAACTTCATTAGGGTCATTAGTGTTTGATTTTCCTAAATCATCACTTAATACTTTCCCTACTTTACGCTCTTTGTTTTCCTAAACAAGAGTTGTAATTTTGTGTCATGATTAATTTGTCTTGTTGTTTTTAGTATTAACCATAAATAGTATTTGTATTAGTATAAATCTACTAATACGTATTATCGGTTTTTTTGGTTTTTCTTGTGAAATTATTATTACTATATTGTATTAACTATCACAATCAATACAAAATATCTCCAAAAGTGTGAAAACACAACCTTAATTGGGATTTGATCTCCTAATTATTGTATTCGAACCTCAAACAAAAGAAAAAGGCAAAAATAGATAAATACTTTCGTGAAGCTCGATTTTGAAAAATACAAACTATAAGGTGGGTATAAGGCGGGTATTATAAAATATACCCTAAGGAAAAAGGCTCTTAAGTGCTTCACGCCGCCTCGTTTCCCCGCTTGCTTGTGAGTATTTTGAGATTGAAGGCTAATCGAGGGTTTGCCGCCCAAAGTATTATTACGTATCATATATATTTGCTTGGTTTTCTTTGTGATTAAACCCTCTTGAACAATTTGGTTTTCGCCAAAGTTCTAAAGTCATTCGAAGGCGTTCACTCCACGTGATCGTTTTCATTCTTTTGAGGCTTCTTTAATCAAGAGTTTGATTCGATGAGATATTTGGTAGATTGTTGTCTACGAAGATACACCAAAATCCAAAAAAATTAAAAACAATCAAAAACACAAAAAAAAATTGAAAATTCACAAAACACCCAAAAAGAATCTTCTTTGCTCACCTCCCATTCTTCGTGAAGTTTATGATCACTCGTAATCAAGCAAAACGAGCTCGTAAACGTCTTCAAAAACAAGCAAATCAAGAGACGTTGATTGAAGAACAAACTCCAATTGTTGAACCTATTGTAGAAGAAGAAGTCGTCATGGCTAATCGTACTATGATGGAGTTGCTTCAAGCACCCACCGAGGGATTTGGAGAGGCCATTGTGATTCCCGCTATCCTTGCGGAGAATTTCAAAATTAAGACGGGTTTAATGTCGATGTTGCAAGCTAATAAGTTTAGAGGACATGAGAAAGACAACCCGCACTATCACATAAGAAATTTTAATCGTCTCACCGCTACTAGCAAGTTTAAGGATGTTCCACATGACGCCATTAAGATGATGTTGTTTCCATACTCGTTAGATGGACCCGCTAAAATTTGGCTTGAGAAAGAACCGCCAAATTCAATTTTGACATGGGGTGATCTCGTTTCTAAGTTTGTGAACAAATTTTTTCCACCATCTAAAACAACACATTTGAAAAATGAGATTTCAAGATTTGTACAACGAAATAATGAAAGTTTTTCAATGGCATGGGAACGGTTTAAAGAAATGTTACATGAATGTCCACACCATGATTTTTCGGAATTGCATCAAGTTGATACTTTTTATAATGGGCTTAATGATCATGAACGAGATTACTTGAATGCCGCCGTGGGTGGTAATTTTTTGTGCAAAACGACCGATGAAGCTTTAAAGATTATCGAGAATAGATCTAAGGTTTATAGCCCTCGTAACACACCAAGTGTTGCCAATATGGGTTCGTCATCTTCGTCATCGTCTCGTAGCATTAATGCCTTACATGATGAAGCTAATGAGGAAAATCGGTTTTTCGATAGATTTGCTAATCGTATGACTTATTGGAAAACACAAGAGGCTTTGAATTCCGCTTCGGTTAAAGCGGTTGAAAAGAGTTGTTTGTCTTGTGGTGGAGCTCATGATCTTTCCGAGTGCATTACCGCCAGTGGTAACACTTCGAGTGCTTACGTAGCAACGGGAACTTATAACCAAAACGGCCAAGGTTCCCGCCCAAATAAAGCTCCACCAAATCAAAATGCTAATAACTATCGAAACAACAATCAAGGTGGTAATTATCAAGGAAATTCACGTAACTACAACAAAGGGAATTATCAAAGTGGGAATGGACAAGTGACTAATCAAAACCAAAACCGTGATTTTCAAAACACTACACAAGGTTTTCAAAATGCTCACACTAAAAATCTTTAAGGAGATCTTTTGGATTATGCTAAAGCAAATGATGCTAAGTTTGATAACATGCAACATGAGATGATTAGCTTAAGATCCGAGTTGAAAAACGAGCTTAAAAACGAACTTGCTAATGAACTTAAAACTCATGCAAATAAAATGGAGGGAAATGTCCAACGTCTTCAACAAAATCAACAAAAGATGGAATAAGGACAACATGAGATTAAGCAAGAATTGTTAAAAGCGGATTTAAGGCAATCAAAATTCGAGGACCGAGTGGAAAAAATGTTTGAAGCAATCATGTGTAAACCCTCTTCCTCGGGTGGTCTTCCTAGTGATACCATTGCAAACCCGAAGGGAGAAATGAAGGTTATTACTACACGAAGTGGTAAAACTTTCAAGGAACCAATCTCTCGTCCAAGTACTTCTACGGAGAAGGAAATCGAGAAAGAGCCCGAGGTGATGGTCGAAAAGGAGCATATTACAATCCCACGAAGTACCGCTCATACCACACCTACGGTTGAACCAATACCAATTGTGGAACCCGAGATTCCAAGGCCGTTGCCTAATGTCCAACCCACACCACCCTTACCTTACCCTTCGAGACGAAACAAAGAGAAATTGCAAGAACGTAACAAACAATAAATTGAGCTTTTTATAAAAATGTTTCAACAAGTGCATTTTGATGTAAGTTTAGCCGACGCGTTGTTATATATGCCTCGTTTCGCTTCCACTTTTAAAAATATGATGAGCGATAAGGAAAAGCTTTCGAAGCTTGCTAATTGTTCTTCGGTTTATCTTAACCGCATACCGGAAAAAGTTGGTGACCCCAGAAAGTTTCTCATTCCTTGTGACATAGAAAATATGAAAGAATGCCTCGCCTTGGTCGATCTTGGTGCGAGCATTAATTTGATGCCATTTTCCATTTGGAAATCGCTTTCACTTCCGGCTCTTACTCCTTCGAACATGTCTATCGAGATGGCCGATCATTCTACGACTTTAGCATGTGGAGTAGCCGAAGATGTTTTCGTGAAAGAGGGGAAGTTATACTATCCCGTTGATTTTATAGTAGTTGACATCCCCGCGGATCCTCAAGTTCCTCTAATTTTAGGTCGTCCATTTTTAGACACCTCGAGATCGCTTATCGACGTTCATGCAAGAACTATCACTTTGAGATTCAACGAAGAGGAACTTGTTCTAAATGCTACTCAAAACTCAAAACCTTCTCATGTTTATGCAATCGCTACCATCAATCACATTGATTTAGTTGATGTGGTTTGCGATGAGTTTTCACAAGAAGTGTTAGGTTTTTCCGATAGCTTGTCAAGTGGCAATCCCACTATTTTGGATCCGATTCTTGCTAATTCTATACCAAATATCACTCCATTCCAAGGAGGCGATTTTACTTCAAATGAAATCGACAATGAAGATGAGATGTTTATTAGTGATGATACTTCTATTCCACCATTTCCTCCGCCGATGGAAGTTATGAGTGTTGAGCCAGAATCTTCAATCGAGGAACCACCTATCCTTGAATTGAAATATCTTCCATCTCACCTTGAATACGCATTCTTGGAAGGTGATGACAAGTTGTCGGTTATTATTGCAAGAGGTCTTGCCAATGATGAAAAAACCGCGCTCTTGAAAGTTCTTAAAGCTCATAAAGGGGCAATTGCGTGGAAAATTTCCGACATTAAGGGTATTGACCCAAAATTTTGTACTCACAAGATTTTAATGGAGGAGGACTACAAACCCGCAATTCAAAGTCAAAGAAGGGTAAACCCCAAAATTCACGATGTAATTAAAAAGGAAGTTCTAAAACTCCTTGATGCGGGAATGATTTATCCTATCTCCGATAGCCCATGGGTGAGCCCAATCCATTGTGTCCCTAAAAAGGGAGGAATGACCGTTGTGCCTAATGAAAACAACGAGTTAATTCCCACTCGTGTTGTGACCGGTTGGAGGGTGTGTATTGACTACCGAAAGTTAAATGACGCCACTCGTAAAGACCACTTTCCTTTGCCCTTCATGGATCAAATGTTGGAGCGACTAGCGGGAAATGAATCTATTGCTTTTTTGATGGTTTTTCCGGTTACTTTCAAATCCATATCGACCCTCGTGATCACGAAAAGACTACGTTTACGTGTCCTTATGGAACGTTTGCTTATCGTAGGATACCTTTCGGACTTTGTAATGCACCGGGTACGTTTCAACGGTATATGATGGCAATTTTTCACGATATGATCGAGAAGTCGATGGAAGTATTTATGGATGACTTTCCGGTGTTTGGAAATTCGTTCACGTCGTGTTTGTCTAATCTCGAGCAAATGTTAAAACGTTGTGAAGAAACCAATCTTGTGCTTAATTTGGAAAAATGTCATTTCATGTGTAAACAAGGGATCGTCTTAGGACATAAGGTCTCGAAAGCGGGGATTGAGGTCGATAAAGCTAAGGGAGACGTCATCGCCAAGTTACCTCATCCCAAAACCGTTAAGGGAGTTAGGAGTTTCCTAGGCCACACGGGCTTTTATCGTCGTTTCATCAAAGACTTTTCAAAAATCTCTCGACCTATGACACACCTTCTCGAGAAGGATGCTACTTTTAATTTCAATGAGGATTGTGTTAGAGCTTTTGAAACTCATAAAAGGAAACTTACCAAAGTTCCCATTCTTGTAGCTCCTAATTGGGAATTACCCTTTGAAATCATGTGCGATGCAAGTGATTATGCTATATGGGGCGTCTTAGGGCAACGTTATGAAAAGAATTTCCGTCCTATCCACTATGCTAGTAAGACGATGACAGAGGCTCAATTAAAGTACACCACAATGGAAAAGGAATTCATTGCCGTGGTCTATGCTTTTGAGAAATTCCGACCTTATCTCGTCTTAACTAAAAGCATCGTGTATACTGACCATTCGGCTATCAAGTATCTCTAAGCTAAGCAAGATGCTAAGGCGAGATTTCTTCGTTGGATGCTCCTCCTCCAAGAATTTGATGTCACCGTGCTTGACAAAAAAGGAGCCGAGAATCTAGCGGCCGATCATCTCTCTCGTCTAGAAGATCCTCACAAAGATGTTTTCGAGAACAAGGAAATCATCAAAACATTTCCTCTCGAGACTCTCGGTGTTGTGAATTCTAAAGACACCATCCCATGGTTTGCCGACATTGCAAATTACCATGCGGGGAATTTCATAATCAAGGGTATGACGACACAACAAAAGCGAAAATTCTTTCGTGACGTAAAGTTCTATTTTTGGGACGACCCTTATCTCTTTCGGGTTTGTGCGGATCAACTCGTTCAACGTTGTGTTTTTGGTGCCGAAGCTTCTAACATCCTTAGAGCTTGTCACGAGGGACCCACGGGTGGTCACCACGGTGCTAATCTCACGGCTAAGAAAGTGTTTGATGCCGGCTTCTTTTGGCCTTCTATCTATCGTGATGCACACGCACTTGTGAAGTCATGTGATTCGTGCCAACGTAAAGGAAAATCCTCTCAACGTGATGAAATGCCGCAAAACATAATTCAAGTGTGTGAGATTTTCGACATTTGGGGCATAGACTTTATGGGGACGTTCCATCGTCTCATGGTAACAAGTATTTCCTCGTCGCGTTGGACTACCTTTCTAAGTGGGTTGAAGCTAAGGCTTTACCTACTAATGATGCTCGTGTGGTAGTGAAGTTTTTGAGACAACTATTCTCTCGGTTCGGAACCCCTCGTTCTATTATAAGCGATCGTGGAACCCATTTTTGTAATGACCAATTCGAGAAAGTCTTAAAGAAATATGGAGTTACTCATCGTCTTTCTACGGCTTATCACCCGCAAACGAGTGGGCAAGTCGAGGTTTCGAACCGAGCTTTGAAGAGGATTTTAGAGAGGGCGATTGGAGAAAACCGTGCTTCGTGGTCTGACAAACTCGATGACGCTTTATGGGCCTTTAGGACCGCTTATAAGACACCTATCGGTTGTACTCCTTATAAGTTAGTCTATGGGAAGAATTGTCATTTGACCATTAAATTGGAGCACAAAGCATATTGGGCCCTTAAGCATGCAAACTTTGACTTAAAGACCGCAGGAGATCACCGAAAAGTACAATTGAATGAATTGGATGAACTAAGAGACAATGCTTATGAAAATTCGTTGATTTTCAAAGAAAAGACTAAAAAGTTTCATGATGCAAAGATTAAAAACCGGGGTTTTAACGTTGGTGATCAAGTGTTACTTTTTAACTCTAGACTTAAGATATTTTCCGGGAAATTGAAATCTCGTTGGTCGGGTCCTTTCACCGTTACACAAGTGTTTCCTTATGGGACCATCGAGCTAGCTCAAGATGATGGTCCTAACTTCAAGGTGAACGGACATAGGCTTAAGCACTACCTTGGTGGGGAAATTCCTTCAATGGTTGACCTCTACAAATCACCTTCCCCAATGATAATTAGCATTGAGGGGATCGAGTCGAGCTCATGACTCGGTAATAAAAAACGAGGTGCCTCGTGGGGGAGATCCCATGCTTATCCTTTTATGCTTACTAATAACTAATGAGAGGGGATTTGTGCCCTTCCAACTCGTTGTCTCGTGGTTGTTTGTGATTGTGTTATCTAGATCATCATCATCATCTATGATTGAAGACTCTCGTGTTCGTTTACGTGAGCCTCCATCGTTTGCTTGAAGAAGTTTTTCACGAATCCATTGACATATCCTTTATTTTTTCTAATAATTATCTTTTAGCATACTTAATAAACGGCTTTAGATATATTGTTGATCACCCTTTCCATGCTAGATCCTAAGCATTCGACTCTTCGTCTCTAGTATGGGGGTGCTCAACCTTTAGACTCGAAACATTGAGGACAATGTTTACTTTTAGTATGGAGGGGTGAATAGATACTTGCTTTGCTACGCCCTCACGTTTTCCAACTTTCAATGTTTCGTTTTGTTTTGTTGATAATAAGGCTAAAAATGGCCAAATTTTAAATTTTTTTTAGTTTTCATAAGTGTTTTTAAGACACGAATGTATATTTTCCGATGGGTAGAATAAGAGCTAATTTTTGACTTGATGGGCATTTGGAGCCATTTACATTCCCTAACCCGCTCACTTCAAGTTTTGCTAGACTTTTATATAGGGAACTTTAAAACGCGAAAGTCTTAGCTCATTCGGGTTAAGAACAAGAACTTTTCGCAAGTTCCTATAATTGATCCTAGAAAGTCACTTATCAAGGGAACTATAAAATGCATTCTCTAAACTTGAAAAAGTCCAAGAAAGTGCAAGATCCTATAGGTGGCTTGAAAACCCAAAACTTTGATTTGATATAGTCTTAATGAAAGCTAATCCAAATTTGGCTTAATTTTGACTTGCATGGCTAAGTATTCACGAGTCTCTTTAATTAGAGGTCTTTATATAGTGAAGAACGAGAAGTGATAGAGTTAGACAAGTGATCATGCTAAACGTAGAACATGAAAATGTTCTTTCAAAAACTCATATGTCTTTAATTGTGGCTTTTTCTTCCCATAAGATCAATGCATTAGGAATAAAATAATTGCAATAAGTAAGGTTGTACGATTTGAAAGGTTACTTAGCTTCTAGCGCAAGATCGTTTAAAAGTTACTCGGGGTTGAATAGAGTTCATAGCCAAGGCATAACTTATTGAAGCGGGACGCTGATAGGTGTGAAAACACCCATCCTTTTACCACTTATTTCTTGCTAAAACAAGACCAAAACGCGTATTTAATGTTATTTGTTTGGAATTATGCGTGGTTTGTGTGTTTGTTGTGTTTTCAGAGCCAACCGGAAAAATATTAAAGAAAACAAGGGATTGCACGGGTTCTATCGAAGAAAAAGACTCAAGACGAAGTCTATTGTCCAAGAGATGCAAAAGATTTAAAGTCAATGGGCCTATTTGAAGATTTATCAAAGAAAAGGACCAAAGATGGATGATAGGTGTGTAAACACCCATCCTTTTACCACTTAATTACAATAATAACCGAGCCAAAACGTGTATTTTATGTCATTTATGTTGGAATTATGCGTGGTTTGTGTTTTTGTTGTGATTTAGGACGAAAAGGTGAAAATTGGAGAAAACACCGGCATTCACGGGCTTTTATCAAAGAAAAAGACGAAAGACGAAGTCAAGAAGTCAAGAGTGCAAAAAGAACGGAAGTCCAAGACCAATTCTGAAGATTTATCGAAGAAAAAGTCAAAAGACGGAAGTTTACTAAAAGCCAAGAACTCAAGTCTAATTTATTGAAGAATTACAAGACGATTTTAAAAGAAATCCCAAGACAAAGTCCAAGTATTAAGAAGATTAACAAAAGATTAAAGGCTTAAGGACTTGATCATGCAATTAAGAAGAAATGAAAGAGGAGAGGAAGCTTCCTAAGCACTCCTGAATCCTCCCCTATAAATAGTCATTAGGATTAATCATTTCATTTTTGTTGTATAGTTTGACACACTATTTCTTCCATTTTATTTACCATGCACCTTTAAATTCATGTCCATTTAATTACTTGTCAAATTTAAATACCTTGTCTTGCACCTTAATTACATTTGATTTCAAGTAAGTTTCCATTTACTTTTCTTGTCAATCTTTACTTTTTCTTGTTAATCTCTTATCTACCTTTCTTTATTTGATCTTAATCTTCATGCTTTATTGTTTATGTTCATGTTCTTGATTTTTATTGATTTATTTAAGTGGGTTTTGATTATTTTGATTAGTTTTGTTAGTTTGATTGTTTTGGATTGATTGTTTATGATTAATAGTTGTTTATTGATTAGTTAGATTTAATCTTGTGGTTGATTTTGTTTAGATTTGTTTAGATCCGTATCTTTTTCTGTTTCCTTGTTCTTCGCTGTTCATTGTTTTCCCAGTAAACATTCCGGATCAAGCCGGTTATTCCGAGTGAAGGAGTTTGTGCTGATTATTCCGTATAAAGGGTGTTCATCCGGAATATTGAATATTCCGGATCAATTAGTTTATTCGGAATAATTTATTATTCTTGATCAAATCATTCATCCGGAATATTAGACATTCCGGATCAGCCATTTATTCCGGATCAAGCTCACATTCCGAATCAACAGAATATTCCGGATCAAGGAAGTTATTCCGGATCAACAGAACATTCCGAATCAAGGGAAATATTTGTAGAAATGTAAATCTATGCTTATGTTTTTAGAGAGAGAAAGAGATAGAGAGATGGTGGATTTCACACAAAGCTAGATAGAGAAACAAAAAAGAACTATGTGTAAATTATGAAACCACACACCCTCTCCATCAAAGGAGAGGGTTTATATACCCAAGCCCATGAGATGGGCTTGGGTTTACATTAGGCCGCCAGCCCATACACTTCATGGGCTCGGTTTTGGGCTTTGTTTAATAAATGTAAATAACTAAACTACGAGCTATAACATGGACTATTGTTGGAGTGACCGATCCTTTCTAATACGTAAAACGTATTTCCAACAATCTCCCCCTAAGGGAGGTCACTCCAAATACAATAATAAGAAAAACCTAGCATACTATGCTTGTCTTGAGCTCGTAGTCTTCGTCTTTCTTTTTCTTTTTCTTTTCTGGTGAACATGCTGATGTGATCTTTGATATCAATCTTTAGCATTGATCTCTTGCCTTGATCTTGTGCATCCTTCACTTGTGATCTTCGCCTCTTCGTGACACCATGTCCCACATACTTATACCTTCGTAATTCTTGAAAGCTTCAGAGTTTGATACAGCGGAAGACTTAACTTTTAGGCTTTCTTGAATAAAATGGGATATTAAGTGCATAAAGTATAAGCATGCGGGGACGACTTCTTCTTGGATCCCGCAACGCGACCGTCTTCAAATGCCGCAACATAAGTAGACACGAACGAAATGGCTTTGAACATTTCATTCTAATTCGGTAGCATTTTACCTCCGGTCGGTGAAGACCGTTGGACGATATTAGATATCGTACCCGTGACGGATAGTTTCAATTAAGTAACTTCCTGACAGGATTTCGCGGGTAAATCCGTTCTCTTTATTCGACCGTCCAAAGCTGACTGCGAACATAAAGAGTGAATCATTTGGATAATAATATCCGCCTGATTTGAAGCCGTCAATTAATGTTCCTGGAACAAGTGAAATTCAATTAAGAACCGCACCATCGTTTCTTTCCAGTTTTCACGTGCTTGATTCGTATAGAATCTTGCAAGTTACCTACCAAGTGCTATTTGAGGTTAACACTAGAAGGATTTCCACTCGTCACTGTGAACACTAAGGTATCACTCTGAGTGTTCTGGCAAGATCACTAAGATATTGCGTAGAGGCCTGGAACGTGTTTAAATTCAGTTAAGAATTAAACAACTGTTGCTTTCCAGTTATCACAAGCTTGATTCATAAAGAATTGCACAAGTCACCTACCATGAGCTTTTTGATATTCGCTCAAGAAGGATTTCCATCTTCATTGTAAATACTTTCGTATTACTCGGATGTTCAGGCAAGATCATGAAGATTTTGCGTAGGACTCTTAAAATCTTTCTTACTTTTCACAGTGTGTGAAGGAGCAAGGAAATATGAAAGTGTGTCCTAATGAGATATTTGATGATCTCAAATGGCTCTAGACTTGATCGTGCATTATGGATTTTAGTGATCGGAGGCTGGAGAGGAGTGCCACCATTTCAATACCATTTATTCGGAGTGAATAAATCAATAGATAACGTGTTGTCTCCGTGTGATTAAAACAAATACCTTTGAGAGATATCTGAGTTAGCTGGGATGGGTTGTGCATTGCAACACTGGGTCCATGATGTCTTATCTTCAATATCAAGCATCATTAAAAATGATCTCAATAGCATATGTATTGACCCGGTTTCTGCCTAAGGTTGTAAGGAGGGCTTCTTTCTTTACACCCTTTATCTTTACAATTCTTTTTCATTCTTCAACCCCTTCAATGCTTACCAATACGTCATAACTAGCGCCTTGTTGTGATTGTTCCAGTGCTAACTTAAGTACTTGGTCGGCATTCAGCTACGTTCACAATCTTTCTCCATCTTTCCTATGGACTACTATTTCTAGCTATGGAATGTCCTTGGGAAGATTCCTCCGGTTCTAGAAGATTCATCGTCGTGAAATAAATGGGTTTTGGGTAAGTATATGTCACCATGAAAATTCATTTTGATATAGCAAATCCGTTTTGCTCCCCCTTAACATACGCCTCGATATTCGAAAACATTTCGCACATGTCGGGATGCGCCAGCACATTAAGTCAAACCATTTGTGATAATATCCCATATTAAATCACATTTTCTCCCCCATATTAAAAATATTAACCCAATCGATGTTTTTAATATCAATTGATTTAATGAAGTTTTAACAAAGGTTTTTGGAAGAAAAATGCAAGTCCATTTTATCTTCATGATATCAAATGTATGAGATATGATACCGATTTGTAACATGATCACCATATTAGAAAAGAATTGACAAGGTTGGACCTGATTGATGAGAACATCATATGATAAGATCAAATGGTTCTTGTCAGCATATGTTGGTCGCCTCGTCACGTGTGAAGTCATCTATTGACACCACGTGTACGATTGGTATTGTTGTCTTGACACCCTCTTGTGAACTTGGCACTTTCGGCATCGAAGATTCTGAATGCTTGACAATTGCTCCCCCTCAATTGTTGACCCGTGTTCTATTGAAAGAGCTGTAGTCGTCGGTTGAGTAGTCGCATCGTCGAGTATGTAGATACCAATAGTAGATTGCTATGGTTGTAGAGATGATAGCTTCATAAAAACAAGACTTCTCTTGTTTTAACAAATAAATGCACTGAGGCGTACATAAATTTGTGTTAGACCAATTTATAAAGTAAACTTGATCCCATACAAGGTTTTAAAGTAAACCTTGCCCGAGAAAATTAATTCCCATTGTGAGCCAAAGCTTTCATAAGAAATACTTGACTTTAATGTGAAAACCGGGTTGCAGTCAGAAATAACTACAAGCCATTTAGGCATGTTTTATGAAATATTTACAACTTTTGTACGAACTCTATTTATGGCGCCGTGTCGATATTAATCAACATTTCTAAGGCCGTAAATATTATCGTACCAAAAGACATGCCTTTGAAAAATAAGTAAAAATATTTTTGGATTTTTATGAATTTTTTCAGTTTTTATGTTTTTATATGGTTTTATATTTTTGTATTTTGCTTTTGTGGATAAAAATATAAACAATATATACAAATGATCACCAAGGATACGGAGAATCATTTTACCACCACTATTCTTTCGCTTCATCTGCCAGTTCCTTTAGAGTCTCAGGCGAGAAAGTTCTCATTCCTAGCTTGTCTGTCAAAAATTCAATTCGAGCGCGATCTAAAGCCTTCGTGAAAATATCCGCCAATTGATACTCAGATCGGACAAAGTAAAGCTCTATTACTCCATTTTCCACTTGCTCCTTGATGAAATGGTAGCGAATGTCAATATGCTTTGACCGGGAGAATTGAACATTGTTGCAGCATAAGGCAATTGTACTCTTGTTGTCGCAGTACATCGGAATTTTGTTGAAACCTAGACCATAGTCGGTTAATTGCGATCTCATCCAAAGAATTTGAGCACAGCAACCGGACATAGCTATGTATTCTGCTTCCGTACTTGAAATTGCAGCGCTAATCTGCCTTTTCGATGCCCAACTGATTAGTCGATCTCCTAGTAGTTGCAAAGTTCCACTCGTGCTACGCCTTGTATCTTGACAACCCGCGTGATCCGCATCTGCATATGCCATTAGTGCAATAGAAGAGTCCTTCGAATACCAAAGTCCCCGATTAATGGTTCCTTTATGATATCGAAAGATCCTTTTAACAGTAGCTAAGTGTAATTCAGTAGGCCTAGTTTGATACCTGGCACACATACATATAGCAAACTGAAGATCAGGTCGACTAGCTGTGATATACAGAAGAGTACCGATCATTCCACGATAAAGTGTCGGATCAACGGCAATTCCATGTGGATCTGCATCAAGCTTAGTTCGTTCCACCATTGGAGTATCCACGGGGTCGCAAGATTCCATCTTATACTTCTTAAGCGATTCAAGGGCATACTTGGATTGATTGATAAAGATGCCTCTGGGACTCTGAGATATTTGAAGACCTAAAAAGAATGATACCTTGCCCATCATTGACATCTTAAACTTGGAAGACATGAGTGTCCCAAACTCATCCGATAAGGTTTGGGTCGAGGCTGCAAATATAATATCATCAACATATATTTGTACCATAATCATATCTTTACCTCGTTTCTGAAAGAACAGCGTAGGATCCACCTTGCCTTTTGCGAAGCCTTGTGTAATTAGGAATTGTGACAATAGATCGTACCATGCGCGAGGAGCTTGCTTCAACCCATAGAGAGCCTTCTTAAGCTTGTACACATAATTAGGATAATTAGGATTCACAAAACCATCCGGCTGTTGAACATAGACCTCTTCCTTGAGTTCACCATTAAGAAATGCCGTCTTCACATCCATCTGATAGACGATCATATTCATGTGGGATGCATAAGCGAGGAATAGTCTAATAGCTTCCAAACGGGCAACAGGTGCAAAGGATTCCATAAAGTCGATGCCCAATAATTGCTTGTATCCACGAGCTACGAGACGAGCTTTGTTCTTCAATATTCCGCCTAACTCATCGAGTTTCACCTTGTAAACCCATTTCAAAGTGAGTAACTGCACTTGATCCGGGCATGGGACAAGTTCCCATACTTCAAGATGTATAACTTCATTAACATCTTCTTTCATAGCTTCTATCCAACATGATTGAGTAAAAGCTTGTTGCCATGTCTTAGGTTCAACTTCAGTGAGAAAAGCATCAAAGTGACAAAACATTGCATTTTCTTGTAGCTGACTTCGTGTGGATACTGGACGATTAGGGTCACCAATAATAGAATCTATAGGATGATCCTTTGTCCACTTGCTGTCATGTTCACAAATCCGTGGATTGGAGTAAACTGTAGAAGGAGCTTCCTCTGAGGTGGACGACCCGGCTTGATTAGGGTCGGGAATAGGTACACCAAAGAATGGAAGTTCACGCATTTGAGCGAATTCCAAATCGTGATCATCATCATCCTCTTCATCATCAATAGGCATGACGTGGGTAGTTGTTACATGTGTTGGTTGAGAATTACTTGTGGATGGTATATCTTGACGAATTGTAGGTGCAGATGTATCTGATTGTGCTTCGGTTGCTGGAGCGACAACTTCGGTTACCGGAGCTATTACCTCAGGTTCTGGAGCAACAATAGTTGGAGGAGTAAAGAATTCATCAAAAAACGGTTGAAACAACGTATCCCATTCAGTCCTAGAAGGTGGTTTAAATGATGATGAAGTAGGGTTATTTGGGACAAGACTAGAACTAATGTTACTGGATCCCATTTCATGAAGTGCGGGTTCAGAGCTGCTTTGCTCAGAAGCCATAGCTGTCAGCTCATCAAAATCAACATTCATAGTTTCGAGGATCTTCCGAGAGTTACGGTTGTAGATTCGGTATGCCTTCTTTGCGGGTGCATAACCAATGAAGATACCAATATCAGCCTTTGGTTGAAGTTTTCCCAAATTGTCACCATCATTATTTGGATAGCAAAGAGAACCAAATACATGAAGATATGATAAATCTGGTACTTTTCCATGGAGAAGCTCATAAGGTGTTTTACCATGGCGTTTACGAATTAGTGACCAGTTTTGGGTGTACACTGCTGTAGATACTGCTTCTGCCCATAAAAACAATGGAGCCTTTGCGTAAATTAACATCGTTCGAGCAGCTTCCATAAGTGTGCGATTTCGCCTTTCAACGACACCGTTTTGTTGTGGAGTGCGTGCAACGGATGTTTCATGAGATATACCAACTTCTTCATAATAATCACGCAAGATTCGATTCACAAATTCGGTTCCATTATCTGTACGAATGCGTCGGACAGTAGTGTTGAGACGCACTTGAATCATCTTGAGAAATCCGATGATGAATTTAGGTGCCTCATTTTTTGCTTTAAGAAATTTCACCCATGTAAACCGAGAGTAATCATCGACAATGACGAGGATGTACTTTTTGCCACTAAGACTTTCAACTCGCATTGGTCCACAAAGATCCATATGCAACAGAAAAAGTTTCTCTTGGTTGGTGTCTTCCGTCTTGGATTTGTAAGATTTCTTAGTGCTTTTCCCCATTGTACACGCGAAACACAAATGATCCTTGTGAAATGAAAGTTTAGGAATACCACGAACAAGTTCGTTTTTCGCCAAATGATTAATAGCGTCAAAGTTAAGATGAGATAACCGTCGATTCCATAACCATGACTTAGTCTTCGATGCTTTAGAGAGAAGACATACGGGAGAGGCGGCCATCATGTCTTGTAGAGACAAAGTATACAAATTATTCCCTCGAGTACCTTTCAATAAATCAACCCCTTCCAAATTCCGAATGAAGCAGGTATGTGCTCGAAAAGCAACTTCTAGGTTTGCATCACAAAATTGTCCCACAGAAAATAAGTTGTGACCGAGACCTTCCACGTAATATACTCTTGAAATTATAACATTCCCAATATGATATTCACCATAACCCATTATCTTTGCAATATGATCATTACCAAATCGAACCGTACCAAGAAACTTGCTGACGAAATTTCTGAGCTAAGAGCGATCTCTGGTCATATGCTTGGAGCAACCAGAGTCCAAATACCAGAGAACAATTTCGACCACCTGTTTTCAATAACAACAGTAGACAATGCATTGGAAACTATTGGTTCCAGAGTGTTAGCAGATACATATATAGAATTATCAGAATTGATAACATTTTTGAGACCCTTAGATATCCTGCGTTTTCTAATGTTAGTTTTAGCAGTAACAGGTTTTACTGTTCCAACGTTCTTAGGTTTTGGATTATTCGCGGGCACTACAGTGGGAGTAGACCTATTTAAAGGGCACTTTGTTCCTACAGTAGTGTTGGTGTTCCTAGTTAAAGGACACGCTTGTGTTTTGGTAGCCTTGGTACTCTTAGTTAAAGGGCACGCTTTCTTCACTTCAGTGGGAGTGATCCTAGTTAAAGGGCACATATTTCCTACTATAGTGAAAGTTCTACCAGTGGGACGCCACATCCAACCAACTTGGGTTAACACTTTCCCAGTCGGTTTCCATTCTAATCCATTTTTCCGGGCATGCATCTCATTCACATGGTCAATAAGGCAAGAATCATGACGACTAGAAAACATACATTCATTGCAATTCCAACATTTCAAATTAGAATTCACATTAGGCTTAGAACGCTACACAACCGCAGAGCCTTTAGGTTTAGCTACATGATTCTTTTTATTCAAAACAGAAATAACATTCCTAGGATGGGCTTCTACTTTCTTCTTCACTTGACTACTAGATGGGGGCAAGATCCTATCATTCTTCTTGTTTCTTTTAAGCTTAGATCTTTGAGCCTTAGTAGTGGTGCTTACTCCTGTAGAAGGCAACACGGGAATATTAGAAGCTGGTTTTGATTCCGCCTTATCTTTAGTGACCAAAGTTTGAGATGGTTTAGTCTTAGGGCCCTTGTTAAGTGGTGTGACGGCTATAAGGTTCCCTTTGATTGCACTAGAGGACGATGCTGAGATAGTGGCTGCGTTATCCACAACATTCTTACCTTTTAGAGTACGAAGTGTTTCCTTTAACTCAGCCAAGACCAGATTTTTATCACAAATTTGTTCCCTCAAATCAGATATTTCCACCGACTTTCGATTCAATTGTTCAATCAATGATTGATTCTGTGCAGTCGTATCAACACATGCGGGCTTTACTGAATCGAAGAGTTGTGTATTTTTCTGTTTTAAGTTATTAACTTTGGACAAAATATTGGAAACTCGATTATCTAGATCAAGTTTAAGATTCTCAGCGGCCTCAAGTACATTCACACAGTTAAGCTCCTTAGATTTCTCTATGTCTATCGGCAAAGACTTAGCAACCTTGTCACTTGGCTGACGCTCTTTTGATTGTAAATTCAATCGAAAATTATTTTCAAAGTTCGCATCATCGATATTAACACCTTCAAATGACGTTTCAAAGATTTCTTGAATAAATTGTTGCTTGCATTCAAGCGAAATACAATGTGTTTGAATCTCATCAAAACGTTTTGAAAGCAAAGAATATGAATCTTGAAGCTTTAAAAATTCAGCGTCAGATTCGTGACAAGTACTATCTACCACATTATCCACATTTTCAATATTATGCACAGTAGAATCATTATCAACACATTTATTCAGACAGACGGAAACAATATCATGAGACATCACTTGCTTCAGAAGCTGATCATTTTGGCGTGAAACTCGTTCTATTTCAAGTAAACTGTTTTCATAAGCATCATCCATTTCATTGAAAACACGTTTAACTTCTTCTATTTCCAAATACAAATCTTGATCAAGATTACTAAGACAAGCTTTAACATTCTTTACAAATGGAATAATTTCGTCTCGGAACGCAGCTCTAGTGTGCTCAAAGTTCCATTCACCTTCCGTTATGGCCGAAGCCGTCGTACGTTCCAAAATGACCTTGTCAAAATCGTCTAAGTGTTGGTGTACCGCATTTAAGTTAACGGACGACTTACTTACCGGTGGAATTAACTTCGTTAAATCCTTTTTGACAAGTGTAGGAGACGTACTGGGAGGGTTTTCATTTGACAAACTTTGGGGCACAAGAAATGTCAATTCAGCTAATTCCTTTTGTAAGCGAATGCGGGTCTTTTTAGAAAATTGATCTTTGTTATGTTGATCATAATCAATTGTATGGAATTTTGAAAGCATTTTAGAATGAGTTTCATCCGCAAGTGACTGTGTCGCGTCAGAACTACGAACAAAAGGTGCTTCTTTCGATTTGCCAATTATGGTCATATCATAAAGACCGGGAATATATTCCTGAGCTTGTTTTGCATAACCGGGATTAGGTGGTAAATCTTGAAGACGCTTAAGTTCGAATTCTTTAAATGACTTAGTTAAAAGATGAGCCTTTTCTGTGGAAGCGTATTGTTTTAAAAGCTGTTGTTCTTTGAATTTAAGAAGTTTGGTAGCATTAATTTCTGATTCAACCTTTTTAGACTCGAGAGTTTCGAAATCCATTTTAAGTTTCTGAAAATCATTGACAACCGACTCCTTTTCTTTTAATTCATTAGAAAGATTAGCTTTTAATGATTCTATTTCTTTCAAGTGTTCAATCTTTTCAAAACGAAATTGGTCAAATTCAGAACATGTTATTTTTTCTGCTTGAGGGACCATTTCAAAAATTTTGACCTTTTCTTTATGCAATGCAAGCTCAACAGTTAGGGTGGAATTGGTATCTACGGATTGTCTGAGGGCCATATGCATTTGATCAATAATATGTTTAGGCACCATTACCAAATCATGTTGAGCATAAGATTCCATACCCGTCGTAGCTTTTGGTTGAGGTTCACTCAAATGTATAGAATTGGATACCACATCATTTGAGTTACTAGTTCCCGAATGCTGTTCGAGCTTGTCATTTTCATGCCCAACTTGATGCTGGTTATCATCAATATTATTAGATGTGGTTGGTACCTCACTGATGACATCAGAACCGTAGTGAGAGAGATTAGCAACGAGAGCAGCTTGGGCAGAGTGAATGTCATCACAATCCAAATCGTATGCATCAAGATCGTCCGCTTGATAAGCTGCATTAGAATTGGAAACAACTGCAATGCCGTCAGTGTCTGCTGCCCCTGGGTCTGCAAGAAATGCTAACTCCTCTGAATCCAAAATCTTCCCCTTAGACTGAGCATCAACCAAATACATCTTCTCACGAAACCATGCATCATCCCTTCTCCTTTTCGGCTGAGTGCATTCCCAGGCCATATGACCTTGTCCTCAGCAATTGTAGCAAGTCACAACCTTTTTAGGACCAATAGGACTCCCATTTCCACTAGCTTGAGAATTCACAGCTTGATTGTTCCCAGTCCTTGTAGGAGGTCCATATGAATTTTGCCTTCCCTGAATACGTTGCACCGTCACTTGACCATCTTGAACAGTGGCTTGTTGTCGAGGATTTGATGAGGTGCGGAGCTGATTGTTTGTTGGTGGAAATCCTCTAGTTGCAACAAGTTTTGACAAGTAGGCGGTGAGATGGTTTAGAACATCAGCTGGCGTATCATTTGGGGTAAAGACCGGTGCTTGGATTGGTGGAACTTCATCAGAGTAGAAAGCTTGTGCTAGTTGTGCTTCTATTGGAAAATATCCTTGCTGAGGAGTATAGCCCAATGGAGAAGTGTTGGCTTGTGATGGTGATGTTTGATATGGTGGTTGCTGTTGAAAAGATTGTTGATGAACACTTTGTTGATATTCTTGCTGTGGCATCATTGGTGGTTGATAAGATGGTTGCTGTGGTTGCTGATAGATGTGTGGTGGTGGCTGCTGCAAGTATGATGGTTGTTGATAAGTATAAGCCAAGTTTTGTTGAGAAGCATACATTGCAAGTGGATCATGAACTTGAGGTGTAGACAACCGAGCCTCGATCACATGGCATTCGTGTTGTTGAAGAAAAGCTTGAAGTTGATCCACATTGGTGTTATGCAAGTCCTTAGCCAATTTAACATCCGTCACGTATTTTTTCCATTCTGGATGAAGAGTGTTCAAATACTTGGTGTTCAATTGAAAGGTAGGGATTGCCATGCCATAGATATTAAGCTCATTCAACAATAGGGTAAATCTCAGATAGTAATCATTGAGAGTCTCCCCTGGCACATAGGCAAACTTATCAAAAGTATCATAAAGCTTACACTCTCGTTCTTGTTTAGTTAATGAGGTGCCTTGCATTAGAACACGAATTCTATCCCATAACTCTTTGGCAACTTTATGTTTGCTGACGAGTTTGTAGACATCTGGAGGAAGAGCTTGGAGAATCATGTTTGTAGCATACTTATCACATTTATCTTGAATCTTCATATCTCCAGTCAACTCACCTGTTGTGCGAGGACGAGTGGTCGTACCTTCCGTCACAGTACCATAATCTAATGGTCCATTGAGCACCGATGCCCAAATTAGATGTCCATTCTCCTTGTTTAACATATAAAGTTCCATTCGGGAAGCCCATTCCTCATACATAGTCTTCACCAACATTGGTGGACGATTATCCGTACCCGAGAGGATGGACTTATCCGTAAGAGATGTGTACTCTATTTCAATAAGTTAAGATTTACCAAGTTGATCGAACAATGAAATAAGGTTAAGTATTTTTGTGTTGTTGTGAGTTAAAATCAAGAAACAATGTTAAAATCCCCTAAAATTTGTTCGAAATTTTTTAAGGAATAATTTATGGATTGTCAGAATGTCAGATCGGAATGCCAGATCAGAATGTCACACTATCTTAATGTCCAGATCGGAATGACCTATCGGAAAGATTCAGATCGCAATGACCTATCGGAATGATTCAGATCGCAATGACCTATCGTAAAGATTCAGATCGCAATGACCTATCGCAATGATTCAGATCGCAATGACCTATCGGAAAGATTCAGATCGCAATGACCTATCGGAATGATTCAAATCGCAATGACCTATTGGAATGATTCAGATCGGAATATAACTGACAAAATTTCGGCAGAGTAACGATTAAACAACTTCCTTATATCCGTCGGAATCCCAGATCGCAAATAACGATCGCAATGTTCAGAACGGAATAAGTATCGAAATCCTCAGTATCGCAATGTAGAACCAAACCCTTTCCGATGGTGATGGTTATTGCGATGGAAGCCCACTTTTCACTAGTACTTTCCGATGGAGATTTCTACTTGAATTTCGGAAAGATGAACACAATACCTTTTTGCACTTTTGATCCAAGAAAGATTATGTTTTAAACAAAATCAAGACACCAAAAACACTACAATACTACTGAATACGTTATGCTTCTTGAAATCACGATCAAACATAAAAAATTTTTTTGGTGATTCGGCAATATGAACTCAAAAAGCCACGAAATGCTTATAAGAACACACGAAACACTAAAACAAACCTATATTTCATCCCAAGCTCTTGATACCATTTGTAGAAATGTAAATCTATGCTTATGTTTTTAGAGAGAGAAAGAGATAGAGAGATGGTGGATTTCACACAAAGCTAGAGAGAGAAACTAAAAAGAACTATGTGTAAATTATGAAACCACACACCCTCTCCATCAAAGGAGAGGGTTTATATACCCAAGCCCATGAGATGGGCTTGGGTTTACATTAGGCCACCGGCCCATACACTTCATGGGCTCGGTTTTGGGCTTTGTTTAATAAATGTAAATAACTAAACTACGAGCTATAACATGGACTATTGTTGGAGTGACCGATCCTTTATAATACGTAAAACGTATTTCCAACAATATTCCGTATCAAGGACTTCCATCCGGAATAAGTGACATATTCCGGATCAAGGAGTTCTATTCGGAATATTATTCCGGATCAAGAGATATTCCGGATCAAGGGCAACATTTCGGATCAAGACCATTATTCCGAATAAAGAAGTTTATTCCGGATAGGTGACATATTCCGAGTAAGCAATTTATTCCGGATCAAAGTTTTGGGTAAATATTCCGAGTGAAGAAGAACATTCCGAACGAAGGTGACATTCCGGATGAATGTTTATTCCGAATGAGGGTATTATTCCGGATGAGCTATTTTTCAGGTTCTTTTAATTTCAGTTTTTAATTTTCTGTTTTTAATTTTCAAGCTTTATTTTTCCCGCCTTTTTACCTAGTCGCACTTTAGGTTTTCTTGCCTTAGATTTATTTTAGCCTTGCCTTAGTTTTAAGTTTTAGTTGCGTTTTAAGTTTGCCTTAGATAGATTTAAGTTTGCGTTATTTACTTTAGTGCCTTTTAATTTTCTGTCACGCTTTTAATTTCTTTTCAACTAATTTAAATTAGAGTATATTTACTTTAACGCCCTTTTACTTTTAAGTCTTGCACATTTTATTTTAAAACCACCAAAAATATTTGTTTCACCAAAAACAATAGAGTCATACTTTGAACTGGAAATCAATTCGTTAAGATACCGAGAACACGAATCTTAATTTTTACCTGGCCAAAAGCCTTGTATCAAATGGCACCGCTGCCGGCTCTTTTCGTAAAGATTAATGGTTTTCTATGAAAGACGCGTTGCTTTTTGGGATCCGTTCATTCGTGAGCGTTATTTTCTTGCTTAAAAAATTCAAAAAACCATAAAAATTAAAAAATTGTTAAAAATAAAAAAAAATTAAAATTTTCAAAAATCCAAAAAGATTTTATTTTTATTGTGTATATATATTCTCTTTGTGTTTGGTATTGTTTTCTTTTGTCTTTGTAGGTTTATGCGTACTAGATCTTCTACTTATCAAGAGCCCGAGACTCGAGAAGATTTAAGTATGCCAGGTATTAACAACAACTATAATCCACTGCACCTCAACAATAACAACAATGTTCTTCCACAGCCCGATCTTCGGACAATGGAGGAGCTTTGTCAACCTACCATGTTTGTACGAGGAGGACCGATTGCGCCGATGCAAATCACGGCTCCGGAGTTTTCGTTGAAGCACCACATGATTCAGCAAGTGCAAACTAATCCATTTAGAGGAATGCCTGATGATGATGCCAACAAACACCTCGACAAGTTCATTACAATCACCCAAAGCATGAAGTTGCCTGGTGCCACAATGGATGTTCTACGCCTTCAACTCTTTCCACATACTTTATCACATCACGCCGAGAAATGGTTTGAACGTCTTCCAAAGAATTCTATTCATACTTGGGATGACATGACTCAACGCTTTTTGTCGCGCTACTTTCCACCATCCATGGCCACGAGCCTTCGCAATCAAATCAGCGGTTTCATGCAAGACCCCGATGAATCTCTTTTTGATGCTTTGGAAAGATATAATGTCTTGATGATCGTTGTCCAAACCACAACATCCTCCCTGTGACCCTAACTGATACTTTCTACAACGGTTTGACTTTTCGAGATCGTGATACGATTAATGCAGCCGCCGGTGGCACATTTATGAAAAGGAGACCCGAGGAGTGTAGAGAGCTTATTGAAAACATGACTACTCATCATAAAAACTGGGATTCCTCCGCTTCTTCAAGGAACAACCCGAGAGTCAATGTTTCTTCCACTTCAGCAAGCCCCGACATGACCGAATTCGCCCGCATGATGACCGAAATGAACAAAAGTATCTTGCTTCTCGCTTCAAACCAACAACAACAAGTTAAAGCGGTTGCACCTTCTTGTGAAACATGCGGCGGTCCACACTCATACACCGATTGTCCTTCTACCCAAGGAAATCCGGAAAATGTGTATGCAGCTTATGGTAATTATTTACCGGAAAATTACCAAGCTCGACCTCAAGGGGATAGAAATTTGTTGAGTTACCGATCAAACAACTACCTTTCACCCGGTTTTTCTCCTCAGAACCAAAACCCCGCCAAAAACTATATTAGAAGCAACCAAATCCCACCAAGAGCTTCTAACCCTTATCACCCACCCGCAAAACAAACCCCACCCATTAACCCGGATGTTGAAGCCATCATGAGAACCCAAGGTGAGCAAATCAAGAATCTGCAGAGCCAAATCATCAATTTGAAAGGAGATATCACCAAGCAAGGAAATGACATTAGATCCGAGCTTCGATATAATATTCAATCCTCCTTCAGCACTCAAACGAATGATATAAAGAATATGCTTGCTAGTTTCTTGCCCGCCGCTCAACCTTCTACTTCGAGTTCTCTACCTTCAAACACCGCCACCAATCCGCGAGCGAATATGAGTGCTATTACTACCCGTAGTGGAGTTACCATCGTAGGACCACCTATCCCACCCCCATCATCTACACCTACTCCACCACCATTTATCCCTACTCCTCCTACACCTAGTTTTAGTGAACCATTACCGTCTTCGCCTCTTCATGACGATGTTTCTAGGAAGAAACCTTCAACATCTCAACCTTTACCTACACCTACAACTTCACCACCCAAACCCAATATCCCTTATCCTTCACGGCTAGGCAAGACCACAATGCTAACCAAGGATGACTGTCAAATGTCAAATTTTTTGAAGATGATATCTCAACTAAATTTCAACATTAGCCTTGTCGAAGCACTTGTCCACATGCCAAAATTTGTGAAAGCATTCAAGGAATTGCTTAACAAGAAGGAGAAGTTGATTGAGCTCGCCAACACACGCTTAAATGAAAACTGTTCTGCAGTTATTCTTAAAGAACTTCCGGAAAAACTTGGAGATCCCGGTCGTTTTATGTTGCCTTGCATTTTTAACAAAACCGAAGAATTTACTGCCCTAGCTGATCTCGGGGCCAGTATAAATCTTATGCCTTTGAGTGTTTGGAAAACACTATCATTACCCGACCTTACTCCAACAAAGATGACTCTTGAACTAGCAAATCGCACTCTCGCTTACCCCGTTGGTATTGCCGAAGATGTGTTCAATAAAGTTAGCACATTTACTTTCCCGGTCGACTTTGTCGTTGTTGATTATGAAATGGACCCTCGTATTCCTTTAATACTTGGTCGGGCATTCTTGAGAACCGGACGAGCTCTAGTTGATGTTGCCGAAGGTGAGTTAATCTTAAGAGTCAGGGATGATGCACAAGTGTTCAAAATGGGGAAGCTTACAAGCAAATCCTATGGACGAGAATCTGCGAATATGATTAATGTGCTCGATGATTTTGTCATCTACAGCAATCCTCTATTCGAGTCTTGCATCGATAATCCACTGTTTCAAGATGATGTGGATGATTCTCGCTCCAATTTGGAACCTTCACCCATATATGATTCTCCACCGATCTTTGATGCTTATGATGATGATTCTAGCTCAGATTCGGATGATTATGATTACCTTACTTCCGAGTATCTCGACATGCCCATTTATGATGATTTTGATGAGGCCGATACTCTTTCTATTGATTCTTCACATGATGAAGATCCTCCGTCATCCATGCTTAATCCTACTTTGGATGATTACTCTTTTGAGGAAGACTTCTCTACTTTTCTCAATACTTACTTCCCTCATGAGAGTGATGCTCCTCCTTTAGACTTTGAAGATTATCGTCTTGATCCTACTTTGGATTTGAAGAAAATTCTTTCAAAGGAGAAGCAACCGGTCGACACCAACATCCGCAACACGTATGAGTTAACACCTCTTTGTCCACCTTCTGAGGACGAGGTTGTGCATCTTCTTCGCGGATCTTCTTCACACTCTGCTGAGCCTGAGTGCTATTTTCCCTTAAAGGAAAAGGTGTTCGACCCCGGTATCGATATTCTGCAGCCATCTCAGTATCCACCTGATGAAATAAAAGGAAATATCTTTGGAACTTATGGAAATCTGCTTGCACCACTTCACCCTTGCTTCCACCGTGCTCCATCGTTGCTTAAGGGAACCTTGCCTACTCTTCTTTGGCTTGCCTTGTTTGCCTTAAGCTTGTGCTATTTGATGGACGAAAACTATGTCTTTGATCCCGGTGGATATGTTTCATGCTTCTTCCTATGATAATCAGGGTCGAGTCAGGCTCACGACTCGGTTAACAAAAATCAAGCGCTTCTTGGGAGGAAACCCATGTATCTATCTTTTTGCTTTCTTTATCCTAAGTGTAGGGGAGACCCGTTGTGTTTGCTATTTCCTCTCTCTCTTCTACTAATCAGGGATTCGAGCGCTCAATGATCCACTCTTGATGATTCTTGACGACCCGTGATTCCGTGTTCCATTTTCCCGGTTCTATCCTAAACTCTTTTCGATTCACTATTTTATATTTCTCAATATTAAAATAGGAATCTCTTTAGTTGTCTTTTACTTAGCGAGATTTAAACAAAGTGCACAATGTCCTAAGTGTAGGGGAGTTTACTCCCACATGCTTAAACATTGAGGATAATGTTTATATTAAGTGTAGGGGGACTTCTATCGAAGTTAAGTGTCATTTTCCTTGTATTTGTCCTCATTTTAACCGGAAAATCAATTTTTCGACATTTTTCAAAATTTTTGATCTATTTTGGCCTATTAGTTTTTCCCTTTGTATAGTTATTTTCTTTCCTTGCTAGAATAAATTTTTAATAAAGTGGTTTTAATTTTAAAACGTTGTGAATCTTTTGACTCAACCCGAGTTTACTTATCTTAGTTTACTCTAGCTAGTATCCTTAACGTGTTTAAGTCAAGTTTTGCTAGGCTTTTATATAGGGAGCTATAAAACGCGAAAGTCTTAACTCTCACGGGTTAAGAACAAGAATTTTCGCAAGTTCCTATAATTGATCCTAGAGAGTCGTTTATCAAGGGAACTTTAAAATGCGATTTCTAAACTTGAAAAAGTTTAAGAGTTTGCAAGATCCTATAGGCGACTCAAAAACCCAAAACTTTGATTTAATAGGCTAAGCATCCACGAGTCTCAGTCCTTGAGATTTTAAACTGTGGAGAACGAGAGATGATAGATTCAATTATAAGTTTGGTATTCTTTCGTGAATTTATGTGAGTTAATTATAAGCCTATTCTCCCATCGCCTGCTAATAAATTTATCTGCAATAAATAAGGTTGTACGATTTGAAAAGTTACTTAGCATCTAGCCCAAGATCGTTTAAAAGTTGCTCGGTATGAATTAGAGTTCATAGCCAAGGCATAACTTTTTGAAGCGGGATGCGAAGATTGGCGAGTCTGAAAAGGCCCTAACAAGGCATGAGGGCTATATTTTGTTGCTAAAGATCCAAAGTGATGTGAAGAATCATTTATCAAAGATCAATATGAAGGATCGAGACACACGACGAAAAGCAAAAACTCCCCAAAAGTCATGGAGAAGTCTATCCGAAAAGGCCCTAACAAGGTATGAGGATAAATAGATCCAAGTCCAAAAAGGAGGCGGATCGTTGTATATCAAAATCCCAAATAAAGATTGGAGAAAAATGAAGAAGTCGTGGTCCAAGTATGAATCTCTCAAAATTTCAAGTGAAGAAATTCCTATATGAAGAGAAGACCATTATTTCATGAACGTCTCTCAAGGTTTGAAGTATGAAGTCGCTGCCAAATATCGGTCCGAGAAAGGTCTCAAATCGCGAAGCGAGTTATGCCAAGATATGAACTTTATGAGGTCCCGAGAAGCAGTTTTAAAAGATTTTGTCCTTTAGCTAACTATTGATTAAATCGTTCACTTTATTTTCGGCCTAATAAACTATCGAAATAAGTCAACAATGCATCCTCGTGATCATTCAAGACAAAAATAAAATATAAGAGATACACCTAGGAATAAGGGAGTCTAAGTGAATAATTGGCCCACATGAGTTCGTGTTAGTTTGCTAACTTATAATAACAATGATCTCGTTTTTAAGCTTGGTTTGGAGAAAGTGAAAACTTGAGAATCATGATTATTCATGACATTTTCAAAACCCAAGGTATGTTTTTGATTTCTTTACTTTGAATGTTTATAGTTTTCTATCTCTTTAATAAAGGCCAACGTGGATTGATTGTGATGAAAAATGTAAACATGCTTTGTAACTAATGCATTGCATGAGGACATTGCAATGGTCAAGTGTAGGGGATTTGATAGGTGTGTAAACACCCATCCTTTTACCACTTAATTACAATAATAACCGAGCCAAAACGTGTGTTTTATGTCATTTATGTCGGAATTATGCGTGGTTTGTGTTTTTGTTGTGATTTAGGACGAAAATGTGAAAAGTGGAGAAAACACGGACATTCACGGGCTTTTATCGAAGAAAAAGTCGAAAGACGAAGTCAAGAGTGCAAAAAGAACGTAAGTCCAAGACCAATTCTGAAGATTTATCGAAGAAAAAGTCAAACGACGGAAGTTTACTAAAAGTCAAGAACTCAAGTCTAATTTATTGAAGAATTACAAGACGAGTTTAAAAGAAATCCCAAGACAAAGTCCAAGTATTAAGAAGATTAACAAAAGATTAAAGGATTAAGGACTTGATCATGCAATTAAGAAGAAATGAAAGAGGGGAGGAAGCTTCCTAAGCACTCCTTAATCCTCCCCTATAAATAGTCATTAGGATTAATCATTTCATTTTTTTTGGTTAGTTTGACACACTATTTCTTCCATTTTATTTACCTTGCACCTTTAAATTCATGTCCATTTAATTACTTGTCAAATTTAAATACCTTGTCTTGCACCTTAATTACATTTGATTTCAAGTAAGTTTCCATTTACTTTTCTTGTCAATCTTTACTTTTTCTTGTTAATCTCTTATCTACCTTTCTTTATTTGATCTTAATCTTCATGCTTTATTGTTTATGTTCATGTTCTTGATTTTTCTTGATTTATTTAAGTGGGTTTTGATTATTTTGATTAGTTTTGTTAGTTTGATTGTTTTGGATTGATTGTTTATGATTAATAGTTGTTTATTTATTAGTTAGATTTAATCTTGTGGTTGATTTTGTTTAGATTTGTTTAGATCCGTATCTTTTTCTGTTTCCTTGTTCTTCGCTCTTCATTGTTTTCCCAGGAAACATTCCGGATCAAGCCGGTTATTCCGAGTGAAGGAGTTTGTGCTGATTATTCCGTATAAAGGGTGTTCATCCGGAATATTGAATATTCCTGATCAATTAGTTTATTCGGAATAATTTATTATTCTGGATCAAATCGTTCATCCGGAATATTAGACATTCCGGATCAGCCATTTATTCCGGATCAAGCTCACATTCCGGATCAACAGAATATTCCGGATCAAGGAAGTTATTCCGGATCAACAGAACATTCCGAATCAAAGGAAATATTCCGGATCAAGGACTTCCATCCGGAATAAGTGACATATTCCGGATCAAGGAGTTCTATTCGGAATATTATTCCGGATCAAGAGATATTCCGGATCAAGGGCAACATTCCGGATCAAGACCATTATTCCGAATAAAGAAGTTTATTCCGGATAGGTGACATATTCCGAGTAAGCAATTTATTCCGGATCAAAGTTTTGGGTAAATATTCCGAGTGAAGAAGAACATTCCGAACGAAGGTGACATTCCGGATGAGTGTTTATTCCGAATGAGGGCATTATTTCGGATGAGCTATTTTTCAGGTTCTTTTAATTTCAGTTTTTAATTTTCTGTTTTTAATTTTCAAGTTTTATTTTTCCCGCCTTTTTACCTAGTCGCACTTTAAGTTTTCTTGCCTTAGATTTATTTTAGCCTTGCCTTAGTTTTAAGTTTTAGTTGCGTTTTAAGTTTGCCTTAGATAGATTTAAGTTTGCGTTATTTACTTTAGTGCCTTTTAATTTTCCGTCACGCTTTTAATTTCTTGTCAATTATTTTAAATTAGAGTATATTTACTTTATCGCCCTTTTACTTTTAATTCTTGCACATTTTATTTTTAAACCACCAAAAATATTTGTTTCACCAAAAACAATAGAGTCATACTTTGAACTGGAAATCAATTCGTTAAGATACCGAGAACACGAATCTTAATTTTTACCTGGCCAAAAGCCTTGTATCAATCCCAAGCGGCATTAGAACTCTTAACCAAAATATTACCCCCCGGGGCACTATTTAGTGAATCTTGATCATTCATGCTTAAACCATTGTAAAAGGTATTAATTTGGTGCACTTTGGTAAAACCATGTTGTGGGCATTTTATTAAAAGGTCTTTAAAACGGTCCCAAGATTCACTAAAAGACTCATCGTAATTTTGTTCAAAATTATAATTTCATTCCGCAAAGCGGTAGTACGAGAGGGTGGGAAAAAGTAGTTTATGAATTTGGTCTCCAAGTCCGTCCACGTAAGAATACTTTGTGGCGGTTCCTTTGCAAGCCAATGCCGGGCTTGTCCCTCTAAGGAGAAAGGAAAAAGTTGTAAACGGATTACCTGTTGTGGAACACCATTGAATTTGACCGTATTCGTGAGTTGCAGGAACCTTTTGATGTGGTCATGAGGATCATCAATGGTACGCCCCAAGAATGGTTGAGCAGAGACCATTTGAATAAAGCCGGATTTGAGCTCAAAGTTGTTGGCTGCAATCACGGGTATGACAATTGGATCATTGTTGCCCTCTACATGTGCTTGCAAAAGTTCAATCATAGGACGATTGTCCGGTAGAGGTTCGTTGTTGTTATTATTCATTTTGTTTTGAGGTGGATTGTTATTGTTGTTGTGTACACCGGCCATGTCTAAGTTATCGAGAGTCTCAGGCTCTTGATAAGACGTTGATCGAGTGCGCATACACCTGCAAAAGAACTAACAAAGCAAGAAATATTTTTGGTTTTTTATGTTTTTTAATTTTTTTTGTATTTTTGAAAATTTTATATTTTTTAGGGTTTTTGAAAAATTTTTATGATGAAAAAGTAACGTTCACGGATCCCAAAATCCAATTTCTCACAATAAACTGTTAATCCTTACGAGAAGAGCCGGCAGCGGCGCCATTTGATACAAGACTTTTCAATGGGGTTCAATTTTATTCTCGGTATCTTATCGAATCGATTACGGTTCAAAGTGGAATAGTTGTTCTTGGTTACTAAAAAGGGGTTTGGTTTTCTATGCTACTAAAAAGGTAAATGCGTGAAGTAAATAAAGATAAACTAAGAGCAATTAATTAAAAGAATTAATAAAAATAAAACTTGAATTAAAAATAAAACTTGAAAAATAAAACAATTAAATACCTTAACTCAGAAAACTGATTCGGAATAAATGGATTACTAGTTCATTCGGAATATAAAGTGCTCATTCGGAATAATGGAAAAGAAATCTGATTCGGAATATTTTCCTGGCTATCTGCTCATTCGGAATGATAAATGAAAAATGCTCCTGCGGAATATTAGACCTTCATTCGGAAAATTTGCTTGATTCGGAACATTTGCTTGATTCGGAACATTTGTTGATCCGGAATAAAATACTTAAAAGCTTGATTCGGAACATTTGCTGATCTGGAATAAAATTGACTCGGAATAACTGATTCGGAATAATTTTCAAAAACTTTGATTCGGAATATAAAAATTGACTCGGAAGATTTTAAACAAAAAGCTTCATTCGGAACATTTAATAAAAACTGATTCGGAATATTTTCTTAAAAACCTTGATTCGGAATATTTTCTTAAAAACCTTGATTCGGAATGTTACTACTCATCCGGAATATTTATTATTCCGGATGAACACTTGATTCGGAATAACTGATAAAATGCTTCGTTCGGAATATTATGGCAAAACCCTTCATCCGGAATAAATGGACTTCATTCGGAATCTGGGCTGATGAAAGGTGCGAAGAACAGGGAAAACAATAAAGCACGATTTTTACCAAAATCAACCAAGTTTTTAACCAAAAATTTAACCACAATAACTATTATTCATCTACTAATCATAAACATCAAACCAAAACACTAAAAACATAAAACCCACTTACTTTTAAAGATCAAACTCAACAAAATAAAACTTTAAGACTTTGAATCAAAAAGAAGAAGATGAACAAGATTAATGGAAGGATGATATTAAATGATTAAGGTTTGAACAATCAAAGGGAAAGATTAAGACTACAAGATTTGTGAATCAAAGATAAAAAAAATCACCAAACACCTTAAGGGTGTTGGTGGCTTCCTACGAAACAAAAAAGAAAGAAACTGGAAAATGAAAAACTAGTCTCCAAGTTGTGAAGGGATCTCTTTATATAGGCCTTGTCTTTGGCTGGTGAGTGGGCTTTCTCCTTTCTTTTCGTCTTCTTGTCTTTTCAGTAAAGTTGACGTTTTCGATTCTGATTCGGGACTTGTCGACGAATAAATTTGACTCGTCTTTTAATTTCTTCGTCTAATAGACTTGAGTTCTTTCGACATATGTAAATCTTCCATTGATACAAGGCTTTTGGCCAGGTAAAAATTAAGATTCGTGTTCTCGGTATCTTAACGAATTGATTTCCATTTCAAAGTATGACTCTATTGTTTTTGGTGAAACAAATATTTTTGGTGGTTTTAAATAAATGTGCAAGACTTAAAAGTAAAAGGGAGTTAAAGTAAATCTACTCTAATTTAAAATAATTGACAAGAAATTAAAAGCGTGACGGAAAATTAAAAGGCACTAAAGTAAATAACGTAAACTTAAATCTATCTAAGGAAAACTTAAAACGCAACTAAAACTTAAAACTAAGGCAAGGCTAAAACAAATCTAACGCAAGAAAACTTAAAGTGCGACTAGGTAAAAAGGCGGGAAAAATAAAGCTTGAAAATTAAAAACAGAAAATTAAAAACTGAAATTAAAAGAACCTGAAAAATAGCTCATCCGGAATAATACCCTCATTCGGAATAAACATTCATCCGGAATGTTACCTTCGTTCGGAATGTTCTTCTTCACTCGGAATATTTACCCAAAACTTTGATCCGGAATAAATTGCTTACTCGGAATATGTCACCTATTTGGAATAAACTTCTTTATTCGGAATAATGGTCTTGATCCGGAATGTTTCCCTTGATCCGGAATATCTCTTGATCTGGAATAATATTCCGAATAGAACTCCTTGATACGTAATATGTCACTTATTCCGGATGGAAGTCCTTGATCCGGAATATTTCCCTTGATTCGGAATGTTCTGTTGATCCGGAATAACTTCCTTGATCCAGAATATTCTGTCGATCCGGAATGTGAGCTTGATCCGGAATAAATGGCTGATCCGGAATGTCTAATATTCCGGATGAACGATTTGATCCGGAATAATAAATTATTCCGAATAAACTAATTGATCCGGAATATTCAATATTCCGGATGAACACCCTTTATACGAAATAATCAGCACAAACTCCTTCACTCGGAATAACCGGCTTGATCCGGAATGTTTCCTGGGAAAACAATGAACATCGAAGAACAAGGAAACAGAAAAAGATACGGATCTAAACAAATCTAAACAAAATCAACCACAAGATTAAATCTAACTAATCAATAAACAACTATTAATCATAAACAATCAATCCAAAACAATCAAACTAACAAAACTAATCAAAATAATCAAAACCCACTTAAATAAATCAATAAAATCAAGAACATGAACATAAACAATAAAGCATGAAGATTAAGATCAAATAAAGAAAGGTAGATAAGAGAATAACAAGAAAACGTAAAGATTGAAAAGAAAAGTAAATGGAAACTTACTTGAAATCAAATGTAATTAAGGTGCAAGACAAGGTATTTAAATTTGACAAGTAATTAAATGGACATGAATTTAAAGGTGCAAGGTAAATAAAATGGAAGAAATAGTGTGTCAAACTATCCAACAAAAATGAAATGATTAATCCTAATGACTATTTGTAGGGGAGGATTAAGGAGTGTTTAGGAAGCTTCCTCCCCTCTTTCATTTCTTTTTAATTGCATGATCAAGTCCTTAAGCCTTTAATCTTTTGTTAATCTTCTTAATACTTGGACTTTGTCTTGGGATTTCTTTTAAACTCGTCTTGTAATTCTTCAATAAATTAGACTTGAATTCTTGGCTTTTAGTAAACTTCCGTCTTTTGACTTTTTCTTCGATAAATCTTCAGAATTGGTCTTGGACTTCCGTTCTTTTTGCACTCTTGACTTCTTGACTTCGTCTTTCGTCTTTTTCTTCGATAAAAGCCCGTGAATGCCCGTGTTTTCTCCACTTTTCACCTTTTCGTCCTAAATCACAACAAAAACACAAACCACGCATAATTCTGACATAAATGACATAAAATACACGTTTTGGCTCGGTTATTATTGTAATTAAGTGGTAAAAGGATGGGTGTTTACACACCTATCAAATCCCCTACACTTGACCATTGCAATGTCCTCATGCAATGCATTAGTTACAAAGCATGTTTACATTTTTCATCACAATCAATCCACGTTGGCCTTTATTAAAGAGATAGAAAACTATAAACATTCAAAGTAAAGAAATCAAAAACATACCTTGGGTTTTGAAAATGTCATGAATAATCATCATCCTCAAGTTTTCACTTTCTCCAAACCAAGCTTAAAAACAAGATCATTGTTATTATAAGTTAGCAAACTAACATGAACTCATGTGGGCCAATTATTCACTTAGACTCCCTTATTCCTAGGTGTATCTCTTATATTTTATTTTTGTCTTGAATGATCACGAGGATGCATTGTTGACTTATTTCGATAGTTTATTAGGCCGAAAATAAAGTGAACGATTTAGTCAATAGTTAGCTAAAGGACAAAATATTTTAAAACTGCTTCTCGGGACCTCATAAAGTTCATATCTTGGCATAACTCGCTTCGCGATTTGAGACCTTTCTCGGACCGATATTTGGCAGCGACTTCATACTTCAAACCTTGAGAGACGTTCATGAAATAATGGTCTTCTCTTCGTATAGGAATTTCTTCACTTGAAGTTTTGAGAGATTCATACTTGGACCACGACTTCTTCATTTTTCTCCAATCTTTATTTGGGATTTTGATATACAACGATACACCTCCTTTTTGGACTTGGATCTATTTATCCTCATACCTTGTTAGGGCCTTTTCGGATAGACTTCTCCATGACTTTTGGGGAGTTTTTGCTTTTCGTCGTGTGTCTCGATCCTTCATATTGATCTTTGATAAATGATTCTTCACATCACTTTGGATCTTTAGCAACAAAATATAGCCCCCATGCCTTGTTAGGGCCTTTTCGGACTCGCCAATCTTCGCATCCCGCTTCAATAAGTTATGCCTTGGCTATGAACTCTAATCCATACCGAGCAACTTTTAAACGATCTTGGGCTAGAAGCTAAGTAACTTTTCAAATCGTACAACCTTATTTATTGCAGATAAATTTATTAGAAGGCGATGGGAGAATAGGTTTATAATTAACTCACATAAATTCACGAAAGAATACCAAACTTATAATTGACTCTATGATCTCTCGTTCTCCACTGTTTAAAATCTCAAGGAATGAGACTCGTGGATGCTTAGCCTATTAAATCAAAGTTTTGGGTTTTCGAGTCGCCTATAGGATCTTGCAAACTCTTAGACTTTTTCAAGTTTAGAAATCGCATTTTAAAGTTCCCTTGATAAACGACTCTTTAGGATCAATTATAGGAACTTGCGAAAAGTTCTTGTTATTAACACGTGAGAGTTAAGACTTTCGCGTTTTATAGCTCCCTATATAAAAGCCTAGAAAAACTTGACTTAAACACGTTAAGGATACTAGCTAGAGTAACTAAGATAAGTAAACTCGGGTTGAGTCAAAAGATTCACAACGTTTGAAAATTAAAACCACTTTATTAAAAATTTATTCTAGCAAAGAAAGAAAATAACTATACAAAGGGAAAAACTAATAGGCCAAAATAGATCAAAAATTTTGAAAAATGTCGAAAAATTAATTTTCCGGTTAAAATGAGGACAAATACAAGGAAAGGCCACTTAACTTCGATAGAAGTCCCCCTACACTTAATATAAACATTGTCCTCAATGTTTAAGCATGTGGGAGTAAACTCCCCTACACTTAGGACATTGTGCACTTTGTTTAAATCTCGCTAAGGAAAAGACAACTAAAGAGATTCCTATTTTAATATTAACAAATATAAAATAGTGAATCAAAAAGAGTTTAGGATAGAACCGGGAAAAATGGAACACGGAATCACGGGTCGTCAAGAATCATCAAGAGTGGATCATTGAGCGCTCGAATCCCTGATTAGTAGAAGAGAGAGAGGAAATAGAAAACACAACGGGTCTCCCCTACACTTAGGATAAAGAAAGCGAAAAAATAGATACATGGGTTGCCTCCCAAGAAGCGCTTGATTTTTGTTAACCGAGTCGTGAGCCTAACTCGACCTTGATTATCATAGGAAGAAGCATGAAACATATCCACCGGGATCAAAGACATAGTTTTCGTCCATCAAATAGCACAAGCTTAAGGCAAACAAGGCAAGCCAAAGAAGAGTAGGCAAGGTTCCCTTAAGCAATGATGGAGCACGGTGGAAGAAAGGGTGAAGTGGTGCAAGCAGATTTCCATAAGTTCCAAAGATATTTCCTTTTATTTCATCAGGTGGATACTGAGATGGCTGCAGAATATCGATACCGGGGTCGAACACCTTTTCCTTTAAGGGAAAATAGCACTCAGGCTCAGCAGAGCGTGAAGAAGATCCGCGAAGAAGATGCACAACCTCGTCCTCAGAAGGTGGACAAAGAGGTGTTAACTCATACGTGCTGCGGATGTTGGTGTCGACCGGTTGCTTCTCCTTTGAAAGAATTTTCTTCAAATCCAAAGTAGGATCAAGAAGATAATCTTCAAAGTCTAAAGGAGGAGCATCACTATCATGAGGGAAGTAAGTATTGAGAAAAGTAGAGAAGTCTTCCTCAAAAGAGTAATCATCCAAAGTAGGATTAAGCATGGATGACGGAGGATCTTCATCATGTGAAGAATCACTCGAAAGAGTATCGGCCTCATCAAAATCATCATAAATGGGCATGTCGGGATACTCGGAAGTAAGGTCATCATAATCATCCGAATCTGAGCTAGAATCATCATCATAAGCATCAAAGATCGGTGGAGAATCATATATGGGTGAAGGTTCCAAATTGGAGCGAGAATCATCCACATCATCTTGAAACAGTGGATTATCGATGCAAGACTCGAATAGAGGATTGTTGTAGATGACAAAATCATCGAGCACATTGATCATATTCGCAGATTCTCGTCCATAGGATTTGCTTGTAAGCTTCCCCATTTTGAACACTTGTGCATCATCCCCGACTCTTAAGATTAACTCACCTTCGGCAACATCAACTAGAGCTCGTCCGATTCTCAAGAATGGCCGACCAAGTATTAAAGGAATACGAGGGTCCATTTCATAATCAACAACGACAAAGTCGACCGGGAAAGTAAATGTGCCAACTTTAATGAACACATCTTCGGCAATACCAACGGGGTAAGCGAGAGTGCGATTTTCAAGTTCAAGAGTCATCTTTGTTGGAGTAAGGTCGGGTAATGATAGTGTTTTCCAAACACTCAAAGGCATAAGATTTATATTGGCCCCGAGATCAGCTAGGGCAGTAAATTCTTCGGTTTTGTTAAAAATGCAAGGCAACACAAAACGACCGGGATCTCCAAGTTTTTCTGGAAGTTCTTTAAGCGTGTGTTGGCGAGCTCAATCAACTTCTCCTTCTTGTTAAGCAATTCCTTGAATGCTTTCACAAATTTTGGTATGTGGACAAGTGCTTCGACAAGGCTAATGTTGAAATTTTGTTGAGATATCATCTTCAAAAAATTTGACATTTGACAGTCATCCTTGGTTAGCATTGTGGTCTTGCCTAGCCGTGAAGGGCAAGGGATATTGGGTTTGCGTGGTGAAGGTGCAGGTGTAGGTAAAGGTTGAGATGTTGAAGGATTCTTCCTAGAAACATCGTCATGAAGAGGCGAAGACGGTAATGGTGCACTAATACTAGGTGTAGGAGGAGTAGGGATAAATGGTGGTGGAGTAGGTGTAGATGATGGGGGTGGGATAGGTGGTCCTACGATGGTAACTCCACTACGAGTAGTAATAGCACTCACATTCGCTCGCGGATTGGTGACGGTGTTTGAAGGTAGAGAACTCGAAGTAGAAGGTTGAGCGGCGGGCAAGAAACTAGCAAGCATATTCTTTATATCATTCGTTTGAGTGCTGAAGGAGGATTGAATATTATCTCGAAGCTCGGATCTAATGTCATTTCCTTGCTTGGTGATATCTCCTTTCAGATTGATGATTTGGCTCTGCAGATTCTTGATTTGCTCACCTTGGGTTCTCATGATGGCTTCAACATCTGGGTTAATGGGTGGGGTTTGTTATGCGGGTGGGTGATAAGGATTAGAAGCTCTTGGTGGGATTTGGTTGCTTCTATTGTAGTTGTTGGCGGGGTTTTGGTTTTGAGGAGAAAAACCAGGTGAAAGGTAGTTGTTTGATCGGTAACTCAGCAAATTTCTATCCCATTGAGGTCGAGCTTGGTAATTTTCCGGTGAATAATTACCATAAGCTGCATACACATTTTCCGGAATGTCTAATATTCCGGATGAACGATTTTATCCGGAATAATAAATTATTCCGAATAAACTAATTGATCCGGAATATTCAATATTCCGGATGAACACCCTTTATACGGAATAATCAGCACAAACTCCTTCACTCGGAATAACCGGCATGATCCGGAATGTTACCTGGGAAAACAATGAACAGCGAAGAACAAGGAAACAGAAAAAGATACGGATATAAACAAATCTAAACAAAATCAACCATAAGATTAAATCTAACTAATCAATAAAAAACTATTAATCATAAACAATCAATCCAAAACAATCAAACTAACAAAACTAATCAAAATAATCAAAACCCACTTAAATAAATCAATAAAAATCAAGAACATGAACATAAACAATAAAGCGTGAAGATTAAGATCAAATAAAGAAAGGTAGATAAGAGATTAACAAGAAAAAGTAAAGATTGACAAGAAAATTAAATGGAAACTTACTTGAAATCAAATGTAATTAAGGTGCAAGACAAGGTATTTAAATTTGACAAGTAATTAAATGGACATGAATTTAAAGGTGCAAGGTAAATAAAATGGAAGAAATAGTGTGTCAAACTATCCAACAAAAATGAAATGATTAATCCTAATGACTATTTATAGGGGAGGATTAAGGAGTGCTTAGGAAGCTTCCTCCCCTCTTTCATTTCTTCTTAATGGCATGATCAAGTCCTTAAGCCTTTAATCTTTTGTTAATCTTCTTAATACTTGGACTTTGTCTTGGGATTTCTTTTAAACTCGTCTTGTAATTCTTCAATAAATTACACTTGAGTTCTTGGCTTTTAGTAAACTTCCGTATTTTGACTTTTTCTTCGATAAATCTTCAGAATTGGTCTTGGACTTCTGTTCTTTTTGCACTCTTGACTTCTTGACTTCGTCTTTCGTCTTTTTCTTCGATAAAAGCCCGTGAATGCCTGTTTTTCTCCACTTTTCACCTTTTCGTCCTAAATCACAACAAAAACACAAACCACGCATAATTCCGACATAAATGACATAAAATACACGTTTTGGCTCGGTTATTATTGTAATTAAGTGGTAAAAGGATGGGTGTTTACACACCTATCAGGGATATTATTGAGAATAAGTCTAGAGTGCAAACCAAGAGTGTTCGGACCAATGCCGCTAGTGCTAGTACTATTGAAAACGACAAGAGACTTGACAAAATTACGTCGCTTCTTGAATCGCTTGCTGCCCGAACCGCTAACAACACCAAAAGCATCAACGCTCAAAACGCTCAAGTCAATGCTGTAAGCCAACCATGTGAAATATGCGGGGGTCCTAACTCTTACACCACTTGTACCTCCACCCAAGACTATCCTTCTGAGAATGTTAACGCAGCATACGGTACCTATCCTCCGGCTGGTTATCAAGCTCGGCCTCAAGGAGACCGCAACTTGCTCAGCTATCGCTTAAACAACTTTCTTTCCCCGCCCGGTTTTCCTCCAACAAATCCTAACCAACAACAAAACCTTAACCGAACCAATCAAAACCAACCTCGAGCACCATACCAACCACCTCAAAGACAACCATATCCACCTCAAAATCCTACTCAAGTTTACCAACTCGCTCCTTACCAACCACCTGCTTATCAAGCACCTCCTCCTACTCAACCCACCGTTTTCAACCACGAGGTCGAAACGTACATGCGGACAAATGATGTGTTGGTGAAGAATCTGCAGACCCAGATTATTAATTTGAAGGGCGACATGGTGAAACAAGGGAATGATCTTAGAGCCGATATGCGAAACTCTTTAAGTAGTCAAACGAATTACCTAAGGGACATGATGGCTGGTTTCTTCCAAGGTAATCAAACCTCTTCATCAGGTACTCTTCCGAGTAACACCGTTGCTAATCCAAGAGGGGAGATGAAAGCAATCACCACTCGCAGTGGCAAAGGTACCAAGGAACCCGAGCTTCCTATACCTACACCGGTGATTGTGACAAAGGAAAACGAGTCACCTACTCATATTCCTCATCTTTCTACTTCCCCAATTCCTCCAACTCTTACTTCTACCCCTCCTCCACCCAAGGATGTGAGTGATCCCACTATCCCAAAGACTTCCTCTTCTTCTGATATACCTTAGCCCTCAAGGTTGATGAAAGAGAAGCTCAAAAGCAAGGACGATATTCAAGTTTCAAACTTTCTCAAAATGTTTAAACAATTGAATTTCAACATCTCCTTCGCTGAGGCTCTCGCTCACATGCCTAAATATGCGAAGATGTTTAAAGATCTTCTTAGTGACAAGGAAAAGCTTCTTGATATCGCTAACACCCAACTTAATGAGAATTGCTCCTCGGTTTTCTTAAGGAAATTGCCAACCAAACTTGGTGATCCGGGTCGCTTCTTAATCCCTTGTAACTTCCCAGGAGTAGAGAATTGCATGGCCCTAGCCGATCTAGGTGCTAGTATAAACCTTATGCCATTAAGTGTTTAGAAGAAATTATCTCTCCCCGAGCAAGTCCCCACCAAAATGACTTTGGAATTTGCTAACCGTACGGTTGCTTATCCAGTGGGGATAGCCGAAGACGTTTTTGTTGGCGTTGACAAATTCACCTTCCCGGTGGATTTTGTTGTCGTTGACTACGAGATGGATCCTCGTGTTCCATTAATCGTTGGACGTCCATTCTTGAGGACCGGTCGCACTCTCATCGATGTAGAAGCGGGTGAGCTTATCATGAGAGTTGGTGACGATCAAATTGTCTTCAACATGGGTAAGATTTCTAAACAGCCTTATTCCTACGAGAGTGTTAATTGTATCGACGTTCTTGATGAGGCTTGTGAAGAACATTTTAATGATGCTTGCAAAAGTATTCTTACCTCTCCTCCCAATGTTGAGACCGTTTCCTCTATTGCTCCATCACTAACTCTATTTGGAGAAAGTGATTTCCTTTGGAAAGAATTTGAAGCAACTATGGGAGATGTGAACTTAGAATATGACGATTCTCCTACCGATTAGGATGAAGACATTCGTCTCATTGAGAAACTTCTCAAAGAGGGCCATATTTCTCCACCATCTCCCAAGGCTATTTCTATCGATGAACCGAATTTGACTACGCCTACCATCGAAAATCCTCCGGATTTAGAGCTTAAGAAGTTACCATCTCACCTCGAGTACGTGTTCCTTGAAGACAAGAAGAAGTCGCCCGTCATCATCGCTAAGGACTTGAAAGAAGAAGAAAAATCTCGCCTTATCGCCGTGCTTAAAGATCATAAGAAGGCAATTGCTTGGAAAATTTCTGATATCCGCGGAATTGATCCAAACTTTTGTACTCACAAAATTCTCATGGAAGATGACTTTAAACCCGCAATCCAAAGCCAAAGAAGGGTTAATCCTCGAATTCACGACGTCATCAAACAAGAGGTTATCAAACATCTTGATGCCGACATGATTTACCTTATTTTGAATTCGCCATGGGTAAGTCCCGTCCATTTTGTGCCCAAGAAGGGCGGAATAACCGTTGTTCCCAATGAACACAACTAGTTGATTCCTACTCGTCTCGTTACTGGGTGGAGAGTTTGTATCGACTATCGCAAACTCAATGATGCCACGAGAAAAGATCACTTTCCTCTTCCTTTCATGGATCAAATGCTCGAGCGTCTAGAGGGTAATGACTATTACTGCTTCTTAGACGGTTTCTCTGGGTATTTTCAAATTCCCATCGATCCCAACGACCAAGAGAAGACCACATTCAATTGTCCTTATGGAACATTTGCCTACAAAAGAATGCCTTTCGGCTTATGCAATGCTCCTAGGACGTTCCAAAGGTGTATGATGGCTATCTTCCATGACATGGTTGAAGAAACTATGGAAGTCTTCATGGATGATTTCTCGGTTTATGGCGATTCTTTCTCTGCTTGCCTTGCCAATTTAGAACGTATGATTAAGCGGTGTGAAGACACTCGCCTTGTTCTAAATTGGGAAAAATGCCATTTCATGGTAAAAGAGGACATCGTGCTAGGACACAAAATCTCCAAAGCCGGTCTTGAAGTGGACCGTGCTAAAGTCGATGTTATTGCTAAATTGCCTCCACCTTCAACCGTGAAGGGTGTGAGATGTTTCCTTGGTCATGCGGGCTTCTACCGTCGTTTCATCAAAGATTTTTCTAAAATCGCTCGCCCGATGACCCACCTCTTGGAAAAAGATACTCCTTTTATCTTTTCTAAAGAGTGTATCGAAGCCTTCAATCTTCTTAAGGATAAGCTAACTAAGGCACCGGTCTTGGTTACCCCTGATTGGGAGCTACCTTTTAAGTTGATGTGCGATGCTAGCGACTTTGCTATTGGAGCGGTTTTGGGCCAAAGAGTGAATAAACACTTCCAACCAATCCATTACGCTAGCAAGACAATGACAGGGGCTCAATTGCATTACACGACAACCGAAAAAGAGCTTTTAGCTGTTGTCTATGCCTTTGAAAAGTTCCGCCCCTATCTTGTCCTTTCCACTACCATCGTGTACACAGACCATTCCGCGTTGAAGTACTTGTTAACTAAACAAGATTCTAAACCAAGACTTCTTCGCTGGGTTTTGCTACTTCAAGAATTTAAAATCGAAATTCGTGATAAGAAAGGAGCTGAAAACCTAGCCGCGGATCATCTCAGTAGACTTGAGGATCCTTATCAAGGGGATCATCCGAACAAAGAGATCAATGACTCTTTTCCACTTGAGACCTTAATGTCTATCAACTCGAATTATGATGAGACCCCGTGGTTTGCGGACATTGCAAACTACTTGGCGGGTGGAATTCTCATTGACGGGTTAACATCCCAACAAAAGAAGAAGTTCTTTAAAGATATTAAATCTTACTTTTGGGATGACCCGTATCTCTTCAAACAATGCGCTAATTTGATTATTCGCCGATGTGTTGATGGACCGGCAGCTTTAGACATTCTCGAAGCTTGCCACAAAGGACCCACCGGTGGTCACTTTGGTCCTAACTTCACTGCAAAGAAAGTGTTTGACTCGGGATTTTATTGGCCCTCCATTTATCGTAATGCTCACGAAATGGTGAAAAATTGTAATGCTTGCCAACGACAAGGCAAGATCACACATAAAGATGAGATGCCTCAAAATTTCATACAAGAATGTGAAATCTTTGATGTGTGGGGTATCAACTTTATGGGACCATTCCCTTCATCTAAAGGAAACAAATACATCCTTGTAGCCGTTGACTACGTTTCTAAATGGGTTGAAGCCAAAGCTTTACACACTAACGACGCAAGGGTGGTTTGTAACTTTTTGAAGTCGCTATTCGCTAGATTCGGCGTGCCTCGTGCCATTATTAGTGATCACGGGACTCATTTTTGCAATGATCAATTCGCAAGAGTCATGGCTAAGTATGGTGTCAATCATCGTCTTTCCACCGCATACCACCCACAAACTAATGGGCAGGCTGAAATCTCTAACCGAGGGTTAAAGTGAATTCTTGAACGAACCATGGGAGAGCATCGTGCCTCATGGGCTGATAAACTTGATGATGCTCTGTGGGCTTTCCGTACCGCATACAAGACTCCGATTGGTTGTACACCATATCGTCTCGTGTACGGGAAAGCATGCCACCTCCCCATTTAGTTGGAGCACAAGGCTTATTGGGCCTTGAAGTGGGCTAACTTTGACATCAACAAAACCGGTGACCTACACAAAATCCAACTCAGTGAGCTTCATGAACTCAGGAATGATGCTTATGAAAATTCCTTGATCTATAAGGAAAAGACTAAGCTCATTCATGACTCCAAGATTAAAAACCGAGAGTTCCAAGTTGGTGACAAAGTTTTACTCTTCAACTCTCGGTTGAAAATCTTTTCTGACAAGCTGAAATCTCGTTGGTCCGGCCCATTCACCATTGCCCAAAGTTTTCCATATGGTACTCTCGATCTCGCTCAACCTAATGGACCTAACTTTAAGGTGAATGGCCAACGAGTGAAGTTGTACTTTGGTGAGGACATCTCTTATGAGATGATTCCATCCCTCACCACGTTTCCCATGAACTAGTTTTGGGTCGAGTCAGGCTCGTGACTCGGTTATCAAAAACAAGCGCTCCTCGGGAGGCAACCCGAGTATCTATCCCTTTCCGTTTTACCTCCTAAGTGTAGGGGGACCTATATAGGTTGTTTGTGTTTGTGTGGTGATGTGATTAAATGGATGAATGCACTTTTGGAACCTTTGAAGATCTGTGCTCCCGTGTTATCCGCAATCCGGTTCTATCTCTCTACTATCGTGATTCAATTTTCTTCATACTCACATTTGAAATTGATCACTTTAGTCGTCTCTTCCTTAGCTTGATTTAACCAACGTGCACAATGTCATAAGTGTAGGGAGACTTTTCCCACATGCTTAAACATTAAGGATAATGTTTATATTAAGTGTAAGTGAGACTTCTAACGAAGTTTTAAGTGGACTTTTCCATTAAAATTCCTTCATTTAACCGGAAAATCATCTTTTTCAGCATTTTTCCAATTTTTAATTAACTTTGGCCATATAGTCGTAATTTTTAAATTTTTATCGTTGCTTTCATATGTATATATCCCACAATAAAGTCAAAAATATTAATAAAGTGGTGTAGCTAGCTTAGAAGTCTTCGACATATTAGGCCCGTTGCGATTATTTTGACTCAACCCGAATAGACTTATCCAAGTTTATTCTAGCAAGTATCCTTAACCATGTAGACCTTAATTGGTTTATTAGGCTAAGCATCCACAAGTCTCATTATTTGAGATTTTAAATTGTGGAGAACGAGAAATGATAGAGTCAATTATAAGTCGGTATTCTTGCACAAGCACACTTGGTGTAATTATAAGCCTATTCTCCCATCGCTTGCTAATAATTTATCTGCAATAAGTAAGGTCGTACGATTTTATTGAATAACTTAGCTTCTAGCCCAAGATCGTTTAAAAGTTGCTCGGTAATGATAAGAGTTCATAGCCAAGGCATAACTTATGAAGCGGGGCGCGAAGATTGGCGAGTCCGAAAAGGCCCTAATAAGGCATGAGGATTCCATTTAATTGCTAAAGATCCAAGGTGATGTGAAAAGCATTATTCCCAAAATCAATATGAAGGATCAAGACTCACGACGAAAAGCAATCAACTCCCATAAAGATCATGGAGAAGTGTATCCGAAAAGACCCTAACAAGGTATGAGGATAAATAGATCCAAGTCCGAAAAGGAGGCAGATCGTTGTATCTCAAAATCCAAATTAACGATTGAAGAAATAATGATGAAGTCGTGGTCAACAAAGTTGGAGTATCCCTCAAAAGTCTCCAAGTGAAGAAACTCTATTAACGAAGAGAAGACCATTATCTCAAGAACGTCTCTCAAGATATGAAGTATGAAGTACATGCCAAATATCGGCCAGAGAAAGGTCTCAAATCGTGAAGCGAGTTATGCCAAGATATGAACTTTTTGATATCCCGAGAAGCAGTTTTAAGAGATTTTGTCCTTTAGCTAACTATTAATCAAATCGTCCTACTTTGCTTTAAGCCTAAATAACCTATCGTAATAAGTCCAAAAATGCATCTTCATGATCATTCTAAGACAAAAATAAAATATAAGAGATACACCTAGGAATAAGGGAGTTTAAGCATATAATTAAGCCATGTGTGTAAGTGTTTGATTTGCTAACTTATAATAACAATGATCTCGTTTTTAAGCTTAGTTTGGGGAACGTGAAACTTGAGGGTGATAAATCTTCGCAGCACCGAAGCCCTAATGTAAGTCTTAGATCTCTTTGCGAGTTATTTCCATATAGCTATTTTCAAGTGAAAATGGTTTTCTATACCTTTTGTTTCATTCAAGTTTTTATATATCTCTTTAGTAGTAGTGGTTATTGTTAATAAGGCCAAGGTTGATTGATTATGAGAAAAGTGTAAAATTGCTTTATCACTAAGAATTGCATGAGGGCATGGCAATGGTTAAGTGTAGGGGATTTGATAGGTGTGAAAACACCCATCCTTTTACCACTTATTTCTTGCTAAAACAAGACCAAAACGCGTATTTAATGTCATTTGTTTGGAATTATGCGTGGTTTGTGTGTTTGTTGTGTTTTCAGAGCCAACCGGATAAATATTGAAGAAAACATGGGATTGCACGGGTTTTATCGAAGAAAAAGACTCAAGACGAAGTCTATTGTCCAAGAGATGCAAAAGATTTGAAGTCAATGGGCCTATTTGAAGATTTATCGAAGAAAAGGACCAAAGGTGGAAGATTTACATATGTCGAAAGAACTCAAGTCTATTAAACGAAGAAATTAAAAGACGAGTCAAATTTATTCGTCGACAAATCCCGAATCAGAATCGAAAACGTCAACTTTACTGAAAAGACGAGAAGACGAAAAGAAAGGAGAAAGCCCACTCACCAACCAAAGACAAGGCCTATAAAAAGAGATCCCTTCACAACTTGGAGACTAGTTTTTCATTTTCCAGTTTCTTCCTTTTTTGTTTCGTAGGAACCACCAACGCCCTTAAGGTGTTTGGTGATTTTTTATCTTTGATTCACAAATCTTGTAGTCTTAATCTTTCCCTTTGATTGTTTAAACCTTAATCATTTAATATCATCCTTCCATTAATCTTGTTCATCTTCTTCTTTTTGATTCAAAGTCTTAAAGTTTTATTTTGTTGAGTTTGATCTTTAAAAGTAAGTGGTTTTTATGTTTTTAGTGTTTTGGTTTGATGTTTATGATTAGTAGATGAATAATAGGTATTGTGGTTAAATTTTTGGTTAAAAACTTGGTTGATTTTGGTAAAAATCGTGCTTTATTGTTTTCCCTGTTCTTCGCACCTTTCATCAGCCCAGATTCCGAATGAATTCCATTTATTCCGGATGAAGGGTTTCGCCATAATATTCCGAACGAAGCATTTTATCAGTTATTCCGAATCAAGTGTTCATCCAGAATAATAAATATTCCGGATGAGTAGTAACATTCCGAATCAAGGTTTTTAAGAAAATGTTCCGAATCAAGGTTTTTAAGAAAATATTCAGAATCAGTTTTTATTAAATGTTCCGAATGAAGCTTTTTGTTTAAAATCTTCCGAGTCAATTTTTATATTCCGAATCAAAGTTTTTGAAAATTATTCCGAATCAGTTATTCCGAGTCAATTTTATTCCAGATCTGCAAATGTTCCGAATCAAGCTTTTAAGTATTTTATTCCGGATCAGCAAATGTTCCGAATCAAGCAAATGTTTCCGAATCAAGCAAATGTTCCGAATGAAGGTCTAATATTCCGCATGAGCATTTTTCATTTATCATTCCGAATGAGCAGATAGCCAGGAAAATATTCCGAATCAGATTTCTTTTCCATTATTCCGAATGAGCACTTTATATTCCGAATGAACTAGTAATCCATTTATTCCGAATCAGTTTTCTGAGTTAAGGTATTTAATTATTTTATTTTTCAAGTTTTATTTTTAATTCAAGTTTTATTTTTATTAATTGCTTTTAATTAATTGCTCTTAGTTTATCTTTATTTACTTCACGCATTTACCTTTTTAGTAGCATAGAAAACAAAACACCTTTTTAGTAACCAAGAAAAACTATTCCACTTTGAACCGTGATCGATTCGAGAAGATACCGAGAATTAAATTGAACCCCATTGAAAAGACTTGTATCAGACGCGAAGATTGGCAAAGATCCAAAAAGGCCCTAACAAGGCATGAGGAGCTCTATTTTGTTGCTAAAGATCCAAGATGATGTGAAGTATCATTATTCCTAAATCAATATAAAGGATCGAGACACACGACGAAAAGCAATTACTCCCCTAAAGATAATGGAGAAAGTCTATCCAAAAATACCCTTACAAGGTATGAGGATAAATATATCCAAGTCCGAAAAGGAGGCGGATCGTTGTATATCAAAGTCCAAAATAAATATTGAAGAAAAATGATGAAGTCGTGGTCCAAATATGAAGAGTCTCTCAAAAACGTCAAGTGAAGAAATTCCAAATATATGAAGAGAAGACCATAATTTCAAGAACGTTTTCCCAAGATTCGAAGTATGAAGTACATGCCAAATATCGGTCCGAGAAAGGTCTCAAATCGTGAAACGAGTTATGCCAAGATATGAACTTAAGGAGATACACGAGAAGCCGTTTTAAAAGATTTTGTCCTTCGGCTAACTATCGATTTAATCGTGCTACTTTTCTTTCGGACTAATAAATACTCAAATAAGTCAATATGAATCACTTGTGATCCATGACAAATAGTTAAAAAATGCTAGTAACCCATTTCCTTTTATAATAACTAGGATTGCGGGGAGAAAAAATATTACACAATTTGGACGTATGAGTAGTGTTAGCATTGTGACTTGTACCAACAATTTTTGCACTTAGCATGGAATGTATGACAATCAAGGATGACGAAGTTTACTCTAAAGGGACATTTACTTGTTTCTATTCATTGACCCCAAAAGTCACATTCGTGATGAAAATCATACATTATGTCTTTACACACCTTCGTAGTATTATTGCAAGTCTTTTACTTTTCAATAAAGGTTAATAAAATAGAATTTTTGTGATGCTTAAATACTTTATTCTGGCATTGCGTGAGGGCACGGCAATGGCTTAGTATGGGGGAGTGATGAAATGGCATTTATACATGATCTCATCGTTCTTTTCGGACTTTAAATACATAAAAATGTCATAAAATGCCATATATATGCTTGTATTTGTTTACTTGTGTGTTTTAGGTATGGATATCGTGAAAAAGACAAAAGATCACAAGAAACAAGGAAAAACGGACACGAGAAACGAAGCCGTACAAAGAACTGGTCCCTAGTTCATGAATTATCCAAGATTAACCCTTGAAGACTTGAAGATGTACAAGAGTGATCCTCAAAATATGAAGAATTGACACTTAAAACCCTTGTATATTCATAATTACAAGTTTGGTCCCTTAAGTTTGTCAAAATTACAAAATGGTCCTTCAACACAAGATTAGTCCCTCATCAAATCTAATTTGTCAAATATAGTCCCTCATGAAGTCAAAGATACAATGAAGACCTTTGAAGATCAAGAAAGTCCAAATTCAGTCCCTCAATTATGAAAAAATGGCAAAAACAACCCTAGAAACACTTTTGCCAAAGTTTTGGGTCAAAAATGTGAAGATTGGAACTTTAATAACAAAGGAGTTGAGTTTTTGGGCTGGAAAAACACGTTTTACACACTTTGCCAAAAACCAAGGACCACTTGTGCCATTCTCAAAGTTTAAACAAAATAAACACGCGCCAAACACTTAACCTCCACTGATTTCGGATCAAACGTGGCACTGTAGCACGTGATGAACCCAGAAATAACTTTTTACCAACAAAGGGTAAAGTTAAATTGGTTGTTCCCCCGTGTGATTCACACATGCAGAAACCCATCCCAACATTAAATCCCTCTTCTCCACTCACCAATGGACCCTACCATCTACCTCGTTACCCAATCACATCACAACTTTCTCTCCAAGTAATCTGACGTGTCAAGATCAACAACTTAGAGTCATAGCTTAACTCCAAAGCTAAAATGAACGTCCATGATGCATTTGGAGAGCTCACACACATCAAACGGCATCAAGCACTCAAGGGAAATTTTGAGAATTCACATCTAGGGTTTTCATGTATTTTCAGCTTTCAAGAATAGTCCATTAGGCCCATATAAGGAGACCTCAACCTGTGAGAGTCCCTTTGTTCCAGTTTTACCTTTTAAACATTGTAATTCCTTTTTGAAATTTATAAAAGTTGGTATTTTGAGAAAATTGTAATTCCTTTTTATGTTTTTGAAAGTTGGTGTTTTTTAAGGGTAATTCTGAGTTCTATTTGATGTTATAAGTGTGCTTGAATCATTTGGTTCAAGGATGTTTATGTTTGGTAAGGTTTACAAGTTTGAAAAAAGCTTGAAAAGAGGTTTCTGATTTTGCTATTTTTGTTGTACTAATCCTTAACCAAAAGCTATAAGCTCTTACAAGCTTGTTGACACCAAGCTTGTGAAGGGATTAGGTCCTTTGGTTGGGTTGTTTGTTCTTTGTGTTGAAGAAATCAAGCCCTTGAGTTTCTGCTTTGAAACATCAACAAAGGCAGTCATCCATCTTTCTTGTTGAAGTACCTTGGTCTTGTTCTAGTTGTTGAATAAGGTCCAAGGAGCATTGCTGGTCCTCCTAGGATGTTGTGGAGGACAGGTATAAGCTCTTGTTAAGATTCCTCTAAAAAATCATATGATATTGTCTGTTTTATGATTTGGTATGTGATTTGGTGATTTTGTGTTTGTGCTTTGTGTTTTATGATTGCAATCTGTTAGTTTTCACCTAGTGTAGCTATTTGATCTATAAAATCAGTAGGTTATTTGAAGGATTAAGAAGTTTGTTTGAAAAGTGCTTATTAAAGGATTGTTTGGGATTACTGGTTCATAAGGCCTTGTGGCCTTGTGCCCTTGGTTCTTAGGGTTTGGGAAGTCTAAACAAGACATAATATACAAGTTTTAGTCATTGGTTAAGTTTCTGAAAGTTTGGAAAAAGGATTTGAAGTTTTGCAAAAAAATCTGATAAAAAGTATTTTGAAATTGGTCAAACACATCAAATCCAATAACTTCTTTGTTAGTTGGATCTAAGGTCTGAAATCAGGTTTGGGAATAGTTTAGGTGATAAGCTATCTATTGGTTGGTTGTTGAATTTGGTGGCTTATTAAGTGTGCTATAGCTTATCAAAGTTGGCTGAAGTGGTCATTTGCATCAGCAAAGTGACCACCTCATTTGGTGCTTGCATTTGTATTTCTAATGCAAGGATTGTTGTTTTGTTGCTTGAATCCTGTTTATTTGCTGCTTGTGAAGATATTTGGCTACTTGGATTGCTTTGTTGATAACTTATAAGCTTACTGGCTTATTGGCTTATTTGTGCCAAAACTCATCAAGTCTACCCAACTGGTAGACCTTGATTCACAAGGTTTGTACTCAAGCCTTGACCAGCAGGGTGAAAACAAAGCTTTAACACTTCATTAAGTCTGTCAACGTCCAAAATTGTGCTTGTCAGCGTTTGATTTACTCTTGTCAGCGTTTGACTTTTGGTCAAACTTGGTCATCTAGCTTATTGAATCTGTTTTGCTTATTGGTACATGCAACAACTGGGTTTTTGTAATAGAACTTATTTTTCTCATCTTAATAACAAGTCTGGAAGGTTAGAAGTCTTTTGGTTAAGCTTTTGCTAGAAAACTAGCTTATTTGGCTTTTTCAGACAGCTTATTGGTTCTTACAGCTTATTCTACTTGGCTTTTTGTGATTTTCTTGATTGATTATTCTTAGTTAAGCTATTTGTGAGCGTTTGCAACAAACCAGAGCTTCTGAAACAGCCTAGAACTCTATCCTGACTATTTTGTCGTTTTGTGAAATTGTTCTTTGCTTATTTCTGGCTTATTGAGTTAGCTTATTCAAAATTTCTTTTAACAGATCTCTTTAGTATCCCAAAAGAAGGTTGTGTGTCAAATTAGAGCTTATGGCATTGGCTTGTTGCTTAATGGGCTTATTGGCCCAATAAGAATAAGCGGTGTGTTCATTAAGCTGTGATAACTCACTTTCAGCTTTTGGGCCTTCGGAGTTTTGTGTTTAGAATTGAATTTTGAGTCAGACAAGGCTTTTCCAAGTCATTTGGGCTTATTTTGACTTTTTGGGCTAAAAAGCCCATTAAGCTTGACGGTTTTTGATTTTAGCCCATTTGGGGGCCCATTAGGGGTATTTTGGTAATTTCACTTTCATTTTCTTTTTATTTAGGTTAAAATAAACTAGTTTGCATGTTTTTAGAATTTTTTTAGAATTTTTGGATTTTTAATATTATTTTAATATTATTTTATTATTATTTTTCAAAGTTCATATTTTTGCACTTTTTATATTTTTCTTAGCTTAAATACATTAAAATAGGATTTTTGCAACTCTTATATTAATTTTATCATCTTTAGATTAATTTTTATAATTATTTTAAGTTTTAATAGTTTTTAAATCATTTTAAATAGTTTTTCTTAGTTTTAAAATTTATAAAAATAGTTTTTAATCTTTTTAGGTCATTTTAGAGGTTTACCAATTGAAAAATCTTTATTTGGGCTTTTTGATAACTAATTTGATTTTTAAGGCTTTAATTAGCATTTAAAAATTAATATTTAATTAATTAAAAGCTTTGAAAAAGTTTTGATCATTGGTAAACTCTTAGTTTATTTGTTTTGATTTTTTGGTAAATTTTTGGGAATTTTTAGAATTAATTTTTATTTTTGCTCATTGTACGGTTTTACGTTTAGTCATAGTAGTAATAATTTCACGTCTTCGTCATCCTCTTTTCTCATCCCCCTTCTATCCAATATTAATCTCAAACCAATTACGAATTACTCACACACATATACCTCCTCTGGATACAAACTTGAACTTCATTAGGGTCATTTGTACACGGTTTTCCTAAACCGTCGCATTTAATACTTTCCCTATTTACCTCCTTTTCCTAAAGGTGTGGTAAAACACTACAACCATCTACCATCCCCATGGTATACTCATGTTTAACAAGAAACGCTTTAAGTCTATCATACCAAGCATTGGGTGCTTGTTTAAGACCATAAAGTGCCTTCTTAAGCTTGTAAACATGATCCGGTTTCTCAAAATCAATGAAGCCGGGAGGTTGAGCCACATATACCTCCTCATTGATCAAACAGTTAAGAAACACACTCTTTACATCCATTTGTTGAAGCTTAAAGTATAAGGCACAAGCGTAGGCTAAAAGGATTCTAATGGATTCTAATCTTGCTACCGGTGCATATGTCTCGTCATAATCAATCCCTTCTTGTTGATTATAGTCTTGAGCTACAAGTCTAGCCTTGTTACGAGACACACCACCATTCTCATCTAACTTATTCCTATAGACCCATTTGGTTCCTATTATGGTAGAACTTCTAGGTGGAGGAACAAGTTCCCAAACATCATTAGCAATGAATTGATTCAATTCTTCTTGCATCGCAATGACCCAATTCTCATCCGTCAAAGCTACTTTAACATTCTTTGGTTCAATCAAGGAGACGAAACAAAAGAAGTTGCTTTGGTTTTGGACTTGAGATCTTAGGGTCCTTTGATTTAAGTTACCAATGATATTATTGAGAGTATGATCCTTAGACTCCTTAATGTTTACTTCCTTTTCAACACTAAGGTCTTCAACTCCTATTTTTCTAACCTCTTTGGCTTTAACTACTTCTAATTCATCCATGTCATCATCAACCAATGGTGGTGTCTTGGGTAAAGGAGGGGTTTCATCAAAATTCACGTTAAGTGATTCTTCAATTACGCCCGAGGTTCTATTGAGGACTATGTAGGCTTTGCTAGTTTGGGAATAACCTAAAAAGATACCTTCGTAAGACTTTGGGTCGAACTTAGTAAGGTAATCTTTGGTGTTGAGGATAAAGCACTTGCTTCCAAACACCCTAAAGTATTCCAATGAGGGTTTCTTACCTTTAAGAATCTCATAGGGGGTCTTTCCTAGGAAAGGTCGAATAAGAATTCGGTTGAGAATATAAGTCGATGTGTCCACGGCATTACACCAAAACGATTGAGGCAAAGATTGCTCGTTTACTATCGTCCTACTCATCTCTAGGAAGGTCCTATTCTTCCTTTCAACTACCCCATTTGATTGTGGAGTGCGAGGAGCCGAGAAGTTATGGGTAATACCATGAGCTTCACAAAAGGCACCAAATTGCACTTCATTATCAAATTCCCTACCATGATCCGTACTAATAGAGACAATTGGACATCATAGTTGATTTTCAATTCTTCGACTAAAGATTTCGAAATGATCGAAAGCTTTATTCTTAGATGCCAAAAATCTAATCCAAGTGAATCTAGAATAGTCATCAACTATAACTAGGGTATAAAGGTTACCTCCATAACTCTGTATGGCGGAAGGTCCAAAGAGATCCATATGTAGGAGCTCTAAGCACCGAGAGGTAGAAACCAAAATCTTGGCTTTGTGACTTGAGTGAACTTGCTTTCCAACTTTGCAAGCATCACAAAAGTGACTATCAAACTTCATCTTGGGGAGTTGTCTTACCAACTCCTTAGAAACTAAAGATTGAATTAAACGCATATTAGCGTGACTTAATCTCCTATGCCAAAGAGTAGAACTATCATCTATAGTCGCAAGACATATGTTATCTTTTGACTTCTTATTGACCTTCATGACATAAAGCCCATGCTTTCTAACACCTTTTCCAATGACCTTTCCATCTGTTACGATTTCACTGTCATGTTCCGAAAAGATGACCTTACACTTACTGTCACAAACTTGACCTATACTTAAAAGGTTAAATCCTAAATTATCTACATGCTCAACATTTTCAATGGTCATGGAGTCAAGAGAAACCGTACCTTTGCCAATGATATTACCACGTAGACTACTAGCGAATGTGACGTTACCTCCATCATATGCTTTGTAGCGCGAGAACAAACTTCGATTACCCGTCATGTGTTTAGAACAACCACTATCCTTAATCCACTCGTCGGGTTCCAAATCAATTCCCAAGCATATCTAGGTAACAACACACATGATCAAACATTTGGTCCCTGATTGTAGGAAAAATTACGACCTTTTAGGAAAAAAGCGTAAAAGCGGTAAGTATTAAACAAATGATTTAGGAAAATCAAGTGTTAATGACCCAATGAAGTTCGTTTCCCAAAGAGGTATATGTGTGTGACTAAGATGTAACAAGATTTGAGATTAATATTGGATAGAAGGGGATGAGAAAATAGAATGACGAAGATGTGAAATTAATTACTACTACGACTAAACGTAAAACCGTAAAAAGAGCTAAAATAAAAATTAATTCTAAAAATTCCCAAAAATTTACCAAAAATCAAAATAAATAAACTAAGAGTTTACCAATGATCAAAACTTTTTCAAACCTTTTAATTAATTAAATATTAATTTTTAAATGCTAATTAAAGCCCTAAAAATCAAATTAATGATAAAAAGCCCAAATAAAGATTTTTCAATTGGTAAACCTCTAAAATGACCTAAAAAGATTAAAAACTATTTTTATAAATTTTTAAATTAATAAAAACTATTTAAAATGATTTAAAAACTATTAAAAGTTAAAATAATTATAAAAATTAATCTAATGATGACAAAATTAATCTAAGAGTTGCAAAAATCCTATTTTAATGTATTTAAGCTAAGAAAAATATAAAAAGTGTAAAAATGTGAAATTTTAAATTTAATAATAAAATAAAATAATATTAAAAATCCAAAAATTATAAAAAATTCTAAAAACTTGCAAACTAGTTTATTTTGACCTAAATAATCAGAAAATGAAAGTGAAATTACCAAAATACCCCTAATGGGCCCCCAAATGGGCTAAAATCAAAAACAGTCAACTTAATTGGGCTTTTGGGCCCAAAAAGTCAAACTAGGCCCAAATGACCTGAAAAAGCCCTATCTAACTCAAAATTTAATTCTAAGCACAAAAGTCTGAAGGCCCAAAAGCTGAAAATGAGCTTATCATAGCTTAAATAAAAAACAGCTTATGCTTATTGGGCCAATAAGCCCATTAAGCACTAAGCCAATGCCATAAGCTCTTCTTATACACACAACCTTCTTTTGAGATGCCTAAGAGATCTATGAAAAGAAATTTTGAAAAAGCACACTCAATAAGCCAGAAATAAGCCAAGAAGATTTTCACTAAAAGACAAAATAGTCGACTTGGAGTTCTAGACCACCTCAGGACTTGATTCAACTTGAAAAAGACTCTATACAACTTAATTAAGCCAAATTAATCAAGAATAGTTCAATAAGCAAAGCCAAATAAGCTGGATAAGCCAATAAGCACTTATGAAAAAGTCAATTGAGTTGGTTTTCTAGTCAAACCCTAAAGTCAACCCACCAAATGCTCCAGTATGAACAAATAGGTAAAATAATGAGCACCTATTACAAAATCAAAGTTGTTGCTGGTTAAAATAAGCTAGAATAGCTTATTGATAAGCTGAACACAAAATTACACTAGCAGTGGCTAGCAGCAGGGGAAAGGAGTTCCCACTGCTTTGACTATTTGACTTGCTTTTTATTAGAGATCTAGTTGGATTCAAATGGAAACAAGGGCACCCTTGTGATCAGTGAATCACAAGGAGTCTATATCAACAAAGAAATCACAAATTGGTTCACTCAATAAGCCCAGAATAAGCAAACAGTCCACAGATATTACACAGACCTTTAAAATAAGCAGTTATGAACATATAAGCAGTTTTAGCATGAATAAGCCAGTCAAATTGAACGAAATGCATACACAAGCTATAATAAAGTCCAATAAGCACAAATAAACTTGTTTCAAGCAATGGATTAAAGTAAATAAGCAGATTCAAGCACCCAAAGTTACTGATTAGCAAAAGTGATTATCCAAAATCCTTTTGCTGATCTATTTGACCACCAATCTAATTTTAAGGCTTCGAATCTCTTTCCCTGATTAAGTTGACCAAAATTTCACACTTGTTATCCCTAGTCTACCCTTAGATCTAGGTGTCCCCAAAATTTTAGCCAAAATACCCAAGTAAATCTGATTTTATAGCCTTTTGATTGATTTGGTTGTTCAAACCCACAAAACTTGCAGATAAATGTCACTTAGCACCAAGTAAATAGATACCAAACCAAAAGAAACAAAAACAACAACAAAGGAAGTGTCAAATCCCTTTGAATCAGTTAACCCAAACACCCCTTTGGAATCTGATTTTGCAATCTTCCAAAGGATTGTTGTGTTTTAACTTATCAAACAAGATCCAATCCACCCTAACAACTCCTAAACAACCTCAGAAACATAAATCAAGCCTCAAAACACAGATTCACAATAGAACATGCAATATCACCAAATATTCAGTGAAAATCAGAAAAATGAAAAGGAAGAAAGATGCAAACCTCCAAGACTTACATCCAAGCCTTGGATTGTTTGAGCTGAGGTACTAGCAAAACAAGTACCAGCTTCCTTGTACCTGCTAAGAATAACAAACCACAATGATGAACAATAAACAATAACCTTCTTATTTTTGACACACAAGTTTTATTGCTTAAAACCTTTCCTCAAAAACATTCAAACATGAATATGGAACTCAGACTTTAGCTTATCAGATACCAAACTTTTATAAAACACAAAGGGAAATCACAAATTTTTAGAAAATCCAACTTTTATTTAATAAAAAGGAATTACAAAGATTTAAAGCTAAAATCTGGAACAAGGGACTCTCACAAGTTGAGGTCTCCTTATATAGGACTAATGGACTATTCTAGAATGCTGAAAATACATGAAAACCCTAGTTGTGAAATATCAAAACTGCCCTTGAGTGCTTGATGCCGTTTGACGTTTGTGAGCTGTCCAAATGCATCAGGGACGTTCATTTTAGCTTGCTAGTTAAGCAGTGAGTCTTGGCTGTTGATTTGACCACGTGTCTTTACTTGGAGAGGAGGGTGTGATGTGATTGGGTAACGGGTTGGATGGTAGGGTCCATTGGTGAGTGGTGAAGAGGGATTTAATGTTGGGATGGGTTTTAGGTGAGGTGAATCACACGGGGGAACAACCAATTTAATTTTAGCCTTTGTTGGTAAAAAGTAAAATCTGGGTTCTTGGGGTGAATAGTAACTCCCTTTGATCCGAAATCAGTGGAGGGTAATTGTGTTTGGCGCAATAAACATTTAAATGTTTCAAATGCCTATGATTAGTCCTTGTCTTTTAGGAAAAGATGCAAAACACGTTTTTAGCCAACAAAACTCAATTCCTTTGTTAAATAAGTTTTAATCTTCACACTTTTGGCACAAAACTTTTCCAAAAGGATTTCTAGGGTTGATTTTGCCACTTTTGCATATTTGAAAGACTGATCTTGGACATTCTTGATCTTCAAAGGTCTTAATTGTATCTTTGACTTCATGAGGGACCATAATTGACAATTTAGAATTGTTGAGGGGCTAAACTTGTCATTTCTTCAAAGTTGAAGGACCATTTTGTAATTTTGACAAACTTAAGGGACCAAACTTGTAATTATGAATATACAAGGGTTTTAAGTGTCATTTCTTCATTTTTTGAGGATCAATCTTGTACATCTTCAAGTCTTCAAGGGTTTATCTTGGATAAATCATGAACTAGGACCCGGTTCTTTGTACGACTTCGTTTCTCGTGTCCGTTTTTCCTTGTTTCTTGTGATCTTTTGTCTTTTTCACGATATCCATACCTAAAACACACAAGTAAAAAAATACAAGCATATATATATATATATATATATATATATATATATATATATGGTATTTTATGACATTTTAATGCATTTAAAGCCCGAAAACAACAATGAGATCATGTATAAATGCCATCTCATCACTCCCCTATACTAAGCCATTGTCGTGCCCTCACGCAATGCTAGAATAAAGTATCTAAGCATCACCAAAATTCAATTTTATTAACCTTTATTGAAAAGTAAAAGACTTGCAACAATGCTACGAAGATGTGTAAAGACATTATGTATGATTTTCATCACGAATGTGACTTTTAGGGTCAAAGAATAGAAACAAGTAAATGTCCCATAGAGTAAATTTCGTCATCCTTGATTGTCATACATTCCATGCTAAGTGCAAAAACGAGATCATTGTTGGTATAAGTCACAATGCTAACACTACTCATACGTCCAAATTGTGTAATACTATTTCTCCCCGCAATCCTAGTTATTATAAAAGGAAATGGGTTACTAGCATTTTTTAACTACTTGTCATGGATCACAAGTGATTCATATTGACTTATTTGTGTATTTATTAGTCCGAAAGAAAAGTAGCACGATTAAATCGATAGTTAGCCGAAGGACAAAATCTTTTAAAACGGCTTCTCGTGTATCTCCTTAAGTTCATATCTTGGCATAACTTGTTTCACGATTTGAGACCTTTCTCGGACCGATATTTGGCATGTACTTCATACTTCAAATCTTGGGAAGACATTCTTGAAATTATGGTCTTCTCTTCACATTTTGGAATTTCTTCACTTGACGTTTTTGAGAGATTCTTCATATTTTGACCACGACTTCATCATTTTTCTTCAATCTTTATTTTGGACTTTGATATACAACGATCCGCCTCCTTTTCGGACTTGGATATATTTATCCTCATACCTTGTAAGGGTCTTTTTGGATAGACTTTCTCCATGATCTTTAGGGGAGTAATTTCTTTCGTCGTGTGTCTCGATCCTTCATATTGATTTAGGAATAATGATACTTCACATCATCTTGGATCTTTAGCAACAAAATATAGCTCCTCATGCCTTGTTAGGGCCTTGGATCTTCACCAATCTTCGAGTCCCGCTTCAATAAGTTATGCCTTGGCTATGAACTTAATTCAACCCCGAGCAACTTTTAACCGATCTTGGGCTAGAAGCTAAGTAACCTTTCAAATCGTACGACCTTACTTATTGCAATTATTTTTATTCCTAATGCTTGATCTTATGGGAAGAAAAAGCCACAATTAAAAACATATGAGTTTTTGAAAGAACATTTTCATGTTCTACGTTTAGCATGATCACTTGTCTAACTCTATCACTTCTCGTTCTTCACTATATAAAGACCTCTAATAAAAGAGACTTGTGAATGCTTATCCATGCAAGTCAAAATTAAGCCAAATTTGGATTAGCTTTCATTAAGACTATATCAAATCAAAGTTTTGGGTTTTCAAGCCACCTATAGGATCTTGCACTTTCTTGGACTTTTTCAAGTTTAGAGAATGCATTTTATAGTTCCCGTGATAAGTAACTTTCTAGGATCAATTATAGGAACTTGCGAAAAGTTCTTGTTCTTAACCCGAATGAGCTAAGACTTTCGCGTTTTAAAGTTCCCTATATAAAAGTCTAGCAAAACTTGAATTGAGCGGGTTAAGGAATGTAAAGGGCTCCAAATTCCCATCAAGTCAAAAATTAGCTCTTATTATACCCATCGGAAAATATACATTCGTGTCTTAAAAACACTTATTAAAACTAAGAAAAATTTTAAAATTTGGCCATTTTTAGCCTTATTAGCAACAAAACAAAACAAAACATTGAAAATTGGAAAACGGGAGCGCGTAGCAAAGCAAGTATCTATTCACCCCCCATACTAAAAGTAAACATTGTCCTCAATGTTTCGAGTCTAAAGGTGGAGCACCCCCATACTAGATACGAAGAATCGAATGCTTAGGATCTAGCATGGAAAGGATGATCAACAATATATCTAAAGCCGTTTATGAATTATGCTAAAAGATAATTGTTAGAACAATAAAAGATATGTCATGGATTCGTAAAAAACGTCTTCAAGCAAACGATGGAGGCTCACGTAAAAGAACACGAGAGTCTTCAATCGTAGATGATGATGATCTATATGACACAATCACAAACTACCACGAGACAACGAGTTGGAAGGGCACAAATCCCCTCTCATTATTTATTAGAAAGCATAAAAAGGATAAACATGGGATCTCCCCCACGAGGCACCTCGTTTTTTATTACCGAGTCATGAGCTCGACTCGATCCCCTCAATGCTAATTATCATTGGGGAAAGTGACTTGGTCGAGGTCAACCATTGAAGGAATTTCCCCACCAAAGTAGTGCTTAAGCCTATGTGCGTTCACCTTGAAGTTAGGACCATCATCTTGAGCTAGCTCGATGGTCCCATAAGGAAACACTTGTGTAATGGTGAAAGGACCCGACCAACGAGATTTCAATTTCCTAGAAAATATCTTAAGTCTAGAGTTAAAAAGTAACACTTGATCACCAACGTTAAAAACCCGGTTTTCTAATCTTTGCATCATGAAACTTTTTAGTCTTTTCTTTGATAATCAATGAATTTTCATAAGCATTGTCTCTTAGTTCATCTAATTCATTCAACTGTATTTTCTGGTGATCTCCCGCGGTCTTCAAGTTAAAGTTTGCATGCTTTAGGGCCCAATATGCCTTGTGCTCCAATTCAATGGGCAAATGACAATTCTTCCCATAGACTAACTTATAAGGAGTACAACCGATAGGTGTCTTATAAGCGGTCCTAAAGGCCCATAAAGCGTCATCAAGTTTGTCGGACCATGAAGCGCGATTTTCTCCAATCGACCTCTCTAAAATCCTTTTCAAAGCTCGGTTCGAAACCTCTACTTGCCCACTCGTTTGCGGGTGATAAGCCGTAGAAAGACGATGAGTAACTCCATATTTCTTTAAGACCTTCTCGAATTGGTCATTAAAAAAATGGGTTCCACGATCGCTTATAATAGCACGAGGGGTTCCGAATCGAGATAATAGTTGCTTCAAAAACTTCACTACCACACGAGCATCATTCGTAGGTAAAGCCTTAGCTTCCACCCACTTAGAAAGGTAGTCAACCGCGACGAGGATATACTTGTTACCATGAGACGATGGGAACGGCCCCATAAAGTCTATGCCCCAAATGTCGAAAATCTCTCACACTTGAATTATGTTTTGCGGCATTTCATCACGTTGAGACGACTTTCCTTGACGTTGGCACGAATCACACGACTTCACAAGTGCGTGTGCATCACGATAGATAGAAGGCCAAAAGAAGCCGGCATCGAACACTATCTTAGCCGTGAGATTAGCACCATGGTGACCACCCGTGGGTCCCTCGTGACAAGCTCTAAGGATGTTAGAATCTTCGGCACCAAAAACACAACGTCGAACGAGTTGATCCGCACAAACCCGAAAGAGATAAGGGTCGTCCCAAAAATAGAACTTGACGTCACGAAAGAATTTTCGCTTTTGTTGTGTCGTCATACCCTTGATTATGAAATTGCCCGCATGGTAATTTTAAATGTCGGCAAACCATGGGGTGGTGTCTTTAGAATTCACTACACCGAGAGTCTCGAGAGGAAATGTTTCGGTGATTTCCTTGTTCTCGAAAACATCTTTGTGAGGATCTTCTAGACGAGAGAGATGATCGGCCGCTAGATTCTCGACTCCTTTTTTGTCAAGCACGATGACATCAAATTCTTGGAGGAGGAGAATCCAACAAAGCAATCTCGGCTTAGCATCTTGATTAGCTAAGAGATACTTGATAGCCGAATGGTCGGTATACACGATGCTTTTATTTAAGACGAGATAAGGTCGGATTTTCTCAAAAGCATAGACCACAGCAAGGAATTCCTTTTTCGTTGTGGTGTACTTTAATTGAGACTCGGGCATCGTCTTACTAGCATAATGGATAGGATGGAAAGGCTTTTCATTACGTTGCCCTAAGACGGCCCCTATAGCCTAATAACTTGCATCGCACATGATTTCAAAGGGTAATTCCCAATTAGGAGCAACAAGAATGGGAGCTTCGGTAAGTTTCCTTTTAAGAGTTTCGAAAGCTCTAACACAATCCTTATTGAAATTAGAAGGAGCATCCTTCTCGAGAAGGTGTGTCATAGGTCGAGATATTTTCGAAAAGTCTTTGATGAAACGACGATAAAAGCCCGCATGGCCTAGGAAACTCCGAACTCCCTTAACGGTTTTAGGATGAGGCAACTTGGCGATGACGTCTACCTTAGCTTTATCGATCTCAATCCCCGCTTTCGAGACCTAATGTCCTAAGACGATTCCTTGTTTACACATGAAATGACATTTTTCCCAATTAAGTACAAGATTGGTTTCTTCACAACGTTTTAACATTTGCTCGAGATTAGATAAACACAACGTGAACGAATTGCCAAATACCGAAAAGTCATCCATAAACACTTCCATCGACTTCTCGATCATATCGTGAAAAATGGCCATCATACACCGTTGAAACGTACCCGGTGCATTAAAAAGTCCGAAAGGCATCATACGATAATCAAACGTTCCATAAGGACACGTAAACGTAGTCTTCTCTTAATCACAAGGGTCGATAGGGATTTGAAAGTAACCGGAAAAACCATCTAAAAAGCAATAGAATTCATTTCCCGCAAGTCGCTCCAACATTTGATCCATGAAGGGCAAAGGAAAGTGGTCTTTACGAGTGGCGTCATTTAACTTTCGGTAGTCAATACACACCCTCCAACCGGTCACAACATGAGTGGGAATTAACTCGTTGTTTTCATTTGGCACAACGGTCATTCCTCCCTTTTTAGGGACACAATGGATTGGGCTCACCCATGGCTATCGGAGATAGGATAAATCATTCCCGCGTCAAGGAGTTTTAAAACTTCCTTTTTAATGACATCGTGAATTTTGGGGTTTACCCTTCTTTGACTTTGAATTGCGGGTTTGTAGTCCTCCTCCACTAAAATCTTGTGAGTACAAAATTTCGGGTCAATACCCTTAATGTCGGCAATTTTCCATGCAATTGCCCCTTTATGAGCTTTAAGAACTTTCAAGAGCTCGGTTTTTTCATCATTAGCAAGGTCTTTTTCAATAATAACCGGTAACTTGTCATCACCTTCCAAGAATGCGTATTCAAGGTGAGATGGAAGATCTTTCAATTCAAGGATAGGTGGTTCCTCGATTAAAGATTTTTGCTCAACACTCATAACTTCCATCGGCGGAAGAAATGGTGGAATAGAAGTATCATCACTAATAAACACCTCATTTTCATTGTCGATTTCATTTGAAGTGAAATCGCCTCCTTGGAATGGAGTGAGATTTGGTGTAGAATTAGCAAGAATCGGATCCAAAATAGTGGGATTGCCACTTGACGAGCTATCGGGAAAACCTAACACTTCTTGTGAAAACTCATCGCAAACCACATCAACTAAGTCAATGTGATTGATGGTAGTGATTACATAAACATGAGAAGGTTTTGAGTTTTGAGTAGCGTTTATAACAAGTTCCTCTACGTTGAATCTCAAAGTGATAGTTCTTGCATGAACGTCGATAAGCGATCTCGAGGTGTCTAAAAATGGACGACCTAAAATTAGAGGAACTTGAGGATCCGCGGGGATGTCAACTACTATAAAATCAACGGGATAGTATAACTTCCCCACTTTCACGAAAACATCTTTGGCAACTCCACATGCTAAAATCGTAGAATGATCGGCCATCTCGATAGACATGTTCGAAGGAGTAAGAGCCGGAAGCGAAAGCGATTTCCAAATGGAAAATGGCATCAAATTAATGCTCGCACCAAGATCGGCCAAGGCGAGGCATTCATTCATATCTTGTATGTCACAAGGAATGAGAAACTTTCCGGGGTCACCAACTTTTTTCGGTATGCGGTTAAGTTAAACCGAAGAACAATTAGCAAGCTTTGAAAGCTTTTCCTTATCGCTCATCATACTTTTAAAAGTGGAAGCGAAATGAGGCATATATAACAACACGTCGGCTAAACTTACATCAAAATGCACTTGTTGAAACATTTTTATAAAAAGCTCGATTTGTTATTTGTTACATTCTTGCAATTTCTCTTTGTTTCGTCTCGAAGGGTAAGGTAAGGGTGGTGTGGGTTGGACATTAGGCAACGACCTTGGAATCTCGGGTTCCATAATTGGTATTGGTTCAACCGTAGGTGTGGTATGAGAGGTACTTCGTGGGATTGTAATATGCTCCTTTTCGACCATCACCTCGGGCTCTTTCTCGATTTCCTTCTCCGTAGAAGTACTTGGACGAGAGATTAGTTCCTTGAAAGTTTTACCATTTCGTGTAGTAATAACCTTCATTTCTCCCTTCGGGTTAGCAATGGTATCACTAGGAAGACCACCCGAGGAAGAGGGTTTACACATGATTGCTTCAAACATTTTTGCCATTCGGTCTTCAAATTTTGATTGCCTTAAATCCGCTTTTAAAAATTCTTGCTTAATCTCATGTTGTCCTTGTTCTATCTTTTGTTGATTTTGTTGAAGACGTTGAACATTTCCTTCAATTTTATTTGCATGAGTTTTAAGTTCATTAGCAAGTTTGTTTTTAAGGTCGTTTTTCAACTCGGATCTTAAGCTAACCATCTCATGTTGCATGTTATCAAACTTAGCATCATTTGCTTTAGCTGATAAGTGTGAAAACACTCATCAATAATGATCCATAAACCACTCAAAACACAGTCAAATACATAATATTTAACTAAAAATATCAGAATTAAGTTGGTATTTGCGTTTCATGTGTTTTTAGGTAAGAAGATACATTTTTGGAGCAAATACACGTTTTCAAAGGATTTTTATGATATAAGACGAAGAAAAGGACGAATGAGCTTTAAAGGACTTTACTTTCTAATAATACCAAGATGGAGGGCTGAACTTGCAACTTTTATAAAGATGAAGGATGAAAAAGAAAGTGGCTTAAAAGTTATAACTCTTATAATTCATAAGTGACAAAATGAAAAGATGAGGGATCAAAAGGAAAACATGGGAAAGTTAAATTAATTTTTATACTTGGTCAATTGACCAAACCGGTCAAATAAACACAAACGTGTTATCTTCATTCCCAAAGAGAGAGAGAGAGAGAAACGAAGAAAGACGGTTTCATCTTTCTCCTTCAACCATCAAACCTGCAAATCATTATCACGAAAGATCTAAGGAGAATCAAGTCAAGCTTCAAACTACAAAAATGATCATCACAATCGCCTCTACATGATGGTACCAATCAATTAGATCAAGACGGAGCAGCGAAGAAACCCCCAAATGGGATGAAGAATGAAGAACGAGTCTATCCTCGTATTTACACCTGGAAGAAAGTGATTGGACAAGACACGTCACCACCTCCTCCCTCGACGGCTATAAATACGACTGAAGACCTCATTTTTCGTCGGTTAGCATTAGGAGTAGATTACACACAGTAGGTGTAGTTAGTTAGATAGTTTAACTTTCTTTCACTTTTCTTGTTAAATCTTGTAACTGAATTAGTTAATCTTGTAACCGAATTTTGTTTTCTCCATTAATGAAACTCATTTTAGATTCTTCAATCTTTCTTTAGTTTCTTTTAAATTTCTATTTTTTTTAACTGTTACTGTTCACTCAATGTTTGATTTGATGATATTACTATTCACGTCGTTTGAATTACTGTTCATATTAGAAGTGAAACTTTTAAAGTCAATTTCAGTCTGGTTAAGAGTTTTGTTTTAGGTAGTTTAAAGTGTTGTTAAGTTTGTTTATTGGGGTGCATGGTTTTGAGTTAAAGCTGTTCATTCGAGAGTAGCGTTGGTGTTGTACTGTTGCTCTCTCGTTATATAGTATTAGTTGTTATAGTTGTCGTAATTGTTGATAGTATTAGTTGTTCAAGTGTGTTCGAGTGAGTTTATCGTTAATAGCTGAGGTTCGAGTATGAGTTCGGTTCATCAAACTCATTGACTTTTCTATTCGGTTGATCGATTTGTTAAGAGTAGTTTCAAAATTAGCTTGTTGACTGATATTAGATTGAGTTTTGTTTTTCCTTTGATTAGAGTAGTCTACATAACAAATCTCACTTTAATTCATTCAGTTAGTGATTCATTTAGATAGACTATGGGAATTAATTTTCTATACCAGTATTTAGTTCCTGTAATTGGTGTAGCTTGATTTTATTTGAGTTAGTTTGGATAAGTTCGCAAAGGATGCGTTTCAATTCCAGTTCCTCGGTGTAGCTTCAGTTTCAGATTTTGGTTCATTGTATCAGTTTCAATTCGTTCAGTAAGTTCATGGTCCTTGTTCAGTTCAAGCGTAGTCTCGATTTCAGTTTCGGTTAAGTCTTGGTTCAAGCCGGTTCAGCGCCGTGCTTCGCCATCAACGGGCTGGCTTGGATGTTGAGGTCACAAGCTTTTTATTTTTCTGCAGTTATTCATGAAGACTGCTAGAAGCTGTAATGTAGTCTAATTCTAATTGTAACCTGTTGCATTTGTTTACTTTTGCATGTTTGATAATTTCCTTTTCTGCTCATATGTTTTAAATTCTTCTTTTGGAATTCTTTATCGTGATTTACTGAATTTGTAGTATCTGTTATAACTAGTGTTTAGTGCAAGATAGTATAGGATGATTTTGTCTCAGTTTGTGTTAAAATTGACTTGGAGTTGATAGTAGTTAGTTTACTGATGTAGGACTTGCTTTGAATTAGAAGTATTAGTAAGATTTTGCTCTTTCATTAAGTATAATAGGAAAAGTGATGTTAGAAAAACTAGACTAAAAGTCACGTGTCTAATGCAGCGTATCTTTTGTTCTTTTAGTATGGAATAGAGCTTGTAGGCATAGTATTGTGCTCATTAGTTTGTCTGTAATTTTGGTCTTTAATACTTTTGATGTATAGATTAACCATTAGTTTAAAAATAATAAATGAGTAAAAAACTAGCTTGCAAGTTTTGACCATAGGACATTGTGTTCATTTTTCTAAACCCTTACCAGTAGGATAGTTGATCCAAGTTGTAAATGTTTACAAGTATTTTTCTTTTAACAAGTTTAAGAAAACGAACTGTGATAGCTTATTTGGTCATGTTTGTGTATTCAATTAGCTTATATCTTTTCTTAGGAATAACTCTTTTGGATTTTTAAACATGTCCTTATTAAGTCTTGTTGTAATTAGCTTAGTAGATTTTTCATTTCAACTTTTTGTCACAATCAGTAAAACCGTTTCATGTCTGGATTTGAATTTACAGTTTAGAGCAAGTAGCATTTAAAAGTTTTAGTTCATTTGTAGATTAGATGTGAAGCTCATTATTGTAATTAGGAATTTCATATTCATTTGATTTCCGTACCATTTCATATTTCATCATTTGTATTTTACATTTTTTCGTATTTCGTGCATTTAAATGTTCTATATGCAATATGTTTTAGCGTAGTACATATACGTAGTATTATAGCTATTTTTACCCTTTTAAATGTTTCTTGCTAATTAGACATAGAATACCAATCAATTTGTATAACCAAAAACAATTAAGTCGAGCTTAAAAACGTGCAATCAATTCGATAAGACCGAGAGAAAACGAACTAAAAAGACAAATATTAAATGGCGCCGTTGCCGGTTCTTTTCGTGAAGATTAACGGTTTCGAGTGAGACGATTGGATTTTGGGATCCGTTCACTTTGTGAACGTTATTTTTACGTATTATCAATAAAAAACATAAAAAAATCAAAAAGATAAAAATACAAAAAAATAAAAAAATCACAAAAATCAATTCTTTTCCTAAAGAATTGAACCAAAAAAATAAAAAATCCAAAAAGTAATATTTTTCCTAAAAGATTACACCCAAAAATATATATTATATCGGTTTTCATCGTTTTTTTACGTACATATAGTATTTTTCTTTAAAAAATCAAATAAATACAAAAATATTTTCTTTATATTATTATATGTAAATACGTATACGTATAAGAACAACCAATACACATATCTTCCATAAGTATTGCCGAGGCAATACACCGTGTTAGGGGGCGTTTCGGTCCTTGACACGTGTATCGATCAAATTCAATAAAGCAAGAATAGATAAATACTTCCAATAGGAAATAATTCGAAGAATACAAACTACAAAGTGAATAGAAAGGCGATGTGCTATAAAATGCCATCTAAGGGTCAATAGGTACTTAAGTGCTTCGCGCCACCTAACCCCCCGTTCACTAGTGCGTATTCTAAGAAGGAAGGCTTGATTGGGGGTCTTGCACCCAAGTAGTAATTATATATATTATACTTTCTTGTGGATATTTCATATCGAACCTCGGGGGAGATAATCTCTTCTCCTTTAAAAGTCGACCGAGAGCTTATCTCTCACTCCTCAAGTTTACTTACACGTGTACTCGCACACGTGTAACCATACCACCTTTAGTGTATTACTTCCTTCCCCGAGGAAGCTTTTAAACGTCATTTTACTTGTATATACATTCGGCCACCTTGCTACACATGGATACTCGTTCCATGTTGGAGATTTTGCAACAACGATCCGCCAACGCTAATTGTTCGCCTTGTTTGACTTGTGGAGGTCCACATGATACTTATTTATGTGATCAAAATAATGGATATTATGGGGAGGGATATGCTTACAATGGAACCGAGAACCCTAATTTTCAACCTAATCTTCAAATGGACTATACTTGTAATGACTATATGCGATATTCCGGTTTTTCATCACAAACTCCACCATCATTTCATGATCAAACCTTTAATGAGCCATACCAAAACCAAGGATTTTCCAATTATGAGGGTTTTCAAAATAATGATAATTTGCAAGGCTATAATCAAGAAACCTTTTATAATCAAGGATTTTCACATTATGAGGGTTTTCAAAATGAAGGAAATTTTCAAGGTTACAATCATGAGAACTTTCATAATCATGACTCTTTTCAAAACTATAATCCACCTAATTATGGAAATCCACCTCCACCATATTCTTCAACTTATTCATGTGAGTTTTGTGGGAATGCACCCCATTATGGTTATGATTGTACACTGAGGGATCCGCCTTCTTATGCCCCTCATAGTTGCAATGAGTCGCTTTCTTTACTTGAGACAATAAACAAGTCGATCGATGAAATTTCTAAGGCGATTGATGGTAAGAAAGACATAAGCATTGAGGAAATGAAAAACGCGTGCCCGTTGTTAGAGGAACAAATTATGTTTTTGAGGAAGTGGAAATTAGGATTTGGCAATTTTATGACAAGGAGATCGGTGATATGTGTCGTGAATCGTTGAAAAAAGGTTCTTGTCGCCTCAGGAAATATTTAAATGATTTCCTCTTTAAGATTGCTACAATCGAGGAAGAAGAACAATATTTTGCTACTCGTGCTCGTTTGCTTAATCAATGCTTATATGACGATGATGACGATCCTTCGATTTGCATGACACTTAATGATGACACACCTTCATCATCTTTACCTCACGTGGAACCCACCGACTCTTTAACCATGGGGGACGAGCCTCTTAGCACTAATACAAACACCAAATTGGATGAATTAACCTCTTCTAGTGTTGAGAACCTTATCCCAATCCAAAGAGAGCTTGAGAGGGTTTCCAATGAACCATGTGACGAGCTTTGTATTGATACTTCTTCTCCTCATGATCACATTGAGATTTAATCACATATTGACCTTCATGCTACTACTAGTGATTTTGGTGACTTTGATCTTGATGAATTGTTTAAAGAAAGGGATAATGAGATTGAGGAAGAGTTTGTGAAAGACTTTCCACAAATGGAGGATGATGATTGTGATTCTAGTGACGCGTCTTATGCTATATCATCCAATGATTTGTCTTGTCAAGATAACATTCCTAATTTGGATGAAGAGTTTGCTCCTATAGGAAAAGTGGATCCTTCTCCTCTACCACCTTATGATTCTTGTGATGAAACCTTTGATGATCCTTATGATAGTGATGAGTCTTTTACTTCTGATGATGATGACTCCATTTCTTCTATGACTCCTTCACCTATTCCTCTAAGTGATTTTGTGATACATTCAAATCCTCATTTTGAGACATGTTTTGATAACCCACTTTTTGAGGAGTGTGAAGAACCTAATATTGAGTCTATAGAAGAAGAACCCTTGATTGATCATCCTTCACTGGTTTTTGAGGATACACCTATTGATCATATCATCCCTTTGAGTGATTTTCTCATTAATACACCTCCTTTTGAGCCTTATGTTCCCACCCTTTCACCCTTGAAGTTGGTTATTGATGAAGATCCTTTCCTCTTAGAGATTGATACTTTTTCATCTAAGGCACCTTTAGAACCCAAAACCTTTGATATGGACTTTTTTACGAAGATTGATACCACCATAGAGGATACTCTTGCACATTTTGATATAGAGGTCAACGATAGTGTTTCTAATTTGGAAGAGGAGGTTCATCTTATTACTACATTGCTTTTTGGGAACATAGAGCCTACACCTCCTCCACAAGACACTATTAATTTTGATCCTCCTTTCGCTATGCCTTCTATGGAAGATTACCCACCTTTTGATGATGATGATGAGCCTAACATGGACATAATAGTTATGAATGTTTTGATACCTACACCTACATATTCTCATGATGCTTTGATCACTAAGGGGGAATCTTATATGGTTGATATGAGCTCATCTTCTTATTTTCCCATGAAGGGAAAGGTTTTTGATCTTGGGATACATAAATTTGAGACACCTTGGTTTTCATCAACTCCACTTAAGAGTGTGATTTCGATTGATATGGACTTCTTGTATGAGCTTACTTTGGTGATGCTACCTATTTTGGAGTTGTTAGTATGTAGAGATGGAAACTATGTATTTGATCCTGGGGTGCTTCCTATTTGAGAGATTTCGTATGTTGGACAAACTTGAGACACGTTGGACCGTTCCATTTATCGAGGCGGATATTGTAAATCTTATAGTAAATGGCAACGTGCTAAGTTTGAGTGTATCATGTGAGATGTGCTTCAAAAGTGATATTCTTTATTCTCCATGTTGGTTTCCCCAAAGACAACCTAATTCGGGGCCGTGTCGAGCTAGCGACTTAGGGTTAAAAAAACTCAAGCATTGAATAACTAGGTTAGAAAACGTAGAAGTAGATCTAAATAGGTTAGGTTTAATTAAAAGGATGTTATAGTAGAGTTGAAGTGGAGGGGTGCCTTTCTTCGTCTTTCTGTGTTTGCTTCAAGGGTTGCTCTCTCTCATTTCATGCTTGGAGCTTATGGAGGAGGCCCGTGTATCCGGTTCACTTCGATTAGTTTTTGCTATTGTGATATTCAAAACACTTGTGCTTAAAATGAATACCCTTTAGTTGTCTTTTCCTTAACTTGGGTTAAGCAAAGTAATCAATGTCATAAGTGTAGGGGAGTTTACTCCAATACTCTTAAACATTGAGGACAATGTTTATCTCAAGTGTAGGGGAGACTTCTATCGAAGTGACCTTACCTAGACCATTGCCTCAACTTCATGATAACATGGAAAATTATTTTTTTTCAAACATTTTTCAAATTTTTGATTTACTTTGGCCACCAAAAATATGCATTCATAATTTTTGCATCAATCATTTTTCATTTGCATAACACATTTGCATAAGACATTTGCATTGTATATATTTCTTCTTTTATTTTTCATCAAAAATATTGAAAAAGAGTAAAAAATATAATAAGAACATGGTTTAACAAGTTTAGACTTCTTTGACATATTAGGCCCGCTAGGGATATTTTGACTCAACCCGAGTTTGCTTATCTTAGCATTCTCTAGCTAGTATCCTTAACCATGTAGTCCTTCATTGGTCTATTAGGCTAAGCATCCACCAATCTCATTATTTGAGATTTTAAATTTGTGGAGAATGGGAGATGATAGAGTTGAAGCAAGTATAAAAGGGCTAGATAAACTTCATGATAATTACTTATGGCTAAACCCTTCTCTTCTTTAACTCTAATTTCTTCGCATGTATATATGTTAATAAATAATCAAGAACGGTTTTAATTGGTTTGTAATCTCTTATGCATTTTTGTCTAATCATTCATGGTTGATATAAGTACGTCTTAAGATTCTAAGTTTGAACGTTTTATGTGTACTAGAATTATGTCATGCTCAATATTTAGCGGGTGTTTTTCCTTTTATTCTTTGAAACTTTCTTAGTGAGGAATAAAGAAAAATAAGAGCGGCTTATGAAAAAAAATGAGTGGCTAGAAAAAAAAAGAAAAAGAAAAAGAAAAAAAATATATATACAAGACTCCCAAGAGGGGCAGTGTGGTGTTAATTATAGTGACTATTGAGTTCCAATATTACCTTGACGGGTTGCGGGGATTCAATAGATTGCTCCAATCCATACCTTGACGGGTTGCGGGGTTGAAGATCCAAGGTCTCAAAAAGGCGGCGGATGTAAATTATTGTGTGAGTTTTATTTTTCTTTCCTTAGCGAGTGTGTAGCTACTTATTAATGCATGACATGAGGATTTTACACATAAGGCGAATGACTTATTATTCTCGAAACGGACTTATATTAATTGTGAGCGGTTTTTCAAGTAATGGATGAGAGCATTACTTAGGATTAAAACCGCGCTTCCTAATTTTTGGATTTTAAATTTCTTATATTTCACGCTTCAATTAATGACAAATTTGCCTTAAAGCAATTTGCTCAAATAATAACCGGTTCCACATTTAATTGTCATGAATAAGTTGATGCACTTTTTACTTGTGAATACAATGATCCCATTTTTAAGCTTGGTATGGGGAAAGTGAAACTTGAGGGTGATAAGTGTCCATGACACCAAAGCCCTAATCCAAGTCATCGATTTCTTTATGAGTTATTTCCATCAAAACTATTTCAAGAATTGTTTTCTTTGCATGGCATTGTAAATATTCAAACCATTCATCATGTAGTATAGTTTAATTTATTAAATCATAAAATGGCCAAGGTTGGTTAATTATGAGAAAAGTGCACTCTAGAGCTTTGAAATGATGCATTGCATGAGGTCATGACAATGGTCAAGTGGAGGGGAGTTGATAAGTGTGAAAACACTCATTAATAATGATCCATAAACCACTCAAAACATAGTCAAATACATAATATTTAACTAAAAATATCAGAATTACGTTGGTATTTGCGTTTCATGTGTTTTCAGGTAAGAAGATACATTTTTGGAGCAAAGACACGTTTTCAAAGGATTTTTATGATAAAAGACGAAGAAAAGGACGAATGAGCTTTCAAGGACTTTACTTGCTAATAATACCAAGATGGAGGGCTGAACTTGCAACTTTTACAATGACGAAGGATGAAAAAGAAAGTGGCTTAAAAGTTATAACTCTTATAATTCATAAGTGACAAAATGAAAAGATGAGGGATCAAAAGGAAAACATGGGAAAGTTAAATGAATTTTTATACTTGGTCAATTGACCAAACCGGTCAAATAAACACAAACGTGTTATCTTCATTCCCAAAGAGAGAGAGAGAGAGAAACGAAGAAAGACGGTTTCATCTTTCTCCTTCAACCATCAAACCTGCAAATCATTATCACGAAAGATCTAAGGAGAATCAAGTCAAGCTTCAAACTACAAAAATGATCATCACAATCGCCTCTACATGATGGTACCAATCAATTAGATCAAGACGGAGCAGCGAAGAAACCCCCAAATGGGATGAAGAATGAAGAACGAGTCTATCCTCGTATTTACACGTGGAAGAAAGTGATTGGACAAGACACGTCACCACCACCTCCCTCGACGGCTATAAATACGACTGAAGACCTCATTTTTTGACGGTTAGCATTAGGAGTAGATTACACACAGTAGGTGTAGTTAGTTAGATAGTTTAACTTTCTTTCACTTTTCTTGTTAAATCTTGTAACTGAATTAGTTAATCTTGTAACCGAATTTTGTTTTCTCCATTAATGAAACTCATTTTAGATTCTTCAATCTTTCTTTAGTTTCTTTTAAATTTCTATTTTTTTTAACTGTTACTGTTCACTCAATGTTTGATTTGATGATATTACTATTCACGTCGTTTGAATTACTGTTCATATTAGAAGTGAAACTTTTAAAGTCAATTTCAGTCTGGTTAAGAGTTTTGTTTTAGGTAGTTTAAAGTGTTGTTAAGTTTGTTCATTGGGGTGCATGGTTTTGAGTTAAAGCTGTTCATTCGAGAGTAGCGTTGGTGTTGTACTGTTGCTCTCTCGTTATATAGTATTAGTTGTTATAGTTGTCGTAATTGTTGATAGTATTAGTTGTTTGAGTGTGTTCGAGTGAGTTTATCGTTAGTAGCTGAGGTTCGAGTATGAGTTCGGTTCATCAAACTCATTGACTTTTCTATTTGGTTGATCGATTTGTTAAGAGTAGTTTCAAAATAAGCTTGTTGACTGATATTAGATTGAGTTTTGTTTTTCCTTTGATTAGAGTAGTCTACATAACAAATCTCACTTTAGTTCATTCAGTTAGTGATTCATTTATATAGACTATGGGAATTAATTTTCTATACCAGTGTTTAGTTCCTGTAATTGGTGTAGCTTGATTTTATTTGAGTTAGTTTGGATAAGTTCGCAAAGGATGCGTTTCAATTCCAGTTCCTCGGTGTAGCTTCAGTTTTAGATTTCGGTTCATTGTATCAGTTTCAATTCGTTCAGTAAGTTCATGGTCCTTGTTCAGTTCAAGCGTAGTCTCGATTTCAGTTTCGGTTAAGTCTTGGTTCAAGCCGGTTCAGCGCCGTGCTTCGCCATCAACGGGTTGGCTTGGATGTTGAGGTCACAAGCTTTTTATTTTTCTGCAGTTATTCATGAAGACTGCTAGAAGCTGTAATGTAGTCTAATTCTAATTGTAACATGTTGCATTTGTTTACTTTTGCATGTTTGATAATTTCCTTTTCTGCTCATATGTTTTAAATTCTTCTTTTGAAATTCTTTATCGTGATTTACTGAATTTGTAGTATCTATTATAACTAGTGTTTAGTGCAAGATAGTATAGGATGATTTTGTCTCAGTTTGTGTTAAAATTGACTTGGAGTTGATAGTAGCTAGTTTACTGATGTAGGACTTGCTTTGAATTAGAAGTATTAGTAAGATTTTGCTCTTTCATTAAGTCTAATAGGAAAAGTGATGTTTAAAAAAACTAGACTAAAAGTCATGTGTCTAATGCAGCGTATCTTTTGTTCTTTTAGTATGGAATAGAGCTTGTAGGCATAGTATTGTGCTCATTAGTTTGTCTATAATTTTGGTCTTTAATACTTTTGATGTATAGATTAACCATTAGTTTAAAAATAATAAATGAGTAAAAAACTAGCTTGCAAGTTTTGACCATAGGACCTTGTGTTCATTTTTCTAAACCTTTACCAGTAGGCTAGTTGATCCAAGTTGTAAATGTTTACAAGTATTTTTCTTTTAACAAGTTTAAGAAAACGAACTGTGATAGCTTATTTGGTCATGTTTGTGTATTCAATTAGCTTATATCTTTTCTTAGGAATAACTCTTTTGGATTTTTAAACATGTCCTTATTAAGTCTTGTTGTAATTAGCTTAGTAGATTTTTCATTTCAACTTTTTGTCACAATCAGTAAAACCGTTTCATGTTTGGATTTGAATTTACGGTTTAGAGTAATTTGCATTTAAAAGTTTTAGTTCATTTGTAGATTAGATGTGAAGCTCATTATTGTAATTAGGAATTTTATATTCATTTGATTTTCGTATCATTTCATATTTCATCATTTGTATTTTACATTTTTTTTTCATATTTCGTGCATTTAGATGTTGTATATGCAATATGTTTTAGCGTAGTACATATACCTAGTATTATAGCTATTTTTACCTTTTTAAATGTTTCTTGCTAATTAGACATAGAATACCAATCAATTTGTATAACCAAAAACAATTAAGTCGAGCTTAAAAACGTGCAATGAAAATCACGGTTTTGGTTTTGATTAGTAACTTGTCCATTCCCACTTTGAAAATTCCCTTTGTTGTAGTTACGTGAATTGCCTTAATAATTACCACCTTGATTGTTGTTTCGATAGTTATTAGCATTTTGATTTGGTGGAGCTTGATTTGGGCGGGAACCTTGGCCGTTTTGGTTGTAAGTTCCCGTTGCTACGTAAGCACTCGAAGTGTTACCACCGGCGGTAATGCACTCGGAAAGATCATGAGCTCCACCACAAGACAAACAACTCTTATCAACCGCTTTAACCGAAGCGGAGTTCAAAGCCTCTTGTGCTTTCCAATGAATCATAAGATTAGCAAATCTATCGAAAAATAGATTTTCCTCATTAGCTTCATCATGTAAGGCATTAATGCTACGAGACGATGACGACGATGACGAACCCATATTGGCAACATTCGGTGTGTTACGAGGGCTATAAACCTTAGATCTATTCTCGATAATCTTTAAAGCTTCATCGGTCATTTTGCACAAAACATTACCACCCGCGGCAGCATTCAAATAATCTCGTTCATGATCATTTAGCCCATTATAAAAAGTATCAACTTGATGTAATTCCGAAAAATCATGGTGTGGACATTCATGTAACATTTCTTTAAATCATTCCCATGCCATTGAAAAACTACAAATCTTGAAATCTCATTTTTCAAATGTGTTGTTTTAGATGGTGGAAAAAATTTGTTCACAAACTTAGAAACGAGATCACCCCATGTCAAAATTGAATTTGGCGGTTCCTTCTCAAGCCAAATTTTAGCGGGTCCATCTAACGGGTATGGAAACAACATCATCTTAATGGCGTCATGTGGAACATCCTTAAACTTGCTAGTTGCGGTGAGACGATTAAAATTCCTTATGTGATAATGTGGGTTGTCTTTCTCATGACCTAGAATCTTATTAGCTTGCAACATCGACATTAAACCCGTCTTAATCTCGAAATTCTCCGCAAGGATAGCGGGAATCACAATGGCCTCTCCAAAACCCTTGGTGGGTGCTTGAAGCAACTCCATCATAGTACGATTAGCCATGACGACTTCTTGTTCTACAATAGGTTCAACAATTGGAGTTTGTTCTTCAATCAACGTCTCTTGATTTGCTTGTTTTTGAAGACGTTTACGAGCTCGTTTTGCTTGATTACGAGTTATCTTAAACTTCACGATGAATGGGAGGTGAGCAAAGAAGATTATTTTTGGGTGTTTTGTGAATTTTCATTTTTTTTGTGTTTTTGATTGTTTTTAATTTTTTTGGATTTTGGTGTATCTTCGTAGACAACAATCTACCAAATCTCTCCTCGAATCAAACTCTTGATTAAAGAAGACTCAAAAGAGTGAAAACGATCACGTAGAGTGAAAGCCTTCGAATGACTTTAGAACTTTGGTGAAAACCAAATTGTTCAAGAGGGTTTAATCACAAAGAAAACCAAGCAAATATATTATACGTAATAATACTTTGGGCGGCAAAACCCTCGATTAGCCTTCAATCTCAAAAAACTCACAAATAAGCGGGGAAACGAGGCGGCGCGAAGCACTTAAGAGCCTTTTTCCTTAGGGTATATTTTATAATACCCGCCTTATACCCACCTTATAGTTTGTATTTTTCAAAATCGAGCTTCACGAAAGTATTTATGTACTTTTGCCTTTTTCTTTTGTTTGAGATTCGAATACAATAATTAGGATATCAAATCCCAATTAAGGTTGTGTTTTCACACTTTTGGAGATATTTTGTATTGATTGTGATACTTAATACAATATAGTAATAATAATTTCACAAGAAAAACCAACAAACCGATAATACGTATTAGTAGATTTTAACTAATACAAATACTATTTATGGTTAATATTAAAAGCAACAAGACAAATTAATCACGACACACCTCCCCGGCAGCGGCTAGGAAAAATTACGACCTTTTAGGAAAAAGGCGTAAAAGCGGTAAGTATTAAACAAATGATTTAGGAAAATCAAGTGTTAATGACCCAATGAAGTTCGTTTCCCAAGGAGGTATATGTGTGTGACTAAGATGTAACAAGATTTGAGATTAATATTGGATAGAAGGGGATGAGAAAATAGAATGACGAAGATGTGAAATTAATTACTACTACGACTAAACGTAAAGCCGTAAAAAGAGCTAAAATAAAAATTAATTCTAAAAATTCCCAAAAATTTACCAAAAATCAAAATAAATAAACTAAGAGTTTACCAATGATCAAAACTTTTTCAAACCTTTTAATTAATTAAATATTTATTTTGAAATGCTAATTAAAGCCCTAAAAATTAAATTAATTATCAAAAAGCCCAAATAAAGATTTTTCAATTGGTAAACCTCTAAAATGTCCTAAAAAGATTAAAAACTATTTTTATAAATTTTTAAACTAATAAAAACTATTGAAAATGATTTAAAACTATTAAAATTTAAAATAATTATAAAAATTAATCTAATGATGACAAAATTAATCTAAGAGTTGTAAAAATCCTATTTTAATGTATTTAAGCTAAGAAAAATATAAAAAGTGTAAAAATGTGAAATTTGAAATTTAATAATAAAATAATATTAAAATAATATTTGAAATCCAAAAATTATAAAAAATTCTAAAAACTTGCAAACTAGTTTATTTTGACCTAAGTAATCAGAAAATGAAAGTGAAATTACCAAAATACCCCTAATGAGCCCCCAAATGGGCTAAAATAAAAAATAGTCAACTTAAATGGGCTTTTGGGCCCAAAAAGTCAAACTAGGCCCAAATGATATGAAAAAACCCTATCTGACTCAAAAATTCTAAGCACAAAAGTCTGAAGGACCAAAAGCTGAAAATGAGCTTATCACAGCTTAAATAACAAACAGCTTATGCTTATTGGGCCAATAAGCCCATTAAGCAATAAGACAATGCCATAAGCTCTGCTTAAACACACAACCTTCTTTTGAGATGCCTAAGAGACTGTGAAAAGAAATTTTGAAAAAGCACACTCAATAAGCCAGAAATAAGCAAAGAAGATTTTCACTAAAAGACAAAATAGTCGACTTGGAGTTCTAGACCACCTCAGGACTTGATTCAACTTGCAAAAGACTCTAAACAACTTAATTAAGCCAAATTAATCAAGAAAAGTTCAATAAGCAAAGCCAAATAAGCTGGATAAGCCAATAAGCACTTATGAAAAAGTCAATTGAGTTAGTTTTCTAGTCAAACCCTAAAGTCAACCCACCAAATGCTCCAGTATGAACAAATGGGTCAAATAATGAGCACCTATTACAAGATCAAAATTTTTGCTGGTTAAAATAAGCTAGAATAGCTTATTTATAAGCTGAACATAAAAATACACTAGTAGTGGCTAGCAGTAGGGGAAAGGAGTTCCCACTGCTTTGACTATCTGACTTGCTTTTTGTGAGAGATCCAGTTGGATTCAAATGGAAACAAGGGCACCCTTGTGATAGTGAATCACAAGGAGTCTATATCAACAAAGAAATCACAAATTGGTTCACTCAATAAGCCAAGAATAAGCAAACAGTCCACAGATATTACACAGACCTTGAAAATAAGCAGTTATGAACAAATAAGCAGTTTTAGCATGAATAAGCCAGCCAAATTGAACCAAATGCATACACAAGCTATAATAAAGTCCAATAAGTACAAATAAACTTGTTTCAAGCAATAGATCAAAGTAAATAAGCAGATTCAAGCCCCAAAAGTTACTGATTAGCAAAAGTGATTATCCAAAATCCTTTTGCTGATCTATTTGACCACCAATCCAATTTTAAGCCTTCAAATCTCTTTCCTTGATTAATTTGACCAAAATTTCACACTTTTTATCCCTAGTCTACCCTTAGATCTAGGTGTCCTCAAAATTTTAGCCAAAATACCCAAGTAAATCTTATTTTATAGCCTTTTGATTGATTTGGTTGTTCAAACCCACAAAACTTGCAGATAAATGTCACTTAGCACCAAGTAAACAGATACCAAACCAAAAGAAACAAAAACAACAACAAAGGAAGGGTCAAATCCCTTTGAATCAGTTAACCCAAAAACACCTTTGGAATCTGATTTTGCAATCTTCCAAAGGATTGTTGTGTTTTAACCTATCAAACAAGATCCAATCCACCCTAACAACTCCTAAACAACCTCAGAAACACAAATCAAGCCTCAAAACACAGATTCACAATAGAGCATGCAAAATCACCAAAAATTCAATGAAAATCAGAAAAATGAAAAGGGAGAAAGATGCAAACCTCCAAGACTTACATCTAAGCCTTGGATTGTTTGAGCTGAGGTACTAGCAAAACAAGTACCAACTTCCTTGTACCTGCTAAGAATAACAAACCACAATGATGAACAATAAACAATAACCTTCTGATTTTTGACACACAAGTTTTATTGCTTAAAACCTTGCCTCAAAAACCTTCAAACATGAATATGGAACTCAGACTTTAGCTTATCAGATAACAAACTTTTATAAAACACAAAGGGAAATCACAAATTTTTAGAAAATCCAACTTTTATTTAATAAAAAGGAATTACAAAGATTTAAAGCTAAAATCTGGAACAAGGGACTCTCACAAGTTGAGGTCTCCTTATATAGGACTAATGGACTATTCTAGAATGCTGAAAATACATGAAAACCCTAGTTGTGAAATCTTAAAACTGCCCTTGAGTGCTTGATGCCGTTTGATGTTTGTGAGGTGTCCAAATGCATCAGGGACGTTTATTTTAGCTTGCTAGTTAAGCAGTGAGTCTTGGCTATTGATTTGGCCACGTGTCTTTACTTGGAGAGGAGGGTGTGATGTGATTGGGTAACGGGTTGGATGGTAGGGTCCATTGGTGAGTGGAGAAGAGGGATTTAATGTTGGGATGGGTTTCAGGTGAGGTGAATCACACGGGGGAACAACCAATTTCATTTTACCCTTTGTTGGTAAAAAGTAAAATCTGGGTTCTTAGGGTGAATAGTAACTCCCTTTGATCCGAAATCAGTGGAGGGTAATTGTGTTTGGCGCAATAAACATTTAAATGTTTCAAATGCCCATGTTTAGTCCTTGTCTTTTGTGAAAAGATGCAAAACACGTTTTTAGCCAACAAAACTCAATTCCCTTTGTTAAATAAGTTTTAATCTTCACACTTTTGGCACAAAACTTTTCCAAAAGGATTTCAAGGGTTGATTTTGCCACTTTTGCATATTTGAAGGACTGATCTTGGACATTCTTGATCTTCAAAGGTATTCATTGTATCTTTGACTTCATGAGGGACCGTAATTGACAATTTAGAATTGTTGAGGGACTAAACTTGTCATTTCTTCAAAGTTGAAGGACCATTTTGTAATTTTGACAAACTTAAGGGACCAAACTTGTAATTATGAATATACAAGGGTTTTAAGTCTTATTTATTCATTTTTTGAGGATCAATCTTGTACATCTTCAAGTCTTCAAGGGTTTATCTTGGATAAATCATGAACTAGGACCCGTTCTTTGTACGGCTTCGTTTCTCATGTCTGTTTTTCCTTGTTTCTTGTGATCTTTTGTCTTTTTCACGATATCCATACCTAAATCACACAAGTAAACAAATACAAGCATATATATATATATATATATATGGTATTTTATGACATTTTAATGCATTTAAAGCCCGAAAAGAACGGTGAGATCATGTATAAATGCCATCTCATCAGTCCCCAATATCTCATGGGTCCAAAATTGTTAGTTCCAAACATCCCTTGCATTTGGTTTGGATGCATGAATGGAGGAGGGGTTCCCCATGGGGAATATAATGGAGGAGGATAATAATTCATATAACCATGTTGTTATTCATTATTTCTCTTAGGTGTATTTGATCTTGGTTTAGAGTTGTGGTCATTCCTTCTAGGTGTTGGAGTTTTACTTCTAGTTCGTGAATTGTTTTGACTATCTCTTCTAGGTGTTGTCGTTCTACTTTTAGGCTAGACTAATTCCGTACTCTTTGTGGAGTAGTGGATGGTCTTGATAAACTTCTATTTCCCATTAGAGGTTTACTCAAGGGCTTATAGAACTTATCAATGGCATTGTCGTCAAGTATGGGTAATTTGAACTTGTTAACAATAAGATGCTTTGGTTGTTCACCTAAATTTGACTTTTCAAAAAGTTCAAGATTTTTAGCAAAAAATCTTTCTGGCCGCGGTTCCTTATCTAGGGCCGCGGTTCTATAGTGATAAGGAACCGCCCCATACAATTTGGGACCGCGTACAACAAACGATTTTTCTGAAAATCTGACTTGTTTAGGTTCACTAGTTGATGCTTCATTTGAGTTAAAACCTATACCAAGTCTTTCCTTAGAATGAATTTGTTTGTTTAACATATCATCAAAAGCACTAGTACCTCTCATGAACTTTTTCAATTTAATGGAAGTGCTCTTGAGATCTTCATTCTCTAATCTAAGTTTCTCACAACTTAAGCAACCTAAATCAACTTCTTTATTTTTCTCAAGCTTGGCTAATTTCTCCCTAAGTTCATTGATCTCATTTTCAAGCTTAGTTTTGGTTGATTTTAAGATTTTGTTCTTTTCTATGAGTTTAAGGCTAAGTTTGTGTAAATTATCATATTGGCCTTCTAATTCAATATCATCTAAGGTGGAGCTATCATTGCTATATTATTCGGTTTCGGAATGTACCTCTTTAGAAGTATGAGCATAAGACATTTCTCCTCTTTGGGGTTGTCATCAACATCTTCACCGCTATCGCTCCATGAACCACTAACGAACGCCGTGTGATTCTTATCGCGTGAATGCTTTGGACAATCATTAATGAAATGATTTGGATCACCACATATAAAGAAATTCCTATCACCTTTTTCGTTCTTGGCAAACAGATTCTTTGAGATTGGTTTCTTGTCAATGTTGGGTTGCCTCACGTGTTGACCTCTTCTTTTAAAGAACTTCTTGAAATCTCTCACCGCTAATGCATACTCCTCGTCATCGCTATCCGAGGAAATATCATGATCGCTTTGTTCCTTCTTGGCTTTGAGTCCAAGAGACTTCCTTTAATTCTTGGTTTTCACCAATTCCGAGTCCTTCAAAATTATCATCTCATGAACCTTCAAGTTGCCTATGAGTTCATCGAGTGATAAAGTTGAGAGATCTTTTGATTCTTCAATCGCCGTGACTTTTGCTCTCTACTTAGGATGTAAGGCCTTTAGAAACTTCCTAACATTGTTCTTGCTAGAAAAACCTTCATCAAGTGCTTTTAGACTAGTAATAATAGTGTTAAATCTAGCAAAAGCATTATCAATAGTTTCATCTTCTAAGATGACAAATTGTTCATATTGTTGGACAAGAAGATCGATTTTGCTTTATTTGACTTGGCTATTACCTTGGTGGGTTACTAAAAGAGTGTTCCAAATATCTTTAGCGGTTTCACACATAAAAATCCTTTCATACTCTTTCTTAGGTAAAGCATTATAAATCACCATTTTAGCCTCATTATTTTTCGAAAGTTTCTTTTTAGTATCGCCATTAGCTTTGTCAAAAGTGACCAATTCTTTTGTTTTAGAAACTTCATTAAATTGATAAGGTAAAAAATCACCATTGGTAATAACATGCCAAAGATCTAAATCTTTTGATTTCACATAAGTCTCAAATCTAATTTTCCAATAAATAAAACTATCGGTTTCAAAAAGTGGTGGTCTTTGCATAGATTGCCCTTCTAGGTACTTGTTGGAATCCATAGATCGATTCAAGTTTTAAAATACAATATACTTTAAATATTCTTGAGCAACCTCGCTCTGATACCAATTGTAGAAACTAGAAGGGGGGGTTGAATAGTTTCTTATATTTACTTGTTAAAAGATGGTTTTCAAAAAATCGCTTTTCAAAAACTTAGGCTTGAGGAAATATGTGAAATCTTCTTATGCACAATATGAACAATGATAGTGTAACTAAACTAATACTAACTAATGTATATGCACAAAGAATAAAGAATGTAAAGAGTTAAGGGTAAAGAAAGATCAAACTAAACACCAAGGATTTATAGTGGTTTGGCAACAAAGCTCACTCCTCGTTCCTACTCCACTCCTCGGGTACTCCTTACTCGAGAGTTCACTACACAATAAGCTCCTTATGGTGGAGAAAACTGTACAAGTTGCTTAACCAATTTCCGACTCTAAGCTAAAATTCGAGCCCTAATCGTAGCTAGGACCAATCTACACAACTATACTTAGTACATACACAACTTCCAAATAGACACAACTACTTCGATATTCACAACTATTACACAACAACAAATGTATAAGATTTGATCTTCAAAGGATCTTTGGTGGTGGACTCAACACTTCACAAGGATAGTGTTCTTCTCTTTGCACTTGGAGAGGAAGGGATGGATAGAATAGATTCACTTCTAAACAAGTAGTAATCAATCAAATGATCAAGGATTTGAGTTATTTAAGAAGTATGTTTGAATCTGGAAATTTATATGCAAAAGAGGTGAAAAGAAAGTCTGAGAATGGTCCACTATTTATAGGACAAAGGGCCAATGGCTATATCTGTCCGCGGTTCCTTATCTCAGCCGGCGGTACCTTATCAATAAGGAACCGGATAGGCACTAAGGAACCGCCAGAGTAGACTCCGCTCCCTATTTGTCCTTTAGTGGTGGAGGTCTTACCCGATTATAAAATATCCTGAAAAAATATTCCAAATCAAAAAAAGAATATGCCATTTTAAAATTTTCAAATATTTAATTTAATAAAACATTTTCTTAAAAAGAAAGTTTAATAAAAAACTTTTCACATTTAATAAAAAGTAAGTTTTAAGAAAAGATTAAATCACTTGATCACTTGATTAAGGTTAGTACTTGTTTATTCATACCTTAAGTGAAAATCGGTAAAATGAAGAACAATTAGCAAGCTTTGAAAGCTTTTCCTTATCGCTCATCATACTTTTAAAAGTGGAAGCGAAACGAGGCATATATAACAACGCGTCGGCTAAACTTACATCAAAATGCACTTGTTGAAACATTTTTATAAAAAGATCGATTTGTTATTTGTTACGTTCTTGCAATTTCTCTTTGTTTCGTCTCGAAGGGTAAGGTAAGGGTGGTGTGGGTTGGACATTAGGCAACGACCTTGGAATCTCGGGTTCCATTATTGGTATTCGTTCAACCGTAGGTGTGGTATGAGTGGTACTTCGTGGGATTGCAATATGCTCCTTTTCGACCATCACCTCGGGCTCTTTCTCGATTTCGTTCTCCGTAGAAGTACTTGGACGAGAGATTAATTCCTTGAAAGTTTTACCACTTCGTGTAGTAATAACCTTCATTTCTCCCTTCAGGTTAGCAATGGTATCACTAGGAAGACCACTCGAGGAAGAGGGTTTACACATGATTGTTTCAAACATTTTTGCCATTCGGTCTTCAAATTTTGATTGCCTTAAATCTGCTTTTAACAATTCTTGCTTAATCTCATGTTGTCCTTGTTCCATCTTTTATTGATTTAGTTGAAAGAAGTTGAACATTTCCTTCCATTTTATTTGCATGAGTTTTAAGTTCATTAGCAAGTTCGTTTTTAAGCTCGTTTTTCAACTCGGATCTTAAGCTAACCATCTCATGTTGCATGTTATCAAACTTAGCATCATTTGCTTTAACATAATCCAAAAATTCTCCATGAAGATTTTTAGTGTGAGCATTTTGAAAACCTTGTGTAGTGTTTTGAAAATCACGCTTTTGGTTTTGATTAGTAACTTGTCCATTCCCACTTTGATAATTCCCTTTGTTGTAGTTACGTGAATTGCCTTAATAATTACCACCTTGATTGTTGTTTCGATAGTTATTAGCATTTTGATTTGGTGGAGCTTGATTTGGGCGGGAACCTTGGCCGTTTTGGTTATAAGTTCCCGTTGCTACGTAAGCACTCGAAGTTTTACCACCGGCGGTAATGCACTCGGAAAGATCATGAGTTACACCACAAGACAAACAACTCTTATCAACCGCTTTAACCGAAGCGGAGTTCAAGCCTCTTGTGCTTTCCAATGAGTCATAAGATTAGCAAATCTATAGAAAAACCGATTTTCCTCATTAGATTCATCATGTAAGGCATTAATGCTACGAGACGATGACGACGATGGCGAACCCATATTGGCAACACTCGGTGTGTTACGAGGGCTATAAACCTTAGATCTATTCTCGATAATCTTTAAAGCTCCATCGGTCGTTTTGCACAAAAAATTACCACCCGCGGCGGCATTCAAATAATCTCGTTCATGATCATTAAGCCCATTATAAAAAGTATCAACTTGATGCAATTCCGAAAAATCATGGTGTGGACATTCATGTAACATTTCTTTAAATCATTCCCATGCCATTGAAAAACTTTCATTATTTCGTTGTGCAAATCTTGAAATCTCATTTTTCAAATGTGTTGTTTTAGATGGTGGAAAAAATTTGTTCACAAACTTAGAAACGAGATCACCCCATGATGACGTATAGTCCCCAGCCGGGCCATGAACCCGGCCCAAGGGTACTACCCGTATCCGGCCCATCACATTTGGGTGGGATAAATGTCAGTTAGGCTTATGGGCTTGAATGAACAGTAACCGCACATACGTGTGCGGCCCACGGCCCGGTACGACCGACACGGCCGACATAGGGTTAGACAGAATGATATTCTGTCTAGGAATATCTTTACCCCAATAAGAGAGGATATTCACTACCAGAATTAGAAGATAACAATCATTCTAATTCTGGTGCTTATCTTTTCCTTGGGGCCGAAGGATCAGTGAAAGCCCACTAGGGTTTCACTGCCTATAAAAGGAACCCTCAAGGGTTCCACGAAGGTAACACAACTCTCTCTAAACTCACATATAACCCTAAATCGATTACTTACTCTCACGCCGGAGTCTAATCGTGGGATACCTTCCCACGGTAAGCTTAACGTGTGTTGTTTAGTGTGCAGGATCCCAACCAGACGATTCACTTGGTGCAGGAGCCGGTACCCAGTCAACCCGAATTAAGCCTAATTCGGGTCTAGCAAGGATCAACCAACTTTTGCATCAACAAGTTGGCGCCATCCGTGGGACCTTAACACTAAGCTAGAACAAAACCTTATCTCGATCTCTTCAATGACAAAGGGGCATCCGCCAGTTAACCCCAGGAACGTGAATCCTGGGAACCGGAAGTCCCCAGGGGAAGGAATTCTTATTCCCAACCAATCACCCAGCCGCCTCGCAGGCGGGCCAGGTAACCGTAGCGGTCTTCAGTCCGCAGGGGTGACGAGCACGATCTCGGTGACACCCCCGCCCACTTCAACCCTGGACAACCCTGATCCGGGAAGTGCGCCAGGCCCCCCTAACAAGGAGCCACGTAGACCCTTAATGGAGGAAGAAGTGGAAGCTCAACCGCTCAGCGAGGATGAGCTCACTCGAGTTCTCACTCAGAATTTTGAAAGGATTGTCCCAGGGATCGCATCAAGATTGAGCCTGGGGAGGAACCTCCAAGCCCGACTCAACTTTGGCGATAGTGGACCATCCACCCCTTCCCGAAGTCGGAGAAAAAGGACTCAGCCAAGGGAGCAGGGAACCTTTGAGGAAGACCCTCAGCCCCGGAATGTGTTTGAACGCATAGGGGATCGCATTATGCAAGAATTAACGCAGTCACAAGATGGAGAAAGGCCGGATGGCTCCCCCGAGCGGCCAGATCGAGAGCTGACCAGAACCACACGTCGCCCAAGTGTGTGGGATAGGATGAACACAGGGAGGGAGGCTCCTGGTTCATCTCAGAAAAGTGGTCCCTATTCAAAAGGTCGGGCACCACCACCGTCCCCAGATCCGTCTGGGGAAGACTCGGATGACCATCCACCCAAGCGCCGTCGGCCTAGGCGCACGCCTCCGCCACCAAATAATGATGAGTATTATGGTGCCCCCTACTATCGGGATACGGAAGCAGAGGACCTCTCGCGTCCATGGTGTGAACCGTGGGATGACCCTAGGCTCACACGGCCATGGGCGGATCCCAGGGAAGATCCGTTTACCCTCCGCATACGGAACTATTCTGAGGACACCAAACGTCGCATGCCGGCATGTATCAAGACGTATGATGGGCCCGGTGATCCGGTCGATCACCTCAAAATATTCGATACTCAGGCTAAAATTGAACGATGGCCCATGCCTATATGGTGCCAAATGTTTAATTCGACCTTGATTGGAAACGCTCGTGACTGGTTCGAGGCACTTCCCCCACGCAGCATTGATAGTTTCACGGAACTGCGTACTGCGTTTGAGAACAATTATACTCAAAGGAAGAAGTATAATAGGGATCCGGTCTCATTGGCAACTGTCAAGCAACGGCCGGGGGAGTCCACAGAAGCCTTCACTGAGCGCTTCAACGATGAGTGCACACGCACGAGAACCATGCCAGAGCTCCTGAAAATCTCTGACTATATGCATGCCATAACAGACAGAGAACTGATCAGGCGTCTCAACGACAAGCGTCCAGAAAGATATGATGACCTCATGGAGAGAGTTAGGAATTTCATAGAGGGAGAAACAGCGGTTGCCGCAGCCTACCCATCCCGAGGAAATGGGTACCGCTCAAATGACCAGTCCCGGAGACAGTCGGGCGGTCAAGGCAACCAGAACAATAACAAGGGCTCGGACTATAAGAGCCAGAGCAAAGGCGGACGGTCGGACGACAAGTTCACCCCCCTAAAGATGTCCTACCGGGAGATCTTGTTGACTAAAGGGGCGAATTTTCCAAGGCCTCCCCAATGACCACACCCCCGGAACGTCGGCAGGGAAGTCGCTTCTGCGAATTCCATAATGACAAAGGACACGGCACGGAGGAGTGTATCCAGCTGAAGAAGCATATTGAGTCGCTAATCAAATCAGGCAAACTCAAGCACCTGGTTAAGGATTGGAAAGACGGAAAGGACAACAACAAGAAATATGATAAGAAGGATCCCCAAAAGGACAAGCCTTCTACCATATACATGATCCAATCCAGACAGCGCCGGACGAGACAGAAAATTGGTCAAAAATTTTCCCGCGGCAAGGAAATCTCATTCCCTCTCATCACAGCAAGTGACGTGGTTGATGCGCCTCTCACCATTGAGATAAGCATTGGAACACACAATGTCCGCCGCATGTATGTGGATGGAGGATCGTCAGCAGAGGTATTATATGAACACTGCTTTGTGCAGTTATGCCCAGAAATAAGAAGCCAATTAGTACCGGCCACGTCGCCGCTTACTGGCTTTAGTGGAGATACTATCTGGCCAATAGGGCAGTTGCGTCTGCTTGTCACCATTGGGAATGAGGAACATTCCACTACAACGTGGATGAACTTCATGGTGATACGTTCACACTCTCCTTATAATGGAATCATAGGCAGACCAGGCATTTTGGCTATCCGGGCAGTACCCTCTACGGCACACGGAATGATTAAATTCCCCGTTGATGGGGGAATCGTTACTATTTATAACACAGTCATGCCAACGTCCGAGTGTCACACTGTGACAACACCGGCACCACCTGTACCACCCAAGGATGGAGCACCACCACCCAATTGGAAGGTGGCCATTCACCCTGACTACCCGGAACAGGAAGTATCCATAGGAGGGGCGCTCTCAGATAGCGGCAAAAGGGCCATGTGTGCACTTTTAAGTGCAAACCTAGACATATTCGCATGGGAACCAAAACATATGACGGGTGTGCCACGTGCGATAGCAGAGCATAAGCTCCAGATCCGCCAAGGGTACCAACCCATCAAGCAAAAGAAGCGCGGCCAGGCGCCCGAGAGAAGTCAAGTTATATTAGAGGAAGTGCGGAAACTGGTGGACGCAGGCATTATGCGCGAGGTATACTACCACGAGTGGTTATCCAATCCAGTCATGGTCAAGAAACATGACGGAAGTTGGCGCATGTGCGTGGATTTCACGGACCTGAATAAGGCCTGCCCACAGGACTGTTACCCGCTACCAGAAATCGACTGGAAAGTAGAGTCCTTGTGTGGATACCCTTTCAAATGCTTCTTGGACGCATATAAAGGGTATCACCAAATCCAGATGGCGGAGGAGGATGAAGAAAAAACGGCGTTCCACACAAGCCAGGGCGTATATTGCTATACGAAAATGCCGTTTGGATTAAAGAACGCCGGCGCTACGTATCAGCGGTTGGTGGATAAAGCTTTCGATTCACAAATAGGACGCAACTTGGAAGTATATGTTGATGACTTGGTGATAAAAAGCTACACAGAGGAGGCACTCCTCCGGGATGTCCAGGAGACATTCGACACGCTGAGAAGGATTAATATGAAGTTAAATCCAAAGAAATGTACGTTTGGTGCAACAGAAGGAATGTTCTTGGGATACTTGATTGACCCAAACGGCATAAAACCTTGTCCAGAGAAGACGGACGCAGTGATACGGCTACCGTCCCCGCAGACACGGAAAGAGGTGCAGTCCCTGAATGGGAAGTTAGCCGGATTAAATAGATTTCTATCCAAATCTGCAGAGAAGTCATTGCCCTTATTTAAGACGCTCAAGAAGTGTATTAGAAAGGGAGACTTCCGTTGGACGAAGGAAGCTGAGGAAGCCTTTGCCCAACTCAAGCAGCATCTCGCATCTCTCCCCATGTTGGTAGCTCCCCGCCCAAAGGAGGAACTTGTTATGTATCTCTCGGCTACTCATGGCGCAATAAGCGCGGTACTTATGACGGATAGAGACACAATACAGACCCCGGTCTACTTTATAAGTAGAACATTACAAGGAGCGGAACTGAATTATTCCCCCATGGAAAAATTGGTGCTAGCACTAGTATTTGCTACAAAACGGCTGCGCCGGTACTTTCAGGCGCACCCGATTGTCGTGATTACGGATCAGCCAATCAAGCAGGTTATATCTAGACCAGACGTGGCAGGGAGACTAGAAAAGTGGAGCATCCTACTGGGAGGGCATAATATATCTTACAGACCAAGGACGGCTGTTAAAGGCCAGATCTTGGCAGATTTCCTGATCGAAAAGCCGGATGAGGAAGAACCAATCATTAAGCAAGAGGAGGTCCCAGCGGAACCTTGGGTGCTATTCACGGACGGATCCTCATGCACAGACGGGTCCGGGGCAGGCCTCATCCTCACAAATCCAGAAGGAATGGAATTCACGTACGCCCTCCGTTTTGAGTTCACGGCTACCAATAACGAAGCGGAATACGAAGCATTAATTGCGGGTTTAAAAATCGCCGCTAGAATGGGAGTCCTCAACCTTGAGGCCTACGTGGACTCACGGCTTGTCGCGAACCATATTCTAGGTGGGTATGTGGCTAAGGAGGACAACATGGTCAGGTATTTGGAAAAAGTCAAGACGTTAATCGCAACTTTCAGTAAGTTTTCCATCAAGCAGGTGCCAAGGGGCGAGAACAAGAAAGCGGACGCCCTCAGTAAAATCGCATCCACAAGCTTCGCCCACTTGTCTAAACAGGTTTTGGTGGAAATACTCAAGGAAAAGTCTATCACGGAAGGGGAAGTGACTGCTATAGTTGAAGAGGAGGGACCTACGTGGATGACCCCAATCATCAACTATCTGGCTAGTGAAACCCTCCCAGACGAGGAAAAAGCAGCAAGGCGCGTTAAAAGGAAGTCACAACATTTCGAACTCCGAGAAGGCATCCTTTACAAACGCTCTTTCTTGCAGCCGTGGCTGCGGTGTGTTGGACCACGCCAGGCGGCCTATGTGATCAGTGACATACACGAAGGGTTGTGCGGCATGCATGCAGGCCCACGATCCGTGGTAGCCCGAGCCTTACGAACAGGATACTACTGGCCCACTATGCACAGAGACGCGCGCGACATGATTCGCAGGTGCAATGATTGCCAAGTGCATAGGCCAGTACCGCGGCACCCGCAGCAGGAGCTTACACCTATCACGTCCCCATGGCCGTTTTACAAGTGGGGAATTGACATTGCAGGACCATTTCCTGTAGCTGCGGGAGGGGTTAAATTCTTGATTGTTGCAATGGATTACTTTACACGATGGATAGAAGCCAAGGCAGTAAAATCTATCACGGGTAAGCAGGTCAAGAAGTTCGTGTGGGAACACATCGTATGCCGTTTCGGTCTACCTGGAGAAATTATATCGGACGACGGCAAACAGTTCACAGATAACCCATTCAAAGACTGGTGTGCATCATTGAACATCAAGCGGCGCTTCGCGTCTGTTAAGCATCCACAAACAAACGGCCTTGTCGAACGAGCAAATAGGAGCTTGGGGAATGGAATCAAGGCGCGGCTGGATGAACGACAGGGCAAATGGGTCGATGAACTATCGCACGTGCTATGGGCACATAGAACCATGATAAAAACAGCCAACGGAGATACTCCGTTTGCATTGGCTTACGGCACTGAAGCCGTTATACCAGCAGAAATAGGAATGCCTACCATCCGCACGGCGGAGGTTAATGCCGTCACAAATGATGAACAACTGCGAATCAACCTGGATCTGTTGGAAGAAAAAAGGGAAGTAGCAGCCATCAATGAAGCTAAGTCCAAGGCTAAGATGAAGGCTTATTACGACGCCAAGGTCAAGGGTGTTTCTTTTCGACCGGGAGACTACATCTATCGTGCTAACGAAGCAAGTCGAGTGGAAAATACAGGAAAACTGGGCCCTAAATAGGAAGGACCGTATGAAGTCATTGAAACCTTGGGACGAGGCGCGTACAAGTTACGCGACATGGATGGCCGCGACCTAGAGCGCACATGGAACATCGCCAACTTAAAAAGGTGCTATCTTTGAAAGCTACGGCTCCCGCATGGATACTTCGCTATAGGCGGTCTCAATAAAGACCATGCGGGTTATTTGTCTTACTTGTTTTTCTTATGTTTGTTTTTAGTTTCCCTTATGGACCTTCTTTTTTAAGGACTTGTCGTCATTATTCAAACAAAAATGTAAATGTTCTAATAAAATGCCGTGGTGCCTAGCTAGCTCCACGGCCTGTTTCGTACAAATTATTGTCCTCTTTGTTAGATTCTTTGTTAGCCGTATGAATTTTACTTGTGTTATAATATGCCATGTTTCTTTCATATGCATTCTCTCGGAATACCGTACATGTACCATACGCCTCCAGGTGGGGTAAGAGGATTAAGTGAACCTACTAATTCAACTTGCCGCGTAAGAGGGATGCAACCCCAGCCGCACGGATCACGTATCCTTACTAGACACCTTACTCACAAGACGTTGGGGTAAGTTTCATATGCTATAGCCATACCGTGCTCCGCATAATAAAGACGCACGTCGCACGTCTAGTAAATTATAGACTTGAATGTATTTTCTTTGTGAGTAAGACGTGGTATCATGCAGTATTGAACTACAATATTTCGAACACAAGCACAAATACACAAGTTTCTAAACAAATCAAAATTGCCGTGGCTACCCACGGACTTATATACAAAACATAAAAATTGTTAGCCGTGTACATACACGGACGAATCGAAACAATACATATTCATAGATTACAAAACAAGTGTTTGATTGTGGACGAAGGAGCATCCTAAATTGAGGGGAGAAACCTACCCATCTCTGCTTGTTCTTCCACCAGACGCGGCAACCATTCATCACGCTCTCCCCGCTTCTGGGCTTGGGCCGCGGTCCTTTCCAACACCACGTCTAGGGGTTCCTCGTCAAGTACGACCCTGGTTACGTCCTCATATACAGGAAGGGTTAGAGGAAAGTTAGCAGTGGAAGGCATGCTAGGACTGAGCTTCTCCATGATTTCAGTGTTCGGGGCATCTTTGGTGGCCTCTAGCTCATCCAGGAATGGGTAATGCAGATCTTGCATCGCGGCCATGGAGGCAGTCATCTTGCTGGCGGCTTCAGGCTTAAAGAAGGTATGACGGGCGATGTCCCCACCTTTGGTGACCAGTTCAGCAGCCTCAACCATTCCTTCGTGCCGTCCATGGTCGATACCATCAGATACAAGGTTGGCAAATTGTTGTACAAAGGATGGGGCCTCTAGCACCTTCGTCACGGCCAGGCGTGCTCCATGCCCAACCATCCACCTACGGCCCGCAATGGCTGTTAGCAGTTGGGGGCACAGTACATTGTCACGCTCAGCGGTCAGGGCATCCATCACCAATTCTTTTTGGGCAACTGCCTCTTTCAGCTCTTGGGTGATGGCCCTTTACTCAGCAAGGTCTGTCTGCATTTTTTCCATGTGTTGGACGGCCAAATGCGCGTCCTTCAGCTTCTGGTTCAGATCATCTACTTGGCTGGCGTAAGAATGGGCAGAAGCTTCGGCCGTGGTCACCTATAGCAAAAGACGTGTTAGTACATTCATTGTTTGGTATATATGGGTGGTGCGGCACGGATATGTACCTTGATGTTTGCAGCATCTAGTTGAGACTCAAGGCGGGCTACTTGCTGATCGTGTTCACTCGCACGGGCCGATTGTGTCTTGATGGTTGCCTCAGCATTCGCTAGTTTGGATTGGAGGTCAGCAATCATGGCTTCATTATCTTCAATCATTTTTTCTCTCCGTCCAACTTTTCTCTTCAGATAGTCCACGTGCCCAAGCGCAGCTTCAGACCTGACCCTCATCGAGGTTCCCATCGCCATCTGATGCACTAGCGTCCCATTATATTCATCTGCCAAATCCGCGTGACTGAGCGAGTTTACCTCTTGCACCAAGCTTGGTGGTATACAGTTATTGAGGTACTCCCGGTACTCGTCAGCACTCCTCAATCGCGACGCCGTGGTAATAGTCCAAATAGGGTTGAAAGGTTGAGGAGCGCCGGATGAAGGGAAGTCTTGGGAAACCAGAGGTGAACCATCTTCAAAAACAGGGCCGGACTTTGTGGGGGCCGCGGGGTCTTCTTCGACAGCTTTTCCTTTCTCCTTATTCACCTGGGTGTCAGAAGGAGGCACGGCACCAGCTTGGTTGTCCCTGCGACATGAGTATTACGAAATATATTAAGTATGGCTTAAAAAAAAAAAAGAAGAGAGGGCGCAGAAATTCTTGCATATTGAGATGGTTTCTTACATATTGCCTCTTGCTCCTTCGGAGGCGGTTGGGGCAATTTGTGTGACGGGATCGACATGAGCGGCCCGGTTAGCCTCGGAACCCTGCGTGGCACTCCCAACAGATTGATACATGGGGTGATCCTCTCGAAGCCTCTTGGCGGGAGCATTGTGTTCACCAACCTCCACCGATGCAGTCCCTCTCGCACGGTTTCCTCTTTTCCGGGTGCGCCTGGTGAGGGGCTGCGTTGTGAGTTCAGCAACTTCCTCTTCGGCTTCCTCCTCTTCGTCCAAGTTGACATGTTGTTGCACTTCATCATCATCATCATCGCCCATCAGTCGGCGGATGCTGGAGTCGGTTTGCTCAATGTTGTCTCCCTGTTGTTCTCTATGAAGTGAGGAGGGCCCGGCACCTCCTTGGTTCATCTGGTTGTTACCATCATCATGGTCTTCATGTTCTTCGTCAGAATGGGGATCAGGCACGGCTTCCAAGGCAACCGTCACTGGTCGGGTGTGCTCGAGGAGGGGTTGTTCATTTTCACGAAGTGGACGGAGACCTTCCGGCACAAGCCTTGGATCGCCCTGGCGCAACAGTCCAAAAAAGTTCATCTCTGTCCAGCACAAAACAATAGATGTTAGTTATTATACAAACACATATATGCATTCTTATTGACGTACGGATGATTAGCCTACCTTCGCCCTGCCTTCTCCAAAAAACAGGATACCTATTGGAGGGACCAAAGTAATTGCGGCTAATTCCTAGCAAGCATAAGAATGATTCCGGTAGGTTTCTGTGGAATCCAGTCCTATTTAGATCTAACTCTTGAGAGTGAAGGGGATTGTATGTACTAGCGTGCGGCTTAGGGTCGTGCGGGAATCTGTTCCTAATGATGAAATCACCCGGCCATACCACTGCGTCAATGAAAAAGTAATGGTCATACCAATTTTTCAGTGAATCCATTGGTTTGTTGTGTGATTGTGGGCTGTTGGAGGCTCGTTTTTTGAAAGATACCCAACCGTTTACTAAGTTTGGGGTGTAAAACAACCTAAATAACTCTACGGTTGGGGGGATTCTCCTAGCACGGCAAAGGATCTCGAATTGGCTAATTTTACAGGCACCTATACAGTGGAGTTGACTAATGTGTACATTGTAATATCCTAACAAATCTACGAGAAAGTGGGCGAAAGGAATACGGTAATTCGCCGCGTCAAACAGGCGAGTGTAGAGGCCTATCTTACCCGCTGGAGCCTCAGTTATGAGGTCTCCGACGCCAGGAAGTGAGGGGTGTAGGTTGGAAGGGATGAAGTAATTTGTACAAAAATGGTTTAACTGGTCTTGGGTCATGACATTTAGCACGGACCCGATGGTAGGGCTGTTTCTATTGGCCATTACTAAAAAAGAGTGTAAGGACGTGGTATTCTAACCTGCGTGTGAAGGGATCCGTGCGTACTTGGTTTAAGATAAGAGAAAAGCTTTAATGGCAGAAATGGAGGTTGTGAACTGTGTGTTTCACACAGCCGTAGGGGTGGCTTATTTATAGGGTTACCTTGGGGGTCACAGCCTGTTGGATATGTGACACGTGTTGTCCACTATTCTTAATCGTGTGGCTAGGAGGCAAGTGGCAAGTGAAACGTCAGATGGGACCCACGGGTCATATCTGACCCACACGTTTGCACTGCTCAATGTTCTGACTGTCTGCACTTTTGTCAGTCAAACAAGTCAGATGAACAGTTGTTCATGTCGGGTTATGCGGCTTTAACGTAAGACTTGACATTTAATGATATATTTAATTTGTCTCGGCTATTATGTATCGAGCATCCTTGTCCTTTGTTATGAATTCCTTGGTACGTCCGGGAGCATCTTTGTAGTCTAGAGGTTCCACCTACGGTTGTAACAACTAGACTGGGGGGACATGATGACGTATAGTCCCCAGCCGGGCCATGAACCCGGCCCAAGGGTACTACCCGTATCCGGTCCATCACATTTGGGTGGGATAAATGTCATTTAGGCTTATGGGCTTGAATGAACAGTAACCGCACATACGTGTGCGGCCCACGGCCCGGTACGACCGACACGGCCGACATAGGGTTAGACAGAATGATATTCTGTCTAGGAATATCTTTACCCCAATAAGAGAGGATATTCACTACCAGAATTAGAAGATAACAATCATTCTAATTCTGGTGCTTATCTTTTCCTTGGGGCCGAAGGATCAGTGAAAGCCCACTAGGGTTTCACTGCCTATAAAAGGAACCCTCAAGGGTTCCACGAAGGTAACACAACTCTCTCTAAACTCACATATAACCCTAAATCGATTACTTACTCTCACGCCGGAGTCTAATCGTGGGATACCTTCCCACGGTAAGCTTAACGCGTGTTGTTTAGTGTGCAGGATCCCAACCAGACGATTCACTTGGTGCAGGAGCCGGTACCCAGTCAACCCGAATTAAGCCTAATTCGGGTCTAGCAAGGATCAACCAACTTTTGCATCAACACCCCATGTCAAAATTGAATTTGGCGGTTCTTTCTCAAGCCAAATTTTAGCGGGTCCATCTAACGGGTATGGAAACAACATCATCTTAATGGCGTCATGTGGAACATCCTTAAACTTGCTAGTTGCGGTGAGATGATTAAAATTCCTTATGTGATAATGCGGGTTGTCTTTCTCATGACCTCTAAACTTATTAGCTTGCAACATCGACATTAAACCCGTCTTAATCTCGAAATTCTCCGCAAGGATAGCGGGAATCACAATGGCCTCTCCAAAACCCTCGGTGGGTGCTTGAAACAACTCCATCATTGTAAAACCCGCATGCTTTTACCATGCATAATACTCTTAGGATCGTACGTACTAGATTAAAACTTTCCTAATATAGCATGATTACGATTACGTGTTAGGAGTTTACGTATTACGTACGTGTTAGAACACGATAAGTATTTACTACGCACGATCATGTCATAATTATTTGACGATAATTAATCACAAACATGCGATCATGAAATCATGAACGTAATTAAAACACGAGCTATTATTAATTACGTATATATATTTATTACGAGCGTAATTAAATATATTAGATCACGGTATTTACGTAACGAGAACATTTAAAACACGAACACAAATAATCACAAACGTTTAACTTAATAACGAGACACGGAAAAAGGTACGGGTACCCCAAGTGGGGTCCCTACCCGCGGCAACAAGAGGCAAATGGGCCAAGCCCATTTGTCAAATTACTAAAGGGGGTTATTATTATTTTTACACTACTCATTTACTCATTCATAGAAGATTTTAGAAAAACCCTAAAACCCTCCTTCCTTGTCTCTTTGTGCCGCCACCCTACAACCACCATAAGAGGTGATTTTTGATCTTGGATATTGAAGTTTTAGTGATTGATCGTGTTGGTTCTTCGTCCTCTTGATCCACGAATTCGGTAAAACCTTTTTAAACCTTGTCTTTTGATTTAATCTTTTTATAAATCAAGAACATGTGTTGTTTTTATAAAAACATAATAATTAATCATGGATCTAATATGTTTTGGTGTTAAATAAAATCAAAAGGGTGTTTTTAAGGGGTGTTTGTTTTGGCCGCAGGCTTCACCGAACCCAAAAGGGGTTTCGGTGCCAAGCCGACCACCACCAACTGTTTAACCGAAGGGGTTTCGGTAAACTTCATTAAACATAAGCAATCAAACACGTAACTTATACTACGGGAAAACTTTCTATTTTTGGAAACTTTCTATTTTTGGAAACTTTCTATTTTTGGTAACTTTCTATTTTTGGAAACTTTCTATTTTTGGAAACTTTCTATTTTTGGAAACTTTCTATATTAGGAAACCTGCTATTTTTGGAAAGTTACTTATTATTACACAGTAAGTATAATAATACATGAAATACCAGAAATACTTAATCAGATTAAACAGAATATAAGATAAAACACAGTTTAAGGCTTTTAAACAGTAAAACATGGTAAGAACACATAAAATAAGCTAAGACATGACATAAAACCAGCTATGTATTTAGTAAGCAGATACTTATTCATGTACGTATTTATGTAGCACTAGTGATTCGGAAGTAGGATTCCTCGCAATTCGTCTTTCTCGTTCACTGGACATAAGGTACGGATTCCCGTCCTTTCAGTATGGATATTCTTTCCTTATTAGGATTCCCCGTATGCAGCCAACTGTTTTCCCGTAGTATAAGTTAGGTGTTTGATTGCTTATGTTTAATTAAGATTACCTATAGCCATATACATGCATGACCAGTTTCACCTAGTTATGGAGGTACCATAACCATAACATTAGAGGCACTGATGTTATGACTTCACCACGGCGGAGTGATTGCTCGTGGCGTCCCTTCAGCTTTTGGCCATTTATTTATATTTATCATGTGGGGCGTATGGGTGCATCCTAGTTACATGTTTTTATTCAGGATTTCATGGTGAATGTGGTGTGTGCCTTGCATCCTTCACAAGGAGCTGATCCCTCCTACCCATAAACCAGTATATTAAATTAGAGGCAGCCCCTCTAATTTGCATGATGAGGTCACCCCTCCAAGTATTCATGCACTGTGGATTTTCATGACCTATATTGGCTAAATGGTAAAATATGACAAACAGTTTTTATAAGATAAACATAAGACTTTCAAACTAATAAAACCAGTTTTATTAAGACTTAACCAGGTTACCCGGGACTTAGTTTTATTCCGTTGTTATATGTTATATGCTTATCCTATTCATGCTTTATTGTACATCCGTGCACTGAGCGTATTTGCTCAGCCGTTTTCCTTTTCTATGTTCCCAAAACGGCAGGTACTCAGGGACGCTCGTAGACACTAAGAGTACGTACATATGGACTGGAAGCTGTCTAGCCTTCTTTACATTATGCATTTCCTTTCTTATGATACTTATGCTTGGGACATTGTTTAGTCCTTTCCTTTATTATACTATGTTTGTGTGTGATGAGCTTTACTTTTGGACTACCGATGTTTGATTCCGGTATTTTCCTTTTATGGTCAAGTAATGTTTAGACATTTTTCGTTGTATGCTTTGATGACACGCCATAATTGCTGTGATATTTCCATTTCCAAAATGGGGTGTTACAATTATGGTATCAGAGCCAAGGCTTCGACCTGTAGGCTCTCAAATATGACCTGTGATTAGTGGGTAGTCACTACGGTCTTCCTAGAACTGACAGTTGTTTTCATGCATTCATCATTGTTAAGCATACATATACATGTCATTGTTGCAGGGTTTTTGACTAAGTAATGGTTGGTACAGGACTGGCCCTATTTAGTCGCATGTGTTTTATCGAAACTTTTAGATTTGGGACCGACCCATAGGCGTCCCCTCGCTATGTCTTTTGTTTTGGGTGAACTGACCAGAGGCGTTCATTCTCGAGCATACAAAAGTTTTCATAAAACTGCATCATGCATTCATACACAAAATTTTCTTGCATAAATTTTTTCTCGTGAAATTTTAGTATAAATTTTTTTCATGTATATATATATATATTTTATGTTTTGATCTATTTAATCATATGTTTTATGTTATACTGTCAGATGGTTCTCACACGCGAACAGGAGCAGCTCAATGCTGCAATTCAGGCTGCCATGCAAGCCTTGCTTCCTCAACTGAGGAATGACATCAGGGCTGAAGTTCAAGCTGCCAACAATCAGCAGCATAATCAGCCACCTCCTCCTCCTCCTCCAGTGACATTAGCATTATGGCTGGAGAGATTCAACAAGCTCCGCCCTCGAGCTTTTGAGAAGACAGATAGCCCCAGCGATGCTGAAAGCTGGTTGGCTCACATCGAGAAGATCTTCAACGCTATGGGCTGTGACCCCGCATTCAAGGCGAGGTTGGCATGATATCGGTTCGAAGGCGATGTACTCAACTGGTGGTTAGCATTGATGCAATCTGAAGGTGGTGATGAGTGGGTTGCTGGTTTAACTTGGGCTCAGTTCAAGGACAGGGTGATGGAGCAGTTCTTTCCCAAGGCTGAGCAGGACAAGCTCAAGAGAGAGTACCATGGGATCCGACAGAGAGCTAGGGAGAATAGCAACGAGTTTATGCAGCGCTTTCTTCGCTTGGCTGGTTTCCTTGGTGCGGCAGCAGGTACTCCTGAAGAGCAGGCACATCACTTCAGATGGGCTCTTAGCATATCGGTCGCAAACAATCTGGTGTGTGCTACGTTCAACACTGTAGCACAAGTGGCCGATGCAGCACGAAAGCTGGAGATGCTACAGGAGAGAGATGAGTTCGGGGAAGCTGAAAGACTCGACAAGAGGTAAACATTTGTATTCAAGCGGTGATCAATCTATATATTTTCCATATGTCAATTATTCATCTCTTAAATGTATCTTCCAGGCAGAAAACTGGGGACCGGTCTCAGCCGGCTACTCAGCAGCAGCCTCATCAGCCCAAAGGAAATGGTCAGACTAACGACCGTTCTGCTACGGATAAGCGTGGCGGTAATGACCATTACCGTAACAACGCTGGGCACTCCAACAGCAGCAGGTCCTAATACTTACGCAATTCCTTATGTTTTATGATATAACTCATATTCTGACACTTTAGCCAACTTCTACCAGGAACCATGGAAACGGTAGGGACCAGAACCAGAGGGGTTCGCAGCCTAGCCGTCCAGCTATCACTGGTATTAAATCTTACGATTATACGCTTTGTCCTTTGTACCCAAGTATCATGTCTTATGTAAAATGTTTATCAGGTTCTCAGCCAGCCAGAGCACCTGCTGGAGGATACACTCATCCTCTTTGCTCTACTTGCCACCGTAGGCACCCAGGACCATGTCGCCGTAATACTGATGCGTGCTTCAAGTGTGGTCTTCCTGGCCATATTATGAAGGATTGCCGTAAGGGCGAGATGGAGGGTACATCGGGACATGCTGATACCAAGCCGCCTCTTACTGCCGGGCGTGTCTACACGACATCTCGAGACCAGGCCAACAAGTCTACATGTACCATCACTGGAATCTTGTATATGTATGGTCAAGCCGTATGTGTTCTTTTCGATACGGGTGCTACTCACTCGGTTATTTCTACTACTTATGCTAAGAACATTAGAATGCCTCCCTTGCCACTAGAAAATAGGCTTACTATTTCCACGCCTTTGAGGGACTCTCTATTAATCACCCATGTATACAAGAGTCTTCCCCTTGAGTTTGATGATAAGGTTCGACCTGTCGACGCACTTCCGCTGGACATGAATGACTTCGACATGATTTTGGGCATGGATTGGCTATCCAAGTATCATGCTACCATAGACTACCATTCATATCGAGTTATCTTCGGTGATGTCAATGCACCTGAGTACATTCATAATGGGTTCATACCCGGACGGTCTGTACAAGTCATATCCACCCTGCAAGCGCGTGCACTACTATCACATGGCTGCGAGGGTTATCTAGCTACGGTTCACGACATGGATGCTGAGTCTCCATCGATTCAGGATCAGCCTATAGTGTCGGAATTCCAAGATGTGTTTCCAGCAGAACTTCCGGGCATACCACCTGCACGAGAAGTGGAATTCAGTATCGAGCTAGTTCCAGGAGCTGAACCAATCTCCAAGGCTCCTTATCGCATGGCTCCCATAGAGCTGAAGGAGCTGAAGGATCAACTGCAAGAACTTCTTGAACGAGGTTTCATTCGACCGAGCGCAACTCCATGGGGCGCACCGGTCTTGTTTGTTAAGAAGAAGGACGGCAATATGCGTCTTTGCATAGACTATCGCGAGCTCAATAAGATCACCATTCAGAATAGGTATCCACTGCCACGTATCGACGATCTGTTTGACCAACTCCAAGGGGCCAAACACTTCTCCAAGATTGATCTTAGGTTAGGCTATCATCAGCTACGGGTCAAGGAGCAGGACATCGCTAAGACCGCCTTTCGTACCCGTTATGGCCACTACGAGTTTCTAGTTATGCCATTTGGCCTGACAAATGCTCCAGCAGTGTTCATGGATTTGATGAACAGAATCTGTCATGAATTTCTGGACAAGTTCGTCATTGTCTTCATCGATGAAATCCTGAGTTTCTCAAAGTCCAAGGAGGAACACGAAGACCATCTTCGTACAATACTACAGATTCTTCACCAGAAGTAGCTGTATGCTAAATTCTCCAAATGTGAGTTCTGGTTAGACAAGGTGGCATTTTTAGGTCACATTGTATCAGCAGAAGGAATCACTATGGATCCAGCAAAGGTTGAGGCCATTAATAAGTGGCCAAGGCCGACATCAGCGACGGAAGTCCGCAGTTTCTTAGGCTTAGCTGGCTATTACCGTAGGTTCGTGGAGAACTTTTCCCGCCTAGCACTACCATTGACCAAACTGATGCGGAAAGGGGAGAAATTCGTCTGGACTGAAGATCGAGAGAAGAGCTTTGAAGACCTGAAGCAGAAGCTAATATCTGCACCTATTCTTACTCTACCATCTGGTATGGGTGGATTTCAAATCTACAACGATGCATCGGGGAAGGGACTTGGCTGTGTTCTCATGCAACATGGGAAAGTGATCGCGTACGCTTCACGGAAGCTTAAGCCTTATGAAGAAAATTACCCCACGCATGACTTGGAACTTGCTGCAGTCGTGTTTGCATTGAAGATATGGAGGCACTACTTATATGGAGAATCATGTGACATTTTCACGGACCACAAGAGTTTGAAGTATATCTTCACTCAGCGTGAATTGAACATGAGGCAGAGGAGATGGTTAGAGCTGTTGAAGGATTATGACATTAATCTACAGTATCATCCCGGAAAGGCAAATGTAGTAGCAGATGCTCTTAGCAGGAAGTCCGGAATGATCAACGACATTAAAATCGAAGAGGAAATCATCAGAGACTTGGAGCGACTAGACATCGAGATCATGGTACGTGGACAGCACGGTTACTGGGCTAATCTTAGAGTGGAACCAGAGTTGCTATTTAAGATCAAGGAAGCTCAGAAGGATGACGGAGAAATCTGGGCGATAGTACAGAATTTGGAGAAGCAAATACAATTCAGAGTAGATGCAGATGGTATCGTATGGCAGGGCACAAGACTTTGTGTTCCTGATGACCAAGAACTCCGGGAAGCCTTGTTAGCTGAAGCTCATAGCTCCCCATTCTCTATACATCCTGGTTCGACTAAGATGTACCATGACATCAAGCAGTACTTTTGGTGGAGTGGTATGAAACAGGATGTGGCCACTTACGTCTCCAAATGTCTTACCTGCCAGCAGGTTAAGATCGAGCATCAGCGATCTGGCGGTCTCCTTCAACCATTAGATATTCCAGAGTGGAAGTGGGACAAAATCACCATGGATTTTGTTACCGGTCTTCCGCCTACCAAAAGGAAGCACGATGCAATTTGGGTTATTGTTGATCGACTTACCAAATCAGCTCATTTCTTACCGATCCGCAAGGAAGATTTGGTAAGTAAACTCGCAGATACGTACAGACGAGAGATCATGAGACTCCACGGTGCACCATCCAGCATCGTCTCAGACAGAGATCCTCGATTCACTTCGCGCTTTTGGAAAAGTCTGCAGAAAGCTTGGGGTACACAACTTAAGCTTAGCACGGCTTTTCATCCTCAAACGGACGGACAGTCGGAGCGAAACATTCAGACATTGGAAGATATGTTGAGATCATGTGCGTTGGAATGGACGGGTGATTGGGACGAATACATCTGTTTGGTGGAGTTTGTATACAACAACAGTTGGCACGCAAGCATCAAGTGTGCTCCATTTGAGATGTTGTATGGCAGAAAGTGTCGCGCCCCAATCTGCTGGGATCAGGTTGGCGAGCGAACACTTGAAGGACCAGAAATCATAGAGATGACCAATGAGAAGATCGCAGTAGCTAAGCAGAAAATTCAGGAGGCACGGTCACGTCAAAAGAGTTACGCCGATAAGCATCGTAGGGATATACACTTTAACGTAGGAGATCACGTCCTCCTTAAGGTTTCGCCAGCACGTGGTGTTAGACGCTTCGGGATTAAAGGGAAGCTCAGTCCTCGTTTCATCGGACCGTTTGATATCATTGAACGAGTCGGTGAAGTATCTTACCGATTGGCGTTACCTCCGCAGCTTTCGCATGTGCACAATGTGTTTCATGTGTCCTTACTAAAAGGGTACCAGTATCATCCCCTTCACATGGTTCAGTATCCACTGGAACAGATACGTGAAGATCTCACTTTTATAGAAGAACCCAAACGAGTTCTTGACAGACAAGAACGAGTCATGAGAAAGAAGACGATTCCATTCGTAAAAATTCTATGGAGGGATCATACCGAGCGGGAAGCCACTTGGGAAACAGAGGAGTCTATCCGGGCTTCTTACCCTCATTTCATATTTTGAATTTGGGTATGTTCTTCTTTTCTAGTTTACTTTATCTATAATTCGGGGACGAATTATTCTTTTTAGGGGGGAAGAGTTGTAAAACCCGCATGCTTTTACCATGCATAATACTCTTAAGATCGTACGTACTAGATTAAAACTTTCCTAATATAGCATGATTACGATTACGTGTTAGGAGTTTACGTATTACGTACGTGTTAGAACACGATAAGTATTTACTACGCACGATCATGTAATAATTATTTGACGATAATTAATCACGAACATGCGATCATGAAATCATGAACGTAATTTAAACACGAGCTATTATTAATTACGTATATATATTTATTACGAGCGTAATTAAATATATTAGATCACGGTATTTTCGTAATGAGAACATTTAAAACACGAACACAAATAATCACAAACGTTTAACTTAATAACGAGACACAGAAATAGGTACGGGTACCCCACGTGGGGTCCCTACCCGCGGCAACAAGAGGCAAATGGGCCAAGCCCATTTGTCAAATTACTAAAGGGGGTTATTATTTTTTTACACTACTCATTTACTCATTCACAGAAGATTTTAGAAAAACCCTAAAACCCTCCTTTCTTGTCTCTTTGTACCGCCACCCTACAACCACCATAAGAGGTGATTTTTGATCTTGGATCTTGAAGTTTTAGTGATTGATCGTGTTGGTTCTTCGTCCTCTTGATCCACGAATTCGGTAAAACCTTTTTAAACCTTGTCTTTTGATTTAATCTTTTTATAAATCAAGAACATGTGTTGTTTTTATAAAAACATAATAATTAATCATGGATCTAACATGTTTTGGTGTTAAATAAAATCAAAAGGGTGTTATAAGGGGTGTTTGTTTTGGCCACAGGCTTCACCGAACCCAAAAGGGGTTTCGGTTTGCCAAGCCGACCACCACTAAGACCATATGGTCTTGGTTGGTGCGTGTGGGTCCCACGGCAGCAGTAAAACAAGGGGTACCCCGAGTTGGTTCGGGGTACGGTGTCGATTTCATGTCTGGTTCATGCTTTTTAGTCTAGATCCGGTTCATGGTGTATGTTAGTTTTTATTTTATGTTTATGATCTTATGTTAAAATTAAATTAATAAAATGATGTGATTAATTTAATAACATGACTTAGGTTATTTAATTATTAATGATCATGAAATTATTTTAACCTAAGTATTTATATATTTAAGACTTATAATTAATTAATTATTTTAAAACCATGGATATAATTAATTAATTAACATGACTTAGGTTATATTATTAAAATATAATAATACATATTTTAACCTAAATATTTAACTTATTTAATTAAAAACATGTTATACTTTAATTAAATATTTTAACCTATAGTTTAATTTAATTACATGAAATAATTATTAAACTATACATTATATCATATGACTTAGAAAATAATCATGAAAACACTTAGGCTTATATACTTAGCTTATTTAACCAGCTTATTTCTAACTATGGAAAACTTTCTATTTTTAGAAACTTAATTAAATAAGGCAGCTAATCTATTCATGGAAACCTTCTATTTCTAGAAACTTATTTATTTTAGGCAGCTAATCTATTTATGGAAACTTATTTAATTAAGGCAGCTAATCTATTTATGGAAACTTTCTATTTTTAGAAACTTATCTATTTTAAGCAGTAAATCTATTTTTGGAAACTTTCTATTTTTGGAAACATTCTATTTTTTGTAACTTTCTATTTTTGGTAACTTTCTATTTTTGGAAACTTTGTATTTTAGGAAACCTGCTATTTTTGGAAAGTTACTTATTATTACACAGTAAGTATAATAATACATGAAATACCAGAAATACTTAATCAGATTAAACAGAATATAAGATAAAACACAGTTTAAGGCTTTTAAACAGTAAAACATGGTAAGAACACATAAAATAAGCTAAGACATGACATAAAACCAGCTATGTATTTAGTAAGCAGATACTTATTCATCTACGTATTTATGTAGCACTAGTGATTCGGAAGTAGGATTCCTCGCAGTTCGTCTTTCTCGTTCACTGGACATAAGGTACGGATTCCCGTCCTTTCAGTATGGACATTCTTTCCTTATTAGGATTCCCCGTATGCAGCCAATTGTTTTCACGTAGTATAAGTTACGTGTTTGATTGCTTATGTTTAATTAAGATTACCTATATCCATATACATGCATGACCAGTTTCACCTAGTTATGGAGGTACCATAACCATAACATTAGAGGCACTGATGTTATGACTTCACCACGACGGAGTGATTGCTCGTGGCGTCCCTTCAGCTTTTGGCCATTTATTTATATTTATCATGTGGGGCGTATGGGTGCATCCTAGTTGCATGTTTTTATTCAGGATTTCATGGTGAATGTGGTGTGTGCCTTGCATCCTTCACAAGGAGTTGATCCCTCCTGCCCAAAAACCAGTATATTAAATTAGAGGCAGCCCCTCTAATTTGCATGATGAGGTCACCCCTCCAAGTATTCATGCACGGTGGATTTTCATGACCTATATTGGCTAAATGGTAAAATATGACAAACAGTTTTTATAAGATAAACATAAGGCTTTCAAACTAATAAAACCAGTTTTATTAAGACTTAAACAGGTTACTCGGGACTTAGTTTTCTCCCGCTGTTATATGTTATATGCTTATCCTATTCATGCTTTATTGTACATCCGTGCACTGAGCGTATTTGCTCAGCCATTTTCCTTTTCAATGTTCCCAAAACGGCAGGTACTCAGGGACGCTCGTAGAAACTAAGAGTACGTGCATATGGACTGGAATCTGTCTAGCCTTCTTTACATTATGCATTTCCTTTCTTATGATACTTATGCTTGGGACATTGTTTAGTCCTTTCCTTTATTATACTATGTTTGTGTGTGATGAGCTTTACTTTTGGACTACCGATGTTTGATTCCGGTATTTTCCTTTTATGGTCAAGTAATGTTTAGACATTTTTCCTTGTATGCTTTGATGACACGCCATAATTGCTGTGATATTTCCATTTCCAAAATGAGGTGTTACAATCATAGTACGATTAGCCATGACGACTTCTTGTTCTACAATAGGTTCAACAATTGGAGTTTGTTCTTCAATCAACGTCTCTTGATTTGCTTGTTTTTGAAGCCGTTTACGAGCTCGTTTTGCTTGATTACGAGTTAAACTTCACGATGAATGGGAGGTGAGCAAAGGAGATTCTTTTTGGGTGTTTTGTGAATTTTTTTTTTGTGTTTTTGATTGTTTTTAATTTTTGTGGATTTTGGTGTATCTTCGTAGACAACAATCTACCAAATCTCTCCTCGAATCAAACTCTTGATTAAAGAAGCCTCAAAAGAATGAAAACGATCACGTAGAGTGAACGGCTTCGACTGACTTTAGAACTTTGGTGAAAACCAAATTGTTCAAGAGGGTTTAATCACAAAGAAAACCAAGCAAATATATTATACGTAATAATACTTTGGGCGGCAAAACCCTCGATTAGCCTTCAATCTCAAAATACTCACAAATAAGCGGGGAAACGAGGCGGTGCGAAGCACTTAAGAGCCTTTTTCCTTAGGGTATATTTTATAATACCCGCCTTATACCCACCTTATAGTTTGTATTTTTCAAAATCGAGCTTCACGAAAGTATTTATCTATTTTTGCCTTTTTCTTTTGTTTGAATTCGAATACAATAATTAGGATATCAAATCCCAATTAACGTTGTGTTTTCACACTTTTGGAGATATTTTGTATTGATTGTGATACTTAATACTATATAGTAATAATAATTTCACAAGAAAAAGCAAAAAACCGATAATACGTATTAGTAGATTTTTACTAATACAAATACTATTTATGGTTAATATTAAAAGCAACAAGACAAATTAATCACGACACACCTCCCCGGCAGCGGCGCCAAAATGATTGTAGGAAAAATTACGACCTTTTAGGAAAAAGGCGTAAAAGCGGTAAGTATTAAACAAATGATTTAGGAAAATCAAGTGTCAATGACCCAATGAAGTTCGTTTCCCAAGGAGGTATATGTGTGTGACTAAGATGTAACAAGATTTGAGATTAATATTGGATAGAAGGGGATGAGAAAATAGAATGACGAAGATGTGAAATTAATTACTACTACGACTAAACGTAAAGCCATAAAAAGAGCTAAAATAAAAATTAATTCTAAAAATTCCAAAAAATTTACCAAAAATAAAAATAAATAAACTAAGAGTTTACCAATGATCAAAACTTTTTCAAAACTTTTAATTAATTAAATATTAATTTTTAAATGCTAATTAAAGCCCTAAAAATCAAATTAATTATCAAAAAGCCCAAATAAAGATTTTTCAATTGGTAAACCTCTAAAATGTCCTAAAAAGATTAAAAACTATTTTTATGAATTTTTAAACTAATAAAAACTATTTAAAATGATTTAAAAACTATTAAAATTTAAAATAATTATAAAAATTAATCTAATGATGACAAAATTAATCTAAGAGTTGTAAAAATCCTATTTTAATGTATTTAAGCTAAGAAAAATATAAAAAGTGTAAAAATGTGAAATTTGAAATTTAACAATAAAATAATATTAAAATAATATTAGAAATCCAAAAATTATAAAAAATTCTAAAAACTTGCAAACTAGTTTATTTTGACCTAAATAATCAGAAAAGGAAAGTGAAATTACCAAAATACCCATAATGAGCCCCCAAATGGGCTAAAATAAAAAACAATCAACTTAAATGGGCTTTTGGGCCCAAAAAGTCAAACTAGGCCCAAATGATCTGAAAAAGCCCTATCTGACTCAAAATTTAATTCTAAGCAGAAAAGTCTGAAGGCCCAAAAGCTGAAAATGAGCTTATCACAGCTTAAATAACAAATAGCTTATGCTTATTGGGCCAATAAGCCCATTAAGAAATAAGCCAATGCCATAAGCTCTGCTTAAACACACAACCTTCTTTTGAGATGCCTAAGAGACTGTGAAAAGAAATTTTGAAAAAGCACACTCAATAAGCCAGAAATAAGCCAAGAAGATTTTCATTAAAAGACAAAATAGTCGACTTGGAGTTCTAGACCACCTCAGGACTTGATTCAACTTGCAAAAGACTCTAAACAACTTAATTAAGCCAAATTAATCAAGAAAAGTTCAATAAGCAAAGCCAAATAAGTTGGATAAGCCAATAAGCACTTATGAAAAAGTCAATTGAGTTGGTTTTCTAGTCAAACCCTAAAGTCAACCCACCAAATGCTCCAGTATGAACAAATGGGTCAAATAATGAGCACCTATTACAAGATCAAAATTGTTGCTGGTTAAAATAAGCTAGAATAGCTTATTGATAAGCTGAACATAAAATTACACTAGTAGTGGCTAGCAGCAGGGGAAAGGAGTTCCCACTGCTTTGACTATTTGACTTGCTTTTTGTGAGAGATCTAGTTGGATTCAAATGGAAACAAGGGCACCCTTGTGATCAGTGAATCACAAGGAGTCTATATCAACAAAGAAATCACAAATTGGTTCACTCAATAAGCCCAGAATAAGCAAACAGTCCACAGATATTACACAGACCTTGAAAATAAGCAGTTATGAACAAATAAGCAGTTTTAGCATGAATAAGCCAGCCAAATTGAACCAAATGCATACACAAGCTATAATAAAGTCCAATAAGCACAAATAAACTTGTTTCAAGCAATGGATCAAAGTAAATAAGCAGATTCAAGCACCAAAAGTTATTGATTAGCAAAAGTGATTATCCAAAATCCTTTTGCTGATCTATTTGACCACCAATCCAATTTTAAGCCTTCAAATCTCTTTCCCTGATTAAGTTGACCAATTTCACACTTGTTATCCCTAGTCTACCCTTAGATCTAGGTGTCCCCAATATTTTAGCCAAAATACCCAAGTAAATCTGATTTTATAGCCTTTTGATTGATTTGGTTGTTCAAACCCACAAAACTTGTAGATAAATGTCACTTAGCACCAAGTAAACAGATACCAAACCAAAAGAAACAAAAACAACAACAAAGGAAGGGTCAAATCCCTTTGAATCAGTTAACCTAAACACCCCTTTGGAATCTGATTTTGCAATCTTCCAAAGGATTGTTGTGTTTTAACCTATCAAACAAGATCCAATCCACCCTAACAACTCCTAAACAACCTCAGAAACACAAATCAAGCCTCAAAACACTGATTCACAATAGAACATGCAAAATCACCAAAAATTCAATGAAAATCAGAAAAATGAAAAGGGAGAAAGATGCAAACCTCCAAGACTTACATCCAAGCCTTGGATTGTTTGAGATGAGGTACTAGCAAAACAAGTACCAGCTTCCTTGTACCTGCTAAGAATAACAAACCACAATGATGAACAATAAACAATTTGATTTTTGACACATAAGTTTTATTGCTTAAAACCTTGCCTCAAAAACCTTCAAACATGAATATGGAACTCAGACTTTAGCTTATCAGATACCAAACTTTTATAAAACACAAAGGGAAATCACAAATTTTTAGAAAATCCAACTTTTATTTAATAAAAAGGAATTACAAAGATTTAAAGCTAAAATCTGGAACAAGGGACTCTCACAAGTTGAGGTCTCCTTATATAGGACTAATGGACTATTCTAGAATGCTGAAAATACATGAAAACCCTAGTTGTGAAATCTCAAAACTGCCCTTGAGTGCTTGATGCCGTTTGATGTTTGTGAGCTGTCAAAATGCATCAGGGACGTTCATTTTAGCTTGCTAGTTAAGCAGTGAGTCTTGGCTGTTGATTTGGCCACATGTCTTTACTTGGAGAGGAGGGTGTGATGTGATTGGGTAACGGGTTGGATGGTAGGGTCCATTGGTGAGTGGAGAAAAGGGATTTAATGTTGGAATGGGTTTTAGGTGAGGTGAATCACACGGGCGAACAACCAGTTTCATTTTACCCTTTGTTGGTAAAAAGTAAAATCTGGGTTCTTGGGGTGAATAGTAAGTCCCTATTGATCCGAAATCAGTGGAGGGTAATTGTGTTTGGCGCAATAAACATTTAAATGTTTCAAATGCCCATGTTTAGTCCTTGTCTTTTGGGAAAAGATGCAAAACACGTTTTCAGCCAACAAAACTCAATTCCCTTTGTTAAATAAGTTTTAATCTTCACACTTTTGGCACAAAACTTTTCCAAAAGGATTTCAAGGGTTGATTTTGCCACTTTTGCATATTTGAAGGACTGATCTTGGACACTCTTGATCTTCAAAGGTCTTCATTGTATCTTCGACTTCATGAGGGACCGTAATTGACAATTTAGAATTGTTGAGGGACTAAACTTGTCATTTCTTCAATGTTGAAGGACCATTTTGTAATTTTGACAAACTTAAGGGACGAAACGTGTAATTATGAATATACAAGGGTTTTAAGTGTCATTTCTTCATTTTTTGAGGATCAATCTTGTACATCTTCAAGTCTTCAAGGGTTTATCTTGGATAAATCATGAACTAGGACCCGGTTCTTTGTACGGCTTCGTTTCTCGTGTCCGTTTTCGCTTGTTTCTTGTGATCTTTTGTCTTTTTCACGATATCCACACCTAAATCACACAAGTAAACAAATACAAGCATATATATATATATGGTTTTTTATGACATTTTAATGCATTTAAAGCCCGAAAAGAACGATGAGATCATGTATAAATGCCATCTCATCAGTCCCCAATATCTCATGGGTCCAAAATTGTTAGTTCCAAACATCCCTTGCATTTGGTTTGGATGCATGAATGGAGGAGGGGTTCACTATGGGGAATAAAATGGAGGAGGATAATAATTCATATAACCATTTTGTTGTTCATTATTTCTCTTAGGTGTATTTGATCTCGGTTTAGAGTTGTGGTCATTCCTTCTAGGTGTTGGAGTTTTACTTCTAGTTCGTGAATTGTTTTGACTATCTCTTCTAGGTGTTGTCGTTCTACTTTTAGGCTAGACTCATTTCGTACTATTGGTGGAGTAGTGGATGGTCTTGATAAACTTCTATTTCCAATTAGAGGTTTACTCAAGGGCTTATAGAACTTATCAATGGCATTGTCGTCAAGTATGGGTAATTTGAACTTGTTAACAATAAGATGCTTTGGTTTTTCACCTAAATTTGACTTTTCAAAAAGTTCAAGATTTTCAGCAAAAACTCTTTCTGGCCGCAGTTCCTTATCTAGGGCGGCGGTTCTATAGTGATAAGGAACCGCCCCATACAATCTGGGACCGCGTACAACAGACGATTTTTCTGAAAATCTAACTTGTTTAGGTTCACTAGTTGATGCTTCATTTGAGTTAAAACCTATACCAAGTCTTTCCTTAGAATGAATTTGTTTGTTTAACATATCATCAAAAGCACTAGTACCTTTCATGAACTTTTTCAATTTAATGGAAGTGCTCTTGAGATCTTTATTCTCTAATCTAAGTTTCTCACAACTTAAGCAACCTAAATCAACTTCTTTATTTTTCTCAAGCTTGGCTAATTTCTCCCTAAGTTCATTGATCTCATTTTCAAGCTTAGTTTTGGTTGATTTTAAGATTTTGTTCTTTTCTATGAATTTAAGGCTAAGTTTGTGTAAATTATCATATTGGCCTTCTAATTCAATATCATCTAAGGTGGAGCTATCATTGCTATAATATTCGGTTTCGGAATGTACCTCTTTAGAAGTATGAGCCATAAGACATTTCTCCTCTTTGGGGTTGTCATCAACATCTTCACCGCTATCGCTCCAAGAACCACTAACGAACGCCTTGTGATTCTTATCGCGTGAAGGCTTTGGACAATCATTAATGAAATGATTTGGATCACCACATATAAAGCAATTCCTATCACCTTTTTCGTTCATGACAAATAGATTCTTTGAGAATGGTTTCTTGTCATTGTTGGGTTGCCTCACGTGTTGACCTCTTCTTTTGAAGAACTTCTTGAAATCTCTCATCGCTAATGCATACTCCTCGTCATCGCTATCCGAGGAACTATCATGATCGCTTTGTGCCTTCTTGGCTTTGAGTGCAAGAGACTTCCTTTCATTCTTGGTTTTCACCAATTCCGAGTCCTTCAAAATTATCATCTCATGAACCTTCAAGTTGCCTATGAGTTCATCGAGTGATAAAGTTGAGAGATCTTTTGATTCTTCAATCGCCGTAACTTTTTCTCTCCACTTAGGATGCAAGGCCTTTAGAAACTTCCTAACATTGTTCTTGCTAGAAAAACCTTCATCAAGTGCTTTTAAACTAGTAATAATAGTGTTAAATCTAGCAAAAGCATTATCAATAGTTTCATCTTCTAAGATGACAAATTGTTCATATTGTTGGACAAGAAGATCGATTTTGCTTTCTTTGACTTGGCTATTACCTTGGTGGGTTACTAAAAGAGTGTTCCAAATATCTTTAGCGGTTTCACACATAAAAATCCTTTCATACTCTTTCTTAGGTAAAGCATTATAAATCACCATTTTAGCCTCATTATTTTTCGAAAGTTTCTTTTTAGTATCGTCATTAGCTTTCTCAAAAGTGACCAATTCTTTTGTTTTAGAAACTTCATTAAATTGATAAGGTAAAAAATCACCATTGGTAATAACATGCCAAAGATCTAAATCTTTTGATTTCACATAAGTCTCAAATCTATTTTTCCAATAAATAAAACTATCGGTTTCAAAAAGTGGTGGTCTTTGCATAGATTGCCCTTCTAGGTACTTGTTGGAATCCATAGATCGATTCAAGTTTTAAAATACAATATACTTTAAAAATTCTTGAGCAACCTCGCTCTGATACCAATTGTAGAAACTAGAAGGGGGGGTTTAATAGTTTCTTATATTTACTTGTTAAAAGATGGTTTTCAAAAAATCCCTTTTCAAAAACTTAGGCTTGAGCAAATATGTGAAATCTTCTTATGCACAATATGAACAATGATAGTGTAACTAAACTAATACTAACTAATGTATATGCACAAAGAATAAAGAACGTAAAGAGTTAAGGGTAAAGAAAGATCAAACCAAACACCAAGGATTTATAGTGGTTCGGCAACAAAGCTCACTCCTCGTTCCTACTCCACTCCTCGAGTACTCCTTACTCGAGAGTTCAATACACAACAAGCTCCTTATGGTGGAGAAAATCGTACAAGTTGCTTAACCAATTTCCGACTCTAAGCTAAAAGTCGAGCCCTAATCGTAGCTAGGACCAATCTACACAACTATACTTAGTACATACACAACTTCCAAATAGACACAACTACTTTGATATTCACAACTATGATACAACAACAAATGTATAAGATTTGATCTTCAAAGGATCTTTGGTGGTGGACTCAACACTTCACAAGGATAGTGTTCTTCTCTTTGCACTTGGAGAGGAAGGGATGGATAGAATAGATTCACTTCTAAACAAGTAGTAATCAATCAAATGATCAAGGATTTGAGTGATTTAAGAAGTATGTTTGAATCTGGAAATTTATGTGCAAAAGAGGTGAAGAGAAAGTCTGGGAATGGTCCACTATTTATAGGACAAAGGGCCAATGGCTATATCTGTCCGCGGTTCCTTATCTCAGCCGGCGGTACCTTATCGATAAGGAACCGCATAGGCACTAAGGAACCGCCAGAGTAGACTCCGCTCCCTTTTTGTCCTTTAGTGGTGGAGGTCTTATCTGATTATAAAATATCCTGAAAAAATATTCCAAATCAAAAAAGAATATGCCATTTTCAAATTTTCAAATATTTAATTTAATAAAACATTTTCTTAAAAAGAAAGTTTAATAAAAAACTTGTCACATTTAATAAAAAGTAAGTTTTAAGAAAAAGATTAAATCACTTGATCACTTGATTAAGGTTAGTACTTGTTTATTCGTACCTTAAGTGAAAATGGGTAAAATGAAAAATACTTGAACTCAAGAATTCGTTTTTCGTTGTTTTCGTAAATGTTTGTTTTTACATATTGTCGTAATCAAAACTAAGCGAGACTGAAAAATGCAAGTAACGTTTTTAGGCATTATTGCATTAACAACACGTATTCTGATATTACAATGATTCTATATTTGGTAACCTGCTAAAATATAGGAAGTTTTCTAATTTAGAAAGTTTCCAAAAATGAATTAACTCATTCAATTATATTAGACCTTTTAATTTTAATAAACTAATTTAACGTTATAAATTTAATTTAATAATTAAATCATTTAAACATGTATTTATAAAAGTGATAAAAATATAAGGTATAATTAAATCATCGTTTAACTCTTTTAAAAATATCCCGAGCCTACCGAGATGCCCCTTCTCGGTCACACTAAAACAAACCAATCAACACAACAATTCTGCCTAACTGAATTAGCGACATAATTTTCTGTCGTTAAAAGCTGTGACTAAAAAAAACTGCCCCAAATCTGTTACGAAAACTGCGACAGAAAATAGTGTCGCTAAACTGTCGCTAATTTAAATATTAATGGTACCAATATCTGTCCAAAATTTCCCACTGATAATATTCTATGTTCCCACTGATTTTAATCAAGTTCTCACCAGTTTAAAAAGCCAAACGCTCCCTATACATTTTAAACACCCCGGTTGGGGTTGTTTCGGCTGTGATCATTGGACCAGCCCTACGCCGCCCCTGTGTGGGTTTTGCTACTCACGGCAGGGCCAAAATAACACCCCCACGCCGGCCTGATGGTCACGTCCGGGCAACCAAGGCACCACTGAGAGCTTTATCCTGTCGGTTTTTCGTGTACAACCTCAAAACCCTGTTGTTTATTAATACTATACTGTGATCCAATCCACCCCGTGTATTCTCATTCTATTAATAAGATTTTTAGTGAATTAAAAGGAAGGATAAAATGGTTTACCTTAATATGATGTTTTAGGATGAGAGGTAACACACTACCTCAATGATCAACGAAATCACAACCCAAATCCATTGTTCTTGATTTCTACTTGGCGGCCTCTTTTTTATATATCTGTCAGCATCCACAAATGGAAATGAACCCTAATTTCTCTCTTTATTTTTCTTGTTCGAATTTGTTTTGTGAAGAGGGGGGGGGGGGTTCCCTATTTTCTTTCTTGTTTAATAGCATGCTGGGCTTAAAGCCCATTTTTCAATTCTCTTTTTGTTTCTATAGTATCCGGCCCAAAAGCACTAGTACTCATTTTCTGCTTTTAATTCGCGTTTAATTATTTACGACAAGCTCGTTTTTAAAAATCTCTTTCTGAAACGTAATTATATTTCTCGTGTTTTAATTTTTATGCAACCTAAAATTCTTTTCTGTATAATAAATAATACACATATTTTTTGAAACTTAATAACTATTTTCTAAATAATTATTTGTTTGAAATATTTAAATAAAACTGATGTTGATCCCAAACTTAGATCGATTAGCTTTGTATTATCGAGATAAATCAAGAGTAATACGTAGATAAACTTTGTGTATTCAACACTCTAAGTATTATGCAGAAACTAATACTTATAATAAAGAACAAACAAACAATATATGAATTCTAAACTTTCACTTTGATTAATAATATCAATGAATGATTACAATGGAAGTGTTTATGAAATATGTGGAAGAGGTGTGTATGAGGTGTGTCTTATGTCTAACCCTAAGGCCTCCTTTTATAGGTTTAAGGAGCCTTGTACAAAAAACCAAGATAAACTATTTTAGGAAGAGACACAAGATAAACATAGAAAAATAACTTATTGACTAAATCTTTTTAAACATTAAGAATATATTCTGAAATCTTATCTTCATATTTTTTCCACCAGCTTGAAGAATTCATCATTGGTAGATTTAGTCCTTGTCTTTGTGTTATGATTCTTCTTGTCAGTGCCTTCATAATTCTTATCAGCGTCTCATCTGTTAGCGCCTCTTTTACTCTTGTCAGCGTCCTAGTTCCTCTTGCCAGCGTTCTAGTGACTTAGCTAATTTTATTCCCAACAATCCTCCCCTAAACTTGATATCTACTATAGTAATCAAGTTTCTGATTAATATAAAACATACAAAGAGGATTATTACAAACATGCTCCATCCTTGAATTTGAGTATGAATAAATATCAAAGAGTCAACACTCAAATCACTTGTGTAGTCAACCTCCAACTTGGTCTTAATCATATTCTGAAATCTATCTTATAACAACAAACTTCTTCAATTACATGTAGAGTCTCTTTGGAGCCATCTTTATAACTCAAATTCAATTTCTTCTCCCCTTTTAAAGACTCCTCTCCAAGATCAATATCAAAGGACATAACCATGAATACCCTCTTTGGCTTCCCAGCAGCTTCTAAAACAACAAGTCTCTCCCTTAACTGTGTGAGTTCAAAACATTGATCCTTGATGCATGATAGTTGGTACAAGTAATGTATGTTACTTTTCAAAAAAATACAAAAATTCGTCAATTCCATGATATTCAAAAAGTTTCATATTGTCCTCATCCACATTCGGGAAATAAATCCTCAATGTTGATTCATAAGACATGGAGATGGACTTACTGATGATAAGACTGACTTGACCTGCATTAAAGCTAGTGCCAATAGTCTCATCCATTTCCATAACACTATTCACCCTTGTGAAAGTGATCTCTGCTGCTACTATATGTTAATCACTAGGAAAAACATCTCAATGATCATTAGGCTTCCAGATATCAAAAAATTTAAAAATGAAAGGGTGATGAAACGTTTTGGGTCTATAAAGAAGTTTATAAATGACATCAACTAAGATGTCATAGCATAAAATGTACTTGAGAATGCATAAAACCTTAGTTAAAACACAAACAAAGGTAATAATCCTAAGGAAATTAACTAGTCTCTAAAATGTAAGAATGACAAACACTGTTCATGCATACACTCATGCAAAAAGCATGATAGACACACATGAACTCTAGATTCCTTTGTTCACAAATGTCCCAAAGAGAAAGTTAAATCATATAAAACCTTTGTAACTTGATTGTAGAGTTTTTACCACTCTTTAGGAAAAGAGCAATAAATAGGGCAAGTAAGCACGACGATTTAGGAAAACCGTGTGTGAATGACCCTAAGTGAGTTCGTTCTCGAGGAGGCAAGTGCGTTGTGTATTGAATTGATATTGATTTGTGATTATAAGATTGAGAAAGAAATGGGATTAGAAGAGAAAGACGGTTACAAAAACGGATTAAACTACGACGAAAAAGGCGAAAACGTAAAACCGTAAATAGTGCCAAAATTAAAATTTTAACCTAAAAATTCCTAAAAATTACTAAAAATGCCCAATAATATTCTAAGAGTTTACAAAAAATCCAAACTTGCTAAAACCTTTTAATTAATTAGATAATGACTTTTTAATGCTAATTAAAGCCCTAAAAATAACTTTTAATTATTAAAAAGCCCTAAACAAGATATAATAGTTTGTAAACCTCAAAAATGACTTAATTAAGCTAAAAACTATTTTTAAAATTTTTAAAACCAAATTAAACTATTTTTAATTACTTAAAAACTATTAAAATCTATTAAATCTTAAACTAATTCTAGAAATTAATTGAAAAGTCTAAAAAATATTTGGAAAGTGACAAAACTCCTAATTTAATGTCCTTAACCTAGGAAAAATGAAAAAACTAGAAAAAATGAAACTTCAATTTTTAATAATAAAATAATATTAAAATATTCAAAAAAATTAAAAGTTTGTAAATAAATTCTAAAAAATTACCAAAAATCCTAAATAATGTAAATAAAACAAAAATGCAAACCAAATTTTCTGAAACCTATTTAATAATTTTATATTAAATTTTAAAGTTGCTTAAAAACCCTAAAATCCTATAAAATTAAAAATAAGCTAAGTTGAAAACCTAATAAGCTGTAAACCTAAAAAATATGATTAAAAACCTAAAAACTATTTTTCCAGATTTTTAAATTACTTTTTACTATTTTTAAATGACTTTCTAAAAATTAAACTTAAAATAATCCTAATAAATAAAATAATAATGGGAAAAATCTAATTTTTGCTCAGAAAAATCAACAACCCTAATACAATCCTAGGAAAAATCTTAAACAAGAAAAAGCTAAGAGAAATAAGCTGGAAACAGCTTATTTAAAAGTTGTTTGCTAAATAAGCACAAAACCAAAAACACCTTAAATAAGTATTGAAATGAGAACTAAACGTAAAAAGCCATCTAGATCACTGGTAAACACGTTACTCCTTGGAACGCAAGGTCGCGTGTTCGAGTCCAGGCAGGGTGTGCTTTTTGCAAAACTTTTTTTTTTACTTTTAAAAACTCAATCCAGTAACCTTATAACTCACTAAAACTCTAACACAATCCAAAATTAAACAAGATTAAGGTCTACAAATCAAAAAAACGTGCCCAGATATGATGAACTTTCTGATGAACTCACAAGTGTTTATTCACTTGTGCAGTTATGACCAAGAGGACTTGGTATTGATTTTGGTGATGTATTTGGTGGATAACAGGCACCCTTATACTCCTTTTGAGTATAAGGAGTCAAGAAAAGCACAAATCAAGCAAGATTATCACACAATCAAGCACAAAATATCAAATGAAAGTTACTGATAAGGCTTAATGAACAAGTTGCTGGTGCAATTGACACACAAGTGAGATTCAACACTTCAAACAAAGCACACAATGATATTAAATGACTTACAAGAGAACACAAACCTTTAAACAACCTATATCCTAGCAGATTATCAAACTTGATGGATCAAATTCAACAAAACAAGTAGAAAAGGCAGATTTCTGATTAAGGCAATGTTTTCAAAATTTTAAGCATGCAAAATGTTTTAAACTTATCCAAACTGAGAACTTACCCTAGCATACAACCTATAGCAACCTAATAAGTGAATTTAACAAGCTTGCAGGCAAGATTAATAGCAAAATTACAAGTGAAACACTTATCCCAAACACTCCTTAAACTATGAAAATGGAAAATTAACAAAGCAAATCTTATCAAAACTCAATCAAACTGAATCAAACCCAAACTAACATGCATAAAAGTCCTATTTAAGCAGTTTTAAGCATTCAAACAAATATTTAACACCTTAACATGCAAAATCACATAAAGCACAAAATTTTCAGAAATCTAAAAATGAAATGGAAAACAAGAGACTACCTCAAGGGTCCTACATCCAGGACCCTTAGTGGTTGAAAAACCACCTCCATATAGGTTGGGGCCTATGCAGAACTTTGTTGATGGGTTAATGGAGTTTTACTTAACAAAAATGAACAAGAAAGGTTCCTTTTTGAATCTGCTAAGATAAGAGGGAACAAAGCTTGTGTAGAAGCTTAAGAACTTACCCCTAGCTTATAGATTAAGCTAGAAGGAAACCTTAGCTTATAGGTCAGATAATAATAAGCTTAAAAGAAAGAGAGAAATGACCAAACCAATGGCTATTCAAGCTTGGGTACCCACTACACCAGAACAAGCCCTGGTGTTATGGACATACACAAGCTCAAATACCATCATTCCAACACAATTAATCACAATTTTAACAGGTTTTGAGTGAAATTTAAGATATAAGAACACCTTGAAAAAAAGAAACAGAAACTTTGAAAACTTGAAAACTTTTTCTGAAATTTAAACCAAACTCAAACAATAAACTTAAATCAACATAAATGTAAAGGGAACTCAATATTTCTCATCAACAAACTCAATACCATTTATATTAATTCATAAACTGGATTTACAAGGTTTTTGAAAAAAGGAGAAAAATCAAGAACAAAAAATAATGCTACGTCCTAAGTGCCTTTATATAGAGGTTACAATGTGATTCTAGAACTCAATAGAAGCTGAAAACCCTAACAAGTGAACTTCCAGCTTTGCCCTTGGATGATTTTTGAATTTTCAGTCAAAACAAAGCCATGTGAAGATCTTTGGCTTGTAGCTGAGATGCCAGTGATGTAGAAACAATCTAGGACGTCCATTTTGCCTTTGGGAGTAAGAAAATGCTGTGGGTTGTTGATTTGCCGCCATGTTTTTGTTTGAGAGTGAATAGTGGGGCAGGGGAGGGTTGGAGAGACATGTGAGGTGATGGTGATGGGAGTTTAAGGGTGGTTTTGGGTTTAAGGGATGTTTAATTAAGGATCTGGAAATAATCACCCAAAAACCCTTTGATTTAATTGATGTTCTTGCTGGGAAAAATTAGGGTTTAAGGGTGGATTAAGGGGGTTTTAATCCGTTTGAGGTTAATGGTTTTTTAAATTAAGTGTTTGGAGGGAAGGGTTAAACTGAATTAAGTATTCAGTTTAAGTGAGTGGAGAAGTGACATGGAAGAAAGGGTGAATTTGATTGGTGGAAGGGTGTGAGTGGGTGAGGTGTCAAGCTGTGAGTGGAGGGAATAGCTTAGGTTGTCTGGCAGGAATGCCCCCTTATCTTTTCAACTTTGTTCAAGTTGTATAAAATGGCTATCAACGCCCAATATACACATGACAACTTTTGAACATTGGCAGTTTTGGCACAACAAGTTTTGAAACTTGTTTTAAGGACTTAAAATGCAATTTCTTCATATTCCAAGGACTGATTTTGACATGTCTTCATACTTCAAGGCCTTGACTTGTTTGTTGACTTCTTGGAGGACCATTATTGACAATTTAGTTTTGTTGAGGGACTAAATTTGCCAATTCTTCAAAGTTAAGGGTCCTTTTTGTATTTTGACAAACTTTAGGGACCAAACTTGTAATTATGAAGATACAAGGGTATAAAGTGTCAATTCTTCAAACTTGGAGGACCAATCTTCATAATTCTTCAAATCTTCAAGGGTTTTCTTTGGAAAATTCTTCATTAGGGCTTGGTTCATCGTGCGGCTTCGTTTCCTGTGTTCGTTTTTGACTGATTCTTGTGATCTTTTGTCATTTTCTCAATATCCGTACCTAAAATACACAAGCAACAAACACAAGCATATATTTGGGTATTTTGATGATATTTAATGCATTTTAAGCCCAATTTGGACGATGAGACTATGTATAAAAGCAGTCTCATCACTCCCCTATACTAAACCATTGCCGTGCCCTCACGCAATGCTAGAATAAAGTATCATAGCACCTCCAAAATTCATTTTTATTCACTTTATTGAACGATAAACTAGCTATACTACTACTATTACTACTACTTGTGTTTTAGACATAATGTATGATTTTCATCGCAAAATGGGACGTTTAGGTTCATAGAATAAGAACACGTGAATGCTTCGTTAGAAATAATTTCATCGTCCTCAATTTTCACCCTAATTCCATGCCATGCGTGCAACGAGATCATTGTCATTATAAGTTAGTAATGCTAAAACTACTCATATGCCCTAATCACGTACTTATCCTCCCATTATTCCTAAGTTGTATCTCTTTAATTTTATTTTGTCTTGAATGTTTCACGAGGATACATTGTTGACTTATGCGATAATAGAGATTTAGGTCTAAAAATAGAGTCCTAACGGTATAAATAAGACCATCAAATCAATAACCCCTCCTAATAGACAACGATGTTAAAAAATTAAGTTGACAAGAAGAATCGATAAACACGGTTTTATAACGGTTTTGAACATGAGACTTATTACCAAGACTTTTATACGCCCCCTAACGGAAGGGCCTTATTATCTTTGGTTTACCTCCATCTTTTATTCAACTTCGCCATGAAGCTTTTATTATGACTTCGGTCTTGCCTTGCCTTTTATTATCCGCCTCATCGGTGGTTTTATTAGCCAAAGACTTATATCCTCACGCTAAAGCGAATTTTGGATCTTTAAAGCTTCGAAGATTAAGGCTTAATTCACTTTCAATTTTTGCATAGATTTTAGGCCTTGTGGGGCTTCAAATTTTTTGCTAGATTTTGGTGAGCACTTGAAATCTTATTATTGGGTGAAGCTTTCGATTATTCGGGTGCCAATACTTCAAACCCGTGACGCTGGCGATACCTTAATGTCTTCCTAATTTAATTACACGGAAGCTACTAGAAAGACTAGAAACCCAACAATCTTAACTAAACCGCTAAGTCAATATTTATTAAGCAAAAATTATTTACATGCGAAGGGAGAATAAGCAAACAACGAGAACACATGAGTTTTTGAAAGAATACGAGTATTCTACGTTTAGCATAGTAACTTATAATTAACCCTATCATTTCTCGTCCTCATTTAAGAGACTTAGCCTAATGTGTAGTTAAGGAATCAAAGCTAAGTGCTCAACACGCACGGTCGAGTCAAAAATTACTCTTATTCTCGCCATCGGAAAATCTACATTCGTGTCTTCAAACACTTATAAAATATGAGAAAGTTTTTAAAATTTGGCCATTTTTAGCCTTATTTTGCAACAAAACGATAAACAAAACGATAAACTTTGGAAAGCGTGAAGGTTTGGCAAGGCAAGTATCTATTCACCCCCCATACTAAAGTTAAACATTGTCCTCAATGTTTCGAGTCTAGGGGTGCATACACCCCCATACTAGAGACGTAGTCGAATGCCTAATCTAGCATGGAAAGGGTGTAACCAATAAATTAATAGCCGTTTATGAAGTGTGCTAAAAACCTAAGGTTAGAACATCAAGAGGATATATCATGGATATTGAGAAATGTCTCCAAAGCAAACGATCGAGTTCTCCCATAAAACGAACACGAGAGGCTCCAATCGTGAAGATCATGATCTAAAGTTCACAATTCACAAACAACCACGAGACAAAGGTTGGAAGGGCACAAATCCCCACACGTAAGCTACATTAGAAAGCGATAATATGTACATAGGATAAGCATGGGACTCCCCCACGAGGCACCTCGTTTTTGATTACCGAGTCATGAGCTCGACTCGATCCCCTCAATACTAATGTTCATTGGGGAAAGTGACTTGGTCGAGGTAGTTCAAGGATGGAACTTCCCCGCCAAAGTAGTGCTTCAACCTATGTCCATTCACCTTGAAATTAGGACCATCATCTTGAGCTAGCTCGATGGTCCCATACGGAAACACTTGAGTCACGGTGAATGGACCGGACCAACGGGATTTCAATTTACCGGAAAAGATTTTTAATCTTGAATTAAAAAGCAAAACTTGATCCCCAATGTTAAAAACCCGGTTTTTAATTTTAGAATCATGCAACTTTTTAGTTTTCTCTTTATAAATCAATGAATTTTCATAAGCAATATCCCTCAATTCATCCAATTCATTCAATTGCATTTTCTGGTGTTTTCCTGCAGTCTCCATGTCATCATTACAATGCTTTAGGGCCCAATAAGCCTTGTGTTCTAACTCCATAGGCAAATGACAATTCTTTCCATACACAAGCTTATAGGGAGTGCACCCAATGGGCGTCTTATGAGCGGTCCTAAAGGCCCATAAAGCATCGTCTAACTTATCCGACCAAGATTGTCGGTTTTCCCCAACGGATCTCTCCAAGATCCTTTTCAACGCTCGGTTTGAAACCTCGACTTGCCCACTCGTTTGTGGGTGATAAGCCGTAGAAAGACGATGTGTAACCCCATATTTCCTTAGAACCCTTTCAAATTGGTCATTACAAAAATGGGTTCCACGATCGCTTATGATAGCACGAGGGGTTCCAAACCGAGAAAACAATTGCTTCAAAAACTTGACTACTACACGAGCATCATTGGTGGGCAGGGCCTTTGCCTCCACCCACTTAGATAGTTAGTCAACCGCAACGAGAATATACTTATTACCACGAGATGATGGGAACGGCCCCATAAAGTCCATGCCCCAAACGTCAAAGATCTCACATACTTGAATGATATTTTGTGGTATTTCATCTTTTTGTGAGGATTTTCCTTGTCGTTGGCATGAATCACAAGACTTCACAAGATCTTGTGCATCTCGGTAAATAGTAGGCCAAAAGAAGCCGGCATCAAACACCTTATTAGCCGTGAGATTAGCACCGTGGTGACCACCCGTGGGTCCCTCATGGCAAGCTCTTAGGATGTTAGAAGCTTCGGTGCCAAATACACAACGTCGGATGATTTGATCCGCACAAGTTCGAAACAAGTAAGGGTCGTTCCAAAAGTAGAACTTGACGTCACGAAAGAATTTTCGTTTTTCTTGAGTCGTCATACCCTTAATGATGAAGTTACCCGCATGGTAATTTGAAAAATACGCAAACCATGGGGTGGAAGAATCAAGCTTAGAATTCACTACACCAAGTGTCTCGAGCGGAAATGTTTCGGTGATTTCCTTGGGCTCGTAAACACTTTGGTGAGGATCTTCCAAATGAGAGAGATGATCGGCCGCTAGATTCTCGGCTCCTTTTTTGTCAACGATGGTGTGATCAAATTCTTGAAGGAGGAGAATCCAACGAAGTAATCTAGGCTTAGCATTTTGCTTTGCCATAAGATACTTGATAGCCGAATGGTCCGTATACACTATGCATTTTGTCAAGACGAGATAAGGTCGGAATTTCTCAAATGCATATACCACGGAAAGGAACTCCTTTTCCGTTGTAGTGTATTTAAGTTGAGACTCGGTCATTGTCTTGCTAGCATAGTGAATAGGCAATAAGTGCTTATCATGACGTTGCCCCAAAACGGCCCCTATAGCGTAATCACTAGCATCACACATAAGCTCAAAGGGGAGGTTCCAATTAGGAGCAACAAGAATGGGAGCTTCGGTAAGTTTCCTCTTAAGGATCTCAAAGGCTCGTACACAATCTTCGTCAAAGACAAAACGTGCCTCTTTTTCAAGAAGATGTGTAATGGGTCGAGAAATCTTCAAGAAATCCTTGATGAATCGTCGATAAAAGCCCGCGTGGCCTAGGAAACTCCTAACTCCCTTGACGGTTTTGGGATGAGGTAATTTGGCGATGACGTCTACCTTAGCTTGATCTACCTCAATCCACGCTTTCGAGACCTTGTGCCCTAAGACGATTCCACTCTTAACCATAAAATGACACTTTTCCCAATTGAGCACAAGGTTGGTTTCCTCACAACGTTTCAACATTCTCTCTAGATTCGACAAACACGAAGTAAAGGAATCACCAAACACGGAAAAGTCATCCATGAAGACTTCCATCGTCTTCTCGATCATATCATGAAAAATCGCCATCATGCATCGTTGAAAAGTTCCCGGTGCATTACAAAGTCCGAATGGCATTCTACGATAGGCAAACGTTCCATATGGACACGTAAACGTAGTTTTTTCTTGATCACGAGGATCGATGGGAATTTGGAAGTAACCGGAAAAACCATCTAAAAAGCAATAGAAATCGTTTCCCGCAAGACGCTCCAACATTTGGTCCATGAAGGGAAAGGGAAAATGGTCTTTTCGAGTGGCTTCATTTAACTTTCGATAGTCAATGCACACTCTCCATCCGGTCACGAGTCTAGTGGGAATCAACTCGTTGGCATCGTTTGGCACAACGGTCATCCCTCCCTTTTTAGGGACACAATGAATAGGACTCACCCAAGGGCTATCAGAAATAGGGTAAATCATTCCCGCGTCAAGGAGTTTAAGGACCTCCTTTTTGATGACGTTGTGAATTTTGGGGTTCACCCTCCTTTGACTTTGGATTGTTGGCTTGAAATCCTCCTCCATTAAGATTTTGTGTGTACAAAACTTGGGATCGATCCCCTTAATGTCGGATAACTTCCACGCAATCGCCCCTTTGTGGTCCTTTAGAACATCGACAAGTGCGGTTTTTTCATCATTCGAAAGATCCTTCGCAATAATAACCGGCAACTTGTCGTCCTCCTCCAAATAGACATATTCGAGGTGAGGAGGTAAATCTTTCAACTCGAGGATAGGTGGTTCCTCAAGTGAAGATTTGGGCTCGATACTCATAACCTCCTCGGGTGGAGGAAATGGGAAATCGTTGAGAAAATCCTTGATAATCGAGAAGTCCTCATCGTTGTCGAGGTCTTCGTTACAAGTACGTGGAACATCGAATTCTTCCAACGTAAAACCACCACCTTCAAATGGAGTGAAGGTTGGTGTCGAATTATCAAGAATCGGATCTAACATAGTGGGATTGCCACTAGTTTCTTCATCACCAAACCCTAAAAATTCTTGTGAAAATTCCTCGCAAACCACGTCGATCATATCAACGAGGTTTATGGTAGCAACGGAATAAACATGAGAAAGTTGAGAATTCTGAGTTGCGTTTATAACAAGTTCCTCGTCGTTGAAACGTAAGGTGATCTTTCTAGCATGCACATCAATCAAAGCCATCGACGTATCTAAAAACGAACGACCTAAAATAAGAGGAACTTGAGGATCCGTGGGGATATCAACAACGATAAAGTCTACGGGATAGTAGAACTTCCCCACTTTCACAAAAACGTCTTCCGCCAAACCACATGCAAGAATCGTGGAATGGTCGACCAACTCAATAGACATTCGTGAAGGAGTAAGATTAGGAAGATTGAGCGACTTGAAGATTGCAAGTGGCATCAAGTTAATGGTAGCACCAAGTTCGACCAAGGCATAGCATTCTTCCATATCTTGAATTGCACAAGGGATCAAAAATTTACCGGGATCACCGACTTTTTGAGGTATGCGATTAAGATAAACCGACGAACAACTAGACATTTGGTGTAATTTTTCCTTGTTGTTCAACATACTCTTAAAGTTAGCGGCAAATCGAGGCATCATGACCAAAGCATCGGCGAAACTCACATTAAAATGCAAATCACGAAACATTTTCATAAAAAGCTCAAATTGGTAGTTGTCGCGCTCTTGTCGTTTCTCCTTCCTAAGTCTCGATGGGTAAGGCAAGGGTGGTGTGGGTTGGGGCATAGGCATAGCCTTTGGAATCTCGGGTTCCAATGTTGGTAAAGGGTCGACCGTAGGTGTGGCGTGAGCGGTACTTTGTGGGATTGAAATATGCTCCTTTTCGACCACCACCTCGGGTTCTTCCTCAATTTCCTCCACCGTTGGAGTAATTGGTTGAGGAGTCGGTTCTTTAAGTGTCTTACCACTTCGTGTGGTAATCACTTTCATCTCTCCCTTCGGGTTTGAAACGGTGTTACTAGGTAGACCACTCGAAGTAGAGGCTTTGTTTCCCATGACGGCTTCTAAAATGGCATTAAGCTTAGCATCAAAACTATTAAACTTCAAATCTTGACTAGCGGCTTTTTGGTCAATTCTTTGTTCAAGCCTAGCACGACTTTGCTCTATCTTGTTGTTTTGACCTTGAATTTGGTTAGCAAAATCATTTTTCAATTCATTCCTCATGCTAAGATTTTCTTTAACAAAATTAGCTAACTCCTTGGTGTTCTTAGCCGTGTCCCTAGCTTGATTAGCCAATTGCTCTTGAATGTTTTCCAAAATCTTATCATTTGCCGTGGCGTAATTCACAAAGTCCATTGGAAGTTCTTTAGTGTAAACATTTTGAAGACCTTGACTCGTGTTTTGAAAATTACGGTTTTGGTTTTGGTTTTGCAATTGGCTACTACTACTGCCTTTATTCCCATAGTTGTTATTACCCTTGTAATTGTTCCTTTGATTGCTTTGGTAACCAACTTGATTGTTTCGATAATTGTTAGCATTTTGATTTGGTGGAAAACCCGGTGGAGTCAATTGATTAGTGCGAGGAACTTGACCGTTTTGGTTATAAGTTCCCGCGGTCGCGAAGGCACTCGAAGTGTTACCACCGTTGGTAATGCACTCGGAATAATCGTGAGCTCCACCACAATACATACAAGAAACATCAACCGCTTTAATCGTAGCGGGAGCAGGTTGTTCACCAACTTTAAACTCAACTAACAATCCTTTCACTATATCAAAAATTTTGTTCTCCAAATTAGCCTCGATTTGGAAAGCATCAACGGTGTGTGACAATGAAGGCGAAGATGAAGACGAAGTCTTACAAACACTCGACGTGCTACGAGGACTATACACCTTAGACCTATTCTCAATGATTAACAATGCTTCCTCGACCGTTTTACACAAAAAATTACCACCCGCTGCGGCATTAAGATAATCACGCTCATGATCGTTCAAGCCATTGTAAAACGTGTCAATTTGATGCAAGTCGGAAAAACCATGATGAGGACATTCGTGCAACATTTCCTTAAACCTATTCCAAGCCGTTGAAAAACTCTCATTATACTCTTGCGAAAACTTTGAAATCTCGTTTTTCAAGTGCGTAGTCTTAGAGGGCGGAAAAAATTGGTTCACGAATTTTGAAACGAGATCCTTCCACGTCAATATAGAATTGGGTGGCTCTTTCTCTAACCAAATTTTTGCGGGCCCCGCTAAGGAATACGGAAAAAGCATCATCTTAATCGAGTCGTTTGAAACATCCTTAAACTTGCACGTGGCGGTGAGACGATTAAATTGGCGAATGTGGTTATGAGGGTTGTCCTTTTCGTCCCCTCGAAACTTGTTATTTTGAATCATGGACAACAAACCCGTCTTAACCTCAAAATTATCCGCAAGGATAGCGGGAATCACAATCGCTTCTCCATAACCCTCGGTGGGTGCTTGAAGCAACTCCATCATAGTTCGATTAGCCATGGGTGCTTCTTTCACTACAATGGGTTCGTCAATAGGAGACTCCTCACTAGAAGGAGTGATGGATTTGTTTCTTCGTTTACGAGCACGTCTTGCTTTAGAGCGAGTTTGCATAAACGTCACGTACAACGAGAAGGCTAGCAAAGAAGATTCTTTTTGGTGTTTTTACTTTTTCAATTTTTTTTGGTTTTTGATTGTTTTTACTTTTTTTGGATTTTTGGAATGTATTAGTAGACACAAATCTACAAATCTCCTCCTTAATCAAATCTCTCGATTAAAGAAGCCTCAAGGAATGAAAACGATCACGTGAAGTGAACGCCTTCGATGACTTTAGAACGATGGTGGAACACCAAATCGTTCAAGAGGGTTTAATCAAATGAAACCAAGAAAATATATATGATACTTAGTAATACTTTGGGCGGCAAAACCCTCGATTAGCTTTCAAAATCAAAATACGCACAAGCAAGCGGAGGAAACGAGGCGGCGCGAAGCACTTAAGAGCCTTTTTCCTTTAGGTCGTGAAATACAACCGCCTTATACCCACCTTATAGTTTGTATTTGTCAAAATCGAGCTTCTCGAAAGTATTTATCTGTTTTTTCCTTTTTCTTTGGTTTGAGATTCGAATACAATGATTGGGTAATGACCTCCCAAGTCAAGGTTGTGATTTCTCACGTATTTGGAGTACTTGTAAATTTATTGTTCAACGTATACAATATATTAATAATATTCACAAAAAACGAAAAACCGATAATACGTATTAGTAGAGTGCTACTAATACAATTACTTTTATGGCTATATATAAAAACAACAATGCTTCAACCAAAACACAACACGCCTCCCCGGCAGCGGCGCCAAAATGATTGTAGAGTTTTTACCACTCTTTTAGAAAAGAGCAATAAATAGGGCAAGTAAGCACGACGATTTAGGAAAACCGTGTGTGAATGACCCTAAGTGAGTTCGTTCTCGAGGAGGCAAGTGCGTTGTGTATTGAATTGATATTGATTTGTGATTATAAGATTGAGAAAGAAATGGGATTAGAAGAGAAAGACGGTTACGAAAACGGATTAAACTACGACGAAAAAGGCGAAAACGTAAAACCGTAAATAGTGCCAAAATTAAAATTTTAACCTAAAAATTCCTAAAAATTACTAAAATTCCCCAATAATATTCTAAGAGTTTACAAAAAATCCAAACTTGCTAAAACCTTTTAATTAATTAGATAATGACTTTTTAATGCTAATTAAAGCCCTAAAAATCACTTTTAATTATTAAAAAGCCCTAAACAAGATCTAATAGTTTGTAAACCTCAAAAATGACTTAATTAAGCTAAAAACTATTTTTAAAATTTTTAAACCAAATTAAACTATTTTTAATTACTTAAAAACTATTAAAATCTATTAAATCTTAAATTAATTCTAGAAATTAATTGAAAAGTCTAAAAAATATTTGGAAAGTGACAAAACTCCTAATTTAATGTCCTTAACCTAGGAAAAATGAAAAAACTAGAAAAAATGAAACTTCAATTTTTAATAATAAAATAATATTAAAATATTCAAAAAAATTAAAAGTTTGTAAATAAATTCTAAAAAATTACCAAAAATCCTAAATAATGTAACTAAAACAAAAATGCAAACCAAATTTTCTGAAACCTATTTAATAATTTTATATTAAATTTTAAATTTGCTTAAAAACCCTAAAATCCTATAAAATTAAAAATAAGCTAAGTTAAAAACCTAATAAGCTGTAAACCTCAAAAATATGATTAAAAACCTAAAAACTATTTTTCCAGATTTTTAAATTACTTTTTACTATTTTTAAATGACTTTCTAAAAATTAAACTTAAAATAATCCTAATAAATAAAATAATAATGGGAAAAATCTAATTTTTGCTCAGAAAAATCAACAACCCTAATACAATCCTAGGAAAAATCTTAAACAAGAAAAAGCTAAGAGAAATAAGCTGGAAACAGCTTATTTAAAAGTTGTTTGCTAAATAAGCACAAAACCAAAAACACCTTAAATAAGTATTGAAATGAGAACTAAACGTAAAAAACCATCTAGATCACTGGTAAACACGTTACTCCTTGGAACGCAAGGTCGCGTGTTCGAGTCCAGGCAGGGTATGCTTTTTGCAAAACTTTTCTTTTTTTTTTACTTTTAAAAACTCAATCCAGTAACCTTATAACTCACTAAAACTCAAACACAATCCAAAATTAAACAAGATTAAGGTCTACAAATCAAAAAACGTGCCCAGATATGATGAACTCACAAGTGTTTATTCACTTGTGCAGTTATGACCAAGAGGACTTGGTATTGATTTTGGTGATGTATTTGGTGGATAACAGGCACCCTTATACTCCTTTTGAGTATAAGGAGTCAAGAAAAGCACAAATCAAGCAAGATTATCACACAATCAAGCATAAAATATCAAATGAAAGTTACTGATAAGGCTTAATGAACAAGTTGCTGGTGCAATTGACACACAAGTGAGATTCAACACTTCAAACAAAGCACACAATGATATTAAATGACTTACAAGAGAACACAAACCTTTAAACAACATATATCCTAGCAGATTATCAAACTTGATGGATCAAATTCAACAAAACAAGCAGAAAAGGCAGATTTCTGATTAAGGCAATGTTTTCAAAATTTTAAGCATGCAAAATGTTTTAAACTTATCCAAACTGAGAACTTACCCTAGCATACAACCTATAGAAACCTAATAAGTGAATTTAACAAGCTTGCAGGCAAGATTAATAGCAAAAATACAAGTTAAACACTTATCCCAAACACTCCTTAAACTATGAAAATGGAAAATTAACAAAGCAAATCTTATCAAAACTCAATCAAACTGAATCAAACCCAAACTAACATGCATAAAAGTCCTATTTAAGCAGTTTTAAGCATTCAAACATATATTTAACACCTTAACATGCAAAATCACATAAAGCACAAAATTTTCAGAAATCTAAAAATGAAATGGAAAACAAGAGACTAAGTCAAGGGTCCTACATCCAGGACCCTTAGTGGTTGAAAAACCACCTCCATATAGGCTGGGGCCTATGCAGAACTTTGTTGATGGGTTGATGGAGTTTTACTTAACAAAAATGAACAAGAAAGGTTCCTTTTTGAATCTGCTAAGATAAGAGGGAACAAAGCTTGTGTAGAAGCTTAAGAACTTACCCCTAGCTTATAGATTAAGCTAGAAGGAAACCTTAGCTTATAGGTCAGATAATAATAAGCTTAAAAGAAAGAGAGAAATGACCAAACCAATGGCTATTCAAGCTTGGGTACCCACTACACCAGAACAAGCCATGGTGTTATGGACATACACAAGCTCAAATACCATCATTCCAACACAATTAATCACCATTTTAACAGGTTTTGAGTGAAATTTAAGATATAAGAACACCTTGAAAAAAAGAAACAGAAACTTTGAAAACTTGAAAACTTTTTTTGAAATTTAAACCAAACTCAAACAATAAACTTAAATCAACATAAATGTAAAGGGAACTCGATATTTCTCATCAACAAACTCAATACCATTTATATTAATTCATAAACTGGATTTACAAGGTTTTTGAAAAAAGGAGAAAAATCAAGAACAAAAAATAATGCTACGTCCTAAGTGCCTTTATATAGAGGCTACAATGTGATTCTAGAACTCAATAGAAGCTGAAAACCCTAACAAGTGAACTTCCAGCTTTGCCCTTGGATGATTTTTGAATTTTCAGTCAAAACAAAGCCATGTGAAGATCTTTGGCTTGTAGCTGAGATGCCAGTGATGTAAAAACAATCTAGGACGTCCATTTTGCCTTTGGGAGTAAGAAAATGCTGTGGGTTGTTGATTTGCTGCCAAGTTTTTGTTTGAGAGTGAATAGTGGGGCAGGGGAGGGCTGGAGAGACATGTGAGGTGATGGTGATGGGAGTTTAAGGGTGGTTTTGGGTTTAAGGGATGTTTAATTAAGGATCTGGAAATAATCACCAAAAAACCCTTTGATTTAATTGATGTTCTTGCTGGGAAAAATTAGGGTTTAAGGGTGGATTAAGGGGGTTTTAATCCGTTTGGGGTTAATGGTTTTTTAAATTAAGTGTTTGGAGGGAAGGGTTAAACTGAATTAAGTATTCAGTTTAAGTGAGTGGAGAAGTGACATGGAAGAAAGGGTGAATTTGATTGGTGGAAGGGTGTGAATGGGTGAGGTGTCAAGCTGTGAGTGGAGGGAATAGCTTAGGTTGTCTGGCAGGAATGCCCCTTATCTTTTCAACTTTGTTCAAGTTGTATAAAATGGCTATCAACGCCCAATATACACATGACAACTTTTGAACATTGGCAGTTTTGGCACAACAAGTTTTGAAACTTGTTTTAAGGACTTAAAATGCAATTTCTTCATATTCCAAGGACTGATTTTGACATGTCTTCATACTTCAAGGCCTTGACTTGTTTGTTGACTTCTTGGAGGACCATTATTGACAATTTAGTTTTGTTGAGGGACTAAATTTGCCAATTCTTCAAAGTTAAGGGTCCTTTTGTAATTTTGACAAACTTTAGGGACCAAACTTGTAATTATGAAGATACAAGGGTATAAAGTGTCAATTCTTCAAACTTGGAGGACCAATCTTCATAATTCTTCAAATCTTCAAGGGTTTTCTTTGGAAAATTCTTCATTAGGGCTTGGTTCATCGTGCCCCGTGTTCGTTTTTGACTGATTCTTGTGATCTTTTGTCATTTTCTCAATACCCGTACCTAAAATACACAAGCAACAAACACAAGCATATATTTGGGTATTTTGATGATATTTAATGCATTTTAAGCCCAATTTGGACGATGAGACTATGTATAAAAGCAGTCTCATCATAACTCTCCAAGTAACCTAAACATATACCCAAAGTCTCCCAACCGAACAATCCCAAATTTAGGTCAAATGTCTTAGCAGCATGCATGCAAAATAAACTACGTGCATGCTACAGTGCCTCAAGGTTTAGAAATTCCAACAATTTCATAAGGAAAGAGCCTTCATTATTTCTAACCCCCACTCACCAGTGGACACAATCTAGAATTGTGCAAGAGTGCTCTAAGAGTAACCAAAAACATAAAGGTTTACCTCCCCTTAACAAAAGCATACAAATCATTATATGTGAAGAAGCAAAATTTTTATTTCAAGATAGGAATGTAAACATTCCAACCATCATAAATGAAAGTTTCAACTCTGTATCCATCCAAATTTTGCTCCACATTCCTGCATAGTTAGACAAAAACCACAAAAACACACCAACAGAGGCTACCCTTTCCCACAATAATGGGTAGAGATAACATGTCAGTGGAGAAAAATAATAATAGTGGATAGACCAACAATCATGTTCCTTGATCATCCAATATCCCAATATCCTTGATCATTAACCTGCTTTTGGATAGGCTGCTCAAAAAGAAAACAAATTAGTTTTCTTTGGAGATCCAAGCCTTGTCAGACTTGGATCTGTCTAGTTGTTCAACTAGAGTGGTCTCATTCTTTACCACAAATTCTTGTTCATCCCTTTGTGACCTAAACACCCAATTTGTTCCAATGAGACTAGTAATGACCTTCTCAAGATATTTAATTCTATTGCAAGTCATTGAAATACCATTAAAACTAGAGTTTTGCTCTTGTTTAAATTTCTAAGTTAAGTAGGATGATGACCTAAGCATTGACCCTTACTAACCAAGTATCTTTGTTTATATGGTCTAACATAAGGTCTGACAACAGCTAGTTGTGGCGTTTTCATGCCAAACTTGGAGCTGTCAGCGTTGCATTTGTTCCTGTCAGCGTTGAATTTGTTCCTGTCAGTGTTGAATTTGTTCCTGTCAACGCTGAATTTGTTCTTGTTAGCGCCCACATTAGGGTTTGCTATAGGAACATACTGCCTATTTGACCAAGTTTGGTATTTTGAAAGGGCCTTTGTCCATGGGTATTAGCTGCCTTAGAGAAGAAAGGATGTGGTCTAGTAGCCTGTGGTCTAGTGTGGACAAAAGGTTTATGGCTGACATTGGATGACCTGTTGTCAGCGAATGAATTGTATCCACTGACACAATTATAGGCCAAATGCGAGAAGCACCCACATGAGTAACAAGCCTTTTTGGACATAAACTTAGGCTTAGACTGATAAAACCCTGTCCTATTAACACTTTCTTGGCTTTGGGATGACCTAGGTTTCCTATACATTTCAGCATATTTAACACTAGTTTTTCTATGAATTGGTAAGCCAAGGTCAATGGGTTTTCCTATGGTGGGATTGGTCACAGCTATGGGTGTAGACTCAACTGGCCTCTCACTAAGCATCCACCCTTAGCAAATAATGTAGGATTGGCTTTCTTCCATTGTTCCAAATCAGTCAACTTCTGCTTATATTCTTCTACTGGGGTAAGAACTCTAGGTGGAGCAATAAATTTTGTAGAAACTAGAACGGGGGGTTGAATAGTTTCTAGTTCATTTTCAAAACATTTCGGCTCAATCTACTGCCTGCGGTTCCTTATCTCTGCCCGCGGTTCCTTATTGATAAGGAACCGCCGGTCCAATAACGAACCGCCGACAGTGGACGTAGCAACATTGTTAATTTGAAACCTTAACAATCCTTTGTATCAAATTCCTTATCAATCTTGACTAGATGTGAGCTGTGTTTGATTGAGAGATAAATACTACAAGTAAGAAAACACACAAGCACATCAAATCAAGAGTACATCAAGCAATAGTCTGAACACTAAGCACACACGTACTAAGCACAAGCTTTTCCGCAACTAGGATGTTTAGACTAAGTGATGTACACTTGATCATAATCTAAACATGAAGCACACACGTACTTAGCCATAGCTTTTCCGCAACTTAGATGTTTAGATTATGTGATGCACACAAAGACACATAATACAAATATGCAATTATAAATACGTCTACAAAGGTAAAAACATAAATGTAAATGAAAGTACCGACACGATGATTTATAGTGGTTCGGTCACGAAGCTCCTCTTCGCCCTACTCCACTCCTCGAGTACACCTTACTCGAGAGTTACTTCACTAGTCAACAAACTCCTTAAGGTGTAGAAACCATACACAACGTCGCTTATTCAATTTCTGACTCTAAGCTAAAAGTCGAGTCCTAATCTTAGGTAGGACCAATCTACACAACGTCGCCCACTTCATCATTTAACGACACAAGGCTAGATGTCGAGTTCTAATCGAAAGCTAGAACCAATCTTCACGACTCTTCACTTTGAAGCTAAGTGAGAACTTCACACAACACAACTACTAATCACTTTCAAGTTTAGTGAGAACTCAGAAGACACAACCACATCACTTTATAGTTTAGTGAGAACTACCTAGACACAACCACATCACTTTAGAGTTTAGTGAGAACTACCAAGACACAACCTAATCTACCCACTAGTTATGTTTTATGGCCCAACATAACAAACCTTGTGTTTTATGGCCTAAACACATAAACCATATAGACCTAAGCACATATCACTTAGATCTATAACTCTAACACTATATCCAAGTACTAACAAGACTTGGATCTACACAACTAACACCTAATCCAAGGATACCCATCACTTGGATATTCTACCCTTACAAACACATCCAAGTGTACCCAACACTTGGATCTTCTACATATACATAGTAGGAAGACTAAAAACATAACTTAGATCTATAGAAGGAAAGATCTTCATCATGTAGTGAACCCAACACATCATGGTAATGATAGTGTTCTTCTCTTTGCACTTGAGAGGATGAGGAGATTGAAGATTGAATCACATCTTAAACAAGATTAATAAAAACTAACTAATCAAGGATCTAAGATGGTTTTTGAAAGAAACTGTGCAAAAAGGGTTGAAAGAAAACCTGGAAATGATCCACTATTTATAGGACAACATTGCAACGGTCAAAAACACCCGCGGTTCCTTATCTCTACCCGCAGTACCTTATCAATAAGGAACCGCAGGTTCCTTTAAGGAACCTCCGCGTCGGAGTCCGTGCAAATTTGTCCTTTAGTGGGGATATGCCATATGGGGTAGTTTATACCCTAAAAGGATATTTCTTTGGCATATAGAATATGCCAAATTAAAATTTCCATTTTATTTTTAATAAAACATTTTCTTAAAAATAAAGTTAATTAAAATCTTTTGTCACATTTGATTAAAATGTGAGTTTTAAGAAAATATTAATCCTTGATCACTTAGTTAGGTTAATGACATGTTTGTACATACCTTGAGTGATTCATGTCGAATGCGGTCTTACAGGTGTCGAGGGAAGTATACAAATGTATTCTTGAGTGATTACGAGTACCTTAATATTTTACATAATGTATTGCGAATTATACGTTTGTCATCAACAAAACACAAAGAGATTATATCGACAAAGCATCGTAATGTTTGCACTAACAATCTCCCCCTTTTTGATGATGACAAACAAGTAAACCACAACACATATTAAAATGCATAAGTTACTCGTTTACACTTACTTCTCCCCCTTTTGTCGAATCAAAAAGGAAGTCTTCATATGTAGAATAGGAGGATTGACTTCGAGAGAACATGCATCCAAAAGGCTAATCATCACTTGTGGTCGACAGTTGAGAGGCGAGAATCCAAACCATAAACCCATCATCCAATGATATTGAGCTTGCGTCATCCTAGTGAAGTCTTCAATCACCATAGGTTAACTAACTCCATGCATAATAAAATGCTTATCTTCAAGATTCCAAAATTCATTACTAGCAAGATATTCGATGAATGATCGCAAATGTAATGACTTGAACTCTTTCAAATGCTCCCCCTTGATATGATCTCCCCCTTGCTTGAGACACTAACAAAGCAAGAATATTGACGAGCTAGAAAAAAGGGTTAGAAGTGTCCTACAAAACAAGGTTAGTAGACAAGAGCATATATAAAAAGAGGATGATAAACAAGTCGTTTGCACAAACAATGACAAGCATTGAAGAAAGAAGTGTGCACGCGATGCTATCAACAAAAAAAAAATAAATAAAGGAGAGGATCGCGACAAGATCAATTCACAATTGTTGGAATAGAGATAGAAAAGAAACATCCATACCAATTGTAATGATAATATGTCAAAGGGTAAAAAGCTTAGAATTTTTGGAATCACCCAAGAAAATTCAAGATTTAACCATCAACTCTAAAAAAAAGCAAGGAGAGGATTTTGAGGAAATCAATTCAAAATTGTTGGAATAGAGGTAGAAAAGAAACATCCAAGAATTTGAAGATATCATCTCAAGGGGTTAAAAAATTAGAATTGATGGAATCACCCATACCAATTGTAATTTTTAACCGCAATCAACTCTCAAAAAGAGGAACAAAAATATCTCAACCTAGAGACATTTTTGACAAAAAAAAAATTAAAGGAAAACCAAAAGCGGATAAATCGATGCTTTAATAAAAAAATCGGGATATAGGACATTATAGGGCAAAAATGCGTATGAATGTCGACACCAAATGGTGTTTCGCATACGATAAACTACATGCTCAAAGTTTCGTAGCTCTTCTCAATCATTATGGATGTTCAAAGAACAATTACATGATGAGGAAAGGGTAAGGCTCGACTCAACTTAGTTTAGAAAGACTAGAAGAAAGACACTCGACTTAGAAGAGCATGATTAAAATGAATTGAGAGAGACTCAACAAAGAAGTTAAGGATAACTTTACAAAATGATTCATGAATACTATACCTTAGAAGGTGATAGTGAAATCTCGAAAGAAAATGAGAGAAGGAACTCAAAAGAAGCTCAAGAAGACATGAAGAGTTAGTACAAAATCAAACACATAATCAAGTAAGCACATAGGATAATTCATGCAATGCCTAATGAAGTCTACAATAAACCAATGTAGAGAAGGTGCGCAATTAACACATATGGCATGCAAGAAACATGATTACTTAAAAAGAGAAGACTAGGTAAAACAAGTTAGCACGTAGCATTTAAGGACATGCATGAGTTAGACACATCTAAGAGATATTATATCGGAATTGCTTGACAAAGACAAAACCTTTATAATAAGCATGCATTCAATAACTAATCAATTAAGCATATAGCATACGGATAAGCAAGAAGATATATAAGCAAGTAGCATACAAGCAAGTTATCTATCTAGATATCACAAATCAAGCTACATGTAATGTAAATCTCCAAGAAGATTCCTAATTCTTATTAGTTTAAGAAAAGGACTCAAAATAAGAGAAAAGAAAGAAACAAAATAACAACAAGATCTAAGACTCAAAGAAAAATCATGTTGAAAAACATTGTAAAACCCACAAAATAAGGTCATTACTTAATCTTACTTTTCAAATATTTTTGAAGTATTTTATAATATTAAATATTATTATGTTTAACGGTTTAAGTTGAAACCGATATTAAATATTTTATTTTAATATTTTGACGAGCAACGAGGACTACTAGTGATCGCGATACCGACGGATGCCCACAATTTTATATTTTATTATCAATCGTTTCGATATTTAATATTCGACGATATCGTTTTAATTACGTATCGAGTCGCTATATTATTATTTTTCGTGTGCGTTTAGACTTTTAAGTATTTTTAGGAAACCCGAGTCCCGTAAATATTCGTAAAATTGACTTTTAGTCATTTCCTGCTTTTTAACTAATATTTACATTTTGGACCAAAACTATCACAAATGGGCAAAAACTACCCTAACCTCACACTATATATAACTTTTCCACCATCTCTCTTTCATTTTTAAAATTCATAAACAAAATTCATCTTCCTCCTTTTTTTTCTTCTTAACCATACACCCCCACCCTTCAATTTCTTCAAATTTTCTCAAATTCTAATTTGAATCTTCCAAAATCATGCAAAGTCCCATCCTAGATTTTCAAAGGGCTACAAGGTATAAAATTTTCATACATGCAACCATATTAATTTTTTCAAGAAAAGTTAGTGATGTTTGATCCAAATTTGTTGTATGCATGTGTTAGTAGTGATGATCAAATGGTGTTTATGCCATGTTTTTTGTTAAAAAGTTGATTTTTAATTTTTGGGTTTTTGATTTTGATGATGATACAAGTGTTAGGAATGGTTTATGATGATATTAGGGGCTTAGGTTGATGATAAAAGTTGTTGGCTTTGATCAAAAACATGATTTTGTGGGAGATTTTGAAAGGTGATTTTGGGCAGTAGGTTAGAGGCTGTTTTTGGGGGTCTTACTGTATGATAATCGCTTAACTAATAGGATAGGGTTGTAGAGAATTTCGTTAGCTTCGGTTTCATATAAAGTAGGCCTTCCAACTCCAAACGAGGTGGAAGATACACTAGTTTGATTTTCGTGTACCGGGAGACGAGTGTCGACACAATCCGAAAATTGTTGTCGATATTTGGATCGAATCTCGGGGACTATAAAATGAGTTTCAAAATGATTCAAGGGCTGTTCTCAGGCTCCAACTTTAGTATTTTGAGTCTATTTTTAGAATCAGGTGACGGTTTTACAAATGGAGTTGTTTAGAATGGTCAAAATGGTTTCGGAAGTCAAGGTCGCTAAACTGTCCGGATTTTGTGATTCAAAGATGAGTCGGGCAGGGAACTTTAGAAGTAAAATCTTTTAATGGGATTTTGAGAGGACTTTCTATATATAGTAAGTAAGTTCTCTGAGTAGTATCATAAAAATTTGATATGTTTAAGTATGGGAAAACGGCTTGGACATTCGGTACGTTCCGACAGATTTTTGTTAAAGGCATATAATAATAAAATGAATATATAGGAGAGTATAATAGAACCACTTGCATCGTTTTCTCTCGAGTTATCGTGATTTTATACTTGAGTTTGATTTTATTAAGTATCATTTATTTCTCGAGTCTATTATTAAAGTACGCACCTTATTTGCTAGGTTGCGGGTATCGTGATTACCGGGCATCTACTATCGTCAGCGATTGTCTTCAACTACTATAAGTACTAAGGTGAGTCTATAGCCTCGTTTGAGCTCATTCAAATATTTTAAAACCCGCGAGGGGGAATACATGTTTTGTAAACTTAGAACACAAGATTTTTAGGGTATGCTTGTCCCTTTATGAATGGCCCATGGTTGCCTTTAAATTGCATTAAGTGATTGCCTTAGTTAAAGCCTCAATTATGGACCGTTAATTAACCTATGATGGGTTAACCGCTAGTACAATTAATAGATCTATGGGGGAAGCCGCCCCGGTTCAGTTTTTGTGGACTTGTCATAGAAGCTTAGGCCCTACCTCCACACTGTTTGAACATATTGTATTGAGAAGTCAGGTATACGGCAATGTACCAATAATCTAGAGGTAACCGACAATTAATAAATCTCCTGTCTTATCAGACCTCTAAAGGGAGTGTCTAAGGGCTCGGTTCCATGAGCTTATTGCAATTTATGCTATATACAATTATTATTGTTGATGCGAATTATTATTTGATGCTTGTTGCCTTTAAGCATGCCACAAACTTATAATCTTTGCTTGTGTTCAAAAATGATTATATAAACCTATAGATTCACTCGGCATTTTTGCTGATGATTTTCTCACATGTATTTCAGGTAATCAAGAAGTCTGAAGCTTGGAAGCCACGGGAATGAATGTTGTGCACTAATTTGGAATATAAACTCTTTGAATATTTGTCGTTCCTTTTGTTCAAAAGAATTTAAATCTTTTGTATTGGTTGTACTTTGGTTACGATGTCTTGGGACTACGCTACTCTAACAAATGTTTTAGGAACGATAAATTTAAAACGTCTCTTTTTGAGTCGTTCTTTATAAGTTATGTGTTGTAGTATCATTGTTTAGCACCCAAAGATGTAATCCGCTGCGTGTAAATTTGGGGGTGTTAAATATTGGTACCAGAGCCATGAGTTATAGAGAACTATGTCATTTTCTAAAAACCTAAACTATAACTGTCGGTTTTATTTTTCAAAGAGTCGGTGCACATGATTTCGCGTGACTTCAGGTTCAAGCTACTTCTGGGATTACAACTTTAGTATACATTATTATGTATGCCTTATTGCTAAGTATTTCTAAATAAATACTATAATCCTTTATCGATATATACTGTTATCGTTAAACATTTCGATAAGAGTTATCATTAATTAATGATTTACTTAAATAAATTTTTGGAATTTGTCCTGTAATTATTTTGAAGGATTTTCTATTATTTATTTAAGATTATTGGAAATTATCCTATTTCATTTTGTTATGACCTTATACCTATTTTGTGAAATTTACCACCGTCAAATTACGTCTTCGATGAGGAGGAAGCAGGTTTCACTGCTGCAAGCGAGTCACAGTCAACTAAGCCATGTGGATCCCCACGTAACTAGTGTTTATTATTTTGTGTCGTTGTAATCTATTTGTCTTTAAGATCATTCCTTGTTGATCGATGATAATTGTTTCCTTTGATCCTTATAATGATTGTGAATCCTTGTATTGATAATGTGTATGCATTTGATGATTGATTTTGTACATGATATGACTATACCATGAATACAATTAACTCATTCATTTTATCTTCTCTTTGAGATGTGACAGAAACATGCCACCTAGGAGAATGACAAATGATACCATTGCAAGGCTAGTTGCTGAAGAGGTTGCGAAAGCATTAGCTGCGGATAGAGCTACGCGTGTTAACACTGAAGGAGCAGGTGGCTCTGGAGGTGTGGGTGCTGAAGGTGAAGGTGAACCTGCTGGACCAGAAGCTGCTGGGGCAGGTGTAGCTGAGAATCCTGCAGATGAGGTTGCTCCGGCTGCTGCTACGGTTAAAGAATGTACTTTTGCTGGATACATGAAATGTGGAACCACTACATTTCAAGGAACTGGTGGAGCACTAGAATATTCAAGTGGATTGAGAAAACAGAAAGAACATTTGAGATTAGTGATTGCTCAGAAAGGAACAAGGTTAAGTTCGCAGTTGCTACTTTCAAGGATCGAGCTTTAAGCTGGTGGAAGACTCAAGTTGCTATAGTTGGTTTAGAAGCTGCAAACAGGAAACCTTGGGATGAAATTAAAAGGTTGCTGAAAGAAGAGTTCTGTCCAGAAGAGGAGTTATCTACTTTGGAGGATGAGTTGAGGCATCTGAAGTTGAAAGATAATAACATTGCTGCATACACTAGTCGTGCCAATGAATTGGTTTTGTTGTGTCCAGATGCTCTTGCTACTGAGAAGAAAAAGATGGACCGATACATCAAAGGGCTGCCTGGGTACATTAAAGGTGAGACGACTTCATCTCGACCCAAGAACTTTGTTGAGACTGTAAGAATGGCTCATACACTCATGGGGCAGAAAGTTCAAGATAGAGTTGAGAAAGCTGCTGAGGGTAATAAAAGGAAATGGGAGAATTCGCAGAGTGGTAATCAAGGTAGTAACCGCCATAGACAGTACAATCAGAAGTGAAATGATGGGGCTAGAGCTGCAACTAACAAGAATGATAATGTTGACCAGGGGGGACCAGCTCAGAAATGTAAGAGTTGTGGTGCTTGTCACTTTGGTAATTGTCCACCAAGGTGCACTAAATGTGGAAAGGTTGGTCATGTTGTGGAGAAATGTAAGACAAGGGTCCCTGCTACTGGAGCGAATGCTATTCCGATCAGGACTTGTTTTGAATGTGGAGAATGTGATCATCTTCGTCCTTAATGTCCGAAGTGGAAGAACAAGAAGGCAGGTGAAGCTGCTGGGGCAGTTTATGTTGTTAAGGATGCTGATTAGGCACAAGGTCTAAATGTGGTGACGGGTACGTTCTTACTCAACCATCGTTATGCTAGTGTGTTGTTTGACTCAGGATCTGATAGGAGATTTATAAGCACTTCCTTTAGTCGTTTAATTAATGTTGAGCCAACAAGCCTAAATGCTAGTTATGAGGTCGAGTTAGCTGATGGACAATTAGTTAGTACTACCACTATATTTAAGAAGTGTCCTTTGAAATTAGCAAATCATTTTTTTGAAATTGATTTGATGCCGATAGAGTTGGGTTCATTTGATGTGATTGTTGGTATGGATTGGTTGGTTGCTCATGATGCAGTAATTGTATGTGGGGAGAAAGTTGTTCACATACCGGTTAAGGGTAAGGTGTTAGTAGTTAAAGGTGATGTCGGTAGATCTCGTCTGACGGTGATATCTTGTATCAAGGCGAAGAAATATGTAGAAAGAGGTTGTCACCTGTTCTTGGATCAAGTAGTGGAGAAAGAACTACCGGTTAGGCGTGTGGAAGATGTTCCGGTTATTCATGATTTTCCTGAAGTATTTCCCGATGACTTTCCAGGGCTTCCGCCTCAGCGAGAAGTTGAGTTCAAGATTGATCTAGTGCCGGGAGCTGCACCGGTGGCGCGTGTACCTTATTGTTTGGCACCGTCTGAGATGAAGGAGTTGGCAGATCAGTTGAAGGAGTTAATGGAGAAGGGGTTCATTAGACCAAGTTCGTCACCTTGGGGAGCTCTAGTATTGTTCGTGAAAAAGAAGGACGGATCGTTCAGAATGTGCATAGACTACCGAGAGTTGAACAAGTTAACTATCAAAAATCGTTATCCACTTCCTAGGATCGGTGATTTGTTCGATCAACTTCAATGTTCGTGTGTGTACTCGAAGATCGACTTGAGATCGGGTTATCATCAACTTCGTGTTAAAGAGGAGGACATACCTATTACAGCTTTTCGGACGCGTTATAGACACTTTGAATTTCAAGTAATGCCGTTTGGGTCAACTAACGCACCTGCGGTATTCATGGACTTAATGAATCGTGTGTGTAAACCATACCTCGACAAGTTTGTGATTGTATTTGTCGACGATATCCTGATTTATTCCAAAAGTCGGGAGGAGCATGAAGGTCATTTGAAGATTATTTTGGAGTTGTTGAAGAAGGAGAAGTTGTATGCAAAATTCTCCAAGTGTGATTTTTGGTTGGATTCAGTCCAATTCCTTGGGCACGTGATCGATAGTAGCGGTGTTCATGTTGATCCTTCCAAAATTGAAGCTATTAGAGATTGGGCTAGGCCTACGACCCCGACTGAAGTTAGACAATTCCTGGGATTAGCTGGATACTACCGGCGATTTATTGAAGGGTTCTCTTTAATTTCTAAACCTCTTACTAAACTTACACAGAAAAATAAGATGAGTGGGGTTCAGAAGAAGAAGAAGAAGCATTCCAAACTTTGAAGCGGAAGCTGTGTTCTGCACCAATTTTGGCTTTGCCCGACGGAGCTGAAGACTTTGTGGTATATTGTGACGCATCACGTAAGGGTTTTGGTGCTGTGTTGATGCAAAGGGAGAAAGTGATCGCGTATGCATCTCGTTAATTGAGGAAGCATGAGGAGAACTATACTACACATGATTTGGAATTAGGAGCTGTTGTCTTTGCTCTTAGACTTTGGAGACACTATCTCTACGGTACAAAGAGTGTGGTATATACCGATCATAAAAGCCTGCAACATATTTTAGATCAGAAGGAGCTCAATATGAGGCAGAGAAGATGGGTAGAATTGTTGAGTGATTACGACAATCAAATTTGCTACCATCCCGGCAAGGCGAATGTAGTTGCCGATGCACTTAGTAGGAAGGACAGAGAAATAACCAAAAGGGTTAGAGCTTTAGCCATGAAAACTTATTCTGATTTATCTAATCGAATACTTAAAGCTCAAACTAAGGCGATGGAGGAAGAGAATGTGAGAGATGAAGACTTGGGAAGAAGGATGACACCTATATTCGAAATTCGTGATGACGGAATTCGATATTTTGAGAATCGTGTGTGGTTACCGGTGTATGGAGGACTGAGAGATCTAATTATGCACGAATCTCATAAGTCTAAATATTCGATTCACCCAGGATCGGATAAAATGTACCAAGACTTGAAGAAATGTTACTGGTGGCCGAATATGAAGGCTAACATTGCTACTTATGTTAGTAAATGCTTGACGTGTGCTAAGGTGAAGTTTGAGCACAAGAGACCTTCGGGTTTACTGCAACAACCTGAAATTCCAGAATGGAAATGGGAGAATATCACTATGGACTTTGTTTCGGGACTTCCGAGGACTTCTAGTGGTTATGATTCGATTTGGGTGATTGTTGATCGGTTGACTAAGTCGGCTCATTTCTTGCCGATAAAGAAAACTGATGACTTAGAAAAACTTACTCGGTTGTATTTGAAGGAAGTTGTTTGTAGACATGGGGTTCCTTTGTCAATTATTTCTGATCGAGATAGTCGGTTCACATCTGAGTTTTGGAAATCGCTTCAGCGAGCTCTGGGGACTCAGTTGGATATGAGCACTGCGTATCATCCGGAAACGGACGGACAAAGTGAGAGGACTATTCAGACCTTGGAGGATATGTTACGAGCGTGTGTAATGGACTTTGGAGGTAGTTGGGATCGACACTTACCTTTGGTGGAATTCTCATACAACAACAGTTATCATGCAAGTATTAAGGCTGCGCCTTTTGAAGCACTTTACGAGCGAAAGTGTAGATCACCAGTTGGTTGGTGTGAGATTGGAGAAAGTCAGTTGACGGGTCCTGAATTGATTAGAGAAACGACTGAGAAGATCGTGTAAATCAAGAATCGTTTATTGACAACTCGTAGTAGGTAGAAGAGTTATGCGGATAAGAGGAGAAAGCCATTGGAGTTTGATATTGGCGATATGGTTATGTTGAAAGTATCACCTTGGAAAGGAGTAATTCGATTTGGCAAGCGAGGAAAGCTTAGTCCGTGCTATATAGGTCCATTCAAGATTATTGATCGAGTTGGTCCTGTGGCATATAAGTTGGAATTGCCAGAGAAGTTAAGTGCTATTCACAATACTTTTCACGTTTCTAATCTTAAGAGGTGTTTGGCGGACGAAAATTTGATAATTCCACTTGAGGAGATTCAACTGGACGACAAGCTGCATTTTATTGAGGAACCGATGGAGATTATGGATCGAGAGGTGAAACGGCTTAAGCAAAGTCGGATCCCGATAGTGAAAGTGCGATGGAATTCCCGACGTGGACCCGAATACACTTGGGAGCGAGAGGACTACTTCAAGAGCAAGTATCTGCATTTATTCGTAGATGGACCTAAGGAGAAGTAAGCCCCGGGACGGTGCTCTCCTAAGGTGGTGAGGATGTAAAACCCACAAAATAAGGTCATTACTTAATCTTACTTTTCAAATATTTTTGAAGTATTTTATAATATTAAATATTATTATGTTTAACGGTTTAAGTTGAATCCGATATTAAATATTTTATTTTAATATTTTGACGAGCAACGAGGACTACTAGTGATCGCGATACCGACGGATGCCCACAATTTTATATTTTATTATCAATCGTTTCGATATTTAATATTTTTGACGATATCGTTTTAATTACGTATCGAGTCGTTATATTATTATTTTTTGTGTGCGTTTAAACTTTTAAGTATTTTTACGAAACCCGAGTCCCGTAAATATTCGTAAAATTGACTTTTAGTCATTTCCCGCTTTTTAACTAATATTTACATTTTGGACCAAAACTATCACAAATGGGCAAAAACTACCCTAACCTCACACTATATATAACTTTTCCACTATCTCTCTTTCATTTTTAAAATTCATAAACAAAATTCATCTTCCTCATTTCTTTTTTTTCTTCTTAACCATACACCCCACCCTTCAATTTCTTCAAATTTTCTCAAATTATAGTTTGAATCTTCCAAAATCAAGCAAAGTCCCATCCTAGATTTTCAAAGGGCTACAATTTGGTATAAATTGTCATACATGCAACCATATTAATTTTTTCAAGAAAAGTTAGTGATGTTTGATCCAAATTTGTTGTATGCATGTGTTAGTAGTGATGATCAAATGGTGTTTATGCCATGTTTTTGTTAAAAAGTTGATTTTTAATTTTTGGGTTTTTGATTTTGATGATGATACAAGTGTTAGGAATGGTTTATGATGATATTAGGGGCTTAGGTTGATGATAAAAGTTGTTGGTTTTGATCAAAAACATGATTTTGTGGGAGATTTTGAAAGGTGATTTTGGGCAGTAGGTTAGAGGCTGTTTTCGGGGGTCTTACTGTATGATAATCGCTTAACTAATAGGATAGGGTTGTAGAGAATTTCGTTAGCTTCGATTTCATATAAAGTAGGCCTTCCAACTCCAAACGAGGTGGAAGATACACTAGTTTGATTTTCGTGTACCGGGAGACGAGTGTCGACACAATCTGAAAAATTGTTGTCGATATTTGGATCGAATCTCGGGGACTATAAAATGAGTTTCAAAATGATTTAAGGGCTGTTCTTAGGCTCCAAGTTTAGTATTTTGAGTCTATTTTTAGAATCAAGTGGCGGTTTTACAAATGGAGTTGTTTAGAATGGTCAAAATGGTTTCGTAAGTCAAGGTCGCTAAACTGTCCGGATTTTGTGATTCAAAGATGAGTCGGGCAGGGAACTTTAGAAGTAAAATCTTTTAATGGGCTTTTGAGAGGACTTTCTATATATAGTAAGTAAGTTCTCTGAGTAGTATCATAAAAATTTGATATGTTTAAGTATGGGAAAACGGCTTGGACATTCGGTACGTTCCGGCAGATTTTTATTAAAGGCATATAATAATAAAATGAATATATAGGAGAGTATAATAGAACCACTTGCATCGTTTTCTCTCGAGTTGTCGTGATTTTATACTTGAGTTTGATTTTATTAAGTATCACTTATTTCTCGAGTCTATTATTAAAGTACGCACCTTATTTGCTAGGTTGCGGGTATCGTGATTACCGGGCATCTACTATCGTCGGCGATTGTCTTCAACTACTATAAGTACTAAGGTGAGTCTATAGCCTCGTTTGAGCTCATTCAAATATTTTAAAACCCACGAGGGGGAATACATGTTTTGTAAACTTAGAACACAAGATTTTTATGGTATGCTTGTCCCCTTATGAATGGACCCGTGGTTGCCTTTAAATTGCATTAAGTGATTGCCTTAGTTAAAGCCTCAATTATGGACCGTTAATTAACCTATGATGGGTTAACCGCTAGTACAATTAATAGATCTATGGGGGAAGCCGCCCCGGTTCAGTTTTTGTGGACTTGTCATAGAAGCTTAGGCCCAACCTCCACACTGTTTGAACATATTGTATTGAGAAGTCAGATATACGGCAATGTACCAATAATCTAGAGGTAACCGACAATTAATAAATCTCCTGTCTTATCAGACCTCTAAAGGGAGTGTCTAAGGGCTCGGTTCCATGAGCTTATTGCAATTTATGCTATATACAATTATTATTGTTGATGCGAATTATTATTTGATGCTTGTTTCCTTTAAGCATGCCACAAACTTATAATCTTTGCTTGTGTTCAAAAATGATTATATAAACCTATAGATTCACTCGGCATTTTTGCTGATGATTTTCTCACATGTATTTCAGGTAATCAAGAAGTCTGAAGCTTGGAAGCCACGGGAATGAATGTTGTGCACTACTTTGCAATATAAACTCTTTGAATATTTGTCGTTCCTTTTGTTCAAAACAATTTAAATCTTTTGTTTTGGTTGTACTTTGGTTACGATGTCTTGGGACTACGCTACTCTGACAAATGTTTTAGGAACGATAAATCTAAAACGTCTCTTTTTGAGTCGTTCTTTATAAATTATGTGTTGTAGTATCATTGTTTAGCACCCAAAGATGTATTCCGCTGCGTGTAAATTTTGGGGTGTTAAAAACATGAAAGGAAATACAAGAGAATAAAGATCATACAAAGATGTATATATAAAAAAAACAAGCCTAAAACTTAAGCATAATTTTAATCTTAGTTACACTAGAATCCTAAGATTTGCTTAAATTAGATGTCTTAGCAATAAGCAATCCACATGCTTAAATGAAAGACAAGGGTGGTGGAGGAATTTGGTGGGGTGAAAGGTGAAGTCACCAAGGGTTCAACAAAGTCATTCACAATGGAAATGCTTTGGATGGGTGATGTGGGTAGTCACATCCAAGAGAGTACTTGGAGTGAAGGGTGAGGTTAGCTCATTCATTCTAGATTGGAATGAAGAGGAGGTAGAACCATGTGAATGGTTGGTACCATGGGTTGAGGTAGTCTTGCATGGAGCAAGAGGTGGTGAGGGTGATGAAGAGATGAGAATTGGAACAATCTCATTCTTGGGTGTGTGAAAGGGTGAAGAGTTAAGTTTGGGTAACTTAATCTTAATTTTGAGGTGCCTCTTTGAAGAGGAGGTTTTGGATGAACTGAAGGTTCTTGTAGAAACCATGGTAGTAATGGGTGGTTTAAAGGGTAAGGATGAATGGTTTGAGGTGTGAGGCTAACAAGGAGGGTTTAAAAGGGTGAGGGGATGATCCAAACTAGTAAAGGGTTAAAAAGGGAAAGCCCAAGATATTTTGGGAGTGATCAAAGGTTTGAAACAAAGATTCCAAAGGGTGTTGGAACAATTGGGAAGTTTCAGAAAACCCGAATTTGAGAGCTTCTGCACGCGGTTCTTTATCTCCACCGGCGGTTCCATATTGATATGGAGTCGCGGTCTATTTAAAGAACCGCCTACAGAGGCTTGGTTAAGGTGGTGAGTCTTGGTTTAGGTGGTGAAGGAGGATTTTCCAATTAAGCAAATCCTAATGTTCTAGTCTAACTTATCATAAAGTCATGCTTAAGAGCAATAAAAACTAGAACACACACAAAGGAAAGACACATAGGTTCAATTAGCACGTAAGAAGAAAGCTAATAAAAACCTAATGGCTACAAAAGAAAAAGACTCCTAATGAGATACACAGTTCATCAAAGTAAACTATCATTAGTCATATATAGGAAGAGCCATTTAGCCAATTTAGAGAATGAGTATGAGACTATCACTAAAGGTGCTCAATTAAGGCTAACACACGATCATTTTTACGAGTTATACACCAACTCAACTTCCCACGTGGAAGTAATTCAACCGTTAGGTCAAATTAAGATCCTAATGCATAAATTCTCTAGTAGTCATTCTCAAGTTAGACAAAATGTAATTCCAACATTTGCCTAATAAAGTTTAGCAAGGATGAAACTTGCATGGCGACACAATGCATGACCTAATGAGGGTTAAGAATGCACCATTGCATATCTTGACAAAAGAGTCTAGTTAAGGTTAATTACCTTAATAGATCTTGAGGCCAATAACATTGAATTGTACAAACCAAGTTTACACAATTTGTTAAAACACTCTTGATTGGTCTTTCGGAAATGACACATTTATAAATTGCATAGCAATGTAAATTACTTGAGTATTTCGGATGAAACATCCAAGTTATCAAACCGACTCTATTGTGCATTATAAGTAATTATTAAACAAAATATGTCTAACAATTTGAACAAGTAGATTCAATATAACACCATCAACACAAGTGTGAGTTATGATCCGATGTATATTATTAATAAACCACATTCATGTCTACACTAAAAAACATGTCAATTAGATTCGATAATGATACCAATCATAGTTTGAATAATGCATTGATATTTAATCGAAATCTTTCTTGATTCCCACAAACACTCTTTTAAGAGAAAATAGCTAAGATTTTCAAAGGGTGTTTCATGTTTTATAGTGAGACATTTATCTACTTGAACTAATAACACAATGATCGAGTAAGACGACCCAAATCAATAGATTTGATAAGCTCCCAAAGCTTTCAAACCTAAGAGTGTTAATAAACATAACTAGGTGTACATGATGTTTATATAACATATATAAACCTAGAGATGTTGATCCTATATGCAATGCACAAATAATGTTGCAACCAAAATGCAAGAAATCTAACATACATCCTAATTAGGAAAAACTAGATACTAACAAATACCAAGCAAGGCACAAGAGACTAGACATATAAGCAATACTACTACAAATAGCAAGGAACACTTAATAATGTCTACATATAATAATAACACACAAGGAAACATACACAAACAATTAGTTTAACACTTAAAACCATTCGTCCATGTTTTGAGTGTTAGATACAACAAAGTATTCATAGCTTGATTTTATTTGAAAATAGTCTTTGACCCATTTAAAATTTAATTAAGTTTAACATTTTGTAAATATATTAATTTTCAAAGATATATTACCAAGAGATGTCCAACTTAATGGAAAAGAGTAAAACACAAGTTTTACGACAAACCGACGCTCAATAGTTTGGACAAAGTATGGAACTTAGAAACCATCCAAATTTTAAAGTTTGAATAAAGGTTTGGAAGCATTTTTAATTGAAAGAAAATTCAATCATGTTCGAAATGACGGGTGGCACGACTTCTACGGACTTACGGTTGATTTTATATGATTTTTCAAAGTTTTCAAAAATCTGAGTCAGACTGACTGCGGTTCCTTATTGATAAGGATCCGCGGGGAACAATAAAGAACCGCGGTCAGAGGACAAAAAATGAGTTTTTGGCCAAAATCATTTGGTAACTTTTTGGAAGGACTTAGGACTCTAAAAAATCATTTTAGACACATAGAACTCGTATTTTAGAGTTAATTATGACACAAAAGATTTTTATACTTCCAAACATGAAATGATTTAATTCAAGCTATTATACAAAGTTTATTTAACACCAAAACTTGTACGAATGAAACAACGAAACACATGTCATAAGTAATCACTCTTCATGAACAATTTGATACAAAGATCGTCTCTATTTTTAAAAACCGTTTTCATTTTTAAAAACCATTTGTTTTGAAAAAGAGAGCAAAGATCGATCCAAGCTTTAAAGTACAATATACTTCAAAGATCTTGAGTAACCTCGCTCTGATACCAATTGTAGAAACTAGAAGGGGGGGTTGAATAGTTTCTAGTTCATTTTAAAAACATTTCGGCTCAATCTACTGCCTGTTGTTCCTTATCTCTGCCCGCGGTTCCTTATTGATAAGGAACCGCCGGTCCAATAACGAACCGCCGACAGTGGACGTAGCAACATTGTTAATTTGAAACCTTAACAATCCTTTGTATCAAATTCCTTATCAATCTTGACTAGATGTGAGATGTGTTTGATTGAGAGATAAATACTACAAGTAAGAAAACACACAAGCACATCAAATCAAGAGTACATCAAGCAATAGTCTAAACACTAAGCACACACGTACTAAGCACAAGCTTTTCTGCAACTAGGATGTTTAGACTAAGTGATGTACACTTGACCATAATCTAAACATGAAGCACACACGTACTTAGCCATAGCTTTTCCGCAACTTAGATGTTTAGATTATGTGATGCACACAAAGACACACAACACAAATATGCAATTATAAATACATCTTCAAAGGTAAAGACATAAATGTAAATGAAAGTACCGACACGATGATTTATAGTGGTTCGGTCACGAAGCTCCTCTTCGCCCTACTCCACTCCTCGAGTACACCTTACTCGAGAGTTACTTCACTAGTCAACAAACTCCTTAAGGTGGAGAAACCATACACAACGTCGCTTGTTCAATTTCCGACTCTAAGCTAAAATTCGAGTCCTAATCTTATGTAGGACCAATCTACACAACGTCACCCACTTCATCATTTAACGACACAAGGCTAGATGTCGAGTTCTAATCGAAAGCTAGAACCAATCTTCACGACTCTTCACTTTGAAGCTAAGTGATAACTTCACACAACACAACTACTAATCACTTTTAAGTTTAGTGAGAACTCACAAGACACAACCACATCACTTTATAGTTTAGTGAGAACTACCTAGACACAACTACATCACTTTAGAGTTTAGTGAGAACTACCAAGACACAACCTAATCTACCCACTAGTTATGTTTTATGGCCCAACATAACAAACCTTGTGTTTTATGGCCTAAACACATAAACCATATAGACCTAAGCACATATCACTTAGATCTATAACTCTAACACTATATCCAAGTACTAACAAGACTTGGATCTACACAACTAACACCTAATCCAAGGATACCCATCACTTGGATATTCTACCCTTACAAACACATCCAAGTGTATCCAACACTTGGATCTTCTACATATACATAGTAGGAAGACTAAAAACATAACTTAGATCTATAGAAGGAAAGATCTTCATCATGTAGTGAACCCAACACATCATGGTAATGATAGTGTTCTTCTCTTTGCACTTGAGAGGATGAGGAGATTGAAGATTGAATCACATCTTAAACAAGATTAATCAAAACTAACTAATCAAGGATCTAAGATGGTTTTTGAAAGAAACTGTGCAAAAAGGGTTGAAAGAAAACCTGGAAATGATCCACTATTTATAGGACAACATCGTAACGATCAAAAACACCCGCAGTTCCTTATCTCTACCCGCGGTACCTTATCAATAAGGAACCGCGGGTTCCTTTAAGGAACCTCCGCGTCGGAGTCCGTGCAAATTTGTCCTTTAGTGGGGATATGCCATCTGGGGTAGTTTATACCCTCAAAGGATATTCCTTTGGCATATGGAATATGCCAAATTTAAATTTCCATTTTATTTTTAATAAAACATTTTCTTAAAAATAAAGTTAATTAAAATCTTTTGTCACATTTGATTACAATGTGAGTTTTAATAAAATATTAATCCTTGATCACTTAGTTAGGTTAATGACATGTTTGTACATACCTTGAGTTATTCATGCCGAATGCGGTCTTGGAGGTGTCGAGAGAAGTATACAAATGTATTCTTGAGTGATTACGAGTACCTTAACATTTTACATAATGTATTACGAATTATACGTTTGTCATCAACAAAACACAAAGAGATTATATCGACAAAGCATCGTAATGTTTGCACTAACAAATTTCTTTTCTTGGAGTTTTGGAATACCAGTCCAAGACAAATCCTTTCTCAGGACACCATTAAAGTTTCCAGCAGGTGGTGAAACATCAAAATACTCTTTTAGCCCAATCCCAGACATATCCCTAGAATCTCTTTCCTCACTTACACATTTTTCTAGGGTTTGAGGGGCTTTGTTAAACTTTTGAATTTTAAGCCCTACATTCTCTTTATCTTTAATGGCCTCATCTAACTTAGCTTGTATGACTCCTTTGGGTCTCTTCATAATGTCCTAAGGTCAACACTAACTTTGAGGTCATGAGACAAAACATTGATTTGATCTTTTAAGACAAATTCCATTTTCTTATACTCCTCTATCGTCTTTTCAGATTGTATAAGTGCCACTTGATAATTTGAAAGTCTAGCTTTTACGTCTAAAACATCTGATTTCAATTTTAAAACTTCTTTATTAAGTCTTTCAGTATTTAACCTACAAGAAGATTCATCACATACCTCATTATCAGAACTTGAAGAAGAATTGGAACTTGTGGAACTTGAAGTAGACTTGGCCTTAACTGAAAACATCATCAGATACTTCTTCACCTTCTTCCTTAGCCTGGTTCACCTCACGATATTGGATTTCGTTCTTCAAATCAAAGTTTCTCAACAAGCTCTGATACCACTTGTTGATCCCAAACTTAGATCGATTAGCTTTGTATTATCGAGATAAATCAAGAGTAATACGTAGAGAAACTTTATGTATTCAACACTCTAAGTATTATGCGGAAACTAATACTTAGAATAAAGAACAATCAAACAATATATGAATTCCAAACTTTCACTTTGATTAATAATATCAATGAATGATTACAATGGAAGTGTTTATGAAATATGTGGAAGAGGTGTGTATGAGGTGTGTCTTATGTCTAACCCTAAGGCCTCCTTTTATAGGTTTAAGGAGCCTTGTACAAAAAGCTAAGATAAACTTTTTTAGGAAGAGACACAAGAAAAACATAGAAAAATAACTTATTGACTAAATCTTTTTAAACATTAAGAATATATTCTAAATTCTTATCTTCATATTTTGTCCACTAGCTTGAATAACTCATCATTGGTAGATTTAGTCCTTGTCTTTATGTTATGATTCTTCTTGTCAGTGCCTTGATAATTCTTATCAGCGCCTCATCTGTCAGCGCCTCTTTTACTCTTGTCAGCATCCTAGTTCCTCTTGTCAGCGTTCCAGTGACTTAGCTAATTTTATTCCCAACAACTGAGACTACTTAATTACTGTCAACGTTTAATTATTATTAATGCTAAGACTACGCGTATTTAATACTCGAGGATTTTAAATATGGGTTTTACAGTATAAGTTTGAGAAAGTGTTGGTATTATAGGATATTGCTAAGTAGTCGTCGAGACGCTCGTTTTGATATAAGATAGAGCTTCTAACTCATAGCGAGGATGAAGTTACACTAGTTTGAATATTCGGGTACCGGGAGATGCGTATTGACACAATACGAAATTGTTGTCGATATTGGGTCAAATATCGGGGACTATAAGTTGGGTTTTATAAATGTTCATGGGCTTTTCTCAGGTTCTAAACCTAGGTTATTATTTCTATTTTCAAAGTCAAGTGTCTATTTTGTAAATGGAAATGTTTAAGGTAGTCAAAATGGTTTTACGAGGCAAGTGTACAAAACAGTCCCGTTTTTAAATTCTAAAGATGTGTCGAGCATGTGGTTCTAAAATATGAATCATTGAATAAAATTTAAACTGAGTCTTATAAATATTATAAGTGAGTTTGTCACCAAGTTTCGTCAAAAACGGAGTTGTTTAGGTAGGGGAAATCAGCGTGTACTTTGGGTAGGTACCGGCTGAGCATTATTTGGGAGGTACTTAACCTCGCGTCATAGTTTGAGGCGAGAGGCTAATCTATTAGCTTATCAAATTTCTAAAAGGATATAAGTCTTATGAGTGGGTGTATATTCTGAGATTGAAGACCCGTGTTGGGTACTTGACCCGTATTAATTTGGCATCTTGAGATGGATCAATACCGAAGGTGCAAGTTTTGGAAAGATAGTACATGTTGAGGGGTTGAGAAGGGATTTGCTTGCATTGATTGGTCATGTCTATGTACATACTATTTCGAGTCATTGATTTTATTATATTAAGTATGTTTTGAGATAGTTAAGTATGTTGCTAAGCACGCACCTTATTTGTTAGGTGGCGGCTTTTGACGTGTATATTTGGGAGGCATCTTCACTTCGGCGATCACTACTACTACTAGCTTCGTGTATTATCTAAGGTGAGTCTATAGCCTCTCTTTTATACTATGTTGTAAATGATTTTAACCCGCGAGGGGGATACATGCTATTTGAAATAGAATGGAACACAAGTCATGAATGATTGTTTGGACCCGAATGTTGTTGAATGATTGTCGTGATTGTATAAGTACCTTGTTGCTGAAGTCCCTAAATTCATGAACCGTTAACTATGTTCTAACTTGATGTTGCAAGTTGGGAAAAGCCGCTAATTCAAATAGCAGTACTAATGGGTTGACAACCCTATCTGAGACCAGGGCTTTACACTGAGTAACCCCTGGGAAGGATAATTTACGAGAATAAGAAGTATGAGTATAAAGTTAGCAACTGATACTCTAGTAGGGGGAATGGTTTCATATAAGTCATGCCGGCATTTGGCGCGGGTGACTAATTAGTTAAGGGGTCGGTTTCATGAGCTTAATACAATCACATAGCTTTTGCTATATATACGAGATGCCTTAATTGTTGACTGAAAATCATGATTGTTTTTTCTACTTGTGTTCAATGATGATTTGCAAAACCTATAGACTCGCTCAACCGTTGTGTTGATGATTTTAAGCATGTATTTCAGGTAATCAAGATAGATAGCAACGGAGCATGCGAGGAGGGAGTTGGTGCTTACTTGTCTAAAGTTTATATTATTTTTCCATCCTTTGAAATGAATAAATGACTTTTAAAGTCTTTAATGAATGTGATGTGTTGGTAACGGTTTTTGGGACAAAACGCTACTCTGATATAATATATTGGGATGGGAAACTTTTTAGACAAGGTTGTATATTATTTTAACGTCTCTTTTGAGGTTGTTTTATATGATTGTATGTGATATGCTATGAGTAATGCCACAATGTGGATATTTCACAGCGTGGTAATTTAGGGGTGTTACTGTCATTTTGCAAAATAAATAAGAGAGATAACACAGTGATAGTGATGTTTTTAAACTATGTATTTTTTGTCGGGGGACAATTAATTTGGGAGGAGGGAGTAAGCTTTAAACAAATACCCACGTGATGTCCATATGTTGCTTTTTGGACTTTTCTTTTCTTAAACATCATGTCACGATCGTCTTTTTTGGACCATTTACACGAGAATAGTATTTTGCCAATAATTCCATGTGTAAACTTACTGTTGGATCACAAAACAAGCAATATGAATGCAAATAATTTACATAAATTATACTATCCCACGTGAATTTGTTGTGACCTCAACACAGCATATGCGAACAATAGCAATTTGGAGACCATACTTTTCATCAGAGAAACATGACTTGCTTGTGTACTGTTATATTACATCATTCTTGTACCATTCGTAGCTTACCCACATGTCCAAAAACATCAGCAATTCTTTTTCATCTTGACGCAATACGAACCATGAAACTGTATTCCATTAACTCGTGTGAATACAAAACCTTTTCACACGTCCCTTTATCACTTTAATCAACACACCAATACCTGTTGCACTTTTCACTTCGATAACTAAAACCCCTATAACCAGAACATGTCAAACATCGATCACCATAAAAACATAACAAATATGGAGCATCTTTTCTTTTTATAATCGATCTAGGGTTTAGGGGAAGAAACCCTAATTCGTATTCAATAAAAACAAAAACAAAAAATTTTATACCTCTCTCTGCAGCCAATTTTGACGATCAATAACTCACTTATAACCAATCAAATCGATGATCGTTCTGGTGATATCCTAGACACATGTATCTAGAACCTACAACCCAAATTTCACGACGATCCAACGGTTATCGAAGGAGATATCACAGTTTGAAAATCATTGCTCAGAAACATACGAATCTACAATCATATACGGATTTCAAGCTTCTTCTTCGTTCTTCGACTCGGACACCTTGTTAATTCCTAGTATCGAGAGCCATCTTGTCTGATACCAATTGTGGAATCCTAAGATTCACGGATCTTTGAGCTACTAGGATATGTATCATGTTCATATGATAAACATAGCGTAATAAGAACACGAAACATAAACAAGGTGTTTAAGAACAAGAGAAATTCCTCCCAACGATTACTTGTATTACTAACAAACGATTACAAGCAATCTCTAGGCGTGTATACACTCTATCCCACGCCTAGAACACACGAAGACACTTTTAGGTTTACATTATTTTTAGAAATACGTTTTGTGTATTAAGAAAGTCTCGGTCACTCCAACTATATAGTTATAGGCTCGTAGTATTCTTTAAGTAATTCGTATGTTTAGTCCGACCCATGAGCATGTTCATGGGCCGGAGGCCCAAGTTTACTTAAGGACTTGGGTATATAAACCCCTTTCCACCATGGAAAGGGGTGTTGGTTGTTTAGTTATTTCACACATATTAATAAAAGTTTCTTTGTTTCTCTCTCTTGTTTCTCTCTCTAGATTAACAACAACCCTCTTGATTAGTTATAAGATTATCATTGTTCTACAATTGGTATCAAGAGCATGGGATGATTTAAGGTATGTTGATTCGTGTTGTTTAGTGTTTGTTTGGGTTAGTGGGTGTTTTAGGATAATCCATCTCAAATCTTGAAAATTTTTGTGATTTTATGATTTAAAGTGGTAAACAAAACATACTGTTTGATTATCTTGGTAGAAATCACAAAAAAATTTCGTGTTTTTGGGTACTGTTTAGCTATTATTTAGTTACTGTTCTTCCAGTCGTACAAGAAATTTCGGAAAAGGGTTTATTATTCCGAAATTTTGTAATTTCGGAAAACGGTTTATAAATATCTGAAAAGATCACTTATTCCGAAGAGTTCTCTAAAAAGTTCATTTTTTCTGAAAATTGGTTCTTCTCTGAAAAGATAATTTATTCCGAAGAAACTTCTGAAATCCTACTTATTCCGAAGAAACTTTAGAAAACCCACTTATTCCGAAGAAATTTCTGAAAACCCACAAATTCCGAAGAAAGTTATGAAAACCCACTTATTCCGAAGAAAGTTCTGAAAATCCATTTATTCCGAAGAAATCTCTGAAAAGTTCCTTTATTCCGAAGATTGCTTCTTTTTCTGAAAAACTTCTTATTCCGAAGATTTCTCTGAAAAAGCACTTATTCCGAAGAGTTATCCGAAGATTTCTATGAAAAATCACTTATTCCGAAGATTCACATTTTTCTGAAAACCCAAGTATTCCGAAGATTTATCCGAAGATTTCTCTGAAAAATCAATTATTCTGAAGATTCATATTTTTCTGAAAATCAAGGTTATTCCGAAGATAAGGTTATTTCGAAGATAGGGGATTATTCCGAAGATTAGTGATTGGTTTTATTTAAAATATTTTTCTAGGATTCTTAGTGGATTTCAATACTGATACATCAACACACTAAATCGACAACACCATTTTTCACATCCTTACTTCATTGAACGATCAAAAGATAATCTTTTTCAATCAAGTGTTCCAACAATGAATCATCATTCATATATGCCAACCATGACTTCGCTTATCGATATCTCAATCATTTCGGGTACCGATACTCGCCCACCTTTGCTCATCAAAGATTTATTTGAAGCATGACAAGGTCGCATGAGAACGTACATCATGGGCAAACCCAGTGGTAAACTTATGCTTCAATCAATTGAAAAAGGTCCATTAGATTGGGGAGAGGTTACCGTCAACAATGTGACAAGGTCAAGAGAGTATCATGAGTTAACCGATGCTAACAAAACATTGCAGATGCCGATGAAAGGGCTGTTCAGATAATTCTTCAAGCCCTTCCACCCGATATCTTTGGAATGGTAAGTGAACACACAGTGGCAAAGAATCTTTGGGATCGATTAGTTGTTTTGCTACAAGGAAACTCTCTCACTAAGCAAGAACGAGAGTGTCAATTGTATGATTTGTTTGATAGGTTTATATACATTCCAGGGGAGACTCTTCATGATTACTACTGGCGTTGCACTACTTTGATGAATGACATGAACGTGTATAATCTAAGGATTGAACAGTTTCAATTAAACACAAAGTTCTTGAACACGCTACCCCAAGAATGGAGTCAGTATGTCACCGATGTTAAGATGATTCGAGATTTGCACAAGTCGAATTTAGATCAACTCTACGCCTTCTTGCAACAACAAGAGAAGCACGTGATCCAAAAACGCATCTCTCAGGGATCTTATAGAGATCCATTGGCATTAATGGCAAACAATCCTACATTGTCATATCACAACTCTCCGTTTGCTTTGGGACACCAGTCTTCCTATCAACCAGTGTATCAAACACCAAGCTTCCCACAGTACTCGATCTTGCCACAGCCGCCTACACCTTATCACCAACAATTCAAGAAACCAGCAACATCATCACAAGGAGATTCACATCCATTACCTTATGCTTCACACCAGTATTCACCGTATCAACCTCCAACAAACCCTACTTTTACCTATCCACAACTGGAGGCTCCTCAACCCCATTACTCACAACAAGTTAGTGCTCCATCAAATCATATTGTAGCTCAATCAGCACCAGCATTCTACTGTGATGATGAGATCCCTGTCCCTGAGTTTAGACAAGGGGATAGTCCTACTAATATACTTGCTCAAATGTCTGCTTATCTAACTCAAACATTTAACAAACGAGGTTACAAAGGTCCAGCAACAACTAACAATCAGTTAAGGAACTCTTCTAACTCTCGACAACAGGCTACAATTCAGGATGGCAGAGTCATGGTGCAACCACTTTAGGGGAGACCCAATTCATCTACTGCTGGTGTACGTTCATCTAAAACTACTGCTACAAGAGGAAATAGCACTGGTAAAATGAAGGTGATTATATGCTACAACTACAAAGGGGAAGGGCACATGGCCCGAGAGTGCAAGCAGTCTAAGAGGAAAAGGGACAACACATGGTTTCAGGAGAAGATCTACTTGGTGAATGCTCAAGCCCAAGGACATGAGCCCAATGAAGAAGAGTTGGCATTTCTTGCAGATCCGGGAGTAGCAGAAACTGACGGTCTCACAACAGTCATCACAAACAATGCTGCATATCAATGTGATGATTTGGATGCTTACGACTCTGATTGTGATGACCTTAATACTGCCAAAGCAGCTCTCATGGCAAATCTTCACTTTATGGAGCTGATACAATTTCTGAGGTACCACATACTGCTACAGATACTAGTATTGTACCTTATCAAGTTGATCAAATGTCTGAGTATTCGGAACAGCCACCGATGGTTAGTAACTCAATCGAGGAGACAAACAATGATAGCAATATCAATGAAAGTCCTCAGACTTTGAGTGAACCACAACCGGGAGCTATTACGACTACCAATTCGTCTGCTCAACCTGATTTGGTTATGGTCTCAGCATCTTTGCTTAGCCAAATGAATAATGCGATCCTTGAAACCCTCACTGTTAATCAGACTTTATCTGCCGAGCTTGCTTTGCATAAGGAAAAGGTTAAAACCTTAGAATTAACTCCTGTGTCCACTACCTTAACCAATCCTGAATTTGATAGGTTTAGGCAAGTCCAAATGGATAATCTACTAGAAATTAAGAGTTTAAGAGCAAATCTTTCGAAAGAACTTAAAGAAAAAGAGTCAGTCGTTAATAATTTTTAAAAACTACAAACGGATTTCGAAATACTCGAGTCTAAAAGAGTTGAAAGGGAAATTAAGACGTCTGAGAGAGTTAAAAAGACTAAAATCTTGCTTTTAAAATTATACTCTGCTTCGCATTTAGTACAGTTGTTTCATTCTTCATTTCAAGAGTTCAATCTATCGCGTCTAATAGACCTACCACCTAACCCGGGGTATGCAAAGCAAGCATTTCACCACAACCCACGACTTTATGATGCAACTAAGTTAGGATTGGTATTAGATCCGATTGTGTTTGTAAATGATTGTGATAGCATGACACCATATGAAGAGAATCGGTTAAAATTACTTACTACATATCCTGAATATGACTATGCTCAAATGAATGCAACAAATGCTACAATAGATCTTAGAACTCGATTTAATATGAAAAAGAGAACTATTCAAACATCCACTTTCATGCCTACTAGAGAACGCCTTAGTATAATTCCTACACTCGTTAACTCGGACGAACCGAAGGAAATTCCTAAGAATCTTCCACCGGTAAGTACGGTAAAGCTCAGCTTGGAAGAGATTGAGCGATACCTTACCGAGATTGACAAGGTCATCCTGGAATGTACGACTTCAACGGCTCTAACCGCTGGAGAACGGGCTTTCGAACACATGAAAACGGTGTTTGAGAAAGAGATCATTCTGTTTGTGAACCATATTTAAAATGGAGTCTCTGATCTAACGGGTAATCTAAATTTTGAAATTGGTGAAGTTCAAAAAGTTTTCTATGAAATGGATGATGCTTATGAACAACATTTAATTGAAAAAGAAAAGATTTTATCCGGATATGACCGATTCTTAGAACATATAGTGTCTCTCGAAGTGATGCAAGTTGTTACTCTTAAATATGCTCATGGGATTTCATCTACTACTGTGAATAAATGTGATGATGTACATGATATATCTGTGAATATTGTTGAGCCTGTGATTAATGTAGATAATCATTCTTGTCATGAATCTATCGCTGAATTTTTAGAGCTTCAAGATTCTTATAACACACTTTCAAAACGTTTTAATGAGCTTCAACAACATTGTATATCTCTTGAAATTGAAAATCAATATAAAAATGAAACTCTTTCAAAAAAAATGACTGTGAAAACTCCGTTGAGACAAGTGACAAGATGATTCAAGTAGTTCAGGCATTAGAGGAAGCAATTATAAGACTTAAGAGAGAATCAGTAGCAGAGAAATTGGTACTAGAGGCTACAGAGATTAAAAATCATGCCCTAGAAGATAGAATTACTTTTATGCTAGGGGAGTTTGATAAATTAAAGCAGGGTTTTTCACAAATTTATGGTTCATTAGAAGATGGCTTTGCTTTTAATGCGGTAGAGCAAAAGTCACTCGTTGACCAATTGAACCGTAAGTGCGAGGAAATCTCTGACTTAAATATTCAACTCATAGACAAAAACATGGTTTTGGCTGAACTAAAGGAGACACTTTAACTCAAAGTACAAGAAGTTATTGATAATCCAGCCACCATCTCTGCCCCTACCTCTGGTGCTCCAAAAAGCAACAATGTGGTGATCATTAAGAACCCGTACAATAAGAACAACTCCCTATCATATAAGTGGTATATGGAAGATGCAGTTAAGCACGCAGAGCTTGCTAGGGATGTGGTAGATGATTACTAGGAAATTGATCCTCTGAATACTCACTATTACTCTGCTCATGCTTACATTGAGAGGGTACAACAATGCTTAGAACACTTGAAGTACATAGGACAACCGGGTTCTGCACCACTTAAACAACAAACCACCACCATTGCCATGACTCCATTCAATAAGAATCTAGGATCTAAGCCTATATTAAACACACCCATCAAGGCTAAATCAAAATCTGTAACTAATGTTCCCTTGGCTTCTACAGGAGTAATTGTATCTACTAAGGCTAAAGGATCTCAAGACAAGAAGAATAGGATCAAGCCTTCCACTAGTAGGACTATGAAGAAGAAAGTAGAAGTTCAACCTAGGAATGTAATTTAAATTTGAATAAAAAGAATCATGTAACTAAGACTAAAGGCCATGCGTTTGTGCAGCAGCCTAAGCAAAATGTGAATTCTAATTTGAGATGTTGGAATTATAATGAATGCATGTTTTCTCAGCGTCATGATTTATGCCTTGATGATCATGTGAATGAAATGTATGCAATTAGGAACAATCTAGAATGGATTCCAACGGGGAAGAAATTCACCCAAGTTGGTTGGCAATGGAAACCCACGGGTAGGACCTTCACTGCTAATGGAACTACGTGCCCTTTAACTAGGATCACATCCATAGAAGTTAGGTCTCAGCGTCCTTTAAATAGGAACACTAGCACTAAGAAATGGAAAAAGCGCCCTTTAACTAGGTCTGTCCCCACTATTGTGCCTACCAGTGAAGAAGTACCTCAGGATCTTAGACAACTAGAATCTAAGCCGGCATTTAGGAAGCAAATATGGAAGCCTAAGAATTCTTCAGTTAGCAAATCTAAGATAATTATATTTGTACCTGCTAACACAGAGGAACTACTAGATTCCGATACATCGTCCTTGTCTATTGATATTTTCAGGTGGTCCAAATCATCCTCTGGTACTTGGACTCTGGATGCTCAAAGTATATGACCAGAGATCGTTCGATGCTCAGAAATTTCGTCAGCAAGTTTCTAGGAACGGTTAAATTCGGCAACGACCATATTGCGAAGATCATGGGTTATGGTGAATACCAAATTGGGAATGTTACGATTTCAAGGGTTTATAATGTGGAGGGACTTGGTCACAATCTATTTTCAGTGGGACAATTTTGCGATTCAAACCTTGAAGTGGCTTTTAGACAACATACTTGCTTTATTCGCGATCTGGCAGGTAATGATTTGTTAAAGGGTTCTCGAGGGGATAATCTCTACGCACTGTCGATTCAAAACATGATGGCCGCCTCTCCTGTTTGCCTGCTCTCCAAAGCATCTAAGACCAAGTCATGGTTGTGGCATCGCCAGTTATCTCACCTTAACTTTGATGCTATTAACCATTTGGCTAAAAAACGAACTTGTTCGTGGTCTTCCAAAACTTAAGTTCGACAAGGATCATTTATGTTCCGCGTGTTCTTTGGGGAAAAGCACCAAGATATCTTACAAACCTAAAGTAGAAGACACCAACTAAGAACCACTGTATCTTTTGCACATGGATCTTTGCGGGCCAATGCGTACGGCTAGTGTGAGTGGTAGAAAATACATCCTCGTCATGGTGGATGATTTCTCAAGGTTTACATCGGTAAAGTTTTTCACATCCAAGGATCAAGCACCAGAATATATTATTACTTTCTTAAAAATGATCCAAGTACGCCTTAATGCTACGGTTCACCGCATTCAAACTGATAACGATACTGAGTTCGTTAATCAGATTCTTCGAAACTATTATGAAAAGGTTGGTATTTCTCATGAAACATCTGTGGCTCGCACTCCACAACAAACTGGTGTCGTTGAAAGACGCAACCGTACACTTATGGAAGCTGCTAGAACTATGTTGATTTACGCGAATGCTCCTTTATTTTTATGGGCTAAAGTAGTGGCAACCGCATGCTATACCCAAAACCGCTCCATCATCTGTAAACACCATGGTAAAACTCCATATGAGCTACTTCATGGACACAAACCCGATATTTCATTTCTTCATGTGTTTGGTGCACTGTGTTATCCAAATACAAATAGTAAGAATTTTGGAAAACTTCAACCAAAGGCTTATATTGGAATTTTCATTGGTTACTCTCCTGCAAAGAAAGCTTACCGTATTTATAACCGTCGTCTTGGCAAGATTGTAGAAACTTTGGATGCCGATTTTGATGAGCTGACAGCGATGGCTTCTGACCAACGCAGCTCTAAACCCGCATTACATGAGATGGGAACCGGTACAATCAGTTCCGGATTAACTCCCAACAATCCTACTTCTCCATCATTTATACAACCTAAAAGGTCCGAGTGGGATGAGTTATTTCAACCGATGTTTGATGAATTTTTTTATCCACCGAGTAATGATTCTCCAGCACATGTAGCAGTAGCTCCAATTCATGAAGTTATGGCTCAAGATAATGGAAATCAGTCAGAGGCATCTACTGTCACTCTTGAAAAAGATGTCCCATCCCCCACCAATTCACAAACCACACCTGAATCTTCACCTCCACTCGTTCCTAATGATGTTGAAGAGGATCACTACGATCACGATTTGGAAATTGCTTATTTACAATAGCTTCCGTTCTTTGGTTCACAAATACCCGGAAACCCTAACGGTGCGTCTACCTCAGAGGAAGCTCCTGCCATCGTTCACTCCCGACCACCACGGATTGAAACTCACAACACAAAATGGACAAAGGATCACCCAATCCGCAATATTATTGGTGACATCGATCGACCAGTCTTAACACGCCACCAACTCCAAGAACATGCATTATATTGCTATTTTGATGCATTTCTTTCCGACACTGAACCTAAAAACTGGCAACAAGCCATGACCAAATCATCTTGGATTAAAGCCATGCAAGAGGAACATAATGAATTCCAACGTCTTGAAGTGTGGGAATTAGTTCCTTTACCCAGCAACGTTGAAATCCTTACATTGTTGTAGGTATATAAGGTTAAACTCGATGAGTTAGGTGGAGTGCTGAAGAACAAAGCTAGATTGGTTATTAGAGGTTACAAACAAGCTTTGGGTATTGACTTTGAAGAATCCTTTGCTCCTGTTGCATGATTGGAGGCAATTAGACTATTCCTTGCTTATGCTGCTCACATGAATATGATCGTCTACCAAATGGATGTTAAGAGGGCATTTCTCAATGGTGAATTAAGGGAAGATTTCTACATAAGCCAACCGAATGGATTCGTCAACTCGGAGTATCCTAATCACGTGTACAAGCTCAAGAAAGCTCTTTACGGGTTGAAACAAGCTCCACGCGCGTGGTATGATCTCCTATCGTCGTATCTCATTTCCAAAGGCTTCTCCAAAGGCAAAGTGGACCCAATATTATTCATTCTCAAGGCGGACAACGACATGATACTGGTACAAATTTATGTTGATGATATAATATTTGCTGCTACTAATCAACTTTTGTTTGACCATTTTGAGAAAATTATGTCCACACGTTTTCAGATGTCGATGATGGGAAAAATTTCATTTTTCTTAGGGTTGCAAATTTCTCAGAATCCAAGAGGCATCTACATTAATCAATCTAAATTTGCTCTTGAATCATTAAAGAAGTATCATTTTGAAAACTGTGACCCCGTGGATACTCCAATGGTGGAGAGATCCAAGTTAGATGAAGATAAGGAAGGGATAGCCGTCGATCCTAAACTTTACCGTGGAATGATCGGCACCCTTCTCTACCTGACTGCTAGCAGGCCTGATTTGCAATTTGCTATATGCATGTGTGCCCGGTATCAGGCTCGGCCTACCGAAAAGCACTTACATGTTGTAAAAAGGATCTTTAGGTATCTTAAAGGAACACTTAATCGTGGTCTGTAGTATCCGAAGGATTCTTCTATTGCACTAATTTCATATGCAGATGCGGATTATGCTGGGTGTCAAGATACTAGACGTAGCACTTCTGGCAGTTTGCAACTTCTTGGAGATAGACTTGTTAGTTGGGCATCAAAAAGGCAGAAAAGCGCTGCGATATCAAGTACAGAGGCTGAATACATTGCTATGTCCGGTTGTTGTGCTCAAGTTCTTTGGATGCGATCACAATTAACTGACTACGGTCTTGGATTCAACAAAATCCCGATGTACTGTGATAACAAAAGTGCAATCTCTCTGTGCTGCAACTACGTTCAACATTCCCGAGCAAAGCACATTGACATACGCTACCACTTCATCAAAGAGCAAGTGGAAAATGGAGTGATCGAACTGTACTTCGTCAACACTGAGTATCAGCTGGCAGATATATTCACAAAGGCCTTAGATCGAGGACGTATCGAGTTTTTGATCGAAAAGTTAGGCATGAAATCATTCTCAACAGCGACACTTAAGGAATTGGCAGATGAATCTGAAGAATAGTAGTGGTAAACTATTCTCGAGTATCCTTTGATCGTGATTTTGTATATTATCGTATATATTTAAAACCACAATACAAAAATATAAAACATAGAAAAACCATAAAAAATATAAAACATAGAAAATCCATAAAAAATATAAAATCAAGAAAATTCAAAAATATTTTTCATTTTAAAACGGGCATGTCTTTTAGTACGGTAATATTTACGGCCTTAGAAATGTCGATTAAAATTGACACGGCGCCATAAATAGAGTCCGAATAAAAGTTGTACATATTTTAAAACATGCCCATATGGCTTGTAGTTATTTCAGACTGCAACCCGCTTTTCGCATTAAAGTCACGTATTTCTTATGAAAACGTTGGCTCACAACGAAATTAATTTTCTCGGGCAAGGTTTACTTTAAAACCTTGTAAGGGACTAAGTTTACTTTATAACTTGGTCTAACACAAATCAGTGTACGTATCAGTGCACTTATTTTGTCAAAATAAGAGAAATCTTATTGCCACCACGAACTGTTTTAATATCGTCTTAATCGAAAAAGTCTTTCATCAGTTCTCTTAAATACTAAGACTACAGCTCTTTAAATAGAAAACGGGTCTGTATTTAAGGGGGAGAAAATGTCAAATTGTTTTCATCATCAAATCAGTCTTTAAAAGTCTTTCATAAAAACTAATTGGTTACTTACTTTATGGTGTATTATTCTTTGTGTGTACTCGCTGTGCTTCGTGACTTGTTGTGACTTAAGTGACTCGGTCTTAGGATGTTTTTTCGTGATTCTATGATTAATGTGTGTGATGGCATAGGAGTTCAATTTCGTTACTTGTATTATATGTGTTTAAATAGGATTGTCACCAAAAGTAAACAGACATAAATAGGAGGCCTAAACTTGCAAAAAGGGAAAATATTTATTCTTGACCTAAGTCAAACATAAATATACAAGCGCCCCCTTCACTGTATGTTTTCCTGTTTATTCACTCACTCAAAACACAACATTGCCGCCATTGTTTCATCTCTTTGTGCTTATCACAACATTAATCTGCTAAAACTAACATCAAAGGTAATCTTGTTCTTATCTAATTTTGCTTATAATCCACTTGTGTATCAATCTAATTAGTTAAATCCCCAAATATTTCAATTTAGGGTTTATGAATTTAATTAGGGTGTATCATTAGATTATTAAGTGGGTTTTGGAAAGGGATAGGATTCGTTCATAGATGTTTTTGGTTAGGATGCCTTAGAATCACTCTTACCTCAAGAATCATAACGAGTTGCTAGGTTCGAAAGTCATAGATTTTGTTTCTGGAAAAATGAATTTATCCGAAGATTATTCTGAAAACATGGCCTTTATCCGAAGATTTTTCTTAAAAAGTCATTTATTGCGAAAAAGATTTATATGAAAAGATAGGTTTTTTCTGAAAAAATCGTTTCACTGAAAAAATTGTTTCACTGAAAAAATACATTTCTCCGAAGAAGTGCATTTTACTGAAAAAACCATTATTCCGAAAAACATAACTTTACTGAAAAAGTAATTATTCTGAAGAAGAGGATTTTTCTGAAAATGTCATTATTCCGAAGAAGTGCATTTTACTGAAAAAGTCATTTTTTCCGAAAAAGTTGATTTTACTGAAAAAGTAATTATTCCGAAGAAGAGGATTTTTTCTGAAAATGTCATTATTCCGAAGAACTGCATTTTACTGAAAACGGCATTTTACCGAAAAAGTTGTTTTTACTGAAAAAGTCTTTTTCCGAAAAAGTTGATTTCACTGAAAAAGTAATTATTCCGAAGAAGAGGATTTTTTTCTGAAAATATCATTATTCCGAAGAAGTGCATTTTACTGAAAAAGTCATTTTTCCGAAAAATTTGTTTTTACTGAAAAAGCCATTATTCCGAAAAAGATGATTTTAATGAAAAAGTCATTATTCCGAAGAAGATGATATTTTTCTGAAAATGCCTTTATTCCGAAAAAGGTTTTATTGCTGAAAATGTCTGTTATTCCGAAAAAGATAGTTTTTCTGAAATTGACATTTATTCCGAAAAAGTGGAATTTTCTGAAAATGTCAAGTGCATTTATCCAAAAATGTAGCTTTATTCAAAGATGGTGTATTGTATGTTGTCTATGGTATATGCTTGATTTGCTTAGGTATAGATACATCATGATATATATATATATATATATATATATATATATATATATATATATATATATATATATATATATATATATATATATATATATATATATATATATATATATATATATATATATATATATATATATATATATATATATATATATATATATATATATATATATATATATATATATATATTTTTGGGTATATCAATCTTGTATGTTTGTTCGTATTAAGCAGAAAACATGTCTCAACTTACCGAGAAGCAAATCAAAGCTAATCAGGCACTTGAAGCCGCCAAGGCTCTACAGTTCATACCAAACAACTTTCGACTAAAAGAAGACAAAGAAGATTATGCCTCAGCTCACTATGCTTTCAAAGTGGTCACATATATTCTTGCTCGAACTCCAATTAAGAAGGTGTTTTGGGGTACGGCTTCGGTTCCAACCGATTATATGCATGAATTTTGGGCTACAAAGAAACGGCTAACAGACAGAAAGTTCTCATTCACCATCAACAAAAAGGTATGTATTCTCACAATTTCTATCTTTCGTCAAATATTCGGATTACGAATACCACCTGCAGGTCAAAAGTTTACAGCCGACCCGGACAAGACTACAGTTGTGAAGATGTATCACTCTCTTTGATACGGTGATCCTGATTTACGACTGGTGTCTGGGTTTACTACAGCTAACTTGGGTCAACCTTGGAAAACATTTTTCGGAACACTCGTTCGGTGTTTTCTGCTAAATCAACTGGATATGACTCTTTGCGTTTTTCAACTGCTTGTATCTTTTGGGGTATCTATGAGAGGAAGAATGTGAACTATGCAGAGTTACTATGGGAGGATTTTACTTATCAACTCTTCTACAATACCAAGAAGAAGACAGGTTACTTTCCTTTCCCACGATTCATTAAGCTTATTATTCGTCACTTCATGCAATTAGATGCCTCAATCGATAAGCTTGAAGGAAGTCCTCATCATACTCCCGATGACGATGATATTCTTGCGGACTTAAAACACGATGGACACTCCGGTGTTTACTCAGGTATTCCAACCGCTATTCCTAATCATATGTTGACTGATGAACTCAAAGCAAGTGCGGCATACAAGCAATTGTTGGAAGAAATGGAACTTCAAAAGGAAAGAGCCGCATTGGGAGAGTTCTCTTCATCAAAACCCAAAGGCAAAGGCAAACGCAAACAAGGTGAACCATCAGATGAAACAGCCTCACCTAAACCCAAAAAGAAGAAAACTGTTGCCAAGTCTAGTAGGAAGGAGCTAATGCTTGAGGATGAAGATGAAGATATCAATGAAGAAGAAATGCTTCGCAAAACTGAAAGACGAAATGTCAAGGCAACTATCATGCAAAGTAAGAAAGACACTAGGGGTAGTGGTTCTGGTATGAAAGCAAAGGAAACCATACTACCTTCTGATGTTGCTGAATTTGGGAAACCTGATGAGCACACACCTCGTCGTGACAAATCTGCCCAAACTGCTGATGATGTTGATGATGAACAACAACCTCATGACGGATTAAAGTATATGGAAGTTACCGGGTCCACTGATACGACAGCATTTGTTCAGACTACCAAAGTCATAAGTTCTACAGTGTCTATACCCGTTACTACAATGCCTTCACCAGTATCTACAATGCCTCCACCGATTTCCACAGTGTCCTTACCAGTTTCTACAGTGCCTCTACAAGTTTCTACAGTAACCCCACCAGTGTCTACAGTGTCTTTACCACTTTCAACAATGCCTCTACAAGTTTCTACCGTGCCTCCAGCAGTTACTACAGTGCCTCCACCAGTTACTACAGTGGCTCCACCAGCTACTACAGTGCCTCCACTAGTTTTAACTCTACCCCCACCGGTTATTACAGATACTCTACCTGCGTCAACGCAACTCTCGTTAACTCTACCAAGTCGCCCTCTTTCCACTTCATTGTCTAGCACTGCCATGACCATTACTCCTAAACAACAAACCACAGCTGCACCGATAACGTTGATTCCATCATTATCAACAATGTTCATGATTCAGATAGAACAACACTTGCAAGCTCAACAAGAAGAAATGGTTCGGATTAAAGAAGAGTTAGCTCGTAGACAACAAAGTGAAGAATCCTTAAGAAAAGCTCAAGAAGACGACATTGCTAAATTCCAAGAAGAGTTGGAATTATCTCGCAAACTCCATGCAGAAGAACTAGCTCTCGTCAAAGAAAAGGAAAAAACCAAAAACGAAGCAACATTCATTCGTCTTCGAGACCTCAAAAAGAGGTACCGAGTTGAGAAAGAGGTTTTTGCGGAAGCAAATGAAGCAATTGTTCAATCACTGGACGAAAAGGTCAAGGAATCTGTTGACAATCTGCGCGACGAGCTGAAACAAGTTGTTGCAAGCAACGTCATGATCAAGTCTTCTGACGCTAAAAAGTCAGATTTTCTCATGGCTCAAAAGTTCACGGATTATGAGTTAAATAAAATCTTACATGCTCAGATGATTCAAGTTGGGTCCTACAACAAAACCAAAGCACAAAAGATCCTTCACAAAGCTCTTAAGACGGCCATAGATCAAGATACTAAGATATTTGAGAAACATGGTTCTGTAGTTCCCTACGATATCTTAAGTGAAGAAGAAGATGAATCCGACGATGATGACAACGATGCTGATGATAACAATGACGATGATGACAAGGGTGATGATGACAAGGGTGATGAAGACAAAGATAGTGATGAAAAAGGCGGGAGTGATGAAGACAAAGGTACTGATGACGAAGAAGGTACCAATGACGAAGAAGGAAGTGATAAACACAGCGATGGTGATGATAATGGTGATGGTGATGGTAATGGAAAAAATGGTGATGATCAAGACGAAGGGAACGATGATACAGAGAAAAAGGATGGAGACAAGCAAGACAAGTCCAAAGGTGACAAATCTTCCAAAGATGAGGTTACCAAGGGTAAATCAACTCCAAAACCTTCACCTCGTCAAGGCGAACGCACCAAGAAGTTTCATGATGTAGATGCTAATACAGCCTAATCACATACTCCAGCCACAAAAACTCCTGCAACCACATCTGCTCCAGTTGCTTCTGTCACGACACCTTTAGTGTAACAACAACTGACGGAACCAGATCAACCTGTACCAGACATTCCAGTATCTGCTCCAGTCCAAGACATACCAGACACTGAAGTAGTAGCAGAACCTATTGATGATGTTCAAGTCTCTACTGCAGTTCCTGATGTTCCAGAGACAAGTGAACCAGCATGGGTGGATACACTCGAGGAAGATGAAAATGCACCTGTACAACCTTGGGTCTCCAATGCTGCTGCACTTCGTCCACTGACAAAGGCTGATGAAGATGACTTCTCTCAATTCCTAAGCAATCCAATAGACTTTTCAAGATTCATGGAGTACAACTATGGGTCTAATGTAACTCAAGAAATGGTTGTGAGAGGACTCAAAAATCCCAACCTTCGTGTTAAATCAAGGCTCAGCAGCACAGAATACGAATACAACGCAAATGAACTTCTGAAAGCATTGAGAACCACTCAAAGGGATGGTCTTCATGTGCCTGAAAAACCTCCTCCTACTACAACTGCAGATGATGATCAAATTGCACTTGACTTCTTTGTCAGTGAGAATCTTGAATACTTGCTCAAGGGAGCAAACAAGTATGCCACTTCCCTAACATTGGTAAAGGATGCAACTTGGGATTTGATATTGTGGTTAGAAGAAAAAGTCAATCGTCTTTGGGTTCTACAAAAATATCCTGAATATGATCGATATGCTGAATTGGGTGCTTCACATTGGGATGAGCGTGTGTGACGCGCCTACAACTATGCATGTGTGCACAACTCAGGTTCTCAAGTCTTCTCCCTAATTTGAATCAAAAGCATCCAAGGCGTTAGGACTGAACCCAAAACAGGCTATCAACATTTGACAGAGATAAGACTCATTCGAGAAGATGAAAAAGTCTACACTATCCAGGAAGGCGAGTTTCCACTTCTTTGTCTCGAGGACATTGAGGACATGCTACTTTTGCTAACTCACAATGCCCTCAGACACTTGACATCAGAAGAACTAATTGCCCTGAATTCAGCTCTTCGAATGTACACACGTCGAGTTTTCATCAAGAAAAGAGTTGAAGATCTACAACTTGGAGTAGAAAGTTATCAACGGAAGCTCAACCTTTCAAAACCACGAACTAAAGTCTTCTAAAGGCATGCAGACAAATCTCCTTACACCAGCACCTCTGATCCGATGCCTGGCATTTTCTACCTGAATGGTCGTGGTCTTATGAAGTTCATGAGAATTCCAGAGATCAACAAATTCAGTGACGGGACTCTCACCTATATTCGGGACAAGCTGGTGCATCTCAACAAGCACAAGACTCTTCCAGAGGTAACTGTAGAATGGGACAAGGTATATCAACAGAGTTCTACATATGCGATCAAAAAATTGATGAGAAGCTAAGAGAAAGACGTCTCATAAGAAGTTTAGAATGATTCGTTGGTGGAAGACCATATGGAGCGCACCATAGGTTCATGGAACGATCCATCTAATGGGTCGTACTACTTCAGGTCATCTCCATATTGTTAAATTTGTGAATATGTAAATAGTGTGAATATTATGCTTTTGTGGCTTGTTGTAGTGTGAAAGTATGATAATGTTTCAAGAATTTCTCACGAGATTCTAAATCTTTCAAAATATATCATACTAAAGCACTACAACTTATCCTCATTAACTTGAGGGGGAGCATTAACATGTTCTATGGCCATAGATTGATTTCATTTTTACCCAAAGACCGGTTTGATGGTTAACATTTTGGAAAGGGGAGAAAATGGGATTAAGGAGACTTAATGATATTTGGCTAAACAATGGAAAAGACTTAAAAGATAAACCAACTTAATATGTGTCATGCACATATTAAGGGGGAGCGTTTTTGATGATCAAAACACTTAAGGCACAAAAACTTTGATTATAATATCACAAGTGCTTTAAGTGATTTTCAAGGATTTTTCATGGTGACAATACTTACCCAAAACACACTTAATTCACGACGGATGTGGTGACAAAAGGGTGGTAGGTATAGGTATTAGTCCAATTATTCATCAGAACCAATGGAATCTTCCCAAGGACAATTCCCTAGATAGAATTAGAAGTCCTAGGAAAGATGGAGAAAGATTGTGAACGTAGCTGAATGCCGACCAAGTACTTAAGCTAGCACTGGAACAATCACAACAAGATGCTAGTGATGACGTATTGGTAAGCATTGAAGGGGTTGAAGAATACAAAAGAATTGTAAAGATAAAGGGTGTAAAGAAAGAAGCCGTCCTTACAACCTTAAGTAGAAACAGGGTCAATACATATGCTATTGAGATCATTTTTTCAATGATTCTCGATATTGAAGATAGACATCATGTGTGACAATCCGTCAATTTATGATTGATATTTTATTCTTAATATTTATTTGAAAATATTATTTTAATGTTACAATATGAACTCACATATTTTTGGGAAGAAATTTGGATTTACGTCTTGAAGTAGCATAGACTACGTCTAAACCGGAGGATTCAACGTTACGTGCTTACGTTTACATACACCGTCCTTGGTGACAGTCCGACATTTCAGAAAATAAATTTATCCGTGAATATTATTTTGGAGTTTTAAATTTGTGTTGGTTCATAAACTCACAAATTTACGAGAAGAGATTAGGACTTACGATTTTATTTTAACGTCCTTTACGACTAAACCGGAAACCTTAGGATTACGTATTTACGTTTTCGAACTCCGTTTTTGATGAAACAATTTTTATTGGATTCGTTTTATGACGTTGATTCATAATTTATAAAAACGTTTTTCGTAAAACGACCCGAGGGCACGCAAATCGAGGAAACTAGAATCGAGGAGTACCCGTAAATAAATGGGATGAGACAAGTGGGACACTTGTCCCACCCCACTCAATATGGACGGCCAACACCATAAGGTGTCATTTATTTAGCATAAACTACAAACACTTGTCCACTTTAGCTTACTAGTTAAGCTTACCATGAACTAAAACCATCAAACCATCACATACTTCTCATATCTTACATGCAAAAACCACTCAACTCTCTCTCTCTCACTCACCTATGCCGTCACAAATGATCCACAAAACACCCATCTCATACAAAAATTTAACCATAAACATATGTTATAATTAACATATGTTAATCTCTATCCAAAAAGATGAAGATTGGTGTAAGTTATAACATCAAAGGAGGAGTTTCCATGGAGTATTAGGGCTGATTTTACACAAGGTTTCTATGAAGAATGGTGGTCATGAAGGTGGTCTTGGTGCATCATAAGTTTCTCCATCCAAAACCATGCCAAACTCATAACCTACATCAAGTTGGTGGTATAAAGATTGTCCTCCTCAACTTCTTGTTATTTTGATTATGTAAACATGTATTTTATTTCCTATTGTATATATTTATGATGATTATATGATGATAAAAATGTTATGTGGGGATTTGTTGTTGATAATCATGGATAAAAAGGTGAAAAACCATAAGAAACAAGGTTAAAATCTTGGTTAAATTTGATGGCTGTATAAAACAGTAAAGAAGTAAGTCATAAACTGATAAAATGATGAAGTGGAATAGATTTACAGTAAGCTATGGGTCTTGTACACATGTGAGAGTTGGCCATGCAATGGAATCAAAATAATGAGTGAGATATGATCAAAACAAGTTTAGGGTATAAATCTGAAGTTACTGTTTTGGACGATTTTTAGAAAATACTTAAAAGATGATTCAACAGTAGCTATAGAAGAGTTAAATGTAGCACATATCATGTAGTTTATGTGATAAAAAATTTGAGCTTCTATCTCCATGTATAACTCAAGATATGGCAGTTTTGGTGAAGATGAAGTTAAAAATCAGATTTTTGGAAATTAAAGAATAATACTATTATATAAGCACTCACATTTTAATATAAAAATGTAAAATAAAAACCCACTAACTCTTGAATTTTATTTATATAAATATGTACAATGATAAATAAGTGGACATTTTATAAAAATGGTAACTTGTTATGTTTTATAAGTTATAAAAAAAACTATAAACATGATTTTTACGACTTTTTCGGCTATCGCCGTAAAATTAACGTTTTTGTTAAATAAAACTTAGATGGTTGGACCCGTCTAATGAAAACTTTATAAAACTTATATACTGATATATAGACATGTATAACAAGTAAAAACCGATAAAACCCGAACTTTAGGGCATACGGACATTAACGAGCTAAGTAAACATATTGTACTAATACTTGGGTTAATAATTGGACTACATAAGATAAACACCCATAAAAAGAACTTATTGGGCTTAACCCATTTGGGCCCAACTTGAAAGTATATGTACTGATAATATAAGTACAAAAAGGATTAATACAAGTTAAGAACTTATAATAGGCTTATTGGACCTAAAACACGTAAATAGGTACAACGAGAAAACTAGTATAAAAGTTATCAACACATAACTCTAAAATGAGTAAACGAGAATATGTAAACCCACTTGATCATCATATATATATAATCATCATATGTATACATAATTGATATTTTTATAAAGTCATTGGACAAACGTCTAAGACCGAGTATTATTTGTCTAGGTTTCCGTGATTGAAGCACGTACCGTACGTCTGAATTGCCGATAACCCGCCTTCCCACATCAACGTGAGTTCATAGCCTCGCACTCTTTTAAATGTTTTATAAATGCTTTATAAACCCGCGAGGGAGATAACATGTTAGTTTTTATAAAAGTTTGGACACCATTTGTCCCGATTGCTTGTTTATTGATTTTGGACCCGAATGATTGAATGACCCGATTGTATGACCCGATAAATGATTAATGGACCCGATAGATGAAATTAAATGGATTATTAAAGTTAGGTTATGTCACTAAAAGTCCCATTAGCATGAATTGTGAACTACCGGGAGTTGGTAGACGCTTATGCATTTAATAGTACTATTTGGGGACGATCACCCCAGTTCGCGCCTTGACGGTTGATCCCCGTCGTGCCACATTGATTGGTAAGCGAATTTATGTATGAGAAGATTTCCAATAGCGTGACCTCTGTGACGACACGCTACTTTAGATGGGCAAAATTGGTATCGGGTTAGCTACCCGTTGTTGGTTTAGTAAGGTAACAATGTCATGCGGCTTGTAATAATCCAAAAACTAACGAAATACTATTAGACGCATCGAATTACGAAGTATTGCCTGACTAGCAATACGGGGTCATAATATTGATATTATGTTTGTGTTTCGGTTTTCATAACCATATTCATATAACGGTTTTTATTTGATTTTATACAACGTCATAAGACGTATTGTATGATGTTTTTACGACATTGGCTCGTGTAATGATTTTTAAGGCAAATGCCTATATTATGATTTTCGATAAGGATTTGTATAAAATGATTTTGGCTATTTTACGGCCTATTACAATGATTTGTACGAATTGATTTTTGGTACTAATTTTATACCAAAGTTATATTGATGGAATTTATTAAACTATATGAATTCACTCGGCGTTATCGCTGACCCTTTTATTTTAACATGTTTTATCTCAGGTACTTGAAGGTAATTCTCGGGAAGACGACAACAATTCATGGCCCGCAGCTAAATAATATTTTTCAATTCAAACACTTTGTAAAACTTTGTATGAAATGTAATGACTTGGGACCGATGTAACTTTGATGTTTATGAATGGAAATGATTTATTAATAAACGACGCGATTTTTAAGCGTTGTCTATGATGTGAGTAATGTGCTATCCCGTAACACCAACTAGTCTTCCGCTGTATTGAGTTGTATGAATTTGGGGGTGTTACAGTTTGGTATCAGAGCTCTCGTTATAGAGAACGAAAGATTTTTAAAAACCAAGGTTTTGAATAAAACATTTCAAAATCTTTTTACTAAAAACATTTTTCTAAAAATGTCTAAAAATCTTTTGACTATAACGGTGCCCAAGAATTCCCGAGTTACCGACAAGACCAGACTGAGAAGTGTTATTTTAATATATATATATAACTTGGATTATATATATATGATGTAATTTTATTACATGATTGTTTGATGATTATTTGATTTTTATACGACGTAGATTGTCACAAGTAACCCTAAATTCCCCTAGTAAATTAATCTAAGCTATTCTCATAGGAATTCTAGCTATCCTAGATCTAAACCAAGTTGTGGATATTTATGATCCCAACAAATGGTTGGTACTCGTAGAAATGTAGATATTAGTTGATTGTGAAATTGAAGAAGAATTGGCGAGATTAAATCTGATATCGATGTCATGACGATCTTTCCTTATAGAGTGGAGTTTGACAAAACATTACCACCTAGAAAGATGTCATCTGATTCGTTGTCATCGAATTCTTAAATTGAAATCGAAAGGGTAAATGTTGCACTTGAGGCTGTCATTGGAACCATTACCCAAAAGCCTCATGCCACTAATACCTTTTCGAGAAGTCCAATTGACTGATTGAGTCATTTCATACTAGTGACTCATTTGATAATTGTTGTTGTAAGAGCTAATAGGATTAGAAATTAAGTGTTGATCATATCGAGCTTATATTGCTCTATTAAGGTTTAAGAATAAGATTGAAAGTATTGGAAAATGAGGTAGGATATCGCATTGGGTATAAATTGGTTGAAACTTGAATAAAGTAAAATTTAACCCGTATGAAATGTGAGATTATTAAGAAGGAAATCGTTAAGTTTTGTGATTGAATTATAAGATTTTAAATGATTGTTAGTTCGTGATAAGTGTTGTTCCTAAGCCATTGTCCACTCACGAGGATGCCCAGTGTCCAAGAAATAAATTGAAGAAATCTTCTTCTGAATTGAGACCGATGGATCTTCTGGGACATGTGGAACACCTAATGACTCTTGTAGATTAGTATTCATTGTGGTATCTTTTAAGAATCCCTAACTTAACTGAGATATCAGTTGGTAGGATGAGTTCTGAGAATTGTATGACATAGCGACACGTAATGTGTTACGGTACAATTTGACTTGTTTGTGATTAATGAAAAGACTACCTTTGATTGCTAAATTCTACATGTATCGATGTTATCTATCTTTTCTTGCTTCATCCTAATGCTCGCATTAGTGATGCAACCATTGAACAAGTACTCATCTTGATTTGAGTTACGTTGTGGATTATTCTCTTTGCATTCCTGAGTGCCATCGAGGTCGTGAACCTCATAATTATTTGGCTAAACCTCATTTCCTATCATATTGTAGTTAGTTCTTGGTGAACAACTCTTCATCACTCTTTTGCAGATCACACATTGTTTTTATAAAGTTGAAACGGTATCCTTTGAGAAAATTTAATTTTCATCACAAAAAGGATTATTCAAAATGAGATTTATAAGTAATTGTTATCGAATGAAGTTGTTTATAAAACACCTTGGAAAGACTTAATTGTTTTCATAATAAAGAAAATCTTTGTAAGTTTATTTTTGATTCTTATTTAAGAATTAAGCAGGAAAATGTTTTTATTATAAACATGATGATAAAATTTTGACGAACTGAGTATTGCATCGTTAATCTTGAAATTGTATATAGTTGCGCGCCTACATACAATTTGGAATGGACTATGCAAGACTGATTAGTAGTCACCATAAAGCTGATTAATAAACACTACATTCTCTTTAAAGGTTGTGAAAGATTAAAATTTTATGAGATCTGCAAGAAGTGAAAAATAAGGACATAATGTTAGGGACACCTACATATGTGCCTGTAACACCTATTCTTATGAGTCGAATTTACTCATCTCTGGAAATTGTCTTAATTGACAATTGATAATTCTTTCTTGTCCAATTCTTCCGTAGTGAGATTCTTAGAAAAAGTATCTGATTACCGAGTGTTGATACCCGACTTGATGTATTGACGTTCTTATCATTTCTTTTGATTTGATTTCATTTGAATGATCTGGATAACGATCCGAGGAGCTTTCTAATGCGTACTTAAATTATGAAAACATGGGATATATTCATATTCGTTAAATGTTTTCGTCTGCATCTGATTTGAAATTCTCTTGCGTAGATTATGCGTTGACCTTAATCTTTTAATAGTAGTTGTGTCTCCATATATCCTTGAACTTGTAAAGGATTATGAATTATTATTAGACTTTTGAGAAGTTCACATCTTATCAACGACAATAAAACTGGAAAGTTGGTAATGCCAGTAGAATGGATTGATTGATTATGACAAGACGACATTGTCTTAATTAATGGGAACTCGGATAGAATTCCCCTAAATGATAAGATGTTGATTATCAAAAGTGATCTAAATAATTCTTGATGGATGACGATATCCTGTATTTAGACTTGAAATTATACCATGAATGGTTATGAATTAGTCATAGATATTATAATCTAGAAAGAACCTAATATGAATGTATTAAAAGATGTTTATGTTATCTGAAACTTTAGTAAGTATTTGTTGATGAATTACCTAGACTTTCGCCATTAAGGCAAGTAGAATTTGGTATTGATTATATTCTCGGTGCTGCACTTGTGGCTTGTGCACTGTACGTCAGCACCACCTGAATTTAAGGAATTACCATACAACTGAGAGAGTTGTCGGAGAAAGATTTTATTATACCAAGCCTGTTATCCTGAAGAGCTATGGTGTTATCATTCCTTATATTTATAGATTACTGTGAATTGAGTAAATTGACAATCGAAAACGATATCCATAACTCGAAATGGAAGAATTGTTCGATCATTTACAAGGTTCTAGCAAATTTGATCCATAGCATGGTTATCATCAACTTCGCATCTGCGAAAGATATTATCTATTCCAATCACTACATCCGGTGCTTGTAATGAACATTATGAGTTTCACGTGATGTCGTTTGGACTGACTAATGCACATGTAGCATTCATAAATTTGGTGAATCACGTGTGTAGGCTGTAATTTGATAAATTCATGCTTGTGATCATTAAGGATTATTTATTTGTTTATAAGAATAAGAATGAGTTAATAATTATTTATAGGTTGCCCTGAATTGGCCGAACGATAAAAACATGTACCTTGAATAATTAACATGAGATTAAAGACTTAACCTTAACGTTATTTAACCGTGTGATTAATAGATAATGGAAGCTATATTGACTTTTCAAAGATTAGAACCATTAAATGCTTAGGGATTAAAAACTTAATCCTTTACATAAAATGACCATTGGATTAATAATGGTAAGATGTATGCATATAGACTCTTCAAAAAAAAAAATTTAAGATCCCTTTTAAGACTTTGGATTTTACCAAAAAGAAATGGAAATATGTTTTGACAAATGTTTTAACAAAGGATTTTAAGGGATTATTCCCTTATACACAAACCATTTAACTAAACTTCTGTTTAGGGGTAAATGTTTGTGTATACCTCAAGACAACTTAAGAAGGATTGAGAAAATCATTCAAACCATAACTTAAAATTTGAAACGACAATTTTTACTTTTCAACTAAGAAAACTTTGACCAAAATATAACCAAAGATTTTTCAAACATTTACGAATCTTATTAATTATTTTCGATAAATCAGCAAAAATCTTGTTAATTAAATTCAAATTTAATTTGAACATTTTATATAATTGGTTGAACTAAGAAATTTAAAACGTTTACGCTTCATCAAAATTAACTAATAATTATTTAATTAATTATAATAATTAACGACGCTTTAAACGCCTGATTGAGAAAAACTGATAAAAATAATAGTTGAGATGAAACTAAAACATAGAAGATATGAAGAAAGAATTTTGAATAAATACGGTTGTGATATTTATTTCATCAGGAAGGTGAACGTAATTACTGACGCATAATATAGAAAGAATATCTGAGTGAATTGTGGACATGATAATTATATCATCATGAGAAGTGAATATAGATACCGACGCATTATGTATAAAAGATAAAGAACCAATTAGAATGTATTTCTTAATAATGAATGTGCAAATTGCCGAATAATTTAAACGATGTTTATAAGAAGGATAAAGAATCCATTAGGACGTGTTCCTTAATAATGAAGGTGCAAAATAAATTGCCGAACGATATAAAAATAAACGATGTTTGTAAAAAGGATAATATAAATAGTGAAGGGTTTCACGGCTAATGTGAACCAACAGATTTGAGAAGCCAATGGCGTTAAATATTTTAAAGACCACATGTGATTGTCTAAATATGGAGGATTGTGAGATATAGTTATGTTGGAATTTGTAAGTATAAGTATTATATGTATGTCATTTTATGACTAAAAGTATCTTTGTCTGAAGAAGTTGTACTAATGGCAATTATGAAGGCAGACATCGCCTCATACATTAGTAAACGTCTAGCTATCGCAAAGGTCATCATCTGAATTTGATTCGATTTGGGTCATCGTCGACAGACTGACCAAATCTGCTAATATCATTCTCGTTAATGATAAAGAGTTATGTAAACATAGCATGCCTGTATCGATCATCTATATCAAGATCCTCGCTTCGCATCGAATTTCTAGAGATTTGCTCAGAAATCATTGAGAACGAACCTTGATGAGAGTACTATGTACCACCCCAAATCGAAGGGACGAGGTAAAGTAACGATACAAGGTAATATAAGTGCTGTTTTATGTTTGAATGATTGACCTTTGGTAATAGACCGTATAATCGTTTTCCTTTGGAGAGATTATCATTGATAATCATCGTATTAGGATCGAGATCGAATCTTGTAAAGATTTAGAAATTAGAGCATCGGTAAGCTGGAGTTGAGATGAAGACACCCGACATACACCCATTGTGAGTTGGACATGTCTTTTAGATTTAAGGTTTCCTGTGATGGCGAACCTATCCTTGCAAAATACCCGACCCGCGAGATCTGAAATGATTGTTGAAATTAGGATTTGATTATTAACTGCCGATAGTGGGCAAGAGGTTATGTGAATGTGAAATGTAGATCTTGAAGTGCCAAATGGGTAGCGAAGTTATGCCACAATTTTTAACCTTGGAAAAATGAATTCATGATCTGACAAATCATGGGATATAAGTCCCCGTTGTATGGGACCATTGAAATGATGTAAAAGTTGGGATTGAAAGGCATATAAGCTGGATCTACCCTAGGACTTCAAGAACCGCGTGAATTATGTTTCGTAAATCGCACTTGATGGAATATCTATCAAGTGAAATTCTGATTATTCTTAATAAAGCTTAGATCGGCGAAAAGTTGCATTCATCAGAAACCCATGAACAACATGGATAGAGAAAGTAAGTCAACATTAAGCCTGATCTTATTCCCGTAGTTATGTTTGATGAAACTCGCGTATTATAATGGATTACACTTGTGAGAAAAGACCGAATGTGGAGGAAATACCCACATGGCTTTAACTCTATCAGAAGCGAGTAGTAAGGTAAGATGATCTTTGAGGACAAAGATCCTGTTTAGGGGTAAATGCTGTGACAATCTGTCAATTTATGATTGATATTTTATTCTCAATATTTATTTGAAAATATTATTTTAATGTTACAATATGAACTCACATATTTTTGGGAAGAAATTTGGATTTACGTCTTGAAGTAGCATCGACTACGTCTAAACCGGAGGATTCAACGTTACGTGCTTACGTTTACATACACCGTCCTTGGTGACAGTCCGACATTTCAGAAAATAAATTTATCCGTGAATATTATTTTGGAGTTTTAAATTTGTGTTGGTTCATAAACTCACAAATTTACGAGAAGAGATTAGGACTTACGATTTTATTTTAACGTCCTTTACGACTAAACCGGAAATCTTAGGATTACGTATTTACGTTTTCGAACTCCGTTTTTGATGAAACAATTTTTATTGGATTCGTTTTATGACGCTGATTCATAATTTATAAAAACGTTTTTCGTAAAACGACCCGAGGGCACGCAAATCGAGGAAACTAGAATCGAGGAGTACCCGTAAATAAATGGGATGAGACAAGTGGGACACTTGTCCCACCCCACTCAATATGGACGGCCAACACCATAAGGTGTCATTTATTTAGCATAAACTACAAACACTTGTCCACTTTAGCTTACTAGTTAAGCTTACCATGAACTAAAACCATCAAACCATCACATACCTCTCATATCTTACATGCAAAAACCACTCAACTCTCTCTCTCTCACTCACCTATGCCGTCCCAAATGATCCACAAAACACCCATCTCATACAAAAATTTAACCATAAACATATGTTATAATTAACATATGTTAATCTCCATCCAAAAAGATGAAGATTGGTGTAAGTTATAACATCAAAGGAGGAGTTTCCATGGAGTATTAGGGCTGATTTTCCACAAGGTTTCTATGAAGAATGGTGGTCATGAAGGTGGTCTTGGTGCATCATAAGTTTCTCCATCCAAAACCATGCCAAACTCATAACCTACATCAAGTTGGTGGTATAAAGATTGTCCTCCTCAACTTCTTGTTATTTTGATTATGTAAACATGTATTTTATTTCCTATTGTATATATTTATGATGATTATATGATGATAAAAATGTTATGTGGGGATTTGTTGTTGGTAATCATGGATAAAAAGGTGAAAAACCATAAGAAACAAGGTTAAAATCTTGGTTAAATTTGATGGCTGTATAAAACAGTAAAGAAGTAAGTCATAAACTGATAAAATGATGAAGTGGAATAGATTTACAGTAAGCTATGGGTCTTGTACACATGTGAGAGTTGGCCATGCAATGGAATCAAAATAATGAGTGAGATATGATCAAAACAAGTTTAGGGTATAAATCTGAAGTTACTGTTTTGGACGATTTTTAGAAAATACTTAAAGGATGATTCAACAGTAGCTATAGAAGAGTTAAATGTAGCACATATCATGTAGTTTATGTGATAAAAAATTTGAGCTTCTATCTCCATGTAGAATTAACGTTTTTGTTAAATAAAACTTAGATGGTTGGACCCGTCTAATGAAAACTTTATAAAACTTATATATTGATATATAGACATGTATAACAAGTAAAAACCGATAAAACCCGAACTTTAGGGCATACGGACATTAACGAGCTATGTAAACATATTGGACTAATACTTGGGTTAATAATTGGACTACATAAGATAAACACCCATAAAAAGAACTTATTGGGCTTAACCCATTTGGGCCCAACTTGAAAGTATATGTACTGATAATATAAGTACAAAAAGGATTAATACAAGTTAAGAACTTATAATAGGCTTATTGGACCTAAAACACGTAAATAGGTACAACGAGAAAACTAGTATAAAAGTTATCAACACATAACTCTAAAATGAGTAAACGAGAATATGTAAACCCACTTGATCATCATATATATATAATCATCATATGTATACATAATTGATATTTTTATAAAGTCATTGGACAAACGTCTAAGACCGAGTATTATTTGTCTAGGTTTCCGTGATTGAAGCACGTACCATACGTCTGAATTGCCGATAACCCGCCTTCCCACATCAACATGAGTTCATAGCCTCGCACTCTTTTAAATGTTTTATAAATGCTTTATAAACCCGCGAGGGAGATAACATGTTATTTTTTATAAAAGTTTGGACACCATTTGTCCCGATTGTTTGTTTATTGATTTTGGACCCGAATGATTGAATGACCCGATTGTATGACCCGATAAATGATTAATGGACCCGATAGATGAAATTAAATGGATTATTAAAGTTAGGTTATGTCACTAAAAGTCCCATTAGCATGAATTGTGAACTACCGGGAGTTGGTAGACGCTTATGCATTTAATAGTACTATTTGGGGACGATCACCCCAGTTCGCGCCTTGACGGTTGATCCCCGTCGTGCCACATTGATTGGTAAGCGAATTTATGTATGAGAAGATTTCCAATAGCGTGACCTCTGTGACGACACGCTACTTTAGATGGGCAAAATTGGTATCGGGTTAGCTACCCGTTGTTGGTTTAGTAAGGTAACAATGTCATGCGGCTTGTAATAATCCAAAAACTAACGAAATACTATTAGACGCATCGAATTACGAAGTATTGCCTGACTAGCAACACAGGGTCATAATATTGATATTATGTTTGTGTTTCGGTTTTCATAACCATATTCATATAACGGTTTTTATTTGATTTTATACAACGTCATAAGACGTATTGTATGATGTTTTTACGACATTGGCTCGTGTAATGATTTTTAAGGCAAATGCCTATATTATGATTTTCGATAAGGATTTGTATAAAATGATTTTGGCTATTTTACGGCCTATTACAATGATTTGTACGAATTGATTTTTGGTACTAATTTTATACCAAAGTTATATTGATGGAATTTATTAAACTATATGAATTCACTCGGCGTTATCGCTGACCCTTTTATTTTAACATGTTTTATCTCAGGTACTTGAAGGTAATTCTCGGGAAGACGACAACAATTCATGACCCGCACCTAAATAATATTTTTCCATTCAAACACTTTGTAAAACTTTGTATGAAATGTAATGACTTGGGACCGATGTAACTTTGATGTTTATGAATGGAAATGATTTATTAATAAACGACGCGATTTTTAAGCGTTGTCTATGATGTGAGTAATGTGCTATCCCGTAACACCAACTAGTCTTCCGCTGTATTGAGTTGTATGAATTTGGGGGTGTTACATCATGGACCCAGTGATGCAATACACATCCCTTCCCAGCTAACTCAAATATCTCTCAAAAGATATTTGTTTTAATCACACGGAGTTCAACACGTTTTCTATTGGTTTATTCACTCCGAATAGACTGATATTAAATAGGTGGCAATCCTCTCCAGCCATCGCTCACTAAATCAAAATGCACTATCGAGTCTAGAGCCACGAGATCATCAAAAGTCTCATTAGGACACTTTCCATCTATTCCTTGCTTTCTCACACACTGTGAAAGGTAAGAGATCTTTATGAGTCCTACGCAGTATTCTTGTAATATTGCCAGACCATCCGTTTAATACGCAAGTTTTACAATGAAGATGAAAATATTGCTTGAGCCAACATCAAACAAGCTCATGGTAGGTGACACATGCGGTTCTTTAAGAACCAATCTTGTGAAAATTGGAAAGAAACAGTAGTTCAATTCTTAATTGAAATTAAACTCGTTCCAGACCTCTACGCATTATCGTATGGTCTTGCCAGAACACTCAGAGTGACACACTTTAGTGTTCACAGTGACGAGTGGAAATCCTTCTAGTGTTAACATCAAACAGAACTTGGTAGGTGACAAGCAAGACTCTATTTGAATTAAGTTTGTGACAATTGGAAAGCAACGATGGTGAATATCTTAATTGAAATTCACTTGTTCCAGGTTTCATGAAATGACGGCTTAAATCATAAGGATATTTAATCCAAATGATTCACTCTTTATGTTCGTAGTCAGCTTTGGACGGTCGAATAAAGAGAACGGGTTTACCCGCGAAATCCTGTCAGGAAGTTACTTATTTGAAACTACCCGTCACGGGTACGATATCTAATATTGTCCAACGGTCTTGACCGACCTGAGGTAAAATGCTACCTAATTAGAATAAAATGTCAAAGCCATTTTATTCGTGTCTTATTATGTTGCTGCATTCGCAGACGGTGGTGTTGCGGTGTACCTTTTGAAGACGGTGGCGTTGCGGTGTACCTGTTGAAGTCGTTCTCACATATTTATTCCTTCTGCTTCAAATATTTCAGCAAATTCAAGAAAGTCTGACCTAAAAAGTCTTCCGCTGTATCGACTCTGAAACTTTCAAAGAACTCAACAAAGGATAAGTGTGTGGGACATGAAGTCACGAGGAGGCAAGAATCACAAGAAGGCAAAGATCGCACGTGAAGGTTCAAAAGAACAATGCTCTCAAAGCCTAAAAGATCAACATCAACATATTCATAACTAAAAGAAAAGAGAAAAGAGAAAAGTGGACTACGAGCTCAAGAACAAGATCTAACATGCTAGATTAGGACTTTGTAAATTTGGAGTGACCTCCCTTAGGGGGAGATTGTTAGAAATACGTTTTGTGTATTAAGAAAGTCTCGGTCACTCCAACTATATAGTTATAGGCTCATAGTATTGTTTATGTAATTCTTATGTTTAGCTCGACCCATGAGCATGTTCATGGGCCGGAGGCCCAAGTCCACTTAAGGACTTGGGTATATAAACCCCTTTCCACCATGGAAAGGGGTGTTGGTTGTTTAGTTATTTCACACATATTAATAAAAGTTTCTTTGTTTCTCTCTCTTGTTTCTCTCTCTATATTAATAGCAACCCTCTAGATTAGTTATAAGATTATCATTATTCTACAATTATGAATAATAAGTAAATGAAAAAAAAAGAAAAACCTATGGTCCTGTACTCTTTATATGCATAATACAAGACTTTTCTTACAAGAAATCTAATTATAATGTAGTCCTTCCATCTTTTGCAATTTAGTCCTTTTTATTGTGTAGAAGTTCTCCATATTCTTGTAGTCTTTGATATTTTCATATAAGTCCTCTTGTTTTATTATTTTATGTTTTGTCTCATCAAATGCAATTCCCAACAAATAGTGGCAAACTACCTCAATTCTACTTCATCCCCAACTTTCTTACTTAAACACCAATAAATTCTGATTTACCACTTCTATCAAAGTTCTAAAGAGGCCCTAAGACCATAAACCAGGTCTAAGAATAATCCATTGGAGTTCTTAAAGCTTTAGATGCAAGTTGTATTCATATCAAGCCTTATAAATCACTTTGGAGCTACCTAGGTAATCACTATGTTATATAAGCTTAGATCTTGTTCTAATAATATTTTAAGACTTTTTATAATGTTAATAAGATGTTAGAATAATCTTTGTATCAGTAATTAATCATGTTTGATTTTCCTAAATCAAGCTTTAATCTAAACCGTAGTTTTGTAATTTACATGAGATAATGAGTTAAAATGCATTTCAAAAGATATAGATCTGAAAAATTAATGTTATTTTGATTAGAAATATGTTTTCAAACTTTGTTTTTAAGTTCCTAGATCATTTTCTAAAAGTTCTACATGTTATGTAATTTTAAACAATTATAAGTACCAATATTGTCATTTTTTGAAACTTATAAACTCGGGGGGTTAAAAGTGACATTTTTCCATATTTAAAACTATAAGGGCTGAGTTTTTTAAATTTGAAACCTTGAGGTTAATATTAGACGATTGAAAATATAAATACTTAAACTATATACTTTAAGGGATAAAAGTATAAATAAGCTAAACTTATAACTCTATGGGCTGAAAATGTAAATATTCCAAACTTATAAAATTTAGGAGTCTTTTTTTCATTTATGAAATTAAATGGATTAAAATTGTGTAATGAAACATATTTTCTAAAGTTATATAAACTAAAAGTAAAATGGTCATTATTATCAACTTTGAAACTATAAGGGTATAAAGTGTAATAATATAATAATATACTAACCTTTGAAAAAGTTTCTAAAATACAATGTGTCATGTTAGTAGGGAGCTTCATATTTAGATGTTCTATCTCGATATTACACTCAAACTGAGTGGTTGGATTTACGATTTAAAGTGTCCTCGCTCCTCAAACGTTTATAGAATGACTTTTGAAGTATGATGGTCCGAACAATGATGTTATAATTTCACAACTATAATCAAGAAAATTCAACTTATATTTAAAAGTGTTGAACTCACAAACTACAACTTGATATATATATATATATATATATTTGTGTATTGACCCAGATTGTGAGACCGAGTCGTTAAACTCAACTTAATATTCTTGAAGTGACTCTGATTCTGTAGGCTAAGGTGAGTTCATAGCCACACTTTTACTACTTTGTAAATGATTTGAAACCCGTGAAGGTGATACATGCTAAAACTTGAATATAAGTGTTTTGAAACTACATGTTGCCGGATTATTGACACTATGTTTACTTATTGTCATTAAGTCCCTTTTTAATCATGGACCGCTAATCATTTTGGAAAATAAACGCTAATATTATTGATTGTACTATTTAGGGACTAACATCTCCTGTGTGGGCAGGTCATACTTGCTAGCAACCAAAATTTTTGGCTAAACGGATACACTTTATTTTGTTAAGCTCGGGTTAGTTCGACAGACTACTTGCTTAAGGGAAATTATTGGTTTATAATAATTTCAAGTCGCGGGGTTATGAGCTTAGTGCAATAAGTCTTGTTTTTATGTGATGGGTGTACCTCAACGTAGCCCTAGAGTCATACTTGTATTCAACTTATGTTTAAACCTATGAATTCACTCAACCTTTCTAGTGACTTTTAAGCATATATTTCATATGAATGACAACTGGCGGCTGATGATGGCGTGGTCTTGAAATGTTACCATTCTACTAAATAAAACTAGATTTTAGGGACCTACAATGTATAGTTTTTGTACTTTTGTTTTGTTTAAAACTATGATAAATAATTAATGATAACATAAGTTTTATAAAAATGCCTCTTTGAGTCATTTTCTACTATAGTGACTATGATACCTTGAAACTAATATCCTAGATTAGCTTTCGTTGTTATATGTGAAAAATGGGGGTGTTACAAATTGGAACCATAGCCCACAATTATAAAGAATAATATTTTTCTTAGACTATAACTACTTTTTCTGAAAATTTCAAGACCATTGAGCTAGCACCAGTGTAAGTTTCTATCCTTATATAGAGTAACTTATGTTATTTTACTATAAAATATTACAAGGATATGTCTACCCTACGTATGTTATCGTTTCGGATGATGAGAAAGAAATTCCTACCTATACCCTATCGCTTTCAGATTTACCTGTTCCTGTTTTATTCTAATTACCTATTTTGAGGGATCAATGTTTTTCTCAATTACCTATTTTTCCTATACGAAGTTCAATTAAATGTACATGAAATGTTTTATAACTTGTAAAGTTAGTTTTAATATATTAGCATTTCCTATTAAGATCGAGGGTTAATCTTGCCTTGATTTCTTTTAAATGCAATTTCACATATTATTATACTTATATTTCAATAAAAAATTATTTCATCTGGATACCATATACGATGTTAAAGTTAATTTACTAGTGTATGAAATAAGTAGGCTAAACTAGAAAAAACTAAAAATACATTAACTACATCTATTATAATTTGAATATGTTTGTCAGTGAAAAGAAAAAGGAAATGAATGAACTAAATATGTTAAACTGATATTTGTGTGAAATATCAAATAATGTATGTTCACATTTATATATATTTTTATTGAACTTGAATTTTCAATTTTTAATTAATCAATGTAACGAAACTTGTTGAAGAAAATAAAACAGACATGTGAATTAATTATGTTACATAATACCTATTAATTGAGAGATCACTATGTCTAAAACAACTATTAAATTCATAATATTTTTAGTAATGTATTCAAACCAAAAATAACGATTTTTAGAAAATTGATAAATTTGTTAAAGGTATTTAATTCAACATTAAGGTTAAGAGTAAATTAGCAATAAAAATATCTAGAGAAATTTTTGGGACATACATTTTAAATGAGTAAGGTGAACCCCAAGAGAATATGCATCTAACATTTGTAGTTGTGTGTGAAATTCATAGTTTTAATTAACTTACACATTTTATATTTATGTTTTAATTCTAGTTCGATGTTAACTTTCAAGATATTGATAGTCGACATTTATAGCAATCAACATTTATCTCTTTTATCTTTAAACGTGGTAAAAATGCATTTCTATCGCTAATACAATTTTCAGAACTATTAATTAAATCATATTTTGAAGGATTTATAAATAGCATTTTTTAACTTTAAAATAAAGAATTTTCTGGCGGATGTAATAATAATCCAACTCGTAATGTATTTTGTTAGAACAATGCTTAGATAAAGGAAGAAGAAATATTGAAAACTTGGCAAATCATCAAATCAAATGTATATGTATGTACAATAAAGCAAAAGAGGGACATCGACCAACAAAAAGAGTATTATAACAACCTTGAAGTTGTAAAATAAGTGAGTTCATTAAAATGAGCTTTTGAATAGTTTTATGAGTACTTTTGAAAATATAGGGGACAAACTTGTGATTTTTGTCGTTAGAATTAATGTTTCAAAAATGATCATCGTTGCAAACGTTATATATTATAATGAAAGGAGAGAGGTAGGGGTTTGATGGTTTTCGCAACTCAAGTATGATCTGAAATAAACAAAGTATCCTTAACATTAATTTGCAAATAATATTTACATTATTTATATGTGTTTTTTAAGGCACTGTTTTCTATTGCTGCTTGGCCGCTTTATAGGTGTATATTAATTTGTTATGTATAAGATAAAATATACACGGGTAACTTATGACTATAAGGATTTATTGAATTTTTTGTATTTATTAAAACTTTTAAAATTAATACTTGTATTAATGACGCAGCCAATTTTTTTATTCGGTTCAACTGGTTGAACGTAAGATCTTGTATTGAAGACACTTCGTTGTCTCGTTTAACGTTCAAACCCCTATTTTTATACATACAAACATGTACAATATTTTTAAACATTGCATCCTTAAATTAAAAATATCAACGAAATATACCATGAAGGTAATTATATTATTTATTATTGTATTAATCAAACATTACAACAACATATGCCTCTACTCCTCGCCAAGCATCCTGGGTTACATGGGTCTTTTCCATCTGGGCAGCAATATTCTCTACAGTCATTATCAACTTTACAAGATTGAGGAGGACAATATCTTATTGATGGATCTGGTGGAGAACCACAATATAGAGGAACGCAAATTGGCTTCATTCCATATGATCGTGTTTTTAATAAGGAAGTCATTTTACTTTCTCCAAAGACTCCTATAAAAAAAAGTTAAAGGTAACAACCCATAAAACCTAGTTTTTATATGCTCATGACATATATAAATTGAAATTTTAATAAAGATAAAAATACCTGCAAAAGCAAAGAATGTAGCAAAAATCATGAAATAAAATATAGCTATTTTCTCCATGCTTGAGTATCTTGTTATGAGATGGTCTTTGATATATATATATATATATATATATATATATATATATATATATATATATATATATATATATATATATATATATATATATATATATATATATATATATATATATATATATATATATATATATATATATATATATATATATATATATATATATATATATATATATATATATATATATATATATATATATATATATATATACACATATCATGTCATGATTAAGTTATAATGTTCAAGCATTTAATGTATAGCAATAAATATAAAATATACAGTATTAATTAGGTTCTTGCTTATCTAATGTTACATATTACTTTAAAATTTAAAGTCATTAATTTTTAATCTCAAACCAATAAAACTTTTAAGAGAAACTATAAATTATGATAGTTCTTTCTCAACATGTGTTTTATCTTTTTAATTTAAAAACAACATAATTTTTTTCGTTAACTTGTAGGCTTTATGTCATTTTACTCTTTATAATAACGAATATAATAAGATCATCAAACAATTATGTCACACAAACAACCAATAACGGCTAACATAACAAAACATACGGATAATAAACGTAAATAGAGGATTTAAGTTTTAGTTTGACTTAATACATTCACGATACTTTTGATTTATCAAGACTAATGATCTATTCCTCATTCATTCTTGCGTGGTGTTTCAATGTTAATTTACTCTAGATTAGTGATTTAATATATCAAATCTTCTCTATAGCATTACACAAATACTTTATACTTATCGTTTTCCCATTATATTAAATCACAAGCAAAAATGATACACGATTGAAAAGAAATGTAAAAAAGGAAAGTGTAAACACATGTCATAATTTATGGTTGTAATGATAAATAGTACAATTCGGTGAGAAAACTATAAATTATGACTATGATTTCATGTTAATTTATCTTATTTAATAGTTATTTTTAATATTAATTTCATGTTTTTTTTTCTTTTTCTTGCTCATATTTTTCTTCTATATTAAAAACATTTACAAACATATTGAACCTCTCGATTGAACTCGCAATATCCGTTATTTAACTATTTACTTATGTGCCGCTAGCTAAAATAAATCAAATGTTTTTTTATGCAATGCTTGATTGCAACTATAATTTATAATTACTTATAGTGGGTATTTGTATGTTACAACGACATGAGGAATATAATTTAGTTTTTGTAGGATTAATGTTTTTAGTAATTACATATTTTGTTTGATACGAAGTTTAATGAAATGTAAATAACTTTTTTTAACTTGTAAAGGTATTTTATATATATTAATATATCCTATAAAGATGGGGTGGGTTACTAATTATGTCTTGATTTTCTTTTAAAAGCAATTGTACACATTATTGTACTTAAATTTCAAGTCAAAAGTATTTCATCTTGATACCATATACGATGTTAAAATTAATTTATTAGTGTATTAAAAATATACGCTAAAGTAGTCAAAACAAAAAAATACATTAACTGCATTTATTATAAATTGAATATATTTCTTAATGAAAAGGAAACGGAAATCGATGAATTAAATATGTATAAACTGATATTCGTATGTAATATCAAATGATGTGTGTTCACATATATACATGTTTATTGAACTTGAGTTTTGAATCTTCAATTAATCAAAGTAATAAAATTTGTTGAAGAAAATAAAATGGCGACAAAAGAATTAATTATGTTATATAGTACCTATTAATTGAGTGTCACTATTTCTAAAACAAGTATTAATTGCATTATATTTTCAGTAATATATTCAAACCAAAAGTCATTTTTTTAGAAAATTAATAAATTTAGCAAAAGAATTTAAAACAAAATTAAGGCGAAGAGTACATTTAGCAATAAAAACGTCTAAATTTTTTTCCAGGACATACATTTCAAGTGAGTAAGGTGAAGCCAAAGAGAAGATGTATCTAACAATCGTAGCTTTATGAGAAATTCATAGTTTCAATTAATTTACACATTTTATATTTTTGTTTAATTTCTATTGGACGTTAACTCTTAAGCTATTGTTAGTCAACATTTTCTGCAATCGACATTTATCTCATATATTCTTTTTTATCCGTAAACACGGTAAAATGCATTTTTATCGCTAATGAATTTTCTTAACTATTAATTTAATCATAATTTGATGGATTTATAAAAAGCGATTTTTAACTGTAAAATAAATAATTTTGTGGCAGATGTCATAATAATGCAACTCGTAACGTGTTTCTTAACACCCCTAAATTAACACGCATCGGATATCAACATTTGGTTGTTAAACACAAGCATCATCAACACAAATCACATTGAACAACTCAAAGGAGACGTTAAATATTTATATACAACATTGTATAAAAGATTCCCATCCCAAAAGATACCATCAGAGTAGCATTTTGTCCCATGAAACTGTTACCATTTACACCATTGTACACAAAAGATTTAGGCACAAATTGTTCATTAAAAGGATGGAAAAATCATCCAGATTTAGACAATTAAGCACTAACTCCCTCCATGCATGCTCCGCAGCCATCAAGCTCGATTACCTGAAATGCATGCTAAAAATTGTCAACAATAATGTCGAGTGAATCTATAGGTTTAATAGTTACAATTTGAACACAAGTATAAAAATTAATCATGATCATCCTTTAGCATTGTTGTACATACAAGCTATTTATCATATTCATAGCAAAAGCTAATAGATTGTATTAAGCTCATGACACCGACCATGTGAAGCTACCACCTGCCATCCATGTCGGCATGGCCACAAATATATAAGTCAATGCCCCAGTCATTGTTATTCGTTGCAAATACACCCTTCTTCTCACTACCATAACTCTGTCCGCAAAGGTTATTCACCAATGGTGACGTAATAGCTCTCGTCTCAGATCGGGTTATCAACCCATAGTACTATTAATTGCATAAGCGTCTACTTCTAACCCCTACAAGAGTAAGACAATAGTTAACGGTTCATGAAATTAGTGACTTTTAGCAACTACGTACTTAATACAATCAAGGCAACATATGGGTCCAAACAACCATTCATGACTTGTGTTCCATTTATTTCAAAAAGCAAGTATCCCCCTTGCGGGTTAAAAATATTTCACAGATAGTATAAAAGCGAGGATATTGACTCAACTTGAATTACACATAGAAATTAGTAATGATCGCTGAGAGTGAAGATGCCCCAAAAATCACGTCAAACGCCGCAAGCTAAAATTTAAGGCGCACAATTAGCAACACACTAAAGTAAAATGCTGTAAATATAATTCGAAATATAACATACATACACGTGACAAACTGACCTAAGTGAATCCATTCTAATCCTAACATCATGCACTAACTCTTCAAAACTAAAACCCTCGGTATTGGTCCATTACAAAATGACAAACCAATACTAGTCAAATGATCAATTCGGGTCCTCAAATTCAGAATCTACATTCCCTACACATAAGACTCATATTAGAAATTTTAGAGGCTAATAGAAAAGTCTATTACTTTAAACTACGACGCAAGGAAACTTATTCCCAAAATGCACTCAGTAAGCACATACCAAATGTGTCTACTGTTTTTCCCACCTTAAACAACTCCAAATTTGATGAAACTTGGTGGAGAAATCACTCATAACCTGAACAAATCCCAAAATTAAGTTTCCTCCAAAAATATTACTTTTAGAGCCATCAGCCAGGCACTTTAGTCAACCTCTAAATCCGGACAGTTTACACACTTGACTTGCAAAACACATTATACCACTCTAAACAACTCGATAGAAGTTCCATGAACAATCCTATGCGTGATTGGATTTTTTTTCTTTTTGGAAATGTCATAAAGCGCGAACCAAGATCCATGATACGAAAACCAAAATCAGAATGAGGAAGAGAAAGATATCGTGATGTAAGTCTATTATTCCTAGCATCATAGGTGTTGCTGCATCTTGAGATCCTAATTGCCATGGTTCCGCTGCATCACAAGGAGCAATTGTGAGAAATAGCCATTCTAGAACAATCATTTGATGTGTTTTATTCTTTGACTGCTCTGCTACTAAAAAAATCAGACTCTTGATTATGAAAGTAGACTCCAAGTACAAGATTTAGAAAGTTAGAACAATGACTAATAACCTATACAACTCTACTTAGAGTCCCCAGAAGTTGACCCAAAATTGAGCACAATTTCTTATTGTGTCAAAATGCATCTCCTGATACACGATATTAAAAAAAATCATATCTTTCTCATCGTTATGAGTTAGAAGCTCTATTTTACGCTAAAATGATCGTCAAGACGACCACTAAAACTATATCCTATGATATTTACCTTTTACCAATCTCCATTGTAGGAATTGACCCAAACATTCTGTTCTAAATCACACCTTCAAAACAACCTTAAAACTCATTTCCAATCACTTTTAACAACATCTAACCTCTAATTAACCATTCTAACATCAACTCGATCCTAGTATAACTCCAAAATCCACATGCATGTTCTTATGGAATCACTAAGATCACTTCATCACTTGCATGCATCTCAAAATACCACATCAATAAAATAAATATAAAAGGAACCTTACAAAGCTTTAAATATGAACAAGACCAAAAATCAAACACCCCTTGGTGGTTGGCCGCGGGTTGGGATCAATAAAAACACCAAAGAAAATCTTTCTTCAAGCTTAATACATCAATGTAATGTTCCTAAACACATTTAAACATAAACGCGCCAAACTAATTAACTCAATTTTAGTTTTTTTTATCAAGATATCATAAAAATAATTTTTGTAATTAAAGTTGTTGTATGTTTGATTTTATAGGTGGGAAACACTTACTTTGATATTAATAACATGTAACAATCGTTGGTTTTTCAAGAAATGAAGTTTTGTGGTGGTTTTATGGTGGTGGTGGTGTTGCCGCGAACTAGAGAGAGAACAAATTTTTTGTTACTTAAAAATGACATGTGTGTGTGTTGGTGAATATTATAAAATATGGGGGACTTGTTGTGTAAATTTGGCAATCTTTTAGCCCCTTTAGAAAATGTTTAAAAGTAAAAAGACGGAAAAATACATAGTTGATTTTTATCAAGAAAAGGGAGTCGGGATTCAGCCCGACTTCATAAAAAATAAATCTCGTTCGGTAATATGGGTCTTATTGATAATTAAACGCACACAAAGTAAATAAACAAGGGTTCTGACTCCATTAAATTCGAAATAAAACGAAAACTTCAAAATTTTAAATTATCGGAGTAAACGATAATAAAACGTAAAATTAGGCATCCACTGGCATCGCGATCACTAGCGGTTCTCTCCAATCGCCAAAACATTTAATAAAGCCTCAAATCACCGATTTCAAATTAAACAGTCAAACATAAAAATACTTAAATTTCTAAAAAATTTAAAACTTGTCGTATTATCAGGGTAAAATAATGACCATAAGTTCGGGGTTTCACATCCTCTCCTCCTTAAGGGAGCTCCGTCCCGGTGCTCTCCTATTCTGATAATCACATTTCATACCATTATAAGAGACGAGGACAATTCTTCCTAAAGTAGTCCTCACGTTCCCACGTGAATTCCAGTCAATGAAACAAATTCTATCATACATTTACAATGGGAATTATTCTCTACTTCAAACGCTTAACCTTTCGATCCATGATCTCCACTGGTTCTTCTATGAAGTGTAACTTATATTCAAGTTCGATCTAATCTAATGGGATAACTAAATCCTTATCAGCCAAACACTTCTTCAAGTTCAACACATGAAAAGTATTATGAATCTCACGAAGTTCATTCGGCAACTCCAACTTATACGCAACTGGTCCAATCTGATGGATAATCTTAAATGCCCGAATGTACCTTGGACTCAATTTTCCTCGTTTTCCTAAACTAATTACACCTTTCCAAGGTGATACCTCAATCATTACCATATCTCCAACTTCAAATTCCAACGGCTTCCTACGGTTTTTAGCATAACTCTTCTGGCGGCTTCTCGTGGTTAACAAACGATTCTTAATCTGCACGATATTTTCCGTAGTCTCCTGAATCATTTCAGGTCCAGTCAACTGACTTTCCCCTACTTCATTCCAACAAACAGGTGATCTAAACTTCCGTTCATACATTGCTTCAAATGGTACAACCTAAATACTAGCGACAAATGTCGATCCCAACTACTTCCAAAATCAATCACATACGATCGAAGCATATCTTCCAACATTTGGATCGTCCTTTCACTTATCCCATCAGTCTCGGGGTGATATGCTCTACTCAAACTCAACTCGGTTCCCATAGCTTGTTGTAGAGATCTCCAAAATTCTGAAGTAAATTTGCTATCACGATCTGAAATGATCGACAAAGGCACACTATAACACCCCCACTTTGATAAGTGGACCGTTACATGATAAATATGGCATGGCATCAAAGCATACCAGGTAAAGTGTCTTAAAAACATAAATGACCATAAAGGAAAACCAGAATCAAACATCGGCCCTCAAACATAAACTCAAAACATGCATAAAGTAATTGAAGTGAAAAAAGAAAAGAAGTATAAGGTAGCTCCCATCCCTATGTACGTCCTCTCCATGCTCAAGTCTGTTCTCGGGTACCTACCGTTTAGGTCATGAAAAGAAACATATACGGCTGAGCAGTACGCTCAATGAACGGATATAAAGACATGATATGGATAATTGAAACATAATTAAAGATTTGAAAAGCAGAGGAAATGATTAAGTCCTGGAAAACCAGGAAGTTGTTTAAAAACTGATTTATACTGAAAAGTCTTATGTTCATATTTATACTGAAAAGTGTTATATTCATGTTTATATTGAAATTGTAATTTAAAATGACAAAGAGCCCATATAGATCGGGAAGGTATCAACGTGAATGAATACATAGAGGGGTGACGTCGTCATGGAATTAGAGGGGTTGCCTCTAATTATATTAGTCTGGGTGGAGAGACCAGCTCTATATGATGGATGTAGAGCACACACCACAATCACTGTGTAAATCTGTAAAACATGTACTATGATGCACCCATACGCCCCACATGATAATAATAAAATGGCTAATAACTGAAACAAACACCGCGAGTAATCACTCTCATCGCAGAAGAGTCATAACACCAGTGCCTCAAGTGTTATGGTTATGGTACCTCCATAACTAGGTGAACATGGTTATGCATATATATAGCTCATGCAGTTTAAAATAATAACATAGTAATTACTAAAAATTTTATGACATGTAAACTACTGGGGAAAACAGATGGCAGCAAACGGGGAAACCTAATTACAGAAAGAGAATGTCCATACTGAAGGACGGAATATCCGTACCTTATGTCCAATAATGAAATGAAGATGAAAGCGAAAGAACTACTCCGACGTCACGAGTGCTACATAATAAAGGATGTGAATGAGTTGTCTGTTAAATGTAAACTTTACTGGTGCTTAGTTTACTTTACTTGTTCTTGACTTATTATACTTGTTCTGGACTTGTTTTACATGTTCTTGACTTGTTTTATTGTTTCATGTTTAATCATGTGTTTCTTTATGTTTCATAGATTAACATATTTAATGTTTTATGTGTTGTTATATGATATGAGTGAAATCTCATATCAATTATATCATATTTAACCCTAAAACACAAAGTAAAATACCAGATTTTAATATGTAAAGCAGTATTATAGGTATTCTTTGTTGTTTGTGCTTGTGTAGGTAAAAATATACAAATTTGATGCAAACATGGAATTCAAGTCATTATTGACGAAGAAAAGACAAAATAAGGACAAAAGATGACAAGTCAACACAAGTCAAAGGGCCTTTCTTGACAACTTATAAAGATGAGGGACTAAAAGTGTCAATTTGGAAAAGTCAAGAACAAAGTCAAATCTAGTCAAAATCAAAGTCAACAAGTCAAGGGATCATTATTGTCCAAGATCAAAGTCCAAAGGGCCAAAAATGACAAGTTGTAAAGTTTAAAACTCAAGATTCAAAGCTGATAACAAAAAGGACCTAAATTGCCACATATGGAAAGTTAAACAAGCTTGATCCGTGTGCTTTGCCTCTCAGCCAATCACAAGCCAAAAAGATAGAGTCATGGGTCATTGACTAAAGACATTTATGAGGAGAGAGGAAGGCTGGCCATTAATATATCTGAATCTTAACAGTAGAAGCCACTTACTCCATTTCAACCAATAACAAACGCCCACTTCATGCAGTTTATTGTTCTTATGGATATTGATCCGCAACGTCATTATTGGACAAATAAGAGCATGACACGTGTCACTCTTCATCCCCAGAACATGAAACGAGATTTATACACTTTCAGAGAAAATGCTTAACATGAAAAGTGATCTAAACAATGAGACGAATATAACCCAGTTACCCAATCAAGATGAAACTCACTCAATCAAAAAGGCCCAAATCTGATCAAGAACATGATTTCTTAATTGAGAAGATGAAGACACGTGGCATTTTCTGATTGGATACAACACGTCATTGGACCTCACCAACACTTAATTTCAGTCTATAAATACCTGTTGTAGCATTCATTTGTCATAGTTAGCTAAGTGTGTAAAAAATACACACTTTTCCCAATTTTCTCTCAATCCTTTTCACTCAGTAGCTCTAACTTCTCAAGGTGTCTGACAAACACTTTGAGAGTTAGTTAGTTTGTTAGTTCAGTTGTAACAATAACTCCATTAAAGAAATTCAGTTTTACCTAAATTCACTCTTCATACTTAATTGCATACTTCTACTCCCTACTGTTATTGCTTTGGTTCTGTTGTTCTTGAAAGAACAATGGAGTTGTTTTGATACTTTAGAAGATTTCACAAGAAGATCAAACATAATCAGTTCATTCCTAGCACAGCCATAACCATTATCCTTGATCAGACCTTGTTGCAGAGTAGGTTTTGATGACGATGATGATGATTGATGTGGGTTGTAACTGTGTAGACTAGTTGATTGGGTGTAGATTGAGTCACAAGTGAGCTCAACGCTCACTTCTGCATCAAAGGAAGCCTTCATAAAGTTCTATAAGCTCTCTTTACTAATTTCCACTAAATCCTAGTTTGCATGCTTATTTTTGTGTCTTAGTATAAAAATACTTGCTATTGCTAGTTATGTGCTTATTTTCATGTCTTTAATATGTTTTGAGTGTTATTAGCTTTTTCAGTTTGATTTGATAAGATTTCATAGCTTATATTGTGCTTATATCAGATAACCAATGTTTGGATTAGCTTACAATCTTGGAATCAGTCATAGAACTAGTTGTTTATAGTTTGTAAACACTCACTAGTTGGAATCAAGTAAGTGTGCAAGTTTTGGAGTCAAACTGTAAAGTCAAACAGGGAAATAGACCTATAAAAACTTTGGGTCAGATTTCACAGCTTAAACATGCCTTATTAAATCACTTTCCAAATCTTGATTACTTAGAGTTAGGAAGTTATTTTTGTTTCTGAGTATAGCTTATCATATTAGCTTTCTAGAGATATAAATTAGACCATACAGTTTTCACTATTAAGCTAATCAGCCTTAGAATAAGCCTTTGAGCAAATTCAAGTTTACGTGATAAGACCTTATCAGATTTCTAATAACTGCTTATTCCTTTCATAAAATTGGTGAATTTTTCTTTCACAAAACACTAGCATAAGCTTAGAAATTAAGATTAGACCAACGTCAAACTTGGTCAACGCTGGTCAACATTTGGTCAACATAAGCCAAAATAGCTTATTTGATTTTCTGGCTTATTCTGTGATGCTTTTTGAGATTTTCTTGGATAGTTGCTCCTTAATTGGCCTATAGATCATATTTTGAACAATTCAACTTTAGTGTTTATCCGAATAAGCAGATCTCTTAAAAGTGCTTATTCCAAAAAGTGCTTGTTAAGCTTTTAGACCATTTCAGCTAAAATCCTTGATACTGACAAGGTGAATTTGGATTAGAAGCTTTTTAAAACTTGTTTCAGCTTATTTAGTGGTGTAAAACTTTCTAACCAGCTTATTCAATCCATAAGCCAGATTTTTACTAAAATATTAGTTTTAATTGCACTTAGGTCCCTAGTGTTTAGGAAGTTGTTTAATCTGTTAATAATAGTTTAAACTTTATAGGTTTTGCAAATCAGTCCTCAGCTTTAATTGTTTGTTACAATTTCAGTTTGGTAGTTTGAGAGTTTGTTACATTTTGGTTATTAGTTTGTTATATTTTCTTTTCAAGTCCTTTAAGTTTCTGAATTTACATTTTCAGTCCTTATACTTTTATAAACTTTACATTTTGAGCAATTTTATATTTTTTGCATTGACTACTTGTACATTTGGCATTATGTGTGGTATGTGCACTTTATTTTTAGCTTAGTACGGATACGTAGAGATCATATTTTTACATTTTTACGTGCTTTGTCACAATTAGACCTAGATTACCAAAACTTTATTAATCTAACACCAAAAACAATTAGTTAACCTGATTTCTATTGGATAATCAATTCGTATTGAGTCGAGAATAACGAACTTAAAAAGACAAATATTATTATACTTGATGTTTCATAATAAGTTGCTTTCTAAACATAACAGTTTTCTATATATAGTAACTTTCAAAAATAGTAAATTTCCACATATAGTAACTTTCCAAAATTAGTAAGTTTCCATAAATAGTAAGTTTCCAAAATAGAAAGTTTTCATAAATAGTATGTCTCCATAAATAGTATGTTTTTATAATTAGCAATAAGCTTATTAATAAGCATATGATATAAGCTAAAGTTTAATAAGCATATATTATTAGTCATGATTTATTTAAGTCTCATATATAGTAAATTTTATTTATAATATATACTTTAGTATTAACATAATAATTATTAATTAATAATGTAATACATGGTTTATAAATGAGTATTAATTAATATTATAACTTATTTAATATTAATAATACTTTACCATAACTTGTTAATTGTATAATTAAAATAAAGTATAGTATTTATTTAATAAAAACATGATTAAATGTTATTAAATAATTAAGCTAAGTTCTTAATTAAGTTAATTCAAGGTGCCATGTAATTTAGCATAAATAATTATATTGAATAATTATTATATGTCTAGCAATAATTTAATAAATGGTACCATGTTAATTTCATAAATATTGTATCTAATAATTATATCTTAAGTCCAAATTAATTTAAATAAATCTTAACATGATTTAATTACTATAACAAATTAAATTAACGTATCTAATTTAGAAAAACTAATATCCAAACACACCCTTGTGTGTTTCGTGTACTCGAGCCCCAAACCGTGGCCTTACCGAGACACCCAAGTCTCGACTTGGTTCGAACCACAAACCCCACAGCCGTAAGGCTGTGGTATCGTCCCACTACCCGGCCAAAACAACCACCGACTGTTGGTCGGTTCCCACTGTTCGACCACAAAGACCTACCGACAGCAGCAGCTGCGGCTACCACTGTACCCTTGTTTGTTCCCACCGCAGCCTTGATGCTTGCCACTGCTAAGCTGCAGCAGCCACTGGCTGTTGTTGCTTGGTGTTTCTGTCCCACCGATAGAACACCACCAGCCACCGTGACCCTATATGGGTTGCAGCTGGTTAAGCGTAACAGCCACCGAGAGTACCCCCATTTGGGGTTCTTGGTTCTTGTGCAAACAAAACAACCACACACGTTTTCTTTCTTGTTTTCATTGAAATAACATATGTTCTTAAAATTCTTATATTTAATTTGTGCTTCATGATTGATAATTAAATAAAATAGGGTTAGATGATTTATCGAATGGAGAAAGGCTTAAGGATAAAGAACACGAACACTCTTGTAGTACACGATCTAAGATCAAAACTATTTTCTTTATTCCCTCTTTGTGTTCTACAGCCAGCGGCCACACCATATGCAACCATACTTCTTTTATTTTTTTAAAACAATGATATGAATTGATAAGTGATCCCTTGTATGTTTATTTCCAATAACGGGCCGGGCCTTGGCCCTTGTTATTTTCTTCTAGTATAACCGGCTAAAAAGACCCCTAATAGTAATATATGTTTTTTCGTGTTTTCTTATTCCCGTGTTTTAATATTCATGGCATATGTTCGTGCTTTAAATTCGTATTACGTCTTGTCGTACATTATTTATTATCCGTAAGATACTTGTTATTAAATACATAATAATATACGTAATACTTGTATTTATTCATTTTATATTCATGATACTTGTCATGTTTTAACTAATCACAAGGTTTTTAATTAACCCATGTTTTCATGTAAATAATGTTCATATGTATTTTAGGTGGGTTTTACAACTCTTCCCCTCTAAAAAGAATAATTCGGCCTCGAATTAGAGATACGATAAGGCTGAAAAGAACATGGACGTGACATGATAGAAGAGAACATGGAACTTGACGTGACTGACAAGAACATACTCGGTTTATGGAAGGGAATGAGGATGAGGAATACAAATGGACTCCTTCTTTTCCCAAGTGGCTTCCCGCTTGGGATGGTTCCTCCAATGGATCTTGACGGAAGGAATAATCTTGGTCTTCATGACCCTGTCTTGACGATCCGGAAAAGTTTCTAGTTCTTCAACTTATGATGGACTCTTGCGAGTCTGATCAAGTGGGTACGTGACAACGTGCATATGATGTTAATTGTAGCCTCTGAGCAATGATGCATAAGACATATTAAAACGTAGTACGTGAACAATTGTGAACGTGCTACGTGAACAATTGTGAATGTGATACGTGGAGATATGGCGAATGTAATATGTGTAACATATGGTGAACGTGATACGTGCATGATATGAGCAAAATCTCATATCAATTAATCAACAAATCACCCTAAAACACATAGAAAATACCTAACTTTTGTGTTATAAAGCAGTATTATGTGGTATGTTTTGTGTTTGTGCTTAAATAGGTAACAAGGATACAATTTCAAGCAAACAAGAGGAAATCAAGCTCATTTATGATGAAAAGATAAGAGAAGGATCAAAGATGACAAGTCATTTGAAGATGAAGGACCTATCTTGACAATACTCAAATGTTGAGGGACTTAATTGCAAACTTTGGAAAAGTCAAGATTAAAGTCAAACTTGGTCAAACTTCAAGTTAACCAAGTCAAGGGTGTCAAATATTCAAGAATGCAAGTCAAAGGACCAAAATTGCCATTAGAATGAAGAAAGGAGCTCATTTGAATAATTTGTTAAAGAAAGGGGCTGAAAATGTCAAATTTACTTATACTTTGGCTTGATCCGTGTGAAGGCTTGTTTAACCAATCATATTGCATGAAAACAAAGTCATGGATTACCAACTCCACTGCCAGCTCACCCTTTAATTAATAAACTGAATATCCAAATAGTGCAGCGCACTTATTTCCTCTCAGCCAATCAGAGATCAACACTCCATAATTCATTTTATCCAATAAGGATAATGATCTGTGTGAAGGGCCATCATCCAACAAGAACATGACACGTGTCAACGATAACAAGCAACAAGCCCAGATCGTGGATTCTACTCAATGCATTTCAGACAAAGCTTTCTACATGAAACTAGCTCGCTTTTCAACAAGGAATTTAGATATCATACTCACTTAGATTGAAATTGGATAAATCAAAGACCCCCTTTGGTGTTCTTGATAAAAAATTTGAAATTTACCAGTTTGTGACACCTGGCACACCTCCTCATTGGCTGAGACACGTCAGACTACCCCAACTCATCATCATCAACTCCTATAAATAGCAGCTAGTGTTTCATTTCTCATTGAGTTGTTAAGTGTGCAAAAACAGACACTTTAGTTTTTCTCTCTCAATTCTGTTTCTCATTCAGTTAGTAAACTTCTCTCAAGTGTTTGACACACACTTGAGAGTTAGTTATAGAATTAGTTAAGCAGTTGTAACCACTTTTCCTTCATAAATCAATAAAAATCACAAAAATATCCATTTCCTATTCTCATATTCATTTCACATACTCATTCCTGCAATTATGTTATTTTTTGTGATTTCATTGATCATAACTGATCAATGGAGTTAGTTTGAGACGTTTTGGAAGTTACATCAAGTTTTCTAGCAAGATCAGTTCAAGTTCTAGTCCTAAGTAGCAGTTTGTAGCAGTTTGGTTTGATTTGAACATAAATGGCTTTTGGAGGTGATAAATTGGTTAATGGTGGTGTTCTAGTGTTGTTCTTGTAGATCTTAGTTGGCTCAGCACCACACTACTCCATCAATGGAGGCTTCTAGCTAAAAGGTTTCAGAATTCTGTTTTTAGGTTCCACTCAATTGAAGTTTGCATGCTCAATTCCTAGTGTAAACAATATATGCTGCTATGATCATGTGTTTGTACTTGTTTTAGTGTAACTGAGTTGGTTTGATAACATTTTAGTACTTTTGTAGCCTTAATCTAAATTTTACTTGATTTTAGTTTTATATTCATAAGTCAAAGTTCTTTTAGTGCATTTTGTGGTTTAGTGTTTGAATAAGTCTAATTTCAGTTCAATTACTTTTCATTTCACTCATTTAACATGTTCTGATATCAGTCAAAGTTTAGTTCACTCATTTACTCAAGTTTGCTTTGTAAAGTTCATAACAACCTAGTTAACTAGTGTTTGGATCTGTCTAGTTTTTGTAATAAAAGTCTGTTAATTCCTTTGAGTGTTGCTTGTTCACATTTAGTAAACTAGTGGTAACTCAATTGTTCAGATTTTTGGTCAAAATATTGGTCAAAAAGGCAAATGGTATAAAAAAGGTTTGGGTCAAGGTCTGTGAACACTTTCATTCCGAAAACTTGCTTAATTCAAATCATTGCCATGGATTCATTTCTTAACCAATTTTCTTGAAACAAGTTTCTAGTTGTAGCATAACATCCAAAGTTCAAGTCTGTTAAAGGAAATCACACAGTTCTCAGTATTAAGCTAGGAATCAGCTTTTTGATAAGCTCTTGATCAAATGCAAGTTTCTGTAATAGAAGCTTGACTGTTTTCTTGGATAGCCATTTCTACTTCATAAATGTTCCCATTTTTCTTCACAATCCTGTTTAGAAACATGTCTTGAGTAGAATTTAAACTTTTCAGCTTTTTCATATTTTTGGTCAAACTTGGTCAAATAAGCTCTTTTTTTGGCTTAATTCCATTTTCCAGCTTATTCAGTGAATCATTTTCAAAAAGAAAAGACATTCCATACTCCTATTAAGCTGTTTAACAAGTTTGAGCATAAAAATCTGATTATGCATGTCTGGATTTTTAGTTTGCTTAATGTTGGCTTATTGGAATAAGCTAGATTGAGTTCTACTTGTTTTAAAGTTGTTTCCTTATACAATCCTAGCTAACTTTTCATTTTAAGTCTTTTGAAACAAACTAGAGCTTATTTGGTTTAGAAATAAGCTCATATGAGCTTATTCTTAGTTGTGTGCCCGTTTGTTAATAAGTTTCAATTAATTGCATTTTAGTCCTTGTGGATTGTAACTGTTTTCATTTGTTGCTAAACTTGCAAGTAATTAGGGTTTCCAATAGTTTAGTCCTTTAAGTTTCAATATTCTTCAAAATCAGTTAGGCAGTTTGTTTAGTTTTTTAAAGTTAGTTACAAGTTTGTTAGAATTTACATTTTAGGTCCTTTTACTTTCTGAACTTTACATTTCAAGCTTTGTACTTTCAATTAGTTTACATTTCAAGCACTTTAATTCCATTTTTTTACATTTTGAACTTTTGTGAATATTATTTGGTATTTGCTAAATGTTTTACGGATACATAGCTTAATATTTTTCACCCTTTTTACGTGTTGATTGAAATACACATAGAATATCCAAATACCTTATCAACCAAGAACAATTATAAGCTTGAGATTTTTAGGACTTTCAATTGGTCAAGAATCGAGAGAAAACGAACTTCAATATACTCAATTTCAAATGGCGCCGCTGCCGGTTCTTTGACTTTACGAGAGACTATTGATTGACGGTTTTCATTGGCTTTTGGGATCCGTTCATCCCGTGAACGTTATTTTTATGTATCATAAATCAAAAACATAAAAAAATCAAAAATTTAAAAAAAATAAAAACTAAAAAATAACATAAACAATTATTTTGCTAAAGAATTGACCAAAAAATTAAAAAAATTCAAAAAGCAATCTTTTTACTAAGAGATTGCAACCAAAAATATATATTATTGGATTTCCTCGGTTTTTACGTACATATAATATTTTCTTTAAAAAACCCAATAAATACAAAGATATTTTCTCTATATTATTATATGTAGATACATATACATATACGAACAACCAATACACATATCTCCATAAGTATTGCTTTTGCAATACACCGTGTTAGGGAGCGTTCCGGTCCTTGACATGTGTATCGATCAAATTTAATTAAGCAAGAATAGATAAATACTTCCAATAGGCAAGAATTCGAAGAATACAAACTACAAAGTGAATAGAAAGGCGATGTGCTATAAAATGCCATCTAAGGGTGAATAAGTACTTAAGTGCTTCGCGCCACCTAACTCCCCGTTCACTAGTGCGTATTCTAAGAAGGAAGGCTTGATTGGGGGTCTTGCACCCAAGTAGTACATACGTATATTATACTTTCTTGTGTATATTTCATATTGAATCTCGAAGAGGATTATCCCTTCTTCTTTAAAGTTGAACGAGAGCTTCTCTCTCACTCCTTGTATTGAGTTGCATGCTCACTCGCGGGCGTGCAAATATACCATTTGGTGTACAACCACTTACTCCCAAAAGGAAGAAAAAGAGAAAGAGTAAAAACACCACCGTCCATCAAGCCGACCCCGAGAATCGTGCTTTGATCCACATACAACAAGCAACCATGGGAGGCGTTGACACTCGACCTTTGATGGAGCACTTGCAATCCAATGTGCAAGGATATGCCGATGCTATTAAGATACCCGATATTCCCGCAAACACCTTTGAGCTAAAGACATCTATGATTAACTTGGTTTCAAACACACCATTTTTTGGGAATAAAAATGATAATCCACATGATCACCTTAAGAAGTTTCTTGCTCTTTGCAACACCATTAAGTAAAATGGAGTTCCCCATGATGCCATTAAGTTGATATTGGTACAATTTTCACTAGAGGGCCATGCCAAGCATTGGTTAGATACACAACCACCCGAGAGCATTACTACATGGGATGGTTTCACTAAGAAGTTTTTGAACAAGTTCTTTCCCCCATCTAAGACCACGTCTTTGAGAAACTTAATTATAGGCTTTCAGCAAAAACCTAGTCAAACCTTTAGTGATGCTTGGGAGGAGTTCAAGGAGTTATTGAGAAAATGCCCAAATCATGGATTCGATGAAGCTCACCAAATCAATACTTTCTATGATGGATTAAGACCACACCACCAAGATTCACTCAATTCTTCCGCGGGTGGAAATATTCTTGCTAAATCCATTCAAGAAGCTTGGGACATTATTGAAACCAAATCAATGGTGCAAACTAACACACAATTTGATGAAAGGGTTCATGTTGTACAAAATAGTTCTCCAAAGAATAGATAGGAATCAAGAGATGCATCTTAAGGCAAATGAATAATTAATCCAAACCATTAAGGACCTTTCCTTGAACAATTCCACCAATGATGTGCATACTATTACTCTTTCGTGTGAAACTTATGGAGGTCCCCATTCCTATCAACAATGTGACAAAGTTCAAGGTTATCAAGGGGAGTGTTATGCTTACCAAGAAAAACATCGAGAACATTTCAAACCCAACATCAATCCAAACAATCTTTCTTACAAGTCTCAAAACTACCTTGCTCCACCGGGATTCCCACCCCATACACCTACCTTTACTCAACCCAATCCCCCTCAATTGTTACAAAGGAACCAAGGGCCAAGACCACAATACCAAGGGAACAACTACAAAGCACCCAACACCTTTCAAAATCAAGGAAATAACTTTCATCCACCCAATCAAGGATTTAACCCACCACCACCACCCTTCCCAAATCAAGGATACCCTCAGGTTCAAAATCAAGGATATGTGCCATATGATAATAATGAGTATGTTGAGAGGAGAATTCGTGAAAGTGAAAAAAGGATGCAAGAGCAAATGAGAATGATTAATGAGGAGTCTACCAAGAGGATTTTAATGGCAATTAATCAAAGACCACAAGGGGCTTTACCTTCTAACACACAAACAAACCCGAGGGCAAATGTCAATGCTATCACAACAAGAAGTGGAAAAACGACTAATGATCCTTCACCTCTTAAACCTTCTATTGTTAAGCCTACTATGATTCCATCTTGTGATAAGCCTTCTACATCTTCTTCACCACCTCCAAGCTCTACTCCTTCATCACCAACACCTTCTCAACCTATACCCACTTCTCCTTTACCTTCCACAACTCCTAATGAAGAAGCTAACAAAGAAAAATCTTCCACTACAACACCTACTCCACCTACACCTAAACCAAACCTTCCTTACCCTTCAAGATTGAAAAAGGAGATATTTAAAAACAAGGATGATATACAAGTCTCAAATCTTTTGAGGATGTTCAAGCAACTTAACATAAACATCTCCTTTGCAGAAGCTCTTGCTTATATGCCAAAATTTGCTAAGATGTACAAAGATCTCCTCTCCAACAAGGAAAAATTGGTGGATTTGCCCAACACATCCCTTAATGAGAATTATTCTATCGTATTGCTCAAAACCTTACCTACAAAACTTGGAGATCCGGGGCGCTTTTTGATCCCTTGTAATATTCCCGGGGTGGAAAATTGCATGGCATTGGCAGATCTAGGGGCAAGCATAAATCTCATGCCTTTATTGGTTTGGCAAAAACTCTCTCTTCCCGAGCTCACTCCAACTAGGATTACCCTTGAGTTAGTCAATCGTACCATAGCTTACCCGATAAGTATTACGAAGGATGTGTTTGTAGGTGTGTGGATAAGTTTACCTTTCCGGCCGACTTTGTAGTGGTTGATTATGACATAGACCCGAGAGTTCCTCTAACTGTTGGTAGACCATTTTTAAGGACGGGTCGTACTCTCATAGATGTGGCAGAAGGAGAACTAATTATGAGAGTAGAGGATGAGAAAGTGGTGTTTAAGTTAGGAAAAGTGACTAAGAAGTCTCAAGCTTGTGAAACCATTAACATAGTTGATGTACTTTATGAGGTGTGTGATGAGCATTTCCATGACGCTTGTAAGAGTAATAGTAAAGACATGCCTCATGTCGAGACCGTTGCCTCATTTGCTCCCTCCTTAACACCTTTTGGATAGAGTGATTTCCTCTTGGAGGAGTTTGAGTCCAACTTCCTTGGTAATGATGATTCTCCCATTAATTGGGAAGAAGACATTCTCTCTATCCAAAAGTTGCTCAATGAGGATCCCATTCCTTCACGTATCCCACAAGAAGTTACCAATGATGATCCATCCATAATGAAACCTTCCATAGAGAGTCCACCTACCCTTGAACTTAAGGACCTTCCATCCCACCTAGAGTATGCTTTCTTAGAAAGGAAAGACCAATTACCCGTGATCATTGCTAAAGATTTGAAAGAGGATGAGAAAGAAAAACTCATAGAAGTCCTTAAGAAACATAAACAAGCCATAGCATGGAAAATATCCGACATAAGGGTAATTGATCCAATTTTTTGTAGACACAAAATCCTTATGGAGGATGATTACAAACACGCTATTAAAAGCCAAAGAAGGGTTAACCCTAAAATCCATGAGGTCATTAAGAAGGAAGTTATCAAAATCCTTGATGTGGGCATGATTTACCCCATTTCTGACTCTCCATGGGTTAGCCCGATACATTGTGTTCCTAAGAAAGGTTGAATCACCGTAGTGCCCAATGAGAACAATGAGCTTATTCCTACTAGACTTGTTACGGGTTGGAGAGTTTGTATTGATTATAGGAAGCTCAATGATGCTACTAGGAAAGATCATTTCCCATTGCCTTTTATGGACCGAATGGTTGAACGCTTAGCGGGAAATGAGTACTATTGTTTTTTAGATGGATTCTCGGGTTATTTTCAAATACCCATTGACCCTAAGGATCAAGAAAAGACCACATTCACTTGTCCCTACGGTACATTTGCTTACAAAAGAATGCCTTTTGGCTTGTGTAATGCACCGGGGACATTTCAAAAGTGTATGATGGCAATTTTCAATGACATGATTGAGCAAACTATACAAGTTTTCATGGATGATTTCTCGGTTTATGGAGATTCATTCACCTCTTGTCTCTCCTATTTAGAACGTATGCTAAAGAGGTGTGAAGAAACACGTCTTGTTCTTAATTTGGAGAAGTGCCATTTCATGGTCAAAGAGGGGATAGTCTTGGGACATATGATATCCAACAAAGGTTTAGAAGTGGATCGTGCTAAGATAGATTTTATTTCTTAGCTTCCCCCACCTACAACGGTGAAAGGAGTTAGGAGTTTTTTGGGTCACGCGGGGTTCTATAGACGTTTCATACGAGATTTCTCTAAGATAGCAAGACCGATGAACCACCTCTTGGAAAAAGAGGCTCCTTTCATTTTCAATCAAGAGTGTTTGGACTCTTTTGAAATACTTAAGGAAAAGTTGACTAAGGCTCCCGTTTTGGTTTCTACAAATTAGGAATTGCCTTTTGAGCTTATGTGTGACGCAAGTGATTATGCTGTGGGGGCCGTGTTAGAACAAAGAGTGAATAAGCATTTTCAACCTATACACTATGCTAGTAAAACCATGACGGGTGCACAACTTCATTATAACACCCTATCTTGTGCTATCCAAAACCATAGTGTATACGGATCATTCCGCTCTCAGGTACCTCATGACAAAGCAAGATGCTAAGCCTATAATTTTGAGATGGGTTTTATTGCTACAAGAGTTCAAGATAGAGATTCGTGATAAGAAAGGAGCCGAGAATTTAGTGGCAGATCACTTGAGTAGACTTGAGCATCCTTTTCAAGGATATTTTCCTCATAAGGAAATCAATGAATCCTTTCCATTAGAGGAGCTCGTGTCTATCTCTTCTCAAGAGGATGTCACCCCTTGGTTTGTGGATATTGCAAACTATCTTGTGGGGGATGTGCTAATAGAGGGTCTCACTTCCCAACAAAAGAAGAAATTTCTTAAGGAAGTGAAGTATTACTTTTGGGATGACCCTTACCTCTTTATGCAATGTGCGGACCAAATCATTAGATGATGTGTAGATGGCCCCGAGGCATTTAAAATCTTAGAAGCTTGTCATAAGGGACCTACGGGTGGACATTTTGGGCCCAACTATACCGCCAAGAAAGTCTTTGATTCGGGTTCTATTGGCCTTCTATATACAAAGATGCCCAAGAGATGGTGAAATTTTGTGATGTATGTCAAAGAAAAAAAATTACTCAACGAGATGAGATGCCACAAAAATTCATACAAGAATGTGAGATTTTGGATGTGTGGGGAATAGATTTCATGGGACCTTTTCCATCTTCCAAGGGAAATACCTACATACTCGTAGCGGTAGATTATGTGTCAAAGTGGGTTGAGGCCAAAGCCTTACCTACTAATGATGCTCGAGTCGTAGTGAAATTTTTGAAGCAATTATTTGCTAGATTTGGTGTACCTCGGGCCATCATAAGTGATCGTGGTACTCACTTTTGTAATGATCAATTCACAAGAGTTATGAAGAAGTATTGTGTTAACCATAGACTTTCTACCGTGTATCACCATCAAACCAATGGTCAAACCGAGGTCACAAATCGTGGTTTAAAGAGAATTTTGGAAAGAACGGTGGGAGAGCATCGAGCTTCTTGGTCGGATAAGCTTGATGATGCTTTGTGGGCTTTTAGGACGGCTTTTAAGACACCAATTGGTTGTACTTCATATAGGCTTGTCTATGGAAAAGCATGCCACCTCCCATTCGAGTTAGAGCATAAGGTTTCTTGGGCTCTCAAGTGGGATAACTTTGATTTAAACCAAGCCAGCTCACATAGAAAGGACCAACTTAATGAAATGGATGAATTGAGAGCCAATGCTTATGAGAACTCATTGCTTTATAAGGAAAAGACTAAACAATTGCATGATGCTAAGATCAAGAACCGTGAGTTCAAAGTTGGAGAGCCGGTTCTCCTTTTTAACTCAAGGTTAAAACTCTTTGCGGGCAAGCTTAAGTCGAGATGGTCCGGTCCATTCGCTATTGCTCAAGTATTTCCATATGGAACTATTGAGTTGTCTCAACCCGATGGTCCCAATTTCAAAGTGAATGGCCACCATGTTAAGCACTATTTTGGGGAGGACATTTCCGTGGAAATGGTCCAAGAGATCCCCATTTTGCCCATGAATTAGTTCATTGTAGGAAGTGTCGAGCTAGAGACTCATTAAATCAAGCTTGAATAACTAGGTTTAGAGGTTTTAGATTCAGAGTGTGTTAGGTTAGAAATAAGGATGGCGAGTTGATGAGAAGTGTAGGGGAGACCTTCCTTTTGTCTTCATGTTGTTTGTATGATTGCTCACTCATCTCGTGCTTTGGAGCTTATGGAGGAGGCCCTTGTATCCGGTTCACTTCGTTACTATTTTGATTTTTCATAGACACATTGTGCTTAAAAAAATGAATTCACTATAGTTGATCTTTCTTTAGCTTGGGTTAAGCAATGTCTATTCATTGTCATAAGTGTAGGGGAAGTCTATACTTCCATGGTCTTAAACATTGAGGACAATGTTTAGCTTAAGTGTAGGGGGTTTTCTATCGAAGTGACCGTACCTAGACTTTGTCATTGACCTTCATGATAACTTGGAAATTAATTTTTCAAATATTTTTCAAATTTTTGATCTACTTTGGCCACCAAAAATATGCATTCATAATTTTTGCATTAATCATTTTTCATTTGCATAACACATTTGCATTGTATATATTTCTTCTATTGTTCTTTATAAAAAATTGAAAAAGGAAAAAATATAATAAGAACATGGTTTAACAAATTTAGACTTCTTTGACATATTAGGCCCACCATGGATATTTTGACTCAACCCGAGTTTGCTTATCCAAGCATTCTCTAGCTAGTATCCTTAACCATATAGTCCTTCATTGGTCTATTAGGCTAAGCATCCACCACTCTCATTATTTGAGATTTTAAATTTGTGGAGAATAGGAAATGATAGAGTTGAAGTAAGTATAAAAGGGCTAGATAAACTTCATGATAATTACTTGTGGCTAAACCCTTCTTCTTCTTTGCCTCTAATTTCTTCGCATGTATATATGTTAATAAATAATCAAGAACGGTTTTAATCGAATTGTAGTCTCTTATGCATTTTTGTCTAATCATTTGTGGTTGGTATAAGTACGTCTTAAGATTCTAAATTAGAACGTCTTATGTGTACTAGACTTATGTCATGCTTAATATTTAGCGAGTGTTTTTCCTTTTATTCTTTTCAACTTTCTTTGTGAGGAATAAAAAAAAAGAGCGGCTTACAAAAAAATGAGTGGCTAGAAAAAAAAGAAAAAAGAAAAAGAAAAAAAAAGAGAAAAAATAATAATAATACAAGACTCCCAAGAGGGGCAGTGAAGTATTAATTATAGTAACTATTAGATTCCAATATTACCTTGAAGGGTTGCGGGGATTTAATAGTTGCTCCAATCCAATATTACCTTGACGGATTGAGGGATTGAAGATCCAAAGTCCCAAAAAGGTGGAGGATGTAAATTATTGCGTGAGTTTTATTTTTCTTTCCTTAGCGAGTGTGTAGCTACTTATTAATGCATGACATGAGGATTTTACACATAAGGCGAATGACTTATTACTGTTGAAACAGAATTATATTAATTGTGAGCGGTTTTACAAGTAATGGATGAGAGGATTACTTAGGATTAAAACCATGCTTCCTTATTTTTGGATTTTACATTTCCTATATTTCACGCTTAAAATAATGACAAATTATCGGTTCCACATTTAATTGTCATGAATAAGTTGATGCACTTTATACTTGTGAATGCAATGATCCCATTTTTAAGCTTGGTGTGGGGAAAGTGAAACTTGAAGGTGATAATTGTCCATGGTACCAAAGCCTTAATTTAAGTCATTGATTTCTTTATGAGTTTTTCCATCAAAACCATTTCAAGAAAATCCAAAAATATATAAATAGAGTTGTTTTCTTTACATTGCATTGTACAAAATCAAAATCATGCATCATCTAGAGTAGAATAGTGTAATAGCATTCCATATTGGCCAAGGTGGGTTAATTATGAGGAAAATGTAAAATTATGCTTTAAAATATAGCATTGCATGAGGTCATGCTGATAGGTGTGTAAACACCCATCTTTTCTACCACTTAATTACAATAATAACCGGACCAAAACGTGTATTTTATGTCTTTTATGTCGGAATTATGCGTGGTTTGTGTTTTTGTTGTGATTTAGGACGAAAAGGTGAAAAGTGGAGAAAACACGGACATTCACGGGCATTTACGGACTTTTATTGAAGAAAAAGATGAAAGACGAAGTCAAGAAGTCAAGAGTGCAAAAATAATGGAAGTCCAAAACCAATTCTGAAGATTTATCGAAGAAAAAGTCAAAAGACGGAAGTTTACAAAAGCCGAAGAATTCAAGTCTATTTTATTGAAGAATTTAAAGACGATTTCAAAAAAAATCCCAAGCCACAAGTCATTAGAGTCCAAGTTTAAAGAAGATTAGAAGGAAAAAGGACTAATGGTGCAATTAATGAAGATTATATGCTTAAGGGCCTAATGACGCAATTATGAAGAAATGAAGGAGGGGAGGAAGCTTCCTATTCCTCCCCTATATATAGAGATTAGTTGTAATCATTTTCTCTTGTTGGCTAATAATGACAATTAGTCTTCCATTTTCTTTACCTTGTCATTTAATTTTATGCACATTTAAATACTTGTCCAATTTAAATACCTTGTCTTGCACCTTAAATTCCTTTAATTTCAAGTAAGTTTCCATTTAATTATTATCAATCTTTACTTTATCTTGTTATTCTCTCATCCACCTTTCTTAATCTTTGATTTTTGTGTTTATGTTTATGTTCATGTTTTTATTTTGATCAAGTTTGTTTTTGATTATTGTGGTTAAAGTTAGATTTCTTGATTTAAATTGTTTGTTTATGATTATTAAATGTTTTGTTATTAGTTTAGCTTATTTGTTTGTTCGATCTTGATTGATTTGTGGTTAGATTCGTGGTTTTTGTGATTCCCTTGTTCTTCGGTGTGTTTGTTTGTGTTTCTGTATTCCCAGGAAAACTTCCGAACCAAGAAGGAGAGAAAGCTTTCATTCGGAACTCCAAAGTTCCGAGTCAAGGGTTTCATCCGGAAGATTTTAGGATCAGCAAAACTTCCGAGTCAAGCTTGTTCATCCGGAACATTCAAAGTTCCGGACGAAGGATAACTTCCGACTCAAGAATCATTCATTCGGAACTCAAAAGTTCCGAACCAGAAGAGCTTCATTCGGAACTCAAAAGTTCTGGATCAAGCAATTCATTCGGAACTCCAAAAGTTCCGGATCAGTGAGTGTTCATTCGGAAGTCTCCAAAGTTCCGAATCAAGGCTTCATTCGGAAATCTTCCGAATTATGGGCAAGTTCCGAATCAGAATGCTTCATTCGGAAGTCTGAAACTTCCGAATCAAGGAGGCTTCATTCGGAAATCTTCTGAATCAAGGGTGACCAAAAGTTCCGAATCAAGGCACGTTTGAGAAGTTCCGAATCAGTAAAGTTCCGAACAAAGGATTGTTTTGGATAAGTGACATATTCAGATCAATTTGTTCCGGATCAAGGATTTTGGTAATATTCCGAGCGAAGAAGAATCATTCCAACCGAAGGTGACATTCCGGACGAGTGATTGTTCCAAACGAAGGATTATTCCGAATGAGCTTTATTCAGGTTCTTTTTAGTTTTTGTCTTTGATTTTTATTTTCAAGCTTTATTTTTCCCGCCTTTATTTTAATTGCACTTTAAGTTTATTTGCCTTAGTTAAATTTTAGTCTTGCCTTAGTTTAAGTTTTAGTGCGTTTTAAGATTTTCCTTAGTTAGATTTAAGTTTACGTCTTTACTTTAGTGCCCTTTAATTTCAGTCACGCTTTTAAATACTTGCACCTTATTTTAATTAGACTTAGATTTACTTTAAGAGCACCTTTACTTTAATTGTTCCGCACTTTTATTTTAAAAACTACAACGACACATCTTTGTTTCCTCCAAAATAAGACTGAGTCACACATTAAACACAAGTTTTTCAATTCGAAGAGATTGGTACAACGAATCTTTTTAACCTGAGTAAAATCGAGTTATCAAATGGCGCCGCTGCCGGTTATTTTCGTAAAGATTAACGGTTTTCTGTGAGAGACGCGTTGCTTTTTGGGATCCGTTCACTTGTGAGCGTTATTTTTCTCGCATAAAAAAATTCAAAAAATCATAAAAATTAAAAAATTGATAAAAATTCATAAAAATTAAAAAAGAAATTTCAAAAATCCAAAAAGATTTTATCTTTCTTGTGTATATATATTGTTTTTGTGTTTGGTTTCTTTTTATTTTGTCTTTGTAGGTGCATGCGTACTAGATCTTCTAATTATCAAGAGCCCGAGCCTCAAGAAGATTTAGCTATGTCTGGTGTTAACAACAATAATCCACCGAACCCTAATAATAACAACAATGCTCTTCCACAGCCCGATCTTCGGACCATGGAGAGCTTTGTCAACCAACAATGTTTGGACGAGGAGGACCGATTGCGCCGATGCAAATCAACGCTCCTGAGTTTTCGTTGAAGCACCACATGATTCAGCAAGTGCAAACAAACCCATTCCGTGGATTGCCTGATGATGATGCCAACAAACACCTCGACAAGTTCATTACAATCACCCAAAGCATGAAGTTGGCCGGTGCCACAATGGATGAACTTCGCCTACAACTCTTTCCACATACCTTATTACATCATGCCGAGAAATGGTTTGACCGTCTCCCGAAGAATTCTATTCACACTTGGGATGATATGACTCAACGCTTTTTGTCGCGCTACTTTCCACCATCCATGGTCACGAGCCTTCGCAATCAGATCAGCGGTTTCATGCAAGATCCTGATGAATCTCTTTTTGACGCTTGGGAAAGATATAATGTCTTGATCGATAGATGTCCAAACCACAATATGCTTCCAGTCACTTTGATTGATACTTTCTACAACGGTTTGACTTTTCGAGATCGTGATACGATCAATGCAGCCGCCGGTGGCACATTCATGAAAAGGAGACCCGCGGAGTGTAGAGAGCTAATTGAGAACATGACTACTCACCACAAAAACTGGGATTCCTCTGCATCTTCTAGGAACAACCCGAGAGTCAATGTTTCTTCTACCTCAGCAAACCTGAGATGACCGAACTCACCCGCATGATGACTGAAATGAGCAAAAGTATTACGCTTCTCGCTTCAAACCAACAACAACAACAAGTTAAAGCGGTTGCTAATCCTTGTGAAAATGTGGCGGTCCTCACTCATACACCGATTGTCCTTCGACACAAGGAAATCCGGAAAATGTGTATGCTGCTTATGGTAATTATTCACCGGAAAATTACCAAGCTCGACAACAAGGGGATAGAAATCTGCTGAGCTACCGATCCAACAATTACCTTTCACCCGGTTTTTCTCCTCAAAACCAAAACTCCGCCAACAACTACACTAGAAGCAACCACATCCCACCAAGAGCTTCTAGTCCTTATCACCCACCCACCCAACAAACCCCACCCATCAACCACGATGTTGAAGCCATCATGAGAACCCAAGGTGAGCAAATCAAGAACCTACAGAGCCAAATTATCAATCTTAAAGGAGATATTACCAAGCAAGGAAATGAGATTAGATCCGAGCTTCGAGATAATATTCAATCCTCCTTCAGCAATCAAACCAATTATTTGAAAAATATGCTTGCTAGTTTCTTGCCCGCCGCTCAACCTTCTTCTTCGAGTTCTCTACCTTCAAACACCGTCACTAATCCGCGAGCCAATGTGAGTGCTATTACTACTCGTAGTGGAGTCACCATCGTAGGACCACAAATCCCACCACCATCATCTACACCTCCTCCACCACCATTTATCCCTACTCCTCCTACACCTAGTATTAGTGCACCATTATCGTCTCCGCCTCGACGTGATGAAGTTCCCATGAATGACCCTTCAACATCTCAACCTTTACCTACACCTGCACCTTCACCACCCAAACCCAATATCCCTTATCCTTCTCGTCTAGGCAAGACCAAAATGCTAACCAAAGAGGACTCCGACGTGACACGCTATGTGAAGATGATTTCTCAAATGAACTTCAACATTAGCTTTCTTGAAGCACTTGTCCACATGCCCAAATTTGTTAAATCATTTAAGGAATTGCTTAACAAGAAGGAGAAGCTGATTGAACTCGCCAACACACGCTTAAATGAAAACTGCTCTGCAGTTATTCTTAAAGAATTTCCAGAAAATCTTGGAGATCCCGGTCGTTTTGTGTTGCCTTACGTGTTCAACAAAACTGAAGAATTTACTGCCCTCGCTGATCTCGGGGCTAGTATTAATCTTATGCCTTTGAGTGTTTGGAAAACACTATCATTACCCGACCTCACTCCAACAAAGATGACTCTTGAACTTGCAAATCGCACTCTCGCTTACCCTGTTGGTATAGCCGAAGACGTGTTCATTAGAGTTGGCGCATTTACTTTCCCGGTCGATTTTGTCGTAGTTGATTATGAAATGGACCCTCGTATTCCTTTAATACTTGGTCGGCCATTCTTGAGAACCGGACGTGCTTTAGTGGATGTTGTCGAAGGTGAGTTAATCTTAAGAGTCGGGAATGACTCACAAATTTTCAAAATGGGGAAGCTTACAAGCAAATATTATGGACGAGAATCAGTGAATATGATTAATGTGCTCGATGACTTTACCGTCTATGACAATCCTCTATTTGATTCTTCCATCGGTAATCCACTCTTTGAAGATAATGTGGATGATTCTCACTCCACTTTCGAACCTTCTCCCATTTATGATTCTCCACCGGTCTTTGATGCTTATGATGATGATGATTCTAGCTCAGATTCGGATGATTTTGATTGTACTTCTGAGTATCCCGAGCTGCATACTTTCGATGATTTTGATGAGGCTGATACTCTCTCGAGCGATTCTTCACATGATGAAGATCCTCTGCCATCACTCGATCCTACTTTGGACGATTACTCATTTGAGGAAGATTTCTCTGAATTTCTCAACACTTACTTCCCTCATGAGAGTGATGCTCCTCCTTATGACTTTGAAGATTATCGTCTTGATCCTACTTTGGATTTGAAGAACATTCTGTCAAAGGAGAAGAAACCAGTCGACACCGAAATCCGTTGCACATATGATTTGACACCTCTTTGTCCCCCTTCTGAGGACGAGGTTGTGCTTCTTTGCGGATCTCCTTCACACTCGACTGAGCCTGAGTGCTATTTTACCTTAAAGGAAAAGGTGTTCGACCCCGGTATTGAAGTCTTTAAGCCATCTCAGTATCCACCTGATGAAATAAAAGGAAAAATCTTTGGAAATTTTGAAGACATGCTTGCACCACTTCAACCTTGCTTCCACCGTGATCCAACGCTGCTTAAGGGAACCTTGCCTACTCTTCTTTGTCTTACCTTGTTCGCCTTAAGCTCGTGCTTATTGATGGATGAAAACTATGTCTTTGATCCTGGTGGATATGTTTCATGCTTCTTCCGTTGATGATCAAGGTCGAGTCAGGCTCACGACTCAGTTAACAAAAACCAAGCGCTTCTTGGGAGGCAACCCATGAATCTATCTTTTAGCTTTCTTTACCATAAGTGTAGGGGAGACCCTTTGGTTTGCTATTTCCTCTCCTCACTTCTTAATCCGGGATTCGAGCTTCAATGATCCACTCTTGATGATTCTTGACGACCCGTAATTCCGTGTTCTACTTTATCCCGGTTCTATCCTAAACTATTTTCGATTCTCTATTTTATATATTTTCTCAATATTAAAATAGGAATCTCTTTAGTTGTCTTTTCCTTAGCGAAATTTAAACAACGTGCACAATGTCCTAAGTGTAGGGGAGTTTACTCCCACATGCTTAAACATTGAGGACAATGTTTATCTTAAGTGTAGGGGGGACTTCTATCGAAGGTCTGTGGTCTTTTCCTTGTATTTGTCCTCATTTTAACCGGAAAATCAATTTTTCGACATTTTTCAAAATTTTTGATCTATTTTGGCCTATTAGTTTTTACCTTTGTATAGTTATTTTCTTTCTTTGCTAGAATAAATGTTTAATAAGTGGTTTTAATTTTCAAACGTTGTGAATCTTTTGACTCAACCCGAGTTTACTTATCTAAGTTACTCTAACTAGTATCCTTAACGTGTTTAAGTCAAGTTTTGCTAGGCTTTTATATAGGGAGCTATAAAACGCGAAAGTCTTAACTCTCACGGGTTAAGAACAAGAACTTTTCGCAAGTTCCTATAATTAATCCTAGAGAGTCGTTTATCAAAGGAACTTTAAAATGCGATTTCTAAACTTGAAAAAGTCTAAGAATTTGCAAGATCCTATAGGCGACTCGAAAACCCAAAACATTGATTTAATGGGCTAAGCATCCACGAGTCTCATTACTTGAGATTTTAAACTATGGAGAACGAGAGATGATAGAGCCAATTATAAGTTCGGTATTATTTCGTGAATTTATGTGAGTTAATTATGAGCCTATTCTCCCATCGCTTGCTAATAATTTTATCTGCTAATAAATAAGGTTGGACGATTTGAAAAGTTACTTAGCTTCTAGCCCAAGATCGTTTAAAAGTTGCTCGATATGGATTAGAGTTCATAGCCAAGGCATAACTTATTGAAGCGGGATGCGAAGATTGGCGAGTCTGAAAAGGCCCTAACAAGGCATGTGGGCTATATTTTGTTGCTAAAGATCCAAAGTGATGTGAAGAATCATTTATCGAAAATCAATATGAAGGATCGAGACACACGACGAAAAGCAAAAACTCCCCAAAAGTCATGGAGAAGTGTATCCAAAAAGACCCTAACAAGGTATGAGGATAAATAGATCCAAGTCATAAAAGGAGGCGGATCGTTGTATATCAAAATCCAAAATAAAGATTGGAGAAAAATGAAGAAGTCGTGGTCCAAGTATGAATCTCTCAAAACTTCAAGTGAAGAAATTCCATTATGAAGAGAAGACCATAATTTCATGAACGTCTCTCAAGATTTGAAGTATGAAGTCGCTGCCAAATATCGGTCCGAGAAAGGTCTCAAATCGCGAAGCGAGTTATGCCAAGATATGAACTTTATGAGGTCCCGAGAAGCAGTTTTAAAAGATTTTGTCCTTCAGCTAACTATTGATTAAATCGTTCACTTTATTTTGGACTAAATAACTATCTAAATAAGTCAAAAATGCATCCTCGTGATCATTCAAGGCAATAATAAAATATAAGAGATACACCTAGGAATAAGGGAGTCTAAGTGAATAATTGGCCCACATGAGTTCGTGATAGTTTACTAACTTATAATAACAATGATCTCGTTTTTAAGCTTGGTTTGGAGAAAGTGAAAACTTGAGGATGATGATTATTCATGACATTTCCAAAACCCAAGGTATGCTTTTGATTTCTTTATTTTGTATGTTTTTAATTTTCTATTTGTTTAATAAAGGCCAACGTGGATTAATTATGATGAAAAGTGTAATCGTGCTTTGTAACTAATGCATTGCATGAGGACATTGCAATGGTCAAGTGTAGGGGATTTGATAGGTGTGTAAACACCCATCTTTTCTACCACTTAATAACAATAATAACCGGACCAAAACGTGTATTTTATGTCTTTTATGTCAGGATTATGCGTGGTTTGTGTTTTTGTTGTGATTTAGGACGAAAAGGTGAAAAGTGGAGAAAACACGGACATTCACGGGCATTTACGGACATTTATTGAAGAAAAAGATGAAAGGCGAAGTCAAGAAGTCAAGAGTGCAAAAATAATGGAAGTCCAAGACCAATTCTGAAGATTTATCGAAGAAAAAGTCAAAAGACGGAAGTTTATCAAATGCCGAAGAATTCAAGTCTATTTTATTGAAGAATTTAAAGACGAGTTCAAAAGAAATCCCAAGCCACAAGTCATTAGAGTCCAAGTTTAAAGAAGATTAGAAGGAAAAAGGACTAATGGTGCAATTAATGAAGATTATATGCTTAAGGGCCTAATGACGCAATTATGAAGAAATGGAGGAGGGGAGGAAGCTTCCTATTCCTCCCCTATATATAGAGATTAGTTGTAATCATTTTCTCTTGTTGGCTAATAGTGACAATTAGTCTTCCATTTTCTTTACCTTGTCATTTAATTTTATGCACATTTAAATACTTGTCCAATTTAAATACCTTGTCTTGCACCTTAAATTCCTTTAATTTCAAGTAAGTTTCCATTTAATTATTGTCAATCTTTACTTTATCTTGTTAATCTCTCATCCACCTTTCTTAATCTTTGATTTTTGTGTTTATGTTTATGTTCATGCTTTTATTTTGATCAAGTTGGTTTTTGATTATTGTGGTTAAAGTTGTTAGATTTCTTGATTTAAATTGTTTGTTTATGATTATTAAATGTTTTGTTATTAGTTTAGCTTATTCGTTTGTTCGATCTTGATTGATTTGTGGTTAGATTCGTGGTTTCTGTGATTCCCTTGTTCTTCGGGGTGTTTGTTTGTGTTTCTGTATTCCCAGGAAAACTTCCGAACCAAGAAGGAGAGAAAGCTTTCATTCGGAACTCCAAAGTTCCGAGTCAAGGGTTTCATCCGGAAGATTTTAGGATCAGCAAAACATCCGAGTCAAGCTTGTTCATCCGGAACATTCAAAGTTCCGGACGAAGGATAACTTCCGACTCAAGAATCATTCATTCGGAACTCGAAAGTTCCGAACCAGAAGAGCTTCATTCGGAACTCAAAAGTTTCGGATCAAGCAATTCATTCGGAACTCCAAAAGTTCCGGATCAGTGAGTGTTCATTCGGAAGTCTCCAAAGTTCCGAATCAAGGCTTCATTCGGAAAACTTCCGAATCAAGGGCAAGTTCCGAATCAGAATGCTTCATTCGGAAGTCTGAAACTTCCGAATCAAGGAGGCTTCATTCGGAAATCTTCCGAATCAAGGGTGACCAAAAGTTCCGAATCAAGGCACGTTTGAGAAGTTCCGAATCAGTAAAGTTCTGAACAAAGGATTGTTTTGGATAAGTGACATATTCAGATCAATTTGTTCCGGATCAAGGATTTTGGTAATATTCCGAGGGAAGAAGAATCATTCCAACCGAAGGTGACATTCCGGACGAGTGATTGTTCCAAACGAAGGATTATTCCGAATGAGCTGTATTCAGGTTCTTTTTAGTTTTTGTCTTTGATTTTTATTTTCAAGCTTTATTTTTCCCGCCTTTATTTTAATTGCACTTTAAGTTTATTTGCCTTAGTTAAATTTTAGTCTTGCCTTAGTTTAAGTTTTAGTGCGTTTTAAGGTTTGCCTTAGTTAGATTTAAGTTTACGTCTTTACTTTAGTGCCCTTTAATTTCAGTCACGCTTTTAAATACTTGCACCTTATTTTAATTAGACTTAGATTTACTTTAAGAGCACCTTTACTTTAATTGTTCCGCACTTTTATTTTAAAAACTACAACGACACATCTTTGTTTCCACCAAAATAAGACTGAGTCACACATTAAACACAAGTTTTTCAATTCGAAGAGATTGGTACAACGAATCTTTTTAACCTGAGTAAAATCGAGTTATTAAATGGCGCCGCTGCCGGCTATTTTCGTAAAGATTAACAGTTTTCTGTGAGAGACGCGTTGCTTTTTGGGATCCGTTCACTTGTGAGCGTTATTTTTCTCGCATAAAAAAATTCAAAAAATCATAAAAATTAAAAAATTGATAAAAATTCATAAAAATTAAAAAAAAAATTCAAAAATCCAAAAAGATTTTATCTTTCTTGTGTATATATATTGTTTTTGTGTTTGGTTTCTTTTTCTTTTGTCTTTGTAGGTGCATGCGTACTAGATCTTCTAATTATCAAGAGCCCGAGCCTCAAGAAGATTTAGCTATGTCTGGTGTTAACAACAATAATCCACCGCACCCTAATAATAACAACAATGCTCTTCCACAGCCCGATCTTCGGACCATGGAGGAGCTTTGTCAACCAACAATGTTTGGACGAGGAGGACCGATTGCGCCGATGCAAATCAACGCTCCTGAGTTTTCGTTGAAGCACCACATGATTCAGCAAGTGCAAACAAACCCATTCCGTGGATTGCCTGATGATGATGCCAACAAACACCTCGACAAGTTCATTACAATCACCCAAAGCATGAAGTTGGCCGGTGCCACAATGGATGAACTTCGCCTACAACTCTTTCCACATACCTTATTACATCATGCCGAGAAATGGTTTGACCGTCTCCCGAAGAAATCTATTCACACTTGGGATGATATGACTCAACGCTTTTTGTCGCGCTACTTTCCACCATCCATGGTCACGAGCCTTCGCAATCAGATCAGCGGTTTCATGCAAGATCCTGATGAATCTCTTTTTGACGCTTGGGAAAGATATAATGTCTTGATCGATAGATGTCCAAACCACAATATGCTTCCAGTCACTTTGATTGATACTTTCTACAACGGTTTGACTTTTCGAGATCGTGATACAATCAATGCAGCCGCCGGTGGCACATTCATGAAAAGGAGACCCGCGGAGTGTAGAGAGCTAATTGAGAACATGACTACTCACCACAAAAACTGGGATTCCTCTGCATCTTCTAGGAACAACCCGAGAGTCAATGTTTCTTCTACCTCAGCAAACCCTAAGATGACCGAACTCACCCGCATGATGACTGAAATGAGCAAAAGTATTACGCTTCTCGCTTCAAACCAACAACAACAACAAGTTAAAGCGGTTGCTAATCCTTGTGAAACATGTGGCGGTCCTCACTCATACACCGATTGTCCTTCAACACAAGGAAATCCGGAAAATGTGTATGCTGCTTATGGTAATTATTCACCAGAAAATTACCAAGCTCGACAACAAGGGGATAGAAATCTGCTGAGCTACCGATCCAACAATTACCTTTCACCCGGTTTTTCTCCTCAAAACCAAAACTCCGCCAACAACTACACTAGAAGCAACCACATCCCACCAAGAGCTTCTAGTCCTTATCACCCACCCACCCAACAAACCCCACCCATAAACCACGATGTTGAAGCCATCATGAGAACCCAAGGTGAGCAAATCAAGAACCTACAGAGCCAAATTATCAATCTTAAAGGAGATATTACCAAGCAAGGAAATGAGATTAGATCCGAGCTTCGAGATAATATTCAATCCTCCTTCAGCAATCAAACCAATGATTTGAAAAATATGCTTGCTAGTTTCTTGCCCGCCGCTCAACCTTCTTCTTCGAGTTCTCTACCTTCAAACACTGTCACTAATCCGCGAGCCAATGTGAGTTCTATTACTACTCGTAGTGGAGTCACCATCGTAGGACCACAAATCCCACCACCATCATCTACACCTCCTCCACCACCATTTATCCCTACTCCTCCTACACCTAGTATTAGTGCACCATTACCGTCTCCGCCTCGACGTGATGAGGTTCCCACGAATGACCCTTCAACATCTCAACCTTTACCTACACCTGAACCTTCACCACCCAAACCCAATATCCCTTATCCTTCTCGTCTAGGCAAGACCAAAATGCTAACTAAAGAGGACTCCGACGTGACACGCTATGTGAAGATGATTTCTCAAATGAAATTCAACATTAGCTTTCTTGAAGCACTTGTCCACATGCCCAAGTTTGTTAAATCATTTAAGGATTTGCTTAACAAGAAGGAGAAGCTGATTGAACTCGCCAACACACGCTTAAATGAAAACTGCTCTGCAGTTATTCTTAAAGAATTTCCGGAAAAGCTTGGAGATCCCGGTCGTTTTGTGTTGCCTTGCGTGTTCAACAAAACTAAAGAATTTACTGCCCTCGCTGATCTCGGGGCTAGTATTAATCTTATGCCTTTGAGTGTTTGGAAAACACTATCATTACCCGACCTCACTCCAACAAAGATGACTCTTGAACTTGCAAAGTGCACTCTCGCTTACCCTGTTGGTATAGCCGAAGACGTGTTCATTAGAGTTGGCGCATTTACTTTCCCGGTCGATTTTGTCGTAGTTGATTATTAAATGGACCCTCGTATTCCTTTAATACTTGGTCGGCCATTCTTGAGAACCGGACGTGCTTTAGTGGATGTTGCCGAAGGTGAGTTAATCTTAAGAGTCGGGAATGACTCACAAATTTTCAAAATGGGGAAGCTTACAAGCAAATATTATGGACGAGAATCAGTGAATATGATTAATGTGCTCGATGACTTTACCGTCTATGACAATCCTCTATTCGATTCTTCCATCGATAATCAACTCTTTGAAGATAATGTGGATGATTCTCACTCCACTTTGGAACCTTCTCCCATTTATGATTCTCCACCGGTCTTTGATGCTTATGATGATGATGATTCTAGCTCAGATTCGGATGATTTTGATTGTACTTCTGAGTATCCCGAGCTGCCTACTTTTGATGATTTTGATGAGGCTGATACTCTCTCGAGCGATTCTTCACATGATGAAGATCCTCTGCCATCACTCGATCCTACTTTGGACGATTACTCATTTGAGGAAGATTTCTCTGAATTTCTCAACACTTACTTCCCTCATGAGAGTGATGCTCCTCCTTATGACTTTGAAGATTATCGTCTTGATCCTACTTTGGATTTGAAGAACATTCTGTCAAAGGAGAAGAAACCAGTCGACACCAAAATCCGTTGCACATATGATTTGACACCTCTTTGTCCCCCTTCTAAGGACTAGGTTGTGCTTCTTTGCGGATCTCCTTCACACTCGACTGAGCCTGAGTGCTAATTTCCCTTAAAGGAAAAGGTGTTCGACCCCGGTATTGAAGTCTTTAAGCCATCTCAGTATCCACCTGATGAAATAAAAGGAAAAATCTTTGGAAATTTTGAAGACATGCTTGCACCACTTCAACCTTGCTTCCACCGTGCTCCAACGCTGCTTAAGGGAACCTTGCTTACTCTTCTTTGTCTTACCTTGTTCGCCTTAAGCTCGTGCTTATTGATGGATGAAAACTATGTCTTTGATCCTGGTGGATATGTTTCATGCTTCTTCCGTTGATGATCAAGGTCGAGTCAGGCTCACGACTCGGTTAACAAAAACCAAGCGCTTCTTGGGAGGCAACCCATGCATCTATCTTTTAGCTTTCTTTACCATAAGTGTAGGGGAGACCCTTTGGTTTGCTATTTCCTCTCCTCACTTCTTAATCCGGGATTCGAGCTTCAATGATCCACTCTTGATGATTCTTGACGACTCGTAATTCCGTGTTCTACTTTATCCCGGTTCTATCCTAAACTCTTTTCGATTCTCTATTTTATATATTTTCTCAATATTAAAATAGGAATCTCTTTAGTTGTCTTTTCCTTAGCGAAATTTAAACAACGTGCACAATGTCCTAAGTGTAGGGGAGTTTACTCCCACATGCTTAAACATTGAGGACAATGTTTATCTTAAGTGTAGGGGGGACTTCTATCGAAGTTAAGTGGTCTTTTCCTTGTATTTGTCCTCATTTTAACCGGAAAATCAATTTTTCGACATTTTTCAAAATTTTTGATCTATTTTGGCCTATTAGTTTTTAGCTTTGTATAGTTATTTTCTTTCTTTGCTAGAATAAATGTTTAATAAGTGGTTTTAATTTTCAAACGTTGTGAATCTTTTATATCAACCCGAGTTTACTTATCTAAGTTACTCTAGCTAGTATCCTTAACGTGTTTAAGTCAAGTTTTGTTAGGCTTTTATATAGGGAGCTATAAAACGCGAAAGTCTTAACTCTCACGGGTTAAGAACAAGAACTTTTCGCAAGTTCCTATAATTGATCCTAGAGAGTCGTTTATCAAAGGAACTTTAAAATGCGATTTCTAAACATGAAAAAGTCTAAGAATTTGCAAGATCCTATAGGCGACTCGAAAACCTAAAACTTTGATTTAATAGGCTAAGCATCCACGAGTCTCATTACTTGAGATTTTAAACTATGGAGAACGAGAGATGATAGAGACAATTATAAGTTCGGTATTCTTTCGTGAATTTATGTGAGTTAATTATGAGCCTATTCTCCCATCGCTTGCTAATAAATTTATCTGCTAATAAATAAGGTTGGACGATTTGAAAAGTTACTTAGCTTCTAGCCCAAGATCGTTTAAAAGTTGCTCGGTATGGATTAGAGTTCATAGCCAAGGCATAACTTATTGAAGCGGGATGCGAAGATTGGCGAGTCCGAAAAGGCCCTAACAAGGCATGAGGGCTATATTTTGTTGCTAAAGATCCAAAGTGATGTGAAGAATCATTTATCGAAAATCAATATGAAGGATCGAGACACACGACGAAAAGCAAAAACTCCCCAAAAGTCATGGAGAAGTGTATCCAAAAAGACCCTAACAAGGTATGAGGATAAATAGATCCAAGTCAGAAAAGGAGGCGGATCGTTGTATATCAAAATCCAAAATAAAGATTGGAGAAAAATGAAGAAGTCATGGTCCAAGTATGAATCTCTCAAAACTTCAAGTGAAGAAATTCCATTATGAAGAGAAGACCATAATTTCATGAACGTCTCTCAAGATTTGAAGTATGAAGTCGCTGCCAAATATCGGTCCGAGAAAGGTCTCAAATCGCGAAGCGAGTTATGCCAAGATATGAACTTTATGAGGTCCCGAGAAGCAGTTTTAAAAGATTTTGTCCTTTAGCTAACTATTGATTAAATCGCTCACTTTATTTTTGGACTAAATAACTATCTAAATAAGTCCAAAATGCATCCTCGTGATCATTCAAGGCAATAATAAAATATAAGAGATACACCTAGGAATAAGGGAGTCTAAGTGAATATTTGGCCCACATGAGTTCGTGATAGTTTACTAACTTATAATAACAATGATCTCGTTTTTAAGCTTGGTTTGGAGAAAGTGAAAACTTGAGGATGATGATTATTCATGACATTTCCAAAACCCAAGGTATGCTTTTGATTTCTTTATTTTGTATGTTTTTAATTTTCTATTTCTTTAATAAAGGCCAACGTGGATTAATTATGATGAAAAGTGTAATCGTGCTTTGTAACTAATGCATTGCATGAGGACATTGCAATGGTCAAGTGTAGGGGATTTGATAGGTGTGTAAACACCCATCTTTTCTACCACTTAATTACAATAATAACCGGACCAAAACGTGTATTTTATGTCTTTTATGTCGAAATTATGCGTGGTTTGTGTTTTTGTTGTGATTTAGGACGAAAAGGTGAAAAGTGGAGAAAACACGGACATTCACGGGCATTTACGGACTTTTATTGAAGAAAAAGATGAAAGACGAAGTCAAGAAGTCAAGAGTGCAAAAATAACGGAAGTCCAAGACCAATTCTGAAGATTTATCGAAGAAAAAGTCAATAGACGGAAGTTTATCAAAAGCCGAAGAATTCAAGTCTATTTTATTGAAGAATTTAAAGACGAGTTCAAAAGAAATCCCAAGCCACAAGTCATTAGAGTCCAAGTTTAAAGAAGATTAGAAGGAAAAAGGACTAATGGTGCAATTAATGAAGATTATATGCTTAAGGGCCTAATGACGCAATTATGAAGAAATGAAGGAGGGGAGGAAGCTTCCTATTCCTCCCATATATATAGAGATTAGTTGTAATCATTTTCTCTTGTTGGCTAATAGTGACAATTAGTCTTCCATTTTCTTTACCTTGTCATTTAATTTTATGCACATTTAAATACTTGTCCAATTTAAATACCTTGTCTTGCACCTTCAATTCCTTTATTTTCAAGTAAGTTTCCATTTAATTATTGTCAATCTTTACTTTATCTTGTTAATCTCTCATCCACCTTTCTTAATCTTTGATTTTTGTGTTTATGTTTATGTTCATGATTTTATTTTGATCAAGTTGGTTTTTGATTATTGTGGTTAAAGTTGTTAGATTTCTTGATTTAAATTTTTTGTTTATGATTATTAAATGTTTTGTTATTAGTTTAGCTTATTCGTTTGTTCGATCTTGATTGATTTGTGGTTGGATTCGTGGTTTCTGTGATTCCCTTGTTCTTCGGGGTGTTTGTTTGTGTTTCTGTATTCCCAGGAAAACTTCCGAACCAAGAAGGAGAGAAAGCTTTCATTCGGAACTCCAAAGTTCCGAGTCAAGGGTTTCATCCGGAAGATTTTAGGATCAGCAAAACTTCCGAGTCAAGCTTGTTCATCCGGAACATTCAAAGTTTTGGACGAAGGATAACTTCCGACTCAAGAATCATTCATTCGGAACTCAAAAGTTCCAAACCAGAAGAGCTTCATTCGGAACTCAAAAGTTCCGGATCAAGCAATTCATTCAGAACTCCAAAAGTTCCGGATCAGTGAGTGTTCATTCGGAAGTCTCCAAAGTTCCGAATCAAGGCTTCATTCGGAAATCTTCCGAATCAAGGGCAAGTTCCGAATCAGAATGCTTCATTCGGAAGTCTGAAACTTCCGAATCAAGGAGGCTTCATTCGGAAATCTTCCGAATCAAGGGTGACCAAAAGTTCCGAATCAAGGCACGTTTGAGAAGTTCCAAATCAGTAAAGTTCCGAACAAAGGATTGTTTTGGATAAGTGACATATTCAGATCAATTTGTTCCGGATCAAGGATTTTGGTAATATTCCGAGTGAAGAAGAATCATTACAACCGAAGGTGACATTCCGGACGAGTGATTGTTCCAAACGAAGGATTATTCCGAATGAGCTGTATTCAGGTTCTTTTTAGTTTTTGTCTTTGATTTTTATTTTCAAGCTTTATTTTTCCCGCCTTTATTTTAATTGCACTTTAAGTTTATTTGCCTTAGTTAAATTTTAGTCTTGCCTTAGTTTAAGTTTTAGTGCGTTTTAAGATTTGCCTTAGTTAGATTTAAGTTTACGTCTTTACTTTAGTGCCCTTTAATTTCAGTCACGCTTTTAAATACTTGCACCTTATTTTAATTAGACTTAGATTTACTTTAAGAGAACCTTTACTTTAATTGTTTTGCACACTTTTATTTAAAAACAACCAAATATATTTGTTTCACCACAGAACGACTGAGTCACATAGAGAGCCTAGATCAATTCGATTAGATACCGAGAACAACAATTGAACCTAGCAACGAATCTTTAACAACAATAGTATCACATGCCAATGTTCAAGTGTAGGGTATTTGATATGAGCAAAATCTCATATCAATTAATAAACAAATCACCCTAAAACACATAAAAAATACCTAACTTTTGTGCTATAAAGCAGTATTATGTGGTATATTTTGTGTTTCTCCTTAAATAGGTAACAAGGATACAATTTCGAGCAAACAAGAGGAAATCAAGATCATTTATGATGAAAATACAAGAGAAGGATCAAAGATGACAAGTCATTTGAAGATGAAGGACCTATCTTGACAATACTCAAAAGTTGAGGGACTTAATTGCAAACTTTGGAAAAGTCAAGATTAAAGTCAAACTTGGCCAAACTTCAAGTCAAGGGAGTCAAATAGTCAAGAATGCAAGTCAAAGGACCAAAATTGCAATTGGAATGAAGAAAGGAGCTCATTTGATTAATTTGTTAAAGAAAGGGGCTGAAAATGTCAAATTTACTTATACTTTGGCTTGATCCGTGTGAAGGATTCTTTAACCAATCATATTGCAAGAAAAAAAAGTCATGGATTGCCAACTCCACTGCCAGCTGACCCTTCAATTAATAAACTGGATATCCAAACAGTGCAGCGCACTTATTTCCTCTCAGCCAATCAGAGATCAACCCTCCATAATTCATTTTATCCAATAAGGATAATGATCCGTGTGAAGGGCCATCATCCAACAAGAACATGACACGAGTCAACGGTAACAAGCAACAAGCCCAGATCGTGGATTCGACTACACTACATTTCAAACAAAGCTTTCTACATGAAACTTGCTCGCTTTTCAACAAGGAATTCAGATATCATACTCAGTTAGATTGAAATTGGATAAATCAAAAACCCCCTTTGGTGTTCTTGATGAAGAATTTTCAATTTACCAGTTTGTGACACCAGGCACCTCCTCATTGGCTGAGACACGTCAGACTACCCCAACTCATCATCATCAACTCCTATAAATAGCAGCTAGTGTTTCATTTCTCATTGAGTAGTTAAGTTTGCAAAAACAAACACTTTAGTTTTTCTCTCTCAATTCTGTTTCTCATTCAGTTAGTAAACTTCTCTCTAGTGTTAGACACACACTTGAGAGTTAGTTATAGAATTAGTTAAGCAGTTGTAACCACTTTTCCTTCATAAATCAATAAAAATCACAAAAATATCCATTTCCTATTCTCATATTCATTTCACTTACTCATTCCTGCAATTCTGTTACTATTTGTGATTTTATTGATCATAACTGATCAATCGAGTTAGTCTGAGACGTTTTGGAAGTTACATTAAGTTTTCTAGCAAGATTAGTTCAAGTTCCAGTCCTAAGTAGCAGTTTGTAGCAGTTTGGTTTGATTTGAACAGAAATGGCTTTTGGAGGTGATAAATTGGTTAATGGTGGTGTTCTGGTGTTGTTGTTGTAGATCTTAGTGACTCAGCGCCACACTACTCCATCAATGGAGGCTTCTAGCTAAAAGGTTTCAGAATTCTGTTTTTAGGTTCCACTCAATTGAAGTTTGCATGCTCAATTCCTAGTATAAACAATATATGCTGCTATGATCATGTGTTTGTACTTGTTTTAGTGTAACTGAGTTGGTTTGATAACATTTGAGTACTTTTGTAGCCTTAATCTGAATTTTACTTGATTTCTGTTTTATATTCATCAGTCAAAGTTCTTTTAGCATTTTGTGGTTTAGTGTTTCAATAAGTCTAATTTCAGTTCGATTACTTTTCATTTCACTCATTTAACATGTTCTGATATCAGTCAAAGTTTGGTTCACTCATTCACTCAAATTTACTTTGTAAAAGTTCATAACAACCTAATAACTGGTGTTTGGATCTGTCTAGTTTTTGTAATACAAGTCTATTAATTCCTTTGAGTATTGCTTGTGCACATTTAGTAAACTAGTGGTAACTCAATTGTTCAGATTTTTGGTCAAAATATTGGTCAAAAAGGCAAATGGTATAATAAGGTTTGGGTCAAGGTCTGTGAACACTTTCATTCCGAAAACTTGCTTAATTCAAATCATTGCCATGGATTCATTTCTTAACCAATTTGCTTGAAACAAGTTTCTAGTTGTAGCATAACATCCAAAGTTCAAGTCTGTTAAAGGAAATTACACAGTTTTCAGTATTAAGCTAGGAATCAGCTTTTTGATAAGCTCTTGATCAAATGTAAGTTTCTGTAATAGAAGCTTGACTGTTTTCTTGGATAGCCATTTCTACTTCATAAATGTTCCCATTTTTCTGCACAATCCTGTTTAGAAACATGTCTTGAGTAGAATTTGAACTTTTCAGCCTTTTCATATTTTTGGTCAAACTTGGTCAAATAAGCTCTTTTCAGCTTAATTCCATTTTCCAGCTTATTTAGTGAATCATTTCAAAAAGAAAAGACATTCCATACTCCTATTAAGCTGTTTAACAAGTTTGAGCATAAAAATCTGATTGTGCATGTCTGGATTTTTAGTTTGCTTAATGTTGGCTAATTGGAATAAGCTAGATTGAGTTCTACTTGTTTTTAAGCTGTTTCTTATACAAGCCTGGCTAACTTTTCATTTTAAGTCTTTTGAAACAAACAAGAGCTTATTTGGTTTAGATATAAGCTCATACGAGCTTATTCTTAGTTGTGTGCCCGTTTTTGTTAATAAGTTTCAATTAATTTTATTTTAGTCCTTGTGGATTGTAACTGTTTGCATTTGTTGCTAAACTTGCAAGTAATTAGGGTTTTCAATAATTCAGTCCTTTAAGTTTCAATATTTGTCAAAATTAGTTAGGCAGTTTGTTTAGTTTGTTAAAGTTAGTTACAAGTTTGTTAGAATTTACATTTTAGGTCCTTTTACTTTTTGAACTTTACATTTTAAGCTTTGTACTTTCAATTAGTTTACATTTCAAGCACTTTAATTCCATGTTTTTACATTTTGAACTTTTGTGAATATTATTTGGTATTTGCTAAATGTTTTACGGATACATAGCTTAATATTTTTCACCTTTTTTACGTGTTGATTGAAATAGACATAGAATATCCAAATACCTTATCAACCAAGAAGAATTATAAGCTTGAGATTTTTAGGACTTTCAATTGGTAAAGAATCGAGAGAAAACGAACTTCAATATACTCAATTTCAGTGCAACATATCGTGAACGTGATATGAGACACGTAGGCTGAACATGATATGTGAAACATATCATGAACGTGGGATAACTGAGGAGGTAATACCAAACGATACAAGATGAGACTTGAAATGTGACGTGAAACATATGTCCGAGGATGGAAAGTTGTGTCAACTTGAGTCTGGTCCCCCAAGCTTTCTACAAATATTTTTAGAACGAAAATTGTAACGTAAATCGTAAAATAGAACACGATCATGAACGTGAAAAATGTCATGAACGTGAGTGCGAATAGAAAATCGTAAAATGAACAAGGACGTGAACGCGTACAAGGTAGTGAACGCGAACGTGAGACGTGATTGTGAGGGTCAACGGAAATGTGAACGTGAACGTAAATTTCTAGCTGATATGATTGTTGATGGAATACGTGAAATCGTACGATCTCTTGCTGAACTTCTTGCAAATCTGCTAACTGCGTAATCCTTTCGGATGAAAGAGAACATATAAGTTAGGTTAAATGGTCGAACGAAGACCCATATAGCATTATGCTTCTTCTGAGCCTGAGGTAGTCCGGTAACAATATCCATGGAGATCTTGTCCACTTCCATTCGGAAATTTCTACAGGTTGCAGTAACTACTAGCGTGTGGGCGTTCTATCTTAACCTGCTGTTATGTCAGGCATTTAGATATGAACGTAAATGCATCTTGTTTCAGACCGTTCCACCAAAATGTGGTTTGAGATCAGGGTACATTTTTGTTGAAACTGGATACATAGAAGTTTTGAAAGACTATGATTCTCGGTAAATTAGACCTCTCTTAGCGTAGGTTCCTCTGAAACACATAATTTAGTGTAGGATTCTCTCCATTACGCATAAGCTTAGTCATGATAAAAACTAACCATGAGAAACAATGTGATTTAGAGTGTCACTGTAATCAACCAAAATTCGTACTGGAAAAATTTCAGTGTGAAACTTCTTCTGTCCTAGGATTTGTAACAATATTCGAAGATGGTCTTCATGCACTTCTCTAGACTTAGAGAAGGTCAAAATGTTAGCAATGAATAAAATGATGAACTTCTCCAGAATTCATGAAAACTCGATTTCTCAAGTCCATAATTACTGCTAGGCATTCGTGAGACCAAAAGGCACAAACATGATTACATAATGACCATAACGTGTGCGAAGAGCAGTCACAGAAATGTCATGCTCTTTCAGTCGCAACTTATGGTAGTCTGATTGTAATCGATCTTGGAAAGTGTTTAGAGTCTGGTAGTTAGTCGGATAGATTATTAATACTTGGAAGAGGGTAACAGTTATGAATGGTGATCCTGTTCAATTTACGCTAATCGATGCATAACCTAATACTATTGTCCTTCTTCTTTGATAAACAGAATTGGCGCACCCCAAGGTGATACACTCGGAGAATAAAACCTCGTTCCAGCAACACTTGCTGTTGTTCCTCCAAATATTGAGCTTAATTTCAAACTTCACTTCACGAATGGGTGGTATACCTGGTAGTTCTTTTGGAAATGCATCTGGGAATTCTAAAACAATCGGCTAGTTATGGGTTTAATAACTTCATAAAATCGTGTCATGAATGGTAGTTAGAAAATCTTCATAGCCATGGGATAATAAGGCACGTACTTGTAAAGCAGAAACAATTTGTACAGATTTTCCTGGTAGTAAAACCATGATGAATGTATTCAATGGCTTGTGTATCGGCGAATATGACTCAATATGAGTGGTAATCAATCGTAGCGTAGTGTGCTGCTAACCATTTCATGCCTGGATTCATATCGAACTCGCACATGTCCAATGGAAGTGCATTAGCAGAATGGATCTTCTGGTTGAACTGGAAGGAAAATCCTTTGTACACGTGGGTGATACAACGGTGTCTTTGATGGAACTGGATATATAAAATATGGGATCGATAAATGAGAGTGTCCTATCATTACATGAAGTAAACGTGACAGATATCACTGAATGTGTTTCACCTGTCTCACATAAAACGAACATTTCGTGTTCAAACATGAATAATACACCAAAGATGGTACTGAAATTTTAGTGGCCTGATTCATACATGCCACAATAGGATGCGCATACCCCTTCGAGGGTACCCTAAATTACTGAGGCCTAGTTCAGAAGTTATGCGTGAGTCGTGTGTCTTGACTCATGTTTTCAGAAAAATAAACGTATGACATATGTCTTGACTGGTGTCTTGACGTGTGTCTTTAGGGAATATACCTGAGACATGTGTCTTGACTCATGTCTTGACATGTGTCTTCAAAATATACGTGAGACGTGTGTCTTAACGGATGTATTGACATGTGTCATCAGATGTGAATATGAATAAAGATGTAAATTTTGGTCATAATACCAGAATTGATGGATCGGTTGGACTGCTGACCCTTTGTATTTCTAGTCACGTTCGTTACCGGAGTTTCTGTCGTTATTGCAAAATATTTGTTGTCGCGGTAGTTGTCACTACCTCCTTGTCTGTCAGTTTCATGACGGTCATTATCATGACTGTGATTCATGTAACTATTCAGCTGAGTGGCCGACTGGTACCGGTTCCCACTCATATGCCTGAAAACACAACTGAATGGCACGTGACGTATAACTGAGAAAATAACGACATGGAAATGAAATGGAAGCGTCTAGTGTATGAAGTATATTTCTTGTCTGGTCGTTCTGATCGATCGCCTTCGTCTTTTTCTCATAGGATCCAAGTTGTGAGCATCATCAGCATCTTGTAGAATCTCCAAATTATGAGCAGCATCAGCATTTTGTAAAATCTCCAAATTATGAGCAACATCAGCATCTTGTAAAATATAGGCAAGTGGAATACGCCTGGGATGATTGAGAATCTACTAGCGAATACTCATGGAGTATTGTAAGTGAAATACACATGGATTACGGGACGTGTAATACACATGTGATACGGTACATGGAGTACGCGTGGAATACGGTACATGGAGTACACGTGGAATATGGTACATGGAGTACACGTGGAATACACATGAGATGATCGGTGTGGGCGTCAACCATCTCGCATGATTTTAAAGGAAATAATTGATTAAACGGTTAGAAAACCAAACTGAAGCGAGCAACATGATAGCCTAGCATTTCTAGCGTAGAAATAATTCTGTTTGCATAGGGAAAGACAAAAGTATGATTCGACAAAATTTTAACGACAATCAGCATGAAAACATGATTAATGAAAACCAACCATGACTATCATGAAAGCAGGATTAAATGAAATTCATCCATGTCTAGCATGAAAGCATAATCAACATGATGAAAACATAATCAACATAAGGAGGCATGAAAACAAAATCAACATGAGAGTATAAAAACATAGTTGTCATAAAGAACATAAAAGCATAATAAACCAAGATTTAACATTGACCGGTGTGGACGGCTATGGTTCAATCCACAAAATTCGAAGGAAAAACATGTAACTAAGTATGGACGATTATGGTTCCATCCATACTTGTCAATTTTCAAGAGAAAATATTATGGATAGAAATTAACAACATGGGACTAAATATGGATGGTGTGGTCCAATCCATACTAGTAAAAACTTCAAAGAAAGCATAGTGAGTAAGGATCAATCAATACTCAGAAAATAAAATTATCATTACATGGAATGTAACAAACGTTGTTTTAGGAAAAGCCTGGTGACTACCCACTAGTCGTAGGTCAAGTTTTAGAGCCTACAGGTCGAAACGTTGGGCTCTCATACCATAATTGTAACACCCTACTTTGATAAGTGGACTGTTACATGATAATTATGGCGTGTCATCAAAGCATACAAGGTAATATGTCTTAAAAACATAAATGACCATAAAGGAAACCGGAATCAAACATCAGCCCCCAAACATAAACTCAAAACATGCATAAAGTAAATGAAGTGCAAAAGGAAAAGAAGTATAAGGTAGCTCCCATCCTATACACGTCCTCTCCAAGCTCAAGTCTGTTCTCGGCTACCTGTCGTTTGGTTTTAAAAACATGATATGAATAACTGAAACATAATTAAAGATTTGAAAAGCAACGGAAATGATTAAGTCCTAGAAAACCTGGAAGTTACTTAAAAACTGATATACACTGAAAAGTCTTATGTTCATGTTTATACTAAAAAGTCTTATATTCATGTTTATATTGAAAAGTCTTATATTCGTGTTTATACTAAAATTGTAATTTAAAATGCCAAAGAGCCCATATAGATCATGAAGGTATAAACATGCATGAATACATAGAGGGGTGACCTCGTCATGTAATTAGAAGGGTTTCCTCAAATTATATTAGTTTGGGTTGAGGGATCAGCTCCATATGACGGATGTAGAGCACACACCACAGTCACCGTGTAAATCTATAAAACATGTACTAGGATGCACCCATACGCCCCACATGATAATAATAAAATGGCCAATAACTGAAATGGACGTCGCGAGTAATCACTCTCGTCGTGAAAGAGTCATAACACTGATGCCTCAAGTGTTATGGCTATGGTACCTCCATAACTAGGTGCACATGGTCTTGCATGTATATAGCTCAGGTAGTTTAAAATGATAACATAGTAATTATTGAAATTTTTATGACATGTAAACTACTTGGGAAAACAGATAGCAGCAAACGGGGAAACCTAATCATAGAGAGAAAATGTCCATACTGAAGGACGAAATATCCGTACCTTATGTCCAGTAATGAAATGAAGATGAAACCGGAACAACTACTCCAACTTCACTAGTGCTACATAATAAAGGACGTGAATGAGTTATCTGTTAAATGTATACTTTACTGGTTCCTATTTTACTTTACTTGTTCTTGACTTATTATACTTGTTTTTTTTACTTGTTTTACATGTTATTGACTAGTTTTGTTGTTTCACGTTTAATCATGTGTTTCTTAATGTTTCATGTGTTCTGTGATTAACGTATTTCATGTTTTATGTGTTGTTATACTTGATGTTTCATAATAAGTAACTTTCTAAAAATAGCAGATTTCTATATATATTAACTTTCCAAAAATATCAACTTTCCATATATAGCAACTTTCCAAAAATAGTAAGTTTCCAAAATAGAAAGTTTTCATAAATAGTATGTTTCTATAAATTGTATATTTTCATAAATAGTATGTTTCCATAATTAGCAATAAGCTTATTAATAAGTATATGATATATGCTAAAGTTTAATAAGCATATTTTATAAGTCATGATTTATTTAAATGTCATATATAGTAAAATTTAATAATAATAAATACTTTAGTCTTAACATAATAATTATTAATTAACTGTATAATACATGGTTTATAAATGATTATTAATTAATAATATTACTTGCTTAATATTAATAATACTTTACCATAACTTGTTGATTGTATAATTAAATTAAAATATAGTATTAATTTAATTAAACCATGATTAAATGTAATTAAATAATTAAGCTAAGTTCTTAATTAAATTAATTAAAGGTGCCATGTAATTTATTATGAATAATCATATTGAATAATTATTATACGTCTAGCATTAATTTAATAAATGGTACCATGTTAATTTCATGATAATTATATCTAATAATTATATCCTAAGTCCAAATTAATTTAAATATATTTTAACATGATTTAATTACTATAACCAATTAAATTAATGTAAATAATTTAGAAAAACTAATATCCAACCACACCCTTGTTTTTTCGTGTACCCGAGCCCCAAACGATGGCCTTACCGAGAGACCCAAGTCTCAGCTCGGCTCGAACCACAAACACCACAGCCGCAAGGCTGTCGTTTCGTCCCACTGCCCAGCCAAAAGAGCCACCGGCTATTGGCCGGTTCCCACTGTTCGACTACAAATACCCATCAACAGCAGCAGTTGCGGCTGCCACTCTACCCTGGTTTGTTCCCACCGCAACCTTGATGATTGCCACTACTAAGCTGCAACAGCCATTGGCTGTTGTTTCTTGGTGTTTCTGTCCTACCGATAGCACAACACCAGCCACCGTGACCCTATATGGGTTGCGGCTGGCTAAGCGCAACAGCCACCGAGAGCACCCCCCATTTGGGGTTCTCGGTTCTTGTGCAAACAAAACAACCCTACACATTTTCTTTCTTGATTTCAATAAAATAACATGTGTTCTTAACATTCTTATATTTAATTTGTGCTTCATGATTGATAATTAAATAAAATAGGGTTACAAGATTTACCGAATGATGAAAGGTTTAAGGATAAAGAACACGAACAATCTTGTAGTACACGATCTAAGATCAAAACAATTTTCTTTCAACCCTCTTTGTGTTCTACAGCCGGCGGCCACACCATATGCAACCCTACTTCTTTTATTTTATTTTTAAAATAATGATATGAAGTGAAAAGTAATCCAAGTATGTTAATTTCTAATAACGGGCCGGGCCTTGGCCATTGTTCTTTTCTTCTAGTATAACCGGCCAAAACAAAACCCCTTATAGTAATATATGTTTTTCATGTTTTAACTTATTCCCGTTTTTTAATATTCATGGCATATGTTCGTGCTTTAAATTCGTATTACGTCTTATCATACATTATTATTATACGTAAGATACTTGTTATTAAATACGTAATTATATACATAATACTTGTATTTATTCATTTAATATTCATGATACCTGTCGTGTTTTAATTAATCACAAGGTTTTTACTTAAACCGTGTTTTCATGTAATTAATGTTCTTATGTATTTTATGCGGGTTTTACACACACCATGTCTACAAACGATTTCCTTCTAATACAAGCTGGTAAGCCTTTTTGTGACAACTCGAGTTTTTGACGGGTTAGTTGTCATCCGTTGATTTTTATTTATGTGTCAGATTTGTGTGAACAATGTGTTTTATGTGTTTTTATGTGTGATTTGGTGGAGGTGAATGACGGTTATGAGGTACATGATGTGTAAATCATGGTACAAGTCGGATATGGAATTTGATGAAATAGAATCGGATATGAGCTGCGTGAAGTTCAAGTATTATGGTTAATAAGGTTCGTGTATGTATTTACATACCATGTACGTAGTATTATTATGTAATGATATATGTATGCATTTAGTGGTGTAGGTTAGTAGCTTCGGGTTAGCTTATAGTTTCGTAGATTTATTTAAGTGTCATAGATAGTAGAATTTTATAAAATAAAATTTTAATTGACGAAAGGTTCTTATAAAAATAAAATAATAAATAAAAGTAAGCATTTGTTTTGAAGTTCTTCTAAAATAGAAGGCTTTAAAAATAAATAAAAGGGTTTTCATAAATAAGAAAATTTGACAAATTTAGACAAATAATAATTAAAAAAATAAAAAAAACAATGTATAGGACGGTTTAAAAACCAACGGAGGAAAAAAAAGAGAAAAAAAAAGAAAATGGAAACTTTATATTGGGCTTGGATTAGGATTTGTAGTATATATTGGTCATTGATAAAAAAACAAAACAAACCCAAGTAGAGAAAAATAAAACGCAGGAGAAAGAAAAAAAAAGAGAAGGGAAGAATGAGGGTTTTGCAAAAATTTGGGTTTTTGTCAAATCAAGATATAATATTTACTTTAAATCATGTTTTTATTAACCTAATCATGTTATTATCATGTATATAGTCAAATGATGGATCAGGATTTTTGATTTCCTGGAATTAAAATAAATTAGGGCTTGAATTGAGTAATTAATGGGGGTTTATAAGGTCTAAAATCGAATTTAGGGTTTAAATTTGTCAGACTGTTGCTATACAGCAAGAACCGTCGCTAATCTGTCACAGAAACTATCGCTAATGTCTTGGCAGATTTCGGGTAAAATCGTTTTGGTCATAATTTATTCGTTTTTAAAGCTTTTTGGGTGAGTCAAAAGCCTAAAATTATGTACTTAGAGCCTACTTTTCAAATCTACAGATATTATTGTCGATTGAGGTCAGTAGCTCGGTCGAATTCTTTGTATAAGTGTCGGATTCAAGGTTAATGTTTGGAAAACAAGGCTTAAACTCGTGTTTTTGGTTAATGGTGTAACGACCCTCTTTGACAAAGAGGCCGTTATGTCATAATCATGACGTGTCATCAAAACATAATGTAACACCCCTAAATATTCATACTTTAGTTCAGCAGAAGAGTCGTTGGTGTTACGGGATAGCACCTTACTCAAATCGTAGACAACGCTTAAAATCGCGTCGTTTAATAATAAAGCATTTTCCATTCATGAATATCAAATTTACATAGGTCCTAAGTCATAGTATTTTATAAAATTTTACAAAGCATTTGAATGTAAATTCTTATTTAAGTGCGGGCCATAAGTTCTTGTCGTCTTCCCGAGAATTACCTTCAAGTACCTGAGATAAAACATGTTAAAAGAAAAGGTCAGCGAAAACGCCGAGTGAATTCATAGAGTTTAATAAACCATTAATAAATCACCGGTATAAATAATCATCATCAAAAATCATTTGGTACAATTCTTTGTTGAAGGCCATAAAATAAGCCAAAAACATTTTATATAAATCTTTGTTGTAAATCATACTATAGGCTGTTGCCTTCAAAACCATAATACGAACCAATGTCGTAAAAACATCATACAATACGTTTAATAACGTTGTATAGAGTTAAATTAAAACCGCTATATGAATATGGTTATGTAAAACCAAGACACAAACACAATATCAATAATAAGACCCCGTATTGCTAGTCAGGCAATATATTGTAATTCAATGCGTATAGCAGTATTTTCGTTATTTGGATTATTATAAGCCGCATGACATTGCTACCTTACTATAACAAACAACGAGTAGCTAACCCGAAACTCAATTTGCCCATCTAAGTTAGCGGGTCATCACAAAAATCACGCTATGGAAATCTTCTCATACATAAATTCGCTTACCAATCAATGTGGCACGACGGGGATCAACCGTCAAGTTTATCAACACATGATCCCCACACAATATTTTGATCATCATTCATCATCAATAAACATATACATTAATAAAGAAAATACAAGATTACATATTCAAAATAACAAAAGGATAGGAAGAACAATCTCTATACCACTAAAGTGATGAAAAGATGGGATTGATGATGAACAAGACTTGGCTTTGGGTAACCAATCTTATAAGATATCAACACCACTTCATGGATCACCAAATCTTATAAGATATCAACACCATTTCATAGATCACCAAATATTTTTAGACTTCTTCAAAAATCAGCCCTTGATCTTCATAGAAACTCCTTGCTAGTTGTTAAAATCACCTCCAATCAACAAGTCTTCAACCAAACTTCAACATATGTTGATCATAGCTTAAGTTCATGGTTAAACTTTGAGGATGATGGTGATTTATGGTGGCGATGGGACGACATATAGAGAGAGAAAGGAGAGAGTTGTGTGTTTTTGAGAGTGGTTTTCATGTTATGAAATGAAGTTGTTAGTTTAACTTGGTGGTTTTTGTTAAGTTGTAAGTAGCTAGGACAAGTGTCCTAGCTTACTTAGTAAGCTTTGACACATAAGGTGTGTTTGTTAGCTAAGTTAAACCGTCCCATACTGGGGGTGGGGCAAAACTTGTTTTGTCTCATCCCCAATTATTTACGGGTACTCCTCGATTCTAGTTTCCTCGATTTGCGTGCCCTCGGGTCGTTTTACGAAAAACGTTTTTATAAATTATGAATCAACGGCACAAAGCGAATCTAATAAAAATTGTCTCATCAAAAACGGAGTTCAAAATCGTAAATACGTTCCGGTTTAGTCGTAAAGGACGTTAAATTATTCACGTAAGTTCTAATCTCTTCTCGTAAATTTATGAGTTTATGAACCAACACAAAATTAAAATCCCAAAATAATATTGACGGATAAATTTATTTCCTGAAATGTCGGACTGTCACCAAAACGGTGTATGTAAACGTAAGCACATAACGTAGAATCCTCCGGTTTAGACGTAGTCGATGCTACTTCAAGACGTAAACCCAAATTTCTTCCCAAAAATGAGTGAGTTCATAATATAACATTAAAATAATGCTTTTAAATAATACTTGAGAATAAAATATCAACCATAAATTGACGGATTGTCACATAATTTACCCCTAAACAGGATCTTTGTCCTTAAAGATCGATTTATCTTACTACTCGCTTCTTATAGAGTTAGAGCCATGTGGGTATTTCCTCCACATTCGGTCTTTTCTCACAAGTGTAATTCATTACAATACGCGAGTTTCATCAAACATAACTTACAGGAATACGATCAGGCTTAAGTTGACTTACTTTCTCTATCTACGATGTTCACGGGTTTTTGATGAATGCAACTTTCGCCGATCCAAACATTACTAAGAAACAATCAGATTTTTACTTGATAGACATTTTATCAAATTTGATATATGAAACATAATTCACGCAGCCCTTGAAGTCCTAGGGTAGATCCAACTTATATGCCTTTCAAACCAACTTTTACATCATCTCAATGGTCCCATACAACGGGGACTTATTTCTCATGATCTTCCAGATCATCAATTCATTTTTCCAAGGTGAAATTTTTTGGCATAACTTCGCTACCCATCCTGCACTTCAAGATCTATATTTCTTATTCACATAACCTCCTGCCCACTACTGGCAGTCGATAATCAGATCCTAATTTCAACAATCATTTCAGGTTTCCGGGTCGGGTATTTTGTAAGGTTAGGTTTGTCATCATAGGCAACCTTAAACCAGACATGTCCAACTCACAATTGGTGTATGTCGGGTGTCTTCATCCCAACTCCTACTTACAGATGCTCTCATATTTAGATCCTCACAAGATTCGATCTCAATCCTAATACAATAATTATCAATGATAATCTTTCTAAAGGGAAGCAATTATCCTGTTCATTACCAAAGGTCAATCATTCAAGCATAAAACAACACTTCTAGTGTTTTGTATCGTTACTTTACCTCGTCCCTTCGATTGGGGTGGTAAACAGTACTCTCATCAAGGTTCGTTCCCAATGACTTCTGAGTAAATCTCTGGAAATTCGATGCTAAGCGAGGATCTTGATAGAGATGATCGATACAGGCACACTATGTTTACACAACTCATTTAAATACAAAAGAGTCAATTTCTCCATCGAGAATCTATCATTAATGGAAATGATATTAGTAGATTTGGTCAGTCTGTCGACGATGACCCAAATCGAATCAAATTCAGATGATGACCTTTGCAATAGTTAGACGTTTACTAACGTATGAGGCGATGTCTGCCTTCATAATTTGCCATCAGTACAACTTCTTTAGATAAAGATACATTAAATCAGAAATGGCATGAATATAATACTTAATCTTATGAGATTCCAACATAAATAAATCTCTAAATTTCCATATTTAGGCAACCACAAATGGCCTTTAAAACATTTAACGCCATCGGCTTCTCAATTCTAATGGTTCACATTAGCCGCGAACCCCCCTTATTATCTATATTATCCTTTTTACAAGCATCAGCTATTTTTAAATTGCTCGGCAATTTATTTTGCACCGTCATTACTAAGGAACACATCCTAATTGAGTCTTTATCCTTTCTATATAATGTGTCAGTATCTACATTCACCTTTCCTGATGAAATAATTATAATAATCACAATTCATTCAGAAATTCTTTCTTAATATTTTCTAAGTTATAGTTTCGTCTCAACTATTACTTTTATCAGTTTTGCTCAATCCGACGTCTAAAGCGTCGATAATTATTCTAAGTAATTAAATAATAAATATTTAATTTTTATGAAACGTCAACGTAAAATTTTTTAAATTTCTCATTTCGTCCAATTATAGAAAAATGTTCAAAATAAATTTGAATTTAATTAACACGATTTTTGTTGATTTATCAAAAATAATTAATAAGATCCGTAAATGCTCGAAAAATCTTTGTTTATACTTTGGTCAAAATTTTCTTAGTTAAAAAAGCAAAAATTGTCGATTCAAATTTCAAGTCATGGTTTATATGGTTTCCTCAACCCCCTTTAGGTTGTCATGAGGTATACACAAACATTTACCCCCAAAGGAATTTAGTTAAATAATTTGGGTATAAGGGAATGATTCCATAAAAATCCTTTGATAAATATTTGTCAAAACCTTTTTGCACTTTCTTTTTGGTTTAACCCAAAGTCTTAAATGGCTCTAATTTTCGAAGAGTCAATATAGATTTCATTATCTATTAATCACATGGTTAAATAATGTAAAGGATTTAGCCTTAAATCACATGATAAATATTCAAGGTACAGGTTTTCATTAATTGGCCAATTCGGGGCAGTCTACAAATGATTATTAACTCCTTTTTATTCTTAGAAACAAACAAATTGTTCTTTAATGATCACAAGCACGAATTTATCAAATTACAGCCTACACACGTGATTCACCAAATTTATGGATGCTACATGTGCATTGGTCAATCCAAACAACATAACATGAAACTCATAATGTTCATTACAAGTTCTGGATGTAGTGATTGGAATAGATAATCTTCTTCGCGGACACGAAGTTGATACTAACCATGTCGTGGATCAAATTTTTTAATATACGCTAGAACCTTGTAAATGATCAAACAAATATATCATCTTGGGTAGTGGATATAGATTTTGATCATCAATTTACCTAATTCACGGTAATTTAACCAATATAAGGAATGATAACACCATAGCTCTTCATGATGACGAGCTCGGTAGAATAAAATCTTTCTCCTGACAACTCTCTCAGTTGTACGGTATTTCTTTTAATTCAGATGGTGCTGACGTACAGTGCACATGCCACAGGTGTAGCACCGAGAATATAATCAATACCAAATTCAACTTGCCTTAATGGCGAAAGTCTAGGTAATTTACCAGCAAATACCTCCTAAAATTTCAGATAACAGAAACATCTTTTAATAAATTTACTTTAAGTTCTTTCTAGATTACAAGATCTATGACTAGTTCATAACCATTCATGGTATAATTTCAAGTCTAAATGCAGGATATGGTCATCCATCAAGAATTATTTAGATCACTTTTGATAACAACATCTTATCTTTTAGGGGAATTCTACTCGAGTTCTCATCAATTAAGACAATGACATTATGTCATAATCAATCAATCCATTCCACTGGCAGTATCAACTTTTCTAGTTTCATTACTGTTGATAAGTTGTGAACTTCTCAAAAGACTAATAATAACTCATAGTCCTTCACAAATTCAAGGATATCTAGAGACATAACTAATCTTAAAATAGTAAGGTCAACGCATAATATACGCGAGAGAATTTAAAGTCAGATACAGACGAAAACATTAACGAATATGAGTCTATCCCATGTTTTCATGAATTGAGTACGCATTTGAAAGCTCCTCATATCATTACCCAGTTCATTCAGATGAAATCTAATCAAAGAAATGATAGGAACGACGATACATTCAGTCGGGTACCAACACTCGGTAATCAGATACTTTTCCAAAGAATCTTGTAATTTATAGAGATGAATAAGAAAGAGTTATCAATTGTCAAATAAGACAATATGCACAGATGAGTAAATTCGACTCAGAAGAATAAATGGTACGGGCACATATGTAGGTGTATCTAACAATATGTCCCTATTTTGCACTTCTTGCAGATCTCGTAAAATTTAATCTTTCACAATCTTCAAAGAAAATTTATTGTTAATTAATAATTTCATGGTGACTACTAATCAGCCTTGCATGGTCCCTTCCAAATTGTATGTAGGCGCGCAACTATATACAATTTTAGGATTAAGGATGCAATACTCAGTTCGTCAAAACTTTGTCATCATGTTTAAAATAAAAATATTTTCATGCTTATTTCTTGAATAAGAATCAAAAATAAATTTACAAAGATGTTATTTGTTATGGAAACAATTAAGTTTTCCAAGGTGTTTCATAAACAACTTCATTTCGATAACGATTACTTATAAATCTCACTTTGAATAATCCTTATAGTGATGAAAATTCAATTTTTCTCAAGGGATACTGTTTTATCTTATAAAAACAATGAGTAATATGCATAAGAGTGATGAAGAGTTGTTCACCAAGAACTAACTACAATATGATAGGAAATGAGGTTTAGCCAAATAATCATGAGGTTCATGATCTCGATGGCACTCAAAAAGAATAATTTACAACGTAACTCAAATCTAGATGAGTACTTGTTCAATGGTTGCATCACTAATGCGAACATTAGGATGAAGCAATAAAAGATAGATAACATCGATACATGAAAAATTTAGCAATCAAAGGTAGTCTTTTCATTAATCACAAACAAGTCAAAATTGTACCGTAACATGTTACGTGTCACTATGTCATACAATTCCAAGAACACATCCTACCAACTGATGTCTCAGTTTAGTTAGGGATTTTAAAAGATACTACAATGAGTAATAATTTACAAGATTCATAGGGGTTCCACCTGTCCTGGAAGATCCATCGGTCACAATTCAGAAGAAGATTTATTCAATTTATTTCTTGGACACTGGGCATCCTCGTCATTGGACAATGGTCTAGGAACAACCCTTAACACGAACTAAAAATCATTTAAAAACTTATAATTTAATCACAGGGCTTAACGACTTCCTCTTAACAATCTCATACTCCATACGGGTTAAATTTTACTTAATTCAAGTTTTCAACCAACTTTTACTCAATGCGATATCCTACCTCATTCTCCAATACTTTCAACCTTATTCTTAACCCTTAAAAGGGCAATAAAAGCTCGATATGAACAACACTTAATTTCCAATCCTATAGGTCTTACAACAATAGTTATCAAATGAGTCACTAGTATGAAATGACTCACACATTCAATTAGACTTCTCAGAAAGGTACTAGTGGCATGAGGCTTTTGGGTAATGGTTCCAATGACAGCCTCAAGTGCAACATTCACCTTTTCGATTTCAAATTTAAGAATTGGGTGACACCGAATCAGATGACACCTTTCTAGGTGGTAAGGTTTTGTCAGACTCCACTCTATAAGGAAAGATCGTCATGACATCGACATCAGATTTAATCTCGCCAATTCTTCTTTAATATCATAATCAACTAACACCAACATTTCTACGAATATCAACCATTTTGTTGGGATCATAAACATCCACAACTTGGTTTAGATCTAGAATAGCTAGAATTCCTACGGGAATAGCTTCAATTGATTTGCTAGGGAAGTTAGGGTTTCTTGTGACAATCTACGTCGTATAAATACCTCATATAAGTATTAAAATAATCATCAAACAATCATGTAATCAAATTACATCATATATATATATATAATCCAAGTTATATATATATTAAAATAACACTTCTCAGTCTGGCCTTGTCGGTAACTCGGGAATTCTTCGGCATAGTTATAGTCAAAAGATTTTTATACATTTTGAGAAAAATGTTTATAGTTAAAAGGTTTTGAAATGTTTTATTCAAAACCTTGGTTTTAAAAATCTTTCGTTCACTATAACGAGAGCTCTGGTAACAAACTGTAACACCACTAAATATTCATACTTTAGTTCAGCGGAAGAGTCGTTGGTGTTACGGGATAACACATTACTCAAATCATAGACAACGCTTAAAATCACGTCGTTTAATAATAAAGCATTTTCCATTCATGAATATAAAATTTATATAGGTCCCAAGTCATATTATTTTATATAGTTTTACAAAGCATTAGAATGGAAATTGTTATTTAAGTGCGGGCCATAAATTCTTGTCGTCTTCCCGAGAATTACCTTCAAGTACCTGAGATAAAACATGTTTATAGACAAGGTCAGCGAAAACGCCGAGTGAATTCATAGAGTTTAATAAACCATTAATAAATCACCGGTATAAATAATCATCATCAAAAATCATTTGGTACAATTCTTTGTCGGAGGCCATAAAATAAGCCAAAAACATATTATACAAATCTTTTTTGTAAATCATACTATAGGCTGTTTCCTTCAGAACCATTATACGAACCAATGTCGTAAAAACATCATAAATACGTTTAATAACGTTGTATAGAGTTAAATAAAAACCGTTATATGAATATGATTATGTAAAACCAAAACACGAACACAATATCAATAATAAGACCACGTATTGCTAGTCAGGCAATATATTGTAATTCAATGCGTATAGCAATATTTTCGTTATTTGGATTATAAACCACATGACATTGCTACCTTACTATAACAAACAACGTGTAGCTCACCCGAAACTCAATTTGCCCATCTAAGTTAGCGTGTCGTCACAAAAATCACGCTATGGAAATATTCTCATACATAAAGTCGCTTACCAATCAATGTGGCACGACGGGGATCAACCGTCAAGGCGCGAACTGGGGTGATCATCCCCAAATAGTACTGTTATATGCATAAGCGTCTACCAAATCCCGGTAGTTCACAATTCATGCTAATGGGACTTTTAGTGACATAACCTAACTTTAATAATCGATTTCATTTCATTTATCGGGTCATATAATCATTCTTTGGGTCATATAATCATTCGGGTCCAAATCAATAAGCAAACAATCGGGACAAATGGTGTCCTATTTTATCAAAACTAACATGTTATCTCCCTCGCGGGTTTATAAAACTTTTCATAAAAACATTTAAAAGAGTGCGAGGCTATGAACTCATGTTGCTGTGGGAAGGCGGTTATCGGCGATTTGGATGTACGGTACGTGCTTCAATCACGGAAACCTAGACAAGTAATACTCGTCTTAGACTCTTGTCCAATGAATTTATAAAAACAATAAATATGTATATATGATGATGATTTTATAAATATGATGATGATCAAGTGGGATTGTACATCTTTATTTACTCATTGTAGTGTCATGTGTTGGTAAATTTTCATACTTGTTTCACTAGTTTAACTTCTTTGCTTGTAAAGGCCCAATAAGCCCATTATAGGCCCATTAACTTATATTAGTCCATCTTATACTTTTAACATAAGTCCTATGCTTACATGTTAGGCCCAAGTGGGTTAAGCCCAATAAACAAGTTTATTAGTGTTTAGCCAAATTAGTTGGAATAATAGTCCAACAAGGCTAATTTGGCCCGTTAATGTCCGTATGTTATAAAGCTCGGGTTTTATCGGTTTTTACTTGTCAAATATACCTAAACATCAGTATATGAGTTATAAAAAAGTTTACATTAGACGGGTCCGACCGTCTAAGTTTTAATTGACGAAAACGTTAATTTTACGGTTTTAGCCGAAAAGACGTAAAAATCATGTTTATAGTTTTATAACTTATAAAACTTGTCAAATTGCCATTTTTATAAAATGTCTCATTTATTTATTAATGTACATACTTATATAAATGTAATATATAAGTTAGTGGATTTAAATTTTACATTTTATACTATATTTATTTGAGTGCTAATATAATACTATTATACTTTAATTTCACAAATCTGATTTTTAGTTTCACTTTCACTATTTTTATCATATCTTGAGTTCTACAAAGAGATAGAAGCTCATTTTTGGACACCATAATCTAAATGATATGTTCTACAATTAACTTAGCATTAGCTACTGCTCAATCTAAGTCTAAGTGTCACTAACAGTCCTCACAAAACAAACTATTCAGATTGGTACATTAATTTTGTTTTGATCACATCTCACTCATTATAATTATTCCATTGCATGACCAACTCTCACATGTGTACAAGACTTAATACTTACTGTATATTGATTCAACAATGCAATTTTATCAGTTTAAGATAAAGTTATTTAATGTTTTTATACAGCCAACTATTTTAAGCATGATTTAACCATTTTTACATATAGTTTTCAATCTTTTTATCCAAGTTTATCAACACATGATCCCCACACAATATTTTGATCATCATTCATCATCATATAAATATACATAAATAAAGAAAATACAAGATTACATATTCAAAATAACAAAAGGATAGGAAGAACAATCTCTATACCACCAAAGTGATGAAAAGATGGGACTGATGATGAACAAGACTTGGCTTTGGGTAACCAATTTTATGAGATATCAATACCACTTCTAGGATCACCAAATATTTTTAGAATTCTACAAAAATTAGCCCTTGATCTTTATGGAAACTCCTTGCTAGTTGTTAAAATCACCTCCAATCAACAAGTTTTCAACTAAGCTTCAACATATGTCGATCATAGCTTATGTTCATGGTTAAATTTTGAGGATGATGGTGATTTATGGTGGGGATGGGACGGCATATAGAGAGAGAAAGGAGAGAGTTGTGTGTTTTTTGTGAGTGGTTTGCATGTTATTAAATGAAGTTATTAGTTTAACTTGGTGGTTTTTGTTAAGTTGTAAGTAGCTAGGAAAAGTGTCCTAGCTTACTTAGTAAGCTTTGACACATAAGGTGTTTGTTAGCTAAGTTAAACCTTCCCATATTGGGGGTGGGGCAAAACTTGTTTTGTCTCATCCCCAATTATTTACGGGTACACCTCGATTCTAGTTTCCTTGATTTGCGTGCCCTCGGGTCGTTTTACAAAAAATGTTTTTATAAATTATGAATCAACGGCACAAAACGAATCTAATAAAAATTGTCTCATCAAAAACGAAGTTCAAAAACGTAAATACGTAAACCTAGGGTTTCCAGTTTAGTCGTAAATGACGTTAAATTATTCACGTAAGTTCTAATCTCTTCTCGTAAATTTGCGAGTTTATGAACCAACACAAATTTAAAATCCCAAAATAATATTCACGGATAAATTTATTTCCTGAAATTTCGGACTGTCACCAAAACAGTGTATGTAAACGTAAGCACGTAACGTAGAATCCTCTGGTTTAGACGTAGTCGATGCTACTTCAAGATGTAAACCCAAATTTCTTCCCAAAAATGAGTGAGTTCATAATATAACATTAAAATAATGTTTTTAAATAATACTTGAGAATAAAATATCAACCATAAATTGACGGATTGTCACACATAATAAAGGGATAACGTCATAAAGACATAAAAGACCAACAGGAAAGCCGCAATCAAAAATCGGCTTCAAACATAAGCTCAACATGCATAACGTAAAGGAAGTAGAAAGGACAAAAAATGTGTCCAACCAAACATAAGTATACAATGCATATAGGAAAAGATTCTATGGTAACTCTCATCCTAAGCACATACCCCAAATTCCCAAATCCTATCCTTAGGCACCTGCCGTATGAGACATGAAAAGAAATACGGCTGAGCAATACGCTCAGTGAACGGATAAAAAGAAATTCTAAGAATAAATATAACATGAATAATGAATATAAAAGAAGCGAAAATAACGTGCATGTCCTGAGGAAAAACCTGGGAGATAATTTATGAAGATGAAGGATAACTGAAATGTAATAAGTTGTACATACAATATAATTAAATGCCCACAAGCTCATATAAGTCATAACATGTCATCAACGTGCGCATGAATAAATAGAGGGGCTGCCTTGTAACACCCCATTTGGTAAATGGAATGTCACAGGATAATTATGGCGTGTCATCAAAGCATGCAAGGTAAATGTCTTAAAACAATAAATGACCATAAAGGGAAATACCGGAATCAAACATCGGTAGTCCAACATAAGCTCACACACATGAATATAAATACTGAAAGGAAAGGAAAATACTAAACAATGTCCAAATGAAATAAATTAATGTATGGAAATGCATAAGGTAAAGAAGGCTGGATAGCTCCATATGTACATACTCTCAAGATCCTAAGTGCGACCTTGTGTACCTGCCGTTTGGGAACATGGAAAGGAAACGGTTGAGCAAAAATCCTAGTGAACGGATATATAACACATGATGAATAACATGAACATAATAAATACTGATTAGCAGTGAAATTGTATAAGTCCTGGAAAACCTGGTACATGTTTATCAAACTGGTTTTATAGTTTGAAAAGCTTATGATTAACTTGTGAAAAATATATTTTAGATTTTAGCCAAGAGCCCATATAGGTCATGAGGTATCACTAAGCATGAATACATATAGGGGTGACCTTATCATGCAATTATAGGGGTTGCCTCTAATTATGCTGCTATGGGTAGGAGGGGTCAACTCCTTGTGAAGGATGCAAGGCACACACCACATTCACCATGAAAATCTAGTCTGAAAACATGTAACTAGGATGCATCCATACGCCCCACATGACGTGATAATAATAATAATGGCCAAAACGTGAAGGGACTCCATGAGCAATCACTTCATCATGGTGAAGTCATAACACTGGTGCCTCCAGTGTTATGGTTATGGTACCTCCATAACTAGGTGAACTGAAATGCATGTATATTGCTCGACATTTAAAATATAACATAAGCATTCAAACATAAGAAATAACTTGGGGGAAAAGATGGCTGCAAACTGGGAATCCTAATAAGGAAGAGAGTGTCTATATTGAAGAACGAAATATCCGTACCATATGTCCAGTAGTGAAGCAAGAGTGAAAGCTGAGCGATCTACACCTACTTCCCGGATACTACATAAACAAGTGAAAGTCCCTAAAACTAGCTTGAAACGAATAAGAATGATAATCAACACAAGTAAATACTTTTAAACATAGTACTTTATTATTGTATAACAAGTATTACATGTGTTATGGATAACAAAGTTTGAGGACAATGTGTTGTGTACTCTTTGGACAAAATAAAGCAAACTCAAGAACACAGGCACAACTGTTCTTTCTCTGAGTTATAAAGAGTTAATGTGTGAAATCTAACAAAGTGAGCAACATTAACTCTAGCCTACACATCCTATTTATAGTGGTACGAGGTTGACTATTAGTACTAGTTGAAGGTGAATACACAAAATAGACAATGTCAGACATCTGTCAAAAGATGCTCTTCTATTCTTGGTAGTCTACCACAACGCTTTAGGGAAACAGAGCTAACATAGTTTCCCTTTTCTTCATTCCTTGTACTTTAGGCTGTGAAACTTCCCACCTAAACACTTACGTATGTCCAAAGTGTACTGAGTGTTAACATGGTATTGCCATCCCTGTTAACACTCCAGAGTCCCTGATACATCTTAGTTGTTATCCAACACAGATAATGAGTATGTCTTTAAGTTATCTTCGACTTCCTTCACAATGACTTGACATGGACTCCTCTGAGGTTGCTCATAGATACTTAGAAATCTATGAGTGTTGGGTTACTTGCCTGTCTCCTAGGCACATGCAAGTTAATATCAAACAACTTATTTAAGTTTAAATCTATGAATAAGGGAATTCTAACAGACTTAGATTCCCAACAATCTCCCACTATTTAAACATAAGTATAACTAGATCTATATGAGTTATAGCAAGTGAGATAACAGCTTCTTCTTATGCATAACAGATCTAACAAACAACATCATACTTCATTAACACTTAAAAAAAATTACAAGAACAATACATGAGTAAACCAAATATGATAGTAAAAGTTCAGCTGTGACAATTTTAATAATCATCATTCTTGATTTTTTCTTCAGCCTCAGCTATGTTTGTGCTAGTATCTAATTCAGTCTTCAATGATTGGGCAAATTCCTTGGAGTACTCTATGTTCAGTTTAAGCACTTTTTGAAACAAAATATGCTAAATAGTTGATGCTAGCCCCAACTCATCTTCCCTTTGGAACACATATTGACATCCCCTGTTCATGTAGGCCATTCCTTTTTCAGGCTCAGTATAAATCTGACCATCAACAGACCCTACAATCCCATTTGGGAGAATCAAGTTCATGTGCATTCCATCTACTTGGATATCATCAGTTACAAAGGTTTCTTGAAGGAATTGAGACATCCTTTTTCTTTTCTTCTCAGCCTTTGTTGGTTCAGGTTCAAACAGCTGTGAGGGTGGATCAATTTTGAGTTTGGTTGCTGTTTCTTTCAACCAGTTAAACTTAGCACTCAAGGTCTTAAGAAGTAAGAAATTAGCTGTCCAGTTTTCTTTGCAGCTAAAACTTCAACTTCTAACCATTCAGACAGACCAAGTGTCTTAATCTTGAAATCATCAAACACATCCATGTTGCCCTATTGGTTATCTCTCCAAATAACCATTTGTGGGGTGTGAGTTGATTTCTTAACTGTGTATTTAAACTTGGTGATTGTGCCTAGAGCATATCTTTTGTTAACGCAAGCATCATAGTCAGCCTTTACCTTTTTCAGAGCCTCTGCGCGTTTCATCTCCATTTCTCTGAGCCTTTGTCTTTGCTCCTCTTTAAGTTGAGGTGACATGGATTTCAACTTGGCTTCATCCATCTCTTTGGCTTTCTTGATTTCATTCAATCGTTTAAACTCAAGTGCCTGTTTCTCAATCTCTTCAACTGTTAATGGATTTTCATCAACTACTTTGAAAGTTGAGAATTGAGAGATTTTGGTAGTGGATCCTCCTGTCTCTAGCATCACATCTATTTTCTTTAGTTTGGCATTTGTGTCTACCACAACTATTTCTTTCCCTTTCTTCGAGACAGAGGATTCTTCACTTGCTTTCTTCAATTCATCAGCATGGTTCAGAAATGCTATCTGAGCTTGTTCTTGGACAGGTTTTGGTAGGGAGCCAACAGTGAGTTTGAGTTTCTTAGCTTTTGGTTCACCGTCATCCACAGCCTTACTGGTGTTATCCAAGGACATGGAACTTGATGAATCAGCTGCTTTGTTGTCTTGTTGCTCCCCCTTACTTTCAACATCATCATCAGGTATAGTGATAGGTGTGATGACTTGGAGAGGAATGAGGTTTTTAGCTATATTTATGGTAGTGTTGACAGGTTCTAGTTTCAGTAAGTCAGCTTTCTCCCCCTCACGTTTAGCCTGTCTCTTAAGACGTTTGGCTGAACGTGACTGAATATAATGAGTAACCTGTTCAACAGATGTGACCAAATTCTTTTCCCTATTTCTTGATCCTCTGGCAATTCAGAGAAACTTGTTGCAGTTGCGATTCACATATCGATCAACATGGGCAGCCAAATAGTAGTGTGGCATTTTTGCCTGTTGCACACAGCCTCAAATTTTTTGTGCAACACTAACTCATGGGTTGTAAACATATTAGGGACTTTTTGGATGATGGCATCTTTGATATGAGTAGATAAGTGGCTGAGTCCCTAAGAAACACCTTTTCTTGAACCATCTTGGATGGGTTCAGTGATGGCTTCTTTAACTGCTTGGGAAATGATCTTAGGAAAATTGACTGTGAAGGAATGCATTTCAGATCCAATTTTGTCCAGCTTTCTTGAAAGGCGTTCAATGTATGAAGCATGATGATAGGGCCTTAAACCATGAATGTTAATGCTTTGCTGCTCATAGTCATCTTTCCTCGGAAAAAGATCAAAAAATTTTTGTTGTGGATGATCAAACAATAGAAACTATGATGTAGGATCATACACAGTGCTTGAAATCTCCTTTGTGACAGATATAGCTGTGTTAGGAGTCATAACAACTTCTTTTGGAGGAGGAGTTGGTTCTCTAGCTGGTGTGGACACAGCTTTAGGTGGTGACATGTGAGGTTGTTCATCTTCTTCATCATCCTCCTCCTCAATCATCCCCTCAGGGAGAATTTCATCATCTGGCATTGATTCAGGTTCAGATAAGCTTTCACTGAAGGCAAGCACATCCTCTTCAACATCAGGAATGGGCTCATCTTCTTTTGGCTGATCTTGAATCAAGTTATCAGCTCCTTCAGGTGTATCCAGAGAGTCTACATTTGGCTATACAACATCAGCCTGCAATTTGTTTAATTTAACAGGGAAATAGATAAAGGGAATGGTCGCCAGTTCGCTATCCCAGAGAGGCTGAGGATGATTATTCAGCCACTCAAAGGATAAATCCTTGGGATTCTTTTAAGTGTGAAAGTAATGTGGTTAATGGTCGCCATTCGCTACCCCTAGGAAAGCTGAGTGTGATTATTCAGCCCCCCCCCCAAAAAAAAGGATAAATCCTTTGGGACTCTTTTATCTTTGAAATGTATATGGGTAAGATCGCCTGCTACGCTGCCCCTAGGAAAGCTGAGGGTGATGATTCAGCTCCCCCTGAAAGGATAAATCCTTTGGGACTCTTTTAGTTGTGAAAAAGATGTAGTTAATGATCGCCATATTACGCTGTCCCTAGGAAGGTTGAGGATGATGATTTAGCCCCCCTTAAAAGTTAAACTTTTGGGATTCTTTTTCTGAGGGAACATGGAGGTTGTGTGAAGTACAGTTACTCTAGGTCGAGACATATATGTATTCAGGTTGTTGTTTCCCTGAATACTGTCTAGAGGGTGCAGGGTCATCGGGGTGCTTTATAAATACAAATGAATAACTCCTTGGTGCAAAGACAGGGTATACAGAAGTCTTAAAGATTTCTAAGTGCATACATAGACTCCAATGTGTAAAATCCATAATTTTACCATGATTTTTATGTAATGAAGTTTCACCTGTTAATCCTAGAACACATACTCACATGTGTATTCCTATAGGTTGAGTGTGAACTTGTTCAATTAGGTACGTATACCTTTACATTCACACTTGTTGTAAGTAAGTTACATAGCTCAAACCTTGTACTTAAGACTAGGAGAACAAATGATAAAAATGTATAATCAATACTTGGCTATACACACAACACTATATCAAAGTTGGAAAAACATGCTACATAGTGTATGTAGCCGTGTATGTGTGCAAGAGTGTATACCACAAACATGTTCTTGACCTCCTTGGACTAGCCCAAGACTATACTCTTTATGTACTAGCCCAACATGAGCCCAAACCAAAGCCCAATACCCCCCTTTTGGCTAGCTAGACACGGCACCCCATATGTAGAAGAAGAAGGGTTGTATTTGTTTTGGAAAAGCCAACACATTGCACGATGGTTCTTACCAAGGCAATCATGCCTTTTTGCCTTCACCCTTCTCTCTCCTTTTAAGCCAAATCACACACACATACATTCTCTCAACCTCTCATGCAACCAAATCTCATTCTCTCTTCATCTTTCTCTCTCAAATCATTCGGCATTAAGCCACAATAATCCAAAGTTGTTCATTAAATCCACCAATATCCTTGTCTCATCTTTACTACAAATCATTAGTAGTATCATTCCCTTGGAATCACTATAAAAAAGCCCTAGCAAAGCCATCTAGGCTACGGCTTGATTTATACATTGGGTTTTCTTCATCATTTTGTGTAGATCTCAAACCACCTTGTTCACCTAGATCATTTGTGGTACTTTTAGGCAATAGAGGTATACATTACTTGTTCCTTCATTTCTTCATGCATGCATCATCATACATCTATAAACACAAGTAAGATAAAATGTTAAAAATCAAGATTTGATGAAGCTATGACCATTATAGGTCACTGCTTATTTATAAAAATCATGTTCATGATTTAAAAACCTTTTGATAAGGAACTTATGTTTGATATGTTATGTTTTAAACTTGATTTAAAAACCATATGGGACCTTTTGTAAATCTAAAAGTTGCATGAGTTACAAATCTTGTTTTATGGGACTATGGTTAAACCAATAGTCATAGATCTCATAAAATGGATGTGTGCAATCTAAAAGTCTTGAAGACCATGACCTTAAAGGTCACGGCATATGTGGTTAATGTTTATGTGATTCATGTGTTAAGTTTAAATGATGGAATATGAAATGATACATGTTAAAATGACTATTAAAAATCACAAATACAACTTATGTGTATAAATGTAGCCGTGGGTTACATAAGATTTAAATGGATAAAATGTACATGCATGTCATTATAAACCATATATCTAATGGCAAAGGCTAACTTGAATATGTTAAACATAAAACAAGATTATGGGAACCTTGGTAAGGGGCAATATAGCCGTGAGCTATATGTGGTCTCCTTGGAAAAATAGTAACCTTGGAAACATGCATGTAAATTAGATAATCATGATTGTGTTTTTAAATAATTACAAGACTTAGAAATTAGGTATAGTGTTCATCTTGGAAGTACCAAGATCTAAAATATAGCCGTGAGCTATATAAAAATGTACATGGATTTATGTTTGATTTTTAGGTCTAGACATAGTTTAGATCTTATTATGAACTTGTGATTTATTTTCTTGATGTGTACATAGTGAGATCTAATTTTGTAACACATATAAACTATATGCAACCTTAATATGTGACTTGATCTATCCTAATATGCTATAACTAATGTAGGCCGTGAGTTATAAGCTCCTATTAGGGCTTATGACTTACTTATAACCTTATAACACACCTAGATCTAAATTGGTATAACACATAAAACAAATGAAAGTTTTAATCATTTAAATTGTAAAACTAAAATATTAATAAACATAGTAAGCTTATATTAATATTCTAAGTAAAAACATATATAAAATGAAAAGTAGTGTTAATGGACTATTTAAGCCCATGAAAAGTTAACCTAAAACTTAAATGGACCTAATACGCCCATTTCATAAATTATGGTAATTTAAATGGACTTAAGATCACAATTAGGCCCATTTAACAAATTAAAGGACTTAAAAATGTATTTAGCCCAATAGATGATTTAAAGGCTTATATAAATAAATTAGTAAACATGAAATATATTTAAGCCCACTAAAATAGCCCAATAGATGTTTAGCCCATTTAATGAGCCCATATAAAGTTTAAATGTTAAAATGAAAGTTTTTATAATAAAATATAACTTATAAAAACTTTTTGGATGAAAATGACAATTTATAAAACTTAAGGAAAAAAACCGCAACTTATGAAACTTGTTTTAATAAACTAGTAAGCACAAGGGCTGAAAATGTAAATATCCAAAAGTCTAGTGTTTAATAATTATTTTCCGTGGCCATTTAAACCCTAAGGACCATTTTGGGAAGTTATTAAAAGCTATTTTGTTATTCTAAAACCCTAAGGACCATTTTGGCAATAATCTGAAACTATAAGAAGCCCTAGGGGCTGTTTTGTCATTTTAGCGAAGTTACAAAACCTAGATAATACTAGAGGGACTAAATCTGCCATAAGCCGAAATTGTAACAAGCCCTAGGTGCTAAAAATCCGAAAGTTATACTTGTTTAAAAATATGGAAGGACTAGTTTTGCCATATCTCGAAACATTTCCAGGCCCTAAATCTAAAATCTATTTTAATTATAATAAAACATAATTAAAATACTTAGACCATAAGAAGTAAGATATAAATTCTTAAGTTTAAATTATTTTATAAATTTAAAAAATAATTTATGGGAAAGTTAAACAAAATATTTTTTTTATATATAAAAATATTTATATTTACTTTAGGAAATAATTATATAATCAATTATGAATATGTATTATTAATACATGTACTCATATACTTTTATGAAATAAAATTATGTGAACGTTAATTAAATTAAATCTTACTACGTAAATATATTATAAGTACAACCCCTTATGTTTACTTAAATATAGAACGTGGTTATAGACTTTAACGGGATGTTATTGATACAAGTACTATAAACACATATTAATATTTTTAAGTGCAACATTCTCTTTTATGTTTACTTAAATGTAAAACTTAATTGTAAAATCAGATGATTTCTATAAATACATGTATGCTAACTAATATGAATAGTTAAACATGTGATGTGAACTTAGAAATGAAACTTATATAAATAAGTTAAATGAATATTGATGCTACTTGAACTATGATTATTTAGATAAATACTATAGTATGAATGAACTGAATAAAATCCGTATAAGCATACCTATAGGTTCTTTGTACTATCTATTAAGATTGTACTATCTGATTAGGCATAACGTTGGTGTGAGCTTTAAGTGGATACCCGTGTTAAACAAGCAATTTCCTACTCCCAGGTGAGTTTACAGCCCCATTTAAACTTTGATAAAACTTTCCCTTTTGGGAAAGAAAATATGCAAACATATATTGGACATCCCTGGATTGTATAAATTGGATTATGATTGCTTACTATTGAAACTGTTAAATTGTCGTAAATCGCTCGAATGTTATAAATAGATCTATTAGGGATTGACCATCCCCGTCTGGGTGAGTCATGCTCACTGTGCCTTGGCTGGGACAACAGACGTATACCATGTTGGAACAGGAATGGGTGTCTTTTTGTAAGATACTATGTCCTCATCTATTGAGGACTATGGGGTTAAGCTTCAGTTTCTAATAATAAACAAATGTTATTTACATTTTAGTAAGAATGCTTTGTGCATTATTACTTTTATGATTATTGTATGTCCAAACTAATTAATTGATAAAAATCTGTAAATTCACCAACTTTATGTTGACCCCGTTAGTATGTTTTGCACAGGAATATGAAGTTAGTACGTGGTGTGTGCATGGCCTCCAGCATCTTAGAAATCTGCATCATAGGACTCGTCAAGGGTTCTATTTGGGAAACTCAAACAAACACTCTCCACCATGTTTAAGACAATTTTTATTTATTTGTTAAAATAAACATGTAATCTGATTTAACTTACTTTTATCTTATGCTCTATGGACTATATGCTATCGATCCGCCTTTGTGACATCTCCGTGGATATTTCCTCATATTTTTTACCCTACCCGGGGTGTCACAGTGAATGGTATCAGAGTATTAGTTATAGAGAACCAGATAAATTTTTAAATAAAATAAAAATAAAATGATTTTTCTTTTATTTAAAACTGGACTATAACTTATAAAACTCTTTATGGGATTTTATTTTGGGACCCTCTTAGTTAAGCATATAGATCTTAGGGCATTCTATGCTATGTGAACTAGTTGTATATATATATATGTTTACTACACTTGATTATTAATACTGTTTAGTAAGATATTGCTATATGTCAGACGTGCTAAACTTAAAAATTTTACACTATATAGTAAAATACTGAAATGCGAATATGAGTAATATTATACTAAATTTCACACTAACTAACTGATAAATGAACTACTTACATGATAGTACATATATATGTATAAGTATAAATATTTGTAACCTTAAAACATTCTAATAATTGTTTAAAGAGGGGATATATTTCATAAAGCATGTAATCTAAATAATATTGTTCTTTGTTTGTAAGCTTATACTCACTTCAAACTTAAAATGATATTATTTCAGAGCATCATGACTCCGCCTACTGCATCTACGACTCTTCTACCCAGATTAGCTCCTGCTCCAGTTGTCTGTTCATCCACACGATCGACGCAGTGTGGATGGTTGTCAGCCTCAGATTCAGAGGATGACCCAGCCACCGAAGCTGTACTCCCAAAGGACCCATTTTCTATCTCAGCATTAGCCACACCGGCCCCAACCTCTATGGAGGAGGACCGGGTCCCTTCTAGCATACCATCTTCCATGCCTCCATCCTTTTCATCAGGCTATTTCTCCGGACCCACGCCCGTCTCTACTTATGAGGTCGGGGAAGGATCTGGGGTAGGACGTGTCGATCCCATCCAGGCCCAGATCTCCGCATTGGTTGCACGCTATGAGTGAGAGATATCCGACCTTCACAGCCAATTGACAGTTAGTCAACAGAGCCATGCTGTCATCTATGAGCGTATCGACACTCTTTTCTGCACTAGGAGGGAAGACTTCCAGACTGCCAAGGGCATCCAAGATAGGACGGACGAGGCACTGAAATGGTTATTGGATGAGAACTACCGCCTCCACCAGCGCATTTAGTTCATGGAAGGTCTGCAGCATCAGACCCATGCTGCTCTTGCTACTCAGGAGCAATCCTTGTCCATCTTCTTTGATCTCGCCACTGTCCGCATGATGGGGCTACTGGGGAGATGGCTTATCTCCGAGGGGTCGTCGATAAGCTCCGGAACCAGCGACTGTCCGCACTCCGTACGCTCAAGGAGACCCGAACGACGGTTCGAAATTTGTGGAACACCACGAGGAATTTTGCAGCCCTACCAGCCCCATCTGCACCATCAGTCCCGGCATCATCTAGTGGACCATCCAGGCAGGATTAGCATAGACGTACTAGACTTCTTGTACGTCATGATAAGCTCACGGGTTGCATCTCGGCTATCATGACATAGGGCCTTTGTACTTTTATCTCTTGGTCAGCTTTTGTGATGTAATCCCGTACATTATCTTTTCTTTCTTTTGGGACATGTAACTTTGGGATATGATGTTTTTAAAGACTGTGTGTATCTTTAATTTTGATTAGGCTCGACCGACCTATGACTTAGATTGTGTTATGCTAAGATGACTGTTAAATTTCTCATGGAAATAACATGTAATCACTCTCTTTATTATATCTGTTGTGCAATGTATTATATTATGAGATCTTAACAGGTTGTCCAAATTTGTTATGAAATCAGTCCATAAGTTTCTTCGTGCAAATAATATAAAAACAGTACTAATGCTTGAACTAATAATCTCATTTTGTATATGATTATAGACAAATGGTGATTACTAGGTCAAATCCAAATAATGCAACCACTTCCAATGCCGACAATGCTGAATCCCCATAAGCTACACGAAATGTCACTGCCGCACAACTGCGGGAAATGATAAGTGAAGGCATCACAACAACTATGGCAGCCAGAGGAGCTAACCCAAATACAAACAATGATCCAAACTCCGACGCCCGCAGAAACAACACCAACAGGGGTTGCTCTTACCCCGACTTCTTGAAATGTAAACCCTCATACTACCAAGGTAAAGAAGGAGTTGTTGAATTGATGTAGTGGTTTGAAAGACTAGAGACAGTCTTCCGCATCAGTGGTTGTGCTGACGAGAACAGAGTAAAGTTTGCCACGTGCACCCTACTTGAGAGTGCCCTTACCTGGTGGAACTCTGTGGTCGCTATCCTTGGACATAACGCCGCTTATGCTCTTACTTGGGCCAACCTTAAGGAAAGAATGACTGAAAAGTACTATCCCGGAGGAGAAATGAAGAAGTTGGAAGTCGAGTTGTGGGATCTCAAGTGTAAGAACAATGATATCATTTGGTACAACCAAAGGTTTCAAGAGTTAAGCTTGATGTGCACCAGAATGTTTCCTCTAAGGAGTGACAAGATTGAGAAGTATGTCAGCGGACTCCTGACAACATTGATGACAGTGTGCTAGCTTCACGACCCACCACTGTTGAAGGTGCCATGGAATTTGCGACTGAGCTGATCAACAAACGAGCCCGCAATCTGTCTGAGAGGCAAATAGACAACAAGAGGAAATCCGATGAAAACTCTCGTAGCCAGCACCAACAGCCTTCCAAAAAGCAAAACGTTGGGCAAGCAGATGACACTACCTCCACAACCCGCACCAAGAGCTACATAGGGACAAAACCCAAGTGTCCAAAATGCAACTACCATCATCTTGCTGGAGGACAATGTCAAGGATGCTACAAATGCGGCCAACAAGGCCACTTTGCTCGCGAGTATCCAACCAATGTTGCTACCCCAGGTCGACCCAACACCACTCCTGGAAACAGCAACAAGGGCAAGTCCAATGCACGAGGGAGTGGAAGTGGGCAACAAGGAAACCGAAACCCCACTGGCGGGAGCAGTGGCGAGCCAAAGAAAGTTGTGGTATGTTACGAATGTGGGACCCTTGGGCACGTGAGACCTGATTGTCCCAAGAGGGCCAACCAGAAGAAGGATGACAAGGGAGCACCTTCACAAGTGTATATGGTTGGCAATGCCCCAACAAACCCAGGCTCCAACATCGCACATGGTACGTTTTTACTAAACCAACGATGTACGTCTATCTTGTCTGATACGTGTGTAGACCAAAGCACTACAATTGCTAAATTTAGTAAGGTAATGGGAATCCCTCCGACAGTTCTAGGCTCCCATTATATTATGGAATAGCCGACGAAAAAGTTATGATGGTTAATCACCCTCATCCGAGGTTGTTCCTTAGAAACTTTCCAAATCAGCCGTCTTACACCAATCGGAACCTGGAAAGCCTTGATAACTTTAATGTCGTTCTTAGCACAAATTGACTGGCAAGTAACATGCGATTATCCCTTATAGCCAAAAATGGGTTTGTGCACCTTGGTGAGATGAAACCTTGATTATACTAGGGAGCCATAACCCCGGTATAGTTAACACTAGATTTAGTGTCATCTCTAGCACCAACGGGCTAAAGAATATTTGGTCCGAGTGTGACCCGTTTCCCTAACCCGTTTCTTCCCTGCCTAACCCTGAAGGACACACCCAACCCACAATGGGTGTATTTTGTAGGGATACTTCCGCCACCTAGACAACCCTAGACCCAAAAGGCACATCCAACTCACAATGGGTGTACTTTGTAGGGCTACGTTAGGCATCCCTCATAAGGAGATGATGAATGTCCTATGTTTTTTTAACATTCCTCCTTCCTATTCGGGTCCAATTAGTTCGACAATACCATCACCCACTAAACGCTGGGAGATTAGAATTCCACTCTTTAGAAGTCAGAATTTATACAAAAATTTTAAACCGGAAATAATGAATGCATGACCCTTGTTACGACACCCTACAAGGCGCGCACTTCTCTATTCTTGGTATCTTCTTTTATTTCCACCACTTGAGGGACCCCTTTTCTGCGCCCCTCTCACTCCGCCTCACGGCAAAGGAAATAGATTCCTTGCAACTTCTTACGCAAACGCCATCGGCAACAATCTTAACCTCATTGTTGGGTAGAAACTTTAGTACCATTGACTAATGTTTGTACCCCACTGCCTTGAGATAAAAGATCGTAAGTCTTTTTTGAAAAGATGCTAATATAGGAGGGGTTAAAGTTAAACATGTTTGTTTTACCCTCAACACCTAGTTCTTCATCCGCGAGTATGGGGATATAACTTGTATGTCACCCATGGAAAGGATGTACAAATAGTGCATCCCTAGATTCCCAGCGTATGAAATATGTTGGCATGTCCTCCTCATATCAGAAACCATTTGCAATGGATTTGTCCACCTGACCAAATCCACCACGCCAATGGTCCCCTCCAAGATCTGGGACAAATACGACTACAACCCCCATTGAGAAGCTCCTCGCCTACCCATCCACAACAGCAGTCTCCTTTACTGCTCAATCGGATGTATAGTACGATCCGGATAAAGATCTCTTTGCATTCCTCGCCTACCCATCCACAGCAGCAGTCTCCTTTACTGCTCAATCGGATGTATAGTGCGATCATGATAAAGATCTCTTTGCATTCCTCGCCTACCCATCTACAGCAGCAGTCTCCTTTACTGCTCAATCAGATGTATAGTGCGATCCGGATAAAGATCTCTTTGCATTCCTCGCCTACCCATCCACAACAGCAGTATCCTTTACTGCTCAATCGGATGTATAGTGCGATACGGATAAAGAACTCTTTTGCATTCCTCGCCTACCCATCCACAACAACAGTCTCCTTTACTGCTCAATCGGATGTATAGTGCGATCTGGATAAGATCTCTTTGCATTCCTCGCCTACCCATCCACAGCAGCAGTCTCCTTTACTGCTCAATCGGATGTATAGTGCGATCCGGATAAAAATCTCTTTGCATTCCTCGCCTACCCATCCACAACAGCAGTCTCCTTTACTGCTAAATCGGATGTATAGTGCGATCCGGATAAAGATCTCTTTGCATTCCTCGCCTACCCATCTACAACAACAGTCTCCTTTACTGCTCAATCGGAGGTATAGTGCAATCCGGGTAAAGACCTCTTTACATTCTCTTCTGTTCACCTTTAATGACGGAAGCTTCCATAAATGCCAAATTAGGTGTATAAGAATAACCTAGGTGTAGACCACTTCGCGCTCGTGCCGCCATCCGTACCTGAGAGAGAACCTGAAACAAATCATGTACTTAGAACATCTCTTACTTAGAAGATAACTATGTTTCTTTTAGCTTTGAGGACAAAGCTAAAATAACGGGGTGGTGCTGTAAAATCCATGATTTTACCTTGATTTTTATGTAATGAAGTTTCACCCGTTAATCCTAGAACACATACTCACATGTGTATTCCTATAGGTTGAGTGTGAACTTGTTCATTTAGGTACTTATACCTTTACATTCACACTTGTTGTAAGTTAGTTACATAGCTCAAACCTTGTACTTAAGACTAGGAGAACAAATGATAAAAATGTATAATCAATACTTGGCTATACACACAACACTATATCAAAGTTGGAAAAACATGCTACATAGTGTATGTAGCCGTGTATGTGTGCAAGAGTGTATACCACAAACATGTTCTTGACCTCCTTGGACTAGCCCGAGACTATACTCTTTATGTACTAGCCCAACATGAGCCCAAACCAAAGCCCATTACCCTCCTTTTGGCTAGCTAGACACGGCACCCCATATGTGGAAGAAGAAGGGTTGTCTTGGTTTTGGAAAAGCCAACACATGGCACAATGGTTCTTACCAAGGAAATCATGCCTTTTTGCCTTCACCCTTCTCTTTCCCTTTAAGCCGAAACACACACACATACATTCTCTCAAACTCTCATGTAACCAAATCTCATTCTCTCTTCATCTTTCTCTCTCAAATCATTCCACATTAAGCCACAATAATCCAAATTTGTTCATTAAATCCACCAATATCCTTGTCTCATCTTTACTACAAATCATTAGTAGTATCATTCCCTTGGAATCACTATAAACAAGCCCTAGCTAAGCCATCTAGGCCACGGCTTGATTTATACATAGGGTTTTCTTCATCATTTTGAGTAGATCTCAAACCACCTTGTTCACCTAGATCATTTGTGGTACTTTTAGGCAAGAGAGGTATACACTACTTGTTCTTTCATTTCTTCATGCATGCATCATCATACATCTATAAACACAAGTAAGATAACATGTTAAAAATCAAGATTTGATGAAGCTATGACCATTATAGGTCACAGCTTATTTATAAAAATCATGTTCATGATTTAAAAACCTTTTGATAAGGAACTTATGATTGATATGTTATGTTTTAAACTTGATTTAAAAACCATATGGGACCTTTTGTAAATCTAAAAGTTGCATGGGTTACAAATCTTGTTTTATGGGACTATGGTTAAACCAATAGTCATAGATCTCATAAAATGGATGTGTGCAATCTAAAAGTCTTGAAGACCATGACCTTAAAGGTCACGGCATATATGGTTAATGTTTATGTGATTCATGTGTTAAGTTTAAATGATGGAATATGAAATGATATATGTTAAAATGTCTATTAAAAATAAAAAATACAACTTATGTGTATAAATGTAGCCGTGGGTTACATAAGATTTAAATGGATAAAATGTACATGCATGTCACTATAAACCATAGATCTAATGGAAAAGGCTAACTTGAATATGTTAAATATAAAACAAGATTATGGGAACCTTGGGAAGAGGCAATATAGTCGTGAGCTATATGTGGTCTCCTTGGAAAAATAGTAACCTTGGAAACATGCATGTAAACTAGATAATCATGATTGTGTTTTTAAATAATTACAAGACTTAGAAATTAGGTATTGTGTTCATCATGGAAGTACCAAGATCTAAAATATAGCTGTGAGCATTATAAGAATGTACATGGATTTATGTTTGATTTTTAGGTCTAGACATAGTTTAGATCTTATTATGAACTTATGATTTATTTTCTTGATGTGTACATAGTGAGGTCTAATTTTGTAACACATATAAACTACATGCAACCTTAATATGGGACTTGATCTATCCTAATATGCTATAACTAATGTAGGCCGTGAGTTATAAGTTCCTATTAGGGCTTATGACTTACTTATAACCTTATAACACACCTAGATCTAAATTGGTATAACACATAAAACAAATGAAAGTTTTAATCATTTAAATTGGAAAACTAAAATATTAATAAGCATAGTAAGCTTATATTAATACTCTAAGTAAAAACTTATATAAAATGAAAAGTAGTGTTAATGGACTATTTAAGCCCATGAAAAGTTAACCTAAAACTTTAATAGACCTAATAAGCCCATTTCATAAATTATGGTAATTTAAATGGACTTAAGATCACAATTAGGCCCATTTAACAAATTAAAGGAATTAAAAATGTATTAAGCCCAATAGATGATTTAAATGCTCATATAAATAAATTAGTAAACATGAAATATATTTAAGCCCACTAAAATAGCCCAATAGATGTTTAGCCCATTTAATGAGCCCATATAAAGTTTAAATGTTAAAATGAAAGTTTTTATAATAAAATATAACTTATAAAAACTTTTTGGATGAAAATGACAATTTATGAAACTTAAGGACAAAAACCGTAACTTATGAAACTTGTTTTAATAAACTAGTAAGCACAAGGGCTGAAAATGTAAATATCCAAAAGTCTAGGGTTTAATAATTATTTTCCGTGGCCATTTAAACCCTGGGGACCATATTGGGAAGTTATTAAAAGTTATTTTGTTATTCTAAAACCCTAAGGACCATTTTGGCAATAATCCGAAACTATAAGAAGCCCTAGGGTCTGTTTTGTCATTTTAGCGAAGTTACAAAACCTAGATAATACTAGAGGGACTAAATCTGCCATAAGCCGAAACTGTAACAAGCCCTAGGTGCTAAAAATGCAAAAATCCGAAAGTTATACTTGTTTAAAAATATGGAAGGACTAGTTTTGCCATATCTTGAAACATTTCCAGGCCCTAAATCTAAAATCTATTTTAATTATAATAAAACATAATTAAAATACTTAGACCATAAGAAGTAAGATATAAATTCTTATGTTTAAATTATTTTATAAATTTTAAAAATAATTTATGGGAACATTAAAGTTAAACAAAATATTTTTTATATATATAAAAATATTTATATTTACTTTAGGAAATATTTTGTAATCAATTATGAATATGTATTATTAATACATGTACTCATATACTTTTAAGAAATAAAATTATGTGAACGTTAATTAAATTAAATGTTAGTACGTAAATATATTATAAGTACAACCCCTTATGTTTACCTAAATATAGAACGTGGTTATAGAATTTAACTGGATGTTATTGATACAAGTACTATAAACACATATCAATATTTTTAAGTGGAACATTCTCTTTCATGTTTACTTAAATGTAAAACTTAATTGTAAAATCGGATGATTTCTATAAATACATGTATGCTAACTAATATGAATAGTTAAACATGTGATGTGAACTTAGAAATGAAACTTATATAAATAAGTTAAATGAATATTGATGCTACTTGAACTATGATTATTTAGATAAATACCATAGTATGAATGAACTGAATAAAATCCGTATATAAGCATACCTATATGTTCTTTGTACTATCTATTAAGAATGTACTATCTGATTAGGCATAACTTTGGTGTGAGCTTTAAGTGGATACCCGTGTTAAACAAGAAATTGCCTACTCCCACGTGAGTTTACAACCCCATTTAAACTTTGATAAAACTTTCCCTTTTGGGAAAGAAAATATGCAAACATATATTGGACATGACTGGATTGTATAAACTGGATTATGATTGCTTACTATTGAAACTGTTAAATTGTTGTAAATCGCCCGAATGTTATAAATAGCTCTATTAGGGATTGACCATCCCCGTCTGGGTGAGTCATGCTCAATGTGCCTTGGCCGGGACAACATACGTATACCATGTTGGAACAAGAATGGGTGTCTTTTTGTAAGACACTACGTCCTCATCTGTTGAGAACTATGGGGTTAAGCTTCAGTTTCTAATAATAAACAAATATTATTTACATTTTAGTAAGAATGCTTTTTGCATTATTACTTCTATGATTATTGTATGTCCAAACTAATTAATTGATAAAAATCTGTAAATTCACCAACTTTATGTTGACCCCGTTAGTATGTTTTGCACAGGAATATGAAGTTAGTACGTGGTGTGTGCATGGCCTCCAGCATCTTAGAAATCTGCATCATAAGACTCGTCAGGGGTTCTATTTGGGAAACTCAAACAAATACTCTCCACCATGTTTAAGACAATTTTTATTTATTTGTTAAAATAAACATGTAATCTGATTTAACTTACTTTTATCTTATGCTCTATAGACTATATGCTATCGATCCGCCCTTGTGACATCTCCGTGGATATTTCCTCATATTTTTTACCCTACCTGGGGTGTCACACTATGGGTCGAGGATAACCCTAACTTCACTACTCTCACATACAGACATTTGAGAGTGGCTGCTTGTGTACCTCTAAAAATTATAAACAGATTACCTGTGAGATATCAGCGGAATTAGGCGGGTTCCCTATTGTCTCTAATGATGTAAAGACGCTAGACTCCTGTTGTTTATCAACTATAGTCTCTGTGTCCAAAGAAGTCTCTGGACCAGAGGAAGGAGTGGCTGTCTTTTTAATCCTAGCCTTAGCAACAGTTTGGGTTTTGGAAGAAGAGGGGTTTTTCTTCTTCTTTGGTTGTTGGCCAGTTGTTTCCTTGGATAGCGTGGTGTGTTGCCTAGAGGTGAAAGACGCTGACTTACCAGACACACCAGCTACAATAACCTTCTTAGAGGAAGGGATCAAGGGCTTCACAACAGATGGTTGTTTATTAGCAATGTTCTTCATGTGAGCAATCGCTGGCACGTCATTGGGTCCCATCACCTTCTTGATAGCCCCAGTTATGTGATAAGGCTTCATGGCTGTCAGCATAGAGTTGTGGTAGTTATCACCCAGCAGACTTTCAAAGATAAGAGAGAGAAAACGAACATAGCAAAGGTTTTTCCCCCTGACTTGGTTGGTGCCCTTCAGCTGTTCAACAAGGTTTGAAAAAAGAATGCTTCCAATGTCGATGTCTGTACCCCATATTAGTCAATAGGCTATGGCTTGATGATTGAAGGCCAGTTGATCTTGAGATCCGTGCATGCCACCTAGGGATTTGACTATGTGAGTGAAGAGGACACGCCACATATGTGGGAAAAACCTGATCTTCAAGGGAGACTTCAGGTCCACTTCAGCAGGTGTAAGGGCTGGGTTTACATCAGATATAAGGAAGAGTGTGGCAAGGGCGTCCTTTACAGACTTCTTATCAACAGATTTTAGGAATTCTTCCCCATGTCTTAGCCCAGCCACAGAGGAAAAATCAGCAACAAAAAATGTGAAAGGATGTTCATTACAAGAGAGGTTAAAGGAGATGGTGTTGTCATCAAGGATCTTAGTAGAATACCAGAATTCCCTAAGGTATTCTTGATAGAAAACATATGGGGTTCTTGTGAACGCTTCTCCTACATCACAATTCTTCATGAAGTTCACTAAATCTAAGTAGGTTTCATTTGGAGCTTTGAGCCATACAATGGAGTTGTTATAGGCGAGGATACTATCATTCATCTCTAAGGTAACATTAGATGCTTTTGGAACTAGAAACGCCATTGAATCGAGAGTGAAGAAGACGAAGATGGTGAGAGGGTTTTGGTTGTAGGAAAATACGACCTTTAGGAAAAGGAGCGTAAAAGCGGAAAGTATTTAGTGAACGTTTAGGAAAACGTAAACACTAATGACCCTTATGAAGTTCGTTTCCCAAGGAGGTATATGTGTGTGAAAAACTTGTAAAAGATTTGAGATTAATATTTGGTTTAGAAGGGGATGAGAAAAGAAGATGACGAAAACGTAAAAATTACTACTAGAAAGTTAAAACGTAAAACCTTAAAAACCACAAAAATAAAAATTAATTCCAAAAATTCACCAAAAATCAAAATTAATAAACTAACAGTTTACCAACGATCAAAACTTTTTCAAACCTTTTAAATAATTAAATATTCAATTTTTAAATGCTAATTAAAGCCCTAAAAATCAAATAAATTATGAAAAAGCCCAAATAAAGATTTTTCAATTGGTAAACCTCTAAAATGACCTAAAAAGATTAAAAACTATTTTAGAAATTTTTAAACTAATAAAAACTATTTAAAATGATTTAAAAACTATTAAAACTTAAAATAATTATAAAAATTAATCTAGAAGTGATAAAATTATTCTAAAAGTTGCTAGATTCCTATTTTAATGTAATAAAGATAAGAAAAATGTAAAAAATTGGAAAATGTGAAATTTGAAAAATAATAATAAAATAATATTAAAATAATATTAAAAATCCAAAAATTATAAAAAATTCTAAAAACTTGCAAACTAGTTTATTTTAACCTAAATAATCAGAAAATCAAAGTGAAATGACCAGAATACCCCTATTGGGCCCTCAAATGGGCCAAAACCAAAAACAGTCAAACCAAATGGGCTTTTGGGCCCAAAAAGTCAAACTTGGCCCAATTGACTTGGAAAAGCCTTATCTGACTCAAAATTCGATTCTAAGAACAAAACTCTAAAGGCCCAAAAGCTGAATATGAGCTTATCACAGCTTATTAAGCACACATCTTATTCTTATTGGGCTTTTCAGCCCATTAAGCAATAAGCCAATGCCATAAGCTCTAATTTGACACACAACCTTCTTTTGGGATGCTTATGAGATCTGTAAAAAGAAATTTTGAAAAAGCTCACTCAATAAGCCAGAAATAAGCAAAGTATTATTTCACTAAAAGACAAAATAGTCGTTTTTGAGAAATAAGGCACCTCAGGACTTGATTCAACTTGCAAAAGATCAAAAATGGACTCAATAAGACAAATCAATCAACAAAATTCCAATAAGCACAACCAATAAGCCAGAATAAGCACAAATGAACTTATGAAAAAGTCAATGAAGTTGGTTTTCTAGTCAAACCCTAAAGTCAACCCACCAAATGCTCCAGTATGAACAAATGGGTGAAATAATGAGCACCTATTACAAAATCAAAGTTGTTGCTGGTTAGAATAAGCTATTATAGCTTATTGATAAGCTGACAACAGTTTTACACTAGCAGTGGTAACCAGCAGGGGAAAGGAGTTCCCACTGCTTTGACTATTTGACCAAGCTTATTTGAGAGTTGTGGTTGGATTCAGTTGGAAACAAAGGCACCCTTGTGATCAGTGAATCACAAGGAGTCAATAGCAACAAGAAAATCACAATTTGATCCACACAATAAGCCACAATCAATCAAACAGTTGCCAGATATAGCCCAGATATGGAAAAATAAGCAGTTATGCAATAATAAGCAGATTAAGCCTGAATAAGCCAACCAAACTCAACAAGATGCACACACAAGCTATATAAACTATGGATTAGCACAAAGCGACAAGAATCAAACACTGAATCAAAGTGAATCAACAGAAATAAGCAAGTGAAGGTTACTGATGAACACTAACATGCAATTGATGAACACTATCTCTTTGCTGATCTATTTGACCACAGATCTAATTTCAAGCCTCAAATCCTACTTCCCTGGTGTAGTTAACCTAGATTTAACACTTGTTAACCCTAGTCTATGATTAGATCTAGGTGTCCCCTAAATTTCAGCCAAATTCACCAAGTAAACAAGATTTTATGACCTATTTTATGAATCTATGTGTTTCAACCTTTAAAACCTGCAAACAGATGAACAAATTCACTCAAATAACAGATACTAACACTTGTAAAAAATAAACCACAACTTAACAAGCCACAATCCCAACTTATGCAGTAAACCCAAACACCCTTTTAAAACTTGTTTTCACAATTTTTCAAAGGCTTATGCAGATTTTACCCACAAATCAGTCTAATAACACTTCATAAACATCAAAACAACATAAATAAACCAGATTCAACAATAATATCATAGATTCAAGCACAAATCCACAAAAATCACAATTAATCAAAAACTTAAAGAGAAAATGAAAAGGGAAGAAGATGCAAACCTCCAAGACCTACATCCAGGCCTTGGATTGTTTGAGCTAAGGTACTAGCAGAACAAGTACCAGCTTCCAAGCTGCTAAGAAGAACAAACCACAAGGTGAGATCAAATAATACCAACTTTTTGATTTTTGATGCAAAAGCGTTATCACTTAAAATCTTGCCTCAAAAACCTTCAAACAAGATTATGGAACTTAGATTTTAGCTTATCAAACAGCAAACTTTTATAAATAACAGATTAGAATTCAAAATTTTCAGAAATTCAAACTTTATTTCATAAAAAGGAATTACAAAGATTTAAAAGCTAAAATCTAGAACAAAGGGACTCTCACATGTTGAGGTCTCCTTTTATAGGCAAATGCCTGGCTAAACACTATTCACAAACCCTAGAAGTGATTTCTCTATAATGCCCTTGAGTCTTTTAGACGTTTTGATGGAATGAGTTGTCCAAATGCATCCAAACCGTTCAAAATAGCTTTGATATGAAGAAGGGATCCTAGGCTGTTGATTTGGACACGTCAGATTACTTGGAGGCTAAGTTGCATTTTCATTGGTTGAGGATGTTGAGTGTGGGGTCCAAGGAGTAGTGGGAGTGAGGGTTTTGTGTGTGGGATTTGTTTCTGCACATGTGAATCACACAAGTGCCAGGGTAATTTGTTTTTACGCTTTGTTTTAAGTGGAGTAAAAACTGGGTGGATGAAGGGTGAATAGTAGTAGATTTGATCCGAAATTGGGGGAATGGAAAGTGTTTGGCGCAATTTCGTTTCAAATGTTTCAATAGCACACTTTTAGTCCTTGTATTTTGGGATTTTTGGTAAATCAAGTAATTCAGCCCTAAAACAAATTTCCCTTTGTTAATATCTTTCACCACTTGACATTTTTGGCACAAGACTTTTCCAAAAGAGTTATAAGGGTAAATTTTGTAACTTTTGCATAATTCAAGGGCTGATCTTGGACATTCTTGATCTTCAAAGGTCTTCAATGTATCTTTGGCTTCATGAGGGACCATTGTTGGCAGTTTGAAATTGTTGAGGGACTAATCTTGCCATTTCTTCAAAGTTGAAGGACCTTTTGTGTAATTTTGACAAACTTAAAGGACCAAACTTGTAATTATCAATATACAAGGGTTTTAAGTGTCAATTCTTCAATAAATGAGGATCAATCTTGTTTGTCTTCAAGTCTTCAAGGGTATTTGTTGAGTATTCCATGATTCGGGCCCGGTTCTTTGTACGGCTTCGTTTCTCGTGTCCGTTTTTCCTTGTATCTTGTGATCTTTTGTCTTTTTCACGATATCCATACCTAAAATACACAAGTAAACAAACACAAGCATATATATGGTATTTTATGACATTTTTGTGCATTAAAAGCCCGAAAAGAACGATGAGATCAAGTATAAATGCCATCTCATCACTCCCCCATACTAAGCCATTGCCGTGCCCTCACGCAATGCTAGAATAAAGTATCTAAGCATCACCAAAGTTCAATTTTATTAACCTTTATTGAAGAGTAAAAGACTTGCAACATACTATGAAGATGTGTAAAGACATAACATATGATTTTCATCACAAAAAGTGACTTTTAGGGTCAAAGAATAGAAACAAGCAAATGTCCCTTAGAGTAAACTTCGTCATCCTTGATTGTCATACATTCCATGCTAAGTGCAAAAACGAGATCATTGTTGGTACAAGTCACAATGCTAACACTACTCATACGTCCAAATTGTGTAATACTTTTTCTCCCCGCAATCCTAGTTATTTATAAAAGGAAATGGGTTACTAGAATTTTTTATCTATTTGTCATGGATCACAAGTGATTCATATTGACTTATTTTAATAGTTATTAGTCCGAAAGCAAAGTAGTACGATTTGATCAATAGTTAGCCGAAGGACAAAATCTTTAAAAACGGCTTCTCGTGTATCTCCTTAAGTTCATATCTTGGCATAACTCGTTTCACTATTTGAGACCTTTCTCGGACCGATATTTGGCATGTACTTCATACTTCAAATCTTGGGAAGACGTTCTTGAAATTATGGTCTTCTCTTTATATATTTTGAATTTCTTCACTTGACGTTTTTTGAGAGATTCTTCATATTAGGACCACGACTTCATCATTTTTCTTCAATCTTTACTTTGGATTTTGATATACAACGATCCGCCTCCTTTTCGGACTTGGATATATTTATCCTCATACCTTGTTAGGGTCTTTTTGGATAGACTTTCTCCATGATCTTTAGGGGAGTAATTGCTTTTCGTCGTGTGTCTCGATCCTTCATATTGATTTAGGAATAATGATACTTCACATCATCTTGGATCTTTAGCAAAAATAGAGCTCCTCATGCCTTGTTATGGCCTTTTTGGATGATCGCCAATCTTCGCGTCCCGCTTCAATAAGTTATGCCTTGGCTATGAACTCTATTCAACCCCGAGCAACTTTTAAACGATCTTGCGCTAGAGGCTAAGTAACCTTTCAAATCGTACGACCTTACTTATTGCAATTATGATTTATTCCTAATGCATTGATCTTATGGGAAGAAAAAGCCACAATTAAAAACATATGAGTTTTTGAAAGAACATTTTCATGTTTACGTTTAGCATGATCACTTGTCTAACTCTATCATCTCTCGTTCTTCACTATATAAAGACCTCTAATTAAAGAGACTCGTGAATACTTAGCCATGCAAGTCAAAATTAAGCCAAATTTGGATTAGCTTTCATTAAGACTATATCAAATCAAAGTTTTGGGTTTTCAAGCCACCTATAGGATCTTGCACTTTCTTGGACTTTTTCAAGTGTAGAGAATGCATTTTATAGTTCCCTTGATAAGTGACTTTCTAGGATCAATTATAGGAACTTGCGAAAAGTTCTTGTTCTTAATCCGTATGAATTAAGACTTTCGCGTTTTAAAGCTCCCTATAAAAAAGTCTAGCAAAACTTGAATTGAGCGGGTTAAGGAATGTAAATAGCTCCAAATGCCCATCAAGTCAAAAATTAACTCTTATTCTACCCAACAGAAAATATACATTCGTGTCTTAAAAACACTTATGAAAACTAAGAAATTTTTTAAAATTTGGCCATTTTTAGCCTTATTAGCAACAAAAACATTGAAAGTTGGAAAGCGTGAGGGTGTAGCAAAGCAAGTACCTATTCACCCCCCCATACTAAAAGTAAACATTGTCCTCAATGTTTCAAGTCTAAAGGTGGAGCACCCCCATACTAGAGACGAAGAGTCGAATGCTTAGGATCTAGCATGGAAAGGGTGATCAACAATATATCTAAAGCCGTTTATTAAGTATGCTAAAAGATAATTGTTAGAACAATAAAGGATATGTCATGGATTCGTGAAAAACTTCTTCAAGCAAACGATGGAGGCTCACGTAAACGAACACGAGAGTCTTCAATCGTAGATGATGATGATGATCTAAATAACACAATCACAAACAACCACGAGACAAAGGGTTGAAAGGGTACAAGTCCCCTTATTAGTGAGTAGTAAGCATAAAGGATAAGCATGAGATCTCCCCTACGAGGCTCCTCGTTTTTGATTACCGATTCATGAGCTCGACTCGATCCCCTCAATGCTAATTATCATTGGGGAAGGTGACTTGGTCGAGGGCAACCATTGAAGGAATTTCCCCACCAAAGTAATGCTTAAGCCTATGTCCATTCACCTTGAAATTAGGACCATCATCTTGAGCTAGCTCAATGGTCCCATAAGGAAACACTTGTGTAATGGTGAACGGACCCGACCAACGAGATTTCAATTTCCCGGAAAATATCTTAAGACGAGAGTTAAAAAGCAACACTTGATCACCAACGTTAAAAACCCGGTTTTTAATCTTTGAATCATGAAACTTTTTAGTCTTTTCATTAAAAAATAATGAATTTTCATAAGCATTATCTCTTAATTCATCCAATTCATTCAATTGTATTTTCTGGTGATCTCCCGCGGTCTTCAAGTCAAAGTTTGCATGCTTAAGGGCCCAATATGCCTTGTGCTCCAACTCAATGGGAAAATGACAATTCTTCCCATAGACTAACTTATATGGAGCAACCGATAGGTGTCTTATAAGCGGTCCTAAAGGCCCATAAAGCGTCATCAAGTTTGTCGGACCATGAAGCACGGTTTTCTCCAATTGACCTCTCTAAAATCCTTTTTAAAGCTCGGTTCGAAACCTCGACTTGCCCACTCGTTTGCGAGTGATAAGCCGTAGAAAGACGATGAGTAACTCCATATTTCTTTAGAACCTTTTCAAATTGGTCATTACAAAATGGGTTCCACGATCGCTTATAATAGCACGAGGGGTTCCGAACCAAGAGAATATTTGCTTCAAAAACTTCACTACCACACGAGCATAATTAGTAGGCAAAGCCTTAGCTTCCACCCACTTAGAAAGGTAGTCCACCGCGACGAGGATATATTTGTTGCCATGAGACGATGGGAACGTCCCCATAAAGTCTATACCCCATATGTCGAAAATCTCACATACTTGAATTATGTTTTGCGGCATTTCATCACATTGAGACGATTTTCATTGACGTTGGCACGAATCACACGACTTTAAAAGTGCGTGTGCATCACGATAGATAGAAGGCCAAAAGAAACCGGCATCGAACACTTTCTTAGCCGTGCGATTAGCACCGTGGTGACCACCTGTGGGTCCCTCGTGACAAGCTCTAAGGATATTAGAATCTTCGGTACCAAAAACACAACGTCGAACGAGTTGATCCGCACTAACCCGAAAGAGATAAGGGTCGTCCCAAAAATAGAACTTGACGTCACGAAAGAATTTTTCGTTTTTGTTGTGTCGTCATACCCTTGATTATGAAATTGCCCGCATGGTAATTTGCAATGTCGGCAAACCATGGAGTGGTGTCTTTAGAATTCACTACACCGAGAGTCTCGAGAGGAAATGTTTCGGTGATTTCCTTGTTCTCGAAAACATCTTTGTGAGGATCTTCTAGACGAGAGAGATGATCGGCCGCTAGATTCTCGGCTCCTTTTTTGTCAAGCACGGTGACATCAAATTCTTGGAGGAGGAGCATCCAACGAAGCAACCTCGGCTTAGCATCTTGCTTAGCTAAGAGATATTTGATAGCCGAATGGTCGGTATACACGATGCTTTTAGTTAAGACGAGATAAGGTCGGAATTTCTCAAAAGCATAGACCACGGCAAGGAATTCCTTTTCCGTTGTGGTGTACTTTAATTGAGCCTCGGTCATCGTTTTACTAGCATAGTGGATAGGACGGAAATGTTTGTCATAACGTTGCCCTAAGACGGCCCCTATAGCATAATCACTTGCATCGCACATGATTTCAAAGGGTAATTCCCAATTAGGAGCAACAAGAATGGGAGCTTCGGTAAGTTTCCTTTTGAGAGTTTCGAAAGCTCTAACACAATCCTCATTGAAATTAAAAGGAGCATCCTTCTCGAGAAGGTGTGTCATAGGTCGAGAAATTTTCGTAAAGTCCTTTATGAAACGACGATAAAAGCCCGCGTGGCCTAAAAAACTTCTAACTCCTTTAACGGTTTTGGGATGAGGTAACTTGGCGATGACGTCTACCTTAGCTTTATCGACCTCATTCCCCGCCTTCGACACTTTATGTCCTAAGACGATTCCTTGTTTACACATAAAATGACATTTTTCCCAATTAAGCACAAGATTGGTTTCTTCACAACGTTTTAACATTTGCTCGAGATTAGATAAACACGACGTGAACCAATTGCCAAACACCGAGAAGTCATCCATAAACACTTCCATCGACTTCTCGATCATATCGTGAAAAATCGCCATCATACACCGTTGAAACGTACCCTGTGCATTACAAAGTCCGAAAGGCATCCTACGATAAGCGAACGTTCCATAAGGACACGTAAACGTAGTCTTCTCTTGATCACGAGGGTCGATAGGGATTTGAAAGTAACCGGAAAAACCATCTAAAAAGCAATAGAATTCATTTCCCGCAAGTCGCTCCAACATTTGATCCATGAAGGGCAAAGGAAAGTGGTCTTTACGAGTGGCGTCATTTAACTTTCGTTTAACACCCCCAAATTTACACGCAGCGGAATACATCTTTGGGTGCTAAACAATGATACAACAACACATAATTTATAAAGAACGACTCGAAAAGAGACGTTTTAGATTTATCGTTCCTGAAACATTTGTCAGAGTAGCGTAGTCCCAAGTAATCGTTACCAAAAGATAAGTTAAAACAACATATTAGTTTGTTTTAAAAAATGGAACGATAAATGAATCAAAGAGTTTGAACAACAAAAGCAGTGCACAACTTCATTCCCGTGACCTCCAAGCTTCAACTTCTTGATTACCTGAAATACATGTGAGTAAAACAATCAGCAAAAATGCCGAGTGAATCTATAGGTTTATGAAATCAATTTGAACACAAGCAAAGATTATAAGTTTGTGGCATGCTTATAAGCATCAAATAATAATTTGCATCAACAATGATAATTGTATATAGCATAAATTGCAATAAGCTCATGGAACCGAGCCCTTAGACACTCCCATATCAGTCTAATAAGACGAGAGATTTATTAATTGTCGGTTACCTCCAGATTATTGGTACATTGCCGTATACCTGACTTCTCAATACAATATGCTCAAACAGTGTGGAGGTCGGGCCTAAGCTTCTATGACAAGTCCACAAAAACTGAACTGGGGCGGCTTCCCCCATAGATCTATTAATTGTACTAGCGGTTAACCCATCATAGGTTAATTAACGGTCCATAATTGAGGTTTTAACAAAGGCAATCACTTAATGCAATTTAAAGGCAACCACGGGTCCATTCATAGAGGGACAAAGCATACCATAAAAATCTTGTTTTCTAAGTTTATAAAACATGTATTCCCCCTCGCGGGTTTAAAATCATTTAATAACTAGTATAAAGCGAGGCTATAGACTCACCTTAGCCAATAGTGGTAATGAGACGATCGCTGACGATAGATGATGCCTTTCAAACACGAGAACTGCAACCTATCAAATGAGGTGCGTTCATTAATAATAGACTAGAGAAATAACCCATACATAAGAATATAAAACTAGACTCATAAAATCACGACAAAATCGAGAGAAAATGATACAAGTGATACTATTACATTCTCCTATATATTCATTTTATTATTCTACGCCTTTAATAAAAATCTGCCGGAACATACCGAATGTCCAAGCCGTTTTCCCATACTTAGACATATCAACTTTTTATGATAATACTCAGAGAACTCACTTACTATATGTAGAAAGTCCTCCCAAGAGCCCATTAAAAGATTTTACTTCTAAAGTTCCCTGCCCGACTCATCTTTGAATCACAAAATCCAGACAGTTTAGCGACCTTGACTTACAAAACTATTTTGACCATTCTAAACAACTCCGTTTGTAAAACCGCCACTTGATTCTAAAAATAGACTCAAAATGGTAAACTTGGAGCCTGAGAACAGCCCTTGAATCATTTTGAAACTTATTTTATAGTCCCCGAGATTCGATCCAAATATCGACAACAATTTTCGGATTGTGTCAACACTCGTCTCCCGGTACACGAAAATCAAACTAGTGTAACTTCCACCTCGTTTGGAGTTGGAAGGCCTACTTTATATCAAATCGAAGCTAACGAAATTCTCTACAACATAATCCCATCATATCATCCTATATTCAGACTTAAGACCCTCGAAAATGGCCTCAAACCTACTGCCTAAAATTGACTATAAAAATCTCTTACAAAATCAAGTTTTTGATCAAAACCAACAACTTTTATCATCATTCTAACATCCTAATATCACCATAAACCAATCCTAACACTTGTATCATCATCAAAATCAAAAACCCAAAAATTAAAATTCATCTTTTTAACAAAAACATTGCAATAACATCATTTGATCATCACTAGTAACATATGCATGATCAAAATCTCCACCTAACAATAAAAAAAAATAAAACTTGATGCATGTAAGTAAAAATGGTATCATTAGAATCACCTTTCAAAAATAGGAATGAGACTTGTTTTGTTTTTGGATGGATCAAAGTTGATCATCAAAATTTTTGATGATTGGTGTTGATGGGGTGTGTGGCTAAGAAAGAAAAATGGAGGAGGAAGGAAGAAATTTTGGTTGAATGAATTTTAAAATAAAAATGAGATAGTGGAAATATTATATATAGTGTAAGGTTAGGGTAGTTTTTGCCAATTTGTGATAGTTTTGGTCCAAAATGTAATAAAATAGTTTAAAAGGGTGGAAAATGTAAATTGTAAATTTTGAAATATTTACGAGACTCGGGTTTCGTAAAAATACTTTTTTTTTAAGTTTAAACGCACACGAAAAATAATAATATAACGACTCGATACGTAATTTAGACGATATCGTCGAAAGTATTAAATATCGAAACGATCGATAATAAAATATAAAATTTTAGGCATCCGTCGGTATCGCGATCACTAGTAGTCCTCGTTACTCGTCAAAATATTAAAATATAATATTTAACATCGGATTCAACTTAAACTGTTAAACATAATAATATTTAACGTTATAAAATATTTTAAAATAATTGAAAAATAGAATTAAATTATGACCTTATTTTTACGGGTTTTACATCCTCACCACCTTAAGGGAGCGACGTCCCGGCGCTCAACTTGCCTCATAAACGAATTGTTCACTACCCGGAAAGAGGAGGGCATTGCTTATAAAGAAGTCTTCACGTTCCTACGTGAATCTTGATCCACGATCTCCACTGGTTCTTTTACAAAACGTAACTTGTCGTCAAGTGGTATCTCACCAAAAAGAAATAAATAAATCCTTATCCACCAGTCACCCGTCAAGTTCGACACATGAAAATTTTATGAATCACACGAAGCTCATTCGACGACAAGAATAGGTGACAGGATTTCCGGGTAAGTCCAGTTAAAAAGAATGTTGCAATTTAAAGGATATCCATCGGCCGGATAGCCATGGACACACATCAAAAAGAACTAACAAGAAAACATTTTCGTCGCCGGAGGGTGCTCACACGCGGGTCCCTACTCAAAAGATAATACAAAGACACCACCTCACTTTCGCCAACGCGCATTAAAGTCTCAATAAACATCGTTGTTGAAAGTCAAAAAGATATTACATAATATGTGCTCTACATGATCGGACGTCATCGGATGATGCCGTCTCAAGTTCTCACAACTTAAGATCATTTGACTAGATCACACACCATATAAGTACATAAAAGAAAAGGTCGAACATAAACATCGAGTATAGATCTCCACCGTTAATCATCGAGAAAACCTTGAACGAACCCTTGATAATAACCACTTGATCTCCAGAGTCTTTCCACTTGCGGTGTCGGCTTCAACATGCTCCTCGAGGTTGTAACAAATTTATTAACTCCATTCATTAAGAGATTCGGTCCTCAATCATTCCACAAGTACACGCATAAATCCTGGTGACACTTATCGTTTCTTCTTATACACTGCTTCCCGAGATTCATTTTAATCTCAGAATAAAATAGTGATCTTCCATACGAGGAACAGAACGAGATAAAAATGACTTCAATAAACGCATAAACGAACTAGATGTGGTAAAATGATTTAAGGTTGAAGATCGACGAGGGATCTCGACTCACGTAATCGTAAAACATAATAATTCGCAATATTAGAAAAATGAGAGCGAAGAAAGAATTAAATATTAACATTAAAGTAACATTTGTCACAATCATCTATCCCGGTTTTGGTATTACCTTAAAACTCAGTTGAGGTATTTTCTTGATAAAGATGATACAAAAAAAAATAGAAGTAAAATAGTTTCAAAATTTATTTGGTCGTCTTAAGAAACTTTGAAAGAATGACGTAAATTTATTAATTAAACTCATACTGATGGTTACAATTAGAGAATATAATTTCCAAATTAAATCACTATTAGGAATATAAATTAAACTGGCAATTTCATTACATTAAAAGTAAAGTATAATAAGTCAATTAGTTCAAAAGATAGAACATAATTTCATTTTAAACATTAGTTTTAGTTATACAAAATATGATGTATAAATTTGAACTTTTTCTTATGATAGTTATTTCGATAACTGAAAATCATTGGAAAAATGTATAAAAGTTCCATAAAAATTTTATAATACGTTGTAGAAATACATAAAGGTGTTTATTATTTCAAAATAAATATGGGATATATTCGGGTTCAAAATGTGACAAGATAACAAACGAATACGAATGGAAGTAATAGTCAACAATTAGTACGAAATCGATGGTACAAAAGAGAACGAAGCAAATGTCGTATGAATTCTTAAAGAGAATAATAAAATAAAGGCTTTGATGGTAAGATGATAAGAAATAATAGATTAAACAAGTTGTCAATTTTGTTAGTGCTGTCGGTGGTTCACCAACATCAGCTCGTTAACTTAGCGGTGGTCGATACATGATCGGAAATAAGATCCATACAAAAATTTTAATCAAAGAAAATTCCTAATAATCACTTGTAATTAAAACAAATCAAATGAACGATGTTAGTGTTTAAAGAGAGAAGTCAAAAGAAATCAGTTATAAGACAAAATGAAGTAACAAGTGGAAAAACAATCATCGAGTAAAAACGTACTTAAAATCACGTAATTCGTTTAACGAAAGGTAAGAAAACATATGTGGATGCATAGAAATTGCGCTACTTGCATAAAAATATAAAGGTTTTCAAAAATTCTTTTCATTTTATTTTATTCTATTATGAATACAAGTAAAAAGTTGATTATTATTAAAAAAAATTCATGGTGACTACTATTCAGCCTAGCATGGCTCCTTCTAGATTAGACATAGGTGATCAGGCCATGTATAATTTAGGAATAGCAATGCAATGCTCAGTTTCGTCAAAAAGTATTACGTTTCTTATGTTTATATATAAACCATGCCATTTGTAAAAATGGAATTTAAAATTAGTTTATAAATTTATAGGATACAAGTAATTTGTGAGATACTTAATAAGCAACTTTTAAATCTTACGAAAAGTATTAAGACCTAAGTAGAAATAATTGGTGAAAGTAATCGTAAAACAATATCAGATTTATTAATAAGGTGACAGTATGACAACGTATAAAGTAGCCAAAGGTTTTCAAAAAGTGGCAAATAGTAGCTCATAAAACAACCAATGAAATGGTTACAAGTTGTTAAGGTTTCAAAAGATTATAAGGTTTAGACGAAAACGCCATGAAACACGTGATAAGAATGTCAACGAAGAATGTGAAGGCAAAACTTCAAAACTCAACTCAAATCAGTGGAAGGTTAGAAGAAAACGAAAATAAAATAACATCGAATGATAAATGAGTCATATATATGAAAAGAATAAAACAATCCACATGTGTATTCCTTAGTTGTAAAATAATATTTGTTAAAATTTTACGATCTCAAATGAAATCAAAACAGCTTAGAAACATTTAAAACTCATGTTCTGAATTTTCTATCAGATTTAACTTTTAAATATGAGCCGATTAATTGACCCGATAAACGACATCTTCAAGACTCAAAGTCTAAAGCATTTTGATGCAAAACGACGTTTCAGACGACTTTCTAGTTTTACCCGAGACCTGAAAACCAATGTAAAATGACCAAAATACCCCTACAAGTTCTGTGCAGGTTTGACTATTTTATTTTAAAAACACAGGTTTTACTTTTAAGTTTTGACCTGTTTATACTGCTCCTACAGTTTCTGCATAAAGTGTATTTTTCGACACTTCTTAACGGCTCAAAATATATACATATATACACACATGTCTTGTGGATTTTATAACAACGAAAAACAAATCTCGTAATGAGCATCAAATAAAATATAGCATGATGAATGACAGAAAATGCTTCAAGGTATTCAACAAGAAATTTAGGAAGCAAGACGGTGAAAGACGTTCGTAATTTAGATTTCAAAATGCAATGTAGGCAAATCTCCTTGGTGCCACGATTGTCAAAAACACAAAACATAACAAGAAAAGAATGGAACATTCATAGGTTGCGTTCCGAGAGCAAGAAGGTTAATGAAAAAAAAATGATACAATTTTATAGAAGTAAAATCGTATTCCAATCTAGCGCCATAATCTAGACGATGATTTATAAAATGACGATGACGTTACCGAGATATAAGTGAACAATACACTTCGGAGTCGATACATATAAATGTCAATAAATAGCGGTTAGTCTATTCCAAGGACACATTGAGTTACACAATGGTCTAGAGACTACGTTTCAAGACGTCCAAGCACAAATAGCCGAAAGACGATTTGAATATCTATATAGATATCACAAAGGGTTAAACAATGAAAGTAACGCGCGTAGATGAAGTTATGTAAGGTCATAATATAAAAATTTTGCAATAAAATCAATTTAAATAGTTCAAAAATAAATACAGAAAGATCTTGAAAATTCATTGTATTTATTTAAGTTAATCATTAATAAATGATAAACTTTTATCGAAAAGTTTAACGACATAAATATATATCGATAAAGGATTATAGTATTATTTAGAAATACTTAGAAATAAGGCATACATAATAATGTATACTAAAGTTGTAATCCCAGAAGTAGCTTGAACCTGAAGTCACGCGAAATCATGTGCACCGACTCTTTGAAAAATAAACCGACAGTTATAGTTTAGGTTTTTAGAAAAAGACCTAGTTCTCTATAACTCATGGCTCTGGTACCAATCTTTAACACCCCCAAATTTACACGCAGCGGAATACATCTTTGGGTGCTAAACAATGATACAACAACACATAATTTATAAAGAACGACTCGAAAAGAGACGTTTTAGATTTATCGTTCCTGAAACATTTGTCAGAGTAGCGTAGTCCCAAGTAATCGTTACCAAAAGATAAGTTAAAACAACATATTAGTTTGTTTTAAAAAATGGAACGATAAATGAATCAAAGAGTTTGAACAACAAAAGCAGTGCACAACTTCATTCCCGTGACCTCCAAGCTTCAACTTCTTGATTACCTGAAATACATGTGAGTAAAACAATCAGCAAAAATGCCGAGTGAATCTATAGGTTTATGAAATCAATTTGAACACAAGCAAAGATTATAAGTTTGTGGCATGCTTATAAGCATCAAATAATAATTTGCATCAACAATGATAATTGTATATAGCATAAATTGCAATAAGCTCATAGAACCGAGCCCTTAGACACTCCCATATCAGTCTAATAAGACGAGAGATTTATTAATTGTCGGTTACCTCCAGATTATTGGTACATTGCCGTATACCTGACTTCTCAATACAATATGCTCAAACAGTGTGGAGGTCGGGCCTAAGCTTCTATGACAAGTCCACAAAAACTGAATTGGGGCGGCTTCCCCCATAGATCTATTAATTGTACTAGCGGTTAACCCATCATAGGTTAATTAACGGTCCATAATTGAGGTTTTAACAAAGGCAATCACTTAATGCAATTTAAAGGCAACCACGGGTCCATTCATAGAGGGACAAAGCATACCATAAAAATCTTGTGTTCTAAGTTTATAAAACATGTATTCCCCCTCGCGGGTTTAAAATCATTTAATAACTAGTATAAAGCGAGGCTATAGACTCACCTTAGCCAATAGTGGTAATGAGACGATCGCCGACGATAGATGATGCCTTTCAAAAACGAGAACTGCAACCTATCAAATGAGGTGCGTTCATTAATAATAGACTAGAGAAATAACCCATACATAAGAATATAAAACTAGACTCATAAAATCACGACAAAATCGAGAGAAAATGATACAAGTGATACTATTACACTTTCCTATATATTCATTTTATTATTCTACGCCTTTAATAAAAATCTGCCGGAACATACCGAATGTCCAAGCCGTTTTCCCATACTTAGACATATCAACTTTTTATGATACTACTCAGAGAACTCACTTACTATATGTAGAAAGTCCTCCCAAGAGCCCATTAAAAGATTTTACTTCTAAAGTTCCCTGCCCGACTCATCTTTGAATCACAAAATCCAGACAGTTTAGCGACCTTGACTTACAAAACTATTTTGACCATTCTAAACAACTCCGTTTGTAAAACCGCCACTTGATTCTAAAAATAGACTCAAAATGGTAAACTTGGAGCCTGAGAACAGCCCTTGAATCATTTTGAAACTTATTTTATAGTCCCCGAGATTCGATCCAAATATCGACAACAATTTTCGGATTGTGTCAACACTCGTCTCCCGGTACACGAAAATCAAACTAGTGTAACTTCCACCTCGTTTGGAGTTGGAAGGCCTACTTTATATCAAATCGAAGCTAACGAAATTCTCTACAACATAATCCCATCATATCATCCTATATTCAGACTTAAGACCCTCGAAAATGGCCTCAAACCTACTGCCTAAAATTGACTATAAAAATCTCTTACAAAATCAAGTTTTTGATCAAAACCAACAACTTTTATCATCATTCTAACATCCTAATATCACCATAAACCAATCCTAACACTTGTATCATCATCAAAATCAAAAACCCAAAAATTAAAATTCATCTTTTTAACAAAAACATTGCAATAACATCATTTGATCATCACTAGTAACATATGCATGATCAAAATCTCCACCTAACAATAAAAAAAAATAAAACTTGATGCATGTAAGTAAAAATGGTATCATTAGAATCACCTTTCAAAAATAGGAATGGGACTTGTTTTGTTTTTGGATGGATCAAAGTTGATCATCAAAATTTTTGATGATTGGTGTTGATGGGGTGTGTGGCTAAGAAAGAAAAATGGAGGAGGAAGGAAGAAATTTTGGTTGAATGAATTTTAAAATAAAAATGAGATAGTGGAAATATTATATATAGTGTAAGGTTAGGGTAGTTTTTGCCAATTTGTGATAGTTTTGGTCCAAAATGTAATAAAATAGTTTAAAAGGGTGGAAAATGTAAATTGTAAATTTTGAAATATTTACGAGACTCGGGTTTCGTAAAAATACTTTTTTTTAAGTTTAAACGCACACGAAAAATAATAATATAACGACTCGATACGTAATTTAGACGATATCGTCGAAAGTATTAAATATCGAAACGATCGATAATAAAATATAAAATTTTAGGCATCCGTCGGTATCGCGATCACTAGTAGTCCTCGTTACTCGTCAAAATATTAAAATATAATATTTAACATCGGATTCAACTTAAACTGTTAAACATAATAATATTTAACGTTATAAAATACTTTAAAATAATTGAAAAATAGAATTAAATTATGACCTTATTTTTACGGGTTTTACATTTCGGTAGTCAATACACACCCTCCAACCGGTCACAACATGAGTGGGAATTAACTCGTTGTTTTCATTAGGCACAACAGTCATTCCTCCCTTTTTAGGGACACAATGGATTGGGCTCACCCATGGGCTATCAGATATAGGATAAATCATTCCCGCGTCAAGGAGTTTAAGGACCTCCTTTTTAATGACATCGTGAATTTTGGGATTCACCCTTCTTTGACTTTGAATTGCGGGTTTGTAGTCCTCCTCCATTAAAATCTTGTGAGTACAAAATTTTGGGTCAATACCCTTAATGTCGGATATTTTCCACGCAATTGCCCCTTTATGAGCCTTAAGAACTTTCAAGAGCTCGGTTTTTTCATCATTAGCAAGACCTTTTGCAATAATAACCGGCAACTTGTCATCACCTTCCAAGAATGCGTATTCAAGGTGAGAAGGAAGATCTTTCAATTCAAGGATAGGTGGTTCCTCGATTGAAGATTTTGGTTCAATACTCATAACTTCCATCGGCGGAAGAAATGGTGGAATAGAAGTATCATCACTAATCAACACCTCATCTTCATTGTCGATTTCATTTGAAGTGAGATCGCCTCCTTGGAATGGAGTAAGATTTGGTGTGGAATTAGCAAGAATCGGATCCAAAATAGTGGGATTTCCACTTGACGAGCTATCGGAAACACCTAACACTTCTTGTGAAAACTCATCGCAAACCACATCAACGATGTCAATGTGATTGATGGTAGCGATTGCATAAACATGAGAAGGTTTCGAGTTTTGAGTAGCGTTTATAACAAGTTCCTCTTCGATGAATCTCAAAGTGATAGTTCTTGCATGAACATCGATAAGTGATCTCGAAGTGTCTAAAAATGAACGACCTAAAATTAGAGGAACTTGAGGATCTGCGGGGATGTCAACTACTATAAAATCAACGGGATAGTAGAACTTCCCCACTTTCACGAAAACATCTTCGGCTACTCCACATGCCATAATCGTAGAATGATCGGCCATCTCGATAGACATGTTCGAAGGAATAAGAGCCGGAAGAGAAAGCGATTTCCAAATGGAAAATGGCATCAAATTAATGCTCGCACCAAGATCGGCCAAGGCGAGGCATTCTTTCATATCTTGTATGTCACAAGGAATGAGAAACTTTCCGGGATCACCAACTTTTTCCGGTATGCGGTTAAGATAAACCGAAGAACAATTAGCAAGCTTTGAAAGCTTTTCCTTATCGCTCATCATACTTTTAAAAGTGGAAGCGAAACGAGGCATATACAACAACGCGTCGGCTAAACTCACATCAAAATGCACTTGTTGAAACATTTTTATAAAAAGCTCGATTTGTTGTTTGTTACGTTCTTGCAATTTCTCTTTGTTTCGTCTCGAAGGGTAGGGTAAAGGTGGTGTGGGTTGGTCATTAGGCAACGGCCTTGGAAACTCGGGTTCCACAATTGGTATTGGTTCAACAGTAGGTGTGGTTTGAGCGGTACTTCGTGGGATTGTAATGTGCTCCTTTTCGACCATCACCTCGGGTTCTTTCTCTATTTCCTTCTCCGTAGAAGTACTTGGACGAGAGATCGGTTCCTTGAAAGTTTTACCACTTCGTGTAGTAATAACCTTCATTTCTCCTTTCGGGTTTGCAATGGTATCACTAGGAAGACCACCCGAGGAAGAGGGTTTACACATGATTGCTTCAAACATCTTAGCCATTCGGTCCTCAAATTTTGATTGCCTAGCATCCGCTTTTAATAACTCTTGCTTAATCTCATGTTGTCCTAATTCCATCTTTTGTTGATTTTGTTGAAGACGTTGGACATTTCCTTCCATTTTGTTTGCATGAGTTTTAAGTTCATTAGCAAGTTCATTTTTAAGCTCGTTTTTCAACTCGGATCTTAAGCTAATCATCTCACGTTGCATGTTATCAAATTTAGCATCATTTGCTTTAGCATAATCCAAAAATTCTCCTTGAAAATTTTTAGTGTGAGCATTTTGAAAACCTTGTGTAGTGTTTTGAAAATCACGGTTTTGATTTTGATTAGTGACTTGTCCATTCCCATTTTGATAATTCCCTTTGTTGTAGTTACGTGAATTGCCTTGGTAATTACCACCTTAGTTGTTGTTTCGATAATTATTAACATTTTGGTTTGGTGGAGCTTGATTTTGGCGGGAACCTTGACCGTTTTGGTTGTAAGTTCCCGTTGCTACATAAGCACTCGAAGTGTTACCATCCGCGGTAATGCACTCGGAAAGATCATGAGCTCCACCACAAGATAAACAACTCTTAGCAACCGCTTTAACCAAAGCGGAATTTGAAGCTTCTTGAGCTTTCCAATGGGACATTAGATTAGCAAATCTATCAAAAAACCGATTTTCCTCATCAGCTTCATCATGTAAGGCATTAATGCTACGAGACGATGACGATGAAGACGAACCCAAATTGGCAACACTCGGTGTGTTACGAGGGCTATAAACCTTAGATCTATTCTCGATGATTTGTAAAGCCTCATTTGTCGTCTTGCACAAAAAATTACCACCCGCGGCGGCATTCAAATAATCTCGTTCATGATCATTAAGCCCATTATAAAAAGTATCAACTTGATGTAATTCCGTGAAATCATGGTGTGGACATTCATGTAACATTTCTTTAAATCGTTCCCATGCCATTGAAAAACTTTCATTATTTCTTTGCACAAATCGTGAAATCTCATTTTTCAAATGTGTTGTTTTAGATGGTGGAAAAAACTTGTTCACAAACTTAGAAACGAGATCGACCCATGTCAAAATCGAATTTTGCGGTTCTTTCTCGAACCAAATTTTTGCGGGTCCATCTAAAGAGTATGGAAACAACATCATCTTAACGGCGTCATGTGGAACATCCTTAAATTTGCTAGTAGCGGTGAGACGGTTAAAATTCCTAATGTGATAATGCGGGTTGTCTTTCTCATGACCTCTAAACTTATTTGCTTGCAACATCGACATTAAACCCGTCTTAATCTCGAAATTCTCCGCAAGGATGGCGGGAATCACAATGGCCTCTCCAAAACCCTCGGTGGGTGCTTGTAGCAACTCCATCATAGTACGATTAGCCATGACGACTTCTTGTTCTACAATAGGTTCAACAATTGGAGGTTGTTCAACAATCAACGTCTCTTGATTGGCTTGCTTTTGATTACGAGTGATCATAAACTTCACGAAGAATGGGAGGTGAGCAAAGAAGATTCTTTTTGGGTGGTTTGTGAATTTTCAATTTTTTTTGTGTTTTTGATTATATTTAATTTTTTTGGATTTTGGTGTATCTTCGTAGACAACAATCTACAAAATCTCTCCTCGAATCAAACTCTTGATTAAAGAAGCCTCAATGGAATGAAAACGATCAGGTGGAGTGAACGCCTTCGAATGACTTTAGAACTTTTGGTGAAGACCAAATTGTTCAAGAGGTTTTAATCACAAAGAAACCAAGCAAATATATTATACGTAATAATACTTTGGGCGACAAAACCCTCGATTAGCCTTTAATCTCAAAATACTCACAAGCAAGCGGGGAAACGAGGCGGCGCGAAGCACTTAAGAGCCTTTTTCCTTAGGGTATATTTTATAATACCCGCCTTATACCCACCTTATAGTTTGTATTTTTCAAAATCGAGCTTCACGAAAGTATTTATCTATTTTTGCCTTTTTCTTTTTGTTTGAGATTCGAATACAATAATTGAGTGATGAAATCCCAATTAAGGTTCTGTTTTCACACTTTTGGAGATATTGTTTATTTGTTGTGATACTTAATACAATATAGTAATAATATTTTTACAAGAAAAACCAAGAAAACCGATAATACGTATTAGTAGAGTTCTACTAATACAAATACTATTTATGGTTAATATTAAAAACAACAATACAAATTTATCACGACACACCTCCCCGGCAGCTGCGCCAAAATGGTTGTAGGAAAATACGACCTTTAGGAAAAGGAACGTAAAAGCGGAAAGTATTAAGTGAACGTTTAGGAAAACGTAAACACTAATGACCCTTATGAAGTTCGTTTCCCCAGAAGGTATATGTGTGTGAAAAAATTGTAAAATATTTGAGATTAATATTTGGTTTAGAAGGGGATGAGAAAAGAAGATGACGAAAACGTAAAAATTACTACTAGAAAGTTAAAATGTAAAACTTTAAAAACCACAAAATTAAAAATTAATTCCTAAATTTACCAAAAATTCACCAAAAATCAAAATTAATAAACTAAGAGTTTACCAACGATCAAAACTTTTTCAAACCTTTTAAATAATTAAATATTCAATTTTTAAATGCTAATTAAAGCCCTAAAAATCAAATAAATTATCAAAAAGCCCAAATAAAGATTTTTCAATTGGTAAACCTCTAAAATGACCTAAAAAGATTAAAAACTATTTTAGAAATTTTTAAACTAATAAAAACTATTTAAAATGATTTAAAAACTATTAAAACTTAAAATAATTATAAAAATTAATCTAGAAGTGATAAAATTATTCTAAAAGTTGCTAAATTCCTATTTTAATGTAATAAAGCTAAGAAAAATGTAAAAAATTGGAAAATGTGAAATTTGAAAAATAATAATAAAATAATATTAAAATAATATTAAAAATCCAAAAATTATAAGAATTCTAAAAACTTGCAAACTGGTTTATTTTAACCTAAATAATCAGAAAATCAAAGTGAAATGACCAGAATACCCCTATTGGGCCCTCAAATGGGCCAAAACCAACAACAGTCAAACCAATGGGCTTTTGGGCCCAAAAAGTCAAACTTGGCCCAATTGACTTGGAAAAGCCCTATCTAACTCAAAATTCAATTCTAAGAACAAAACTCTAAAGGCCCAAAAGCTGAATATGAGCTTATCACAGCTTATTAAGCACAAAGCTTATTCTTATTGGGCTTTTCAGCCCATTAAGCAATAAGCCAATGCCATAAGCTCTAATTTGACACACAACCTTCTTTTGGGATGCTTATGAGATCTGTAAAAAGAAATTTTGAATAAGCTCACTCAATAAGCCAGAAATAAGCAAAGTATTATTTCACTAAAAGACAAAATAGTCGTTTTTGAGAAATAAGGCACCTCAGGACTTGATTCAACTTGCAAAAGATCACAAATGGACTCAATAAGACAAAACAATCAACAAAATTCCAATAAGCACAACCAATAAGCCAGAATAAGCACAAATGAACTTATGTAAAAGTCAATGAAGTTGGTTTTCTAGTCAAACCCTAAAGTCAACCCACCAAATGCTCAGTATGAACAAATGGGTCAAATAATGAGCACCTATTACAAAATCAAAGTTGTTGCTGGTTAGAATAAGCTATTATAGCTTATTGATAAGCTTACACCAGTTTTACACTAGCAGTGGCAACCAGCAGGGGAAAGGAGTTCCCACTGCTTTGACTATTTGACCAAGCTTATTTGAGAGTTCTGGTTGGATTCAGTTGGAAGCAAAGGCACCCTTGTGATTAGTGAATCATAAGGAGTCAATAGCAACAAGAAAATCACAATTTGATCCACACAATAAGCCACAATCAATCAAACAGTTGCCAGATATAGCCCAGATATGGAAAAATAAGCAGTTATGCAATAATAAGCAGATTAAGCCTGAATAAGCCAACCAAACTCAACAACATGCACACACAAGCTATATAAACTATGGATAAGCACAAAGCAACAAGAATCAAACACTGAATCAAAGTGAATCAACAGAAATAAGCAAGTGAAGGTTACTGATGAACACTAACATGCAATTGATGAACACTATCTCTTTGCTGATCTATTTGACCACAGATCCAATTTCAAGCCTCAAATCCTACTTCCCTGGTGTAGTTAACCTAGATTTAACACTTGTTAACCCTAGTCTATGATTAGATCTAGGTGTCCCCTAAATTTCACCCAAATTCACCAAGTAAACAAGATTTTATGACATATTTTATGAATCTATGTGTTTCAACCTTTAAAACCTGCAAACAGATGAACAAATGCACTCAAATAACAGATACTAACACTTGCAAACAATAAACCACAACTTAACAAGCCACAATCCCAACTTATGCAGTAAACCCAAACACCCTTTTAAAACTTGTTTTCACAATTTTTCAAAGGCTTATGCAGATTTTACCCACAAATCAGTCTAACAACACTTCATAAACATCAAAACAACATAAATAAACCAGATTCAACAATAATATCATAGATTCAAGCACAAGTCCACAAAAATCACAATTAATCAGAAACTTAAAGAGAAAATGAAAAGGGAAGAAGATGCAAACCTCCAAGACCTACATCCAGGCCTTGGATTGTTTGAGCTTAGGTACTAGCAGAACAAGTACCAGCTTCCAAGCTGCTAAGAAGAACAAACCACAAGGTGAGATCAAATAATACCAACTTTATGATTTTTGATGCAAAAGCTTTATCACTTAAAACCTTGCCTAAAAAACCTTCAAACAAGATTATGGAACTTAGATTTTAGCTTATCAAACACCAAACTTTTATAAATAACATATTAGAATTCAAAATTTTCAGAAATTCAAAAATAATTTCATAAAAAGGAATTACAAAGATTTAAAAGCTAAAATCTGGAACAAAGGGACTCTCACATGTTGAGGTCTCCTTTTATAGGCAAATGCCTGGCTAAACACTATTCACAAACCCTAGAAGTGATTTCTCTATAATGCCCTTGAGTCTTCTAGACGTTTTGATGGAATGAGTTGTCCAAATGCATCCAAACCGTTCAAAATAGCTTTGATATGAAGCAGGGATCCTAGGCTGTTGATTTGGACACGTCAGATTACTTGGAGGCTAAGTTGCATTTTCATTGGTTGAGGATGTTGAGTGTGGGGTCCAAGGAGTAGTGGGAGTGAGGGTTTTGTGTGTGGGATTTGTTTCTGCACATGTGAATCACACAAGTGCCAGGGTAATTTGTTTTTACCCTTTGTTTTAAGTGGAGTAAAAACTGGGTGGATGAAGGGTGAATAGTAGTAGATTTGATCCGAAATTGGGGGAATGGAAAGTGTTTGGCGCAATTTCGTTTCAAATGTTTCAATAGCACACTTTTAGTCCTTGTATTTTGGGATTTTTGGTAAATCAAGTAATTCAGCCCTAATACGAATTTCCCTTTGTTAATATCTTTCACCACTTGACATTTTTGGCACAAGACTTTTCCAAAAGAGTTATAAGGGTAAATTTTGGAACTTTTGCATAATTCAAGGGCTGATCTTGGACATTCTTGATCTTCAAAGGTCTTCAATGTATCTTTGGCTTCATGAGGGACCATTGTTGGCAGTTTGAAATTGTTGAGGGACTAATCTTGCCATTTCTTCAAAGTTGAAGGACCTTTTGTGTAATTTTGACAAACTTAAAGGACCAAACTTGTAATTATCAATATACAAGGGTTTTAAGTGTCAATTCTTCAATAAATGAGGATCAATCTTGTTTGTCTTCAAGTCTTCAAGGGTATTTGTTGAGTATTCCATGATTAGGGCCCGGTTCTTTGTACGGCTTCGTTTCTCGTGTCCGTTTTTCCTTGTATCTTGTGATCTTTTGTCTTTTTCATGATATCCATACCTAAAATACACAAGTAAACAAACACAAGCATATATATGGTATTTTATGACATTTTTGTGCATTAAAAGCCCGAAAAGAACGATGAGATCATGTATAAATGCCATCTCATCAGGTTTAGAGAGAGATTTTGTTGAGAAAGATGCAAATGATGAATAATGATAAAAGTGTTTGGTGAAAAACCTTGGAACAATATATATTAAAAATTTTAAACAGTTATTCAACCGCATTTAATGCGTAGTGCGAAAACGACTGCACACAAGTGGGTCCCTTGACCTTTTAAAACTGTTTGTCTCCTCGTTTATCGAAAAATGTGAATAAAATATTGGGAATGTGTTTAGCATTTACTTGAAAAGTAACTACCTAGTTTCATAAGAAAAACATTTAATATTTATTCAAACATTAATGACAAACATTAAATATCAGGCACAGTCTTTGAGATATTAAGCATACCCAGCTCAGCAACTAGTCTGTTGAACGAAGGTTCAGCCAAAGGCTTTGTAACTAAGTCAGCTAGTTGCAGCTCAGTGGGAACAAAATGCAGCTCAATATCTCCTTTAATAATATGATCCCTAATAAAGTGATACCTGATATTTATGTGTTTGGTTCTGGATTGAAGCACATGGTTGTTTGAGATAGAAATGGCACTTGTATTGTCACAGAAGATGGGTACTTTGTCATATATAATCTCATAGTCAGCTAGTTGACTCTTTATCCAAATTACTTCAGCACAACAACTAGCATCTGCAACATATTTAGCTTCAGCTAATGACATAGCCACAAAGTTTTGCTTCTTTACACTCCATCCAACCAACTTGCCTCCTAGGATTTGACAGCTCCCTGAGGTACTTTTCTTGTCAATGCAGCACCCAGCGTAGTCTGAATCTGAATAAGCCTTGAGATCAAAGCCTGATTCTTTGGGATACCACAGACCTAGAGAGGTTGTTCCTTTGAGGTACCTGAAAATTCTTTTAACAGCCACTAGATGGATTCCTTAGGGTTAGCTTGTTACCTTGCACAAAGACATATGGAGAACCGGATATCAGGACGACTGGCTGTGAGATACATGAGTGACCTAATCATGCCTCTATACATAGTCTCATTAACAGAGACCCCTGACTCATCAAGGCCCAAATTGTTGGGTGGACGCATGGGGCATTTCACTGATGCACACTCAGCCAAGTCATATTTTTTCAGCAAATCTTTAACATACTTTTCTTGACAAATTGAAATTCCTTTAGAACATTGTTTAATTTTAAAACCCAAAAAGTAAGTTAATTCACCCATCATACTCATATCATAATTCTTGGTCATTAATTTAGCAAAACGTTTACTAAGATTAACATTTGTAGACCCAAAGATGATATCATCCACATAAGTCTGTACAATGATGAAATCACTTTTATCCTTGAAGGTAAAAAGTATTTTATCAATGGAACCCCTGAAAATTTTATTTTCAGTTAAAAAGGTAGACAGTGTTTCATACCATGCCCTTGGAGCCTATTTCAGCCCATACATAGCTTTGTGAAGCCTGTCCACATGGTTGGGAAACTTGGTGTTCTCGAATCCTTCTGGCTGTTCAACATACACTTCTTCAGCTAAACCTCCATTGAGGAAGGCACTTTTAACATCCATTTGATACACAGTGAAGTTCATATATGCAGCGTAAGCAAGGAAGATTCTGATGGCTTCAAGTCTTGATACAGGTGCAAATGTTTCATCATAATCAATCCCTTCAGTCTGTATATACCCTTGTGCAACCAACCTTGCCTTGTTCCTTATGATATTACCAATTTCATCCATCTTGTTCCTATATATCCATCTAGTGCATGTGATGTTCTTACCAAGTGGAGCAGGCACTAGAGTCCATACCTTGTTTCTTTTAAACTGATTGATTTCTTCCTGCATTGCAACGACCCAACCATCTTCAAGAAGTGCCTCAGCTACACGCTTGGGTTCAATATAGGAAAGAAATTCAGGAAATAAACATTCATTGGCTGAGGCTGATTTTGAGTCATGAATTCTCTGTCTGGTAGTAACCTCAGCATTTGGTTCACTAGTGATGTTGACAAGAAGTATGTGCTGATCTCTTGACCATTTGCTTTGAGGAGCTGGGGAGTCATAGACAGGTGCAGGTATGGAGGATGAAATTACAACTTTAGTTTCATTCTACTGAGTAGGAGGACTCTCTTCAAAAACAATCTCTGTGTCTGTGTCTTCATCAGCTATTTCAAGAAGTGATGATTCAAAGACCACAAGAGAGTTTTCTTGATTACTAGCAATAGAAGAGTCATCTTCAACTGAGGTGGAATATGGGCTTGTGGAAGGCTGACTTTCACTTTCAACTGTCACTTGAGTAGAAGGAAGTTCAATATTGTGTGTTGACAGCGGATCATGTGAAGGAACATATGGGACAAGAGTATCCGTGTGTGGATGATGATGAAAGACAGGTCTTGGCTCAGAGAACTCATCTGATGGGAAAGACCTATTTTCGTTGAATCAATTTCATCACCTTCTATTCCTGTCCTTTGTAGCACGTCATCATCTTCATTGAATGTGACATGAAAGGTTTCTTCTAGTTCTTGTCTTCTTGTGTTGAATACTCTAAAGGCTTTGGCTATTGGAGAGTATCCTAAGAAGAAACCATCATCATCTTTTTCGTCAAACTTTCCAAGTTGATCCCTGTAGTTATAAATAAACACAGGGCATCCAAAGACATGGAAATAGCTGACGTCTGGTGATCTTTTTCGAAAAACTTCATAAGAGGTTTTTCTATGTCTTTTAACAATGATTGATCTATTCTGGGTATAGCAGGCAGTGTGGACAGCTTCTTCCCAAAATTGCTTTGGTAAGGCTGCACCATTTAGCATGGTTCTAGCTGCTTCAATCAATGTTCTATTTCTTCTTTCAGCTACTCCATTTTGTTTAGGAGTACCAACTGAAGAGAAGTATTGTGATATTCCCATTTCATCACAAAAAGATTCAAGCTATTGATTCTTGAATTCAGTCCCATTATCACTTCTTAGAGCTTTTACTCTAACTTCATTCATGTATTCAACCTGCCTAATGAAGGACATGATGGCATCAACTACATCACTTTTCCTTTTGAGGAAGAAAACCCATGTGTACCTTGATAATTCATCAACTATGACCAAGGTGTATTTGTTGTGATTAATGGTCTATGGTTTAACAGGCCCAAACAAATCCATGTGAAGGAGATGTAAGCACTTGTAAATAGAAAAGATTGTTTGGTCTTAAAGGATGACCTGTGATGCTTTCCCTTAACACACGCTGAACATGTCTTGTCCTTAGTGAAAGTCATAGGTGGCAGACCAGCAACCAAGTTTTGTGTGGCTAGCTTGTTGATGTTCTTGAAGTTTAGATGAGAGAGTCGTTTGTGCCACAACCAATTGACACATTCAGAGGCTTTTGCCAGAAAACAATTTGAGTTGTCCTCTGAGCAAGAAGCCATGTTGATGACATACACGTCTTTTCTTCTTGGTGAAATTAACACCACATCATTGTTCTTGTTGAATATGGTTCCTTGAGTCTTTGTAAACAAAACCTTGTAGTCAGCATCACACAACTAGATGATGCTGATGAGATTGTGCTTAAGACCATTCACATATGCAACCCTTGAAAACGTAATTCCATTGCAGTTAACTGAGCCATATCCCTCTGTGTCACCTGAAGAGTTATCCCCAAACACCACTTTAGGACCGGGCTCTTTTGAATAACTGTGCAGATATTGTTTGATTCTTTTCATGTGTGTAGAGCAGCCACTATCTAGATACTAGACTCATTCCCTGAGATGTTTCTGCACAGATATATAGAAACAGTTTAGTTCCTATGGTGAACCCACTTTCTAGTGGGTTCCCTGAATTGCTGATTAGCAACTCTTGAGTTCCTGTAAAACTTGTGACGATGTGAAGGACAATTGGCTATGTCATGGGTGTACCTTCCACAGATGTCACATCTAGGAAAGTCCCCGCACTCATCTGAGTGGTGGTTTGTGAGACCACAATATTTACAGGGAGGGTAAGGTCTGTAGTTACCTGATGGTCTCCTAGTAGCCTATTATTTGTCCCTAAAAGGTGTCTAAGCTCTCTTAATAGCCATGTGTCTATCATGATCTATGGTCATATGATGAGAATTCTTGCACACATTACAATAAGGTTTGATAACCTTTTCACCTTTGGGTTCTCCTAAGATAGACTTAGGTTCAAAGGAAGCAGAGCATTCAACGGAAGGCTTAATATGTTCTTTTAAGAGTTCTACTTCTTTCATCAAAGACAACATACATTCTTTAGTTGAGGGTTCAACTTTGTTCATAAGGATTGTTGAGACAGCCTTATAAACATTTTGCTTAATAGATGGTTTTGTAGGAATAGCAAAACCCTTAGCTATAGGTGTCTCAACATCTGGTTTGAGTTCAGCCTTAGCTCGTCTAGAAGAGCTGCTGGGTTCAACACCAGATAGTTTGGGGAAAGATGGTAAAGCTTCATTGTTATCTATAACCTCTTAAGAGACAAGTACATTAGTCATGAGAGGGTCAGACACATATATAGTCTATGTGGACTTGAAAATAATCTCTTTGGGTTTCTTAAGGGCCTTCATTTTGTTTCTCTTAGCAGTAACAACCCTAGATATGCCAGATGGAACTTCATCATCAAGTAATTCATTTATAGTGAACCTACTGCGTAGCCATTTTTCTATAACCTTGTTTAGTTCAGTTACTTGATCATTTAAGGCATTGTTTCTTATTGTTAACTTATTAACTTCATTTTGAAAAGATGTCATTTCAGAGTTAACCTGTTTTGAAGTGTCACATTCAATCTTAACAGTCAACAATTCATGTTTAACAAAGTGAAGTTTATCAAGAAGGTACCTTCTTTGATCCTCAACAAAGTGTAAATCAACTATGGTATAATCAAGGACATGTTTACGTTCATCACCTTCAGACATAGAGATAAGCCTGTGTACCTTTTTCATAGTGATGTCAACCCATTGTCCTGATCTAGCATCTCCTTTACCAACAACATGTTCATCCTCAACTATAGCCATAAATACCCTGACCCTGGTGGTATCTTCTTCATCAGATCTTAGCGGCTCATCATTCCAATCATAGGCTTCAACTACCAACCCTTTCTTTGTCCTTTTATCACCCCTTTCTTCTTTGACAGAGACTCTAATTTCAATATCATTTGTTCCAAGTCAGCCTTTAGTGCCTTGTATTTGTTTTTGTAATCCTTTTTCTCATTATCAAAGGAATTGGATTGGTGAGATGAGTTTTTTTTGTTGTGATTTGAACTTGTAAGGTTTGAATGATGAAGGATAGGATGTTGAGGATGTTTTATGGATGGACAGTCTTTTTGAAAATGTCCAAGTTTTCCACAAGCAAAGCAAGTCTCTTTGGATTTGTCAGTCTATTTACTAGCTGATCCTACTCTCCCAGACTTTTGTAGAATCTTCTTTGATTAGCTAGTAAAGCTCTTTCATGAAACTCATCATTAAGGTCTGTCATGAACTCCTAGCTGCTACGAGTGTCTTCTTAAACATCTGAATCGCTGTCATGAGTGTGTGAGGTGGAAATCAATGCTTTGGAAGTTGCTCCCTGAACTACAAATCTTTCAGACTCTGATTTGTAAATGGTATCTATCATCCCTTCTTCATAGTTGTATTTTCCATATAGCTGAGCTAACATATCATTCTTGATGGAGTTATTGGCTCTCTGGTTCTGATTCATGCTCAGTCATTTTCTGGGAAGGCTGTTGACAAAGGTGGCGTTTACTTCAGCTTGTCCAATGGTGACTTCATTCATGGCAAGATCGTTAAGAATAATCTTCAGCCTTGTGTATGTCTGTTGTACCTTTTCACCTTCAAGTGCCTTGAAAGCATTAAACTGAAGCCTGAGTGCCTGAATCTCTGTTTCTCTGGTTTCAGAAGGTCCTTCGTGGCCTAGGATGAGGTTTGTCCACATTTGTTTGGTTGTTGTACATTGGATTACTGAATCCATGATGTGTTTTGGGAGACATGATATGATAATGCTTTTGAGACGTTTATCTTGGTTTGCCAATTTCCTATCAGCTGGAGTCCACTGCTTGAGAGGCTTGGGAAGTAGATTCTCATCAGTAGAGGTAAGCGCCATGGGAACGTATGGTCTATTTTCTAAAATTTCTAGAAGAAATGGTTCAAGTCAATCTAGATAGACAAGAAATTGACTTTTCCAACTTGCAAAGTCATCTTCATCAAATACTGGTAAGTTGGTAACATGGGAACCACCTCTTGAATCAAGAAGTTGAGGAAGATCGTCTTTATTTTGAGTAGGGGTTACTCTTGGTGAGTTTGGAAGTGGTGGTATATTGTTCCCAGAAACCAAGTTAGGTGGTGGTGGTGGTGGGGTGTTGCTCGTTTCAGGCATGGTGGATCTTCATTATAAAACGTAGAACGATGTTATGAAGGTTTTAATATCAAGAACCGCTCTGATACCAATTGAAAGTCCCTAAAACTAGCTTGAAACGAATAAGAAGGATAACCAACACAAGTAAATACTTTTCAAACATAGTACTTTATTATTGTATACCAAGTATTACATGTGTTATGTATAACACAGTTTGAGAACAGTTTGTTGTGTACACTTTGGACAAAATAAAGCAAACTCAAGAACACAGGCACATATGTTCTTTGTCTGAGTTATAAAGAGTTAATGTGTGAAATCTAACAAAGTGAACAACATTAACTCTAGCCTACATATCCTATTTATAGTGGTACGAGGTTGACTATTAGTACTAGTTGATGGTGACTACACAAAACAGACAATGTCAGACATCTGTCAAAAGATGCTCTTCTATTCTTGGTAGTCTGCCACAACTCTTTAGGGAAACAAAGCTGACATAGTTTCCCTTTTCTTCATTCCTTGTACTTTAGGCTGTGAAACTTCCCGCCTAAACAATTAGGTATGTCCAAAGTGTACTAAGTGTTAATAGGGCATTGCCACCCTGTTAAAACTCAACCACTCAGAGTCCCTGATACATCTTGGTTGCTATCCAACACAGCCAATGAGTATGTATTCAATTAATCTTCGACTTCCTGACAATGTCTCTAACATGGACTCCTCTGTGATTACTCACAGAGACTTAGAACTCCGTGAGTCTTGGGTTACTTTCCTGTCTCCTAGACACATGAAAGTTAATATCAAACAGCTTATTTAAGTTTAAATCTATGACTAAGGGAATACTAACAAACTTAGATTCCCAACAACAGGGGACGTCAGTGAGTTGTCTGATTACCATGTGTTTTACTGGTCTTGTGTGTTCTTACTTGTTTTACATGTTCTTGTAGTGTTTTACTGTTTTAGGTGTTATCTTGTACTTATTCATGTTTTACATGTATTCTGATTGTGTATTTCATGTATTCTTGTATTACTATACTTGTAGTGTTATAAAAAGTAACTTCCTAAAAAATAGCAGGCTTCCAAAAATAAAAAGTTTCCAAAAATAGTAAGTTTCCAAAATAGAAAGTTTCCATAAATAGAAATAAGCTGAATTATTTAGTCTAAAATATAATCTAGTGCTTATTAGTCGTAAGTTATAAGTCATGATGATTTATTAGTAAAGTCTATTAAATTAAATACTTAGGCTAAAGTGGTTATTAATTAATAATAAAAATGCATAGTTTATTAATTGGTAAATGTCATGGTTAATTTAATAAAACTTTACCTTATGATTAATTAAATTAAATCATGGTTTTAGTTTAATTATGTCCAAATAAATATTAGGTTAAACATGTATTATTAAATTTAATAATATAACCTAAATCATAAATTAATAGTTCATGAAAATTAATTTAATTAATTAATAAATAAAATAATTCTTAACAAAATGTACCCGAGCCATAAACCTGAGACAAACCAAACCTCACACCAAACACCACACCAGTAGGCGGCTGGGTGGTTACTGTCGGAGAATGTGGCCTTGGCGTAGCCATCGGTTGCCGCTGGTAGCCCCAAGGTTCCCACCGGCTGAGCCGACGTTCCCCCTGTCGAGCCAACGTACATACCAGATTTGGCCGGTTCCCACTGTTTTCATCAAAGACCAATCGGGTGCTTAGAGGGCTCTCGATCGCCACTGGTTTCCCTCTGTGGGGGCCTGGGCTTACGGCCGACAGCAACAACATCACCACCGCACCCTTTGGGTTGCGGCTGGTGGACATAAAACACCACCGAGAGTCGGCGTACTCTCGTTTTGTGTGTCGCCAGACCAAAAACAAAACCAAACAACCCCTAATCTTGTATACCCATTAGTATCACATGTTTTAATTTAATATTCCAAGATTCATGAACATATAATTTTAATTAAAATGAAAGATTAAAAGATTAAGGATTCGATTAATACCAAATGCATGGATGTTTAGATAATTGAAACCCGAACACGAACACGTAAATCCCTTAGATCAAAACCTAAAATCCTTCTTGTTTTCTTCCTTGGTGTGTCGCGGCTAGAGGTTGAGAGGGGGCTAGGGTTGCTTGATTTTTGCTAAAAGATGTAATATGAAAATCCCTGGGAGTTAATTGTTTACTAGTTGGATTTTAAAATGGGCCGAACCCTCTCCTGTCTTTTTGTTGCCGCGGATACGCATAGACCGAAAACCAAATTCATTGTTTTTTGTGTCTAAATATTATTCGTGTGTGTTTGTGTTTTAAATGTTTGTGAATTAATTATTATACGTAAATGTTTATCGTGAATTAATTGTGAAAATCCGACATTTTCAGGTAGTAAATTTATCCTCGTATATTATTTTGAAATTTTATTTTTGTGTTGGTTCATGAACTCATATAATTAGGGGAAGAAATTAGGGTTTACGTGCATAATCTAATGTCTTTTTCATTTAAACCGGAAACCCTAGGTTTACGTGTTTATGCTTTCGTGCTCCGTTTTTTATGAGACAAATTTTATTAGAGTCGTTGTGTGTCGTAGTTTCATATTTTATAAAAACGTTTTTCGTAAATCGACCCGAAGGCACGTAAATCAAGAAAACTAGAATCGAGGAGTACCCGTAAAACAATAGAGGTGAGACAAGTATTACACTTGTTCCACCCCCATAATGGGCGGATTCACCAAAGAGGCAACCCCTCTTTGGTGTCAAAATTCTAAAAAACCATGAGACACTTGTCTCATGTGTTGGCTAGGTACTTAAGCCAAGTCTTCACACACACACACATACACACCTCACTTTTGCATGTGTTTATAAAATTTTTACTCATAATATCCTCCCTCCTCTCTTGTAGCCGTCCACCATTACCATAACCTTACCATTTTCATAATCTTTTTAACCTAAAACCTAAACTACATTCAAGATATGATGAAACCCACATAAAATAAAGATGATTTGAAGTGTTTTCAAGTAGTGAAAGAGGGTTTTCTATGAAGTTTGGGGCTGTATTTCAAGGATAGATTAAATATTTTGAAGATCATAAACTTGAGACAAAAGGGGTACAAGATTTGGAGTCAAGACCAAAGCTTTGTTGTCATTTTCTTTCATTATTGTTGGTATAAAAATTGTTTCTTTTCTTTCATCTTCTTATTTTTGTAAAAGTACTTTTTTATCTCCTTTTCAATGTATATGTAAGAGAGCTATGAATGAAAATCAAAGTGTTTTATGGGGATTTTATGTCATTAGAATAGGTTGATGAGGCTAGATCTACAAGTGAAAGATGATAAAAACATAACTAGATAAGTAGGCTGTGAAAAACAATAATTTTCGACATTTTTAGTTGATTAAATGGATTAGGTGATTCGATATAAGGATAGATAAATGAATTCTAAATAAGTGGTTAATTGGCCCCACAATGGAATGTTAAAAATGAGCAAGTTATGGCCAAAATACTTTTGATGTGCAAATCTGACTGGTTTATCTTGAACGAATTAAAAGCCATATTTAGGGGCTGTTTGAGAAGAAGTCATAGAAGAATGAATTTTACAGCAAAATATGTAGTTTCTACAATTTAAATTTGGGGTTCTAAGTCGCTATAGAACTCAAGTTATGCTAAAAATGGTGGACATGAGTTTTTGGATCAGATTTCACATAAGACATTTTAATATAAATAGACAACATGAGGGAATGTTAGTATACAATAAATGTGAAAAAGTGAATAATTGATAATAACCATTATGAAAATACTTTTATATACTAGGATAAATAAATATCACATTTTATTAAAATAAAACTCAAATAATTTTCTAACTACAAACTATATACATGACTTTTACGTCTTTTCGGCTAAGACCGAAAAGATGGCGATTTCGCCAAATAAAACATAGATGGTCGGACACATATAATGTAAGATTTTTATAAGACACCTATTGATATAGAAACACTTTTAACAAGCAAAAACCGACAAACACGAGCTATGTGACTTATGGACCCGTAATGAACCAAATTAGCCTTGTTGGACCACTAGGTCCAACTAGTATGATTTAGCACTATTGGACTCCCTCATGCGCTCAACCCACTTGGGCCCAACATATGAGTAAAAGTCTGGTCCAAAATGGATAAATGAACTAATAGAACATATTGGACCCTTGGTGGGCCTATTGGGCCTTAACATATAAATGGGCCAAAATTTGTGTAGTTGAACTAAGTTAACTAGATGCTTAACAACTAATAATATTGTGTAAAGTGATAAAATCCCACTTGATCATCATGTTTATGACTTGATTACATATAAATACAAGTTTTTATAAATATTACTCAACATAGTCTAAGATCGAGTATTATTTGTTTAGGAATTCCGTGATCGCGACACGCGCGTTACGCCTTAGTTGCCGATAACCCGCCTTCCAAACCAACGTGAGTTCATAGCCTCCTACTCTTTTAAATGTTTTATGAAGTGTTTTATAAACCTGCGAGGGAGATAACATGCTACTTTTAATAAAAATAGAACACAAGTGGTCCCGATTGTATGCTTATTGATATCGACCCGATTGATATGATGACCCAATGAATGATTGAAATGGATTATTATTTGTTAGGTTAAGTCACTATAAGTCTCATTTGCGTGAATTGTGAACTACCGGGAGATGGTAGACGCTTATGCATATAATAGTACTATTTGGGGGAGATCACCCCAGTTCGCGTCTTGACGGCTGATCCTCGTTGTGTCACATTGATTGGCAAGCGAATTTATGTATGAGAGGGATATATTTAGCGTGATTTTTGTGACGATACGTTGTTTTAAATGGGAAAATGAATTCCGGGCTAGCTACCCGATGTATATTATAGAAAGGTAACAATGTCATGCGGCTTATAATAATCCGATAATAATATCGATAATGGTAACACTAAGGCTGTGGTCTAAGGAATAGTGTATGATATATGATTTAAATTATAATATATTCCCTGACTAGCAATATGGGGTCTATTACTGATATTATGTTTGTGTTCTGCTTTTCATAACTATTCTTATATAACGGTTTTTACTAAACTCTATGAATTCACTCGACATTCGCTGATTTATCTTTCGCATGTTTTATCTCAGGTGCTTGAAGGTAACTTGGACGGAGATCGACTCTGATGGCCCACTTATAAATAATATTCATTCGACAGGTGTTTTGTAACTCCATGACTCTAAAACTGGGGACCTTGTGTAAACTTTAAACTCTTATACGAATGAATTAATGTTTGGCTTTGTACAACCCTTTTTATGCGTTGTCTATGATTTGAGTAATTGTGCTAACTCGTAACACTCTATTGACCCTTCCGTTGTTCCGATACGAAATTTGAGAGTGTTACATTAATAATATACTTAATACTTGTGATTAAATGATCGTGACACGTGTCGTATATTATTAATAGAAAGTTTTAATTTATTCGTGTTTTCATGTGTTTATTGTTCATGGTATTTCATGCGGGTTTTACAACTCTTCCCCTCTAAAAAGAAGAATTCATCCTCGAATTAGAGATAACATAAACTGAAAGGGAACATACCCGAATCAAAATTGGAAATGAGGGTAAGAAGTCCGTATAGACTCCTCCGTCTCCCAAGTGTCTTCCCTCTCAGGAGGGTCCCTCCAAGGGATTTTGACGACCCGGAATCGTCTTCCTTCTCCTGACTCGCTCTTGACGATCAAGAACTCTTTCGGGTTCTTCGACATAAGAAAGATCCTCACCAATCTGCTCGAGTGGATACTGAACCATGTGTAGGGGTGATAATTGTACCCTCTGAGTAAGGACACATGAAACACGTTGTGGACATGAGATAGCAGAGGAGGTAAAGCTAGACGATACGATGCCTCACTGACACGTTCAAGGACATCAAACAGTCTGATGAAACGAGGACTGAGTTTTCCCTTGATTCCAAAACGCTTGACTCCACGTGCTGGTGATACCTCGAGGAAGACATGATCACCAACGTTTATGTACAAATATCTGCTTGTCGGCATAGCTCTTCTGACGAGCACGAGCTTCCTGCAGCTTCGCCTTGGCGATGGAAACCTTTTCATTGGTCACCTCTATCATCTCCGGACCCTCAAGAATTCGCTCACCAACCTGATCCCAGCAGATTGGGGTGCGACATTTCCTGCCATACTATTGAATCCAAGATCTTTAGACTCAAACAGTAAAAACCATTTTATATAGGTTGTCAATTGTATATGTGACGAATCACAGCGGAATAATACAATTAACATGAATAAGATGTTTAACAAAGATGAATGATTCCCAAAGGGTTTGTATTATTGATGATTAACACAAACCACTCTAGGCATGTATACATTGAATCCCATGCCTAGAGATCAAAGACTCTGTAGGTTACATTTGAGTAGTATGAATTAATAAAATAAACCTACGGTCTGGTGTTCCTTTTATAACTTAAGGAACTCAGGGATACATGGAAACTAAATAAGATAATAATGACTAAATCAAAACAGAATTATTCATTCTTATCACTACTTGACCAAATCTCCATGTTTTTAGTTCATGGCAGGGGAATCTTCACAGCAGTGGAAAGTTTTCTAGCCGGGGACACTTTCTTGTATTTTGTCCACCAGCTTGAAGTTTCTCCTAATGCCATATTTCGTCCTTCTTGTTTCCATAGTTATTTGACTCATCAACTTTTGACCAAACAATCTTCCCCTAGTTGATGATGTCAAAACACTTCCCCTTAAACATACAACACCAAAGATCAACAGGCTGAACATTCTTTGTAGACAACTTTCCCTTTTTGACATGATCAAATAGGGGTCTTCTATATGAACAACCTTGATTTTCAACTACTATTTAACCAATATCATACATCAAACCCAAGCATTCCACTTTTCAAGATACCCTCCATGAAGCACAGTAGTACCACCTACCTAATAAAAATGATCTTGACCAGTAGATACTCACATGAGTTGTAGTAACACCAATGAACAGTAGAAAAAATCTTCTCCTTGACATCATATGTGAATGACTAACACTCTATCAAATGAGCTTCCCCTTAAAGTGTGCTAGTCATTGATGAATCTTCAATTCTATAGGCTTTATGTAATGATTACATATGAAGAAAACTGCTTATAACTTACTTGATGATGAAGAAGAATAACCCGAACTTGCATTCTATAACCTGCACTAACCACGTGATAAAGTGCTCTCCAATACAAAAATCCTCGTTTACCTTTGAAACGAGACACTGAGCACGATAATGTAACTCCTTCAAGTGATAGAAAATATGTGCATAGAGTACCATAAGAGAAATCACATATTCCTAGATCTTGTATCACTTTGTCACTAAGCGTGTAAGCATAAAACACATACCCGCGAAAATCTCCTTCATCTTCAAATAAATGATAAACACTTTTCTTCGTAATCAATAAATATAAAACGAGCCTTTATACCATTAAACCAGTTGCTGTGATTGACCCATACTCCAAAACATTGTTGTCCCAAAAACCAAATCTGACAGCAGGGGGAACTTTTCTGGCAGCAGGGGGACTAGTGAAGACAGGGGGATCGTAGCAGGGGATACTTCTAATGAAAGCAGGGTGAACATTTTCACAAGCAGGGGGAACTTTCAATGCCCCTGTTTTTGTTATTAACTGTGCCAAACCCACTCAAAGTGGGAATGAATTTTATAACAGGGGAAATAAATAACAAAAACAGGGTGAATTAAAAATTATTTCCTGTTAATTTTGTTCACTGTCAATTTGTACACTGTCAATTTGTACCTGTATGCTAGAACCACCTCGTTCCTTTTCTTGTATCTAATCAAATACCCCATATGTGGTCGAGTGCTTTTCTTAGTCAGTAGAGACAATCATTCCACATGAAGACTCCAACACATGAGCACCATCTAAATAAATAAAAAGCACCTCGACCGTAGCTTGGGACCACATCCCAATTACTTACGTACAACAACAGATACGACAAACCCTTTTTGGTCAACACTTCTTCACGTGAGTATATATTAAACCAAGTAATTCAACCACAATCAAATTACTTTATTGCTTTAACTTCACGTGATACCATAGACTTCATATAAATTATAATTTGTCATACCCACATGTCGTTATCAGTAGGTTTGATTTACCGTTCTCTCATAAATCAAAACCATTAGTAAACGAATTGCACAATAATTCATACAGTGGCTAAGAAAGTCACGCCTCTTCTTTAAATAAATGGTACCTTTATTATAGCAGCAATAGCAAACGCAAACATCCTTTCTGACCCACGCTTATTCAATTCCTTAATTCACAGCCGATTGAATTTTAGGGTTTATACACAAAAACCCTAGAATCAAAAATTAGTTTATTCACAACAGCTCCAATCATTCATCATTTTCACAGCAACAAACACGAACACAAGAACATCTTGATTCTCCTAGATATCGAGAGCCACCCGCTCTGATACCACTTGTTGATCCCAAAGTCAGATCTTAAACCTTAATAGCTTGTTTAAGGGTTGTGATAGAAAGAAAGAATTCAATCTAACACTAGAGAAACTTTGCAAAGCAAAGTAACTAAACAAGATGCGGAATATAATGTTTAGCACAAGAACAATATGATTGAAACGTTGAACTTTAATATATCAATGATATACGAATACCCTAAAATGGTATTAGGGTTTACAAAACCTTAAAGTATGACAATGAAAGATAATAGAAGAAAGACACACATTGCATGCTAACCTAGTGAGTCCTTTTATAGCCATAAGGACTCACGTACAAGATCACTACTAACAAACTTGGAAAGTATTAAGGAATAGTAACTGAAACGCGTAAAAATCTATTCCAAGTTTATCTCTGACAGTAGGGCCTTTGACTTCAGCAGGGGAACCAATCCCCCTGCCTTTGTTATTTAGCAGGGGGAACTTACTCTAGCAGGGGTACGGATAATCAACTAGCAGGGGTAACAAGTAAGCATAGATTTATTCCCAACAAGTGGGTTTTTATTTTACATTTTATACAATAAAATTTGAGTGCTTATATAATAATAATAAACATTAATTCTCAAAATCTGATTTTTATTTTCATCTTCACCATTTTTATCATATCTAGAGTTATATAATGAATTAGAAGCTCAATTTTGGATGCCATGATCTTCATATTATGTTCTACATTTAACTTAGTTATAGCTACTGATCATTTTTAGTTTATCTATGCTTAACAGTCCCTACAAAACAACTTATTCAGATTAGCACACTCATCTTGTTTTGATCATATCTCACTCATTATAATGATTCCATTGCATGGCCAACTCTCAAATGTGTATAACATCTTGTAGTTACTGTAAATGGATTCTACCATGTATGTTTATCAGTTCAAGTTTTAGTTACATACTTTTTTTATACAGCCAACTAAATAAGCATGATTTTAGCCTTATTTCTCATGGTTATTAACCTTTTTAAGCATATTTATCAACACTTGATCCCCACACAACATTTTTATCATCATATATTCATCATATACATATACAACAAGAAAGAAAGTACATTTGTTCTTTAAAAAAATAACAAGAGAAAATGGAGAGGATGATCTTCTTTACCAACCAAGAGTATATCTTGTTTTTGGAAGACAAGAACTTGATGAACACCAAAAGTAACTCCAAGATCATCAAACACCAAGAACATAAGTTGAGAAATCAGCCCTAGGACACAAGCAAATCACCTCCTTTGTTGTTAAAATGGCCACCAAATGATCAAGGCTTCAAGGTAACTCCGTGATAGAGCTAGATAACAAGTATTTTGTGGCTAGAAAAGATCAAGAAGGGGTGTTTGTTCTTCAAAAGTGGACGGAAATGGTGGTGATGTTGAGAGAGTTTGAAGTAGTTTTGCATGTATGAAATGATGGTATGTGAAGTGGTTGATGGTTTTAGCTAGTGGAAAGCTTAAGTTGTAAGCTTAAGCTTACACTTGTAAATAACAAGTTAACATGATGCCACATCCTTAGATGTGGTGTCATGTGTGCCGTCCCATGTATATTAGTGGGGTGGGATAATGTATTTTGTCCCACCTCACTAATTTACGGGTATTCCTTGATTCTAGTTTTCTCGATTTGCGTGCCCTCGGGTCGTTTTACGAAAAACGTTTTTATAAATTATGAATCAACGTCACAAAACGAATGCAATAAAAATTTTCTCATCAAAATCGGAGTTCAAAAACGTAAATACGTAATCTTAAGGTTTCCGGTTTAGTCGTAAAGGACGCTAAATTATGCACGTAAGCCCAAATTTAAATCCGTAAATTGTGAGTTCATCAACCAACATAAAAATAAGTTTCAATATATTATACGAGAAAATAATTCACTACCTGAAAATGCTAGATTGTCACAGCTTTTCCTCCTAAAAGGGATCAACGTCCTCGTGATCCATTTCATTTTGATGTCCGTTTCTTATTGAAATCGAAGAGGTGCAGATATTTCTTCCACATTTCATCCTCTCGTTCCCAAGTATACTCCGGTCCATGCTTTGAATTCCATCGGATCTTGACAATAGGTATCCGACTTTGTTTTAGTTGCTTTACCTCACGATCCATAACCTCTACGAGTTCTTCGATAAAATGCAACTTCCCATCTATTCGAACCTTATCTAACGAAACTTTCTCATCACTCACTGCTAGACATTTCTTCAGATTAGATACATGGAATGTGTTGTGAACACCATGAAGTTTTGGGGGTAACTCTAGTTTGTAAGCCACCGGACCTACTCTAGATAAAATCTTAAAGGGTCCAATATAACGGGGATTCAATTTCCCTCGCTTTCTAAATCTGATAACGCCTTTCCATGGCGATACTTACAATATTACTCGGTCACCCACTTTAAACTCCATTGGCTTCCGCCGCACATCCGCGTAACTTTTCTGTCTACTACGGGCTGTCAACAACCTATTCTTAATCTGAACTATCATCTCCGTAGTCTCCCGGATCAATTCCGGTCCCGTGAGCTGGGTATCCCCAACTTCACTCCAACATACAGGAGATCTACACTTCCTACCATACAAAGCTTCAAACGGTGCAGCCTTAATACTAGAATGGTAACTATTGTTATACGAAAACTCTGCTAAAGGCAAATGTTTATCCCAATTCTTACCAAAATCTAACACACAAGCTCTCAACATATCTTCTAGTGTTTGTATCGTCCTTTCACTCTGCCCATCAGTCTGGGGGTGATAAGCAGTGCTCATGTCGAGATTCGTTCCCAATGATCTTTGGAGAGATTTCCAAAAATTCGATGCGAATCTAGGATCTCGATCTGAAATGATCGATACATGCACTCCATGCTTGCATACAACATTCTCAAGGTATATACGAGTCAGCTTCTCTAGTTAGAACTGCTCTTTAACCGGAATGAAGTGTGCTGATTTGGTCAGTCTGTCGACAATAAACCAAATCGAGTTGTTTCCAGATGATTTTCTAGGAAGCTTGGTGATAAAGTCCATCGTAATTCGCTCCCACTTCCATTCAGGAATCTTTGGTTGTTGAAGTAGTCCTGATGGCTTTTGATGTTCCGCTTTAACTCTAGCACAAGTCAAGCATTGAAGAACATACATAGCTATGTCAGCTTTCATATTCGGCCACCAGTACAACTTCTTCAAATCATGGTACATCTTATCAGATCCCGGATGAATGGAATACTTAGATTTATGGGATTCTAACATAATCAAATCTCTTAAGCCTCCAAACTTAGGTATCCACATACGACCTCTTAAGCATTTCACTCCATCAGCTCTAACCTCTAAAGGGTCTCCTTCTTCTCGGAACCCTTCATTAACAAAATTTTCCTTCTTACAAGCTTCTATTTGCGCATTTCTAATTTGCTCAGGCAAATTATTGTGCACGGTCAAGACTAGAGAACGTACCCTGATAGGCTCTCTATCTTTCCTACTTAACGCATCGGCAACAACATTGGCTTTTCCTGGGTGATATTTTATATCACAATCATAATCACTTAACAACTATATCCATCTTCGTTGCCTCATGTTCAATTCCTTTTGATCGAGAATATACTGTAGGCTTTTGTGATCAGTGAATATCGTACACTTGGTGCCATACAGATAATGTCTCCACAACCTAAGAGCAGAGACTACAGCTCCTAACTCAAGATCATGAGTAGTATAATTCTCCTCATTCCTCCTTAATTGCCTAGAAGCATAAGCTATCACTTTCTCTTTCTGCATCAAGACAACTCCATAGCCTCTAAGAGATGCATCACAATACACTACAAAATCCTCACTCCCGTCGGGTAATGATAAGATTGGCGCACTACATAATTTTTGCTTCAATGTCTGAAATGCTCCATCTTCATCACTTCCCCAAACGAAAGGTTTATTCTTCTGGTTAAGCTTAGTCAAGGGTTTAGCTATCAAAGAAAATTATTTAATGAATCGCCTATAATAGCCAGCCAATCCTAAGAACTGTCGCACTTCCGTTGGCGTTGTCGGTGCAGACCAATTCTTAATAGCTTCAACCTTTGCAGGATCAACATGAATTCCATCTTTGTTAATCACATGACCAAGAAATTGCACAGAATCTAACCAGAAATCACATTTTGAAAACTTAGCATACAACTTTTCATCCTTCAACAATTTCAAAACAATCCTTAAATGTTATCTATGTTCATCTTCATTCTTAGAATAAATTAGAATATCGTCAATAAACACAATCACAAATTTATCCAAGTAGGGCTTGCACACTCGATTCATTAAATCCATGAAAACCGCAGGTGCGTTAGTTAACCCAAATGGCATTACTTGAAATTCATAGTGTCCATAACGAGTTCTAAATGCAGTTATAGGAATATCTTCTTCACGGACGCGAAGTTGGTGATATCCTGACCGTAAATCTATCTTAGAATACACACTAGATCCTTGTAGTTGATCAAACAAATCATCAATCCTAGGTAAAGGATATCGATTTTTAATTGTCAACTTATTCAGTTCTCTATAATCAATGCACATACGAAAAGATCCATCCTTCTTCTTAACGAACAAGACTGGAGCTCCCCAAGGCGACGAGCTCGGTCGAATAAAACCTTTATCAGACAACTCCTTAAGTTGCTCAGATAACTCCTTTAATTCAGAAGGGGCTAATCGGTACGGCGCACGTGCCACCAGTGCAGCACCAGGAATTAAATCGATTCGAAACTATACTTGCCTTATCGGTGGAAGTCCGGGTAAATCTTTAGGAAATACCTCAGGAAATTCACAAATAATAGGTACATCTTCCAATCGTTTCTCCCTAGACTCATTCCCGGTCACTTGAGCTAAGAATAACTCACAACCGTTCCTGGTGTACTTTTGTACTTTAATACATGAAACGATTTTCAAACGGGATTCACCTCGATTACCATCAATTACTAACGTCCTATCCTTAAGAGGAATCTTAACCTTCTTCTCTCCATATAAAATAGTAGCATTATTCAACGACAACCAATCCATACCAATAATAATATCAAAACTACCTAATTCTATCAACATCAAATCAATCGGAAAGGAATAGTTCAAGAGATTTAGAGAGCATCCTTCTAATAGCTTATTAGTTTTCACTAATTTACCATTAGCCAATTCCACCTCGTAACTGGTACTTATCTCAACAGGTTCAATGTCAATAAGGGCACTAATTTAGTGGATACAAAGCTCCTATCAGCACCCGAATCAAATAAAGCAACAGCATAATGATTGTTGAGTAAAAACGTACCGGTAACGACATTTGGATCCTCTTTCTTCACCTCAATTGTTCCAAGTTGATAGATACCACCCTGGGGGTTTCTTCCAGGTACAATCGCTTTCAACTTGGGGCATTCCGATTTCCTATGACCTTCTTCATTACAGTTGAAGCAAATGGTTCCCTTTCTTACACCTTTCAACCTTGTGTCCAAGCTTTCCGCAATTTCGGCACTTCCAGCAGTCGCCAGCATGCCTCTTGTTGCCACACTTAGGACATCTATCATCGTTGCGCGGTGTATTGTTGGTAAGAGCATTTGCATTCCCCTTTCTCTAGTTCTGACGGCGATTGAAATTCATATTATCACCTCTATCTACACGATCACCGTCTCCCTTTCTTTTCTCACCCACACGGGCTTCATCTTCCCTATCCTGAATTATATGTCCAATGAGTTGGTAAGTCATTCGAACAGCATCATCAATGGTCAGTGGTTTAGATGATGTCACGTCCCCCCGGATATTCCTGGTCAACCCTTTAATATATTGCTCAATTCGGATCTCTTCGGGTTCAACCAATTGAGGACATAGCAAGGCCAACTCATGGAATCGGTTCGTGTAACTATCAATGACCACACCTTTCCTTCTCAAATGAATCAACTCTTGTTCTAACCTAATAATCACACTACGAGGACAATACTCCAAAGTCATCCACTTCTTAATTTCAGCCCAAGGAGTAGCATTAGCAGCATTAAGACCCATGAAAGTAATTCTCCCGTTCCACCAAGTCAACGCACGACCTTTAAGAGTAGCCATAGCAAATGTCACCTTATCTTCCTCCTTACACTTACTAATCCGAAACACCGACTCAATCTTCTCAATCCACTGGATTAATCCTACAGCACCTTCAGTTCCATTAAAAGGTAGAGGTTCACACTTCATGAACGTCACATAAGTACAACCACCAACTTCAGGTGCATTAGCTCCAAGTCCTCCTATATTTCCTTCAGCATTAGCATTCACATTATTAGCATTCACATTCACATTAGTACCGCCAATTCCACTACCGCCAGCTCCACTACCGCCAGCTCCACTACCGCCAGCTCCACTACTGCCAGCTCCACTAACGCCAACTCCACTACCGCCAGCTTCATTTCTAGCATTTGCCATAAATTCAGTCATAGATGCGGTAACTTGCTTCTGTAATAATCCTACATACATCATCCTCAGTCACAGCCTTCTTGGGCGGCATAGTTCTATAATTTCACAATTTTAAAGTATTAAGCATTCACCCAACAAGGATTCATATAATATGGATTGAATTCAAAATCAAGATACAAATAAGGCACAATATGGAATTCAAGACAAGATACATATTTCATTCGATTTGAAACAAAAGTATTGTCTTAGTACATCCCATATCAAAGTTCTAGCACTATATACACTCAAAATTCGTGCCAATTCTACTACTAACAAGTCGGTTCAGTCAAAGCTACAAAAGTACAAAAGATACAAAGGTCACTACTAAATACAGACTGGTCTACTGAGAACCACCAGATGGTCCATCATCCATCGTCTTCTGTAACTTCGTCGGACGATCACTAGACACATCTTCAGCTGGGCGCTTGCGGATCACTCCTCTTTCAACCATGTCGGCATAAAATCTACTGTTCCAACCCACGGATATATTCAACTCATTCTCAGCTTTCTCACGCATCGCACGAGCTACACTCAACTGAATCTCCATAGAATTCACCTTTTTCTTCATAGCAGCAAACTCACCACTTTCTAACACCGATAACCTCCTAAAAGCCTCATTCAAACCACGGTCTACATCAGTCAAATCCAAACTAAGCAATTGCCACTCTTTCTCGCCAACCTTAGTCTTCGACTCCAAATAAGCAACTTGAGTCTGAACAACACCTAATCCAATCTCTGTCATAATACTCTTAACACGGGAAGCATCTACATCACGTCTCAAGGCCCATGGTGCAAGACCATCAATATGAGTAGCCTCTCGAGTACTAGACGACTCTCCTATCACACGTCTACGAGTAGCAATACCATCAGTACCGTCAGGTACATTGTCATCCTCATCCTCCTCTGATTCAGAATCAGATTCAGACGATTCAGACATTTCTTCCCTAGGTAGCTCAACCTCAAAATCAGACAAATAAACTGGTGGGGGTAAAGGCTCGCCCTCTGGAACATCATAAGGATAAATAAGCTCGGATTCCTCATCATCATCGACCTCAACGTCTATACCTACATCCTCCTCGACATCCTCTTCGTCAATCTCATCATCTAAATTATCTAACCCAATCTCCTCATCATTCTCAATATCAACATTCTCAATCTCATTCTCTACCATATCAACCTGAGAGGCAATCTGATCTCCTAGTACTAACTCGGGCTCGGGATCCTCAAATGGTTCCTCCTCATCATCCATATCATAATCTACTAAGTCTAAATAAGGATCATCATCTATATTAGGTTCGGGAATAGCATGGTTTTCTACAAGAATATTAGGGTCAACCATGACAATCTGCATTTATATATATCTCGTATTAGGATAACATACTAGTTAAACAATTACATAATGAAACCACGATATATACATATATATAAAAATTAAATTATATATATCAAAATATATATCTTCTCAATAGGGCTTGTTGGTAACGCCGGAGATCTCTGTCAAAAGATTTTGAAAAGTTTTGTTTAAAACCTTGGTTTTTAAAATCTTTTGTTCTCTATAACGAGAGCTCTGGTACCAAACTGTAACACTCTCAATTTTCGTATCGGTACAACGGAAGGGTCTTTTAGAGTGTTACGGGATAGCACAATAACTCCAATCATAGACAACACATAAAAATGATTGTACAAGGTTTAACATACATTCATTCGATTTAAAGTTTTAAAGTGTACAACAGGACCCAAATTATACAGGTCATTAAGTTTACAAAACATAGACCGAATGAACATTTGTAATATTAAGTTGGCCATCTGAGTCGATCTCCATCCGGATTACCTTCAAGCACCTCAGATAAAAACATGCAAAAATCATATCAGCGAATGCCGAGTGAATTCATAGAGTTTAATAAAAACCGTTATATAAAACAATCGTTAAAATCAGAACACAAGTATAATATCAGAAGTAAGTCCACGTATTGCTAGCCAGGCAATATATAAATCAAGCATACATCTTAAACCGTCCATGAGACCGTAGCCTCAATATTACCATAACAGGTAATATTTTCATCGTTATTAGCGTCGTTATCGTTTTGTATATAGGTTTTAGGATTATTATTAGCCGCATGACATTGTTACCTTACTATGAAAACAGCGGGCCGCGAACCCGACAAACAATTTGCCCATCTAAGTTAGCGTGTCGTCACAAAAATCACGCTATGGAATCTTCTCATACATAAATTCTCTTACCAATCAATGTGGTACGACGGGGATCAACCGTCAAGGCGCGAACTGGGGTGATCGTCCCCAAATAGTACTATCAAATGCATAAGCGTCTACCAAATCCCGGTAGTTCATAATTCATGCTAATGGGACTTTAAGTGACATAACCTAACTACTAATAATCCTTTTTGTCTCGTTTATAGGGTCATAGCATCATTCGGGTCCATATCATTAAGCATACCATCGGGACTACTTGTGTTCTATTTTTATCAAAATCTAGCATGTTATCTCCCTCGCGGGTTTACAAATCATTTTATAAAACATTTAAAAGAGTGCGAGGCTATGAACTCACGTTGATAATGAAAGGCGGATTATCTACTACGGGCGTGCTTCGGTCACGGAAACCTATATTAATAATAATCGGTCTTAGACTCTTGTCCAATGACTTTTATCAAAATAACAATATACATATGATGATTTTGTACATATGATGATGATCAAGTGGGTTTATATATCTTTGTTCACTCATTTTAGTGTTTACGTTTTGGTAACTTTTTACTAGTTTACTAGTTTTACCTATTTACCTATTTTAAGTCCAATAAGCTTAGTATAAGTTATTTAACATGTATTATTTCATTTTATACTTATATTATCAGTATTTAAACTTTACAAGTTGGGCCCAAATGGGTTAAGCCCAATAAGTTCTTTTTATAAGTGTTTAACTCATTTAGTCCAATTATTAGTCCAATATGCTTAGTTAGCTCGTTAATGTCCGTATGTCCTAAAGTTCGGGTTTTATCGGTTTTTACTTGTATTAGTTACTTATATATCAGTATATGACTTTTAAAAACTTTACATTAGACGGGTTGGGTCGTCTAAGTTTTAATTGGCGAAAAACGTTAATTTTACGGTAATAGCCGAAAAAGTCGTAAAAATCAAGTTTATAGTTTTTATTACTTATAAGTATTATTCCACTACCATTTTTATAATTTATCCATTTATTTAACCTTTTACATAATTTTATAAATAAATTTCATAAGTTAGTGGGTTTTTATTTTACATTTTATACAATAAAATTTGAGTGCTTATATAATAATAATAAACATTAGTTCTCAAAAATCTGATTTTTATTTTCATCTTCACCATTTTTATCATATCTAGAGTTATATAATGAATTAGAAGCTCATTTTTGGATGGCATGATCTTCATATTATGTGATACATTTAACTTAGTTATAGCTACTGTTCATTTTAAGTTTATCTATGCTTAACAGTCCCTACAAAACAGCTTATTCAGATTAGCACACTCATCTTGTTTTGATCATATCTCACTCATTATAATGATTCCATTGCATGGCCAACTCTCACATGTGTATAAAATCTTGTACTTACTGTATATGGATTCTACCATGCATGTTTATCAGTTCAAGTTTTGGTTACATACTGTTTTTATACAGCCAACTAAATAAGCATGATTTTAGCCTTATTTCTCATGGTTATTAACCTTTTTAACCATATTTATCAACACTTGATTCCCACACAACATTTTTATAATATACATATACAACAAGAAAGAAAATACATTTGTTCTTTACAAAAATAACAAGAGAAAATGGAGAGGATGATCTTCTTTACCAACCAAGAGTATATCTTGTTTTTGGAAGACAAGAACTTGATGAACACCAAAAGTAACTCCAAGATCATCAAACACAAAGAACATAAGTTGAGAAATCAGCCCTAGGACACAAGAAAATCACCTCCTTTGTTGTTAAAATGGCCACCAAATGATCAAGGCTTCAAGGTAACTCCATGATAGAGCTAGATAACAAGTATTTTGTGGCTAGAAAAGATCAAGAAGGGGTGTTTGTTCTTCAAAAGTGGACGGCAATGGTGGTGATGTTGAGAGAGTTTGAAGTAGTTTTGCATGTATGAAATGATGGTATGTGAAGTGGTTGATGGTTTTAGCTAGTGGAAAGCTTAAGTTGTAAGCTTAAGCTTACACTTGTAAATAACAAGTTAACATGATGCCACATCATTAGATGTGGTGTCATGTGTGCCGTCCCATGTATATTAGCGGGGTGGGATAATGTATTTTGTCCCACCTCACTAATTTACGGGTATTCCTCGATTCTAGTTTTCTCGATTTGCGTGCCCTCGGGTCGTTTTACGAAAAATGTTTTTATAAATTATGAATCAACGTCACAAAACGAATCCAATAAAAATTGTCTCATCAAAAACGGAGTTCAAAAACGTAAATACGTAATCTTAAGGTTTCCGGTTTAGTCGTAAAGGACGCTAAATTATGCACGTAAGCCCAAATTTAAATCCGTAAATTGTGAGTTCATCAACCAACATAAAAATAAGTTTCAAAATATTATACGAGAAAATAATTCACTACCTGAAAATGTTAGATTGTCACACTGAATGTTCTAGCAATACCACAAGGATAGAGCGTAGGACTATGTGAATTATCGCTTGTGTTCTAAAGATGAACAACAGTTGATATATGGAATAAGTGTCCTAATGAGATTTTGATGAATCTCGTTGGCTTTAGACTCTATAAGTTCACGTTTATTTGGTGATCGGAGGCTGGTGCAGACTGCCACTTTTTCAATATCTACTATCTCAGAGTGAGAAAGTTTATAGAAATGAGTTGAACTTAGTGACAATAAAACAAACTTCTTTTGAGAGAAGCTTGAGTAGGCTGGGAAGGGTTGTGCTTTTCATCACTGGGTCTATGATACTTTGTCTTCAATACAAGAAATCATCAACGTGATTATGATAGTAGATGTATTAACCCGGTTTCTGCCTAAGTTGTATGGAGGGCTTCTTTCTTTACACCCTTTATCCTTATATTTCTTTTTCATTCTTCAACCCCTTCAATGCTTACCAAGACGTCATAACTAGCACTTTGTTGTGATTGTTCCAGTTCTATCTTAAGTCATTAGTTGGCATTATTCTCGTACACTCAACTGCTCCATCTTTCATAAGGACTTCTAAGTTCTAATGGATTGTCCCCGGGAAGATCCCCCCGGTTCTGGTTGGATCACAGGACGAATGCCTAACCACCTTTTGACACCAATGCCATCGAAAATGCAATCAATGTGTTGATGAAATCACTGTTTACACCTTGAGAGTTTTCTATATCACCAAGACGCTCCCCCTACATATGTGCATCATAAATGAAAGGTTTTTGCACATATTAGGAAGAGAAAGCACGTATATCAAATATCTTATCCAAGATTACACATTTTGAACACATTTTAATCACCATTCTCCCCCTCAAAAATTGCATGAAATTGAAATTTTTGTGATACTTGTGATAAAACATGGAGAGAATAATGTGTCATGAAAATTTGGAACAAATATTTATGAAATCATTATACTCCCTGTGACAATCCGTCAATTTATGATTGATATTTTATTCTCAATATTTATTTGAAAATATTATTTTAATGTTATAATATGAACTCACTTATTTTTGGGAAGTAATTTGGGTTTACATCTTAAAGTAGCATCGACAACGTCTAAACCGGAGGACTCTACGTTACGTGCTTATATTTACATACACCGTTTTTGTTGACAGTTCGACATTTCAGAAAATAAATTTATTCTCGAATATTATTTTGGAATTTCAATTTGTGTTGGTTCATAAACTCACAAATTTACGGGATGAAATTAGGATTTACGTGCATAATTTAGCGTCTTTTGCGATTAAACCGGAAACCCTAGGTTTACGTATTTACGCTTTTGTGCTCCGTTTTTTTAATGAGACAATTTTTATTACATTCGTTTTGTGTCGTAGATTCATAATTTATAAAACGTTTTTCTTAAAACGACCCGAGGGCACTTAAAACGAGGAAACTAGAATCGAGGAGTACCCGTAAATTAGTGGGGATGAAACAAGTATACACTTGTCTCAGCCCCACTATGGGTGGCAAGACAAGTTACCAACACACCACTTTGGTGTCAACATAACACACACTCTAAGGACACTTGTCCTTAGAGCCTTACAAACCACTTAACACAAAACTAGGTAAACCAAAACAACTTTCTCATACATGCAAAAACAAGAGAAGGAAAAATTCTCCATCCCTCTTTCTCTCCCTATGTTGAACGTCCAACATCACTCCCACAATCACCATTCATCAAAATTCAACCATAAACATCATCTAGAATCAACATATGTTGATTGCTACATAAAAAGAAGGTGATTGGAGGTGATTTTAACAAGTAAAAAGGAAATTTTATGGAGTCCAAGGGCTGATTTTTAAGAAGGTATTCATACCTATGAAGATCTCAAAAATTTCATTTGCCAAGTTAAAGATGTGGTGACAAGAACCAAGCCTTGTTCATCAAAATCTCATCATTTCATCACTTTGGTGGTATAGAGATTATTTCTTCCTATCATCTTGTTATTTTTGATTATGTAATCTTGTATTTCTTTTACTTATGTATATGTATATGATGATGAATGATGATTAAAAATATTGTGTGGGGATTTGGTGTTGATAAACATGCTTAAAAAGATGAAAAACTATAAGAAACAAGGTTAAAATCTTGCTTAATTTAGATGGCTGTATAAAACAGTAAAGAATCATATGGTAAACTGGTAAAATGACTTGAATAGATTGATATACAGTAAGCTATGGGTCTTGTACACATGTGAGAGTTGGCCATGCAATGGAATCATTGTAATGAGTGAGATATGATCAAAACAAGTTTAAAGTACAAATCTGAGTTCACTGTTTTGGACGATTTTTAGAAAATACTTAGAGGCTGATTCAACAGTAGCTATAATAGAGTTAAATGGAGCACGTATCATGTAGTTTATGTCATAAAAATTTGAGCTTCTATCTCCATATAAAACTCTAGATATGGCAGTTTTGGTGAAGATGAAAATAAAAATCAGATTTTTGGAAATTAAAGTATAATAATATTATATAAGCACTCAAGTAAATATAGTATAAAATGTGAATTAAAACCCACTAACTTATATAATACATTTATATAAACATGTATAAGGATAAATAAATGGACATTTTATAAAAATGGTAGTTTGATAAGTTTTATAAGTTATAAAACTATAAACATGATTTTTACGACTTTTTCGGCTATTACCGTAAAATTAACGTTTTCGTTAAATAAAACTTAGACGGTTGGACCCGTCTAATGTAAACTTTTATAAACTCATATACTGATATATAAACATATATAACAAGTAAAAACCGATAATACCCGAACTATAGGACATACGGACATTAACGAGCTAAGTTAGCATATTGGACTAATAATACAACAAAATGGGCTAAAACACTTATAAACTTATTTATTGGGCTTAACCCATTTAGGCCCAACATGTAAAGTGTAAATAATGATAATACAAGTATAAAATGGATTAATACAAGTTAAAGAACTTATAATAAGTTTATTGGACTTAAAATATGTAAATAGGTAAAACTAGTAAACTAGTATAAAAGTTATCGACTCATAACACTAAAACGAGTAAATGAGAATATGTAAACCCACTTGATCATCATATATATAAAATCATCATATGTATACATAATTGTTATTTTTATAAAGTCATTGGACATGAGTCTAAGACTAGTATTATTTTTCTAGGTTTCCATGATTAAAGCACGTACCGTACGTCCGAGTTGCCGATAACCCGCTTTCCCACATCAACGTAAGTTCATAGCCTCGCACTCTTTTAAATGTTTTTATAAATGTTTTATAAACCCGCGAGGGAGATAACATGTTAGTTTTTATAAAATAGGACACCATTTGTCCCTATTGTTTGTTTATTGCTTTGGACCCGAATGATTGAATGACCTGATTGTATGACCCGATAAATGATTAAAGCACCCGATAGATGAAATTAAATGGATTATTAAAGTTAGGTTATGTCACTAAAAGTCCCATTAGCATGAATTGTGAACTACCGGGATTTGGTAGACGCTTATGCATATAATAGTACTATTTGGGGACGATCACCCCAGTCGCGCCTTGACGGTTAATCCCCGTCGTGCCACATTGATTGGTAAGCGAATTTATGTATGAGAAGATTTCCATAGCGTGACCTTTGTGACGACACGCTACTTTAGATGGGCAAATTGAGTATCGGGTTAGCTACCCGTTGTTGGTTTAGTAAGGTAACAATGTCATGCGGCTTATAATAATCCAACTAACAAAATACTACTAGACGCACCGAATTACGATGTATTTCCTGACTAGCAATACAGGGTCATACTATTGATATTATGTTTGTGTTTTTGTTTTCATAACCATATTCATATAACGGTTTTTATTTTCATACAACGTCATAAGACGTATTGTATGATGTTTTTACGACATTGGCTCGTATAAAGATTTTTAAGGCAAACGCCTATATTATGATTTTGATGAAGATTTGTATAAAATGACTTTGGCTATTTTATGGCCTATTAAAATGATTTGTACAAAATGATTTTCAGTAATAATTTTAAACTGATATTATATTGATGGATTTTATCAAACTCTATGAATTCACTCGGCGTTATCGCTGACCTTTTCTTTTAACATGTTTTATCTCAGGTACTTGAAGGTAATTCTCGGGGAGACGACAAGAATTCATGGCCCGCACCTAAATACTTATTTCCATTCAAATGCTTTGTAAAACTTTGTATGAATTAATATGACTTGGGACCTATGTAACTTTGATAATTATGAATGGAAATGCTTTTATTATTAAACGACGCGATTTTTATGCGTTGTTTATGATGTGAGTAATGTGCTATCCCATAACACCAACTAGTCTTCCGCTGTAATTGAGTTGTATAAATTTGGGGGTGTTACAGTTTGGTACCAGAGCTCTCGTTATAGAGAACGAAAGATTTTTAAAACTAAGGTTTTGATTAAAACATTTCAAAATCTTTTAACTATAAACATTTTTCTAAAAATTTCTAAAAATCTTTTGACTATAACGGTGCCGAAGAATTCCCGAGTTACCGACAAGGCCAGATTGAGAAGTGTTATTTTAATATATATATAACTTGGATTATATATATATATAATGTAATTTGATTACATGATTGTTTGAAGATTATTTTGATATTTATACGAGGTATTTATACGACGTAGATTGTCACAAGGAACCCTAAATCCCCTAGTAAATTAATTGAAGCTATTCTCGTAGGAATTCTAGCTATTCCAGATCTAAACCAAGTTGTGGATATCTATGATCCCAACAAATGGTTGATATTCGTAGAAATGTAGATATTAGTTGATTGCGATATTGAAGAAGAATTGGAGAGATTAAATCTGATATCGATGTCATGACAATCTTTCCATATAGAGTGGAGTTTGACAAAACATTACCACCTAGAAAGATGTCATCTGACTCATTGTCATCCAATTCTTAAATTGAAATCGAAAGGGTGAATGTTGCACTTGAGGCTGTTATTAGAATCATTACCCAAAAGCCTCATGCCACTAGTACCTTTCCGAGAAGTCTAGTTGAATGATCAAGTCATTTCATACTAGTGACTCAATTGATAACTATTGTGGTAAGAGATATAGGATTGGAAATTAGGTGTTGTTCATATCGGACTTTTATTGCCCTATTAAGGTTTATGAATAAGATTGAAAGTATTGGAAAATGAGGTAGGATATCAAATTGAGTATAAGTTGATTAAAACTTGAATGAAATAAAATTTAACCTGTATGGAATAAGAAATTGTTAAGAGGAAGTTGTTGAGTCCTGTGATTGAATTATAGGGTTTTAAATGATTGTTAGTTTGTGTTAAAGGTTGTTCCTATGCCATTGTCCACTGACGAGGATGCCCAGTGTCCAATAAATAAATTGAAGAAATCTTCTTCTGAATTGGGAGCGATGGATTTTCCGAGACAGGTGGCACACCTAATGACTCTTGTAGATTAGTATTCATCGTGGTATCTTTTAAAAATAATCCCTAACTTAACTGAGACAACAGTTGGTAGGATGAGTTCTGAGAATTGTATGACATAGTGACACGTAATGTGTTACGGTACAATTTTGACTTATTTGCGATTAACGAAAAGACTACCTTTGATTGCTAAACTCTACATGTATCGATGTTATCTATCTTTTATTGCTTCATTCTAATGTTCGCATTAGTGATGCAACCATTGAACAAGTACTCATCTCGATTTGAGTTACGTTATGAATTATTCTCTTTTGAGTGCCATCGAGGTCATGAACCTCATGATTAATTGGCTAAGCTCATTTCCTATCATTACGTAGTTAATTCTTGGTGAACAACTTTTCATCACTCCTTTGCAGATCACTTATTGTTTTTATAAGATAGAAGCAGTATCCCTTGAGAAAAATTGAATTTTCATCACTATAAGGATTATTCAAAGTGAGATTTATAAGTGGTCATTATCGAAATGAAGTTGTTTATAAAAAACGTTGGGAAAACTTAATTGTTTTCATAACAAAGAAAATCTTTGTAAATTTATTTTGATTCTTATTTAAGAATTAAGCATGAAAATGATTTTACTACAAACATGGATGATAAAATTTTGACGAACTGAGTATTGCATCGTTAATCTTGAAATTGTATATAGTTGCGCGCCTACATACAATTTGGAATGGACCATGCAAGGCTGATTAGTAGTCACCATAAAACTAATGAATAAGCACTACATTTTCTTTGAAGATTGTGAAAGATTAAATTTTATGAGATCTGCAAGAAGTGAAAAATAGGGACATAGTGTTAGGGATACCTACACATGTGCCTGTAGCATCTGTTCCTCCGAGTCGAATTTACTCATCTGTGGAAATTGTCTTATTTGACATTTGACAATTCTTTCTTGTCCAATTCTCCCGTAGTGAGATTCTTAGGAAAAGTATATGATTATCGAGTGTTGATACCCGACTGGATGTATCGACGTTCCTATCATTTCTTATGATTTGATTTTATTTGAATGACCTGGGTAACGATCCGAGGAGCTTTCGAATGCGTACTTAAATTATGAAAACATGGGATATATTCATATTCATTAAATGTTTTCGTTTGTATCTGATTTGAAATTCTCTCGCGTAGATTATGCGTTAACCTTACTCTTTTAAGGTTAGTTATGTCTCCAGATATCCTTGAACTTGTGAAGGATTATGAGTTATTATTAGTCTTTTGAGAAGTTCACATCTTATCAACGGCAATGAAACTGGAAAGTTGATAGTGCCAGTAGAATGGTTTGATTGATTATGACATGACGACATTGTCTTAATTGATGGGAACTCGAGTAGAATTCCCCGAAAAGATAAGATGTTGATTATCAAAAGTGATCTAAATAATTCTTGATGGATGACTTGAAATTATACCATGAATAATTGTGAATTAGTCATAGATATTATAATCTAGAAAGAACCTAATATGAATTTATTAAAAGATGTTTCCGTTATCTGAAACTTTAAGAGGTATTTATTGGTAAATTTCCTAGACTTTTTCCATTAAGGCAAGTTGAAATTAGTATTGATTATATTTCTGGTACTGCGCTTGTGGCTTGTGCACTGTACGTCAGCACCATCTGAATTAAAAGAATTACCGTACAACTGAGAGAGTTGTCGGAGAAAGATTTTATTCTACCAAGCTCGTCTATGGTGTTATCATTCATTATATTTATAGATTACTGTGAACTGAGTAAATTGACAATCGAAAACGATATCCATAACTCGAAATGGAAGATTTGTTCGATCATTTACAAGGTTCTAGCGTATGTTTTAAAATTTGATCCACGACATGGTTATCATCAACTTCACGTCCGCGGAAAAGATTATCTATTCCAAGCACTACATCCAGAACTTGTAATAAAGATTATGAGTTTATGTGATGTCGTTTGGATTGACCAAGGCACATGTAGCATTCATGAATTTGGTGAATCACGTGTGTAAGTTGTAATTTGATAAATTCATGCTTGCGATCATTAAGGACCATTTGTTTGTTTATAAGAATAAGAATGAGTTAATAATTATTTAAAGACTACCCTAAATTGGCCGAACAACGAAAACCTGTACCGTGAATATTTAACATGTGATTAACGGCTTAATCCTTTACATGATTTGACCGTGTGATTAATAAGACATTGGGATCTATATTGACATTTCAAAAATTAGAGCCATTAAGGCTTAAGGTTATACCAAAAAGAAAAGTGCAAATATGTTTTGACAAATGTTTTATCAAAAAGAACTTTTGAGGGATTATTCCCTTATACCCAGAACATTTAACTAAACTTCTGTTTAGGGGTAAATGTTCATGTATACCTTAAGACAACTCAAGAAGGATTGAGGAAAACATTTAAACCATGACTTAAAATTTGAAACGACAATTTTTGCTCTTCAAACTAAGAAAATTTTTACTACAGTATAACCAAGGATTTTTCGAACATTTACGAATCTTAATAATCATTTTCGATAAATCAACAAAAATCGTGTTAATTAAATTCAAATTTTATTTTGAACACCTTTATATAATTTGACAAACTGAGAAAATTTAAAAACTTTTTGTGTTTACGTTTCATAAAAATTAAATATTTATTTAATTAGTTGTAATAATTATCGACGCTTTAAAACGTCAAATTAGGCAAAACTGATAAAAATGATAGTTGAGACGAAACAAAAACTTAGAAAATATAAAGAAAGAATTTTGAATAAATACGGTTATGATATTTATTTCATCAGGAAAGTGAAAGTAATTACTGACACATTATGTATAAAAGATAAAGAACCAATTAGGACATGTTCCTTAATAATGAAGGTGCAAAATAAATTGCCGAACGATATAAAAATAAACAATGTTTGTAAAAAAGGATAATATAGATAATAAAAAGGGATTCGCGACTAAAATGAATCATTAAGATTGGGAAGCCGATGGCATTAAATGTTTTAAAGGGCTGTTTATGGTTGCCTACATATGGAGATTGTGAGATATAGTTATGTTGGAATTTGTAAGTATAAGTATTCTATTCATGTCATTTATGACTAAAAGTATCTTTGTCTGAAGAAGTTGTACTGTGACGAATTATGAAGGCAGACACCGCCTCATACATTAGTAAACGTTTAACTATTGCAAAGGTCATCATCTGAATTTGATTCGATTTGGGTCATCGTCGACAGACTGACCAAATCTGCTAATATCATTCTCGTTAATGATAGAATCTTGATGAAGAAATAGACTCTTTTATTTAAAGGAGTTATGTAAACATAGTGTGCCTGTATCGATCATCTATATATCAAGATCCTCGCTTCGCAGCGAATTTCTAGAGATTTGCTCTGAAGTCATTGAGAACGAACCTTGATGAGAGTACTATGTACCACCCCAATCGAAGGGACGAGGTAAAGTAACGATACAAAATACTATAAGCTCTGTTCTATGTTTGAATGATTGACCTTTGGTAATAGACCGTATAATCGTTTTCCTTTGGAGAGATTATCATTGATAATTATCGTATTAGGATCGAGATCGAATCTTGTTAGGATCTAAATCTTAGAGCATCTGTAAGCAGGAGTTGAGATGAAGACACCCGACATACACCCATTGTGAGTTGGACATGTCTTTTAGGTTTAAGGTTTCCTATGATGGCGAACCTAACCTTACAAAATACTCGACCCGCGAGACCTGAATTGATTGTTGAAATTAGGATCTGATTATTGACTGCCGATAGTGGGCAGGAGGTTATGTGAATATGAAATGTAGATCTTGAAGTGCCAGATGGGTAGCGAAGTTATGCCAAAAATTTTAACCTTGGAAAAATGAATTAATGATCTGACAAATCATGGGATATAAGTCCCCGTTGTATGGGACCATTGAGATGATGTAAAAGTTGGGATTGAAAGGCATATAAGCTGGATCTACCCTAGGACTTCAAGAGCTGCGTGAATTATGATTCGTATATCGAACTTGATGGAATATCTATCATGTGAGAATCTGATAGTCTCTTAGTAAAGTTTAGATCGGCGAAAAGTTGCATTCATCAGAAACCCGTGAACAACATGGATAGAGAAAGTAAGTCAACATTAAGCCTGATCTTATTCCCGTAGTTATGCTTGATGAAACTCGCGTATTGTAATGAATTACACTTGTGAGAAAAGACCAAATGTGGAGGAAATACCCACATGGCTTTAACTCTATAAGAAGCGAGTAGTAAGATGATCTTTGAGGACAAAGATCCTGTCTAGGGGTAAATGCTGTGACAATCCGTCAATTTATGATTGATATTTTATTCTTAATATTTATTTGAAAAAATTATTTTAATGTTATAATATGAACTCACTTATTTTTGGGAAGTAATTTGGGTTTACATCTTAAAGTAGCATCGACTACGTCTAAACCGGAGGACTCTACGTTACGTGCTTATATTTACATACACCGTTTTTGTTGACAGTCCGACATTTCAGAAAATAAATTTATTCTCGAATATTATTTTGGAATTTCAATTTGTGTTGGTTCATAAACTCACTAATTCACGGGATGAAATTAGGATTTACGTGCATAATTTATCGTCTTTTGCGATTAAACCGGAAACCGTAGGTTTACGTATTTACGCTTTTGTGCTCCGTTTTTTTTATGAGACAATTTTTATTACATTCGTTTTGTGTCGTAGATTCATAATTTATAAAACGTTTTACTTAAAACGACCTGAGGGCACTTAAAACGAGGAAACTAGAATCGAGGAGTACCCGTAATATAGTGGGGATGAAACAAGTATACACTTGTTTCACCCCCACTATGGGTGGCAAGACAAGTTACCAACAAACCACTTTGGTGTCAACATAACACACACTCTAAGGACACTTGTCCTTAGAGCCTTACAAACCACTTAACACAAAACTAGCTAAACCAAAACAACTTTCTCATACATGCAAAAACAAGAGAATGAAAAATTCTCCATCCCTCCTTCTCTCCCTATGTTGAACGTCCAATATCACTCCCACAATCACCATCCATCAAAATTCAACCATAAACATCATCTAGAATCAACATATGTTGATTGCTACATAAAAAGAAGGTGATTGGAGGTGATTTTAACAAGTAAAAAGGAAATTTTATGGAGTCCAAGGGCTGATTTTTAAGAAGGTATTCATACCTATGAAGATCTCAAAAATTTCATTTGCCAAGTTAAAGATGTGGTGACAAGAACCAAGCCTTGTTCATCAAAATCTCATCATTTCATCACTTTGGCGGTATAGAGATTATTTCTTCCTATCATCTTGTTATTTTTTATTATGTAATATTGTATTTCTTTTACTTATGTATATGTATATGATGATGAATGATGATTAAAAATATTTTGTGGGGATTTGGTGTTGATAAACATGCTTAAAAAGATGAAAAACTATAAGAAACAAGGTTAAAATCTTGCTTAATTTAGATGGCTGTATAAAACAGTAAAGAATCATATGGTAAACTGGTAAAATGACTTGAATAGATTGATATACAGTAAGCTATGGGTCTTGTACACATGTGAGAGTTGGCCATGCAATGGAATCATTGTAATGAGTGAGATATGATCAAAACAAGTTTAAAGTACAAATCTGAGTTCACTGTTTTGGACGATTTTTAGAAAATACTTAGAAGCTGATTCAACAGTAGCTATAAGAGTGTTAAATGGAGAAAATATCATGTAGTTTATGTCATAAAAATTTGAGCTTCTATCTCCATATAGAACTCTAGATATGGCAGTTTTGGTGAAGATGAAAATAAAAATCAGATTTTTGGAAATTAAAGTATAATAGTATTATATAAGCACTCAAGTAAATATAGTATAAAATATGAATTAAAACCCACTAACTTATATAATACATTTATATAAACATGTATAAGGATAAATAAATGGACATTTTATAAAAATGGTAGTTTGATAAGTTTTATAAGTTATAAAACTATAAACATGATTTTTACGACTTTTTCGGCTATTACCGTAAATTTAACGTTTTTGTTAAATAAAACTTAGACGGTTGGACCCGTCTAATGTAAACTTTTATAAACTCATATACTGATATATAAACATATATAACAATTAAAAACCGATAAAACCCGAACTATAGGACATACGGACATTAACGAGCTAAGTTAGCATATTGGACTAATAATACAACAAAATGGGCTAAAACACATATAAACTTATTTATTGAGCTTAACCCATTTAGGCCCAACATGTAAAGTGTAAATAATGATAATACAAGTATAAAATGGATTAATACAAGTTAAAGAACTTATAATAAGTTTATTGGACTTAAAATATGTAAATAGGTAAAACTAGTAAACTAGTATAAAAGTTATCGACTCATAACACTAAAACGAGTAAATGAGAATATGTAAACCCACTTGATCATCATATATATAAAATCATCATATGTATACATAATTGTTATTTTTATAAAGTCATTGGACATGAGTCTAAGACTAGTATTATTTGTCTAGGTTTCCGTGATTAAAGCACGTACCGTACGTCCGAGTTGCCGATAACCCGCTTTCCCACATCAACGTGAGTTCATAGCCGCGCACTCTTTTAAATGTTTTTATAAATGTTTTATAAACCCGCGAGGGAGATAACATGTTAGTTTTTATAAAATAGGACACCATTTGTCCCTATTGTTTGTTTATTGCTTTGGACCCGAATGATTGAATGACCTGATTGTATGACCCGATAAATGATTAAAGCACCTGATAGATGAAATTAAATGGATTATTAAAGTTAGGTTATGTCACTAAAAGTCCCATTAGCATGAATTGTGAACTACCGGGATTTGGTAGACGCTTATGCATATAATAGTACTATTTGGGGACGATCACCCCAGTTCGCGCCTTGACGGTTGATCCCCGTCGTGCCACATTGATTGGTAAGCGAATTTATGTATGAGAAGATTTCCATAGCGTGACCTTTGTGACGACACGCTACTTTAGATGGGCAAATTGAGTATCGGGTTAGCTACCCGTTGTTGGTTTTGTAAGGTAACAATGTCATGCGACTTATAATAATCCAACTAACAAAATACTACTAGACGCACCGAATTACGATGTATTACCTGACTAGCAATACAGGGTCATACTATTGATATTATGTTTGTGTTTTGGTTTTCATAACCATATTCATATAACGGTTTTTATTTTCATACAACGTCATAAGACGTATTGTATGATGTTTTTACGACATTGGCTCGTATAAAGATTTTTAAGGCAAACGCCTATATTATGATTTTGATGAAGATTTGTATAAAATGACTTTGGCTATTTTATGGCCTATTAAAATGATTTGTACAAAAGGATTTTCAGTAATAATTTTAAACTGATATTATATTGATGGATTTTATCAAACTCTATGAATTCACTCGGCGTTATCGCTGACCTTTTCTTTTAACATGTTTTATCTCAGGTACTTGAAGGTAATTCTCGGGGAGACGACAAGAATTCATGGCCCGCACCTAAATACTTATTTCCATTTGATGACGTATAGTCCCCAACCGGGTCATGAGCCCGGCCCACGGGTACTACCCGTATCCGGTCCATCACAGATGGGTGGATAAATGTCATTCAGGCTTATGGGCTTGAATAAACAGTAACCGCACATGTGTGCGGCCCACGGCCCGGTGCGGCCGACATAAGATTAGACAGAATCATATTCTCTCTGGAATATTTTCATCCCAAATGGAGAGGATATTCACTACCAAAATTAGAAGATAACAATCATTCTAATTCTGATAGTTATCCTTTACTTGGGGCTAATGTATCAGTGGCAGCCCACTAGGCTTCCACTGCCTATAAAAGGAACCCCCAAGGGTTCCACAAAGGTATTACGACTTGTACTCTAAACTCACATAAACCCTAAATCGATTACTTACTCTCACGCCAGAGTCTAATCGTGGGAAACATTCCCACGGTAAGCCTAACGCGTGCTGTTTAGTGTGCAGGATCCCAACCAGACGATTCACTTGGTGCAGGAGCCGGAGCCCAGCCAACCCGAATTAAGCCTAATTCGAGTCTAGCAAGGATCAACCAACTTTTGCATCAACAAGTTGGCGCCATCCGTGGGACCCATAACACTAAGCTAGAACAAAACCTCATCTCGAATTTCCAATGACGAAGGGGCATCCGCAAGATAACCCCAGGAACGTGAATCTCGGGAACCGGAAGTCCCAAGGGGAAGGGATCTTCATCCCCAACCAAACACCTAGCCGCCTCGCAGGCGGGCCGGGTAACCGTAGCGGTTTTCAGCCCGTGGGGGTGACTAGCACGATCTCGATGACACCCTCGCCTACTTCAACCCTGGACAACCCAGATCCGGGGAGTGCGCCAAACCCTCCTAACAAGGAACCGCGCAGACCCTCGATGGAGGAAGAAGTGGAAGTCCTACCACTCAATGAGGAGGATCTTACTCGAGTTCTCACGCAGAACTTCGAAAGGATCGTCCCAGGGATCGCATCAAGGTTGAATCTGGGGAGGAACCTCCAAGCCAGACTCAACATTGGTGGCACCGGACCAACCACCTCCTCCCAAAATCAGAGGAAAAGGAGAGCTCGGCCTCAGGAGCAGGGTACCTTTGAGGAAACCCCTCAACCCCGGAATGTGTTTGAGCGCATAGGAGACCGCCTTATACAGGAATTAACACAGTCTCGAGAAGGAGAAAGGTCGGATGGCTCACCCGAGCGACCAGATCGAGAGCTGGCCAGAACCACACGTCGCCCGAGTGTATGGGACAGGATGAACACTGGGAAAAAGGCTCCTGGTTCATCCCAAAAAAGTGGTCCCTATACAAAGGATGGGGCACCACCGCCGTCCCCGGACCCGTCCGGAGAGGACTCAGATGACCATCCGCCTAAGCGTCGCCGACCTAGGCGCACCCCTCCACCACCACCAAACAATGATGGGTATTATGGTGGTCCTTACTATCGAGATGCGGAAGCGGAGGATCTTTCGCGTCCATGGTGTGAACCATGGGATGACCCTAGGCTTACCCGGCCATGGGCGGATCCTAGGGAAGACCCGTTCACCCTCCGCATAAGGAACTATTCTGAGGACACCAAGCGCCGCATGCCGGCGTGTATCAAGTCTTATGATGGGTCCGGTGATCCGGTGGATCACCTTAAAATATTTGATACACATGCTAAAATTGAGCGATGGCCCATGCCTATATGGTGCCAAATGTTCAATTCGACCTTGATCGGAAATGCCCGCGACTGGTTTGAGGCACTCCCTCCACGGAGCATTGACAGTTTCACGGAACTACGCACTGCCTTTGAGAATAATTATACTCAAAGGAAGAAGTATAATAGGGATCCAGTCTCATTGGCAACTGTCAAGCAACGGCCGGGGGAGTCCACAGAAGCCTTCACTGAACGCTTCAATGATGAGTGCACGCGCACGAGAACCATGCCGGAGCTCCTGAAGATCTCTGACTACATGCACGCCATAACAGACAGAGAATTGATCATGCGCCTCAATGACAAGCGTCCAGAGAGATATGATGACCTCATGGAAAGGGTCAGAAATTTCATAGAAGGAGAAACAGCTGTTGCCGCGGCCTACCCATCACGAGGAAATGGGTACCGGTCAAATGATCAGTCCCGGAGGCAGTCGGGCGGTCAAGGTAATCAGAACAATAACAAGGGCTCAGACTATAAGAGCCAAAGCAAGGGAGGACGGTCGGACGATAAGTTCACCCCCCTAAATATGTCCTACCGGGAGATCTTGCTGACAGAAGGGGCGAACTTTCCGAGGCCTCCCCCAATGACCACTCCCCCGGAACGTCGGCAAGGAAATCGCTTCTGCGAGTTCCATAATGACAAAGGCCACGCCACGGAGGAGTGTATCCAGCTAAAGAAGCATATTGAGTCGCTGATCAAATCAGCCAAACTCAAGCACCTAGTTAAGGATTGGAAGGATGGAAAAGACAACAACAAGAAGTATGATAAGAAGGATCCCCAAAAGGACAAACCTTCGACCATATACATGATCCAATCCAGACAGCGCCGCACGAGGCAGAAGGTTGGCCAAAAATTTTCACGCGGCAGGGAAATCTCATTCCCTCCCATCACAGCAAGCAATGTGATTGATGCGCCTCTCACTATTGAGATAAGCATTAGAACACACAACGTTCGTCGCATGTATGTGGATGGAGGATCATCAGCAGAGGTACTGTATGAACACTGCTTTTTGCAGTTATGCCCAGAAATAAGAAGCCAATTAGTACCGGCCACGTCGCCGCTTACTGGCTTTAGTGGAGACACTATCTGGCCGATAGGGCAATTGCGTTTGCTTGTAACCATTGGGAACGAGGAACATTCCACAACGGCGTGGATGAACTTCATGGTGATACGCTCACACTCTCCGTATAATGGGATCGTAGGCAGACCAGGCATTTTGGCTATCCGGGCAGTACCCTCTACGGCACACGGAATGATCAAATTCCCCGTTGAGGGGGGAATCGTTACTATTTACAACACAGTCGTACCAACATCCGAGTGTCACACCGTGACAACACCGGCTCCACCTGTCCCAACCAAGGATGGATCACCACCTCCCAACTGGAAGGTAGCAATTCACCCTGACTATCCGGAACAGGAGGTATCCATAGGAGGGGCGCTCTCGGATAGCGGCAAAAGGGCCATGTGCTCTCTTTTGAGTGCAAACTTAGATATATTCGCATGGGAGCCAAAGCATATGACAGGCGTGCCACGTGCGATAGCAGAGCATAAGCTCCAGATCCGCCAAGGGTACCAACCCGTTAAGCAAAAGAAGCGCGACCAGGCGCCCGAGCGCAGCCAAGTGATATTGGAGGAAGTACGGAAACTAGTGGATGCAGGCATCATGCGTGAGGTATACAACCACGAGTGGTTATCCAATCCGGTCATGGTCAAGAAACATGACGGAAGTTGGCGCATGTGTGTGGATTTCACGGATTTAAACAAGGCCTGCCCACAGGACTGTTACCCGTTACCGGAAATCGACTGGAAGGTGGAGTCCTTGTGTGGATATCCTTTCAAATGCTTCTTGGATGCATATAAAGGGTATCACCAAATCCAGATGGCGGAGGAGGATGCAGAAAAAACGGCGTTCCATACGAGCCAGGGCGTATATTGCTATACGAAAATGCCGTTTGGACTGAAGAACGCCGGCGCTACATATCAGCGGTTGGTGGACAAAGCTTTTGAATCACAAATAGGACGCAACCTGGAAGTCTATGTTGATGACTTGGTGATAAAAAGTCACACGGAAGAGGCACTTCTCCGGGATGTCCAAGAGACATTCGACACGCTGAGAAGGATTAACATGAAGTTAAATCCAAAGAAATGTACGTTTGGAGCAACTGAGGGAATGTTCCTGGGATATTTGATTGATCCAAATGGCATCAAACCTTGCCCAGAGAAGACGGACGCAGTGATACAACTGTCGTCCCCTCAGACACGGAAGGAGGTGCAGTCCCTGAATGGGAAGTTAGCAGGGCTGAATAGATTCCTATCTAAATCCGCAGAGAAGTCATTACCCCTATTTAAGACACTCAAGAAGTGTATTAGAAAGGGAGACTTCCGCTGGACGAAGGAAGCTGAGGAAGCTTTCGGCCAACTAAAGCAGCATCTTGCATCTCTCCCTATGCTAGTAGCTCCCCGGCCAAAGGAGGAACTCATTATGTATCTCTCAGCTACTCATGGCGCAATAAGCGCGGTACTTATGACGGATAGAGATACAGTACAAACTCTGGTCTACTTTATAAGTAGAACACTACAAGGGCCGGAGTTAAATTATTCCTCCATGGAAAAATTGGTGTTAGCACTAGTGTTTGCTACAAAGCGGTTGCACCGGTACTTTCAGGCGCACCCAATTGTGGTCATTACGGATCAGCCAATCAAGCAGGTTATTTCTAGACCGGACGTGGCAGGGAGGCTACAGAAATGGAGCATCCTATTGGGGGAGCACAATATATCTTACAGACCAAGGACGGCTGTTAAAGGCCAGATCTTGGCAGATTTCCTGATCGAGAAGCCGGATGAGGAAGGACCAATCATTAAGCAAGACGAGATCCCAATGGAACCTTGGGTGTTATTCACGGATGGATCCTCGTGTACGGACGGGTCTGGAGCAGGTCTCATCCTCACAAACCCAGAAGGAATGAAATTCACGTACGCCCTCCGTTTTGAGTTCACGACCACTAACAACGAAGCGGAATATGAAGCATTAATTGCGGGTTTAAAAATCGCCGCTAGAATGGGGGTCGGCAACCTTAAGGCCTACGTGGACTCACGGCTTGTCGCGAACCATATTCTAGGTGGGTATGTGGCTAAGGAGGACAACATGGTCAGGTACTTGGAAAAAGTCAAGTCGCTAATCGCGACTTTCAGTAAGTTTTCCATCAAGCAGGTGCCAAGGGGCGAGAACAAGAAAGCGGACGCTCTTAGCAAGATCGCATCCACAAGCTTCGCTAACTTGTCTAAACAAGTTTTGGTGGAAATACTCAAGGAGAAATCTATAACGGAAGGGGAGGTTGCCGCTATAGTTGAAGAGGAGGGACCTACATGGATGACCCCAATCATCAACTATTTGACTAATGAGACCCTTCCAGACGAGGAAAAAGCAGCAAGGCGCATTAAAAGGAAGTCGCAGCATTTCGAACTTCGAGAAGGCATCCTTTACAAGCGCTCTTTCTTGCAGCCGTGGCTGCGGTGTGTTGGACCACGCCAGGCAGCTTACGTAATCAGTGACATACACGAAGGGTTGTGCGGCATGCATGCAGGCCCACGATCCGTGGTAGCTAGAGCCTTACGAACAGGATATTATTGGCCGACCATGCACAGAGACGCGCGCGATATGATTCGCAAGTGTAGCGATTGCCAAGTGCATAGGCCAGTACCGCGGCACCCGCAGCAGGAGCTTACACCTATCACGTCCCCATGGCCATTTTATAAGTGGGGAATTGACATTGCAGGACCGTTTCCTGTAGCTGCTGGGGGAGTTAAATTCTTGATTGTTGCAATGGACTACTTCACACGATGGATAGAAGCCAAGGCATTCAAGTCTATCACAGGCAAGCAGGTCAAGAAGTTTGTGTGGGAACACATTGTGTGCCTTTTCGGTCTACCAGGAGAAATCATCTCGGACAACGGCAAGCAGTTCACGGACAACCCATTCAAAGATTGGTGTGAATCATTGAACATCAAACGGCGCTTCGCATCTGTTAAGCATCCACAAACAAAAGGCCTTGTCGAACGAGCAAATAGAAGCTTGGGGAATGGCATCAAGGCGCGTCTGGATGAACGAAGTTGCAAATGGGTCGATGAGTTATCACATGTGCTATGGGCGCATAGAACCATGATCAAAACAGCCAACGGGGATACTCCATTTGCATTGGCCTACGGAACTGAAGCTGTTATTCCAACAGAAATAGGAATGCCTACCATCCGCACAGCAGAGGTTAATGTCGTCACGAACGATGAACAGTTGCGAATCAACCTAGATTTGTTGGAAGAAAAAAGGGAAATAGCAGCCATCAATGAGGCTAAGTCCAAGGCTAAGATGAAGGCTTATTATGACGCCAAGGTCAAAGGTGTTTCTTTTCGACCGGGAGACTACGTATATCGTGCTAACGAAGCAAGTCGAGCGGAAAACACAGGAAAGCTAGGCCCTAAGTGGGAAGGACCGTATGAAGTCATTGAAGCCTTAGGACGAGGCGTGTACAGGTTACGTGATATGGATGGACGCGACCTAGAGCGCACATGGAATATTTCCAATCTCAAAAGGTGCTATCTTTGAATGCTACGGCTTCCGCATGGGTACTTCGCTATGTGCGGTCTTAAAAGGTGCTATCTTTGAAGAACCATGCGGTTTCATCTGTTTTGTTTTGTCTTATGTTTGTTTAGATTCCTTTCTTGTTTCTTAGGACTTGTCATTATTGTTCAAACAAAGTGTAAACGTTCTAAATAAAATGCCGTGGTGCCTAGCTAGCTCCACGGCCTGTTTCGTGCACATCATTTTTTTATATTTTTTGTTAGTCGTATGAATTTTTTACTTGTGTTATATGCCATGTTTTATTCATATGCATTCTTTCAAATTACTGTACATGTACTATACGCCTCCAGGCGGGGTAAGAGGATTAAGTGAACCTACTAATTCAACTTGTCGCGTAAGAGGGATGCAACCTCAGCCGCACGGATCATGTATCCTTACTAGACGCCTTACTCACAAGACGTTGTGATAAGTTTTTTGTGCACCGTATCCACACGGTACTCTGCATAGTAAAGACGCACGTCGCATGTCTAGTAAATTATAGACTTGTATGTATTTTCCCTTTTCATGTGTAAGACGTGATACATCATGCGGCATTGAAATACAATGAAATACACAAGTTTCAAAATTAACAATAAACAAAATGGCCGTGGTCGTCACGAACTTCTAAATAAAAAGACAAGTTACTACAAATATGTCTTAGCCGTGTACATACACGGACGAATATAATCACAAGTGTTTACAACAGATAAGTTACAAGGGGGTAGGAATTCCCCTAAATCCTTCTTCCCTTCCTCAATTAAAGCATGAAGGGCCTCCCCACGAGCATCCTTCCCATCCCGGGCTTTGACTGCGATAGCATCTAGAGCTTCTCCAAGCGGCTTCTCGCCTTTCATGGCTTTGGATGCGGAATCGTAAGTGGCCAACGTCAAGGGAATAGGATCAGCACTCAGCCGGGACATTATTGTTTCGTTTGGAGCATCTTTCATTGCCTCAAGCTCGTCTAGGAGGGGGTGTTGGAGTTCTGCCAAGGCATCCATGGACGCAGTCATCTTACCCGTTGCGGAGGGGTTGTGATATGGATGCTGTGTGATATCTTCATTTTTTGCGATCATCTCCGCAGCTTTGACCAGGCCTTCATGCCTACCACGTTCGATCCCATCGGATACGACCCCAGCAAACGCCTGCAGTAGGTGTGGAGCGTTCAGAGCCCCACTTACAGCAAGCCGTAGTCCTTGCCCGATAATCCACCTACGACCGGCTGTAGCGGTTAGTAGAGGGGGGCATACTCTCTCCGCGCAGCTTACAACCACCTTGCTTAACTCTTCATCAGCTGAGGCAACTTGATTTTCAAGATTGGTTTGGGTCTGCGTCAATTCTTCCTTCAGTGCGTCACGCTCCTGGGCAATGCTGAATGATTGCACGGTCACCGCCATAGAAGCAGCCTCAGCCACAGACACCTGCGTATGAAATTTGGAGTTATTACAAGGATATATACTTTTTGGGCTACATGCATACAAAAAGTAGGAGTGTATCTACAACATTTCTGAAAGTTTACCTTCTCATTTGATGCGGCTACGAGGGCCTCCAACTCAGCAATACACTTCTCTCGGGCGTCGGCGTGATGCGCCTGCTCCTTCACCGTTGCCTCGGCTGTCAATAATGCCGCCTGCAATGATGCGATGGTCTTCTCGTTCTTCACGACCATCGCCTCACGGCGGGCTATTCTCTTGTCTGCGCGACTCACATTAGTGAGGGCCTGGATTAGACGGCGTCTTAACGCAGCACCCACCGTCACCTGGTGTGCGGACGACACGTCAAACTGCTCGATAAGAGCCTCGTGATCTAATTTATCTAGGTCTTGGGCGAGGACAGGTGGGGTGATGTGCTCGATAAATTCTGAACACTCGGATTCAGCCTCCAGCCGTGTCAAGCTTGATAAGTTCCATGCTAAGCGCAGGCTTTCTTCTGTCCCCTCGGGGCGCGGCTCCTTGGCACGTGTGGTGGCAGGTGATGGGGGCTTGTTGGTTGGTGCGGGGGATGGATCTCTTCCCACTTCTTCCCCTTGCGCTGCGGCAGCCGGATTCACCCTGTTGTTTAAATGTTAGTCTATATATCATGCAAAGATATGAATCATACTCAAGAGGGGTACTTACGAGGTGCCAATAACAGGGTCTGGGCCGGTAGGAGCTACGGCGCTTACAGGGGCGACTCGCAGAACTGGCCCTTCCATGGTCGGGGTGGGATCGGCCTGGGCAGTCGTGGTGCTACTTCCTTCTTGGTATTGTGGGTGGTCTTTCCGCAGCTTCTTGGGGGGAGCATTTGCGACCCCGGCCTCTTCCCCAATTTTCTTCGCCACCCGCCTTGTTGTCTTTCTCTTTCTAGAGGTAAGTGGGGTGGACCCGGAAGCTTGAGTGGTGTCTTCATTGGGGTCGTGCTCTTCTTCCTGATTGGTGGTGCCCCCCTCTAGCAATGGGTCGTCGCCGTCTTCATTGTGGAAATCCAATGGGGATTTCTCGATAACGGGCTCTTCTTCGTCCGACCTGAGCTCGGTTGTCTCTTCAAGCGGTATCGTGCGATCGGCTAAAGCTTCTAGCAAGGGGAGCTCATTCGGCTTTAAAGACCGGAATCCCTCCGCCACCTTCATGGGGTCGCCCTGGCGGATTAGTCCGTGGAGGTTCATCTCTACAAACAAATTTTAGAAGTATGTGGGTTAGTAAAGTTCTACACATGTGTGATGAATCAAATTTACAACATATATATTGGACCTACCCTCTCCCTGTTCCGTTAAGAAGCACGGGAATAAGTCATCCCTCCCAAAGTAACGGCGGCTTATCCCTACTAAGCACAGAAAGTGCTCCGGCAACCCTCTATGGAATTCTGTGCGATGGGTATCTAGTATTTTCAGGTCCCGGCTACTATAATCTTTTGATTTGGGCGGATAGTCTTTTGGGGCTTTGGTTTTTAGTACGAAGGGGGTAGGGAACACCTTCTCATCTACAAAGAAGTAATGGTCGTACCAGTTTTTAAGGGAGTCAAGAGGTTTCCTATATGTCATAGGGGCATTCCCGGGTCGTTTCTTGAACGACAACCACCCGTTCACTAACTGAGGGAAGTAGAAAGCCCTAAAAAGGTTTACGGTGGGGGTTACTCTGCAGGTATGGCATGTAATCTCAAACTGGTTGATCTTACACGCCCCTATGCAGTGGAGCTGGGTGATATGAAAGTCATAATACAAAAGAAGGTCTACCAAGAACTTGGATAAAGGGATACGGTAGTTGGCTGAGTCAAACAGGCGTGTATATATGCCTATTTTCCCCGCCGGTGCATCCGTAATCGCTTCACCATCACCCGGATAGGTGGGGTGTACTCTTTCGGGTACATAATACTTCGACAGAAAGTCGAGGTATTTTTCCGCAGACATCACGTTCAGGACATCCGTGATAAGGGGATTATCCTTTACCATGTTTTATAAAAAGGTCTTTAAGGGCGTGATGATCTAACCTGCGGCGACGAAAATCCGTGGAAAAGAAGGCAAAAATTTTGGAAGATAAAGCTTGAGATTAACAATGGCGGAAGAAGGAGTGGGTTGTGTGTGTAACAAACACGCATACCCACTCTTATATAGGGTTGCCTCGGTTTCCGAGGTACCTTGGATCTTCGACACGTGTCAGTCACCTTGCCTATCCAACGGATAGGGTTTCTGACATTTCTGCAACGCCAGAGGGGGACCCACGGGTCACTTCTTAAACAGTGTTGCGTGGCTCAAGGGTGGGCATTAATGATGCACTTTTGCAGGCATGCGACTGGATTGTTGACTATCATTAATGTTTTTTATTCTTGTCAGGTTATGCGGCTCTTACGTAAGACCGTATTTAATGTCACATTTAAGTTGTCTCGGCCGTTGTGTGCGGACTGAGGTAGTATTCATTAAATATTCCCACGAAGGGTCGCCACGTGCGGCCAGGATAACAAAAATTTCAATGTCTCATTTCCTGTCTTTCCTTGGTATGTCCGGAGAGCACCTTGATAGTCTAGAGGTTACGTCTACGACTGTAACAGCTAGACTGGGGGGACATGATGACGTATAGTCCCCAACCGGGTCATGAGCCCGGCCCACGGGTACTACCCGTATCCGGTCCATCACAGATGGGTGGATAAATGTCATTCAGGCTTATGGGCTTGAATAAACAGTAACCGCACATGTGTGCGGCCCACGGCCCGGTGCGGCCGACATAAGATTAGACAGAATCATATTCTGTCTGGAATATCTTCATCCCAAATGGAGAGGATATTCACTACCAAAATTAGAAGATAACAATCATTCTAATTCTGATAGTTATCCTTTCCTTGGGGCTAAAGTATCAGTGGCAGCCCACTAGGGTTCCACTGCCTATAAAAGGAACCCCCAAGGGTTCCACAAAGGTATTACGACTTGTACTCTAAACTCACATAAACCCTAAATCGATTACTTACTCTCACGCCGGAGTCTAATCGTGGGAAACATTCCCACGGTAAGCCTAACGCGTGATGTTTAGTGTGCAGGATCCCAACCAGACGATTCACTTGGTGCAGGAGCCGGAGCCCAGCCAACCCGAATTAAGCCTAATTCGGGTCTAGCAAGGATCAACCAACTTTTGCATCAACACCATTCAAATGCTTTGTAAAACTTTGTATGAATTAATATGACATGGGACCTATGTAACTTTGATAATTATGAATGAAAATGCTTTTATTATTAAATGACGCGATTTTTATGCGTTGTGTATGATGTGAGTAATGTGCTATCCCGTAACACCAACTAGTCTTCCGCTGTAATTGAGTTGTATAAATTTGGGGGTGTTACACTCCCCCTCGAAAAGAGATTCTAATTAAAATAGGGGAGTATATGAGCACATAGTTTTGAGATACTTTGAAAAATTGTGCTCAAAAATCCGAGAAAAATTGTGTTCATGAGCTTAAAACTTTTAATGTTTTAGATATAAGCTCATGACCGAGAAAAACAAATTTCTTGTTGTTGAGGATAAATCAAAGACTTTCCTTTATTTAGGGATCGGGTTATAGTCTGACATGTGAGTATAAGCCATTATGTTGAGCTCAAAACTTTTAATGTTTTGGGACAAGCTCAACCCATGATAGATTGCTCTACCCGTTATTAGGATAAGTTATCTTTAAAGATACACTCTCCTTTATTTGAAGTTCGAGTTACAGTCTGACATTTAAATGTAATTCATTTACATGAGCTTAAAAACTTGAAATGTTTTTAATGAGAGCTCATGATCGAGGAAATTTCTTTTCCAGTTGTTTAGGATAAGTTATCAAATGTGATCAACTTTCCTTTCTTTGAAGTACGAGTCACAATATGAGGTAATTATAAATCATTTGAAGAAAATAGAAATGACATGTTCTGAAACATTTGAACTTTCATTCGATCTTTATGTACACACCCGTGTTGTTCTTGAGCGACATTTCTAGGTACGTCCATTTTATCGAGACTGAAAGACATGTCGAGAAGAATATTTTTGGAATTTTTAAAGATTTTTTAATTTTGTACTTTGATTTTATATAGATATATACATTTTATTGTACTTTTAGATTTTTCAAGTTTTTCGGAAATAATCAAAAATAGACTTTTGTACAGCAGAAGAAGGTGATATCGAAAGTACAGAGTTGGAACCCTTCGAAGAAGTGGATTCAGAATCCGCAGAATTACCTTCAATGACAGAAGAAGAGTTTGCACAAATACTAGTGTTAGGAGTAATAAATTCAGTTGCTACATTCAGAACACTCGCATTAGTGCTGGAGTAAGTTTCATCACTCTTCTCGATGGGAATCCACTTAAGACCAACTTCCTTGAAGATCCTACCCGTTGGTTTCCACTGAATACTAGATCTAGGAGTAGTGTTCTCTTGCACAACGGAAGTCTTCTTAGGAGAGAAACTAGTTCCTGCATTGATCCGCCTTGAAGATTTCTTGTCATTGCTTTTCTTTGTGACGGGTGTGAATCTCCTTGTTGTCTGATGGGATTCTACATTCTTTCTCTGTGTGAAGGAACGAGGGTTTACCTCATAGAGGTATTGCAGAATGCAATTAGCATGGTTTCGATTGTGAATACCCTTTTTGCACGTGGGGCATACATGGAGTTTGGGACTCTCGAAAGTCCTTGTGTACCTAGGATTTGCTGACCGTTCAGGCCCCTTGTTCCATACACGACTACTCATTGGTGGTTGCCAATTCCTCGGTTGATGGAAAGGGATCCTAGGTTTTGGTTGACTACCATTAGGAGTGTGTTGAACTCTAGTAGTTCTTTGGTTACTAGGTGGTAAATACATAGGGTTTACTTTATGAGTATTCCCTTTTGGCATACCCTTCCCTTGATTGTTGGTTTGAACAACGTCATTTGAACCTGTGGATTCCTTTGTGGGCGTAAGATTCACACACTTGGGAGTACTCTTAGGAGTAGTTCAAGGTGCATACACATTGTTGTGTTTAGCAAAAGTGGGTTTTTTGAATGGAGGAACATAGGGTGATATGGCTGGTTTGGAACAGTTGGTTGCACATCGGTATTAGGAGATAACCTAGATACATTAGAAGGCAGTTTTCCTAAGATATAGGGCTTTGGCACTTTGTACACATTAGGTTGTCTAACAACTCATTTTACAACATTAGGTTCCACCGTTTTTCCACCCATCTTTCCTACAAGTTTCTTCAACTCAGCTATCGTGATGTCTTTGTCTTGCAACTGAGCATTCAGATCAGAAATATCCTTACTCTTTTCATTCAATTAACGAAATGATTCAGATAGTTTTACTTGTAAAATACTGTCATCAGGAACTTTTCCAACTTTGTTTTGCAAAGCAAGTTCAAGAGAATGACAATTTTTCTAAAGAAAATCATATCGGTGTTGAAGAATCATGAACTCTTTTTTATTTTCATTTGTTGAAGGGTCACTGTCGTGACATTCACCTCCTAACTGAGCTTACAGCTTTTCAATTGTTTGTTGCATTTCATTGTAAGCTTTATCATACGAAAGTTTGTCATCCTTACATTCATCGCATTTTTTGACATATTTATTCCAAAGATCGGTGAATTTGTTATCATTTTTGATGACATAGGACTCCATTTTCTCTTTCGTACGATCAAGCTCATTTAGGAGGGTTTCATTATCCGACACAGAGATGTTAACCGCAACGGGATTACTCTCATCACAATCACCACTGTCACTTGCTTTCGAGAGACGTGCAAGATCGCTTTCCAGAACTTTAATTCTATCAAGAGATTCATCAGCCTCCTTCGCCAAAGATTTAAAGTCTTCAACAAATTTGGCTTAGTTCTTTTAGAAAAGCATTTTCAAGATTTCTCATCCTAGCATCAACCTGATTAATAAGCGGATTAATCTCGTTTTGAAGAATTTTTCGAACTTCAGTGTAAACGGGTGAAGTAAAGTTTCCTCTAGTCATTTTGGCGTTAACAACCCGTTTGAGAATGACAAAATTATCTTTGAGCTCGTTTAGATACCTTCGTGTGATACTCGGTTTCGGAGGGTCATCAGAAAATTCTTCACTTGGTAGCAAAAGCATTTCAGTACTCGTTTTAGACCGAACAAAAACATTTGGAGGATTGACTTTCGGATTATAAACGGGTGTCACTTCTTTATTAAGATTTTGCATTTTTAAACGAGTCTCTACAGCAAGTTCAGTAGTTCCCTCAGAATCATGCACACTAGGAGGATCATGCTCATTAGACAAGAGCACACTACCATTATATAGAGTTTGATTTGTGGCCTGAACTTGCTTAAGATATTCAGGATTGGGAGGAAGAGGACAACCTAAAGCCATTTTTTAATGGGTGTAATTTATCTCATTCACTTTAGGTACAAGCATATTTATCGTCTGCATAGATTGGCTAGGTTTTACCAAAAGGTTGTCTAATACCTAATCCTATCCTGAGCTTTGCATAAATCCTCAAGAAGCCCATCTTCTCGAATTTTGAAATCATGTTTCAACTTTTTCCTTTCTTCTTTTAAATCGAAAACAATAGATTTTTCAGTTGAAAGCTGTTTATAAAGAGAGGTGATTTCATCATTCAATTCGCTTATATTTTTAGCACTACTTAAGTGTAAGGTATTTAATTTCTGAGTAGTGCATTTTTCGTGATAAACCGATGTAGCATGAGCTTGTTCAAGTTCCTTAATTTTAGCATGATAGATTTCAAATCTTTTCTCCCTTTCTTTATACCCCGCAAGCTCGATGGTCAGTGAAATTATGTATATTGAAGTTCGTTTTCTTGATTCTAAACCAATTGAAAGTCCTAACAAAATCGGGTTTATGATCGTTTTTGGTTGATAGAGTTATTTGGATTTTCTATGTCTAATTGAGCAATCAAGTAAAAATGTGCAAAATATTAACTATGTATCCGTAAAACAATTAGCAAATACCAAATTTTTATTCAAATAAGGACAAAAATGTAAATCTATGAAATTAAAGTGCTAAAAATGTAAATGCTAGAAACTACTATGCTTGAAATGTAAAAATTAGAAACTTCAAGGACCAATTATGCAATTAGTAACAAACTACTAACTAAATGTAACAAATTTTAAAACTAACTAACTGAATATGACAAGTTGTGAAAATATTAGGACTTAAAAACTGCAAACCCTAAATTTGTGAAAGATTAGCTAACAATTAAAACAGCTCCAAACCTTGAGGACCAAATTGCAAATAAAAGTGAATTTTTGACAAAAACGGGTTAGGTGAATGATTGAGCTTGTTTAAGCTCTACAATGGACCAAATAAGCTCATACCAGTTGCAAACAACTTAAAATCCAATTTTACTTAGACTTGTAAAAGGAATAAGCTTGAAACTAAGTAAAACTCAAATAAGCCAATATTGATAAGCCACAAATAAGCTATCTAATAAGCCAGACTTAAACAAACTGATTTTTTTGTTAAATCTTGTTTATCAATCCATTGAGAGACTAGAATGTCTTTTGAAGATGAAAATGATCAAGTAATGATTCAGGAAAATGAAAATAAGCTAAAACTAGCTTATTTGACCAAAGTTGACCAACTTTTTGAAAAACTTGAAAACATCTAGATCTACTCAAGAACACATTCTAAACAGGAATATGAAAGAAAATGGGGAGATTTATGAAGTAGATTTGCTGGAATAAGAAATCAGTAAGCACCAATATTACAGAAACTCTCATTTGCTTAATAGCTTATGAAAATGCTTATTTCTCCCTTGAAATGTAAAACTGTGTAATTTCCTTATGAGAACTTAATATTCAGATGTTAAATGACAAATGTGAGCTGGTTTGAAACATTTTCATCAAGAATTGAATAAATGCCCAGCAAATGAAATCAGTAACTTTTATGAACTTACTAAGCTTTAAACTGACCCATACTTTTTCACAACTAATTGCCTTTTTGACTTGTTATTTGACTTTAAAACTACCAAAACTTGTTCACAATGATTGAATGAAAGTAAATGACTAAAATTTATCCAATAACAACTCTTAACTACAATTTGACAGCTAAAACCAAACACTAGTTAACTTAATTTTAACAACTTTTGTGAAGTAAATTTCAGCAATTGGTTATACTGAACTGAATGTGATATCAAACCAAGCTTATTAACAAAAATGATATACAAATGAGCCAAGTTTATGCAGTTAAACCAGCTAGAACTCAAAATGCACAATGCAAGCTAATATGACTGATAAACTGAAATCACTAACAAGTAATGAGCTAGTAAACAAGTATCAAACTAATAAGAAGCTTATCTAATCAACAAATTCAGTTCAAGAACAAGCTAAACACATTTGATCATATCAGCAAAGAAGATTAAGCTAGAATTGAGCATGCATTTACTGTTTAGAGGAACCAAAATTCAGAAACCATAAACCTTTTAGCTAGGGCCTCCTTTGATGGAGTAGGTAGGAACTGAGCCTCCTAGATAGTGTTAACCACCACCTTAACACTATTTATCACTTAATCAACCTACTACAATCATCATCATCACCAATTCATTCACAATTCTGCTACAAAATCAACAATGGCAGCTACTGGATGAACAGAACAAATGTAAACAGCTACAATCTTCAACTAGTACTAATCATGATCAATGTTGATCACAAATAGCTCATAACAGCACAAGAGTAACAGTGATGCAGTGAATGAATAGTAGATTAAAGGGAAAGAAATGAGATTTTATTGATTGAATGAGAAAAGTTGTTACAAATTCAGGTAAGGTAGTTACAACTACAATAACTAACTCAAGAGCTTGTCAGACTCTTGAGGTCGTTATGCTATCAACTAAGAGCTAAGATTGAGGGAGAGAAAAAGTAAGTGTGTGAAAATTTCACACTTAAGCTACAATGACAAATAAGGGATCCTATCACTATTTATAGACAAACAATGAGAGTGATTTGGAGTTGATGACGTATCCCCACCAATAGTAAGCTGCCAGGTGTCCTGAATTGGTAAATTGAAATTCCTTGTGTTCTTCATGAATTGGGGGTTTTTAATTCTTTGAGTTTGAGCTTGATTAAAGGTTCCCAGTGTGTTCCTTTCTTGAAAACGATCAGGTTTCATGTCGAAATCGTCTTTTGAAATTCAGTGTAGCTCAAAAATGGTTCTGGGCTCGTTGTTGAAGAAGACGCCACGTGGAAGGTTTTGGTTGGATGAGAAATGGTCATACGGATCATAATCCGTTTTTGGATAAAATGAATATGGGCTGGCATGACGTGATTGGTTGAAATTTAGTTGAGTGGATATTACTGTTGCTTTGCAGCTAATGAATGAGATGGTGAGGTGTCTCATTAGCTGGTGATCCGTGTGCTATGTTTCTTGCATTTCTATTGGTTCTCAGCCAATCTTATGGATTAAGCTTATTATAACTTTGAAAAATGGCAAGTTAAACCCTTGAACTTAGGCAGATTATCCAAATGAGCTAGGGACTTCATTTCTTTGGCATAATTGGTCCTTCCACTTGCATTCTAGTTAAGTTTGACTGTAACACCCCCAAATTTACTCAATTCAATACAGCGGAAGACTCGTTGGTGTTACGGGATAGCACATTACTCACATCATAGACAACGCTTAAAAATCGCGTTGTTTAATAATAAAGCATTTCCATTCATAAATATCAAATTTACATAGGTCCCAAGTCATAGTCATTTCATACAATTTTACAAAAGATTTGAATGGAAATTGTTATTTAAGTGCGGGCCATGAATTCTTGTTGTCTTCCCGAGAATTACCTTCAAGTACCTGAGATAAAACATGTTAAAAGAAAAGGTCAGCGAAAACGCCGAGTGAATTTATAGAGTTTAATAAAACCATCAATATATCGTCGGTATAAAATTATTACCGAAAATCATTTTGTACAAATCTTTGTAATAGGCCATTAAATAGCCAAAGTCATTTTATACAAATCTTTATCAAAATCATAATATAGGCTTTCGCCTTCAAAATCATTATTCGAACCATTGTCGTTAAAAACATCATACAATACGTTTTATAACGTTGTATAGAGTTGAATAAAAATCGTTACATGAATATGGTTATGTAAAACCAAAACACGAACATAATATCAATAATAAGACCCCGTATTGCTAGTCAGGCAATGTATCGTAATTCGGTGCGTATAGCAGTATTTCGTTAATTGGATTATTATAAGCCGCATGACATTGTTACCTTACTACAACAAACAACGGGTAGCTAGCCCGAAACTCAATTTGCCCATCTAAATTAGCGTGTCGTCACAATAATCACGCTTGAGTAAATCTTCTCATACATGAATTCACTTACCAATCAGTGTGGCACGACGGGGATCAACCGTCAAGGCGCGAACTGGGGTGATCGTCCCCAAATAGTACTATTATATGCATAAGCGTCTACCAAATCCCGGTAGTTCACAATTCATGCTAATGGGACTTTTAGTGACATAACCTAACTTTAATAATCCATTTCATTTCATCTATCGGGTCATATAATCATTCATCGGGTCATACAATCATTCGGGTCCAAATCAATAAACAAACAATCGGGACAACTAGTGTCCTATTTTATAAAAACTAACATGTTATCTTCCTCGTGGGTTTATAAAACATTTCATAAAAACATTTTAAAGAGTGCGAGGCTATAAACTCACGTTGATGTGGGAAAGCGGGATATCGGCTATTCAGATGTATGGTACGTGCTTCAATCACAGAAACCTAGACAAATAATACTCGTCTTAGACTTTTGTCCAATGACTTTATAAAAATAACAATTATGTATACATATAATGATTTTATACATATGATGATGATCAAGTGGGTTTATATATTCTCATTCACTTATTTTTGTGTTATGTGTTGACAACTTTTATATATTTACATGTTTTAGGTCCAATAAGCCAATTATAAGTTCTTTAACTTGTATTAATCCAATTTATACTTGTATTATCAGTATTTTACTTTACATGTTGGGCCCAAATGGGTTAAGCCCAATAAGTAATTTTTATAAGTGTTTAACTTATTTAGTTAAATTTATTAGTCCAAATATGCTAACTTAGCTCGTAAATGTCCGTATGTCATATAGTTCGGGTTTTATCGGTTTTTACTTGTATTAGGTACTTATACATCAGTATATGACTTATAAAAACTTTACATTAGACGGGTTTGATCGTCTAAGTTTTAATTGGCGAAAGACGTTAATTTTATGGTAATAGCCGAAAAAGTCATAAAAATCATGTTTATAGTTTTTATACTTATAAATCTTATTCAACTACCATTTTTATAAAGTGTCCATTTTATTTAACCTTATACATATTTATATAAATGAAATTCATAAGTTAGTGGGTTTTAATTTCACATTTTATACTATATTATTTGAGTGCTTATATAATAGTATTAAACATTAATTCTTCAAAATCTGATTTTTAGTTTCATCTTCACCATTGTTATCATATCTAGAGTTCTACAATGAGTTAGAAGCTCATTTTCGGATGGCATGAACTTCATATTATGTGCTACAAATAAGTTAGCTATAGCTACTGCTCATTCTATGTTTAACTATCCTTAACAGTCCCTACAAAACAGACTATTCAGATTAGCACACTCATCTTGTTTTGATCATATCTCACTCATTTTGATGATTCCATTGCATGGGCAACTCTCACATGTGTATGACATCTAATAATTACTGTAAATTGATTCCACCATGCCATTTTATCAGTTTATCAATTGGTAACTTACTGTTTTTATACAGCCGTCATATTTAGCAAGATTTTAACCTTGTTACCTATGGTTTTCCATCATTTTACCCATGTTTATCAAATCTATCAACACCAAATCCCACATAATATTTTTAATCATCATTCATCATCATATAAATATACATAAATAAAGAAAATACAAGATTACATAATCAAAATAACAAGAGGATAGGAAGAACAATCTCTATACCACCATTAGTGATGAAAAGATGAGGTTTTTGATGAACAAGACTTGGTTTTGGGTAACCAATCTTATGAGATATCAACACCACTTCTAGGATCACCAAGTATTTGTAGATTCCTCCAAAAATCATCCCTTGTTGTTCATGAAAACTCCTTGAGAAATCATCCCCAAACTCCCTTGAAAACTCCTTTTTACATGTTAAGATCACCTCAAATCTTCATAACTTCAATAGGTTTTCATCATATGTAAATTATACATATGATTCCATGGTTAAATTTGATCAAATGAGGGTTATTTTGGGTGAATATGGGACGGAATAGAGAGAGTGAGGGAGGAGAGGATGAGTGGTTTGCATGAGATGGTATATGAGAAATGGTTTAGGAAAAGTGGTTTCAAGGAATTAAAAGACAAGTGGTAAACTTCTTTAGGAAGTTTTGACACATATAGTGTGTGTTGTAGCTTATTTAGATGCCACATGTATGGGGGTGGGCAAGTGTAAACTTGTCCCATCCCCATTAATTTGCGGGTACTCCTCGATTCTAGTTTCCTCGATTTGCGTGCCCTCGGGTCGTATTACGAAAAACGTTTTTATAAATTATGAATCAACGGCACAAAACGAATCTAATAAAAATTTTCTCATCAAAAACGGAGTTCGAAAACGTAAATACGTAATCCTAAGGTTTCCGGTTTAGTCGTATAGGACGTTAAATTATAATCGTAAGTCCTAATCTCTTCTCTTAAATTTGTGTGTTTATGAACCAACAAAAATTTAAAATTCCAAAATAATATTCACGGATAAATTAATTTCCTGAAATGTCGGACTGTCACCAAAAACGTTGTATGTAAACGTGAGCACGTAACGTTGAATCCTCCGGTTTAGACGTAGTCGATGCTACTTCAAGGCGTAAATCCAAATTTCTTCCCAAAAATAAGTGAGTTAATAATATAACATTAAAATAATATTTTTAAATATTACTTTAGAATAAAATATCAACCATAAATTGACAGATTGTCACAGCATTTACCCCTAAACAGGATCTTTGTCCTCAAAGATCATCTTACCTTACTACTCGCTTCTTATAGAGTTAAAGCCATGTGGGTATTTCCTCCACATTCGGTCTTTTCTCACAAGTGTAATCCATTACAATACGCGATTTTCATCAAACATAACTACAGGAATAAGATCAGGCTAAATGTTGACTTACTTTCTCTATCCATGATGTTCACGGGTTTCTGATGAATGCAACTTTTCGCCGATCTAAACATTACTAAGAAACAATCAGACTTTCACTTGATAGACATTTTATCAAGTTCGATATACGAAACATAATTCACGCAGCTCTTGAAGTCCTAGGGTAGATCCAGCTTATATGCCTTTCAAACCAATCTTTTACATCATCTCAATGGTCCCGTACAACGGGGACTTATGTCCCATGATCTTTCAGATCATCAATTCATTTTTCCATGGTTAAAATTTTTGGCATAACTTCGCTACCCATCTGGCACTTCAAGATCTACATTTCATATTCACATAGCCTCCTGCCCACTACCGGCAGTCAATAATCAGATCCTAATTTCAACAATCATTTCAGGTCTCGCGGGTCGAGTATGTTGTAAGGTTAGGTTCACCATCATAGGAAACCTTAAACCTAAAAGACATGTCCAACTCACAATGGGTGTATGTCGGGTGTCTTCATCCCAACTCCTACTTACAGATGCTCTAATATATATCCTCACAAGATTCGATCTTGATCCTAATACGATAATTATCAAGGATAATCTCTCTAAAGGAAAACGATTTTACAGTTTATTACCAAAGGTCAATCATTCAAACATAGAATAGCACTTATAGTATTTTATATCGTTACTTTACCTCGTCTCTTCGATTGGGGTGGTACAAAGTACTCTCATCAAGATTCGTTCTCAATGACTTCTGAGCAAACCTCTATAAATTCGATGCGAAGCGAGGATCTTGATAGAGATGATCGATACAGGCACACCATGTTTACACAACTCCTTTAAATACAAAAGAGTCAATTTCTTCATCAAGAATCTATCATTAACAGGAATGATATTATCAGATATGGTCATTTTGTCGACGATGACCCAAGTCGAATCAAATTCAGATGATAACCTTTGCAATAGCTAGACGTTTACTAATGTATGAGGCGGTGTTTGACTTCGTAATTTTCCATCAGTACAACTTCTTCAGATAAAAATACATTAAATCATAAATGTCATGAATAAAATACTTATACTTACAAGATTCCAACATAACTATATCTCACAATCCTCCATATTTAGACAATCACAAGTGGCCTTTAAAACATTTAACGCCATCGGCTCTTAGTACTAATGGTTCACATTAACCGCGAACCCCTTTTTATTATCTATATTATCCTTTTTTTTTACAATCATCAACTATTTTTAAATTGTTCGGCAATTTATTTTGCACAGTCATTACTAAGGAATAAATCCTAATTGATTCTTTATCCTTTTAACATAATGCGTCAGTATGTACATTCATCTTTCCTGATGAAATAATTATCATGTCGACAATTTACTCATAAATTCTTTCTTCATATTTTCTATGTTTTAGTTTCGTCTCAACTATCATTTTCATTAGTTTTGCTCAATCCGACGTTTAAAGCGTCGATAAATATTACAAGTAATTAAATAATAAATATTTAATTTTTAGGAAACGTAAACGTAAAAATTATTAAATTTCTTAGTTCGACCAATTATAAAAATGTTCAAAATAAATTTGAATTTAATTAACAAGATTTTTGTTGATTTATCGAAAATAATTAATAAGATTCGTAAATGTTCGAAAAATTCTTTGTTTATACTTTGGTCGAAATTTTCTTTGTTGAAAAGCAACAATTGTCGTTTCAAATTCAAGTCAAGGTTTAAATGGTTTCCTCAATCCCTCTTAGGTTGTCTTGAGGTATACACAAACATTTACCCCTAAACAGGAGTTTAGTTAAATGATTTGTGTATAAGGGAATAATTTCTTAAAAATCCCTTGATAAATTATTTGTCAAAACATATTTCCACTTTCTTTTTGGTAAAACCCGAAATCTTAAATGGCTCAAATTATTGAAGACTCAATATATTCCATTTTCCATTAATCACACGACCAAATAATTTAAAGGATTAAGCCTTAAATTACATGTTAAATATTCAAGGTACATGTTTTCATTGTTTGGCCAATTCAGGGCAATCTATAAATAATAATTAACTCCTTCTTATTCTTATGAACAAACAAATGGTCCTTAATAATCACAAGCATGAATTTATCAAATTACAGCCTACACACATGATTCACCAAATTTATGGATGCTACATGTGCATTGGTCAATCCAAACAACATAACATGAAATTCATAATGTTCATGACAAGTTCTGAATGTAGTGATTGGAATTGATAATCTTTTCGCGGACGCGAAATTGATGATAACCATGTCGTGGATCAAATCTTTGAATATACGCTAGAACCTGGTAAATGATCGAATAAATCTATCATCTTGGGTAGTGGATATAGATTTTTTTTCGTCAAGTTTACCTAGTTCACGGTAATCAATAATTATAAGGAATGATAACACCATAACTCTTCATGATGACGAGCTTGATAGAATAAAAGCTTTCTCCGACAACTCTCTCAATTGTACGATAATTCTTTTAATTCAGATGGTGCTGACGTACAATGCACAAGCCACAGGTGCAGCACCGGGAATATAATGAATACTAAATTCAACTTGCCTTAATGGCGAAAGTCTAGGTAATTCACCAGCAAATACCTCCTAAAGTTTCAGATAACATAAACATCTTTTAATACATTTATTTTAAGTTCTTTCTAGATTATAATATCTATGACTAATTCACAACCATTCATGGTATAATTTCAAGTCTAAATGCAGGATATGGTCATCCATCAAGAATTATATAGATCACTTCTGATAATCAACATCTTATCTTTTAGGGGAATTCTACTCGAGTTCCCATCAATTAAGACAATGTCGTCATGTCATAATTAATCAATCCATTCTATTGGTACTATCAACATTCCAGTTTCATTACCGTTGATAAGATGTGAACTTCTCAAAAGACTAATAATAACTCATAATCCTTCACAAATTCAAGGATATATGGAGACACAACTATCATTAAAAGAGTAAGGTCAACGCATATTCTAAGCGAGAGAATTTTAAATCAGATACAGACGAAAACATTTAACGAATATGAATATATCCCATGTTTTCATAATTTGAGTACGCATTCGAAAGCTCCTCGGATCGTTACCCAGGTCATTCAAAGGAAATCTAATCAAAAGAAATGATAGGAACATCGATGCACCCAGTCGGGTATTAACACTCTGTAATCAGATACTTTTCCTAAGAATCTCACCACAGGAGAATTGGACAAGAAAGGGTTGTCAATTGTCAAATAAGACAATATCCACAAATGAGTAAATTCGACTCAGAAGAATAATTGGTACGGGCACATATGTAGGTGTCCCTAACAATATGTCCGTATTTTGCACTTCTTGCAGATCTCATAAATTTTATTCTTTTCATAACTTCAAAGAAAATTTAGTGTTTATTAATAATTTCATGGTGACTACTAATCAGCCTTGCATGGTCCATTCCAAATTGTATGTAGGCGCGCAACTATATACAATTTCAAGATTAACGATGCAATACTCAGTTCGTCAAAATTTTATCATCATGTTTATAATATAAACATTTTCATGCTTAATTCTTAAATAAGAATCAAAATAAATTTACAAAGATTTTTTTTATGAAAACAATTAAGTTTTCCAAGGTGTTTTATAAACAACTTCATTTCGATAACAATCACTTATAAATCTCACTTTGAATAATCCTTATAGTGATGAAAATTCAATTTTTCTCAAGGGATACTGTTTTATCTTATAAAAACAATCAGTGATCTGCAAAAGAGTGATGAAGAGTTGTTTACCAAGAACTAACTACAATATAATAGGAAATGAGCTTAGCAATTAATCATGAGGTTCATGACCTCGATGACACTCAAAAAGAATAATCCACCACGTAACTCAATTCGAGATGAGTACTTGTTCAATGGTTGCATCACTAATGTGAACATTAGGAACAAGCAAGAAAAGATAGATAACATCGATACATGAAGAATTTAGCAATCAAAGGTAGTCTTTTCATTAATCACAAACAAGTCAAAATTGTACCGTAACACATTACCTGTCACTATGTCATACAATTCCAAGAACTCATCCTACCAACTGATGTCTCAGTTAAGTTAGGGATTTTTAAAAGATACCACAATGAATACTAATCTACAAGAGTCATTAGGTGTCCCACCTGTCCCGGAAAATCCATCGGTCCCAATTTAGAAGAAGATTTCTTCAATTTATTTATTGGACACTGGGCATCCTCGTTAGTGGACAATGGCCTAGGAACAGCTCTTAACACAAATCAACAATCATTTAAAACCTTATAATTCAATCACAGGAATTAACGACTTCCTCTTATCAATCTCATATTCCATACAAGTTAAATTTTTACTTTATTCAAGTTTCAATCAACTTATACTCAATGCAATATCCTACCTCATTCTCCAATACTTTCATCCTTATTCTTAGACCTTCAAAGTGCAATAAAAGCTCGATATGAACAACACTTAATTTCCAATCCTATAGCTCCTTCATCAATAGTTATCAAATGAGTCAATAGTGTGAAATGACTCTCACATTCAATTAGACTTCTCGGAAAGGTACTAGTGGCATGAGGCTTTTGCGTAATGGTTCTAATAACAGCCTCAAGTGCAACATTCACCCTTTCGATTTCAATTTAAGAATTGGATGACAACAAATCAGATGACATCTTTCTAGGTGGTAACGTTTTTTCAAACTCCACTCTATAAGGAAAGATCGTCAGGACATCGATATCAGTTTTAATCTCGCCAATTCTTCTTCAATATCACAATCAACTAATATCTACATTTCTACGAATATCAACCATTTTGTTGGGATCATAAATATCCACAACTTGGTTTAGATCTAGAATAGCTAGAATTCCTACAGAAATAGCTTCGATTGATTTACTAGGGGAGTTAGGGTTTCTTGTGACAATCTACGTTGTATAAATACCTCGTATAAATATTAAAATGATCATCAAACAATCATGTAATCAAATTACATCATATGTATATATATAATCCAAGTTATATATATATATATACTAAAATAACATTTCTCAGTCTGGCCTTGTCGGTAACTCGGGAATTCTTCGGCACCGTTATAGTCAGAAGATTTTTAGACATTTTTAGAAAAATGTTTATAGTTAAAAGTTTTTGAAATGTTTTATTCAAAACCTTGGTTTTAAAAATCTTTCGTTCTCTATAACGAGAGCTCTGGTACCAAACTGTAACACCCCCAAATTTACTCAATTCAATACAGCGGAAGACTCGTTGGTGTTACAGGATAGCACATTACTCACATCATAGACAACGCTTAAAAATCGCGTCGTTTAATAATAAATCATTTCCATTCATAAATATCAAATTTACATAGGTCCCAAGTCATAGTCATTTCATACAATTTTACAAAAGATTTGAATGGAAATTGTTATTTAAGTGCGGGCCATGAATTCTTGTTGTCTTCCCGAGAATTACCTTCAAGTACCTGAGATAAAACATGTTAAAAGAAAAGGTCAGCGAAAACGCCGAGTGAATTCATAGAGTTTAATAAAAGCATCAATATGTCGTCGGTATAAAATTATTACCGAAAATCATTTTGTACAAAACTTTGTAATAGGCCATAAAATAGCCAAAGTCATTTTATACAAATCTTCATTAAAATCATAATATAGGCTTTCGCCTTCAAAATCATTATACGAACCATTGTCGTTAAAAACATCATACAATACGTTTTATAACGTTGTATAGAGTTGAATAAAAATCGTTATATGAATATGGTTATGTAAAACCAAAACACGAACATAATATCAATAATAAGACCCCGTATTGCTAGTCAGGCAATGTATCGTAATTCGGTGCGTATAGCAATATTTCGTTAATTGGATTATTATAAGTCGCATGACATTGTTACCTTACTACAACAAACAACGGGTAGCTAGCCCGAAACTCAATTTGCCCATCTAAATTAGCGTGTCGTCACAATAATCACGCTTGAGTAAATCTTCTCATACATGAATTCGCTTACCAATCAATGTGGCACGACGGGAATCAACCGTCAAGGCGCGAACTGGGGTGATCGTCCCCAAATAGTACTATTATATGCATAAGCGTCTACCAAATACCGGTAGTTCACAATTCATGCTAATGGGACTTTTAGTGACATAACCTAACTTTAATAATCCATTTCATTTCATCTATCGGGTCATATAATCATTCATCGGGTCATAAATCATTCGGGTCCAAATCAATAAACAAACAATCGGGACAACTAGTGTCCTATTTTATAAAAACTAACATGTTATCTCCCTCGCGGGTTTATAAAATATTTCATAAAAACATTTAAAAGAGTGCGAGGCTATAAACTCACGTTGATGTGGGAAAGCGGGTTATCGGCCATTCGGATGTACGGTACGTGCTTCAATCACGGAAACCTAGACAAATAATACTCGTCTTAGACTTTTGTCCAATGACTTTATAAAAATAACAATTATGTATACATATAATGATTTTATACATATGATGATGATCAAGTGGGTTTATATATTCTCATTCACTTATTTTTGTGTTATGTGTTGACAACTTTTATATTACTTTACTAGTTTTACCTATTTACATGTTTTAGGTCCAATAAGCCAATTATAAGTTCTTTAACTTGTATTAATCCAATTTATGCTTGTATTATCAGTATTTATACTTTACATGTTGGGCCCAAATGGGTTAAGCCCAATAAGTAATTTTTATAAGTGTTTAACTTATTTAGTTAAATTATTAGTCCAAATATGCTAACTTAGCTCGTTAATGTCCGTATGTCATATAGTTCGGGTTTTATAGGTTTTTACTTGTATTAGGTACTTATACATCAGTATATGACTTTTAAAAACTTTACATTAGACGGGTTTGATCGTCTAAGTTTTAATTGGCGAAAAACGTCAATTTTACGGTAATAGTCGAAAAAGTCGTAAAAATCATGTTTATAGTTTTTATACTTATAAATCTTATTCAACTACCATTTTTATAAAGTGTCCATTTTATTTAACCTTATACATATTCATATAAATAAAATTCATAAGTTAGTGGGTTTTAATTTCACATTTTATACTATATTATTTGAGTGCTTATATAATAGTATTAAACATTAATTCTTCAAAATCTGATTTTTAGTTTCATCTTCACCATTTTTATCATATCTAGAGTTCTACAATGAGTCAGAAGCTCATTTTTGGATGACATGAACTTCATATTATGTGCTACAAATAAGTTACTTATAGCTACTGCTCATTCTATGTTTAACTATCCTTAATAGTCCCTACAAAACAGACTATTCAGATTAGCACACTCATCTTGTTTTGATCATATCTCACTCATTTTGATGATTCTATTGCATGGCCAACTCTCACATGTGTATGACATCTAATAATTACTGTAAATTGATTCCACCATGCCATTTTATCAGTTTATCATTTGGTAACTTACTGTTTTTATACAGCCATCATATTTAGCAAGATTTTAACCTTGTTACCTATGATTTTCCATCTTTTTACCCATGTTTATCAAATCTATCAACACCAAATCCCCACATAATATTTTTAATCATCATTCATCATCATATAAATATACATAAATAAAGAAAATACAAGATTACATAATCAAAATAACAAGAGGATAGGAAGAACAATCTCTATACCACCATTAGTGATGAAAAGATGAGGTTTTTGATGAACAAGACTTGGTTTTGGGTAACCAATCTTATGAGATATCAACACCACTTCTAGGATCACCAAGTATTTGTAGATTGCTCCAAAAATCATCCCTTGTTCTTCATGAAAACTCCCTGAGAAATCAGCCCCAAACTCCCTTGAAAACTCCTTTTTACATGTTAAGATCACCTCCCATCTTCATAACTTCAATGGGTTTTCATCATATGTAAATTATACATATGATTCCATGGTTAAATTTGATCAAATGAGGGTTGTTTTGGGTGAATATGGGACGGCATATAGAGAGTGAGGGAGGAGAGTATGAGTGGTTTGCATGAGATGGGATGTGAGAAATGGTTTAGGAAAAGTGGTTTCAAGGAATAAAAAGACAAGTGGTAAACTTCTTTAGGAAGTTTTGACACATATAGTGTGTGTTGTAGCTTATTTAGATGCCACATGTATGGGGGTGGGAAAGTGTAAACTTGTCCCATCCCCATTAATTTACGGGTACTCCTCGATTCTAGTTTCCTCGATTTGCGTGCCCTCGGGTCGTTTTACGAAAAACGTTTTTATAAATTATGAATCAACGACACAAAACGAATCTAATAAAAATTGTCTCATCAAAAACGGAGTTCGAAAACGTAAATACGTAATCCTAAGGTTTCCGGTTTAGTCGTATAGGACGTTAAATTATAATCGTAAGTCCTAATCTCTTCTCTTAAATTTGTGTGTTTATGAACCAACACAAATTTAAAATTCCAAAATAATATTCACGGATAAATTTATTTCCTGAAATGTCGGACTGTCACCAAAAATGGTGTATGTAAACGTGAGCACGTAACATTGAATCCTCCGGTTTAGACGTAGTCGATGCTACTTCAAGACGTAAATCCAAATTTCTTCCCAAAAATAAGTGAGTTCATAATATAACATTAAAATAATTTTTTTAAATAATACTTGAGAATAAAATATCAACCATAAATTGACGGATTGTCACATTGACCCTTTGACTAAGTTGACTGAAGAGTTGACCATGTTTGACTTTTATCTTGATTTTGGCAAATTTACACTTTGAGTCCTTCAACTTTGGAGTGTTGTCAAGATAGGTCCCTTATCTTCAAAGTCTTGTCATCTTTGATCCTTCTTTGTCTTTTTCATCTATATAAGCTTGATTTTCTTCTTGTTTGCTTGAAAATGTATCCTTCTTACCTATTTATACACAAACACAAAACATACCACACAATTCTGCTTTATAACACAAAAGTTAGGTATTTTCCTTGTGTTTTAGGGTGATTTGTTGATTAATTGATATGAGTTTTTGTTCATATCAAATCCCCTACACTTGAACATTGCCATGACCTCATACAATGCTATATTTTAAAGCACAAATTTATATTCTCCACATAGTTAACCCACCTTGGCCAATATGGAACGCTATTACACTATGCTACTCTACATGATGCATGATTTTGATTTTGAACAATGCAATGCAAAAGAAACAATTCTATTTATATCTTTTTGGATTTTTTCTTAAAATGGCTTTGATGATAAAACTCGTAAAGAAATCAATGACTTAAATTAGGGCTTTAGTACCATGGACACTTATCACCCTCAAGTTTCACTTTCCCCATACCAAGTTTAAAATTGGGATCATTGCATTCACAAGTAAAAAGTGCATCAACTTATTCATGACAATTAAATGTGGAACCGGTTATTATTTTAGCAAATTGATTTTGGGCAAATTGGTCATTATTTAAAGCGTGAAGTATAAGAAATGCAAAATCCAAAAATAAGGAAGTACGGTTTTAATCCTAAGTAATCCTCTCATCCATTACTTGAAAAACCGCTCACAATTAATATAAGTCCGTTTCAAGAGTAATAAGTCATTCGCCTTATGTGTAAAATCCTCATGTCATGCATTAATAAGTAGCTACACACTCGCTAAGGAAAGAAAAATAAAACTCACGCAATAATTTACATCTGCCGCCTTTTGAGACTTTGGATCTTCAACCCCGCAACCCGTCAAGGTAATATTGGATTGGAACAACTATTAAATCCCCGCAACCCGTCAAGGCAATATTGGAATCTAATAGTTACTATAATTAACACTTCATTTCCCCTCTTGGGAGTCTTGCATAATTATTTTTTTTTCTTTTTCCTTTTTTTATTTTTTTTTCTTTTTCCTTTTTTTTATTTTTTTCTAGCCACTCATTTTTTGTAAGCCGCTCTTATTTTTTTATTCCTCACAAAGAAAATTGAAAAGAATAAAAGGAAAAACACCCGCTAAATATTAAGCATGACATAAGTCTAGTACACATAAAACGTTCTAACTTAGAATCTTAAGACGTACTTATATCAACCATGAATTATTAGACAAAAATGCATAAGAGATTACAAACCAATTAAAACCGTTCTTGATTATTTATTAACATATATACATGCGAAGAAAATAGAGGTAAAGAAGAGAAGGGTTTAGCCACAAGTAATTATCATGAAGTTTATCTAGCCCTTTTATACTTGCTTAACTCTATCATTTCCCATTCTCCACAAATTTAAAATCCCAAAGAATGAGATTGGTGGATGCTTAGCCTAATAGACCAATGAAGGACTACATGGTTAAGGATACTAGCTAGAGAATGCTTAGATAAGCAAACTCGGGTTGAGTCAAAATATCCATGGTGGGCCTAATATGTCAAAGAATTCTAAATTTGTTAAACCATGTTTTTTTATTATTTTTCTTTTATATATATTTTTTTGATGAAAAATAAAAGAAGAAATATATACAATGCAAATGTGTTATGCAAATGAAATATGATTTATGCAAAAATTATGAATGCATATTTTTGGTGGCCAAAGTAAATCAAAAATTTGAAAAATGTTTGAAAAATTAAATTTTCCAAGTTATCATGAAACTCAATGACAAGTTCTAGGTAAAGTCACTTCGATAGAAGACCCCCCTACACTTAAGCTAAACATTGTCCTCAATGTTTAAGAGCATGGAAGTATAAGACTTCCCCAACACTTACGACAAGGAATAGACTTTGCTTAATCCAAGTTAAGGAGATATCAACTATAGTGAATTCATTTTTAATGCACAAAGTGTCTATGAAAGATCACAATAGTAACGAAGTAAACCGGATACAAGGGCCTCCTCCATAAGCTCCAAAGCACGTGATGAGTGTGCAACCCTACAAACATCATGAAGACAAAAGAAGGTCTCCCCAACACTTCTCATCAATTTGCTATCCTTATTTCTAACCTACAACACTCTAGATCTAACAACTATAAACCTAGTTATTCAAGCTTTATTTAAAGAGTCTCTAGCTCGACTCTTCCCACAATGAATTAATTCATGGGGAAAATGGGGATCTATTGGACCATTTCAACGGAAATGTCCTCCCCATAATAGTTCTTCACTCGGTGACCATTCACTTTAAAATTGGGACCATCGGGTTGTGACAACTCAATAGTTCCATATGGAAATACTTGAGCAATAGTGAATGGACCGGACCATCTCGACTTAAGCTTGCCCGCAAAAGTTTCAACCTTGAGTTATAGAGGAGAACCGGCTCTTTAACTTTAAACTCACGGTTCTTGATCTTGGCATCATACAATTTCTTAGTCTTCTCCTTATAAAGCAAAGAGTTCTTATAGGCATTGGCTCTTATTTCATCCATTCCATTAAGTTGATCCTTTCTATGTGAACCGGCTTGGTTTATATCAAATAGCCCACTTGAGAGCCCAAGAAGCCTTATGTTCTAACTCGAATGGGAGGTGGCATGCTTTTCCATAGACAAGCCTATAAGGGGTACAACCAATTGGTGTCTTAAAAGCCGTCCTAAAAGCCCACAAAGCATCATCAAGTTTATCCGACCAAGAAGCTCGATGCTCTCCCACCGTTGTTTCCAAAATTCTCTTTAAACCATGATTTGTGACCTCGGTTTGACCATTGGTTTGAGGGTGATACGCGGTAGAAATTCTATGATTAACTCCATATTTCTTCATAACTCTTGTGAATTGATCATTACAAAAGTGCGTACCACGATCACTTATGATGGCCCCAGGTACACCAAATCTAGCAAATAATTGCTTCAAAAATTTCACAACAACTCTAGCATCATTAGTAGGTAAGGCTTTGGCCTCAACCCATTTTGACACATAATCCACCGCTACAAGTATATACTTATTTTCCTTGGAAGATGGAAAAGGTCCCATAAAATCTATGCCCCACACATCAAAAATCTCACACTCTTGAATGAAATTTTGTGGCATCTCATCATGTTGTGTATTTTTTCCTTGTCTTTGACATACATCACAAAATTTCACCATCTCTTGGGCTTCTTTGTAAATGGAAGGCCAATAGTAACCCGAATCAAAGACTTTCTTGGCGGTATAGTTGGGCCCAAAATGTCCACCCGTAGGTCCTTTATGACAAGCTTCTAAAATCTTAAATTCCTCGGGCCCATCTACACACCGTCTAATGATTTGCTCCGCACATTGCATAAAAGATAAGGATCATCCCGAAAGTAATACTTGACTTCCTTTAAAAATTTATTCTTTTGTTGGGAAGTAAGACCCTCTATAATCACATTCCCCATAAGATAGTTTGCAATATCCGCAAACCAAGGGGTGGCATCCTCTTGAGAAGAGATTGACATGAGCTCCTCTAATGGAAAGGATTCATTGATTTCTTTATTAGGAAAATCTCCTTGAAAAGGATGCTCAAGTCTACTCAAGTGATCAGCCGCTAAATTCTCGGCTCCTTTCTTCTCTCGAATCTCTATCTTAAACTCTTGAAGCAATAAAACCCATCTCAAAAGCGTAGGCTTAGCATCTTGCTTTGTCATGAGATACTTGAGAGCGTAATGATCTGTATACACTATGGTTTTGGATAGCACAATGTATGGTATAAATTTCTCAAAAGCATAAACTATAGCAAGCAACTCTTTTTCCGTGGTAGTATAATGACGTTGTGCACCGGTCATGGTTTTACTAGCATAGTGTATAGGTTGAAAATGCTTATTCACACTTTGTCCTAACACGACCCCCACCGTATAATCATTAGCGTCACACATAAGCTCAAAAGGTAATTCCCAATTTGGAGAAACCAAAACGGGAGCCTTAGTCAATTTCTCCTTAAGAGTCTCAAATGAATCCAAACACTCTTGGTTGAAAATAAAAGGAGCCTCTTTTTCCAAGAGGTGGGTCATCGGTCTTGCTATCTTAGAAAAATCTTGTATGAAGCGTCTATAAAACCCCGTATAACCTAAGAAACTCCTTACACCTTTAACCGTAGTGGGTGGGGGAAGCTTAGCAGTCACATCAATTTTAGCTCTATCCACTTCTAATCCCTTATTGGATATCTTGTGTCCCAAAACAATTCCCTCTTTTACCATAAAATGACATTTCTCCCAATTAAGAACTAAACGGGTTTCATCACAACGCTTAAGCATTAGTTCTAAATTGGTGAGACAAGAGGTAAATGAATCTCCAAAGACGGAGAAGTCATCCATAAAAACCTCCATAGTTTGCTCAATCATATCATGGAAAATTCCCATCATACACCTTTGAAATGTCCCCGGTGCATTAGACAAGGCAAAAGGGTTCTCTTATAAGTAAATGTATCGTAGGGACAAGTGAATGTGGTCTTTTCTTGATCCTTAGGGTCAATGGGTATTTGAAAATAACCCGAAAAGCCATCAAGAAAGAAATAGTACTCATTTCCCGCTAAGCGTTCAAGCATTTGGTCCATAAAAGGTAATGGGAAATGATCTTTCCTAATAGCCTCATTGAGTTTCGTATAGTCAATACAAACTCTCCAACCAGTAACAAGTCTCGTAGGAATAAGCTCATTGTTCTCATTCGGTACTACGGTGATTCCAGCCTTTTTTGGAACACAATGTACCGGGCTAACCCATGGAGAGTCGGAAATGGGGTAAATTATGCCCGCATCAAGGAGTTTGATAACTTCATTTTTAATGACCTCATGGATTTTTGGGTTAACCCTTCGTTGGCTTTGAATAGCGGGTTTGTAATCATCCTCCATAAGGATTTTGTGTGTATAAAAATGTGGATCAATTCCCCTTATGTCAGATATTTTCCATGCTAAAGCTTGCTTATGTTTCTTAAGGACTTCTATGAGTTTCTCTTTCTCATCCTCTTTCAACTCTTTAGCAATGATCACGGGTAATTGGTCTTTTCCCTCTAAGAAAGCATACTCTAAGTGGGATGGAAGGTCCTTAAGTTCAAGTGGAGGTGGACTCTCTATGGAAGGTTTAATTATGGATGGATCATCATTGGTTACTTCTTATGGAATGGGTGAAGGAATAGGGTCCTCATTGAGCAACTTTTGGATAGTGAGAATATCTTCTTCCCAATTAATGGGAGAATCATCATTACCAAGAAAGTTGGACTCAAATTCCTCCAAGGGGAAATCACTCTCTCCAAAAGGTGTTAAAGAGGGAGCAATTGAGGCCACGGTTTCAACATAGGGCATATCCTCACTATTACTCTTGCAAGCGTCATGAAATAGCTCATCACACACCTCATCTAGCACATCAACTATGTTAATGGTCTCACAAGGTTTAGACTCCTTAATCTCTTTCCTATCACAAACTTTCCCTAGCTTAAACACCATTTTCTCATCCTCAACTCTCATAATTAGTTCTCCCTCAGCCAAATCTATTAAAGTACGACCCATTCTCAAAAACGGTCTACCAACAATCAAAGGAACTCTAGGGTCCATGTCATAATCAACCACTACAAAGTCGGCCGGAAAGGTAAACTTATCGACACCTACAAACACATCTTCCGCGATACCTACAGGGTAAGCTATGTTACGGTTGGCTAACTCAAGGGTCATCCTAGTGGGAGTGAGCTCGGGAAGAGAGAGTTTTTTTTACAAACCGATAAAGGCATGAGGTTTATGCTCGCCCCTAGATCCACCAAAGCCATGCAATTTTCCACCTCGAGAAAATTACAAGGTATCAAGAAGCGCCCCGGATCTCCAAGTTTTGTTGGTTAGGTTTTAATTAGCACGACGGAACAATTTTCATTAAGGGATGTGTTGGGCAAATTAACCAATTTTTCCTTGTTCGAGAGTAAATCCTTGAACATCTTAGCAAATTTTAGCATATAAGCAAGAGCTTCCGCAAAGGAGATGTTTATGTTGAGTTGCTTGAACATCCTTAAGAAATTTGAGACTTGTATATCATCCTTGTTTTTTAACTTGTCCTTTTTCAATCTTGAAGGGTAAGGAAGATTTGGTTTAGGTGTAGGTGTTGTAGTGGAAGATAAAGGAGAAGTGGGAATAGGTTGAGATGGTGTGGTTGATTGAGTAGGAGCATTTGGAGGTGGTGAAGTAGATGTAGAAGGCTTATCACATGGAGAAACAAAAGTGGGTTTAACAATAGGAGGTGTAGGAGGTGAAGGATCCTTTGTTGTTTTCCCACTTCTTGTTGTAATAGCATTGACATTTGCCCTTGGGTTTGTTTGTGTGTTAGATGGTAAAGCCCTTTGTTGTCTTTGATTGAATGCCATCAAAAGCCTCTTAGTTTTCTCCTCCATTGAAAGTTTCATTTGGTCATTCATTCTTTTCTCACTTTCATGGATTCTCCTCTCAACATACTCATGAGTCTCTTGTAGCCCATATCCTTGATTTTGAAGTTGAGGGTAACCTTGATTTGGGATTTGAGGGTATCCTTGATTTGGGAAGGTTGGGAGTGGTGGATTAAATCCTTGATGTGGTGGATAAAAGTTATTTCCTTAATTTTGAAAATTGTTAGGTGCCTTGTAGTTATTCCCTTGGTATTGTGGTCTTGGACCTTGGTTTCTTTGTAACAATTGAGGAGGATTTTGTTGAGGTTGGGTGGGTGGTTGTGGTGGGAATCCCGGTGGAGTAAGGTAATTTTGAGACTTATAAGAGAGGTTGTTTGGATTGATGTTTGACTTGAAATGTTCACGATGTTCCTCTTGGTAAGCATAACATTCCCCTTGATACCCTTGCACTTTATCACATTGTTGATAGGAATGAGGACCTCCACAAGTCTCACATGAAAGAGTAATAACATGCACATCATTTGTGGAATGATTGCCCATAGAAAGTTTCATAAAGTCATTCATCATAGTTTCTTGCATCTTTTGAGTGTTTTGCATGATTTTTTGATTTTCCTTTTGAGCTTGAGTCAATGCTTGAATGCATGAAATGAGTTGAGTCTCCAATGGTTTAGAACCTCCTTCTTGAATGACATGTACTCTTTCATCAAATTGTGTGTTAGTTTGCACCATTGCTTTGGTCTTAATAATATCCCAAACCTCTTGAATGGATTTAAGAAGAATAATTCCTCCCGTAGAAGCATTGAGTGAGTCTTGGTGATGAGGTTTAAGGCCATTGTAGAAAGTATTGATTTGGTGAACTTCATCCAATCCATGGTTAGGGCATCTCCTCAATAACTCTCTATACTCCTCCCAAGCATCACTAAATATTTGACTAGGTTTTTGTTGAAAGCCTATAATTAAGTTCCTTAAAGTCGTGGTCTTAGATGTGGGAAAGAACTTGTTCAAAAACTTCTTAGTAAAATCATCCCATTTGGTAATGCTTTCAGGTGGTTGTGTATCTAACCAATGCTTAGCCGGACCCTCTAGTGAAAATTACACCAATATCAACTTAGTGGTATCATGCGGAACTCCATTGTACTTAATGGTGTTGCAAAGAGCAAGAAATTTCTTAAAGTGATCATGTGGATTATCATTCTTGTTCCCATAAAATGGTGTATTTGAAACCAAGTTAATCATGGATGTTTTTAGCTCAAATGTGCTTGCGCGAATATCGGGTATCTTGATAGCATCGACATATCCTTGCACATTAGATTGCAAGTGCTCCATCAAAGGTCAAGTGCCATGGCTTCTTGTTGTGGATGGATCAAAGCACGATTCTCGGAATCGGCTTGATGGACGGTGGTGTTCCTACTCTTTCTCTTTTTCTTCCTTTTCGGAGGAAGGGGTTGTACACCAATCGGTATTTGTACACGCCCGCGAGTGCATGCAACTCAATACGAGGAATGAGAGAGAAGCTCTCGTGTGACTTTGAAGAGAAAAGGATTATCCTCTTCGAGTTTCAATATGAAATATCCACAAGAAAGTATAATATACGTATGTACTACTTGGGTGCAAGACCCCCAATGAAGCCTTCCTTCTTAGAATACTCACTAGTGACCGGGGGGTTAGGTGGCGCGAAGCACTTAAGTACCTATTGACCCTTAGATGGCATTTTATAGCACATCGCCTTTCTATTCACTTTGTAGTTTGTATTCTTCAAATTATTGCTTATTGGAAGTATTTATCTATTCTTGCTTTATTGAGTTTGATCGATACGCGTGTCAAGGACCGGAACGCCCCTCAACACGGTGTATTGCCTTGGCAATACTTATGGAGAATATGTGTATTGATAGTTCTTATACGTATACGTATTTACTTATAATAATATATGGAAAATATTTTTGTATTTATGGGGTTTTTAAGAGAAAATACTATATGTACATAAAAACCAAGGGAATCCAATAATATATATTTTTGGGTGCATTCTCTTAGGAAAAAGATTGCTTTTTGGATTTTTTAATTTGTTTGGTCAATTCTTTAGGAAAAGAATTATTTTTGTTATTTTTTTAGTTTTTATATTTTTATATTTTTGATTTTTTATTGTTTTTGATTTATGATACGTAAAAATAACGTTCACTAGGTGAACGGATCCCAAAAGCCAATGAAAATCGTCAATCGATAGTCTCTCGTAAAGTCAAAGAACCGGCAGCGGCGCCATTTGAAATTGTGTATATTGAAGTTCATTTTCTCGATTCTTATCCAATTGAAAGTCCTAACAAAATCGGGTTTATGATCGTTTTTGGTTGATAGAGTTATTTGGATTTTCTATGTCTAATTGAGCAATCAAGTAAAAAATGTGCAAAATATTAACTACGTATCCGTAAAACAATTAGCAAATACCAAATTTTATTCAAATAAGGACAAAAATGTAAATCTTTGAAATTAAAGTGCTAAAAATGTAAATGCTAGAAACTACTATGCTTGAAATGTAAAAATCAGAAACTTCAAGGACCAATTATGCAATTAGTAACAAACTACTAACTAAATGTAACAAATTTTTAAACTAACTAACTGAATATGACAAGTTGTGAAAATATTAGGACTTAAAAACTGCAAACCCTAAATTTATGAAAGATTAGCTAACAATTAAAACAGCTCCAAACATTGAGGACCAAATTGCAAATAAAAGTGAATTTTTGACAAAAAAAAACGGGCTAGGTGAATGATTGAGCTTGTTTAAGCTCTACAATGGACCAAATAAGCTCAAACCAGTTGCAAACAGCTTAAAATCCAATTTTACTTAGACTTGTAAAAGGAATAAGCTTGAAACTAAGTAAAACTCAAATAAGCCAATACTGATAAGCCACAAATAAGCTATCTAATAATCCAGACTTGCACAAATTGATTTTTTTGTTAAATCTTGTTTATCAATACATTAAGAGACTGGAATGTCTTTTGAAGATGAAAATAATCAAGTAATGAATCAAGAAAATGAAAATAAGCTAAAACTAGCTTATTTGACCAAAGTTGACCAACTTTTTGAAAAACTTGAAAACTTCCAGATCTACTCAAGAACACATTCTAAACAGGAATATGAAAGAAAATGGGGAGATTTATGAAGTAGATTTGCTGGAATAAGAAATCAGTAAGCACCAATATTACATAAACTCTCATTTGCTTAACAACTTATGAAAATGCTTATTTCTCCCTTGAAATGTAAACTGTGTAATTTCCTTATGAGAACTTAATATTCAGATGTTAAATGACAAGTGTGAGCTGGTTTGAAACAGTTTCATCAAGAATTGAATAAATGCCCAGCAAATGAAATCAGTAACTTTTATGAACTTACTAAGCTTTAAACTGACCCATAATTTTTCACAACCAATTGCCTTTTTGACTTGTTATTTGACTTTAAAACTACCAAAACTTTTTCACAATGATTGAATGAAAGTAAATGACTAAAGTTTATCCAATTAACAACTCTTAACTACAATTTGACAGCTAAAACCAAACACTAGTTAACTGAATTTTAACAACTTTTGTGAAGGAAATTTGAGCAATTGGTTATACTGAACTGAATGTGATATCAAGCCAAGCTTATTAACCAAAATTAGATACAAATGAGCCAAGTTTATGCAGTTAAACCAGCTAGAACTCAAAATGCACAATGCAAGCTAATATGACTGATAAACTGAAATCAGTAACAAGTAATGAGCGAGTAAACAAGTATCAAACTAATAAGAAGCTTATCTAATCAACAAATTCATATCAAGAACAAGCTAAACACATTTGATCATATCAGCAAAGAAGATTAAGCTAGAATTGAGCATGCATTTACTGTTTAGAGGAACCAAAATTCAGAAACCATAAACCTTTTAGCTAGGACCTCCATTGATGGAGTAGGTAGGCGTTGAGCCTCCTAGATAGTGTTAACCACCACCTTAACATTATTTATCACTTAATCAACCTGCTACAATCATCATCATCACCAATTCATTTACAATTCTGCTACAAAATCAACAATGGCAGCTACTGGATGAACAGAACAAATGTAAACAGCTACAATCTTCAACTAGTACTAATCATGATCAATGCTGATCACAAATAGCTCATAACAGCACAAGAGTAACAGTGATGCAGTGAATGAATAGTAGATTGAAGGGAAAGAAATGAGATTTTATTGATTGAATGAGAAAAGTTGTTACAAATTCAGGTAAGGTAGTTACAACTACAATAACTAACTCAAGAGCTTGTCAGACTCTTGAGGTCGTTATGCTATCAACTAAGAGCTAAGATTAAGGGAGAGAAAAAGTAAGTGTTTGAAAGTTTCACACTTAAGCTACAATGACAAATGAGGGATCCTATCACTATTTATAGACAAATAATGAGAGTGATTTGGAGTTGATGACATATCCCCACCAATAGTAAGCTGCCAGGTGTCCTGAATTGGTAAATTGAAATTCCTTGTGTTCTTCATGAATTGGGAGTTTTTAATTCTTTGAGTTTGAGCTTGATTAAAGGCTCCCAATGTGCTCCTTTCTTGAAAATGATCAGGTTTCATGTAGAAATCATCTTTTGAAATTCAGTGTAGCTCAAAAATGGTTATGGGCTCGTTGTTGAAGAAGACGCCACGTGGAAGGTTTTGGTTGGATGAGAAATGGTCACACGGATCATAATCCGTTTTTGGATAAAATGAATATGGGTTGGCATGACCTGATTCGTTGAAATTTAGTTGAGTGGATATTACTGTTGCTTTGCGGCTAATAAATGAGATGGTGAGGTGTCCCATTAGCTGGTGATCCGTGTGCCATGTTTCATGCATTTCTATTGGTTCTCAGCCATTCACATGGATTAAGCTTATTATAACATTGAAAAATGGCAAGTTAAACCCTTGAACTTAGGCAGATTATCCAAATGAGATAGGACTTCATTTCTTTGGCATAATTGGTCCTTCCACTTGCATCCTTGTTAAGTTTGACCCTTTGACTTAGTTGACTGAAGAGTTGACCATGTTTGACTTTTATCTTAACTTTGGCAAATTTACACTTTGAGTCCTTAAACTTTAGAGTGTTGTCAAGATAGGTCCCTTATCTTCAAAGTATTGTCATCTTTGATCCGTCTTTGTCTTTTTCATCCAAATAAGCTTGATTTTCTTCTTGTTTGCTTGAAAATGCATCCTTCTTACCTATTTATACACAAACACAAAACATACCACATAATTCCCCTTTATAGCACAAAAGTTAGGTATTTTCCTTGTGTTTTAGGGTGATTTGTTGATTAATTGATATGAGTTTTTGCTCATATCAGTCAGTTTGACATTAGTTTCTCTAAACTTATTATTAACCACATTCGCATGAGCAACATCCTTGGCAAGCTTATCAAATAATGATTTATAATACGCATGCGTCTCGTCAGGAGGGTTGTATGTTGCGCTACTTGATCTCTACTAAGGTTCACACTGGGCGCATTAGAAACAATATTGATGTTATTCGTTTGAACCCTGTGTGTCTCAGTGGAAGGTTCAAGTGACTCAGTATACTCTTCCTCCTGATTAGACATATTATATAACTCATTATCATTGAGACATGGGTGTACCTCAGAGGAACCGTCTGAATCATACACAAGAGCTCTGTCAGGTTGAACTACCGATGTTGATGATTGCTGTGAATTAGCCATCAAGATGGAGTTGGTAGTCACCTATTCTTCCTCATCATATGCTGCAGATGCCATGAGATCAAACTCTTCAGCTAGAAGTGGAATTCATGCTTCTTCCTTTTGTGCTATAAGAAGCTGAGACTGGAGATGGGCAACATTCCTTTTCTTTCTTGCATAGCTATCACGATGCTCAAAACCCACAACATCACTATCTTGTTGATACGTCATAGTAGAAGTCTTGTGAAACACAGGATCTCAATTCGTAGAAAGTGTGTGTTGGAGTGTCAACAAAATCAAACTTTGCCTAAATTTTCCAGCCCAACCAAAAATTCCTCAGTCCGACAAAACGGTAAACCGAAAAAATTTTGAATTACCAAATTTTGAATTCAAGTTAGAAATAGCCAATAACTAGTAGGGAAAAATTTTGATTTTACTTGAACTAATTTTTTTTTTAATTACCAAATTTTGAAATACCAAAATTCTTTTTAATCTTCGTGTAAACTATGTTCCGGGACAAGTCTAGATAGTGGCTAAGTCTGAAAAATACTCTAACAAAATTTAGTTGTCCATCGCAACATCCATCAGAATACCCATTGCAATGTCACGCATCGCAAGTCTGATCGCAAGTCTAGATCGTAACCTCTGATCGTAACTCTTGATCGTAACCTCTGATCGTAACTATTGATCGCAACACGTGATCGTAACTGTTGATCGTAACCACTGATCGCAACCACTGATAACAACAACTGATCACAACGGTCGATCGTAACACGTGATCGCAACAACTGATCGCAACACCTGATCGCAACTATCGATCGTAACACGTGATCGCAACAACTGATCGCAATGACTGATCACAACGACTAATCGCAACAACTGATCGCAACGACTAATCGTAAAAAGGTGATCGTAATATTCGATCGCAAGTAGAAATTCTAGGTTTATACGATCGCAATATACGGATCGTAACTAATAAAGAGTTCGATACTTGAAGGCAACAAGAAAGATGAGATTTTTACCTGGGAATTCGTGTTTCTAGCCAAACCAATGTACCCAAATCGCTACTACAACTACTTAGAAGATATATGAATCACGAAATACAACAAAAACAAGGACAACACCAAAGAGCTATCCACGAATCCCTTGGCGAATGATACCACTTGTAGGACTTAACACAAAACTTATAGAACAAGAAATAGAGATGATGAGAACAAGATTAAAACAAAGAATGGAATATTAGATTAAGATGAAGAAGAAGGAAGAAAGATACAAAGTAGGTGTTTCTAGTGAGAGAAACTAAGGAGAGTTTCTCTTTGTAAAACAAGACGGAAAGAAAATACTATGAGAGACACCCACACAAATGAGGTTGGATTGGCCTTTTATACTAAGGCTCACAAGTTTGAGAGGCCTTCGTCATTTGTGTGTTCGGGACTAATTCCCGTTACATACATAACAATAACATAGAACTCTCGACACCGTTAAATAGCATTTTCCACGAGCTTCGTAACGGTATATTATATGACCATCACTTTAAGTACTTCTAACAATCTCCCCTAAGGGGTGGTCATATAATATGTGACTTCACTTCTTTGACCATCACTTTAAATACTTCTAACAGTATTCATACCATAGAGGTTGATGAGGTCGCTTACTATTTGCTGCAAGAAAGAAGATATCCTTTGGACAAAGTTCTATTTGAAAGGTTATTAGATCTACAGTTGGAAGTCTCTAAAGATTCAACTAGTGCTCTGGATTTAATCAGATTTGTGAAGCATCAAATAAAGGAGATTGAGAAGGATGAGGAGCCTGAAAAGGATATATAGGTGTTTGGCTTACCAGCCATACCACAAATGGTAATCAGTTCACCATGTATAACAAACATAGCTAGCTAGTACATAAGCAAACAACTTTTAGTAAAGACTTCTCAAATCCGTTGACAGATGATAGTTTGCTAAAAAACTATATGGTTCTCATCTCACCATACTTAACTGTAAAGAGTTGGTTAGTCCAAGAGCAAACGACTCTAAGTAAAGATAACTCAAATCCGTTCATGGTTGACAGTTTATAAAAAACTTGTAGGGTAATCAATGCCCTTATTATTGATGAATAAAACATTGGCTATTCTAGAGAAAATGGCTAACTAGTAAAGAGCTATCAAATTCGTTGAAGGCTGTTGATTTTAAAAAAATCACAAAGCCAATTCAGATTGGATTATTGCTAACTGTCTTATTTAGGTGATGATACAAGAAGACGATTGATGTTTTAATATTGCAGAGAAGATCAGTTGCTACAAAGATTCAAATGTTCAAAAAATAAAGTGTTCAGATGCAAGATGGATTTTAGATTGTTACAACCAAATAGGGGTCTTCTTGTAACACCCCTATTTTACCTTAACGCAGCGGAACATTGATCTAGGATATTACTTCATAGAACACAAGTCATAATGAAATAAAACAACTCAAAAGAGTGATTAAATCAACTTTCTTTATATATCATTAAAAAAATCAAAGTTTTACAATATGAGGTTCCCAAAATCTATATCAATAATTTTAAGTTTGTGCCTCTTCATGCCATCGTTATGCTGCTTCATGCTATCAATTATAGTTTCTTAAAATATATGCTTACAAGTCAACACAAAGGTTGAGTGAATTCATAGGTTTAAACATATTTTGAATACAAGTATATCATCCGGGCTACAGTGTTATACGCCCACATAAAATAGTCATCATATTGCACTATGCTCATGCACCGCTACATGACATACAAAAAATCAACAAATTTCCCTTACCGGTAGTTTGCCAAACAATCGAGTTTAGCAAAATAAAGTGCATCCGTTTAGCCTAGGTCGAACCTTCAGCATTCCAGCAAGTGCGACTTGCCCAGATATGGGATGTCAGTCCCCCAAATAGTACTATTCACAATATTACCGCTCATTTTCAAGAAATAAATAAAGGTCACGACTAAAAAGGGACTTAATGGCAGTAGTAAACATAGTGTCAATAATCATACCATACAATCATAGAAAAACACATGTATTCCAATTTTATAATATATCCCTCTCACGGGTTTTCAATTCATTTGTAAAGCATTTAAAAGTGAGGCTATGAACTTACCTTATATCCATAGAATCCAAGCTTTAATCAAATATATTTCATTCACAAATAAACATCTTGGTCATACAAACCACAACTTGGTCTGACACAAACCTGGATTAACATATTGTGTATAGTATCAAGTCTTTGATTTTTAGTTCCATATTTTTAAGTATTAGTTATATATTCCTTAATTAATATTTGGTTGTAAATCTAGCGTCATTTTTCGGGACATTATACTCGGAAGCCATTCTATAAACGTTTGAGGAGCGAGGGCACTTTAAATCGTAAACCCAACCGCTCAGTCAGAACGTAATATCGAGATGGAACATATTTGTACAAAGCTCCCTACTAACATGATACTTTCATTACTTCCTAATATTTATTATAAATCTTCTCTAGTTTCAAATTTGGCAAAAATAACCCTTTTTGTTATACTTTGGTATAATTACACTTTTAACCCCCAAAGTATATAGTTTTAATTATTTACATTTTAAACCCTCAATATTTAACCTTAGGGACTCAAACTTTCCAATGTTGATTCTTATATCTTTAACTTTCATAAAATGACACTTTTGGCCCAAAATGTTAAATAGTTTCAAAAATGATAGTTTTAGTCCCTATACTTATAAAAATCATATAACAACCTCAAAAATGGACCAAATAATCTAGGATTTTAAAACAAAGTTTCAAAAAATGTTTATGATCATAATAACAATATTTCTCCAGAATTTTAGCTTTTGAAATGGGTTTTTGCTTATTATTTCATGTAAATTACAAAACTAGGGTTTTAAGACATCTTTAGCTTATAACTTTCATTTAAAATGATCAGAAGCTATAATTTCTTTTTGTGACACCCAGGGGTAGGGTCAAAATATGCGGAAAATATCCCCGGAGATGTCACAAGGGTGGATCGATAGGTTATAGTCCATAGAGCATTAGATAAAGAGTTAATCAAATCAGATTACATGTTTATTTAAACAAATAAATAAAAATTGTCTTAAACATGACAGTAGGTGATTGTTTTTGTTTCCCAAATAGAACCCCTGACGAGTCCTATGATGCAGATTTCTAAGATGCTGGAGACCATGCACACACCACGTACTAACTTCATATTCATGTGCAAAACATACTAACGGGGGTCAACATAAAGTTGGTGAATTTACAGATTTTAACAATTAAATAGTTTGGACATACAATAATCATAGAAGTAATTATGCACAAAGCATTCTTACTAAAATGTAAATAACATTTGTTTATTATTAGAAACTGAAGCTTAACCTCCATAGTCCTCAACAGATGAGGACGTAGTGTCTTACAAAAAGACACCAATTCCAGTTCCAACATGGTATACGTCTGTTGTTCCAACCAAGGCACGGCGAGCATGACTCACCCAAACGGGGATGGTCAATCCCTAATAGATCTATTTATAACATTCAGGCGATTTACAAAAATTTAACAGTTTCAATATGTAACACCCCCAAATTTGTACAACTCAATACAGCGGAAGACTCGTTGGTATTACGGGATAGCACATTACTCACATCATAGACAACGCATAAAAATCGCGTCGTTTAATAATAAAAGCATTTCCATTCATAAATATCAAATTTACATAGGTCCCAAGTCATTGTATTTTATACAGGTTTTACAAAGCATTTGAATGGAAATTATTATTTAAGTGCGGGCCATGAATTCTTGTTGTCGTCCCGAGACTTACCTTCAAGTACCTGAGACAAAACATGTTAAAAGAAAAGGTCAGCGATAACGCCGAGTGAATTCATAGAGTTTAATAAAATCCATCAATATAACATCGGTATAAAATTATTACCGAAAATCATTTTGTACAAATCTTTATAACAGGCTATAAAATAGCCAAAGTCATTTTATACAAATCCTTATCAAAAATCATAATATAGGCTTTTGCCTTCAAAATCATTATACGAGCCAATGTCGTAAAAATATCATACAATACGTTTTATAACGTTGTATAAAATTAAATAAAAACCGTTATATGAATATGGTTATGTAAAACCAAAACATGAACATAAAATCAATAATAAGACCCCGTATTGCTAGTCAGGCAATTCAATGTAATTCAATGCGTATAGTAGTATTTCGTTATTTTTGGATTATTATAAGCCGCATGACATTGTTACCTTACTATACCAAACAACGGGTAGCTAGCCCGAAACTCAAATTGCCCATCTAAATTAACGTGTCGTCACAATAATCACGCTTGTGTAAATCTTCTCATACATAAATTCGCTTACCAATCAATGTAGCACGACGGGGATCAACCGTCAAGGCGCGAACTGGGGTGATCGTCCCCAAATAGTACTATTATATGCATAAGCGTCTACCAAATCCTGGTAGTTCACAATTCATGCTAATGGGACTTTTAGTGACATAACCTAACTTTAAGAATCAATTTCATTTCATCTATCGGGTCATTTAATCATTCATCGGGTCATACAATCATTCGGGTCCAAATCAATAAACAAACAATCGGGACAAATGGTGTCCTATTTTATCAAAACTAACATGTTATCTCCCTCACGGGTTTATAAAACATTTCATAAAAACATTTAAAAGAGTGCGAGGCTATGAACTCACGTTGATGTGGGAAGGCGGTTATCGGCAATTTGGATGTACGGTACGTGCTTCAATCATGGAAACCTGGACAAATAATACTCGTCTTAGACTTTTGTCCAATGACTTTATCAAAATAACAATTATGTATATATATGATGACTTTATACATATGATGATGATCAAGTGGGTTTATATATTCTCATTCACTCATTTGTTTGTGTTATCTGTTGACCACTTTTATATTAGTTTACTAGTTTTACCTATTTACATGTTTTAGGTCTAATAAGCCTTTTATAAGTCCATTAACTTGTATTAATCCACTTATACTTTTGTTATCAGTATTATACTTTACATGTTGGGCCCAAGTGGGTTAAGCCCAATAAGTAAATTTATAAGTGTTTTACTAACTAGTCGGGTTTATAGTCCAATAAGGCTACTATGGCCCGTTAATGTCTATATGTTGTAAAGTTAAGTTTTTACTTGTTATATAAGTTCATATATAAGTATATGAGTTTAAAAAAGTTTATATTAGACGGGTCCGACCGTCTAAGTTTTATTTAACAAAAACGTTAATCTTTCGGTTTTAGCCGAAAAGACGTAAAACTTAGTATATAGTTTTTATAACTTATAAAACTTACCAAACTACAATTTTTATATAGTGTCCATTTATTTATCCTTATGCATATTTATATAAATGAAATATATAAGTTAGTGGGTTTTAATTCACATTTTATACTATATTTATTTGAGTGCTTATATAATAATATTAAACTTTAATTTCACAAAATCAGTCCTAAATTTTAAGTTCACTAGAATATCCATATCTAGAGTTCTACATGGAGATAGAACCCCAAATTTTTATCACAGAAACTACATGATATGTGTTTCATTTCATTCCTTTATAGCTACTGATGAATCAACCTCTAAATATTTTAATAAATTTGTCCAAAACAGTGTAGGCAGATTTTCACTCTAAACTTGTTTTGATCATATCTCACTCATTTTGATGATTTCATTGCATGGCCAACTCTCACATGTGTATAAAACCTAATACTTACTGTATATTGATTCCACTATACCATTTTATCAGCCAACTTTATAAGCAAGAATTTAGCGTTTTTACCTATGGTTTTCCATCTTTTTAACCATGTTTATCAAATCTATCAACACCAAATCCCCACATAATATTTTTAATCATCATTCATCATCATATACATATACATAAATAAAGAAAATACAAGATTACATAATCAAAAAAACAAGAGGATAGGAAGAACAATCTTTATACCACAATTAGTGATGAAAAGATGAGGTTTTTGATGAACAAGACTTGGTTCTTGTTACCAAATCTTCAACTTTAGCAAGGAAACTTCTTGGGTCCTTTGGATAGATGAACACCTCCATGAATTCAGCCCTTTAACCTCATGAAAACTCCTTTTCATAGGTTAAGATCACCTCCGATCTTCATATCTTCAAAGGTTCTTCAACATATGTGTGAATAACACATCATATTGTGGTTAATTTAAGATTAAATTGTGGTGTTGTGATGAATATGGGACGAATTTTTAGTGAGAGAAAGGGAGGATGAGTGGTTTTGCATGTGAGAAATGAGAGGTAGTGGTATGTGTAGCTTGTTTATGATGTTAAATGGTTTTGGTAAAACTAGATGGACATGTGTCCATTTAGTACATATTTGTTTGCCACCAAAGGGTGGTAAAGCTTATGTTAGACGCCACTTGTCTAGGGGTGGGCAAGTGTTAACTTGTCCCATCCGTATTAATTTACGGGTACTCCTCGATTCTAGTTTCCTCGATTTGCGTGCCCCCGGGTCGTTTTACGAAAAACATTTTTATAAATTATGAGTCAAAGGTACAAAACGAATCTAATAAAAATTGTCTCATCAAAAACGGAGTTCGAAAACGTAAATACGTAATCCTAAGGTTTCCGGTTTAGTCGTAAAGGACGTTAAATTATAATCGTAAGTCCTAATCTCTTCTCGTAAATTTGTGAATTTTATGAACCAACACAAATTTAAAATCCCAAAATAATATTCACGGATAAATTTATTTTCTGAAATGTCGGACTGTCACCAAAGACGGTGTATGTAAACGTAAGCACGTAACGTAGAATCCTTCGGTTTAGATGTAGTCAATGCTACTTCAAGACATAAATCCAAATTTCTTCCCATAAATAAGTGAGTTCATAATATAGCATTAAAATAATGTTTTTAAATAATATTTGAGAATAAAATATAAACTATAAAATGACGGATTGTCACAGCATTTACCCCTAAACAGGATCTTTGTCCTCAAAGATCATCTTATCTTACTACTCGCTTCTTATAGAGTTAAAGCCATGTGGGTATTTCCTCCACATTCGGTCTTTTGTCACAAGTGTAATCCATTACAATACGCGAGTTTCATCAAACATAACTACGGAAATAAGATCAGGCTTGTTGTTGACTTACTTTCTCTATCCATGATGTTCACGGGTTTTTGATGAATGCAACTTTTCACCGATCTAAACTTTATCAAGAAGAATTCAGATTTTCACTTGATAGATATTTATCAAGTTCGATTTACGAAACATAATTCACGCAGCCCTTGAAGTCATAGGGTAGATCCAGCTTATATGCCTTTCAAACCAACTTTTAGATCATCTCAATGGTCCCATACAACGGGGACTTAATTCCCATGATCTTTCAGATCTTCAATTCATCTTTCTATGGTAAAAAATCTTGGCATAACTTGGCTACCCATCTGGCACTTCAAGATCTACATTTCATATTCACATAACCTCCTGCCCACTACCGGTAGTCAATAATCAGATCCTAATTTCAACAATCATTTCAGGTCTCGCGGGTCGAGTATTTTGTAAGGTTAGGTTCGCCATCATAGGAAACCTTAAATCTAAAAGACATGTCCAACTCACAATGGGTGTATGTCGGGTGTCTTCATCCCAACTCCTACTTACAGATGCTCTAATATATATCCTCACAAGATTTGATCTTGATCCTAATACGATAATTATCAATGATAATCTCTCCAAAGGAAAACGATTTTACAGTTTATTACCAAAGGTCAATCATTCAAACATAAAACAACACTTATAGTATTTTGTATCGTTACTTTACCTCGTCCCTTCGATTGGTGTGGTACACAATAATCTCATCAAGATTCGTTCTTAGTGCCTTCTGAGCAAATCTCTAGAAATTCGATGCGAGCGAGGATCTTGATAGAGATGATCAATACAGGTACACCATGATTACACAACTCCTTTAAATACAAAAGAGTCAATTTCTTCATCAAGAATTTATCATTAACGAGAATGATATTAGCATATTTGGTCAGTCTGTCGACGATGACCCAAATCGAATCAAATTCAGATGATGACCTTTGCAATAGCTAGACGTTTACTAATGTATGAGGCAATGTCTGCCTTTATAATTTTCCATTAGTACAACTTCTTCAGATAAAGATACATTTAGTCAGAAATGACATGAATGGAATACTTATACTTACGAGATTCCAACATAACTATATCTCAATATCTCCATTTTTAGACAATCACAAGTGTCCTTTTATACCTTTAACGCCATCGGCTCCTCAATTCTAATGGTTCATATTAGCCGCGAACCCCTTTTTATTATCTATATTATCCTTCTTACAAACTGTTTATTTTTATATCGTTCGGCAATTTATTTTGCACCTTCATTATTAAGGAACATGTCCTAATTGGTTCTTTATCTTTACTACATAATATGTCAGTATCTACATTCACTTTCTCCTGATGAAATATATATATCATGACCGTATTAATTCAAAATTTCTTTCTTCATATCTTCTATGTTTTAGTTTCGTCTCAGTTATTATTTTTATCAGTTTTGCTCAGTCCGGCGTCTAAAGCGTCGATAATTATTACAAGTAATTAAATAATAAATGTTAAATTTTATGAAATGTAAACGTAAAAGTTTTAAATTTTCTCAGTTCGACCAATCATATAAAAATGTTCAAAATAAATTTTAATTTAATTAACACAACTTTTGTTGATTTATCGAAAATAATTAGTAAGATCCGTAAATGTTCGAAAAACCTTTGTTTATTCTTTGGTAAAAATTTTCTTAGTTGAAAAGAAAAAATTGTCGTTTCAAATTTCAAGTCATGGTTTAAATGTTTTCCTCAATCCCTTTTAGGTTGTTTTGAGGTATGCATAAACATTTACCCCTAAACAGGAGTTTAGTTAAATGTTTTAGTTATAAGGAAAAAAAATCCTTTGTTAAAACATTTGTGAAAACACATTTTCACTTCCTTTTTGGTATAACCCTAAGCCTTAATGGCTCTAATTTTTGAAATGTCAATATAGATCCCATTATCTTATTAATCACATGGTCAAATTATGTAAAGGATTAAGCCGTTAATCACATGTTAAATATTCAAGGTATAGGTTTTAATTGTTTGGCCAATTCAGGGCAATATATAAATAATTATTAACTAATTCTTATTCTTATAAACAAACAAATGGTCCTTAATGATCACAAGCATGAATTTATCAAATTACAGCCTACACACGTGATTCACCAAATTTATGGATGCTACATGTGCATTGGTCAATCCAAACGACATCACATGAAACTCATAATGTTTTATTACAAGTTCTGGATGTAACGATTGGAATAGATAATATTTTTCGCGGACGCGAAGTTGATGATAACCATGCCGATGATCAAATCTTAGAACATATGCTAGAACCTTGTAAATGATCGAACAAATCTATCATCTTGGGTAGTGGATATCAATTTCGATCGTCAATTTACTTAGTTCACGGTAATTCAACAAATATAAGGAATGATAACACCATAGCTCTTCATAATGACGAGCTTGGTAGAATAAAATCTTTCTCCGACAACTCTCTCAGTTGTACGGTAATTCTTTTAATTCAGATGGTGCTGACGTACAGTGCACAAGCCACAGGTGCAGCACCGGGAATATAATCAATACCAATTCCAACTTGCCTTAATGGCGAAAGTCTAGGTAATTCACCAGTAAATACCTCCTAAAGTTGCAGATAACATAAACATATTTTAATAAATTTACTTTAAGTTCTTTCTAGATTATAATATCTATGACTAGCTCATAACCAATCACGGTATAATTTCAAGTCTAAATGCAGGATATGGTCATCCATCAAGAATTATTTAGATCACTTTTGATAATCAACATCTTATCATTTAGGGGAATTCTATTTGATTTCCCATCAATTAAGACAATGTCGTTATGTCATAATCAATCAATCCATTCTACTGGCACTATCAACTTTCTAGTTTCAATACCGTTGATAAGATGTGAACTTCTCAAAAGACTAATAATAACTCACAATCCTTCACAAATTCAAGGACATCAGGAGACATAACTACCATTAAAAGAGTAAGGTTAACGCATGATCTACACGAGAGAATTTCAAATCAGATACAGACGAAAATATTTAATGAATATGAATATATCCCATGTTTTCATAATTTGAGTACGCATTCGAAAGCTCCTCGGATCGTTACCCAGGTCATTCAAATGAAATCATAATCAAAAGAAATGATTGGAACGTCGATACATCCAGTAGGGTGTCAACATTCGGTAATCAAATACTTTTCCTAAGAATCTCACCACGGGAGAATTGGACAAGAAGGGGATATAAATTGTCAATTAAGACAATATCCATGGATGAATAAATTCGACTCAGAAGAATAAATAGTACGGGCACATATGTAGGTATCCCTATCAATATGTCCCTATTTTTCACTTTTTGCAGATCTCATAAAACTTAATTTTTCACAATCTCAAAGAAAATTTAGTGTTTATTAATAATTTCATGGTGACTACTAATCAGCCTTGCATGGTCACTTCCAAATTGTATGTAGGCGCGCAACTATAAACAATTTTAAGATTAACGATGCGATACTCAGTTCGTCAAAATTTTGTCATCATGTTTAAAATATATATTCATGCTTAATTCAAAATTAATTTACAGCTATGTTCTTTATCATGGAAACAATTAAGTTTTCTAAGATGTTTCATAAACAACTTTATTTCGATAAGAATTATTTATAAAACTTACTTTGAATGATCCTTATAGTGATGAAAATTCAATTTTCTCAAAGGATATTTTTTTAACTTTATAAAAACAATGAGTGATCTGCAAAAGAGTGATGAAGTTGTTCACCAAGAACTAACTTCAATATAATAGGAAATGAGCTTAGCCAATTAATCAGGAGGTTCATGACCTAGATGGCACTCAGGAAGAATAATCTACAACGTAACTCAATTCGAGATGAGTACTTGTTCAATGGTTGCAACACTAATGCGAGCATTAGGATGAAGCAATAAAAGATAGATAACATCGATACATGTAGAATTTAGCAATCAAAGGTAGTCTTTTCATTAATCACAAACAAGTCAAAATTGTACCGTAACACATTACTTGTCACTATGTCATACAATTCCAAGAACTCATCCTACCAACTAATATCTCAGTTAAGTTAGGGATTGTTTTAAAAGATACCACAATGAATACTAATCTACAAGAGTCATTAGGTGTTCCACATGTCCCAGAAGATCCATCGGTCTCAATTCAGAAGAAGATTTCTTCAATTTATTTCTTGGACACTGGACATCCTCATCATTGGACAATGGCCTAGGAACAATACTTAACACGAATCAACAACCAATTAAAACCTTATAATTCAATCACAGAACTTAACGACTTCCTCTTATCAATTTCATATTCCATAAAAGTTAAATTTTACTTCATTCAAGTTTCAATTAACTTATACTCAATGCGATATCCTACTTCATTCTCTAATACTTTCAATCCTTATTCATAAACCTTAAAAAGGGCAATAAAAGCTCAATATGAACAACACTTAATTTCCAATCCTATAGCTCTTACAATCAATAGTTATCAAATGAGTCACTAGTATGAAATGACTCGATCAGTCAATTAGACTTCTCGGAAAGGTACTAGTGGCATGAAGCTTTTGGGTAAAGGTTCCAATGACAGCCTCAAGTGCAACATTCACCCTTTCGATTTCAAATTTAAGAATTGCGTGACAACAAATCAGATGACATCTTTCTAGGTGGTAACGTTTTGTCAAACTCTACTCTATAAGGAAAGATCGTCATGACATCGATATCAGATTTAATCTCGCAAATTCTTCTTTAATATCACAATCAACTAATATCAACATTTCTACGAATATCAACCATTTGTTGGGATCATAAATATCCTCAACTTGGTTTAGATCTAGGATAGCTAGAATTCCTACGAGAATAGCTTCGGTTAATTTACTAGGGGATTTAGGGTTCCTTGTGACAATCTACGTCGTATAAATACCTCGTATAAATATCAAAATAATCATCAAACAATCATGTAATCAAATTACATCAAACATATCTAATCCAAGTTATATATAAATTTAAATAACACTTCTCAGTCTGGCCTTGTCTGTAACTCAGGAATTCTTCGGCACCGTTATAGTCAAAAGATTTTTAGACATTTTTAGAAAAATGTTTATAGTTAAAAGATTTTGAAATGTTTTATTCAAAACCTTGATTTTAAAAATCTTTCGTTCTCTATAACGAGAGCTCTGGTACCAAACTGTAACAACCCCAAATTTTTACAACTCAATACAGCGGAAGACTCGTTGGTGTTACGGGATAGCAAATTAATCACATCATAGACAACGCATGAAAATCGCGTCGTTTAATAATAAAAGCATTTCCATTCATAAATATCAAATTTACATAGGTCCCAAGTCATTGTATTTTATACAGGTTTTACAAAGCATTTGAATAGAAATTGTTATTTAAGTGCGGGCCATGAATTCTTGTTGTCTTCCCGAGACTTACCTTCAAGTACCTGAGACAAAACATGTTAAAAGAAAAGGTCAGCGATAACGCCGAGTGAATTCATAGAGTTTAATAAAATTTATCAATATAACATCGGTATAAAATTATTACCGAAAATCATTTTGTACAAATCTTTATAATAGGCCATAAAATAGCCAAAGTCATTTTATACAAATCCTTATCAAAAATCATAATATAGGCTTTTGCCTTGAAAATCATTATACGAGCCAATGTCGTAAAAACATCATACAATACGTTTTATAACGTTGTATAAAGTTAAATAAAAACCGTTATATGAATATGGTTATGTAAAACCAAAACACGAACATAAAATCAATAATAAGACCCCGTATTGCTAGTCAGGCAATTGAATGTAATTCAGTGCGTATAGTAGTATTTAGTTATTTTTGGATTATTATAAGCCGCATGACATTGTTACCTTACTATACCAAACAACGGGTAGCTAGACCGAAACTCAAATTTCCCATCTAAATTAGCGTGTCGTCACAATAATCACGCTTGTGTAAATCTTCTCATACATAAATTCGCTTACCAATCAATCTGGCATGACGGGGATCAACCGTCAAGGCGCGAACTGGGGTGATCGTCTCCAAATAGTACTATTATATGCATAAGCGTCTACCAAATCCCGGTAGTTCACAATTCATGCTAATGGGACTTTTAGTGACATAACCTAACTTTAAGAATCCATTTCATTTCATCTATCGGGTCATTTAATCATTCATCGGGTCATACAATCATTCGGGTCCAAATCAATAAACAAACAATCAGGACAAATGGTGTCCTATTTCTTCAAAACTAACATGTTATCTCCCTCGCGGGTTTATAAAACATTTCATAAAAACATTTAAAAGAGTGTGAGGCTATGAACTCACGTTGATGTGGGAAGGCGGTTATCGGCGATTTAGATGTACGGTACGTGCTTCAATCATGGAAACCTAGACAAATAATACTCGTCTTAGACTTTTGTCCAATGACTTTATCAAAATAACAATTATGTATATATATGATGACTTTATACATATGATGATGATCAAGTGGGTTTATATATTCTCATTCACTCATTTTTTTGTGTTATGTGTTGATCACTTTTATATTAGTTTACTAGTTTTACATATTTACATGTTTTAGGTCTAATAAGCCTTTTATAAGTCCATTAACTTGTATTAATCCATTTTATACTTATGTTATCAGTATTATACTTTACCTGTTGGGCCCAAGTGGGTTAAGCCCAATAAGTAAATTTATAAGTGTTTTACTAACTAGTCGGGTTTATAGTCCAATAAGGCTACTTTGGCCCGTTAATGTCTATATGTTATAAAGTTCGGGTTTTATCGGTTTTTACTTGTTATATAAGTTCATATATCAGAATGTGAGTTTATAAAAGTTTATATTAGACGGGTCCGACCGTCTAAGTTTTATTTGACAAAAACGTTAATCTTTCGGTTTTAGCCGAAAAGACGTAAAACTTAGTATATAGTTTTTATAACTTATAAAACTTACCAAACTACCATTTTTATATAGTGTCCATTTATTTATCCTTATGCATATTTATATAAATGAAATATATAATTTAGTGGGTTTTAATTCACATTTTATACTATATTTATTTGAGTGCTTATATAATAATATTAAACTTTAATTTCACAAAATCAGTCCTAAATTTTAAGTTCACTAGAATGTCCATATCTAGAGTTCTACATGGAGATAGAACCCCAAATTTTTATCACAGAAAGTACATGATATGTGCTTCATTTTGTTCCCTTATAGCTACTGATTAATCAACCTCTAAATATTTTAATAAATTCGTACAAAACAGTGTAGGCAGATTTTCACTCTAAACTTGTTTTGATCATATCTCACTCATTTTGATGATTCCATTGCATGGCCAACTCTCACATGTGTATAAAACCTAATACTTACTGTATATTGATTCCACTTTACCATTTTATCATTTTAACATTTGGTTACTTACTATTTTTATACAGCCAACTTTATAAGCAAGAATTTAGCCTTTTTACCTATGGTTTTCCATCTTTTTAACCATGTTTATCAAACAATCAACACCAAATCCCCACATAATATTTTTAATCATCATTCATCATCATATACATATACATAAATAAAGAAAATACAAGATTACATAATCAAAATAACAAGCGGATAGGAAGAACAATCTTTATACCACCATTAGTGATGAAAAGATGAGGTTTTTGATGAACAAGACTTGGTTCTTGTTATCAAATCTTCAACTTTAGCAAGGAAACTTCTTGGGTCCTTTGGATAGATGAACACCTCCATGAATTCAGCCCTTTAACCTCATGAAAACTCCTTTTCATAGGTTAAGATCACCTCCGATCTTCATATCTTCAAAGGTTCTTCAACATATGTGTGAATAACACATAATATTGTGGTTAATTTAAGATCAAATGGTGGTGTTGTGGTTAATATGGGACGAATTTTTAGTGAGAGAAAGGGAGGATGAGTGGTTTTACATGTGAGAAATGATAGGTAGTGGTATGTGTAGCTTGTTTATGATGTTAAATGGTTTTGGTGAAACTAGATGGACATGTGTCTATTTAGTGCATGTTTGCTTGCCACCAAAGGGTGGTAAAGCTTATGTTAGACGCCACTTGTCTAGGGGTAGGAAAGTGTAAACTTGTCCCATCCCTATTAATTTACGGGTACTCCTCGATTCTAGTTTCCTCGATTTGCGTGCCCCCGGGTCATTTTACGAAAAACGTTTTTATAAATTATGAATCAACGGTACAAAACGAATCTAATAAAAAATGTCTCATCAAAAACGGAGTTCGAAAACGTAAATACGTAATCCTAAGGTTTCCGGTTTAGTCGTAAAGGATGTTAAATTATAATCGTAAGTCCTAATCTCTTCTCGTAAATTTATGAATTTTATGAAGCAACACAAATTTAAAATCCCAAAATAATATTCACGGATAAATTTGTTTATAGAAATGTCGGACTGTCACCAAAGACGGTGTATGTAAACGTAAGCACGTAACGTAGAATCCTTCGGTTTAGATGTAGTCGATACTACTTCAAGACATAAATCCAAATTTCTTCCCATAAATAAGTGAGTTCATAATATAACATTAAAATAATGTTTTTAAATAATATTTGAGAATAAAATATAAACCATAAATTGACGGATTATCACACAATAATAATCAATCATAATCAAGTTTATACAATCCAGTTATGTCCATTATATGTTTGCATATTTTCTTTCCCAAAGGGGAAAGTTTTATCAAAAGTTTATATGGGGCTGTAAACTCACTTGGGAGTAGGCAATTGCTGTTTAGTACGAATATCCAATTAAAGTTTACGCCAAAGTTATGCCTAATCAGATAGTATAGTCTTAATAGATAGTACAAAGAATATATATGTATGCTTATACAGATTTTATTCAGTTCATTTATGCTATGGTATTTATCTAAATAACCGTAGTTCAAGTAGCATCAATATTCATTTAAACTTATTTATATAAGTTTCACTTCTAAGTAAACATAAAATGTTTAACTATTAATATCAGTTAGCATACATGTATTTATAGTAATCATTTAACTTACAATTAAGTTTTTCTGTTCAAGTATTATAATCACTCATTTACTAATAAGTTTCATTATTAAGTAAACATAAAAATTCTACTTAATATTAGTTCACGTTTGTAGCTCATGTATTATACTCATTCATTTAAACTCCAAAGTTAAGTTTCATATTTTAAGTAGGACGTAAGATGTTCTACTTAAATATTTACATTCAATTTATCCAACGTTCATATAAATTTTATTTTCTAAAAGTATATGAGTTTATGTATGTGTAATACATATTCATAATTGTTTATACAATTATTTCCTAAAGTAAATATAAATATTTTATTTTGAAAAACAAATATAATATTTTATTTAACTTAAAAGTTCCCATAAATTATTTTAATATTTCTAAAATAATTTAAACTTTAGAATTTATACCTTAATTCTTATGGTGTAAGTATTTTAATTATGTTGTATTATAATTAAGATAGATTTTAGGGTTAGGGCTTGGTAATGTTTCGGGATATGGCAAAACTAGTCCCTCTATATTTTTAAACAAGTGTAACTTTCGGATTTTACATATTTAGTACCTAGGGCTTGTTAAAGTTTCAGCTTATGGCAGATTTGGTCCCCTAGTTATATCTAAGTTTTGTAACTTTACTAAAATTACAAAACAGCCCGTAGGGCTTCTTTAAGTTTTGGTAAATTACAAGAATAGTCCTTAGGGTTTTAAAATGACAAAATAACTTTTGGAAACTTTCCAAAATGGTCCCTAGGTTTTAATTTGTCACGGATAGTAATTATTTAACCCTAGACTTTTGGGTATTTACATTTTCAGTCCTTGTGCTTACTAGTTTATCAAAACAAGTTTCATAAGTTACGGTTTTTGTCCTTAAGTTTTATAAATTGTCATTTTCATGCAAAAAGTTTTTATAAGTTATATTTTTATTATAAAAACTTTTATTTAACTTTCAAAATAGTATATGGGCTCATTAAATGGGCTTAACATCTAATGGGCTATTTTAGTGGGCTTAACTATATCTCAAGTCCACTAATTTATTTAAATGGGACTTTAAATCATTTATTAGGCTTAATTATATTTTTAAGTCCTTTAATTTGTTAAATAGGCCTAAGTGTAATCTTAATTCCATTAAGTTACTAGGATTTATTAAATGGGGTTATTGGGTCCATTAACATTACTTTATACTTTATGTATGTTTCTTCTTAGGATACTCTTATAAGCTTATTAGGAGCTTATTAATATTTAGTTCTAAATCTAAATAGATGAAGAAAACTTACTATTTGTTTTATGTGTTATACCAAATTAGATCTAGGTGTGTTATAAGGTTACAAGTAAGTCATAAGCCCTAGTAGGAGCTTATAACCCACGACCTACATTAGTTATAGCATATTAAGATAAGTCAAGTCTCATTTTAAGATTGCATGTAATTTATAAGTGGTACAAAAATTAGATCAACTATGTATACATCAAGAAAATAAGTTATAGGTCCAAAATAAGATCTAAATTATGTCTAGACCTAAAAATCAAACATAGATCCATGTACACTCATATATAGTTCAGGGCTATATTTTTAGATCTTGGTATTTCCAAGATGTCACTTTAACTAGTTTTTAAATCTTGTAAATATTCACAAAAACACATCATGATTATCTAGGTTACATGCATGTTTCCAAGGCTACTATTATTCCAAGAAACAATGTATAGCCCACGGCTATACTGTTTTCTCCCAATATTCCCAATAAATCTACTAGCTTATTTCATGTATACCATGTTAAGTTAACACTTATCATTAGATCTAGGTTTATATAAGCATGCATGTACATCTAACCCGTTTTAGGTCTAGTGTAACCCACAGCTACATTTATACACATAAGTTGTATTTGTGATTTTTAACATTCCATTTAGTATGTTATATTTCATATTCCATCTTTAAAACTAAGTTGATAAATCATATGGTGACCATTAAATTTAGCCGTGACCTTTAAGGCCATGGTATTCATGATCTTTAAGTTGCACAAGTTCATTTCATGAGATCTATGTTTATTGGTTAACCAAAGTCCCATAAACAAGATTTGTAACCCATGCAATGTTTAGATTTATAAAAGGTTTCATATGGTTTTTAAATCAAGTTTAAAACATAACACATAAGTCATAAGTTTCTTATTACATGATTTTGGATCATGAACATGGTTTGTATAAATATGTTGTGACCCATAAGGGACATAGCCTTACCAAATCTTGATTTTTAGCATATTATTCACTTGTGTTTATAGATGTATGAAGATGAATGCATGAAGAAATGAAATATTATGATGTGTATACCTCTCTTGCCTAAAAGTACCACAAAAGATCTAGATGAACAAGGAGATTTGAGATCTACTCAAGATGATGAAGAAAACCCTAAAACAAACCAAGCCGTGGCCTTGATGACTTAGCTAGGGCTTGTTTATAGGAGGAATGATGCTACCAAATGATTTGTAATCCAAGTGGGACAAATATTTAGTTGATTTAATGAATCAACTTTGGATTTTTGTGCTTTGTAACCGAAATGTAGAGAGACAGATGATGAGGGAAGTGAGTTTGCATGAAGAGAGAATGTGTATGTGTGTGTTTCGGCTAAAAAGAGAAGAGAGAGAGAAGGGCAAAAGGTATGATTCACCTTGGTAAGGCATATCATGCCAAGTTTCACCTCTTGCCTTTCCAAGACAATTGTTCTCCTTCCACCTAAGGTGGGGTACCATGTTAAGCTAACCAAAAAGGGAGGGTGGGCTTGTGTTGGGCCTATGTTGGGCTAGAGCACCACCTTGGGCTAGTCCATGAGAGTTTAAGCATGTTATAATATGCATGCACACATACATTATAAGTACATTGTGTAGTATGTTTCCATATTTGTTAAGTGTTGTTTATAGTTAAAAATATACTTCATTACTTGTTTTACTTAGTTGTGAGTTCATGGTTTAAGTTGTGAAGTTATTTTCAACAAAGATGAATGTAGAAGTATAGTTACATGATAGACATGTTTATTCACATCTTAAGGAAACATAACATTTGAATATGTGTTCAAGGATTATTAGGTGGAAATCTATTATATAAAATCATGGTAAAATCAAGGATTTTACAGCACCACCCCGTTATTTTAGCTTTGTCCTCAAAGCTATTAAAAACGTAGTCATCTTTTAAGTGATAGATGTTCTAAGTATATTATTTGTTTCAGGTTCTCTCTCAAGTGTGGATGGCGGCATGAATGCTAAGTGGTCTATACCTAGGTTACTTTTATATGTCTGATTCGGCATTAATGGAAACTTTTGTCATTACAGGTGAACAGAAGAGAATGAAAAGAGATTTTTATCCAGGTTGTACTATTCATCCGATTGAGCAGTAAAGGAGATTACTGCTATGGTCGGATAGGAGCAATGCAAAGAGATCTTTATCCGAATCGCATTATACATCTGGTTGAGCAGTAAAGGAGACTACTACTGTGGATGGATAGGAAAGGATTGCAAAGAGATATTTATCTGAATCACACTATACATCCGATTGAGCAATAAAGGAGACTGTTGTTGTGGATCGATAGGCACAGAATGCAAAGAGATCTTTATCTGGATCACACTATACATCCGATTGAGCAGTAAAGGAGACTACTGTTGTGGATGGATAGGCGCGGAATGCAAAGAGATCTTTATCCGGATCGCACTATACATCCGATTGAGCAGTAAAGGAGACTGCTGCTGTGGATGGATAGGCGCGGAATGCAAGGAGATCTTTATCTGGATCACACTATACATCCGATTGAGCAGTAAAGGAGACTGCTGCTGTGGATGGATAGGCGCGCAATGCAAAGAGATCTTTATCCAAATCACACTATACATCCGATTGATCAGTAAAGGAGATTGCTGCTGTGGATGAATAGGCGTGGAATGCTAAGAGATCTTTATCCGTATAGCACTATACATCCGATTGAGAAGAAAGGAGACTGATGTTGTGGATGAATAGGCGCGGGCTGCTTAACGGGGTCGCAACCATACCCTTCCAGGATCTGGGAGAAGACCAATGGCGTTGTGGATTTGGTTAGGAGGACAAATCTATTGCAAATGGTTATTGATATGAGGAGGACACGCCAACATGTTTCATACGCTAGGGAATCTGGGGATGCACTATTTCTACATCCTTTTCATGGGTGAGATACTGGTTATATCTCCGCACCCGATGTTGAAAATTTGGGGTTTAAGGTAAACCAAAACATTTTAACTATAACCCCTCCTACATCAACAGTTTTTAAGAATGAACATACAATTATACCTCAACTACAAACATCAGTTATTGGTACTAAAGTTTCTACCCAACAAGGAGGTCAAGATTGTTGTTGATGGTGATTTCGTAAGACGTTGCAAGGGAACTGCTTCATTCGCCGTAAGGCTGAGCGGGAGGGGCGCAGAAAAGAAGTACCTCAAATGGTGGAAATAAAAGAAGATACCAAGAATAAAGAAGTGCGCACCTTGCAGGGTGTCGTAACAAGGGTCATGCATTCACAATTACTGGTTCAAAATTTGTACAAATTCTGACTTCTAAAGAGAGGAAAACTCGTCGAGTCTAGTGGGTGATGGTGTTGTCGATCTAATTGGACCCGAAGAGTAAAGAGGAATGTCCAAAAGCATATGACATTCAACATCTCCTTACAGGGGATGTCGAACATAGCCCTACAAAGTACACCCATTGTGAGTTGGATGTGTCTTTCAGGTTTAGGGTTGCCTAGGTGGCGGAAGTAACCCTACAAAATACACCCATTGTGAGTTGGATGTGTCCTTCAGGTTTAGGCAGGGAAGAAACAGGTTAGGGAAATGGGATATTCTCGAACCAAATATTCTCTAGCCCATTGGTGCTAGAGATGACACTAAATCTAGTGTTAACTATATTAGGGTTATGGCTCCCCAGTATAATCGAGGTTTCACCTAACCAAGGTACACAAACCCATTTTTGGTTATATAGGATAACTGCATGATGCTTGCTAGTAAATTTGTGCTAATAACAACATCAAAGCTATCAAGGCTTTCTAGGATCTAATTGGTGTAAAACGGTTGATTTGGAAAGTTTTTAAGGAACAACCTCGGATGATGGTGTTTAACTATCATAACTTTTCCGTCGACTATTCCATCGTATAATGGGAGTCTAGAACTATCGGAGGGATTTCCATTACCTTAATAAATTTAGCAATTGTAGTGCTTTGGTCTACACATGTATCATACAAGATAGATGCATATCATTGGTTTAGTAAGAACGTACCAGGTACGGTGTTGGAGCCTGGATTTGCTGGGGCATTGCCAGCCATGTACACTTGCGAAGGAGTTCCCTTGTTATCCTTCTTCTGGTTGGCCCACTTGGGACAATCAGGTCTCACGTGCCCAGGGGTTCCACACTCGTAACATACCAGATCTTTCTTCGGTCCGCTACTGCTCCCACCAGTGAGGTTTCAGTTTCCCTGTTGCCCACTTCCACTCCCTCGTGCGTTGGACTTGCCCTTGTTGCTGTTTCCAGGATTGGTGTTGGGTCGACCTGAGGTAGCAACATTGGTTGGACAATCGCGAGCAAAATGGCCTTGTTGGCCACACTTGTAGCATCCTTGGCATTGTCCTCCAGCAACATGATGGTAGTTGCACTTTGAACGCTTAGGCTTGGTCCCTGAGTAGTTCTTGGTGCGGGTTGTAGGAGTAGTGTCATCCGCTTGTCCAGCGTTTTGCTTTTTGGAAGGCTGCTGGTGCTGGCTACGAGAGTTTTCATCGGATTTCCTCTTGTTGTCTATTTTGCCTCTCGGACAGATTGCGGGCTCGCTTGTTGATCAGCTCAGTCAAAAATTCCATAACACCTTCAACAGTGGTGGGTCGTGAAGCTAGCACACTATCATGAATGTTGTCAGGGAGTCCGCTGACATACTTTTCAATCTTGTCGCTCCTTAGAGGAAACATTCTGGTGCACATCAAGCTTAACTCTTGAAATCTTTGGTTGTACCAAAGGATATCATTGTTCTTACACTTGAGATCTCACAGATCTACTTCCAACTTCTTCATTTCTCCTCTGGGACAATACTTCTCAGTCATTCTTTCCTTGAGGTTGGCCCAAGTGAGAGTATAAGCAGCGTCATGTCCAAGGATGGCGACCACAGAGTTCCACCAGGTAAGGGCACTCTCAAGTAGGGTGCACATGGCAAACTTAACTCTGTTCTCGTCAGCACAACCACTGATGCGGAAGACTGTCTCTAGCCTTTCAAACCACTGCATCAATTCAACAACTCCTTCTTTTCCTTGGTAGTATGAGGGTTTACATTTTAAGAAGTCGGGGTAAGAGCAACCCCTATTGGTGATGTTTCTGCGTGCATCGAAATTTGGATCATTGTTTGCATTTGCATCAGCTCCTCTAGCTGCCATGGTTGCTGTGATGCCTTCACTTATCATTTCCCGTAGTTGTGCAGTAGTGACATTTCGAGTGGCTTCAGGGAATTCAGCATTGTCAGCATTGGAAGTGGTTGTATTATTGGGATTTGACCTCGTAATCACCATTTGTCTATAATCATATACAAAATGAGATTATTAGTTCAAGCGTTAGTACAGTTTTTATATTATTTGCACGAGGAAACTTATGCACTGATTTCATAACAAATTTGGATAACCTATCAAGATCTCATAATATAATACATTGCACAACATATATAATAAAGAAAGTGATTACATGTTATTTCCATGAGAAATTTAACAGTCATCTAGCATAACACAATCTAAGTCATAGGCCGGTCGGGCCTAATCCAAAGTAATGATACTCACAATCTTAAAAACATCATATCCCAAAGTTACATGTCCCAAAAGAAAAGAAAGATAAGTACGGGATTACATCATCAAAAGCTGAAAAGAGATAAAAGTACAAAGGCCCTATGTCATGATAGTTGGGATGCAACCCATAAGCTTATCATGACGTACAAGAAGTCTAGTACGTCTATACTAATCCTACCTGGATGGTCCGCTAGATGATGCCGGGGCTGACGGTGCGGATGGAGCTGGTGGGGCTGCAGAATACCTCCTGGTGTTCCACAATGTCCGAACTGTCGTTCGGGTTTCCTTGAGCGTACGGAGTGCAGACAGTAGCTGGTTTCGGAGTCTATCGACGACCCCTCGGAGATAAGCCATCTCCCCAGTAACCCCATCATGCCGGACAGTGGTGAGATCGAAGAAGATGGATAATGATTGTTCCTGAGCGGCAAGAACAGCATGGGACTGATGTTGCAGACCCTCCATGACCTAAATGCGCTGGTGGAGGTGGTAGTTCTCATCCAATAACCACTTTAGTGCCTCTTCCGTCCTAGCCTGGATGCCCTTAGCAGTCTGGGAGTCCCCCCTCATAGTGCGGAAAAGAGTGTCGATACATTCATAGATGACGGCATGGCTCTGTTGACTGACTGTCAACTGGCTGCGGAGGTCAGATATCTCTCGCTCATGGCGTGCAACCAGTGTGGAGATCTGGGCCTGGAACGGAATCGACACGTCCTACCCCAGAGCCTTCCCTGGTCTCATAAGTGGAGACGGGTGCGGGTCTGGAGAAATAGCCTGATGAGAAAAACGGAGGCATGGAAGATGGTATGCTAGAAGGGACCCGGTCCTCTCTCCATGGAGGTTGGGGCCAGTGTGGCTGATGTTGAGATGGAAAAAGGGTCCTCTAGGAGTACAGCTTCGGTGGCTGGGTTATTCTCTGAATCCGAGGCTGACAACCATCCACACTGCGTCGATCGTGGGGATGAACAAACAACTGGAGTAGGAGCTACTCTGGGTAGAAGAGTCGTGGATGCAGTAGGAGAAGTCATGATGCTCTGAAATAGTAGTATTTTAAGTTTGAAGTGAGTATAAGCTTACAAACAAAGAACAATATTATTTAGATTACATGCTTTAGGAAATATATCCCTTTTAAACAATTATTATAATGTTTTAAGGTTACAAATATTAATACTTATATATATATATATATATATATATATATATATATATATATATATATATATATATATATATATATATATATATATATATATATATATATATATATATATATATATACATATATATATATATATATATATATATATATATATATATATATATATATATATATATATATATATATATATATATATATATATATATATATATATATATATATATATATATATATATATATGTATTATCAGTTAAGTAGTTCATTTATCAGTTTGTAAGTGTGAAGTTTGGTTTAATATGACCCATATTCTCATTTCAGTATTTTACTATATAGTGTAAAATTTTCAAGTTTAGCACGTCTAATGTTTTTCCATAGCAATTACTCACCAAGTAGTATTAATAATTAGGTTTAGCAAACATATATATACAATTAGTTCACATAACATAAAATGCCCTAAGATCTATATGCTTAACTAATACGGTCCCAAAATAAAATCCCAAAAAGATTTTTATAAGTTATAGTGTGACAATCTAACATTTTCAGGTAGTGAAATATTTTCTCGTATAATATTTTGAAACTTATTTTTGTGTTGGTTGACGAACTCACAATTTACGGATTTAAATTTGGGCTTACGTGCATAATTTAGCGTCTTTTACGACTAAACCAGAAACCTTAGGATTACGTATTTACGTTTTTGAACTCTGTTTTTGATGAGACAATTTTTATTGGATTCGTTTTGTGACGTTGATTCATAATTTATAAAAACGTTTTTCGTGAAACGACCCGAGGGCACGCAAATCGAGAAAACTAGAATCGAGGAATACCCGTAAACTAGTGAGATGGGACAAAATACATTTTCCCACCCAACTAGCTTATATGGGACGGCACTAACATGACACCACAACTATATGTGGCATCATGCTAGCTACAAACTTACAAGTGTAAGTAAGCTTACACCTTAAGCTTACAACTTTCCCACTAATACAAAACCATCAACTAACTCATTTCCACCATTTACTTACATGCAAAATCAACACAAATCCTCTCAAACACTCCCTCCCTTGCAGTCCATGTTCAAGCTACAAACACCCCTTTTGATCTTTTCTAGCCATGAAATACATGTTTACTAGCTCTATCATGGAGTTATCTTGAAGCCTTGATCATTTGGTGGCCATATTAACAACATTGGAGGCGATTTGCTTGTGTCCTAGGGCTGATTTCTCAACTTATGTTCTTGGTGTTTGATGATCTTGGAGTTACTTGTGGTGTTCATCAAGTTCTTGTCTTCCAAAAACAAGAAATACACTTGGTTGGTAAAGAAGATCATCCTCTCCATTTTCTCTTGTTAATTTTGTAAAGAACAAATGTATTTTCTTTCATATTGTATATGTATATGATGTATATATGATGATAAAAATGTTGTGTGGGGATCAAGTGTTGATAGATATGCTTAAAAAGGGTAATAACTATAAGAAAAGAGGCTAAAATCTTGCTTATTTAGTTGGCTGTATAAAAACAGTATATAACTAAAACTTGAACTGATAAAATTGCATGGTATGATCCATTTACAGTAAGTACAAGATGTTATACACATGTGAGAGTTGGACATGCAATGGAATCAATATAATGAGTGAGATATGACCAAAACAAGTTAGGTGTTCTAATCTGAATAAGCAGTTTTGTAGGGACTGTTAAGGCAAGATAAACTTAAAATGGGCAGTAGCTATATCTAAGTTAAATGTAGCACATAATATGAAGAACATGTCACCCAAAAAGGAGCTTCTAATTCATTATAGAACTCTAGATATGGTAAAAATGGTGAACAAGAAAATAAAAATCAGATTTTGAGAATTAATGTTTATTATTATTATATAAGCACTCACATTTTATTGTATAAAATGTAAAATAAAAACCCACTAACTTATAAAACTTATTTATATAAATATGTAAAAGGGTAAATAAATGAATAACTTATGAAAATGGTAGTGGAATAATATTTATAAGTAATAAAAACTATAAACTTGATTTTTACGACTTTTTCGGCTATTACCGTAAAATTAACGTTTTTCGCCAAATAAAACTTAGACGATCAAACCCTTCTAATGTAAAGTTTATAAAAGTCATATACTGATATATAAGTAACTAGTACAAGTAAAAACCGATAAAACCCGAACTATAGGACATACGGACATTAACGAGCTAACTAAGCATAAATGGGCTAATATTTGGACTAGATAAGTTAACCACTTATAAAAAGAACTTATTGGGCTTAACCCATTTGGGCCCAACATGGAAAGTATATATACTGATAATATAAGTATAAAAGGGATTAAAACAAGTTAAAGAACTTATACTAAGCTTATTGGACTTAAAATAGATAAATAGGTAAAACTAGCAAACTAGTAAAAAGTTACCAAAACATAAACATTAAAATGAGTAAACAAGGATATATAAAACCACTTGATCATCATCATATGTACAAAATCATCATATGTATATTTTTATTTTGATAAAAGTCATTGGACAAAAGTCTAAGACCGATTATTATTTATATAGGTTTCCGTGACCGAAGCACGTCCGTAGCTGATAATCCGCCTTTCATTATCAACGTGAGTTCATAGACTCACACTCTTTTAAATGTTTTATAAAATGATTTGTAAACCCGCGAGGGAGATAACATGCTAGATTTTATAAAAGTAGAACCCAAGTAGTCCCGATGGTATGCTTAATGATATGGACCCGAATGATGCTATGACCCTATAAACGAGACTAAAAGGATTATTAGTAGTTAGGTTATGTCACTTAAAGTCCCATTAGCATGAATTATGAACTACCAGGATTTGGTAGACGTTTATGCATTTGATAGTACTATTTGGAGACGATCACCCCAGTTCGCACCTTGACGGTTGATCCCCGTCGTACCACATTGATTGGTAAGCGAATTTATGTATGAGAAGATTCCATAGCGTGATTTTTGCGACGACACGCTAACTTAGATGGGCAAATTGTTTGTCGGGTTCGCGGCCCGCTGTTTTCACAGTAAGGTAACAATGTCATGCGGCTAATAATAATCCTACAACATATATAATCCAAATAAAATGTATCCTATACACGATAACGACGCTAATAACGATGAATATATTACCTATTATGGTAATATTGAGGCTACGGTCTCATGGACGGTTTAAGATGTATGCTTGATTGCCTGACTAGCAATATGAGGACTTACTACCGATATTAAACTTGTGTTCTGATTTTAAATGATTTTTTTATATAACGGTTTTTATTAAACTCTATGAATTAACTCGGCATTCGCTGATATGATTTTTGCATATTTTTATCTCAGGTGCTTGAAGGTAATCCGGATGGAGATCGACTCTGATGGCCCACTTAATATTAAAAATGTTCATTCGATCTATGTTTTGTAAACTTAATGACCTGTATAATTTGGGACCTGTTGTACACTTTAAAACTTTTTATCGAATGAATGTATGTTAAACCTTATACAACCATTTTTATGTGTTGTCTATGATTGGAGTTATTGTGCTATCCCGTAACACTCTGAAAGACCCTTCCGCTGTACCGATACGAAAAATGAGAGTGTTACAGTTTGGTACCAGAGCTCTCGTTATAGAGAACAAAAGATTTTAAAAAGGTTTTGAACAAAACTTTTCAAAATCTTTTGACAATGAACATTTGAGAAAATATTTGAAAAATCTTTTGACTATAACGGTGCCAGAGATCTTCAACGTTACCAACAAGCCCTACTGAGAAGATATATATTTTGATATATATAATTTAATTTATATATATGTATATATCGTGATTTCATTATGTAACTGTTTAACTAGTATGTTATCCTAATACGAGATATATATATAAATGCAGATTGTCATGGCTGACCCTAATATTCCTGTAGAAAACCATGCTATTCCCGAACCTAATGTAGATGATGATCCTTATTTAGACTTAGTAGATTATCATATGGATGATGAGGAGGAACCATTTGAGGATCCCGAGCCCGAGTTAGGATTAGGAGATCAGATTGCCCCTCAGGTTGACTTGGTAGAGAATGAGATTGAGAATGTTGATATAGAGAATGATGATGAGATTGTGTTAGATAATTTAGATGATGAGATTGACGACGAGGATGTCGAGGAGGATGTAGGTATAGATGTTGAGGTCGATGACGATAAGGAAGCCGAGCTTATTTATCCTTATGATGTTCCAGAGGGCGAGCCTTTGCCCCCACCAGTTTATTTGTCTGATTCTGAGGTTGAGTTACCTAGGGATGAAATGTCTGAATCGTCTGAATCTGATTCTGAATCAGAGGAGGATGAGGATGACAATGCACCTGATGGTACTGATGGTATTGCTACTCGTAGACGTGTGATAGGAGAGTCGTCTAGTGCTCGAAAGGCTACTCATATTGATGGTCTTGCACCATGGGCCTTGAGACGTGATCTAAATGCTTCCCGTGTTAAGAGTTGTATGCCAGAGGTTGGATTAGGTGTTGTTCAGACTCAGGTTGCTTATTTGGAGTCGAAGACTAAGGTTGGCGAGAAAGAGCGAGAATTGCTTAGTTTGGATTTGACTGATGTAAAACATGGTTTGAATGAGGCTTTTAGGAGGTTATCGGTGTTGGAAAGTGGTGAGTTTGCTGAAATGAAGAGAAAGGTGAATTCTATGGAGATTCAGTTGAGTGTAGCTCGTGCGATGCGTGAGAAAGCTGAAAAGGAGTTGAATATATCCGTGGGTTGGAAAAGTAGATTTTATGCCGACATAGTTGAAAGAGGAGTGATCCGTAAGCGCCCAGCGGAAGATGTGTCTAGTGATCGTCCGACGAAGATTCAGAAGACGATGGATGATGGACCATCTGGCGGTTCTCAGTAGACCAGTCTGTATTTAGTAGTGACCTTTGTATCTTTTGCGCTTTTGTAGCTTTGACTGAACCGACTTGTTAGTAGTAGACTTGGCACGTATTTTGAGTGTATATAGTGCTAGAACTTTGATATGGGATGTAACTAAGACAATACTTTTGTTTCAAATCGAATGAAATATGTATCTTGTCTTGAATTCCATATTGTGCCTTATTTGTACCTTGATTATGAATTCAATCCATATTATATGAATCCTTGTTGGGTGAATGATTAATACTTTGAAATTGTGAAATTATAGAACTATGCCGCCCAAGAAGGCTGTGACTGAGGATGATGTACGTAGGATTATTACGAAGCAAGTTACCGCATCTATGACTGAATTTATGGCAAATTCTAGAAATGAAGCTGGCGGTAGTGGAGCTGGCGGTAGTGGAGCTGGCGGTAGTGGAGCTGGCGGTAGTGGAATTGGCGGTACTAATGTGAATGTGAATGCTAATAATGTGAATGCTAATGCTGGAGGAAATATAGGAGGACTTGGAACGAATGCACCTGAAGTTGGTGGCTGTACTTATGTGACGTTCATGAAGTGTGAACCTCTACCTTTTAATGGAACTGAAGGTGCTGTGGGATTAAGCCAGTGGATTGAGAAGATTGAGTCGGTGTTTCGGATTAGTAAGTGTAAGGAGGAAGATAAGGTGACTTTTGCTATGGCTACTCTTAAAGGTCGTGCGTTGACTTGGTGGAACGGGAGAATTGCTTTCATGGGTCTTGATGCTGCTAATGCTACTCCTTGGGCTAAAATTAAGAAGTGGATGACTTTGGAGTTTTGTCCTCGTAGTGTGATTATTAGGTTAGAACAAGAGTTGATTCATTTGAGAATGAAAGGTGTGGACATTGATAGTTACATGAACCGATTCCATGAGTTCGCCTTGCTATGTCCTCGATTGGTTGAACCCGAAGAGATCCGAATTGAGCAATATATTAAACGGTTGACCAGGAATATCCAGGGGGACGTGACATCATCTAAACCACTGACCATTGATGATGTTGTTCGAATGGCTTACCAACTCATTGGACAGATAATTCAGGATAGGGAAGATGAAGCCCGTGTTAGTGAGAAAAGAAAGGGAGACGGTGATCGCGTAGATAGAGGTGATAATAGGAAGAATTTCAACCACCGTCAGAACCAGAGAAAGGGGAATGCAAATGCTCTTACCAACAACACACCGCGCAACGATGATAGATGTCCTAAATGTGGCAACAAGAGGCATGCTGGCGACTACTGGAAGTGCCGAAATTACGGAAAGCTTGGACACAAGGTTGAAAGGTGTAAGAAGGGAACCATTTGCTTCAACTGTAATGAAGAAGGTCATAGGAAATCGGAATGCCCCAAGTTGAAAGCGATTGTACCTGGAAGAAACCCCCAGGGTGGTATCTACCAACTTGGAACAATTGAGGTGAAGAAAGAGGATCCGAATGTCGTTACCGGTACGTTTTTACTCAACAATCATTATGTTGTTGCTTTATTTGATTCGGGTGCTGATAGGAGCTTTGTATCCACTAAATTTAGTGCCCTTATTGACATTGAACCTGTTGAGATAAGTACCAGTTACGAGGTGGAATTGGCTAATGGTAAATTAGTGAAAACTAATAAGCTATTAGAAGGATGCTCTCTAAATCTCTTAAACCATTCCTTTCCGATTGATTTGATGTTGATAGAATTATGTAGTTTTGTTATTATTATTGGTATGGATTGGTTGTCGTTGAATAATGCTACTATTTTATGTGGAGAGAAGAAAGTTAAGATTCCTCTTAGGAATATGACGTTAGTAATTGATGGTAATCAAGGTGAATCCCGTTTGAAAATCGTTTCATGTATTAAAGTCCAAAAGTACATCAGGAACGGTTGTGAGTTATTCTTAGCTCAAGTGACCGGGAATGAGTCTAGGGAGAAACGATTGGAAGATGTACATATTATTTGTGAATTTCCTGAGGTATTTCCTAAAGATTTACCCGGACTTCCACCGATAAGGCAAGTAGAGTTTCGAATCGATTTAATTCCTGGTGCTGCACCGGTGGCACGTGCGCCTTACCGATTAGCCCCTTCTGAATTAAAGGAGTTATCTGAGCAACTTAAGGAGTTGTCTGATAAAGGTTTTATTCGACCGAGCTCGTCGCCTTGGGGAGCTCCAGTCTTGTTCGTTAAGAAGAAGGATGGATCTTTCCGTATGTGCATTGATTATAGGGAACTGAATAAGTTGACAATTAAAAATCGATATCCTTTACCTAGGATTGATGATTTGTTTGATCAACTGCAAGGATCTAGTGTGTATTCTAAGAGAGATTTGCGGTCAGGATATCACCGACTTCGCGTCCGTGAAGAAGATATTCCTATAACTGCATTCAGAACTCGTTATGGACACTATGAATTTCAAGTAATGCCATTTAGGTTAACTAACGCACCTGCGGTTTTCATGGATTTAATGAATCGAGTGTGCAAGCCCTACTTGGATAAATTTGTGATTGTGTTTATTGAAGATATTCTGATCTATTCTAAGAATGAAGATGAGCATAGAGAACATTTAAGGATTGTTTTGAATTTGTTGAAGGATGAAAAGTTGTATGCTAAGTTTTCGAAGTGTGATTTCTGGTTAGATTTTGTGCAATTTCTTGGTCATGTGATTAACAAAGATGGAATTCATGTTGATCCTACAAAGGTTGAAGCTATTAAGAATTGGTCTGTACCGACAACGCCAACGGAAGTGCGACAGTTCTTAGTATTAGCTGGCTATTATAGGCGATTCATTAAAGAATTTTCTTTGATAGCTAAACCCTTGACTAAGCTTACCCAGAAGAATAAACCATTCGTTTGGGGAAGTGATGAAGATGGAGCATTTCAGACATTGAGGCAAAAATTATGTAGTGCGCCAATCTTATCATTACCTGACGGGAGTGAGGATTTTGTAGTGTATTGTGATGCATCTCTTAGAGGCTATGGAGCTGTTTTGATGCAGAGAGAGAAAGTGATAGCTTATGCTTCTAGGCAATTAAGGAAGAATGAGGAGAATTATACTACTCATGATCTTGAGTTAGGAGCTGTAGTCTTTGCTCTTAGGTTGTGGAGACATTATCTGTATGGCACCAAGTGTACGGTATTCACCGATCACAAAAGCCTACAGTATATTCTCGACCAGAAGGAATTGAACATGAGGCAACGAAGATGGATAGAGTTGTTAAGTGATTATGATTGTGATATAAAATATCACCCAGGAAAAGCCAATGTTGTTGACGACGCGTTAAGTAGGAAAGATAGAGAGCCTATCAGGGTAGGTTCTCTAGTCTTGACCGTTCACAATAATTTGCCTGAGCAAATTAGAAATGCACAAATAGAAGCTTGTAAGAAGGAAAATTTTGTTAATGAAGGGTTCCGAGGAGAAGGAGATCCTTTAGAGGTTAGAGCTGATGGAGTGAAATGCTTAAGAGGTCGTATGTGGATACCTAAGTTTGGAGGCTTAAGAGACTTGATTATGTTAGAATCCCATAAATCTAAGTATTCCATTCATCCGGGATCTGATAAGATGTACCATGATTTGAAGAAGTTGTACTGGTGGCCGAATATGAAAGCAGACATAGCTATGTATGTTCTTCAATGCTTGACTTATGCTAGAGTCAAAGCTGAACATCAAAAGCCATCAGGACTACTTCAACAACCAAAGATTCCTGATTGGAAGTGGGAGCGAATTACGATGGACTTTATCACCAAGCTTCCTAGAACATCATCTGGAAACAACTCGATTTGGGTTATTATCGACAGACTGACCAAATCAGCACACTTCATTCCGGTTAAAGAGCAGTTCTCACTGGAGAAGCTGACTCGTATATACCTTGAGAATGTTGTATGCAAGCATGGAGTGCCTGTATCGATCATTTCAGATCGAGATCCTAGATTCGCATCGAATTTTTGGAAATCTCTCCAAAGTTCTTTGGGAACGAATCTCGACATGAGTACTGCTTATCACCCCCAGACTGATGGGCAGAGTGAAAGGACGATACAAACACTGGAAGATATGTTGAGAGCTTGTGTGTTAGATTTTGGTAAGAATTGGGATAAACATTTGCCGTTAGCAGAGTTTTCGTATAACAATAGTTACCATTCTAGTATTAAGGCTGCACCGTTTGAAGATTTGTATGGTAGGAAGTGTAGATCTCCTGTATGTTGGAGTGAAGTTGGGGATACCCAGCTCACGGGACCGGAATTGATCCGGGAGACTACGGAGATGATAGTTCAGATTAAGAATAGGTTGTTGACTGCCCGTAGTAGACAGAAAAGTTACGCGGATGTGCGGCGGAAGCCAATGGAGTTTGAAGTGGGTGACCGAGTAATGTTGAAAGTATCGCCATGGAAAGGCGTTATAAGATTTGGAAAGCGAGGAAAATTGAATCCCCGTTATATTGGACCCTTTAAGATTTTATCTAGAGTAGGTCCGGTGGCTTACAAACTAGAGTTACCCCCAGAACTTCATGGTGTTCACAACACATTCCATGTATCTAATCTGAAGAAATGTCTAGCAGTGAGTGATGAGAAAATTCCGTTAGATAAGGTTCGAATAGATGGGAAGTTGCATTTTATCGAAGAGCCCGTAGAAGTTATGGACCGTGAGGTAAAGCAACTGAAATAAAGTCGGATACCTATTGTCAATATCCGATGGAATTCAAAGCATGGACCGGAGTATACTTGGGAATGAGAGGATGAAATGTGGAAAAAATATCCGCACCTCTTCGATTTCAATAAGAAACGGACATCCAAATGAAATGGATCACGAGGACGTTGATCCCTTTTAGGAGGAAAAGATGTGAAAATCTGACATTTTCAGGTAGTGAAATATTTTCTCGTATAATATTTTGAAACTTATTTTTGTGTTGGTTGACGAACTCACAATTTACGGATTTAAATTTGGGCTTACGTGCACAATTTAGCGTCTTTTACGACTAAACCGGAAACCTTAGGATTACGTATTTACGTTTTTGAACTCCGTTTTTGCTGAGACAATTTTTATTGGATTCGTTTTGTGACGTTGATTCATAATTTATAAAAACATTTTTCGTGAAACGACCCGAGGGCACGTAAATCGAGAAAACTAGAATCGAGGAATACCCGTAAACTAGTGAGATGGGACAAAATACATTATCCCACCCCACTAGCTTATATGGGACGGCACTAACATGACACCACAACTATATGTGGCATCATGCTAGCTACAAACTTACAAGTGTAAGTAAGCTTACACCTTAAGCTTACAACTTTCCCACTAACACAAAACGATCAACTAACTCATTTCCACCATTTACTTACATGCAAAATCAACACAAATCCTCTCAAACACTCCCTCCCTTGCCGTCCATATTCAAGCTACAAACACCCCTTTTGATCTTTTCTAGCCATGAAATACATGTTTACTAGCTCTATCGGCTGTGTTTGGCAACACGTAACAGTAAGCAGTTGTATTAGCAGAAGCAATAAGCAGTAAGCAGTAGCAGTTAGTAGGAGCAGTAAGTAGTAGCTGTTTGTTAAATAAATTGTTTGGTAAACGTAGCAGTAACAGTAATTATACACTGTAAAATTACTTAGAAGGACATGTACACATTAATATAAATGTTCTTTAAATAAAGAGAAGGGGTATATATGTAATTAAAAAATCAAAACGCTAGCGGTTAGATCAAAATGCTTGTTGTTAAAGCATTTTGAGTAAGAGCAGTTACACATAATTCAACCGCTAGTCGCTCTTTACCAAACAAGTATTATATTTAAACTGCTAGTCGCTTACCGCTAGTTACTCCAAAACGCTCTTAAAAGCTTGGTACCAAACATACCCATCATGGAGTTATCTTGAAGCCTTGATCATTTGGTGGCCATATTAACAACATTGGAGGTGATTTTCTTGTGTCCTAGGGCTGATTTCTCAACTTATATTCTTGGTGTTTGATGATCTTGGAGTTACTTGTGGTGTTCATCATGTTCTTGTCTTCCAAAAACAAGAAATACACTTGATTGGTAAAGAAGATCATCCTCTCCATTTTCTCTTGTTAATTTTGTAAAGAACAAATGTATTTTATTTCATTTTGTATATGTATATGATGTATATATGATGATAAAAATGTTGTGTGGGGATCAAGTGTTGATAGATATGCTTAAAAAGGGTAATAACTATAAGAAATGAGGCTAAAATCTTGCTTATTTAGTTGGCTGTATAAAAACAGTATATAACTAAAACTTGAACTGATAAAATTGCATGGTATGATCCATTTACAGTAAGTAAAAGATGTTATACACATGTTAGAGTTGGCCATGCAATGGAATCAATATAATGAGTGAGATATGACAAAAACAAGTTAGGTGTTCTAATCTGAATAAGCAGTTTTGTAGGGACTGTTAAGGAAAGATAAACTTAAAATGGGCAGTAGCTATAACTAAGTTAAGTATAGCACATAATATGAAGAACATGTCACCCAAAAATGAGCTTCTAATTCATTATAGAACTCTAGATATGGTAAAAATGGTGAACATGAAAATAAAAATCAGATTTTGAGAATTAATGTTTATTATTATTATATAAGCACTCACATTTTATTGTATAAAATGTAAAATAAAAACCCACTAACTTATAAAACTTATTTATATAAATATTTAAAAGGGTAAAAAAATGAATAACTTATGAAAATGATAGTGGAATAATATTTATAAGTAATAAAAACTATAAACTTGATTTTTACGACTTTTTCGGCTATTACCGTAAAATTAACGTTTTTCGCCAAATAAAACTTAGACGATCAAACCCTTCTAATGTAAAGTTTATAAAAGTCATATACTGATATATAAGTAACTAATACATGTAAAAACCGATAAAACCCGAACTATAGGACATACGGACATTAACGAGCTAACTAAGCATAAATGGGCTAATATTTGGACTAAATAAGTTAACCACTTATAAAAAGAACTTATTGGGCTTAACCCATTTGGGCCCAACATGGAAAGTATATATACTGATAATATAAGTATAAAAGGGATTAAAACAAGTTAAAGAACTTATACTAAGCTTATTGGACTTAAAATAGATAAATAGGTAAAACTAGCAAACTAGTAAAAAGTTACCAAAACATAAACACTAAAATGAGTAAACAAGGATATATAAAACCACTTGATCATCATCATATGTACAAAATCATCATATGTATATTTTTATTTTGATAAAAGTCATTGGAAAAAAGTCTAAGACCGATTATTATTTATATAGGTTTCCGTGACCGAAGCACGTCCGTAGCTGATAATCCGCCTTTCATTATCAACGTGAGTTCATAGACTCACACTCTTTTAAATGTTTTATAAAATGATTTGTAAACCCGCGAGGGAGATAACATGCTAGATTTTATAAAAGTAGAACACAAGTAGTCCCGATGGTATGCTTAATGATATGGACCCGAATGATGCTATGACCCTATAAACGAGACTAAAAGGATTATTAGTAGTTAGGTTATGTCACTTAAAGTCCCATTAGCATGAATTATGAACTACCAGGATTTGGTAGACGCTTATGCATTTGATAGTACTATTTGGAGACGATCACCCCAGTTCGCACCTTGACGGTTGATCCCCGTCGTACCACATTGATTGGTAAGCGAATTTATGTATGAGAAGATTCCATAGCGTGATTTTTGTGACGACACGCTAACTTAGATCGGCAAATTGTTTGTCGGGTTCGCGGCCCGCTGTTTTCACAGTAAGGTAACAATGTCATGCGGCTAATAATAATCCTACAACATACATAATCCAAATAAAATGTATCCTATACACAATAACGACGCTAATAACGATGAATATATTACCTATTATGGTAATATTGAGGCTACGGTCTCATGGACGGTTTAAGATGTATGCTTGATTTATATATTGCCTGACTAGCAATATGAGGACTTACTTCCGATATTATACTTGTGTTCTGATTTTAAATGATTGTTTTATATAACGGTCTTTATTAAAATCTATGAATTCACTCGGCATTCGCTGATATGATTTTTGCATATTTTTATCTCAGGTGCTTGAAGGTAATCCGGATGGAGATCGACTCTGATGGCCCACTTAATATTAAAAATGTTCATTCGATCTATGTTTTGTAAACTTAATGACTTGTATAATTTGGGACCTATTGTACACTTTAAAACTTTTTATCGAATGAATGTATGTTAAACCTTGTACAACCATTTTTATGTGTTGTCTATGATTGGAGTTATTGTGCTATCCCGTAACACTCTGAAAGACCCTTCTGCTGTATCGATACGAAAAATGAGAGTGTTACATACAGTCCAGTTTTAAATAAAAGAAAAATCATTTTATTTTTATTTTATTTAAAAATTTATCTGGTTCTCTCTAACTAACGCTCTGATACCATTCTCTGTGACACCCCGAGGTAGGGTCAAAATATGCGGAAAATATCCCTGGAGATGTCACAAGGTTGGATCGATAGCATATAGTCCATAGAGCATAAGATAAAGAGTTAGTCAAATCAGATTACATGTTTATTTAAACAAATAAATAAAAATTGTCTTAAACATGACAGTAGGTGATTGTTTTTGTATTCCAAATAGAACCCCTGACGAGTCCTATGATGCAGATTTCTAAGATGTTGGAGACCATGCACACACCACATACTAACTTCATATTCTTATGCAAAACATACTAACGGGGGTCAACATAAAGTTGGTGAATTTACAGATTTTAACAATTAAATAGTTTGGACATACAATAATCATAGAAGTAATAATGCACAAAGCATTCTTACTAAAATGTAAATAACATTTGTTTATTATTAGAAACTGAAGCTTAACCTCCATAGTCCTCAACAGATGAGGATGTAGTGTCTTACAAAAAGACACCCATTCCAGTTCCAACATGATATACGTCTGTTGTCCCGGCCAAGGCACAGTGAGCATGACTCACCCAGATGAGGATGGTCAATCCCTAATAGATCTATTTTTAACATTCGGGCGATTTACAACAATTTAACAATTTCAATAATAATGGATCATAATCAAGTTTATACAATCCAGTTATGTCCATTATATGTTTGCATATTTTCTTTCCCAAAAGGGAAAGTTTTATCAAAAGTTTATATGGGGCAGTAAACTCACCTAGGAGTAGGCAATTGTTTTTTAGTACGAATATCCAATTAAAGTTCACGCCAAAGTTATGCCTAATCAGATAGTACAGTCTTAACAGATAGTACAAAGAATATATATATATATGCTTATACAGATTTTATTCAGTTCATTTATTCTATGGTATTTATCTGAATAACCGTAGTTCAAGTAGCATCAATATTCATTTAAACTTATTTATATAAGTTTCATTTCTAAGTAAACATAAAATGTTTAACTATTAATATCAGTTAGCATACATGTATTTATAGTAATCATTAACTTACAATTAAGTTTCTTTATTTAAGTGGACATATAAGGTCTTACTTAAATATTAATTTACGTTTTTCTGTTCAAGTATTATAATCACTCATTTACTAATGAGTTTCATTATTAAGTAAACATAAAAATTCTACTTAATATTAGTTCACGTTTGTAGCTCATGTATTATAGTCATTCATTTAAACTTCAAAGTTAAGTTTCATATTTTAAGTAGGACGTAAGATGTTCTACTTAAATATTAACATTCAATTTATCCAACGTTCATATAAATTTTATTTTCTAAAAGAATATGAATTTATGTATGAGCAATACATATTCATAATTGTTTATACAATTATTTCCTAAAGTAAATATAAATATTTTATTTTGAAAAACAAATATAATATTTTATTTAACTTAAAAGTTCCCATAAATTATTTTAATATTTCTAAAATAATTTAAACTTTAGAGTTTATACTTTAATTCTTATGGTCTAAGTATTTTAATTATGTTTTATTATAATTAAGATAGATTTTAGGGTTAGGGCTTGGTAATGTTTTGGGATATGGCAAAACTAGTCCCTCTATATTTTTAAACAAGTGTAACTTTTGGATTTTACATATTTAGTACCTAGGGCTTGTTAAAGTTTCGGCTTATGGTAGATTTGGTCCCCTAGTTATATCAAGGTTTTGTAACTTTACTAAAATTACAAAAACAGCCCCTAGGGCTTCTTTAAGTTTCGGTAAATTACAAGAATAGTCCTTAGGGTTTTAAAATGACAAAATAACTTTTAGAAACATTCCAAAATGATCCCTAGGGTTTAATTTGTCACAGATAGTAATTATTAAACCCTAGACTTTTGGGTATTTAAATTTTCAGTCTTTGTGCTTACTAGTTTATCAAAACAAGTTTCATAAGTTACGGTTTTTGTCCTTAAGTTTTATAAATTGTCATTTTCATCCAAAAAGTTTTTATAAGTTATATTTTTATTAGTATTTAATTTGTTAAATGGGCCTAAGTGTAATCTTAATTCCATTAAGTTACTAGTATTTATTAAATGGACTTATTGGGTCCATTTGTTTTTAGATTAACATTTTATGGACTTAACTAGTCCATTAACATTACTTTATACTTTATGTATGTTTCTTATTAGGATACTCTTATAAGCTTATTAGGAGCTTATTAATATTTAGTTCTAAATCTAACTAGATGAAGAAAACTTAATATTTGTTTTATGTGTTATACCAAATTAGATCTAGGTGTGTTATAAGGTTACAAGTAAGTCATAAGCCCTAGTAGGAGCATATAACCCATGGCCTACATTAGTTATAACATATTAAGATAAGTCAAGTCTCATTTTAAATTTGCATGTAATTTATAAGTGTTACAAAAATTAGAAGAATCAACTATGTATACATCAAGAAAATAAGTCATAAGTCCAAAATAAGATCTAAATTATGTCTAGACCTAAAAAGCAAACATAGATCCATGTACACTAATATATAGTTCACGGCTATATTTTTGGATCTTGGTATTTCCAAGATGTCACTTTAACTAGTTTTTAAATCTTGTAAATATTCACAAAAACACATCATGATTATCTAGGTTACATGCATGTTTCCAAGGCTACTATTATTCCAAGAAACAATTTATAGCCCACGGCTATATTGTTTTCTCCCAATATTCCCATAAGATCTACTAGCTTATTTCATGTATACTCTGTTAAGTTAACACTTATAATTAGATCTAGGTTTATATAAGCATGCATGTACATCTAACCCGTTTTAGGTCTAGTGTAACCCACGGCTACATTTATACACATTAGTTGTATTTGTGATTTTTAACATTCCATTTAGTATGTTACATTTCATATTCCATCTTTAAAACTAAGTTTATAAATCATATGGTCACCATTAAATTTAGCCATGACCTTTAAGGTCATGGTTTTCATGATCTTTAAGTTGCACAAGTTCATTTAATGAGATCTATGGTTATTGGTTAACCAAAGTCCCATAAACAAGATTTGTAACCCATGCAATGTTTAGATTTATAAAAGGTTTCATATGGTTTTTAAATCAAGTTTAAAACATAACACATAAGTCATAAGTTTCTTATTACAAGATTTTGGATCATGAACATGGTTTGTATAAATATGTCGTGACCCATAAGGGCCATAGCCTTACCAAATCTTGATTTTTAACATGTTATTCACTTGTGTTTATAGATGTATGAAGATGCATGCATGAAGAAATGAAAGATTATCATGTGTATACCTCTCTTGCCTAAATGTACCACAAAAGATCTAGATGAACAAGGAGATTTGAGATCTACTCAAGATGATGAAGAAAACCCTAAAACAAACCAAGCTGTGGCCTTGATGACTTAGCTAGGGCTTGTTTAAAGGATGAATGATGCTACCAAATGATTTGTGATGAGACTGCTTTTATACATGGTCTCATCGTCCAAAACGGCCTTTAAATTGCATAAAATATCATAAAATAGACCAAATATATGCTCGTGTTTGTTACTTGTGTATTTTTAGGTACGGATATTGAGGAATTGGCAAAAGAACACAAGAATCAATCAAAAACGAACATAGGAAACGAAGACGCACAATGAACCAAGCCCAAGTTTGGAATTTTGCAAAATGACCCTTGAAGAATTGAAGATTGGCAAAAATGGCCCCTCATCTTTGAAGAACTTGTCACATTTGACCCTCAAAATATCAAATGTACAAGTATGGTCCTTATTATTTGAAGATATTACAAGATCAGTCCATCAAGTTTGAAGATTATACAAAAGAAACCCCTTGGAAAAGTTTTTGGAAAAGTTTGTGCCACTTTTGACAAGTTGGCAAAAGTTGACAAGGCTAAACTTGGCGCTGACAGCTTTTTATTACAAAGTGGAAAGAAAAGGATAACTTGGGGACTATTTCTGCCCAACCACCAAACTCCCACAACCAACCAGACCCTGACACATCAGCCCTACCCACCCACCAACCCAATACCCTACCCTACCCGCCTACCCACCCATTAACCAACCCGGTTTATTAACTTAAACTGGGTCAACACCCCAGTCAAACCCCACCCCATTTCCCTCCTTAAACACTTATTTGAAAATTTAATTAAACCAAACATATTAAAACCTGGTTAATTAACCCATAAACCCTAATCCTACCCCAGATCCCATCTCACCCAAAACAAAGGGTTTTACCCTGATACCTTCCAGAACTGAAATGTAGTATAATGCAAGTTCGTTTTCTCAGTTCTTAACCAATATAAAGTCCAATCAATATCAGATTTATAATTGTTCTTGGTTGTTCAAGCTTGCTTGGTAATCTATTGCTAATTCAAACAACACTAATTAAAAATGAAAAATATAAACCTACTTATACGTAAAACAAGTTGCAAATACCAAATTTTATTCAAGTAAAATATAAAATGCAAAACTTGAAACTAAAAGGACTGAAAATGTAATTTCTATGAAATGTAAATGCTTGAAATGTAAATTCTAAAAGTTATAAGGACTACTAATGCAAAACAGTTAACTAAAAGGACCAAACTTGTAAAATCTATAACAACCCTAACCAAAAATGTAACAAAATAACAACTTGACAACTGAAATGTAACAACTTCCAAATGTAAAGGACTGAATTATGCAAATACCACAAAATTAGGAAGTTTAGCTAGGTTTTTAAACTGATTAAACTTCTAGGGACTAAAGTGCAATTAAACAAAATTCTTAAGTAAAAACGGGGTAAAAGCAAGAATAAGCTCGCCTGAGCTTATTACTCAACCAAATAAGCTGAAACCACTTGCAAATCTCTTCTAATCCAATTTTAACTACGTGTGTCTAAGGAATTTTGCTAAAAGTCCAAAATAAGCAAAAGAGTGCTTATTGATAAGCTCAAAATAAGCTACAGCTCAAACCAAACAGTCACAATTTGATTTTTGTGATTAAACTGATTAAGCACTTGATTACAAGAACGGGAAATCAAACTAGAACCATTTTCATCAAGTAATGAATGAAAAATCTGAAATAAGCTCTTTTGAGCTTATGTTGACCAAGTTTGACCAACTTTTATGAAAAAGCTCAAAATTTCAAAACTTCATATTCAATACTAACTAAATGGATTGGTGAAAGAAAATCAAGACTTTTGTGAAGAGGATTAAGAGAACCAAGAAAACAGTTAGCACTTTGTCTCAGAGAATGACAAATGCTCAGTCATGGACTAAAAAGCTAATTCCTAGCTTATTACCTAAAACTGTAGATTTTCCTCTCAGAAACTAAAAGTTTATGATGTAAGCTATAACTAGAAACAATTTTGAGCAAATTTCATCAAGAATTGAAAGAGAACTAGGCAAATGAAATTGACAAGTTTCCAAACCAAAGCTGATAACAAGGATGACCCAAACTATTTTAGTACCAATTGCCTTTTTGACTATTTTTATGACTTGTAAAAGACTTAGAACCAATTGTTAACACCTAATAACTGATTATGAACTTCTAAACACCAAATCTTAACACTTGAAATCTATTTAAAAGCTACTCCCAAACACTCCTTTATCTGTTTTTAGCAAGATTTTACAAAAGCTTTTTAAGTTCTGGATTAAGCTGATACAAAAGCTATAGCAGACTAGTTTCAATGGACAAAATGAAGTGTATACAAGCTAAGAACAAACAATAACCAAGGCTAGAACAGTAAATAGCTATTAGACCAAAAAGTTACTGAAAATAAGCTAGAAACTAGAAAGCTGAACACAAATGCACTAGATCAAGCAGTAACTAAAATTTAAACACTTAAAACTCAATCAAACAACAACACATATCAAGTATATCATGTAGCCATCAAAGTTAACTAGGAAATTAAACATGCAATTGACTGTTTAGAGGAACATAAAACAAGAGCTATGGAACCTATTGTAGAAATCCTTTGGGAAGAAGAGGAGCGTTGAGCTCTCTTGCCCTAGTGATAACCACCACCTATCACTAGAATTCAACTCAAATCAATCAACAATCAACTGCAAATCATCAAACTGCCATGAAATCTTCAAGAACAATGGAAATACTTTAATTCTGATCAATCAGCTACAAAACTTCACCAATGTCAGTTATGATCTTTGGTTGATCATAACAAACATCAAACAGCAACTAGAATATCCAATAGCAACAAGAATCAACAGGAATTTGAAGAACAGAATTTGGCGGGAAAAGGGAATTTGAAATTTATTGAGTGAATTCAGTTACAAAAGTGGTTACAAGCTACTAACTAACTAACTGACTCAAGAGTTTGTCAGACTCTTGAGTAGTTAGGGGAAAAGTGAGGGAAAAATGGAAAGGAAAGATTAAACTATGTGTTTTTACAAATTTAAGCTACAATGAGAAATGAGGTACAAGCTATCTATTTATAGGCATGAGAGGAGATTCTGTTGGGGTTTGTGACGTGGCAGATCCAATCATAGCTTGACACGTGGAAGAATTCTGCATTTGCTCTTTGAAGGTGATGAACTAATTTGGGTGTTTTTGATTTAGTGAATAATTTGTTAATTGGATTGCACCATTGAATTCCTCTCTTCAAAACGAGCAATATTGGTGTTTTGATCTTCTCATGAAACGGCCTCTATCAAAAACCCGATCCTGGAAATATTTTTGTTAAAGAAGATGGACACGTGGCATTTTCTGGTTGGTTTAAAACAAGTCACACGGATTGAACTGTTTAGATCTTGTAATAAATGTGGCGGCTGTTAATGGGAAATTAATGCTTGATCCGTGTGAAGTGAATTCTCCTCTCCCATTGGTTTAACTCTTTTCACTTGGATTAAACATTGCATAACTTTCCAATGTTGGCAAAACAAGCCCTTGTACTTGGCAGATTCCCATTTCAAGCTAGGATCTTCATTCCTTTGTCATTTTTGGTCCTTTAACTTCCATAATTTGTACAAAATGGCCCTTTGACTGAGTTGACTTGATAGTTTGACCAGGTTTGACTTGAATCTTGACTTTTCATAATTTGCACTTTAAGTCCTCCAACTTTCACAACTTGTCAAGATAGGTCCTTGAACTTCAAAGTCTTGTCACTTTTGATCTTCTTTTGTCTTTTTCATCCATTTGAGCTTGGTTTTTCCTTGTTTGCTTGAAATTGTATCCTTTTACCTACATAAGATCACAAAAACACAACATACCACATAACACTGCTTTTTACAAGATAAATGGGTATTTTGCTTCATGTTTTAGGGTTATTTGTTGATAAAAGGATATGAGTTTAAGCTCATATCAAATTCCCCTACACTTGAGCATTGCCATGTCCTCATGCAATATTATATTTCAAGGCTTAAAAATTTACATTTCCCTCATAATTAATCCACATTGGCCATATGAAATGCATCTACACTACTCTAAACTAGATGATGCATGGTTTTGACTTTTAATAATGCAATGAATCAAAATACACTTCTATCTATATCTTTTTGATTTTTCTTGAAATGGTTTTGATGGAAATAACTCATAAAGAACTCAATGACTTGGATTAGGGCTTGGGTACCATGAACATTTATCACCCTCAAGTTTCACTTTCCCCATACCAAGCTAATAAATGGGATCATTGCATTCACAAGTAAAAAGTGCATCAACTTATTCATGACAATTAAATGTGGAACCGGTTATTAATTGAGCAAATTGCTTGTGGGCAAATTTGTCATTATTCATGTGTGAAATATAAGAAGTGTAAAATCCAAAAATAAGGAAGCACGGTTTTAATCCTAAGTAATCTTCTCATCCATTACTTGAAAAACCGCTCACAATTAATATAAGTCCGTATTAAGAGTAATAAGTCATTCGCCTTATGTGTAAAATCCTCATGTCATGCTTTCATAAGTAACTACACACTCGCTAAGAAAAGAAAAATAAAACTCACGCAATAATTTACATCCGCATCTTTTTGAGATTTTGGATCTTCAACCCCGCAACCCGTCAAGGTAATATTGGATTGGAGCAATCTATTGAATCCCCGCAACCCGTCAAGGTAATATTGGAACTCAATAGTCACTATAATTAACACCACACTGCCCCTCTTGGGAGTCTTGCATTATTTTTTTTCTTTTTCTTTTTTTTTCTAGCCACTCATTTTTTTTTTTTATAAGCCGCTCTTATTTTTCTTTATTCCTCACCAAGAAATTTGCAAAGAAGAAAAGGAAAAACACCCGCTAAATATGGAGCATGACATAAGTCTAGTACACATAAAACGTGCTAACTTAGAATCTTAAGACGTACTCATATCAACCATGAATGATTAGCCAAAAATGCATAAGAGATTACGAACCAATTAAAACCGTACTTGATTATTTATTAACAATTATATACAAGCGAAGAAAATAGAGGCAAAGAAGAGAAGGGTTTAGCCACAAGTAATTGCCATGAAGTCTATCTAGCCCTTTTACACTTGCTTCAACTCTATCATTTCCCATTCTCCACAAATTTAAAATTTCAAAGAATGAAATTGGTGGAAGCTTAGCCTAATAGACCAATGAAGGACTACATGGTTAAGGATACTAGCTAGAGAGTGCTAAAATAAGCAAACTCGGGTTGAGTCAAAATATCCATGGCGGGCCTAATATGTCAAAGAAGTCTAAACTTGTTAAAACCATGTTTATTTTATTTTTTTCCTTTTATATATGTTTGATGAAAAATAAAAGAAGAAATATATACAATGCAAATGTGTTATGCAAATGAAAAATGATTGATGCAAAAATCATGAATGCATATTTTTGTTGGCCAAAGTAGATCAAAAATTTGAAAAATGTTGAAAATTCAATTTTCATGTTATCATGCAAGACAATGACAAGTTCTAGGTAAGGTCACTTCGATAGAAGACCCCTCTACACTTAAGCTAAACATTGTCCTCAATGTTTAAGAGCATGGAAGTATAAAAACTTCCCCTACACTTATGACAATGAATAGACTTTGCTTAACCCAAGTTAAGGAAAGGACTACTATTAGTGAAATCATGTTTAAGCACAAGGTGTCAATGAAAATTCACTAAAGTAACGAAGTGAACCGGATACAAGGGCCTCCTCCATAAGCTCCAAAGCATGAAATGAGTGAGCAACCCTACAAACAATCAAGAAGACAAAAGAAAGTCTCCCCTACACTTATCTCCAAATCTATGCCTTTATTGCTAACCTACAACACTCTAAACCTAGTTATACGATGCTTGAGTTAATGAGTCTCTAGCTCGACTCGTCCCTCAATGAATTAATTCATGGGGAAAATGGGGACCTCTTGGACCATTTCAACGGAAATGTCCTCCCCAAAGTAATGTTTAACACGGTGACCATTCACTTTAAAATTTGGACCATCGGGTTGGGACAACTCAAGAGTTCCATATGGAAACACTTGAGCAATAGTGAATGGACCGGACCATCTCGACTTAAGCTTGCCCGCAAAAAGCTTCAATCTTGAGTTAAAGAGGAGAACCGGCTCTCCAACTTTGAACTCACGATTCTTGATCTTAGCATCATGCAATTTCTTAGATTTTTCCTTGTAAAGCAAAGAATTCTCATAGGCATTAGCTCTCAACTCATCCATCTCATTGATTTGATCTTTCCTATGTGAACCGGCTTGGTTTAAATCAAAGTTAGCCCACTTGAGAGCCCAAGATGCCTTATGTTCTAACTCAAATGGGAGGTGGCACGCTTTTCCATAGACAAGCCTATAAGGAGTACAACCAATTGGTGTCATAAAGGCCGTCTTAAACGCCCACAAAGCATCATCAAGCTTATCCGACCAAGAAGCTCTATGCTCTCCCACCGTTCTCTCTAAAATTCTCTTTAAACCACGATTTGTGACCTCGGTTTGACCATTTGTTTGAGGGTGATACGCGGTAGAAAGTCTATGATTCACTCCATATTTCTTCATAACTCTTGTGAATTGATCATTACAAAAGTGCGTACCACGATCACTTATGATGGCCCGAGGTACACCAAATCTAGCAAACAATTGTTTCAAGAATTTTACAACCACTCTAGCATCATTAGTAGGTAAGGCTTTAGCCTCCACCCACTTGGACACATAATCTACCGCCACAAGTATATACTTGTTTCCCTTAGAGGATGGAAAAGGTCCCATGAAATCTATTCCCCATACATCAAATATCTCACACTCTTGGATAAAATTTTGTGGCATCTCATCACGTTGTGTAATTTTTCCTTGTCTTTGACAAACATCACAAAATTTCACCATCTCTTGGGCATCCTTGTAAATGGAAGGCCAATAGTAACCCGAATCAAAGACTTTCTTGGCGGTGTAGTTAGGCCCAAAATGTCCACCCGTAGGTCCTTTATGACATGCCTCTAAGATTTTAAATGCCTCAGGCCCATCTACACACCGTCTAATGATTTGGTCCGCACATTGCCTAAAAAGATATGGATCATCCCAAAAGTAATGCTTAACTTCCTTAAGAAACTTTTTCTTTTGTTGGTAAGTAAGACCCTCAATAAGCACATTGCCCACAAGATAGTTTGCAATATCCGCAAACCAAGGTGTGGCATCCTCTTGGGAAGAGATAGACATGAGCTCCTCTAATGGAAAGGATTCATTGATTTCTTGATGTGGGAAATCTCCTTGAAAAGGATGCTCAAGTCTACTCAAATGATCCGCCGCTAAATTCTCGGCCCCTTTTTTATCACGAATCTCTATCTTAAACTCTTGAAGCAACAAAACCCATCTCAAAAAGCCTAGGCTTAGCATCTTGTTTTGTCATAAGATACTTGAGAGCGGAATGATCCGTATACACTATGGTCTTGGAAAGCACAAGGTATGGTCTAAACTTCTCAAAAGCATATACTATAGCAAGCAACTCTTTTTCCGTGGTAGTGTAATGAAGTTGTGCACCGGTCATGGTTTTACTCGCATAGTGTATAGGTTGAAAATGCTTATTAACTCTTTGTCCTAAGACGGCCCCCACCGCATAATCACTAGCGTCACACATAAGCTCAAAAGGTAATTCCCAATTTGGAGAAACCAAAACGGGAGCCTTTGTCAATTTTTCCTTAAGTGTCTCAAAAGATTCTAAACAAGCTTGGTCAAAAACGAAAGGAGCCTCTTTCTCCAAGAGATGAGTCATCGGTCTAGCTATCTTAGAGAAATCTTGTATAAAGCGCCTATAAAAACCCGCATGACCTAAGAAACTCCTCACACCTTTAACCGAGGTGGGTGGGGGAAGCTTAGCAATCACATCAATTTTAGCTCGATCAACTTCTAATCCCTTATTGGATATCTTGTGTCCTAAAACAATCCCCTCTTTCACCATAAAGTGACATTTCTCCCAATTAAGCACCAAACGTGTTTCCTCACAACGCTTAAGCATTCTCTCAAGATTGGTGAGACAAGAGCTAAAGGAGTTCCCAAATACGGAAAAGCCATCCATAAAAACCTCCATGGTTTGCTCTATCATGTCATGGAAAATCGCCATCATGCACCTTTGAAACGTCCCCGGTGCATTACATAGGCCAAAAGGCATCCTCTTGTAAGCAAATGTACCGTATGGACAAGTGAATGTGGTCTTTTCTTGATCCTTAGGGTCAATGGGTATTTGAAAATAACCCGAAAAGCCATCAAGAAAACAATAGTACTCATTTCCCGCTAAGCGTTCAAGCATTTGGTCCATAAAGGGAAGCGGGAAATGGTCTTTCCTAGTTGCCTCATTGAGTTTTCTATAATCAATGCAAACTCTCCAACCGGTTACAAGTCTCGTGGGAATAAGATCATTGTTCTCATTAGGCACCACGGTGATTCCACCCTTCTTTGGAACACAATGAACCGGGCTAACCCATGGAGAGTCGGAAATGGGGTAAATCATACCCGCATCTAAGAGTTTAATCACTTCCTTCTTAATAACCTCATGAATTTTTGGATTAACTCTCCTTTGGTTTTGAATGGAGGGTTTATAGTCATCCTCCATAAGGATTTTGTGAGTACAAAAATGTGGATCAATACCCCTTATGTCGGATATTTTCCATGCTAAAGCTTTCTTATGTTTCTTAAGGACTTCAATAAGTTGCTCCTTCTCATCCTCTTTCAATACCTTAGCAATAATCACCGGTAATTGGTATTTTCCTTCTAAGAAAGCATATTCTAAGTGGGATGGAAGTTCCTTAAGTTCAATGGGAGGTGGACTCTCTATGGAAGGTTTTACTATGGAAGGTTCCTCAATAGTAATCTCTTGTGGAATAGGAGAAGGAATAGGGTCCTCATTGAGCAACTTTTGGATCGTAAGAATATCTTCTTCCCAATTAATGGGAGAATCATCATCACCAAGAAAGTTGGACTCAAATTCCTCCAAGAGGAAATCACTCTCTCCAAAAGGTGTTAAAGAGGGAGCAATTGAGGCCACGGTTTCAACATGTGGAATCTCATCACTAGCATTCTTACAAGCATCATGAAAGTGTTCATTACACACTTCATCTAGTACATCCACAATGTTAATAGTCTCACAAGGTCTAGACTCCTTAACCTCTTTTCTATCACAAACTTTCCCTAACTTAAACACCACTTTCTCATCCTCTACTCTCATAATTAATTCTCCTTCCGCCACATCTATCAAGGTACGACCCGTTCTCAAAAACGGTCTACCAACAATCAAAGGCACTCTAGGATCCATGTCATAATCGACCACTACAAAGTCGGCCGGAAAGGTAAACTTATCCACACCTACAAACACATCTTCCGCTATACCTACGGGGTGAGCTATGGTTCGGTTGGCTAGTTCAAGAGTCATCCTAGTGGGAGTGAGCTCGGGAAGAGATAGTTGTTTCCAAACCGATAAAGGCATGAGATTTATGCTTGCCCCTAAATCCGCCAAAGCCATGCAATTTTCAACACCGGGAAAATTACAAGGTATCAAGAAGCGCCCCGGATCTCCAAGTTTTGTTGGTAAGGTTTTAAGTAACACCGTGGAACAATTTTCATTAAGTGATGTGTTGGGCAAATCAACCAATTTTTCTTTGTTTGAGAGCAAATCCTTGAACATCTTAGCAAACTTTGGCATATAAGCAAGAGCTTCCGCAAAGGATATGTTGATATTGAGTTGCTTGAACATCCTTAAGAAATTGGAGACTTGTATGTCATCTTTGTTCTTTAACTTGTCCTTTTTCAACCTTGAAGGGTATGGAAGAGTAGGTTTGGGTGTAGGTGGAATAGGTGTTGTAGTGGAAGATTTGTCTTTGTTAGCCTCTTCATTGGGAAGTGTGGAAGGTAAAGGAGAAGTATGAGGTAGTTGAGGAGGTGTGTTTGAGTGAATAGGAGCACTTTGAGGAGATGGAGTAGAAGTAGATGGCTTATCACAAGTAGGAGCACAAGTGGGTTGAACAATAGTAGGTTTAGGAGGTGAAGGATCCTTTGTTGGTGTACCACTCCTTGTTGTAATAGCATTGACATTGGCCCTAGGGTTTGTTTGTGTGTTGGAAGGTAAAGCCCCTTGTGGTCTTTGATTTAATACCACTAAAACCTTATTGAATTGTTCCTCCATTGTACGTTTCACTTGGTCATTCATTCTCTTCTCAATTTCACGCATTTTCTTGTCAACATACTCTTGAGTCTCTTGCATCCCATATCCTTGAGTTTGATTTTGAGGGTAAGCTTGATTTGGAATTGGAGCATATGCTTGATTGGGAATAAATGGAAGTGGTTGATTAAATCCTTGTTGTGGTGGATAAAAGGTATTAGCTTGAGGTTGAAATTGATTGGGTGCCTTGTAATTATTTCCTTGGTATGGTTGTCTTTGCCCTTGATTCCTTGCTAAAATTTGAGGAGGATTTTGTGGAATTTGGTTGGGTGGTTGGGGTGGGAAGCCGGGTGGAGTAAGGTAATTTTGGGATTTGTAAGAAAGGTTATTTGGATTGATGTTAGGCTTGAAGTGTTCACGGTGTTCCTCTTGGTAAGCATAGCATTCCCCTTGATACCCTTGCACCTTGTCACATTGTTCATAAGAGTGGGGGCCTCCACAAGTAAGACAAGAAATGGAGATGGAATTCACATTATTTGAGGAATTGTTCAATGTCATGCTCTTAAAAGTTTGAAACATGTCTTGTTGTGCTTGCAAATGCTTCTCACTTTCTCTATCCATCCTTTGAAAAATGGCTTCTTGAAACTTGAGGAGTTGGTTGTCAAAAGGGATTTGAGAAGTGTTTTGGATAACATGAACTCTTTCTTCAAATGGATCATTTGTTTGAACCAATGCCTTAGTCTCAATAATGTTCAAAGCCTCATGGTATGTCTTGAAAAGAATACTCCCTCCCGCGGAAGCATTTAGTGAATCTTGGTGGTGAGGTTTAAGGCCATTATAGAAGGTATTGATTTGGCCTAGATCATCCATTCCATGGTTAGGGCATCGCCTCAACAACTCACTATACTCTTCCCAAGCATCACCAAAGGATTGACTAGGTTTTTGTGTAAAGCCCATAATCAAATTTCTCAAAGCCATAGTCTTTTGTGGAGGAAAGAATTTGTTCAAAAACTTAGTGGTAAAATCATCCCATGTGGTGATACTATCGGGTGGTTGGGTGTCTAACCAATGCTTAGCACTCCCATCTAAGGAAAATGACACTAACATCAATCTAATGACCTCATGTGGAACCCCATTATGCTTAATGGTGTTGCAAAGTGAAAGGAATCTCTTAAGGTGAGCATGGGGATCCTCATTTTGTTTTCCAAAGAAAGGTGATGCAGCAACCATATTGATCATAGATGTATGTAGCTCAAATGTGTTAGCGGGAAAGTCGGGAATCTTAATGGCACTAACATATCCATGAACGTTGGATTGCATACGTTCATACAAAGTACGATTATCAATAGCCATGGCTCCTTGTGGTGGTGACAAAGCACGATTCTCGTGATCGGCTTGGTGAACGGTGGTGGTCTTACTCTTTCTCTTTTTCTTCCTTTTCGGAGGAAGAGGTTGTACACCAATTGGTATTTGTGCACGCCCGCGAGTGAGCATGCAACTCAATACGAGGAATGAGAGAGAAGCTCTCGAGTGACTTTGAAGAGAATAAGATTATCCTCTTCGAGTTTCGATATTAAATATCCACAAGAAAGTAACAATATATGTAATACTACTTTGGGTGCAAGACCCTCAATGAAGCCTTCCTTCTTAGAATACTCCCAAGTGAACGGGGGGTTAGGTGGCGCGAAGCACTTAAGTACCTATTGACCCTTAGATGGCATTTTATAGCACATCGCCTTTCTATTCACTTAAATGTTCGTATTCTTCGAATTGTTGCTTATTGAGAGTATTTATCTATTCTTGCTTTATTTTGTTTGATCGATACGCGTGTCAAGGACCGGAACGCCCCTCAACACGGTGTATTGCCTCGGCAATACTTATGGAAGATATGTAGATTGATTGTTCTTATACGTATACGTATTTACTTAGAATAATATATGGAAAATATTTTTGTATTTATGAGTTTTTAAAGGAAAATACTATATGTACATAAAAACCGAGAGAATCCAATAATATATATTTTTGGGTGCAATCTCTTAGGAAAAAGATTGCTTTTTGGATTTTTTTAATTTTTTTTGGTCAATTCTTTAGGAAAAGAATTGTTTTGTTAATTTTTTAGTTTTTATATATTTTTATATTTTTGATTTTTTTATTTGTTTTTGATTTATGATACGTAAAAATAACGTTCACCAAATGAACGGATCCCAAAAGCCAATGAAAACCGTCAATCGATAGTCTCTCGTGTAGTCAAAGAACCGGCAGCGGCGCCATTTGAAATGTAGTATAATGCAAGTTCGTTTTCTCAGTTCTTAACCAATAGAAAGTCCAATCAATATCAGATTTATAATTGTTCTTGGTTGTTCAAGCTTGCTTGGTAATCTATTGCTAATTCAAACAACACTAATTAAAAATGAAAAATATAAACCTACTTATACGTAAAACAAGTTGCAAATACCAAATTTTATTCAAGTAAAATATAAAATGCAAAACTTGAAACTAAAAGGACTGAAAATGTAATTTCTATGAAATGTAAATGCTTGAAATGTAAATTCTAAAAGTTATAAGGACTACTAATGCAAAACAGTTAACTAAAAGGACCAAACTTGTAAAATCTATAACAACCCTAACCAAAAATGTAACAAAATAACAACTTGACAACTGAAATGTAACAACTTCCAAATGTAAAGGACTGAATTATGCAAATACCACAAAATTAGGAAGTTTAGCTAGGTTTTTAAACTGATTAAACTTCTAGGGACTAAAGTGCAATTAAACAAAATTCTTAAGTAAAAACGGGGTAAAAGCAAGAATAAGCTCGCCTGAGCTTATTACTCAACCAAATAAGCTGAAACCACTTGCAAATCTCTTCTAATCCAATTTTAACTACGTGTGTCTAAGGAATTTTGCTAAAAGTCCAAAATAAGCAAAAGAGTGCTTATTGATAAGCTCAAAATAAGCTACAGCTCAAACCAAACAGTCACAATTTGATTTTTGTGATTAAACTGATTAAGCACTTGATTACAAGAACGGGAAATCAAACTAGAACCATTTTCATCAAGTAATGAATGAAAAATCTGAAATAAGCTCTTTTGAGCTTATGTTGACCAAGTTTGACCAACTTTTATGAAAAAGCTCAAAATTTCAAAACTTCATATTCAATACTAACTAAATGGATTGGTGAAAGAAAATCAAGACTTTTGTGAAGAGGATTAAGAGAACCAAGAAAACAGTTAGCACTTTGTCTCAGAGAATGACAAATGCTCAGTCATGGACTAAAAAGCTAATTCCTAGCTTATTACCTAAAACTGTAGATTTTCCTCTTAGAAACTAAAAGTTTATGATGTAAGCTATAACTAGAAACAATTTTGAGCAAATTTCATCAAGAATTGAAAGAGAACTAGGCAAATGAAATTGACAAGTTTCCAAACCAAAGCTGATAACAAGGATGACCCAAACTATTTTAGTACCAATTGCCTTTTTGACTATTTTTATGACTTGTAAAAGACTTAGAACCAATTGTTAACACCTAATAACTGATTATGAACTTCTAAACACCAAATCTTAACACTTGAAATCTATTTAAAAGCTACTCCCAAACACTCCTTTATCTGTTTTTAGCAAGATTTTACAAAAGCTTTTTAAGTTCTGGATTAAGCTGATACAAAAGCTATAGCAGACTAGTTTCAATGGACAAAATGAAGTGTATACAAGCTAAGAACAAACAATAACCAAGGCTAGAACAGTAAATAGCTACTAGACCAAAAAGTTACTGAAAATAAGCTAGAAACTAGAAAGCTGAACACAAATGCACTAGATCAAGCAGTAACTAAAATTTAAACACTTAAAACTCAATCAAACAACAACACATATCAAGTATATCATGTAGCCATCAAAGTTAACTAGGAAATTAAACATGCAATTGACTGTTTAGAGGAACATAAAACAAGAGCTATGGAACCTATTGTAGAAATCCTTTGGGAAGAAGAGGAGCGCTGAGCTCTCTTGCCCTAGTGATAACCACCACCTATCACTAGAATTCAACTCAAATCAATCAACAATCAACTGCAAATCATCAAACTGCCATGAAATCTTCAAGAACAATGGAAATACTTGAATTCTGATCAATCAGCTACAAAACTTCACCAATGTCAGTTATGATCTTTGGTTGATCATAACAAACATCAAACAGCAACTAGAATATCCAATAGCAACAAGAATCAACAGGAATTTGAAGAACAGAATTTGGCGGGAAAAGGGAATTTGAAATTTGTTGAGTGAATTCAGTTACAAAAGTGGTTACAAGCTACTAACTAACTAACTGACTCAAGAGTTTGTCAGACTCTTGAGTAGTTAGGGGAAAAGTGAGGGAAAAATGGAAAGGAAAGATTAAACTATGTGTTTTTACAAATTTAAGCTACAATGAGAAATGAGGTACAAGCTATCTATTTATAGGCATGAGAGGAGATTCTGTTGGGGTTTGTGACGTGGCAGATCCAATCATAGCTTGACACGTGGAAGAATTCTGCATTTTCTCTTTGAAGGTGATGAACTAATTTGGGTGTTTTTGATTTAGTAAATAATTTGTTAATTGGATTGCACCATTGAATTCCTCTCTTCAAAACGAGCAATATTGGTGTTTTGATCTTCTCATGAAACGGCCTCTATCAAAAACCCGATCCTGGAAATATTTTTGTTAAAGAAGATGGACACGTGGCATTTTCTGGTTGGTTTAAAACAAGTCACACGGATTGAACTGTTTAGATCTTGTAATAAATGTGGCGGCTGTTAATGGGAAATTAATGCTTGATCCGTGTGAAGTGAATTCTCCTCTCCCATTGGTTTAACTCTTTTCACTTGGATTAAACATTGCATAACTTTCCAATGTTGGCAAAACAAGCCCTTGTACTTGGCAGATTCCCATTTCAAGCTAGGATCTTCATTCCTTTGTCATTTTTGGTCCTTTAACTTCCATAATTTGTACAAAATGGCCCTTTGACTGAGTTGACTTGATAGTTTGACCAGGTTTGACTTGAATCTTGACTTTTCATAATTTGCACTTTAAGTCCTCCAACTTTCACAACTTGTCAAGATAGGTCCTTGAACTTCAAAGTCTTGTCACTTTTGATCTTCTTTTGTCTTTTTCATCCATTTGAGCTTGGTTTTTCCTTGTTTGCTTGAAATTGTATCCTTTTACCTACATAAGATCACAAAAACACAACATACCACATAACACTGCTTTTTACAAGATAAATGGGTATTTTGCTTCATGTTTTAGGGTTATTTGTTGATAAAAGGATATGAGTTTAAGCTCATATCAAGAACCATGATTCACGTCCCTCTCATCCTTTCCCACCTCACCCAACAGTATCACATGGCTTGTGGGACCCTCCCCAAGCCTCCCCTGCTACATCACTTTCGCACCAAAACCCACACCCGACCAAATTAACACCTCAGATCATCCCCTTGGTCCCCAAGTTCAATCCTACGTCCAAGATTGAAGATTCCAAGCTGGCATCCAGTACATGATCACATGGGCACGATTTTGACCCATTTTCAGTCAAATCTTCAAGGGCTTTTTAGGCATTTCAGTTAGCTAGGGTTTCACATTCTAGAATAGTCTTTTAGTTCAATTTAAAGGGAATGAGCCTGTTCATTCACCTCTTGTTCCATCTTTAGCAAAAATCTCTTGTAATTCCTTTTTTAATTAATTAAGTTTGGTATTTGTGAAAAGAACCAGTGTAATTCCTTTGGTTAAGTTAAAAAGTTTGTGTATTGAGTTATATGCTAAGGCTGAGTTCCATTAATTTGTCAAGGTTTGTGTTTGATTTTCAAAAAGGGTTCAAAAAGTTCAAAACTTCATAAAGTATTTTACCTTGGAAGTGAAAGTGGAAAAGGTAAGTAATTTGTGAGTTTTGAAGAGGTTTTAAAACGTGTTTGTAAGTTTTGGAAAGATTTGTGAAAATTTTTTAAGAAGGACAAAGTAAAACAGAAAGATATATTGGATTATATATTTGTGTTTCTTTTCTTTTGATTTTCTTAAACAGGTGGGAAGACCTGTTGTTGATGATTGATCAGCACCAACCCGGGTTGGTAGGAGGTGGTTATGCAACCACAAGGGCCTTGGAAGTAAGGTCCTAAGGTAAATCTCTTTTACCTTTGTAAAATCTCAGAAAGTGTAGTTTCATTTGATTTTGTTTGATTTGCTGATAGAAGTATGTTAAGGTGTTGGATTTGTGTTCTTGTGAGCTTATATGCATGATTGATGCAATTTGAATCAGTTTGAAAGTGTTTTCATAGGTTTTGATTTGAAAAAAGTGCATACTGAGATTTAAACGGGTGTTTGGATATAAGTTTTAGCAGGGTAGAAGTTTTAATTTGTGTTTGAAAAAGGTGTTAGAAGGATTGGAATAGGTTGATACAGGTTGTTAGTTAGATGGTAAGTAAGTTTGGATAGTTTGGAAGCAAGTTTGTTGAGTTTAAAAGGAAAACATATAGCTAAAATCTGCATAGCCATTTTTTGCTTGATTTAGTGAAATTTGAAGCTTGATTCTTGCAAATCTGTTAAATCTTAGGGTGATTCAGGGGTTGATTTGGTTTGTATGCTAAGTGTTGAGTTTGTGTGCAAAAGTTGAGCATTTAAAAGTCATTAGGGTGCTAGAAATTTGCAAGTATAGTCCACCAGTCCTCATTTTTGTCTCAGAAACTTGATATGCTTTTGGTGTGCTTGATTTGCTTTGATTTTGCTTGCTAGTGTGTATTTTCTGCTTTGTGTTGACTCCTTGTGCTTCAAAGAGCACAAGGGTGCCATTTTGTACCAGGAAATCATCACCAAAATAGCATTAACCAAGTCCTCTTGGTCTTACACTCACAAGTGAGCATTCACTTGTTAATCAGAAACATATGCAGACCTGGGCATATTTGGGCTTCTAAATTGATCCAATCTTTGTTTGTTTTTGATTTTGTTTGAGTTTTTATGTGTTAATAGTTACTGGAATCAAGTTTTTAAAAGCTAAAAAAAAAAAAAAAAAAAATATATATATAATCTCCAAAAAGGACGTGGCCAGGACTCGAACCTGCGCCACTCCTCTCACAACACATACAAGTTACCATTGCGCCCTAGGGACTTTGACTGATAGATTTGGTTTTGAATTATATTTAAGGGCGTTTTCATTTGGGCTTTTCTAAATAAGTCGTCGGCTTATTGCTTATTTTCAGCTTGTTTATTAAGCTTTTTAGCTTCTTTCCATTTTTCCTAGGATTATAATAGAGTTTAGGATTTTTCTGTTTAAAAGTTTTATTTTTCCTTTTATTTAATTAATTTTTAGGATTATTTTTAGTTTTAGATTTAAAAAGTCATTTAAAAATATTAAACAGTGATTAAAAAATACAAAAAAATAGTTTTTAGGTTTTTATTTGTATTTTTGAGGTTTACATATAAAAAAGTTTTCAAAAACTTTAATTTTTGATTTTATTTGATTTTAGGTTTTTCATCAAATATAAAAATTAATATAAAATTAATTAAAAGGTTTTAGGAACTTTAATTTACATTTTCTTCTTAGTTAGAATATTTAGGATTTTTGAGAATTTTTTAGAATTTATTTAAGAACTTTTTATTTTTTTTGAATATTTTAATATTATTTTAATCATAAAAAGTCAAAGTTTTATTTTTATTTCTTTTTCATTTTTCCTAGGTTCTTTATCATTAATTAAGACTTTTCCCATTTGTAGAATAATTTTTAGGCTTTTCAATTAATTTTTAGAATTAATTTAAAATTTAATAGATTTTAATAGTTTTTAGGAGTTTAAAAATAGTTTAAATTGGTTTTAAAATTTTTAAAAATAGTTTTTAGCTTAATTAGGTCATTTTTGAGGTTTACAAACTATAAAATCTTGTTTAGGGCTTTTTAATATTTAAAAGTGATTTTCAGGGCTTTAATTAGCATTAAAAAGTCATTATTAAATTAATTAAAAGGTTTTGGCAAGTTTGGATTTTTTGTAAACTCTTAGAATATTATTTGTGGATTTTTAGTGATTTTTAGGAATTTTTAGGTTAAAATTTTAAATTTTGCACTTTTTTACGTTCTACGTCGTAACTTTCTAGTAGTGTTTTTGCCTTATTTTTCTATTTTTTTCGTCTTCGTCATTTTCTCTTTTTTTCTTCTCATTAATAATCAAAAACATAATCAATCATTCATTACACAACACACGTGCCTCCTCGAGAGAACGAACTCACTTTTAGGGTCATTAGTGCTCGGTTTTCCTAAATCGTCGTGCTTACCCTATATTATTGCCTTGTTTTCCTAAACAAGTGTGATTTTACAACTATCATTTTGGCGCCGCTGCCGGGGAGGCGTGTTGTGTTTTGATTGACCATTGTTGTTTTTCTATATTAGCCATAATATAATTGTATTAATAGCACTCTATTAATACGTATTATCGTTTTTCGGTTTTTGTGTGAATACTATTACTATATTGTATACGTAGAACAATAAATACACAAGTACTCCAAATACGTGAGCAATCACAACCTTGATTCGGGATTTCATCACTCGATCATTGTATTCGAATCTCAAACCAAAGAAAAAGGCAAAAATAGATAAATACTTTCGTGAAGCTTGATTTTGATAATACAAACTATAAGGTGGGTATAAGGCGGTTGTATTTCACAACCTAAAGGAAAAAGGCTCTTAAGTGCTTCGCGCCGCCTCGTTTCCTCCGCTTGCTTGTGCGTATTTGATTTTGAGAGTGAATCGAGGGTTTTGCCGCCCAAAGTATTAATACATATCATATATATTTTCTTGGTTTCATATTGATTAAACCCTCTTGAACGATTTGGTGTTCCACCATCGTTCTAAAGTCATCGAAGGCGTTCACTCCACGTGATCGTTTTCATTCCTTGAGGCCTTTTTAATCAAGAGATTTGATTAAGTGAGGAGATTTGTGGACTCATTGTCTACTTAATACATTCACCAATTTCCAAAAAAAGTTAATACAATCAAAAACCACAAAAAAATTGAAAAAACACAAAATACCAAAAAGAATCTTCTTTGCTCGCCTTCTCGTTGTACGTGACGTTTATGCAAACTCGCTCTAAAGCTAGACGTGCTCGTAAACGAAGAAACAAATCACTCACTCAATCTAGTGAGGAGTCTCCAAGTGAGGAACCTATTGTAGAACAAGAAGCTATCATGGCTAATCGTACTATGATGGAGTTGCTTCAAGCACCCACCGAGGGTTTTGGAGAGGCCATTGTGATTCCCGCCATCCTTGCGGAGAACTTTGAAATCAAAACGGGTTTAATGTCTATGCTTCAAGCAAACAAGTTTCGCGGTCATGAAAAAGACAACCCACATTATCACATTAGGCAATTTAATCGTCTCACCGCGACAAGCAAGTTTAAGGATGTACCACACGATGCCATTAAGATGATGTTGTTTCCTTACTCGTTAGATGGACCCGCCAAGATTTGGCTTGAGAAAGAACCGCCGAATTCGATTTTGACATGGGCCGATCTCGTGTCTAAATTTATGAATCAATTTTTTCCACCATCTAAGACAACACATTTGAAAAACGAGATTTCACGTTTTACACAAAGACCAAATGAAAGTTTTTCAATGGCTTGGGAAAGATTTAAAGAAATGTTGCATGAATGTCCGCACCATGATTTTTCCGAATTGCATCAAATTGACACTTTTTATAATGGGCTTAATGAACATGAACGAGATTATTTAAATGCCGCCGCGGGTGGTAATTTTTTGTGCAAAACGACCAATGAGGCTTTGAAAATCATAGAAAATAGGTCTAAGGTCTATAGCCCTCGTAACACACCGAGTGTTGCCAATTTGGGCTCGTCATCATCTCGTTCCATTAATGCCTTGCAAGATGAAGCAAATGAGGAGAATAGGTTTTTCGATAGGTTTTCGACTCTTATGTCTCATTGGAAAGCTCAAGAAGCTTCAAACACCGCTTCGGTTAAAGCGGTTGCTAAGAGTTGTATTTCATGTGGTGGAGCTCATGATTTTTCCGAGTGCATTACCGCGGACGGTAACACTTCGAATGCTTATGTAGCCACGGGAACTTATAACCAAATCGGTCAAGGTTCACGTTCAAATCAAGCTCCACAAAATCAAAATGCTAATAACTATCGAAACAACAATCAAGGTGGAAATTACCAAGGAAATCAAAGGAATTATAACAAAGGTAATTACCAAAGTGGAAATGGGCAAATTTCAAACCAAAACCAAAACCGTGATTTTCAAACTCCTACTCAAGGTTTTCAAAATGCTCACACTAAAAATTTGCAAGGAGAATTTTTAGATTATGCTAAGGCTAATGATGCTAAGTTTGATAACATGCAACGTGAGATGATTAGCTTAAGATCCGAATTGAAAAATGAGCTTAAAAACGAACTTGCTAATGAACTTAAAACTCATGCTAATAAAATGGAAGGAAATGTCACACGACTCCAACAAAATCAACAAAAAATGGAGCAAGGACAACATGAGATTAAGCAAGAATTGTTGAAAGCGGATGCTAGGCAATCTAAGTTTGAAGACCGTATGGCTAAAATGTTTGAAGCTATCATGTGTAAGCCCTCTTCTTCGGGTGGTCTTCCTAGTGATACCATCGTGAACCCGAAAGGAGAATTGAAGGTTATTACCAATCGTAGTGGTAAAACTTTCAAAGAACCCACTTCTCGTCCAAGTACTTCTATGGAGAAGGAAAAAGAGAAAGAACCCGAGGTTGTGGTTGAAAAGGAGCACATTACAAGCCCACGAAGTACCGCTCAAACCACACCTACGGTTGAACCAATACCCATTATGGAACCCGAGATTCCAAGGCCGATGCCTATGCCTAATTTGCCCCAACCCACACCACCTTTACCCTACCCATCAAGACGAGACAAGGAAAAGGCACATGAACGAAATAATTATCAATTTGAACTTTTTATGAAAATGTTTCGTGACTTGCATTTCAATATAAGTTTTGCCGACGCCTTAGTCATGATGCCTCGATTTGCCGCGAACTTCAAAAGTATGTTAAATAACAAAGAAAAATTGCAAAAATCGTCTAGTTGTTCTTCGGTTTTTCTAAGCCGCATACCTCAAAAAGTCGGTGATCCTGGAAAGTTTTTAATCCTATGTGCTATCCAAGACATGGAAGAATGCTACGCCTTGGCCGATCTTGGTGCTAGTATTAATTTGATGCCTCTCGAGATTTTTAAGTCGCTCAATCTTCCAAATCTCACTCCTTCAAGAATGTCAATCGAGATGGCCGATCATTCTACGATTCTAGCTTGTGGAGTTGCCGAGGACGTCTTTGTGAAAGTTGGGAAATTCTATTATCCCGTGGACTTCATTGTTGTTGATATTCCCATCGATCCTAAAGTTCCGTTAATTTTAGGTCGATCTTTTTTGGATACCTCGAGAGCACTTATCGATGTGCATGCAAGGAAAATCACTCTTCGTTTCAATGAGGAAGAACTCGTCATTAATGCAACCCAAAACTCCACTCTTTCTCATGTTTATTCGATCACATCTTTGTACAATGTCAATCCCATCAAAAACATTTGTCAAAAGATTTCAAAAAGAGTTGTTGAAGTTGTTGAGAAAAATGAAGTTCCGTCCCCTCCGCCGATGGAGGTTAAGAGTGTTAAGCCTATGATTCCAATCTCGAGTGATTCTTCGGATGATGAATACGTTGATCCCGATGGGGAGGTTTTCTTTGTTGACAAAAGATTTGAAAACTTGCCACCACCTAAACCAAAACGTTTTCAAAATGTGAGAATTTTTAGTGTGACTAACATTGTTTTAGATACACCAAATATTTTTGACATAATTAAATCGGGTTTTCACAAGGAGAGTGTTAAAGATAAAAAAGGAAAAGATTTTGAATCTAATTTAAAAGATTTTTCTACAATTCTAACTCCGTCATCACCGCGTGTCTTGAGTACTACAAGCTCGTCTTCTCCTTTTGACGATGCCTTGTGCGGACCTAGTGTGGGGGAAGCCCCTTATGTTTCCTTCCCTTTCTCCACCGAGGACGAGATATTTGATCATGGAATTGCTTATATAGGGAAATCTCGGTCTTCCACCGATGCAATAAATGGAAAATCTTTTCATTTGATTGGTGCGAGTCTAACTCGAGTAGCTCAATGTTATGACTTACCCATTGTCCCACCCTTCTATTTCTTCTCTCCTATTTTCTTCTATCCCATTGGGATTTGTGTTGGAGTTGTGTTGTCTCGTCTTTCATCCGAAAACGAGGACGCTATCTTTGACCCCGGTATACGTTTATCGGATTTTTAAAGTACTCCACGTACTTTTGGGCCTTGTTTATCATGTAAGCCCCACCAAAAATTGACCAAACCATGATTATCCCTAAATGATCACTTATTGGTTACACCCTTTCCATGCTAGATTAGGCATTCGACTACGTCTCTAGTATGGGGGTGTTTGCACCCCTAGACTCGAAACATTGAGGACAATGTTTAACTTTAGTATGGGGGGGTGAATAGATACTTGCCTTGCCAAACCTTCACGCTTTCCAAAGTTTATCGTTTTGTTTATCATTTTCTTGCAAAATAAGGCTAAAAATGGCCAAATTTTAAAATTTTTCTCATGTTTCATAAGTGTTGAAGACACGAATGTAGATTTTCCGATGGCGAGAATAAGAGTAATTTTTGACTCGACCGTGCGTGTTGAGCACTTAGCTTTGATTCCTTAACTACACATTAGGCTAAGTCTCTTAAATGAGGACGAGAAATGATAGAGTTAATTATAAGTTACTATGCTAAACGTAGAGTACTCGTATTCTTTCAAAAACTCATGTGTTCTCGTTGTTTGCTTATTCTCCCTTCGCTTGTAAATATTTTTTGCTTAATAAATATTGATTTAGCGGTTTAGTTTTGATTGTTGGGTTTCTAGTCTTTTCTAGTAGCTTCCGTGTAATTAAATTGGGAAGACATTAAGGTATCGCCAGCGTCACGGTTTTGAAGTATTGGCACCCCAATAATCGAAAGCTTCACCTAATAATAAGATTCAAGTGCTCACCAAAATCTAGCAAACAATTTGAAGCCCCACAAGGCCTAAAATCTATGCAAAATTGAAAGTGAATCAAGCCTTAATCTTCGAAGCTTTAAAGATCCAAAATTCGCTTTAGCGTGAGGATATACGTCTTTGGCTAATAAAACCACCGATGAGGCGGATAATAAAAGGCAAGGCAAGACCGAAGTCATAATAAAAGCTTCATGGCGAAGTTGAATAAAAGATGGAGGTAAACCAAAGATAATAAGGTCCTTCCGTTAGGGGGCGTATAAAAGTCTTGGTAATAAGTCTCATGTTCAAAACCGTTATAAAACCGTGTTTATCGATTCTTCTTGTCGACTTAATTTTTTAACATCGTTGTCTATTAGGAGGGGTTATTGATTTGATGGTCTTAGTTACACCGTTATGACTCTATTTTTAGACCTAAATCTCTATTATCGCATAAGTCAACAATGTATCCTCGTGATCATTAAGACATAATAAAATATAAGAGATACAACTTAGGAATAAATGGGAGAATAAGTACGTGATTAGGGCATATGAGTAGTGTTAGCATTACTAACTTATAATGACAATGATCTCGTTGCACGCTTGGCATGGAATTAAGGTGAAAATCGAGGACGACGAAATTATTTCTAACGAAGCATTCACGTGTTCTTATTCTATGAACCTAAACGTCCCATTTTGCGATGAAAATCATACATTATGTCTATAACACAAGTAGTAGCAATAGTGTAGTGTAGCTAGTTTATCATTTCAATAAAGTAAATAAAATTAAATTTTGGAGATGCTTTGATACTTTATTCTAGCATTGTGTAAGGGCACGGCAATGGTTTAGTATGGGGGAGTGATGAGACTGCTTTTATACATGGTCTCATCGTCCAAAACGGCCTTTAAATTGCATAAAATATCATAAAATAGACCAAATATATGCTCGTGTTTGTTACTTGTGTATTTTTAGGTACGGATATTGAGGAATTGGCAAAAGAACACAAGAATCAATCAAAAACGAACACGGGAAACGAAGACGCACAATGAACCAAGCCCAAGTTTGGAATTTTGCAAAATGACCCTTGAAGAATTGAAGATTGGCAAAAATGGCCCCTCATCTTTGAAGAACTTGTCACATTTGACCCTCAAAATATCAAATGTACAAGTATGGTCCTTATTATTTGAAGATATTACAAGATCAGTCCATCAAGTTTGAAGATTATACAAAAGAAACCCCTTGGAAAAGTTTTTGGAAAAGTTTGTGCCACTTTTGACAAGTTGGCAAAAGTTGACAAGGCTAAACTTGGCGCTGATAGCTTTTTATTACAAAGTGGAAAGAAAAGGATAACTTGGGGACTATTTCTGCCCAACCACCAAACTCCCACAACCAACCAGACCCTGACACATCAGCCCTACCCACCCACCAACCCAATACCCTACCCTACCCGCCTACCCACCCATTAACCAACCCGGTTTATTAACTTAAACTGGGTCAACACCCCAGTCAAACCCCACCCCATTTCCCTCCTTAAACACTTATTTGAAAATTTAATTAAACCAAACAGATTAAAACCTGGTTAATTAACCCATAAACCCTAATCCTACCCCAGATCCCATCTCACCCAAAACAAAGGGTTTTACCCTGATACCTTCCAGAACCATGATTCACGTCCCTCTCATCCTTTCCCACCTCACCCAACAGTATCACATGGCTTGTGGGACCCTCCCCAAGCCTCCCCTGCTACATCACTTTCGCACCAAAACCCACACCCGACCAAATTAACACCTCAGATCATCCCCTTGGTCCCCAAGTTCAATCCTACGTCCAAGATTGAAGATTCCAAGCTGGCATCCAGTACATGATCACATGGGCACGATTTTGACCCATTTTCAGTCAAATCTTCAAGGGCTTTTTAGGCATTTCAGTTAGCTAGGGTTTCACATTCTAGAATAGTCTTTTAGTTATATTTAAAGGGAATGAGCCTGTTCATTCACCTCTTGTTCCAGTTTTTAGCCTATAACCTTGTAATTCCTTTTTTAAGAAATAAAGTTTGGTGTTTGTTAAATGCAAGTATAATTCCTTTTATATTTTTAAAAAGTTTGTGTGTTGTGTTAAGGCTAATTAACTGAGTTCCATTTAATTTGTGAAAGCTAGTGTTTGATTTCAAAAGTTTTCAAAGGTTTTAAGTGTTGGTTCAAATTTCTGAAATCAAACTTCCTTGAAGTGAAAGTGGAAAGGAAGTGTTGATTTGTGAATTTGGATTTATTTAAAACCTGTTTAAGTTTCTTGGTTCATTGTTTCAAAGTTTTAAGGAAGTTTTCAGAAAATCAGAAAAGTGGTATTTCCTTGTGTTTTTTTTTCTGTTCTTGATTTGCAGGTTACTTGGTTGATTTAGTTCAGCACCAACCCCAGTTGGTAAGGAGGTGGTATTGCAACCACAAAGGACCCTGGATGTGGGGTTCTTAGGTAAAAAATTCTTTTTCCTTTTGAAAATTTCAGAAAGTATTGCTTTTGGTGAATTTGCATGAAAGGTGCTTAAATGTTGTTTGATTTGGTTTGTATTGGGTTGTTGTGTTATGATATGCATGTTAGAGGTTAATTGAATCAGATTGGTTAAGTTTTAAAGTGATTTTGTTTGAAAAATCTTAGTTTTAAGTTTTTTAAAGGGTGTTTGGAAACGTGTTTAAGCAGGGTAATGATTTTAATTCATGCTTTGAAAAAGTGTTAGAAGGATTGGAATAGGTTGCAACAGGTTATGTGATATTGGATAAGTAAGTTTGGACAAGTTTGTAGCAATTTGTGAGAAAGAAAGTGAAAAAGTATAGCTTGAATCTGCATATCCACTTTTATGCTCATTTTTCATGAATTTTGGTGTTTGAATCCTGCAAATTGTTAAGTGTTAGGATATTTGGAGAATTGAGTTGCTTGTATAGCTAGTTTGGGCTTATATGTGCAAAAGATTAGAGTCTAAAACTCATTTGTGTGCATCTAGTGTGTCAAAAAAACCACCAGACCTAGTCTTTATATCACAGAAACTTGCTATGGCCATAATGTGCTTTGGTTTTTGATTTGATTGAGCTAAGTGTTGTTTTTCTGCTTGTTGTTGACTCCCTACACTCCAAAGAGTGTAGGGGTGCCTTTGTCCCAAGAATACACCATCAAACAAAGCATACACCAAGCCCCTCTTGGTTTTTAAGCACAAGTGTGAAAACACACTTGTTCATCAAAAAGTGCACAAGAACTGGATACGTTTTGACTCATAACTTGTTGAATCTTGCATAAAAAGGATTTGTGTTTGTGTTTTCAAGTCACAATAGAGTACTGGATTGAGTTTTTTAAAAGCTAAAAAAAAAAAATTAATTTGCCAAAAAGGACGTGGCCAGGACTCGAACCTGCGCCACTCCTCCCACACACATACGCTCTAACCATCTGCCCTAGGGTCTTTGACTGGTATACTCTTGCAAAGTCAAATACTTAAGGAGGTTTTGTTTTGGCTTATCTAAAATAAGCCGTGAGCTTTTAAGTCATTTTGAGCTTATTTATTAAGCTTTTTAGCTTCTTATCATTTTTCCTAGGATTATAATAGAGTTTAGGATTTTTCTGTTTAAAAATTTTATTTTTCCTTTTATTTAATTAATTTTTAGGATTATTTTTAGTTTTAGATTTTAAAAGTCAATTAAAAATATTAAACAGTAATAAAAAAATACAAAAAAATAGTTTTTAGGTTTTAATTCTTATTTTTGAGGTTTACATATAAAAAAGTTTTCAAAAACTTTAATTTTTGATTTTATTTAATTTTAGGGTTTTTTGGCAACTTTAAAAATTAATATAAAATTAACTAAAAGGTTTTAGGGACTTTAATTTGCATTTTCTTCTTAGTTAGATTATTTAGGATTTTTGAGAATTTTTTAGAATTTATTTAAGAACTTTTAATTTTTTGGATTATTTTATTATTATTTTATTCATTAAAATAAAAAGTTTTATTTTTATTTCTTTTTCATTTTTCCTAGGTTCTTTATCATTAATTAGGACTTTTGTCACTTTCCATTTAATTTTTAGGCTTTTCAATTAATTTTTAGAATTAATTTAAGATTTAATAGATTTTAATAGGTTTTAGGAGTTTAAAAATAGTTTAATTAGGTTTTAAAATTTTTAAAAATAGTTTTTAGTTTAATTAGGTCATTTTTGAGGTTTACAAATTATAAAATCTTGTTTAGGGCTTTTTAATATTTAAAAGTGATTTTTAGGGCTTTAATTAGCATTAAAAAGTCATTATTAAATTAATTAAAAGGTTTTGGCAAGTTTGGATTTTTTGTAAACTCTTAGAATATTATTTGGGATTTTTTAGTAATTTTTAGGAATTTTTAGATTAAAATTTAAAATTTTGTGCTTTTTACGTTTTACATCGTAACTTTCTAGTAGTGTTTTTGCCTTATTTTTCTATTTTTTCGTCTTCGTCATTTTCTCTTCTTTTCTTCTCATTAATAATCAAAAACATAATCAATCATTCATTACACAACACACGTGCCTCCTCGAGAGAACGAACTCACCTTTAGGGTCATTTACACACGGTTTTCCTAAATCGTCGTGCTTACCCTATATTATTGCCTTGTTTTCCTAGACAAGTGTGATTTTACAACTATCAATTTGTAATCAAGGTGGGACAAATATTTAGTTTATTTAATGAATCAACTTTGGATTTTTGTGGTTTATAGTTGAAATGTAGAGAGAGAGAGATGATGAGGGAAGTGCGTTTACATGAAGAGAGAATGTGTATGTGTGTGTTTCGGCTAAAAAGAAAAGAGAGAGAGAAGGACAAAAGGTATGATTCACCTTGGTAAGGCATATCATGCCAAGTGTCACCTCTTGCCTTTCCAAGGAAACTCTTCTCCTTCCACCTAAGGTGGGATGCCGTGTTAAGCTAACCCAAAAGGGAGGGTGGGCTTGTGTTGGTCCTATGTTGGGCTAGAGCACCACCTTGGGCTAGTCCATGAGAGTTTAAGCATGTTATAATATGCATGCACACATACATTATTAGTACATTGTGTATTATGTTTACATATTTGTTAAGTGTTGTTTGTAGTTAAAAACACACTTCATTACTTGTTTTACTTAGTTGTGAGTACATGGTTTAAGTTGTGAAGTTATTTTCAACAAAGATGAATGTAGAAGTATAGTTACATGATAGACATGTTTATTCACATCTTAAGGAAACATAACATATGAATATGTGTTCTATGATTATTAGGTGGAAATCTATTATATAAAATCATGGTAAAATCATGGATTTTACACTTTTAGATTATATTTATAACATATTATTAACAGTATAAAAACTCTAAGAAATTATTATAACAAGATCAAAGCTTGGCTAACAAAGTGATTACCTAGGTAGCTTCAAAACGTATCCTAATGGGGTATATGGACTATATATTCTTCATAACTCTTCAAGAACTCCTAGAACTTCTTCCAAAGATTGCTACTGATCTTAGGGACTTCTTAGAGCTTCAATGGTGGCATAGGAACAAAATGTATAGGTGTATAAGATTGAAAGTGAAGGATGATTCGAAAATGAAGCTAAAGCCTCCTATTTATACTATTTCTAACCCTTAGGATCCAAGTTTATCCCCTAAACGTGTAAGAACCAGGGAGTAGTGACTAAGTAAATCCAGGAAATATCTATGCAAGTCTAAAAATGAGTCATGAGGTCTAGGATAAAAATATCTATGTATATGGTCTATAGGAGCTCACGGCATTATATAGATTGGAACAATGATGTGTAGCCTTGAAGTAGGTTCATCACCTACTTATAAATATCTCAAAATATCCTATTAATCTGATCCTAAGTTTAAAAATGGGAGGGAAAGTTTTGAAATGGGTTTTTTGAGGGGAAATGTAAAACCGGGTCTAAATTAAGGCATGTAACTGTATGGTTTGTAATTTTGGTGATTAATGGCTTAGGAATGTAATTAGTGATGGATTAGGATTTATTTAAGGTATACACATTGTAATTAATAAGTTTGTGTCTTTGGTTCTAAGTTTAACAAAGGTTTGAGGTGAAACTAGGAAGAAAACCTAGGCGGGTTAGGGTTTCTAATGATATAGGGCTAAGTCCTTGTTAAATCCATTATCCTTGGTGTTAATGCAATGATGCCTAAAAACATTACTTGCATTTTTTGGTCTCACTTTGTTTTGATTACGACAATATGTAAAAATAAGCATTTACCAAAACAACGAAAAACAAATTCTTGAGTTCAAGTATTTTTCATTTCAACCATTATCACTTAAGGTATGAACAAACAAGTACTCATCCTAATTAAGTGATCAAGGATTTAATATTTTCTTAAAACTCAATTTTTATTAAGTGTGGCAAGTTTTTTTTATTTAACTTTCTTTTTAAGAAAATGTTTTATTAAATTAATTATTTGAAAATTTGAAATTTGAAAATGGCATATTCTATCTTGGTTTGGCTTATCCTTTTAGGATATTTTAATCCCCAGATTCGAATCAATCCACTAAAAGACAAAAAGGAGCAGAGTCTATGCAGGCGGTTCCTTAGCTCCTATAGCGGCTCCTTATCGATAAGGAATCGCGTGCTCCAATAAGGAACCGCGGTCTCCAATAAGGAACTGCGGGCAGATATAGCCGTTGGATGTTTGTTAAAAATAGTGGACCATTCTCTGACTTTCAATTCACCTCTTTTGCACATACATTTCCATATTCTTTCATACTTCATAAATCACTCAAATCCTTGATCATTTGTTTGATTACTACTTGTTTAGAATTGAATGTTTCTCCTCTCATCTTTTCCTCTCAAAGTGCAAAGAGAAGAACACTATCAACCTTGAAGTGTTGTGTCTACCTCAAAGATCCATTGAAGATCAAAACTTATTTATTCATTGTTGTGTCATTTTTGTGAAGATCCAAGTAGTTGTGTCTATTTGGAAGTTTTGTATGTACTAAGGTTAATACTTGATCCTTAAAGTATATTGGTGTAGATTGGTCCTAGCTAAGATTAGGGCTCGACTTTTAGCTTAGAGTCGGAAATTGGTTAAGCGACATTGTGTACGGTTTCTCCACGTTAAGGAGCTTGTTGATTAGTGAAATCTCGAGTAAGGAGTACTCGAGGAGTGGAGTAGGAACGAGGAGTGAGCTTCGTTGTTGAACCATAATAAATCCTTGGTGTTTGGTTTGATCTTTCCTTCCCTTATCTCTTTACATTCATTATTCTTTATACTTGTGATTATTAGTTTAGTTGCACTATACCTTGTTCATATTGTGTATAAGAAGGCTTCACATAAATACTCAAGTCTAAGTTTTTTGAAAAGGATTTTTTAAAAACCAATCTTTAACAAGTAATCTTAAGAAACTATTCAACCCCCCCTTATAGTTTCTACAATTGGTATCAGAGAGTGGTTTCTCAAGCCTTTTTAAAATATATTGTATTTTAAAACTTGAATCCATATATGGATTCCAACAAGTATCTAGAAGGGCAATCCATTTAAAGACAACCTCTTTTTGAAACTGATAGTTTTATTTATTGGAAAAATAGATTTGAGACTTATGATCTTTGGCATGTTATTACCAATGGTGATTTTTTGCCTTATCAATATAATGAAGTTTCTAAAAGCAAAGAGATAGTAACTTTTGACAAAGTTAATGATGATACTAAAAGGAAACTTTCTAAAAATAATGAGGCTAAAATGGTGATTTATAATGCTTTACCAAAGAAAGCGTACGAAAGGATTTTTATGTGTGAAACCGCTAAAGATATTTGGAACACTCTTTTAGTAACCCACCAAGGTAATATCCAAGTCAAAGAATGTAATATCGATCTTCTTGTTCAACAATATGAACAATTTTTCATCTTAGAATATGAAACTATTGATAGTGCATTTGCTAGATTTAACACTATTATTACTAGTCTAAAAGCACTTGATGAAGGTTTTTCTAGCAAGAACAATGTTATGAAGTTTCTTAGAGCGTTGCATCCAAAGTGGAGAGCTAAAGTCACGACGATTGAAGAATCAAAGGATCTCGCCAAATTATCACTCGATGAACTCATTGGTAACTTTAAGGTTCACGAGATGATAATTTTGAAGGACTCTAAAATGGTGAAAACTAAGAGTGAAAGAAAGTCTCTTACACACAAGGCCAATAAGGTGCAAAGTGACCATGAAAGCTCCTCGGATAGTGATGATGAGGAATATGTCATGGCGGTTAGAGACTTTAAGAAGTTCTTTAAAAGACGAGGTCAATACGTGAGGCAACCAAACAACAACAAGAAACCCTTCTCAAAAAACCGATTTGCCAAAGATGATAAAGGTGATAGGAAATGCTTTAGATGTGGTGATCCAAATCATTTCATCAGTGACTGTCCTAAGCCTTCACGCGACAAGAACCACACGGCGTTTGGAGGTTCATGGAGCGATAGCGGTGAAGATGTTGATGACAACCCCAAAGATGAGAAGTGTCTCATGGCTCACACTTCTAAAGAGGTACATTCCAAAACTGAGTATTATAGCAATAATAGTTCTTCTCAAGATGATAATGAATTAGAAGGTCAATACAATAACTTGCATAAGATTAGTCTTAAATTCATTGAAAAGAACAAAGTGCTAAAATCAACTAGAACTAAGCTTGAAAATGAGATTAGTGAGCTAAAAGAGAAATTAGCTAAGCTTGAGAAAAATAAAGAAGTAGATCTAGGATGCTTAAAATGTGAAAACCTTAGACAAGAAAATGAAAACCTTAAGAGCACCTCCATTAGACTTGAAAAGGTTCATGAGAGGTACTAATTCTCTTGATGATATGTTAAACAAACAAATTCATTCTAAGGAAAGACTTGGGTTAGGATATAACACTAATGAAGCATCAACTAGTGAACCAAAACAAGTTAGGTTTTTAGAAAAACACTCCCTTGTACGTGGGTCTCTAATATATGGGACGGTTCCTTATTGCTATGGAACTGCGGATGGAGCTAAAGAACCGTAGCCAGAAGAAGATTTTTGTGAAAATCTTGAAATTTCTGAAAAGTCTATTTTAGGGGAAGGACCAAAACATATTCTTATTAACAAGGTCAAAGTACCTATAATTGAAAAGTCTACTCTAGATAAATTCTACAAGCCCTTGAGTAAACCTCTAATGGGAACTAGAAACTTCTCTAGACAAACATCTACTCCTCCAAGAGTACGAAATGAATCTAAACCTAGAAGTAGAACACCTACGCCAAAAAGAGATGATCAAGCTAAATCACGACCTAGAAGTAAAACTCCAACACCTAGGAGGAATAATAATAATTCTAGATCAAGATCAAAGACACCTAGGAAAAACTATGGAAAACAAAATGGCCATAAGAATTGGAATAATTTTCAACAACAATACTTTTCCCCATGAGGAATGTCTCCTTAATTCATGCATCCCAACCAATTGAAAGGGATGTTTGGAACTAACAATTTTGGACCAATGAGATATTGGGGACCAAATGTTTGATCTTATGTGTTGTTACCTAGATATGCTTGGGAGGTGATTTAGAGCCCGACGAGTGGATTAAGGATAGTGGTTATTCTAAACACATAAGGGTAATCAAATTTTTTTCTTGCACTGCAAAGCATATAATGGAGGTAACGTTACATTCTCAAGTTATCGACGTGGTAATATCATTGGCAATGGTACGGTCTCTCTTGACTCTATGACTATATAAAACGTAGAGCACGTAGATAACATAGGCTTTAACCTTCTAAGTATAGGTCAAATTGTGACGATAAGTGTAAGGTCATCTTTTTAGAATATGACAGTGAAATCATAAAAGATGGAAAAGTCATTGGAAAAGGTGTTAGAAAGCATGGGCTTTATGTCATGAAGGTTAATAAGAAGTCCAAGGATAACTTATGTCTAGCGACTTTAGATGATTGTTCTACTCTTTGGCATAGGAGATTAAGTCACGCTAATATGCGTTTAATTTAATCTTTAGTCTCTAAGGAGTTGGTAAGACATCTCCCCAAGATGAAGTTTGATAGTCACTTTTGTGATTGTTGTAAAATTAGGAAGCAAGTACACTCAAGTCACAAAGCCAAGAATTTGGTTTCGACCTCTCGGTGCTTAGAGCTCGTACATATGGATCTCTTTGGACCTTCCGCCATACAGAGTTATGGAGGTAACCTTTATACCCTAATTATAGTTGAAGACTGTTAGGACCATTGTAATAGTTAAATGTAATAGGTAGACTAGGAGGTATGTAGTTCCTCCTGGTCCTAGTAGTAGTAGGAGCAAGTCGTGCTCCTGGTCCTAGTCGAAGTCAAACTTTATTATTTATTTATTATTCTGTTAGGATATGCATGAGATATGTTAGGAAAGGATATGCATATCAGTTTTACACATTTTGTTTATTGCTGTATTAGGGTTTCCTTGTAGTATAAAAGGAACCTTAGGCAGAAGGGTTATGTAGACCTTCACCAAACGTAGTTCTAGTCATTATCAATATTAGAAATCCTTAGAAAGGATCAATTCTTTTTAGTTATTTTGTTCTTCTTTATTATATTTGTATTCTACATTCATATTGTGTATAGAGTCTCTCTGTGGATTGACTTGTGATTACAGAAGTCATTCACCGTTCCTGACAGGCTGCAAGATCTACATCTAGTAGACCCAACAAGTGGTATCAGAGCCTGGGAGGGTCTCTATACAAGAAGAATCAAGTTTTCTCACTTTCTGACAATTTTGCTCTATCATGTCTGCCTCAACTTCTACTCAAACAGGAGAAGATAGCACTCCTAAAATTGTGCAACCTCAGCAGATCGTTGCTACGGTTTCAAACACAAATGGTAAATTTCCTCTTCTGAAAAAGGGTGAATATGATAACTGGGCAATGAAGATGGAATGGTGGATCACCAATACTGATCAAGATCTTTGGAAGATCATTCTGAATGGGAACAGCAGGAAGCTTACTAGAAGAGACAAGAATGGTAATATTACTCTTCTTGACCCTAAATCTCATGAAGAAATCATAGCTATTCAGAAGGAGGTCAAAGCAAAAACGATTTTGCTTCAATCTCTTCCTGAAGATCACATGGGTGACTTCTACCATTTGGATGATGCCAGAGAGATCTGGAATGGCATAAAAGCAAGGTTTGGTGGGAATGAGGAGTCAAAGAAAATGCGAAGATCCATGCTGAGAGATGAATTCACAGAATTCAAAATCTCAGAAACTGAAGGTTTACATCAAGGGTATGACAGGTTTCAGAAGATATTGAGCCAATTGAATCAACTTCGGTCAAAGCCTGATGATGGTGATATTAATGCAAGGTTTCTTAAAGCCTTACCCTACTCATGGAATCAGGTGGTGATCTCTCTCAAAGCCAAAGGTGGGCTTGACTATCTCAACTTTGATGATCTGTTTCATAAGCTCAGAACTTTTGAACCTCATGTGAGAGGTTTTTCCAGTGACTCTTTTCCCACTCCTGCTAATTCTGCCTTTGTGAGTTCTATTGCATCTAGTCCCATGTCATATGCTACTAGCCCAAGCAATACTTTGTCCTCTCAACATACTTTTCAGCATACTTCTGCTCCTGATCCTACTGCCAAGTCTTGTAGTATGGTTGAAGCTGTTCTCCATTCTATTGTGGCTGATGTTGATGCTCAACAACAACTTACTTTTGATGACTTCAAACAGGTCGATAAAATTGACCTGGATGAAATGGATCTTAAATGGCAGATGGCCATGCTCACTCTTAGGGTTCACAAGTTTGAGAAGAAAGCAGGACGGAAATTTAATTACAACCCTCGGGAGCCAGCATGATTCGACAAAAGCAAAGTTCGATGCTATAACTGCCAGCAACAAGGTCACTTTGCAAGGGAATGCCCTAGCAAGAATGACCAGGAGAAGAGCAGGTACTCTGCTTTTAAGGTTCGGGAAATAAAAGATGACAATAAGGCATTGGTATCTGTTGACTCTATGGTCAACTGGAATGATCATCAGGCTTCTACTCTGGAATCAGCTGAGTCATCGAATGACGTGTTTGCAATGATTGCTGGGAATCTCTCTGATGCAGAAGAAGCAGACGAGTTTGCTCTTATGGGCATCTCACCTCAGGTACAACATTGTCCTCTTGGTTGTCATGATAAATACTCTGAATTGTTGTCCCATTTTAATGAAGTGAATGATCAAAATGATAAATACTTATTAGAGGTTCAAGCCTATAAGGCTTCTTTAAACACATTGGAACAACATCCGGATACTAAGCATCGATTTAGAAAACACAACAAATATGCTTAAATATACAGAAAAAGTAAGAGATGCCAGTATCAGAGTAAAAGAGGAGATGCAAGAAAAATTAGATGCTACAATGTTGCGATTTGGCAAATGGCAAAAGGCACCTAAAAATATTTCAAAATTAATTGATAGTAGCATGTCTGGTAGAACTAAACGAGGCTTAGGATTTGAAAAATATATTGATTCAGAAGATGTGTTTGATTTATCTTTTTCGAGTGTCTTTGATGCCGACAAAGAGGACGAGGGAAAACCTAGTTACAATAGGTTTAAACCAGCAGCAGAAATGCATGTTGTCCCTCCTCCTCTTACTAGAACTTTTATGCCCACTTCATGGCATAATGACTTGGATGGATCACAGATGCATGAGTCCCCAACAAGTTCTACTAATTCTAATGACTTTGTCTCATGTACTTTCAGTGACAAAGCCGATGACTCTGCATCTCATGGTTCAAGTGAAGAGTCAAGACCTATAAGTTCCAAGTTGAATGATCATGCTGCTACTGGTGCTAGGAAGTGTGAACAAAGAGTTGCTGTTATGTCAAGTGTGTCTGGTCCTAGTTTATTGAGTCCTAGGAAGAATGTGTCTCCTAGAATTGTGTGTAATAAAGTAGGCAGTATGAAACAATCTCATTCTAATAAAAGGTCTTTTAAAACATGTTTTGTTTGTGGAAGTACATTTCATTTAATTAAAGATTGTGATTTATATGACACACATGTTCCTGTTAATCATGCCTTTCCTGCTCCTGGTCCACCAGGAGCTGCCCCATATACTTCTAGAAGACTGAATCCTAGTGCTCAATCGTTTTCTACTTCTAGAAGGTCCTCTCCTTTAGTTTCTGATCATTGGAGAAACATTGGATTACAAACCACTAGTAATTATTTTCAAAATTTTAATCCAGTTTATCCACATAATTTGGACCACACGTATTTTGGTTTGGGAAGTTTGGGAACTGCTGTTAAGCCCTCAGCAGGTTGTTCTTGGTCAAATAATAATACCCAGATGATGCATTGGCAACCAAGGAACAACGGTGGATCTCATCAATCTTCTTGGCACTCTACTAAAGATCCACAAGGCAGGCTCAAATCTGAAAAGGTTTGGGTCCCCTTAAGACACTAACTTTTGCATTTTTATTAACTTGTTGTTGTAGGTTACTCCATACCAAGATCCTAGTCTAGGCATTGTTGATAGTGGTTGCTCCAGGAGCATGACAGGAAATAAAAGTCTTCTCTCTAACTTTGTACCATTTCATGGAGGCAAGGTCTATTTTGGTGGGGGTGAAGGCAGGATCACTGGCAAAGGAACAATTAAGACGCCAAACCTTAATTTTGAGCAGGTCTACTATGTGGAAGCACTTCAGCATTTCAACTTGATATATGTCTCTCAGATTTGTGACAAAAAGCAGTTTGTTCTCTTCACCGATACTGATGCACTTGTGCTCTCCAAAGACTTTCAGCTTCCGGATGACTCACAAGTTCTCCTCAGAATCCCTATAAGACACAATCTCTATAGCATCAAGCTGAATGAAGTCAATCCTACTTGTCAGCTAGCATGTCTAGTTGCTAAAGCCTCCAAAGATGAAGCCACTCAATGGCATAGAAGGATGGGGCATGTGAACTTCAAGACCATTCACAAAATTGCGAATCTGAATTTGGTCTCTGGTTTACCTCCCAAGTCTTTTAGAAATTATATAAATTGTATTGCTTGCAGCAAAGGCAAACAACACAAAGCATCCTTCAAGGCCATTACTACTCTTAGTCTTATTAATGAACCATTGCAGCTACTACACCTGGATTTATTTGGTCCTACTTTCATTAGGAGCATTGACCATAAACAATTCTGTCTGGTGGTAACTGATGGATATAGCAGGTTTTCGTGGGTGTTCTTCATGGCTGCCAAGAGTGAGACCTACTCAATCCTTAGAGATTTTCTTACCCTTATTGAGAACCAATTGACCAAGAAGGTTAAAGGTATTCATTGCGACAATGGAACCGAGTTCAAAAATAAAGACCTCAAAGCACTTTGTAATGCTAAGGGCATCAAAAGAGATTATAGTGCAGCAAGGACTCCTCAACAGAATGGCGTGGCAGAAAGAAAGAACAGGACACTAATAGGAGCAGCAATAACTATGCTTGCCGATTCCAAGCTTCCAACCATGTTCTGGACAGAAGCTGTTAATACTGCAAGTTACGTTTTGAATAGGGTTTCTACTACCAATCCTCACAAGAAGACTCCTTATGAGCTTCTAACGGGAAAAGTTCCAAATATTGCTCATTTGAAGCCTTTTGGTTGTCCAGTCACCATTCTGAATACTAGTGACTATTTGGGGAAGTTTGATGGCAAGGCAGATGAAGGATACATTATGGGATATTCAGCTCACTCTCGGGCTTATCTTGTCTACAATCTCCAAGCCAAGCGGATCATTGAAACTATTAATCTCAGGTATTTTGAAGAGAAGTCAAACATCCAAGGAAAGGGTCCTGAATGGTATTTTGATCTTGATTATCTTAGTGATTCGTTAGGATATTTTCGTTTCAAAACTAACCATGATACAGGTCCACAAGTGTTTGCAACTTCTAGTACAAGTGTTCCTTCTAATTTTCTGATTCAGATGATGAGGATGACATTTTTGTGGTTCCATCCTACTCCACCACAGTATCTCCTACTCCTCCTAGTGATGCAACTCCATTGGATGTACCGGATTCCCAAGTAGCTCTTGACACTCTACTCAAACAACAACAAGAAGCTACTACAGCAGCTGCTCAAGGTGGTTTTGAGTTTCCCTTGGATGAGCCTACTGACAAAGCTGCTCCTGGTACTCCAGCTTCTGCTCCTAGTGCTAGCTTATCACCTACTGGTACTCTGGCTAGTGAGTCTGCTTCCAATACTCGTTTCTCCAGTCCTTCTGATTTGGGGAATCATCAAAAGAAGTCTTCTACCAAGCTGGATGACATTCATAAACAACCAGTAGATGGGATTTTCAACATTGCTTCATATGATGCTGATTTTGTTGGTGATCTCAAGAACTTGGCACCCGAAGTGGAAGTCTCTTCCAATCCAGTCTTGCAATCACACAAAGATCATCCTACCACTCAGATCATTGGAGATCCTGGTTCTACTGTCAAGACACGCAGAATGCAGCAGAAGGCCTCTTCTGATCATCATGCTCTTGTGAGCTATATTGAAGATCAAAAGCGTAATAATCATACGGACTTTCAACACTGTTTGTTTGCTTGTTTTCTCTCACAGGTGGAACCTAGGTCAGTTTCTCATGCTCTTGAGGACCAAAGTTAGGTGGAGGCTATGCAGGAGGAAATGCAGCAATTCTTGTTTCAGAATGTTTGGGTTCTGGTTGAATTACCAGATGGAAAGACAGCAATCAATACCAAATGGATTCTCAAGAACAAGAAGGATGCACGGGGAATTGTCGTGAGGAATAAAGCTAGGCTTGTCGCACAAGGACACACTCAAATTGAGGGCATTGACTACACTGAAGTTTTTGCTCTGGTTGCAAGGATAGAGGCCATTCGTCTGTTTTTGGCTTTTGCTTCTTATGTGGGTTTTATGGTGTTTCAGATGGATGTCAAGAGTGCATTTCTCTATGGCAAAATTTATGAGGAGGTGTATGTCACTCAACCTAAGGGCTTTGTAGATCCACTTCATCCCAAGAAAGTTTACAAGGTGGTCAAGGCTCTTTATGGATTACATCAGGCTCCTAGAGCTTGGTATGAGCGTCTTTCAACTTTCTTGTTAAAGAATAGCTATAGAAGGGGTACTATTGACAAAACACTATTTCTTCGGAGGAATACCAAGGACATTATCCTTGTTCAGGTTTATGTGGACGACATTATCTTTGGTTCTACTAGGAAGGAATGGTGTGATGAGTTTGAAAACTTGATGAAAGGCGAATTTCAGATGAGTGCGATGGGAGAGCTTTCTTTCTTCCTTGGTCTTCAAGTCAAGCAACAATCGGATGGGATTTTCATCAGTCAAGATAAATATGTCCATGAGATTCTTTAGAAGTTTGACATGGATCCTCTTAGACCAGCAGCAACTCCTTATGAAGTTGCTAAAGTCAAACTAAAGAATGAGCCAGACCCCCCGGTTAATGTTCACATGTACAGGTCTATGATTGGCTCCCTCATGTATTTGACTGCATCACGTTCGGATATCATGTTTGCAGTAAGTGCTTGTTCTAGACACCAGGTGACTCCAACGGTTTCAAACTTAAATGCAGTAAAGAAGATTTTCAAGTACATCAAGGCTCAACCTAAACTGGGCCTATGGTATCCTAAAGAATCACCTTTTCTTCTAGAAGCATATAGTGATAGTGACTATGCAGGTGAAAATAATGACAGGAAGTCTACTACTGGTGGTTGTCAATTTTTGGGTCGTCGACTTATTTCATGGCAATGCAAGAAACAGACAATCGTAGCTACTTCTTCAACAGAAGCTGAATACGTTGTTGCTGCTAGTTGTTGTGGACGGGTTTTGTGGATCCAAAATCAGATGTTGGATTATGGTTTCAATTTTATGAACACCAAAATTTTTATTGACAATCAAAGCACTATTTGCATTGTGAAGAATCCGGTTTTTCATCAGCGAACAAAGCATATTGAAATTCGGCATCATTTTATACGGGATGCCAATGAGAAGAAGCTGATCCAGGTTCTTAAAGTTCATATGGATGATAATGTTGCTGATTTGCTGACTAAAGCATTTGATGGTCCTCGTTTCAACCACTTGGTGGTTCACATTGGGATGGTCAATCCTTGAGGTCTAGGATTGAAGGGAGGCTAAGCCTAAGGGGAGGCTTCGTGTACATATTCTTAGGACAGACTAACGTATTGATAGATTTTAACATCATTTTATATTGGTTCTGGTGGTGTGTGTTACTTCTGGTGGAGGATTTTGCTCACTTCTGGTGGATATGGTCTTACATGACTGGCTTCTGGTCCTCATTAGTCAGCTTCTAGTCATAATTGGTTGGATTCTGGTCGTTCAAAATCCTTCTTTGTCAAGTGGTGATTGGCTTCTGGTACTGGTCTGGGCCACTGTTTATGCCTTTTGACCTTTGTTGACCACATTTTGCTTCTGGTCTGACCATTGTGTGCTTTGACTTTTGGTCAACGCTCCCAATCCTGGTATTTATATTTTTAATTAACTATGGTAAATTGGGAATTGGTTATTATCTTAAAAGGGGCAAGTGGTTACTATGCAATTATGTCTAATTTGAAAGGGCAACCCCCATTAATAGGGGTCAATGAACAGTTACTATTTTCCTTATTTATGGTCAAATTACCCCCTTGACTCAATCATTCCATTCAACACACACACAAAACCGATCCTACTCTCTCAACCCTAACGCAAATCCTTCTTCCATCAATTACTCAAGATCCATGGCTGCCCTAGTTTACCAACCTGCTCACAACAAAGTTGCCTATCTGGGTGATGGTCCACAGCGTGAACATTTTGCGGACATTCTGGAATTCATTGAAGCTTCCAACCTAAGGTATGCGTTTACTGTATGTCCCAATATTTATGATAGTGTTATTCGTCAATTTTGGGCATCTGCTCGTCTTGTGGTTGTGGTTGGTCGTCCACGTGAACTCCATGCTACCATAGATGGACGTTCATACGTGGTGACTGAGGCCTCTATTCGATCTTCCCTTCATCTTCAAGATGAGGGTGGTGTTGAGTCCATCCCCAATTCGGAGGTATTGGAAGGGATGGCTGCTATAGGGTACGATCATGGGGGGAAGTTTAACTTCCAGAAAAATAAGTTTTCCCCCCAATGGAAGCTTCTGGTGCATTTTCTAATTCATTGTATGAGTCCCAAGTCTGGGAGTTGGGATGCTTTCCCTACTCCTTTGGCTACTGGTCTTATTTGCTTAGCCCATGGTAGGGTATTTAACTTTTCTCATTATCTATTTGAGGGGATGGTTAGTAATCTATCCACTGCTGGTTCTAGAAAGAAGTTTCTTATGTATCCTAGGTTTTTACAACAAATACTGGTTTGCATTCCTCGTGATAGGACTGAACATGTGCCGTCTAAGCTTACTACGAAAGTGTATTATAATATGGTCCATGGGTTTACCGGGGAGTGGAGGCCCCTGACTGAGGCCATGTTGGGACTGGCTCAGGGTCCTATGGGTGAGGAGGAGGAGGCTCCTGAGTTTGTTGTGATTGAGGATGACCCTATAGAGGAGGAGGCTCCTACTGGTGGTCCTTCTCATGTGGTTGAGGAGGTGGTGGTTGAAAAACCATCCCCTTCTAAGGCTGGTCCTTCTTCAGTACCACACAAGTCTCCTTTTGTGGAGACTCCACCTCCTAGTCCTGCTCCACACTCTGCTGATAAACCTTTTGGTGCTAGTACTACACAGGTTGACTCATCTGTTGCTTCGGGCTCCAATGACGCCTTCCCTGACCCGAGTTCTCTTGGTGGGCAGGCGGAGGAGCCTACTACACTTATGTCGTTACTTGATCTTATGCGCAGGTATCATGAGCGGATGGTTTCATTGGAAGCTGATATGAACCAACACCGGAAACTTACTAGGGAGTTTGTTCTTCCTCTGGCTGATCGCATCAAAGCTTTGGAAACTCAGCAAAGACGCCGAAAGAAGCATGTGATCCATTCGGATTCTGATGAGGAGGGTACGGAGCGTGTTGAGGATGGTTTGACATTATTGGCAAAGACTGCCTTTGCTGATAAAGTGTATGATGATTTGCCGGTTCCTCCGACATTCTCTAGTGTTCCTTCTCCTGCTGCTATTCCCACTCCTATGGATGGTGATTCTGGTCCTGCTGCTGGTTCCAATGCTGGTCCCTCCCATGATTCGAAGGGCAAGGCCCCAATGACTGATGCTCCATCACCATCTCGCAAACGTACCCGCCGACAGCTTGAAGAGGATAGGCTTGGTGAGGAGGCTGCTCAACGGATTCAAGACGAGATTGATTAAGCTGATAGGGTTGTAGAAGAGGAGCTTCGACATCGGAGGCTTGAACAAGTTCAGCACGACGCAATGCATTGGAGTGATAGTTATTGGATGCATGTGTTGACTATTCTCACCAGGGATTATGCTCAGTTCACTGATCTTTTGGGTGACGATGTGGATGCAGATAACTGTATTCCAAGAGCCATGGTGTTGATGCGCAAGCAACAGTTGGCTCTTGCTGCACAGCTTTGTGAGAAGAGAAAGAACAGACCTTTATCAAGAACTGAAGAGCGCAAGCAGATGCAGCGTTATGTGAAGTATCAGTCAGCTGCTCATTTTAATGCTCCTTGGACATGGGACAGGGTTCGGGCTTTATCTTTTGTTGAGCTCAAGGCACTTTATGAGCGTATGGTTAAGCATCAGAGTCAACCAATTCTGGAACAATTTATCTACCATCCTCGTGTGGTGACCTCTTCTTCGCCTGCTGTTACTACTGGTCCTTCATCTGCTCCTACTCCTGGTTCTGCTTCTAGTCCATCGGTTTTTGTTGCTACTTCAGTTGGTACCTCTACTTCTCCTTTGGTTGCTCCTTTGGGTTCTTCTGCTGGTCCTGCTACCACCACCACACATGCTACCACCACCACCTTTGCTACCACAACCACTACAACTGCTACACCTGATGTGCCATCTTCATCACCACCGGTTCCTGGAACTCAACCAATTCCTACTTCTAGTGCAGCTCCTATTGATCCCTTGGGTGGGCAACCTAATGAGTCTACTTCTCCTGCTCCCACTGCTGCTGCTGAGGTAAAGGTAAAGGTTGAACCCACACCTAGTGATTCCACACCTAGACGTTCGCTTTGCCAGAAACAAGCTCGACGTGTTCGCCGTGGCAAGACAGTCCCTTATGAGAAGCGTGATCCTGAGAATTTGATTGATGCCACTTCTGACAGTGATTCTGATTTGCCTTTGGGAAATGGAAATATTATTGGTTGGACGGTTGAGCGTTCCACAACTCTTCCTGGTGTGGTATCCCATAGAATTACTCTGAGTGATGGGTCTGTGCGTTTGGCTTTGCGTTTGCAGGGTGTGTTGTCTTGGGCTGATCGTATGGATCTTATGGCTTTATATGGATTTGTGGATTCTGGCATGCCTTTTGATCCCATGGCTGTATCTTCATGGCCTGGTCTGCGTATATGGGCTGATCTTAAGCTGATGCTGGATGCACCTCCTCATGCTCCTGTTTCGGGTATATGGAAGGATCAAATGCAATGGGTGATTCAGCGATGGAAATTATATGCGGGATGTGGTGTGCATATGTTGGAATTGGAATCTGGTCATATGGTTTTTATGCTGACAGATGTGGATTATCCTTTGACGATTTCTTCGATGGAGGCGATGTTGGCTAGTCACTTGCAAATTTCAAATGCTCCATCAGGGAATGAGTCCTCTATGGCCACGACATTGGTGGAAGGTCTTCAGGCGCGTTTGAAGGCTGATAAGAAAGTTGCTTCTGGTTTGTGATTTGGTTGGGTTGTAAGTGTTTTTGTTTTGTATTTTTTGTTCATTTGTTCTTATTATCATTCTTTTCACCAATATGTAAAGTGATTGGTGAATTTCATTCTTTATAGTTAAAAAAAAAACACAATACATAAAAAACATAAAAATAAATACTTTTTATATAATATCTGCTTATACTTTTAACACATCTTGGATTTTATACTTGTGAATATGATATCATTTGCTGCTTCACACTATGGGTTCTGGTTACTGAAATTGTGATTGTGCTGGTTACTGGTTTCACTTGGTGTTGGACTTGGTCCTCACAACAAATGGTCCTCAACTTACCATGTCTAATCGACAAGAAAAAGTTGATTCACCTTGAGGGTACGGCTCCTGGTGCGATTCTCAAATCCGTTGATGGTTGCCAGGTTACCCAAAACTGGATGGTTTTCACTTGCCATAGTCCTAGACTGAAAAGTGGCTAATCCAAGGGGGTACGGCTCTTGGTAAAGATCTTATCAAATCCGTTGATAGCTGTAATAGCTTGCTTAAAGCTATAGGGTTTTCAGCTCACCGATGCTTTATTGCTGAGAGTTGGCGAGTCCAGAGGGGTACGGCTTCTGGTAAAGACATATCAAATCCGTTGACGGCTGTGATGGTTTGCCTAAAATCATCAGGGTACTCCCACTCACCATTGATTCACGTTCTAAGAGTTGGGTTGGGTTCTAGTCTCCCAGGGTGATGCTTATTCCACCAGAAAGACTGGCTAGCCCAAGAGCGAGCAGCTACTTGGTAAAGGCTCATCAAATCTGCTCATGTTGCTGAAGAGATTCAACACGATGCTGATTTGTTCCAAGCTTTGGAGAAGCTTCTAGTGTTTCATGTTCTGGCGGTTACTCTGATTCTTATCTTTCTGATGCTGCTATTAGTTTTGCTGATTCAATCCTCGGGCTTTATTTGCACGTTTTCCTGGAAACTTGAACTCAACAGGTTAAATTCAAGTTTAGGGGAGGATTGTTAGGGCCATTGTAATAGTTAAATGTAATAGGTAGACTAGGAGGTATGTAGTTCCTCCTGGTCCTAGTAGTAGTAGGAGCAAGTCGTGCTCCTGGTCCTAGTCGAAGTCAAACTTTATTATTTATTTATTATTCTGTTAGGATATGCATGAGATATGTTAGGAAATGATATGCATATCAGTTTTACACGTTTTGTTTATTGCTGTATTAGGGTTTCCTTGTAGTATAAAAGGAACCTTAGGCAGAAGGGTTATGTAGACCTTCACCAAACGTAGTTCTAGTCATTATCAATATTAAAAATCCTTAGAAAGGATCAAGTCTTTTTATTTATTATGTTCTTCTTTATTATATTTGTATTCTACATTCATATTGTGTATAGAGTCTCTCTGTGGATTGACTTGTGATTACAGAAGTCATTCACCGTTCCTGACAGGCTGCAAGATCTACATCTAGTAGACCCAACAACGACTACTCTAGATTCACTTGCACTAGATTTTTGGAATCTAAGAATGAAGCTTTCGATCACTTCGAAACCTTTAGTCGAAGAATTCAAAATCAACTAGGATGTTCAATTGTCTCTATTAGGACGGATCATGGTAGTGAATTTGATAATGAAGTGTAATTCGGTGCCTTTTGTGAAGCTCATGGTATTACCCATAACTTCTCGGCTCCTCGCATTCGACAATCAAATAGGGTAGTTGAAAGGAAGAATAGGACCATCCAAGAGATGAGTAGGACGATGTTAAATGAGCAATCTTTGCCTCAAAAATTTTGGTGCAATGCCGTGGACACATCGACCTACATTCTCAACCGAATTCTTATTCGACCTTTTCTAGGAATGAAACCTTGTGAGATTCTTCAAGGTAAGAATCCCTCATTGGAATACTTTAGGGTGTTTGGAAGAAAGTGCTTCATTCTTAACACCAAACATTACCTTACCAAGTTTGACCCATAGTCTTACGAAGGTATCTTTTTAGGTTATTCTCAAACTAGCAAAGCCTACATAGTCCTTAATAGAACATCGGGTGTAATTGAAGAATCACTTAACGTGACATTTGATGAAACCCCTCCTTCATCTAAGACACCACCTTTGGTAGATGATTACTTGGATGAAATAGACATAGTTAATGCCAAAGATGTTAGAAACATAGGAGTTGAAGACCTTAGTGTTGAAAAGGGAGTAAACATTAAGGAGTCAAAGGATCATGCTCTCAATAACGTCATAGGAGAATTAAATCAAAGGACCCTAAGATCTCAAGTCCAAAATGAAAGTAACTTCTTTTGTTTCGTCTCCTTGATTGAACCAAAGAATGTTAAAGAAGCTTTGATGGATGAGAGTTGGGTCATCGCTATGCAAGAAGAATTGAATCAATTCATTGCTAATGACGTTTGGGAACTTGTTCCTCCACCTAAAAGTTCGACCGTCATAAGAACCAAATGGGTATATAGGAATAAGTTAGACGAGAATGGTGTTGTATCTCATAACAAGGCTAGACTTGTAGCTGTTGGAAATACGTTTTTAACGTATATTAGAAGTATCGGTCACTCCAATTATATTATTAAATGTTGTAAGCTCGTAGTTAGAAAGTTAATACATTTATATTATCAACCTAGCCCATGGGCCTGTCCATGGCTTAGAAGGCCCAAGTCCACTAAGGACTTGGGTATATAAGCCATCTCCTTTGATGGAGAGGGTGTTGGTTGTTCTCATTTTTCATAATATTACACATACTTTTCTCTCATATTTCTCTCTCTAGTTTCTCTCTCTAAAAACAACAAACCTCTTGATAGATATTTGATTATCTTAAATCTACAATTGGTATCAAGAGTCATGGGGTGATTTAGTATTTGATTCGTGTTGTTTAGTTTTTGATTGGGTTAGTGGGTGTTTTAGGATAATCCATCTCAAATCTTGAAATTTTTTGTGATCTTATGATTTAAAGTTGTAAACAAAGCATTCGGTTTACTTATTTTTGTTGAATAACAAAAAAATTTCGTGTTTTTGGGTAGTTGTTGGGTAATTTTTGGTTACTGTATCATAAAAGTCGCATCTAAAATTTCGGAACCAGGTTTATTGTTCCGAAAATATATATTCGGAAAAGGGTTTCTAATTCCGAAAATATTTCTTCAGAAAAGGGTTAACTATTTCGAAAAAGTCTCCAAAATTTTTTATCCGAAAAACCAGTTATCCGAAGATTCATAGTATTCCAAAGATTTAGAGTATATCCGAAAATCCCATTATTCCAAAAATCCATCTTTATCCGAAGATCCAAAGTTATTCCGAATATCCTATCTTTTTCCGAAGATCCAAAGTTATTCCAAATATCCTATCATTTTCTAAAGATCCAAAGTTATTTTGAATATCCTATCTTTTTCCGAAGATCCAAAGTTATCCGAAAACAAGGGTTATTCCGAGGAAAGGTACTTATTCCGAAGACAAGGGTTATTCCGAAGATAGGGGCTTATTCCTAATTTAGGGGTTTATTCTGAAGATTTGTGATTGGTTTAACTTAGAAGATTTTTCAAGGATTCTTAGTGGATTTTAACATTGTTACATCAACACAGATCAACAACAACACTTTTCACAACCTTATTTCATTGGACGATCAAAAGTTAATCTTTTTCCATCAAGTGTTCAAAAAATGAATCCTCATTCATTTATGCCGACAATGACATCGCTTACCGCTATTTCTATCATCTCGGGTACCGATACCCGCCCACCGTTGCTAATCAAAGAGCTATTTGAAGCATGGCAAGGTCGCATGAGAACTTACATTATGGGTAAAGCCAATGGGAGACTTATGGTTAAATCCATTGAGCAAGGTCCACTCGATTGGGGAGAAGTTATTGTCGACAATGTGACTCGGCCAAGGTTATTTCATGAATTAAGGAATGCTAACAAAATCATTGCTGATGCGGATGAAAGGGCCGTTCAGACCATACTTCAAGCTCTTCCACCAGATATTTATCGAATGGTATGCGCACACACAGTGGCAAAGGATCTATGGGATCGCTTAACTATTTTGTTACAAGGGACTTCACTCACCAAGCAGGAACGAGAGTGTTAACTTTATGACTTATTCGATAGGTTCACATACATTCCAGGGGAAACACTTCATGACTACTACTGGCGTTTCACTACGTTGATGAATGATTTGAATGTGTATAATCTAAAGATTGCTTAGTTTCAACTCAACACCAAGTTTTTGAATACGTTACCCCAAGAGTGGAGCCAATATGTCACTGATGTTAAAATGATTCGGGATTTGCACAAGTCAAATTTAGATCAACTCTATGCTTTCTTGCAGCAACACGAGAAGAACGTGATCCATAAACGCATCTCTCAAGGATCTCATTCCGAACCATTGGCGTTAATGGCAAATCATCCAACTTTGTCATATCACAACTCTCCGTGTGCTATGGGACAACAATCTTCATATCAGCCATTGTATCAAACTCCAAGCTTTCCTCAGTATTCGATTCTACAACAACCACCTACATTATATCATCAACAATATCATCAACCAGCATTATCATCACAACGTGCTCAACAACCATACTCTCTTTACCAACCACCAACAAATCCTGTTATCACTTACCAGCAACATGAAGTTCCTCAACATCACTACTCACAAAATGTCAGTACTCTTTCCAGTGTGTATGTGGCTCCACCAGCACCGGTTTTCTACTGTGATGATGAAGTTCTAATTCTCGAGTTCAGACAAGGGGATAATCCTACAAATGTACTAGAACAAATGTCTACCTACATTACTCAAACGTTGAACAAAAGAGGTTATAGAGGACCATCTCCAACAAACAATCAGTTGAGAACTTCTTCTAACTCTCGTCAACAAGCAACAATTCAAGATGGTAGAGTTATCGTGCAACCACTTCAGGGAAGACCAAGCTCATCTAATACTATTGCACGCCCATTCAACACTTCTCTAAGAGGAAACAACAGTGGCAAGGTGAAGATGATTATCTGCTATAACTACAAAGGGTAAGGACACATGGCTAGGGAGTGTAAGTAGCCAAAGAGGAAGAGGGATGGTACCTGGTTTCAAGAAAAGATTCACTTGGTGAATGCTCAAGCACAAGGTCGAGAACTCGATGAAGAGGAGTTAGCATTTCTAGCAGATCCAGGAGTTGCGGATACTAAAGGACTCACAGTAGCCTCTAACAACAATGCAGCATACCAATGTGATAATCTTGATACATATGATTCTGACTGTGATGATCTCAATACCACCAAGGCAGCTCTCATGGTAAATCTTTTACATTATGGAGCTGACACAATTTATGAGGTACCAAATATTGCCAATGATACTAGTATTGTACCTTATCAAGTTGATCAAGTATCTGAGTATCCGGAACAGCCTCCGGTGGTTAGTAATTCAAACGAGGAGACAAACAATGATAGCAATATCAATACAAGTCCCCAGACTTTGAGTGAAACACAACCGGGAGCTATTAGGTCTACAAATTCGTTTTCTTAACAAGATTTGGCTATGGTGTCGGCATTTATGCTTGGCCAAATGAATCATGCGGTCCTTGAAACCCTTGGTGTTAATCAGACATTATCTGTCGAGCTTGCTTTGTATAAGGAAAAGGTTAAAACCTTGGAATTAACTCTAGTGACCACTAAATTAACCAATCCAAAATTTGATAGGTTTAGGAAAGTCCAAATGGATAATTTGCTAGAAATTGAGAGTTTAAGAGCAAATCTTTCAAAAGAACTTAAAGAAAAAGAGTCAGTCGTTAATAATTTTCAAAAACTACAAACGAATTTCAAAATTCTTGAGTCTAAAAGTGTTCAAACGGAAATTAAGGCGTCTGAGAAAATTAAAAAGACTAAAGTTTTTCCTTTAAAACAATACTCTGCTTCACATCTAGTACATTTGTTTCATTCATCATTTAAGGAATTCACTCTATAGCGTCTAATGGACTTACCACCTAACACGGGGTGTGCAAAGCAAGCATTTAACCACAACCCACGACTTTATGATGCAACCAAGTTAGGATTGGTCTTAGATCCGATTGTGTTTTCGAATGAATCCGAGAATATGTCACTTGATAGTCGTAGAAATACGTCTTTTAGGAAAAAGAACGTAAATAGGGTAAGCGTGCACGACGATTTAGGAAAACCATGTGTGAATGACCCTAAAAGTGAGTTCGTTCTCGAGGAGGCACGTGTGTTGTGAATTGAATTGATTTGATTGATGTTTTTGATTATTAACAAGAAAGGAGAAGAGAAAATGACGAAGACAAAAAAATAAAAAAATAGGCAAAAATACTACTAGAAAGTTAAGACGTAGAAACGTAAAAACGACAAAATTTAAAATTTTAACCTAAAAATTCCTAAAAATTACTAAACATCCACAATAATATTCTAAGGGTTTACAAAAAATCCAAACTTGCCAAAACCTTTTAATTAATTTAATAATGACTTTTTAATGCTAATTAAAGCCCTAAAAATCACTTTTAAATATTAAATAGCCCCAAACAAGGTTTTCAAGTTTGTAAACCTCAAAAATGACCTAATTAAGCTAAAAACTATTTTTAAAAATTTTAAAACCAAATTAAACTATTTTTAAACTCCTAAAAACTATTAAAATCTATTAAATCTTAAATTAAATCTAGAAAATAAATGAAAAGCCTAAAAAATATTTGGAAAGTGAAAAAGTTCCTAATTTAATGTCTAGAATCTAGGAAAAATGAAAAAAAGTTAAAAATAAAACTTTGAATTTTTTCTAATAAAATAATATTAAAATAAAAAAAAAAATAAAAAGTTCTTAAATAAATTCTAAAAAATTCTAAAAAATCCTAAATATTCTAACTAAGAAGAAAATGCAAATTAAAGCTCCTAAAACCTTTTTTATAATTTTATATTAATTTTTAAATTTTAATAAAAAACCTAAAATCAAATAAAATTAAAAATTAGACTCTTTGAAAACTTTTTGATATGTAAACCTCAAAAATATAAATTAAAACCTAAAAACTATTTTTCTGGATTTTTAAAATAATTTTTACTATTTTTAAATTACTTTCTAAAATTTAATCTAAAAATAATCCTAATAATTAATTAAATAATGGGAAAAATCTAAAACCTAGCTAGAAAAATCCTAAACCTTAATACTATCCTAGGAAAAATGAAATAAGCCAAAAAAGTTACTTAAATAAGCTAAAAAAATGGAAATAAGCTACGGCTTATTTAAATAGGAAGAAAACAAAATCACCTTATGTATATAATGAAATGAAACCTTAACGTAAAAACTCATCTAGATCACTGGTTAACACGTTTACTCCCCCAGCGAGGGGTCGCATGTTCGAGTCCAGGCAGGGTGTAGTTTTTAATTTTTATTTTCTTTTTTTTTCTTTTTAAACACTTAAATCCAGTGACTTTTTAGCTCACAAAAACTCAAACACCAACTAATTTAATCAAGATTAAAGCAAGTTATGAGCCAAGACGTGCCCAGATTTCCTTTGTTGACTAATGAACAAGTGAAGTTTTTCACTTGAGCAGTTTGGAGCCAAGAGGGGCTTGGCTTGATTGTTTGTGGTGAATTTTGTGGAACAAAGGCACCCCTATACTCTTTGGAGTATAGGGAGTCACAAATAAACAGGAAACAAGCAAATCAACACTCCAATTAAGCACTAATGATCAATCAAGGTTGCTGATGTCTATATGCAGGTTTGGGGACTGTTTTTGCTAACAACTTGCACACAAAGGAGATGCAAAGGCTGAGATTTTGCATCCAAGCTCACAAACTAGCATGCAAACAAACTCAGTCCTACTTAACCCTAAGATCTAACACAGTAATCACTTGGATGGCTCAAATTCTCACAAAATCATGCAATTCTAGCAATGACTGATTTTAAGCAATACTTTCCATGTTTTACATGCAACCTTGTTTCAAACCTGTTCCCAAATGAAAATAGAATTACACACTACTTATCACAACCCTATTCAATGATTCTAGCACGTTTTAAAACTCAAAATCTTTCAATCAACCTAACTAACATGCATATCCAAACACTCCTTTAAAACTGAAAACCAAGATTTTTCAAACAAAACATATGCTAAACCACTCCTAACTGATTCTAACAGCTTCTAACATGCATGTCATACAAAATCAACACAAATCAAACCATTTAGCATGCAATACAACAACTTTCACACATTCAACACAAATCTTATAATTTTTTCAGAAAACTTAAAAAATTGAAAAGGAAAAGAAGACTACCTTAAGGGTCCTACATCCAGGACCCTTTGTGGTTGTAAAAACCACCTCCAATCAGGCTGGGGCCTGAGCTGGACCTTTAACAGCAACAAACTCTTAATCCTGCTAAGAAAAGAAAAGAAAACAGGCACAAATACTATACCAACTGTTTTTCTTTTTACTTTCTTAAAATCCTTTTTCCACAAACTTTGAAAACTTTTAACACACGTTTTTAAAACACTTCAATTCCACAAAATCAAGACCAAAGTCCACTTTCACTTTCCTTGATCCCACTTTTCTGAAATTAAATACTTTTTAAAAACCTTTTTGAAAATGAAAATAAACACCAAGTGTTTATTAAAGATTAAATTTGGAACTCAGAATTAGCTATCAATCACAACACACAACTTTTTAATAAAGTAAAAGGAATCACTTTTGCTCTTCAAAATACCAACTTTAATTTAAATAAAAAAGGAATTACAAGTGAAAAATGCTAAAACTGGAACAAGGGCTTTACACAAGTTGTAAGCTCCTTAAATAGACAACAATAGAACTATCTAGACTACTGAAACCCTAGTTGCTTGAATTCCTGAAATGCCCTTTGGTCTTTGACGAATTTTGGGTCAAAAGTGATCCCATGTGAATGCCAGCTTGTACATCTTGATCTTGGACGTTGGATTGGGATTGGGGACCAATAAATTGCATCTAACCGTTTATCTGGTCGGTTTTGGGTTTTGGGGGAAAATGACTTGAGCAGGGGAGGTACAGGGTGGGTCCCTCAGGCCATGTGGGTATGTTTTGTTGAGTGGGAAATGGTGAGGTGGAGGGTAATTTAGGATCTAGACAAGATGGGGTAATAACCCCTTGTTTTTAGTGAGATTGGAACTGGGGTAATTTAGGGTTTATAGGGGATTAGGGTGGGATTAGATCCGGTTTTGGGTTAAACAGGTTTTAAATATTTGTTTTGGTGGGAAAGTAAATGGGGTGTTGACTGGGGTTTGACCCAGTTTTATTTAAACTTGGGTATTTGGGTTGGACGGGTTGGGTTGATGGGTAGGGTTTGGGTAAATGGGTGGGTAGGATGAGGTGTCAAGAGCTGAGTGGGTGGGAAAGTTTGGGTAGTTGGCAGATCAGGTCCCCAAGCTTCTCTATTCTCTATTTTGTAAATAAAGTCCATCAACGCCTATTCTTCCTTTATCAACTTTTGCCAAGTTGTCATTTTTGGCACAAAACCTTTAAAAACTTTATCCAAGGGTTTCTTTTGGATATTCTTGATTTTCCAAGGGCTGAACTTGTAATATCTTCAAACATAAAGGACCACACTTGTACAATTGATATTTGGAGGGTCAATTATGACAAGTTCTTCAAAGATGAGGGGCCATTCTTGCCAATTCTTCAAACTTCAAGGGTCTTTTTGCAAAATCCAAACTTGGGCCCGGTTCATTGTGCGACTTCGTTTCCCGTGTTCGTTTTTGATTGATTCTTGTGATCTTTTGCCAATTCCTCAATATCCGTACCTAAAAATACACAAGTAACAAACACGAGCATATATTTGGTATATTTGATGATATTTTATGTATTTTAAGCCCGATTTGGACGATGAGACCATGTATAAAAGCAGTCTCATCACTCCCCCATACTAAACCATTGCTGTGCCCTCACGCAATGCTAGAATAAAGTATCAAAGCATCTCCAAAATTTAATTTTATTCACTTTATTGAGAGATAAACTAACTATACTACACTATTGCTACTACTTGCGTTTTTAGACATAATGTATGATTTTCATCGCAAAATGGGACGTTTAGGTTCATAGAATAAGAACACGTGAATGCTTCGTTAGAAATAATTTTGTCGTCCTCGATTTTTACCTTAATTCCATGCCAAGCGTGCAACGAGATCATTGTCATTATAAGTTAGTAATGCTAACACTACTCATATGCCCTAATCACGTACTTATCCTCCCATTATTCCTAAGTTGTATCTCTTATATTTTATTATGTCTTAATGATCACGAGGATACATCATTGACTTATGCGATAATAGAGTTTTAGGTCTAAAAATAGAGTCCTAACGGTGTAACTAATACCATTAAATCAATAACCCCTCCTAATAGACAACGATGTTAAAAAATTAAGTTGACAAGAAGAATCGATAAACACGGTTTTATAACGGTTTTGAACATGAGACTTATTACCAAGACTTTTATACGCCCCCTAACGGAAGGGCCTTATTATCTTTGGTTTACCTCCATCTTTTATTCAACTTCGCCATGAAGCTTTTATTATGACTTCGGTCTTGCCTTGCCTTTTATTATCCGCCTCATCGGTGGTTTTATTAGCCAAAGACGTATATCCTCACGCTAAAGCGAATTTTGGATCTTTAAAGCTTCGAAGATTAAGGCTTGATTCACTTTCAATTTTGCATAGATTTTAGGCCTTGTGGGGCTTCAAATTGTTTGCTAGATTTAGGTGAGCACTTGAAATCTTATTATTGGGTGAAGCTTTCGATTATTAGGGTGCCAATACTTCAAAACCGTGACGCTGGCGATACCTTAATGTCTTCCCAATTTAATTACACGGAAGCTACTAGAAAAGACTAGAAACCCAACAATCAAAACTAAACCGCTAAGTCAATATTTATTAAGCAAAAAATATTTACAAGCGAAGGGAGAATAAGCAAACAACGAGAACACATAAGTTTTTGAAAGAATACGAGTATTCTACGTTTAGCATAGTAACTTATAATTAACTCTATCATTTCTCGTCCTCATTTAAGAGACTTAGCCTAATGTGTTAGTTAAGGAATCAAAGCTAAGTGCTCAACACGCACGGTCGAGTCAAAAATTACTCTTATTCTCGCCATCGGAAAATCTACATTCGTGTCTTCAAACACTTATAAAACATGAGAAAAAATTAAAAATTTGGCCATTTTTAGCCTTATTTTGCAACAAAACGATAACAAAATGATAAACTTTGGAAAGCGTGAAGGTTTGGCAAGGCAAGTATCTATTCACCCCCCATACTAAAGTTAAACATTGTCCTCAATGTTTCGAGTCTAGGGGTGCAAACACCCCCATACTAGAGACGTAGTCGAATGCCTAATCTAGCATGGAAAGGGTGCAACCAATAAATTAATAGCCGTTTATGAAGTGTGCTAAAAACCTAAGGTTAGAACATAAAAGGATATATCATATGGATATTGGGAAAGGCCTCCAAAGCAAACGATCGAGTGCTCCCATAAAACGAACACGAGAGGCTCCAACCGTGAAAATCATGATCTAAAAACCACAATTCACAAACAACCACGGAACAAAGGTTGGAAGGGCACAAATCCCCTCACATTAACTACATTAGAAAGCAATAATATGTACATGGATAAGCATGGGTCTCCCCCACCAGGCACCTTGTTTTTGATAACCGAGTCAAAAGCTCGACTCGAATCCCCATAAATGTGATCATTTAGGGATAATCATGGTTTGGTCAATTTTTGGTGGGGCTTACATGATAAACAAGGCCCAAAACTACGTGGAGTACTTTAAAAATCCGATAAACGTATACCGGGGTCAAAGATAGCGTCCTCGTTTTCGGATGAAAGACGAGACAACACTACTCCAACACAAACCCCAATGGGGTAGAAGAAAATAGGAGAGAAGAAATAGAAGGGTGGGACAATGGGTAAGTCAAAACATTGAGCTACTGGAGGTAGACTCGCACCAATCAAATGAAAAGATTTTCCATTTATTGCATCGGTGGAAGACCGAGATTTCCCTATATAAGCAATTCCAGGATCAAATATCTCGTCCTCGGTGGAGAAAGGGGAGGGAACATAAGGGGCTTCCCCCACACTAAGTCCACACACAGCATCGTCAAAAGGAGAAGACGAGCTTGTAGTATTCAATAAACGCGGTGATGACGGAGTTAGAATTGTAGAAAAATCTTTTAAATTAAATTCAAAATCTTTTCCTTTTTCATCTTTTAAACTCTCCTTGTGAAAACCCGATTTAATTTTGTCAAAAATATTTGGTGTATCTAAAACAATGTTAGTCACACTAAAAATTCTCACATTTTGAAATCTTTTTGGTTTGGGTGGTGGCAAGTTTTCAAATCTTTTATCAACAAAGAAAACCTCCCCATCGGGATCAACATATTCATCATCCGAAGAATCACTCGAGATTGGAATCATAGGCTTAACACTCTTAACCTCCATCGGCGGAGGGGACGGAAATTCATTTTTCTCAACAACTCCTAAAACTCTATTGGAAATTCTTTTGCAAATGCTTTTGGTAGAATTGACATTGTACAAAGATGTGATAGAATACAGATGAGAAAGAGTGGAGTTTTGGGTTGCATTAATGACGAGTTCTTCCTCATTGAAACGAAGAGTGATTTTTCTTGCATGCACATCGATAAGTGCTCTCGAAGTATCCAAAAAAGATCGACCTAAAATTAACGGAACTTTAGGATCGATGGGAATATCAACAACAATAAAGTCCACGGGATAATAGAACTTTCCAACTTTCACAAAGACGTCCTCGGCAACTCCACAAGCTAGAATCGTAGAATGATCGGCCATTTCGATTGACATTCTTGAAGGAGTGAGATTGGGAAGATTGAGCGATTTAAAAATCTCAAGAGGCATCAAATTAATACTAGCACCAAGATCGGCCAAGGCGTAGCATTCTTCCATGTCTTGGATAGCACATGGGATTAAAAACTTTCCAGGATCACCGACTTTTTGAGGTATGCGGCTTAGAAAAACCGAAGAACAACTAGACGATTTTTGCAATTTCTCTTTGTTATTCAACATACTTTTGAAGTTCGCGGCAAATCAAGGCATCATGACTAAGGCGTCGGCAAAACTTATATTGAAATGCAAGTCACGAAACATTTTCATAAAGAGTTCAAATTGATAATTATTTCGTTCTTGTGCCTTTTCCTTGTCTCGTCTTGAAGGGTAGGGTAAAGGTGGTGTGGGTTGGGGTAAATTAGGCATAGGCAACGACCTTGGAATCTCGGGTTCCATGATTGGTGTGGGTTCAACCGTAGGTGTGGTTTGAGCGGTACTTCGTGGGCTTGTAATTTGCTCCTTTTCAACCACAACCTCGGGTTCTTTCTCTTTTTCCTTCTCCATGGAAGTACTTGGACGAGAAGTGGGTTCTTTGAATGTTTTACCACTACGAGTGGTAATAACCTTCAACTCTCCTTTCGGGTTTACGATGGTATCACTAGGAAGACCACCCGAAGAAGAGGGCTTACACATGATAGCTTCAAACATTTTAGCCATACGGTCTTCAAACTTAGATTGCCTAGCATCCGCTTTTAACAACTCTTGCTTAATCTCATGTTGTCCTTGCTCCATTTTTTGTTGATTTTGTTGGAGTCGTGTGACATTTCCTTCCATTTTATTAGCATGAGTTTTAAGTTCATTAGCAAGTTGGTTCTTAAGCTCGTTTTTCAACTCGGATCTTAAGCTAACCATTTCACGTTGCATGTTGTCAAACTTAGCATCATTAGCCTTAGCATAATTCAAAAATTCTCCTTGAAGATTTTTGGCGTGATCGTTTTGAAAACCTTGGGCATTAGTTTGAAAATCACGGTTTTGGTTTTGGTTTGAAATTTGCCCATTTCCACTTTGGTAATTACCTTTGTTATAATTTCTTTGATTTCCTTGGTAATTTCCACCTTGGTTGTTGTTGCGATAATTATTAGCATTTTGATTTGGTGGAGCTTGATTTGAACGAGAACCTTGACCGATTTGGTTATAAGTTCCCGTGGCTACATAAGCATTCGAAGTGTTACCATCCGCGGTAATGCACTCGGAAAGATCATGAGCTCCCCCACACGACAAACAACTTTTAGAAACCGCTTTAACCGAAGCGGAATTGGAAGCTTCTTGAGCCTTCCAATGGGACATAAGGTTAGCAAATCTATCGAAAAATCGGTTTTCTTCATTTGCTTCATCATGTAATGCATTGATACTACGAGACGATGATGAGCCCATTTTGGCAACACTCGGTGTGTGACGAGGGCTATAAACCTTAGACCTATTCTCGATTATGACCAAAGCTTCTTCAACCGTTTTACACAAAAAATTACCACCCGCGGCGGCATTCAAATAATCTCTTTCATGATCGTTAAGTCCATTGTAAAACGTGTCAATTTGGTGCAAATCGGAAAAACAGTGATGAGGACATTCATGCAACATCTCCTTAAACCTATTCCAAGCCGTAGAAAAACTTTTATTTGATTCTTGTGAAAATTTAGAAATCTCATTTTTCAAATGCGTAGTCTTAGAGGGCGGAAAAAATTGGTTCACAAACTTTGAAACGAGATCCTTCCACGTCAATATAGAATTGGGTGGCTCTTTCTCTAACCAAATTTTAGCGGGCCCCGCTAAGGAATACGGAAATAACATCATCTTAATCGAGTCATTCGAGACATCCTTAAATTTGCACGTGGCGGTAAGACGATTAAATTGGCGGATATGGTTGTGAGGATTGTCCTTCTCATCACCTTGGAATTTGTTGTTTTGGATCATCGACAACAAACCCGTTTTCACCTCAAAATTCTCCGCAAGGATTGCGGGAATCACAATAGCTTCTCCATAACCCTCGGTGGGTGCTTGAAGTAACTTCATCATAGTTCGATTCGCCATGGTTGGTTCTTCTCGTACAATGGGTTCGTCAATAGGAGACTCCTCACTAGAATGAGTTGGAGTGGGAGTTTTGTTCTTTCGTTTACGTGCACGTTTTGCTTGATTACGAGTGAGCATAAACGTCACGTACAACGTGGAGACGAGCAAAGAAGATTCTTTTTGGTATTTTGTGTTTTTCAATTTTTTTTGTGGTTTTTGATTGTATTAACCTTTTTTGAAATTGGTGAAATGTATTAAGTAGACAAAAAGTCCACAAATCTCCTCCTCAATCAAATCTCTTGATTAAAAAGGCCTCAAGGAATGAAAACGATCACGTGGAGTGAACGCCTTCGATGACTTTAGAACGATGGTGGAACACCAAATCGTTCAAGAGGGTTTAATCAATAGAAACCAATAAAATATATATTATACTTAGTAATACTTTGGGCGGCAAAACCCTCGATTCACTCTCACAATCAAATACTCACAAGCAAGCGGGGAAACGAGGCGGCACGAAGCACTTAAGAGCCTTTTTCCTTAGGATATATTTTATAATATCCGCCTTATACCCACCTTATAGTTTGTATTTTCAAGATTAAGCTTCACGAAAGTATTTATCTATTTTTGCCTTTTTCTTTGGTTTGAGATTCGAATACAATGATTGGGTAATGACCTCCCAAGTCAAGGTTGTGATTTCTCACGTATTTGGAGTACTTGTGTATTTATTGTTCTACGTATACAATATAGTAATAATATTCACACAAAAACCAAAAAACGATAATACGTATTAGTAGAGTGCTACTAATACAAATACTAATTATGGTTAGTATAAAAACAACAATGCCAAATCAAAACACAACACGCCTCCCCGGCAGCGGCGCCAAAATGATGTAGTGATTTTGTATATACTTTATTTTAGGAAAAACAAAGCAACACAAATAGTGGTAAGCGTTAAGTGTCGGTTTAGGAAAACCGAGCACTAATGACCCAAGAGAAGTGAGTTCGTTCTCGAGGAGGCACGTGTGTTGTGAATTGAATTGATTTGATTGATGTTTTTGATTATTAACAAGAAAGGAGAAGAGAAAATGACGAAGACGAAAAAATAAAAAAATAGGCAAAAACACTACTAGAAAGTTAAGACGTAGAAACGTAAAAACGACAAAATTTAAAATTTTAACCTAAAAATTCCGAAAAATTACTAAAAATCCACAATAATATTCTAAGGGTTTACAAAAAATCCAAACTTGCCAAAACCTTTTAATTAATTTAATAATGACTTTTTAATGCTAATTAAAGCCCTAAAAATCACTTTTAAATATTAAAAAGCCCCAAACAAGGTTTTCAAGTTTTTAAACCTCAAAAATGACCTAATTAAGCTAAAAACTATTTTTAAAAATTTTAAAACCAAATTAAACTATTTTTAAACTCCTAAAAACTATTAAAATCTATTAAATCTTAAATTAAATCTAGAAAATAAATGAAAAGCCTAAAAAATATTTGGAAAGTGAAAAAGTTCTTAATTTAATGTCTAGAATCTAGGAAAAATGAAAAAAAAGTTAAAAATAAAACTTTGAATTTTTTCTAATAAAATAATATTAAAATAAAAAAAATAAAAAGTTCTTAAATAAATTCTAAAAAATTCTCAAAAATCCTAAATATTCTAACTAATAAGAAAATGCAGATTAAAGCTCCTAAAACCTTTTTTATAATTTTATATTAATTTTTAAAGTTTAATAAAAAACCTAAAATCAAATAAAATTAAAAATTAGACTTTTTGAAAACTTTTTGATATGTAAACCTCAAAAATATAAATTAAAACCTAAAAACTATTTTTCTGGATTTTTAAAATAATTTTTACTATTTGTAAATTACTTTCTAAAATTTAATCTAAAAATAATCCTAATAATTAATTAAATAATGGGAAAAATCTAAAACCTAGCTAGAAAAATCCTAAACCTTAATACTATCCTAGGAAAAATGAAATAAGCCAAAAAAGTTACTTAAATAAGCTAAAAAAATGGAAATAAGCTACGGCTTATTTAAATAGGAAGAAAACAAAATCACCTTAAGTATATAATGAAATGAAACCTTAACGTAAAAACTCATCTAGATCACTGGTTAACACGTTTACTCCCCCAGCGAGGGGTCGCGTGTTCGAGTCCAGGCAGGGTGTAGTTTTTAATTTTTATTTTATTTTTTTTTCTTTTTAAACACTTAAATCCAGTGACTTTTTAGCTCACAAAAACTCAAACACCAACTAATTTAATCAAGATTAAAGCAAGTTATGAGCCAAGACGTGCCCAGATTTCCTTTGTTGACTGATGAACAAGTGAAGTTTTTCACTTGAAAAGTTTGGAGCCAAGAGGGGCTTGGCTTGATTGTTTGTGGTGAATTTTGTGGAACAAAGGCACCCCTATACTCTTTGGAGTATAGGGAGTCACAAATAAACAGGAAACAAGCAAATCAACACTCCAATTAAGCACCAATGATCAATCAAGGTTGTTGATGTCTATATGCAGGTCTGGGGACTGTTTTTGCTAACAACTTGCACACAAAGGAGATGCAAAGGCTGAGATTTTGCATCCAAGCTCACAAAATAGCATGCAAACAAACTCAGTCCTACTTAACCCTAAGATCTAACACAGTAATCACTTGGATGGATCAAATTCTCACAAAATCATGCAATTCTAGCAATGACTGATTTTAAGCAATACTTTCCAAGTTTTACATGCAACCTTGTTTCAAACCTGTTCCCAAATGAAAATAGAATTACACACTACTTATCACAACCCTATTCAATGATTCTAGCACGTTTTAAAACTCAAAATCTTTCAATCAACCTAACTAACATGCATATCCAAACACTCCTTTAAAACTGAAAACCAAGATTTTTCAAACAAAACCTATGCTAAACCACTCCTAACTGATTCTAACAGCTTCTAACATGCATGTCATACAAAATCAACACAAATCAAACCATTTAGCATGCAATACAACAACTTTCACACATTCAACACAAATCTTATAATTTTTTCAGAAAACTTAAAAAATTGAAAAGGAAAAGAAGACTACCTTAAGGGTCCTACATCCAGGACCCTTTGTGGTTGTAAAAACCACCTCCAATCAGGCTGGGGCCTGAGCTGGACCTTTAACAGCAACAAACTCTTAATCCTACTAAGAAAAAAAAAGAAAACAGGCACAAATACTATACCAACTGTTTTTCTTTTTACTTTCTTAAAATCCTTTTTCCACAAACTTTGAAAACTTTTAACACACGTTTTTAAAACACTTCAATTCCACAAAATCAAGACCAAAGTCCACTTTCACTTTCCTTGATCCCACTTTTCTGAAATTAAATACTTTTTAAAAACCTTTTTGAAAATGAAAATAAACACCAAGTGTTTATTAAAGATTAAATTTGGAACTCAGAATTAGCTATCAATCACAACACACAACTTTTTAATAAAGTAAAAGGAATCACTTTTGCTCTTCAAAATACCAACTTTAATTTAAATAAAAAAGGAATTACAAGTGAAAAATGCTAAAACTGGAACAAGGGCTTTACACAAGTTGTAAGCTCCTTAAATAGACAACAATAGAACTATCTAGACTACTGAAACCCTAGTTGCTTGAATTCCTGAAATGCCCTTTGGTCTTTGACGAATTTTGGGTCAAAAGTGATCCCATGTGAATGCCAGCTTGTACATCTTGATCTTGGACGTTGGATTGGGATTGGGGACCAAGAAATTGCATCTAACCGTTTATCTGGTCGGTTTTGGGTTTTGGGGGAAAATGACTTGAGCAGGGGAGGTACGGGGTGGGTCCCTCAGGCCATGTGGGTATGTTTTGTTGAGTGGGAAATGGTGAGGTGGAGGGTAATTTAGGATCTGGACAAGATGGGGTAATAACCCCTTGTTTTTAGTGAGATTGGAACTGGGGTAATTTAGGGTTTATAGGGGATTAGGGTGGGATTAGATCCGGTTTTGGGTTAAACAGGTTTTAAATATTTGTTTTCGTGGGAAAGTAAATGGGGTGTTGATTGGGGTTTGACCCAGTTTTATTTAAACTTGGGTATTTGGGTTGGACGGGTTGGGTTGATGGGTAGGGTTTGGGTAAATGGGTGGGTAGGATGAGGTGTCAAGAGCTGAGTGGGTGGGAAAGTTTGGGTAGTTGGCAGATCAGGTCCCCAAGCTTCTCTATTCTCTATTTTGTAAATAAAGTCCATCAACGCCTATTCTTCCTTTATCAACTTTTGCCAAGTTGTCATTTTTGGCACAAAACCTTTAAAAACTTTATCCAAGGGTTTCTTTTGGATATTCTTGATTTTCCAAGGGCTGAACTTGTAATATCTTCAAACATAAAGGACCACACTTGTACAATTGATATTTGGAGGGTCAATTGTGACAAGTTCTTCAAAGATGAGGGGCCATTCTTGCCAATTCTTCAAACATCAAGGGTCTTTTTGCAAAATCCAAACTTGGGCCCGGTTCATTGTGCGACTTCGTTTCCCGTGTTTGTTTTTGATTGATTCTTGTGATCTTTTGCCAATTCCTCAATATCCGTACCTAAAAACACACAAGTAACAAACACGAGCATATATTTGGTATATTTGATGATATTTTATGTATTTTAAGCCCGATTTGGACGATGAGACCATGTATAAAAGCAGTCTCATCATCACTGCATGAAGAGAATCGGTCAAAGTGATTTTTACATATCCTAAGTATGATTATCAACAACTTAATAAAGAGAATGCAAAAAAGGATCTTAGAAATCGCTTTAATATACAAAGGGAATTTATCCATACACCAACTTACATGTCTACTAGAGAAAGCCTTAGTATATTTCCTACACTTGTCAAATCGGATGAACCTAAGGAAATTCCAAAGGATCTTCCACCGCTAAGTACGATATTGCTAAGCTTGAAAGAGATTAGGCGATACCTTACCGGATTTGACAAGGTCATCAAGGAATGTATGACTTCAACGGCTCAAACCGCTGGAGAATGGGCTTTCAAACACATGAAAATGGTGTTTGAGAAAGAGATCGTTCCGTTTGTAAACAATGTTAAAGAGGGTCTTCTAGATCTTGGGGATATTCTTAACTTCGAAGTGGCTGAAGTTCCAAAACTTTTCTATGAAATGGATGATGCTTATGTGCAACATCTAATTGAGAAAGAAATGATTTTGTCCAAATATTACCGATTTTTGGAACATGTAGTGTCTCTCGATGTAATGCAAGTTGTTACTATTGAATTTGCTATTGAGATTACATCTGCTGTGAACAAAAGTGATGATGTGCATATTGTTGAACCTGTGAATAATGTAGATAATCATTCTTGTCACGAATCTAACGCTGAATTTTTAAAGCTTCAAGATTATTATAACTCACTTTCAAAACGTTTTGATGAGCTTCAACAACATTGTATATCTCTTGAAATTGAAAATCAATCTAAAAATGAAACTCTTTCAAAAATAAATGATTGTGAAAACTTCGTTGAGACTAGTGACAAGATGATTCAGGTGGTTCAGACATTAGAGGAAGAAATTATGAGACTTGAGAGAGAATCAGTAGCAGAGAAATTGGAACTAGAGGCTGTAGAGATTAAAAATCATGCCCTAGAAGATAGAATTACTTCTATGCTAGGGGAGTTTGATAAAGTAAAGCAGGGGTTTTCACAAATTTATGGTTCGTTAGAAGAACGCTTCGTTATTAATGTGGCAGAGCAAAAGTAACTTGTTGACCAACTGAACCATAAGTGTGAGGAAATCTTTGACTTAAATATTCAACTTATAGACAAAAACATGGTTTTGGCTGAATTAAAGGAGACACTTTAACTCAAAGGACAAGAAGTTGTTGATAATCCAGCTACAATCTCTACCCCGATCTCTAGTGCTCTAAAACCCAAAAAGGTGGTGATCACTAAGAACCCGTACCATAAGAACAACCCACTATCATATAAGCTATATATGAAGCATGCAGTTAAGCACGCAGATCTTGCTAGGGATGTTGTAGATGATCTCTATGAACTAGATCCCATGAACAGTCACTATTACTCTGCTCATGCTTACATTGAGAAGGTACAACAATGCTTAGAGCATTTGAATTACAAAGGATAACCGGGTTCTACACCACCTAAACAACAAACCTCCACCATTGCCATGACTCCATTCAATAAGAATCCAGAAGCTAAGCCTATTTTAAACACACCCATCAAGGCTAAATCAAAATCTATCACTAATGTTCCATTGGCTTCTACAAGAGTAATTGTATCTACAAAGGCTAAAGGATCTCAAGACAAGAAAGATATGATCAAGCCTTCCACTAGTAGGACTACGAAGAAGAAAGTAGAAGTTCACCATAGGAATGTTATTTCAAATTTGAATAAAAAGAATCATGTAACTAAGACTAAAGGCCCTGCGCTTGTGCAACAGCCTAAGAAAAATGTGAATTCTAATTTGTGTTGTTGGAATTGTAATGAATGCATGTTTGCTCAGCGTCATGATTTATGTCTTGTTGATCACGTGAATGAAATGTATGCAATTAGGAACAATCTTGAATGGACTCCAACGGGGAAGAAATTCACCCAAGTTGGTTGGTAATGGAAAACCACTGGTAGGACCTTCACTGCTAATGGAACTACGTGCCCTTTAACTAGGATCACATCCACGGAAGTTAGGTCTTAGCGTTCTTTAAATAGGAACACTGGCACTAAAAAATGGAAAAAGCGCCCTTTAACTAGGTCTGCCCCCACTATTGTGCCTACCAATGAAGAAATACCTCAGGATCTTAGACAACTATAATCTAAGCCGGCATCTAGGAAGAAAATTTGGAAGCCTAAGAATTCTTCTGCTAGCAAATCTAAGATAAATATATCTGTACCTGCTAACATAGAGGAACTTCTAGATTCTGATACATCGTCTTTGTCTGGTTATATTTTCAGGTGGTCCAAATCATCCTCTGGTACTTGGACTCTGGATGCTTAAAGCATATGACTGGAGACCGCTCGATGCTCAGAAATTTCGTCAGCAAGTTTCTAGAAATGGTGAAATTCGGCAACGACCATATTGCGAAGATCATGGGTTATGGTGAATATCAAATTGGGAATGTTACGATTTCAAGGGTATATTACGTGGAGGGACTTGGTCACAACTTATTCTCCGTAGGAGAATTTTACGATTCAAACCTTGAGGTTGCTTTTTGACAACATACTTGCTTCATTCGTGATCTTGCAGGAAATGATTTGGTAAACGGTTCTCGAGGGATAATCTCTACACATTTTCCATTCAAAATATGATGGCCGCCTCTCCTATATGCCTTCTCTCCAAAGAATCTAAGACAAAGTCATGGTTGTGGCATCACCGATTATCTCATCTTAACTTTGATGCTATTAATCATTTGGCTAAAAACGAGCTTGTTCGTGGTCTTCCAAAACTTAAGTTCTACAAGGATCATTTATGCTTCGCGTGTTCTTTGGGGAAAAGCACCAAGAAATCATACAAACCAAAAGCTGAAGATACCAACCAAGAACCATTGTATCTGTTGCACATGGATCTTTGCGGGCCAATGCGTACGACTAATGTGAGTGGTCGAAAATACATCCTCGTCATGGTGGATGATTATTCAAGATTTACATGGGTTAAGTTCTTAGCAACCAAGAATCAAGCACCAGCATATATTATTACTTTTCTTAAGATGATTCAGGTGCGTCTTAACGCTACTGTTCGCCGCATTCGAACTGATAATGGAACTGAGTTCTTTAATCAGACTCTACGAGACTATTATGAAGAGGTCGGTATTTCACATGAAACTTCTTCTGCTCACACTCAACAACAAAACGGTGTCATTGAAAGACGTAACCGTACACTAATGGAAGCTGACAGAACTATGTTTATTTATGCGAATGTGTCACACCCCACCATGGCGGAATATGGGACGCGACGCATGGATATCATCACAACAATAGCGTATCCATAGAGAGAACTATATGAATTAGAAATGTCAATAAAGGTGACACAAATGTCATGACAATATCTCATCAATGCAGGAGTCTAGGTAAGTAGGTAACAGTCCTAGCTCTTACCCAAGACAAACAAATAACACAAACAAATCAACATATTAGTATCACTTATTGAAACAAACAGAAAAATAAACTAAGAAGGAACGGGGATGTCCTTCTAAATGCATTCCTACGCGACTCCAATCCTAGCCACATATGTTCTCACGCTTAACCACTTTATCACCTGAAAGAGACACTAAAACACGTCAACATAATGTTGGTGAGAGTCATAGGTTTAGACTCCAACCGAAAATAGATTATAATAAGCTGTGAACAACCATAAACCACTAAACATATGGACAATGTGCTACAAGTATGCATTAACAACTAACATTCAAGATCAATCATTCCAAACCAAATCCAATTCCAAATCCAAGGCCCCCAGCCTTACAAAACACCAAGGTCCCATAGGCGCCCATACACCTATGTACCAATCCCAAGGCCCCGCCTTGTCATTATCTATTGGTCCCATAGATGCTCACACATCTATGTACCTCCCAAGGCCCCGCCTTGTTAACATCCCTGTGGTACCAATTCAAAACATAAAACAATCATGAATCAACTAGCAGTTAATCACATAAGTATGCACAAGTCCATCACCAAACACAAAACATTCACAACATAATTTATAAAAACAAGACAGTGTCTCTTCCATCCCATCTGGAAATGAAAATCATTAAAAGATATGGGACTATGAAACTCACCTGATTAAGATGGCTCAAAAGCACACAATCAAAACATGAACCAAACACTAAGATGGCTCATCAACCCATGATGGACATCTAACCTTCTCCCATATATATACCTCATTTATTTGTTCTAAGCATCTCATTACACCCCTCTATAAAGCCCTTAACTTAGTTTACTTCATAACCCGTCTCGTTAACATTTTACCCAAAACAGTCCCGGTTTTTAGGTCTCCAAACTATAAGCCAAACGCCCACCTAACCATACCCATGATCTCTGTAAAGGAAACCCTATGCCCTTACATATGTCAGCTAACTCCTCCCTTTTGCCCCAACCTTAAAGCTACTGTTAAGGCCCTGATATATATATATATATATATATATATATATATATATATATATATATATATATATATATATATATATATATATATATATATATATATATATATATATATATATATATATATATATATATATATATATATATATATATATATATATATATATATATATATATATATATATATATATATATATATATATATATATATATATATATATATATATATATATATATATATATATATATATATATATATATATATATATATATATATATATATATATATATATACTTCTGCCTATCTGCATTTTACCGATTTTGAACATATAAAAAGTTTGTTATGATTAGGCGGTCTTACCCTAACCCATTTTCTTAGCCCCACCCCTGATCTCTTATTTAATATATAAACCAACTTCCATGCTCATTAGAGGGTTCAAATGTACATCTAAGTACCTCAATCACCTTAAAACATTAAATTAAACCCGACTTATTACAAAACTGTTTTGACCTCCGACTGTTGTAACCTGTTTTTGACCCACCTCCTGACCTCCAATTTAGTTCTAGTTTCTTGCATTTGAAAGCCACTTCAATTACCTATTCAGAGATGCTTGGATTGCAAAATAAGGGTTTGTAGAACTCTAGATATGATCAAAACAAGTGACCTAAAATTCTGCCCAGTTTTTAAAAATGAATTTAACACAATTAGCTTAATTAATTATCATCACCATGTATAATAATTATCTCTAATTAATCTAATCATTATAATAGCATATATATACAGATTTTAATTCAAACCCTAACATAAATCCATCATTGGATGATTGAGACAGAATTAAAAACACTTCAATTAAAAAGGGTTATAAAGATTTACATTTGATTTATGAAAATCCCCAAATTTATGAAGAAACCCTATTTTTTGATGTAACCGTCGATTCTAATAATTCTCCAGGGATTTATGAGAGTTATGATATAATAAAAGTCCTTATATACTTTTTCTCCAAGAATCCTAGCCCAATACAACCCACCTTCCTTTTTTCTTTTTTTTGGCCCTAACCGACCCATATATATATATATATATATATATATATATATATATATATATATATATATATATATATATATATATATATATATATATATATATATATATATATATATATATATATATATATATATATATATATATATATATATATATATATATATATATATATATATATATATATATATATATATATATATATATATATATATATATATATATATATATATATATATATGTATATATATATATATATATGTATATATATATATATATATATGTATATATATATATATATATATATATATATATATATATATATATATATATATATATATATATATATATATATATATATATATATATATATATATATATATATATATATATATATATATATATATATATATATATATATATATATATATATATATATATATATATTTACTTTTTTTTCTTTTTATTACTTATTATTATGTTATTAATAATAACTTAATTTACCTTAATTTATTTCAGCTCCTAAAGCCTCCGAAACCTTAAAACCGTAAAACTAGTCAATTTTACGCGTATACCGAAAAAACCGTAAAATATACAGTTTTAAAAAAAATCTTAAATTTTGAAATAAACTTTATAACTAAGTCCTAAATGACTTAAAGCCATCCCGAAAAATACTCACATGACTAAACATCTTACCCGAGACCTCTAAATGCTAAACCCCAAATCGTAAAAAAATACGATTTACTATAATACTTATACGTATACGTAAAACACCAAAATAACACAATTTCATTTCATAGTCACTAATTTGTGAGCTCATGAACATGAAATAACCGTTCCTCGATTTACTTATGAGTACTTTATACCCATAAACGATATCCACACCAACCTCGTTCACGCAAAATAACATGTAAACACGCAAATCACATAGTCACACATAAATTAACCTTAAAATAAGACCAAGTGACGAACCTCAAAACCACGGTTGTCACATCACTCCCTCCTAATAGAAATCTCGTCCCGAGATTTACTCCTTAGGATCGTCATTATCAATTAGCTGAGGATACTTGCTCCTCATAAATCCTTCCCGTTCCCACGTGAACTCTAGTCCACGTTCCAAATTCCATCTACCCATAACTACAGTATATTACCCTTTTTATCCAACGTCGCTTCACGACCTAAAATCTCTATCGGCTCTTCGATAAAACGAAGACTCGTATCCATACTAATATCATCTAACGATACTTGCAAGTCAGTTCTTGCTAAGCATTTCCTCAAATCTGATACATGAAATACGTCATGCACACTACTCAATTCCTCCGGTAATCTCAACCTATACGCCACTAGCCCAATCCTTTCAAGGACTTCAAATGGACCCATAAATCTAGGTGCTAACTTCCCTTTTCTTTCCAAACCGCATCACCCCTTTCCATGGTGAAACCTTTAGCATAACTTTATCTCAAATCTCAACGGCTTACGCCTTTTGTCCGCATAGCTCTCTTGTCGGTTCTTTGCTATTTTCAACCTCTACTTAGTCACTGCCACCACCTCCGTAGTTTTCCGATCCACCTCGGGTCCAATACGTTGGCCGCTTCTAACTTCATCCCACTGTAACGGTGATCCACCTCATCTCCTATGAATTAACTCCAGCAGTTTCTACTACAATTCCTATCACCATACCTAACGGCTTCCATCCTCTACGGATTTTCCATCATTCGGAAGTTCTCCCAACCTTAAACACATCCAATGGTATATGCAGGATGGCATAACCAAAAGCTTCCCATAATATTCACAAGAAACATGTCATAACCACCACCTCATCCTTGCTTTCCCATGCTCCGCACCAAGTAACTAACCATCCTTCATACTAACATGTGTTACACCTTTTCTCTAGCTGGACGTTCCATTGTTCGTGACTACTAACCTCTTGCTCTAACGGTTTCTCTTCAATATCACCCCACTATCTTCACAACCTCTTGCTCCCTCGAATCATTCTTCCTCCATACTACTTTTCGCTTGTCTCTCCACAATATTAATTTCCATACCATCTTATATCCCGTCTTCAGCCTATAATTTAGGTGTTTACTCCGTTATTCCTTACATCCTCATCAATGGGGAATATGCCCGTCTCACCGGTGACTCTCTCTTTGTTGGAGAATTCTTCCTAATATAATGCGTTCTCCAACTATCTCCAAATATCACGTCAATGCTCTAGGCGTCTTTCTCAATTATCCCTATAGTATGCTCATACCAAACATTAGTCTATCAACGGTATACTACGCTTGCTTCCCATCGTTTCTTCCCTTGCCTTAATCCTTCATAAGGCATTCCATACATATTAGGCTAACTTTTACGCAGAACCCTCTATTCCATCACATCCGTACGCAATCCTTCCAACTTCTCAACTACGTGACTTCTCATTCCTCTTGAAATATGAGATGAATTAGTCAGTCTATCAACTATCACCCAACTCTCGTCGTACTTATTCCTCCACCCCATTATGTATCCCTTTCACCAACTTCGTCCTTACATCGCCCTTTCTAAGCTACTCCTATATATGTAGGAAGTATAGTCTACGTCCCTTTTCTCCATATGATTGTCCAAGCCACGCAACATACATGTTGACGCGTTCTCTGCTTTAGACAACTCAACTCGTTCAACCTACATCCTTCATCCAAACCACCCTAATACGTCATCCATATAGTTCAAGTTCGTCCCAGCTTCACTTCATTCTTCTTATTCCATGTCTCATCAACCATGCTTGCCTTTCCCAGATGGTACTTGGCCTTGCAATTTTCTTTCATCACTTAACTCCACCCATCACCTTTTCCAAATGTTCAATCACGATGATTAAATATGTGTTGGAGACGTTTATGATCTGTATAGATCATTCTCTACGTCTCGTACCCCAAAGGCCTCTGGCATTAGGCAAATATAACAATCCAGCTCCACTAACTAAGTCTATCTAGTTCTTCCAAATCTTTAGGTCCCACAACGTATACACAATCTCCTTTCTTTGTCGTTCTTGTATACATCCAAATCCTTGCTCCACGTATCGTCATGCTTCGCGAATTCATCCAGTCCTTCCGATAATTCCAAGATCTGCTCATTATCCAATCCACCTCTTCAGCCTCCAAAACGCTTCCTCACCCTTCTTCACTTTGCCCCTTGCTGGTTCCACGATATGCCATCATCTCTGACTATGCGTCCTGGCCAACTTAATCCTAAAACTCACACTTGAAAATCTTACGTATAATTCCCTTTTCTAACAACTCCAAAACCAACTCATAATTCGCCTCACTCTCCTTCTTAGATTTGAGTAGATCAAGATGTCGTCGATGCTCTCGATGACAACTCGTTTATATATTGTCATGCACCCCCGGTTCATTGACTCCATGAAAATTGCTAGCGCCTCGGCGAAGCCAAAATCATAACCGTAAACCCAAAGCGTTCATACAACATCCTTAGCAGTTTCAACTACATCCTCCTTGCACCCTCTCTTAGAAGCAATACGAATAAATTTCTACCTCGTTCTACTCGCGAAAATCTACACGTATTCTAAAAGACCAATACTTCCTCTTATCAGACCACTCAACCGCTTTTCACAGCCAATCTACTACTAAGCAACTCAAACTTTACCTTGCATCCGTTGCAATTTCTAACAACTCTTACTCTTAAAATCATTCCATCAACAATTTCCTTGGAAAGGCACTAACTACAACTCCTCTCACTTCTCCTACTTGCTCTATTTATGGTTCTACCTCACAGTAATAGGCAAACCTACTAAATCTCAGGAAATTTTCGGAAAACTTACATGCCTTACGAATAATCATAAATACCTTTGAGGTATTATATCCCCTTCCAACACTCTCTATGGCGCGTTACTTGTGCCAATATCCATACATTATACAAATCTCTATTCATCTCCCTTGGCACTCCTAAGAGACCTCATGACCACATTAGTTCGTCTACGAACTTTTAACTCTTTCATCCCCACTAAGGGCATTCCAACCATTCTCTCAGGGCCACCTACTTAATCGTGTAGGCGCGACCAAGTCTTTCATATGTCTACCTCAACGCTCCCAATCAATACGAACCCAAAACTACATCCTGAATCCACTAGATACGATAAACGAATCAAACCCACGGATAACTAACGACATTTCACGTGCACAAGTTAAAACAGACCAAAACCACGAAAACTCAAAAGGAAAACTCAGACATGTACCAATTCAAATGACTCATGACAACGAAAAATGATCCAAGAAACACTTAATGGCGACCAAAACATCTTATGCCCCACGACATATTATTTAAACCGTACAAAAGATCGACTTTTCCAAAAGAATATTTTTTTTCTTTCCTCACCACATCTATGTGACTCAAACAATCTACAAACAACCTTCTTGACGATCTCAAAACTCAACTCAAAGACTAGGTATCCCGTGCGTCCCAAATCATAAAAAAAAGCTACTATTCAAAACTCAACCTTGAACCCGTCACTTGTACCAAAATTTCGATCAAAGCTACTCACACCCCATGACTATACATACCAAATATTTGAAAAGTACATTCCGAGTACATAAATTTAGGCTTTTGAATCACCCAAAAAGCTTTAAAAACGAACAAGTTATGACCAAAACAGTTTTATACTATTTGTTTTTAAAAAAAAAACTAAAGAATCCTCTTAGTAATTAACGTAATCCTTTTTAAATGAAAAGAAATAAATGTATGTGAAATTTTCATGAACTTTGTTTAGTCTTGCATAAATAATTATAAATGACATATATTGATTAAGCCCACTTATATAAACTATTTAAGTAAAAAGAAATTTTATTTCGCTTTATTTTAAAGAAAGTCTTTTAGAATTTGAAATAAATAAGTGTTGATTAAAAAAAAATCTTATGTTACATCTTGTTTCAAACATGAATCCAACACCTTACCCTTATTTTACCGAATACAACCAATTATCTATCTCTATAGTAGATTTCCAAGTCCCGTTTTTTCAATATATACCGACCAAAAGAAATGTAAGACCCAACACAAAAGATTTCATTATCTCAAAAGAAATCCCAAGTTATTTCAATAGACTTAAAAACAAGAACACCATTTTAAATGTAACACCCCCAAATTTATACAATTCAATACAGCGGAAGACTCGTTGGTGTTACGAGATAGAACATTAATCCCATCATAGACAACGCTTAAAAATCGCGTCGTTTATTAATAAAGAATTTCCATTCATAAATATCAAATTTACATAGGTCCCAAGTCATAGTATTTCATATAATTTTTACAAAACATTTGAATGGAAATAGTTATTTAAGTGCGGGCCATGAATTCTTGTTGTCTTCCCGAGAATTACCTTCAAGTACCTGAGACAAAACATGTTAAAAGAAAAGGTCAGTGATAACGCCAAGTGAATTCATAGAGTTTAATAAAACCATCAATATATCATCGGTAATAATTATTACCAAAAATCATTTTGTACAAATCTTTGTAATAGGCCATAAAAGAGCAAAAGTCATTTTATACAAATCCTTGTCAAAAAATCATCATATATGCTTTTGCCTTAAAAATCATTATACGAACAGTTGTCGTAAAAACATCATACAATACGTTTTATAACGTTGTATAGAGTTAAATAAAAACCGTTATATGAATATGGTTATATAAAACCAAAACACGAACATAATATCAATAATAAGACCCTGTATTGCTAGTCAGGCAATATCATAATTCGGTGCGTATAGCAGTATTTTGTTAATTGGATTATTATAAGCCGCATGACATTGTTACCTTACTACAACAAACAACGGGTAGCTAGCCCGAAACTCAATTTGCCCATCTAAATTAGCGTGTTGTCACAAAGATCATGCTATGAAATCTTCTCATACATAAATTCGCTTACCAATCAATGTGGCACGAAGGGGATCAACCGTCAAGGCGCGAACTGGGGTGATCGTCCCCAAATAGTACTATTATATGCATAAGCGTCTACCAAATCCCGGTAGTTCACAATTCATGCTAATGGGACTTTTAGTGACATAACCTAACTTTAATAATCCATTTTATTTCATACATCAGGTAATATAATCATTCATCGGGTCATACAATCATTCGGGTCCAAATCAATAAGCAAACAATCGGGACAAATGGTGTCCTATTTTATCAAAACTAACATGTTATCTCCCTCGCGGGTTTATAAAACATTTCATAAAAACATTAAAAGAGTGCGAGGCTATGAACTCACGTTGATGTGGGAAGGCGATTATCGGCGATTCGGATGTACGGTACGTGCTTCAATCACGGAAACCTAGACAAATAATACTCGTCTTAGACTCTTGTCCAATGACTTTATCAAAATAACAATTATGTATACATATGATGATTTTATACATATGATGACGATCAAGTGGGATTGTACATTTTTACTCATTCATTATAGTGTTTATGTGTTGGTATCATTTTTATACTAGTTTTACTAGTTTTACTTATTTACATGTTTTAGGCCCAATAAGCCTATTACAAGCCCAATACTTTTCATTAGCCCAATTATACATTTAATATCAGTATTATACTTTACATGTTGGGCCTAAATGGGTTAAGCCCAATAAGTAAGTTTATAAGTGTTTTACCAACTAGTCGGGTTTATAGTCCAATAAGGCTACTTTGGCCCGTTAATGTTTACATGTTGTAAAGCTCGGGTTTTATCGGTTTTTACTTGTTATATAAGTTTATATATCAGTATGTGAGTTTATAAAAGTTTACATTAGACGGGTCCGACCATCTAAGTTTTATTTGACAAAAACGTTAATCTTTCGGTTTTAGCCGAAAAGACGTAAAACATAGGTATATAGTTTTATAACTTGGAAAAAAAAATTTACTTGTAATTTATATAAGGTATCCCATTTTAATATCAATATATATGTAACTCTTTATTTATAATTTTTATCAACTAGTGAGTTTTATATATGTATATTTTATATAAATTTTTGAGTGCTTATATTATATACTATTTATATACAAAATCAGTCCCAAAATTTAAGTCCACTAAAATGTCCATATCTAGAGTTCTATAATGAGATAGGACATCAAATTTTTATGACAGTAACTACATAATATGTTATTCATTTTACTTGTTTATAGCTACTGATGAATCAACCTCTAAATATTTTAATAAATTCGTCCAAAACAGTATAGGCAGATTTGCACTATATTCTTGTTTTGATCATATCTCACTCATTTATATGATTCCATTATATGACCAACTCTCACATGTGTATAACACCTAATACTTACTGTAAATTGATTCCACTATGCTATTTTATCAGTTTATCATTTGGTTACTTACTGTTTTTACACAACCATCATATTTAGCAAGATTTTAACCTTGTTACCTATGGTTTTCCATCTTTTTAACCATATTTATCAACACCAAATCCCCATATAATATTTATGTCATCATTCATCATCATATACATATACATAAATAAAGAAAATACAATATTACATAATCAAAATAACAAGAAGATAGGAAGAACAATCTTTATACCACCAAGATTAAGTTGTTTATGATCAAGGCTTGGATTTTTGATGGCAAAACTTGTGATAGATCAACACCAAACTTCAAGACCACCAATACTTGTAAACTTCTTGTATAAATCAGCCCTTGAACATCACCAAATCACCTCCTTGGATGATAGAATCACCTCCGATCTTCAAGTCTTCAAAGGGTTTCCATCTTATGCAAGTTAAACATAAGATTCATGGTGGAAAATTTGATGAATATGGTGGTGGTGATGGTGACATGGACGAATTTTAGAGAGAGAGAAGGGAGCATGAGACTGGTTTGCATGTATGTGTGTGAGTTTTGTGGTTTGTGTAGCTTGTTTTAAGCTAATAAGTGGTTTTGGTGGAAGTGAAGGACAAGTGTCCTTGCACTTGTTATAAAAGTGACACCAAATTGTTTTTATGGCTAGTTGTGGACGGTTATTGATGGGGGGTGGGACAAGTGTAACTTGTTTCATCCCCTATTAATTTACGGGTACTCCTCGATTCTAGTTTCCTCGATTTGCGTGCCCTCAGGGTCGTTTTACGAAAAACATTTTTATAAGTTATGAATCAACGGCACAAAACGAATCTAATAAAAATTATCTCATCAAAACGGAGTTCAAAAACATAAATCCGTAATCCTAAGGTTTCCGGTTTAGTCGTAAAGGATGTTAAATTATTCACGTAAGTCCTAATCTCTTCTCGTAAATTTGTGAGTTTATGAACCAACACAAATTTAAAATCCCAAAATAATATTCACGGATAAATTTATTTTCTGAAATGTCGGACTGTCACCAAAAACGGTGTAGGTAAACGTAAGCACGTAACGTAGAATCCTCCGGTTTAGACGTAGTCGATGCTTCTTCAAGACGTAAACCCAAATTTCTTCCCAAAAATGAGTGAGTTCATAATATAACATTAAAATAATGTTTTTAAATAACACTTGAGAATAAAATATCAACCATAATTTGACGGACTGTCGCAGCATTTACCCCTAAACAGGATCTTTGTCCTCAAAGATCAATTTATCTTATTACTCGCTTCTTATAGAGTTAAATCCATGTGGGTATTTCCTCCACATTCGGTCTTTTCTCACAAGTGTAATCTATTACAATACGCGAGTTTCATCCAACATAACTACGGGAATAAGATCAGGCTTAATATTGACTTACTTTCTCTATCCATGATGTTCACGGGTTTTTGATGAATGCAACTTTTCGCCGATCTAAATTTCATCAAGAAGAAATCAGATTTTCACTTGATAGACATTTATCAAGTTCGATATACGAAACATAATTCACGCATCCCTTGAAGTCCTAGGGTAGATCCAGCTTATCTGCCTTTCAAACCAACTTTTTACATCATCTCAATGGTCCCATACAACGGGGACTTATTTCCCATGATCTTTCAGATCATCTATCCATTTTTCCAAGGTGAAAATTTTTGGCATAACTTCGCTACCCATCCTGCACTTCAAGATCTACATTTCATATTCACATAAACTCCTGCCCACTATCGGCAGTCAATAATCAGATCCTAATTTACACAATCATTTCAGGTTTCACGGGTCGGGTATTTTGCAAGGTTAGGTTTGTCATCCTAGGCAACCTTAAACCTAAAAGACATGTCCAACTCACAATGGGTGTATGTCGGATGTCTTCATCCCAACTCCTGCTTACAGATGCTCTCATATTTAGATCCTTACAAGATTCGATCTCGATCCTAACACGATACTTATCGATGATAATCTCTCCAAAGGAAAACGATTATACGGTTTATTACCAAAGGTCAATCATTCAAACATAAATCAAGACTTCTAGTATTTTGTATCGTTACTTTACCTCGTCCCTTCGATTGGGTTTGTAAACAGTACTCTCATCAAGGTTCGTTCCCAATGACTTCTGAGCAAATCTCTAGAAATTCGATGCGAAGCGAGGATCTTGATAGAAATGATCTATACAGGCACACTATGTTTACACAACTCCTTTAAATACAACGAGTCAATTTCTTCATCGAGAATCTATCATTAACAAGAATGATATTAGCAGATTTGGTCAGTCTATCGACGATGACCGAAATCGAATCAAATTCAGATGATGACCTTTACAATAGTTAGACGGTTACTAATGTATGAGGCGATGTCTGCCTTCATAATTTGCCATCATTGCAACTTTTTCAAATAAAGATACATTTAGTCAGAAATGTCATGAATAGAATTCTTATACTTACGAGATTCCAACATGACTACATCTTAAAATCTCCATATTTAGGCAACCACAAGTGGCCTTTTATACATTTAACGCCATCGGCTCCTTAATTCTAATGTTTCATATTAGCCGCGAACCCCTTTTTATTATCTATATTATCCTTCTTACAAACATCGTTTATTTTTATATTGTTCGACAATTTGTTTTGCACAATCATTATTAAGAAACAAATCCTAATTGATTCTTTATCTTTTCTATATAATGTGTCAGTATCTATATTCACCTTCCTGATGAAATAATTATCATGACCGCAATTCACTCAGAATTTCTTTCTTCATATTATCTAAGTTTTAGTTTCGTCTCCACTATCATTATTATCAGTTTTACTCAATCCGACGTCTAAAGCGTCGATAATTATTACAAGTAATTAAATAATAAATATTTAACTTTTATGAAATGTAAACGTAAAAAGTTTTTAATTTATCGGTTCGTCCAATTATAGGAAAATGTTCAAAAGAATAAATTTGAATTTAATTAACACGATTTTTGTTGATTTACTGAAAATAATTAGTGAGATTCGTAAATGTTCGAAAAATCTTTATTTATACTTTGTTCATAATTTTCTTAGTTGACAAGCAAAAATTGTCGTTTTAAATTTCAAGTTATGGTTTTAATGGTTTCCTAAATCTTTCTTATGTTGTCTTGGGGTATACACAAACATTTACCCCTAAACATGGGTTTAGTTAAATGATTTGGGTATAAGGGAATAATCCCTTAAAAATCCTTTGTTAAAACATTTGTCAAAACATATTTGCACTTTTCTTTTTGGTATATCCCAAAGCCTTAATGGCTCTAATCTTTGAAGAGTCAATATATTCCATTATCTATTAATCACACGGTCAATTAATATATAGGATTAAGTCTTAAATCACATGTTAATTATTCAAGTTACATGTTTTTATTCTTCGGTCAATTCAGGGCAATTTATAAATAATTATTAACTCCTTCTTATACTTATAAACAAACAAATGGTCCTTAGTGATCACAAGTATGAATTTATCAAATTACAGCCTACACACGTGATTCACCAGTTTATGAATACTACATGTGCATTGGTCAATCCAAACGACATAACATGAAACTCATAATGTTCATTACAAGTTCTGGATGTAGTGATTGGAATAGATAATCTTCTTCGCGGACGCGAAGTTGATGATAACCATGCCGTGAATCAAATCTTTAGAACATACGCTAGAACCTTGTAAATGATCAAACAAATCTATCATCTTGGGTAGTGGATATAGATTTTTAGTCGTCAATTTACCTAGTTCACGGTAATCAATAAATATAAGGAATAATAACAACATAGCTCTTCATGATGACGAGCTTGGTAGAATAAAAGTCTTCCCCGACAACTCTCTCAGTTGTACGATAATTCTTTTAATTCAGATGGTGCTGAAGTACAGTGCACACGCCACGGGTGCAACATCGGGAATATAATCAATACCAAATTCAACCTGCGTTAATGGCGAAAGTCTAGGTAATTCACCAACAAATACTTCCTATAGTTTCAGATAACGGAAACATCTTTTAATAAATTTACTTTAAGTTCTTTCTAGATTACAATATCTATGACTAATTCACAACTATTCACGGTATAATTTCAAGTCTAAATACAGGATATGGTCATCCTTCAAGAATTATTTAGATCACTTTTGATAATCAACATCTTATCTTTTAGGGGAATTCTACTCGAGTTCCCATCGATTAAGACAATGTCGTCATGTCATAATCAATCAATCCATCCCACAGGCACTATCAACCTTCCAGTTTCGTTACCGTTGATAAGATGTGAACTTCTCAAAAGACTAATAATAACTCATAATCCTTCACGAATTCAAGGATGTCTGGAGACATAACTAACCTTAAAAAGAGTAAGGTTAACGCATGATCTACGCGAGAGAATTTCAAATCAGATACAGACAAAAATACTAACGAATATGAGTATATCCCATGTTTTCATAATTTGAGTACGCATTCGAAAGCTCCTCGGATCGTTACCCAGGTCATTCAAATGAAATCAAATCAAAAGAAATGATAGGAAGGTCAATATATCCATTCAGGTATCAACACTCGGTAATCAAATACTTTTTCAAAGAATCTCACTACGAGGGAATTGGACAACGGGGGGATATCAATTGTCAATTAAGACAATTTCCACAGATGATTAAATTCGATTCAGAAGAATAAATGGTACGGGCACATATGTAGGTGTCCCAATAATATGTCCCTATTTTTCACTTCTTGCAGATCTCATAAAATTTAATCTTTCACAATCTTCAAAGAAAATTTAGTGTTTATTAATAATTTCATGGTGACTACTAATCAGCCTTGTATGGTCACTTCCAAATTGTATGTAGGCGTGCAACTATATACAATTTCAAGATTAACGATGCAATACTCAGTTCGTCAAAACTTTGTCATCATGTTTAAAATATATATTCTTGCTTAATTCAAAATGAATTTACAGATTTGTTCTTTATCATGGAAACAATTAAATTTTCCAAAGTGTTTCTTAAACAACTTCATTTCGATAACGATTACTTATAAATCTCACTTTGAATAATCCTTATAATGATGAAAATTCAAATTATTTTTTTCTCAAGGGATACTGTTTTATCTTATAAAAACAGTGAGTGATCTGCGAAAGAGTGATGAAAAGTTGTTCACCAAGAATTAGCTACAATATATCATGAAATGAGCTTAGACAATTAATCATGAGGTTCATGACCTCGATGGCACTCAAAAAGAATAATCCACAATATAACTCAAATCAAGATGAGTACTTGCTCAATGGTTGCATCACTAATGCGAACATTAGGATGAAGCAATAAAGGATAGATAACATCGATACATGTAGAATTTAGCAATCAAATGTAGTCTTTTCATTAATCACAAACAAGTCAAAATTGTACCGTAACACATTACGTGTCACTACGTCATGCAATTCCAAGAACTCATCCTACCAACTGATGTCTCAGTTAAGTTAGGGATTTTTTTGAAGATACCACAATGAATACTAATCTACAAGATTCATGGGGGTTCCACTTGTCCCGGAAGATCCATCGGTCCCATTTCAGAAGAAGATCTCTTCAATTTATTTCTTGGACACTGGGCATCCTCGTTAATGGACATAGGCCTAGGAACAACCCTTAACACGAACCAACAAACATTTAAAACCTTATAATTCAATCACAGGACTTAACGATTTCCTCTTAACAATTTCTTATTCCATACGGGTTAAATTTTACTTAATTCAAGTTTTCAATCAACTTATACTCAATGCGATATCCTACCTCATTCTCCAATACTTTCAATCTTATTCTTAGGCCTTAATAGGGCAATACAAGCTCGATATGAACAACACTTAATTTCCAATCCTATAGCTTTTACAACAATAGTTATCAAATAAGTCACTATTATGAAATGACTCACACATCCAATTAGACTTCTCGGAAAGGTACTTGTGGCATGAGGCTTTTGGGTAATGGTTCCAATGACAGCCTCAAGTGCAACATTCACCCTTTCGATTTCAATTTAAGAATTGGGTGACAACGAATCAGATGACACCTTTCCAGGTGGTAACGTTTTGTCAAGCTCCACTCTATAAGGAAAGATCGTCATGACATCGATATCAGTTTTTAATCTTGCCAATTCTTCTTCAATATCACAATCGACTAATATCTACATTTCTACGAATATCAACTATTTTGTTGGGATCATAAATATCCACAACTTGGTTTAGATCTGGAATAGCTAGAATTCCTACGGGAATAGATTCGATTAATTTACTAGGGGAGTTAGGGTTCCTTGTGACAATCTACGTTGTATAAATACATCGTATAGATATTAAAACAATCATCAAACAAACATGTAATCAAATTACATCATATATATATATATATATAATCCAAGTTATATATATATATATATATATATATATATATATATATATATATATATATATATATATATATATATATATATATATATATATATATATATATATATATATATATATATTTATATATATATATATATATATATATATATATATATATATATATATATATATATATATATATATATATATATACATATATATATATTAAAATAACACTTCTTAGTCTGGCCTTGTCGGTAACTCGGGAATTCTTCGGCACCGTTATAGTCAAAAGATTTTTAGACATTTTTAGAAAAATGTTTATAGTTAAAAGATTTTGAAATATTTTATTCAAAACCATGGTTTTAAAAATCTTTCGTTATCTATAACGAGAGCTCTGGTACCAAACTGTAACATCCCCAAATTTATACAATTCAATACAGCGGAAGACTCGTTGGTGTTACGGGATAGCACATTACTCACATCATATACAACGCTTAAAAATCGTGTCGTTTATTAATGAAGTCATAGTATATCATACAATTTTTACAAAACATTTGAATGGAAATAGTTATTTAAGTGTGGGCCATGAATTCTTGTTGTCTTCCTAAGAATTACCTTCAAGTACCTGAGACAAAACATGTTAAAAGAAAAGGTCAGCGATAACGACGAGTGAATTCATAGAGTTTAATAAACCATCAATATATCATCGGTATATAATTATTACAAAAAATCATTTTGTACAAATCTTTGTAATAGGCCATAAAATAGCCAAAGTCATTTTATACAAAATCCTTGTCAAAAAATCATCATATAGGCTTTTGCCTTAAAAATCATTATACGAACAATTATCGTAAAAACATCATACAATACGTTTTATAACGTTGTATAGAGTTAAATAAAAACCGTTATATGAATATGGTTATATAAAACCAAACACGAACATAATATAAATAATAAGACCCCGTATTGCTAGTCAGGCAATATATCGTAATTCGGTGCGTATAGCAGTATTTCGTTAATTGGATTATTATAAGCCGCATGACATTGTTACCTTACTACAAAAAACAACGGGTAGCTAGCCCGAAACTCAATTTTACCATCTAAATTAGCGTGTCGTCACAAAGATCACGCTATGAAATCTTCTCATACATAAATTCGCTTACCAATCAATGTGGCATGACGGGGATCAACCGTCAAGGCGCGAACTGGGGTGATCTTCCCCAAATAGTACTAATATATGCATAAGCGTCTACCAAATCCCGGTAGTTCACAATTCATGCTAATGGGACTTTTAGTGACGTAACCTAACTTTAATAATCCATTTTATTTCATACATCGGGTCATATAATCATTCATCGGGTCATACAATCATTCGGGTCTAAATCAATAAGTAAACAATCGGGACAAACGGTGTCCTATTTTTTCAAAACTAACATGTTATCTCCCTCGCGGGTTTATAAAACATTTCATAAAAATATTTAAAAGACCGTGAGGCTATGAACTCACGTTGATGTGGGAAGGCGGTTATCGGCGATTCGGATGTACGGTACGTGCTTCAATCACAGAAACCTAGACAAATAATACTCGTCTTAGACTCTTGCCCAATGACTTTATCAAAATAACAATTATGTATACATATGATGATTTTATACATATGATGACGATCAAGTGGGATTGTACATTTTTACTCATTCATTATAGTGTTTATGTGTTGGTAACATGTTTATACTAGTTTTACTTATTTACATGTTTTAGGCCCAATAAGCCTATTACAAGCCCAATACTTTTCATTAGCCCAATTATACATTTAATATCAGTATTATACTTTACATGTTGGGCCTAAATGGGTTACGCCCAATAAGTAAGTTTATAAGTGTTTTACCAACTAGTCGGGTTTATAGTCCAATAAGGCTACTTTGGCCCGTTAATGTTTACATGTTGTAAAGCTCGGGTTTTATCGGTTTTTACTTGTTATATAAGTTTATATATCAGTATGTGAGTTTATAATAGTTTATATTAGACGGGTCCGACCGTCTAAGTTTTATTTGACAAAAACGTTAATCTTTCGGTTTTAGCCGAAAAGACGTAAAACATAGGTATATAGTTTTATAACTTGGAAAAACATTTTTACTTGTAATTTATATAAGGTATCCCATTTTAATATCAATATATATGTAACTCTTTATTTATAATTTTTATCAACTAGTGGGTTTTATATATGTATATTTTATATAAATTTTTGAGTGCTTATATTATATACTGTTTATATACAAAATCAGTCCCAAATTTTAAGTCCACTAAAATGTCCATATCTAGAGTTCTATAATGAGATAGGACATCAATTTTTATGACAGTAACTACATAATATGTGCTTCATTTTACTTCCTGGTAGCTACTGATGAATCAACCTCTAAATATTTTAATAAATTCGTCCAAAACAGTATAGGCAGATTTGCACTCTGATCTTGTTTTGATCATATCTCACTCATTTTTATGATTCTATTGTACGACCAACTCTCACATGTGTATAACACCTAATACTTACTGTAAATTGATTCCACTATGCTATTTTATCAGTTTATCATTTGGTTACTTACTGTTTTTACACAACCATCATATTTAGCAAGATTTTAACCTTGTTACCTATGGTTTTCCATCTTTTTAACCATATTTATCAACACCAAATCCCCACATAATATTTATGTCATCATTCATCATCATATACATATACATAAATAAAGAAAATACAAGATTACATAATCAAAATAACAAGAAGATAGGAAGAACAATCTTTATACCACCAAGATTAAGTTGTTTATGATCAAGGCTTGGATTTTTGATGGCAAAACTTGTGATAGATCAACACCAATCTTCAAGACCACCAATACTTGTAAACTCTTGTAGAAATCAGACCTTGAACATCACCAAATCACCTCCTTGGATGATAGAATCACCTCCAATCTTCAAGTCTTCAAAGGGTTTCCATCTTATGCAAGTTAAACATAAAATTCATGGTGGAAAATTTGATGAATATGGTGGTGGTGATGGTGATATGGACGAATTTTAGAGAGAGAGAAGGGAGGATGAGACTGGTTTGCATGTATGTGTGTGAGTTTTGTGGTTTGTGTAGCTTGTTTTAAGCTAATAAGTGGTTTTGGTGGAAGTGAAGGACAAGTGTCCTTGTACTTGTTATAAAAGTGACACCAAATTGTTTTTATGGCTAGTTGTGTGATAAGTGTGAAAACACTCATCAATAATGATCCAAATACCACTCAAAACATAGTCAAATACCTTATATCAAACTTTAAAATATCATAATTATGCGTGTATTTGTGTTTCATGTATTTTCAGGTAATATAGGTACATTTGAGACAAACACGAGCTTTCATGGATTTATTTGATAAAAAGACGAAGAAAAAGACGAAAAGATGATTCAAGGACTTTATTTGCCAAGTTTTCAAAGATCAAGGGCTGAACTTGCAATTTTCTACAAAGATGAAGGATTAAAAGAAATTGATTCAAAAAGTTTACATAACTTTTGAAAGAAAATACAAGATAAAGGACCAAAAAGAAATTAAATAAAAAGTTCTTTTATTTACTTGGTCAAAAGACCAAGACCGGTCAACCCCCACACATTCAACGTCTTCTCCATTCGAAGAGAGAGAGAGAGAAGCAGTTTCATATCTCATTTTCTCCATAAACCTACAATCCAATATCAAGGACAATCCATGAAGAATTAGCCAAAGAGTCCAACTACAAAAATGCTCCTTATCTTCTCCTCTTCATGATGGTACTACTTAATTTGATCAAGAATGAAGAACGAAGAAAGCCCCAAATTCAAGAATGAAGGACGAGTGTAAACCTCGTATTAAACACGTGTCCACTCCTCATTGGAGCGAACACGTCATCTCATCATCCTCTCGACGCCTATAAATTGAAGACGAAGGCTTTCATTTAGAACGGTTAGACTAGGAGTAGAATTTCACATAGTAGTTAGGAGTAGTTTTAGATAAGTTTTCTTCACAGTTTAAATCATTTCAGTTTTCTGTTAAGTTTGTTAAGCTTTCAGTTTCTACAGTTGTAACGAGATTCTCTTTTCCACCATTAATGATAGTTCGAGTTCTTCTTATTTCTTGAATAAGCTTCTTCTCCTGTTTCATAAACCTTTACTTGCTCGTTATTGTGCTAAGACCGTCAGTTGAAATTCGTTAAGTTTTTGAGCTTTAATACTTCTTTCGAATTCTTCATTTCTTTGTTACTGGATAATCCAGTTTATGTTCTAAGATCTTTTCTATGAACATGGAGAAATCAGGTAGATAGTTAAAGAAGTTGTTTCAGATTCGGTTGCATAGTTGTTTAGTCACTTAAAAATTGATTGAACCTTTTTCACAAGTTAATTAGAGTGTTGATTTTTCAATACTTTTTCTATGTTTTTTTTACTATGATATTCTATTTAAGAGAGATGTTTCATAGCTTAATAGTTTAAAAATCTGTTATAATCAGTTCCTATATGGTACAAGTGAGTTTAGTAGTTAGAATAATCAGTTAGTAAGAAGGTTGCTGTAGGATTTAAATAAAGTTTCAATCGGTATTGTTCGTCAGTTTGTTAAGCTTGTTAATATTGATCTTTTTAGCTCTTAGTTGGTAAGATTATGAGTGTTTGACAGTTTGCTTACGGTTTAATCAGCTTAAAGTTTTAGAAGCTTCTCAGTTTTAGGAGCTTTTCAACGTCAATTCAGTTTTTGTCACCTGTTTAGTTTTTGTCATCAGTTTTTGTCAATTCAGCGAATACAGTAGATATAGGCATGCTTGTTTTGATTTCTGCTGATATAATAAGCAGGACACAGCTATTTGCTTTTGGATCTATCAAGTTTGTGCAGGTTTTCAGTTTAGAAGGACTTGTTGGCTTTTCTTCGCTTGTTTTCGTTTCAGTTTTGCAGGATTATTTTCAGTTCTTGCAAGTTTCTGTTTCGATGGATATTATCTTTCCAGCCATAGATAACAAGCAGAATAGTGGGGTAGTCAGACTTGGAGGTGTGTTTGGTTTATAAGCCGTTTCAGCACCGCGCTTCTCGTCATCAACGGACTGGCCTGGATGTAGCAGGTTAAGCACGCTTTAGTTTTCGACAAATTCTTAGTGTAATCTGCTCGTTTGTATTTGATAGTGTAAACTTTGTGTAGCTGTTTGATTCTTATGATTTGTTTTTTGGATATCTTCATTCTGAATGTGATTATGATTGTTGCTAGTTGTTGGATGTAGTGTATGTGTTTTGTTAGCGTAATTCTGTTTTCATTTAGATTTGTTTCTCATTATTAGCTAAATTTTGTTTGCAGTTGTAACTGTTAGCTTTTAAGTTTCTTGTTAAGCTTCGAAGTATACACGTTTAGTCCCTGATTTTGTATGCATTTATTACTCCCACGGTCCAAACTTAGTTAAAAGTTTAGAATCGTTAGTCCTTGTGGTTACTGGAAGTTTGCATTTAGTCCTTCTTTGGTAAATCAATTACAAATTAGGTCCTTCTAGTTAGATTTGGTTTGAAATTAGTGGGTTAGTCAGTTAGTAGTAGTTGGACTAGTTACTTAGGCCAGTAGTTGAATTGGGCTTTATTTAGTAACAAGTTATTATTTTGGATTTTGTAAATTTAGATAGTATTAAATTTCATTTGTGAAATCTGATTTTAAAAGTTGTAATTTTTGTTTACTTTTATATTTTGTATTTGGTATTTTTACTTTGTAGTTTAAACTTGTGTTTTACATTTTGTATTTTGTGCATTTATTTGTCGTATGTGCAATATGTTTTTAGATTAGTACGTATTACGTAGTGTAAATAGCTATTTTTACCTTTTTAATTGTTTTGTGCAAATTAGACATAGATACCAATCAAGATCTTACTACCAAAAACAATTAAGTCAAGCTTAAAACGTTATATCAATTCGAATCGAGCTGAGAAGACAACTACACTAAAAACGAAATATTAAATGGCGCCGCTGCCGGTTCTTTTCGTGAAGATTAACGATTTCGAGTGAGACGATTGGATTTTGGGATCCGTTCACTTTGTGAACGTTATTTTTACGTATGATAATCAAAAACATAAAAAAAATCAAAAAGATAAAAATAAAAAAAAAAATAAAAAAATCACAAACTCAATTCTTTTCCTAAAGAATTGAACAAAAAAAAAATAAAAAATCCAAAAAGTAATCTTTTTCCTAAAAGATTACACCCAAAAATATATATTATATCGTTTTCATCGGTTTTTACGTAGATATAATATTTTTCTTAAAAAAAATCAAATAAATACAAAAATATTTTTGATATATTATTATATGTAAATAAGTATTCGTATAAGAACAACCAAGTTACCTATCTTCCATAAGTATTGCCGAGGCAATACACCGTGTTAGGGGGCGTTCCGGTCCTTGACACGCGTATCGATCCAATTTAATTAAGCAAGAATAGATAAATACTTCCAATAGGAAATAATTCGAAGAATACAAACTACTAAAGTGAATAGATAGGCGATGTGCTATAAAATGCCATCTAAGGGTCAATAGGTACTTAAGTGCTTCGCGCCACCTAACCCCCCATTCACTAGTGCGTATTCTCAGAAGGAAGGCTTGATTGGGGGTCTTGCACCCAAGTAGTAATTATATATATACTTTCTTGTGGATATTTCATATCGAACCTCGAAGAGGATAATCCTTTTCTCTTCAAAGTCGACCGAGGGCTACTCCCTCATTCCTCGTGTTTACTTACACGTGTACTCGCACACGTGTAAACATACCACCTTTGGTGTATTACTTCCTTCCCCGAGGAAGCTTTTAAACGTCATTATACTTGTATATACATTCGGCCACCTTGTTAAACATGGATACTCGTTCCATGTTGGAGATTTTGCAACAACGATCCGCCAACGCTAATTATTCGACTTGTTCGACTTGTGGAGGTCCACACGATACTTATTTATGTGATCAAAATAATAGTTATTATGGGGAGGGATATGCTTATAATGGAACCGAGAACCCTAATTTTCAACCTAACACTCAAATGGACTACACTTGTAATGACTATATGGGATATTCCGGTTTTTCATCACAACCTCCACCATCATTTCATGATCAAACCTTTAATGTGCCATACCAAAACCAAGGATTTTCCAATTATGGAGGTTTTCAAAATGATGATAATTTTCAAGGCTATAATCAAGAAACCTTTCATAATCAAGGATTTTCAAACAATGAAGGCTTTCAAAATGATGAAAATTTTCCATGCTATAATCAAGATACTTTTCAAAATCAAGGATTTTCACATTATGAGGGTTTTCAAAATGAAGGAAATTTTCAAGGCTACAATCATGAGAATTTTCATAATCAAGACTCTTTTCAAACCTATAATTCACCTAATTATGGAAATCCACCTCCACCATATTCTTCGACTTTTTCATGTGAGTTTTGTGGAAATGCACACCATTATGGTTATGATTGTAGACCGAAGGATCCGCCATCCTATGTCCTTGATAATGTCAAGTTTTATCCTTCACTTGAGAAAATGAACAAGTTGAACGATGACTTTTATAAGATGCTTGATAGTATGCAAGACACGAGCCTTGAGGAAATGAAATACGCATGCCCGTTGTTCGAGGAAAAAATTAAGTTTTTTGAGGAAGTGGAAATTATGACTTGGCAGATTTATGACAAGGAGATCGGTGCAATGTGTCGTGAATCGTTGAAAAAAGGTTCTTGTCGTCTCAAGGAAAATTTAGATAACTTCCTCTTTAAGATTGCTACAAAGGAAAAAGAAGAACAATTTATTGCTAATCGTGCTCGATTGCTTAAACAATGCTTATTAGATGAAGATGATGAGGAACCTTCGATTTATATGACACTAAATGATGACACACCTTCATCACCTTTACCTCACGTGGAACCCACCGACTCTTTAACCATGGGGGACGAGCCTCTTAGCACTAATACAAACACCGATTCGGATGAATTAACCTTTTCTAGTGTTGAGAACCTTATCCCAATCCAAAGAGAGCTTGAGAGGGTTTCCAATGAACCATGTGATGAGCTTTGTGTTGATACCTCTTCTCCTCATGATCACATTGAGATTTTATCACATATTGACCTTCATGCTACTACTAGTGATTTTGGTGATTTCGATCTTGATGAATTGTTTAAAGAAAGGGATAATGAGATTGAGGAAGAGTTTGTGAAAGACTTGACACAAATGGAGGATGATGATTGTGATTCTAGTGACGCGTCTTATGCTATATCATCCGATGATTTGTCTTGTCAAGATAACATTCCTAATTTGGATGAAGAGTTTATTCTTATAGGAAAAGTGGATCCTTCTCCTCTACCACTTTATGATTCTTGTGATGAAACCTTTGATGATCCTTATGATAGTGATGAGTCTTTTACTTCTGATGATGATGACTCCATTTCTTCTATGACTCCTTCACCTATTCCTCTAAGTGATTTTGTGATACATTCAAATCCTCTTTTTGAGACATGTTTTGATAATCCACTTTTTGAGGACTGTGAAGAACCTAATGATGAGTCCATAGAAGAAGAACCTTTCATTGACATTTCTTCACCGGTTTTTGAGGTTGCACCTATTGACTTTCATGATGATATCATCCCTTTGAGTGATTCTCTCATTAATACACCTTCTTTTGAGCCTTCTATTCCCACCCTTCCACCCTTGAAGTTGGTTATTGATGAAGATCCTATACTCTTAGAGATTGATCCTTTTTCACCTATGGCACCTTTAGAACCCAAAACCATTGATATGGATTCTCATATGGATATTGATGCCACCATAGAGGCTTATCTTGTTGATATTGATATTGAGGTTGATGATAGTGATTCTAATTGGCAAGAGGAGATTTATCTTAGTGAGAACTTTCTTTTTGGGAACATAGAGATTACACCTCCTTCACAAGACACTATTAATCTTGATCCTCCTTATTCTATGCCTTCTATGGAAGATTACCCACCTTTTGATGATGATGAGCCTAATATGGATATACTTGTTATGAATGTTTTGATACCTACACCTTCATTGTCTCATGATGCTTTGATCACTAAGGGGGAATCTTATATGGTTGATACGAGTTCATCTTCTTATTTTCCCATGAAGGAAAAGGTTTTTGATCCTGGGATACATAAATTTGAGACACCTTGGTTTTCATCTACTTCACTTAAGAGTGTGCCTTCGATTGATATGGACTTTTTGTATGAGCTTACTTTGGTGATGCTACCTACTTTGAAGTTGTTCACTTGTCGAGATGGAAACTTTGTATTTGATCCTGGGGTGCTTTCTTTATGAGAGATTTCGTATGTTGGACAAACTTGAGACACGTTGGACCGTTCCATTTATCGAGGCGGATATTGTAAATCTTATAGTAAATGGCAACGTGCTAAGTTTGAGTGTATCATGTGAGATGTGCTTCAAAGTGGATATTCTTTACTCTCCATGATGGTTTCCCCAAGGACAACCTAATTCGGGGCCGAGTCGAGCTAGCGACTTAGGGTTAAAAAAACTCAAGCATTGAATAACTAGGTTAGAAAACGTAGAGGAGATTTTCAATAGGTTAGGTTTAATTAAAAGGATGTTATAGTAGAGTTGAAGTGGAGGGGTGCCTTTCTTCGTCTTTTGGTGTTTGTTTCAAGGGTTTCTCTCTCACATTTCATGCTTGGAGCTTATGGAGGAGGCCCGTGTATCTGGTTCACTTCGATTAGTTTTTGCTATCGTGATTTTCAAAACACTTGTGCTTAAAATGAATATCCTTTAGTTGTCTTTTCCTTAACTTGGGTTAAGCAAAGTAATCAATGTAATAAGTGTAGGGGAGTTCATCCCATGCTCTTAAACATTGAGGACAATGTTTATCTTAAGTGTAGGGGAGACTTCTATCGAAGTGACCTTACCTAGATCATTGCCTTAACTTCATGATAATTGGGAAAATTAATTTTTCAAACATTTTTCAAATTTTTGATCTACTTTGGCCAACAAAAATATGCATACATAATTTTTGCATTAATCATTTTGCATAACACATTTGCATTGTATATATCTTTTCTTTTATTTTTCATCAAAAATATATAAAAGGAAAAAAAATAAAATAAAACATGGTTTTAACAAGTTTAGACTTCTTTGACATATTAGGCCCGCCATGGATATTTTGACTCAACCCGAGTTTGCTTATTTAGCACTCTCTAGCTAGTATCCTTAACCATGTAGTCCTTCATTGGTCTATTAGGCTAAGCATCCACCAATTTCATTATTTGAAATTTTAAATTTGTGGAGAATGGGAAATGATAGAGTTGAAGCAAGTGTAAAAGGACTAGATAAACTTCATGATAATTACTTGTGGCTAAACCCTTCTCTTCTTTGCCTCTATTTTCTTCGCATGTATATAATTGTTAATAAATAATCAAGAACGGTTTTAATTGGTTTGTAATCTCTTATGCATTTTTGGCTAATCATTCATGGTTGGTATGAGTACGTCTTAAGATTCTAAGTTAGCACGTTTTATGTGTACTAGACTTATGTCATGCTCAATATTTAGCGGGTGTTTTTCCTTTTATTCTTTTCAAATTTCTTTGTGAGGAATAAAGAAAAATAAGAGCGGCTTATGAAAAAAAAATGATGAGTGGCTAGAAAAAAAAAAGAGAAAATAAAGAAAAAGAAAAAAAAAATAATAATGCAAGACTCCCAAGAGGGGCAGTGTGGTGTTAATTATAGTGACTATTGGGTTCCAATATTACCTTGACGGGTTGCGGGGATTCAATAGATTGCTCCAATCCAATATTACCTTGACGGGTTGCGGGGTTGAAGATCCAAAGTCTCAAAAAGATGGCGGATGTAAATTATTGCGTGAGTTTATTTTTCTTTCCTTAGCGAGTGTGTAGCTACTTATGAAAGCATGACTTGAGGATTTTACACATAAGGCGAATGACTTATTACTCTTAAAACGGACTTATATTAATTGTGAGCGGTTTTTCAAGTAATGGATGAGATGATTACTTAGGATTAAAACCGTGCTTCCTTATTTTTGGATTTCACACTTCTTATACTTCCCACTTGAATAAAGACGAATTTGCCCACAAGCAATTTGCTCAAATAATAACCGGTTCCACATTTAATTGTCATGAATAAGTTGATGCACTTTTTACTAGTGAATGCAATGATCCCATTTTTAAGCTTGGTATGGGGAAAGTGAAACTTGAGGATGATAAATGTCCATGGTACCCAAGCCCTAATCTAAGTCATAGAATTCTTTATGAGTTATTTCCATCAAAACCATTTCAATAAAAATCAAAAATATATAAATAAAATTGTTTTCTTTGCATTGCATTGTAAATATTCAAAATCATTCATCATGTAGTATAGTTTAGTTTATTAAATCATAAAATGGCCAAGGTTGGTTAATTATGAGAAAAGTGTAACTTGATGCTTTAAAATGCTGCATTGCATGAGGTCATGGCAATGGTCAAGTGGAGGGGAGTTGATAAGTGTGAAAACACTCATCAATAATGATCCAAATACCACTCAAAACACATTCAAATACCTTATATTAAACATTAAAATATCAGAATTATGCATGTATTTGTGTTTCATGTATTTTCAGGTAATATAGGTACATTTGAGACAAACACGAGCTTTCATGGATTTATTTGATAAAAAGACGAAGAAAAAGACGAAAAGATGATTCAAGGACTTTATTTGCCAAGTTTTCAAAGATCAAGGGCTGAACTTGCAATTTTCTACAAAGATGAAGGATTAAAAGAAATTGATTCAAAAAGTTTACATAACTTTTGAAAGAAAATACAAGATAAAGGACCAAAAAGAAATTAAATAAAAAGTTCTTTTATTTACTTGGTCAAAAGACCAAGACCGGTCAACCCCCACACATTCAACGTCTTCTCCATTCGAAGAGAGAGAGAGAGAAGCAGTTTCATATCTCATTTTCTCCATAAACCTGCAATCCAATATCAAGGACAATCCATGAAGAATTAGCCAAAGAGTCCAACTACAAAAATGCTCCTTATCTTCTCCTCTTCATGATGGTACTACTTAATTCGATCAAGAATGAAGAACGAAGAAAGCCCCAAATTCAAGAATGAAGGACGAGTGTAAACCTCGTATTAAACACGTGTCCACTCCTCATTGGAGCGAACACGTCATCTCATCATCCTCTCGACGCCTATAAATTGAAGACGAAGGCTTTCATTTAGAACGGTTAGACTAGGAGTAGAATTTCACATAGTAGTTAGGAGTAGTTTTAAATAAGTTTTCTTCACAGTTTAAATCATTTCAGTTTTCTGTTAAGTTTGTTAAGCTTTCAGTTTCTACAGTTGTAACGAGATTCTCTTTTCCACCATTAATGATAGTTCGAGTTCTTCTTATTTCTTGAATAAGCTTCTTCTCCTGTTTCATAAACCTTTACTTGCTCGTTATTGTGCTAAGACCGTCAGTTGAAATTCGTTAAGTTTTTGAGCTTTAATACTTCTTTCGAATTCTTCATTTCTTTGTTACTGGATAATCCAGATTATGTTCTAAGATCTTTTCTATGAACATGGAGAAATCAGTTAGATAGTTAAAGAAGTTGTTTCAGATTCGGTTGCATAGTTGTTTAGTCACTTAAAAATTGATTGAACCTTTTTCACAAGTTAATTAGAGTGTTGATTTTTCAATACTTTTTCTAAGTTTTTTTTACTATGATATTCTGTTTAAGAGAGATGTTTCATAGCTTAATAGTATAAAAATCTGTTATAATCAGTTCCTATATGGTACAAGTGAGTTTAGTAGTTTGAATAATCAGTTAGTAAGAAGGTTGCTGTAGGATTTAAATAAAGTTTCAATCGGTACTGTTCGTCAGTTTGTTAAGCTTGTTAATATTGATCTTTTTAGCTCTTAGTTGGTAAGATTGTGAGTGTTTGACAGTTTGCTTACGGTTTAATCAGCTTAAAGTTTTAGAAGCTTCTCAGTTTTAGGAGCTTTTCAACGTCAATTCAGTTTTTGTCACCAGTTTAGTTTTTGTCATCAGTTTTTGTCAATTCATCGAATACAGTAGATATAGGCATGCTTGTTTTGATTTCTGCTGATATAATAAGCAGGACACAGCTATTTGCTTTTGGATCTATCAAGTTTGTGCAGGTTTTCAGTTTAGAACGACTTGTTGGCTTTTCTTCGCTTGTTTTCGTTTCAGTTTTGCAGGATTATTTTCAGTTCTTGCAAGTTTCTGTTTCGATGGATATTATCTTTCCAGCCATAGATAACAAGCAGAATAGTGGGGTAGTCAGACTTGGAGGTGTGTTTGGTTTATAAGCCGGTTCAGCACCGCGCTTCTCGTCATCAACGGACTGGCCTGGATGTAGCAGGTTAAGCACGCTTTAGTTTTCGACAAATTCTTAGTGTAATCTGCTCGTTTGTATTTGATAGTGTAAACTTTGTGTATCTGTTTGATTCTTATGATTTGTTTTTTGGATATCTTCATTCTGAATGTGATTATTATTGTTGCTAGTTGTTGGATGTAGTGTATCTGTTTTGTTAGCGTAATTCTGTTTTCATTTAGATTTGTTTCTCAATATTAGCTAAATTTTGTTTGCAGTTGTAACTGTTAGCTTTTAAGTTTCTTGTTAAGCTTCGAAGTATACACGTTTAGTCCCTGATTTTGTATGCATTTATTACTCCCACAGTCCAAACTTAGTTAAAAGTTTAGATTCGTTAGTCCTTGTGGTTACTGGAAGTTTGCATTTAGTCCTTCTTTGGTAAATCAATTACAAATTAGGTCCTTCCAGTTAGATTTGGTTTGAAATTAGTGGGTTAGTCAGTTAGTAGTAGTTGGACTAGTTACTTGGGCCAGTAGTTGAATTGGGCTTTGTTTAGTAACAAGTTATTATTTTCGATTTTGTAAATTTAGATAGTATTAAATTTCATTTGTGAAATCTGATTTTAAAAGTTGTAATTTTTGTTTACTTTTATATTTTGTATTTGGTATTTTTACTTTGTAGTTTAAACTTGTGTTTTACATTTTGTATTTTGTGCATTTATTTGTCGTATGTGCAATATGTTTTTAGATTAGTACGTATTACATAGTGTAAATAGCTATTTTTACCTTTTTAATTGTTTTGTGCAAATTAGACATAGATACCAATCAAGATTTTACTACCAAAAACAATTAAGTCAAGCTTAAAACGTTATATCAATTCGAATCGAGCTGAGAAGACAACTACACTAAAAACGAAATATTATTGTGGCCGGTTATTGATGGGGGGTGGGACAAGTGTAACTTGTTTCATCCCCTATTAATTTACGGGTACTCCTCGATTCTAGTTTCCTCGATTTGCGTGCCCTCAGGGTCGTTTTACGAAAAACGTTTTTATAAATTATGAATCAACGGCACAAAACGAATCTAATAAAAATTGTCTCATCAAAACGGAGTTCAAAAACGTAAATACGTAATCCTAAGGTTTCCGGTTTAGTCGTAAAGGATGTTAAATTATTCACGTAAGTCCTAATCTCTTCTCGTAAATTTGTGAGTTTATGAACCAAAACAAATTTAAAATCCCAAAATAATAATCACGAATAAATTTATTTTCTGAAATGCCCGACTGTCACCAAAAGCGGTGTAGGTAAACGTAAGAACGTAACGTAGAATCCTCCGGTTTAGACGTAGTCGATGAATCTTCAAGACGTAAACCCAAATTTCTTCCCAAAAATGAATGAGTTCATAATATAACATTAAAATAATGTTTTTAAATAACACTTGAGAATAAAATATCAACCATAAATTGACGGATTGTCACATTAAAACGTACACGTAAAATACGAAACTCAAAGAATACGCTACAACGGAGGTTTAATATCAAAAAAAGCGATCTAGCCACCCTCCTAAGGATACAATCGATAATTGTAGGGGATCATACATATATAGGCATATCGGGATACATATACTTAAATCCGTCTAACATCTATTATACAAGCATGTACTAACCCTATTTCATGCAATCATACTTAGGAATCCATTAAAGTTGTGGTACTTGTATAACTATGTTGGCCACCATACTTATACAATTACCCTTCCCCAATGCACTCCTTCCTATGATGACACTTATAAGAATTAATACAACACATAACACATATATCCATCTACTCACATAAGCTCATAACCACATAACCAAAAAAAATCCAAAACTCCATCCATTAAAATAACATAGTCGAACTCTTGAAATACATAAATCCATAGTCTAGCTAAAACAGTAGACTAAATCCAAAACGAAAACATAATCAGTTATAAGTCATGTCACCCATAAGAGTGGAAACAGCTTAAAATCCTTCATATCCACCTACTCCTAATAACACGAACCACCACATGATTCTTAGGGAACATGACTTAAACATCAAAAGAAAATTACTATACCTCAGGTACATAAAATAACCTAACAAAAGATAGAAACTACCATGTACCAAATTATGTACTATAATGTACAATTTAAAAAAAATACGACAATGACTAGCGTGGATGATTATGGTTCAACCAGCACTAGTCACACCCTGAAAAGAAAATAACATGTGGCTAAGTATGAACTACTATGGTTCAACCCATACTAGTCAAAACTTAACAAACATCGCAAGTAAAAACCAATAACATCCAGAAAACTTTAATTAATATAAAATGCACACATACTCCTATGACGCCTGTATGTAGGGACCCTTAAGCTATAGACTAGGTTAATAGACTAGGCAACCTAATTCTCTATAACCATTGGCTCTGATACCATTCTATCACACCCCACCATGGCGGAATATAGGACGCGACACATGGATATCATCACAACAATAGCGTGTCCATAGAGAGAACTATATGAATTAGAAATGTCATAAAAGGTGTCAGAAATGTCATGACAATGTCTCATCAATGCAGGAGTCTAGGTAAGTAGGTAACGGTCCTACCTCTTACCCAAGACAAACAAATAGCACAAACAAATCAACATATAGGTTCATAGTATCACTTATTGAAACAAACAGAAAAATAAACTAAGAAGGAACGGGGATATCCTTCTAAATGCATTCCTACGCGACTCTAATCCTTGCCACATACGTTCTCACGCTTAACCACTTTATCACCTGAAAGAGACACTAAAACACGTCAACATAATGCTGGTGAGAGTCATAGGTTTAGAGTCCAACCAAAAATAGATTATAATAAGTTGTGAAAAACCATAAACCACTAAACATATGGACAATGTGCTACAAGTATGCATTAACAACTAACATTCAAGATCAATCATTCCAAACCAAATCCAAATCCAAATCCAAGGCTCCCAGCCTTACCAAACACCATGGTCCCATAGGCGCCCATACACTTATGTACCAATCCCAAGGTCGCACCTTGTCATTATCCATTGGTCCCATAGATGCTCACACATCTATGTACCTCCCCAAGGCCCCCGCCTTGTCAACATCCCCTTGGTACCAAGTCAAAACATAAAACAATCATGAATCAACTAGCAGTTAATCACATAAGTATGCACAAGTCCATCACCAAACACAAAACATTCACAGCATAATTTATAAAAACAAGACAGTGTCTCTTCCATCCCATCTGGAAATGAAAATCATTAAAAGATATGGGACTATGAAACTCACTTGATTGAGCTTCTCCAAAAATCCACGCACTAGCAAAAAGCTAACAAACAAAAGAACGCAATCAAAACATGAACCAAACACTAAGATGACTCATCAACCCATGATGGACATCTAACCTTCTCCCATATATATACCTCATTTATATGCTCTAAGAATATCATTACACCCCTCTATAAATCCCTTAACTTAGTTTACTTCATAACCCGTCACGTTAACATTTTACCCAAAACAGTCCCGATTTTTAGGTCTCCAAACTATAAGCCAAACGCCCAACTAACCATACCCATGATCTCTGTAAAGAAATACCTATGCCCTTACATATGTCAGCTAACTCCTCCCTTTTGACCAACCTTAAAGCTACTGTTAAGGCCCTGATATATATATATATATATACTTCTGCCTATCCGCATTTTACTGATTTTGAACATAGAAAAAGTTTGTTATGATTAGGGGGTCTTACCCTAACCCATTTTCTTAGACCCAACCCTGGTCTCGTATTTAATATATAAAACACCCCCATGCTCATTAGAGGGTTCAAATGTACATCTAACTACCTCAATCACCTTAAAACATTAAATTAAACCCGACTGATTACAAAACTATTTTGACCTCCGACTGTTGTATATTGTTTTTGAACGACCTCCCGACCTCCAATTTAGTTCTAGTTTCTTGCATTTGTAATCCACTTCAATTACCTATTCAGGGATGCTTGGATCGCAAAATAAGGGTTTGTAGAACTCTAGATATGATCAAAACAAGTGACCTAAAATTCTGTCCAGTTTTTAAAAACGAATTTAACACAATTAGCTTAATTAATTACCATCACCATGTATAATAATTATCTCTAATTAATCTAATCATTATAATATCATATATATGTAGATTTTAATTCAAACCCTAACCTAAATCCAACATTGGATGATTGAGACATAATTAAAAACAATTCAATTAAAAAGGGTTATAAAGATTTACCTTTGATTTATGAAAACCCCCAAATTTATGAAGAAGTCCTATTTTTTTATGTGACCGCGGAATCTAATAATTCTCCAGGGATTTATGAGAGTTATGATATAATAAAAGTCCTTATATAGTTTTTCTCCAAGAATCCTAGCCCAATACAACCCACCTTCCTTTTTTATTTTTTTTTTCTTTCTTTTTATTCGGCCCTAACCGACCCATATATATATATATATATATATATATATATATATATATATATATATATATATATATATATATATATATATATATATATATATATATATATATATATATATATATATATATATATATATATATATATATATATATATATATATATATATATATATATATATATATATATATATATATTAATTCTTTTTTCTTTTTATTACTTATTATTATGTTATTAATAATACCTTAATTTACCTTAATTTATTTCAGCTCCTAAAGCCTCCAAAACCTTAAAACCGTAAAACTAGTCAATTTTACGCGTATACCGAAAAAACGTAAAATATACAGTTTTAAAAAAAAACTTAAATTTTGAAATAAACTTTATAACTAAGTCCTAAATGACTTAAAACCATCCCGAAAAATACTCACATGACTAAACACCTTACCCGAGACCTATAAATGCTAAACCCCAAATCGTAAAAAAACGATTTACTATAATACTTATACGTATACGTAAAACACCAAAATAACACCATTTCATTTCATAGTCACTAATTTGTGAGCTCATGAACATGAAATAACCGTTCCTCGATTTACTTATGAGTACTTTATACCCATAAACGATATCCACACCAACCTCGTTCACGCAAAATAACATGTAAACACGCAAATCACATAGTCACACATAAATTAACCTTAAAATAAGATCAAGTGACGAACCTCAAAACCACGGTTGTCACAGAATGCTCCTTTATTCTTATGGGCTGAAGCAGTGGCAACCGCATGTTATACCCAAAACCGCTCTATCATTCGTTAGCGCCACGGAAAAACTCCATATGAGCTTAATAAGTGTGTAAACACTTATCCTTTTGCCACTAAAATCAAGGAAAAACAAGACCTAATCATGTGTTTAGTATCGTAAAAGTCGGAATTACGCGTGGTATTGTGTTTTTGTGTTAAATAGGTACAAAATATCAAAAGGAAAGAAAACACGGGATTTCACGGTCAAATGTTGAAGAAAAGTCCAAGAAAGAGACGAGGACAAAGTCAAAAGACCAAAAGTGTGCCGAATGTCACGAAAACCGGCAAATCAACACGGTTTTGAAGAAATGATCAACAAAGCCAAATTTGAGCTCGATTTTTAGTGGTTTTAATTATATGAAGATAATTGGGCCAAGTGGGTCCCATATTTGGGTTAATGGGCTCAAAAGCCCATTTGAAAGGCATTTGTTGTTTGTTAAATAACTACAAGCCCAAAAGGCCCAAATTCTAGGATTAAACGAATGGAGAAGGTTAATTTGGCCCAAGCCCATTTGCAAAGTAAAAGGGACGGATAGGAGTATCATTTTGGGCCACAAGCCCAAAGAACTTAAAATGAACGGTTAAAGTGAATTTTATTCACTTGTTATATAGTCAAAGCTGTGGTCAAACCCTGTCACACACACGATTAAATAAAGTTTACCCACCCACACCCATTTTCTATTTTCGTTACAAACAATTAAAACCTACTTTCCTTCATCTCTCCCAAATACAACGCAGAAACATTTTTACCCCAAACCCTAATCAAAAAAATTACCAAGATAAATTGGGGCTTTTCCCTTATTCGTGTGATTTACACACTTGGGGATTAAATCCCCAAGTTATTCAGAAGCACCATGTTGTGGTCCTTACTGACGTGGCCTCTCCTTTGCTTGTGATTGGCCAAAACAAATCACCATCCACTAATCCACCAATCCTTATTTGCCACTTCAGCATCAAAGTAACACACGAAACACAAATCCTACCAAGCTGGCAATCCGAGTGACCAATCACCCATCCACAACCGTTTGATCAAGAAGAGAAGAAAGAGAAGGAAGAAAAGAAAAAAAGAGCGGCCAGGATTGATTTGCTTCCTCAACAAGTTTTCTACGGTTTCCCTATAAAAACCCCATCAAAGATGTAATCAGTGTGTCTCCTTTTTATTTTAATTTTTATTTTTTATGAAAAATAGATTTTAGGTTTATTGTAATTTTCCTTCAAAGTATTGTAATCAAATTTTAATTATTAATGAAATTTATATTCGGTTAAATTTTGTCTCTTTAATTGATTTAATTTACTTGCAATTTAAATCTCTAGTCTGTTTTTAATTAAATAAATATTAAAATAAAAGTGGTATAAAATTTCCCCTACTAGGAAATTTCTTAAATCTGGTTCGAAGGGTGTTTTTGTTTCGATTACGTTGATGATTGGTTTTTCTGTGATGAATGAGTTGATGATTAACGGTGGTGTTTGATTCAGATAAAAGGGGGCTCAGCACTTCATCCCTTCTTCCCAACGGATTCGACATCAGGTTCACTTTCTTTTTAATTTTAAGTTTTAGTTTAATATAGTTTTATCAGTTAATTTATTGTTTATTGAATCTGTTATGTTTATATGAATCGAGTTTAATTTGTTAGCTACTGTTTAAGTTTCAGTTTGTTTGGATCAGCTTTATTTTCGGTTAATATTATTTGTTTGGTAATAGTTTTAAGTTTGGTTCATAAGTTTTATCTGATTTCATATGTGCTTATTATTATTAGTTATTATTGAGTTTAGGTTTAAACTGTTTATTTCATATTAGCTTATTTGATTTTTGTCAGTTTAGATTTGTCTCAGTTAGGATCTGCTTATTAATATTTTGCTTATATCTGCTAGTGTTTGGAACTGCTTATTTGATTTTGATTCAAATTTCGACTTGCTTATTTTTTTAGTTTAAAGTTTATATCTGTTTTTTTTGTTTTTGAATTTCGTGCTTATTTGATTTTACTGATTAGATATTTGGTTTGTTTGTTTGATAGTCATAATTTTGTTTAGTCATAAGTTAGTTTTGCTTATTGTATTAGCTTATTATCAGTTTCTATTTGTTTTTTTAGTATCAGCTTATTAGCTTATTGCTGATTTTATTTCATGTGCTTATATGATTTCGTTTGATAGTTTGTACTTGCTGTTGTTTTTGTTATTTTGCCTATCTGTTTTTAGTCTCAGACTCATTTGGTCTGATGATGTCCAAAAAAAAAAGTAATAATAAAAATATAACAAAAATTCGTCTGGTCAGGGACTCGAACCCGTGACCCCTAGCTCAGCAGTCAAACGCCTTTACCATCTTGTCTAAACCCTTTTTTGTGTTCTATTTTGAATCATTTAATTAATATAGGGTATTTAGACTGGCAGTTTTATTAATTTTGTTTAATACAAGTTTTAAGTTTTATTAATTTTAAGTAAAAGTTTTATTTATATTCATTTTTATTAAAAGTTTAAAATAAAAACAAACAAAAATATTTTTATTACTTTGAGAAATTTTAAATTGTTTTCATAATTTAGTTTTTATTTAGCTTAATATAAAATTAGATTTAAATAGTTTTCATTTAAAAGTTTTAGTAGAAATTAATTAGAATAGATTAAATTTAAGTTTTATTTTTAAAATAGTTTTAAAATAGTCAATTAGTTTTAATTAATAATTATTTTTTAATTAGTTTAAATAGTTGTCTTTTTAGTTTTAATATACCAAAAAAATACGTTTTACCAAAAACAATTAATCCACGCTAAGTCCGATATCAATTCGAGTGAGTCGAGGAAAACGAACATTAAAAGAATTGTAAAATCCCTACATTAATTTGGTGCCGCTGCCGCTTCGTTCGTTACGATTGAAGATTTCGTGAGACGTTTTTTGATTTTGGGATCCGTTCATTTTGAACGTTACTTTCTTGTAAACAAAATCAAAAACACAAAAAAAAAATCAAAAACTTAAAATACAAAAAAATTAAAAAATCGCAAAAGCAAACTCTTTCCTAAGATTTGCACCAAAAAAAAATTAAAAAATCCAAAAGTAATACTTTTTCCTAAAAGTATTACACAAAAAATATTACATATTATTTATATTTTTTTATTTCGATTTTTTTCGATTTTTCTTGTGAATATATATTTTTCCAAAAAATACAAAAAGATTTTTCTTTTACTATATTATATTACGTAGCACAATTAATTTACCTACTTTTCAAATAAGGCCTTAGTTGGGATTTCATCACCTAACTATTGTATTCGCATCCAAAACAAGAAAAAAAGGGCAAAATAGATAAATACTAGTAAGACGTTTGAACTCGATATATACAAACTATAAGGTGGGTATAAGGCGGCACGCTATAAAAGGCCGTCTAAGGAAAAAGGTTTTTTAGTGCTTTGTGCCACCTCGTTCCCCGCTTGCTTGTGTGTATATTGAGAAGGACGACGGATTATTGGTCTGCCAATTCAATTAGTATTAATTATATATTTTTGTAGTTTTTAATATTGCACCTCGAGAGGGATAATCCTTTTCCTCTCAAAGTTGACCGAGGTTTCCCACCTCATTCCTAAAGTTTTAATTTTATGCGCACTCGCGCGCGTACATACATACCGATTGGAGTACCAAATTCTTCCAATTCTTCCAAAAAGAAAAAGAAGAAGAAAAACAAAAAGACCGTCATTCAAGCTGATCCCGAGAATCGAGCTTTCGACAATACAATGGCAACGGATAACCGACCTATGATTGAGATTCTACAATCTCACGTTGAGGGAAACGATGACGCTATCGTTGTCCCCGCAATTGGAGAAAATAATTTTGAAATCAAAACGGGTTTTATTCAAATGGTTTCCGCTACACCATTTTTGGGTCGTTCCCAAGATGACCCTCATGATCATATCAAGAGATTTATCTATTTGACTAATACGGTGAAATACAATGGGGTGCCACAAGAGGCTATTTGTTTACAACTCTTTCCTTTTTCCCTCGAGGGACAAGCCCGAATTTGGCTTGATAAGGAACCACCCCAAAGTATTACAACATGGATCGATTTAGAGACCAAGTTCATTAACAACTTTTTTCCACCATCACGGACCACTTCTTTAAGGAATGACATCATTACCTTTGAACAAAAATATGGGGAAACGTTTAGTGAGTCTTGGGATCGATTTAAGGAGCTTTTAAGAAAATGTCCACAACAAGGTTTCACTAAAGTGCATCAAATTAATACGTTTTACAATGGTTTAACTCTTAATGACCAAGACTCACTTAATACTGTCGCAGGGGCAATATTCTTGTGAAATCAATGAACGAGGCTTGGGCTATAACTGAAAATAAGGCAAAAGTACAAACCAAGAGTGTTAGGGCTACTATGGCAAGTGCTAGTTCTAGTGAGAACGATAAGAGAATTGATAAACTTACTTCGCTTGTTGAATCAATTGCTTTAAAAACCAAAGCCATAAAAGGTCAAGTCAATGCCTTGAAAGAAACTAGTGAAACGTGTGAGACTTGTGGTGGACCACATTCATATTTTAATTGTGACAAGGTTTACAATCAACAACAACAAGTTTGTGCTTTTAACACCAATGCTAATGAGAAGGTTCACTTTAAACCAAATGTTGATGTTAACCATTTGTCTTATAAAAGTACTAATTATTTGGCTCCCCCGGGTTTTGTAGCTCCACAAAGACCACCCCCACCCGCCCAAAATACCCAAAACCAAAATAGGAACCAAGGTCCTCAAATGGGTAATTTTCAAGGGAATGCAAATCAAGGGAAATTTTAATGGTCAAAATCAAGGGTTTCAAAATAATAACCAAGGTTTTCATAATAACAACGGTTTTCAACCTCAATATCAAAACCAAGGTTTTCCTAATCAAGGGTATAATCAAATGAATATGCATAATCCTCAAATGGACTTGGTTCAATAAAAATTAACCGACCATGAGAAAATTATGAGAGAGATGCAAGAATCGACCGATAAGAAATTTTTGACTATGATTCAAGTCCTTAGACCCCAAGGAGCCTTACCTTCTAATACCGAGATTAACCCTCGTGCTAATGTGAGTGTTATCACTACTCAAAGTGGAGCCACTTTAGTGGGACCTTCCATCTCTTCGCCCATAAAGGAGAGACAAGGCCCGGAGGTCATAATGAGTAATCCTACTCCCCCTTCGGTGATTCCTCCCACTACCACCCCTAGTACTAGTTCTCCATTGCCCAAAGAGCCTATCCCTAAGGTTGTTCAAGAAGCGAGTCCTTCTCCTTCTCAAACTTCAAAGTCTAAACCCAATATCCCTTATCCCTCTAGGTTAGACAAGGCTAAAGTGCTCACCAAAGATGACGTTCATGTTTCCAACTTTTTGAAAAGGATTTCCAACGTCAATGTTAACCTTAGCCTTATTGAAGAACTTGCTCAAATGCCAAAATTTGTGAAAATGTTCAAAGATTTGCTTAATAAGAAAGAAAAAATGGTAGATCTCGTGAACACCCGTTTAAATGAGAATTGTTCCGCGATTCTTCTCAAAGAGCTTCCCGAAAAGCTAGGAGATCCCGGACGATTCGTGTTACCTTGCTCGTTTCCCCAAATTGATGATTGTATGGCTTTAGCGGATCTCGGCGCTAGCATCAATCTTATGCCGCTCTCGGTTTGGAAACAATTATCATTACCCGACCTTGTACCAACTCGCATGACTCTAGAATTAGCTAATAGAACTCTCGCATACCCCGTTGGTATTGCCGAAGACGTTTTTGTTCGAGTTGGTACATTCACTTTTCTCGTGGACTTTGTCTTCGTCGACTATGAGATGGATCCTCGTATTCCGTTAATACTTGGTAGACCATTCTTACGATCCGGAAGAGCCTTAGTTGATGTGGCCAAAGGGGAGTTAATTCTTAGGGTTAGGGTTGAACAACAAGTTTTTAAAATGGGAAAAAACACAAAAATCAAATGGAAAAGAGTCGGTCAATATGATTGATGTTCTTAATTATGATAATGACGAGATTTTTATTAATCCTTTTGGAAATCAAAAGTCTAATCAAAATGATTTTGTGATAACTTCATCCCTTCCCTTAGAGCCTCAAATTTTTAAAACTCCTATTTGTGATACCTATAGTGATGACATTTCTTCAAGTGATCACACTATCTTCGGTTTAGACGACCTATCTTTTGACCCACCCATTTTTGATCAACCAATCTTTGATACTTACGATGATGACACTTCTTTAAGTGATCTCATTAACTTCGATGACCCACCCCATGATCTTAATGCACCTCATATCCCTATGAGTGATTCTTCCATTGAGACTCCCTTTGACTTTTATACTCCAATTTTATAAGTCATTACTTTTGAGGAGGATCCTCCACTCTTAGAGATCATTCCTACTCTAGAGGTTAGTCCATTTGAGGAGGATTTAGATATCTTTCTAAATACCTATTTTCCTCACGAGGATGAGTTTTCCTATGACGCCGGTGATACTTATGTTTTCACATCGAGTTTGGAAGAGGACGACTTTCCCACTTTGGATTTTGATGATATTTTGAGCTTAAATGTCAACACCTCTTGCTATTTTCCCGTTGAGGAACCGGTGTTTGATCGCGGAATAGAGACTTTAGTGCTATCATTTCCAAATCACCTTACCCTTCCTTATAAGAGACTTTTGACCAAGGGTACCCCACTTTACTTTGCCTTATGTGATTCTACCACCTCGGGGTTTATTTCCTTTTGTGATGAAAATTATGTGTTTGACCCGGGTGGATTTTCATGGGGTATTCCTTATGTTAGTATGTTTCACCCCTTTATCATGGAGAGATTTTCCTCCCTTAGGAAATCTCGGTTTTTCCATGATTTTCCCATTTGAATGACGACATTCGGGAAATCGAGTCGAGCTAGAGACTCGTGATAAATAAATCAAGCATCGTTTAACTAGGTTAGATTTTTACCTTTTCCATCCTTTCCACCCTTTTTACCTTCACCCATTTTCACCAATAAGTGTAGGGGGAGCCAAGTAGGTTGTCTGTGTTGTGATTGTGCAGGGACATGTGCTTTAATGATCCACTTTTGGTATTTTTGACGCCACCCGTGATCTCGTGTTCCCGTGTACCCGGTTCCTCCGATAATTTTTTGCTATTGTGATTCATACTTGTATATAAATAAGACAAATAAATGTAATCACTTTAGTTGTCTCTTCCTTATCTCGATTTTAAACAAACGTACTCATTGTCCTAAGTGTAGGGGAGTTTATTCTCCCACATGCTTAAACATTGAGGACAATGTTTATATTAAGTGTAGGGGGACTTCTATCGAATCTTAGTGGGCTTTCCATGAATTTGACCCCATTTAACCGGAAAATTAAAAAATTTTCAACGTTTTTCAAATTTTTTTATCTATTTTGGCCTAGTAGTATTTCCATTTATTTTCTTTTATTTTCTTTGCTTTTGTCATCGCATCGTATTTATATTTTCCATTTCAAAAATAAAGTCAAAAATAAATAGATGAATAAAATGGTTTTAACAAGTTTAGATATCTTTGATTTATTAGGCCCATCGTGAATATTTTGACTCAACCCGATTTTATTTATCCAAGTTTACTCTAGCTAGTATCCTTAACCATATGGACCTTAATTGGTTTATTAGGCTAAGCATCCACGAGTCTCATTCCTTGAGATTTTAAATTGTGGAGAACGAGAAATGATAGAGTTGATAATAAGTTTAAGGGTTAATTCTTGCTTATATGAGTTTTTGTGGCTCTTTCTTCCCGCTTGTATATTTAATTGCTTAATAAATGAGGATTTTTGCGGTGTAGATTCGATATCTTAACTCTTATCCAAATCTTTTATCTCCTTGTAATTAAAGCATGAACACATTGAGGGTGTCAGCGTTGCGGACTTCCGACTAAGGTGGCTCATAACCACTAAGTAGGAGGTATTTAGACTATGGGACCGCGGAATTTGGCCTTATATATATATCATAAATAAAGAAAGAATAAGATTAAAACATGACCTCAAGGAGCCTTAGGGTGTGGGGCATGTAGCACGAAACTTGTCATTAGAGCCTTAGGGTGTATGGCATGGTAAGTGTTGAATAAAAATTGATCAAAAAATCAATTCCCTTGTTTATTGTTCAAGGAGCCTTAGGGTGTGGACAATAGATGAAGAGAATTTTTACATCTTAAAGAGCCTAAGGGTATATGATGTGTACTTGCTAAACACCACATAAAGTCAACATGACTTTGGAGGAATAAATAATAAGTAGTACTATTGGCCAAATTTTGGGTCCGGGAATTTCTTCCCCAAATCGTGTTAAATTATCCTTGATGTGGGCTTACTTTAGTGACAACGTTTTTGAGGAAGAGGTTAGGTTTTGAGTGTCGGGTTTGCACCGTTTTGCCTTCATTTTTGGAATACTAATTATCAAATAAGTCAAATGAGCCTACGGGTGAATGACAATCAATAAAATCTAGAGATACAACGTAGGAATTGGAGAAAGAGTATTACACAATTGCCTTATATAAGTGGTCTTAACTTGAGAACTTATGGTAAACAATGATCTTGTTTTTAATCTTGGCATGGGGAACGTGAAACTTGAGGATGATTAATATTCATGACACCAAAGCCCTAATTTAATTCTTAGATTTCTTTACAAGTTTCTTCCATCAACTAATTTCCAAGTTAAATAACTGTTATAACTTTTGTTTCCTTTAAAGTTTTTATCTTTCCGTCGTAGTAGTAATAGTATATCTTAAATAAAGGCCAAGATAGGTTAATAATGAGAAAAATTTAATTTATGCTTTAAAACTATGCATTGCATAGGGTCATTGCAATGGTCAAGTGTAGGGGATTTAATATGTGTGTAAACACTTATCCTTTTGCCACTAAAATCAAGGAAAAACAATACCTAATCATGTGTTTAGTATCGTAAAAGTCGGAATTACGTGTGGTTTTGTGTTTTTGTGTTAAATAGGTACCAAATATCAAAAGGAAAGAAAACACGGGATTTCACGGTCAAATGTTGAAGAGAACTCCAAGAAAGAGACGAGGACAAAGTCAAAAGACCAAAAGTGTGCCGAAGGTCACGAAAACCGGGAAATCAACACGGGTTTTGAAGAAATGATCAACAAAGCCAAATTTGAGCTCGATTTTTAGTGGATTTAATTTTATGAAGATAATTGGGCCAAGTGGGTCCCACATTTGGGTTAATGGACTCAAAAGCCCATTTGAAAGTCATTTGTTGTTTGTTAAATAACTACAAGCCTAAAAGGCCCAAATTATATGATTAAACGAATGGAGAAAGGGTTAATTTAGGCCAAGCCCATTTTCGAAGTAAAAGGGATGGATAGGAGTATCATTTTGGACCACAATCCCAAACAACTTAAAATGAACGGTTAATGTGAATTTTATTCACTTGTTATATAGTCAAAGCTATGGTCAAACCCTCTCACACACACGATTAAATAAAGTTTACCCACCCACACCCATTTTATATTTTCGTTACAAACAATGAAAACCTACTTTCCTTCATCTCTCCCAAACACAACGCAACAACATTTTTATCCCAAACCCTAATCAAAAAAATTACCAAGATAAATTGGGGCTTTTCCCTTATTCGTGTGATTCACACACTTGGGGATTAAATCCCCAAGTTATTAGTGATTGGCCAAAAAAAATCACCATCCACCAATCCACCAATCCTTATTTGCCACTTCAGCATCAAAGTAACACAAGAAACATAAATCCTACCAAGCTGGCAATCCGAGTGACCAATCACCCATCCACAACCGTTTGATCAAGAAGAGAAGAAAGAGAAGGAAGAAAAAAAGAAAAGAGCGGCGAGGATTGATTTGCTTCGTCAACAAGTTTTCAAGGGTTTCCCTATAAAAACCCCATTAAAGATGTAATCAGTGTGTCTCCTTTTTATTTTAATTTTTATTTTTTATGAAAAATAGATTTTAGGTTTATTGTAATTTTCCTTCAAAGTATTGTAATCAAATTTTAATTATTAATGAAATTTATATTCGGTTAAATTTTGTCTCTTTAATTGATTTAATTTTACTTGCAATTTAAATCTCTAGTCTGTTTTTAATTAAATAAATATTAAAATAAAAGTGGCATAAAAGTTCCCCTATTGGGAAATTTCTTAAATCTAGTTCGAAGGGTGTTTTTGTTTCGATTATGTTGATGATTTGTTTTTCGGTGATGAATGAGTTGATGATTAACGGTGGTGTTTGATTCGGATAAAAGGGGGCTCAACGCTTCATCCCTTCTTCCCAACGAATTGACATCAGGTTCACTTTCTTTTAAATTTTAAGTTTTAGTTTAATATAGTTTTATCAGTTAATTTATTGTTTGAATCTGTTATGTTTATATGAATCGAGTTTAATTTGTTAGCTACTATTTAAGTTTCAGTTTGTTTGGATCTGCTTTATTTTCGGTTAATATTATTTGTTTGGTAATAGTTTTAAGTTTGGTTCATAAGTTTTATCTGATTTCATATGTGCTTATTATTATTAGTTATTATTGAGTTTAGGTTTAAACTATTTATTTCATATTAGCTTATCTGATTTTTGTCAGTTTAGATTTGTCTCAGTTAGGATCTGCTTATTAATATATTGCTTATATCTGCTAGTGTTTGGAACTGCTTATTTGATTTTGATTCAAATTTCGACTTGCTTATTTTTTTAGTTTAAAGTTTATATATGTTTTTCTGTTTTTGAATTTCGTGCTTATTTGATTTTATTGATTAGATATTTGGTTTGTTTGTTTGATAGTCATAATTCTGTTTAGTCATAAGTTAGTTTTGTTTATTGTATTAGCTTATTATCAGTTTCTATTTGTTTTTTAGTATCAGCTTATTAGCTTATTGCTGATTTTATTTCATGTGCTTATTTGATTTCGTTTGATAGTTTGTACTTGCTGCTGTTTTTTTTTATTTTGCCTATCTGTTTTTAGTCTCAGACTCATTTGGCCTGATGATACAATTCTGTCCAAAAAAAAGTAATAATAAAAATATAACATAAATTTGTCTGGTCAGGGACTCGAACCCGTGACCCCTAGCTCAGCAGTCCAACGCCTTTACCATCTTGTCTAAACCCTTTTTTGTGTTCTATTTCGAATCATTTAATTAATATAGGGTATTTAGACTGGCAGTTTTATTAATTTTGTTTAATACAAGTTTTAAGTTTTATTAATTTTAAGTAAAAGTTTTATTTATATTCATTTTTATTAAAAGTTTAAAATAAAAACTAACAAAAATATTTTTATTACTTTGAGAAGTTATAAATTGTTTTCATAATTTAGTTTTTATTTAGCTTAATATAAAATTAGATTTAAATAGTTTTCATTTAAAAGTTTTAGTAGAAATTAATTAGAATAGATTAAATTTAAGTTTTATTTTAAAAATAGTTTTAAAATAGTCAATTAGTTTTAATTAATAATTATTTTTTAATTAGTTTAAATAGTTGTCTTTTTAGTTTTAATATACCAAAAAAATACATTTTACCAAAAACAATTAATCCACGCTAAGTCCGATATCAATTCGAGTGAGTCGAGGAAAACGAACATTAAAAGAATTGCAAAAATCCCTACCTTAGAGCTTCTTCATGTACATAAACCCGATATTTCATTTCTTCATGTGTTTGGTGCACTATGTTATCCAAATACAAATTGTGAGAATTTGGGCAAACTTCAACCAAAGGCTGATATTTGAATTTTCATTGGTTACTCACCCGCAAAGAAAGCTTACCGAATTTATAACCGTCGTCTTGGGAAGATAGTAGAAACTTTGGATGCCGATTTTGATGAGCTGACAGCGATGGCTTCTAAGCAACACAGCTCTGAACCCGCATTACATGAGATAGGAACCGGTAGATTAGTTCCGGATTAACTCCCAAATCCTGCTTCTCCATCATTCCTACAAGGTCCGAGTGGGATGAGTTATTTCAACCTATGTTTGATGAATTCTTTGATCCTCAAAGTGATGATTCTCCAGCACATGCGGAAGTAGCTCCAATTCCCAAAGTTGTTGCTCAAGATAATGGAAATCAATCAGATGCATCTACAGTTTCCATTGAACCAGATGCACCATCCCCAACTGATTCTCAAACTACACCCGAATCAACACCCCCACTCATTCCTAATGATGTTGAAGAGGATTACTATGATCACGATTTGGAAATTGCTCACCTACAAGAGCTTCCATTCTTTGGGTCACAAATACCCAAAAACCCTAACGGTGCGTCTACCTCAGAGGAAGCTCCTGCAATCGTTCACTTCGGACCACCACGAATTGAAAATCACAACACCAAATGGAAAAAGGATCACCCAATCCGCAATATTATTGGTGACATCGATCGACCAGTCTTAACACGCCATCAACTCCAAGAACATGCATTATATTGCTACGTTGATGCATTTCTTTCCGATATTGAACCTAAAAATTGGCAACAAGCCATGACACAATCATTTTGGATTGAAGCCATGCAAGAGGAACTTAATGAATTTCAACGTCTTGAAGTACGGGAATTAGTTCCTTTACCCGACAACGTCGACATCCTTACATTGTTGTGGGTATATAAGGTTAAACTCAATAAGTTAGGTGGAGTGTTAAAGAACAAAGCTAGATTGGTTGCTAGAGGTTACAAACAAGCTTTGGGTATTGACCTTGAAGAATCCTTTGCTCCTATTGCATAATTGGAGGCAATTAGACTATTCCTTGCTTATGATGCACACATGAATATGATCGTCTACCAAATGGATGTTAAGACGGCATTTCTTAATGGTGAAATAAGGGAAGATGTCTACGTAGGCTAACCGAATGGATTCGTCAACTTGGAGTATCCTAATCACGTGTACAAGCTCAAGAAAGCTCTTTATGGGTTGAAACAAGCTCCACGCGTGTGGTACGATCTCTTATCGTCTTATCTTATCTCGGAGGGCTTCTCTAAAGGCAAAGTGGACCCTACATTGTTTATTCTCAAGGAGGACAACGACATGATACTGGTACAAATTTATGTTGATGATATAATTTTTGCTGCCACTAATCAGAGACTGTCTGACCATTTTGAGAAAATCATGTCCACTCGTTTTAAGATGTCAATGATGGGAAAATTTTCATTTTCCTTAGGGTTGCAAATTTCTCGAAATCCTAGAGGCATCTTCATTAATCAATCTAAATATGCTCTTGAATCGTTGAAAAAGTATCATTTCGAAAACTGTGACCCCGTGGATACTCCAATGGTGGAGAGATCCAATTTAGATGAAGATAGGGATGGGATTGCTGTCGATCCTAAACTTTACCATGGAATGATCGACACCCTTCACTATTTGACTGCTAGTAGGCCTGATTTGCAATTTGCTATATGCATGTGTGCCCGGTATCAGGCTCGGCCTACCAAAAAGCATTTACATGTTGTGAAAGGATCTTTCGGTATCTTAAAGGAACACTTCATCGTGGTCTGTGGTATCCGAAGGATTCCTCTATTGAATTAATATCATACGCAGATGCGGATTATGCTGGGTGTCAAGATACTAGACGTAGCACTTTTGGCATTGTGCAACTTCTTGGAGATAGATTGATTAGCTGGGCATCCAAAGGGCAGAAAAAGCGCTGCGATATCAAGTACAGAGGAAAAATACATTGCTATGTCCGGTTGTTGTGCTCAAGTTCTTTATATGAGATCACAATTAACTGACTATGGTCTTAGATTCAATAAAACTCCGATGTACTGTGACAACAAAAGCGCCATTGCCCTTTGCTGCAACTACATTCAACACTCCCGGACAAAGCTCATTGACATCCGCTACCATTTCATCAAAGAGCAAGTGGAAAATGGAGTGATTGAACTGTATTTTGTCAACATTGAGTATCAGCTGGTGGATATATTCACAAAGGCCTTAGATCGAGGACGTATCGAGTTTTTGATCGAAAATCTAGGCATGAAATCATTCTCACCAGCAACACTTAAGGAGTTGGCAGAAGAATTTGCATAATAGTGGTGGTAAACTATTCTAGAGTATTCTTTTATCGTGATCTTGTATATTATCGTATATATATAAACCACCAAAATAAATATACAAAAATATAAAACATACAAAAACCATAAAAAATATAAAATCAAGAAATTCCAAAAATATTTTTTCATTTTAAATCGGGCATGTCTTTTAGTACAATAATATTTACAGCATTAGAAATGTCGATTAAAATTGACACGACGCCATAAATAGAGTCCGTATAAAAGTTGTACATATTTTAAAACATGCCCATATGGTTTGTAGTTGTTTCTGACTGCAACCCGCTTTTCGCATTAAAGTCACGTATTTCATACGAAGACGTTGGCTCACAACGGGAATTAATTTTCTCGGGTATGGTTTACTTTAAACCATACAAGGGATCAAGTTTACTTTATATCTTGGTCTAACACAAATTAGTGTACGCTTCAGTGCACTTATTTTGTTAAAATAAGAGAAATCTTATTGCCACCATGAATCGTTCTTATATCATCTTAAACGGAAAAAGTCTCTCATCAGTACTCCTTAATACAAATATTGAAGCTCTTTAAATAGAAAACGGGTCTGTATTTAAGGGGGAGAAAATATCAAATCATTTTCATCATCAAATCGGTCTTCAAAAGTCTTTCAGAAATATTAATTGGTTATATGCTTAATGGTGAATCATTCTTCGTGTGTATTCGGCGTACTTCGTGATTTTTCGTGATTTATGTGACTCGGTATTAGGTTTTTTCGTGCTAATATGATTAATAAGTGTTAAGGCATAGGAGGTCAATTGCGCTGTTTGGTTTGTGTGTGTCTAAATAGGATAGTCACTAAAAGAAACTAGACGTAAATAGGAGGACTAAAAGAGTAAAAAGGGAAAAAGCTTAATTTGACCTAAGTCGAATATATAAACACGCCCCCCCTAACTCTTTTTCGTTTCTTTTCTCTGTTTAACATAAACACATCGACCAGCCATTGCCGCCATTGATTTTTCTCTCCAAAAGCTTCACTTGTGTATTCTAATCTGCTATAAACATCAAAGGTAAATATGTTTTATCTAACTCAAGTTTATGATTCCTTTGATTCTTCGTCTAATTAGTCGATCCCTGATGAGATAGCATTTATACATGATCTCATCGTTCTTTTCGGGCTTTAAATGCATAAAAATGTCATAAAATACCATATTTATGCTTGTGTTTGTTTACTTGTGTATTTTAGGTATGGATATCGTGAAAAAGACAAAAGATCACAAGAAACAAGGAAAAACGGACACGAGAAACGAAGCCGTACAAAGAACCGGACCCTAGTTCCTGAATTATCCAACATTTACCCTTGAATACTTGAAGATATGCAAGATTGATCCTCAAACAATGAAGAAATGACACTTAAAACCCTTGTGAATTCATAATTACAAGTTTGGTCCCTTAAGTTTGTCAAAATTGCAAAATGGTCCTTCAACTTTGAAGAAATGGCAAGATTAGTCCCTCAACTATTCAACATTGTCAATTATGGTCCCTCATGGAGTCAAAGATATATTGAAGACCTTTGAAGATCAATAAAGTCCAAAATCAGTCCTTCAAATATGAAAACATGGCAAAAACAACCCTTGATATCTTTTCTGAAAAGTTTTGTGCCAAAAGTGTGAAGATGGAAACTTAAACAACAAAGGATACGTTTAAGTGGGCTGAAAAACTTGTTATACATTTTTTCCCAAAGAACAAGGACCAAAGTTGGGCAAGTGAAACATTTGAAACGAATATTGCGCCAAACAAACATCTTTCCCCCAATTTCGGATCAAAAGTTACCACTGTTCACCTTTATGAACCCAGTAACTCTCACCACTAAAACAAAGGGTAAACTTCAATTACCTTGGCACATGTGTGATTCACACATGCAGAAACCCATCCCAACAATAGAACCTTCACTTCCACTCACCAAAGGGTCCCACACTCAACCTCGTCCACCTATCACATCATACCTTGTTCCCCAAGGATTGCCACGTGTCAAGATCAACAGCCAAGACTCTTAGCTCAACTCCAAAGCTAAAATGAACGTCCATGATGCATTTGGACAGCTCATTCCATCAAATGATCTAGAAGACTTCAAGGGCACTTTTGGGAATTCAGTTCTAGGGTTTATGAATAGTGTTAGGCTAGCATTTGCCTATAAAAGGAGACCTCAACCTGTGGGAGTCCCTTTGTTCCAGATTTTAGCTACTTTCATTGTAATTCCTTTTTATGAAATAAAGTTTGAATTTCTGAAAATTTTGAATTCTCATTTGTTATTTATAAAAGTTTGGTGTCTGATTAGCTGAAATCTGAGTTCCATTCACATGTTTTGTTGGTTTTGAGAAAAGGTTTTAAGGATTAAAACACTTGTTTTCAGAAATTAAAGGTTAAATCTGTTTTTGATCTCACTTTTCTGTTTGTTCATCTTAGCAGCTTGGAAGCTGGTACTTGTTTTGCTAGTACCTCACCTCAAACAATCCAGGGTTAAAGGTTTGACTAGAAAACCAACTTAATTGACTTTTTCATAAGTGTTTATTGGCTTATTCCAGCTTATTTGTTTTGCTTATTGGATTTTGTATGATTGATTTGGCTTATTGAAGTCATTTGTAACATTTTGCAAGTTGAATCAAGTCCTGAGGTGCCCTATATCTCAAACCCGACTATTTTGTCTTTTAGTGGATTTGTACTTTGCTTATTTCTGGCTTATTGAGTGTGCTTTTTCAAAATTTGTTTTTACAGATCTCTTTAGCATCCCAAAAGAAGGTTGTGTGTCAAATTAGAGCTTATGGCATTGGCTTATTGCTTAATGGGCTTAATGGCCCAATAAGGATAAGCTGTTTGATCATTAAGCTATGATAAGCTCACTTTCAGCTTTTGGGCCTTTAGAGTTTTGTGTTTAAAATTAAATTTTGAGTCAGATAGTGCTTTTCCAAGTCATTTGGGCTTATTTTGATTTTTTGGGCTAAAAAGCCCAATAAGCTTGACTGTTTTGGGTTTTGGCCCATTTGGGGGCCCAATAGGGGTATTTTGGTCTTTTCACTTTCATTTTCTGATTATCTAGGTTAAAATAAACTAGTTTGCAAGTTTTTAGAATTTTTTATAATTTTTGGATTTTTAATATTATTTTAATATTATTTTATTATTATTTTTCAAATTTCACATTTTTGCACTTTTTATATTTTTCTTAGCTAAAATACATTAAAATAGGATTTTTGCAACTCTTAGATTAATTTTATCATCTTTAGATAAATTTTTATAATTATTTTAAGTTTTAATAGTTTTTAAATCATTTTAGATAGTTTTTATTAGTTTAAAAATATTTAAAAATAGTTTTTAATCTTTTTAGGTCATTTTAGAGCTTTACCAATTGAAAAATCTTTATTTGGGCTTTTTGATAATTAATTTGATTTTTAGGGCTTTAATTAGCATTTAAAAATTAAATATTTAATTAATTAAAAGGTTTGAAAAAGTTTTGATCATTGGTAAACTCTTAGTTTATTTATTTTGATTTTTGGTGAATTTTTGGTAATTTTTAGAATTAATTTTTATTTTAGCTCATTTTACGATTTTATGTTAAGTCGTAGTAGTAATTAATTTCACGTCTTCGTCATCCTCTTTTCTCATCCCCTTCTAACCAATATTAATCTCAAACCAATTACGAATTATTCACACACATATACCTCCTTGGGAAACGAACTTCATTGGGTCATTAGTGCTTGATTTTCCTAAATCATCACTTAATACTTTCCCTACTTTACGCTCTTTTGTTTTCCTAAGCAAGAGGCGTAATTTACTACAATCAGATTAAAACACTTGTTTTCAGAAATCAAAGGTTAAATCTGTTTTTGATCTCACTTTTCTATTTGTTCATCTTAGCATCTTGGAAGCTGGTACTTGTTTTGCTAGTACCTCAGCTCAAACAATCCAGGGCCTGGATGTAGGTCTTGGAGGTTTGCATCCCTCTCCCTTTTCAATTTTTCTTAATTTTTTTGAGTATTGGTGATTTTTGTATGATTGTTGTTGAATATGTGTTTTTATGATTGGATCTTGTTTATCTGGGCTTGTTTGATGTTATTGAGTAGATGTTAACTTGATTTGTGGGTTAAATCTAAAATATCCTTTGAAAATTTGTGAAATCAGACAATTAAGGGGTGTTTGGGTTAACTGCATAAGCAGGTTTTGTGGAAAGTTGAGTAGCTGTTTTGTGGGGTTGATTGTTGGTATATGTTTAACTGATATACTTGGTCACTTATTTACAAGTTTTGTGGTTTGTAACACCTAAATCCAACATAGTGGTATAAAATCAGATTTACTTGGTAAAATTGGCTAGAATTTTGAGGACACCTAGATCTAAGCATAGACTAGGGTTAACAAGTGCTAGATTTTAGTTAACATAACCAGGGAAAGAGATTTGAGGGATTGAAATTGGATCTTTGGTCAAACATATCAACAAAGTGTGCATGTGTTCTTGAAGTTCATATCAGCAAGTGTAATTTGCTTTGATCTTGTTCCATACCTTGTTTTAGTGATTGATTTAAGTTTGTTTGTGCTTAATCATAGTTTATATAGCTTGTGTATGCATCTGGTTGAATTTGGAGTGCTTATTCTAGCTTAAAACTGCTTAAGTATTCATAACTGTTTAATATCCATGTCTGTGCTAGATCTGAGCATTGTTTGATTTCTCTGTGCTTATTGAGTGAACCAAAGTGTGTTTTTGTGCATGATTGTGACTCCTTGTGATTAACTGATCGCTTGGGTGCCCTTGTCTTCCAATAAAACATAAAGAATATCTCTAAAAAGCCAAGTCAAAAAGTCAGGACAGTGGGAACCAGTTCCTACTGAAAGTCCCCCCTACTAGTGTAATTGTGTGTTCAGCTTATCAATAAGCTATTTTAGCTTATTTTAACCAGCAACAACTTGGATTTTTTAATAGGTGCTCATTATTTGACCCATTTGTTCATACTGGAGCAATTGGTGTGTTGACTTTAGGGTTTGACTAGAAAACCAACTTAATTGACTTTTTCATAAGTGCTTATTGGCTTATTCCAGCTTATTTGTTTTTCTTATTGGATTTTGGTTGATTTATTTGGCTTATTGAGGTCATTTGTAACATTTTGCAAATTGAATCGAGTCCTGAGGTGCCCTATATCTCAAACCCGACTATTTTGTCTTTTAAAGGATTTGTACTTTGCTTATTTCTGGCTTATTGAGTGTGCTTTTTCAAAATTTCTTTTTACAGATCTCTTTAGCATCCCAAAAGAAGGTCGTGTGTCAAATTAGAGCTTATGGCATTGGCTTAATGCTTAATGGGCTTAATGGCCCAATAAGGATAAGCTGTTTGATCATTAAGCTGTGATAAGCTCACTTTCAGCTTTTGGCCCTTTAGAGTTTTGTGTTTAGAATTAAATTTTGAGTCAGATAGTGCTTTTCCAAGTCATTTGGGCTTATTTTGATTTTTTGGGCTAAAAAGCCCAATAAGCTTGACTGTTTTGGGTTTTGGCCCATTTGGGGGCCCAATAGGGGTATTCTGGTCTTTTCAATTTCATTTTCTGATTATTTAGGTTAAAATAAACTAGTTTGCAAGTTTTTATAATTTTTTATAATTTTTGGATTTTAATATTATTTTAATATTATTTTAGTATTATTTTTCAAATTTCACATTTTTCACTTTTTATATTTTTCTTAGCTAAAATACATTAAAATAGGATTTTTGCAACTCTTAGATTAATTTTATCATCTTTAGATAAATTTTTATAATTATTTTAAGTTTTAATAGTTTTTAAATCATTTTAAATAGTTTTTATTAGTTTAAAAATATTTAAAAATAGTTTTTAATCTTTTTAGGTCATTTTAGAGCTTTACCAATTGAAAAATATTTATTTGTGCTTTTTTATAATTAATTTGATTTTTAGGGCTTTAATTAGCATTTAAAAATTAAATATTTAATTAATTAAAAGGTTTGAAAAAGTTTTGATCATTGGTAAACTCTTAGTTTATTTATTTTGATTTTTGGTGATTTTTTGGTAATTTTTAGAATTAATTTTTATTTTAGCTCATTTTACGATTTTATGTTAAGTCGTAGTAGTAATTAATTTCACGTCTTCGTCATCCTCTTTTCTCATCCCCTTCTAACCAATATTAATCTCAAACCAATTACGAATTGTTCACACACATATACCTCCTTGGGAAACGCACTTCATTGGGTCATTAGTGCTTGATTTTCCTAAATCATCACTTAATACTTTCCCTACTTTACGCTCTTTTGTTTTCCTAAGCAAGAGGTGTAATTTACTACAATCAATCCCCAAAATATCAAATTAGGGTTTATGTATTTAGTTGGATTGAATAATTGAATTGATAGGTGGGTTTTGTGTGGGATAAGATTTAGAACATAGATTGTTGTTTAGGATTCATTAGAATCTATCACTATAGCCTTAAGAATCCAAACTGTATGTGGTTCATGATGATCATGCTCATCCGAAAACGTGTCAATGTTTTTATCAGAAAAAGTAGTTATTTATCCGAAAAAGTTGCCTTTATCCGAAAAAGTTGCCTTTATCCAAAGAAATTCTCTTTATCCGAAGAAAATATTTTTATCCGAAGAAATCTTATTTATCCGAAGATAAATGATTTTTCCGAAGATATTAATTTTTCCGAATATTTTGAATTTTTCCGAAGAAGATGTTTTTATCCGAAGAATATGCTTTATCCGAAAATGCAGTTGTTATCCGAAAAAGTTCTTGTTATCCGAAGATATTGATTTATCCGAAGATACTGATATATCCGAAGATATTCATTTATCCGAATATATGGATTTATCCGAAGATTTTGATTTATCCGAAGATAACTCTTTATCCGAAAAACATGCTTTATCCGAAAAAGTCTTTTTATCCAAAAATGTGCATTTTCCGAAAAATATCAATCTTATACGAAAAAGACTTTTTATCGGAAAATGTGCATTTTTCCGAAAAAGATAGTTTTATCCGAAAAAGTCTTTTTTATCCGAAAATGAGCATTTTTCCGAAAAAGATATTTTTATCCGAAAAAGTCTTTTTTATCCCAAAATGAGCATTTTTCCGAAAAAGATAGTTTTATCCAAAAAAATGCATGATTTATCCGAAGATGGTGATTAATCCGAATAAGTGGGATTTATCCGAAAAATAAACATTTTTTTCTAAAAGTGTTTTTCTGTATGTGCCTTTACTCTAAATGTGTGTATGTCTTATCCATATGTGAGTTCTTTTGGAATATGTTGTCAATTAGTCGTATTTGATTGTATCTATAGTTTCTCGTGTATTCGAATGCTGGTTCACTATGATTGATTGTTCTCTTTGGTATATGTTTGACATGCTTAGGTATAGATACATCATGATATATATATATATTTGTGTGTATCAGTCTTGTATGTTTTGTCTTAAGTAGAAAATATGTCTAAACCTACCGAGCAACAAATGAAAGCTGACCAGGCACTTGTCTCTGCCAAAGCTCTAATGTTTATACCAAATAATTTTCGACTGAAAGAAGACAAAGAAGATTCTACCCCAGTTCACTATGCATTCAAGGTCGCCACATATATTCTTGATCGAACCCCAATAAAGAAGGCTTTACGGGATACAACTTCGGTACCAACTGATTATATGTATGAATTCTGGGCATCAAAGAAACGGTTATCAGATAGAAAGACCACATTCACCATCAACAAGAAGGAACATACTCTCACCATTCCTCACTTTCGTTAAATATTCGGATTACCAACTCCACCTACAGGCCAAAGGTTTACAGAAGACCCTGACAAGAATGAAATTGTTAAGATGTATCATTCTCTTGGATACGGTGATCCTGAGTTACGAGTGGTGTCTCAATTTACCACAGCTAACTTGAGACAACCTTGGAAAGCATTCTTCGGTATACTCATTCGTTGTCTTACTGCTAAATCAACTGGATATGACTCTTTGCGTTTTTCAATTGCTTGTATCTTTTGGGGCATCTAAAAGGGTAAGAATGTAAATTATGCTCAGTTACTATGGGAGGAATTTCACTATCAACTATTCCAAAATACCAAGAAGAAGACTGGGTACTTTCATTTCCCACGTTTCATCAAGCTTATCATTCATCACTTCATGCAAAAAGATGCTTCAATCGATAAGCGTGAAGGAAGTCCTCACCATAATCCAGATGACGATGCCACTATTATGGATTAAAAGCACGACGGACACACCGGTGTTTACTCAGGTACTCTAACCGCTACTCCTAATAAAATGTTGACTGATGAAATCAAAGCAAGTGATGCATACAAGCAATTGTTGGATGAAATGGATAATCAAAAGGAAAGAGTTGCGTTGGGAGATTTCTCTTCACCAAAACCCGAAGGCAAAGGCAAACGCAAACAAAGTGAACCATCAGAAGAAACATGTTCACCTAAGCCCAAAAAGAAGAAAAGTGTTGCCATGTCTAGTGGGAAGGAGCTAATGCTTGAGGATGAAGATGAAGATATTAATGAAGAAGAACTGCTTCACAAAAATGAAAGACGAAATGTAAAGAAAGCTATCATGCAAAATAAGAAAGACATGGGGGGTAGTGGTTATGGTATGAAGGCACAGGAAACCATACTACCTCCTGATATTGCTGAATTTGGGAAGCCTGATGATTACATACCTCTTCGTGAGAAATCTGCCCAAGTTGATGTCGATGTCGACACTCATGATGAACAACAAGCTCATGACGGATTGAAGGATATGGACATTGCCGGGTCTACTGATACGACATCATTTGTTAGCACTGAACATATTGTTACAAATGTTGAAATTACCAAAGCCACAAGTACTACAGTGCCTCCGCCAGTTACTACAATGCCTCCACCGGTTTCTACAGTGCCTCCACCAGTTCTTATAGTGATTCCACCTGTGTCAATTCAACTTCCCTTAACTCTACCAAGTCAACCTCTCTCCGCTTCAGTTTCAAGCATTGCCATGACCATTGCTCCTACACAGCAAACACCAGTAGCACCGATATCGTTGATTCCATCATTACCAGCATTTTTCATGCTACAAATGGAACAACTCATGAAAGCTCAACAAGAAGAGATGGTTCGAGTTAAAGAGGAGTTAGCTCGCATACAACAAAGTGAAGAATCCACACGAAAATCTCAAGAAGACGAGTTAGAATTATCTCGCAAAGTACATGCAGAAGAACTAGCTCACATCAAAGCAAATGAAACCGCCAAAAATGAAGCAACGTTCATACGTCTTCGAGAACTAAAAAAGAAGTACCGATCTGAGAAAGATATTCTTGCCAAAGCTAACGACTCAATTGTTGAATCACTTGATGAGAAGGTTAAGGAATCTATTGACACTCTGCGAGACGAGTTAAAACAAATTGCTGCAAGCAATGTCATGATCAAGTCTTCTGATACTCATAAGTCAGATTTTCTCATTGCTCAAAGGCTCACGGATTATGAGTTGAAGAAACTCTTACATGCTCGGATGATTCAAGTCGGTTCCTACAACCAAACCAAAGCTCAAAAGAACCTTCACAAGGCTCTTAAAATGGCTATAGATGAAGATACTCAGATAATCAAGAAACATGGTACTGTAGTTCCTTACAATATCCTAAATGAAGAGAAAGAGGAAGACGAATCTGACAACAATGACGATGATGCTGATGATGACAATGATGATGATGACAATGATGATGACGACGAAGGTAGTGATGACGAAGGGGGAAGTGATGAAGAAGGAGGGAGTGATGACGAAGGCGGTAGTGATAAACACAGTGATGGTGATGATAATTGTGATGGTGACGGCAAAAATGGTGATGATGAAGAAGAAGCGGACGGTGATACAGGGAATAAGGATGGAGATAAGGAAGACAAGTCTAATGAATACAAGTACACAGGTGACAAATCTCACAAGGATGATGTTACCAAGGATAAATCAACTCCAAGAGCTAAGACACGTCCACCCCACCAAGGCAAACGTACCTAGAAGTTTCATGATGTAGATGCTAATACAGCCTCATCACATACTCCAGCCACAACCGCTCCTGCAACCACATATGTCCCTGTCACATCTGCTCCAGTTACCGCTACTTCAGTTACCACACCTTTAGTGCAACAACAACTGACGGAACCCGGTCAACCTGTACTGGATTTTCCAGTATCTGATCCAGTCTAATACATACCAGAAACTACAACCGTAGAAGTACCTGTTGTTGAGCTTCCTGTCTCTACTCAAGTTCCTGATGTTCAAGAGTCAAGTGAACCAGCATGGGTGGATACACTCGAGGATGATGAAAATGCACCTGTACAACCTTGGGTGTCAAACGCTACTGCACTTCGTCCACTGACAAAGGCTGATGAAGCTGAATTCTCCCAATTCCTAAGAAATCCAATAGATTTTTCAAGATACTTGGAGTATAACTATAGGTCTAACATAACTCAAGCAATGATTGTGCGAGGACTCAAAGATCCAAGATAAGCAGTACGGAATACGAGTACAACGCTAATGAGCTTCTGAAAGCGTTAAGAACTACTCAAAGGGACGGTCTTCATGCACTTGAAGAACCTCCTCTCCCCACAGCTGCAGATGATGATCAAATTGCACTTGAATTCTTCGTTAGCAAGGATCTCGAATACTTGGTCAAGGGAGCAAACAAGTATGCGATCTCCTTAACATTGGTAAAAGCTGCAACTTGGGATTTGATACCTTGGATAGAAGAAAAAGTCAATCGTCTCTGGGTACCGCAAGTATATCCTGAATATGATCGATATGCCAAATTGGGTGCTTCACATTGGGATTAGCGTGTGCGACGCGCCTACAACTATGCATGTCTGCACAACTCAGGTCCTCAAGTCTTTTCTCTAATTCGAATCAAAAGCATCCAAGGAGTTAGGATTGAACCCAAAACTGGCTATCAACACTTGACAGAGATCCGAATCAAAAGAGAAGATGATAATATCTACACTATTCAGGAAGGAAATTTTCCTCTTCTTTGACTCGAAGATATTGAAGACATGCAGCTTTTGATTACTCATAACACGCTCCGACCCTTGAACTCTAAAGAAATCGTTGCTTTGAATTCAGCTCTTAGAATGTACACACGTCGAGTTGTCATCAAGAAAAGAGTTGAAGATCTGCAACTTGGAGTAGAAAGTTATCAAAGGAAGCTAAATCTTTCAAAACCATGTACTCAAGTGTTGTTGAGGCATACAGACAAATCTCCATACACCAGCACCACTGACCCGATGCCCGAAATTTTCTACTTGAATTGCCGTGGTCTAATGAAGTTCATGAGAATTCCAAAGATCATCAAATTCTGTGACGGGACTCTCAACCATATTCGGGAAAAGTTGGTGCATCTCAACAAGTACAAGACTCTTCCAGAGGTTACTGTAGAATGGCACATGGTATTTCAGCAGAGTGCTACCTATACGATCAAGAAGACTAATGAAAATTTGAGGGAAAGACGTCTTATGAGAAGTCTAGAACGATTCGTCGGTGGAAGACCATATGGAGCGCAAAACAAGCTAATGGAATGATCCATTTAACATGGGTCATACTATCTCAGGTCAACTCCATATATTTCTTGTGGATATGTAAATACTGTTAATATTGTGCTTTTGTTGCTTGCTGTAGTGTGAAAGTATGATAATGTTTCAAAAATTTCTCACGAGATTCTAAATCTTTCAAAATCTATCATACTCAAGCACTACAAATAACCCTCATTAACTTGAGGGGGAGCATTGATATGTTCTATGGCCAGCAACTGATTTCATTTTGCCACCCAAAGACCGGTTAATCCATTAATATCTAAAATATTGATGGTTAACATTTTGGATAAGGGGAGAAAATGGGATTAAGCAGACTTGTAAACATATGTGGCTAAAATTCAAAAGAGCTTAACGGTAAACACAACTTGATATCTGCTATGCACATGTTAAGGGGGAGCATTTTGTTATCAAAAACACTGAAGGTACAAAACACTCTTGATATTTATATCACAAGTACATCAGTGATTTTAAGGAATTTTCATGAAGACGAACACTTACCCAAAACACATTTAATTCACGACATATGTGGTGACAAAAGGGTGGTAGGTTTAGGTGCTAGTCCAATGATTCTTCCAGAACCGGAGGAATCTTCCTAAGGACAATTCCATAGTTAGAAAATAGAAGTCCTTAGGAAAGATGGAGAATGGATTGTGAACGTAGCCGAATGCCGACCAAGTACTAATGCTAGCACTGGAACAATAACAACAAGGTGCTAGTGATGATGTACTGGTAATCATTGAAGGGGTTGAAGAATGAAAAAGAAATGTAAAGATAAAGGGTGTATAGAAAGAAGCCCTCCTTACAACTTAGGCAGAAACCGGGTCAACTCATCTTGAAGACAAAGTATCATGGACCCAGTGATGCGATGCACAACTCCTCTCAGCCAACTCAAATATCTCTCAAAAGATGTTTGTTTTAATGTCATGGAGTTCAACACATTATCTATCGGTTTATTCATTCCGAATAAATTGATATTGAAAAGGTGGCAATCCTCTCCAGCCTCCGATAACCAAAACAAAATGCACCATTGAGTCTAGAGCCACGAGATCATCAAAAGTCTCATTAGGACACAATTTTAAAAACAAGAAAGATTTTTATGAGTCCTATGTAATATTCTTGTAATATTGCCAAAACATCTGAGTGATACGAAAGTATTACAATGAAGATGGAAATCCTTCTTGAGCCAACATCAAACAAGCTCATGGTAGGTGACACGTGCGGTTCTTTAAGAACGAATCTTGTGATAACTGGAAAGAAACGATGGTTTAAGTCTTAATTGAGATTAAACTTGTTCCATGGCCTCTACGCAAAATCCAAGTGATCTTGCCTGAACATTCAGAGTGGCACTCTTTAGTATTCACAATGAAGAGTGGAAATCCTTCCAGTGTCAACATAGAACAGCACTGCGGTAGGTGACAAGCAAGATTCTATTAGAATCAAGCTCGTGACAACTGGAAAGCAACGGTGGTGAAAATCTTAATTGAAATTCACTTGTTCCAGTATTCATGAATTGACGACTTCAATCATAAGGATATCTATTATCCAAGTGCTTCATTCTTTATGTTCGCAGTCAGCTTTGGATGGTCGAATAAAGAGAACAGGTTTACCCACGAAATCTTGTCAAGGAGATCTTTAATTAGAGCTACCTGTCACAAGTACGATATTTATTATCGTCCAACGGTCTTCACCGAACGGAGGTAAAATGCTACCGAATCAGTATAAAATGTCAAAGCCATTTTATTCGTGTCTTATTATGTTGCTGCATTTGAAGACGATGGCGTTGTGGGGTACCAGATGAAGTCTTCCTCACATACTTATTCCTTCTGCATCAAATATTTCAGTAAAATTCAAGAAAGTATGACCTAAAAGTCTTCTGTTGTATCAACTCTAAACTTTCAAGAATTCAACAAAGGATAGGTATGTGGGACATGAAGTCACAAAGAGGCAAACATCACAAGAAGGCAAAAACTGCACGTGAAGATGATCTCAAGTAACAAGACAAGTCAAAGCCAAAAGAACATGTTGCAAGCCAAAGCTCAAAGATTATTACAACATATTCACAAGCCGAAAAAGAAAAAGAAGAAAAGAGAAACTACTACAAGCTCAAGAACGAAGACTTAATATAGTATGCTAGGTTTAGAACTTTGTAAGTTGGAGTGACCTCCCTTTGGGGGAGATTGTTGGAAATACGTTTTTAACGTATATTAAATGTATCGGTCACTCCAATTATATTATTAAACGTTGAAAGCTCGTAGTTAGAAAGTTAATACATTTATATTATCAACCTAGCCCATGGGCCTGTCCATGGGTTAGAAGGCCCAAGTCCACTAAGGACTTGGGTATATAAGCCCTCTCCTTTGATGGAGAGGGTGTTGGTTGTTCTCATTTTTCATAATATTACATATACTTTTCTCTCATCTTTCTCTCTCTAGTTTCTCTCTCTAGAAAAAACAACCCTCTTGATAGATCTTTGATTATCTTAATTCTACAATAGCTCAAGGCTATAATCAATGTAACACCCCCAAATTTATATAACTCGATACAACGGAAGACTCGTTGGTGTTACGGGATAGCACATTACTAACATCATAGACAACGCATAAAAATCGCGTCGTTTATTAATAAAGCATTTCCATTCATAAATATCAAAGTTACATAGGTCCCAAGTCATATTATTTCATACAAAGTTTTACAAAGTATTTGAACGGAAATTATTGTTTAAGTGCGGGCCATGAATTCTTGTTGTCTTCCCGAGAATTACATTCATGTACCTGAGATAAAACATGTTAAAAGAAAAGGTCAGCGATAACGCCGAGTGAATTCATAGAGTTTAATAAATTCCATCAATATAACTTTGGTATAAAATTATTACAAAAAATCATTTCGTACAAATCATTGTAATAGGCCATAAAATAGCAAAAGTCATTTTTATACAAATCCTTATCGAAAATCATAATATAGGCATTTGCCTTAAAAATCATTATACGAGCCAATGTCGTAAAAACATCATACAATAGGTCTTACGACGTTGTATAAAGTTAAATAAAAACCGTTATATGAATATGGTTATGAAAACCAAAACACGAACATAATATCAATAGTATGACCCCGTATTGCTAGTCAGGCAATACATCGTAATTCGGTGCGTATAGTAGTATTTCGTTAACTGGATTATTATAAGTCGCATGACATTGTTACCTTACTAAACCAAACAACGGGTAGCTAACCCGATACTCAATTTGCCCATCAAAATTAGCGTGTCGTCACAATGGTCACGCTATGGAAATCTTCTCATACATAAATTTGCTTACCAATCAATGTGGCACGACGGGGATCAACCGTCAAGGCGCGAACTGGGGTGATCGTCCCCAAATAGTACTATTATATGCATAAGCGTCTACCAAATCCCGGTAGTTCACAATTCATGCAAATGGGACTTTTAGTGACATAACCTAACTTTAATAATCCATTTAATTTCATCTATCGGGTCATTTAACCATTTATCGGGTCATACAATCGGGTCATACAATCATTCGGGTCCAAATCAATAAGCAAACAATCGGGACAAATGGTGTCCTATTTTATAAAAACTAACATGTTATCTCCCTCGCGGGTTTATAAAACATTTCATAAAAACATTTAAAAGAGTGTGAGGCTATGAACTCACGTTGATGTGAGAAAGCGGGTTATCGGCAACTCGGACGTACGGTACGTGCTTCAATCACGGAAACCTAGACAAATAATACTCGTCTTAGACTCATGTCCAATGACTTTATAAAAATAACAATTATGTATACATATGATGATTATATATATGATGATCAAGTGGGTTTACATATTCTCTTTTACTCATTTTAGTGTTTACGTATTGGTAACTTCTTACTAGTTTACTAATTTTACCCATTTACATGTTTTTGGCCCAATAGGCCCATTACAAGCCCAATATAATATATTAGCCCAATTATACTTTTATTATCAGTATCACATTTTACATGTTGGGCCCAAATGGGTTAAGCCCAATAAATATGTTTATAAGTGTTTTAGCCCATTTTGTTGTATTATTAGTCCAATAACGTTAACTTAGCCCGTTAATGTCCGTATGTTATATAGTTCGGGTTTTATCGGTTTTTACTTGTTATATATGTTTTATATATCAGTAAATGAGTTTATAAAAGTTTACATTAGACGGGTCCAACCGTCTAAGTTTTATTTAACAAAAATGTTAATTTTACGGTAATAGCCGAAAAAGTCGTAAAAATCATGTTTATAGTTTTATAACTTATAAAACTTATCAAACTACCATTTTTATAAAATTTCCATTTATTTATCCTTATACATATTTATATAAATGTATTATATAAGTTATTGGATTTTAATTTACATTTTATACTATTTTTGTTTGAGTGCTTATATAATACTATTATACTTTAATTTCCAAAATCTGATTTATATTTCCATGTTCACCAAAACTGCCATATCTAGAGTTCTATATGGAGATAGAAGCTCAAATTGTTATGACAAAAAATACATGATATGTGCTCCATTTAACTCTACTATAGCTACTGTTGAATCAGCCTTTAAGTATTTTCTAAAAATCTTCCAAAACAGTGAACTCAAATTTGTACTCTAAACTTGTTTTGATCATATCTCACTCATCTTAATGATTCTATTGCATGGCCAACTCTCACATGTGTACAAGACTCATAGCTTACTGTATATCCATTAATCTATTCCATTTTTATCAGTTCATCATATTATTCTTTACTGTTTTATACAGCCAACAATTTAAACAAGATTTTAGCCTTGTTTCTTATAGTTTTTCATCTTTTTAACCATGTTTATCAACACCAAATCCCCACACAATATTTTTAATCATCATTCATCATCATATACATATAAATAAGTAAAATAAATACAAGATTACATAATCAAAAATAACAAGAGGATGAGAAGAACTATCTTTATACCACCATGATGATGTAGGTTGTGATCCAAACATGGATTTTGATGGAGAAACTTGTGAATAACCAAGACCATCTTCAAGACCACCATTCTTCATGAACAACTTGTCGAAAATCAGCCCCAAGACTCCATTTAAACTCCTCCTTGGATGTTATAATCACCACCAATCAAAAGGGTTTCAAAAGGGCATCATCATGTGTGTAAATAACACATGATTTCATGGTTAAACTTGATCAAGATTGGGTGTTTGTGAGTGATATGGGACGGCACACATAGAGAAGAAGAGAGGATTTTTTGTTGTTTTGCATGTGTGAAATGAATAAGTGGTATGTTGCAAGTGGTTTTGAGGTAGCTTAGCTTACAATGTAAGCTCAAGTTACATGTGTAGCAAGTTTGTTGCAAGCTTGACACATCACAAATGTGTGTGTCCTTGTTTTAGCCGTGGGTTTGTGGGGGTGGGGCAAGTGTCCCACTTTTCTCATCCCCATTTAATTACGGGTACTCTTCGATTCTAGTTTCCTCGATTTGCGTGCCCTCGGGTCGTTTTACGAAAAACGTTTTTATAAATTATGAATCAACGGCACAAAACGAATCTAATAAGAATTGTCTCATCAAAAACGGAGTTCGAAAACCTAAATACGTAGTCCTAAGGTTTCCGGTTTAGTTGTAAAGGACGTTAAATTAAAATCGTAAGTCCTAATATCTTCTCGTAAATTTGTGAGTTTATGAACCAACACAAATTTAAAATCTCAAAATAATATTTACGGACAAATTTATTTTCTAAAATGTCGGACTGTCACCAAAATGGTGTATGTAAACGTAAGCACGTAACATAGAATCCTCCGGTTTAGACGTAGTCGATGCTACTTTAAGACGTAAATCCAAATTTCTTCCCAAAAATAAGTGAGTTCATAATGTAACATTAAAATAATGTTTTCAAATAATAATTGAGAATAAAATATCAAACATAAATTGACGGATTGTCACAGCATTTATCCCTAAACAGGATCTTTCTCCTCAAAGATCATCTTACCTTACTACTCGCTTCTTATAGAGTTAAAGCCATGTGGGTATTTCCTCCACATTCGGTCTTTTCTCACAAGTGTAATTCATTACAATACGCGAGTTTCGTCAAACATAACTACAGGAATAAGATCAGGCTTATTGTTGACTTACTTTCTCTATCCATGATGTTCACGGGTTTTTTATGAATGCAACTTTTCGCCGATCTAAACTTCATCAAGAAGAATTCAGATTTTCACTTGATAGATATTTATCAAGTTCGATTTACGAAACATAATTCACGTAGTTCTTGAAGTCCTAGGGTAGATCCAGCTTATATGCCACTTCAAGATCATCAATTCATTTTTCCATGGTTAAAATTGTTGGCATAACTTCGCTACCCATCTGGCACTTCAAGATCTACATTTCATATTCACATAACCTCCTGCCTACTACCGGCAGTCAACAATCAGATCCTAATTTCAACAATCAATTCAGGTCTCGCGGGTCGAGTATTTTGTAAGGTTAGGTTCGCCATCATAGGAAACCTTAAACCTAAAAGACATGTCGAACTCACAATGGGTGTATGTCGGGTGTCTTCATCCCAACTCCTGCTTACAGATGCTCTAATAATTAGATCATAACAAGATTCGATCTCGATCCTAATACGATAATTATCAATGATAATCTCTCTAAAGGAAAACGATTATACGGTTTATTACCAAAGGTCAATCATTCAAACATAGAACAGCACTTATAGTATTTTGTATCGTTACTTTACCTCGTCCCTTCGATTGGGGTGGTACACATTACTCTCATCAAGATTCGTTCTCAATGACTTCTGAGCAAATCTCTAGAAATTCGATGCGAAGCGAGGATCTTGTTAGAGATGATTGATACAGGCACACTATGTTTACACAACTCCTTTAAATTCAAAGAGTCAATTTCTTCATCAAGAATCTATCATTAACAAGAATGATATTAGCAGATTTGGTCATTCTGTCAACGATGACCCAAATCGAATTAAATTCAGATGATGACCTTTGCGATAGTTAGTCGTTTACTAATGTATGAGGCGGTGTCTGCCTTCATAATTTGCCATTAGTACAACTTCTTTAGATAGGGATACATTTAGTCAAAAATATCATGAATATAATACTTATACGTACGAGATGACTACATCTCAAAATATCCATATTTAGGCAACCACAAGTGGCCTTTTATACATCTAACGCCATCGGCTTCTCAATTCTAATGGTTCACATTAGCCGCGAACCCCCTTTTTACAAACATTGTTTATTTTTATATTGTTCGACAATTTATTTGCACAATCATTACTAAGGAACACATGCCAATTGACTCTTTATCCTTTTTATATAATATGTCAGTATCTATATTCACCTTTCCTGATGAAATAATTATCATGATCACAATTCATTCAGAAATTCTTTCTTCATATTTTCTAAGTTTTAGTTTCATCTCCACTATTATTTTTATTAGTTTTGCTCAATCCGACGTTTAAAGCGTCGATAGTTATTACAAGTAAATTAATAATAAATATTCAATTTTTATGAAACGTAAGCGTTAAAAGTTTAAATTTCTTAGTTCGACCAATTATAATAAAATGTTGAAAACAAATTTGAATTTAGTTAACACGATTTTTGTTGATTTATCGAAAATAATTATTAAGATTCGTAAATGTTTGAAAAATCTTTGGTTATACTTTGGTCAAAATTTTCTTAGTTGAAAAGCAAAAATTGTCGTTTCAAATTTTAAGTCATGGTTTAACGGTTTCCTCAACCCTTCTTAGGTTGTCTTGAGGTATACACAAACATTTACCCCTAAACAGGAGTTTAGTTAAATGATTTGTGTATAAGGAAATAATCCCTTAAAATCCTTTGATAATTTATTTGTCAAAACATTTGTCAAAACACATTTGCACTTTCTTTTTGGTAAAACCCAAAATCTTAAAAGGGCTCTTAATTTTTTTATTTTTTTTTTAAAGAGTCAATATATTTTATTCTCTATTAATCACACGATCAACTAATATAAAGGATTTAGTCTTTAATCACATGTTAATTATTCAAGGTACAAGTTTTCATTGTTCGGCCAATTTAGGGCAGTCTATAACTAATTATTAACTCATTCTTATTCTTATAAACAAACATATGGTTCTTAATGATCACAAGCATGAATTTATCAATTTACCGCCTACACACGTGATTCTCCCAATTTATGAATGCTACATGTGTATAGTCAATCCAAATGACATTACGTGAAACTCATAATGTTCATTACAAGTACCAGATGTAGTGATTGGAATAGATAATCTTCTTCGCGGACGCGAAGTTGATAATAATCATGCCGTGGATCAAATCTTTAAAATATACGCTAGAACCTTGTAAATGATCGAACAAATCTTCCATTTCGAGTTATGGATATCGTTTTCGATTGTCAATTTACTCAGTTCACAGTAATCTATAAATATAAGGAATGATAACACCATAACTCTTCATAATAACGGGCTCGGTAGAATAAAATCTGTCTCCGACAACTCTCTCAGTTGTACGGTAATTCCTTTAATTCAGATGGTGCTGACGTACAGTGCACAAGCCACAGGTGCAGCACCGGGAATATAATCAATACCAATTTCAACATGCCTTAATGGCGAAAGTCTAAGTAATTCATCAACAAATACTTACTAAAGTTTTAGATAACATAAACATATTTTTAATAAATTTTCCATTAGGTTCTTTCCAGATTATAATATCTATGATTAATTCACAACCATTCACGGTATAATTTTAAGTCTAAATGCAGGATATGATCATCCATCAAGAATTATTTAGATCACTTTTGATAATCAACATCTTATCATTTAGGGGAATTCTATTCGAGTTCCCATCAATTAAGACAATGTCGTCATGTCATAATCAATCAATCCATTCTACTGGCACTATCAACTTTTCAGTTTCATTACCGTTGATAAGATGTGAACTTCTCAAAAGACTAATAATAACTCATAATTCTTCACAAATTCAAGGATATCAGGAGACATAAACCTTAAAAGATTAAGGTTAACGCATAATCTACGCGAGAGAATTTCAAATCAGATACAGACGAAAACATTTAATGAATATGAATATATCCCATGTTTTCATAATTTGAGTACGCATTCGAAAGCTCCTCGGATCGTTACCCAGGTCATTCAAATGAAATCATTTCAAAAGAAATGATAAGAATGTCGATACATCCAATCGAGTATCAACACTCGGTAATCAGATACTTTTCCTAAGAATCTCACTACGGGAAAATTGGACAAGAAAGATTTGTCAATTGTCAAATAAGACAATTTCCACAGATGAGTAAATTCAACTCAGAAGAATAGATGCTACAGGCACATATGTAGGTGTCCCTAACACTATGTCCTTATTTTTCACTTCTTGCAGATCTCATAAAATTTAACCTTTCACAATCTTTAAAGAAAATGTAGTGTTTATTAGTCAGTTTTATGGTGAATACTAATCAGCCTTGCATGGTCCATTCCAAATTGTATGTAGTCGCGCAACTATATACAATTTCAAGATTAACGATGCAATACTCAGTTCGTCAAAATTTTATCATAATGTTTATAATAAAAACATTTTCATGCTTAATTCTTAAATAAGAATCAAAAATAAATTTACAAGGATGTTCTTTGTTATGAAAACAATTAAGTTTTCCAAGGTGTTTCATAAACAACTTCATTTTGATAACGATCACTTATAAATCATACTTTAAATAATCCTTATGGTGATGAAAATTCAATTTTCTCAAAGGATACTGTTTTATCTTTATAAAAACAATGAATGATCTGCAAAAGAGTGATGAAAAGTTGTTCACCAAGAACTAATTACAATATAATAGGAAATGAGCTTAGCCACTTAATCATGAGTTTCATGACCTCGATGGAACTCAGAAAGAATAATTCACAACGTAACTCAAATCGAGATGAGTACTTGTTCAATGGTTGCATCACTAATGCGAACATTAGGATGAAGCAATAAAGGATAGATAACATCGATACATGTAGAATTTAGCAATCAAAGGTAGTCTTTTCATTAATCACAAACAAGTCAAAATTGTACCGTAACACATTACGTGTCACTATGTCATACAATTCTCAGAACTCATCCTACCAACTGATGTCTCAGTTAAGTTAGGGATTTTTAAAAGATACCACAATGAATACTAATCTACAAGAGTCATGGGGGTTCCACCTGTCCCAGAAGATCCATCGGTCCCAATTCAGAAGAAGATTTCTTCGATTTATATATTGGACATTGGGCGTCCTTGTTAGTGGACAATGGCTTAGGAACAACCCTTAACACAAACAAACAATCATTTAAAACCTTAGAATTCAATCACAGAACTTAACGACTTCCTCTTAACAATTCATATTCCATATGAATTAAATTTTACTTCATTCAAGTTTCAATTAACTTATACTCAATACGATATCCTACCTCATTTTCCAATACTTTCAGCCTTATTCTTACACCTTAATAGGGCAATAAAAGCTCGAAATGATCAACGCTTAATTTCCAATCCTATAACTCCTTTATCAATATTTATTAAATGAGTCACCAGTATGAAATGACTCACACATTCAATTAGACTTCTCGGAAAGGTACTAGTGGCATGAGGCTTTTGGGTAGTGGTTCCAATAACAGCCTCAAGTGCAACATTCACCCTTTCGATTTCAATTTTTAAGAATTGGGTGACAACGAATCAGATGACACCTTTCCAGGTGGTAACGTTTTGTCAAACTCCACTCTATAAGGAAAGATCGTCATGACATCGATATCAAATTTAATCTCGCCAATTCTTCAAGATCATAATCAACTAATATCTACATGTCTACGAATATCAACCATTTTGTTGGGATCATAAATATCCACAACTTGGTTTTAATCTAGGATAGCTAGAATTCCTACGAGAATAGCTTCGATTAATTTACTAGGGGTTTTAGGGTTTCTTGTGACAATCTACGTCGTATAAATACCTCGTATAAATATCAAAATAGTAATCAAACAATCATGTAATAAAATTACATCATATATATATATCTATAATCCAAGTTATATATATATATATTAAAATAACAATTCTCAGTCTGGCCTTGTCGGTAACTCGGGAATTCTCCGACACCGTTATAGTCAAAAGATTTTTAGACATTTTTAGAAAAATGTTTGTAGTTAAAATATTTTGAAATGTTTTATTGAAAACCTTGGTTTTAAAAATCTTTCGTTCTCTATAACGAGAGCTCTGGTACCAAACTGTAACACCCCCAAATTTATATAACTCGATACAGCGGAAGACTCGTTGGTGTTACGGGATAGCACATTACTCACATCATAGACAACGCATAAAAATCGCGTCGTTTATTAATAAAGCATTTCCATTCATAAACATCAAAATTACATAGGTCCCAAGTCATATTATTTCATACAAAGTTTTACAAAGTATTTGAATGGAAATTATTGTTTAAGTGCGGGCCATGAATTCTTGTTGTCTTCCCGAGAATTACCTGAGATAAAACATGTTAAAAGAAAAGGTCAGCGATAACGACGAGTGAATTCATAAAGTTTAAAAAATTCCATCAATATAACTTTGGTATAAAATTATTACAAAAAATCATTTCGTACAAATCATCGTAATAGGCCATAAAATAGCCAAAGCCATTTTTATACAAATCCTTATCGAAAATCATAATATAGGCATTTGCCTTAAAAATCATTATACGAGCCAATGTCGTAAAAACATCATACAATACGTCATACGACGTTGTATAAAGTTAAATAAAAACCGTTATATGAATATGGTTATGAAAACCAAAACACGAACATAATATCAATAGTATGACCCCGTATTGCTAGTTAGGCAATACATCGTAATTCGGTGTGTATAGTAGTATTTCGTTAACTGGATTATTATAAGCCGCATGACATTGTTACCTTACTAAACCAAACAACGGGTAGCTAACCCGATACTCAATTTGCCCATCTAAATTAGCGTGTCGTCACAAAGGTCACGCTATGGAAATCTTCTCATACATAAATTCGCTTACCAATCAATGTGGCACGACGGGGATCAACCGTCAAGGCGCGAACTGGGGTGATCGTCCCCAAATAGTACTATTATATGCATAAGCGTCTACCAAATCCCGGTAGTTCACAATTCATGCTAATGGGACTTTTAGTGACATAACCTAACTTTAATAATCCATTTAATTTCATCTATCGGGTCATTTAATCATTTATCGGGTCATACAATCGGGTCATACAATCATTCGGGTCCATTCAATAAGCAAACAATCGGGACAAATGGTGTCCTATTTTATAAAACTAACATGTTATCTCCCTCGCGGGTTTATAAAACATTTCATAAAAACATTTAAAAGAGTGCGAGGCTATGAACTCACGTTGATGTGGGAAAGCGGGTTATCGACAACTCGGACGTACGGTACGTGCTTCAATCACAGAAACCTAGACAAAAAATACTCGTCTTAGACTCATGTCCAATGACTTTATAAAAATAACAATTATGTATACATATGATGATTATATATATATGATGATCAAGTGGGTTTACATATTCTCTTTTACTCATTTTAGTGTTTACGTATTGGTAACTTCTTACTAGTTTACTAATTTTACCCATTTACATGTTTTAGGCCCAATAGGCCCATTATAAGCCCAATATATTATATTAGCCCAATTATACTTTTATTATCAGTATCAAATTTTACATGTTGGGCCCAAATGGGTTAAGCCCAATAAATAAGTTTATAAGTGTTTTAGGCCATTTTGTTGTATTATTAGTCCAATAACGTTAACTTAGCCCGTTAATGTCCGTATGTTATATAGTTCGGGTTTTATCGGTTTTTACTTGTTATATATGTTTTATATATCAGTATATGAGTATATAAAAGCTTACATTAGACGGGTCCAACCGTCTAAGTTTTATTTAATAAAAACGTTAATTTTACGGTAATAGCCTAAAAAGTCGTAAAAATCATGTTTATAGTTTTATAACTTATAAAACTTATCAAACTACCATTTTTATAAAATGTCTATTTATTTATCCTTATACATATTTATATAAATGTATTATATAAGTTAGTGGGTTTTAATTTACATTTTATACTATTTTTGTTTGAGTGCTTATATAATACTATTATACTTTAATTTCTAAAATCTGATTTTTATTTTCATGTTAACCAAAACTGCCATATCTAGAGTTATATATGGAGATAGAAGCTCAAATTTTTATGACATAAACTAAATGATATGTGCTCCATTTAACTCTCTTATAGCTACTGTTGAATCAGCCTTTAAGTATTTTCTAAAAATCGTCCAAAACAGTGAACTCAGATTTGTAATCTAAACTTGTTTTGATCATATCTCACTCATCCTAATGATTCCATTGCATGGCCAACTCTCACATGTGTACAAGACTCATAGCTTACTGTATATCCATTAATCTATGCCATTTTTATTAGATCATCATATGATTCTTTACTGTTTTATACAGCCAACAATTTAAACAAGATTCTAGCCTTGTTTCTTATAGTTTTTCATCTTTTTAACCATGTTTATCAACACCAAATCCCTACACAATATTTTTAATCATCATTCATCATCATATACATATACATAAGTAAAAGAAATACAAGATTAAATAATCAAAAATAACAAGAGGATGAGAAGAACTATCTTTATACCACCATGATGATGTAGGTTGTGATCAAAACATGGATTTTGATGGAGAAACTTCTGAATAACCAAGACCATCTTCAAGACCACCATTCTTCATGAACACCTTGTGGAAAATCAGCCCCAAGACTCCATGGAAACTCCTCCTTGGATGTTATAATCACCACCAATCAATAGGGTTTCAAAAGGGCTTCATCATGTATGTAAATAACACATGATTTCATGGTTAAACTTGATCAAGATTGGGTGTTTGTGAGTGATATGGGACGGCACACATAGAGAAGAAGAGAGGATTTTTTGTTGTTTTGCATGTGTGAAATGAATAAGTGGTATGTTGCAAGTGGTTTTGAGGTAGCTTAGCTTACAATGTAAGCTCAAGTTACATGTGTAGCAAGTTTGTTGCAAGCTTGACACATCACAAATGTGTGTGTCCTTGTTTTAGCCGTGGGTTTGTGGGGGTGGGGCAAGTGTCCCACTTGTCTCATCCCCATTTAATTACGGGTACTCCTCGATTCTAGTTTCCTCGATTTGTGTGCCCTCGGGTCGTTTTACGAAAAACGTTTTTATAAATTATGAATCAACGGCACAAAACGAATCTAATAAGAATTGTCTCATCAAAAACGGAGTTCGAAAACGTAAATACGTAGTCCTAATGTTTCCGATTTAGTCGTAAAGGACGTTAAATTAAAATCGTAAGTCCTAATCTCTTCTCGTAAATTTGTGAGTTTATGAACCAACACAAATTTAAAATCTCAAAATAATATTTACGGACAAATTTATTTTCTAAAATGTCGGACTGTCACCAAAACGGTGTATGTAAACGTAAGCACGTAACGTAGAATCCTCCGGTTTAGACGTAGTCGATGCTACTTCAAGACGTAAATCCAAATTTCTTCCCAAAAATAAGTGAGTTCATAATGTAATATTAAAATAATGTTTTCAAATAATAATTGAGAATAAAATATCAACCATAAATTGACGGATTGTCACAATCAAAAAGAAGGTATTGATTATGATGAGACATATGTACCCGTAGCAAGATTAGAGTCCATTAGAATCCTTTTAGCTTACACTGGTGCCTTAGACTTTAAGCTTCAACAAATGGATGTAAAGAGTGCATTTCTTAACGGTTTGATCAATGAGGAGGTATATGTTGCTCAACCTCCCGGCTTCATTGATTTTGAGAAACCGGATCATGTCTACAAGCTTAAGAAAGCTCTTTATGGTCTCAAACAAGCACCCAAAGCTTGGTATGATAGACTTAAAGCGTTTCTTGTAAAACATGAGTATACCATGGGGATGGTAGACAATACACTATTTACAAAGAAGAAAGGTTCTCACCTCATTATCGTATAAATATATGTTGATGACATTATATTTGGTTCAACTTGTCAATCATTGTGTGATGACTTTACAAAAATCATGCATGACGAGTTTGAAATGAGTATGATGGGAGAACTTAACTTCTTTTTAGGACTCCAAATTAAACAAATGGACGATGGTATTTTCTTTAATCAATCCAAGTATGTTAAAGAAATGTTAAAGAAACTTAGATTAGAAGACTCTAGACCAATGAAGACCCCTATGGCCTCGGATACTAAACTCACCGGAGATGATGATTGTGAGTCGGTAGACAACATCAAATATAGAGGTATTGTTAGTAGTTTGTTGTACCTAACGGCAAGTTGCCCGGATATCATGTTTAGTGTTTGATTTTGTGCTCGCTTCCAAGAGGCTCCCAAACCTCTCACCTTGAAGCAGTTAAGCGTATCTTCCGATACGTTAAGGGCACTATACATTTAGGATTATGGTATCCTAAAGGGACCGGCGTAGAAACCATTGTCTACGCGGACTTGGATCATGCGGGAGACTATGTTGACCAGAAAAGCACTAGTGGAGTTTGTACCTTCATGGGTTGTTGTTTAACTTCTTGGTTCTCCAAGAAACAAACCGCTATTGCTATATCTACCACAGAAGTCAAGTATGTGAGTGTCGGTAAAGCTTGTCAACAAGCTCTATGGATGAAGCAAGCGCTTGTTGATTACGGGATTTCTCTTGATGATGTTCCCATCATGTGCGACAACAAGGGTGCAATAGACCTTAGCAAGAATCCCGTGCAACATTCGCGAACTAAGCACATAGAGATTCGCCACCATTTTCTTAGGGATAATGTTCAAAAGGGGAACATTTCGATAGAGAAGGTACTCTCGGAAGAAAACTTAGCTGATATGTGACAAATCTAACATTTTCAGGTAGTGAAATATTTTCTCGTATAATGTTTTGAAACTTATTTTTGTGTTGGTTGACGAACTCACAATTTACGGATTTAAATTTGGGCTTACGTGCATAATTTGGCGTCTTTTACGACTAAACCGGAAACCTTAGGATTACGTATTTACGTTTTTGAACTCCGTTTTTGATGAGACAATTCTTATTGGATTCGTTTTGTGACGGTGATTCATAATTTATAAAAACGTTTTTCGTAAAACGACCCGAGGGCACGCAAATCGAGAAAACTAGAATCGAGAAATACCCGTAAACTAGTGAGATGGGACAAAACACTTTGCCCCATCCCACTAGCTTATATGGGACGGCAAAAGACACCACCACACATAGGTGGCACAAGTTTTAGCTAAGCTTGCACAAGTGTAAGCTTATGCTTACACTTTAAGCTAACTACTTCCACCACTAAACAAAACTAGCTAATGGTTTTCACTTCTACCATTTCTATCCATGCAATTCACTCTCAAAACTCTCTCTACTCCACCTTTGTGCCGTCCCACATCAAGCAACAAACACCATCTTTGATCTTTTCTAGCTACAAACCACATGTTTACTAGTCCTATTAAGGTGTTTCCTTGAAGCCTTGATCATTTGGTGGCCATATAACCAACTTTGGAGGTGATTTGCTTGTGTCCTAGGGCTGATTTTCCAACATATGATCTTGATATTTGATGGTCTTGGAGATACTTGTTGTGTTCATCAAGTTCTTGCCTTCCTAAAACAAGAAATCCACTTGGATTGGTAAAGAAGATCATCCTCTACATTTTTCTCTTATTATTTTGTAAAGAACAAATGTATTTTCTTTTATTTTGTATATGTATATGATGTATATATGATGATAAAAATGTTGTGTGGGGATCAAGTGTTGATAAACATGCTTAAAAATGATGATAACCATAAGAAATGAAGTTAAAATCATGTCTAATTAGTTGGCTGTATAAAAACAGTAGATAACTAAATGATGAACTGATAAAAATGCATGATTTGATCTATTTACAGTAAAGTAGATGATGTTATACACATGTAAGAGTTGGCCATGCAATGGAATCAAAATAATGAGTGAGATATGATCAAAACAAGTTAGGTGGTACAATCTGAATAAGCAGTTTTGTAGGGACTGTTAAGACAACTTAGACTCAAAATGGGCAGTAGATATAACTAAGTTATATGTAGCACATATTATGAAGAAGTTGTCATCCAAAAATGAGCTTCTAAGTCATTGTAGAACTCTAGATATGATAAAAATGGTAAACATGAAGTTAAAAATCAGATTTTGGAAATAATGTTTATTATTATTATATAAGCACTCACTTTATAATTTATAAAATATAAAATATAAACCCACTAACTTATAAAACTTATTTATATAAATGTATAAAAGGGTAATTAAATGGGTAAATTATATAAATGGTGGTAAAAATAATATTTATAAGTAATAAAAACTATAAACTTGATTTTTACGACTTTTTCGGCTATCGCCGTGAAATTAACGTTTTTCATCAAATAAAACTTAGACGACCAAACCCGTCTAATGTAAAGTTTATAAAAGTTATATACTGATGTATAAGTAACTAAGACAAGTAAAAACCGATAAAACCCAAACTATAAGAATTACGGACATTTACGAGCTAAATAAACATATTAGACTAATAATTGGACTTAATAAGATAAATACTTGTAAAAAGAATTATTTGGGCTTAACCCATTAGGGCCCAACATGAAAAGTATATATACTGATCATATTGGTATAAAATGGGTAAAAACAAGTTAAAGAATTTATAAAAGACTTAATGAACTTAAAATAGGTAAAATCGGTAAAACTAGTGAACTAGTAAGACGATACTAAAACGTAAACACTAAAATGAGTAAATGAGGATTTATAAACCCACTTGATCATCATCATATGTACGAAATCATATATATGTATATTGTTATTTTGATAAAAGTCATTGGACCGAGTCTAAGACCGATTATTATTTATATAGGTTTCCGTGACCGAAGCACGCCCGTAGCCGATAATCCGCCTTTCATTAACAACGTGAGTTCATAGCCTCGCACTCTTTTAAATGTTTTATAAAATGATTTGTAAACCCGCGAGGGAGATAACATGCTAGATTTTTATAAAAATAGAACACAAGTAGTCCCGATTGTATGCTAAATGAGATGGACCCGAATGATGCTATGACCCTATATTCGAGACTAAAAGGATTATTAGTAGTTAGGTTATGTCACTTAAAGTCCCATTAGCATGAATTGTGAACTACCGGGATTTGGTAGACGCTTATGCATTTGATAGTACTATTTGGGGACGATCACCCCAGTTCGCGCCTTGACGGTTGATCCCCGTCGTGCCACATTGATTGGTAAGCGAATGTATGTATGAGAAGATTCCATAGCGTGATTTTTGTGACGACACGCTAACTTAGATGGGCAAATTGTTTGTCGGGTTCGCGGCCCGCTGTTTTCACAGTAAGGTAACAATGTCATGCGGCTAATAATAATCCTACAACCTAATTCAAATAAAAATGTATCCTATATATGATAACGACGCTATTAACGATGAATATATTACCTATCATGGTAATATAGAGACTACGGTCTTATGGACGGTTTCAGATGTATGCTCGATTTATATATTGCCTGACTAGCAATATGTGGACTTACTTCCGATATTATACTTGTGTTCTAATTTTAAATGAATGTAAATGAATGTTTTTATATAACGGTTTTCATTAAACTCTATGAATTCACTCGGCATTCGCTGATATGATTTTTGCATGTTTTCTATCTCAGGTGCTTGAAGGTAATCCGGATGGAGATCGACTCTGATGGCCCACACTTAATATTAAAAATGTTCATTCGATCTGTGTTTTGTAAACTTAATGACCTGTATAATTTGGGACCTGTTGTACGCTTTTGAAACTTTTTATCGAATGAATGTTTGTTAAACCTTGTACAACCATTTTTATGTGTTGTCTATGATTGGAGTTATTGTGCTATCCCGTAACACTCTGAAAGACCCTTCCGCTGTACCGATACGAAAAATGAGAATGTTACAGTTTGGTATCAGAGCTCTCGTTGTAGAGAACAAAAGATTTTAAAAACCAAGGTTTTGAACAAAACTTTTCAAAATCTTTTGACAATGAACATTTAAGAAAATATTTGAAAAATCTTTTGACTATAACGGTGCCAGAGATCTCCGACGTTACCAACAAGCCCTATTGAGAAGATATATATTTTGATATATATAATTTAATTTATATATATGTATATATCGTGATATCATTATGTAATTGTTTAACTAGTATGTTATCCTAATACGAGATAAATATATATAAATGCAGATTGTCATGGCTGACCCTAATATTCCTGTAGAAAACCATGCTATTCCCGAACCTAATATAGAAGATGATCCTTATTTAGACTTAGTAGATTTTGATATTGATGATGAGGAGGAACCATTTGAGGATCCCGAGCCCGAGTTAGGACTAGGAGATCAGATTGCCCCTCAGGTTGACTTAGTAGAGAATGAGATTGAGAATGTGGATATTGAGAATGTGGGTAATGAGAATGTGGATATTGAGAATGTGGGTAATGAGAATGTGGATATTGAGAATGTGGGTAATGAGGACGTGGATATTGAGAATGCTGATATTGAGAATGAGGATGAGATTGGGTTAGATGAGTTAGATGATGAGATTGACGACGAGGATAGCGAGGAAGACATAGGTATAGATGTTGAGTTTGATGACGATGAGGAAGCTGAGCTTATTTATCCGTATGATGTTCCAGAGGGCGAGCCTTTGCCCCCACCAGTTTGTTTGTCTGATTCTGAGGATGAGTTACCTAGGGACGAAATGTCTGAATCATCTGAATCTGATTCTGAATCAGAGGAGGATGACGATGACGATGCACCTGACGGTACTAATGGTATTGCTACTCGTAGACGTGAGATAGGAGAGTCGTTTAGTGCTCGAGAGGCTACTCATATTGATGGTCTTGCACCATGGGCCTTGAGACGTGATCTAGATGCTTCCCGTGTTAAGAGTTGTGTGATAGAGGTTGGATTAGGTGTTGTTCAGACTCAGGTTGCTTATTTGGAGTCGAAGGCTAAGATTGGCGAGAAAGAGCGAGAATTGCTTAGTTTGGATTTGAGTGATGTAGAACGTGGTTTGAATGAGGCTTTTAGGAGGTTATCGGTATTGGAAAGTGGTGAGTATGCTGCTATGAAGAGAAAGGTGAATTCTATGGAGATTCAGTTGAGTGTGGCTCGTGCGATGCGTGAGAAAGCTGAAAAGGAGTTGAATATATCTATGGGTTGGAACAGTAGATTTTATGCTGATATGGTTGAAAGAGGAGTAATCCGTAAGCGCCCAGCTGAAGATGTGTCTAGTGATCGTCCGGCGAAGATCCAGAAGACGATGGATGATGGACCATCTGGCGGTTCTCAGTAGACTAGTCTGTATTTAGTAGTGACCTTTATATCTTTTGTGCTTGTGTAGCTTTGACTGAACCGACTTGTTAGTTGTAGACTTGGCACGAATTTTGAGTGTATATAGTGTTAGAACTTTGATATGGATGTACTAAGACAATACTTTTGTTTCAGATCGAATGAAATATGTATCTTGTCTTGAATTCCATATTGTGCCTTATTTGTATCTTGATCATGAATTCGATCCATATTATATGAATCCTTTGTTGGATGAATGCTTAATACTTTGAAATTGTGGAATTATAGAACTATGCCGCCCAAGAAGGCTGTGACTGAGGATGATGTACGTAGGATTATTATGGAGCAAGTTACCGCATCTATGACTGAATTTATGGCAAATGCTAGAAATGAAGCTGACGGTAGTGGAGCTGGCGGTAGTGGAGCTGGCGGTAGTGGAGCTGGCGGTAGTGGAGCTGGCGGTAGTGGAATTGGCGGTACTAATGTTTATATGAATGCTAATAATGTGAATGCTAATGCTGGAGGAAATATAGAAGGACTTGGAACGAATGCACCTGAAATTGGTGGTTGTACTTATGTGACGTTCATGAAGTGTGAACCTCTACCTTTTAATGGAACTGAAGGTGCTGTAGGACTAAGCCAGTGGATCGAGAAGATTGAATCGGTGTTTAGGATTAGTAAGTGTAAGGAGGAAGATAAGGTGACTTTTGCTATGGCTACTCTTAAAGGTCGTGCGTTGACTTGGTGGAACGGGAGAATTGCTTTCATGGGTCTTGATGCTGCTAATGATACTCCTTGGGCTGAAATCAAGAAGTGGATGACTTTGGAGTTTTGTCCTCGTAGTGTGATTATTAGGTTAGAACAGGAATTGATTCATCTGAGAATGAAAGGTGTGGACATTGATAGTTACACGAATCGATTCCATGAGTTGGCCTTGCTATGTCCTCGATTGGTTGAACCCGAAGAAATCCGAATTGAGCAATATGTGAAAGGGTTGACCAGGAATATCCGGGGGGACGTGACATCATCGAAACCACTGACCATTGATGATGCTGTTCGAATGGCTTACCAACTCAATGGACAGATAATTCAGGATAAGGAAGATGAAGCCCGTGTAGGTAAGAAAAGAAAGGGAGACGGTGAGCGTGTAGATAGAGGTGATAATAGGAAGAATTTCAATCGCCGCCAGAACAAGAGAAAGGGGAATGCAAATGCTATTACCAACAATGCACCACGCAACGATGATAGATGTCCTAAGTGTGGCAACAAGAGGCATCCTGGCGACTGCTGGAAGTGCCGAAATTGCGGAAAGCTTGGACACAAGGTTGAAAGGTGTAAGAAGGGAACGATTTGCTTCAACTGTAATGAAGAAGGTCATAGGAAATCAGAATGCCCCAAGTTGAAAGCGATTGTACCTGGAAGAAAACCCCAGGGTGGTATCTACCAACTTGGAACAATTGAGGCGAAGAAAGAGGATCCGAATGTCGTTACCGGTACGTTTTTACTCAACAATCATTATGTTGTTGCTTTATTCGATTCGGGTGCCGATAGGAGCTTTGTATCCACTAAATTTAGTGCCCTTATTGATATTGAACCTGTTGAGATAAGTACCAGTTACGAGGTGGAATTGGCTGATGGTAAATTAGTGAAAACTAATAAGCTATTAGAAGGATGGTCTCTAAATCTCTTGAACCATTCCTTTCCGATTGATTTGATGTTGATAGAATTAGGTAGTTTCGATATTATTATTGGTATGGATTGGTTGTCGTTGAATAATGCTACTATTTTATGTGGAGAGAAGAAGGTTAAGATTCCTTTTAGGAATAGGACGTTAGTAATTGATGGTAGTCGAGGTGAATCCCGTTTGAAAATCGTTTCATGTATTAAAGTCCAAAAGTACATCAGGAACGGTTGTGAGTTATTCTTAGCTCAAGTGACCGGGAATGAGTCTAGGGAGAAACGATTGGAAGATGTACCTATTATTTGTGAATTTCCTGAGGTATTTCCTAAAGATTTACCAGGACTTCCACCGATAAGGCAAGTAGAGTTTCGAATCGATTTAATTCCTGGTGCTGCACCGGTGGCACGTGCGCCTTACCGATTAGCCCCTTCGGAATTAAAGGAGTTATCTGAGCAACTTAAGGAGTTGTCTGATAAAGGTTTTATTCGACCGAGCTCGTCGCCTTGGGGAGCTCCAGTCTTGTTCGTTAAGAAGAAGGATGGATCTTTTCGTATGTGCATTGATTATAGGGAACTGAATAAGTTGACAATTAAGAATCGATATCCTTTACCTAGGATTGATGATTTGTTTGATCAACTGCAAGGATCTAGTGTGTATTCTAAGATAGATTTGCGGTCAGGATATCACCAACTTCGCGTCCGTGAAGAAGATATTCCTATAACTGCATTTAGAACTCGTTATGGACACTATGAATTTCAAGTAATGCCATTTGGGTTAACTAACGCACCTGCGGTTTTCATGGATTTAATGAATCGAGTGTGCAAGCCCTACTTGGATAAATTTGTGATTGTGTTTATTGACGATATTCTAATCTACTCTAAGAATGAAGATGAACATAGAGAACATTTGAGGATTGTTTTGAAGTTGTTGAAGGATGAAAGGTTGTATGCTAAGTTTTCAAAGTGTGATTTCTGGTTGGATTCTGTGCAATTTCTTGGTCATGTGATTAACAGAGATGGAATTCATGTTGATCCTGCAAAGGTTGAAGCTATTAAGAATTGGTCTGCACCGACAACGCCAACGGAAGTGCGACAGTTCTTAGGATTGGCTGGCTATTATAGGCGATTCATTAAAGAATTTTCTTTGATAGCTAAACCCTTGACTAAGCTTACTCGGAAGAATAAACCTTTCGTTTGGGGAAGTGATGAAGATGGAGCATTTCAGACATTGAAGCAAAAATTATGTAGTGCGCCAATCTTATCATTACCCGAAGGGAGTGAAGATTTTGTAGTGTATTGTGATGCATCTCTTAGAGGTTATGGAGCTGTTTTGATGCAGAGAGAGAAGGTGATAGCTTATGCTTCTAGGCAATTAAGGAAGAATGAGGAGAATTATACTACTCATGATCTTGAGTTAGGAGCTGTGGTCTTTGCTCTTAGGTTGTGGAGACATTATCTGTATGGCACCAAGTGTACGGTATTCACCGATCACAAAAGCCTACAGTATATTCTCGACCAGAAGGAATTGAACATGAGGCAACGAAGATGGATAGAGTTGTTAAGTGATTATGATTGTGATATAAAGTATCACCCAGGAAAAGCCAATGTTGTTGCTGATGCGTTGAGTAGGAAAGATAGAGAGCCTATCAGGGTGCGTTCTCTAGTATTGACCGTGCACAATAATTTGCCTGAGCAAATTAGAAATGCGCAAATAGAAGCTTGTAAGAAGGAAAATTTTTTTAATGAAGGGTTCCGAGGAGAAGGAGATCCTTTAGAGGTTAGAGCTGATGGAGTGAAATGTTTAAGAGGTCGTATGTGGATACCTAAGTTTGGAGGCTTAAGAGATTTGGTTATGTTAGAATCCCATAAATCTAAGTATTCCATTCATCCGGGATCTGATAAGATGTACCATGATTTGAAGAAGTTGTACTGGTGGCCGAATATGAAAGCTGACATAGCTATGTATGTTCTTCAATGCTTGACTTGTGCTAGAGTTAAGGCCGAACATCAAAAGCCATCAGGACTACTTCAACAGCCAAAGATTCCTGAATGGAAGTGGGAGCGAATTATGATGGACTTTATCACCAAGCTTCCTAGAACATCATCTGGAAACAATTCGATTTGGGTTATTGTCGATAGACTGACCAAATCAGCACACTTCATTCCGGTTAAGGAGCAGTTCTCACTGGAGAAGCTGACTCGAATATACCTTGATAATGTTGTATGCAAGCATAGAGTGCCTGTATCGATCATTTCAGATCGAGATCCTAGATTCGTATCGAATTTTTGGAAATCTCTCCAAAGATCTTTGGGAACGAATCTCGATATGAGCACTGCTTATCACCCCCAGACTGATGGGCAGAGTGAAAGGACGATACAAACACTTGAAGATATGTTGAGAGCTTGTGTGTTAGACTTTGGTAAGAATTGGGATAAACATTTGTCGTTAGCAGAGTTTTCGTATAACAATAGTTACCATTCTAGTATTAAGGCTGCACCGTTTGAAGCTTTGTATGGTAGGAAGTGTAGATCTCCTGTATGTTGGAGTGAAGTTGGGGATACCCAGCTCACGGGACCGGAAATAATCCGGGAGACTACGGAGATGATAGTCCAGATTAAGAAGAGGTTGATGACTGCCCGTAGTAGACAGAAAAGTTACGCGGATGTGCGGCGGAAGCCAATGGAGTTTGAAGTGGGTGACCGAGTAATGTTGAAGGTATCACCATGGAAAGGCGTTATAAGATTTGGAAAACGAGGAAAATTGAATCCCCGTTATATTGGACCCTTTAAGATTTTATCTAGAGTAGGTCCGGTGGATTACAAACTAGAGTTACCCCCAGAACTTCATGGTGTTCACAACACATTCCATGTATCTAATCTGAAGAAATGTCTAGCAGTGAGTGATGAGAAAATTCCGTTAGGTAAGGTTCGAATAGATGGGAAGTTGCATTTTATCGAAGAGCCCGTAGAAGTTATGGACCGTGAGGTAAAGCAACTGAAACAAAGTCGGATACCTATTGTCAAGATCCGATGGAATTCAAAGCATGGACCGGAGTATACTTGGGAACGAGAGGATGAAATGTGGAAGAAATATCTGCACCTCTTCGATTTCAATAAGAAACGGACATCCAAAAGAAATGGATCACGAGGACGTTGATCCCTTTTAGGAGGAAAAGCTGTGACAAATCTAACATTTTCAGGTAGTGAAATATTTTCTCTTATAATGTTTTGAAACTTATTTTTGTGTTGGTTGACGAACTCACAATTTACGGATTTAAATTTGGGCTTACGTGCATAATTTGGCGTCTTTTACGACTAAACCGGAAACCTTAGGATTACGTATTTACGTTTTTGAACTCCGTTTTTGATGAGACAATTTTTATTGGATTCGTTTTGTGACGGTGATTCATAATTTATAAAAACGTTTTTCGTAAACGACCCGAGGGCACGCAAATCGAGAAAACTAGAATCGAGAAATACCCGTAAACTAGTGAGATGGGACAAAACACTTTGCCCCATCCCACTAGCTTATATGGGACGGCAAAAGACACCACCACACATAGGTGGCACAAGTTTTAGCTAAGCTTGCACAAGTGTAAGCTTATGCTTACACTTTAAGCTAACTACTTCCACCACTAAACAAAACTAGCTAATGGTTTTCACTTCTACCATTTCTATCCAAGCAATTCACTCTCAAAACTCTCTCTACTCCACCTTTGTGCCGTCCCACATCAAGCAACAAACACCATCTTTGATATTTTCTAGCTACAAACCACATGTTTACTAGTCCTATTAAGGTGTTTCCTTGAAGCCTTGATCATTTGGTGGCCATATAACCAACTTTGGAGGTGATTTGCTTGTGTCCTAGGGCTGATTTTCCAACATATGATCTTGATATTTGATGGTCTTGGAGATACTTGTCGTGTTCATCAAGTTCTTGCCTTCCTAAAACAAGAAATCCACTTGGATTGGTAAAGAAGATCATCCTCTACATTTTTATCTTATTATTTTGAAAAGAACAAATGTATTTTCTTTTATTTTGTATATGTATATGATGTATATATGATGATAAAAATGTTGTGTGGGGATCAAGTGTTGATAAACATGCTTAAAAATGATGATAACCATAAGAAATGAAGATAAAATCATGTCTAATTAGTTTGCTGTATAAAAACAGTAGATAACTAAATGATGAACTGATAAAAATGCATGGTTTGATCTATTTACAATAAAGTAGACGATGTTATACACATGTGAGAGTTGGGCATGCAATGGAATCAAAATAATGAGTGAGATATGATCAAAACAAGTTAGGTGGTACAATCTGAATAAGCAGTTTTGTAGGGACTGTTAAGACAACTTAGACTCAAAATGGGCAGTAGCTATAACTAAGTTATATGTAGCACATATTATGAAGAAGTTCTCATCCAAAAATGAGCTTCTAAGTCATTGTAGAACTCTAGATATGATAAAAATGATAAACATGAAGTTAAAAATCAGATTTTGGAAATAATGTTTATTATTATTATATAAGCACTCACTTTATAATTTATAAAATGTAAAATATAAACCCACTAACTTATAAAACTTATTTATATAAATGTATAAAAGGGTAATTAAATGGGTAAATTATATAAATGGTGGTAAAAATAATATTTATAAGTAATAAAAACTATAAACTTGATTTTTACGACTTTTTCGGCTATCGCCGTGAAATTAACGTTTTTCATCAAATAAAACTTAGACGACCAAACCCGTCTAATGTAAAGTTTATAAAAGTTATATACTGATGTATAAGTAACTAAGACAAGTAAAAACCGAAAAAACCCGAACTATAAGAATTACGGACATTTACGAGCTAAATAAACATATTAGACTAATAATTGGACTTAATAAGATAAATACTTGTAAAAAGAATTATTTGGGCTTAACCCATTAGGGCTCAACATGAAAAGTATATATACTGATCATATAGGTATAAAATGGGTAAAAAAAAGTTAAAGAATTTATAAAAGACTTAATGAACTTAAAATAGGTAAAATCGGTAAAACTAGTGAACTAGTAAGACGATACTAAAACGTAAACACTAAAATGAGTAAATGAGGATTTATAAACCCACTTGATCATCATCATATGTACGAAATCATATATATGTATATTGTTATTTTGATAAAAGTCATTGGACCGAGTCTAAGACCGATTATTATTTATATAGGTTTCCGTTACCGAAGCACGCCCGTAGCCGATAATCCGCCTTTCATTAACAACGTGAGTTCATAGCCTCGCACTCTTTTAAATGTTTTATAAAATGATTTGTAAACCCGCGAGGGAGATAACATGCTAGATTTTTTATAAAAATAGAACACAAGTAGTCCCGATTGTATGCTAAATGAGATGGACCCGAATGATGCTATGACCCTATATTCGAGACTAAAAGGATTATTAGTAGTTAGGTTATGTCACTTAAAGTCCCATTAGCATGAATTGTGAACTACCGGGATTTGGTAGACGCTTATGCATTTGATAGTACTATTTGGGGACGATCACCCCAGTTCGCGCCTTGACGGTTGATCCCCGTCATGCCACATTGATTGGTAAGCGAATTTATGTATTAGAAGATTCCATAGCGTGATTTTTGTGACGACACGCTAACTTAGATGGGAAAATTGTTTGTCGGGTTCGCGGCCCGCTGTTTTCACAGTAAGGTAACAATGTCATGCGGCTAATAATAATCCTACAACCTAATTCAAATAAAAATGTATCCTATATATGATAACGACGCTATTAACGATGAATATATTACCTATCATGGTAATATAGAGACTACGGTCTCATGGACGGTTTCAGATGTATGCTCGATTTATATATTGCCTGACTAGCAATATGTGGACTTACTTCCGATATTATACTTGTGTTCTGATTTTAAATGAATGTAAATGATTGTTTTTATATAACGGTTTTCATTAAACTCTATGAATTCACTCGGCATTCGCTAATATGATTTTTGCATGTTTTCTATCTCAGGTGCTTGAAGGTAATCCGGATGGAGATCGACTCTGATGGCCCACACTTAATATTAAAAATGTTCATTCGATCTGTGTTTTGTAAACTTAATGACCTGTATAATTTGGGACCTGTTGTACGCTTTTGAAACTTTTTATCGAATGAATGTTTGTTAAACCTTGTACAACCATTTTTATGTGTTGTCTATGATTGGAGTTATTGTGCTATCCCGTAACACTCTGAAAGACCCTTCCGCTGTACCGATACGAAAAATGAGAGTGTTACACGATATCTTCACTAAGCCACTTAAGAGGGAACCTTTTAATTATTTGCGTCTAGGTCTAGGTTTAATAGAACATATTCCTTAATTATGTATTTTAATTAATCGAGTCTTTTTCTCTTTTGAGTCTTTTCTTTCTTTGAGCTTTTGAGTATCGTAAACTCTTTTTGGAAAACTTCTCTTCCCTTTTTTGAAAACTCTCAAAGTTATTTCAAAAATGGTCGAGAATTTTTTTTGCATTGTTAATTCAATCTAAAAATGTTTTTCATAGCTTCTTGCTATTCATAATGAGCTTACATAATTCATATGTATGGGTCTCTCAAATATAGCAAGAACAAAAGAGAACTATGGAGGATAATTGTGTCATTACCTAGTGTCTAGTTCTACACACCTCCAACATCGATTTTATTTAAAATCCATGTATTTTGTTCAAAAACTTGTTTGGTGATTTCTTGTGTGTTTTCTTTGTCTATCTTTGCTTCTAAGCATATCTCCATGATTAGTTAGACTAGAAAAATAGGATTTGTTGAATTGGAAAATCCTCCCTCATCAGCAAAATTAACCCAATGTGGGTGGTTCTCTATTGAGACCGCGTTTCCCCAGTAAATAAGGAACCGCCTATTGAGATAAGGAACCGCGCCTAGTAACCTCTTTTTCGGGTATTCTTGAAACTCCAAATTCGTTCCAACACTTTTTGGAATCTTTGTTTCAACCCTTTGACCACCCCTAAAATATCTTGGCTTTCTCTATTTAACCTTAAGCATTTTGCATCCTTCCTCAAATCAAAATGTCTTATTCCCCAAATGAAAGCTTTGATTCTCCTCGATTCTCTCCAATTGATTTCAATCCCAATTCACCCTAGAACACTCAAAATCGCATCTCTTCTTCTTCTTCTTCTAAGAATGTTGATTGTGGAACTTCTTATCTTACACCACTGGCCTTTAGTGTTCTTCCTTCTTCACATGATAATGTCATGCATCATGGAACATATTGTCATTGTTGTCAATATCAACATCTTGCTATGGCCCATATCTATGAAGAGTTGAATTACATCAAGAGTCTCTTAGTCAAACCTCCTCCTTACTATGACTATGAGATTTCTACCAAGCCACCACCACCTACTTCCGCCACTACCTTGTCTTTTATCTAAACATTGGTTGCTTATCTTCATGACATGTACTTCAAATAAATCTTAGAGTTTTAGTCTAACTAGGATTAGATTTATGCTTTTCATTTGGCTTGTGTTTGTGTCTCATACATCTTTGTATGATTTATTTCCTTGTATATTTTATCATGTTTCCTTTTAACATGACTTATCTTGGATCTTTTGTCTCTTCTCTTAATTTATTTTGTTTGTGACCTTTGGTATATCTTGTTGGGTGTCTCTTCTCTACTACTAATCCTTCTATGTAGCTTGTCACCATATAGCGATTCCTTGGTGCCCCAAGCAAGTGGGAGTAAGCACCAAGGGGGAGCATTTGCAAAGTCCGGTTCTTTTCTTCTTCAAAGACTTTTGCAACCTTTTTGCTTTGACAAAGGGGGAGAAATGATATAAACTCGTCTTCAAAAATCTTTTTTTATTAGGTGATTGAGTTTATGTATTGTCGGAAGCAAAAAGGGGGAGATTGTTAATGCAATGATGCCTAAAAAGATTACTTGCATTTTTCGGTCTCGCTTTGTTTTGATTACAACAATATGTAAAAACAAGCATTTACGAAAACAATGAAAAACGAATTCTTGAGTTCAAGTATTTTTCATTTCAACCATTATCACTTAAGGTATGAACAAACAAGTACTCATCCTAATTAAGTGATCAAGGATTTAATCTTTTCTTAAAACTCACTTTTTATTAAGTGTGACAAGTGTTTTTATTAAACTTTCTTTTTAAGAAAATGTTTTATTAAATTAATTATTTGAAAATTTAAATTTTGAAAATGGCATATTCTATCTTGGTTTGGAATATCCTTTCAGGATATTTTAATCCCCAGATTCGAACCAATCTACTAAAAGACAAAAGGGAGCGGAGTCTATGAAGGCAGTTCCTTAGCTCCTATAGCGGCTCCTTATCGATAAGGAACCGCGGGCTCCAATAAGGAACCACGGGCAAATATAGCTGTTGGATGTTTGTCTTATAAATAGTGGACCATTCTTAGACTTTCAATTCACCTCTTTTGCATATACATTTCCAGATTCTTTCATACTTCTTAAATCACTCAAATCCTTGATCATTTGTTTGATTACTACTTATTTAGAAGTGAATCTTTCTCCTCTCATCTTTTCCTCTCAAAGTGCAAAGAGAAGAACACTATCATCCTTGAATTGTTGTGTCTACCTTAAAGATCCATTGAAGATCCAAACTTATTTATTCATTTGTGTCATTGTTGTGAAGATCCAAGTAGTTGTGTCTATTTGGAAGTTTTGTATGTACTAAGGTTAATACTTGATCCTTAAAGTATATTGGTGTAGATTGGTCCTAGCTAAGATTAGGGCTCGACTTTTAGCTTAGAGTCAGAAATTGGTTAAGCGACGTTGTGTACGGTTTCTCCACCTTAAGGAGCTTGTTGATTAGTGAACTCTCGAGTAAGGAGTACTCGAAGAGTGGAGTAGGAACGAGGAGTGAGCTTCGTTGCCGGACCACTATAAATCCTTGATGTTTGGTTTGATCTTCCCTTCCCTTATCTCTTTTCATTCATTATTCTTTATACTTGTGATTATTAGTTTAGTTGCACTATACCTTGTTCATATTATGTATAAGAAGGTTTCACATATATACTCAAATCTAGTTTTTTTGAAAAGGATTTTTTAAAACCAATCTGTAACAAGTAATCTTATGAAACTTTTCAACCCCCCCCCCCCCCCCTTCTAGTTTCTACACTTGGTTTAGCCACTGATTTAAACTCAATTTATACTTCCTAAATTGTCCTCAATGTGTTCATGAAGTCCCTACATTGGTTTTACTAAGTTATTCTAAGTAAACATATCCAAAGGGTGAAAATACCTATTTTGACCCAACTTACAAGCCATGCATTAAAATCTTGTACCTTGTGCTTTAGGGTAGTTGTACATTGTCTTAATATAATCTTATAACCTTAATGTAATGCTACAAGCGTTTGTAGACTTTTTCTAATATACTAGGTAGTGATTCCATGTAGATTTTTTAATATAAGGGTTTTTAGGTCACTAATCCTAATGACTTCTTATCGTAATTAGGGTTTATATCATAATGTAGGATTACTCTAGGTCTTATATAGTATTTTTATGACTTCTAGGGTTTCTACATTCTTAGTTTAAGGGTTTACATAGGGTAATCATAATCTAGGAATAATTAGAGGAGCTTATGATCCTATGCTTTGATAACATGTACTTTATGCTTTATTAACTTGTAACTTGGCTTGAGATAATTGTATTAACTTATTATGATACTTAGTTGAGTTTTATAATTAGTTGCAAATGATTAGACTGTAATTCAATATGAAATAGATTTTATATGCTAACCTTGGTTACTAGGTCTTAACTTGTAATTAGCTTTGGATTAGTGAATATTAGTATTTTGTGATCAATTATCTTTCCTTTATATAGTAGATTATACTTAGTATATTGTGATACTTGTACATAGATATTAGGTAGTTATATTGCTTGAAATATTGTTTACCAAGGGTTTCTAGGTGGTGATCTAGACTATTATATACATTGTATTTGTACTTTGCTTTGTATAGTTTGTTCTTACCATTGTTAGGTATTATTATGTCTTCAAATTATAGTTTACAACTTTTTTATAATCCATAATGACTTATTCATATGTATTCTCTATTCATAGTTTACCATTCTTGAGTTTACAACTCATTTATAGAGATTCTAGGGTTTCTAAGGGAATTTAGGGCATCATAGTTACATTTGACATGTTCTTATTAATACTGAACTTGTTAGATTTCTTTTAGTACTTTAGAATTGATATATACATTGTGTTTACAACATATAGGAATATGTTGAAGTGGCAGTTCAGGTTGTGAGAAGCAATTCATCTTACAAAGTAAGGCATAAAAGCAAAAATTTCCAGCCAAATTTTCATACTTATATAATCAAAGCACATAATACATATGTGAAATTTGAGGATTGTCACAATCTCTCCCCTTTAAAGAAATCTCGTCCCGAGATTTAGATAAACAGTAATGTCATAGAACAGAGACAAGTAAAAAACCTCGTGTTTCCAAACATATTATAGCCCTCTCTCAGGGTTCGACTTATACTTCAATAATAATAAATACAATATAATACCACATAACTTAGTTTATCATTGAGTAGAAACTCTCTCATTGGGATGATAAGAGATTCATTAGATAAACAGTTCCTCAGATTCGTAATGCGAAAAGTATCATGAACAAAACTGAGTTTTTTTGGGAAACTCAAGTTAACATGTCATAGCCTAATTCAAAAATCTTTGAATGGTCCAATGTACTTTTGATTTTACTTTTATAATTGAATAAAACCTTTTCAAGTTAACACATAATAATATGACGTAATAACTATTCATATTGTAGATCGTCGTAACTTCATCTTGCAGCGCGTAATCTTTATCGGGTTTGAATAATCTTTCCAATAGTTTCATGAAATATATTAGATCTCATAAGTTGAAAATATCCAACTTAATCCCAACAGATACATAATTGGCACTTCTTTCAATAGAGTGCTTCAAATAGTATTGCTTTAATTCTAGCATGACAACTATTGTTACACATAGGAAATTTTTACCAATGATAAGTGTCTTTCAAAAATTTATAACAAATACATGGAGTATGTAGTTTAGTATTTGGATAGTTCTTCACTTAATACATTAGTATAACATACAAATTTTGAGTATACTTTTAGGATCAAGATGTGAAACACTCGTCACGGTCTTAGATTATAGATATTGATACTCTATGTCAACAGTTTATTTCACATATAACCTTCTCAGAGTTTCCATATTATCGATTTCCTAAATAAGAATAAATCCTGGAGCTTTAGTAAGATAATTGACGATGACCCGGATGACATCATGTCTACTTGAAGTAAGAAAATCTCATTGTTCTTTCCTATTTCCATGGAGAAAATTTAGGTTGAATGATGAGACCACAATTGTACATGGTCTCATCGTCCAGATCTAGCTTAAAACGGTTAATTATATCATAAAATATGCTCGTATTCGTTTGTTGTATGTTTTAGGTACGAATATCGAGAAAAAGACAAAAAGATCACAAGAACAAAGCAAAAACGAACACGGGAAATGAAAAAGCCGCACAATGAACCGGACCCGAATGACGATTTTTGTAAATATGCCCTTGAAGTTTAAAGAAATTATAACTTTGGTCCCTCATCTTTAAAGACTTATCACAAATGACCCTCCAAGAATCATTTGTACAAGAAAGGTCCTTTATGTTTGAAGACATGCCAAAAAGCCCTTGAAGAATGCTTATATTACATTAATGGTCCTTTCATAAGTTTACAAAACTAAGTGTGCCATATATGACAACTTGCCCAAAGATAATACAAAGAAAAAAAGTTGAAAGCTGTTGAGATTTTGTTTGAAGGTTTTTTGTAACATAGGGGGCTATTATTGCGAAACCACTACACCCATATCCAACCTAACCACCACTCATACCTTAACACCTCATCAAACCCACCCATTTACCAAACCCTTACCCAAAAATCCACCAGCCCATATCCATAACCCAAAACCCATTTTATAACTAATAAAATACAAATTAATATCTAGTATAAATTAATTAATGTTTTATTAAGGCACCATACAACTCGCTGTTGACCTAGATTATATCAAATCCCCTCTCATTTATCTTATAAACCCTAATCCTAAAATCTAATTTAACCAAAGGGGTTTTGACTCAAGGTTTCCAGAAGCATAACTGACCATGTTCTTATCACACCCATGGGATGGGATTCTATACCAGCTCAATGTAGGACCCCCCAGAAGCATACCCTGACCCGTCCTTGTCTCCCAAACCCCCAAAAATGACAATCTCAGCGGTTAGATTTTTTTCCTTGGTCCCCAATTCGCATCAAGCGACCAATATTTAAGCAAGAGAGCTGGCATATCACATGTTCTTGGAAAAAGTCACAAGAATCAATTTTGACCAAGTTTGAATCTTCAACAAAAGGGCACTTTTGGAATTCTTCTATTAGGGTTTTATGATTCTAGACTCTTCTTGTAGCCATTATATAAGACAATAGGTATTTTATTTTTTCTTTGTTCTAGTTTTATTTCATGAACCTGTAATTCTTTTTTAAGAAATAAAAGTTTGTATTTTTTATAAATATAATTCCTTTTTATTGCATTAAAAGTTGGTATTGTTTATGAAATAGTTCTGAGTTCCATTCATATACATTGTATTTAAGACCAAGTTTTAGCAAAGATAATTCCTTTTTCTTGAAAATAAGAAAAGTTGGTGTTTTGTGCAACTTGAATCCTAAATTTTGGTTCTTGTTCATGTTATGCAGTTGTGTTAGAAGGTTTTCAAAAGATTGTGGGTTAAAAGATTTTTGTGAAAAAAAAGTTGAGTAAAAGTTTTTGAAAAAAAATGAAAAGAGAAATCAGTATGCATATTATCATTGTTGTTATGTATTATGTTTGTTGAATCTTAGGAGGTTGGACGCTTGTGATTGTGTGATCACATAAGCTCGAAAATTTTAGGGCATGGAAGTATGCCTTAGAGGTTTGATCTTTTTCTGTTTTTTTATTATTTTATCCAAATTTGATGATATGCAGTTTTGAGTTTTTGATGATTAATTGTTATACTGCTGTTAGTTAAATGGTATTTTGCTTGAGTCAGTGAGTAGTTAGGTAATTTAGTGTGCTTTAAATCAATTAAACTTGAAACATTTACTTAGCCAGAATTAAGGGACTGTTTGGGACAGACTAGTTTGTGGGGAGTAAATGATGCTCAACCCTTGACTTAGCTCTGCATCTTTTATTTGTTCTTAGGGAAGTAGAATTTTATCATAGGTTTTAATTTTGTTTATGAAATATTGATTTATATGTTTTTAAAAAATTCTGCTAGCGTGGAACAGTACGTCTAGGTTTTATTGTTTTACTTAATGTTGGTGATTTTTTGTCCTTGAATTGAGTTTGTTTTCTGAAATGATTTTAGCATCTGCGTAGTGAGTTCGTTTTATGTGTTTTGTATGCGTGGTGACACCAACAACAAAAAAGAGAACAAAAATAATGGTCTAAGTATGCTATTTTGAACCACTGTTGAGTATTAAGTGCATTTTAGGCTTGATTCGCTGGTAAAATTGTGCTTTAGTGTTTGTGGTTTGCGTTCATTTTTTGTGCCTTGCATACCAACACCAAGCAGTATCTTAACAGCCTACAAAGTAATCCAAAAAGGGGGAAAGTTGGTATATTTAACTGTGTATACATAAGATAAATTGGTGGCGTGTTAAGTAAGGAATTGCATTTGTTGACTGTGACTTGTCCTAGGTTATCAGACCTGTGGCGTTGGTTATTAAATTTTCTTTGAAGTTTGATTTGCTTTGAAATTTTTAAGTCTGCCATTTAGATTAATGTTTGCTTTAAGTTTGTTTATTGTCATCAGCCTAGATTTTAGTTTAGGAGTTAATTGCAGCAGTATTTTGGGGATTATTATAGTTTATATTCAGCCTTTATTTCCCATAAATCTATAAAATTCAAAAGATAGATAGTTGATTGAGTTCCTATTAAGCAACGTTTGTAACACCCCCAAATTTATACAACTCAATACAGCGGAAGACTCGTTGGTGTTACGGGATAGCACATTACTCACATCATAGACAACGCATAAAAATCGCGTCGTTTAATAATAAATCATTTCCATTCATAAATATCAAAGTTACATCGGTCCCAAATCATATTATTTCATGCAAAGTTTTACAAAGTATTTGAATGGAAAATATAGTTTAAGTGCGGGCCATGAATTCTTGTCGTCTTCCCGAGAATTACCTTCAAGTACTTGAGATAAAACATGTTAAAAGAAAAGGTCAGCGATAACGCCGAGTGAATTCATAGAGTTTAATAAATTCCATCAATATAACTTTGGTATAAAATTATTACCAAAAATCATTTCGTACAAATCATTGTAAAAGGCCATAGAATAGCCAAAATCATTTTATACAAATCTTTATCAAAATCAGAATATAAGCATTTGCCTTAAAAATCATTATACGAGCCAATGTCGTAAAAACATCATACAATACGTTTTACAACGTTGTATAGATTAAATAAAAACCGTTATATGAATATGGTTATGAAAACCAAAACACGAACATAATATCAATAGTATGACCCTGTATTGCTAGTCAGGCAATACATCGTAATTCGGAGCGTCTAGTAGTATTTCGTTAGTTTTGGATTATTATAAGCCGCATGACATTGTTACCTTACTAAACAAACAACGGGTAGCTAACCCGATACTCAATTTGCCCATCTAAAGTAGCGTGTCGTCACAAAGGTCACACTATGGAAATCTTCTCATACATAAATTCGCTTACCAATCAATGTGGCACGACGGGGATCAACCGTCAAGGCGCGAACTGGGGTGATTGTCCCCAAATAGTACTATTAAATGCATAAGCGTCTACCAACTCTCGGTTGTTCATAATTCATGCTAATGGGACTTTTAGTGACATAACCTAACTTTAATAATCCATTTTATTTCATCTATCGGGTCCATTAATCATTTATCGGGTCATACAATCGGGTCATTCAATCATTCGGGTCCAAAATCAATAAACAAACAATCGGGACAAATGGTGTCCTATTTTATAAAAACTAACATGTTATCTCCCTCGCGGGTTTATAAAACATTTCATAAAAACATTTAAAAGAGTGCGAGGCTATGAACTCACGTTGATATGGGAAGGCGGGTTATCGGCAATTCGGTCGTACGGTACGTGCTTCAATCACGAAAACCTAGACAAATAATACTCGTTTTAGACTCATGTCCAAAATAACAAGTATGTATACATATGATGATTATATATATATGATGATCAAGTGGGTTTACATATTCTCGTTTACTCATTTTAGTGTTATATGTCGATAACTTTTATACTAGTTTTCTCGTTTTACCTATTTACGTGTTTTAAGTTCAATAAACTTATTACAAGTTCTTTAACTTGTTTTAATCCATTTTGTACTTATATTATCAGTATTTATACTTTCCATGTTGGGCCCAAATGGGTTAAGCCCAATACGTTCTTTTTACAAGTTTTTATCTTATTTAGTCCAATTATTAGTCCAAGTATTAGTCCAATATGTTTACTTAGCTCGTTAATGTCCGTATGCCCTAAAGTTCGGGTTTTATTGGTTTTTACTTGTTATACATGTCTATATATCAGTATATAAGTTTTATAAAGTTTTCATTAGACGGGTCCAACCATCTAAGTTTTATTTAACAAAAACGTTAATTTTACGGCAATAGCCGAAAAAGTCGTAAAAATCATGTTTATAGTTTTATATCTTATAAAACATAACAAGTTACCATTTTTATAAAATGTATACTTATTTAACCTTTTACATACTTATATAAATAAAATCCATAAGTTAGTGGGTTTTAATTTATATTTTATACTATTAAATTTTGAGTGCTTATATAATAGTATTATTCTTTAATTTCCAAAAATCTGATTTTTATCTTCACTTTCACCAAAACTGCCATATCTTGAGTTCTATATGGAGATAGAAGCTCAAATTGTTATCACATAAACTACATGATATGTGCTACATTTAACTCTTCTATGGCTACTGTTGAATCATCTTCTAAATATTTTCTAAAAATCTTCCAAAACAGTGAACTCAGATTTGTACCTTAAACTTGTTTTGATCATATCTCACTCATTACAATGATTCCATTGCATGGCCAACTCTCACATGTGTAAAATACCCATAGCTTACTGTAAATCCATTCTACTTCATCATTTTATCAGTTCATAACATGTTTCTTTACTGTTTTATACAGCCATGTAAATTAAGCAAGATTTTAGCCTTGTTCTTTATAGTTTTTCACCTTTTTAATCATGTTTATCAACACCAAATCCCCACATAACATTTTTAATCATCATTAATCATCATATAAATATACATAAATAAAGAAAATACAAGATTACATAATCAAAATAACAAGAGGATAGGAAGAACAATCTCTATACCACCATTAGTGATGAAAAGATGAGGTTTTTGATGAACAAGACTTGGTTTTGGGTAACCAATCTTATGAGATATCAATAGCACTTCTAGGATCACCAAGTATTTGTAGATTCCTCCAAAAATCATCCCTTGTTCTTCATGAAAACTCCTTGAGAAATCAGCCCCAAACTCCCTTGAAAACTCCTTTTTACATGTTAAGATCACCTCCAATCTTCATAACTTCAATGGGTTTTCATCATATGTAAATTATACATATGAGTCCATGGTTAAATTGGATCAAATGAGGGTTGTTTTGGGTGAATATGGGACGGAATAGAGAGAGTGAGGGAGGAGAGTATGAGTGGTTTGCATGAGATGGGATGGAGAAATGGTTTTGCTAGTAGTTTTGACAAGTTAGTGGCTTCAAAAGGAAGCTAAGCTACAAGTGTAACTTAAGCTAGTATAAAGATGCCACATCTTTGATGTGGTGTCCTAGCTTGGGCCTTCCCTTTGTAGTGGGGTGGGATAAATTAGTTTTGTCCCATCCCGCTAATTTACGGCTACTCCCCGATTCTAGTTTCCTTGATTTGCGTGCCCTCGGTTCATTTTACGAAAAACGTTTTTATAAATTATGAATCAACGGCACAAAACGAATCTAATAAAAATTGTCTCATCAAAAACGGAGTTCGAAAACGTAAATACGTAATCCTAAGGTTTCCGGTTTAGTCGTAAAGGGCGTTAAATTAAAATCGTAAGTCCTAATCTCTTCTCGTAAATTTGTGAGTTTATGAACCAACACAAATTTAGAATTCCAAAATAATATTCATGGACAAATTTATTTTCTGAAATGTCGGACTGTCACCAAAGACGGTGTATGTAAACGTAAGCACGTAACGTAGAATCCTCCGGTTTAAACGTAGTCGATGCTACTTCAAGACGTAAATCCAAATTTCTTCCCAAAAATAAGTGAGTTCATAAAATAATATTTTCAAATAAATATTGAGAATAAAATATCGACCATAAATTGACGGATTGTCACAGCATTTACCCCTAAACAGGATCTTTGTCCTCAAAGATCATCTTACCTTACTACTCGCTTCTTATAGAGTTAAAGCCATGTGGGTATTTCCTCCACTTTCGGTCTTTTCTTACAAGTGTAATCCATTATAATACGCGAGTTTCATCAAACACAACTACGGGAATAAGATCAGGCTAAATGTTGACTTAGTTTCTCTATCCATGATGTTCATGGGTTTCTGATGAATGCAACTTTTTGCCGATCTAAGCTTTACTAAGAACAATCAGATATTCCATCAAGATATTCCATGATGCAACTTTTCACTTGATAGATATTCCATCAAGTTCGATATACGAAACATAATTCACGCATCTCTTGAAGTCCTTGGGTAGATCCAGCTTATATGCCTTTCAAACCAATTCTTTTACATCATCTCAATGGTCCCAAACAACGGGGACTTATATCCCATGATTTTTCAGATCATGAATTCATTTTTCCAAGGTTAAAAATTGTGGCATAACTTCGCTACCCATTTGGCACTTCAAGATCTACATTCCACATTCACTTAACCTCCTGCCCACTACCGGCTGTCAATAATCAAATCCTAATTTCAACAATAATTTCAGATCTCGCGGGTCGGGTATTTTGCAAGGTTAGGTTCGCCGTCATAGGAAACCTTAAACTTAAAAGACATGTCCAACTCACAGTGGGTGTATGTCGGGTGTCTTCGTCTCAACTCTTGCTTACAGATGCTCTATTATTTAGATCCTAACAAGATTCGATCTCAATCCTAATACGATAATTATCAATGATAATCTCTCTAAAGGAAAACGATTATACGGTTTATTGCCAAAGGTCAATCATTCAAGCATAAAACAGCACTTATAGTATTTTGTATCGTTACTTTACCTCGTCCCTTCGATTTAGGGTGGTAAACAGTATTCTCTTCAAGGTTCGTTCCCAACGACTTCTGAGAAAATCTCTAGAAATTCGATGCGAAGCGAGGATCTTGTTAGAGATGATCGATACAGGCACGCTATGTTTACACAACTCCTTTAAATACAAAAGAGTCAATTTCTTTATCAAGAATCTATCATTAACAAGAATGATATTAGCAGATTTGGTCAGTCTGTCGACGATGACCCAAATCGAATCAAATTCAGATGATGACCTTTGCAATAGCTAGACGTTTACTAATGTAAGAGGCGATGTCTGCCTTCATAATTTGCCATCAGTACAACTTCTTCTGATAATGATACATTAAATCAGAAATGACATAAATAAAATACTTATACTTACAAGATTCCAACATAACTATATCTCACAATCCTCCATGTTTAAGCAACCACAAGTGGCCTTTAAAACATTTAACGTTGTCGTCTTCTCAATTTTAATGGTTCACATTAGCTGCGAACCTCTTTTTATTATCTATATTATCCTTTTTACAAACATCGTTCACATTTAAATTGTTCGGCAATTTATTTTGCATCTTCATTATTAAGAAATACATCCTAATTGGTTCTTTATCTTTTATACATTATGTGTCAGTATCTACATTCACTTCTCATGATGATGTAATTATCATGTCCACAATTCACTCAGATATTATTTCTATATTATGCGTTAGTAATTACGTTCACCTTTCTTCATATTTTCTATGTTTCAGTTTCGTCTTTACTATTATCTTTATCTGTTTTACTCACTCTGACGTCTAAAGCGTCGATAATTATTACATGTAAATTAACAATAATTATTTAATTTTTATGAAACGTAAACGTAAAAGTTTTAAATTTCTTAGTTCGACCAATTATATAAAATGTTCAAAATAAATTTGAGTTTAATTAACAAGATTTTCGTTGATTTATCGAAAATAATTAATAAGATTCGTAAATGTTCGAAAAACCTTTGTTTATACTTTGGTCAAAGTTTTCTTAGTTGAAAAGCAAAAATTGTCGTTTTAAGTTTTCAGGTTATGGTATAAATGGTTTTACTCAATCCTTCTTAAGTTATCTTGAGGTATACAAAAACATTTACCCCTAAACAGAAGTTTAGTTAAATGGTTTGTGTATAAGGGAATAATCCCTTTAAAAATCCTTTGTTAAAACATTTGTCAAAACATATTTCCATTTCTTTTTGGTAAAATCCAAAGTCTTAAAAGGGATCTTAATTTTTGAAGAGTCTATATGCATACATCTTACCATTATTAATCCAACGGTCATTTTATGTAAAGGATTAAGTTTTTAATCCCTAAGCGTTAATGGTTCTAATCTTTGAAAAGTCAATATAGCTTCCATTATCTATTAATCACACGGTTAAATCATGCAAAGAATTAAGTCTTAAGTCTTATGTTAAATATCTAAGGTACATGTTTTCATTGTTCGGCCAATTCAGGGCAATCTATAAATAATTATTAACTCATTCTTATTCTTATAAACAAACAAATGATCCTTAATGATCACGAGCATGAATTTATTAAATTACAGCCTTCACACGTGATTCATCAAATTTTATGAATGCTGTATGTGCATTGGTCAATCCAATCGACATCACGTGAAACTCATAATGTTCATCACAAGTTCTGGATGTAGAGATTGGAATAGATAATCTCTTTCGCAGATACGAAGTGGATGATAACCATGCCGTGAATCAAATCTTAAAAAAAAACGCTAAAACCTTGTAAATGATCAAACAAATCTTCCATTTCGAGTTATGGATATCGTTTTCGATTGTCAATTTACTCAGTTCACAGTAATCTATAAATATAAGGAATGATAACACCATAGCTCTTCAGGATGACAGGCTTGGTATAATAAAATCTTTCTCCGACAACTCTCTCAGTTGTATGGTAATTCCTTTAATTCAGATGGTGCTGACGTACAGTGAACAAGCTACAGGTGCAGCACCGGGAATATAATCAATACCAATTTCAACTTGCCTTAATGGCGAAAGTCTAGGTAATTCACCAACAAATACCTCTTAAAGTTTCAGATAAGATAAACATCTTTTACTAAATACATATTAGGTTCCTTCTAGATTATAATATCTATGACTAATTCACAACCGTTCACAGTATAATTTCAAGTCTAAAAGCAGGATATGGTCATCCATCAAGAATTATTTAGATCACTTTTGATAATCAACATTTTATCATTTAGGGGAATTCTACTCGAGTTCCCATCAATTAAGACAATGTCGTCATGTCATAATCAATCAATCCATTCTACTGGCACTATCAACTTTCCAGTTTCATTGCCGTCGATAAGATGTGAACTTCTCAAAAGACTGATAATAACTCATAATCCTTCACAATTTCAAGGATATCAGGAGACATAACTACCATAAAAAGAGTAAGGTCAACACATAATCTATGCGAGAGAATTTCAAATCAGATACAGACGAAAACATTTAACGAATATGAAATATACCATGTTTTCATAATTTGAGTACGCATTCGAAAGCTCCTCGGATCGTTACCCAAGTCATTCAAATGAAATCAAATCAAAAGAAATGATAAGAACGTCGATACATCCAGTCGGGTATCCACACTCGGTAATCAGATACTTTTCCTAAGAATCTCACTATGGGAGAATTGGACAAGAAACAATTGTCAATTGTCAAATAAGACAATTTCCACAGATGAGTAAATTAGACTCAGAAGAATAGATGCTACAGGCACATATGTAGGTGACCCTAACACTATGTCCTTATTTTTCACTTCTTGCAGATCTCATTAAAATTTAATCTTTCACAATCCTCAAAGAAAATGTAGTGTTTATTCATTAGTTTTATGGTGACTACTAATCAGTCTTGCATAGTCCATTCCAAATTGTATGTAGGCGCGCAACTATATATAATTTCAAGATTAACGATGCAATACTCAGTTCGTCAAAATGTTATCATCCATGTTTATAATAAAAACATTTTCATGCTTGATTCTTAAATAAGAATCAAAAATGAATTTACAAAGATTTTCTTTGTTATGAAAACAGTTAGGTTTTCCAAGGTACTTTATAAACAATCTCATTTCGATAACAATCACTTATAAATCTTACTTTGAATAATCATTATAGTGATGGGAATTCAATCTTTCTCAAGGGATACTGTTTTATCTTAGAAAAACAATGAGTGATCTGCAAAAGAGTGATGGAAAGTTGTTCACCAAGAACTAACTACAATATGATAGGAAATGAGCTTTTGCCAAATAATCATGAGGTTCATGACCTCGATGGCGCTCAAAAAGAATAATCCACAACGTAACTCAAATCAAGATGAGTACTCGTTCAATGGTTGCATCACTAATGCAAACATTAGGATGAAGCAATAAAAGATAGATAACATTGATACATGTAGAATTTAGCAATCAAAGGTAGTCTTTTCATTAATCACAAACAAGTCGAATTGTACCGTAACACATTATGTGTCACTATGTCATACAATTCTCAGAACTCATCCTACCAACTGATGTCTCAGTTATGTTAGGGATTCTTAAAAGATACCACAATGAATACCAATCTACAAGAGTCATTAGGTGTTCCACATGTCCCAGAAGATCCATCGGTTTCAATTCAGAAGAAGATTTCTTCAATTTATTTCTTGGACACTGGGCATCCTCGTCAGTGGACAATGGCCTAGGAACAGCCCTTAACACAAACTAACAATCAATTAAAACCTTATAATTCAATCACAGGACTTAATGACTTCCTTTTAACAATCTCATATTCCATACGGGTTAAATTTTACTTTATTCAAGTTTCAACCAACTTATACTCAATGCGATATTCTACCTCATTCTCCAATACTTTCAATCTTTATTCTTAGACCTTAAAAGGGCAATAAAATCTCGATATGATCAACACTTAATATCCAATCCTATAGCTCTTACAACAACAATTATCAAATGAGTCACTAGTATGAAATGACTTGATCATTCAACTAGACTTCTCGGAAAGGTACTAGTGGCATGAGGCTTTTGGGTAATGGTTCCAATGACAGCCTCAAGTGCAACATTCACCCTTTCGATTTCAGTTTAAGAATTGGATGACAACAAATCAGATGACATCTTTCTAGGTGGTAACGTTTTGTCAAACTCCACTCTATAAGGAAACATCGTCATGACATCGATATCAGATTTAATCTCGCCAATTCTTTTCCAATATCACAATCAACTGATATCTACATTTCTACAAATATCAACCATTTGTTGGGATCATAAATATCCACAACTTGGTTTAGATCTAGGATAGCTAGAATTCCTACGAGAATAGCTTTGATTAATTTACTAGGGGATTTAGGGTTTCTTGTGACAATCTACGTCGTATAAATACCTCGTATAAAAATCAAAATAATCATCAAACAATCATATAATAAAATTACATCATATATATATATAATCCAAGTTATATATATATATATATATTAAAATAACACTTCTCAGTCATGGCCTTGTCGGTAACTCGGGAATTCTTCGGCACCGTTATAGTCAAAATATTTTTAGACATTTTTAGAAAAATGTTTATAGTTAAAAGATTTTGAAATGTTTTATTCAAAACCTTGATTTTAAAAATCTTTCGTTCTCTATAACGAGAGCTCTGGTACCAAACTGTAACACCCCCAAATTTATACAACTCAATACAGCGGAAGACTCGTTGGTGTTACGGGATAGCACATTACTCACATCATAGACAACGCATAAAAATCGCGTCGTTTAATAATAAATCATTTACATTCATAAATATCAAAGTTACATCGGTCCCAAATCATATTATTTCATACAAAGTTTTACAAAGTATTTGAATGGAAAATATAGTTTAAGTGCGGGCCATGAATTCTTGTCGTCTTCCCGAGAATTACCTTCAAGTACCTGAGATAAAACATGTTAAAAGAAAAGGTCAGCGATAACGCCGAGTGAATTCATAGAGATTAATAAATTCCATCAATATAACTTTGGTATAAAATTATTACCAAAAATCATTTCGTACAAATCATTGTAAAAGGCCATAGAATAGCCAAAATCATTTTATACAAATCTTTATCAAAATCAGAATATAGGCATTTGCCTTAAAAATCATTATACGAGCCAATGTCGTAAAAACATCATACAATACGTTTTACAACGTTGTATAGATTAAATAAAAACCGTTATATGAATATGGTTATGAAAACCAAAACACGAACATAATATCAATAGTATGACCCTGTATTGCTAGTCAGGCAATACATCGTAATTCGGAGCGTCTAGTAGTATTTCGTTAGTTTTGGATTATTATAAGCCGCATGACATTGTTACCTTACTAAACAAACAACGGGTAGCTAACCCGATACTCAATTTGCCCATCTAAAGTAGCGTGTCGTCACAAAGGTCACGCTATGGAAATCTTCTCATACATAAATTCGCTTACCAATCAATGTGGCACGACGGGGATCAACCGTCAAGGCGCGAACTGGGGTGATCGTCCCCAAATAGTACTATTAAATGCATAAGCGTCTACCAACTCCCGGTAGTTCACAATTCATGCTAATGGGACTTTTAGTGACATAACCTAACTTTAATAATCCATTTTATTTCATCTATCGGGTCCATTAATCATTTATCGGGTCATACAATCGGGTCATTCAATCATTCGGGTCCAAAATCAATAAACAAACAATCGGGACAAATGGTGTCCTATTTTATAAAAACTAACATGTTATCTCCCTCGCGGGTTTATAAAACATTTCATAAAAACATTTAAAAGAGTGCGAGGCTATGAACTCACGTTGATATGGGAAGGCGGGTTATCGGCAATTCGGTCGTACGGTATGTGCTTCAATCACGAAAACCTAGACAAATAATACTCGTTTTAGACTCATGTCCAAAATAACAAGTATGTATACATATGATGATTATATATATATGATGATCAAGTGGGTTTACATATTCTCGTTTACTCATTTTAGTGTTATATGTCGATAACTTTTATACTAGTTTTCTCGTTTTACCTATTTACGTGTTTTAAGTTCAATAAACTTATTACAAGTTCTTTAACTTGTTTTAATCCATTTTGTACTTATATTATCAGTATTTATACTTTCCATGTTGGGCCCAAATGGGTTAAGCCCAATAAGTTCTTTTTACAAGTTTTTATCTTATTTAGTCCAATTATTAGTCCAAGTATTAGTCCAATATGTTTACTTAGCTCGTTAATGTCCGTATGCCCTAAAGTTCGGGTTTTATCGGTTTTTACTTGTTATACATGTCTATATATCAGTATATAAGTTTTATAAAGTTTTCATTAGACGGGTCCAACCATCTAAGTTTTATTTAACAAAAACGTTAATTTTACGGCAATAGCCGAAAAAGTCGTAAAAATCATGTTTATAGTTTTATATCTTATAAAACATAACAAGTTACCATTTTTATAAAATGTACACTTATTTAACCTTTTACATACTTATATAAATAAAATCCATAAGTTAGTGGGTTTTAATTTATATTTTATACTATTAAATTTTGAGTGCTTATATAATAGTATTATTCTTTAATTTCCAAAAATCTGATTTTTATCTTCACTTTCACCAAAACTGTCATATCTTGAGTTCTATATGGAGATAGAAGCTCAAATTTTTATCACATAAACTACATGATATGTGCTACATTTAACTCTTCTATGGCTACTGTTGAATCAGCTTCTAAATATTTTCTAAAAATCGTCCAAAACAGTGAACTCAGATTTGTACCTTAAACTTGTTTTGATCATATCTCACTCATTACAATGATTCCATTGCATGGCCAACTCTCACATGTGTAAAATACCCATAGCTTACTGTAAATCCATTCTAATTCATCATTTTATCAGTTCATAACATGTTTCTTTACTGTTTTATACAGCCATGTAAATTAAGCAAGATTTTAGCCTTGTTCTTTATAATTTTTCACCTTTTTAATCATGTTTATCAACACCAAATCCCCACATAACATTTTTAATCACCATTCATCATCATATAAATATACATAAATAAAGAAAATACAAGATTACATAATCAAAATAACAAGAGGATAGGAAGAACAATCTCTATACCACCATTAGTGATGAAAAGATGAGGTTTTTGATGAACAAGACTTGGTTTTGGGTAACCAATCTTATGAGATATCAATAGCACTTCTAGGATCACCAAGTATTTGTAGATTCCTCCAAAAATCATCCCTTGTTCTTCATGAAAACTCCTTGAGAAATCAGCCCCAAACTCCCTTGAAAACTCCTTTTTACATGTTAAGATCACCTCCAATCTTCATAACTTCAATGGGTTTTCATCATATGTAAATTATACATATGATTCCATGGTTAAATTTGATCAAATGAGGGTTGTTTTGGGTGAATATGGGACGGAATAGAGAGAGTGAGGGAGGAGAGTATGAGTGGTTTGCATGAGATGGGATGGAGAAATGGTTTTGCTAGTAGTTTTGACAAGTTAGTGGCTTCAAAAGGAAGTTAAGCTACAAGTGTAACTTAAGCTAGTATAAAGATGCCACATCTTTGATGTGGTGTCCTAGCTTGGGCCTTCCCTTTGTAGTGGGGTGGGATAAATTAGTTTTGTCCCATCCCGCTAATTTACGGGTACTCCCCGATTCTAGTTTCCTCGATTTGCGTGCCCTCGGGTCATTTTACAAAAAACGTTTTTATAAATTATGAATCAACGGCACAAAACGAATCTAATAAAAATTGTCTCATCAAAAACGGAGTTCGAAAACGTAAATACGTAATCCTAAGGTTTCCGGTTTAGTCGTAAAGGGCGTTAAATTAAAATCGTAAGTCCTAATCTCTTCTCGTAAATTTGTGAGTTTATGAACCAACACAAATTTAGAATTCCAAAATAATATTCATGGACAAATTTATTTTCTGAAATGTCGGACTGTCACCAAAGACGGTGTATGTAAACGTAAGCACGTAACGTAGAATCCTCCGATTTAAACGTAGTCGATGCTACTTCAAGACGTAAATCCAAATTTCTTCCCAAAAATAAGTGAGTTCATAAAATAATATTTTCAAATAAATATTGAGAATAAAATATCGACTATAAATTGACGGATTGTCACAACGTTTGTTTTACCTTAATTTTTGTCCTTATTTTATAGTTTAATTTTTGCTTTGTGCAATTTTTGTGCTTGTGAAACCAACAACAACCTTAAAACCAAAGCAACCAAAAGAAAAAAAATAGATCATAAATAAGACCATTATCTGTTCTCATTTAACTTGTTGTGTGCTTTGGCATGCTATTTATAGCTTATTCTGTTGTGTTTTGAATTATACGTGACCCCCTAATAAGTACTAGGCTTATTAGGGTGCGGTGTGTATAAAAGAAACAGATTAAATTGTTATGTATCTAGAAACATAGAAACCTAATGACATCAAAAAAAAGTGCTTGCAAGTTCTGTGTACACGAGAAGTGATGTTTGTAGCGTTTAATGTGTAAAAATTTATTGTTGATTTGTATTGTGCTAGTGTTTTAGGATTGTGTGTGTGTTGAATTCTTACCCTTTGCATCAAGGCATACAAAAAATTGAAAAAGGTTTACTTAGGAGGCGCCCTTTCTGCTAACAGCAACCACCAAGAGAACCATAACCAAAAAGTAAGACAAAGAATAGAGTGTGTCTGCTGTTGTGTTCTACTGTGTACATTAGCTCATAATTTTATGGCTTGATCTTTGTTCTTTGATGTTGTGTTTGTGTTTTGTGTTGTGAGTGTAACCTATTGTGTATCCAAGCAAAACAAAACTAAAACCAACAAAGAAAAAAAAAGGGAACACCAAAAGCAATTGCAAGTTTATGTTTATTTGGTTGATTCGTGGTGTTTGAGGATTGCTATCTGGTGATTGAGCTGAAGGTTTATAAGTATCATAACAATTATATAAAACCCTAAACGAGATCAAAGCACATACATCGGAAGCGATTTAACAAGATCATAATTAATAACACAATTATAATTAATCGAATTAGGGTTACATACCTTTACGCTAAAGCAATTCCACAAGACGAAGAACAAATCACCGATTCGGGTTTAAACCGTATATACCAAGATATAGTCTAAAGTAAGACTATATTACGCTTTTGTACACACGTAATACAACGAGCTAACCAAGATTCTAGCACGTGAAAACCGAGCTAGAACAATTGTAATTAATCTACCCAACAACCCTAGAGAGGGGCTAGGATTAGATTAAGTATACAATTGATCAACCAAGAAAACCAACCGAAACCGTTTGTTGGTGGGGGCGGCGATCGACCAAAAGAAAGAGAAGGGGAAAAGATTATTGTTGAGTGATTATGAGGGGATTAGGAGGTGTATTTATAGGCCTAAATCCTTATAGCCCAAGATAAATAAAAGGCAACAAATGCCCCCCCCCCCCTTGGAGCCCATAATCGGCCGACTAAACACCCCTTAGGGGTGTTTTAGAATCTTCCAAACTTCTTTCCTTTTGTTTATGTATACTACAAATTTATTTAACGCTTGTTATAACTTAACTATTAATTACTTAATGATCGTTAAAGTCATATAGTTACGTGATCGGTTAAATTAATAAATACATAAATATATTTATTAAATAAATTAATAAATACAATAAATATATTTATTAATTATATTAACTCTTTACGTATTTTGTGCAATCCTATAATCTCGAGTTCAATCTTATCACATGACTATTAAATATAAGTCCATAAACTCACAACTCCCATTTGGACATATTTCGAATATCATGATTGCATTGACTAGCGTCTAGTTACACATAGCAATGTCTCTAGTACAACTAGAGTAAGGTCTCCTAGACAAAACCTTTTAATGATTCTGCATCGTTATTATTATCCTTTTATTTCCAATACAACGTTAATAAGGATATGGATCTCAGTCATTCCTTTCATTAACCATTATGTTTCTCGTTCACAGATTCAACAAAAATTACCAAAACAAATTTGGGTGTGGCCACACAAACATCTTACTAATCTTACTAGGGGCCCAGCTGTATTAAACTCCAAAACTAAATTGGAGGAAATAAATCACATATCGACTACGAACAAAATTTATGAATTTTGCGACACTTTCGAAAATAATCCTTATAGCTACCAGTTACGTTTAGCATTAGATTATTCCACATAGATGCACTAGATTCATAACAGTTTCCTGGTATCTCAAGTCTAAGGATAACTATTTATGTTTTACTTAATGACAAAGATCCATAAAGTAATAACATATACTTGGGATAAGTCCTATATTCGATTCATCGAATATCATCCAAAATCGATCAATTTACTTTCAAGTATACTCTATCACTATTTTTATTTGTCTTTGTTTAATAATATTCCCATATAATTAATCGACACGGACATTTAGCATAACTTTTATTCATGGATTAAAACATGTAAAATACGATACACTTATTAAATAAAATAAACGAAACCTAATCTTTATTTCATTATATAATAATGTCATAAAATCCTTTATCCAAATACTAATCATAGATTTATTTCATGAGTTCGCTAGCTAGTTGCAGCCCAATCGCCTTGGCATGCTTAACTACCTTTGGTCTAGGCAATGCCTTAGTAAAAGGATCTGCTACGTTATCATCTGTGTGAACTTTTATCAATTTAATTTCCCGAGCTTCAACTTGTTCTCAGACATAGTGATGTCTACGCATAAAGTATCTGGCGCCTTTCATGACTCCAGGGTCATTGGCAAATATTATTGCGGGAGAATTGTCACAATACATATCAATACGTTCTGTAATTGAAGGCATCACTCCAAGATCTTCAATAAATTTCCTAATCCAAACAACTTCTATTGTAGCTTCTGAAGCAGCCATGTACTCAGATTAAGTAGCATGCATTGGAATCGTTGTCTGTTTCTTTCTCTTCCAGTCAACTGCTCCTCCATTGATAACAAAAAGGTAACCTGTTTGAGACATCGTATCTTCTTTATCACATTGCCAGGACGCATCACAGAAACCTGTAACATTCAGTTCTATGTCTGGTTTTCCACCATATACCAAAAATATATCTTTCGTACTCTTTACATACTTTAGAATATGTTTAACAGCAGTCCAGTGGAGCTTCCTTGGATTCTGTTGGTATCTACGGACCAAGTTCTGAGCAAACCCCACATCAGGCTTTTTGTATCTAACCTCATACATTATAGATCCTACAGCCGAAGCATAAATCACCTTCTGCATATATGCCTCCTCTTCAGGAGTTGATGCATCCATCTCATGACTCATATTATGCTTAACTTTCATAGGTTGAAAACCTTTCTTGGAATTATGCATATTATACTTCTTCAAAATCTTATTTATATAAGTATCTTGACATAGACCAATTGACCGTCTTTTCCTATCTCGATAGATCTTAATTCCCAGAATGTATGCAACTTCTCCTAAATCCTTAATAGAAAAACATTTACCAAGATAATCCTTAACAACTTTAAGTATTGGAATGTTACTTCCCATGATTAATATGTCAGCAACATATAGGACCAGGAATACTACATCACTCCCACTAGTTTTGCGATATACACATGGCTCATCACGATTCTGAAAAAATCCAAACTTTTTGATTTCTTTGTCAAATCTTTTATTCCATTGACGTGATGCTTGCTTCAAACCATAAATGGACCTTTGAAGTTTGCACACGTGTCCTGGATTTTCAAGATCAACATACCCTTCTGGTTGCTGCATATAGATGTCTTCATCTAAGCGACCGTTCAAGAAGGCAGTTTTAACATCAATTTTTCATATCTCATAGTCATAGTATGCTTAGCTCTTAAGTCTGCTACAGGAGAAAATGTCTCCTCGTAGTCTATGCCAAAAAGTTTGTGTAAAACCTTTAGCTACTAAACGAGCTTTATAGGATTGTACTTTTCCGTCCATGTCGGTTTTCTTCTTGTATATCCACTTATGTCTCACTACTTTAGCATTCGGTGGTGGTTCTACAAGAATCCAAACATCATTTACTTTCATGTATTTCATTTCCTCATCCATAGCAACCATCCACTTATCCTTCTCAAGATCAAGTATGGCGGACTTATAATTAGCGGGTTCACCAAGATTCCCTAACTCATCATCATCCTCTATGTTAAGACATATATTCTATTTGCGTTTTTAATCCTTGCGGATCTACGTAGAGGAACTAATTCCGGTGTAACCGCCAGACTTTCTAGTTCTACAAGAATTACATAGCTAGTATTTTCAGAAGGTAATGTATCTATATGATTCTCCTCAAGATCATAATTTCTCCCACTGAATTCTTTGTTTACAAGATCAGATTCAAGGAAGTCTCCATACCTAGCAACAATAACTTTTTTCTCAGGTGGATAATAAAAGTAGTAACCCATAGTTTCCTTTGGGTATCCTACAAAGATACATTTTACAGATCGTTGTTGGAGTTTGTCACGCGAGTCACGTTTCACATACGCCTCGCAACCCCAGACCTTTAAAAAAGACAAATATGGCTTCTTGCCATGACGTAGTTCGTATACTATCTTATCGACCTTCTTTGTGGGAACCATATTTAATATGCGAACAACAGATTCTAGAGCATAATCCCAAAAGGATAAAGGTAAAGTTGTAAGATTAAACATAGATCGTACCATATCTAATAATGTACGATTTCTCCTTTTAGATACACCATTTTGTTGTGGAGTATAGGGAGAAGTAAGATGCTGAACAATTCCATTCTCATTTAGATAATCTATAAACTCTTGACTTAAATATTGACCACCTCTATCAGAATGAAGAGCTTTAATCTTCTTCCCTAATTGCAGTTCTACTTCTGCTTTAAACACTTTGAATGTTTCAGATACCTTATGTTTATGCTTAAGTAAATAAACATAACCATAACGGCTATAATCATCCGTAAAAGTTAAGAAGTAGCTAGCATATTTCCTTGACGTATGTCTAAGTGGTCCACACACATCAGTATGTATAAGTCCAAGTAGATCTGTAGCCCTTTCAATATCGCTATTAAAAGGTTTCTTGGTTATCTTTCCAGATATACAAGACTCACATTTATCAAATGATTCATCATTGATATTTTCCAAAAGACCTTCACGTTGAAGCTTTTGTATACGAGTCTTCCCAATATGGGCAAGTCTACAATGCCAAAGATAAGAAGAGTTCTTGTCAAACTTTCTCTTCTTACTCATGCTAAATACAGATTTATCGTTCTTGGATTCATTATCATGCATGTCTAATTCAAACACACCATTCACAGAAATTGCATTAAAATAGAAAATATCATTTTTCCAAACAGAAATTCCATTATTATCAATCGTGTGAACGAATACATTATTTAACAAACAAGAAAAGGAAATAACACCCCTAACAATTGTAGGTGCATAATGAAAATCATTTAATCTCAGTACTAAACCTGAAGGTAAAACTAGATCAAAAGTGTAGGTCCACGTTTTCTTAGGATTGTTAATGTGTTGTAATGATCTAAAGAGAGGGAGATAGATGAAGAACTAGAGAAAGAAAGTTAAAAGAGAAAAGAGAGGATTAGAGAGAAAGATGTATGATTAATGAAATGAGAATCAACAACCCCTCCTAACATGCTAGGATGGGGTATATATAGCCCACCCTACATGTGGGCTTTATGGGTTAAACTATTATAGGAACTAGATCACGAGCCCATACTAGAATATATCGTTGGAGTGACCGATCCTTTCTAAATACGTAAAAATGTATTTCCAACAATCTCCCCCTAAAGGAGGTCACTCCAAGTTACAATGTCCTAAATAGTCTATAGCTCGTGATCTATGCTAACAATGATGTGACCGAGACTTTCTTTGGAAAAACGTATTTCCAACTATCTCCCCCTAAGGGAGGTCACACCATTTTACAAAATCTTAAACCTAGCATACTATGCTTGAGTCTTTGATCTTGTTCTTGTGAATATGCTGATGAGATCTTTAACTTTAGTCTTGAGCATGTTTCCTTGCCTTGACCGTGTGCATTCATCACTTGTGATATTCGCCTCGTCGTGACTTCATATTCCACATACTTATACTTTTATAAATTCTTGAAAGCTTCAGAGTTTGATACAGCAGAAGACTTGACTTTTAGACTTTCTTGAATTTGTTGTAGTATTATGTCAGAATGTATAAGCATGCGCGGAGGACTTCTTCTAGATTGTACACCGCACTGCCACCTTCTTGTTACGCTGCATAAGACAGTTAGCCACAAAACATATACACGGATGGAATGGCTTTGAACATTTCATTCTAATTCGGTAGCAATTTACCTCCGGTCGTTGAAGACCGTTGGACGATATTAAATATCGTACTTATGGCAGGTAGTTTCAATTAAGAACCTCCTTTACAAGATTTCGCGAGTAAACCCGTTCTCTTTATTCGACCGTCCAAAGCTGACTGCGAACATAAAGAGTGAATCATTTGGATAATAATATCCGCATGATTTGAAGCCGTCAAATCCGATTCCTGGAACAAGTTTGATTCATTAAAGAATCGCATCATCGTTGCTTTCCAGTTGTCACGAGCTTGATTCATATAGAATCTTGCAAGTTACCTACCAAGTGCTGTTTGATGTTAACACTAGAAGGATTTCCACTCATCACTGTGAACATTATAGAGTGTCACTCTGAGTGTTCAGGCAAGATCACTTAGATATTATGTAGAGGCCTGGAACGTGTTTAAGTTCAGTTAAGAATTAAACCACTGTTGCTTTCCAGTTATCACAAGCTTGATTCATAAAGAATCGCACAAGTCACCTACCATGAGCTTTTTAATATTCTCTCAAGAAGGATTTCCATCTTCATTGTAAATACTTTCGTATTACTCGGATGTTCAGGCAAGATCATGAAGATTTTACGTAGGACTCTTAAGATCTTTCTTACTTTTCACAGTGTGTGAAGAAGCAAGGAATTATGAAAGTGTGTCCTAATGAGATATTTAATAATCTCAAATGGCTCTAGACTCGATCGTGCATTTTGGATTTTTAGTGATCGGAGGCTGGAGATGAGTGCCACCATTTCAATACTAGTTTATTCGGAGTGAATAAATCAATAAATAATGTGTTGTCTCTGTGTGATAAAACAAATATCTTTTGAGAGATATCTGAGTTAGCTGGAATTGGTTGTGCATTGCATCACTGGGTCCATGATGTCTTATCTTCAATATCAAGCATCATTAAAAATGATCTCAATAGCATATGTGTTGACCTGGTTTCTGCCTAAGTTGTAAGGAGGGCTTCTTTCTTTTCACCCTTTATCTCTACAATTCTTTTTCATTCTTCAACCCCTTCAATGCTTACCAATACGTCATAACTAGCACCTTGTTGTGATTTTTCCAGTGCTAGCTTAAGTACTTGGTCGACATTCAGCTACGTTCACAATCTTTCTCCATCTTTCCTAAGGACTACTATTTCTAGCTATGGAATGTCCTTGGGAAGATTCTTCCGGTTCTAGAAGAATCATTGGACTTTAACCTATCCTACCATCCTTATGTCACCACAATCTTCACCCTCTTGAATAGAGATGTTTTAGATAAGTGTATGTCACCATGAAATCCATTTTGATATCCAAATCTATTTTGCTCCCCCTTAACATATGCCACACTATTCGAAAATATTTCGCACATGTCGGGATGAGCCAGCACATTAAGTCAAACCATTATTGATCTCAATATTAAATCACATTTTCTCCCCCATATTAAAAATATTAACCCAATCGATGTTTTTTAATATTAATTGATTTAATAAAATTTAAAGAAAATTTAGGAAGAAAAATGCAAATCCAATTATCTTCGTAACTTTCACAAGCTCTCCCTCAAATTAATGAGGGTGTACTTGAAACGTAAATTAAATACCTTTTAAAGACAAGTGTAAGGTATTTATCACGTGCAAAGATCATATATGATAATGTATTCACAAGATTAGCAATTTACGAGGTTGGACCTAAATGATGGAGAACATCATATGATAGAATCACATGGTTCTTATTCACGAATTTTGGTCACCTTGTCACCTCTAAAGTTATCTCTTGACACCATGTGTACGATTGATATCGTTGTCTTGACACCAATAAGTGACCTTGGCACTTTCGGCATCAAAGATTCTGAATGCTGGACAATTGCTCCCCCTAAATTTTTGACCCGTGTTCAATTGAAAGAGCTGTAGTCACCGTTTGAGTAGTCGCATCGTCGAGTATATAGATATCAATTGTAAATTGCTGCGGATTGTAGAGATGATAACTTCATAAAAACAAGATTTCTCTTGTTATAACAAATAAATGCACTGACACGTACATAAACTCGTGTTAGATTGTGTTATTACGTAAACACAATCCCTTACATGGTTATAAAGTAAACCATGCCCGAGAAAATTAATTCCCATTGTTGAGTCAAAGCTTTTCGGTGAAATGCGTGACTTGAATATGAAAAGCAGGGTACTGTCTGAAATAACATCAAACCATAATTGAGAATGTTTTAAAACATTTGAACTTCTGCTCGAACTTTATTTATAACCCTGTGTCATTATTAAATGACATTTTTAGGATCATAAATATTATCGATTCCAGAAGACATGCTCTTTTTATCAAAACATTGTTGAACACACAATTTTGAAAGATTTAGAAAAACCTTTTGAAAAATTCTTGAAAAATTGTGTTCAATGTTTTGAAACCAATTACTTGAGCTTAAGATTTTTAATATCTTACGACACGAGCTCGAGTCCGAGAGGTTGTAAACATCCTGTTGTTAAGGGTAAGTTATCATCGGCGATAAACTTTCCTTTTAACTAAAGAACCAGTTCTAAGTTGATATTTACTTAGAAGTCATTTTCATGAGCTTGAAAACTTTTGAATATTTTAACGTAAAGCTCATGATCGAGAAAGGTGAATTTCTCGTTATGAGAAAAAGTTCTCTTATTTAAAAGATACACTTTCCTTTCTTAGCTTAATACTTGGAATGTTTTAATACAAGCTCATGACCAAGAAAAAGTAATTTTTCGTTACGAGGATAAGTTATCACTAAGGATAAGCTTTCGTTAAATTGAAATCCGAGTTACAGTCTGATATTAACTGTAAGTCATAGTGCATGAGCTTAAAAAACTTCGAATGTTTTTAATATTAGCTCATGCCCGAGAAAAATTAATTTCTCGTTGTAAGGATAAGTTTATCATCGGCGACAAACTTTCCTTTCTTTGAAGTCCGGGGCATAATCTGAAATGTGATTATACGCCATTTTACACGAGCTTAAGACCTTTGAATAGTTTTCATGTAAGCTTGTGTTCGAGAAAATTTAATTTCTCGTTAGTGAGGATAAGTTTATCATCAGTGATAAACTTTCCTTTCTTTGAAGCGCGGGTTACAATCTGTCATGTGACTGCAAGTCATTGTGCATGAGCTTAAAAACTTCGAATTTTTTTAATATAAGATCATGCCCGAGAAAAATTAATTTCTCGTTGTGAGGATAAGTTTATCATCGGGGATAAACTTTCCTTTATTTGAAGTCCGGGTCATCGTCTGATATTTAACGATGAGCCATATACACGAGTTTAAACCTTTTATTAGTTTTAAAGTAAACTCGTGTCCGAGAAAATTTAATTTCTCGTTAATGAGGATAAGTTTATCATCGGCGATAAACTTTCCTTTATTTGAAGATCGGGTCATCATCTGATATTTAGCGATGAGCCATAGACACGAACTTAAAACCTTTGAATAGTTTTAACGTAAGCTCGTGTCCGAGAAAATTTAATTTCTCGTTTTGAGGGTAAGTTATCTTTGCATAGATAAACTTCCCTTTATTTGAAGTCCGGGTCATCGTCTATGATTTAACAATGAACCAAATTTTTGAAGCTTAACCGCAAATCCCCTGAGATACTTGTTTCTTAGATATCAGCTTCTTCAGCAACCAAACTCTGAGAGTGTCCTTAGTTGTACGGTATACAAATATCGGACCGCTTTGTCCTTGTTAAACATGGACTTTGGTACCTGCATTCTCATTAGGACTTTGTATGCTTTGATATGGGTTAGCGATATCTATTTTAGAACCATACAGGGATTCACAGTTTTGTTTTCTTGTGCCAGACGTGACCTGAGGGGATGATTCACTTGTCTTATCTAGCAAACGTTTCCTTTTATAGAAAACCTTAAGTTCAGGCTTAAGTGATGTATCATCCTTTTTAATTTCCTCCCTATTAGTCTTAGTAGAATCTGAGACTATCCTAGTTAAAGGGCACTCGTTTCTTATAAGAGTGAAAGTTCTACTAGTGGGGCGCCAAACTTTACCAATGGGTTTGACTTTAGCTAACCATTGGGTTTTAATTCTAGAATGGGAGTTCCCCTCATGAAGAAATTTCTTGACACAAGAGTCAAGATTTGCCTTAAAGACACATATCCTACATGTTTTACAAGTAGCATATTTAATGTCCGAGTAAGATCCAGAATTCCTAGATGTTTGATTGATGCTCATAGTATATGGCATGCTATGGTTAGCAGTGTTGGGTAATCTAGAAGGCATCTGACTAGGTTTGAAATTCTTATCTCTTACTTGTGTCTTTTAAATAGCTTCCCTCAGACCAAATTTATGGCAAACATCATTTGAACTAGTTCGAGACGTATTCTTTGGACTATGTCTAGGGATACTAGATGCAATCGTGTGATTAGGTATTCGCAAAAGCTGTTTTAGTCACATTGGCCCTAGTTGATGGAGTGACTGGTCTAGAAAGATGAACCATATCAACTTGGGAAGCAAACTGTTGTCTTGAGGATTGTGGTCGCTCGGATCTAAAGGCAGTCGGTTGTCTAACGGACTGATTTGTAGGTGCTTTCCCCAAGATTGATGGTTTTTCAAGCTTAGTGTCCACATTAGTTCCTTTAGTTTTCCTCAACTCGTTCTTCAGAGCCGCTATTGCAAAAATCTTTTCCTAAACTTGAGCCTTTAGAGTCTCATTCTCTTTGAGCAATCTATCTTGGGATGCTAATTTAGATTCTAGCAACTTAATTTGTTTCAAAAGATTATCCTTTTCAGCTTTAGAATCTAGAACTTTTTGATCTAATTTTCGTTCAAGAACAACGTTTGACTTTTCAAGTTTTTCAAAATATGTTTCAAATTTGTTCGTTTTCTTCGAAAATTCAAGTTTGGTATCCTCAAGATCTTTTGATTGCTTAGCTACGATCGTTTCGAGCTCTTTAATCTTGGAATCAGAAGCAGTTAATGAAGTAGTCATAAGACAATTATCATGATTATTAGCATTTTGAACAATTTCTCCCCCATTATGACGCACATCAGAAATGGTATCGCTATCACTCTTTTCCATCCCATGTTCGTCATAATTAGGTTCGAAATGCTCAATATGCGACATTTCATCAGCATGTACATCATATACATCATTACATTGTACCATGTTTGTAGGCTCTTCGTCATAAACGGGTATGGTGTCATCATAAGAGATGTCTCTATCATTCCCTGACGTGTTGCTGTTATCATGCTTAATTGTTGATTCCATGCCTTTGCACTCTTTAGCAGCCTCCAATTTGTCAATCGTATGACCATTATCCTCTTGCATCGTAAATTCTTACACTCCATTATCAAACGCGATTTGAAGTTGTGATCTTGCATAAATCGAAGATGAAACCGATGACATAAATCGAAGTTGTGATCTATATGTGTGTCTCAAAGAAACCGATGACATAAATCGAAGTTGTGATCTATATGTGTGTCTCAAAGAAATGACTGGCAAATCACTGAACTTTCAGACTTGATGATATTGAATTGGAGGAAAGACGTTAGTTGTGTCACGAGAGCCTTATATGCAAGTGCCAATGCAGAGTGATTAAATTCTTCATTGTGGAGTGGCTCTGCTAGTTGGTTCAAAATGATGAACATCGATTCCATGAATATATGACGATCTTGACCAAAAAGCTTCAAAAATTTGCTCCCTTCTTGAAGCAATGAAATGGTCACAATATGAGACTAAAGTAGTCGAAATGAAGTTATGCCACATTCACTAGCTTTGTCTTGCATTTGATGCAATTCTCGCTCTTGAAACGTGTAAGTCAATGATTCCATTGAAGTTCGATGAACAATGACGTTAAGGATTACTGATCGATGAAAAATCCGGCTTCAATTTCAAATAGTAATACCCGATTAAATCCGTAGCCACTAAAAAGATTCAAATGTAGCCAATTTTCTCGGTCTCGTCAAAATAAATCCCGTCACTTTGTCATTAAAAAATCCCAATATTGCACAATATGACAAAATTTAAACTTCTCCACAAAATTTATAATAAACGTGTGCAAAATTAGAGTTTATGAATTTGGATCATAAAAATTTGACTTCTCCCTACGTAGCCCAAGAAATGTATGAAAGGAAGTCACCCAATCTCTACACGAAATATAGCAATAGACAATAGACCACGTCACATACACGTGGCTAGGCCAAACATGTGAATATCCAAACCACTAAATCCTTTATATACTACCCACTTACCGAGTATAATACTCTCCTTGTAACCTCTACCTTCTCTCACACAATTAATACTCCCCTTATATAGTAAACCATCAAATGGTATCTTTTCTCCTATCTTGTTTCCTCTGCCCCTTTCTTTTCTCCTATCTTCACAGCCACTAACAAATCTCCAAAACAAATCTAAGCATAAACCAAAAATATTCTCCTATCTCCAATACTCAATCAATAATAATCTCAATCACATCATTTCATTGAAATAATAAGCATATGCAACCTTAATCTTCTTCTCTTACGAAATCAAACGAATCAAACAAACAACCACCCAAATACTGATTTGAAAAAGAGAAAACACTATCCTAGATGATTCGAAAAATAACAAAGCACCCCAAGGACGAAGAAGCAGCAGCAAGGTCTCCGTATTGGGGGTCTCAGGTAGGTTGCATGTTAATATTTGATTTTGCAACCAAATATAAAATCTTATCGTCCGAATCTTTTCGAATTGAAAACCGGTCTTAAGTGCGACTCAATTGTCTTTTGGTGAATCAAGAGAATGGTTTGGTTTGTTTATCTAATTTTAAACTATTAGCAAGTAATTAAAGCGTCGTTGAGTAAAATGGAAGAATAAAGATTAATATTTAAAATGACGAATAAAAATAAATGATTGAAAACTAAAAGGTAGCAATGGAAAAGTACTAGCACACTTAATAAGAATTAACACTAGGAAAACTTTCTTAAAATAAAAACTTAGTTAAAAGGTACTATAAGAAAGTAAGAACGGAGTACACCAAAACATGCCAAAAGAAGCCCCGATCGGAATGTTTTCCGATCGGTTGATCGGAATATGGGTGGAAGGGAACTGATCGGAATATCCACGAAATAGGAGCAATCGGAATAACCACTAAAACTTCCAATCGGAATAACAAAATAAGCACAATCGGAATATGGGAAAATACTACAATCGGAATATTACTCAGGCTTCCGTCGGAATACTTAAATAAAGATTACTAATCGGAAAGTTCATCAAAAGGGACAGATCGGAATACTTAAATTCCAACCGTCAGAATACTCAAAGCCCTAATCCGATCTATTGATCGGAATGTGAAGATGGGGTCCGGTCGGAAAAGCCAATCGGAAAGGGGAGTTGTACCCCTTCCTAAAATTGTGGAATTCGGTTAAGCTAATGAAATAAGCTATATGATAAGCTTTTCACTAAACTAAGCCGAATCAATGATTAAACCGGATCAAATAAGCACTAATCAACTTATCTAACTCGAAATCAAACAACTTTTTCAATCAAACAATAAAATCATAAACTTTTTAAGGAAGATTTTTATAAAGTAAATAAGCTAATCATTAAAATAAGCCAATAAGCACAAAGGTCTTAAAGCTTAATCAAATGAAAACTTATGGAATGATCAAAAGATTAACTTTTTAAGCACGAAATCATTAAGAACAACACGGATCTATTGATAATCGCACCAAAATCAATCTTAAATCAGAGAAAAGTAGAATGAGATTAAGGATTAAAAGCTTAAAATAGTACTTTGATCAATAAAAATAAGCAATACAAAGTGTTTAATCTTGAAAGATTAAGAAAGAAGATGAAATTTAGTGAGAGAAAGTTTAAGACTTTCTCTCTCTAAAACTAGAGAAAAATGAAAAAGTGAAACTAGCTAAAACTATCTAATCTCTCTCCTAATGACTATTAGGAGGGTATTTATAGGGAAGGTGGAAGGAGTGCATGTGTTGCATCTTCTTTCTTGCTTTCTTCACGTTTTCTCGACTCGACTTTAATTCTTTGTCTTTGTCGTCTCGGGATTTGAACTTGTCTTTTTAATTTTCTTCTTCTATTAGACTTAAGTTCTTCGACTTCGTTAAACTTCCGTCTTTTGACTTTTTCTTCGATAAATCTTCAGAATAGGCCTTGGACTTCCGTTCTTTTTGCACTCTTGATCTTTTGACTTCGTCTTTTCCCATTTTCTTCGATAAAAGCCCGTGAAAACCCGTGTTTTCTTCCTTTTTCATATTTTGGTCCTAAAACACAATAAAAACATAAACCACACATAATTCCGACTTTTATGACATAAATCACACGTTTTGGTCTTGTTATTATTGGAAATAAGTGGTAAAAGGATAAGTGTTTTCACACTTATTAAATCCCCTACACTTGACCATTGCAATGCCCTCATGCAATGCATTAATTTTAAAGCACGGTTTACATTTTCCATCATAAATAACCCACCTTGGCCTTTATTAAATACTTAAACATAAAAGATAGAAATAAGTAAAGAAATTAAAAACTTACATTGGGTTTTGGCGGCCATGAACGTTTATCATCCTCAAGTTTCACGTTCCCCATACCAAGCTTAAAAACGAGATCATTGTTATTATAAATTAGCAAACTATCACGAACTCATGTGGGCCAATTATTCACTTAGACTCCCTTATTCCTAGGTGTATCTCTTATATTTTATTTTTGTCTTGAATGATCACGAGGATGCATTGTTTGACTTATTTCGATAGTTATTTAGGCCGAAAATAAAGTGAACGATTTAATCAATAGTTAGCTAAAGGACCAAATCTTTTAAAACTGCTTCTCGGGACCTCATAAAGTTCATATCTTGGCATAACTCGCTTCGCGATTTGAGACCTTTCTCGGACCGATATTTGGCAGCGACTTCATACTTCGAATCTTGAGAGACGTTCATGAAATAATGGTCTTCTCTTCGTAATAGGAATTTCTTCACTTGAAGTTTTGAGAGATTCTTCATCTTTAGACCACGACTTCTTCATTTTTCTCCAATCTTTATTTTGGACTTTGATATACAACGATCCGCGTCCTTTTAGGACTTGGATCTATTTATCCTCATACCTTGTTAGGGTCTTTTCGGATAGACTTCTCCATGACTTTTGGGGAGTTCTTTCTTTTCGTCGTGTGTCTCGATCCTTCATATTGATTTTCGATAAATGATTCTTCACATCACTTTTGGATCTTTAGCAACAAAATGTAGCCCTCATGCCTTGTTAGGACCTTTTCGGACTCGCCAATCTTCGCATCCCGCTTCAATAAGTTATGCCTTGGCTATGAACTCTAATCCGTACCGAGCAACTTTTAAACGATCTGGGCTAGAAGCTAAGTAACCTTTAAATCGTACAACCTTATTTATTGCAGATAAATTTATTAACAAGCGAAGGGAGAATAGGATTATAATTAACTCACATAAATTCACGAAAGAATACCGAACTTATAATTGACTCTATCATTTCTCGTTCTCCACAGTTTAAAATCTCAAGGAATGAGACTCGTGGATGCTTAGCCTATTAAATCAAAGTTTTGGGTTTTCGAGTCGCCTATAGGATCTTGCAAATTCTTAGACTTTTTCAAGTTTAGAAATCGCATTTTAAAGTTCCCTTGATAAACGACTCTCTAGGATCAATTATAGGAAGTTGCGAAAAGTTCTTGTTCTTAACCCGTGAGAGTTAAGACTTTCGCGTTTTATAGCTCCCTATATAAAAGCCTAGCAAAACTTGACTTAAACACGTTAAGGATACTAGCTAGAGTAAACTTAGGTAAGTAAACTCGGGTTGAGTCAAAATGTTCACGACTAAGAAAAATTTAAAACCACTTATTTGAAAATTTATTCTAGCAACGGAAAGAAACTAAACATGATAAAGGAAAGTACAACTATACAATTAGGCCAAAATAGATTAAAAATTTTGAAAAATGTCGAAAAATCATATTTTCCGGTTGAAATGAGGGCAAATTCATGGAAAAGACCACTTACTTCGATAGAAGTCCCCCCTACACTTGAGATAAACATTGTCCTCAATGTTTAAGCATGTGGGAGGAAACTCCCCTACACTTAGGACATTGTGCACTTTGTTTAAATCTTGCTAAGGAGAGGACAACTAAAGTGAATTCAATGTGAACATACAAAATATGAAATATTGAATTACAAGAGTTTAGGATAGAACCGGGAAGATGGGAAACATGGTATCACGGTACGTCAAAAGTCATCAAGGTGGATCTTTAAAGCTTTAATCCCTGCACAGCACAAGAAACAAGACAACAAACATATGCGGGGCTCCCCCTACACTTATAATGAAAGCAGTAAAGGATAGAACACGGGTTGCCTCCCGAGAAGCGCTTGTTTTTGTTCTCCGAGTCATGAGCCTGACTCGACCCAATTTAGTTCATGGGGAACGTGGTGAGGGATGGAATCATCTCTTGAGAGATGTCCTCACCAAAGTACAGCTTCAGACGTTGGCCATTCACCTTGAACTTGGGCCCATTCGGCTGAGAAAGCTCAATGGTCCCATAAGGAAAGACTTTGGCGACGGTAAATGGACCAGACCAGCGGCTCTTCAACTTGCCAGAGAAGATCTTCAACCTAGAGTTAAAGAGTAAGACTTGATCACCAACGTGGAACTCTCGGTTCTTGATTTTAGCGTCATGAATGATCTTCGTCTTCTCCTTGTAGATTAGCGAGTTCTCATAAGCTTCATTCCGCAGTTCATTTAGCTCGTTGAGTTGAATCTTGCGATGATCACCGGCTTTGTTAATGTCGAAGTTAGCCCACTTCAAGGCCCAGTGCGCCTTATGTTCCAGCTCGATGGGTAGGTGGCAGGCTTTCCCGTACACAAGATGATAAGGTGTACAACCGATCGGGGTCTTGTAAGAAGTACGGAAAGCCCACAGAGCATCATCTAACTTATCGGCCCACGCGGCGCGATGCTCTCTTACAGTACGCTCTAAAATTCTCTTCAAGCCACGGTTGGAAATCTCGGCTTGCCCATTGGTTTGGGGATGATAGGCGGTGGAAAGACGGTGATTGACACCATACTTAACCATGACTCTTGCAAATTGATCGTTGCAAAAATGAGTCCCGCGGTCACTGATGATAGCACGAGGAACGCCAAATCGAGCGAAAAGCTGCTTCAAAAAGTTCACAACCACCCTCGCATCATTCGTAGGAAGAGCCTTAGCTTCAACCCATTTAGAAACGTAGTCGACGGCGACGAGGATGTACTTGTTCCCTTTGGAGGATGGAAATGGCCCCATAAAGTCGATGCCCCATACATCAAAGATTTCACATTCCTGTATGAAATTTTGAGGCATCTCATCCTTATGTGTGATCTTGCCTTGACGTTGGCAAGCGTTACAATGCTTAACCATTTCGTGAGCGTCGCGATAAATGGCGGGCCAGTAGAATCCAGAATCAAACACTTTCTTAGCGGTGTAGTTGGGACCAAAGTGACCACCGTTGGGTCCTTTGTGGCAAGCTTGGAGAATGTCAAAAGCTGTCGGTCCGTCAACACATCGACGAATAATCAGATCAGCACACTGTTTGAATAGATAAGGGTCATCCCAAAAGTAAGTCTTAACATCATTCAAGAACTTCTTCTTTTGTTGGGATGTTAACCCTTTGATGAGAATACCACCCGCTAAGTAGTTTGAAATGTCTGCAAACCACGGGGTGCCATCAAGATTGAGATTTATAGACATTAAGGTCTCAAGGGGGAAAGAGTCATTGATCTCTTTGTTCGGATGATCCCCTTGATATGGATCCTCAAGTCGACTCAGATGATCCGCGGCCAGGTTTTCGGCTCCCTTCTTGTCACGAATTTCAATGTTGAATTCTTGAAGGAGCAAAACCCAGCGAAGAAGTCTTGGCTTAGAATCGTTCTTAGTCATCAAGTACTTCAACGCGGAATGGTCCGTGTATACGATGGTGGTGGATAAAACAAGATAGGGGCGAAATTTCTCAAAAGCATAGACAACATCTAAAAGCTCTTTTTCGGTTGTCGTATAATGCAATTGAGCCCCTGTCATTGTTTTGCTAGCGTAGTGGATTGGTTGGAAGTGTTTATTCACTCTTTGGCCCAAAACCGCACCAATAGCGAAGTCGCTAGCATCGCACATCAACTCAAAAGGCAGCTCCCAATTAGGGGTAACCAAGACCGGTGCCTTAGTAAGCTTATCCTTAAGAAGATTGAAGGCTTCGAGACACTCTTTAGAAAAGATAAAAGGAGTATCTTTTTCCAAGAGGTGGGTCATCGCGCGAGCGATTAAGAGAAATCCTGAATGAATCGACGATAGAAGCCCGCATGACCCAGAAAACTTCTCACACCCTTCACGGTTGAAGGTGGAGGTAATTTGGCTATGACATCTACTTTAGCACGGTCGACTTCAAGACCGGCTTTAGAGATTTTGTGTCCTAGCACAATGCCTTCTTTTACCATAAAATGGCATTTTTCCCAATTCAGAACAAGGCGAGTGTCTTCGCACCGCTTAAGCATATGTTCCAAATTGGCAAGGCAAGAAGAGAAGGAATCCCCAACGACCGAGAAATCATCCATGAAGACTTCCATGGTTTGCTCAACCATGTCATGGAAGATAGCCAACATGCACCTTTGGAAAGTCCCGGGGGCATTGCATAAGCCAAAAGGCATTCTTTTATAAGCAAAGGTGCCATAGGGACAAGTGAATGTTGTCTTTTCTTGATCTTGGGGATCAATGGGTATTTGAAAATAACCCGAGAAACCATCAAGAAAGCAGTAATATTCATTACCCGCTAAACGTACAAACTCTCCACCCAGTAACGAGACGGGTAGGAATCAACTCGTTGTTAGCATTGGGCACAACGGTGATGCCGCCTTTCTTAGGCACACAATGGACTGGACTAACCCATGGTGAATCCGAAATAGGGTAAATCATACCCGCATCAAGAAGTTTGATAACCTCTTTTTTGATGACTTCATGGATTTTAGGATTCACCCGTCGTTGGCTTTGAATTGTGGGCTTAAAGTCGTCCTCCATGAGAATTTTATGTGTGCAGAAGTGAGGATCAATTCCACGGATGTCGGAGATTTTCCAAGCGATAGCTCTTTTATGCTTCTTCAACACAGCGACAAGTCGGGCTTTTTCGTCTTCTCTCAGATCCTTTGCGATGATGACCGGTAGCTTCTCGTTGTCTTCCAGGAAAACGTACTCAAGATGAGGGGGTAGGTCCTTAAGCTCGAGAGTAGGAGGATCCTCAATAGATGGTGAAACTGACGATGGATCATCATTAGTCACCTCTTTAGGAGCAGGAGGAGAGAACGGGTCCTCATTGAGAAGTCTCTCAATAGTACGAATGTCTTCATCCCAATTGGTGGACAAATTTTCATACTTAATATCGAGAGGACCCAAGCTAGCTTCGAAATCATCCAAGTCACTTTCTCCAAAAGGAGTCAATGCTGGAGCAATTGAGGCAACGGTCTCAACATTGGGTAGAGAAGAAAGAGTACTTTTGCAAGCATCATGAAAATGTTCTTCACAAGCCTCATCGAGAACATCAATAGCATTAACACTCTCATATGAATAAGGTTGCTTAGAAATCTTACCCATGTTGAAGACAATTTTATCGTCACCAACTCTCATGATTATTTCGCCTGCGGCTACATCAATAAGAGTGCGACCGGTCCTCAGGAATGGACGTCCAACGATTAATGGAACACGGGGATCCATCTCGTAGTCAACGACAACAAAATCCGCCGGGAAGGTGAATTTGTCAACGCCAACAAAGACATCTTCAGCTATCCCCACTGGATAAGAAACCGTACGGTTGGCTAATTCCAAAGTCATTTTGGTGGGGACTAGCTCGGGGAGAGATAATTCCTTCCAAACACTTAAAGGCATTAAGTTTATACTGGCACCTAGATCGGCTAGGGCCATGCAATTCTCTACTCCCGGGAAGTTGCACGGAATCAAGAAGCGACCCGGATCACCAAGTTTGGTGGGCAATTTCCTTAAGAGCACTGTGGAGCAGTTCTCATTAAGTTGGGTCTGAGCGATGTCAAGAAGCTTTTCCTTATCACTTAGAAGATCTTTAAACATCTTAGCGTATTTGGGCATGTGAGCGAGAGCCTCGGCAAAGGAGATGTTAAAATTCAATTGTTTAAACATTTTTAGAAAGTTTGATACCTGAATATCATCCTTGCTCTTTTGCTTCTCTTTCCTCAACCTTGAAGGATAAGGTATATTGGATGAAGAAGAAGGCTTTAAGGGAGTAGGATCACTCACAACCACGGGTGGTGGGGAAATGGGGACAGAAGGTGAAGGAGGTGAGGAAAGTTGCTCGTGTTCCTTGTTCACAATCACGGGTGGAGGTGTAGGAAGCTCGGGTTCCATATAACCTTTTCCACTACGAGTGGTGATTGCTTTCATCTCCCCTCTTGGATTCGCAACGGTATTACTCGGAAGAGTACCCGAAGAAGAGGGTTGATTACTTTGGATGAGCGAACCAATCATATCACGAAGGTGAACCGCTTGATTATTAAAAGAGTTTTGCATGTTGGCATTAATTTCATTGCTGTGCTTGGCCATATCATTCCTTAGCTCGGCTCGAATATCGCTCCTTTGTTTCACCATGTCATTCTTCAAGTTGACAAATTGACTCTGAAGATTCGTCACCAGTTCCCGATTAGTCTTCATGAACGTCTCGACGTCTGGACTTACTGCCATCTGTTGATTGAGAGGTGGAGCTTGGTAAGCTTGAGAATTTCCTTGAGTCGGGTATGGGTTTCTTTGGGATTGATATTGATTTTGAGCACGAGGTTGGGATTGGTTGTTTCGGTTATAGCTTTGTTGTTGGTTTTGGTTTGCAGGAGGGAAACCAGGAGGAGCAAGATAATTGTTGGAACGATAACTTAGCAAGCCACGGTCTCCTTGAGGGCGGGCTTGATAGCCTCCCGAGGGATAAGTGCCGTAAGCTGCGTTAACGTTTTCAGAATAATTGCCTTGGGTAGAAGGACAATCATTATAAGAATGAGGACCACCACATGTGTCACAAGAAATAGCAACGGCTTTAGCTTGTTGAAAATTGTTTGTGGCTATGGACATGAAATCTTTGTGCATCATTGCGATTTGTCGGGTAAGTTCGGATATCACGGGATTGGAGGTAGTAGAAGGAACATTGACTCTCTGATTAGATCTTGAGGATGCGGATGAATCCCAATTCTTGTGGTGAGTAGTCATGTTTTCAATCAACTCTCGACACTCCTCCGGTCTCCTTTTCATAAAAGTACCATCGGCGGCGGCATTGATCGTGTCACGATCACGAAAAGTGAGACCATTGTAGAAGGTGTCAATGAGAATGACGGGGAGCATATTGTGATTAGGACAGCGGTCGATCAAATCATTGTACCGTTCCCAAGCATCGAAAAGCGATTCATCATTCTCTTGCATGAATCCACTGATTTGGTTACGAAGGCTAGTGACCATGGATGGGGGAAAGTAGCGCGATAAAAAGCGTTGAGTCATGTCATTCCACGTATGAATAGAATTCTTAGGAAGACGGTCAAACCATTTTTCGGCATGGTGAGAAAGCGAGTGGGGAAAGAGTTGAAGGCGAAGGTCATCCATAGAAACACCTGAGCACTTCATGCTTTGGGTCATGGTAATGAATTTGTCGAGGTGTTTGTTGGCATCATCATCCGGAATTCCACGAAATGGGTTCGTTTGCACTTGCTGGATCATGTGATGCTTTAACGAAAACTCCTGAGCCGTGACGTGCATTGGCGCAATCGGGCCTCCGTGTCCGTTCATGGTGGGTTGACACAATTCCTCCATTGTACGTAAATCCGGTAGGTGGACATTGTTGTTGTTGTTGTTGTTATTCAAATTGGTTTGAGGTGGGTGATTATTGTTGTTATTAACACCAGCCATATCTAAATCTTCAAGAGTCTCGGGCTCAGAATAGTTGGAAGATCTAGTACGCATACATCTGCAGAAGAAAAATATACACAAAGAGAATATCTACAATCTTTTTGGTGCAAAACCTTTTGAAAAGAGTTGCTTTTAATGATTTTTCAATGTTTTTGTATTTTTGAAGAGTTTTAAATTTTTTATGGATTTTTGAAAATTTTTAAAGCAAGGAAAATAACGTTCAAAGAACGGATCCCAAAATTCAATGCGTCTCTCACTAAAAACCGTTTATCGTAACGAAAAGAGCCGGCAGCGGCGCCATTTAATACTTCGCTTTTGGCTAGGTATAAAAATTCGTTGTTCCGATCCTTTCGAATTGAAAACCGGTCTTAAGTGCGACTCAATTGTCTTTTGGTGAATCAAGAGAATGGTTTGGTTTGTTATCTAATTTTAAACTATTAGCAAGTAATTAAAGCGTCGTTGAGTAAAATGGAAGAATAAAGATTAATATTTAAAATGAAGAATAAAAATAAATGATTGAAAACTAAAAGATAGCAATGGAAAAGTACTATCACACTTAATAAGAATTAACACTAGGAAAACTTTCTAAAAATAAAAACTTAGTTAAAAGGTACTATAAGAAAGTAAGAACGGAGTACACCAAAACATGCCAAAAGAAGCCCCGATCGGAATGTTTTCCGATCGGTTGATCGGAATATGGGTGGAAGGGAACTGATCGGAATATCCATGAAATAGGAGCAATCGGAATAACCACTAAAACTTCCAATCGGAATAACAGAATAAGCACAATCGGAATATGGGAAAATACTACAATCGGAATATTACTCAGGCTTCCGTCGGAATATTTAAATAAAGATTACTAATCGGAAAGTTCATCAAAAGGGACAGATCGGAATACTTAAATTCCAACCGTCGGAATACTCAAAGCCCTAATCCGATCTATTGATCGGAATGTGAAGATGGGGTCCGGTCGGAAAAGCCAATCGGAAAGGGGAGTTGTACCCCTTCCTAAAATTGTGGAATTCGGTTAAGCTAATGAAATAAGCTATATGATAAGCTTTTCACCAAACTAAGCCGAATCAATGATTAAACCGGATCAAATAAGCACTAATCAACTTATCTAACTCGAAATCAAACAATTTTTTCAATCAAACAATAAAATCATAAACTTTTTAAGGAAGATTTTTATAAAGTAAATAAGCTAATCATTAAAATAAGCCAATAAGCACAAAGGTCTTAAAGCTAAATCAAATGAAAACTTATGGAATGATCAAAAGATTAACTTTTTAAGCACGAAATCATTAAGAACAACACGGATCTATTGATAATCGCACCAAAATCAATCTTAAATCAGAGAAAAGTAGAATGAGATTAAGGATTAAAAGCTTAAAATAGAACTTTGATCAATAAAAATAAGCAATACAAAGTGTTTAATCTTGAAAGATTAAGAAAGAAGATGAAATTTAGTGAGAGAAAGTTTAAGACTTTCTCTCTCTAAAACTAGAGAAAAATGAAAAAGTGAAACTAGCTAAAACTATCTAATCTCTCTCCTAATGACTATTAGGAGGGTATTTATAGGGAAGGTGGAAGGAGTGCATGTGTTGCATCTTCTTTCTTGCTTTCTTCACGTTTTCTCGACTCGACTTTAATTCTTTGTCTTTGTCGTCTCGGGATTTGAACTTGTCTTTTTAATTTTCTTCTTCTATTAGACTTAAGTTCTTCGACTTCGTTAAACTTCCGTCTTTTGACTTTTTCTTCGATAAATCTTCAGAATAGGCCTTGGACTTCCGTTCTTTTTGCACTCTTGATCTTTTGACTTCGTCTTTTCCCATTTTCTTCGATAAAAGCCCGTGAAAACCCGTGTTTTCTTCCTTTTTCATATTTTGGTCCTAAAACACAATAAAAACACAAACCACGCATAATTCCGACTTTTATGACATAAATCACACGTTTTGGTCTTGTTATTATTGGAAATAAGTGGTAAAAGGATAAGTGTTTTCACACTTATTACATGTCATTTTTAATTGTTGTTTAAGTCGTTTTGAGTTGCGACAAATCGAAACAAGGAGATAATGGAAACATAATTGTTTTCAATCAACCTTGAAACTCGAATATTGAAATGGGTTTATCCATATATAGATCTGTGATGATGATATGATTCTCTCAAACTATTTTAAGACTTGTAAATGACATTATTAAAACTGAAATCTTGATTTGTGTGGTTTGGGTCTAGTTGAGTCACGTTGTGTTCGAGTCCTGTTGGTGTTTCTGTTGTTCGAGTCTTGTGTGTTTAAGTCGATTAAAAACTGAGAGTGGTTTTGTTGTTGAGTTGAGGCTGGTGGAGTTTTAGAGTTGAGTCTGTGATCGAGTCAGTTTTTGAGAGGTGTCGTGAGTCGTGAAATCGAGTGTTGTTGTTTGTGTCGAAAGGGTTGTGTTGGAGGTTTTGGATTCGAGTCACTTGTTGGTAGAGTCGAGTTTTGTGATTGATTCAAGTCTCGGTTTAGGTTGAGTCAAGTAGAGTCCGTGTTTAAGTCTGTTGGTTGAATTTTAAAGAAGTGAACTTCGGAAGATGAAGCAACTTTGGAATAATCTTACTTGCTATCTTCGAATGGCAACTTCGCAATCTAACAACTTCGCAATCCAGGTGATTTACTTTGTAATCCAGATCACTTCGGAATAAATGGCCAAAAACACTTCGGAATCAACCTTGGAATCTTACTTCCTAGTTCTACTTTGGAAAATAAAAAAAATGGACTTCGGAATAAGTAAAAACCCTAATATCCACTTCGCAATAACTGATCAAATATCACTTCGGAATCTCAAACTTTGATACTTCGAGATATGGAAAAAAGTTCACTTCCACTTTGGAAAAACATGCTACATAACTTCGGAATATTAAACTTTTGCACTTAAGAATAAACAGAAACCCTCGAGGATACTTCACAATAACAAACTAGATCCTATTTATTTAAAGATCCTAACCCACTATTAATCGAAAAGTACCTAGAAAATCACCCAAATGACCAAAAATTTTGCGATTTTGACCAAATCAATTAACCCAAATCACTACCACATCTATGTAGTCGATTTGATTACAAACTTTAACCACCAAAACGCAAAAGTTTTCAAGATTTGAGCTTGATTAAATCAAAACCCACTAAAATCAATCAAAATAAACACAAGAACAAACCAATAAAACCATGGCTCTTGATACAAATTGTAGGTCCACGTTTTCTTAGGATTGTTAATGTGTTGTTGTAGAAATGTAAATCTTGCTTATGTTTTTAGTGAGAGAAAGAGATAGAGAGATGGTGGATTACACACACTTCTAGAGAGAGAAAACCAATGTTTACTATGTGAAAAGTGAATAACCACACACCCTCTCCAACAAAGAAGAGGGTTTATATACCCAAGCCCTTGTCATGGGCTTGGGCTTACATTTGGGCCGGCCTACACATGATGTAGGCTAGTCTTAGGCTTGTTTGATAAATAAAGAAAGTTAACTAAACTACGAGATATTACATGGACTATCGTTGGATTGACCGATCCTTCTTAATACGTAAAACGTATTTCCAACAATCTCCCCCTAAGGGAGGTCACTCCAAACAAGGGCATTACCTAAGTTACAGTAATTAAATAAACCTAGCATACTATGCTTGTCTTGAGCTCGGAGTCTTCGTCTTTCTTTTCTTTTTCTTTTCTGGTGAACATGCTGATATGATCTTTGATATCAATCCTGAGAATTAATCTCTTGCCTTGATCTCGTACATCTATCACTTGTGATCTTCGCCTCTTCGTGACGCCATGTCCCACATACTTATACCTTCGTAATTCTTGAAAGCTTCAGAGTTTGATACAACGGAAGACTTAACTTTTAGGCTTTCTTGAATTAAATGAGATATTAACTGCATAAAGTATAAGCATGAAGGTACGAATTCTTCTTGGATTCCGCAACGCCACCGTCTTCAAATGCCGCAACATAAGTAGACACGAACTAAATAGCTTTGAACATTTCATTCTAAATCGGTAGCATTTTACCTCCGGTCGGTGAAGACCGTTGGACGATATTAGATATCGTACCCATGACGGATAGTTTCAATTAAGTAACTTCCTGACAGGATTTCGCGGGTAAACCCGTTCTCTTTATTCGACCGTCCAAAGCTGACTGCGAACATAAAGAGTGAATCATTTGGATAATAATATCCGCATGATTTGAAGCCGTCAATTCATGTTCCTGAAACAAGTGAAATTCAATTAAGAACCGCACCATCGTTGCTTTCCAGTTGTCACGAGCTTGATTCGTGTAGAATCTTGCAAGTTACCTACCAAGTGCTGTTTGAGGTTAACACTAGAAGTATTTCCACTCATCACTGTGAACACTAAGGTATCACTTTGAGTGTTCTGGCAAGATCACTAAGATATTGCGTAGAGGCCTGGAACGTGTTTAAATTCAGTTAAGAATTAAACAGCTGTTGCTTTCCAGTTATCACAAGTTTGATTCATAAAGAATCGCACAAGTCACCTACCATGAGCTTTTTGATATTCGCTCAAGAAGGATTTCCATCTTCATTGTAAATACTTTCGTATTACTTGGATGTTCAGGCAAGATCATGAAGATTTTACGTAGGACTCTTAAGATCTTTCTTACTTTTCACAGTGTGTGAAGAAGCAAAGAAATATGAAAGTGTGTCCTAATGAGATATTTGATGATCTCAAATGGCTCTAGACTCGATCGTGCACTTTGGATTTTAGTGATCGGAGGCTGGAGAGGAGTGCCACCTTTTCAATACCAATTTACTCGGAGTGAATAAATCGATAGATAACGTGTCGATCTCCGTGTGATTAAAACAAATATCTTTTGAGAGATATCTGAGTTAGTTGGGATGGGTTGTGCATTGCATCACTGGGTCCATGATGTCTATCTTCAATATCAAGAATCATTAAAAATGATCTCAATAGCATATGTATTGACCCTGTTTCTGCCTAAGGTTGTAAGGAGGGCTTCTTTCTTTACACCCTTTATCTTTACAATTCTTTTTCATTCTTCAACCCCTTCAATGCTTACCAATACGTCATAACTAGCACCTTGTTGTGATTGTTCCAGTGCTAACTTAAGTACTTGGTCGGCATTTAGCTACGTTCACAATCTTTCTCCAACTTTCGTAAGGACTACTATTTCTCTCTATGGAATGTCCTTGGGATGATTCCTCCGGTTCTGGAAGAATCATTGGACTTAACCTATCCTACCATCCTTATGTCACCACAATCTTCATCGTCGTGAAATAAGTGGGTTTTGGGTAAGTATATGTCACCATGAAAATCCATTTTGATGTGCAAATCCGTTTTGCTCCCCCTTAACATATGCCACGATATTCGAAAACATTTCGCACATGTCGGGATGAGCCAGCACATTAAGTCAAACCATTTGTGATAATATCCCATATTAAATCACATTTTCTCCCCCATATTAAAAAATATTAACCCAATCGATGTTTTTAATATCAATTGATTTAATGAAGTTTTAACAAAGGTTTTGGGAAGAAAAATGCAAGTCCGTTTTATCTTCATGATTTCAAACGTATGAGACATGATACCGATTTGTAACATGATCACATATTCACCATATTAGAAAAAAATTGACAAGGTTGGACCTGATAGATGAGAACATCATATGAGAAGATCAAATGGTTCTTGTTAGCATATGCTGGTCGCCTCGTCACGTCTGAAGTCATCTCTTGACACCACGTGTACGATTGGTATTGTTGTCTTGACACCAGTTAGTGAGCTTGGCACGTTCGGCATCAAAGATTCTGAATGCTTGACATTGCTCCCCCTCAATTATTGACCCGTGTTCTATTGAAAGAGCTGTAGTCGTTGGTTGAGTAGTCGCATCGTCGAGTATGTAGAAACCAATTGTAGATTGCTATGGTTGTAGAGATGATAGCTTCATAAAAACAAGACTTCTCTTGTTTTAACAAATAAATGCACTGAAACGTACATAGATTTGTGTTAGACCAAGTTATAAAGTAAACTTGATCCCTTACAAGGTTTTAAAGTAAACCTTGCCCGAGAAAATGAACTCCCGTTGTTAGCCAAAGCTTTCATAAGAAATACTTGACTTTAATGTGAAAACCGGGTTGTAGTCTGAAATAACTACAAGCCATTTAGGAATGTTTTATGAAATAATTACAACTTTTGTACGAACTCTATTTATGGCGCCGTGTCGATATTAATCAACATTTCTAAGGCCGTAAATATTATCGTACCAAAAGACATGCCTTTGAAAAATAAAGTAAAAATATTTTTGGATTTTTATGAGTTTTTCAATTTTTATGGTTTTTATATGGTTTTATATTTTTCTATTTTGCTTTTGTGGATAAAAATATAAACAATATATATAGATGATCACCAAGGATACGGAGAATAGTTTTACCACCACTATTCTTTCGCTTTATCTGCTAGTTCCTTTAGAGTCTCAGGCGAGAGTTATGGTTGTAGATTCGGTATGCCTTCTTTGCGGGTGCGTAACTAATGAAAATACCAATATCAGCCTTTGGTTGAAGTTTTCCCAAATTGTCACCATCATTATTTGGATAGCAAAGAGAACCAAATACATGAAGATATGATAAATTTGGTACTTTTCCATGGAGAAGCTCATAAGGTGTTTTACCATGGCGTTTACGAATTAGTGACCGGTTTTGGGTGTACACTGTTGTAGATACTGCTTCTGCCCATAAGAACAATGGAGCCTTTGCGTAAATTAACATCGTTCGAGCAACTTCCATAAGTGTGTGATTTCGCCTTTCAACGACACCGTTTTGTTGTGGAGTGCGAGCAACGGATGTTTCATGAGAAATGCCAACTTCTTCATAATAATCACGCAAAATTTGATTCACAAATTCAGTTCCATTATCTGTACGAATGCGTCGGACAGTAGTGTTGAGACGCACTTGAATCATCTTGAGAAATCCGATGATGAATTTAGGTGCCTCATTTTTTGCTTTAAGAAATTTCACCCATGTAAACCGAGAGTAATCATCGACAATGACGAGGATATTGTAACACTCTCATTTTTCGTATCGGTACAGCGGAAGGGTCTTTCAGAGTGTTACGGGATAGCACAATAACTCCAATCATAGACAACACATAAAAATGGTTGTACAAGGTTTAACAAACATTCATTCGATAAAAAGGTTTAAAAGTGTACAACAGGTCCCAAATTATACAGGTCATTAAGTTTACAAAACACAGATCGAATGAACATTTTTAATATTAAGTGTGGGCCATCAGAGTCGATCTCCATCCGGATTACCTTCAAGCACCTGAGATAGAAAACATGCAAAAATCATATCAGCGAATGCCGAGTGAATTCATAGAGTTTAATGAAAACCGTTATATAAAAACAATCATTTACAATCATTTAAAATCAGAACACAAGTATAATATCGGAAGTAAGTCCACATATTGCTAGTCAGGCAATATATAAATCAAGCATACATCTGAAACCGTCCATGAGACCGTAGTCTCTATATTACCATGATAGGTAATATATTCATCGTAATAGCGTCGTTATCATATATAGGATACATTCTTATTTGAATTAGGTTGTAGGATTATTATTAGCCGCATGACATTGTTACCTTACTGTGAAAACAGCGGGCCGCGAACCCGACAAACAGTTTGCCCATCTAAGTTAGCGTGTCGTCACAAAAATCACGCTATGGAATCTTCTCATACATAAATTCGCTTACCAATCAATGTGGTACGACGGGGATCAACCGTCAAGGCGCGAACTGGGGTGATCGTCCCCAAATAGTACTATCAAATGCATAAGCGTCTACCAAATCCCGGTAGTTAACAATTCATGCTAATGGGACTTTAAGTGACATAACCTAACTACTAATAATCCTTTTAGTCTCGAATATAGGGTCATAGCATCATTCGGGTCCATCTCATTAAGCATACAATCGGGACTACTTGTGTTCTATTTTTATAAAAATCTAGCATGTTATCTCCCTCGCGGGTTTACAAATCATTTTATAAAACATTTAAAAGAGTGCGAGGCTATGAACTCACGTTGTTAATGAAAGGCGGATTATCGGCTACGGGCGTGCTTCGGTCACGGAAACCTATATAAATAATAATCGGTCTTAGACTCGGTCCAATGACTTTTATCAAAATAACAATATACATATATATGATTATTGTACATATGATGATGATCAAGTGGGTTTATAAATCCTCATTTACTCATTTTAGCGTTTACGTTTTAGTATCGTTCTTACTAGTTCACTAGTTTTACCGATTTTACCTATTTAAAGTTCATTAAGTCTTTTATAAGTTCTTTTACTTGTTTTTACCCATTATATACTTATATGATCAGTATATATACTTTTCATGTTGGGCCCTATTGGGTTAAGCCCAAATAATTCCTTTTTACAAGTTTTTATCTTATAAGTCCAATTATTAGTCTAATAGGTTTAGTTAGCTCGTAAATGTCCGTAATTCTTATAGTTCGGGTTTTATCGGTTTTTACTTGTCTTAGTTACTTATACATCAGTATATATCTTTTATAAACTTTACATTAGACGGGTTTGGTCGTCTAAGTTTTATTTGATGAAAAACGTTAATTTCACGGCGATAGCCGAAAAAGTCGTAAAAATCAAGTTTATAGTTTTTATTACTTATAAATATTACTTTTACCACCATTTATATATTTTACCCATTTAATTAACCTTTTATACATTTATATAATTAAGTTTTATAAGTTAGTGGGTTTATACTTTACATTTTATAAATTATAAAGTGAGTGCTTATATAATAATAATAAACATTATTTCCAAAATCTGATTTTTAACTTCACATTCACCATTTTTATCATATCTAGAGTTCTACAATGACTTAGAAGCTCATTTTTAAATGACAACTTCTTCATGATATGTGCTAAATATACCTTAGTTACAGCTACTGCCCATTTTGAGTCTAAGTTGCCTTAACAGTCCCTACAAAACTGCTTATTCAGATTGTACCACCTAACTTGTTTTGATCATATCTCACTCATTATTTTGATTCCATTGCATGGCCAACTCTCACATGTGTATAACATCATCTACTTTACTGTAAATAGATCAAACCATGCATTTTTATCAGTTCTTCATTTAGTTATCTACTGTTTTTATACAGCCAACTAATTAGACATGATTTTAGCTTCATTTCTTATGGTTATCATCATTTTTAAGCATGTTTATCAACACTTGATCCCCACACAACATTTTTATCATCATATATACATCATATACATATACAAAATGAAAGAAAATACATTTGTTCTTTACAAAATAATAAGAGAAAAATGTAGAGGATGATCTTCTTTACCAATCCAAGTGGATTTCTTGTTTTAGGAAGGCAAGAACTTGATGAATACAACAAGTATCTCCAAGACCATCAAATAGCAAGATCATATGTTGGAAAATCAGCCCTAGGACACAAGCAAATCACCTCCAAAGTTGGTTATATGGCCACCAAATGATCAAGGTTTCAAGGAAACACCTTAATAGGACTAGTAAACATGTGGTTTGTAGTTGGAAGAGATCAAAAATGGTGTTTGTGGCTTGATATGGGACGGCACATAGATGAAAGTTGAGAGAGTTTTGAGAGTAAATTGCATGTAAGAAATGGTTAAGTGAAAACCATTTGATGGTTTTGTTAAGTGGTGGAAGGCTTAGCTTAAAGTGTAAGCTAAAGCTTACACTTGTTATAAACAAGTTAAGTTTGTGCCACCTTATGGTGGTGAGGTGTTTTTGGCCGTCCCATGTAAGCTAGTGGGATGGGGCAAAGTGTTTTGTCCCATCTCACTAGTTTACGGGTATTTCTCGATTCTAGTTTTCTCGATTTGCGTGCCCTCGGGTCGTTTTACGAAAAACGTTTTTATAAATTATGAATCACCGTCACAAAACGAATCCAATAAAAATTGTCTCATCAAAAACGGAGTTCAAAAACGTAAATACGTAATCCTAAGGTTTCCGGTTTAGTCGTAAAAGACGCCAAATTATGCACGTAAGCCCAAATTTAAATCCGTAAATTGTGAGTTCGTCAACCAACATAAAAATAAGTTTCAAAATATTATACGAGAAAATATTTAACTACCTGAAAATGTTAGATTTGTCACAGCTTTTCCTCCTAAAAGGGATCAACGTCCTCGTGATCCATTTCATTTGGATGTCCGTTTCTTATTGAAATCGAAGAGGTGCGGATATTTCTTCCACATTTCATCCTCTCGTTCCCAAGTATACTCCGGTCCATGCTTTGAATTCCATCGGATCTTGACAATAGGTATCCGACTTTGTTTCAGTTGCTTTACCTCACGGTCCATAACTTCTACGGGCTCTTCGATAAAATGCAACTTCCCATCTATTCGAACCTTACCTAACGGAATTTTCTCATCACTCACTGCTAGACATTTCTTCAGATTAGATACATGGAATGTGTTGTGAACACCATGAAGTTCTGGGGGTAACTCTAGTTTGTAAGCCACCGGACCTACTCTAGATAGAATCTTAAAGGGTCCAATATAACGGGGATTCAATTTTCCTCGCTTTCCAAATCTGATAACGCCTTTCCATGGCGATACCTTCAACATTACTCGGTCACCCACTTCAAACTCCATTGGCTTCCGCCGCACATCCGCGTAACTTTTCTGTCTACTACGGGCAGTCAACAACCTCTTCTTAATCTGAACTATCATCTCCGTAGTCTCCCGGATCAGTTCCGGTCCCGTGAGCTGGGTATCCCCAACTTCACTCCAACATACAGGAGATCTACACTTCCTACCATACAAAGCTTCAAACGGTGCAGCCTTAATACTAGAATGGTAACTATTATTATAAGAAAACTCTGCTAACGACAAATATTTATCCCAATTCTTACCAAAGTCTAACACACAAGCTCTCAACATATCTTCAAGTGTTTGTATCGTCCTTTCACTCTGCCCATCAGTCTGGGGGTGATAAGCAGTGCTCATATCGAGATTCGTTCCCAAAGATCTTTGGAGAGATTTCCAAAAATTCGATGCGAATCTAGGATCTCGATCTGAAATGATCGATACAGGCACTCCATGCTTGCATACGACATTATCCAGGTATATTCGAGTCAGCTTCTCCAGTGAGAACTGCTCCTTAACCGGAATGAAGTGTGCTGATTTGGTCAGTCTATCGACAATAACCCAAATCGAATTGTTTCCAGATGATGTTCTAGGAAGCTTGGTGATAAAGTCCATCGTAATTCGCTCCCACTTCCATTCAGGAATCTTTGGCTGTTGAAGTAGTCCTGATGGTTTTTGATGTTCGGCTTTAACTCTAGCACAAGTCAAGCATTGAAGAACATACATAGCTATGTCAGCTTTCATATTCGGCCACCAGTACAACTTCTTCAAATCATGGTACATCTTATCAGATCCCGGATGAATGGAATACTTAGATTTATGGGATTCTAACATAACCAAATCTCTTAAGCCTCCAAACTTAGGTATCCACATACGACCTCTTAAACATTTCACTCCATCAGCTCTAACCTCTAAAGGATCTCCTTCTCCTCGGAACCCTTCATTAAAAAAATTCTCCTTCTTACAAGCTTCTATTTGTGCATTTCTAATTTGCTCAGGCAAATTATTGTGCACGGTCAAGACTAGAGAACGCACCCTGATAGGCTCTCTATCTTTCCTACTTAACGCATCAGCAACAACATTGGCTTTTCCTGGGTGATACTTTATATCACAATCATAATCACTTAACAACTCTATCCATCTTCGTTACCTCATGTTCAACTCTTTCTGGTCGAGAATATACTGTAGGCTTTTGTGATCGGTGAATACCGTACACTTGGTGCCATACAGATAATGTCTCCACAACCTAAGAGCAAAGACTACAGCTCCTAACTCAAGATCATGAGTAGCATAATTCTCTTCATTCTTCCTTAATTGCCTAGAAGCATAAGCTATCACTTTCTCTCTCTGCATCAAAACAGCTCCATAACCTCTAAGAGATGCATCACAATATACTACAAAATCATCACCCCCTTCGGGTAATGATAAGATTGGCGCACTACATAATTTTTGCTTCAATATCTGAAATGCTCCATCTTCATCACTTCCCCAAACGAAAGGTTTATTCTTCTGAGTAAGCTTAGTCAAGGGTTTAGCTATCAAAGAAAATTCTTTAATGAATCGCCTATAATAGCCAGCCAATCCTAAGAACTGTCGCACTTCCGTTGGCGTTGTCGGTGCAGACCAATTCTTAATAGCTTCAACCTTTGCAGGATCAACATGAATTCCATCTCTGTTAATCACATGACCAAGAAATTGCACAGAATCCAACCAGAAATCACACTTCGAAAACTTAGCATACAACCTTTCATCCTTCAACAACTTCAAAACAATCCTCAAATGTTCTCTATGCTCATCTTCATTCTTAGAATAGATTAGAATATCGTCAATAAACACAATCACAAATTTATCCAAGTAGGGCTTGCACACTCGATTCATTAAATCCATGAAAACCGCAGGTGCGTTAGTTAACCCAAATGGCATTACTTGAAATTCATAGTGTCCATAACGAGTTCTAAATGCAGTTATAGGAATATCTTCTTCACGGACGCGAAGTTGGTGATATCCTGACCGCAAATCTATCTTAGAATACACACTAGATCCTTGCAGTTGATCAAACAAATCATCAATCCTAGGTAAAGGATATCGATTCTTAATTGTCAACTTATTTAGTTCCCTATAATCAATGCACATACAAAAAGATCCATCCTTCTTCTTAACGAACAAGACTGGAGCTCCCCAAGGCGACGAGCTCGGTCGAATAAAACCTTTATCAGACAACTCCTTAAGTTGCTCAGATAACTCCTTTAATTCAGAAGGGGCTAATCGGTAAGGCGCACGTGCCACCGGTGCAGTACCAGGAATTAAATCGATTCGAAACTCTACTTGCCTTATCGGTGGAAGTCCTGGTAAATCTTTAGGAAATACCTCAGGAAATTCACAAATAATAGGTACATCTTCCAATCGTTTCTCCCTAGACTCATTCCCGGTCACTTGAGCTAAGAATAACTCACAACCGTTCCTGATGTACTTTTGGGCTTTAATACATGAAACGATCTTCAAACGGGATTCACCTCGACTACCATCAATTACTAACGTCCTATTCCTAAGAGGAATCTTAGCCTTCTTCTCTCCACATAAAATAGTAGCATTATTCAACGACAACCAATCCATACCAATAATAACATCGAAACTACCTAATTCTATCAACATCAAATCAATCGGAAAGGAATGGTTCAAGAGATTTAGAGAGCATCCTTCTAATAGCTTATTAGTTTTCACTAATTTACCATCAGCCAATTCCACCTCGTAACTGGTACTTATCTCAACAGGTTCAATATCAATAAGGGCACTAAATTTAGTGGATACAAAGCTCCTATCGGCACCCGAATCGAATAAAGCAACAGCATAATGATTGTTGAGTAAAAACGTACCGGTAACGACATTTGGATCCTCTTTCTTCACCTCAATTGTTCCAAGTTGGTAGATACCACCCTGGGGGTTTCTTCCAGGTACAATCTCTTTCAACTTGGGGCATTCCGATTTCCTATGACCTTCTTCATTACAGTTGAAGCAAATCGTTCCCTTCTTACACCTTTCAACCTTGTGTCCAAGCTTTCCGCAATTTCGGCACTTCCAGCAGTCGCCAGGATGCCTCTTGTTGCCACACTTAGGACATCTATCATCGTTGCGCGGTGCATTGTTGGTAATAGCATTTGCATTCCCCTTTCTCTGGTTCTGACGGCGATTGAAATTCTTCCTATTATCACCTCTATCTACACGCTCACCGTCTCCCTTTCTTTTCTCACCTACACGGGCTTCATCTTCCTTATCCTGAATTATCTGTCCAATGAGTTGGTAAGCCATTCGAACAGCATCATCAATGGTCAGTGGTTTCGATGATGTCACGTCCCCCCGGATATTCCTGGTCAACCCTTTCACATATTGCTCAATTCGGATCTCTTCGGGTTCAACCAATCGAGGACATAGCAAGGCCAACTCATGGAATCGATTCGTGTAACTATCAATGTCCACACCTTTCATTCTCAGATGAATCAACTCCTGTTCTAACCTAATGATCACACTACGAGGACAAAACTCCAAAGTCATCCACTTCTTGATTTCAGCCCAAGGAGTAGCATTAGCAGCATCAAGACCCATGAAAGCAATTCTCCCGTTCCACCAAGTCAACGCACGACCTTTAAGAGTAGCCATAGCAAAAGTCACCTTATCTTCCTCCTTACACTTACTAATCCTAAACACCGCTTCAATCTTCTCGATCCACTGGCTTAGTCCTACAGCACCTTCAGTTCCATTAAAAGGTAGAGGTTCACACTTCATGAACGTCACATAAGTACAGCCACCAACTTCAGGTGCATTCGTTCCAAGTCCTCCTACATTTCCTCCAGCATTAGCATTCACATTATCAGCATTCACATTCACATTAGTACCGCCAATTCCACTACCGCCAGCTCCACTACCGCCAGCTCCACTACCGCCGGCTCCACTACCGCCAGCTCCACTACCGCCAGCTTCATTTCTAGCATTTGCCATAAATTCAGTCATAGATGCGGTAACTTGCTCCGTAATAATCCTACGTACATCATCCTCAGTCACAGCCTTCTTGGGCGGCATAGTTCTATAATTCCACAATTTCAAAGCATTAAGCATTCACCCAACAAAGGATTCATATAATATGGATCGAATTCATAATCAAGATACAAATAAGGCACAATATGGAATTCAAGACAAGATACATATTTCATTCGATCTGAAACAAAAGTATTGTCTTAGTACATCCATATCAAAGTTCTAACACTATATACACTCAAAATTCGTACCAAGTCTACAACTAACAAGTCGGTTCAGTCAAAGCTACAAACACAAAAGATCTAAAGGTCACTACTAAACACGGACTGGTCTACTGAGAACCGCCAGATGGTCCATCATCCATCGTCTTCTGGATCTTCGCCGGACGATCACTAGACACATCTTCAGCTGGGCGCTTACGGATTACTCCTCTTTCGACCATGTCAGTATAAAATCTACTGTTCCAACCCACTGATATATTCAACTCCTTTTCGGCTTTCTCACGCATCGCACGAGCCACACTCAACTGAATCTCCAAAGAATTCACCTTTCTCTTCATAGCAGCATACTCACCACTTTCCAACACCGACAACCTCCTAAAAGCCTCATTCAAACCACGTTCTACATCACTCAAATCCAAACTAAGCAACTCCCGCTCTTTCTCGCCAACCTTTGCCTTCGACTCCAAATAAGCAACCTGAGTCTGAACAACACCTAACCCAACCTCTGTCACACAACTCCTAACACGGGAAGCATCTAGATCTCGTCTCAAGGCCCATGGTGCAAGACCATCAATATGAGTATCCTCTCGAGCACTAGACGACTCTCCTATCTCACGTCTACGAGTAGCAATACCATCGGTACCGTCAGGTGCATCGTCATCCTCATCCTCCTCTGATTCAGAATCAGATTCAGACGATTCAGACATTTCATCCCTAGGTAACTCATCCTCGGAATCAGACAAACAAACTGGTGGGGGCAAAGGCTCGCCCTCTGGAACATCATACGGATATATAAGCTCAGCTTCCTCATCGTCATCAACCTCAACATCTATACCTACATCCTCCTCGACATCCTCGTCGTCAATCTCATTATCTAACTCATCTAACCTAATCTCATTCTCATTCTCAATATCAACATTCTCAATATCCACGTCCTCATTACCCACATTCTCAATCTCATTCTCTACTAAGTCTTCCTGAAGGGCAATCTAATCTCCTAGTCCTAACTCGGGTTCGGGATCCTCAAATGGTTCCTCCTCGTCATCAATATCAAAATCTACTAAGTCTAAATAAGGATCATCTTCTATATTAGGTTCGGGAATAGCATGGTTTTCTATAGGAATATTAGGGTCAGCCATGACAATCTGCATTTATATATATTTATCTCGTATTAGGATAACATACTAGTTAAACAATTACATAATGAAATCACGATATATACATATATATAAATTAAATTATATATATCAAAATATATCTTCTCAATAAGGCTTGTTGGTAACGTCGGAGATCTCTGGCACCGTTATAGTCAAAAGATTTTTCAATTATTTTCTCAAATGTTCATTGTCAAAAGATTTTGAAAAGTTTTGTTCAAAACCTTGGTTTTTAAAATCTTTTGTTCTCTACAACGAGAGCTCTGGTACCAAACTGTAACACTCTCATTTTTCGTATCGGTACAGCGGAAGGGTCTTTCAGAGTGTTACGGGATAGCACAATAACTCCAATCATAGACAACACATAAAAATGGTTGTACAAGGTTTAACAAACATTCATTCGATAAAAAGGTTTAAAAGTGTACAACAGGTCCCAAATTATACAGGTCATTAAGTTTACAAAACACAGATCGAATGAACATTTTTAATATTAAGTGTGGGCCATCAGAGTCGATCTCCATCCGGATTACCTTCAAGCACCTGAGATAGAAAACATGCAAAAATCATATCAGCGAATGCCGAGTGAATTCATAGAGTTTAATGAAAACCGTTATATAAAAACAATCATTTACAATCATTTAAAATCAGAACACAAGTATAATATCGGAAGTAAGTCCACATATTGCTAGTCAGGCAATATATAAATCAAGCATACATCTGAAACCGTCCATGAGACCGTAGTCTCTATATTACCATGATAGGTAATATATTCATCGTAATAGCGTCGTTATCATATATAGGATACATTCTTATTTGAATTAGGTTGTAGGATTATTATTAGCCGCATGACATTGTTACCTTACTGTGAAAACAGCGAGCCGCGAACCCGACAAACAGTTTGCCCATCTAAGTTAGCGTGTCTTCACAAAAATCACGCTATGGAATCTTCTCATACATAAATTCGCTTACCAATCAATGTGGTACGACGGGGATCAACCATTAAGGCGCGAACTGGGGTGATCGTCCCCAAATAGTACTATCAAATGCATAAGCGTCTACCAAATCCCGGTAGTTCACAATTCATGCTAATGGGACTTTAAGTGACATAACCTAACTACTAATAATCCTTTTAGTCTCGAATATAGGGTCATAGCATCATTCGGGTCCATCTCATTAAGCATACAATCGGGACTACTTGTGTTCTATTTTTATAAAAATCTAGCATGTTATCTCCCTCGCGGGTTTACAAATCATTTTATAAAACATTTAAAAGAGTGCGAGGCTATGAACTCACGTTGTTAATGAAAGGCGGATTATCGGCTACGGGCGTGCTTCGGTCACGGAAACCTATATAAATAATAATCGGTCTTAGACTCGGTCCAATGACTTTTATCAAAATAACAATATACATATATATGATTATTGTACATATGATGATGATCAAGTGGGTTTATAAATCCTCATTTACTCATTTTATCGTTTACGTTTTAGTATCGTTCTTACTAGTTCACTAGTTTTACCGATTTTACCTATTTTAAGTTCATTAAGTCTTTTATAAGTTCTTTTACTTGTTTTTACCCATTATATACTTATATGATCAGTATATATACTTTTCATGTTGGGCCCTATTGGGTTAAGCCCAAATAATTCCTTTTTACAAGTTTTTATCTTATAAGTCCAATTATTAGTCTAATAGGTTTAGTTAGCTCGTAATTGTCCGTAATTCTTATAGTTCGGGTTTTATCGGTTTTTACTTGTCTTAGTTACTTATACATCAGTATATATCTTTTATAAACTTTACATTAGCCGGGTTTGGTCGTCTAAGTTTTATTTGATGAAAAACGTTAATTTCACGGCGATAGCCGAAAAAGTCGTAAAAATCAAGTTTATAGTTTTTATTACTTATAAATATTACTTTTACCACCATTTATATATTTTACCCATTTAATTAACCTTTTATACATTTATATAATTAAGTTTTATAAGTTAGTGGGTTTATACTTTAAATTTTATAAATTATAAAGTGAGTGCTTATATAATAATAATAAACATTATTTCCAAAATCTGATTTTTAACTTCACATTCACCATTTTTATCATATCTAGAGTTCTACAATGACTTAGAAGCTCATTTTTAAATGACAACTTCTTCATGATATGTGCTAAATATAACTTAGTTATAGCTACTGCCCATTTTGAGTCTAAGTTGCCTTAACAGTCCCTACAAAACTGCTTATTCAGATTGTACCACCTAACTTGTTTTGATCATATCTCACTCATTATTTTGATTCCATTGCATGGCCAACTCTAACATGTGTATAACATCATCTACTTTACTGTAAATAGATCAAACCATGCATTTTTATCAGTTCTTCATTTAGTTATCTACTTTTTTTATACAGCCAACTAATTAGACATGATTTTAGCTTCATTTCTTATGGTTATCATCATTTTTAAGCATGTTTATCAACACTTGATCCCCACACAACATTTTTATCATCATATATACATCATATACATATACAAAATGAAAGAAAATACATTTGTTCTTTACAAAATAATAAGAGAAAAATGTAGAGGATGATCTTCTTTACCAATCCAAGTGGATTTCTTGTTTTAGGAAGGCAAGAACTTGATGAATACAACAAGTATCTCCAAGACCATCAAATAGCAAGATCATATGTTGGAAAATCAGCCCTAGGACACAAGCAAATCACCTCCAAAGTGGGTTATATGGCCACCAAATGATCAAGGTTTCAAGGAAACACCTTAATAGGACTAGTAAACATGTGGTTTGTAGTTGGAAGAGATCAAAAATGGTGTTTGTGGCTTGATATGGGACGGCACATAGATGAAAGTTGAGAGAGTTTTGAGAGTAAATTGCATGTAAGAAATGGTTAAGTGAAAACCATTTGATGGTTTTGTTAAGTGGTGGAAGGCTTAGCTTAAAGTGTAAGCTAAAGCTTACACTTGTTATAAACAAGTTAAGTTTGTGCCACCTAATGGTGGTGAGGTGTTTTTGGCCGTCCCATGTAAGCTAGTGGGATGGGGCAAAGTGTTTTGTCCCATCTCACTAGTTTACGGGTATTTCTCGATTCTAGTTTTCTCGATTTGCGTGCCCTCGGGTCGTTTTACGAAAAACGTTTTTATAAATTATGAATCACCGTCACAAAACGAATCCAATAAAAATTGTCTCATCAAAAACGGAGTTCAAAAACGTAAATACGTAATCCTAAGGTTTCCGGTTTAGTCGTAAAAGACGCCAAATTATGCACGTAAGCCCAAATTTAAATCCGTAAATTGTGAGTTCGTCAACCAACATAAAAATAAGTTTCAAAATATTATACGAGAAAATATTTAACTACCTGAAAATGTTAGATTTGTCACAGATATACTTTTTGCCACTAAGACTTTCAACACGCATTGGTCCACAAAGATCCATATGCAACATATAAAGTTTCTCTTGGTTGGTGTCTTCCGTCTTGGGTTTGTATGATTTCTTAGTGCTTTTCCCCATTGTACACGCGGAACACAAATGATCCTTGTGAAATGATAGTTTAGGAAGACCACGAACAAGTTTGTTTTTCGCCAAGTGATTAATAGCGTCAAAGTTAAGATGAGATAACCGTCGATGCCATAACCATGACTTAGCCTTTGATGCTTTGGAGAGAAGACATACGGGAGAAGCGGTCATCATGTCTTGTATAGAAAAAGTATACAAATTATTCCCTCGAGTACCTTTCAATAAATCAACCCCTTCTAAATTACGAATGAAGCAGGTATGCTTTCGAAAAGCAACTTCTAGGTTTGCATCACAAAATTATCCCACAGAAAATAAGTTGTGACCGAGACCCTCCACATAATAAACTCTTGAAATAATAACATTCCCAATATGATATTCACCATAACCCATTATCTTTGCAATATGATCATTACCAAATCGAACCGTACTAAGAAACTTGCTGACGAAATTTCTGAGCTGAGAGCGATCTCCGGTCATATGCTTGGAGCAACCAGAGTCCAAATACCAGAGACCAATTTGGACCACCTGTTTTCAATAACAACAGTAGACAATGCATTAGAAACTATTGGTTCCGGAGTGTTAGCAGATACAAATATAGAATTATCAGAATTGCTAACATTTTTGAGACCCTTAGATTTCCTGCGTTTTCTAATGTGAGTTTTAGCACTAACAGGTTTTACTGTTCCAACTTTCTTAGGTTTTGGATTATTCGCGGGCACTACAGTGGGAGTAGACCTATTTAAAGGGCACTTGGTTCCTACAGTAGTGTCGGTGTTCCTAGTTAAAGGACTCGCTTGTGTTTTGGTAGCCTTGGTACTCCTAGTTAAAGGGCACGCTTTCTTCGCTTTGGTGGGAGTGATCCTAGTCAATTTCCTACTATAGTGAAAGTTCTACCAGTGGGGCGCCACATCCAACCAACTTGGGTTAACACTTTCCCAGTCGTTTTCCATTCTAATCCATTTTTCCGAGCATACATCTCATTCACATGGTCAATAAGGCAAGAATCATGACGACTAGAAAACATACATTCATTGCAATTCCAACATTTCAAATTAGAATTCACACTAGGCTTAGAACGCTGCACAACCGCAGAGCTTTTAGGTTTAGCTACATGATTCTTTTTATTCAAAACAGAAATAACATTCCTAGGATGGGCTTCTACTTTCTTCTTCACTTGACTACTAGATGGGGGCAAGATCCTATCATTCTTCTTGTTTCTTTTAAGCTTAGATCTTTGAGCCTTAGTAATGGTGCTTACTCTTGTAGAAGGCAACACAGAAATATTAGAAGCTGGTTTTGATTCCGCCTTATCTTAAGTGACCAAAGTTTGAGATGGTTTAGTCCTAGGGTCCTTATTAAATGGTGAGACGGCTATAAGGTTCCTTTCGATTGCACTAGAGGACGATGCTGAGACAGTGGCTGCGTTATCCACAACATTCTTACCTTTTAGAGTACGAAGTGTTTCCTTTAACTCAGCCAAGACCAGATTCTTATCACAAATTTGTTCCCTCAAACCAGATATTTCCATCGACTTTCGATTCAATTGTTCAATCAATGATTGATTCTGTGCAGTGGTATCAACACATGCGGGCTTTACTGAATCGAAGAGTCGTGTATTTTTCTGTTTTAAGTTATCAACTTTGGACAAAATCTTGGAAACTCGATTTTCTAGATCAAGTTTAAAATTCTCAGCGGCCTCAAGTACGTTCACACATTTAAGCTCCTTAGATTTCTCTATTTCTATCGGCAAAGATTTAGCAACTTTGTCACTTGGCTGACGCTGTTTTGATTGTAAATTCAATCGAAAATTCTTTTCAAAGTTTGCATCATCGATATTAACACCTTCGAATGACGTTTCAAAGATTTCTTGAATAAATTGTTGCTTGCATTCAAGCGAAATACAATGTGTTTGAATCTCATCAAAACGTTTTGAAAGCGAAGAATATGAATCTTGAAGCTTTAAAAATTCAGCGTCAGATTCGTGACAAGTACTATCTACCACATTATCCACAGATTCAACATTATGCACAATAGAATCATTATCAATACTTTTATTCACACATACAGAGACTATATCATAAGACATCACTTGCTTCAGAAGCTGATCATTTTGGCGTGAAACCCGTTCTATTTCAAGTAAACTGTTTTCATAAGCATGTTCCATTTCATTGAAAATACGTCTAACTTCTTCTATTTCCAAAAACAAATCTTGATCAAGATTACTGAGACAAGCCTTAACATTGTCTACAAACGGAACAATTTCATTTCGGAACGCAGCTCTAGTGTGCTCAAAGTTCCATTCACCTTCCGTTATGGCCGAAGCCGTCGTACGTTCCAAAATGACCTTGTCAAAATCGGCTAAGTGTTGGTGAACCGCATTTAAGTTAACGGACGCCTTGCTTACCGGTGGAATTAACTTTGTTAAATCCGTTTTGACAAGTGTAGGAGACGTACTAGGAAGGTTTTCATTTGACAAACTTTGGGGCACAAGAACTGTCAATTCTGCTAATTCCTTTTGTAAGCGAATGCGTGTCTTTTTTGAAAATTGATCTTTTTATGTTGATCATAATCAATTGTATGGAAATTTGAAAGCATTTTAGAATGAGTTTCATCCGCAAGTGATTGTGTCTCCTCAGTACTACGAACAAAACGTGCTTCTTTCGATTTGCCAATTATGGTCATATCATGAAGACCGGGAATATATTCCTGAGCTTGTTTTGCATAACCGGGATTAGGTGGTAAATCTTGAAGACGCTTAAGTTCGAGTTCTTTAAATGATTTAGTTAAAAGATGAACCTTTTATGTGGAAGCGTATTGTTTTAAAAGCTGTTGTTCTTTAAATTTAAGAAGTTTGGTAGCATTAATTTCCGATTCAACCTTTTTAGACTCGAGAGTTTCGAAATCCATTTTAAGTTTCTGAAAATCATTGAGAACCGACTCTTTTGCTTTTAATTCATTGGAAAGATTAGCTTTTAATGATTCTATTTCTTTCAAGTGTTCAATCTTTTCAAAACGAAATTGGTCAAATTCAGAACATGTTATTTTCTCTGCTTGAGGGACCATTTCAAAAGTTTTGACCTTTTCTTTATGCAACGCAAGCTCAACAGTTAGAGTGGAATTGGTATCTACGGATTGTCTGAGGGCCATATGCATTTGATCAATAATATGTTTAGGTACCATGACCAAATCATGTTGAGCATAAGATTCCATACCCGTCGTAGCATTTGGTTGAGGTTCACTCAAATGTGTAGGATTGGGTACCACATCATTTGAATTACTAGTTCCCGAATGCTGTTCGAGGTTGTCATTTTCATGCCCAACTTGATGTTGGTTATCATCAATATTATTAGATGTGGTTGGTACCTCACTGATGACATCAGAACCGTAGTGAGAGAGATTAGCAACGAGAGCAGCTTGGGCAGAGTGAATGTTATCACAATCTGAATCATAAGCATCAAGATCATCTGCTTGATAAGCTGCATTAGAAGTAGAAACGACTGAAATGCCTTCAGTATCTGCTGCCCCTGGGTCTGCAAGAAATGCTAACTCCTCTGAATCCAAAATCTCCCCCTTAGACTGAGCATCAACCAAATACATCTTCTCACGGAACCATGCATCATCCCTCCTCCTTTTCGACTGGGTGCATTCCCTAGCCATATGACCTTGTCGTCGACAATTGTAGCAAGTCACAAACTTCTTAGGACCAATAGGACTCCCATTTCCACTAGCTTGAGAATTTACAGCTTGATTGTTCCCAGTCCTTGTAGGAGGTCCATATGAATTTTGCCTTCCCTGAATAGGTTGCACCGTCACTTGACCATCTTGAATAGTGGCTTGTTGTCGAGGATTTGATGAGGTGCGGAGCTGATTTTTTGTTGGTGGAAATCCTCTAGTTGCAACAAGTTTTGACAAGTAGGCTGTGAGATGGTTTAGAACATCAGCTGGCGTATCATTTCGAGTAAAGACCGGTGCTTGGATTGGTGGAAGTTCATTAGAGTAGAAAGCTTGTGCTGCCTGTGCTTCTATTGGAAAAAATCCTTGCTGAGGAGTATAGCCCATTGGAGAAGTGTTGGCTTGTGATGGTGATGTCTGATATGGTGGTTGTTGTGGAAAAGATTGTTGATGAACACTTTGTTGAAATGCTTGTTGTGGCATCATTAGTGGTGGATAAGATGGTTGTTGTGGTTGCTGATAGTTGTGTGGTGGTGTCTTCTGCAAGTATGATGGTTGCTGATAAGTATAAGCCATGTTTTGTTGAGAAGCATACATTGCAAGTGGATCATGAACTTGAGGTGTAGACAACCGAGCCTCGATCACATGGCATTTGTGTTGTTGAAGAAAAGCTTGAAGTTGATCCACATTGGTGTTATGCAAGTCCTTAGCCAATTTAACATCCGTCACGTATTTTTTCAATTGAAAGGTAGGGATTGCCATGCCATAGATATTAAGCTCATTCAACAATAGGGTAAATCTCAGATAGTAATCATTGAGAGTCTCCCCTGGCATATAGGCAAACTTATCAAAAGTATCATAAAGCTTACACTCTCGTTCTTGTTTAGTTAACGAGGTGCCTTGCATTAGAACCCGAATTCTATCCCATAACTATTTGGAAATTTTATGTTTGCTGACGAGTTTGTAGACATCTGGAGGAAGGGATTGGAGAATGATGTTAGTATACTTATCACATTTGTCTTGAATCTTCATATCTCTAGTCAACTCGCCCGTTGTGCGAGGACGAGTAGTCGTACCTTCCTTCACTGAACCATAATCTAATGGTCCATTGAGCATCGATGCCCAAATGAGATGTCCATTCTCTTTGTTCAACATGTAAAGTTCCATTCGGGAAGTCCAATCCTCGTACATAGACTTCTCCAACGTTGGTGGACGATTATCCGTACCCGAGAGGATGGACTTATCCGTAAGAGATGTGTACTCCATTTCAATAAGTTAAGATTTACAAAGTTGATCGAACAATGAAATAAGGTTAGGTGTTTTTGTGTTGAAGTCGAAATTTTTTATGGAATAATTTTTGGATTGTCGGAATGTCTAGATCGGAATGCCAGATCGGAATGCACATTATCTGAATGTCCAGATCGGAATGTCAGATCGGAATGTCAGATCGGAATGTACAGATCGTAATATAACTCTGTCGAAATGTTGTTGGTATCGAAATGCCTAGATCGCAATGCAAATCTGTCGAAATGATTCAGATCGCAAAGTCCTATCAGAATGTTCAGATCGCAAAGCAAAGCTATCGAAATGTTCAGATCGCAAAGTCCTATCGGAATGCTCAGATCGCAAAGTGCTGTCAGAATGATTCAGATCGGAATATAGCTGATAAAATTTAGGCAGAGTAACGACTTAAACCTTCCTTATAACCGTCGGAATCCCAGATCGCAAAGAACGATCAGAATGTACAGATCGGAATAAGTATCGAAATCCAAGTATCGCAATGTGGAACCAGTCACTTTCCGATGGTGATGGTTATTGCGATGGAGACCACTTCCTTATAACCGTCGGAATCCCAGATCGCAAAGAACGATCGGAATGTACAGATCGGAATAAGTATCGAAATCCAAGTATCGCAATGTGGAACCAGTCACTTTCCGATGGTGATGGTTATTGCGATGGAGACCCCTTTGCACTTGTACTTTCCGATGGTGATGGTTGCTTGAAAATCGGAATGAAGAAACAAGAACTTTTTGAACTTTTGATCCAAGAAAGATTGTGTTTTAACCAAAACCAAGATACCAAAAACACTATAACACGAATCACTACGTTATATTACTTGAAATCACGATCAAACACAAAAAAATTTGATGATTCGGCAAGAAATACTCAACAACCTACTAAATGTTTATAAAACATACGCAACACTAAAAAAAAACCTATATTTCATTCCAAGCTCTGATAACATTTGTAGAAATGTAAATCTTGCTTATGTTTTTAGAGAGAGAAAGAGATAGAGAGATGGTGGATTACACACACTTCTAGAGAGAGAAAACCAATGTTTACTATGTAAAAAGTGAATAACCACACACCCTCTCCAACAAAGGAGAGGGTTTATATACCCAAGCCCTTGTCATGGGCTTGGGCTTACATTTGGGCCGGCCTACACATGTTGTAGGCTAGGCTTGTTCTTGTTTGATAAATAAAGAAAGTTAACTAAACTACGAGCTATTACATGGACTATCGTTGGAGTGACCGATCCTTCTTAATACGTAAAACATATTTCCAACAATTAATTGTGGATTTGCTATAAGCTAATCCGGTGGTCTAGGTGGGTGGTATATGGTGGTGGAAGCCATTGTTGAGAGAGAGAGAAGAGAGGTTGTGTGTGAAGAATAGAAAATGTATTAAAAATGAGAAAATGACAAGCAACACCCCTCCTTGGAAGTTAAGGAGGGTTATATGTAGTCACACACGACCCTTAAACTATACATTGTACCTAGTCTTGTCTAAGCGTGTGTGACTATGATAACTAATGGGAATTCTCAAATGTCGTCACATAATGTGAGTTTCCAACAATCTTCCCCCATGGGACGACGTGTAGAATTCCTTACAATATTTTTCCTAACAAGTACATAATGATAAAGAACAAGAGCTTTCATGAAGCGTCCAATGTTGATGATGTCTTCTGAGGCCTTTGACTTCAAAACGACTCATCTTTAAAGTAACTTGTAGTAGAAATACTGTAACGGCACGAGCTAAGTAACCCATACACTTCTGGTTAAGGAGAAGCTTCTGAATTAACTCCCCCCTAATTCATGCCACATAAACTTGATGTAGAAGCTTTTAAATAGCTTCCCCCTAAACCGAAAATCCTCGTAAGCAACTTCAAAGCTTTCAATAAAGCTTAGAATGATTAAGCGCACAGCGGAATCTAACAAGCAAATCCCATCATATAACATGATAACGTTGCTAAGAGGGATTGAAAGTTTGAGGCACACCAAGTAGATCAACAACTTCTCTTCTCACGCTTGAATAATTCTTCTGAATTTTTCTTCCCCTGAGAAATCAAGTTATGCATACTAGAAAGAATCAAGACATTTCTTCCCCCACATAGTTGAAGAAAGCAAATCAATCTCGAGTCTGAATCTCAAATATTGAAGTAGACACTTTATCCCATTTATGAAGTTGACATCGTAACACCAGAGTCAATTAAGTCCCGGAAATGCACATATCTTATTCCGGAGATGCACCAGAGTCAATTAAGTCCCGGGAATGCATATAGGATAATGATGATGAATAATTGCAACAACCAAACAATTAAACATCGAATCAGTAGTGTATCGTATAGAGATTGATAACGCCACGAGTTAAAACACTGATTTTCTCTGCGGCTATGACAAATGTCATCCCAGAATGTCTTCAAATCAAACTGTAACACCCCCAAATTTATACAACTCAGTACAGCGGAAGACTAATTGGTGTTACGGGATAGCACATTACTCCCATCATATACAACGCATAAAAATCGCGTCGTTTAATAGTAAAGCATTTCCATTCATAAATATCAAAGTTACATAGGTCCCAAGTCATTGTATTTAATACAGGTTTTACAAAGCATTTGAATGGAAATAAGTATTTAGGTGCGGGCCATGAATTCTTGTTGTCTTCCCGAGAATTACCTTCAAGTACCTGAGATAAAACATGTTAAAAGAAAAGGTCAGCGATAACGCCGAGTGAATTCATAGAGTTTAATAAATTCCATCAATATAACTTTGGTATAAAATTATTACCAAAAATCATTTCGTACAAATCATTGTAATAGGCCATAAAATAGCCAAAGTCATTTTTATACAAATCCTTATCGAAAATCATAATATAGGCATTTGCCTTAAAAATCATTATACGAGCCAATGTCGTGAAAACATCATACAATACGTTTTATAACGTTGTATAGATTAAATAAAAACCGTTATATGAATATGGTTATATAAAACCAAAACACGAACGTAATATCAATAGTATTACCCCGTATTGCTAGTCAGGAAATACATCGTAATTCGGTGCGTATAGCAGTATTTCGTTAATTGGATTATTATAAGTCGCATGACATTGTTACCTTACTACAACAAACAACGGGTAGCTAGCCCGAAACTCATTTGCCCATCTAAATTAACATGTCGTCACAAAGGTCACGCTATGTAAATCTTCTCATACATAAATTCGCTTACCAATCAACGTGGCACGACGGGGATCCACCGTCAAGGCGCGAACTGGGGTAATCGTCCCAAATAGTACTATTATATGCATAAGCGTGTACCAAATCCCGGTAGTTCACAATTCATGCTAATGGGACTTTTAGTGACATAACCTAACTTTAATAATCCATTTTATCTCATCTATCGGGTCATTTAATCATTTATCGGGTCATACAATCATTCGGGTCCAAATCAATAAACAAACAATCGGGACAACTAGTGTCCTATTTCATAAATACTAACATGTTATCTCCCTCGCGGGTTTATCAAACATTTCATAAAAACATTTAAAAGAGTGCGAGGCTATGAACTCACGTTGATGTGGGAAAGCGGGTTATCGGCAATTTGGACGTACGGTGCGTGCTTCAATCACGGAAACCTAGACAAATAATACTCGTCTTAGACTCTTGTCCAATGACTTTATAAAAATAACAATTATGTATACATATGATGATTTTATATATATGATGATCAAGTGGGTGTACATATTCTCATTTGCTCATTTTAGTGTTATGTGTTGATAGCTTTTATACTAGTTTACTAGTTTTACCTATTTACATGTTTTAGGTCCAATAAGCTTATTATAAGTCCATTAACTTGTATTAATCCATTTCATACTTGTATTATCAGTATTTATACTTTACATGTTGGGCCCAAATGGGTTAAGTGATAGTTGTAGAGTTTTTGTACCCTTTAGGAAAAGGATGACAAAAGTGGCAAGTATTAAGTGTCGGTTTAGGAAAACCGAGCACTAATGACCAAATAAGTTCAAGTTCGTTTCCCAAGGAGGCACGTGTGTTGTGTGATGAATTGATTAATGTTTGTGATTATATTGAGAAAATAAGAAAATAGAAATGGGGTAAGAGGAGAATGACGGTTACGAAGACGGATCGAGCTAAGACGAAAAGGCGTTCACGTAAAACCGTAAAAACTACAAAATTAAAAATTTAAAACCTAAAAATTAATTAAAAGATAAAACTAAGTCTTAAATATAATTAATCAAAATGGCCAAAATATTATTTTATTGAACAAATAACTTACTTATATTATCTAAATACTTAGTATTTTTCCTAATTTTTAAAAACTATTTTTTTATTTTTAAATCACTTAAAACTATTTTTTAAACTAAAATAATTATAAAAAATAATAAAATAATGCCAAAAACTATTTAACAATTTTAAAAATCCTAATTTACTCTAATGAACAGTAGAAAATTGAAAAAGTTTGAAAAATATAAAAATTTTCACTAAAAGACAAAAACAGTTTAAATTAAAACCCTAAATAAACTAATTTAATTCTAAAAAATAATTTAAGAGTGAACAGTGAAAACTTTTTTAACTAAAAATCTTAAAAGTTTTTCTAAATCTAAGAAAAATGTTTAAACTGAAAAATAAGTGTTTTTGGCACTAAATGCCGAAAATCAGAAATTAAAAGTTAATTAAAAATGCTATTTAATCTAATAAATACTAAATGAACAGTAAAATAAAAAATAATTAAATAGAAAAATCCTAAATAAAATAAGAAAAATAATGGAATAGGTTTCAAGTCCTAATTCACAAATTAACCCACAAAAGACAAAAATTCTTGAAATCAGATAGTGACACTTGACAGGTTTTGTTTTCTAGTGAAGCAGTACTAACTTTTGGGCAAGCAGGGGGAACTATGTTCCCACTGATAATGCAAAAATAAGGTCAGTTGACCAATTGAGCTTAGGAAAGCTCAATGCTTGGTTTCTTTTGGAACAAAAGGCACCCCTATACTCAGTTGAGTATAGGGAGTCAATGTAAACACAAAAACACACAAGTCACTTAACAAATTCAAGCACAAAATGCCCTAAATGTTTCTGATTAAGCTTATGGGGTTACTGATGAATAGTATGCTGATGCACTTAGCACAAATGTGAATTTCAAGGCCTCAAATCAAGCACACAATCCAACAAAATGACATGAAAGCTATAGCAAACCCTATAATGACCTATCTACTAACAGTTTATCAAATTTGATGCACAAATTTTCACAATGTCAGTCAAGGCACTTTCTGATTTTTTTTTGCTATATTCAATATTTTAGCATGCAAATTTGATTAAAACTCTTCCAAACTGAAAACTACCACTTATATTCACCTACTAACAACCTATTGAGTGTGTCTAACCAGTCTTTAACCAATATTATATCACCTAACAAGCAAATATACCCTAAACCAAACACTCCTATAGTGACTAAAAATCAAATTTTACCAAGCAAACCTACACAAATCTGATCAGGCAAGCTTCTAACATGCATCCAAGTCTAAAGCTAACATGAACAAACCTATAAACTCACACTTGAGCAGATTTCATGCACTTTTAACCAAATCTAAAAAATATAAAAAATCATACACTTTGAACCACAAACAAGGAACTATGAAGTTACCTTGTGAGACCCACATCCAGGTCCCACCAAGGCTGCTATGCCTTCTCCAAACAGACCCGGGTCTGTGCAGATGTGACAACCGTGGTTTTGAGGTTCATCACTTGGTCTTACTTTTAGGTTATTTTATGTGTGACTACTTGATTTTTGTGCTTACATGTTTATGTTGTGTGAACGAGGTTGGTGTGATTATCGTTTATGAGTATAGAGTACTCATAAGTAAATCGAGGTACGGTTAATTCATGTTCATGAGATCACAATTAGTGACTATGAAATGAAATGGTGGTATTTTGGTGGTTACGTATACGTATAAGTATTATAGTAATAGTGTAACTTTTAGGATTTACGGTTTAGCATTTAGAAGTCTCGGATAAGGTAATTAGCCATATGAATATTTTTCGGGATGGTTTTAAGTCATTTAGGACATAGTTATAAAGTTTATTTAAAAATTTGAGATTTTTTTTAAGTGTATATTTTACGTCTTTTACGATAAAACGCGTAAAATTGACTAGTTTTATGGTTTTGGGGTTTTGGAAGCTTTAGGAGCTGTAATAAATTAATACAAATTAAGGTAATGTTAGTAGCTTATTATTTAACAATAAAAAGAGAAAAAAAAAATATAAAATATGTATATAGGCGGTTATAGGCCGATTTAAACAAAAAAAAAGGATAAGGAAAGTGTAGTTGGGCTATGGGTTGGATTTGGGTTCACCCATACCCTATTTAAAGTTATAACTAAAAACAAACATCATATTTTTTTCTCCTGGAACATACAGTCGACGGCAGAAGGGTGTTTATAGGGTTTTCTGTATTTTTTTTTTCATTCTCCATTTAATTAAAGGTAAACCTTCTTAAACCTTTTTGATTTAATTGTTTTTATGATTAAATTAATCATTCTTATGATGGATTAGGGTTAGGGTTTATATAAAATCTGTAATTAATGATTTTATAATCATATTATGATGATCATATAATCTAGGGCTTGTATTAGATGGGGTTATGGGTAATTAATTAGTTCAATTTGTTTAAAACCCGTTTTTAAAAACTTGGCAGATTTTGAGTCAATTGTTTCTATCATATCGGGAGTTCTATAAACTCTTATTTAACGATCCAAGTACCCCTGGAAAGCTATTTGAAGTGGCTTTCCAATGAAAGAAACGAGAACTAAATTGGAGGTCGGGAAGTGGGTAAAAAACAGGTTACAACAGTCGGAGGTCAAAACAGTATTGAATTCACCCTGTTTTCTTTTTAAGTTTTGGGTTGTTTGGGGCACTTAGGGTTGCATTGGGATCTTCTCACGAACGTGAGAGATGGTTTATATATTGTAGTTAATATCTGAACTTGGGCTAAGGTGGTGGTTTAGGGTAAGATCCCTTAATGGTAACAAACTTTTAGTACGTTTAAAATCAGGAAATCTGGAATGACAAAAGTAGATATATATATATCGGGGCCTTAACAGTAGCTTTAAAGTTATGGCAAGTGGGAGGTGTTAGCCAACATATGTAAGGGTATGAATATTACTTTTATAGAAACCATGGGTAGGTTTAAGTGGGCGTTTGACCTAAAGTTTTGAGACCTAAAAACTGGGACTGTTTTGGGTAAAATACGAATGGGTTAGTTATTAAACTTAACCAAGTTAAGGACTTGTTAAGGAAGGGTAATGGGGTAATTAGAGCTTATTAATGGGGTAAATATGTGAGAATAGGCTAGATGTCCATCATAGGTTAATGAGCCATCTTAGTGATTGGTTCGTTTATTGATTTCGTGTTTTTGGGTTGTTAGCTTGTTGCTAGTGCAAGGACGTGTGAAGGAACTATCAGGTGAGTGTTCATAGTCCCATGTTTATTTTTGTTTTTGACTTCCAGATGGGATGGAAGAGACACTGTGTTGAGTTGTTTCTAAATTGTTGCTGTGAATGTTTTATGGTTGTGATGGACTTGTGTGTACACTTATGTGTTTAACTGCTATGCGATTTTTGATATGTTATTGTGGGTTGAAAAGGTAGTGGCCTTGAGGTTTGACAAGGTAGTGGCCTTGTGGTTTTCCAAGGTAGTGGCCTTGGGATAGGTACATAGGGTGATCATCTAAGGTACCATGATGTTGTTTGGAAAGGTAGGAGCCTTGGATTTTGTTTGGTATGATTGGTCTTGATTGATAGTTGTTAATACATAATTGTAACACATTGTCCATATGTTCTTTTGTTAATGATTGTTATTCACAGCTTGTAACTTAGCGTTGGAGTCTAAACCTATGACTCTCACCAACTTTATGTTGACGTGTTTTAGTGTCTCTTTCAGGTGATACTATGGTTAAGCATGAGAAAATAAGTGGATAGGATGGGAGAAGCATAGGATTGCATATAGAAGGAGAATCCCCGTTTCCTTCTTAGTTTTATATGATTGTTCTTTTAATAAGTGATACTGTGGCACACATTTGTTTGTTGGTATGTTATTTGTTGTCTTGGGTAAGAAGTAGGACTGTTACTTACTTACCTAGACCCCTTGCATTTGTTGAGATATTGTCATGACCTTCGTGTCACCATTTTTTTTATGACATTTCTTATTTCATATAGTTGTCTCTATAGACACGCCATGTTGTGATGATATCCATACGTCGCGCCCCATGTTCCGCCATGGTGGGGTGTGACAGAATGGTAATCAGAGACAATGGTTATAGGGAGTTAGGTTGCCTAGTCGCGTAGCCTAGTCTATAGCTTAAGGGTCCCTGCATATAGGCGTCATAGGAGTATGTGTGCATTTTATAATAATTGATGCGTTTGGATGTTATTTTGCGATGTTGTTAAGTTAGGAACTAATATGGTTCATACTTGACCACATAATATTTTCCTTTCGGGTTTTGACTAGTGCGGGTTTAACTACCATCGTCCACGCTAGTCATCTTTGTAATTTGCTAGAAAATGTATAATTATTTGTTTTAAATTTTCCGACTCTTATGGACGGCATGCCTTAAAATTATTTATGTTTTCGTTTGGATTATGTCTACGCTAGTTTAGCTAGACCATGGATTTGTGATGTTTCAAGTTTTTACTATGTTATTTTAATAAATGGAGTTTTGGATTTTATTTTGTGTGTTTATGTGCTTGTGAGTTGATGGATTATGTGTTATGTGTAGTATTAATTTCTTATAAGTGTCATCATAGGAGGGAGTACATTGGTGAAAGGGAACATGTATAATTATGGAGGCCTACATAATTATATATGTGCCACAACACCACTAGACTTTCAAGTATGGTTGCATGAAAGAGAATTGATACATGCTTGTATAGCATATGTTGGTAGTATGTATGATTATGATTAGGCGTATGTATAGGGGTAAGTATACTATATGGAGTATTCTGGTAGTTGTTAACGGGTGTCATTGTTTTTACTATCAGCATGGTGAACACGCGAAATGGTGCTAGTGGAAGTGGTGATGGAAATCCTGACTTGGCTACTTTGATTGCTGCTCAAATGGCCAACATAATACCAACCATTGTTCAGCAGGTGACTAACAACATGAACAACAATAATAACAACAATGGTCAAGGAGGAGGAGGAAACAATGGTTGTAGCTATAAGGCATTCACTTCTTGTGGTGCAAGAGAGTATGATGGGAAGGGCGGCGCGGTAGTACTTACCCAATGGATTGAGAAGATGGAGAATGTAATTCAGATGAGTGGATGCTTACCAAATCAAATGGTCATGTACGTAACTGGTTCACTGGTAGGGAAGGCTTTAACTTGGTGGAACACCCAAGTTCAAGCAAGGGGAAGAGTTGCTGCAAATGCTATGGCTTGGGCCGATTTTAAAGCTCTTATGACAAGGAGTTTTGTCCAAGCAATGAGATGGAGAAGCTGGAAAATGAGTTTTGGGGACATGCTATGGTTGGAGCGGCTCATGCAGATTACACAGATCGCTTCCATGAATTGGCAAAGTTGGATCCCCATTTGGTTACCCCTGAGGCGAACAAGATTAAGCGGTACATTGTTGGATTACCTCCTCAGATCAGGGGAATGATTAAGGCTACTCAGCCTAACACAATACAACAGGCCATACTAACGGCAGGAATACTTACTGAGGAGGCGGTATCTAGTGGAATCTTGGTCAAGGCGAGAAATAAAAGAAAGGAGCCAGAAGCCGCGAAGTCGCCTGACACCAACTAGAAGAATGCTAAGAAGACGAATGATGGAAGAAATTTTGCCATGAGGGTACCTCAAGGTTATGGACATCCGAACAACAACAATGCTGCTTGCCGAACCTGCTCTAGGTTCCATCCAAGAGGTACACCATGCCAGACATGCTACAATTGCCAGAAACCGGGACACTTTGCCAGAAAATGTGACGCACCTAACAGAAACGCAACACCAATCCAGTCTGTAAGGACGAATGTCAACGGGGGAAATTGTTTTGAGTGTGGACAACCCGGTCATTTCCAGAGGGAGTGTCCTAGATTGGTTGGAGCAACCAACCAGGGCAGAGGCCAGTTAGCTTTGGAGGGAAGTCGAGGAAACCAAGGCGGTGGAAACTGGAACAATGCTAACCACAACAATGGGAACAATGGGAATCGGAACTGGAACAGGAACGAGGGAAATCAGAATAGGGGAAATCGGAATGGAGGCAGGGTTTACCTTGCAAATGCAGTAGAAGCGGTTCAGGACCCGAATGTAGTCATGGGTACGTTTTCTGTTAACAATCACCTCGCTACGATTCTTTTTGACTCTGGGGCAGATTTTAGTTTTGTGTCGTCTCAATTCGTGCCTTTGTTAGATATGAACCCTAGTGTAGCGAAACCAGGATATGTGATTGAAATAGCTAGTGGTAAGCAAGAAGAAGTAGATGAGATATTTTTGAACTGCAAAATTAGAGTTGGGAGAATTTAAGTTCACCGTAGATTTAATCCCTCTAGGACATGGGAGCTTCGATGTAATCATTGGGATGGATTGGTTATCGAAGCATAGGGCTGAGCTAATGTGTCATGAAAAGATTGTTAAGATACCCATAGGTGATATGAAGTTGTTATACGTGTACGGAGAAAGGAATGAGAAGAAGACCAGGTCCCTTATGAATGCCAAGGATGATGAGCCATAAATCAATAAGATTCGAGTAGTAAGAGAGTTCGTCGATGTATTCCCGGATGACTTGATGGGGTTACCACCGGTGAGACAAGTAGAGTTTAAGATTGACTTAGTACCCGGGGCAACACCCGTAGCGAAGTCACCATATCGTCTAGCACCGTCAGAGATGCAAGAATTAGCCGAGCAACTTAAGGAATTACAGGATAAGGGTTTCATTCGACCAAGTTCTTCTCCATGGGGAGCGCCGGTGCTATTTGTCAAGAAGAAGGATGGATCTTTCCGAATGTGTATTGATTATCGGGAGTTGAACAAGCTGACCATTAAGAACCGTTATCCTCTCCCAAGGATTGACGATTTATTTGATCAGCTGCAAGGAGCAAGGTACTTCTCAAAAATTAACCTTAGGTCCGGTTATCACCAACTAAGGGTCTGTGAGGAGGACATACAAAAGACCACATTCAGAACAAGGTACAAACATTTTGAATTCACCGTTATGCCATTTGGATTGACAAACGCGCCAGCAGTGTTCATGGATCTAATGAACCGAGTGTGCAAGCCATATCTAGACAAATTTGTCCTAGTCTTCATTGATGACATACTTATCTACTCTAAGACGGAGGAGGAGCATAACCAACATTTGAGATCGGTATTGGAGCTGCTCAGGAAGGAGAAACTTTATGGGAAGTTCTCCAAGTGTGAATTTTGGCTGCAAGAGGAACAATTTCTGGGGCATGTAATCGATAATGACGGCATACATGTAGACCCAAAGAAGATTGAAGCAGTAAAGGATTGGAAGGCACCTACTACACCGTCAGAAATAAGGTCATTCTTAGGCTTGGCAGGATATTACAAGAGATTTATAGAGAATTTCTCTAGAGTATCAAAGCCTTTGACACTGTTGACCCAAAAGAATCAGAAGTATGAATGGGGCGAAGAGCAAGAACATGCGTTTCAGATACTAAAGGATAGGTTGTGTAATGCACCTATCTTGTCTTTACCAGAAGGGGTGGAAGATTTTGTGGTTTACTGTGATGCGTCCAACCAGGGTTTGGGATGTGTTCTTATGCAGCGAGACAAGGTCATAGCTTATGCATCACGACAATTGAAAAACCATGAGAAGAATTACACCACACATGACTTGGAACTAGGAGCTGTAGTCTTTGCTCTCAAGATATGGAGACATTACTTGTATGGGACGAAAAGTGTGATCTTTACGGACCACAAAAGTTTGCAGCACATCTTTGATCAGAAAGATTTGAACATGAGGCAGAGACGATGGTTGGAGTTATTTTGTGATTATGACTGTGAGATTAAGTATCACCCTGGGAAGGCCAATGTGGTGGCAGATGCGCTAAGTAGGAAGGAGAGGCTAAAACCAAAGAGAGTAAGGGCAATGAGCATAACAATTCAGACAACTCTTAATGATAGAATTCGGGCAACACAAATAGAGGCCGTAAAGGAAGAAAGGCTGGTTGAAGAAAATCTACATACTATGGATCAGTACATGGAAGAAAGAGGAGATGGTTGCAAGTATTACTTGGATAGAATCTGGGTTCCGTTGTTTGGCGATACAAGGAAGGTGATATTGGATGAAGCTCATACGTCGAGGTATTCGATACACCCAGGAGCTGATAAGATGTATCGAGACATGAGAGATATGTATTGGTTGCCAGGAATGAAGAAGGATGTAGCTTTGTACGTTAGTGAATGTTTAACTTGCTCCAAGGTGAAGGCTGAACATCAAAGACCGTCAGGATTACTGCAACAACCAGAGGTTCCTAAATGGAAGTGGGAGAATATTGCCATGGACTTCATTACAAAACTGCCAAGGTCTAACCGTGGAAATGATATGATTTGGGTAATAGTGGACAGACTGACTAAGTCTACCCATTTTGTGGCAATGAAGGAGGATGATAAGATGGAAAGGTTTGCCAAGAAATACTTGGAACATGTGGTGGCAAAACATGGAGTACCGGTGTCGATCATATCAGATAGAGATAGCAGGTTTACGTCTAGATTTTGGGGACTATTGCAGAAGGCTTTGGGTACGAGGCTGGATATGAGCACAGCTTATCATCCGCAGACGGATGGACAGAGCGAGAGGACTATACAAACACTGGAGGACATGTTAAGAGCATGTGTGATAGATTTTGGAGGAAGTTGGGAGAATCATCTGGCGTTGGCAGAATTCTCGTACAATAATAGCTACCATGCTAGTATAGAGTGTGCATCGTTTTGAGGCACTCTATGGTAGGAAGTGTAGGTGACCGCTGTTATGGGCTGAAGTAGGAAGTAGTCAACTAATTGGACCGGAGATGGTACAGGAGACTACGGATGCGATTACCGTGCTTAAGGAAAAATTAAAGGCGGCTAGAGATCGACAAAAGAGCTATGTGGACAAGAGGCGTAAGCCGTTGGACTTTGGGGTTGGGGACAAGGTGATGCTAAAGGTTTCACCATGGAAAGGGGTGATGCGGTTCGGGAAGAAAGGGAAGTTAGCACCTAGATTTGTGGGGCCATTTGAAATCCTTGAAAGGATTGGGCTAGTGGCATACAGGTTGAGATTACCGAAAGAGTTAAGTAGTGTACATGACGTGTTTCATGTCTCAAACTTGAGGAAATGCTTAGCAAGAACTGACTTGCAAGTGTCGGTGGACGATATTAGTATAGATGCGAGCCTTCGTTTTATTGAAGAGCCGATAGAGATTATGGACCGTGAAGTTAAAACCTTGAAAAGAAGTAAGATACCGTTAGTTAAGGTTAGGTGGAATTCTAAACGTGGACCGGAGTTCACGTGGGAACGAGAAGAGTTTATGAGGAGTAAGTATCCTCAGCTGTTCGTTAATGACGATCCTAAGGAGTAAATCTCGGGACGAGATTTATATTAGGAGGGAGTGATGTGACAACCGTGGTTTTGAGGTTCGTCACTTGGTCCTACTTTTAGGTTATTTTATGTGTGACTACTTGATTTGTGTGCTTACATGTTTATGTTGTGTGAACGAGGTTGGTGTGATTATTGTTTATGAGTATAGAGTACTCATAAGTAAATCGAGGTACGGTTAATTCATGTTCATGAGATCACAATTAGTGAGTATGAAATGAAATGGTGGTATTTTGGTGGTTACGTATACGTATAAGTATTATAGTAATAGTGTAATTTTTAGGATTTACGGTTTAGCATTTAGAGGTGTCGGATAAGGTAATTAGCCATGTGAATATTTTTCGGGATGGTTTTAAGTCATTTAGGACATAGTTATAAAGTTTATTTAAAAATTTTAGATTATTTTTAAGTGTATATTTTACGTCTTTTACGATAAAACGCGTAAAATTGACTAGTTTTACGGTTTTGGGGTTTTGGAAGCTTTAGGAGCTGTAATAAATTAAGACAAATTAAGGTAATGTTAGTAGCTTATTATTTAACAATAAAAAAATAAAAAAAAATATAAAATATGTATATAGGCGGTTATAGGCCGATTTAAACAAAAAAAAAAGGATAAGGAAAGTGTAGTTGGGCTATGGGTTGGACTTGGGTTCACCCATACCCTATTTAAAGTTATAACTAAAAACAAACATCATATTTTTTTTCTCCTGAAACATACAGTCGACGGCAGAAGGGTGTTTATAGGGTTTCTGTAATTTTTTTTTTCATTCTCCATTTAATTAAAGGTAAACCTTCTTAAACCTTTTTGATTTAATTGTTTTTATGATTAAATTAATCATTCTTATGATGGATTAGGGTTAGGGTTTCTATAAAATCTGTAATTAAAGATGTTATAATTATATTATGATGATCATATAATCTAGGGCTTGTATTAGATGGGGTTATGGGTAATTAATTAGTTCAATTTGTTTAAAACCCGTTTTTAAAAACTGGGCAGATTTTGAGTCTATTGTTTTGATCATATAGGGAGTTATATAAACTCTTATTTAACGATCCAAGTACCCCTGCAAAGATATTTGAAGTGGCTTTCCAATGCAAGAAACTAGAACTAAATTGGAGGTAGGGAAGTGGGTCAAAAACAGGTTACAACAGTCGGAGGTCAAACCAGTTTTGAATTCAGCCTGTTTTCTTTTTAAGTTTTGGGTTGTTTGGGGCACTTATGGTTGCATTGGGATCTTCTCACGAACGTGAGAGATGGTTTATATATTTTAGTTAATATCTGCACTTGGGATAAGGTGGTGGTTTAGGGTAAGACCCCTTAATGGTAACAAACTTTTAGTACTTTTAAAATCAGGAAATCTGGAATGACAAAAGTAGATATATATATATCGGGGCCTTAACAGTAGCTTTAAGGTTAGGTCAAGTGGGAGGTGTTAGACAACATAAGTAAGGGTATGAATATTCCTTTTACAGAAACCATGGGTAGGTTTAAGTGGGCGTTTGACCTAAAGTTTTGAGACCTAAAAACTGGGACTGTTTTGGGTAAAATACGAACGGGTTAGTTATTAAACTTAACCAAGTTAAGGACTTGTTAAGGAAGGGTAATGGGGTAATTAGAGATTATTAATGGGGTAAATATGTGAGAATAGGCTAGATGTCCATCATAGGTTAATGAGCCATCTTAGTGATTGGTTCGTTTATTGATTTCGTGTTTTTGGTTTGTTAGCTTGTTGCTAGTGCAAGGACGTGTGAAGGAACTATCAGGTGAGTGTTCATAGTCCCATGTTTACTTTTGTTTTTGACTTCCAGATAGGATGGAAGAGACACTGTGTTGAGTTGTTTCTAAATTATTGCTGTGAATGTTTTATGGTTGTGATGGACTTATGTGTACACTTATGTGTTTAACTCCTATGCGATTTTTGATATGTTATTGTGGGTTGACAAGGTAGTGGCCTTGAGGTTTAACAAGGTAGTGGCCTTGTGGTTTGCCAAGTTAGTGGCCTTGGGATAGGTACATAGGGTGATCATCTAAGGTACCATGATGTTGTTTGGCAAGGTAGGAGCCTTGGATTTTGTTTGGTATGATTGGTCTTGATTGATAGTTGTTAATACATAATTGTAACACATTGTCCATATGTTCTTTTGTTAATGATTGTTATTCACAGCTTGTAACTGATTTAGCGTTGGAGTCTAAACCTATGACTCTCACCAACTTTATGTTGACGTGTTTTAGTGTCTCTTTCAGGTGATACTATGGTTAAGCATGAGAAAATAAGTGGCTAGGATGGGAGAAGCATAGGATTGCATATAGAAGGAGAATCCCCGTTTCCTTCTTAGTTTTATATGATTGTTCTTTTAATAAGTGATACTGTGGCACACATTTGTTTGTTGGTATGTTATTTGTTGTCTTGGGTAAGAAGTAGGACTGTTACTTACTTACCTAGACCCGTTGCATTTGTTGAGATATTGTCATGACCTTCGTGTCACCATTTTTTTTATGACATTTCTTATTTCATATAGTTGTCTCTATAGACACGCCATGTTGTGATGATATCCATACGTCGCGCCCCATGTTCCGCCATGGTGGGGTGTGACAACAGATCCTTGGACAAAACAAGCACTCAATGAAACCTGCTAAGAAGAAGGCAATACAAATACAATAATCTGATTTTTCTTCCTCCTTTTAAATCTTTTTCAAATAATTTCTCAAATGTTTTTCTTTCAAAAACACTTAAACCAACCACTCAAAAACTTGGAAATCCAAGTTTAGGGACAATATTTTACCAAAGAAAACCACTTTTTCAGAAACATTTTTCTGAAAATTCAAAACACAAAATGTTTCGCAAAATGTTAATGGAACTCAGATCAATACTCATCAAACATATACCAATTTTTAAAACTCATAAAAGGAATTACAATTTCTTTAAAAAACACCAACTTTATAAATAATTAAAAAGGAATTACAAGTTTGAGTAAAAATCTGGAACAAGGGGTACTCCACAACCCGGGCCTCCTTATATAATGCCTAAGAGAACATTCTAGAGCTAATAAATAAAATAATAATAAGCTTAAACCCTAGCTAAGGGATTTCCTGAAATGCCCTTTGAATTTGACTGAAAATTGGGTCAAATTGGATACATGTGACCAGCCAGCTGTTGTGGTTTGATCTTGGACGTCTATTTGAGCTTGGGGACCAAGGACTACCATCTAGCCATTTAACTTGTCTGGTATTGGGTTTGGGGGAAAGTGACGGGTGCAGGGGACCCCTGGGGATGTCACATGGGTTGGTTGGGGTCATGGTTTTTGTGTGGGATGGGATGACAAAACCCCTAATCAGTGATCTAGAGAGTATTAACCATAAACCCTTTGATTTTAGTTTAATTAGACCTGGGAAATTTTAGGGTTTAAGGGTGATTAGGGAGGGTTTTGATCTGAATTGGGGGGTTAAGTTTTTAAATCTTGTGTTAAGTGGGAAAAATGGGAGGTTTGACTGGGGTTGACCAGGTTTAATTAAATAAACCGTGAGTGGGGTGTGACTGGGATTGGCTTGGTGAGGTGGTGAGGAGTGATTGGTGGAGTGGGGTGACATGGAGTGGTGATTGGTGGTGAGTACTTGTGCTGTCTGGCATAAATGGCCCCTTAAGTTCCTATTTGTCTTCATCTTGTAATAATCAGCAAATAACTTCAATTCCTTTGATAACAACTTTGGCAGCTTGGCATTTTTGGCACAATATTTTTACAAACTTGTTTCAAGGACATTTTATGCACTTTTCTTATTCTTCAAGGGTTGTTCTTGTACAATGCTCAAAATTTAGGGATTTTTCTTGTACAAATGACTATTGGAGGGTCATTTGTGACAAGTCTTCAAAGATGAGGGACCAAACTTGTCATTCTTCAATTCTTCAAGGACCATTTTGGAAATTCCAGATTCGGGCCCGGTTCATTGTGCGGCTTCGTTTCCCGTGTTCGTTTTTGAATGATTCTTGTGATCTTTTTGTCATTTCCTCAATATCCTTACCTAAAATACACAAGAAACAAACACGAGCATATATTTGGCAGTTTTAATGATATTTTATGCATTTTAAGCCCAATTTGGACGATGAGACTATGTATAAAAGCAGTCTCATCACTCCCCGATACTAAACCATTGCCGTGCCCTCACGCAATGCTAGAATAAAGTATCGTAGCATCTCCAAAATTCATTTTTATTCCCTTTATTGAAATGATAAACTAGCTACACTACTACTATTACTACTACTTGTGTTTTAGACATAATGTATGATTTTCATCGCAAAATGGGACGTTTAGTTTCATAGAATAAGAACACGTGAATGCTTCGTTAGAAATAATTTCGTCGTCCTCGATTTTCACCCTAATTCCATGCCAACCGTGCAACGAGATCATTGTCATTATAAGTTAGTAATGCTAACACTACTCATATGCCCTAATCACGTACTTATCCTCCTATTATTCCTAAGTTGTATCTCTTATATTTTATTTTGTCTTGAATGTTTCACGAGGATACATTGTTTGACTTATGTGATAATAGAGATTTAGGTCTAAAAATAGAGTCCTAAAGGTGTAACTAAGACCATCAAATCAATAACCCCTCCTAATAGACAACGATGTCAAAAAATTAAGTTGACAAGAAGGATCGATAAACACGGTTTTATAACGTTTTTGAACATGAAACTTATTACCAATACTTTTATACGCCCCCTAACGGAAGGGCCTTATTATCTTTGGTTTACCTCCATCTTTTATTCAACTTCGCCATGAAGCTTTTATTATGACTTCGGTCTTGCCTTGCCTTTTATTATCCGCCTCATCGGTGGTTTTATTAGCCAAAGACGTATATCCTCACGCTAAAGCGAATTTTGGATCTTTGAAGCTTCGAAGATTAAGGCTTGATTCACTTTCAATTTTGCATAGATTTTAGGCCTTGTGGGGCTTCAAATTGTTTGCTAGATTTAGGTGAGCACTTGAAATCTTATTATTGGGTGAAGCTTTCGATTATTCGGGTGCCAATACTTCAAAACCGTGACGCTGGCGATACCTTAATGTCTCCCCAATTTAATTACACGGAAGCTACTAGAAAAGACTAGAAACCCAACAATCCTAACTAAACCGCTAAGTCAATATTTATTAAGCAAAAAATATTTACATGCGAAGGGAGAATAAGCAAACAATGAGAACACATGAGTTTTTGAAAGAATACGGGTACTCTACGTTTAGCATAGTAACTTATAATTAACTCTATCATTTCTCGTCCTCATTTAAGAGACTTAGCCTAATGTGTAGTTAAGGGATCAAAGCTAAGTGCTCAACACGCACGGTCGAGTCAAAAATTACTCTTATTCTCGCCATCGGAAAACCTACATTCGTGTCTTCAAACACTTATGAAATATGAGAAAAATTTTAAAATTTGGCCATTTTTAGCCTTATTTTGCAACAAAAACGATAATCAAAAAGATAAACTTTGAAAAGCGTGAAGGTTTGGCAAGGCAAGTGATAGGTGTGTAAACACCCATTTTTTCTACCACTTAATTACTACAATAACCGGACCAAAACGTGTATTTTATGTCTTTTATGTCGGAATTATGCGTGGTTTGTGTTTTTGTTGTAATTTAGGACGAAATTGTGAAAAGTGGAGAAAACACGGGAATTCACGGGCATTCACGGCTTTTATTGAAGAAAAAGATGAAAGACGGAGTCGAGAAGTCAAAAGTTGAAAAAGAACGGAAGTCCAAGACCAATTCTAAAGATTTATCGAAGAAAAAGTCAAAAGACAGAAGTTTATCAAAAGTCGAGAAACTCAAGTCTATTTTACTAAAGAAATTAAAGACGAGTTCAAAAGATATCCCGAGCCACAAGTCCTTTAAGTCCAAATCTAAAAGAAAGATTAGAAGAAAAGGACTAATGGTGCAATTAAAAGAAGATTAAAGAAGGAGGGACTAAGCATGCAATTAAGGAAGCTTCCTAAGCAAGCCTTAATCTCCCCTATATATAGATTAGATCATTTTCATTTTCCTCTTGTTGGCTAGATTGACAAACTAGTTCTTCCATCTTTATTTTATGCACATTTAATTACTTGTCTTGCACCTTTAATAACCATTTAATTCAAGTAAGTTTTTCTTTTTAATTCTTGTCAAGCTTTATCTTTATCTTGTTAATCTCATTCTTCCTTTCTTTACCTTGTGTTGATTTGTTTATGTTCATGTTCTTAATTTTTGTTGATTTATTTAAGTGGGTTTTGATTATTTTGATCTTTATTATTTGATTTGTTGTTTTGGATTGATTGTTTATGTTTATTAGAAGTTTTGTTATTAGTTTGGTTTAATCTTTTTGTTGATTTGGTTAAGTGTTTGTTTGATTCGTGCCTTTTTAGCCTTCCTTGTTCTTCGGATCTTCAAACTGTTCTTTCCAAGGATTCGTGCCCAGCAGATATTCCGACTAGGGAATATCCAGTTTGTGGCTTACGCAGAATATTATTTATTCCGAGTAAGGGTTTGGCAGTTAGGTTTATGCGGAATATTTTATATTCCGAATAAGGGTGTTTATTCCGAATAGGAGGACTTTCCGCATAGTGACAGTATTCCGAATAGACCTTTTATTCCGAGTGGGCACTTTATTCCGAATAGGGTGATTTTTCCGCATAAGGCTTTATTCCGAATAGGTACCATTTTCCGCATAGGAGGTTCTTTCCGAATAGGCCTTATATTCCGAATAGAACTTTATTCCGAATAGGGACAGATATTCCGAATAGAGGGTTATTCCGCATAGGGGGTTTATTCCACATAGGGCCAAATATTCCGAGTAGACAATTATTCCGAATAGGGCTATCTTTCCGAATAGGTGACAGTTATTCCGAATAGCATTTATTCCGAATAGGAGTTTATTCCGGATAGGGAAATCTTAGTTTTTAGCTTTTTGCCTTTTTATTTTAAGCTTTATTTTTCCCGCCTTTTTCTTAATTGCACTTTAAGTTTATTTGCCTTAGTTTAAGTTTTAGTTGCATTTTTAAGTTTGCCTTAGTTAGATTTAAGTTTGCGTTATTTACTTTATTGCCCTTTAATTTTAGTCTCGCTCTTAAATACTTGCACTTTATTTTAATTAGACTTAGATTTACTTTAATTGCACCTTTACTTTTATTGTTCTGCACCTTTTATTTTCAACACTACAACGACACATCTTTGTTCCACCAAAGTTCAACTGAGTCACACATTAAACATCAAGTTTTTCAATTCGAAGAGGTTGGTACAACGAATCTTTTTAACCTGAGTAAAACCGAGTTATCAAATGGCGCCGCTGCCGGCTCTTTTCGTAAAGATCAACAGTTTTCTGTGAGAGACACGTTGCTTTTTGGGATCCGTTCACTTGTGAACGTTATTTTTCTTGCATAAAAAATTCAAAAACCATAAAAATTAAAAATTTCAAAAATCCAAAAAGATTTTATCTTTATTGTGTATATATATTGTCTTTGTGTTTGGTTTTGTTTTCTTTTGCATTTTCAGGTGTATGCGTACTAGATCTTCTAATTATCAAGAGCCCGAGCCTCAAGAAGATTTAGATATGGCAGGTGTTAACAACAATAATCAACTACCGCACCTCAATAATAATAATAACAACAACAATGCTCTTCCACAGCCCGATCTTCGGACCATGGAGGAACTTTGTCAACCAACAATGTTTGGACGAGGAGGACCGATTGCGCCGATGCAAATCAACGCTCCTGAGTTTTCGTTGAAGCACCACATGATTCAGAAAGTGCAAACAAACCCATTTAGAGGATTGCCTGATGATGATGCCAACAAACACCTCGACAAGTTCATTACAATCACCCAAAGCATGAAGTTGCCTGGGGCCACAATGGATGTTCTCCGCCTACAACTCTTCCCACATACTTTATCGCATCATGCCGAGAAATGGTTTGATCGTCTCCCGAAGAATTCTATTCACACTTGGGATGACATGACTCAACGTTTTCTTTCGCGCTACTTTCCACCATCCATGGTCACAAGCCTTCGCAATCAGATCAGCGGTTTCATGCAAGATCCCGATGAATCTCTTTTTGATGCATGGGAGAGATATAATGTCTTGATCGACCGTTGTCCAAACCACAATATGCTTCCGGTCACCTTGATCGATACTTTCTACAACGGATTGACTTTTCGAGATCGTGATACGATCAATGCAGCCGCCGGTGGCACATTCATGAAAAGGAGACCCGAGGAGTGTAGAGAGTTAATTGAAAACATGACTACTCATCATAAGAACTGGGATTCCTCTGCTTCTTCTAGAAACAACACGAGAGTCAATGTTTCCTCTACCTCAGCAAACCCTGAGATGACCGAACTCACCCGCATGATGGCTGAAATGAGCAAAAGTATTACGCTTCTCGCTTCAAACCAACAACAACAACAAGTTAAAGCGGTTGCTAATCCTTGTGAAACATGTGGCGGTCCTCACTCATACACCGATTGTCCTTCGACACAAGGAAATCCGGAAAATGTGTATGCTGCTTACGGTAATTATTCACCGGAAAATTACCAAGCTAGACAACAAGGGGATAGAAATCTGCTGAGCTACCGTTCCAACAACTACCTTTCACCCGGTTTTTCTCCTCAAAACCAAAATCCCGCCAACAACTACAATAGAAGCAACCAAATCCCACCTCGTGCTTCTAACCCTTATCAACCACCCACCCAACAACACCCACCCATTAATCCCGATGTTGACACAATTATGAGAACTCAAGGTGAGCAAATCAAGAATCTACAGAGCCAAATAATCAATTTGAAAGGAGATATCTTGAAGCAAGGTAATGACATCAGAACCGAGGTTCGTGATAATCTCCAATCCTCTTTCATCACTCAAACAACTGAATTAAAGAATCTATTGGCTAGTTTCTTGCCCGAAGCTCAACCTTCTTCTTCCTCGGGTTCTCTACCTTCAAACACCGTCACTAATCCGCGAGCTAATGTGAGTGCTATAACTACGCGTAGTGGACTTACCATTGTCGATCCACCTATTCCACCACCATCATCTACACCTCCTCCACCACCATGTATCCCTACTCCTCTTACACTTAGTGATAGTACACCATTACCGTCTCCGCCTCGTCATGACGATGTATCTCGGAAGGACCCTTCAACATCACAACCTTCACCGACTACACCTCCACCTAACCCTTATCAACCCAGAATCCCATACCCTTCTCGCATAGGCAAGACCAATGAGCTAACCAAGAATGACTGTAATGTAATGAAATATGTGGATATGCTATCTAAAATGACCATCAACATTAGCCTTGTTGAAGCACTTTGCCACATGCCGAAATTCGTCAAAGCATTCAAGGAATTGCTTAGCAAGAAGGAGAAGCTGATTGAACTCGCCAACACACGATTAAATGAAAACTGCTCTGCAGTTCTTCTTAGAGAACTTCCGGAAAAGCTTGGAGATCCCGGTCGTTTTGTGTTGCCTTGCGTGTTCAACAAAACTGAAGAATTTACTGCCCTTGCTGATCTCGGGGCTAGTATTAATTTGATGCCACTCAGTGTTTGGAAAACATTATCATTGCCCGACCTCATCCCAACAAAGATGACTCTCGAACTTGCAAACCGCACTCTCGCTTACCCCGTTGGTATAGCCGAAGATGTGTTTCTTAAAGTTGGCACATTTACCTTCCCGGTCGATTTCGTCGTAGTAGATTATGAAATGGACCCTCGTATTCCTTTAATACTTGGTCGGCCATTCTTGAGAACCGGACGTGCCTTAATAGATGTGGCCGAAGGTGAGTTAATCTTACGAGTCGGGGATGATTCTAAAGTTTTTAAAATGGGGAAGCTTACAGGCAAATCCTTTAGAGGCCGAGAATCAGTGAATATGATTAGTGTGCTCGATGACTTTACCGTCTATGACAATCCTCTATTCGAGTCTTCTGCTGATAATCCACTCTTTGAAGATAATGTGGATGATTCTCACTCTACTATGGAACCTTCCACCATTTATAATTCACCACCGGTCTTTGATGCTTATGATGATGATGATTCTAGCTCAGATTCGGATGATTTTGATTGTACTTCTGAGTATCCCGAGCTGCCCATATTCGATGATTTTGATGAGGCCGATACTCTTTCGAGCGATTCTTCACATGATGAAGATCCTCCGCCATCACTCGATCCTACTTTGGACGATTACTCATTCGAGGAGGACTTCTCTATGTTTCTCAATACATACTTCCCGCATGAGAGTGATGCACCTCCTCTGGACTTTGAAGATTATCGTCTTGATCCTACTTTGGATTTGAAGAACATTTTGTCCAAGGAGAAGAAACCGATTGACACCGAAATCCGTTGCACATATGATTTAACACCTCTTTATCCCACTTCTGAGGACGAGGTTGTGCTTCTTTGCGGATCTTCTTCACACTCGGCTGAGCCTGAGTGCTATTTTCCCTTAATGGAAAAGGTGTTCGATCCCGGTATTGAAGTCTTTAAGCCATCTCAGTATCCACCTGATGAAATAAAAGGAAAAATCTTTGGAACCATTGAAGACATGCTTGCACCACTTCATCCTTGCTCCTACTGTGCTCCATCACTGCTTAAGGGAACCCTGCCACTTCTCTTTTGGCTTGCCTTGTTCGCCTTAAGCTCTTGCTTATTGATGGATGAAAACTATGTCTTTGATCCTGGTGGATTTGTTTCATGCTACTTCCGTTGATGATCAAGGTCGAGTCAGGCTCATGACTCGGTAAACAAAAACCAAGCGCTTCTTGGGAGGCAACCCATGCATCTATCTTTTCGCTTTCTTTACCATAAGTGTAGGGGGGACCCTTTGGATTGCTATTTCCTCTCCTCACTTCTTAATCAGGGATTCGAGCTTCAATGATCCACTCTTGATGATCCTTGACGACCCGTGATTCTGTGTTCTACTTTATCCCGGTTCTATCCTAACCTCTTTTCGATTCACTATTTTATATTTTCTCAATATTAAAATAGGAATCTGTTTAGTTGTCTTTTCCTTAGCAAGATTTAAACAACGTGCACAATGTCCTAAGTGTAGGGGAGTTTACTCCCACATGCTTAAACATTGAGGACAATGTTTATCTTAAGTGTAGGGGGGACTTCTATCGAAGTTAAGTGGTCTTTTCCTTGTATTTGTCCTCATTTTAACCGGAAAATCAATTTTTCGACATTTTTCAAAATTTTTGATCTATTTTGGCCTATTAGTTTTTACCTTTGTATAGTTATTTTCTTTCCTTATTAGAATAAATGTTTAATAAGTGGTTTTAATTTTCAAGCGTTGTGAATCTTTTGACTCAATCCGAGTTTACTCTAGCTAGTATCCTTAACGTGTTTAAGTCAAGTTTTGCTAGGCTTTTATAAAGGGAGCTATAAAACGCGAAAGTCTTAACTCTCACGGGTTAAGAACAAGAACTTTTCGCAAGTTCCTATAATTGATCCTAGAGAGTCGTTTATCAAAGGAACTTTAAGATTCGATTTCTAAACTTGAAAGAGTCTAAGAATTTGCAAGATCCTATAGGCGACTCGAAAACCCAAAACTTTGATTTAATAGGCTAAGTATCCACGAGTCTCATTACTTGAGATTTTAAACTGTGGAGAACGAGAGATGATAGAGCCAATTATAAGTCGGTACTCTTTCGTGAATTTATGTGAGTTAATTATAAGCCTATTCTCCCATCGCTTGCTAATAAATTTATCTGCTAATAAATAAGGTTGTACGATTTGAAAAGTTACTTAGCTTCTAGCCCTAGATCGTTTAAAAGTTGCTCGGTAATGACGAGAGTTCATAGCCAAGGCATAACTTATGAAGCGGGGCGCGAAGATTGGCGAGTCCGAAAAGGCCCTAACAAGGCATGAGGGCTCTGTTTTGTTGCTAAAGATCCAAAAGTGATGTGAAGAATCATTTATCGAAAATCAATATGAAGGATCGAGACACACGACGAAAAGCAAAAACTCCCAAAAAGTCATGGAGAAGTATATCCGAAAAGACCTTAACAAGGTATGAGGATAAATAGATCCAAGTCAATAAAGGAGGCGGATCGTTGTATATCAAAATCCAAAATAAAGATTGGAGAAAAATGAAGAAGTCGTGGTCCATATATGAAGAATCTCTCAAAAATTCCAAGTGAAGAAATTCCAATTATGAAGAGAAGACCATTATTTCATGAACGTCTCTCAAAGATTTGAAGTATGAAGTCGCTGCCAAATATCGGCCCGAGAAAGGTCTCAAATCGCGAACCAAGTTATGCCAAGATATGAACTTTTTGATATCCCGAGAAGCAGTTTTAAAAGATTTGGTCCTTTAGCTAACTATTGACTAAATCGTGCACTTTATTTTCAGACTTAATAATTATCTAAATAAGTCAAACAATGCATCTTCGTGATCATTCAAGACAAATAATAAAATATAAGAGATACCCATAGGAATAAGGGAGTCTAAGTGAATAATTGGCCCACATGAGTTCGTGTTAGTTTACTAACTTATAATAACAATGATCTCGTTTTTAAGCTTGGTTTGGAGAAAGTGAAAAGTTGAGGATGATGATTATTCATGACATTTTCAAAACCCAAGGTATGCTTTTAATTTCTTTGCTTCGCATTTTTATAATTTTCTATCTCTTTGATAAAGGCCAATGTGGATTGATTATGATGAAAAGTGTAATAATGCTTTGCAACTAATGCATTGCATGAGGACATTGCAATGGTCAAGTGTAGGGGATTTGATAGGTGTGTAAACACCCATTTTTTCTACCACTTAATTACTACAATAACCGGACCAAAACGTGTATTTTATGTCTTTTATGTCGGAATTATGCGTGGTTTGTGTTTTTGTTGTAATTTAGGACGAAATTGTGAAAAGTGGAGAAAACACGGGAATTCACGGGCATTCACGGCTTTTATTGAAGAAAAAGATGAAAGACGGAGTCGAGAAGTCAAAAGTTGAAAAAGAACGGAAGTCCAAGACCAATTCTAAAGATTTATCGAAGAAAAAGTCAAAAGACAGAAGTTTATAAAAAGTCAGGAAACTCAAGTCTATTTTACTAAAGAAATTAAAGACGAGTTCAAAAGATATCCCGAGCCACAAGTCCTTTAAGTCCAAATTTAAAAGAAAGATTAGAAGAAAAGGACTAATGGTGCAATTAAAAGAAGATTAAAGAAGGAGGGACTAAGCATGCAATTAAGGAAGCTTCCTAAGCAAGCCTTAATCTCCCCTATATATAGATTAGATCATTTTCATTTTCCTCTTGTTGGCTAGATTGACAAACTAGTTCTTCCATCTTTATTTTATGCACATTTAATTACTTGTCTTGCACCTTTAATTACCATTTAATTCAAGTAAGTTTTTCTTTTTAATTCTTGTCAAGCTTTATCTTTATCTTGTTAATCTCATTCTTCCTTTCTTTACATTGTGTTGATTTGTTTATGTTCATGTTCTTAATTTTTGTTGATTTATTTAAGTGGGTTTCGATTATTTTGATCTTTATTATTTGATTTGTTGTTTTGGATTGATTGTTTATGTTTATTAGAAGTTTTGTTATTAGTTTGGTTTAATCTTTTTGTTGATTTGGTTAAGTGTTTGTTTGATTCGTGCCTTTTTAGCCTTCCTTGTTCTTCGGATCTTCAAACTGTTCTTTCCAAGGATTCGTGCCCAGCAGATATTCCGACTAGGGAATATCCAGTTTGTGGCTTACGCGGAATATTATTTATTCCGAGTAAGGGTTTGGCAGTTAGGTTTATGCGGAATATTTTATATTCCGAATAAGGGTGTTTATTCCGAATAGGAGGACTTTCCGCATAGTGACAGTATTCCGAATAGACCTTTTATTCCGAGTGGGCACTTTATTCCGAATAGGGTGATTTTTCCGCGTAAGGCTTTATTCCGAATAGGTACCATTTTCCGCATAGGAGGTTCTTTCCGAATAGGCCTTATATTCCGAATAGAACTTTATTCCGAATAGGGACAGATATTCCGAATAGAGGGTTATTCCGCATAGGGGGTTTATTCCGCATAGGGCCAAATATTCCGAGTAGACAATTATTCCGAATAGGGCTATCTTTCCGAATAGGATACAGTTATTCCGAATAGCATTTATTCCGAATAGGAGTTTATTCCGGATAGGGAAATCTTAGTTTTTAGCTTTTTGCCTTTTTATTTTAAGCTTTATTTTTTCCCGCCTTTTTCTTAATTGCACTTTAAGTTTATTTGCCTTAGTTTAAGTTTTAGTTGCATTTTTAAGTTTGCCTTAGTTAGATTTAAGTTTGCGTTATTTACTTTATTGCCCTTTAATTTTAGTCTCGCTCTTAAATACTTGCACTTTATTTTAATTAGACTTAGATTTACTTTAATTGCACCTTTACTTTTATTGTTCTGCACCTTTTATTTTCAACACTACAACGACACATCTTTGTTCCACCAAAGTTCAACTGAGTCACACATTAAACATCAAGTTTTTCAATTCGAAGAGGTTGGTACAACGAATCTTTTTAACCTGAGTAAAACCGAGTTATCAGCAAGTATCTATTCACCCCCCCCATACTAAAGTTAAACATTGTCCTCAATGTTTCGAGTCTAGGGGTGCAAACACCCCCATACTAGAGACGTAGTCGAATGCCTAATCTAGCATGGAAAGGGTGTAAACAAAAAATTAATAGCCGTTTATGAAGTGTGCTAAAAACCTAAGGTTAGAACATCAAAGGATATATCATTTGGATATTGAGAAAGTCTTCAAAGAAAACGATCGAGTGTCCCATAAAACGAACACGAGAGGCTCCAATCATGAAGATCATGATCTAAAAACCACAATGCACAAACAACCACGGAACAAAGGTTGGAAGGGCACAAATCCCCTCACATTAAACTAATTAGAAAGCAATAATATGTACATGGATAAGCATGGGCCTCCCCCACGAGGCACCTTGTTTTTGATAACCGAGTCAAAAGCTCGACTCGAATCCCCCATAAATGTGATCATTTAGGGATAATCATGGTGTGGTCAATTTTTGGTGGGGCTTACATGATAAACAAGGCCCAAAAACAACCGGTATTAAGGACTAAGTCCTTTGATGGTGCAAAATACCGGGATCGAAGATGGTGTTCTCATTTTCATTGGAAAAACAAATCAACGCCACTTCATTGTGAGTCAACATAAACCCAAAGGGTTTCAAGAAAATAGGCGAGAAGAAATAGAAGGGTGGGACAATGGGTAAGTCATAAAAACATTGAGCTACTCGAGGTAGACTCGCACCAATCAAATAGAAAGATTTTCCATTTATTGCATCGGTGGAAGACCGAGATAAGCAATTCCGGGATCAAATATCTCGTCCTCGGTGGAGAAAGGGGAGGGAACATAAGGGACTTCCCCCACACTAAGTCCACACAAAGCATCGTCAAAAGGAGAAGACGAGCTTGTAGTACTCAAAACACGTGGTGATGACGGAGTTAGAATTGTAGAAAAATCTTTTAAATCCAATTTAAAATCTTTTCCTTTTTCATCTTTTAAACTCTCCTTATGAAAACCAGATTTAATTATGTCAAAATTATTTGGTGTTTCTAAAGCAATGTTAGTCACACTAAAAATTCTCACATTTGAAAACCGTTTTGGTAAAGGTGGTGGTAAGTTCTCAAAACGTTTGTCAACAAAGAAAACTCCCCCATCGGGATCAACATATTCATCATCCGAAGAATCATTCACAATTGGAATTGTAGGCTTAACACTCTTAACCTCCACCGGCGGAGGGGACGGAACTTCATTTTTCTCAACAACTTCTAAAACTCTTTTTGAAATCTTTTTGCAAATGTTTTTGATGGGATTGACATTGTACAAAGACGTGATCGAATACACATGAGAAAGTGTGGAGTTTTGAGTTGCATTAATGACAAGTTCTTCCTCATTGAAACGAAGAGTGATTTTCCTTGCATGCACATCGATAAGTGCTCTCGAGGTATCCAAAAATGATCGACCTAAAATTAGCGGAACTTTAGGATCGATGGGAATGTCAACAACAATAAAGTCTACGGGATAGTAGAACTTTCCAACTTTCACGAAGACGTCCTCGGCAACTCCACAAGCTAGAATCGTAGAATGATCGGCCATCTCGATTGACATTCTTGAAGGAGTGAGATTGGGAAGATTGAGCGATTTAAAATCTCAAGAGGCATCAAATTAATACTAGCACCAAGATCGGCCAAGGCGTAGCATTCTTCCATGTCTTGTATAGCACATGGGATTAAAATCTTGCCGGGATCACCGACTTTTTGAGGTATGCGGCTAAGAAAAACCGATGAACAACTATACGATTTTTGCAATTTCTCTTTGTTATTCAACATGCTTTTGAAGTTCGCGGCAAATCGAGGCATCATGACTAAGGCGTCGACAAAACTTATATTAAAATGCAAGTCACGAAACATTTTCATAAAAAGTTCAAATTGATAATTATTTCGTTCTTGTGCCTTTTCCTTGTCTCGTCTTGAAGGGTAAGGTAAGGGTGGTGTGGGTTGGGGCATAGGCATAGGCATTGGCCTTGAAATCTCGGGTTCCATGATTGGTGTGGGTTCAACCGTAGGTGTGGTTTGAGCGGTACTTCGTGGGCTTGGAATTTTCTCCTTTTCGACCACCACCTCGGGTTCTTTCTCTTTTTCCTTCTCCATAGAAGTACTTGGACGAGAAATGGGTTCTTTGAAAGTTTTACCACTACAAGTAGTAATAACATTCAATTCTCCTTTCGGGTTCACGATGGTATCACTAGGAAGACCACACGAAGAAGAGGGTTTACACATGATAGCTTCAAACATTTTTCCCATTCGGTCTTCAAACTTAGATTGCCTAGCATCCGCTTTTAACAGTTCTTGCTTAATCTCATGTTGACCTTGCTCCATTTTTTGTTGATTTTGTTGGAGTCGTTGGACATTTCCTTCCATTTTATTAGCATGAGTTTTAAGTTTATTAGCAAGTTCGTTTTTAAGCTCGTTTTTCAACTCGGATCTTAAGCTAACCATTTCACGTTGCATATTGTCAAACTTAGCATCATTTGCCTTAGCATAATTCAAAAATTCTCCTTGAAGATTTTTGGTGTGATCATTTTGAAAACCTTGTGTCGTAGTTTGAAAATCACGGTTTTGGTTTTGGTTTGAAATTTGCCCATTTCCACTTTGATAATTACCCTTGTTGTAATTCCTTTGATTGCCTTGATAATTACCACCTTGGTTGTTGTTTCGATAGTTATTAGCATTTTGATTTGGTGGAGCTTGATTTTGGCGGGAACCTTGGCCGTTTTGGTTATAAGTTCCCGTGGCTATATAAGCACTCGAAGTGTTACCATCCGCGGTAATGCACTCGGAAAGATCATGAGCTCCACCACACGACAAACAACTCTTAGAAACCGCTTTAACCGAAGCGGAATTCCAAGCTTCTTGATTCTTCCAATGAGTCATAAGGTTAGCAAATCTATCAAAAAATTGATTTTCTTCATTTGCTTCATCATGTAAGGCATTGATACTACGAGACGATGACGAGCCCAATTTGGCAACACTCGGTGTACGAGGGCTATAAACCTTAGACCTATTTTCAATTATGACCAAAGCTTCCTCAACCGTTTTACACAAAAAATTACCACCCGCGGCGGCATTTAAATAATCTCTTTCATGATCATTAAGTCCATTGTAAAACGTGTCTATTTGATGCAAGTCGGAAAAACCGTGATGAGGACATTCATGTAACATCTCCTTAAACCTATTCCAAGCCATTGAAAAACTTTCATTTGATTCTTGTGAAAATTTAGAAATCTCATTCTTCAAATGCGTAGTCTTAGAGGGCGGAAAAAATTGGTTCACGAATTTTGAAACGAGATCCTTCCACGTCAATATAGAATTGGGTGGCTCTTTCTCTAACCAAATTTTAGCGGGCCCCGCTAAGGAATACGGAAAAAGCATCATCTTAATCGAGTCATTCGAGACATCCTTGAATTTTCAAGTGGTGGTAAGACGATTGAATTGGCGGATATGGTTGTGGGGATTGTCCTTCTCATCACCACGGAATTTGTTGTTTTGGATCATTGACAACAAACCCGTTTTCACCTCAAAATTCTCCGCAAGGATAGTGGGAATCACAATAGCCTCTCCATAACCCTCGGTGGGTGCTTGAAGTAACTCCATCATCGTTCGATTCGCCATGGTTGGTGCTTCTCGTACAATGGGTTCGTCAATAGGAGACTCCTCACTAGAATGAGTTGGAGTGGGAGTTTTGTTCTTTCGTCTACGTGCACGTTTTGCTTGATTACGAGTAAGCATAAACGTCACGTACAACGTGGAGACGAGCAAAGAAGATTCTTTTTGGTGTTTTGTATTTTTCAATTTTTTGTGGTTTTTGATTGTATTAACCTTTTTTGGAAATTGGTGAAATGTATTAAGTAGACAAAAATCTACAAATCTCCTCCTTAATCAAATCTCTTGATTAAAGAAGCCTCAAGGAATGAAAACGATCACGTGAAGTGAACGCTTTCGATGACTTTAGAACGATGGTGGAACACCAAATCGTTCAAGAGGGTTTAATCAAATAAAACCAAGAAAATATATATGATACTTAATAATACTTTGGGCGGCAAAACCCTCGATTAGCTCCCAAAATCAAATACTCACAAGCAAGCGGAGGAAACGAGGCAGCGCGAAGCACTTAAGAGCCTTTTTCCTTTAGGTCGTGAAATACAACCGCCTTATACCCACCTTATAGTTTGTATTTTTCAAAATCGAGCTTCACGAAAGTATTTATCTATTTTTGCCTTTTTCTTTGGTTTGAGATTCGAATACAATGATTGGGTAATGACCTCCCAAGTCAAGGTTGTGATTTCTCACGTATTTGGAGTACTTGTGAATTTATTGGTCTACGTATACAATATAGTAATAGTATTCACACAAAAACCGAAAACCGATAATACGTATTAGTAGAGTGCTACTTATACAAATACTAATTATGGTTATATAAAAAACAACAATTGTTCAATCAAAACACAACACGCCTCCCCGGCAGCGGCGCCAAAAATGATAGTTGTAGAGTTTTTGTACCCTTTAGGAAAAGGATGACAAAAGTGGCAAGTATTAAGTGTCGGTTTAGGAAAACCGAGCACTAATGACCAAATAAGTTCAAGTTCCTTTCCCAAGGAGGCACGTGTGTGGTGTGATGAATTGATTAATGTTTGTGATTATATTGAGAAAAGAAGAAAATAGAAATGGGGTAAGAGGAGAATGACGGTTACGAAGACGGATCGAGCAAATACGAAAAGGCGTTCACGTAAAACCGTAAAAACTACAAAATTAAAAATTTAAAACCTAAAAAATAATTAAAAGCTAAAACTAAGTCTTAAACAATATAAATAAGAATAAAAATCCAATAAAAATATTTTAAAACCTTTAATTAATTAAATATTCAATTTTAAATGCTAATTAAAGCCCTAAAATTAAATATAATTAATCAAAATGGCCAAAATATTATTTTATTGAAAAAATAACTTACTTATATTATCTAAAGAATAAAAAGTATTTTTCCTAATTTTTAAAAATTTTTTTTTTATTTTTAAATCACTTAAAACTATTTTTTAAACTAAAATAATCATAAAAAATAATAAAATAATGCCAAAAATAATTTAACAATTTTAAAAATCCTAATTTACTCTAATGAACAGTAGAAAATTGAAAAAGTTTGAAAAATATAAAATTTTTCACTAAAAGACAAAAACAGTTTAAATTAAAACCCTAATTAAACTAATTTAATTCAAAAAAATAATTTAAGAGTGAACAGTGAAAATTTTTTTAACTAAAAATCTTAAAATGCTTTTCTAAATCTAAGAAAAATGTTTAAACTGAAAATTAAGTGTTTTTGGCACTAAATGCCAAAAATCAGAAATTAAAAGTTAATTAAAAATGTTATTTAATCTAATAAATACTAAATGAACAGTAAAATAAAAAATAATTAAATAAAAGAATCCTAAACAAAATAAGAAAAATAATGGAATAGGTTTTAAGTCCTAATTCATAAATTAACCCACAAAAGACAAAAATTCTTGAAATCAGATAGTGACACTTGACAGGTTTTGTTTTCTAGTGAAGCAGTACTAACTTTTGGGCAAGCAGGGGGAACTATGTTCCCACTGATAATGCAAAAATAAGGTCAGTTGACCAATTGAGCTTAGGAAAGCTCAATGCTTGGTTTCTTTTGGAACAAAAGGCACCCATATACTCAGTTGAGTATAGGGAGTCAATGTAAACACAAAAACACACAAGTTACTTAACAAATTCAAGCACAAAATGCCCTAAATGTTTTTGATTAAGCTTATGGGGTTACTGATGAATAGTGTGCTGATGCACTTAGCACAAATGTGAATTTCAAGGCCTCAAATCAAGCACACAATCCAACAAAATGACATGAAAGCTATAGCAAATCCTATAATGACCTATCTCCTAACAGTTTATCAAATTTGATGCACAAATTTTCACAATGTCAGTCAAACAAGGCACTTTCTGATTTTTTTTGCTATATTAAATATTTTAGCATGCAAATTTGATTAAAACTCTTCCAAACTGAAAACTACCACTTATATTCACCTACTAACAACCTATTGAGTGTGTCTAACCAGTCTTTAACCAATATTATATCACCTAGCAAGCAAATACACCCTAAACCAAACACTCCTATAGTGACTGAAAATCAAATTTTACCAAGCAACCCTACACAAATCTGATCAGGCAAGCTTCTAACATGCATCCAAGTCTAAAGCTAACATGAACAAACCTATAAACTCACACTTGAGCAGATTTCATGCACTTTTAACCAAATCACAAAAATCTGAAAAATCATACACTTTGAACCACAAACAAGGAACTATGAAGTTACCTTGTGGGACCCACATCCAGGTCCCACCAAGGCTGCAATGCCTTCTCCAAACAGACCCGGGTCTGTGCAGATCCTTGGACAAAACAAGCACTCAATGAAACCTGCTAAGAAGAAGGCAATACAAATACAATAATCTGATTTTTCTTCCTCCTTTTAAATCTTTTTCAAATAATTTCTCAAATGTTTTTCTTTCAAAAACACTTAAACCAACCACTAAAAAAATTGGAAATCCAAGTTTAGGGACAAGATTTTACCAAAGAAAACCACTTTTTCAGAAACCTTTTTCTGAAAATTCAAAACACAAAATGTTTTGCAAAATGTTAATGGAACTCAGATCAATACTCATCAAACATATACCAATTTTTAAAACTCATAAAAGGAATTACAATTTCTTTAAAAAACACCAACTTTATAAATAATTAAAAAGGAATTACAAGTTTGAGTAAAAATCTGGAACAAGGGGTACTCCACAACCCGGGCCTCCTTATATAATGCCTAAGAGAACATTCTAGAGCTAATAAATAAAATAATAATAAGATTAAACCCTAGCTAAGGGATTTCCTGAAATGCCCTTTGAATTTGACTGAAAATTGGGTCAAATTGGATACATGTGACCAGCCAGCTGTTGTGGTTTGATCTTGGACGTCTATTTGAGCTTGGGGACCAAGGACTACCATCTAGCCGTTTAACTTGTCTGGTATTGGGTTTGGGGGAAAGTGACGGGTGCAGGGGACCCCTGGGGATGTCACATGGGTTGGTTGGGGTCATGGTTTTTGTGTGGGATGGGATGACAAAACCCCTAATCAGTGATCTGGAGAGTATTAACCATAAACCCTTTGATTTTAGTTTAATTAGACCTGGGAAATTTTAGGGTTTAAGGGTGATTAGGGAGGGTTTTGATCTGAATTGGGGGGTTAAGTTTTTAAATCTTGTGTTAAGTGGGAAAAGTGGGAGGTTTGACTGGGGTTGACCAGGTTTAATTAAATAAACCGTGAGTGGGGTGTGACTGGGATGGGCTTGGTGAGGTGGTGAGGAGTGATTGGTGGAGTGGGGTGACATGGAGTGGTGATTGGTGGTGAGTACTTGTGCTGTCTGGCAGAAATGGCCCCTTAAGTTCCCATTTGTCTTCATCTTGTAATAATCAGCAAATAACTTTAATTCCTTTATAACAACTTTGGCAGCTTGGCATTTTTGGCACAATATTTTTACAAACTTGTTTCAAGGACATTTTATGCACTTTTCTTATTCTTCAAGGGTTGTTCTTGTACAATGCTCAAACTTTAGGGATTTTTCTTATACAAATGACTATTGGAGGGTCATTTGTGACAAGTCTTCAAAGATGAGGGACCAAACTTGTCATTCTTCAATTCTTTAAGGACCATTTTGGAAATTCTAGATTCGGGCCCGGTTCATTGTGCGGCTTCATTTCCCGTGTTCGTTTTTGAATGATTCTTGTGATCTTTTTGTCATTTCCTCAATATCCGTACCTAAAATACACAAGCAACAAACACAAGCATATATTTTGCAGTTTCAATGATATTTTATGCATTTTAAGCCCAATTTGGACGATGAGACTATGTATAAAAGCAGTCTCATCATTAAGCCCAATAAATAAGTTTATAAGTGTTTTAGCCCATTTTGTTGTATTATTAGTCCAATAATGTTAACTTAGCCCGTTAATGTCCGTATGTTATATAGTTCGGGTTTTATCGGTTTTTACTTGTTATATATGTTTATATATCAGTATATGAGTTTATAAAAGTTTACATTAGACGGGTCCAACCGTCTAAGTTTTATTTAACAATAACGTTAAATTTACGGTAATAGCCGAAAAAGTCGTAAAAATCATGTTTATAGTTTTATAACTTATAAAACTTATCAAACTACCATTTTTATAAAATGTTCATTTATTTATCCTTATATATATTTATATAAATGTATTATATAAGTTAGTGGGTTTAAATTCATATTTTATACTATTTTTATTTGAGTGCTTATATAATACTATTATAATTTAATTTCCCAAAATCTGATTTTTACTTTCATGTTCACCAAAACAGCCATATCTAGAGTTCTATATGGAGATAGAAGCTCAAATTTTTATGACATAAACTACATGTTATGTGCTCCATTTAACTCTGCTATGGCTACTGTTGAATCAGCTTCTAAGTATTTTTTAAAAATCGTCCAAAACAGTGAACTCAGATTTATACTCTAAATTTGTTTTGATCATATCTCACTCATCCTAATGATTCCATTGCATGGCCAAATCTCACATGTGTACAAGACATATTACTTACTGTATATCAATTAATATATGCCATTTTATCAGTTCATCACATGGTTCTTTACTGTTTTATACAGCCATCATTTTAAGCATGATTTTAACCTTTTTACATATAGTTTTTCATCTTTTTACCCATGATTATCAACACCAAATCCCCATACAATAATATTTTTAATCATCATACATCATCATATACATATACATAAGTAAAAGAAATACAAGATTACATAATCAAAAATAATAAGAGGATGAGAAGAACAATCTTTATACCACCATGATGATGTAGGTTATGATCAAGACATGGATTTTGATGGAGAAACTTGTGATAAACCAAGACCATCTTCAAGACCACCATTCTTCAAGAAATCCTTGTGGAAAATCAGCCCCAAGACTCCATAGTAACTCCTCCTTGGATGTTATAATCACCACCAATCAATAGGGCTTCAAAAGGGCTCCATCATGTGTGTAAATAACATGAGATTTCATGGTTAATTTGGATCAATGATGGTGGTTTAAGGTGTAAATGGGATGGAATCTAGAGAGAGGGAGGAGAGGATTTTGGTTGTTTTGCATGGAGGAAATGGAGAATGGTTTTGGTTTAGATGGTTTTGTGATGTTGTAAGCTTACATTGTAAGCTAAAATGACAAGTGTTTAGCTTATTAGCTAAACTTTGACACATAAGTGATGTGTTGTGAAGTGTTGGCCGTCCCATATATGGGGGTGGGGCAAAAGTTATTTTGTCTCATCCCCATTTATTTATGGGTATTCCTCGATTCTATTTTCCTCGATTTGGGTGCCCTCGGGTCGTTTTACGAAAAACGTTTTTATAAATTATGAATCAACTGCACAAAACGGATCTAATAAAAATTGTCTCATCAAAAGCGGAGTTCAAAAACGTGAATACATAATCCTAAGGTTTCCGGTTTAGTCGTAAAGGACGTTAAATTATAATCGTAAGTCCTAATCTCTTCTCGTAAATTTGTGAGTTTATGAACCAACACAAATTTAAAATTCCAAAATAATATTCAGGGATAAATTTATTTCCGGAAATGTCGGACTGTCACCAAAGACGGTGTATGTAAACGTAAGCACGTAACGTAGAATCCTCCGGTTTAGACGTAGCCGATGCTACTTCAAGACGTAAATCCAAATTTCTTCCCAAAAATAAGTGAGTTCATAATATAACATTAAAATAATATTTTTAAATAATATCTGAGAATAAAATATCAACCATAAGTTGACGGATTGTCACAGCATTTACCCCTAAACAGGATCTTTGTCCTCAAAGATCATCTTACCTTACTACTCGCTTCTTATAGAGTTAAAGCCATGTGGGTATTTTCTCCACATCCGGTCTTTTCTCACAAGTGTAATTCATTACAATACGCGAGTTTCATCAAACATAACTACGTGAATAAGATCAGGCTTACTGTTGACTTACTTTCTCTATCCATGATGTTCACGGGTTTTTGATGAATGCAACTTTTCGCCGATCTAAACTTCATTAAAGAATAGTCAGATTTTCACTTGATAGACATTTATCAAGTTCGATTTACGAAACATAATTCACGCAGCTCTTGAAGTCCTAGGGTAGATCCAACTTATATGCCTTTCAAACCAATCTTTTACATCATCTCAATGGTCCCATACTACGGGGACTTATATCCCATGATATTTTAGATCATCAGTTCAATTTTCCATAGTTTAAATTATTGGCATAACTTCGCTACCCATCTGACATTTCAAGATCTACATTTCATATTCACATAAATTCCTGCCCACTATCGGCAGTTAATAATCAAATCCTAATTTCAACAATCAATTCAGGTCTCGCGGGTCGAGTATTTTGTAAGGTTAGGTTCGCCATCATAGGAAACCTTAAACCTAAAAGACATGTCCAACTCACAATGGGTGTATGTCGGGTGTCTTCATCTCAACTCCTGCTTACAGATGCTCTAATATATATCCTCACAAGATTCGATCTCGATCCTATTACGGTAATCATTATTGATAATCTCTCCAAAGGAAAGCGATTATACGGTTCATTACCAAAGGTCAATCATTCAAGCATAAAACAACACTTATAGTATTTTGTATCGTTAATTTACCTCGTCCCTTCGATTGGGGTGGTAAGTAGTACTCTCATCAAGAATCGTTCTCAATGACTTCTGAGCAAATATCTAGAAATTCGATGCGAAGCGAGGATCTTGATAGAGATGATCGATACAGGCACACCATGTTTACACAACTCCTTTAAATACAAAAGAGTCAATTTCTTCATCAAGAATCTATCATTAATAGGAATGATATTAGCAGATTTGGTCAATCTGTCAACGATGACCCAAATCAAATCAAATTCAGATGATGACCTTTGCAATAGCTAGACGTTTGCTAATGTATGAGGCGATGTTTGCCTTCATAATTTGTCATTAGTACAACTTCTTCAGACAAAGATACATTAAATCATAAATGTCATGAATAAAATACTTATACTTACAAGATTCCAATATAACTATATCTCACAATCTCCATATTTAGACAATAACAAGTGGCCTTTTAATCATTTAGCGCCATCGGCTTCTCAATTCTAATGGTTCACATTAGCCGTGAACCTCTTTTATTATCTATATTATCCTTTTTACAAACATCGTTCATATTTAAATTGTTTGGCAATTTTATTTTGTACCATCATTACTAAGGAACACATCCTAATTGGTTCTTTATCCTTTCTATATAATGTGTAAGTAATTACGTTCGCCTTTCTTCATATTTTCTAAGTTATAATTTCTTCTCAACTATCATTTTTATCCGTTTTACTCAATCCGACGTCTAAAGCGTCGATAATTATTACGACTAATTAAATAATAAATATTCAATTTTTTTATGAAACGTAAACGTAAAGATTTTAAATTTCTTAGTCCGTCCAATTATATGAAAATGTTCAAAATAATTTTTAATTTAATTAACACGATTTTTGTTGATTTATCAAAACTAATTAATAGGATTCGTAAATGTTCGAAAAATCTTGGTTTATATTTTGGTCAAAATTTTCTTAGTTGAAAAGCAAAAAGTGTCGTTTCAAATTTCAAGTCATGGTTTAAATGGTTTCCTCAATCCCTCTTAGGTTGTCTTGAGGTATACACGAACATTTATCCCTAAACAGGAGTTTAGTTAAATGTTTTGGGTATAAGGGAATAATCCCTTAAAAATCCTTTGTCAAAACACATTTGTCAAAACATATTTCCATTTTTTTTTTGGTAAAACCCAAAGTCTTAAGAGGGCTCTAAATTTTTGAAGAATCAATATAGATTCCATTATCCTATTAATCACACAGTTAAATAATATAGAGGGTTAAGTCTTTAATTACTTGTTAAATATTTAAGGTACAAGTTTTTATTGTTCGGTCAATTCAGGGTAATCTATAAATAATTATTAACTCCTTCTTATTCTTATAAACAAACAAATGGTCCTTAATGATCACGAGCATGAATTTATCAAATTACAGCCTACACACGTGATTCACCAATTTATGAATGCTACATGTGCATCGGTCAATCCAAACGACATCACGTGAAACTCATAATGTTCATTACAAGTTCTGGATGAAATGATTGGAATAGATAATCTTTTTCGTAGATGTGAAGTTAATGATAACCATGCCATGGATCAAGTCTTTTAGAACATACGCTAGAACCTTGTAAATGATCGAACAAATCTTCCATTTCGAGTCATGGATATCGTTTTCGATTGTCAATTTACTCAGTTCATAGTAATCTATAAATATAAGGAATGATAACACCATAGCTCTTCATGATGACGAGCTCGGTAGAATAAAATCTTTCTCCGACAACTCTTTTAGTTGTACGGTAATTCCTTTAATTTAGATGGTGCTGACGTACAGTGCACAAGCCACAGGTGCAGCACCGAGAATATAATCAATACCAAATTCAACTTGCCTTAATGGCGAAAGTCTAGGTAATTCATCAACAAATACTTACTAAAGTTTCAGATAACATGAACATCTTTTAATAATTCATATTAGGTTCTTTCTAGATTATAATATCTATGACTAATTCACAACCATTCACGGTATAATTTCAAGTCTAAATGCAGGATATGGTCATCCATCAAGAATCATTTAAATCACTTTTGATAATCAACATCTTATCATTTCGGGGATTTCTACTCGAGTTCCCATCAATTAAGACAATGTCGCCATGTCATAATTAATCAATCCATTCTACTAGCATTACCAACTTTTCAGTTTTATTGCCATCGATAAGATGTAAACTTCTCAAAAGTCTAATAATAACTCATAATCCTTCACAAATTCAAGGATATCTGGAGACGTAACTAACCTTAAAAGAGTAAGGTCAACGCATAATCTATGCGAGAGAATTTCAAATCAAATACAGACGAAAACATTTAACGAATATGAATATATCCCATGTTTTCATAATTTGAGTACGCATTCGAAAGCTCCTCGGATCGTTACCCAGGTCATTCAAATGAAAACTAATCAAAAGAAATGATAGGAACGTCGATACATCCAGTCGGGTATCAACACTCGGTAATCAGATGCTTTTCCTAAGAATCTCACTACGGGAGAATTGGACAAGAAAGAATCGTCAATTGTCAAATAAGATAATTTCCACAGATCAGTAAATTCGACTTAGAAGAATAGATTCTACAGGCACATATGTAGGTGTCCCTATCACTATGTCCCTATTTTTCACTTCCTGCAGATCTCATAAAATTTAATCTTTCACAATCTTCAAAGAAAATGTAGTGTTTATTCATTAGTTTTATGGTGACTACTAATCACCCTTGCATGGTCCATTCCAAATTGTATGTAGGTGCGCAACTATATACAATTTCAAGATTAACGATGCAATACTCAGTTCGTCAAAATTTTATCATCATGTTTATAATAAAAACATTTTCATGCTTAATTCTTAAATAAGAATCAAAAATAAATTTACAAAGATTTTCTTTGTTATGAAAACAATTAAGTTTTTCCAAGGTGTTTTATAAACAACTTCATTTCGATAACAATCACTTATAAATCTCACTTTGAATAATCCTTATAGTGATGAAAATTCAATTTTTCTCAAAGGATACTTTTTTTTCTTATAAAAACAATTAGTGATCTGCAAAGAGTGATGAAAAGTTGTTCACCAAGAACTAACTTAAATATGATAGGAAATGAGCTTAGCCAAATAATCATGAGGTTCGTGACCTCGATGACACTCAAAAAGAATAATTCACAACGTAACTCAATTCGAAATGAGTACTTGTTCACTGGTTGCATCACTAATGCGAGTATTTGGATGAAGCAATAAAAGATAGATAACATCGATACATGTAGAATTTAGCAATCAAAGGTAGTCTTTTCATTAATCACAAACAAGTCAAAATTGTACCGTAACACATTATGTGTCACTATGTCATACAATTTCATTAACTCATCCTACCAACTGATGTCTCAGTTAAGTTAGGGATTATTTTTAAAAGATACCACAATGAATACTAGTCTACAAGAGTCATTAGGTGTTCCACATGTCCCGGAAGATCCATCGGTCCCAATTCAGAAGAAGATTTCTTCAATTTATTTCTTGGACACTGGGCATCCTCGTTAGTGGACAATGGCCTAGGAACAACCCTTAACACGAATCAACAATCAATTAAAACCTTATAATTCAATCATAGAACTTAACGACTTCCTCTTATCAATCCCATATTCCATACAGGTTAAATTTTACTTTATTCAAGTTTCAACCAATTTTATAATCAATTCGATATCCTACCTCATTCTCCAATATTTTCAACCTTATTCTTAGATCTTAAAAGGGAAATAAAAGCTCGATATGAACAACACTTAATTTCCAATCCTATAGCTCTTACAACAATAATTATCAAATGGGTCTCTAGTATGAAATGACTCATACATTCAATTAGACTTCTGGAAAGGTACTAGTGGCATGAGGCTTTTGGGTAATGGTTCCAATGACAGCCTCAAGTGCAATATTCACCCTTTCGATTCTCAAATTTAAGAATTGGGTGAAAACGAATCAGATGGCATCTTTCTAGGTGGTAACGTTTTGTCAAACTCCACTCTATAAGGAAAGATCGTCATGACATCGATATCAGATTTAATCTCGCCAATTCTTCTTCAATATCGCAATCAACTAATATTAACATTTCTACGAATATCAACCATTTGTTAGGATCATAATTATCCACAACTTGGTTTAGATCTAGGATAGCTAGAATTCCTACGGGAATAGCTTCGATTAATTTACTAGGGGATTTAGGGTTCCTTGTGACAATCTACTTCGTATAAATACCTCGTATAAATATCAAAATAATCATCGAACAATCATGTAATAAAATTACATCATATATATATATATATAATCCAAGTTATATATATATATTGAAATAACACTTCTCAGTCTGGCCTTGTCGGTAACTCGGGAATTCTTCGGCACCGTTATAGTCAAAAGATTTTTAGACATTTTTAGAAAAATGTTTATAGTTAAAAGATTTTGAAATGTTTTATTCAAAACCTTGGTTTTAAAAATCTTTCGTTCTCTATAACGAGAGCTCTGGTACCAAACTGTAACACCCCCAAATTTATACAACTCAGTACAGCGGACGACTAATTGGTGTTACGGGATAGCACTTTACTCACATCATAGACAACGCATAAAAATCGCGTCGTTTAATAGTAAAGCATTTCCATTCATAAATATCAAAGTTACATAGGTCCCAAGTCATTGTATTTAATACAAGTTTTACAAAGCATTTGAATGGAAATAAGTATTTAGGTGCGGGCCATGAATTCTTGTTGTCTTCCCGAGAATTACCTTCAATTACCTGAGATAAAACATGTTAAAAGAAAAGGTCAGCGATAACGCCGAGTGAATTCATAGAGTTTAATAAATTCCATCAATATAACATTGGTATAAAATTATTACCAAAAATCATTTCGTACAAATCATTGTAATAGCCCATAAAAAGCCAAAGTCATTTTTATACGAATCCTTATCGAAAATCATAATATAGGCATTTGCCTTAAAAATCATTATACGAGCCAATGTCGTGAAAACATCATACAATACGTTTTATAACGTTGTATAGATTAAATAAAAACCGTTATATGAATATGGTTATATAAAACCAAAACACGAACGTAATATCAATAGTATGACCCCGTATTGCTAGTCAGGCAATACATCGTAATTCGGTGCGTATAGCAGTATTTCGTTAATTGGTTTATTATAAGTCGCATGACATTGTTACCTTACTACAACAAACAACGGGTAGCTAGCCCGAAACTCATTTGCCCATCTAAATTAACATGTCGTCACAAAGGTCACACTATGTAAATCTTCTCATACATAAATTCGCTTACCAATCAACGTGGCACGACGGGGATCAACCGTCAAGGCGGGAACTGGGGTGATCGTCCCCAAATAGTACTATTATATGCATAAGCGTCTACCAAATCTTGGTAGTTCACAATTCATGCTAATGGGACTTTTAGTGACATAACCTAACTTTAATAATCCATTTTATCTCATCTATCGGGTCATTTAATCATTCATCGGGTCATACAATCATTCGGGTCCAAATCAATAAACAAACAATCGGTACAACTAGTGTCCTATTTCATAAAAACTAACATGTTATCTCCCTCGCGGGTTTATCAAACATTTCATAAAAACATTTATAAGAGTGCGAGGCTATGAACTCACGTTGATGTGGGAAAGCGGGTTATCGGCAATTCGGACGTACGGTACGTGCTTCAGTCACGAAAACCTAGACAAATAATACTCGTCTTAGACTCTTGTCCAATGACTTTATAAAAATAACAATTATGTATACATATGATGATTTTATATATATGATGATCAAGTGGTTTACATAATCTCATTTGCTCATTTTAGTGTTATGTGTTGATAGCTTTTATACTAGTTTACTAGTTTTACTTATTTACATGTTTTAGGTCCAATAAGCCTATTATAAGTCCATTAACTTGTATTAATCCAATTCATACTTGTATTATCAGTATTTATACTTTACATGTTGGGCCCAAATGGGTTAAGCCCAATAAATAAGTTTATAAGTGTTTTAGCCCATTTTGTTGTATTATTAGTCCAATAACGTTAACTTAGCCCGTTAATGTCCATATGTTATATAGTTCGGGTTGTATCGGTTTTTACTTGTTATATATGTTTATATATCAGTATATGAGTTTATAAAAGTTTACATTAGACGGGTCCAACCGTCTAAGTTTTATTTAACAAAAACGTTAATTTTACGGTAATAGCCGAAAAAGTCGTAAAAATCATGTTTATAGTTTTATAACTTATAAAACTTATCAAACTACCATGTTTATAAAATGTCCATTTATTTATCCTTATATATATTTATATAAATGTATTATATAAGTTAGTGGGTTTTAATTCATATTTTATACTATTTTTATTTGAGTGCTTATATAATACTATTATACTTTAATTTCCCAAAATCTGATTTTTACTTTCATGTTCACCAAAACAGCAATATCTAGAGTTCTATATGGAGATAGAAGCTAAAATTTTTATGACATAAACTACATGATATGTGCTCCATTTAACTCTTCTAGGCTACTGTTGAATCAGCTTCTAAGTATTTTCTAAAAATCATCCAAAACAGTGAACTCAGATTTGTACTCTAAACTTGTTTTGATCATATCTCACTCATCCTAATGATTCCATTGCATGGTCAAATCTCACATGTGTAAAAGACATATTACTTACTGTATATCAATTAATCTATGCCATTTTATCAGTTTATCACATGGTTCTTTACTGTTTTATACAGCCATCATTTTAAGCATGATTTTAACCTTTTTACATATATTTTTTCATCTTTTTACCAATGTTTATCAACACCAAATCCCCACACAATATTTTTAATCATAATTCATCATCATATACATATACATAAGTAAAACAAATACAAGATTACATAATCAAAAATAACAAGAGGATGAGGAGAACAATTTTTATACCACCATGATGATGTAGGTTATGATCAAAAAATGGATTTTGATGGAGAAACTTGTGATAAACCAAGACCATCTTCAAGACCACCATTCTCAAGAACTCCTTGTGGAAAATCAGCCCCAAGACTCCATAGTAACTCCTCCTTGGATGTTATAATCACCACTAATCAATAGGGCTTCAAAAGGGCTCCATCATGTGTGTAAATAACATGAGATTTCATGGTTAATTTTGATCAATGATGGTGGTTTAAGGTGTAAATGGGACGGCATCTAGAGAGAGAGAGAGGAGAGGATTTTGGTTGTTTTGCATGGAGGAAATGGAGAATGGTTTTGGTTTAGATGGTTTTGTGATGTTGTAAGCTTACATTGTAAGCTAAAATGACAAGTTTTTAGCTTATTAGCTAAACTTTGACACATAAGTGATGTGTTGTGAAGTGTTGGCCGTCCCATATATGGAGGCGGGGCAAAAGTTATTTTGTCTCATCCCCATTTATTTACGGGTATTCCTGGATTCTATTTTCCTCGATTTGGGTGCCCTCGGGTCGTTTTACGAAAAACGTTTTTATAAATTATGAATCAACGGCACAAAACGAATCTAATAAAAATTGTCTCATCAAAAACGGAGTTCAAAAACATAAATACGTAATCCTAAGGTTTCTGGTTTAGTCGTAAAGGACGTTAAATTATAATCGTAAGTCCTAATCTCTTCTCGTAAATTTGTGAGTTTATGAACCAACAAAAATTTAAAATTCCAAAATAATATTCACGGATAAATTTATTTCCTGAAATGTCGGACTGTCACCAAAGACGATCTATGTAAACGTAAGCACGTAACGTAGAATCCTCTGGTTTAGACGTAGTCGATGCTACTTCAAGACGTAAATCCAAATTTCTTCCCAAAAATAAGTGAGTTCATAATATAACATTAAAATAATATTTTTAAATAATATCTGAGAATAAAATATCAACCATAAATTGACGGATTGTCACAAAAAATAAGGTATGAAGTTCATAACATGTACTCGTTGTGCGTTCTTTGTGTCTTCTTCTTCTCCCTTGATGGTTTCGAAACCTCGGAACCATCAATAAATCGTACGTACATGAACCTGAAAATCTCGAGAGAATAATAAATAAGCTTAATTATATTCGGTGAGAATCAGTTGTTGATCGAAAATCTCTACTCATAAACTCTCCACGGCCAACTTTAACAACCCCTTTGTAGGCAATTTGAAGTGACCACTGATAAAATGAACCAGATACATCAAACGTGAAACTGAATAAGAATCCTTCGATCTTGTGACTTAAGCTTGCACTATTGTTGAATGAGGAACGGTGGAGAAATCTCTAAGTACCCAATGCATCACTGAAGAAGTCTATAAGCACAACACCACTTGAAATTATCCACGTCAACTAAGCGCGTGACACTGAGTACAACAATGTAACCCCTTTAAGTGATAGTTATCAGAGTCATCAACCAACCACCCCGAACTCAGAAACCAGATAAACAAGTCTTCATTCTAAGATTAAGCACGAGAAAGTTATCTTTCAAAGATAAAATAAATACACGCCTTCGAAAAAATCCGTCTTCAACTTCAAATAATTAATAACCGATCCAAAAAAAAATCTGTAGTCACTAAAAATATACCCAAATTTTTCTTGGTCACGTCAAATAAACTTTTCACGTTGGTCTCGTCACTTTTTCTCGTCTCATTGTCGTCACTTGTCACTTTCAATTTTATCACGTCTCATACAATAAATTCATTTCTTACAAATATTCGGAGATGAAGATTATAAAATGAGATTATGGCCAAGCACATCATCACTAATTTTAGCCCATTGTGAACTAAAAGAATTGACACGTCAATGAAAATGTGTTGAAACCAAATTTCAATCTTATCATTCTGACTATATCATAATGTGATATAAATGTGAGACCGTATCATAATATGATATAAACGTCTTATACTCAATGAGAAAACAACGTTATGAATAAATATCACTATGTGTTGGCCTATTATGGATAAGAATTGAAAATTTAGTTCATGTGTAGTTACCATATACGGATTGCACAATGTTTCAAATCAATAACATAGTCACATATCTTACCATCGGCCCAAAGGGTTGAATATAAAATAAAGCCCATTCAAGTTCACTACTCGGTCTAGTAATGAGACTATAAATCCCACAAACCCTAATAATTAGGTCACAAACCTAATCACAATCTTAACATTCGCCTCCATTTCTTAAAACCTCCGTCTCTTTGTCTTATCTAACATCTCAGTACCATTTCTCAAGGAAAATCCACACCTAATAAAATAAATCATCCATTTGCGTCATCTCATCATACATAATCGAACCCAATCTATTATCACCTCGTCGATCTTCACATAAAACGAATCATACTCAACCAAGGGTGTACGAATCTGTTTAAAGGCTTCAAGGTCTTGTAAAGATCTCGGGTAAGTTTAACTAGGATCATGCATGTGATTTGATTTGTGTTTTATGCATCATACCGAAAAAAATGATGATTTTAACATAATTGTTATAAGTCATTATTTTTATTCAAATATCAAATGAATGAATTGGTTTTGATTGCATATCGATTTTGAGTTGAAACGAATGAATGAATTGATAATGACAAAAAAAATGTTTAAATCCTTCATTTAATTCGTATATTAGTTGTGGTATAAACCAAACAGCAGATCCGTGATGTTATCGAGAAATAGATCTATAAGAGATCTTTGAATTGAAACAAATTAAACTGAGATCTATTTCCTTTCTGTTTTTAATTCGAGATGTAGATGGTTGGATGTAAGAGACGAAGGGAATAGGATATATATTGGTGTTGTGGAGTAAAAAGGTTGGTGAAATGTTGGTCCTGGTTTTCAGGTTTTGTTAAACTGGTCAAAGTGGTTTCTAAAAACAAACAGTGAGTCATCGGAATGTTTTATTTTAAACCCATCAGAAGTGAATATGAGTCATCGCAATCTAACTTTTTAAACCCATCGCAATGTAAACAAAATAAGCCATCGTAATCATTTATGTTCCATCGGAATGTTAGAAAAAAATCAGCATCATGACGTCATATTCACCATTGCGATAGGTCAAACCACCCATCGCAATGTGACTCATCGGAATGAGTCCCATCGCAATAGATAGGTCGAACCCATCGGAATGTGTCAAAAAAAAACCCATCTCAATCCATGCGATCTAAAGTGGCCATCGAAATGCATGCATCTGAAAACATGCGTGCCATCTAAAAAGGTGCCATCCCAAAGGGTTTTTGACAAAACTTGACTTTTCCGAAAAAAGACTGGATCTGATGATTTCTGGGCATCTTATCTTCATCTTCATTTGATTTTCTAGGCAACAATGAGTTTCTGGGCTCAACTTCATGTTCATAAATTACTTTTTCTTACTTTTATGAACACTAAGAAACCCCAAAAAAAATACTTATTAACTTTTTCAATAGCCATAAAATGACTTGAGAGAAAAAAGAAAAAAAAGATATATTGACAAGATTAAAAAATTAAACCAATGGACAGATGGACAGGTAATGAACCCGAGAAACAATAAACCATGGACAGATCAGAAAAACTAAGACCAGATGTGACAAAACGAATGGTAAGACTGCCATGACACACAAAAAGAGACAAAACTTTTAGAAAGATTCGATCATCGTGACAAAAAATCAACAGATCGAGACTAGTAAAAATTTTAGACAACCAAATCGAAAACAAGAACACGATCCAAGGATTGAACCGAGGCTCTGATGCCAATTGTGGATTTGCTATAAGCTAATCCGGTGGTCTAGGTGGGTGGTAGATGGTGGTGGAAGCCATTGTTGAGAGAGAGAGAGAAGAGAGGTTGTGTGTGAAGAATAGAAAATGTATTAAAAATGAGAAAATGACACAAGAAACACCCCTCCTTGGAAGCTAAGGAGGGGTATATATAGTTACACACGACCCTTAAACTATACATTGTACCTAGTCTAGTCTAAGCGTGTGTGACTATGATAACTAATGGGAATTCTTAAATGTCGTCACATAAAGTGAGTTTCCAACAGTTGTAATGATCTAAAGAGAGGGAGAGAGATGAAGAACTAGAAAGAGAAATTTAGAGAGAGAAAGGAGAGGATTAGAGAGAAAGATATATGATTAATGAAATGAGAATCAACAACCCCTCCTAACATGCTAGGACGGGGTATATATAGCCCACCCTACATGTGGGCTTTATAGGTTAAACTATTACATAACTATATCACGAGCCCATACTAGAATATATCGTTGGAGTGACCGATCCTTTCTAAATATGTAAAAACGTATTTCCAACGAAAAGTTACTCTAGCTGCAACCGTTGCTTGTGCGCCATTGCCCACTTGCAGATATTGTTCCCAATAGGAAAGCTTCATTTCTAGGTTAAATCCCTGTAGCGTATTACAAATGTTAATACCTCATCCCGTATCATATACCCAGGAATTTAATTTTTATGTTAAATTAAACAATTCAATCATAAATAAAGTACCTGATGCTGCAACGCTCTGCTCGGACGTCTTCTTTATTTCTCGCAATTCTTCGAGGTAAAGAGGGCATTTCCTCTTCCAGTGACAACTTGCCTTGCAATGGTGACAAGTCTCAACCTTTTGAGATTGACTCCTCTTAGCAAAGTTCTTCTTGGGTTTCGAATAAGTCGCAAGTTGTTTGCCCTTATTACCCTTGTCTTTGCCTTTCTTCTTATTCGCTTGCGGTTTTGGCTTACTCACTCTACTCTTTTTTATGGTTAGTACAGAAGGCGTAGCGGTAGATGCCTTGTCTTTCAACCCTTTTCATAGTTAATGAGCATTGCATGCAAATCATTAATTGTCTTCCCCGTGTAATGCATACTATAGTTTCCAACGAAATCATTGAAGTCCTTGTTAAGGGACCTATTGGTCAAGTTGATAGACATATTATGATCATAGGGTTGTCCTAGTGTAATGAGTTGTTCCCTATAACCCTTCATCTCCAAATAATGGGCACTTACAGACTTTCCTGGAGCTTGCTTGCAGCTATGCAAAGCATCTACTAAGTCGTAGATCTCCACAACTTGCGGCTTCTCGAACATAGCCTTGAGCTCATCAGGCATTCGCTTTGGAGAAAATAGATCATACTTCTGTTGAAGTGCATGAGCCATTTTTCCTAGCATTAAGCAAGCCACCTCAGAGTGCTTCTTAATATTAGCATCATGTTCAAGCCTTTACGCATCAAATGCTCCTTCAGCAAGATCCTCCGGATAGGGAGTAGTCAAGATATCGATAGTGCCCGCTGCTCTCAAGACAATTCTTAACGAGCGGTACCAATCATTGAAGTTTGGGCCAGTAAGTTTAGGTCGTTCAAAGAAAGCTTTGAACACAGAAATTATTGTGTTATTGGTGGGTTGAGCCATTTCTATATAAATAAGTTCAAATATTAGTATTTTCGATAACAAAATACCTTCAAGAAAATAAAATTACCCCGGTATTAAAACCATATTATTTTCCTTGGATTCTAGAACTATATTGACATAGATCCATTACATCAGTTGATCTGCTAGTAATGAATGTACTCAACATAGCGACTTGTCGAACAATTCAATTGACAAACAATTTTCAATTTCTAGATATTTAAGGGATTTACATTGCCAAAAAAATGTTTGCATTGAAACATGTTTCATCCCATCTGAATGCATTAAGTTTCCAAATCTCATTAAGTAACTTAATTAAGTCGTCTAATCGGAGTAACGTAAAACCATCATACGAATTCTCATTCTACAAACGGTTTTCTCTCCATCACAACATCATCCAAAAATCTCATTTGATGAGGAAGTAATTTCAAGTGTTCGTCAATTAGGAGCATTCGACTTAAATTTTCGGGTAAAAGCTATAAAATACCATGGTACTTATTCATTTGTGCCGACTTTAAACACTTACTAATTAATCTCGTGACTTTACCATTCTACTTTCGGATTTGTTCCGACTATACAAATATTAGTGTAAAATGACTATATTGCCCTTATCTCCATCCACTTTTATTAAACTTATTTTATTTTCCCAGATCTTATCATCTATTTCCAGTCGCCACTTTCATATATCCAAGTGCGTACTCTTATATAAATTAACTAATGATGGATGTGATATTAGTTAAAAAGGTTGCACTAACTCTTTTGTCCATTATATAATAATTTACTTGATATATGATGATCCCCAACACCGTAAGAATTCGAATCTGGTACATTGGTATATCGGAACCACCGCCATCAAATCCTGGTACATCGGTACATGACCGGCACTAGCCTAACACCACCAGATCCAGGTATATGAGCGATACTAGCTCAACACCATCAGATCCCGGTACACCGGTGCAACAACGCCTGGAATATGTGATTTGTTGTAGATTCGGATTTGTTGTAAAAATGAAACAAATGATTTGTTGATGGTTTGTTGTAGATTCTCTTGTATAAATGAAATTGAGCATAGTGGGTTTTCATTAATTGAGTTTTTATTGATGGTTTGTTGTAGATTCTGTTGTATACATGAAACAAATGATTTGGTGTATACATGAAAAAATTACTGGTATTTGTTGTATACACTTTAACAAATCGAGCATAGGGGAGGATTGATGGTTTAGGAATGAAGACAACATAATAGGTAAAGAAGATGAAGGGTATATTAGTCATTTAAAAGGGTAATATAGTCATTTCACACTATTATTGGTATAGTCAGATTAAATTTGAAAGTAGAATGGTAAAGTCACGAGATTAATTAGTAAGTGTTTAAAGTCGGCACAAATGAATAAGTACAATGGTATTTTATAGCTTTTACCCTAATTTTTAAGGGTATAAATTTTGATGTCAAAATCAATGTATGAAGAAGCATGCATACAATCTCCATAGCATAAGTTTAATAAAACATTTAGTAAACTTTTTTTATGAGATTAAATTTCTTCATAAATTATGTTGCGGTATTGGTTAAACCAATTAAAGAATTTACCCATAACTCATCACATCGTACTTTGCTAGAACTCGGCTACGCACAAAGCAATATCCTTATTCATTGTGGTTCGGATATGAATTTTTGGTAAATCACCCTTAAGGTATAATTCAATTAATAATCGTAGGTAATTTAAATTTTGACGCACAGGCGAGCCGGGAATTTGGTCAACGACTAATGGCATAACACCTCCTTCCTTAACCGGGTACATGACCAGCAGTGCGTTAAACTCACTTTATAGTTTGTCTAAATTGAGTAGGCCGTTAGATTATTATTTCAATTCACCCATCAACATAATCTTATGTAATTTAAAATCTCTTAACAAATCATTACTTTCAATATGATTCAGTCCATATTATTTCTTTTCAAAAAAAACACTTGTTTACAACAATTCAACAATTTTATATAAACAAGTAAAAAACTAAATCATAAACACATAAAACAATTTATATGTTCAACAAATAAATCAAATAGCCATATGTATACGATTTATTCAATAATCATCAAATCTAGGTCTTTATATCTCTATATAAAAGTCTTCCCTAATTCTAGATTTATCGAACCAAATAATGACGTAGCACATAAAATCATATAAACATATAATTTTACGATCTATGAAAACGTGCACGTAGTCATGGAATCCTCACAAATCTTAACAATTAAATCTCTACGGATCGTAACCATACTGACATAACAATTAATCATGCAATATAATCTAAAATTACCCCACATGTAATTTAGGGTTTCAAAACAATTCACTTTTTATTAAAAAATCGAGTAAAAACCCTAATTTATAAAAAACAAAACCCTAATTTTATGAAAAACCTAAAAAACATTTAGTTTTAACTCAAAAAAATTATAGTTAAAAAAAACTTTAGATTTTCGATAATTATAACATGTTAAAACGACTCTCGATACCACTGAAGGTTTATAAGTATCATAACAGTTATATAAAACCCTAAACGAGATCAAAGCACATATAGCAGAAGCGATTTAACAAGATCATAATTAATAACATAATTAGAATTAATCGAATTAGGTTTACATACCTTTTCGCTAAAGCAAATCCACAAGACGAAGAACAAATCACCGATTCGGGTTTAAACCATATATACCAAGATATAGTCTAAAGTAAGACTATATTACATTCTTGTACACACGTAATACAACGAGCTAACCTTGATTCTAACACGTGAAAACCGAGCTATAACGCTTGTAATTAATCTACCCAACAACCCTAGAGAGGGGCTAGGACTAGATTAAGTATACAATCGATCAACCAAGAAAACAAACCGAAACCCTTTGTTGGTGGGGGGCGGGGATCGACCAAAAGAAAGAGAAGGGGAGAAAGATTATTGTTGTGTGATTATGAGGGGATTAGGAGGTGTATTTATAGGCCTAAATCCTTATAACCCAAGATAAATAAAAGGCAACAAATGCCCCCCCCCCCCCCCCTTGGAGCCCATAATCGGCCAACTAAACACCCCTTAGGGTTATTATGGAATTTTCCAAACTTCTTTCCTTTTGTTTATGTATACTATATATTTATTTAACGCTCGTTATAACTTAACTATTAATTATTTAACGATCGTTAAAGTCATATGGTTACTTGCTCGGTTAAATTAATAAATACATAAATATATTTATTAAATAAATTAATAGATACAATAAATATACTTATTAATTATATTAACTCTTTACGTATTGTGTGAAATCCCGTAATCTCGAGTTCCATCCTATCACACGACTATTAAATATAATTCCATAAACTTACATGAGTGTGGTGTGTTCACTGCGCAAACGAGGTAGGCCAACAGCAAAACAAAGAAATCGGAAAAAAAATTAAAAAGGGGTGTTTGGGATTACTTATTCATAATCAAGAGAAAGAAAAAAAGTAAACAAGAAAGGGAATTTGAGCCTACTGTATACACACAACAACCAAATCTTTGGCGTGTGTTTAAATTTGGGCGTGATTCTGTGCTGTTATTGTTGTTGTTTTAGTAATAAGGATTGTTGTACTTAAGTGACTGTGTACCCAAACTGTAAATAAAGAACAACAAAAAAAAGTTATAAAAAATTTGGGAGGTTTCTAGAATCGAACCCATGCCCTCCACCCACTCAACGACTCAGACACACACACTCTATACCAATTTGCCCTAGGGACTTGACTGGTATGGTTTTCCCCAGTTTAATATATAAGGGATGTTTAAAATCTGCTTATTAAAAGGGTTCGAACATATTAAGCTCTTTTCTAGCTTATTTGTAAACGTTTTTCGTCTTATTCATTTTTCCCTTCTTTTTGTAACATTTTTAGATTTGTTAGTATAATTTTTTTAATTTTCACAACTTTAGGTTATTTATTATAATTATTTTTCTTTTTAATTTTAGAAAGCCAATTAAAAATATAAAAAGGTTTATAAAAAATTTCAATAACTATTTTTTAGTTTTAAATAATATACTTTAGGTTTACAAATAAAAATGTTTGGATTTTGTCCCTTTCTTAGTTATTTTATTTTTTAGGATTTTTATTTAACATTAAAGTTTAATATAAATTAATTTAAAAGTTTTCAAAGTTTTCAGTTTTCGTACTTTTCTTAGTTAGGTTTTTAAGACTTTTCAGTAATTTTTAATTATTTTTTAGGTGAAAATTTTCATTTGGTCACGTCTTTACGTTTAAGCGTTTTCGACCATTTTAGCGTAATTCGTCTCCGTTTTCTTTTCTTTCATTCTTTCCAAAAATGTAATATCTCATAATAAATAACATACATAATTTTGGCTCAAACACCATACCTCCTCGAGAACGAACTCGATTATTCGTCTTTACCATTTTCCTAAATCGTATTGATTAATACTTACCACGATATTTGTGTGTGCTTTGTTTTTACCTAAAATAAAGTATATACAAAATACTTCATCACAAAATGGCGCGCTGCCGGGGAGGTGTGTTTAGCAATATTTATTTATCGTGTTTGTTTGAGTGTTTACGTTTTTATCGTAAATACTTATTTTTATTTTTCTATATTAGTAATCATAAAAGTAAATAGTGTTAATTAGAACTCTATTAACACAAAATCGTTTTTTCGTTTTTCTTGTGAATAATATATTGTATTTACGTATCACAATTAATACACAATAATTATCCAAATACGCGAGAAATCGCACCTTAATAGTGGGCGTTCCGGTCACTATTAAGCGTATCGAATTCAACCGAAATCAAAGGCCAAATAGATAAATACTCTTAATTATTTAATCTCGATAAATACAAACTAGAAGGTGGGTATAAGGCGGTTGTATATCACGACCTAAACAAAAAAGGCCCTTATGTGCTTCGCGTCGCCTCGTTTTCTCCCCTCGCTTTTGCGTATCTAGAAAGTGACGATTAATTAGGGGTTTGCCAAAATCAAGTATTATTAATCTATTTTTGTGAGTTTACATTATTGAACCCTTGAAACGTTTTGGCGTTCCACCAACGTTTCAAAGTCGACAAAGGTTTTTACTTCACGTAATTGCCTTCACTCCCTTTGGATTCATTAATCGAGACTTTTGATTAGTGGATAATTTTTGTAGATAAACTTCTACGTAATACACAAAAATTCTAAAAAATTTGAAAAACAAGAAAAAAATAAGCTTCTCATTTTCCTTCTATTTTCATAATTCTTTTTCTCAACCCCTCTAAATTTCAATTCTTCATGGATATTCATTACCTCGGTTGTGGGATACGACTTGTTGTCCCATATTTTATGTGATGATTAACAAGAAATAAAGAAGAAAAGAGATGAAAGTAGATGAATTCTAGAGAGAGAAAGTAGAGAGAGAAAAGAGACAGATGTGTTAAACTTAGGGAGGATTAGATTATGAAATAATGAACAACCAACATACCCTTCCTAACATGCTAGGAAGGGTATTTATAGTCCCCCTACATGTGGGATTGTTTATGGACTATATTGTTTGGGTCGGGCTTGAATAAATGCTTAGTACCTTAAAAGAGGCCTTTTAAGCTAGCTATCAAGCCCGTAATATCACGACTATTTAACTAACTATTACAACGTTCTAATAAACGATTCATGATAAACCTATGACCGAACATTCTTGTTTGACTCAATATTTTGAGGCTAACAATCTCCCCCAATGTGAGGTCATTCCTCTTCAATATTTGGAGATCCATGGAGATTACTAATCTCATCATAAGTAAGTCTTGAACATGTAATAGTAGTCTTGTTCTTTCATGTTGTGATCTTTGAGCCTTTGTTGTTGTCTTTCTCCTTTGTCTTTAATCTTGAGATCTTCAAATCATTCTTGACTTGTCTTTGCCATCTTACGATCTTGTGACTACATTCACATGCTCACATTATTCATTATCTTGAAAGCTTGCTTTGATCATCAGAGTTACGTAAGTCTTTAGCTTTCTTGATTTTTGAATATGTCTTTGGGCATGAGTATGTGGTTTTGAATCTTTGACTTTGCTGAGTACACCGTAACGCCACCTTCTCGATACAAAACATAGACACGGACTGAATGGCTTTGACATTCATCATAAATCGTTAGCGTTTTACCTCTGGTCGGTGAAGACCGTTATAAAATATTAAATAGCGTACCTATGATTAGGTAGATTCAATTAAGAACCTCTTTGACAGCGTTTCACGGCTGTAATAGCCGTTCTCTTTACTCGACTATCTCAAAGCAAGACTAGGAACATAAAGAGTGAATCAATTGGATTGACATCCGCTTGATTAAAGTCGTCAATTCAAATTCCTGGAACAAGTTTTATTCTTAAAGAATCTTACCATTGTTTATTTCCAGTTGACACAAGCTCGATTCATAAAGAATCTCGCAAGTCACCTACCATATCGTCGTTTGATGTTGACGCTAGAAGGATTTCCATTCGTCACTGTGAATATTAACGAATATCACTCTGAATGTTCTGGCAAGACCATAAAGATATTGCGTAGAAACCTGAAACAAGTTTGAATCAATTCAGAATCAAACCACTGTTTCTTTTCATTTTACACATGTTCAATTTTAAAAGAATCTTACACATGACCTACCGCAGTGCTGTTAGATGTTAACGCTGGAAGGATTTCCACTCATCATTGTGAATACTAAGTAGTATCACTCTGAGTGTTCTAGCAATATCACAATATAGCGTAGGACTCTCTTTATCTCCATTATGCGTGTCCTAACGAAATTTGATTGATCTCTTGGCTTTAGACTCGATTTGTGCACTTTTAGTGGTCGGAGGATGGAGCAGATGCCACCTATCCAATATCAAATATCTCGGAGTGAGAAAGTCAATAGAAGTCGTGTTGATCTCCGTGACAATAAAATAAACTTCTTTTGAGAGAAGCCTGAGTTAGCTGGGAAGGGGTTGTACATTACATCACTGGGTCCATGATGCGTTGTCTTCATGATGTGTTGACCCGGTTTCTGCCTAAGTTGTATGGAGGGCTAATTTCTTTACACCCTTTATCCTTACATTTCTTTTTCATTCTTCAACCCCTTCAATGCTTACCAAGACATCATCACTAACGCCTTGTTGTGATTGTTCCAGTGCTAGCATCAGTACTTAGTCGGCATTCAGCTGCGTTCACATTCTACTCCATCTTACCTAAGGACTTCTAATAATATATTGGATTGTCCATGGGAAGATCCCTCCGGTTCTGGTTGGATCATAGGACGTATGCCTAACCATTCTTGTTGATACAAAAGTTAGATGATCCTAGCTGAACCCGAATTAGGCTTAATTCGGGTGCTGGGGCTCCGGCTCCTGCACCAAGTGAATTTCTGGTTGGGATCATGCACACAAAAAATAACACGTTGTTAGGCTTATCGTGGGAACATATCCCTCGATTAGACTCTAGCGTGAGAGTAAGTAATCGGTTTAGGGTTAGTAATCAGATGTAGATTGAGGGTATGAAGAGTATGATACCTTTGTGGAACCATTGGGGGTTCCTTATATAGGCGGTGAAACTCTAGTGGGCTTTCACCGATACTTCGGACCCATGTATAAGATAATCACCATAATTAGCTTGATTTTTATCTTCTAATTATGGTTAGTGTATATCCTATACTTTAGGGTAAATCATAATCCCACTTGGGTTGTGATTCTGTCTAACCTTGTACCGGCTGTACCGGGCCGTGGGCCGCACACATCTATGCGGCCACTATTCATTTGAAGCCCAAAACCTTAAATGACATTAATCTAACCCATCCGTGATGGGCCGGATGCGGGTAGTACCCGTCGGCCAGTCTATGACCTGGTTGGGGACTATACATCATCATGTCCCCCCAGTTTAGTTGTTACAGCCGTAGGCGTAACCTCTAGACTAGCCAATGTCCCTTATTCGTTTGTTACGAAAAATGGCCGCACACACAATACTGTTGACCAAGACAATATTAATGAATGCATTAATGGTAGACGAGGTCGAGAGGACAGTTCAGATATATCTCTGCAAAAGTGCACCAGATGGGCCCACCCTCGAGTTACGCAAAACTGTTTAAGAAGTGACTCGTGGGCCCCTCTGACGTTTCAACTGTGTCAGTAACCCCATCCGTTAGATGGGCGTAGTGGATTACACGTGGCAATCATCCAGGCTACCTCGTAAACTGAGGCAACCCTATAAAAGGCATGTGTGTGTGACTGTGCACACACACAGTTCATACCTTCTACCACCATTGTTGCACTTTCCTTCATTCCTTCTTCTTTCTTTCCACGGAAATCTATCGTACTAGGTTAGATTACCGCACCCTTCTTTACATATTTATAAATCATGTGGAAAGACAACCCCACAACCACGACCGTACTCAATGTGATGTCGGCGGAGAAATTTATGGATTTCCTGTCTGACTATTACATTCCTGAAAGCGTACACCCCACCTTTCTGGGTGATGGTGAAGCTATCACGGATGCTCCGGCGGGGAAAATAGGTGTATATACATGCCTATTTGACTCGGCCAACTACTGTATCCCATTATCTAGGTTCCTTGTAGACATTCTAACCTATTTTTATTTTCACAAAACGCAACTACATTGCATAGGGGCATGCAAGATTAATCAATTTGAGATAACATGTCATACATGTGACGTGGCCACCACCGTGAGTTTATTTAGGGTTTTCTACGCCCCCCCCCCCCCCCCAAATGGTAAATGGGTGGCTGTCATTCAAAAAGATATTCGCGAATGCCCGAATGTGTTATAGGAAACCCCTAGACTCGCTTAAGAATTGGTATGACCATTATTTCTTTGTAGATGCCAAAGTCTTTCCCACACCTTTTGTCCTTAAAACCAGGGTGCGACACGATTATCCACCCCCAACCAGTAAATATAGCAGTCGGGACGTTAGAACGTTAGATACCAACCGTACTGACTTTCATAAGGATCTACCGGAGAATTTCCTATGTCTGGTTGGGATTAGCCATAACTAATTTGGTAGGGAGGATAGATATCCATGCTTCTTGAACGACCGTAGACAGGGTGGGTATATTTAACGAACACATTTGTATGCATATTTGATTAATCTTTGTATATAACTAATAAGTGTGTAAACACTTATCCTTTTGCCACTAAAATCAAGGAAAAACAAGACCGAATCATGTGTTTATTATCATAAATGTCGGAATTACGCGTGGTTTGTGTTTTGTGTGATAAATAGGTACAATTGAGCAAAAGAAGAGAAAACACGGGATTTCACGGTCAAATAATGAAGAAAAGTCCAAGAAAGAGACAAAGTCAAAGTCCACTTAAATTTGAAGAAATAATCAAGAAAGTCGGAATCGAGCTCGATTTTATCTGATTAAAGTCTTGTGGGCCCCACATTGGATAAATGGGCTCAAAAGCCTGTTTAAGGATTTTAAGAATAAACTTCTTAGTATTAAGCCCAAATTAAAAGCCCATTTGGTTAAATGAAGTTTGGGCCAGGCCCAATTGGATACAAATTCACATGGATAAAACGAAATAAACATTTTATTGGATACAAAGCCCATGACTTTTTACTTCCTAGTCAACACCACCGACCCCCCCAACCCATAAACTTCACCCACGTGTAACCTTTTTTACCCTACTCTCCCCACTCGTTTTATTTACTCCTACGTCACACAACTTTTTACAAACCGATCCCTCACCTCACGTTTTCATTTATCTCTCTCACATTAAATATATCTTCGTCAAAAACAATGCTCCATCTTCCCCATTTATCTCTCTCACCCAAAACCTGCAAAAAGTTACTATTTCACCAAAATCCTAGATGGGTAAAAAACCAAATAAACATGGGGGTTTTGATCCCACGTGTTAATCACGTGATTGGGAATTAATTCCCCAAGGGATTCGGAAGAAAGAGTGGAAGAGCAAAACTACGTGGCTTCGTTTAATTGGTGTTGACACCTCAATCATCCGATCCAGCCAATCACATGCCAAAGAAAAAGCACAAGAAACACAAATCATTGCCACCCTGGCAATCTGTGTGACCAAGAGCCAATATCCACCCTTGGATCCAAACTGAAAAGAGAGAGAAGGAGAAGAAAGAAGATCAATGGCCAAGATTGTTCTACTTGCTCACCAAGGAAACCTAGAAGATTCGAGGGTTCCCTATAAATACCCTCCCCTTTATCATGTAATGTTATGTTATTTTTCCTTTATTTTTATTTTTAGAAAAATAGTTGATTAGGGTTCTTGTAATTTCAATTTTCAGTTTTGTAAGTTTGGTTTTAAATTAATGAAAAAAGTTATTTAGTTTTAATTCTCGTCTCGTTTAATTTTACAAGTTACTGTTCTTTTTTTTTCTGTTAAAAAATTACGGTTGTGGTTCTCGTTGAATTATGATATAAAAAATAAAAAAGAGAGATAAAGGAAAGTAACTGTTGATTTTCCCACTGGGAAATCAATTCAAAAGCTACTGTTCATCCGTAAGTTGGTTCGAGAAGTGTTGGTTCGATTCTAGGTGATTTTTATTTTGGGTTCGTTTGATGATGGTGGAACGATCTATGGTGATTAGTGTTTTGATTTAGTTAAGGTAGCTCAGCGCTCCACCTTCTTCTCAAAGGTTGTCATCAAAAGGTTTGATCTCCTTTTAAATTTAAAGTTGATGTTTATTTAGCTTATGAGTAATCTGCTAGTTTGAGGTGTTTTAAATTTGCTCAGGTTATTTGTTTTAGTCTAATCTGCTATAGGTCTGATGCTAATTGTTTAAGGATTTGGTATATTCTGATTAATTTTGGTTTAATTGATATTCTGTTTGATTTACTTTGTCATTCGGTTGTAGGATTAGTTTAGGTTACTGCTTATTTAGTTGTCAGTTTTTTTTTCGTCTGCTTATAGGTTTTTAGAAAACTGCTTATTAGCTTATTTGTTTCCTGCTTAATTAATCTATCTTATTTGGTTGTCATTTATGCTTGTTTGGTTATTCTGAATATTAATGTCTGCTTATGTGATAGCTTGTTTAGATTTTTAAGTCAGTTGATATGAGCTTAAACTCATATCCTTTTAATAACAAATAACCCTAAAACATGAAGCAAAATACCAATTTATTTGGCAAAAACAGTGTTATGTGGTATGTTTGTGTTTGTGTGCACTTGTGTAGGTAAAAAGATACATTTTCAAGCAAACAAGGAAAAATCAAGCTCAAATGGATGAAAAAGACAAAAGAGGATCAAAAGTGACAAGACTTTGAAGTATAAGGACCTATCTTGACAAGTTATGAAAGTTGAAGGACTAAAAGTGAAAATATTGTAAAAAGTCAAGATTCAAGTCAAACTTGGTCAATTCTCAAGTCAACTCAGTCAAAGGACCATTTTGTTCAAGAATGGAAGTTAAAGGACCAAATATGTCAAAGGAATGAAGCTACAAGCTAAAATTTACATTCTGCCAAGTTAAGGGGTTAATTCTGCCAAGATTGGGAAGTTACTTAAGATTGATCCATGTGATAACTAATTCAGCCAATGAGAGAAAGGAAAAGGAAGCACACGGATCAAATACTTAATATCCACTCAGCCGCCTCACATTTATTACCAAATCCAAACAGTGCAATCCGTGTGACTGATTTTCAACCTATCAGAATTTGACACGTGGCATCTTCAAGAAGGAAAAATTTTCCCAGAATCGCGTTTGAGATAGAAGCCATTTCATGGAAAGATTTAAACACCAAAGTTGATCAATTTGAAGAGACGAACATAATGGTGCAACTCAATTAACATTTCATCCATCCAATCAAGAAAACCCAAATCCTTGTTCATACCTTCAAAGTGCAATATGCAGAATTCTCCACGTGGCAAGCTGGGATTGGTTCTGACACGTCACCAACCCCAACAAACTCTTCCTTCATGTCTATAAATAGCTGGATTAGACTTCATTTTCAGGAGTAGCTTAACTTTGTAAAAACACCTTGTTCTACTTTTCCTTTCCTTTTTCCCTCAATCTTACCCTAGCTACTCAAGAGTCTGACAAACTCTTGAGTTAGTTAGTTAGTTACTACCCTTGTAACAACTTTGTAACCGTTTTCCATTAATGAAATTCAAATTTACTCTTTCCCGCCAAAACTGTTCTTATCATTCCAGTTCATTTCTTGCTGCATTTGGATACTAGTGTTGCTGATAAGTGTTTGTTATGATCATTTATGGATCATAACTAACATTGAAGGAGTTAGATTGCTGTTTGATCAGAATTCAGTCATTTCCATAGTTTTTGAAGAAGTTCAAGCAGAATGATGATTCTAGTTGATTAGTTTGCTGATTCTTGTTGTTTGATTGATTCCTAGTGATAAGGTGGTGGTTATCACTAGGGTAAGAGAGCTCAGCGCTCCTCTTCTTCTCAAAGGAATTCTACAATAGGTTTTAAGCTTCTTGATTTTTGTTCCACTCAACAGTTAATTGCATGCTTTCTTTCTTAGAATAAACTTGATGGCTGCTTGATAAAAGTTGCTTGTTGTGATGTTTGCTAGATCTTAGAGTGTTAGGAGCTTAATTCTTCTTACTTGTGCTTTGATTTGGGTTAAGTTCTAGTTTACTGCATTAATTCAGTAATTTTTGGCCTTTTACCTTGATTGTGGTTCTAATAGTGATAAGTACTTGTTCACTTCTTTCAAACCTTTCATTTTGATCATTGAGTCTAGTTTGCTATAGCATTTGATTCAGTTTAAGCTAGATCTTAAAAAGCATGTGAAAAAGTTTGTAAAAATCAGTAAAGGAGTGTTTGGGAATAGCTCAAAAATAGTTTCCAAGCATTAAGATTTGGATTTTTAAAGTTCATTTACAGTCATTAAGTGATAACAAGTTGTTTTAAGTCTTTTACAAGTCAATGACAAGGTCAAACAGGCAAATGGCATCTTAAAAGTTTGGGTCAGCCTTATGCATTTGAGTCATTCAGGAACTTACCATTTTCAATTTGCTAGAACTCACTCAAAACTGGATGAATTTGGATCAAATTTGTTTCTATTTGTAGCTTATATCATAGAGTTTTAGATTCCAAGAGGATTTTATACAGTTTTCATTAAGCACTTAGTAATAAGCCAAAATAAGATAAGTAAACTAAACTCAAGTTTCTGTAACTTGACAACTGAAAATCTGTATCTCATTTTCCTCTTCATAAACTTAACACTTTTTCTTCACAAATCCATTTAGGTAGTTGAGTTACTTGATTTTTGAGAAAATTAGCTTTTTGAAAAAAGCTGGTCAACGCTTGGTCAACATAAGCTCTTTTTAGCTTAATTCAGATTTAGAGCTTATTTCTGGATGAAATTCGTTCTGGTTTGATTTCCCATTCTTTAAATCAGTTGCTTAATCAGTTTTAATAGAAAAATCAAGTTGTGGTTGATTAGATTTAGCTGTAGCTTATTTTGAGCTTATTAATAAGCACTCATTTGCTTATTTCTGATTTTTAGCAAATTTTCTTGAACACACATAGCTTAATTGAGATTTCAAGAGTTTTGCAAGTTGTTTCATCAAGTTTGGTTGAGTAATAAGCTCAAACGAGCTTATTTTCTCCTTTGTCCCGTTTTTGCTTAAATAGTTTTATTTATTGCACTTTGGTCCTTTTAGTTCTGTCAGCGTTTAATTTTTGGCTAATCTTCATGTTTTTAGGGTTTGCATTATTTTAGTCCCTGGATTTTGGAAGTTGTTAAAATTCAGTTAGATATTTGTTAGTTTGTTACATTTTTGGCAAGTTTGTTATAGTTGTTGCATTTTTGATCCTTTTAGTTAACAGTTTTACACTTTTAGTCCCTATAATTGTTAGAGTTTACATTTCAAGCATTTATTGTTCATAGAATTTACAATTTCAGTCCCTTTAGTTTCAAATTTTGCATTTTAAATTTTTACTTGAATAAAAACGTGGTATTTGCAATTTGTTTTACATATACGTAGGTAATATTTTTCCGTTTGGTAAGCATTAATTGAATTAGCAATAGATTAACCAAGCAAGCTTAACAACCAAGAACAATTAAAAACCCGATATTGGTTGGACTTTCTATTAGCAAGAACTGAGAAAAAACGAACTGCATTATACTCAATTTCAAATGGCGCCGCTGCCGGTTCTTTGACTACGCGAGAGACTATCGATTGACGGTTTTCATTGGCTTTTGGGATCCGTTCACTTTGTGAACGTTATTTTTACGTATCATAAATCAAAAACAAATAAAAAATCAAAAATATAAAAATATATAAAAACTAAAAAAATTAACAAAACAATTCTTTTCCTAAAGAATTGACCAAAAAAAAATAAAACATCCAAAAAGCAATCTTTTTCCTAAGAGATTGCACCCAAAAATATATATTATTGGATTCTCTCGGTTTTTATGTACATATAGTATTTTCCCTTAAAAAACTCATAAATACAAAAATATTTTCCATATATTATTATAAGTAAATACGTATACGTATAAGAACAATCAATCTACATATCTTCCATAAGTATTGCCGAGGCAATACACCATGTTGAGGGGCGCTCCGGTCCTTGACACGTGTATCGATCAAACAAAATAAAGCAAGAATAGATAAATACTCTCAATAAGCAACAATTCGAAGAATACGAACATTTAAGTGAATAGAAAGGCGATGAGCTATAAAATGCCATCTAAGGGTCAATAGGTACTTAAGTGCTTCGCGCCACCTAACCCCCCGTTCACTTGTAAGTATTCTAAGAAGGAAGGCTTCATTGAGGGTCTTGCACCCAAGTAGTACATACATATATTGTTATTTTCTTGTGGATATTTAATATTGAAACTCGAAGAGGATAATCCATTTCTCTTCAAATTCACACGAGAGCTTCTCTCTCATTCCTCGTATTGAGTTGCATGCTTACTCGCGGGCGTGCACAAATACCGATTGGTGTACAACCTCTTCCTCCGAAAAGGAAGAAAAAGAGAAAGAGTAAGACCACCACCGTCCACCAAGCCGATCACGAGAATCGTGCTTTGTCACCACCACAAGAAGCCATGGCTATTGATAATCGCACTTTGTATGAACGTATGCAATCCAACATTCATGGATATTCTAGTGCCATTAAGATTCCCGACTTTCCCGCTAACACATTTGAGCTACATACATCTATGATCAATATGGTTGAATTATCACCTTTCCTTGGTAAACACAATGAGGATCCTCATGCTCACCTTAAGAGATTCCTTTCACTTTGCAATACCATTAAGCATAATGGGGTTCCACATGAGGTCATTAGGTTGATGTTAGTGTCATTTTCCTTAGAGGGGAGTGCTAAGCATTGGTTAGACACCCAACCACCCGAGAGTATCACCACATGGGATGGTTTTACCACTAAGTTTTTGAACAAGTTCTTTCCTCCACAAAAGACTATGGCTTTGAGGACTTTAATTATGGGCTTTCAACAAAAACCTAGTCAATCCTTTAGTGATGCTTGGGAAGAGTATAGTGAGTTGTTGAGGCGATGCCCTAATCATGGATTGGATCAAGTTCACCAAATAAGTCTCTTTTATGATGGCCTTAAAGCTCACCACCAAGATTCACTCAATGCTTCCGCGGGAGGGAGTATTCTTCTTAAGACTTATCAAGAGGCTTTGGACATTATTGAGACTAAGGCAACGGTTCAAACAAACAATCAATTTGAAGAAAGGGTTCATGTTATCTAAAACACTTCTCAAACTCCTTGTGACACCCAACTTCTTAAAGAGATCCTTCAACAAGTCAAACAAGGACAACAAGAAATGACTCATGAGATAGTTCAAGCTTTTAAGACCGTTTCATTGAACAATTCTTCAAATAATGTGAATGCCATTGCCATTTCTTGTGTTACTTGTGGAGGACCCCATTCTTATGAACAATGTGATAAGGTGCAAGGGTATCAAGGGGTATGTTATGCTTACCAAGAGGAACATCGTGAACACTTCAAGCCTAATATCAATCCAAATAACCTTTCTTACAAATCCCAAAATTACCTTACTCCACCCGGCTTCCCACCCCAACCACCCACTCAAATTCCACAAAATCCTCCTCAAATTTTAGCAAGGAATCAAGGGCAAAGACCACCATACCAAGGAAATAACTACAAAGCACCCAATCAATTTCAACCTCAAGCAAATACCTTTTATCCACCACAACAAGGATTTAATCAACCACTTCCTTTAATTCCCAATCAAGCATATGCTCCAATACCAAATCAAGCTTACCCTCAAGTTCCAAATCAAGGATATGGGATGCAAGAGACTCAAGAGTATGTTGACAAGAAAATGCGTGAAATGGAGAAAAGAATGAGTGACCAAATCAATAGGGTTTTAGTGGCGGTAACTCAAAGACCACAAGGGGCTTTACCTTCCAACACACAAACAAATCCTAGGGCCAATGTCAATGCTATTACAACAAGGAGTGGTACAACAACAAAGGATCCTTCACCTCCTAAACCTACTATTGTTCAACCCACTTGTGCTCCTACTTGTGACAAGCCTTCTACCTCTACTTCACCACCTCAAAATGCTCCCATTGCTCCACTTTCAAAGCCTATTCATGAAACATTCAATAAGGAAAATCCTTCATCTACACCTCAATCACAACCAAAACCAAATCTTCCTTATCCCTCAAGATTGAGAAAAGAAAAGCTTAAGAACAAGGATGATATCCAAGTTTCTAACTTTTTGAGGATGTTCAAGCAACTTAACATCAATATCTCCTTTGCGGAAGCCTTAGCCAATATGCCTAAGTTTGCTAAGATGATTAAGGATTTGCTTTCTAACAAGGAAAGATAGGTGGATTTGCCTAATGCTTCTTTGAATGAAAATTGTTCCACGGTGTTGCTTAAGAAGTTGCCTACTAAGCTTGGAGATCCGGGGCGGTTTTTGATTCCTTGCAATTTCCAGGGGGTGGAAAATTGTATGGCTTTAGCAGATTTAGGAGCAAGCATAAATCTTATGCCATTATCGGTTTGGAAGAGACTTTCACTTCCCGAGCTTACTCCTACTAAGATGACTCTTGAGTTGGCCAACCGTACTATAGCTTATCCGGTGGGAATTGCGGAGGATGTTTTTGTTGGGGTTGATAGATTTACATTTCCCACGGATTTTGTGGTGGTTGATTATGATGTGGATCCTAGAGTGCCTTTGATTGTTGGTAGGCCATTTTTGAGAACGGGTCGTACTTTAATCGATGTGGCGGAAGGAGAACTTACAATGCGGGTAGGAGATGAGAGAGTTGTGTTTAACATGGGAAAGTTGTCCAAAAAGTCTAATGAGCCCGAAGCGGTAAAACATAATGATGTTGTATATGAGGAGGAAACACAAGATGATCTTCTTGATGAAGTTTGTGATGGGTACTTTTATGAAGCTTGCTCAAGTGGAGACTATGATTACCCTCATATTGAGACCATTGCTTCCATTACTTCCTCCTTGGATTTTCATGAACCTCAAGAGCTAAACTTTAGTGAAATTCCATATGACACCCCATTTTTCCACAAGACTAATCACTTTGATGAGGATTTAAGTAATGAGGGATCTTTTCTTTGTGATTCACCAACATATGATGACTATAGTGATGATGAGCTTTCTACTTGTGACTCTCCATTTGTTGATGATCATACTTCTTTTTGTTTTGAGGGATCACCTATTTTTGATAGTCCAATCTATGATGTCTATGGTGATGAGGAGGATTCTATCATTGATGAGATTGATGAGTTTTTAGTGGAGGATATATCTTTTGAGTATACTCTTGGTTACCTTGATGAGGAGGGGGACATACTCTATTTAGAATCCCTATTGGATGAAGATCCTTCACCTTTTTCCTTGCCCCTCTCAACCTTTCAAAGTGATAAAGGAAAACAAGTCATGATGGTTCCTTCCAAGAGCTTGTTGTTACCCATGCCTTCACAACCATTCTCTCACCATGTGAACTACAAAGGAGAATCTTCTAAGGCAACCAACACTTGTTGTTTTCCTATCAAGGAACGGATTTTTGATCCTGACATAGAGCTTGCTAAATCATCTCAGTATCCATCTGATGCAACAAAAGGAAACCTTGTGAAAGATTTGAGAGCTTTACACCATCACCTTGGGAAGAACATATGGGAAACCATTTTAGAGCACTACACCTCATTCTTTTCACCATTGATTGGGAAGCTAGTTGTTGGCTTGTGTTATAAGTGGGAGGGTAATTATGTATTTGATCCTGGGGGATATTTATGGAGTTTTGATAAAATGAACACTTGTTTTACCTCATCATGGAGATTTTTCATTAAAGAGGGCAAAATTTTTCTTCTCCATGATAGGTTTTAGACACTTTTAAGTGTGGGACGAGTCGAGCTAGAGACTCATTAACTCAAGCATCGTATAACTAGGTTTAGAGTGTTGTAGTTTAGAAATAAAAGCATAGACTTGGGGATAAGTGTAGGGGAGACCTTCTTTTGTCTTCATGATTGTTTGTAGGGTTGCTCACTCATCTCATGCTTTGGAGCTTATGGAGGAGGCCCTTGTATCCGGTTCAATTCGTTACTTTAGTGAATTTTCATTGACACCTTGTGCTTAAACATGATTTCACTAATAGTTGTCCTTTCCTTAACTTGGGTTAAGCAAAGTCTATTCATTGTCATAAGTGTAGGGGAAGTTTTTATACTTCCATGCTCTTAAACATTAAGGACAATGTTTAGCTTAAGTGTAGGGGGGTCTTCTATCGAAGTGACCTTACCTAGAACTTGTCATTGTCTTGCATGATAACATGGAAAAATTGAATTTTCAACATTTTTCAAATTTTTGATCTACTTTGGCCACCAAAAAAAAAATGCATTCATAATTTTTGCATCAATCATTTTTTCATTTGCATAACACACTTGCATTGTATATATTTTTTCTTTTATTTTTCATCAAAAATATATAAAAAGAAAAAATATAATAAAACATGGTTTTAACAAATTTAGACTTCTTTGACATATTAGGCCCGCTATGGATAATTTTGACTCAACCCGAGTTTGCTTATCTTAGCATTCTCTAGCTAGTATCGTTAACAATGTAGTCCTTCATTGGTCTATTAGGCTAAGCATCCACCAATCTCATTATTTGAGATTTTAAATTTGTGGAGAATGGGAAATGATAGAGTTGAAGCAAGTGTAAAAGGGCTAGATAGACTTCATGGCAATTACTTGTGGCTAAACCCTTCTCTTCTTGACCTCTATTTTCTTCGCATGTATATAATTGTTAATAAATAATCAAGTACGGTTTTAATTGGTTTGTAATCTCTTATGCATTTTTGGCTAATCATTTATGGTTGATATGAGTACGTCTTAAGATTCTAAGTTAGCACGTTTTATGTGTACTAGACTTATGTCATGCTCCATATTTAGCGGGTGTTTTTCCTTTTCTTCTTTTCAAATTTCTTTGTGAGGAATAAAGAAAAATAAGAGCGGCTTATGAAAAAAAAATGAGTGGCTAGAAAAAAAATAAAGAAAAAGAAAAAAATAAAATAATGCAAGACTCCCAAGAGGGGCAGTGTGGTGTTAATTATAGTGACTATTGAGTTCCAATATTACCTTGACGGGTTACGGGGATTCAATAGATTGCTCCAATCCAATATTACCTTGACGGGTTGCGGGGTTGAAGATCCAAAGTCTCAAAAAGTTGGCGGATGTAAATTATTGCGTGAGTTTTATTTTTCTTTCCTTAGCGAGTGTGTAGCTACTTATGAAAGCATGACATGAGGATTTTACACATAAGGCGAATGACTTATTACTCTTAATACAAACTTATATTAATTGTGAGCGGTTTTTCAAGTAATGGATGAGAAGATTACTTAGGATTAAAACCGTGCTTCCTTATTTTTGGATTTTACACTTCCTATACTTCACACTTGAATAATGACAAATTTGCCCACAAGCAATTTGCTCAAATAATAACCGGTTCCACATTTAATTGTCATGAATAAGTTGATGCACTTTTTACTTGTGAATGCAATGATCCCATTTTTAAGCTTGGTATGGGGAAAGTGAAACTTGAGGGTGATAAATGTCCATGGTACCCAAGCCCTAATCTAAGTCATTGAATTCTTTATGAGTTATTTCCATCAAAACCATTTCAAGAAAAATCAAAAAGATATAGATAGAATTGTATTTTGATTCATTGCATTATTAAAAGTCAAAATCACACATCATCTAGTCTAGAGTAGCATAGATGCATCTCATATGGCCAAGGTGGATTAATTATGAGGGAAATGTAAAATTTTGAGCCTTAAAATATAATATTGCATGAGGACATGACAATGTTCAAGTGTAGGGGAATTTGATATGAGCTTAAACTCATATCCTTTTAATAACAAATAACCCTAAAACATGAAGCAAAATACCAATTTATTTGGCAAAAACAGTGTTATGTGGTATGTTTGTGTTTGTGTGCACTTGTGTAGGTAAAAAGATACATTTTCAAGCAAACAAGGAAAAATCAAGCTCAAATGGATGAAAAAGACAAAAGAGGATCAAAAGTGACAAGACTTTGAAGTATAAGGACCTATCCTGACAAGTTATGAAAGTTGAAGGACTAAAAGTGAAAATATTATAAAAAGTCAAGATTCAAGTCAAACTTGGTCAATTCTCAAGTCAACTCAGTCAAAGGACCATTTTGTTCAAGGATGGAAGTTAAAGGACCAAATATGTCAAAGGAATGAAGCTACAAGCTAAAATTTACATTCTGCCAAGTTAAGGGGTTAATTCTGCCAAGATTGGGAAGTTACTTAAGATTGATCCATGTGATAACTAATTCAGCCAATGAGAGAAAGGAAAAGGAAGCACACGGATCAAATACTTAATATCCACTCAGCCGCCTCACATTTATTACCAAATCCAAACAGTGCAATCCGTGTGACTGATTTTCAACCTATCAGAATTTGACACGTGGCATCTTCAAGAAGGAAAAATTTTCCCAGAATCGCGTTTGAGATAGAAGCCATTTCATGGAAAGATTTAAACACCAAAGTTGATCAATTTGAAGAGACGAACATAATGGTGCAACTCAATTAACATTTCATCCATCCAATCAAGAAAACCCAAATCCTTGTTCATACCTTCAAAGTGCAATATGCAGAATTCTCCACGTGGCAAGCTGGGATTGGTTCTGACACGTCACCAACCCCAACAAACTCTTCCTTCATGTCTATAAATAGCTGGATTAGACTTCATTTTCAGGAGTAGCTTAATTTTGTAAAAACACCTAGTTCTACTTTTCCTTTCCTTTTTCCCTCAATCTTACCCTAGCTACTCAAGAGTCTGACAAACTCTTGAGTTAGTTAGTTAGTTACTACCCTTGTAACAACTTTGTAACCGTTTTCCATTAATGAAATTCAAATTTACTCTTTCCCGCCAAAACTGTTCTTATCATTCCAGTTCATTTCTTGCTGCATTTGGATACTAGTGTTGCTGATAAGTGTTTGTTATGATCATTTATGGATCATAACTAACATTGAAGGAGTTAGATTGCTGTTTGATCAGAATTCAGTCATTTCCATAGTTTTTGAAGAAGTTCAAGCAGAATGATGATTCTAGTTGATTAGTTTGCTGATTCTTGTTGTTTGATTGATTCCTAGTGATAAGGTGGTGGTTATCACTAGGGTAAGAGAGCTCAGCGCTCCTCTTCTTCTCAAAGGAATTCTACAATAGGTTTTAAGCTTCTTGATTTTTGTTCCACTCAACAGTTAATTGCATGCTTTCTTTCTTAGAATAAACTTGATGGCTGCTTGATAAAAGTTGCTTGTTGTGATGTTTGCTAGATCTTAGAGTGTTAGGAGCTTAATTCTGCTTACTTGTGCTTTGATTTGGGTTAAGTTCTAGTTTACTGCATTAATTCAGTAATTTTTGGCCTTTTACCTTGATTGTGGTTCTAATAGTGATAAGTACTTGTTCACTTTTTCAAACCTTTCATTTTGATCATTGAGTCTAGTTTGCTATAGCATTTGATTCAGTTTAAGCTAGATCTTAAAAAGCATGTGAAAAAGTTTGTAAAAATCAGTAAAGGAGTGTTTGGGAATAGCTCAAAAATAGTTTCCAAGCATTGAGATTTGGATTTTTAAAGTTCATTTACAGTCATTAAGTGATAACAAGTTGTTTTAAGTCTTTTACAAGTCAATGACAAGGTCAAACAGGCAAATGGCATCTTAAAAGTTTGGGTCAGCCTTATGCATTTGAGTCATTCAGGAACTTACCATTTTCAATTTGCTAGAACTCACTCAAAACTGGATGAATTTGGATCAAATTTGTTTCTATTTGTAGCTTATATCATAGAGTTTTAGATTCCAAGAGGATTTTATACAGTTTTCATTAAGCACTTAGTAATAAGCCAAAATCAGATAAGTAGACTAAACTAAAGTTTCTGTAACTTGACAACTGAAAATCTGTATCTCATTTTCCTCTTCATAAACTTAGCACTTTTTCTTCACAAATCCATTTAGGTAGTTGAGTTACTTGATTTTTGAGAAAATTAGCTTTTTGAAAAAAGCTGGTCAACGCTTGGTCAACATAAGCTCTTTTTAGCTTAATTCAGATTTAGAGCTTATTTCTGGATGAAATTCGTTCTGGTTTGATTTCCCATTCTTTAAATCAGTTGCTTAATCAGTTTTAATAGAAAAATCAAGTTGTGGTTGATTAGATTTAGCTGTAGCTTATTTTGAGCTTATTAATAAGCACTCATTTGCTTATTTCTGATTTTTAGCAAATTTCCTTGAACACACATAGCTTAATTGAGATTTCAAGAGTTTTGCAAGTTGTTTCATCAAGTTTGGTTGAGTAATAAGCTCAAACGAGCTTATTTTCTCCTTTGTCCCGTTTTTGCTTAAATAGTTTTCTTTATTGCACTTTGGTCCTTTTAGTTCTATCAGCGTTTAATTTTTGGCTAATCTTCATGTTTTTAGGGTTTGCATTATTTTAGTCCCTGGATTTTGGAAGTTGTTAAAATTCAGTTAGATATTTGTTAGTTTGTTACATTTTTGGCAAGTTTGTTATAGTTGTTGCATTTTTGATCCTTTTAGTTAACATTTTTACACTTTTAGTCCCTATAATTGTTAGAGTTTACATTTCAAGCATTTATTGTTCATAGAATTTACAACTTCAGTCCCTTTAGTTTCAAATTTTGCATTTTAAATTTTTACTTGAATAAAAACGTGGTATTTGCAATTTGTTTTACATATACGTAAGTAATATTTTTCCGTTTGGCAAGCATTAATTGAATTAGCAATAGATTAACCAAGCAAGCTTAACAACCAAGAACAATTAAAAACCCGATATTGGTTGGACTTTCTATTAGCAAGAACTGAGAAAAAACGAACTGCATTATACTCAATACCAAATGGATTTATAGCTTATTGGTTTTAGCTTAATTGGATTTCTGATAAGTTCTCAAAAGCTGTGTCCTCTCAGTTGGTTATCGCTTATTGCTCGTGTGCTTATTTGATATATAGCTTATTCGGTTGCATTTAGCTTACTTGTTTCTGCTTATTTGCCTGCTTATTGTTTTTATTTTGCTGATATAACCTCAGACCCAATTGGTCTGAGGGTTTTCATTCTGTCCAAAAATCAAAAGTTCCAAAAAGAAAGTTAATAATATTATTAGCAAAAATTTGTCTCCAAAGGGTTTCGAACCCCTGACCACCAGCTTAACAGTCAAACGCCTTAACCAACTCCTCTAGGCTCCTATTTGTGTTTATTCTCAGTTCATTTAATTAATATAGGATCTTTTTAATCATAGCTGACAGATTTAATTAAGTTTTAAATACAAGTTTTAGTTTTATTAAATTTAATTCAAAGTATTATATAAATTTCCTTTTATTAAGTTTAAATTAAAAAATAAAAAGATAAAAAATATTTTATTTAATTTGTTTTTTTTAAATTAGTTTTTTTTATTAGTTCAAAATTAATATAGGTTTTATTTAAAAATAGTTTTTAATAGATTTAATTTAAAAAGTGTTAGTAGAAATTAATTAGAATAGATTAAATTTAAGTTTTATTTTTAAAATAGTTAATTAGTGTTAATTAATAATTATTTTTTTAGTTTAAATAGTTGTCTTTTTAGTTTTAAAAATACCCAAAAAGAGATTTTACCAAAAACAAGTTAAGTTAAAACGTAAAACCGGAAATCAAATTCGAGTCGAATCGAGGAAAAACAAACTTAATTTTAAAGGACTAAAAATCCAAGTTTCAAATTGGCGCCGCTGCCGCTTCGCTCGTACGATTGACGATTTTTTTCGTGAAGACGTTTGGATTTTGGGATCCGTTCATCCTTTGAACGTTACGTTTCTTGCAACAAAATCAAAAATACAAAAAAAATCAAAAACATAAAATTACAAAAAATTAAAAAATTAAAAAATCCCAAAAGCAATTTCTTTCCTAAGAATTGCACCAAAAAAATTAAAAAATCCAAAAGTAATACTTTTTCCTAAAAGTATTACACCAAAAAAAATTACGTATTAGTGTTAATTTTTATTTCGATTTCTTTCGATTTTTCTTGTGAATATATATTTTTTCTAAAAAAAAATACAAAAAGATTTTTCATTTTATTATATTATATTACGTAACACAATAAATTACCTACTTATCAAATAAGGCCTTAGTTGGGATTTCATCACCTAACTATTGTATTCGAATCCATAACGAGAAAAAAGGGAAAAATAGATAAATACTAGTAAGACGTTTGAACTCAAAATATACAAACTATAAGGTGGGTATAAGGCGACGCGCTATAAATGGCCGTCTAAGGAAAAAGGTTTTTAAGTGCTTTGTGCCACCTCGTTTCCCCGCTTGCTTGTGCGTATATTGAGAGGGACGACCGATTATTGGTTTGCCAACTCAAGTAGTATTTACGTATATATTTTTGTAGCTTTTTCATATTGCTCCTTGAGAGGGAAAATCCTTTTCCTCTCAAAGTCGACCGAGGTCACCTACCTCATTCCAAAGTTTTAATTGTATGCGCACTCGCGCGCATACATACATACCGATTGGTGTACCAAATACTTCTAATTCTTCTAAAAAGAAGAAGAAGAAAAACAAAAAGACCGTCATTAAAGCCGATCCCGAGTATCGAGCTTTCAACAATACGATGGCAACGGATAATCGACCAATGATTGAGATTCTACAATCTCACGTTGAAGGAAACGATGACGCGATTGTGGTGCCGAATATTGGAGCTAATCATTTCGAACTTAAATCGGGTTTTATTCAAATGGTTTCCGCTACACTATTTTTAGGCCGTACTAATGATGACCCACACGCTCATATCAAACGTTTCATCTAATTAGCTAATACCGTCAAATACAATGGGGTGCCCCAAGAGGCCGTTCGTCTCCAACTTTTTCCTTTTTCCCTCGAGGGACAAGCCCGGATTTGGCTTGATAAGGAACCACCCCAAAGTATTACCACATGGATCGACTTAGAGACCAAGTTCATTAACTACTTTTTCCCACCATCACGGACCACTTCCTTAAGGAATGAAATAATCAATTTTGAGCAAAAATATGGGGAAACGTTTAGTGAGGCTTGGGATCGTTTTAAAGATCTTTTGAGAAAATGTCCACAACACGGTTTTACTAAAGTTCATCAAATCAACACGTTTTATAATGGTTTAACTCTAAACGACCAAGACTCACTAAATAGTGCCGCGGGGGGCAATATTCTTGTGAAAACAATGAACGAGGCTTGGGCCATTATTGAGAACAAAGCAAAAGTGCAAACCAAAAGTGTTAGGGCTAATATGGCAAGTGCTAGTACGAGTAATATTGAGGTGAATGATCGAATTAATAAACTTACTTCGCTTGTTGAGACACTCGCTTTAAAAACCGACGCCCTCACTACACATGTTCATGCCGTGAAAGAAAAAAGTGAGACGTGTGAGACTTGTGGTGGACCACATTCATACTTTAATTGTGACAAGGTTTACAATGATCAACAAGAAGTTTATGCTTATAATAACAATGAACTTGATCGGATTCAATTCAAACCAAATGTTGATGTTAACCATTTGTCTTACAAGTCTAATAACTACTTGGCTCCCCCGGGTTTTGTAGCACCACAAAGACCACACCCACCCGCCCAAAATAGGAACCAAGCTCCTCAACGGGGTAATTTTCAAGGAAGTTCTAATCAACGGGGTTTTAATCAAAATCAAGGGAATTTTCAAGGGCAAAACCAAGGGTTGAATAATCAAGGATATAATAACCAAAGTTTTCAAAATCAAGGATTTAATCAAGGTTCTAATCAATATCAAAACCAAGGTTTTAATAATCAAGGTTACAATCAAATGAATATGCATAATCCTCAAATGGACTTGGTTCTTCAAAAATTATCCGACCATGAACGAATGATGAGAGAGATGCAAGAATCGACCGATAAGAAGTTTTTGACTATGATTCAAACCTTTCGTCCCCAAGGTACCCTTCCCTCGAACACCGTGACCAATCCTAGGGCTAATGTTAATGCTATCACTACTAGGAGCGGTAAGACCACCGTAGAACCTTCCCCACCTAACCAAGGACCCGAGATTCCTTCTTCTTCGACACAACCTCCTTCTTCTTCCACTTGTGACATACCTCCCGTTATGCATTCGTCTACACCTTATGTTCCACCGATACCCAAATTTTATACCCCACCTTCGGTTCCCAAACCGGTTCCTTCACCTTCTATTTCTACTCCTCCTCCTCCTCCAAAGGATGTGAGTGAGCAATCCACTCCAAAGCCTTCATCTCAACCCAATATACCTTATCCCTCAAGGTTGCGGAAAGAGAAATTGAAGAATAAGGATGATATTCAAGTTTCGAACTTCCTAAAAATGTTCAAACAATTGAATTTTAATATCACCTTTGCCGAGGCGCTCGCTCACATGCCTAAGTACGCTAAGATGTTTAAGGATCTTTTAAGTGATAAGGAAAATTTGCTTGATATTGCCAATACCCAATTGAATGAGAATTGTTCCGCGGTTCTTTTGAGAAAATTACCGGTTAAGTTAGGAGATCCCGGTCGATTCCTTATTCCTTGTAATTTTCCGGGTGTTGAGAATTGTATGGCCTTGGCGGATCTCGGAGCGAGTATCAATCTTATGCCATTGTCCGTGTGGAAACAATTATCTTTACCCGAGCTAGTCCCCACTCGTATGACATTGGAATTAGCTAACCGTACGGTTGCTTATCCGGTGGGGATAGCCGAGGATGTTTTCGTAGGAGTCGACAAATTCACTTTCCCCGCCGATTTCGTCGTCGTCGACTATGAAATGGATCCCCGTGTTCCCTTAATTGTGGGACGACCCTTCTTGAGAACCGGGCGTACATTAATCGATGTAGCCGCGGGTGAACTTATCATGAGGGTCGGGGATGACAAAATCGTCTTTAACATGGGTAAACTTTCCAAACTTCCCAATGAGCCCGAATCCGTGAATTTCATCGATGTGCTTGACGAAGCATGCGAAGAACATTTTCACGAGGCTTGTAAGAGCGGGATTTCTCCTTTACCACATGTTGAGACCATAGCTTCTATTGCTCCTTCATTGACTCCATTTGGAGAAAGTGACTTAGATGAGTTTGAAGCTAGCTTGGGTCCTCTCGAGATTAACTATGATAATTCTCCCACCAATTGGGATGAAGACATTCGTACTATTAAGAGACTTCTCAATGAGGACAATATCTCTCCACCCACTCCAAAAGAAGTTACAAACAATGATCCTACTTTGACTAAGCCTTCCATTGATAATCCGCCGGATTTAGAGCTTAAAGATTTGCCGTCTCATCTAGAGTACGTTTTCTTAGAGGAGGATAATAAGTTGCCCGTCATTATTGCTAAGGACTTAAAAGAAGATGAAAAATCCCGACTTATAGATGTGCTTAAGAATCATAAGAAAGCTATTGCTTGGAAAATATCTGACATTCGCGGAATTGATCCTAATTTTTGTACTCATAAAATTCTCATGGAAGATGACTTTAAACCCGCAATCCAAAATCAAAGAAGGGTTAATCCAAAAATTCATGAAGTCATTAAGAAAGAAGTTATCAAACTTCTCGATGCCGGAATGATTTACCCTATCTCGGATTCGCCATGGGTTAGTCCCGTCCATTGTGTGCCTAAGAAAGGCGGAATCACCGTTGTTCCCAACGAAAACAACGAGTTGATTCCTACTCGACTTGTAACGGGTTGGCGAGTTTTCATCGATTATCGTAAGCTCAATGATGCCACTCGTAAGGATCATTTCCCTCTTCCTTTCATGGATCAAATGCTCGAGCGTTTAGCGGGGAATGATTTCTATTGTTTCTTAGATGGCTTTTCCGGATATTTTCAAATCCCTATCGATCCAAAAGACCAAGAGAAAACCACATTCACTTGTCCCTATGGAACATTTGCTTACAAAAGAATGCCTTTCGGCTTATGCAATGCTCCCGGGACTTTACAACGGTGTATGATGGCGATATTCCATGACATGGTTGAAGAAACTATGGAAGTCTTTATGGACGATTTCTCGGTATATGGTGATTCTTTCTCTTCTTGCCTTGCTAATTTAGAACGTATGCTCCAACGGTGTGAAGACACTCGTCTCGTTCTTAATTGGGAAAAATGCCATTTCATGGTAAAAGAAGGCATCGTCCTTGGTCATAAAATTTCCAAAGCCGGTATCGAAGTCGACCGTGCTAAAGTTGACGTCATTGCTAAGTTACCTCCGCCTACCACCGTCAAAGGAGTTAGAAGTTTTTTAGGCCATGCGGGATTTTATCGACGTTTCATCCAAGATTTCTCGAAAATAGCTCGTCCAGTGACTCATCTCTTAGAAAAGGATGTTCCTTTCATCTTCTCTCAAGAATGTCTCGACTCTTTCGAACTTCTTAAAGGTAAATTAACTAAGGCACCGGTCTTAGTCTCTCCAAATTGGGAATTACCTTTCGAGCTCATGTGCGATGCTAGTGATTTCGCGGTAGGAGCGGGTTTAGGTCAACGAGTTAACAAACATTTCCAACCCATTCATTATGCTAGTAAGACAATGACGGGGGCTCAATTGCATTATACCACTACCGAAAAAGAGCTTTTAGCTGTAGTGTATGCCTTTGAGAAATTCCGCCCCTATCTTGTGCTTTCCACCACCATTGTTTACACCGACCATTCCGCTTTGAAATACTTGTTGACCAAGCAAGATGCTAAACCACGACTCCTTCATTGGGTTTTGCTCCTACAAGAATTTAAAATTGAAATTCGTGATAAAAAAGGAGCGGAAAACCTAGCCGCGGATCACCTTAGTAGACTTGAGGATCCGTATCAAGGGGAATCTCCAAATCAAGAGATTAATGAATCCTTTCCCCTTAAGACCTTAATGTCTATTAATTCCAATCTTGATGATACCCCATGGTTTGCGGACATTGCAAACTATTTGGCGGGTGGTGTTCTTATCGAAGGGTTATCGTCCCAACAAAAGAAAAAATTCTTCAAGGACGTGAAAACGTACTATTGGGCCGACCCTTATCTTTTCAAGCAATGTGCGGACTTAATCATTCGTAGATGTGTTGATGGGCTGGCGGCTTTACAAATCCTTGAAGCTTGCCATAAAGGACCTACTGGTGGTCACTTTGGTCCTAATTACACCGCTAAAAAAGTGTTCGACTCCGGATTCTATTGGCCCTCCATTTATCATGATGCACATGAAATGGTTAAACATTGTGATGCTTGCCAAAGGCAAGGCAAGATCACACATAAAGATGAGATGCCTCAAAATTTCATCCAAGAATGTGAAATCTTTGACGTATGGGGCATCGACTTTATGGGGCCATTTCCATCATCGAAGGGAAACAAGTACATCCTCGTAGCCGTTGACTACGTCTCAAAATGGGTTGAAGCAAAAGCTTTACATACTAACGACACGAGGGTGGTTGTTAACTTCTTGAAACAATTGTTTGCTCGATTCGGTGTGCCTCGTGCTATTATTAGTGATCGCGGGACTCATTTTTGCAATGATCAATTCGCACGAGTCATGGCTAAATATGGTGTCAATCACCGACTTTCCACCGCGTATCATCCTCAAACTAATGGACAAGCCGAAGTTTCTAACCGTGGTCTTAAGAGAATCTTAGAGCGAACCGTGGGAGAGCATCGTGCTTCATGGGCCGATAAATTAGATGATGCTTTGTGGGCTTTCCGTACCGCTTATAAGACACCTATAGGTTATACCCCTTATCGCATTGTGTACGGAAAGGCGTGCCACCTCCCCATTGAGTTGGAGCATAAGGCTTATTGGGCCTTGAAATGGGCTAATTTTGATCTTAACAAAGCCGGTGATCATAGGAAAATCCAACTCAATGAACTTAATGAACTTAGGAATGAAGCTTATGAGAATTCATTAATCTACAAGGAGAAAACTAAGCTCATTCATGATTCTAAGATTAAAAACCGAGAGTTCCATGTTGGTGATCAAGTTTTACTCTTTAACTCTCGGTTGAAAATCTTTTCGGGTAAACTTAAGAGCCGTTGGTCCGGTCCATTCACCGTGGCCCAAGTCTTCCCTTATGGTACCATTGAGTTATCCCAACCAAATGGGCCCAACTTTAAGGTGAATAGCCAACGGGTTAAGTTGTACTATGGAGAGGACATCTCTCACGAGATGATTCCATCCCTCTCCACATTTCCCTTGAATTAATTCGGGAAATCGAGTCGAGCTAGAGACTCGTGATAAATAAATCAAGCATCGTATAACTAGGTTAGATTTTTACCTTTACCATCCTTTCCACCCTTTTCCACCTTCATCCATTGTTCCACCAATAAGTGTAGGGGGGGAGCCGAGTAGGTTGTTTGTGTGTGGTGATTGTGTGTAGGGACATATGCTTTGATGATCCACTTTTGGTACTTTTGATGAGACCCGTGATCCCGTGTACCCGGTTCTATCAAAACTATTGTGATTCATACTTGTATATAAATAAAACGAATAAATGTAATCACTTTAGTTGTCCCTTCCTTAGCTCGATTTTAAACAACGTACTCAATGTCCTAAGTATAGGGGAGTTTATTCTCCCACATGCTTAAACATTGAGGACAATGTTTATGTTAAGTGTAGGGGGGCCTTCTATCGAATTTTAGTGGCCTTTTCCATGAATTTGACCCTATTTTACCGGAAAATTTTAAAAATTTTTCATCGTTTTTCAGATTTTTGATCTATTTTGGCCTAGTAGTATTTTTCATTTATTTTGCATCGTAATAATTTCCATTTCAAGAATAAAGTCAAAAATAAATAAATAAATAAAATGGTTTTAATAAGTTTAGATATCTTTGATATATTAGGCCCGTCGTGAATATTTTGACTCAACCCGAGTTTACTTATCTAAGTTTACTCTAGCTAGTATCCTTAACCATATGGACCTTAATTGGTTTATTAGGCTAAGCATCCACGAGTCTCATTCCTTGAGATTTTAAATTGTGGAGAACGAGAAATGATAGAGTTAATTATAAGTTCGGTATTCTTTCATTAACTTATGTGAGTTAGTTATGAGCTTTTTCTCCCATCACTTGTTAATAAATATATTTGCAATAAATAAGGTTGTACGATTTAAAAGGTTACTTAGCTTCTAGCGCAAGATCGTTTAAAAGTTGCTCGGTATTAATTAGAGTTCATAGCCAAGGCATAACTTATTGAAACGGGACGCGAAGATTGGCTTATCCAAAAAGGCCCTAACAAGGCATGAGGATACCCGAGTCCAAAAAGGCCCTCACAAGGCATGAGGATTCACTTTTTGCTAAAGATCCTAAGATGATGTGAAGATCATTAATCCAAATCAATATGAAGGATCAAGACACACGACGAGAAGCAATTACTCCCCTAAAGATCATGGAGAAGTCTATCCAAAAATACCCTAACAAGGTATGAGGATAAATAGATCCAAGTCCGAAAAGGAGGCGGATCGTTGTATATCAAAATCCTAAATAAAGAAGAGGATAAATGAAGAAGTCGTGGTCAACGTTTGAAGCATCTTTCACTCCTTATGAAGATGTATACCAAAATGAAGAGAAGACCATAATTTCAAGATCGTCTCTCAAGATTTGAAGTTTGAAGTACAAGCCAAATATCGGTCCGAGAAAGGTCTCAAATCGTGAAACGAGTTATGCCAGGATATGAACTTTTTGAGGTTTCGAGAAGCAGTTTTAAAAGATTTTGTCCTTTAGCTAACTATTGATTAAATCGTCCCACTTTATTTTCGGCCTTAATAAATTATCGAAATAAGTCAAAAATGCATCCTCGTGATCATTCAAGACAAAAATAAAATATAAGAGATACACCGTAGGAATAAGGGGGCCTAAGTGATTAACTAAACCACATGAGTAAGTGTTAGTAGTGCTAACTTGTAATAACAATGATCTCGTTTTTGAGCTTGGTATGGGGAACGTGAAACTTGAGGGTGATTAATATTCATGACACCAAAGCCCTAATCTAAGTCTTAGATGTCTTTACGAGTTTCTTCCATCAAATAATTTCCAAGTTATCATTTTAACTTTTGTCTCCTTTTTAGTTTTTATTTTTCCGTAGTAGTAGTAATAATTAATAAAGGCCGAGATGGATTGATTATGAGAAAAATGTAACTTTTTGCTTTGAAATAATGCATTGCATGGGGTCATTGCAATGGTCAAGTGTAGGGGATTTAATAAGTGTGTAAACACTTATCCTTTTGCCACTAAAATCAAGGAAAAACAAGACCGAATCATGTGTTTATTATCATAAATGTCGGAATTACGCGTGGTTTTGTGTTTTGTGTGATAAATAGGTACAATTGAGCAAAAGAAGAGAAAACACGGGATTTCACGGTCAAATAATGAAGAAAAGTCCAAGAAAGAGACAAAGTCAAAGTCCACTTAAATTTGAAGAAATAATCAAGAAAGTCGGAATCGAGCTCGATTTTATCGGATTAAAGTCTTGTGGGCCCCACATTGGATAAATGGGCTCAAAAGCCTGTTTAAGGATTTTAAGAATAAACTTCTTAGTATTAAGCCCAAATTAAAAGCCCATTTGGTTAAATGAAGTTTGGGCCAGGCCCAATTGGATACAAATTCACATGGATAAAACGAAATAAACATTTTATTGGATACAGAGCCCATGACTTTTTACTTCCTAGTCAACACCACCGACCCCCCCAACCCATAAACTTCACCCACGTGTAACCTTTGTTACCCTACTCTCCCCACTCGTTTTATTTACTCCCACGTCACACAACTTTTTACAAACCGATCCCTCACCTCACGTTTTCATTTATCTCTCTCACATTAAATATATCTTCGTCAAAAACAATGCTCCATCTTCCCCATTTATCTCTCTCACCCAAAACCTGCGAAAAGTTACTATTTCACCAAAACCCTAGATGGGTAAAAAACCAAATAAACATGGGGGTTTTGATCCCACGTGTTAATCACGTGATTGGGAATTAATTCCCCAAGGGATTCGGAAGAAAGAGTGGAAGAGCAAAACTACGTGGCTTCGTTTAATTGGTGTTGACACCTCAATCATCCGATCCAGCCAATCACATGCCAAAGAAAAAGCACAAGAAACACAAATCATTGCCACCCTGGCAATCTGTGTGACCAAGAGCCAATATCCACCCTTGGATCCAAACTGAAAAGAGAGAGAAGGAGAAGAAAGAAGATCAATGGCCAAGATTGTTCTACTTGCTCACCAAGGAAACCTAGAAGATTCGAGGGTTCCCTATAAATACCCTCCCCTTTATCATGTAATGTTATGTTATTTTGCCTTTATTTTTATTTTCAGAAAAATAGTTGATTAGGGTTCTTGTAATTTCAATTTTCAGTTTTGTAAGTTTGGTTTTAAATTAATGAAAAAAGTTATTTAGTTTTAATTCTCGTCTCGTTTAATTTTACAAGTTACTGTTCTTTTTTTTTCTGTTAAAAGTTACGGTTGTGGTTCTCGTTGAATTATGATATAAAAAATAAAAAAGAGAGATAAAGGAAAGTAACTGTTGATTTTCCCACTGGGAAATCAATTCAAAAGCTACTGTTCATCCGTAAGTTGGTTCGAGAAGTGTTGGTTCGATTCTAGGTGATTTTTATTTTGGGTTCGTTTGATGATGGTGGAACGATCTATGGTGATTAGTGTTTTGATTTAGTTAAGGTAGCTCAGCGCTCCACCTTCTTCTCAAAGGTTGTCATCAAAAGGTTTGATCTCCTTTTAAATTTAAAGTTGATGTTTATTTAGCTTATGAGTAATCTGCTAGTTTGAGGTGTTTTAAATTTGCTCAGGTTATTTGTTTTAGTCTAATATGCTATAGGTCTGATGCTAATTGTTTAAGGATTTGGTATATTCTGATTAATTTTGGTTTAATTGATATTCTGTTTGATTTACTTTGTCATTCGGTTGTAGGATTAGTTTAGGTTACTGCTTATTTAGTTGTCAGTTTTTTTTCGTCTGCTTATAGGTTTTTAGAAAACTGCTTATTATCTTATTTGTTTCCTGCTTAATTAATCTAGCTTATTTGGTTGTCATTTATGCTTGTTTGGTTATTCTGAATATTAGTGTCTGCTTATGTGATAGCTTGTTTAGATTTTTAAGTCAGTTGGTTTTAGCTTAATTGGATTTCTGATAAGTTCTCAAACGTTGTGTCCTCTCAGTTGGTTATCGCTTATTGCTCGTGTGCTTATTTGATATATAGCTTATTCGGTCGCATTTAGCTTACTTGTTTCTGCTTATTTGCCTGCTTATTGTTTTTATTTTGCTGATATAACCTCAGACCCAATTGGTCTGAGGGTTTTCATTCTGTCCAAAAATCAAAAGTTCCAAAAAGAAAGTTAATAATATTATTAGCAAAAATTTGTCTCCAAAGGGTTTCGAACCCCTGACCACCAGCTTAACAGTCAAATGCCTTAACCAACTCCTCTAGGCTCCTATTTGTGTTTATTCTCAGTTCATTTAATTAATATAAGATCTTTTTAATCATAGCTGACAGATTTAATTAAGTTTTAAATACAAGTTTTAGTTTTATTAAATTTAATTCAAAGTATTATATAAATTTCCTTTTATTAAGTTTAAATTAAAAATAAAAAGATAAACAATATTTTATTTAATTTGTTTTTTTTAAATTAGTTTTTTTTTGTTAGTTCAAAATTAATATAGGTTTTATTTAAAAATAGTTTTTAATAGATTTAATTTAAAAAGTGTTAGTAGAAATTAATTAGAATATATTAAATTTAAGTTTTATTTTTAAAATAGTTAATTAGTGTTAATTAATAATTATTTTTTTAGTTTAAATAGTTGTCTTTTTAGTTTTAAAAATACCCAAAAAGAGATTTTACCAAAAACAAGTTAAGTTAAAACGTAAAACCGGAAATCAAATTCGAGTCGAATCGAGGAAAAACGAACTTAATTTTAAAGGACTAATTCGGTAGGGAGGATAGATATCCATGCTTCTTGAACGACCGTAGACAGGGTGGGTATATTTAACGAACACATTTGTATGCATATTTGAATAATCTTTGTATATAACTAACGCCGTTGTGTTAGCCTCAAAATATTGAGTCAAACAAGAATGCTCGGTCATAGGTTATTATTGTAACATTAGTTAGAACGTTGTATTTAGACTAATTAAAGTCCAAAAGACAAGCCCGACCCAATATATAGCCCATTAAAGCCCGCATGTGGGTGGACTATATATACTACCCTCCTAGCATGTTAGGAGGGTTGGTTGTTCATTTTATTCTTACTTCTAATCTAATATTTACCAAGTTAATCATATCCTTCTCTCTACTTTCTCTCACTACTTTCTCTCTCTAAAATTCATCTTCTTCATCTATTTTCTTTCTTTAATTCGTGCTATATCATCTAAATATTTGGGACAGCAATTGGTATCAATCACCATGGGGTAGTTTTGTGATTGGTTGTTGTGTTTTCATTTTATTTGTTTGATTTGATCCTTATTTCTTGCACGAATTCAAGATTTTTTATGTTTTTTAGTGTTCTTCAATTCGTATACCTTCTTTACTGTTGTTTAGTGATTTGGGTAAAACACAAATCTTTTGGATCAAAAGTTAAGAACTTTCTTGTTTCATCTTTCCGAATTTCTAGCAATTGATTCCATCGAAAAGTACAAGTGAGTGAGGCTCGATCTCAATAACCCAAGGGTTTTACTTTGCGATCACAAGGATTCAGACACCTTATTCCGATGGTTATTCCGATCACTCATTGCGATCGAGGATTCCGACGGTTTTTAAGGGATATTGAGACGTTACTCTGTCCAAATAGTTTTAGCCATATTGTGATCAGGACATTCTGACAGATCAACATTCCGATAGAACCAACATTCCGATACTTGCAATCATTCCGATAGAAAGGGTATTCCGACAGAATCACATTCCGATACAATATTCTGATAGGTTATTCCGACAGATCATTCCGACAGCATTCCGGTAGCCTACATTCCGACAGCCTACATTCCGACAGCAAACATTCCGATGGACATTCAGATGGCACATTCCGATGACATGTTTAGCTAAATTTTTTTCGAGTATATTTTAGAATTAGCCACCATCTAGACTAGATTCGGAATATCATTTACACGAAGGTTAAAAAAAAGAGTTTAAGTTTTTCCGTCAAGTAAATTAAAATTTTTTACATATTAGTTTTAGGACATTTCTAGCTCGATTTCAAAATTTGGCGATTACAAAATTTTTTTGGTCTACCGTTTTGTCAGACTGGGGAATTTATTGTCGGACTGAAGAAAAATTGCACTTTTCGGAATTTTAACCACAACAACAATCACAAAAAATCTACTTAAGATCCATATTCACTTCATCATTTCAAGAGAATATTGAGATAGATTCTACTGCCGAATATCGTGTGACGAACAACAACATAATGGTGGCAGGTAACAAAGAGAGACCACCGATGCTTGTGTCTGGTATGCTTAATGGCAATCACGTTTCATACGATACCTTGATACAAGACCTAATGGTGATGCCTTGAGGAAATGTATTAATCATGGACCATATATATTCAAGAAGATCTCAATACCTCCAAGACCAGCCACAGATACTACTGATCCAATACCCGCAAGTGAACGTGATGAAACAAGAGCTGATCTTACACCTGAAAATTATGCTTGGCATGATGCGGAGAAGGAAGCCATCTATATGGTTTTAAGTGGGATTGGAGATGATATTTACTCCACGGTTGATGCATGCCCGACAGCACATGAAATGTGGACTGCTATTGAACGCTTGAAACAAGGAGAAGCACTCAACAAACAAGATGTCAAAACAAACTTGTTTTGGATTTATAGAAAGTTTACTTCAAGGGATGGAGAATCAATTGATTCATACTACTCCAGGTTTTATAAAATGATGAATGACATGACAAGAAATAACCTACAAGTCTCCACCATGCAAGTCAATGTTCAATTTCTTTAACAACTTCAACCCGAGTGGCCACGGTTCGTCACTTTAGTTAAACAACAAGAAAATTTAGACGAGGTCTCATATCATCGACTCTTTGATATCTTGAAGCAATTTCAGAATGAAGCAAATGAGATTCGAGTTGAACGTGTTGCAAAGACGGCTAATCCACTTGCTTTAGTGACTACCACTCAACATGTTGAAGATCATCGCTCTCGTGCTCCTAAGCCATACTTCACTACATCATCCTCACCACGATATTCCACATCATCTAAGTCTTCATCATCCACAAGATCACGTGGCAAAGTGCCAAGAGCACCATCACCACCATCTGAGTCATCATCTGAAGAAGATAGTGATGAAGACCAAGCTCAAAAGAATCATGAGATGAAACAACAAATTGCTTTCATAATGAAGACTTACAAGAAAATCTACAAACCCACCAACAATAATCTTCGAACATCATCTAACACAAAGAATCAATATGTTGAGAGTCCTCCAATTTAACACCCCCAAATTTACTAGCAGCGAAAACCAACCATTTGGGTGTTAAGAAATAGCACAATCACAAAAAAACTATAAATAACAACTCTAAAAGAGACATTTTTAGATAAAGGGTTCCATTCACAAAGATCAGAGTACTGGTCCCACAAACCGTTACCAACATTTCTTACATAAAACTTTTAAAGTACATAAACATTTAAAAGTAAAAAGATAATTGGATGGAACGAAAACATGTTTTCCAAAACTTTAGTGCTTGCCTCCTCGTCCATTCCAAACCTTCAACATCCATCTTTAATTACCTGAGATAAACATGCTAAAAAGTCAACTAAAAAGTCGAGTGAATTTATAGAGTTTATAAGAATAATAAGTGAACATAAGAATTTTTAATCATCAGAAACTTATCACACAGACAAGTCATATATACAGATAAATGCATTAAGCTCACGCCACTGAACGTTAACCAACATATCAAACCGAGTCACTTACGGCGCCCCTACTAACAGGTAATATTGTCATATACCAACGACCTCTTATACATAATATCCCTTTCAGGTGCTCACAAGGATACATACCCTAGGATAAGGCTGTCAAACCAAATAGATCTATCATATGTATTAGCGTTTACCCCTTCGAGTAATTAACAGTGCATGAAATTCAGGGACTTCATTAGACAATGGTACTTATGCATTTATCATCTCATTCGGGTCCATCGTACCAAAAACAACTTGTGTTCATTTTATAAAACAACATGTATCTCCCTCGCGGGTTTGATAAAACATTTAAAGTTTAAAGGCGAGGCTATAAACTCACCTTTAGGCAAACGGAACGGGTGACGGATGAATAATGGAACCAGGCTGTAGAAGAGTAGATAGTAGCACTCCAATGCTATTCGTGACCTACAAAATTGATCACGCCCCTTCTTCACATATTTATAAATCATGGGGAAAGACAACCCCACAATCACGACCGTACTCAATGTGATGTCGGCGGAGAAATTTATGGATTTCCTGTCTGACTATTACATTCCTGAAAGCGTACACCCCACCTTTCTGGGTGATGGTGAAGCTATCACGGATTCTCCGGCGGGGAAAATAGGTGTATATACATGCCTATTTGACTCGGCCAACTACTGTATCCCATTATCTAGGTTCCTTGTAGACATTCTAACCTATTTTGATTTTCACAAAACGCAACTACATTGCATAGGGGCATGCAAGATTAATCAATTTGAGATAACATGTCATACCTATGACGTGGCCACCACCGTGAGTTTATTTAGGGTTTTCTACGCCCCCCCCCCCCCCCCCCAAATGGTAAATGGGTGGCTGTCATTCAAAAAGAGCTTCGCGAATGCCCGAATGTGTTATAGGAAACCCCTAGACTCGCTTAAGAATTGGTATGACCATTATTTCTTTGTAGATGCCAAAGTCTTTCCCACACCTTTTGTCCTTAAAACCAGGGTGCGACACGATTATCCACCCCCAACCAGTAAATATAGCAGTCGGGACGTTAGAACGTTAGATACCAACCGTACTGACTTTCATAAGGATCTACCGGAGAATTTCCTATGTCTGGTTGGGATTAGCCATAACTAATTTGGTAGGGAGGATAGATATCCATGCTTCTTGAACGACCGTAGACAGGGTGGGTATATTTAACGAACACATTTGTATGCATATTTGAATAATCTTTGTATATAACTAACGCCGTTGTGTTAGCCTCAAAATATTGAGTCAAACAAGAATTCTCGGTCATAGGTTATTATTGTAACATTAGTTAGAACGTTGTATTTAAACTAATTAAAGTCCAAAAGATAAGCCCGACCCAATATATAGCCCATTAAAGCCCGCATGTGGGTGGACTATATATACTACCCTCCTAGCATGTTAGGAGGGTTGGTTGTTCATTTTATTCTTACTTCTAATCTAATATTTACCAAGTTAATCATATCCTTCTCTCTACTTTCTCTCACTACTTTCTCTCTCTAAAATTCATCTTCTTCATCTATTTTCTTTCTTTAATTCGTGCTATATCATCTAAATATTTGGGACAGCAATTGGTATCAATCACCATGGGGTAGTTTTGTGATTGGTTGTTGTGTTTTCATTTTATTTGTTTGATTTGATCCTTATTTCTTGCACGAATTCAAGATTTTTTATGTTTTTAGTGTTCTTCAATTCGTATACCTTCTTTACTGTTGTTTAGTGATTTGGGTAAAACACAAATCTTTTGGATCAAAAGTTAAGAACTTTCTTGTTTCATCTTTCCGAATTTCTAGCAATTGATTCCATCGGAAAGTACAAGTGAGTGAGGCTCGATCTCAATAACCCAAGGGTTTTACTTTGCGATCACAAGGATTCAGACACCTTATTCCGATGGTTATTCCGATCACTCATTGCGATCGAGGATTCCGACGGTTTTTAAGGGATATTGAGACGTTACTCTGTCCAAATAGTTTTAGCCATATTGTGATCAGGACATTCTAACAGATCAACATTCCGATAGAACCAACATTCCGATACTTGCAATCATTCCGATAGAAAGGGTATTCCGACAGAATCACATTCCGATACAATATTCCGATAGGTTATTCCGACAGATCATTCCGACAGCATTCCGGTAGCCTACATTCCGACAGCCTACATTCCGATGGACATTCAGATGGCACATTCCGATGACATGTTTAGCTAAATTTTTTTCGAGTATATTTTAGAATTAGCCACCATCTAGACTAGATTCAGAATATCATTTACACGAAGGTTAAAAAAAAGAGTTTAAGTTTTTCCGTCAAGTAAATTAAAAAATTTTACATATTAGTTTTAGGACATTTCTAGCTCGATTTCAAAATTTGGCGATTACAAAATTTTTTTGCTCTGCCGTTTTGTCAGACTGGGGAATTTATTGTCGGACTGAAGAAAAATTGCACTTTTCGGAATTTTAACCACAACAACAATCACAAAAATCTACTTAAGATCCATATTCACTTCATCATTTCAAGAGAATATTTAGATGGATTCTACTGCCGAATATCGTGTGACGAACAACAACATAATGGTGGCGGGTAACAAAGAGAGACCACCGATGCTTGTGTCTGGTCGGTATGCTTAATGGCAATCACGTTTCATACGATACCTTGATACAAGACCTAATGGTGATGCCTTGAGGAAATATATTAATCATGGACCATATATATTCAAGAAGATCTCAATACCTCCAAGACCAGCCACAGATACTACTGATCCAATACCCGCAAGTGAACGTGATGAAACAAGAGCTGATCTTACACCTAAAAATTATGCTTGGCATGATGCGGAGAAGGAAGCCATCTATATGGTTTTAAGTGGGATTGGAGATGATATTTACTCCACGGTTGATGCATGCCCGACAGCACATGAAATGTGGACTGCTATTGAACGCTTGAAACAAGGAGAAGTACTCAACAAACAAGATGTCAAAACAAACTTGTTTTGGATTTATAGCAAGTTTACTTCAAGGGATGGAGAATCAATTGATTCATACTACTCCAGGTTTTATAAAATGATGAATGACATGACAAGAAATAACCTACAAGTCTCCACCATGCAAGTCAATGTTCAATTTCTTTAACAACTTCAACCCGAGTGGCCACGGTTCGTCACTTTAGTTAAACAACAAGAAAATTTAGACGAGGTCTCATATCATCGACTCTTTGATATCTTGAAGCAATTTCATAATGAAGCAAATGAGATTCGAGTTGAACGTGTTGCAAAGACGACTAATCCACTTGCTTTAGTGACTACCACTCAACATGTTGAAGATCCTCGCTCTCGTGCTCCTAAGCCATACTTCACTACATCATCCTCACCACGATATTCCACATCATCTAAGTCTTCATCATCCACAAGATCACGTGGCAAAGTGCCAAGAGCACCATCACCACCATCTGAGTCATCATCTGAAGAAGATAGTGATGAAGACCAAGCTCAAAAGAATCGTGAGATGAAACAACAAATTGCTTTCATAATGAAGACTTACAAGAAAATCTACAAACCCACCAATAATAATCTTCGAACATCATCTAACACAAAGAATCAATATGTTGAGAGTCCTCCAATTTAACACCCCCAAATTTACTAGCAGCGAAAACCAACCATTTGGGTGTTAAGAAATAGCACAATCACAAAAAACTATAAATAACAACTCTAAAAGAGACATTTTTAGATAAAGGGTTCCATTCATAAAGATCAGAGTACTGGTCCCACAAACCGTTACCAACATTTCTTACATAAAACTTTTAAAGTACATAAACATTTAAAAGTAAAAAGATAATTGGATGGAACGAAAACATGTTTTCCAAAACTTTAGCGCTTGCCTCCTCGTCCATTCCAAACCTTCAACATCCATCTTTAATTACCTGAGATAAACATGCTAAAAAGTCAACTAAAAAGTCGAGTGAATTTATAGAGTTTATAAGAATAATAAGTGAACACAAGAATTTTTAATCATCAGAAACTTATCACACAGACAAGTCATATATACAGATAAATGCATTAAGCTCACGCCACTGAACGTTAACCAACATATCAAACTGAGTCACTTACGGCGCCCCTACTAACAGGTAATATTGTCATATACCAACGACCTCTTATACATAATAACCCTTTCAGGTGCTCACAAGGATACATACCCTAGGATAAGGCTGTCAAACCAAATAGATCTATCATATGTATTAGCGTTTACCCCTTCGAGTAATTAACAGTGTATGAAATTCAGGGACTTCATTAGACAATGGTACTTATGCATTTATCATCTCATTCGGGTCCATCATACCAAAAACAACTTGTGTTCATTTTATAAAACAACATGTATCTCCCTCGCGGGTTTAATAAAACATTTAAATTTTAAAGGCGAGGCTATAAACTCACCTTTAGGCGAACGGAACGGATGACGGATGAATAATGGAACCGGGCTGTAGAAGAGTAGATAGTAGCACTCCAATGCTATTCGTGACCTACAAAATTGATCACGCCCCTTAAGTACGCGTTCTATATGCTTATAAAACAATTATATGAAAATAATTCGATAAAAATGTATTACGGGTAAAAATTTGCACCAACACCTAAGTCAAACTAAACCAAGGCTAAACAAGGTTTATAACCTATAGGAATTATGTATTTTATATGTTCTAAGTGTTAAACCAAGTATCCAATACGGGTGTGCACACAAAACGCCTCAAGTTTACATAACAAAAGACGTAAAAGTCAAAATTATTCGGCGGGATTGTTTTGAGAAGAGTATATATCCCAAACTATAAATCAAATGATTTTGGGATTTAAACCCCTGGAACCCACTTCAAATCTAGTTTCCAAAATGTCCAACCATTCGATCTAAGAGTTTACGGAACTTTCTAAAAGTCCAAAACACTAACAGCCCTACCGTAAGAACTTAATGGTCAAACTGCACTAGTCAAACTTGGGACAAAATAACCCGTTAACCTATAAGGTTTAAGGAACTGATATTTCCACCATTGGAGAGCTTCATGATTCTACTTTCGGCCCATACCAACCATTAGTAAATAGCTACCACCAATTAGTGGGAAAGTTACATTCTTTGAAAGGTTACAAAATCAGAATTTGATTTTCAAACTCGGGTTTACCATTTTAGTCATAAAAACCATTTGGTGATAGCTATTAATATGAGGTCAGTGGTAGGACTTCATATATGATCACTACTACTGTATGAGACCTTAAAATGCACATATGGGGGTCAATAACCTGTAGCCACAACCTATGCGAACCTGCTATCCCGGAATTGATTTTCTAACTTAAATTTACCATAACATCCTCATCCGGAGGAGTTGAGTGCCTATCCAACTCACCACTAACATGTAAAAGACCTAAGGAACCCATTTAAGCTGTAAAAAGTGTAGGTCAAAGTAGAAAATATGTGAGTTTTAGGCTCACATACCTGCTGTCCGAATTTTGGCATCATAGCATCTATACCAAACAACCTCTAATTCATTTCCAACAATCAAAAACACATCTTATATTAACCTAGATAGATCAAAACACTATAAATCCATATCATGCATGGTCAAAAATCAAAACCCACCTAAGAACAATAACCATAACAACAAAGCTAATCAACAAAACCAATCACTCAAAAACCACAACATGATCCCCATGGATCATGTTTTGGCCGCGGCTCAATCAAGCCACCATGGGTGTTCTTGGACAAAATTCCTAGTGATTCTATTAGTCTAAACACTAATAAACATATTGGATGTCTAATCCCATGATCAAACATGCAAGAACACAAACCTTGAATTTTTATGATTTTATAAAAATCAATTGCATGTGCAAATAAGTAATGGGTTTATGTTTAGGAGTTACCAAAGATCATTTTGGTATGTTTTAATTGAAGGATTGAACAAGAAAAATTGATCTATAGGGCTGTTTTTGGTTGTGTTAGTCGAACCAAGTGAAAGAACAGGAGAAAGAGGTAGTAATTTTGGAAGGAAAAAAAAATGACAGTTGTGTTTGGTGTGTGTGTGTTTGTTTCGACGGCCAAAGAGAAAAAGAAAAGGGAAAATGGGCTTGGCTCATTACTAAGTTACTTATTACTAATCAACTAAAGCCCAAAGTTAAAATTACTCCTAGCCCGACTCGATTCCTAAAAGTCGCTAATAAATCCTATTCGGTGCAAATTTATTTACGTAAATACAAAATTTATAAAAATAATATTTTTGACTAAATATAGTCGAATTATGTCGCCGTCGGTTCCCGTTCCATCGATCCGTCACGTTTTATAAAATTTATGCGAGAGAGCATTTAAATCAATTTTCATGACTTAAATTAAAACGGAAAATATATAAAATTTCCATAAATCCAAATAAATCATTTTAAATGAGTAGAAAAATAATTAATATATAATATAATTAAAATTCACGAGAAAATAAATATGACCTTATTTTTACGGGTTTTACATCCTCACCACCTTAAGGGAGCACCGTCCCGGGGCTCGTTTCTTCTTATACACTACTTCTCGAGATTTATTTTAACTCAAAATAAAATAGTGATCCTTAATATGAGTAACATAAAGAGATATAATGAATTCATAAACTCATAAACGAAAACGATGTGTTAAAATGATTTAAGGTTAACGATCGACGAGGGATCTCGAATCACGTAACCGTAAAACATAGTAATTCACATTAGGAGGAAAATGAGGGCGAAGAATGAATGAAATATTAACATTAAAATAACGTTTTTCACAATTATCCGTCCCGAATTTGGTATTACATTAAAACTCGATTAAGGTACTTTCTTGATAAAGATGATATATTAAAAATAGAAGTAAAATAACTTCAAAATTTATCTTGGTCGTCTTACGAAACTTTGAAAGAATAACATGAATTTATTAACTAAACTCATATTGATGGTTACAATTAGAAAATATAATTCCCAAATTAAATCATTATTAGGAATATAAATTAAACCGGTAATTTCATTACATTAAAAGTAAAGTACGATGAGTCACTTAGTTCAAAAGATAGAGCATAATTTCATTTTAAAACATTAGTTTTAGTTATACAAAAGATGATGTATAAATTTGACCTTTTACTTGTGATAGTTATTTCGATAATTAAAAATCATTGGAAAATGTATAAAAGTTCCATAAAAATTTTATAATACGTTGTAGAAATACATAAAGGTTTTATTATTTCAAAATAAACATGAGATATATTCGGGTTTCAAAATGTGACATGATAACAAACGCACACGAATGGAAATAATGGTCAACAATCAGTACGAAATAAATGGTAAAAGAGGAGGAAGTAATTGTCGTATGAATTCTTTAAAGAAAAGGATACAATATAGGCGTTAATGAAAGGTAATAAGAAACAAAGGACATCAACTTCGTGACTGTGGTCGGTGGTTCACCAACATCATCTCATTAAGTTTGCGGTGGTCGATACACGATCGAAAATAATATCCACACAAAGATTTTCGAATCAAGAAAATTCTAAATAATCACTTGTAGTTAAAATAAATCAAATGAATAATGTTAGCGTTTAAAGAGAGAAGTCAATGCACGGTTCACACGAGTGGATTTCGAGACAAACAAGAGTGACGGACGTCATCCCGGATATATGGAAATCCCTCTAGTGATAATTCATTATTCACGTGCGGAGACATTCCGAAGATCCACCCAATCTCATAAAGAAGATTGGTAGAGATCGAAGGATAAAACATCGAGACTTTCCAGTCCAGTATCATTAGTCGACAATTAGACGAACGGTCAAAAGAATTCTGTTATAAAATAAAATGAAGTGACAAGTAGAAAAACGATCGTCGAGTAAAAACGTACTCGTAAGCGCGTAATTCGTACAAAAGAAGGTAAGAAAACATATGCGGATGCATAGAAATTGTGCTACTTGCATAAAATATAAAGGTTTTCAAAAGTTCCTTTCACTTTATTTCATTTTATTGAACTTTATCATAAATACAAGTAAAAAGTTGATTATTATCAAGATTTTTAAGGAGACTACTTGATATGAGCAAAAACTCATATCAATTTATCAACAAATCACCCTAAAACACAATAAAAATACCTAAACTTTGTGCTATAAAGCGGAATTATGTGGTATGTTTTGTGTTTGTGCTCAAATAGGTAAGAAGGATACATTATCAAGCAAACAAAGGAAAATCAAGCTTAATTTGATGAAAAAGACAAAGAAGGATCAAAAGTGACAAGACTTTGAAGACAAAGGACCTATCTTGACAATCTGCCAAAGATGAAGGACCAAAAGTGTAAATATGACAAAGTCAAGATCAAAGTCAAATCTGGTCAACTATCAAGTCAATCAAGTCAAAGGGTCAAATTTGTTCAAGAATGAAGTTTGAAGGACATAAATTGCCAAAAGAATGAAGAATATGGCTCAAAATGACATTCTGCCAAGTCAAGGGACTAAATTTGCCAAGTTTGGAAGTTTATACAAGTTAAATCCGTGTGATATGCTCTTGTCCAATGAGAATGCAAGAAACTTATACTTTGGATTGCCATGTCATGGCCAGCTGGCCACTAACAGCCGCAACATTAAATGAAAGAATCCCAACAGTAACTTCCACTTTCTAGTTTTCAACCAATCAGCTTTCGCCAACCAATATTCAGTTTATCCGTTTTGGATTATGATCCGTGTGCACTTTATTTACCCAAGCAAAACATGACACGTGTCATCTTCATCAAAACGTATTGCCAGAATCGACTTTGAGCTAGAAGCAATTTCAAGGGATGTTATAAACATGAAACTTGTTCGTTTTTTAGAGACAAACTCAATGGTCACAACCAATTAAGCTGAAATCAAACCAAGAGAAAACCCCCAAATCTGTTCTTCATCAGCAAAATTCATTTAGCAGATTTTTGACACGTGGAAGCCTGGGATTGGTTCCAACACGTCACCAACCCCAACTGCTCTACTCCTGAAGTCTATAAATACCATGTTTAGTTCTCATTTATTGTAGTTGTAGAAAGTGTGAAATCACACACACTTTAGTTTTCTCTCAGCTCATTTCTTAGTCTTAGCTTAACAACTAAAGAGTTTGACACACTCTTGAGTCTGTTATAGTTAGTTGTAACAATTTAACTACCCTTGTAACTACCTTTTCATTCAATAAAATTCAAATTTCCATTTTCCCTCCAAAACTCTCATACTATTCTGCTATTCATTACCTGCTTCATTGATTCCTTTTGGTTGCTGTTGTTAGTTCGTTATGATCATCACTTGATCATAACTGACTAAGTTTGAAGATTGAAGCTATTGTACCTGTTTTGATCATACAGTTCAAGTATTAGCAGATTTTGGAGATTTCAGTTCATGAATGGCAGATTTGATGATTGATTGTTGTTGATAGGTAGCTGAATAGTGTTTTCTAGTGCTAAGGTGGTGGTTAGCACTAGAATAGAGAGCTCAGCGCTCCTCTACTCCCCAAAGGAGGCCTTTGCTAAAGGTTTTGAGTTTCTGATTTTTCAGTTCCTCTAAATTGTTGAATGCATGCTTCATTCTAGTTTAATCTTGCTTGATTGTATGATAAAAGCTGTTTTAGCCTGTTTCTGATATGATTTTAGTGATTTTGTAGCTTCATTGTAGCTTAATCTGCTTATTAGCTTTGTTACTTGTCCTGTTTTCTACATATTTCAGTAACTTTAGCTTTGCTTATCATTTTGAGTTCTAGTTGTGTTCACTTCTTGTTACTAGCTCTCATACACTTCATTTTGACTGACAAACTTAGTTTGATAAAGCTTTTAACTCAGTTTAACCATTTGCTCATTAATCATTCATAAAAATTCCAAAAAAAAATCAGTAATTGGTGTTTGGCATTAGTCTTAATTCAGATTTTAAGTGATAGAATTTGGCAAGTTTTGGCTCATTTTCAATTAACTAGTCATTATAAACAGTTTTAAGTCATTTTTAGGTCAAAGTTCTATTCAAAAAGGCAAATGGTCATCTGAAAAGTCTGGGTCAGTTTTCTACAAGTATTGTTTCAAAAAGTTGTCAAATTCATTTGCTTGGCATTTCTTTTCTACTTCATGAAATTGCCTGAAACCAACTCTCAATTTTCACTCAATATATGAAGTTTCAAAGTCTATAAGGAAACTGTACAGTATTCAAAATTCAGCAAGAAATAAGCAAAAGTTTGAACCATTGAGCAAACTCAAGTTTCTGTAACTTGGTGAACTGCTTTTTCATATCTCAATTTCTACTTCATTAACTAGTCAATTTTCTTTCAAAATTTAATTCAACCAGGAACACTTTTTGAATGAAATTGTGAAAGAAAATTTACCAGTTAATGAAGTAGAAATTGAGATATGAAAAAACAGTTCACCAAGTTAAAGAAACTTGAGTTTGCTAAATGGTTCAAACTTTTGCTTATTTCTTGCTGAATTTTGAATACTGTACAGTTTCCTTATAGACTTTGAAACTTCATATATTGAGTGAAAATTGAGAGCTGGTTTGAGGCAATTTCATCAAGTAGAAAAGAAATGCCAAGCAAATCAATTTGACAACTTTTTGAAACAATACTTGTAGAAAACTGACCCAGACTTTTCAGATGACCATTTGCCTTTTTGAATAGATCTTTGACCTAAAAATGACTTAAAACTGTTTATAATGACTAGTTAACTGAAAATGAGCCAAAACTTGCCAAATTCTATCACTTAAAATCTGAATTAAGACTAATGCCAAACACCAATTACTGATTTTTTTTTGGAATTTTTATGAATGATTAATGAGCAAATGGTTAAACTGAGTTAAAAGCTTTATCAAACTAAGTTTGTCAGTCAAAATGAAGTGTATGAGAGCTAGTAACAAGAAGTGAACACAACTAGAACTCAAAATGATAAGCAAAGCTAAAGTTACTAAAATATGTAGAAAACATGACAAGTAACAAAGCTAATAAGCAGATTAAGCTACAATGAAGCTACAAAATCACTAAAATCAGATCAGAAACAGGCTAAAACAGCTTTTATCATACAATCAAGCAAGATTAAACTAGAATGAAGCATGCATTCAACAATTTAGAGGAACTGAAAAATCAGAAACTCAAAACCTTTAGCAAAGGCCTCCTTTGGGGAGTAGAGGAGCGCTGAGCTCTCTATTCTAGTGCTAACCACCACCTTAGCACTAGAAAACACTATTCAGCTACCTATCAACAGCAATCAATCATCAAATCTGCCATTCATGAACTAAAATCTCCAAAATCTGCTAATACTTGAACTGGATGATCAAAACATGTACAATAGCTTCAATATTCAAACTTAGTCAGTTATGATCAAGTGATGATCATAACGAAGTAACAACAGCAACCAAAAGGAATCAATGAAGCAGGTAATGAACAGTAGAATAGTATGAGAGTTTTGGAGGGAAAATGGAAATTTGAATTTTATTGAATGAAAAGGTAGTTACAAGGGTAGTTAAGTTGTTACAACTAACTATAACAGACTCAAGAGTGTGTCAAACTCTTGAGTTGTTAAGCTAAGACTAAGAAATGAGCTGAGAGAAAACTAAAGTGTGTGTGATTTCACACTTTCTACAACTACAAGAAATGAGAACTAAACATGGTATTTATAGACTTCAGGAGTAGAGCAGTTGGGGTTGGTGACGTGTTGGAACCAATCCCAGGCTTCCACGTGTCAAAAATCTGCTAAATGAATTTAGCTGATGAAGAACAGATTTGGGGGTTTTCTCTTGGTTTGATTTCAGCATAATTGGTTGTGACCATTGAGTTTGTCTCTCAAAAACGAACAAGTTTCATGTTTATATCATCCCTTGAAATTGCTTCTAGCTCAAAGTCGATTCTGGCAATACGTTTTGATGAAGATGACACGTGTCATGTTTTGGTTGGGTAAATAAAGTGCACACGGATCATAATCCAAAACGGATAAACTGAATATTGGTTGGCGAAAGCTGATTGGTTGAAAACTAGTAAGTGGAAGTTACTGTTGGGATTCTTTCATTTAATGTTGCGGCTGTTAGTGGCCAGCTGGCCATGACATGGCAATCCAAAGTAAAAGTTTCTTACATTCTCATTGGACAAGAGCATATCACACGGATTTAACTTGTATAAACTTCCAAACTTGGCAGATTTAGTCCCTTGACTTGGCAGAATGTCAATTTGAGCCATATTCTTCATTCTTTTGGCAATTTAAGTCCTTCAAACTTCATTCTTAAGCAAATTTGATCCTTTGACTGAGTTGACTTGAGAGTTGACCAGATTTGACTTTGATCTTGACTTTGTCATATTTACACTTTTGGTCCTTCATCTTTGGCAGATTGTCAAGATAGGTCCTTTGTCTTCAAAGTCTTGTCACTTTTGATCCTTCTTTGTCTTTTTCATCAAATTAAGCTTTATTTTCCTTTGTTTGCTTGAAAATGTATCCTTCTTACCTATTTGAGCACAAACACAAAACATACCACATAATTCCGCTTTATAGCAAAAAGTTTAGGTATTTTTATTGTGTTTTAGGGTGATTTATTGATAAATTGATATGAGTTTTTGCTCATATCAAATCCCCTACACTTGAACATTGTCATGTCCTCATGCAATGCTATATATTTTAAAGCACAAATTTACATTCTCTTCATAATTAATCCACCTTGGCCATATGGAATGCCTCTACACTACTCTAAACTAAATGATGCATGATTTTGATCTTTAAACAATGCAATGAACAAAATACAATTCTATCTATATCTTTTTGGTTTTTCTTGAAATGGTTTTGATGGAAATAACTCATAAAGAATTCAATGACTTTGATTAGGGCTTGGGTACCATGGACACTTATCACCCTCAAGTTTCACTTTCCCCATACCAAGCTTAAAAATAGGATCATTGTATTCACAAGTAAAAAGTGCATCAACTTATTCATGACAATTAAATGTGGAACCGGTTATTATTTGAGCAAATTGCTTGTGGGCAAATTTGTCATTATTTCAAGCATGAAGTATAAGAAATGTAAAATCTAAAAATAAGGAAGCACGGTTTTAATCCTAAGTAATCCTCTCATTCATTACTTGAAAAATCGCTCACAATTAATATAAGTCCGTTTCAAGAGTAATAAGTCATTCGCCTTATGTGTAAAATCCTCATGTCATGCTTTCATAAGTAGCTACACACTCGCTAAGGAAAGAAAAATAAAACTCACGTAATAATTTACATCCGCCGCCTTTTTGAGACTTTGGATCTTCAACCCCGCAACCCGTCAAGGTAATATTAAACTGGAGCAATCTATTGAATCCCCGCAACCCGTCATGGTAATACTGGAACTCAATAGTCACTATAATTAACACCACACTGCCCCTCTTGGGAGTCTTGTATATATATTTTTTTTCTTTTCTTTTTCTTTCTTTTTCTAGCCACTCATTTTTTTTTCATAAGACGCTCTTAATTTTTCTTTATTCAAATCACAAAGAAATTTGAAAAGAAGAAAAGGAAAAACACCCGCTAAATATTGAGCTTGACATAAGTCTAGTACACATAAAACGTCCTAACTTAGAATCTTAAAACGTACTTATATCAACCATGAATGATTAGAAAAAAATGCATAAGAGATTACAAACCTATTAAAACCGTTCTTGATTATTTATTAACAATTATATACATGCGAAGAAAATAGAGATAAAAAAGAGAAGGGATTAGCCACAAGTAATTATCATGAAGTTTATCTAGCCCTTTTTTACTTGCTTCAACTCTATCATTTCCAATTCTCCACAAATTTAAAATCTCAAATAATGAGATTGGTGGATGCTTAGCCTAATAGACCAATGAAGGACTACATGGTTAAGGATACTAGCTAGAGAATGCTAAGATAAGCAAACTCGGGTTGAGTCAAATTATCCATGGCGGGCCTAATATGTCAAAGAGATCTAAATTTGTTAAACCATGTCCATATTATTTTTTTCTTTTTCAATATTTTTGATAAAAGAAGAAATATATACAATGCAAATGTGTTATGCAAATGAAAAAATTGCAAAAATTATGAATGCATATTTTTGGTGGCCAAAGTAGATCAAAAATTTGAAAAATGTTAGAAAAATTAATTTTCCCAATTATCATGAAAGACAATGACAAGTTCTAGGTAAGGTCACTTCGATAGAAGACCCCCTACATTTAAGCTAAACATTGTCCTTAATGTTTAAGAGCATGGAAGTATAAAAACTTCCCCTACACTTATGACAATGAATAAACTTTGCTTAACCCAAGTTAAGGAAAGGACAACTATTCGTGAATTCATGTTTAAGCACAAGGTGTCAATGAAAGATCACAATAGTAACGAAGTGAACCGGATACAAGGGCCTCCTCCATAAGCTCCAAAGCATGAAATGAGTGAGCAACCCTACAAACAACATGTAGACAAAAGAAGATCTCCCCTACACTTATCTCCAAGTCTATACCTTTATTGCTAACCTACAACACTCTAATCCTAGTTATACGATGCTTGAGTTAATGAGTCTCTAGCTCGACTCGTCCCACACTTTAAAGTGCCTAATACCTATCATGGAGAAATTATTTTTTTGCCCTTTTTAAGATAAATCTCCATGATGAGGTAAAAAAAGTTTTCATTTATCAAAACTCCATAAATATCCCCCAGGATCAAATACATAATTACCATCCCACTTATAACACAAATCCACAACTAACTTCCCAATCAATGGTGAAAAGAATGAGGTGTGGTTTTCCAAAATAGTTTCCCATATGTTCTTCACAAGGTGATAGGGTAAAACTCTCAAATCGTTCACACGTTTTCCTTTTGTTGCATCAGGCGGATACTGAGATGGTTTAGCAAGCTCTATGCCAGGATCAAAAATCCGTTCCTTGATGGGAAAACAACAAGTGTTGGTTGCCTTAGAAGATTCTCCCTTGTAGGGCACATGGTGAGAGAAAGGTTGTGAAGGCATGAGTAACAACAAGCTCTTGAAAGGAACCATCATGGTTTGTTTTCCTTTATCACTTTGAAAAGTTGAGGTAAGAAAGGAAGAAGGTAAAGGATCTTCATGCAATAGAGATTCTAAATAGAGTATGTCCCCCTCCTCATCAAGATAACCAAGAGTGTACTCAAAAGATATATCCTCCGCTAAAAACTCATCACTCTCAGCCATTATAGAATCCGCCTCATCACCATAAACATCATAGATTGGTCTATCAAAAATTGGTGATCCCTCAAAACCAAAGGAAGTATGATCATCAATAAATGGAGAGTCACAAGTTGAAAGCTCATCATCACTATAGTCACCATATGTTGGTGTATCACAAAGAAAAGATTCTCCATCACTAAAGTCCTCATGAATATGAGTATCATTATGGAAAAATGGATTGTCATATGGGGTTTCACCAAAGTTTAGCTCTTGATGTTCATGAAAATCCAAAAATGAAGTAATGGAAGCTATAGTTTCAACATATGGAGGATCATAATTACCACTTGTGCAAGCTTCATAAAAGTATTCATCACAAACTTCATCAAGAATATCATCTTGTGTTTCCTCTTCATGCAAAACATCAATATGTTTTACCGCTTCAGGCTCATTAGACTTTTTTGACAGCTTCCCCATGTTAAACACAACTCTCTCATCCCCTACCCGCATTGTAAGTTCTCCTTCAGCCACATCGATTAAAGTACGATCCGTTCGCAAAAATGGCCTACCAACAATCAAAGGCACTCTAGGATCCATATCATAATCAACCACCACAAAATCCGCGGGAAATGTAAATCTATCAACCCCCACAAAAACATCTTCCGCAATTCCCACCGGATAAGATATAGTACGGTTGGCCAACTCAAGAGTCATCTTAGTAGGAGTGAGCTCGGGAAGTGAAAGTCTCTTCCAAACCGATAATGGCATAAGATTTATGCTTGCTCCTAAATCCGCTAAAGCCATACAATTTTCCACCCCCAGGAAATTGCAAGGAATCAAAAACCTCCCCGGATCTCCAAGCTTAGTAGGCAACTTCTTAAGCAAAACCGCGGAGAAATTTTTATTCAAGGAAGCATTAGGCAAATCCACCAATCTCTCCTTGTTAGAAAGTAAGTCCTTAATCATCTTAGCAAACTTAGGCATATTGGCTAAAGCTTCCGCAAAGGAGATATTAATGTTGAGTTGCTTGAACATCCTCAAAAAGTTTGAAACTTGGATATCATCCTTGTTCTTAAGCTTTTCTTTTCTCAATCTTGATGGATAAGGAAGACTTGGTTTTGGTTGTGGTTGAGTGGTTGATGAAGGATTTTCCTTATTGAGTGCTTCATGAGCAGGTGTTGAAGTGGGAGAAATGGGAGCATTTTGAGGTGGTGAAGTAGATGTAGAAGGCTTGTCACAAGTAGGAACAAAAGTAGGTGGAACAATATGAGGCTTAGGAGGTGAAGGATCCTTTGTTGTCTTTCCACTTCTTGTTGTAATAGCATTGACATTTGCCCTTGGATTTGGTTGTGGAACTCCATGTGTATAGTTGAAGTTCGTTTTTCTTAGTTCTTAACAAATTGAAAGTCATAACAAGATCGGGTCTTTAATTGTTTTTGGTTGTTAATATTTTTTGGATATTCTATTGTTAATTCAAACAATGCCTTGCAAAAATGAAAAATATCGTCTACTTATATTTAAAACACAGTGCAAATACCAAGTTTCTATTCAATTAAAATGCAAAATGTAAAATCTGTAAACTATAAGGACTAGAAATGTAAATTCTATGAAATTTAAATGCTCAAAATGTAAAGCTGAAAAGTACAAGGATTAAATGTACAAAAACAGTAAACTATGAGGACTAAAAATGAAAACTATCCAAACAAGTAACCAATTTTTCAACTAATTCAAAACTTCCTAACTGAATTTAAACAAACTTGAAAGTATAGGGACTGAACTTTTGAAAACCCTAAAAACTTGAAAGATTAGCCATGATTAAGAACAGTTTAATACTTCAAGGACCTTTATGCAAATTTTAAAAACTTTTAACCAAAAACGGGTTACAACCTTCAATAAGCTCGTTTGAGCTTATTTCTCAACCAATTTTGACCAAACAAGTTGCAAACAACTTAAAATCAGATTTAAACTAGACCTATCCAAGGAAATTGGCTAAAAGTTACTGAAAAGCTGATAAGCTGAATTCAATAAGCACAAAATAAGCTATAAGCTAAACTAGACTTGCACAACTAGATTTTAGTGAAGATTCTAGTTAATAAGCTCAAAATAAGGACGGGAAATCAAGTCTCATGAAAATTCATCAAGTAATAAGCTCAGAATTCCAAAATAAGCAAAAAGAGTGCTTATGTTGACTTTCGTTGACCAAGAATTTTCAATAAGCTCAAATCTCAAAATTCAACCCGGAACACTTATTGAATGAAATTGTGAAAGAAAATTGACCAGTTAATGAAGTAGAAATTGAGATATGAAACAGCAGTCACCAAGTTACAGAAACTTGAGTTTGCTCAATGGTTCAAACTTTTGCTTATTTCTTGCTGAATTTTGAATATTGTACAATTTCCTTATAGACTTTGAAACTTCATATATTGAGTGAAAATTGAGAGATGGTTTGAGGCAATTTCATCTAGTAGAAAAGAAATGCCAAGCAAATCAATTTGACAACTTTTTGAAACAATACTTGTAGAAAACTGACCCAGACTTTTCAGATGACCATTTGCCTTTTTGAATAGAACTTTGACCTAAAAATGACTTAAAACTGTTTATAATGACTAGTTAACTGAAAATGAGCCAAAACTTGCCAAATTCTATCACTTAAAATCTGAATTAAGACTAATGCCAAACACCAATTACTGATTTTTTTTTTTGGAATTTTTATGAATGATTAATGAGCAAATGGTTAAACTGATTTAAAAGCTTTATCAAACTAAGTTTGTCAGTCAAAATGAAGTGTATGAGAGCTAGTAACAAGAAGTGAACCCAACTAGAACTCAAAATGATAAGCAAAGCTAAAGTTACTGAAATATGTAGAAAACAGGACAACTAACAAAGCTAATAAGCAGATTAAGCTACAATGAAGTTACAAAATCACTAAAATCAGATCAGAAACAGGCTAAAACAGCTTTTATCATACAATCAAGCAAGATTAAACTAGAATGAAGCATGCATTCAACAATTTAGAGGAACTGAAAAATCAGAAACTCAAAACCTTTAGCAAAGGCCTCCTTTGGGGAGTACAGGAGCGCTGAGCTCTCTATTCTAGTGCTAACCACCACCTTAGCACTAGAAAACACTATTTAGCTACCTATCAACAGAAATCAATCATCAAATCTGCCATTCATGAACTAAAATCTCCAAAATCTGCTAATACTTGAACTGGATGATCAAAACAGGTACAATAGCTTCAATCTTCAAACTTAGTCAGTTATGATCAAGTGATGATCATAACAAACTAACAACAGCAACCAAAAGGAATCAATGAAGCAGGTAATGAACAGTAGAATAGTATGAGAGTTTTGGAGGGAAAATGGAAATTTGAATTTTATTGAATGAAAAGGTAGTAACAAGGGTAGTTAAATTGTTACAACTAACTATAACAGACTCAAGAGTGTGTCAAACTCTTGTGTTGAGCTAAGACTAAGAAATGAGCTGAGAGAAAACTAAAGTGTGTGTGATTTCACACTTTCTACAACTTCAAGAAATGAGAACTAAACATGGTATTTATAGACTTCAGGAGTAGAGCAGTTGGGGTTGGTGACGTGTTGGAACCAATCCCAGGCTTCCACGTGTCAAAAATCTGCTAAATGAATTTTGCTGATGAAGAACAGATTTGGGGGTTTTCTCTTGGTTTGATTTCAGCTTAATTGGTTGTCACCATTGAGTTTGTCTCTCAAAAACGAACAAGTTTCATGTTTATATCATCCCTTGAAATTGCTTCTAGCTCAAAGTCGATTCTGGCAATACGTTTTGATGAAGATAACACGTGTCATGTTTTGGTTGGGTAAATAAAGTGCACACGGATCATAATCCAAAACGGATAAACTGAATATTGGTTGGCGAAAGCTGATTGGTTGAAAACTAGCAAGTGGAAGTTACTGTTGGGATTCTTTCATTTAATGTTGCGGCTGTTAGTGGCCAGCTGGCCATGACATGGCAATCCAAAGTATAAGTTTCTTGCGTTCTCATTGGACAAGAGCATATCACACGGATTTAACTTGTATAAACTTCCAAACTTGGCAGATTTAGTCCCTTGACTTGGTAGAATGTCAATTTGAGCCATATTCTTCATTCTTTTGGCAATTTAAGTCCTTCAAACTTCATTCTTGAGCAAATTTGATCCTTTGACTGAGTTGACTTGAGAGTTGACCAGATTTGACTTTGATCTTGACTTTGTCATATCTACACTTTTGGTCCTTCATCTTTGGTAGATTGTCAAGATAGGTCCTTTGTCTTAAAAGTCTTGTCACTTTTGATCCTTCTTTGTCTTTTTCATCAAATTAAGCTTGATTTTCCTTTGTTTGCTTGAAAATGTAAGCTTCTTACCTATTTGAGCACAAACACAAAACATACCACATAATTCCGCTTTATAGCAAAAAGTTTAGGTATTTTTATTGTGTTTTAGGGTGATTTATTGATAAATTGATATGAGTTTTTGCTCATATCAAATCCCCTACACTTGAACATTGTCATGTTCTCATGCAATGCTATATATTTTAAAGCACAAATTTACATTCTCTTCATATTTAATCCACCTTGACCATATGGAATGCCTCTACGCTACTCTAAACTAAATGATGCATGATTTTGATCTTTAAACAATGCAATGAACAAAATACAATTCTATCTATATCTTTTTGGTTTTGCTTGAAATGGTTTTGATGGAAATAACTCATAAAGAATTCAATGACTTTGATTAGGGCTTGGGTACCATGGACACTTATCACCCTCAAGTTTCACTTTCCCCATACCAAGCTTAAAAATGGGATCATTGTATTCACAAGTAAAAAGTGCATCAACTTATTCATGACAATTAAATGTGGAACCGGTTATTATTTGAGCAAATTGCTTGTGGGCAAATTTCTCATTATTTCAAGCGTGAAGTATAAGAAATGTAAAATCCAAAAATAAGGAAGCACGGTTTTAATCCTAAGTAATCCTCTCATCCATTACTTGAAAAACCGCTCACAATTAATATAAGTCCGTTTCAAGAGTAATAAGTCATTCGCCTTATGTGTAAAATCCTCATGTTATGCTTTCATAAGTAGCTACACACTCGCTAAGGAAAGAAAAATAACACTTACGCAATAATTTACATCCGCCGCCTTTTTGAGACTTTGAATATTCAACCCCGCAACCCGTCAAGGTAATATTGAATTGGAGCAATCTATTGAATCCCCGCAACCCGTCAAGGTAATACTTGAACTCAATAGTCACTATAATTAACACCACACTGCCCCTCTTGGGAGTCTTGTATATATATATATTTTTTTTTCTTTTTCTTTCTTTTTCTAGCCACTCATTTTTTTTCATAAGCCGCTCTTATTTTTCTTTATTCCTCACAAAGAAAGTTTAAAAGAATAAAAGGAAAAACACCCGCTAAATATTGAGCATGACATAAGTCTAGTACACATAAAACGTTCTAACTTAGAATCTTAAGACGTACTTATATCAACCATGAATGATTAGACAAAAATGCATAAGAGACTACAAACCGATTAAAACCGTTCTTGATTATTTATTAACATATATACATGCGAAGAAAATAGAGGTAAAGAAGAGAAGGGTTTAGCCACAAGTAATTATCATGAAGTTTATCTAGCCCTTTTATACTTGCTTCAACTCTATCATTTCCCATTCTCCACAAACTTAAAATCTCAATTAATAAGATTGGTGGATGCTTAGCCTAATAGACCAATGAAGGACTACATGGTTAAGGATACTAGCTAGAGAATGCTAAGATAAGCAAACTCGGGTTGAGTCAAAATATCCATGGCGGGCCTAATATGTCAAAGAGATCTAAATTTGTTAAACCATGTCCTTATTATTTTTTTCTTTTTCAATATTTTTGATAAAAGAAGAAATATATACAATGCAAATGTGTTATGCAAATGAAAAAAATGCAAAAATTATGAATGCATATTTTTGGTGGCCAAAGTTGATAAAAAATTTGAAAAATGTTTGAAAAATTAATTTTCCCAATTATCATGAAAGACAATGACAAGTTCTTGGTAATGTCACTTCGATAGAAGACCCCCCTACAATTAAGCTAAACATTGTCCTCAATGTTTAAGAGCATGGAAGTATAAAAACTTCCCCTACCCTTATGACAATGAATTAACTTTGCTTAACCCAGGTTAAGGAAAGGACAACTATTAGTGAATTCATGTTTAAGCACAAGGTGTCAATGAAAGATCACAATAGTAACGAAGTGAACCGGATACAAGGGCCTACTCCATAAGCTCCAAAGCATGAAATGAGTGAGCAACCCTACAAACAACATGAAGACAAAAGAAGATCTCCCCTACACTTATCTCCAAGTCTATACCTTTATTGCTAACCTACAACACTCTAATCTTAGTTATACGATGCTTGAGTTAATAATCTCTAGCTCGACTAGTCCCACACTCAAAAGTGTCTAAAACCTATCATGGAGAAGAAAATTTTTGCCCTTTTTAAGAAAAATCTCCATGATGAGGTAAAACAAGTTTTCATTTATCAAAACTCCATAAATATCCCCCAGGATCAAATACATAATTACCATCCCACTTATAACACAAATCCACAACTAACTTCCCAATCAATGGTGAAAAGAATGAGGTGTTGTTCTCCAAAATGGTTTCCCATATGTTCTTTACAAGGTGATAGGGTAAAACTCTCAAATCTTTCACAATTGTTGCATCAGGCAGATACTAAGATGGTTTAGCAAGCTCTATGCCAGGATCAAAAATCCGTTCCTTGATGGGAAAACAACAAGTGTTGGTTGCCTTAAAATATTCTCCTTTGTAGTTCATATGGTGAGAGAAAGGTTGTGGAGGCATGGGTAACAACAAGCTCTTGGAAGGAACCATCATGGTTTGTTTTCCTTTATCACTTTGAAAAGTTGAGGTGGGCAAGGTAGAAGGTAAAGGATCTTCATGCAATAGAGATTCTAAATATAGAATGTCCCCCTCCTCATCAAGATAACCAAGAGTGTACTCAAAATCTATATCCTCCTCTAAAAACTCATCAATCTCATCGATGATAGAATCCTCCTCATCACCATAAACATCATAGATATGTCTATTAAAGATTGGTGATTCCTCAAAACCCAAAGAAGTATGATCATCAACAAATGGAGAGTCACAAGTAGAAATCTCATCATCACTATAGTCATCATATATTGGTGTATCACAAAGAAGAGATTCTTCATCACTAAAGTCCGCATGAATATCATCATTATCATTGTGGAAAAGTAAATTGTCATATGGGGTTTCACCAAAGTTTAGCTCTTGATGAAAATCCAAAGATGAAGTAATGGAAGCAATGGTCTCAACATGAGGTAAATCATAATATCCACTTGAGCAAGCTTCATAAAAGTATGCATCACAAACTTCATGAAGGATATCATCTTGTGTTTCCTCCTCATGCACAACATCAATATGTTTTACCGCTTCGGGCTCATTAGACTTTTTAGACAACTTCCCCATGTTAAACACAACTCTCTCATCCCCTACCCGCATTGTAAGTTCTCCTTCCGCCACATCGATTAAAGTACGACCCGTTCGCAAAAATGGCCTACCAACAATCAAAGGCACTCTAGGATCCATATCATAATCAACCACCACAAAATCCACGGGAAATGTAAATCTATCAACCCCCACAAAAACATCTTCCGCAATTCCCATCGGATAAGCTATAGTACGGTTGGCCAACTCAATATTCATCTTAGTAGGAGTGAGCTCGGGAAGTGAAAGTCTCCTCCAAACCGATAATGGCATAAGATTTATGCTTGCTCCTAAATCCGTTAAAGCCATACAATTTTCCACCCCCGGGAAATTGCAAGGAATCAAAAACCTCCCCGGATCTCCAAGCTTAGTAGGCAACTTCTTAAGCAAAACCGCGGAGCAATTTTCATTTAAGGAAGCATTAGGCAAATCCACCAATCTCTCCTTATTAGAAAGTAAGTCCTTAATCATCTTAGAAAACATAGGCATATTGGCTAAAGCTTCCGCAAAGGAGATATTAATGTTGAGTTGCTTGAACATCCTCAAAAGGTTTGAAACTTGGATATCATCCTTGTTCTTAAGCTTTTCTTTTCTCAATCTTGATAGATAAGGAAGACTTGGTTTTGGTTGTGGTTGAGTCGTTGATGAAGGATTTTCCTTATTGAGTGCTTCATGAGTAGGTGTTGAAGTGGGAGAAATGGGAGCATTTTGAGGTGGTGAAGTAGAGGTAAAAGGCTTGTCACAAGTAGGAACAAAAGTGGGTGGAACAATATGAGGCTTAGGAGGTGAAGGATCCTTTGTTGTCTTTCCACTTCTTGTTGTAATAGTATTGATATTTTCCCTTGGATTTTTTTGTGTGTTAGATGGTAAAGCCCCTTGTGGTCTTTGATTATATGCCATTAAAAGCCTATTGGTTTGTGCATCCATTGCAAGTTTCATTTGGTCATTCATTCTCTTTTCAGTTTCACGCATTCTCTTGTCAACATACTCATGAGTCTCTTGCATCCCATATCCTTGATTTTGAAGTTGAGGGTAAGCTTGATTTGGAAAAGGTGGAAGTGGTTGATTAAATCCTTGATGTGGTGGATAAAAGGTATTTCCTTGATTTTGAAGATTGTTGGGTGCCTTGTAGTTATTTCCTTGGTAAGGTGGTCTTTGCCCTTGATTCCTTTGTAAAACTTGAGGAGGATTTTGTTGAATTTGGGTGGGTGGTTGGGGTGGGAATCCCGGTGGAGTAAGGTAATTTTGGGACTTGTAAGAAAGGTTATTTAGATTGATATTTGGCTTGAAGTGTTCACGATGTTCCTCTTGGTAAGCATAACATTCCCCTTGATAACCTTGCACCTTATCACATTGTTCATAAGAATGGGGACCTCCACAAGTTACACAAGAAAGAGTAATTGCATTCACATCATTTGAAGAATTGTTCAATGAAAGGCTCTTAATGGCTTGAATCATCTCTTGTTGACCTCTATCCATCTTTTGAAAAATCTCTTGTTGATATTTGAGGAATTGGTTATCACAAGGTGTTTGAGAATCGTTTTGGATAACATGAACCCTTTCTTCAAATTGAGGATTTGTTTGAACCATTGCTTTAGTCTCAATGATGTCCAAGGCCTCTTTAATGGATTTAAGAAGAATATTCCCTCCCGCGGAAGCATTGAGTGAATCTTGGTGATGAGGTTTAAGGCCATCATAGAAAGTATTGATTTGGTGAACTTCATCCAATCCATGGTTAGGGCATCTCCTCAATAACTCTCTAAACTCATCCCAAGCATCACTAAAGGATTGACTAGGTTTTTGTTGAAAGCCTATAATTAAGTTCCTCAAAGCCGTGGTCTTAGATGGAGGAAAGAACTTGTTCAAAAACTTAGTAGTGAAACCATCCCATGTGGCGATACTATCGGGTGGTTGGGTGTCTAACCAATGCTTAGCATGTCCCTCTAGTGAAAATGGCACTAATATCAACTTAATAGCATCATGTGGAACTCCATTGTACTTAAGCTCTTTAAACAAGGGCACTCTTTGAGAATTTGAGCTTATTGAAAATTCTTGGTCAACGAAAGTCAACATAAGCACTCTTTTTACTTATTTTAAGTTTCTGAGCTTATTACTGGATGATTTTTCATAAGACTTGATTTCTCGTCCTTCTTTTGAGCTTATTAACAAGTATTTTTACTAAAATCTAGTTGTGCAAGTCTAGTTTACCTTATAGTTTATTTTGTGCTTATCAAAATTAGCTTATCAGTTTTTTAGTAACCTTCAGCCAAAATCCTTGTATAGATCTAGCTTATTTTTTATTTTAAGTAGTTTGCAACTTATTTGGTCGAATATGGTTGAGAAATAAGCTCAAACGAGCTTATTGAAGTGTTAAGCCCGTTTTTAGTGAAAAGTTTATAAAAATTGCAATTAGGTCCTTATAGTATTAACTTGTTCTTAATCATGGCTAAACTTGCTAGTTTTTAGGTTTTGCAAAAACACAGTCCTTACACTTTCAAGTTTGTTTAAATTTAGTTAGGAAGTTTTGAATTAGTTGAAAAATTGGTTACTTGTTTGGATAGTTTTCATTTTTAGTCCTCATAGTTTACTGTTTTTGTACATTTAATCCTTGTACTTTTCAGCTTTACATTTTGAGCATTTAAATTTCATAGAATTTACATTTCTAGTCCTTATAGTTTATAGAATTTACATTTTGCATTTTAATTAAATAAAAACTTGGTATTTGCACTGTGTTTTAAATATAAGTAGACGATATTTTTCATTTTTGCAAGGCATTGTTTGAATTAGCAATAGAATATCCAAAAAATATTAACAACCAAGAACAATTAAAATCCCGATATTGTTAGGACTTTCAATTTGTTAAGAACTGAGAAAAACGAACTTCAACTATACACATTTTACTATTATTCAGCCTAGCATGGCTCCTTCTAAATTAGACATAGGTGATCAGGCCATGTATAATTTAGGACTAGCAATGCAATGCTCAGTTTCGTCGAACTAGTATTACGTTTCTTATGTATATATATAAACCATGCCATTTGTAAAATGGAATTTAAAAATATTTTATAAATTTATAGGATGCAAGTAGTTTGCGATATATTTAAGAAACAACTTTAATGTTACAGAAAGTATTTTGTAAGACCAAAGTAAACAACAATTTGTTAAAATAAATCGTAAAACAATACCAAATTAATTATAAGGTGACATTATGACAACGTATAAAACAGTTAATGGTTTACAAAATAGTAGCAAATAGTAGCTCATAGGACAACCACTGAAATGGTCACGAATTGATAAGGTTTCAAGAGGTTACAAGATTTAGACGGAATCGCCATGAGACACGTGATAAAAATGTCGACGAAGAATGTGAAGATAAAACTTCAAATCTTCAACTCCAATCAGTGGTAGGTTAGAGGAATATAAAAATAAAATCGAATGACAAATGAGTCATATATATATATAAAGGATAAAGCAATCCACATGTGTACTCTTCGTAAGCTACACGATACAAACATGCTTTTAAGAAAGTATATATAATTCGTTTTCAAATTACACCACTAATCCGGTAATTGCTAATCATGTAAAATTTCTGTTTTTAAACATTTTCACATGCAATAAGTATTCGTTAGTTGTAGAATAGTATTCGTTAAAACTTTATGATCTCAAATGAACTCAAAAACGCTTAGAAACGTTTAAAAAACATATTCCAATTTTTCTATCAGATTTGACTTTTTACGTTCAGCTTTGACTTTTCAGGTCTGACCCGACTAATTGGCCAACTAAATAACATTTTCAAGACTTGGAGTCTAAAGCAATTTTATGTAAAACGGCGTTTCAAGCAACTTTCTAGTTTTACCCGAAAACTGAAACTCAACAGAAAATGACCAAAATGCCCCTGCAAGCTGCTGCACACGTTTGATTGTTTTATTATAAATGCATATTTAACTTTTAAGTTTTGACCCATGTATATTCGTTTTTAGAACTGGTTTCCCCGCGCTAGAAGTAAAACGACATTTTAAACAACTTTTTATTTTTACACGAAAGCTGAAACGAACCAGAACTGGGCGATTTCCCCTTTTTCGTTACTGCATCAGATCTATAAAAAAATGACGATTTTTAGAAAAAACGCAGGTTTTAGATTAGCTAGAAGACCCCTAAATATTTAGTTTCAAGACCACTTTCCTCGCAATAGACGTAAAATGACATTTTAAGCAACTTCACAGTTTTACTCGAACCCTGAAAACAGACCAGAAATGGACGATTTTGCCCCCGCAGATTCTGCACAGCAGTTAATTTTTTGTTATTTTTATATATATATATATATATATTTTATTTTTTCATAACTAAAAGTTTAATCAAACTTTATTAGAATTTTCATTTATAGCACAATTTCTATTCCACGTCATCTAATATATTTTACCAACACTTTTTAATGACCTAAAATTTATATACACACATGACTTGTGGATTTTACAACAACCAAAAATAGATTATATAGGTGAGCACATAAAGAATATATGGCATAAAAGATTGCAAAAATATCAACAAGAAAACTAAGAAGCAAATTGGTTCATAACGTCATCACTTAGATTTTGATATGTAAGGTAGAGAATTCTCCTTGGCGGCACGATTCTCCAAAAACACGAAATGTACCGAGAAAAGAATGAAACATTAACTAGTCGCACTCCCGAATATGTAAGGTCATTATAAAATTTCAAATATTATGAAAAATACGAATGGATGCATTTACATCAAAATATCTTTCAAAGTCGATATATATATTTTATATCTCAATATATCTCAAAAATCTCGAATATCTCAAAGTATCTCAAAGTATTTATTAATAAAATACTTAACAATAATGCTTCTCAGATATGCATTAACGATAACATAAAAGTTACCTGGAGGCTTGGACTACGAACACGAGAAGACTTAGTGCACAAAACACGGTTATAGTTTAGGTTTTTGAAAATAAAAGACCTAGTTCTCTATAACCTTAAGCTCTTGATACCAATCTTTAACACCCCCAAATTTACTAGCAGCAGAAACCAACCATTTGGGTGTTAAGAAATAGCACAATCACAAAAGACTATAAATAAAAACTCTAAAAGAGACATTTTTAGATAAAGGGTTCCATTCATAAAGATCAGAGTACTGGTCCCACAAACCGTTACCAACATTTCTTACATAAAACTTTTAAAGTACATAAACATTTCAAAGTAAAAAGATAATTGGATGGAACGAAAACATGTTTTCCAAAACTATAGCGCTTGCCTCCTCGTCCATTCCAAACCTTCAACATCCATCTTTAATTACCTGAGATAAACATGCTAAAAAGTCAACTAAAAAGTCGAGTGAATTTATAAAGTTTATAAGAATAATAAGTGAACACAAGAATTTTTAATCATCAGAAACTTATCACACAGACAAGTCATATATACGGATAAATGCATTAAGCTCACGCTACTGAACGTTAACCAACATATCAAATCGAGTCACTTACAGCGCCCCTACTAACAGGTAATATTGTCATATACCAACGACCTCTTATACATAATATCCCTTTCAGGTGCTCACAAGGATACATACCCTAGGATAAGGCTGTCATACCAAATAGATCTATCATATGTATTAGCGTTTACCCCTTCGAGTAATTAACAGTGCATGAAATTCAGGGACTTCATTAGACAATGGTACTTATGCATTTATAATCTCATTCGGGTCCAGCATACCAAAAACAACTTGTGTTCATTTTATAAAACAACATGTATCCCCCTCGCGGGTTTAATAAAACATTTAAAGTTTAAAGGCGAGGCTATAAACTCACCTTTAGGCGAACGGAACGGATGACGGATGAATAATGGAACCGGGCTATAGAAGAGTAGATAGTAGCACTCCAATGCTATTCGTGACCTACAAAATTGATCACGCCCCTTAAGTACGTGTTTTATATGCTTATAAAACAATTATATGAAAATAATTCGATAAAAATGTATTACGGGTAAAAATTTGCACCAACACCTAAGTCAAAGTGAACCAAGGCTAAACAAGGTTTATAACCTGTAGGAATTATGTATTCTATATGGTCTAAGTGTTAAACCAAGTATCCAATACGGGTTTGCACACAAAACGCCTCAAGTTTACAAAACAAAAGACGTAAAAGTCAAAATTATTCGGCGGGACTGTTTTGAGAAGAGTATATATCCCAAACTATAAATCAAATGATTTTGGGATTTAAACCCCTGGAACCCACTTGAAATATAGTTTCCAAAATTTCCAACCATTCGATCTAAGAGTTTACGGAACTTTCTAAAAGTCCAAAACACTAACAGCCCTACCGTAAGAACTTAATGGTCGAACTGCACTAGTCAAACTTGGGACAAAATAACCCGTTAACCTATAAGGTTTAAGGAACTGAGATTTCCACCATTGCAAAGCTTCATGATTCTACTTTCGGCCAATACTAACCATGAGTAAATAGCTACCACCAATTAGCGGGAAAGTTACATTCTTTGAAAGGTTACAAAATCAGAATTTGGTTTTCAAACTCGGGTTTACCATTTTAGTCATAAAAACCATTTGGTGATAGCTATTAACATGATGTCAGTGGGAGGACTTCATATATGATCCCTAGTACTGTATGAGACCTTAAAATGCACATATGGGGGTCAATAACCTGTAGCCACAACCTATGCGAACCTGCTGTCCCGGAATTGATTTTCTAACTTAAATTGACCATAACTTCCTCATCCGGAGGAGTTGAGTGCCTATCCAACTCACCACTAACATGTAAAAGACCTAAGGAACCCATTTAAGCTGTTAAAAGTGTAGGTCACAGTAGAAAATATGTGAGTTTTGGGCTCACATACCTGCTGTCCGAATTTTGGCATCATAGCATCTATACCAAACAACCTCTAATTCATTTCCAACAATAAAAAACACATCTTATATTAACCTAGATAGATCAAAACACGATAAATCTATATCATGCCTGGTCAAAAATCAAAACCCACCTAAGAACAATAACCATAACAACAAAGCTAATCAACAAAACCAATCACTCAAAAACCACAACATGATCCCCATAGATCATGTTTTGGCCGCGGCTCAATCAAGCTACCATGGGTGTTCTTGGACAAAATTCCTAGTGATTCTATTAGTCTAAACACTAATAAACATATTGCATGTCTAATCCCATGATCAAACATGCAAGAACACAAACCTTGAATTTTTATGATTTTATAAAAATCAATTGCATGTGCAAATAAGTAATGGGTTTATGTTTAGAAGTTACCAAAGATCATTTTGGTATGTTTTAATTGAAGGATTGAACAAGAAAAATTGATCTATAGGGCTGTTTTTGGTTGTCTTAGTCTAACCAAGTGAAAGAACAGGAGAAAGAGTTAGTAATTTTGGAAGGAAAAAAAAATGACAGTTGTGTTTGGTGTGTGTGTTTGTTTCGACGGCCAAAGAGAAAAAGAAAAGGGAAAATGGGCTTGGCCCATTACTAAGTTACTTATTACTAATAAACTAAAGCCCAAAGTTAAAATTACTCCTAGCCCGACTCGATTCCTAAAAGTCGCTAATAAATCCTATTCGGTGCAAATTTATTTATGTAAATACAAAATTTATTAAAATAATATTGTTGACTAAATATAGTCGAATTATGTCGCCGTCGGTTCCCGTTCCATCGATCCGTCACGTTTTATAAAATTTATGCGAGAGAGCATTTAAATCAATTTTCATGACTTAAATTAAAACCGAAAAATATATAAAATTTCCATAAATCCAAATAAATCATTTTAAATGAGTAAAAAAATAATTAAAATATAATATAATTAAAATTCACGAGAAAATAAATATGACCTTATTTTTACGGGTTTTACATCCAAGGTATGACACACGTCGACGTGGTGAAAGTCCTTCTAGGTATGATCGACATAATCCAACGCATGTTGAGGGTTCTGCAAGGTATGATCGACAAACTGCCAAGTATGATACTTAGAGGATTGCTGCTGCTACTGGGAATAGGGAAACTGTTGGAAGTCAAGTGGTTCAGTAGAGTGGGATTCAATGTTTTAATTGCCAAGGTTATGGGGATATGGCAAAGGAATGCAGGAAGCCGAAAAGGGTTAGAGACTCCAGCTATTACAAGAAAAAGATGCTACTATGCAAGAAGATGGAAGCAGGGGTTAAATTGTCAGCTGAGGAAGGAGCAATGCTTGATGACACTGATGATGAAGATTCTGATCAAGAACTTGATGCACATTACTCGTACATGGCAAAGGTTGAAGAACTTCTCAAAGTCACTGAAGATGACAATGGTCCTATCTTTGGCACTGAGCCAATTGATAAGGTACACACTACTGATGAATATAATGTGTTTGGTGATATTCATGAGCATAGTGATCTACCCAATGCCATTAATGACACGTGTATGATAGAAACGGTTGATAGCAATACCACACCCGATTCATAAGACATGGGCAATAATGAGTCTGAGGATGATCAACATGTAAATGAGTATGATGAAGAGGAACGTATTGCTCTTGCTAATTTAATTGCCACTTTACAAAAAGATGTCACTGAAAATAAAAAGAGTCAAAAGAAATTAAAGAAGGCAAACGCTACGCTCACTCAAAATTTTGAAGAATGCAAAGCTGCTCTTATCAAATCTACTGAGATGACTGAAAGCTATAGAGATGAGCTCCTTCAGAAAACCCAAGAGCTTGAGGGGTACAAGGGTAGTGCGTTAAAAATTCAAAAGGACGATTTTGAAAACAAATATAATACAAATCTTGAGTTATTAGCCAAAGAGAAGCATCAATCTAATGTTTTCTTAATGGATGAACGTCAAAAAACGTACCTTGACAATACCAAGGTTAATGAACTTGAACAAAAGCTCTCTATGACCACTACCGATTCTGCTAAAATTCTCGAGGATAAGAAACAAGAGGTAGATGCGTTAAAACAAGACTTCAAAAGTAGATATGATAAAGAAACCGAAAAAGTAACGAAACTAGAAGAACAAGTCGAATTTTTGAAGAAAGTTGTTTATAAAAGCATGATTCTATTCAATCCGTAAGAATGCTAGCACCTCCGTCGATGTTTAAGGGTCAAGCTAGCTTTGTAAGTCCTGAGTACCTTGGCAAAGCTCAAGCTACGAACCCGTGTCTTTATGTTGATGAGACTGAAAGGACTGATCTTGATTGCATGCCTGTTAGAGCTGATAGTGAAGAGACTGCCCTTTGGGATAATGATAGTCGCCCTCTTGTTAATAAGGAGTTTTTGAAACCATATAATTATGCTTACATGAATAGTCTTTATGGTCTTTTCAACAAACAAACTCAGAAAACCCGTGAGGAAGTGTTCTTAGAATGCAAACAAAAGAGAATTCAATGGTAGAAAGCTTTTGCCACTAAGAAATCTAATATTTACAAATATATAAACTACCTTCCTCTAGATGAATCCAAAAGCAAGAGTAGGAAAACATTAGGTATTCTTAAACATCATATAGATAATGTTAAATCTATTGTTGAAAGAGATTGGGCAAAGCATGAAAATGCTGAGTGGCAACGACCGATTCCTTAAGATATTACCTTGCTTGTGAAAGAACTCTTAATTCCTAACACGGCGTTGATTAAAGAAATTGTTCTTCAACTTGAGGAGTTCATTCGGACTGAAATGTATGATGATTTAAAATATGTTGAATCTCATGAGAAACACATTGATTATTTTCAAATGGAAAAGTCTGATTTTTCAGATGAATATGATTTACTCTTACAAGAATGCGTTCTAAAGATGTTATGTGTGCTTATTTTACATCTTGTGCTGATATTGATGAATATTATAATGTTGCATGCAAATATCTTGATAAGATCAAAGAATGTGAGTGTCTTGAAATTGAGCTTTCGAAACGTAAAGAAAATGTTGATAAAAAGGCTTTTGAGTTACTTCAACACAAAGCTGATTTCCTTCAAAAACATTGTGATTCTCTTGAACTTGCTTTTCAAAAAGACGTTGGTAGTTTTCCACATGATAATAACATGCAAGAAAAACTTTCCAAAACTTTTCGAGAAATGAATGAACAAAATTTGGAAATTAAAGGGTTGAAAGCTCAGTTACAAGACAGGGAAAGAGTGATAGCAGAGTTGCAGAAACTCATTGCTAAAATGGGTGGGAAATTCGTGGAACCTAGCATTAAGAAACCTGTTGTTAGACAACCCAATGCCTCTAAAGTGAATAGATCCTCTATCTTGGGAAAACCATCTGCTTTATCAAATTCCTCCTTTGCAAAACCTGTGTTTGCCCCCAAGATGGATTGAAAGGAAAGGTTACCACAGAATCAACCCATAAGGAATACTATAGCACCAAGCGTTAAGCACAATAATGTGATTAAACCAGGGATGTATAGAATGCCTACTAAGCCCACAAACAAAGTTACTCATTCGCCTCAGACTTCTAGAAACACTAATATTTGTGTGTCTTCTACTACAGGAATAGTTTCCACTGCTAGTGTTAGTCGGCCTTAGCTTAAGCGCACTTAAGTGAATGATAAGGTCCGAAAACACAAGAATCAAAGGAAGGTGAAGGAAGTAGAAGAACACCCTAGGAATTTGAATGTTTTTAAGAATAAAAAGTTTGTAATCGCATGTAATGACGATTTGAATGCTGTGAATGATTTGAATGCTATGAATGTGAAATTTGTTTGTGTCAAATGTGGAAAGTGTGCTAATGCTAATCATTCTATGTGTGCTATGAATACAGTCAAAGGCGTAGATACTAAAACTAAGAAGCAAGTTGCAATGCCTATTAGAGCTAGTAAACCCAAACGCCAAGTGAACCATTCTGGTGCAACCCCCACTAAGAAAAGTAATGCATTAGACTCCACCACTAAGAACCCTAGAAGCAAAATTAAGGAATTATATGAGTCTGCTAGCAAGTCTTGGAAATGGTGGTTGTTGGGAATAAAATTGAACAAGTCCCTAGACGCTGACAAGAGGAACTTGGACGCTGACAAGAGTAAACGAGGCGTTGACAGATGAGACGTTGATAAGAATTATCAAGGCGCTGACAAGAAGAATCTTAACACGAAGACAAGGACTAAATCTCTAATGATGAATTCTTTAAGCTGGTGGACAAAATATGAAGATAAGAATTCAGAATATATTCTTAAGTGTTTAAAAGATTTAGTCAATAAGTTATTTGAGTATGTTTATCTTATGTATCTTCCTAAAAAGTTTATCTTAGCTTTTTGTACAAGGCTCCTTAAACCTATAAAAGGAGGCTTTAGGGTTAGACATAAATCACATCCCTTTCACACATCTCTTCCACATATCTCATAACACTTTCATTATAATCATTCATTGATATTATTAATCAAAGTGAAAGTTTGGTATTTATATATTCTGTTTGTTCTTCGTTCTGAGTATTAGTTTCCAAATAATACTTAGATTGTCGAATACACAAAGTTTCTCTACGTGTTATACTTGATTCAATCTCGATAACACAAAGCTAAATCGATCTAAGTTTGGGATCAACAAGTGATATCAGAGCTTGTTGAGAAACTTTGATTTGAAGAACGAAATCCAAAATCGTGAGGTGAACCAGGCTAAGGAAGAAGGTGAAGAAGAATCTGATGATGTTTTCAGTTAAGGCCACGTATACTTCAAGTTCCACAAGTTCCAATTCTGATAATGAGGTATGTGATGACTCTTCTTGTAGGTTAAATATTGAAAGACTTAATAAAGAAGTTTTAAAATTGAAATCAGATGTTTTAGACGTAAATGTTAGACTTTCTAACTATCAACTTGCTCTTACTCAAACTGAAAAGACTGTAGCTGAGTATAAGAAAATGGAGCTTGACCTAAAAGATAAAATCAATATCTTAAAACATGATTTAAATGCTAGTACTGATATTAGAAACATCATGGAGAGGGTCAATGCTGAATTGCAGGCTAAGTTAGATGAGGCTATAAAAAATAAGGATAATGTAGATCTTAAAATCCAGAGATTTGATAAAGCTTCACAAACCCTAGAAAAATGTGTTTGTGAACAAAGAGATTCTAGGGACATGTCTGGGATTGGGTTGAAAGAATATATGGATGTTCAACCACCTGTTGGGAACTTCTATGGTGTCCATAGAAAGGATTTCTCTTGGACTGGTTTACCAGAACTTCAAGAAGAGGAATTTATTCCTCCACCAAGAGTTCTTACCCTAGTGGAGGAATACATGCAGAAGTTGACTGATTTGGACCAATAGAAGAAAGCCAACCCTACCTTGTTTGTTAAGGGTGGCATGCTTAGTGATAGCCCAAAGGAGTCTACACCCATCAAAGTGACAAACCCAACCACTGGCAAGACTGTTGACCTTGGCTTAAACGTTGATAGAAAACCAAGTATTAAATATGCGGAAATGTATAGAAAACCTAGGTCACCAAAAAGCCAAATTAGTGATAATGGGACAAGTTTCTTTTCTTCTAGACCTAAAGCTATTTCTAGAAAAGCCTGTTATAATTGTGGAAGTTTTTCACATTTGGCCTATAATTGTGTTAGTGAATACAATTCATTCGCTGACAATAGGTCATCCAATGTCCACCATAGACCTTTTGTCCACACTAGACGACATGCTACTAGACCTGCTCCTTTCTTCTCTAAGGCAGCTAATACCCATGGACAAAGGCCCTTTCAGAAGACCAACACTTGGTCAAACAGGCAGTATGTTCCTATAGCAAACCCTAATCTGGGCGCTGACAAGAACAAATTCAGCGCTGACAAGAACAAATTCAGCGCTGACAGTAACAAATTCAACGCTAACAGGCACAAATGCAGCGCTGACAGCTCCAAGTTTGGTATGAGACCTTATTTTAGACCATATAAACAAAGATACTTAGTTAATAAGGGTCAAGGGTCTAAAGCATCATCCCACTTAACTTGGAAACCTAAACAAGAGAAAAACTCTAATTTGAATGGTATTTTAATGACTTGCAATAGATTTAAATATCTTGAGAAGGTCATTACTAGACTCATTGGAACAAATTGGGTTATTAGGTCCCAAAGGGATGAACAAGGATTTGTGGTAAATAATAAGTCCACTCTAGTTTAACAAATAGACAGATCCAAGTCGGACAAGGCTTGGATCTCTAAAGAAAACTAATTCGTTTTCTTTTTGAACAGCCTATCCAAAAGCAGGTTAATGATCAAGGATATTGGGATAGTGGATGCTCAAGGAACATGCATTGTTGGTCTTTTCACTGTTATTATTTTTATCCACTGACATGTTATCTCTACACATTATTGTGGGAAAGGGTAGCCTCTGTTGGTGTGTTTTTGTGGTTTTTGTCTAACTATGCAGGAATATGGAGCTACATTTGGATGGATACAGAATTGCAAACTTTTATTTATGATGGTTGGAGTGTTTATATTCCTATCTTGAGATAAAATTTTGCTTCTTCACATATAATGATTTGTATGCTTCTGTTAAGGGGAGGTAAACCTCTAGGTTTTTGGGTACTCTTAGTGCACTCTTGCACAATTCTAGATTGTGTCCACTGGTGAGTGGGGGTTAGAAATAATGAAAGCTCTTTCCTTATGAAATTGTTGGAATTTCTAAACCTCGAGGCACTGTAGCATGCACATAGTTTATTTTGCATGCATGTTGCCAAGACATTTGACCTAGATTTGGGTTTGGTCGATTGGGAGACTTTGGGTGTATGTTTGGGTTACTTGGGGAGTTGCAAAGGTTTTATATGAGTTAACTTTCTCTTTGGGGCATTTGTGAACAAAGGACTCTAGAGTTCATATGTGTCTATCATGCTTTTGCGTAAGTGTATGCATGAACAGTGTTTGTCACTCTTGCTTATTAGAGACTAGTTATGTAAAACCCGCATGCTTTTACCATGCATAGTACCCTTAGGATCGTACGTACTAGATTAAAACTTTCCTAATATAGCATGATTACGATTACGTGTTAGGAGTTTACGTATTACGTACGTGTTAGAACACGATAAGTATTTACTACGCACGATCATGTAATAATTATTGACGATAATTAATCACGAACATGCGATCATGAAATCATGAACGTAATTAAAACACGAACTATTTTTAATTACGTATATATATTTATTACGAGCGTAATTAAATATATTAGATCACGGTTGTTACGTAACGAGAACATTTAAAACACGAACATAAATAATCAAAAACGTTTAACTTAATAACGAGACACGAAAAAAGGTACGGGTACCCCAAGTGGGGTCCCTACCCGCGGCCAACAAGGACAAATGGGCCAAGCCCATTTGTCAAAATTACTAAAGGGGGTTATTATTATTTTTACTACTCAATTAAACTTTACAGAAGATTTTTAAGAAAACCTAAAAACCTCCTTCCTCCTTTTTCCTTTGTGTCGCCACCCTACAACCACCATAGGAGGTGAATTTTGATCTTGGATCTTGAAGTTTTAGTGATTAATCGTGTTGGTTCTTCGTCCTTTTGATCCATGAATTCGGTAAAACCTTTTTACACCTTTTCTTTTGATTTAATCTTTTTATAAATCAAGAACATGTGTTATTTTTATAAAAACATAATAATTAAACATGGATCTAACATGATTTGGTGTTAAATAAAATCAAAAGGGTGTTTTTAATGGGTGTTTGTTTTGGCCGCAGGCTGCAACCGAACCCGAATGGGTTTCAGTTTGCCAAGCCGACCACCACCAAGACCATATGGTCTTGGTTGGTGCGTGTGGGTCCCACGGCAGTAGTGAAACAAGGGGTACCCTGAGTTGGTTCGGGGTACGGTGTAGATTTCATGTCCGGTTCATGCTTTTTAAGTCTAGATCCGGTTCATGGTGTATGTTAGTTTTTTTTATGTTTATGATCTTATGTTAAAATTAAATTAATAAAGTAATGTGATTAATTTAATAACATGACTTATGTTATTTCATTATTAATGATCATGAAATTATTTTAACCAAAGTATATTTATATTTAAGACTTATAATTAATTAATTATTTTAAAACCATGGATATAATTAATTAATTAACATGACTTAGGTTATATTATTAATATATAATAATACATATTTTAACCTAAGTATTTAACTTATTTAATTAAAAACATGTATACTTTAATTAAATATTTTAACCTATAGTTTAATTTAATTACATGAAATAATTATTAAACTATACACTATATCATATGACTTAGAAAATAATTATGAAAACACTTAGGCTTATATACTTAGCATATTTAATCAACTTATTTCTAATTATGGAAACTTTCTATTTTTAGGAACTTAATTAAATAAGGCAGCTAATCTATTTATGGAAATCTTCTATTTTTAGAAACTTATTTATTTCAGGCAGCTAATCTGTTTATGGAAACTTATTTAATTAAGGCAGCTAATCTATTTATGGAAACTTTCTATTTTTAGAAACGTATCTATTTTAAGCAGTAAATCTATTTTTGGAAACTTTCATTTTTGGAAACTTTCTATTTTTGGAAACTTTCTATTTTTGGTAACTTTCTATTTTTAGAAACTTTCTATTTTTGGAAACTTTCTATTTTTGGAAACTTTTTATTTTTGGAAACTTTCTATTTTAGGAAACCTGCTATTTTTGGAAAGTTACTTATTATTACACAGTAATTATAATAACACATGTGTTGGGAATAAATCTATGCTTAGTTGTTTCCCCTGCTAGTTGATTATCCGTACCCCTGCTAGAGTAAGTTCCCCCTGCTAAATAACAAAGGCAGGGGGATTGGTTCCCCTGCTGAAGTCAAAGGCCCTGCTGTCAAAGATAAACATGGAATAGATTTTTACGCATTTCAGTTATTATTCCTTAATACTTTCCATAGTTTGTTAGTAGTGATCTTGTACGTGAGTCCTTGTGGCTATAAAAGCACTCACTAGGTTAGCATGCAGAGAGTGTCTTTCTCATTTGTCTTTCATTATATTACTTTAAGGTTTTGTAAACCCTAATACCATTTTAGGGTATTCGTATATCTTTGATATATTAAAGTTCAACGTTTCAATCACATTTGTTCTTGTGCTAAACATTACATTCCGCATCTTGTTTAGTTACTTTGCTTTGCAAAGTTTCTCTAGTGTTAGATTGAATTCTTTCTCTCAATCACAACCCTTAAACAAGCTATTAAGGTTTAAGATCTGACTTTGGGATCAACAAGTGGTATCAGAGCTTGTTGAGAAACTTTGTCTAAATCAAGAACAAAATCCTCATAGCAAACATGTCTTCAGACTCATCCTCAAACAGCAACAACCACAATAACCTCAAGTTACCCATGTTGGATCCTGAAAACTTTGAATTATGGGAATTCAGAATCTAACAATACCTGAAAATGGAACACTATGTTCTTTGGGAGATCATAGAGTTTGGTGATCAATTCACCAAAACAATGGTGGTTGATGATGGCAAGGATGAAGAAAAAGGTGAAAGTTCCAAAGGTAAGGACAAGAAGAAATCTGCTGCTCTGTGTGATAAGGAGATTCTAGCTAGAAGGCATGATGTCAGGGCTCACGGCTCATTGCTTTTGGCTCTACCTGATAGACATCAACTCAGATTCAGGAAATTCAAAACAGCTAAGGATCTATGGGAAGCCATAGGCAAAACCTTTGGAGGAAATGAAGCCACAAAGAAGAAGAAGAAAAATCAAATGCTGAATGATTTTGCTTCTTTCAAAGCAATTGGTGATGAATCAATTGGATCTATTTACAATAGGCTTCAAGATATGGTGGCTCAGTTAGAATTCTTTGATATTGAGGTATCAAAAGAGCAGGTGAATACCAGGTTTCTTAACAGCCTGTAGAAAGAATGGTTTGTCTATAAGGCAATTTGGCAGAATAAGGATGACTTGGACGAAAAAGACATTGATGACATATATAATAACTTAAAAGTTTTTGAACCAGTTGTCAATGAGATGAAATCAAAAGGAACAATTCCCACCAACTCAAGTGGATTCGTTGATTCCACTGCTAACATGGCATTCATATCACAAAGCAGTGGAATCTCCAAGAGCAGTGGAATTGAAGTAGCCCCTGCTACCTATTCCCCTGCTACCAGGTCTGGACCTTCCTATGATGAAGAAAGACCAGCTACATTCAGCCTTGATACTGCTTGTGCTTTTATAGCATCTCAAGGGTCACAAGGATCTACTGTGTTACATGAAGATCTAAGTCAAATCAGTAAGCAAGGGCTAGAAGAGTTGGATATCAAATGGAATATGGCTCTACTTAGCATGAGAGCCAAAAGGTTCTACAAGAAGTATGGGAAGAAGATCTCAATTAATCCTTCTGATGTGGCTGGGTTTGATAAAACAAAAGTTGAATGCTACAACTGTGGTAAGAAGGGTCATTTTGCCAGGGAATGAAGAGGACCTAAGACTGGAAATAGCTACAGAAAGGAAACAAGAGATGATGATTCTGGTGCTAAAGCCATGGTAGCCATGCAGGGGATAGATGGAGCAAGTGGATGTGACTGGAGTGCTATGACAGAGAATGTGGAAAGAAATCAAGCTTTGATTGCTGAGGAAAAGGAAGAAGACTTTGCACTTATGGCCATGTCAAGTTCCAGCTCTGGCAATGAGGTATACGATGACTCATATTGTACTAAAGCTTGTAGGAAAAATACTGAATATTTGAATGATCAAATCAGAAAGTTAAAATCTGACTATATCAATTGTGATAATGATCTGGATAATCATAAACGTGCTTTAGAACAGTTAGAGTCCACCATAAGAGAGTTTAAGCAAAGAGAAAGTGATTATAGGGATCACATTGTGATTCTAGAAAGAGATACCAAGGAGAATAACCAATCTATAAAAGAATTAACTACTGAACTTGAAATTTTCAAAGCTAACCAAAAGATTGATGAGGAAACTGTTGAAAAATTTGGAAAAGCTTCAAAAGATTTAACCAAAGCAGTTGAAGTTGGTCAATCTCCTAGGGACAAAACAGGGTTTGGGATTAAAAATATGCATGCTACCATACCACCACCCCCTGCTAACATTCATGCTCCTTTTCCTAGAAAAGACCTATCCTGGACCGGTCTCCCTTGTTTTGAAAAATAGGATGACATTGAGTTTGACTTGAGTGCTTATATACCTAATAATCTTGATAAGAAGAGTCTCTTGTTAAAACTAGTGTTATTAGGGATGTTGAAAAGGAACAGATTGGTTTAAAACAAATTGATAACCCGGTTCGATTTTCAAAAGAAGGAATTTCTGGCAGTAATTCTAGTTCTAAGAGTAACTCTCCCAAATCTAAGACAAGGTCACAGTTCCCTAAGTCCACCATTAAATATGCTGGTATGTACAGGAATGTCAGAGGTAATCAAAGAAATTGGAATGACGAAAAGTCTCATCAATTAGGAGAAGACTTTGTGATTAATACCAAGCCCTGCTTCACATGTGGCAGCTTTGAACACACTTATCAAGAGTGTAAGGCACCAATGGAGATGGTGGCTGCAAATCCCTTAAAGGATATGCAACCTAAAACCATTCTTCTAAATGCAGGGGCAAAATCCTTTTCCCCTGCCAAGTATGTTGCCCCTGCCTTGAGAAATAGGGTGACTGATAAATATCTTGTTCCTGCCTTTATGAAGGAGAATGATGTTCACTCAAAGCCCAACACTTCTGTGACCACCCCAACACCTTATACTGCATATAGATCTGGCTCTAGACCTTACCAACACATGACTAGAGGCCAAAACAAAAGGTGGGTTCCCTCTGCTAAGCATAGAGATTCCCCTGCTAAAACTGGGGTATCCCCTGCTAGCAAAACTGTGTATTCTAGGAACATGGGAAGATGGGGAAAAGCTGTGAAAGCCTCAGCTCGTTGGGTTTGGGCACCCAAAAGGGGTACTCAATCCAATGGTGTATCTCTAGTTTTTGATAAGCTATCCTACATTGATACACGAGGTAGATCCAAGTCTGTAATGGCTTGGGTCCCCAAGAAAAACTAATTTGTTTTTCTTTTTGCAGGTGACAAAGAAGACAAGGGATGATAGAGCATATTGGGATAGTGGATGCTCAAGAAGTATGACTGGACAAAAAGCTTACTTGTCTAACTTTGTGCCCCTGCATGACAATGATGGTGTTTCTTTTGGAGATGGGCATGGAACTATAACAGGAAAAGGAACTATTATCACTAATGGGATGACCTTTGACAATGTTTACTTGGTGAAAGAACTCAAGTACAATCTCTTTAGTGTGTCACAGATGACTGATAACAAGAATTTTGTCTTGTTTACTGACACTGAATGCTTGGTGTTAGGAAAGGAGTTTGTCTTGCCAAAAGACACTCCTATTGTACTCAGAACACCAAGACAGAAGAATATGTACACAATTGATCTCAAGGACATATCTCTCCAAGACAATGAAACATGTTTCATTGCCAAAGCTTCAGTAGATGAATGTAAGAAATGGCATAGAAGACTTGGTCATCTTAATTTCAAGAACATGAACAAACTAGTAAAGTATAATCTGGTTCATGGTCTTCCTTCCAAGTCCTTTGCCAATGAACATACTTGTGCTGCATGTCTGAAATGGAAGCAACACAGAGCATCTTGCAAATCAAAAACAAGTATGTCCACCACCAAGCCATTGGAACTACTGCATATGGATCTCGTTGGTCCTACTTCTGTGGCAAGCATAATGAAGAAATGGTACTGCTTAGTGATTAATGATGATTTTTCAAGGTTCACATGGACATTCTTTCTATTTGAGAAGAGTGACACAGCTGATGTACTCATTGGGTTCATCAATCAAATTGAACTATAAAAAAGCATGAAGGTAGTTACCATGAGATCAGACAATGGTGGTGAGTTCAGAAATCAGAAACTGGACTCTTTCTGCATTAACAAAGGCATCAAGAGGCAATTCAGCATAGCAAGAACACCTCAACAGAATGGAGTGGCAGAAAGAAGGAATAGGACACTCATTGAAGCTGCTAGAACTATGCTGTCTGATTCTAAACTTCCAGTTATCTTTTGGGCTGAAGCTGTATCCACTGCTTGTTATGTACAAAACAGGGCCTTGGTAATTAAGGCACACAACAAGACCCCTTATCAGCTGTTCAATGGAAGACCTCCTTTAATTGACTTTTTCAGACCTTTTGGATGTCATGTGATCATCTTGAACACTATTGACAATCTAGGTAAATTCAGTGAAAAGGGTGATGATGGATACTTTGTGGGTTATTCATTAAATAGCAAGGGATATAGGGTCTTCAACAAGAAGACAAGCAAAATCACAGAAAATCTTCATGTGAACTTTCTTGAAGACAACCCTGAAGATGTTCAAACAGGTCCTGACTGGTTCTTTGATATAGATGTACTTTCAAAGTCTATGAATTATGTACCTGTTGTTTTGCAGAACACTAACATTTCAGGTACTCAAGAAACAACTGGTGCAGAGAAGTCACCCCTGAGGTACATGAATGTACCCTCATTGTTTCCTATTGAAGCTGATGTTCAAGAAGATAATTCTTCTCTAGGAAAAGAACAGCCAATCTCATCCCCTGCTATGGCTGAAGGCAGCGGAATGGCTGAAAGCAGTGGAATCCAGGATTCCCCTGCTAGACCAATTACTTCCTCTTCCACAAAGGATCATGTTGCTAATGAGACTACTGATGCAGAAAGAGAATCCCCACTCATTTCATCATCTACACCCATAAATGATGGTCCTATTATATCCAGCAGTGGAAGCAGAATCATCAAGAGTGGAGGTCCTAGTTACTCAGAGCTTCATTCTGCTCACCAGCACCCATCTCTAGGTCATGCTGTATCATTTGGAAGTTCCTTTGAGGACTTCTTTCCTAATCAAAATAGCCCCATCAATTCTGATTTGGAAGAAGATGAATAAGAAGTCATCATGCAGCCTACCTACAGAATCAATAAGGATCATCCTATCTCTCAGATCATTGGTAATCCTGAAGCCCCCAGACATACAAGGTATACAACAAAGGAGCACAACTTCATTGCTAACATCACCATGAAGTTCAATCATGACAACTTGCAATGTTGTCTGTTTACTGCATTTTTGTCACAAGAAGAGCCAAAGAAGATTTTTCAGGCTTTAAATGACCCAAGCTGGGTTGAAGTCATGCAAGAGGAGCTCTTACAATTTGACATACAAGAGGTTTGGATTCTGGTAGATTGTCCCAAATGGGCAAGGCCTATTGGGACAAAGTGGGTACTCAGGAACAAAAAGGATGAAAGGGGAATAGTTGTCAAGAACAAAGCAAGATTAGTGGCACAAGGGTATACTCAGGAAGAAGGAATTGATTATGAAGAGGTGTTTGCTCCAGTAGCCAGGATTGAAGCTATTAGATTATTTCTTGCTTATGCCTCATTTATGGACTTCACTGTTTTCCAGATGGATGTGAAAAGTGCCTTCCTATATGGAACCATTGATGAAGAAGTCTATGTCATGCAACCTCCAGGGTTTGAAGACCCAGAACATCCTGAAAAAGTATACAAAGTGAAAAAGGCTATGTATGTACTTCACCAAGCTCCCAGAGCCTGGTATGGTACTCTCTCTAAATATCTCTTAGACAATGGATTCAGCAGGGGGAAGATTGATCAGACCCTGTTTACTAAGAAACAAAAGGGTGACCTTCTGCTAGTACAAGTCTATGTGGATGACATCATTTTTGGATCAACTAACTCTATGCTTAGCAAAGAGTTTGCCAAATTGATGCAGGATAAATTCCAAATGAGTGCCATGGGAGAACTAAACTTCTTTTTGGGGTTACAAGTTCAGCAGCGGAAAGATGGGATATTTATCTCACAAGACAAATATGTGGCTGAGATTGTGAAGAAGTTTGGCATGTCTGATGGAAAGAAGGTGTCCACTCCAATGGACAAGGATCATCCATGGGGTAAGGATGGTCCTGGAAAGCCTATAGATGTCAGGAATTACAGGTCTATGATTGGGTCTCTTATGTATCTCACTGCTTCAAGACCTGACATCATGTTTGCAGTCTGCTTATGTGCAAGATACCAGGTGTCCCCAACAGAGTGTCACTTATTTGCTGTGAAAAGGATTTTTAGGTATCTAAAATGTCATCCCACCTTAGGACTCTGGTATCCAAAGGAGTCACCATTTGAGCTGATAGCCTATTCAGATAGTGATTATGCTGGTGACAACAATGATAGGAAGTCTACAATAGGGGGATGCCAATTTTTGGGGAGCAGGCTTATATCTTGGCAATGTAAGAAGCATACTATCATGGAAACATCCACAATTGAAGCTGAGTATGTAGCAGTTGCTGCATGCTGTGGTCAAGTTCTTTGGGTGCAAAATCAACTGCTTGATTATGGGTATAACTTTCTTAAAACCAAGATATTCATTGACAAAAACAGCACTATTTACATTATAAAGAACCCTGTTTTTCATAGCAAGACTAAACACATTGAAATTAGACATCACTTTATCAGAGATTGTTTTGAAAAAGGACTGATTGTCCCTGAGAAAATTGATACAGAACTTAATGTTTCTGATCTTTTAACAAAAGCTTTTGAAGTAGGGAGGTTTCAGTATCTGGTTGCAGGTATTGGAATGGTTACTCCTTAAAATCTGATGTCTATTTTGTCATGTATGATCAGGGTTGCTTCACTGCTGTTGTTGTATAACTGTCAGTCCATTTTTCCATCTCTTTCATTCCACTGCTTTTTAACACAGATTCCCCTGCTGGGGGTTCATTCCCCTGCCAAGAGAATTTTTCTCTTAAGCTGGGTGTGTTCTTTTTACAAAAGTGGTTCTATGTGGTTTTAGACTAACAATGCAGAGGTTCATATGGTGCATACTATTCTCATTGGTGGATCAGGTATATACTCTATGTTTGAGGGGAGGTTAGGTCACACCTTTAGGACTCAGGGTATCCTTAGGATACTCATATATGATCTTAGATCATATCCACTGGTGAGTGAGGGTTCAGGGTAATGATGACTTGCTGCAAAGCTTGTCAGAACTCTGAAACCTTGAGGCATTGTAGTGTGTGCTTACATTTCTCTATTAAAACAGCTTGATGTTTAAATACAGAAGTGTGGCACACATTGCCAAGACTAACTAACCATAGGTAAAAGACAAGGTTGGGATGGTGACTGGGGTATGCATGTTTTCTTGGGATAACCTGGTGTAGGGGGACTTATGTATTGACTTTTTGAATTGGGACCATTGCTGAATAGAGGACTCTTGAGTTTCTATGTATCTATCTTGTGTATACAAGTGTGTGCAATTAGAGCAGAGCTAGTTAGCATTAGTCTCTCCATGACTAGTCCAATACCCCTAGGAAAGTTTCCCCTGCTTTTGTCTTTTCATTCCCCGGCTATCATAACATTCCCCTGTTTGACCGTTGACCGACAATACCGTTACCCTTTTCATAGCCGTTGGGCCTACTTGCTTAAATTTTGGTTAGGGAATATTTTATTGTATTTAAAAGATATTTAAGGCGCTTTCTTCGCTGATTGGTAATCTTTTCCTTTTATTTCAAATAAATTAATATTTTATCAAGATTTATCTTTGATATTTTTGCAATTTGAAAATTTTTGTCCAATCACAGCTCTTCAATTCGCCTATAAAAACTTAATTCCCTTCACCAGCAGGTCCATCTTTCTCCCTCGACTTAATCCCACTTACCTCTCATCTCTATAAACCTTCAAACTATTTTCAAAATTTATCATGACTCTTAAAATTGCTCCTAATCATAACCAAATCGCTTTACTTCATGATGAACCAACATAGTTTGCTGATGTTGTGGCCTTTCTAAAGTCTTCGTACTTCAGAGTGGCCCTTCTCATCAATCCTCGAATCTATACCTCACATATTCAACAGTTCTGGTCTAAAGCCATGACCAAAACAGTGAATGGAGAGGTTATAATTCAAAGCACGGTTGATGGTCATTCCAAGGTGATTACACTTGCCTCCATCAGGGAGAATCTTCTCCTTGATGATGAGGATGGGATAACCAACTTTTTTGAGGCTGAAATTTTTGCAGGTCTTGTTAAATTGGGGTACAAACATTCTAAAAATCAAAAATGTAAGTTTGCTAAAGGCCAGTTTGCCCCTCATTGGAAATATTTGATTCATACAATTATGCAATGTTTGTCACCAAAAACCACTGCTTTTAATGAAGTTGGTAGTGAGATAGCTTCTTCCCTGATCTGCTTTGCAACAGGGAGGAAGTATTGTTTTTCTCAAATGATTTTTAAAGGCATGGTTAAAAATGTTTCAAGCACCTCAAAGTTTTGTATGTATCCAAGGTTTATAGAAATTCTGCTGAATATGAGTGATCATGGTCCCATTCAACACAAAAATATTTTTCAGCAACCCAACACACCACCAAACTCTTCACCACACTACTTGCACCATCACCCCTGTTTTCTGGCAAAAACATTCCACTCACTTCAATTATGATGGACCAAATCAGACGGGAAGAAGCCAAAAATCAAACAGCCACACATCAACCTTCTGATACCCCTGCCAAGAACCTAACACCTGCTGATCCACAACAAGAAAGGCGTTCAAAATCCAGGTTTGCCAGGTCTCCCTTGCCTGGTGAATCTTCACAAGCAGCAGAAAGGAGAGTCTCCAAGAGTTTGGAGCAACCTGGGGGTTTGGCTGCCACTACTGTCTCATCCTCACGGGGTGAGCAGGATAGTGACACCATCAATAAGTCCTCTCCCTCACTCCATGATATCCAAAAAGGGGAGAAATTCCCTTCTAGGATTGAGAGCAGTATGAAACCTTTGACTAATTTGGAATTGACGAAAATGTGTATGAGTCTGAAAAGGCAGAATGCACAACTGGTACAAGATTTCAAAAAGCAAGGTCTGGTTATCACTCACTTGGAAACAAGACTTGCCACTCTTGAGGGGAGGAGAAAGCCCAGACTGATTCTTTCAACAGATGAGGATGCTTCCAAAGGGGAGGAAGTTCCAAATACAGAGGGGTCTACTGAGTATTATTCATATCCTGGTGGGGTACATGGAAAGATAACAAGTGCTCAGAAAGGGGTGGAGAAAGGAAGTGCTGATAAGGGAAGTGACAAGGGGAGTGCAACCAAAGATATTGCTCAAACATTGCTCACCATGGGCAATCCAGAAGAAGCCCATGCTTCAAAAGTTTCCCCTGCCATTGCTGATCCCACTGCTGTAAGTCAATCCCCTGCAAAGAGTATTACTCAAACTTTTGTTAGAAAGAACAGGAAGCTACCAGCTCAGAAGGGGATTACAATCAAAGAACCTGCATCTAAAGCGAAACCAGCACCGGTAGTGGATCCAAAAGACAAAGGAAAAGGAATCATGGTGCAATAGCCCAAGATAAAATACAAGCATCTAACTCCTGAATAGCAAAGGGCTCAAGAAGCGCATGATGCACAAGTAGCTCTCAAGCTACACCAAGAGGAGATGGATATGCAGGACCAAAGAATGAAAAAGATGAGGCCCAAAGATATGCTCAAGCAGGTTGAGATTATGCATAGGGAACTAGATGACAGGGTACCTCATGTTGGACAATTTCTTGATCAATGGGAGAAGGAGTTGATAAATGCTCCTTTGGAAGACAGGTATGAGTTGACTTGCCTTGTTTACAAATATCAAACTGAGTATCTGGAAAGAAGGGCAATTCAAATTCAGAGTGAGAAGTATCTAACTTCAGAGAAAGGGCAACTTGAACACTACAAAGTTCTGCTTAAGAGACATAGAAAGTGGAAGGATGGTGACTTCAGTGATATCAGTTTTGAAGCCATAAAAAGAGTAGTCAGACCAGTTCTAAAATTGTATGATGTGGAGGATTGGATGACTATCAACACTCCTGAGGAAGCTGAGTATCTTAGGAGACAAAGTGAAATACTACAAAAAGCTAGAGAATCGAAGAAAAGAAAAGCTGGAGAGACAACTTTGGAAACTACACAAGCAGGTGCATCATCCCAAGCAGGTGCATCATCACAAGCAGGGGCATTACATCAAGCAGGTGGAAGTTTTCCAGAAGTACTTGAGAAGTCTGTACTTAATGTACAAAGAGCAGCAAAGAGACTCAAGAGAATGGAGAAAGTGGGCACAGTTACTAAAGAGTCTCAAAGGCCTTCAAATGATGAAATTGATAAACAGCTAATTCTGCAGGAAAATGATGATATCTCACCTAGTGAACTTGGAAAGAAGTTTGCTATCATAGAGTATGCTGTTTATGAACACAAAGGGAGGACTTGGTGGAAGCTTACAAGAGCTGACAATACAGCACAGACATTTCTAAGTCTAGATGTCATGTTTCAAATTTTGGATAGTGAAGACTTAGAAGATCCATGGAAAATATTGAAGAAGACGTTTGCTGCAAAACCTCCTACCATGGATGGTGTGGAGAAGGATTGGGTAATCTAGGAGTGCATGCATAGGATGTATGAGCATGAGTTATTTGATCCTATATTTGATGCAGTGAATAAAGGAGATTTGTTGTATTGGAAGCTATTTACTAATTCTGGGGTTTATGAGGTAGTGATGGAAGGTGTGAGTGTGTACTTGCTCAATCATAGGTATTATCCCTTCTCTCAGGACACCTTGAAGAAACTGGCACAGGCTAACCTAATTGTAGATGCTAAAAAGCCTGTTGCTTATGATCTGGTAAGAATGGTTCATAGTCAGATTTGGCCAGAAAGTTTGTAAGCATCCTCATCAACTAGTATTTATTCAGAAACTTGTCTTTAGGGGAAAGCACAAGTTTAGGGGAGGATTGTTGGGAATAAATCTATGCTTAGTTTTTTCCCCTACTAGTTGATTATCCGTACCCCTGCTAGAGTAAGTTCCCCCTGCTAAATAACAAAGGCAGGGGGATTGGTTCCCCTGCTGAAGTTAAAGGCCCTGTTGTCAAAGATAAACATGGAATAGATTTTTACGCGTTTCAGTTATTATTCCTTAATACTTTCCATAGTTTGTTAGTAGTGATCTTGTACGTGAGTCCTTGTGGCTATAAAAGGACTCACTAGGTTAGCATGCAGAGAGTGTCTTTCTCATTTGTCTTTCATTATATTACTTTAAGGTTTTGTAAACCCTAATACCATTTTAGGGTATTCGTATATATTTGATATATTAAAGTTCAACGTTTCAATCACATTTGTTCTTGTGCTAAACATTACATTCCGCATCTTTTTTAGTTACTTTTCTTTACAAAGTTTCTCTAGTGTTAGATTGAATTCTTTCTCTCTATCACAACCCTTAAACAAGCTATTAAGGTTTAAGATCTGACTTTGGGATCAACAACATGAAATACCAGAAATACTTAATCAGATTAAACAGAATATAAGATTTAACACAGTTTAAGGCTTTAAAACAGTAAAACATGGTAAGAACACATAAAATAAGCTAAGACATGACATAAAACCAGCTATGTATTTAGTAAGCAGATACTTATTCATGTATGTATTTATGTAGCACTAGTGATTCGGAAGTAGGATTCCTCGCAATTCGTCTTTCTCGTTCACTGGACATAAGGTACGGATTCCCGTCCTTTCAGTATGGACATTCTTTCCTTATTAGGATTCCCCGTATGCAGCCAACTGTTTTCCCGTAGTATAAGTTACGTGTTTGATTGCTTATGTTTAATTAAGATTACCTATAGCCATATACATGCATGACCAGTTTCACCTAGTTATGGAGGTACCATAACCATAACATTAGAGGCACTGATGTTATGACTTCACCACGGCGGAGTGATTGCTCGTGGCGTCCCTTCAGCTTTTGGCCATTTATATTATATTTATCATGTGGGGCGTATGGGTGCATCCTAGTTACATGTTTTTATTCAGGATTTCATGGTAAATGTGGTGTGTGCCTTGCATCCTTCACAAGGAGCTGATCCCTCCTACCCAAAAACCAGTATATTAAATTAGAGGAATCCCCTCTAGTTTGCATGATGAGGTCACCCCTCCAAGTATTCATGCACGGTGGATTTTCATGACCTATATTGGCTAATGGTAAAATATGACAAACAGTTTTTATAAGATAAACATAAGACTTTTAAACTATAAAACCAGTTTTATTAATACTTAACCAGGTTACTTGGGACTTAGTTTTCTTCCGATGTTATTATGTCATATGCTTATCCTATTCATGCTTTATTGTACATCCGTGCACTGAGCGTATTTGCTCAGCCATTTTCCTTTTCTATGTTCCCAAAACGGCAGGTACTCAGGGACGCTCGTAGACACTAAGAGTACGTGCATATGGATTGTAAGTTGTCTAGCCTTCTTTACTTTATGCATTTCCTTTCTTATGATACTTATGCTTTGGAAATTGTTTAGTCCTTCCCTTTATTATACTATGTTTGTGTGTGATGAGCTTTACTTTTGGACTACCGATGTTTGATTCCGGTATTTTCCTTTTTATGGTCAAGTAATGTTTTAGACATATTTCCTTGTATGCTTTGATGACACGCCATAATTTCTGTGATATTTCCATTTCTGAAATGGGGTGTTACAAGTTAATTTCCTTAGGATTATTACCTTTGTTTATGTTCTAACTAAAGTTTTCCATTCGCAAGTCTATTTTATGCTATGACATCTTAGCTGGTGTCATTTATAAACTTCTTTATAGTCCCACAATGTTTCATCACCCTTTTATTTTTCAAATTTTTGGATATCTGGAAGCCTAATGATCATTGAGATGTTTTTCCTAGTTATTGACATCTAGTAGCAGCAGAGATCACTTTCACAAGGGTGTATAGTGTTATGGAGATGGCTGAGACTATTGGCACTAGCTTTAATGTAGGTCAAGTCAGTCTTATCATCTGTAATTCCATCCCCATGTCCTATGAATCAACATTGAGGATTCATTTCCCGAATGTGGATGAGGACAGTATGAAACCTTTGACATTAATGGAATTGACGAAAACTTATATTAGCTTGTAAAAGCATAATACAAAAATGGTACAAATTGTCAAGGATCATTGTTTTGAACTGATAGACTTGTTGTTTTCGAAGCTGATGCAAGGAGGATGTTCATGGTTTCGTCCTTGTATATTGATCTTGGAGAGGAGTCTTAAAAAGGGGTGGAGCAATCGAATTTGAGTGACAAAAGTAATAAAGAAAGATCCAAAGACTCTACAGGTGATGAAGATGATTAAGACAAAGTGAAAGCTGACTATACAAGTGATTTGAGTGATTGACTTTTCGAGATTTATTATTACTCAAATTCAGGGATAAGTATATTTGTAAGAATCCTCTCTGTATGTTTTATTTTATTCAAAAACTTGATTACTAGAGTAGATATCAAGTTTATGGGAGGATTGTTGGGAATAAAATTGACCAAGTCCCTAGACGCTGACAAGAGGAACTTGGACGCTGACAAGAGTAAACGAGGCTTTGACAGATGAGACGTTGATAAGAATTATCAAGGCGCTAACAAGAAGAATCTTAACACAAAGACAAGGACTAAATCTGCCAATGATGAATTCTTCAAGCTGGTGGACAAAATATGAAGATAAGAATTCAGAATATATTCTTAAGTGTTTAAAAGATTTAGTCAATAAGTTATTTGAGTATGTTTATCTTATGTATCTTCCTAAAATAGTTGATCTTAGCTTTTTGTACAAGGCTCCTTAAACCTATAAAAGGAGGCCTTAGGGTTAGACATAAATCACGTCCCTTTCACACATCTCTTCCACATATCTCATAACACTTTCATTGTAATCATTCATTGATATTAGTAATCATAGTGAAAGTTTAGTATTTATATATTCTGTTTGTTCTTCGTTCTGGGTATTAGTTTCCGCATAATACTTAGATTGTCGAATACACAAAGTTTCTCTACGTGTTATACTTGATTCAATCTCGATAACACAAAGCTAAATCAATCTAAGTTTGTGATCAACAGTTGTTTGCTAATCAATGTCCTCCAGGATATAAATGGATGCCGAAAGCTAAGACAGAAAATGTGAAAACGAGTGTTAGTTTGCCTTCAAATGGTGATAAGGACACTAATGATTCTACTATCACAACTATTGTGGTATCCAATTTAGCAAATGATCCATAGTGTTCTAACTCTTCTGTAGGTGATACAAATAATTCTCTTCATACTAGACTCCGGATGCACGAAGCACATGACGGGATCTCTCAAGCTTCTAATTAACTTCGTGGAGAAGTTCCTGGGTACGGTCCGATTCGGAAATGATCAATTTGCACAGATCCTAGGATATGGAGATTTGGTTCAGGGGAATATTACAATCAAAAGGGTATACTACGTCGAAGGGCTCAATCACAATCTTTTCTCGGTTGGTCAATTCTGTGATGCGGATTTGGAGGTTGCTTTCAGAAAGAAGACATGTTTTGTTCGTGATTATGATGGGAATTACTTACTTACCGGTACACGGGGTACTGATCTTTACGCAACTTCACTTCAAGACACAACTTCATCAACTCCAATTTGCTTCATGGCTAAAGCTTCAACGACTCACGCATGGTTATGGCATCAACGTTTATCTCATCTTAATTTTGATACCATCAACTTGCTTTCCATGAAAGATATTGTGAGAGGCCTTCCAAGTTTGAAATTCATCAAAGATCATCTTTGTTCTTCTTGTGAGCTTTGTAAAGCTAAACGAAGTAGCTTCAAAACAAAGACTACACCAAGCTCTAAAGGACGGTTAGATCTTCTTCATACGGATTTGTGTGGTCCCATGCGTGTTCATAGTATCAATGGAAAGAAATATATTCTGGTAATTGTCGATGATTACTCAAGGTACACATGGACCCACTTCTTGAGGTCTAAGGATGAAACACCCGAAGTTCTCATCAGCTTTCTTAAACTGATACAACGTGGTCTTCAAGATCAAGTCAAAGTGGTTCGTACTGACAGAGGTATAAAATTTTTGAATTCAAAACTGAGAAACTATTTTGAAGCCGAAGGAATTGAACATGAAACATCTATTGCTCGAACACCCGAAGAAAACGTCGTTGTTGAAAGACGAAACCGTACTTTAGTTGAGGATGCTCGAACATTATTATCCGCTTTAAAACTTCCACTATACTTTTGGGACGAATCCGTGTCAACCGCATGCTACACACAAAACCGTTCCTTAATTATCCCAAGACACGAAAAGACACCACATCACATAATTCATGATCGAAAACCTTCACTCAAACACCTTCATGTTTTTGGATGTACTTGTTACATTATTCGAGATGGTGAAAATTTGGATAAGATGAAAGAGAAAGGTGATTCATGTATTCTTGTGGGATATGCAACTCAGTCTAAGGGATATAGAGTATACAACAAGAGAACAAAATTGATTGTCGAGACCATTCACATTCGATTTGATGAATTACAAGAAATGGCAGTTGAGCAAAACAGTTTAAGCCCCGATCCACAACGACAAATGACTTCTGTTCACAACCGCACAGGACTCGGAACTCAAGACCACAGCAATGAACCGTCAAGTTCAACGCTGGTTCCAGAAAATGTTCCTAGAGCTGATATGACAGTCAACACGACAATTGAAGAGTTGGAAATGTTATATGGACCAAAGTATGATGAATATTTAATGGGGGAGAAACAAGTTGTATCGAAGTCTTCCGCTGTCACTCATGATAAGAATGATTATACCGATCATAGTCAACAAAAGGATACAACTTCATCTACTTCAACACCGGTTGCTGCAGATTTACCTCCTCAGAATATCACTTCAACAATCGATCCTACAACATCCACAAATACTGTCATTGCTCTAGAGAACACAAATCAAGCAGACGATGCATTATCTGACGAAGACGAATTTATCAAACCATTCGGTACACCGGTACACGAAACTAGAGAGTCTTCTACTCGCCATGTTGATCCGTCAAATATGCATACTTTCTATCAACGACATCCTTCAACACATCATCGGACCCGAGATCATCCTTTGGTTTATGTAATTGGAAACCCTTCACAGCTCGTTCGCACAAGACGACAGCTTAACACCGATGGCGATGTTTGTATGTTCGCACTCGCCGTGAGTTCAGCTGAACCGAAAAACATCAAAGATGCCATGGCTGATCATGCTTGGATTGAATCGATGACGGATGAACTTCAACAATTTGAAAGACTTAAAGTCTGGGAACTTGTTGACAGACCATACGATGTAATTCCATTAAATCTTCGATGGATCTGGAAAAATAAGATGGTTGAAGAGAACACGATCATCAAGAATAAATCTAGGCTAGTGGCTAAAGGGTATGGACAGAAAGAGGGTATTGATTTTGAAGAATCATTTGCACCAGTATCTCGAATGAAAGTGGTCAGGATTTTTCTTGCTTATGCTGCACATAAGGGATTCATTGTCTACCAAATGGACGTAAAGACGGCGTTTCTTAACGGTCCTTTCAAGGAAGAAGTCTATGTCACGCAGCCAGAAGGATTCGTCAATCCTCATTATCCTGACAAGGTATATCGTCTCCACAAAGCACTATATGGACTCAAGCAAGCTCCAAGGGCGTGGTACGACGAGCTCTCGAAATTTCTGGTCTCCAAAGGTTTCTCAAAAGGTTCCATTAATTTAACTTTGTTCACTTATAAATATGGGGATGACATTTTGCTTGTGCAGATTTATGTTGATGACATTATTTTCGGGTCTACAAACCCAAAACTTTCAAAATGGTTTGAAAAAGTAATGCACAGTAGATTTGAAATGTCTATGATGGGCGAACTAAAATTCTTTCTAGGAATTCAAGTTCACCAATCCCCAAGTGGTATCTTCATTAACCAAGCTAAGTATTGTCAAGAGATAATCACAAAGCATGGTATGACATCATGTGACCCCGTTGGGACACCATTATCAACCACATCCCTAGATGTTGATTTGGAGGGATTACCCATAGATCAAACGAGATATCGTTCCATGATTGGGTCCCTCATGTACTTGATAGTAAGTAGACCTGATATTCATCATGATACATGCCATTGTGCACGATATCAAGAAGGACCCACTGAAAAGCACCTCAAGGATGTTAAACGGATCTTTCGGTACCATAAGAATACCATTTACATGGGGCTCTGTTATCCGAGGGAAACTAGTTTCATTCTAACGGCCTATTCAGATTTTGATCATGCAGGGTGTCTTGATACACGTAAAAGTACTTCTGGTGGTGCACAATTTCTAGGTCAAGATAAGCTTGTGGGATGGTCTTCCAAGAAGCAGGATTGCACATCATTGTCATCAGCCGAAGCGGAGTATGTGTCTTTATCTACGTGTTGTGTTCAAGTTCTTTGGATGAGAACACAACTCACGGATTATGGCTTCCACTTTGATAAAGTACCTATGTACTGTGACTCAAAGTCTGCCATATCCAACTCCTGCAATCCGGTACAGCATTCCCGTACAAAGCACATTGATGTCAGATATCACTTCATTAAGGAAAAAGTTGAAAAGGGTATTGTTGAATTATACATTGTTGGAACTGATTACCAATTAGCTGACTTGTTTACAAAAGCTCTTTTGAAAGAGAGGTTTGCGTATCTAGTTAGGCAAATTGGTATGAGATGTTTGACTCCAGCAGAACTGGAGGTTCTGGCAAAGAACCCTGCTTGATTCATCTATCAAACATCTACCTGTAAATATTAATGAAAATGAAAAATACAAAATTAAAAAATCTTTTATAATCCAAAGATATTCTTCTCGAGATGTCTTTCAGTATCGATAATATGGACGTACCTAGAAATGTCGCTCAATAACGACACGGGTGTGTATATAAAGCTCGAATGAAAGTTGTAAATATTTTTCAAAACATGTCATTTCTATCTTTTATAAAGGAAATTGTCTCTTTTGGACAATATTTCCAACAACGGGTAGAACAATCTATCTTGGGTTGAGCTTGTCACAAAACATTCAACATTTTGAGCTCAACACAATGGCTTGTAATCACTTTCAGATTGCAACCCGGATTCATATTCACGGGGGAGTGTACGATTTAGTGCCCTTACCCTCAGCAAAAGAAGAGAAATCTTCTTACACTTGAGTGGATTCGTCAAGACATTCAAAGTGTATGAACTCAAGTTTATGCTTTAGAAAAACCTCTTTGCCAAAAAGAAATAGGATTTTTCAAAAAGCGTTGAACACAATTTTTTTTTTCATGAATTTCTCAATGATTATTCAATATCTTTCAAAAATTGTGTGTTCAACAACTCCCATCCTGAAAAAGAAAAATGTGGATCATATCCTCACAATGACAATTCAATTGGATCAATTTTGAGGGGGAGCATTTTAACTTCATGCAAAAGATTAACACATCTTTCTCCCGAAGATTTTCAAGACTATTTTTCAAAATATATTTTAATCAAATTTGGTATCTCTAATATCAAAAGATTTTATATATTAGAGATAGGGGAGAAAATGTGATTAAAATATGATCTTATATAAGACTCAAGCACTTTAACTCTTACCTACATGTGCGAAACACTTTCGATTATTGATGCACATGTGAAGGGGGAGCATTTCTGAAACGACAAAACTATCAAGGTGTTAAATATTTTTCAAACATCTTGTTAGACATTTGAAGTGGTTTTCATGGTTTCGATCAAATACCCACAACATCTTTAATTCACGACGTTATTGGTGTCAAGAGGGTGGTTAGGTTTAAGTCCTATGATCCAACCGGAACCGGAGGGATCTTCCCATGGACAATCCAATAGATTATTAGAAGTCCTTAGGAAAGATGGAGTAGAATGTGAACGTAGCTGAATGCCGACTAAGTACTGATGCTAGCACTGGAACAATCACAACAAGGTGCTAGTAATGATGTCTTGGTAAGCATTGAAGGGGTTGAAGAATGAAAAAGAAATGTAAGGATAAAGGGTGTAAAGAAAGAAGCCCTCCATACAACTTAGGCAGAAACCAGGTCAACACATCATGAAGACAACTCATAATGGACCCAATGATGTATGCACATCCCTTTCCCTAGCTACTCAGGCTTCTCTTAAAAGAAGTTTGTTTTATTGTCACGGAGAACAACATGACTTCTATTGACTTTCTCACTCCGAGATAGTTGATATAGAATAGGTGGCATCTGCTCCAGCCTCCGACCACTAAAAGTGCACAAATCGAGTCTAGAGCCAAGTGATCAATCAAATCCTGTTAGGACACACAGATGAGTATCAAGAGAGTCCTACGCTATATCCTTGCAATATTGCTAGAACACTCAGAGTGATACTACTTAGTATTCACAATGATAAGTGGAAATCCTTCCAGTGTTAACATCAAAGTACTGTGGTAGGTCATGTGTAAGATTCTTTAGGAATTAAACATATGTAAAACTGAAAAGAAGCAGTGGTTTGATTCTGAATTGGTTCAAACTCGTTTTAGGTTTCTACGCAATATCTTTATGGTCTTGCCAGAACATAAAGAGTGATATTTATTAATTTTCACAGTGACGAATGGAAATCCTTCTAGCCTCAACATCAAACAGCGCTATGGTATGTGACTTGTGAGATTCTTATGAATCAAACTTGTGTCAACTGGAAAGCAACAATGGTAAGATTCTTAATGAATCAAACTTGTTCCAGGAATATGAATTGACGACTTTAATCAAGCGGATATTTATCCAATTAATTCACTCTTTACGTTCACAGTCTTGCTTTGAGACGGTCGAGTAAAGAGAACAGCTTGTACAGCCGCGAAACCCTGTCAAGGAGATTCTTAATTGAATCTACCTAATCACAGGTACGGTATTTAATATCGTAAAACGGTCTTCACCGACCGGTGGTAAAACGCTACCGATTTAGGACGAATGTCAAAGCCATTCAGTCCGTGTCTATGGTTTGTCTCGAGAAGGTGGCATCACGGTGTACTCAGCAAAATCAAAGATTCAAAACCACATATTCATGCCCAAAGACTTATTCAACAATTAATAGTGTGAGCATGTGGATGAAGACACAAGATCACGAGATGGCAAAGACAAGTCAAGAATGATTTGAAGATCTCAAGATAAAAGACTAAGTCGAAAGACAATGACAAAGGCTCAAAGATCACATCATGAAGGAACAAAAACTACTGTTACACGTTCAAGACTCATTTATGACGAGATTCGTAATCTCTATTGATCTCCAAATATCAAAAGGGTATGACTTCACATTGGGGGAGATTGTTAGCCTCAAAATATTAAGTCAAACAAGAATGCTCGGTCATAGGTTAATATTGTAACATTAGTTAGAACGTTGTAATAGGTAGTTAATTAGTCGTGGTTTACGGGCTTGGATTTAAACTAATTAAAGTCCAAAAGACAAGCCCGGCCCAATATATAACCCATTAAAGCCCGCATGTGGGTGGACTATATATACTACCCTCCTAGCATGTTAGGAGGGTTGGTTGTTCATTTTATTCTTACTTCTAGTCTAATATTCACCAAGTTAATCATATCCTTCTCTCTACTTTCTCTCACTACTTTCTCTCTCTAAAATTCATCTTCTTCATCTTATTTCTTTCTTTAATTCGTGCTATATCATCTAAATATTTGGGACAACACGTTGTATGCATGTATCCACAAAGATGAGGCTATTCGGATTACTACGCCAAGGAGACCCAAAGAAGGTCGACGAAGGCGCACGACCACTGCGTCAGGACGAGCCACCACTCTTGCTGTTACTCAACACATGAACCTGACCCTGGAAGACGTGTTGGAGCCCCACTCAGATATAGGGAAAGGAATAGAGAAGTCGCCATTGGACTTCCTAAATGGAGATGATGACAACCTCATGCAGGAAGGTGGTGAGGGCACGGCGAAAAACATCACGACCCCACACCTAGAGAACCAAGGGGACAATCAAGATCAATTATCTGAGGAAGTCGATCGGATGCTTGAATCCGAGGAAGAATAAGTAGAGGACCAACAAGACTCCACCACACAACCCAAACCCGCCATAAAAAGGCGTACGCTGAAGAGGAGAATTGTAAAGACAACGAAGGAAGAAGTGGGTGCGTCCAATGCGCCTGTCAAGAGGTTGCGCAAGGACCACCCTGAATACAAGGGAGGTAGCAGCACAACCGTACCAGAAATCAACCCCCTTCCTCCCCCCACCGTGACCAGTAGCTGTGACAACCGTGGTTTTGAGGTTCGTCACTAAGTCGTATTTTTAGGGTGTTATGTGTTACTATGTGTTTTATGTGTTTGCGTGTTTATTTGGTGTGAATGAGGAGGTTTGGACATCGTTTATGAGTACGAATTGCTCTTAAGTAAATCGATGAATGGTTATTTCATGAATCATAAGCTCACATTATAGTGACTATGAAGTGAAATGAAATGAAATGAGATCACGCGAAAATTTCGTGAAAGTTGAATTATCATTTTCGTAGGATTTTGTGTATGTATCATACGTGATATATGTACATTAGATATATATTATCTATAGTTTATGTATTATAGGAGTTTTCTATTTTAGGAAAGTTTTGAATATAAAGTTAAGATCGAAAATTACATAGAAAGTCGAAAAATTAGCGACAGGGTGTCCGGTTTAGACCCGGAAGTGTATGGAAGTATAGGTAAACATAAAATAGAAGGGAGAGAGTGTAAATAACCCAAATTTAAGGGGGTGGGTCGTGGATGGGATGTTATGGCCGACTAAAGGAAGGAAACGGGTAGGAAAGGCCCAAGTAGAGTCCCTTTTAGGCTCAAACTTGTTAAGGAGGTTACCAAAGCCTATATAAACACCCCTAGGCCCCTAAAAACGACCCATAACCCTACAATATACCTAATATCAGTTGAAACATCCATGGGGGAAGACCAAAACCGAAATATTGCATAAGGTTTAAAGGTATGTAATTAAACTAGCTCGATTAACGTTAAATTTACATATCTAACCTAGTATGGTGGATTAGGGTTTAGGATTTTTGATTTTTGATTAGGGTTTCATACTAGGAATGATGATTTCTGTAATTAATAATATTATGGTTCTTAATATTCAATTAATTAGGTTATTATGAGGTTTAATGATGATTAAAGGGTTTAATCATGTTTAAATTCGTTTTTAAAAACTGGGCAGAATTTTTGGTTCATTGTTTTAATCATATATAGAGTTATAAAAACTTTTAATTTTTGAATCTTATGTCCCTGGAAAGGTAATTAAGTTGGCTTTCAAATTCAAGAAACGAGAACTAAATTGGAGGTCGGAAAGTGGGTTAAAAACAGGTTACAACAGTCGTAGGTCAAAGAAGTTTTGAAATCAGTCGGGTTTAAATTAATGTTTTAAGATGGTTAGGGTACTTAGGAGTATAATTGGACCTTAAAACAAACATGAGACTTATATTATATATTAAATAAAAGATCTGGAGGAGGGCTAAACAAATGGGTTAGGGTAAGACCCTCTGATCATAACAAACTTTTTATTTGTTCAAAATTAGTAAATTCTGGATAGGTAATATATATATATATATATATATATATATATATATATATATATATATATATATATATATATATATATATATATATATATATATATATATATATATATATATATATATATATATATATATATATATATATATATATATATATATATATATATATATATATGGAGGCCTTAACAGTAGCTTTAAGATTGCGGCCAAAGGGGAGAGTTAGCTAACACATGTTAGGGCATAGGGTTTCTTTTACAGGGCATGTTATTTTGGTTAAGGGGGTGTTCGACCAAAAGTTTGAAGTATGAAAAACGGGACTGTTTTGGGTTAAATGTTAATGGGGCAAGTTATGAACTAAACTAAGTTAAGGGCTTCATAGAGGGATGTAATGAGATTCATATGACATATAAATGGGGTTAAGTGGTAGGAAAAGGTTATATATCCATCATAAATTGATGATCCATTTTGGTATGTGGTTCATGTCTTGATTGTATACGTTTGTGTGTTTAGATTTTTGTTAGAGCGTGGATAATTGGAGAAGCTTGTTCATGTGAGTTTCATAGTCCCATGTCTTTTTATGATTTGATTTCCAGATGGGATGGAAGAGACACTATATGGTTTTGTAAAGAATGTTATGAATGTTTTTATGGTTTGTGATGGACTTGTGTGTACACTTATGTGACTAACTGCAATGTGATTCTTGATTGTTATTGTGGTTTGAGTTGGTACCAAGGGGATGTTGATAAGGCGGGGCCTTGGGATTGGTTCATAGGTGTATGGGCGCCTATGGGACCATGGTTATTGGTAAGGATTGGAGCTTTGGAATTGTGGTTATTGGTAAGGCCTGGAGCCTTGGATTTGTGGTGATTGGATAATCTTTAATGCTAGTTGTTAATACATAATTGTAACACATTGTCCATATGTTATTTTGTTAATGGTTGTTATTCACAGCTTATAACTGATTTGGCGTTGGAGTCTAAACCTATGACTCTCACCAACTTTATGTTGACGTGTTTTAGTGTCTCTTTCAGGTGAGAATGTAGTTAAGCGTGAGAATAGGAGTGGCTAGCTGGAAGGCTTAGGATTGCATTTGGAGGAACCCCCTTTCCTCTTAGTCTTTATTTATGTTTGAATAAGTGATTCTTTGTAGACACATATATGTTTGTTATTTGTTATATGTATGTCTTTGGTAAGAGGTAGACCTGTTACCTACTTACCTAGATGCCTTCATTGTTTGAGATATCTTCATGACATTGTGTCACCATTTATGATATTTCCATTTCATTTAGTTATCTATATAGACACGCTATTATTGTGATAATATCCATACGTCGCGCCCCATATTCCGCCATGGTGGGTTGTGACAGAATGGTATTAGAGACAATGGTTATAGAGAATTAGGTTGCCTAGCATAGTCTATAGCTTAAGGATCCCTGCATATAGGCGTCATAGGATTACGTGTGGTCTTGATTGTATTTTCCTAAATTTTATTTTTTGTGAATTTTGACTAGTATGAGTTGAACTGTAGTTGCCCATACTTAGTCACCTGTTAATTTCTGTTTTGCTTTTGATATATAAATTACTTTCACCATAGTAAGTTATATGGTGATTCGAGTTACTAGGAGTAGGTGGATAGGAAGGATTTTAAGTTATTTCCACTCTTATGGGCGACATGACTTATAACTGGTTATGATGCTGTGTTGGAGTTTGTCTATGCTGTTTTAGCTAGACTATGGATTTATGTATTCCAAGAGTTTGACTATATTATTTTAATAGATGAAGTTTTGGACCTTATTGTTTATGTGGTTATGAGCTTATGTGAGTAAATGGATTTATGTGTTATATGTTGTATTGATTCTTATAAGTGTCATCATAGGAGGAAGTGCATTGAGGAAAGGGTAATTGTATAAGTATGGTGGCCAACTTAGTTGTACAAGTACCACAACTTCAATGGGTTCTCAAGTGTGATTGCATGAAAGAAGGTTAGTACATGCTTGTATATGATGAGATGTGAATTTTTGGGGTATGTATAATGTATGGGTTTATGTAACGGCTGTATACCATATGGCTATTTTTGAGTGTGTTATATGTTTTGGGTTATACTCATGTTATGTGATTATGGGGTCACGCGATATGGACTGATTTTAGTGATGGGTTTTATGCCTTGTGGTAAGATAATGATTACTCGTATAAAAAACGAGTGTATCACGCGATTGTATGTTTTGGGTGATTTAATAGGTATATATATGCGGATGTATATATACTAGTATGTGTTAATTTATGAGATATGGTCGTTCAATAGTTATTATAACTTGAACGTACCTTGTGTTTGCTCGTGTTTTATGGTGCTGGAGTTTGATGGAGTTCCAACGACGTTTTGAGTCTTTTGATGTGTGTATACATTCGGGTATGTATTTTAATTAATGAGAACTACTAAACTTTCTTACAAATAAGTGTGGCTAATTATAGGAGAACGGTTTTGAAAATAATTTGTAAGTGTATGGTATGATATCATGACTTACATATTTTTTTAAGTTTGTGGTAGTAAGCTATAAAAATAATTTGTCTTGAAAATAATTGGATTAGTTTTCTATGTAACATGTGATAATACATTTTAAAGGGAAAAGAAATTTTACAAAAATTTTCTCAAGTGAAGTTAAAATTTTAGAAGTATTTAACTAGACGAAAAGAGTAAAAAAAGGAGATTTTATTATAATAATGATAATAATAACACCATACCTTGTAAACGTGTAGTAGTTTAGTTATAACCAGCCTAAATGGATTTTATATAATAATAATAATAATAATAATATAGAATAAAATGAAAAAAACACCGTATTTTATAAACATGTATTGGTTTCATAATAACAAGCGAAATAAGTTTAATATGGGTAAACAAAATAATGGTTAGAATAAGATTGAAGTATACCAACTAGTTGATATACTTGATAAATTAATGAAGATAAAAGATGAGTTTATGGTCAAAAATGAGTATGATTGATTTTAGTAGTACTGAAGTTTGGTTCTTATGAGAAGTAACTAATTGGGACAAAAATTTATAATTTTCTAAGGTATCGAAATTTGATAATACTAATCATGATGAGTCTAATTTTTCATTGTTGGCACACTACATTGATATTTTGGATTACATTGTTTTGTTTTCAGTTGTTTTCACTAGGGTTCGTTTTACCCTATATTTTATTTGGGACACGATTGTTTGGAATTCTTTTGGTACACGTCATGATTTAGTTATGCAGATGTGGAAACGTTAGGATGAGAGGATATAGTTGGGTAGTATTACTTATGGTTAGATACTAGAATGGAGAGATGTGTTTTGGTTTAAAGGTTGTGTTGAAGGAATGATTAAGATTTATGGAGTTTTGAAACTTAGATTGGTTACGGGAATAAGGGAGTAAGTAAAGTTAGTTGACTGGTCGTGGGAACGAAATGTCATGCTACGAGAAGTTGGTTGAAGTACCATTAGGAGATTGATGAAAGTACCAGCGGATGTGAGGGTAGAGTAGAAATTTTCTACTAATGGAAATATTGGGTAAATAACACGCAAGAGAATTGGTATAGTTATGTAGGCGAGGTAGTAGTAGACACATGAAGGAAAACATGGATGTGAAAGAATGATTGGTAGGAGGCTGATTAATGGTGATTACAACAAGTAAGTAAGAGTGAGCCATTGAGGGGTTGAAGTACCTTTAGAAATATTGTGGTAGATGAGTTGAAGTTAGAGGCTATTGGGTAGTGTGGAGTTCCTAGGTAACATCATAGAGACGAGAAGGAGTGCGTGGAGAGCTATATCGTGTATCAAGGAGCTGAAAGGACTAGGTGCCGGCTGCTAGAAGGAAGCAAGAGATTTCGAAGGAGTCACAGAAGTTACAAGGACTTGAAAGGTGACAAGTACTATGATGGGAATCTCCGTATGGTTCGTGACGAAGAAGGACAGATCGAGTACCAGAGTGGAGTTACAAAGAGCTGAATTAGTGGATAGTGATAAATTGAATACATAACATGGGAGATTAAGAACTCGTGGAGGTAACAAGGGGAGTCGAGTGACTACGCGGATAGAATTTTTATGGAAATCAATATCGAGGGATGAGTAGTGAACCTGAGCTGAATAAGTTCATGGAGAAGTGATTAGAGAGTCATTTTTGTGAAAGTGTTATGAAAGATCTTTGGAAGAGACAGTTATGCATAATCCAATGCACTAGCGATTTATATAGATTTGATGAAGGAAGTATGGAATTTCTGTTGGACCGGATAGTGTAGGAATTAGGGAGAATCATGGAAGGAGAGAACCAAGTATTCCTAGAAGATGATGATTGAAAGTACCTCATGTTGGGTGCAAGATCAAAATAGAAGTATGAGATTTGAATAAGAATTTAAAATATGACTTAGTTTAGACGAATAGAAACTAATATGGGTATAAGATGAGAGTGTGATCCGCATGGGATCACATATAACTCTAGTTTGTCCTTATTAGGAGGGAGTAGGAGAACTGATCATGTGGAAAAACAAGTGAAGCTACTTGGAAAAATTTTGAGGTATAGATGACTTGAAAGATGGGAAGCATAACATCGTGATGTATGTCATGAGCTGAGGAAGAAGAAGGAAGTGTGGATAGATGTGAATCATGAATGAAATAGGTCGAGATAGGAACCAAAGGTAAAACTTTGGTATAGTCTAATGAGTAGACTAAGGTACTAAGCATGCTAATATTGTTGTAGTGTGGAAAGGAAATGGTACTGAACTATACTGTTTGATTAGAAGGCTTAGTATCGATAATCGAATGGTTAAGGAGTTATAGATGTGATGTGTCATGAGAGATGAAGGGCCTGGTCTAACTGAGACAAGATGAGGAGCACTATGACCTTAAAGGTAAGACATTGTGTAGGTATAAAGGAAGTGTTGAGTATCAGGGAAAAAAACCTTTCACGGAGAAAAGTGAGAAAGAAGTGTATAGGTGCTACTAATGATCTATCCAAATTTTATGGAGGTAGTTGTAGCATGGGTTTGGATGGCAGTTGATAGACTAACTGAGATAACCGTCCTTTTGGTGATGTGTATAGATCATAAGTTGATTTGGATTGGAAGAGCCTCATTGTGATAAACTAATCAATATGTGAAATATCGTCATAGGTCACTTGTGTAAGGAAATTGGAATTTTTAAGTAGTTTGTGGTATGGATTAAAGGGAGTTGATGAACATGATTGGACATGAGTATATCCACCTAACTAAAAATGGATGGACGAAGTGAGAAATTGCTACAAGTATAGGAGTCGTGTTTAGAGCTTGGGTGACTGATTTAGAGGGAGGTGGGAAACTCGTTAGCAATGTTTGAGTTTTCATATAATGATAGTTATCATACTAGAAGTCGATGAATGTCATTTGAGGCACTATATTGAAGGATAGGGTGAGTTTCCCCTATTGTGGACTAGAATTGGTGAAAGAGGTTGCTAATATAATAATGGTGTTTGTGGAAAGGACGAGAGAAACAAGAGATGATATGTTAAAAAGGAGGAAACCACTACAGTTTAGTGACAAAGTTATGTAGGAAGTTTCACCCATAGTAACGGGCTCCATGTTTTGGTAAAAGAGAAAAGTTGATGTCTAGTTTTGTATGTCCATTTATGATATTTAGAAAGATTGGACCAATAGCTTATGGGTATAGAATTACCTGGGGAATTGGGTGGTGTACATGATATATTTCATGTATTAAGATTTGGGAAATGTGGTTTGAGAATGCATATTTGCCTGTACGGTTATTCGGGATTAGTGTTAATCAGAATCTTCGATTTGTCAAAGAGTCATTTGTGAGATTTATGGGATGTGAATTCAAGAGTTTGGGAATGATTTTAAATGTTGTTGGTTAATATATCTAGTAAATTGAGTCATGAACTAAATTCACGTGGAAATGAGAGGAGTTCAATTAGAACAAGTATCCTCATGTGATTTATTGATTGTGTGTTTGATCCTAAGGAGTAAATCTCGGGACGAGATTTCTATTAGGAGGGAGTAATGTGACAACCGTGGTTTTGAGGTTCGTCACTTAGTCGTATTTTTAGGGTGTTATGTGTTACTATGTGTTTTATGTGTTTACGTGTTTATTTGGTGTGAATGAGGAGGTTTGGACATCGTTTATGAGTACGAAGTGCTCTTAAGTAAATCGATGAATGGTTATTTCATGAATAATAAGCTCACATTATAGTGACTATGAAGTGAAATGAAATGAAATGGAGTGAAATGAAATGAGATCACGCGAATATTTCGTGAACGTTGAATTATCGTTTTCGTAGGATTTTGTGTATGTATCATACGTGATATATGTACATTAGATATATATTATCTATATTCTATGTATTATAGGAGTTTTCTATTTTAGGAAAGTTTTGAATATAAAGTTAAGATAAAAAATTACGCAGAAAGTCGAAAAATTAGCGAAAGGGTGTCCGGTTTAGACCCGGAAGTGTATGTGTGACAATCCGTCAATTTATGGTTTATATTTTATTCTCAAATATTTTTTGAAAACATTATTTTAATGTTATAATATGAACTCACTTATTTTTGGGAAGAAATTTGGATTTACGTCTTGAAGTAACATCGACTACGTCTAAACTGGAGGATTCTACGTTACGTGCTTACGTTTACATACACCGTTTTTGGTGACAGTCTGACATTTCAGAAAATAAATTTATCCGTGAATATTATTTTGAAGTTTTAAATTTGTGTTGGTTCATAAACTCACAACTTTACGAGAAGAGATTAGGACTTACGATTTAAATTTAACTTCCTTTACGACTAAACCAGAAACCTTAGGATTACGTATTTACGTTTTCGAACTCCGTTTTTGAAGAGACAATTTTTATTAGATTCGTTTTGTGCCGTTGATTCATAATTTATAAAAACGTTTTTCGTAAAACGACCCGAGGGCACGCAAATCGAGGAAAATAGAATCGAGGAGTACCCGTAAATTAGTGGTATGAGACAAGATAAATCTTGCCCCACCCCACTCAAAAGGGACGGCAATATTAAGCCAACACAACCTTGAGGTGTCATCTTGAGGTTACTAGTTGCAACACATGTAACTAGAAGCTTAACTTGTAAGCTATGCACCAACAAAACCACTCTCATCTAAACCATTTCCCACAAACCTTACATGCAAAACAACTTTCTCTCCCTTTCTTCCTCTCATTTTGCCGCCCCACTTCACCCTTAAACCACCATCATTGATCAAAATCAACCATGAAATCTTATGTTATTTACACACATGATGAAGCCCTTTTGAAGCCCTATTGATTGGTGGTGATTATAACATCCAAGGAGGAGTTTCCATGGAGTCTTGGGGCTGATTTTCCACAAGGAGTTCTTGAAGAATGGTGGTCTTGAAGATGGTCTTGGTTTATCACAAGTTTCTCCATCAAAATCCATGTCCAAATCACAACCTACATCATCTTGGTGGTATAAAGATTGTCCTCCTCATCCTCTTGTTATTTTGATTATGTAATCATGTATTTTATTTGCTATTGTATATGTATATGATGAATATATGATGATAAAAATATTGTGTGGGGATTTGGTGTTGATAATCATGGGTAAAAAGATGAAAAACTATATGTAAAAAGGTTAAAATCATGCTTAAAATGAAGGCTATATAAAACAGTAAAGAACCATATGATGAACTGATAAAATGGCTTGAATAGATTAATATACAGTAAGCTATGAGTCTTGTACACATGTGAGAGTTGTCCATGCAATGTAATCATTAGGATGAATGAGATATGATCAAAACAAGTTTAGAGTGCAAATCTGCATAGACTGTTTTGGACGATTTTTAGAAAATACTTAGAGGCTGATTCAACAGTATCCATAGTAGAGTTAAATGGAGCACATATCATGTAGTTTATTCCATAAAAATTTGAGCTTCTATACCCGTATATAGCTCTAGATATGGCTGTTTTGGTGAACATGAAAGTAAAAATCAGATTTTGGGAAATTAAAGTATAATAGTATTATATAAGCACTCAAATAAAAATAGTATAAAATGTGAATTAAAACCCACTAACTTATATAATACATTTATATAAATATGTATAAGGATAAATAAATGGACATTTTATAAAAATGGTAGTTTGATAAGTTTTATAAGTTATAAAACTATAAACATGATTTTTACGACTTTTTCGGCTATTACCGTAAAATTAACGTTTTTGTTAAATAAAACTTAGACGATTGGACCCGTCTAATGTAAAGTTTTTAAAACTCATATACTGATATATAAACATATATAACAAGTAAAAACCGATAAAACCCGAAATATATAACATACGGACATTAACGGGCTAAGTTAACGTTATTGGACTAATAATACAACAAAATGGGCTAAAAACACTTATAAACATATTTATTGGGCTTAACCCATTTTGGCCCAACATATAAAGTATAAATACTGATAATAAAAGTATAATTGGGCTAACGAATAGTATTGGACTTGTAATAGGCCCATTGGGCTTTAAAATGTAAACAAGTTGAACTAGTATAACTAGTCTTGACAATTTCCAACACATAAACACTATAATAAATAAGTAAAGATGTATAAACCCACTTGATCATCATATATATATATATAATCATCATATGTATACATAATTGTTATTTTTATAAAGTCATTGGACATGAGTCTAAGACGAGTATTATTTGTCTAGGTTTCCGTGATTGAAGCACGCACCGTACATCCGAATTGCCGATAACCCGCTTTCCCATATCAACGTGAGTTCATAGCCTCGCACTCTTTTAAATGTTTTTATGAAATGTTTTATAAACCCGCGAGGGAGATAACATGTTAGTTTTTTATGAAATAGGACACTAGTTGTCCCGATTGTTTGTTTATTGATTTGGACCCGAATGATTGTATGACCCGATGAATGATTAAATGACCCGATAGATGAAATTAAATGGATTATTAAAGTTAGGTTATGTCACTAAAAGTTACATTAGCATGAATTGTGAACTACCAGGATTTGCTAGACGCTTATGCATATAATAGTACTATTTGGGGACGATCACCCCAGTTCGCGCCTTGACGGTTGATCCTCGTCGTGCCACGTTGATTGGTAAGCAAATTTATGTATGAGAAGATTTACATAGCGTGACCTTTGTGACGACACGCTAATTTAGATGGGCAAATGAGTTTCGGGCTAGCTACCCGTTGTTTGTTTTAGTAAGGTAACAATGTCATGCGGCTTATAATAATCCAATTAACGAAATACTGCTTTAAGCATTAAATTACGATATATTGCCTGACTAGCAATACAGGGTCTTACTATTGATATTATGTTCGTGTTTTGGTTTTCATAACCATAATCATATAACGGTTTTTATTTAACTCCATACAACGTTATAAAACGTATTGTATGATATTTTTACGACATTGGTTCGTATAATGATTTTGAAGGCAAAAGCCTATATTATGATTTTCCATAAGGATTTGTATAAAAATGACTTTGGCTATTTTATGGCCTATTACAATGAATTGTACAAAATAATTTTTGGTAAAATTTTTATACCGATGTTAAATTGATGGATTATATTAAACTCTATGAATTAACTCGGCGTTATCGCTGATATTTTCTTTTAACATGTTTTATCTCAGGTACTTACAGGCAATTCTCGGGAAGACAACAAGAATTCATGGCCCGCACTTAAATAATAGTTTCCATTCAAATACTTTGTAAAACTTGTATGATATACAATGACTTAGGACCTATGTAAATTTGATATTTATGAATGGAAATGCTTTTTTAATAAACGACGCGATTTTTAAGCGTTGTTTATGATGTGAGTAATGTGCTATCCCGTAACACTAACGAGTCTTCTATTGTATTGAGTTGTATAAATTTGGGGGTGTTACAGTTTGGTACCAGGGCTCTCGTTATAGAGAACGAAAGATTTTTAAAACCAAGGTTTTGAATAAAACATTTCAAAATCTTTTAACTATAAACATTTTTCATAAAATGTCTAAAATCTTTTGACTATAACGGTGCCGAAGAATTCCCGAGTTACTGACAAGGCCAGACTGAGAAGTGTTATTTTAATATATATAACTTGGATTATATATATATATATATATATATATATATATATATATATATATATATATATATATATATATATATATATATATATATATATATATATATGATGTAATTTTATTACATGATTGTTTAATGATTATTTTAATATTTAAACGAGGTATTTATACGACGTAGATTGTCACAAGGAACCCTAAATCCCCTAGTAAATTAATCGAAGCTATTCTCGTAGGAATTCTAGCTATCCTAGATCTAAACCAAGTTGTGGATATTTATGACCCCAACAAAATGGTTGATATTCGTAGAAATGTTGATATTAGTTGATTGTGATATTGAAGAAGAATTGGCAAGATTAAAACCGATATCGATATCATGACGATCTTTCCTTATAGAGTGGAGTTTGACAAAACATTACCACCTAGAAAGATGTCATTTGATTCGTTGTCATCCAATTCTTAAAATGAAATCGAAAGGGGGAATGTTGCACTTGAGACTGTCATTGGAACCATTACCCAAAAGCCTCATGCCACAAGTACCTTTCCGAGAAGTCTAATTGAATGTATGAGTCATCTCATACTAGTGACTCATTTGATAACTATTAATGAAAGAGCTATAGGATTGGAAATTAAGTGTTACTCATATTAAGCTTTTATTGCCCTTTTAAGGCCTAAGAATAAAGATTGAAAGTATTGAAAAATGAGGTAGGATATCGCATTTGATATAAGATTGATTGAAACTTGAATAAAGTAAAATTTAACTTGTATGGATTATGAGATTGTTAAGAGTAAGTCGTTAAGTCTTGTGATTGAATTATAAGGTTTTAATTGATTGTAGGTTCGTGTTAAGGGTTGTTCCTAGGCCATTGTCCACTAATGAGGATGCCCAGTGTCCAAGATAAAAATTGAAGAAATCTTTTTCTGAATTGAGACCGATGGATCTTCTGGGACATGTGGAACACCTAATGACTCTTGTAGATTAGTATTCATTGTGGTATCTTTTAAAAATCCCTAACTTAACTGAGACATCAGTTGGTAGGATGAGTTCTGAGAATTGTATGACATAGTGACACGTAATGTGTTACGGTACAATTTTGACTTGTTTGAGATTAATGAAAATACAACCTTTGATTGCTAAGTTCTACATGTATCGATGTTATCTATCTTTTATTGCTTCATCCTAATGCTCGCATTAGTGATGCAACCATTGAACAAGTACTCATCTTGATTTGATTTACGTTGTGAATTATTCTTCGTGAGTGCCATCGAGGTCATGAACCTCATGATTATTTGGCTAAAGCTCATTTCCTATTATATTGTAGTTAGTTCTTAGTGAACCACTCCTCATCACTCCTTTGCAGATCACTCATTGTTTTTATAAAGATAAAACAATATCCTTTGAGAAAATTGGATTTTCATCACTATATGGATTATTTAAAGTGAGACTTATGAATAGTCATTATTGAAATAAAGTTGATTATGAAATACCTTGGAAAACTTAATTGTGTTCATAACAAAGAAAATCTTTGTAACTTTATTCTTGATTCTTATTTAAGAATTAACCATGAAAATGTTTTTATTATAAACATGATGATAAAATTTTGACGAACTGAGTATTGCATCGTTAATCTTGAAATTGTATATAGTTGCGCGCCTACATACAATTTAGAATGGACCATGCAAGGCTGATTAGTAGTCACCATAAAACTGATTAATAAACACTAAATTTTCTTTAAAGATTGTGAAAGATTAAATTTTATGAGATCTGCAAGAAGTGAAAAATAAGGACATAGTGTTAGGGACACCTAAATATGTGCCCGTACTATTCCTTCTTCTGAGTCGAATTTACTCATCTGTGGAACTTGTCTTATTTGACAATTGACAATTCTTTCTTGTCCAATTCTCCCGTAGTGAGATTCTTAGGAAAAGTATCTGATTACCGAGTGTTGATACCCGACTGGATGTATTGACGTTCTTATCATTTCTTATGATTTGATTTCATTTGAATGGCTTTGGTAATGATCCGAGGAGCTTTCGAATGCGTACTCAAATTATGAAAACATGGGATATATTCATATTCGTTAAATGTTTTCGTCTGTATTTGATTTGAAATTTTATCGCGTAGATTATGCGTTGACATTACTCTTTTAATTATAGTTATGTCTCCAGATATCCTTGAATTGTGAAGGATTATGAGTTATTATTATTCTTTTGAGAAGTTCACATCTTATCGACGGCAATAAAAACTGGAAAGTTGATAGTGCCAGTAGAATGGATTGATTGATTATGACATGACGACATTGTCTTAATTGATGGGATCTCGAATAGAATTCCCCTAAAAGGATAAGATGTTGATTATCAAAAGTGATCTAAATAATTCTTGATGGATGACCATATCCTGCATTTAGACTTGAAATGATACCGTGAATGGTTGTGAATTAGTCATAGATACTATAATCTAGAAAGAACCTAATATGAATTTATTAAAAGATGTTTCTGTTATCTGAAACTTTAGAAGGTATTTGTTGGTAAATTACCTAGACTTTTTCCATTAAGGCAGATTGAAATTGGTATTGACTATATTCCCGGTGCTGCACCTGTGGCTTGTGCACTGTACGTCAGCACCATCTAAATTAAAGGAATTACCGTACAACTGAGAGAGTTGTCGGAGAAAGATTTTATTCTACCGAGCTCGTCCTCATGAAGAGCTATGGTGTTATCATTCCTTATATTTATAGATTACTGTGAACTGAGTAAATTGACAATCGAAAACGATATCCATAACTCGAAATGGAAGATTTGTTCGATCATTTACAAGGTTCTAGCGTATGTTTTAAAGATTTGATCCACGGCATGGTTATTATCAACTTCGCGTCCGCGAAGAAGATTATCTATTCCAATCACTACATCCATAACTTGTAATGAACATTACGAGTTTCATGTTATGTCGTTTGGATTGACCAACGCACATGTAGCATCCATAAATTTGGTGAATCACGTGTGTAGGCTGTAATTTGATAAATTCATGCTTGTGATCATTAAGGACCATTTGTTTGTTTATAAGAATAAGAAGGAGTTAATAATTATTTATAAACTGCCCTAAATTGGCCGAACAATGAAAACCTGTACCTTAAATATTTAATACGTGATTAAAGACTAAATCCTTTACATTATTTGACCGAGTGATTAATAAATAATGGAATCTATATTGAATCTTTAAAAATTTGAGCCATTTGAGACTTTGGGTTTTACCAAAAAGAAAGTGCAAATATGTTTTGACAAATGTTTTAACAAAGGATTTTTAGGGATTATTCCCTTATACACAAATCATTTAACTAAACTCCTGTTTAGGGGTAAATGTTTGTGTATACCTCAAGACATCCTAAGATGGATTGAGGAAACCATTTAAACCATGACTTGAGATTTGAAACGAAAATTTTTACTTTTCAACTAAGAAAATTTTGACCAAGTATAACCAAAGATTATTCAAACATTTACGAATCTTATTAATTATTTTCGATAAATCAGCAAAAATGTGTTAATTAAATTCAAATTTATTTTGAACATTATTATACAATTGGACAAACTGAGGAAATTTAAAAACGTTTTGCTTTTACGTTTCAAAAAAAAATTTAATATTTATTTAATTACTTGTAATGATTATCGACGCTTTAAACGTCGAATTGAGCAAAAATGATAAAAACGATAGCTGAAACGAAACTGAAACTTAGAAAATATGAAGAAAGGTGAACGTAATTACTGACACACTATGTAGAAAATATTAAGAACCAATTAGGACATGTTCCTTAGTAATGAAGGTGCAAAATAAAATTGCCGAACAATTTAAATATGAACGATGTTTGTAAAAAGGATAATATAGATAATAAAAAGGGGTTCGCGGCTAATGTGACCCATTAGATTTGAGAAGCCTATGGCGTTAAATGATTAAAAAGCCACTTGTGGTTGCCTAAATATGGAGGTTTGTGAGATATAGTTATGTTGGAATCTTGTAAGTATAAGTATTCTATTCCTGTCATTTCTGATTTAAAGTATCTTTATCTGAAGAAGATGTACTAATGGCAAATTATGAAGGCAGACATCGCCTCATACATTAGTAAACGTCTAACTATTGCAAAGGTCATCATCTAAATTTGATTCAATTTGGGCCATCGTCGACAGACTGACCAAATATGCTAATATCATTCCTGATAATGATAGATTCTTGATGAAGAAATTGACTCTTTGTATTTAAAGGAGTTATGTAAGCATGGTGTGCCTGTATCGATCATCTCTATCAAGATCCTCGCTTCGCATCGAATTTCTAGAGATTTGCTTAGGAGTCATTGAGAACGAATCTTGAAGAGAGTACTGTTTACCACCCCAAATCGAAGGGACGAGGTAAAGTAGCGATACAAAGTACTATAAGTGCTGTTTTATGTTTGAATAATTGACCTTTGGTAATAAACCGTATAATCGTTTTCCTTTGGAGAGATTATCCTTGATAATTATCGTATTAGGATTGAGATTGAATCTTGTGAGGATATATAAATTAGAGCATCTGTAAGCAGGAGTTGGGATGAAGACACCCGACATACACCCATTGTGAGTTGGACATGTCTTTTAGGTTTAAAGTTTCCTATGATGGCGAACCTAACCTTACAAAATACTCGACCCGCGAGACCTGAAATGATTGTTGAAATTAGGATCTGATTATTGACTGCCGGTAGTGGGCAGGAGGTTATGTGAATATGAAATGTAGATCTTGAAGTGCCAGATGGGTAGCGAAGTTATGCCAAAAATTTTAACTATGGAAAAATGAATTGACGATCTGAAAGATCATGGGATATAAGTCCCCGTTGTATGGGACCATTGAGATGATGTAAAGATTGGTTTGAAAGGCATATAAGCTGGATCTACCCTAGGACTACAAGGGCTGCGTGAATTATGTTTCGTATATCGGACTTGATAAAATGCCTATCAAGTGAGAATCTGATCAATTAATAAAGCTTAGATCGGCGAAAAGTTGCATTCATCAGAAACCCGTGAACATCATGGATAGAGAAAGTAAGTCAACATTTAGCCTGATCTTATTCCCATAGTTATGTTTGATGAAACTCGCGTATTGTAATGGATTACACTTATGAGAAAAGACCGAATGTGGAGGAAATACCCACATGTCTTTAACTCTATAAGAAGGGAGTAGTAAGATGATCTTTGAGGACAAAGATCCTATTTAGGGGTAAATGCTGTGACAATCCGTCAATTTATGGTTTATATTTTATTCTGAAATATTGTTTCAAAACATTATTTTAATGTTATAATATGAACTCACTTATTTTTGGGAAGAAATTTGGATTTACGTCTTGAAGTAACATCGATTACGTCTAAACCAGAGGATTCTACGTTACGTGCTTACGTTTACATACACCGTTTTTGGTGACAGTCTGACATTTCAGAAAATAAATTTATCCGTGAATATTATTTTGGAGTTTTAAATTTGTGTTGGTTCATAAACTCACGAATTTACGAGAAGAGATTAGGACTTACGATTTAAATTTAACGTCCTTTACGACTAAACCGGAAACCTTAGGATTACGTATTTACGTTTTCGAACTCCGTTTTTGATGAGACAATTTTTATTAGATCCGTTTTGTGCCGTTGATTCATAATTTATAAAAACGTTTTTTTGTAAAACAACCCGAGGGCACACAAATCGAGGAAACTAAAATCGAGGAGTACCCGTAAATTAGTGGGATGAGACAAGATAACTCTTGCCCCACCCCACTCAAAAGGGACGGCAATATTAAGCCAACACACCCTTGAGGTGTCATCTTGAGGTTACTAGTTGCAACACATGTAACTAGAAGCTTAACTTGTAAGCTATGCACCAACAAAACCACTCTCATCTAAACCATTTCCCACAATCCTTACATGCAAAACAACTTTCTCTCCCTTTCTTCCTCTCATTTTGCCGTCCCACTTCACCCTTAAACCACCATCATTGATCAAAATCAACCATGAAATCTTATGTTATTTACACACATGATGAAGCCCTTTTGAAGCCCTATTGATTGGTGGTGATTATAACATCCAAGGAGGAGTTTCCATGGAGTCTTGGGGCTGATTTTCCACAAGGATTTCTTGAAGAATGGTGGTCTTGAAGATGGTCTTGGTTTATCACAAGTTTCTCCATCAAAATCCATGTCCAAATCACAACCTACATCATCTTGGTGGTATAAAGATTGTCCTCCTCATCCTCTTGTTATTTTGATTATGTAATCATGTATTTTATTTCCTATTGTATATGTATATGATGAATATATGATGATAAAAATATTGTGTGGGGATTTGGTGTTGATAATCATGGGTAAAAAGATGAAAAACTATATGTAAAAAGGTTAAAATCATGCTTAAAATGATAGCTGTATAAAACAGTAAAGAACCATATGATGAACTGATAAAATGGCTTGAATAGATTAATATACAGTAATCTATGAGTCTTGTACACATGTGAGAAGTTGGCCATGTAATTGAATCATTAGGATGAATGAGATATGATCAAAACAAGTTTAGAGTGCAAATCTGCATAGACTGTTTTGGACGATTTTTAGAAAATACTTAGAGGCCGATTCAACAGTATCCATAGGAGAGTTAAATGGAGCACATATCATTTAGTTTATGCCATAAAAATTTGAGCTTCTATCCCCATATATAACTCTAGATATGGTTGTTTTGGTGAACATGAAAGTAAAAATCAGATTTTGGGAAATTAAAGTATAATAGTATTATATAAGCACTCAAATAAAAATAGTATAAAATGTGAATTAAAACCCAATAACTTATATAATTCATTTATATAAATATGTATAAGGATAAATAAATGGAAATTTTATAAAAATGGTAGTTTGATAAGTTTTATAAGTTATAAAACTATAAACATGATTTTTACGACTTTTTCGGCTATTACCGTAAATTAACGTTTTTGTTAAATAAAACTTAGACGATTGGAACCGTCTAATGTAAAGTTTTTAAAACTCATATACTGATATATAAACATATATAACAAGTAAAAACCGATAAAACCCAAACTATATACATACGGACATTAACGAGCTAAGTTAACGTTATTGGACTAATAATACAACAAAATGGGCTAAAACCACTTATAAACTTATTTATTAGGCTTAACCCATTTGAGCCCAATATATAAAGTATAAATACTGATAATAAAAGTATAATTGGGCTAATGAATAGTATTGGGCTTGTAATAAAAGTTGAACTAATATAACTAGTCTTGACAATTTCCAACACATAAACACTATAATAAATAAGTAAAGATGTATAAACCCACTTGATCATCATATATATATATATATAATCATCATATGTATACATAATTGTTATTTTTATAAAGTCATTGGACATGAGTCTAAGACGAGTATTATTTGTCTAGGTTTCCATGATTGAAGCACGCACCGTACATCCGAATTGCCGATAACCCGCTTTACCATATCAACGGGAGTTCATAGCCTCGCATTGTTTTAAATGTTTTTATGAAATGTTTTATAAACCCGCGAGGGAGATAACATGTTAGTTTTTTATGAAATAGGACACTAGTTGTCCCGATTGTTTGTTTATTGATTTGGACCCGAATGATTGTATGACCCGATGAATGATTAAATGACCCGATAGATAAAATTAAATGGATTATTAAAGTTAGGTTATGTCACTAAAAGTCCCATTAGCATGAATTGTGAACTACCGGGATTTGGTAGACGCTTATGCATATAATAGTACTATTTGGGGACGATCACCCCAGTTCGCGCCTTGACGGCTGATCCTCGTCGTGCCACATTGATTGGTAAGCGAATTTATGTATGAGAAGATTTACATAGCGTGACCTTTGAGACGACACGCTAATTTAGATGGGCAAATGAGTTTCGGGCTAGCTACCCGTTGTTTGTTTTAGTAAGGTAACAATGTCATGCGGCTTATAATAATCCAATAAACGAAATACTGCTTTAAGCATTAAATTACGATATATTGCCTGACTAGCAATATAGGGTCTTACTATTGATATTATGTTCGTGTTTTGGTTTTCATAACCATAATCATATAACGGTTTTTATTTAACTCCATACAACGTTATAAAACGTATTGTATGATATTTTTACGACATTGGTTCGTATAATGATTTTGAAGGCGAAAGCCTATATTATGATTTTCGATAAGGATTTGTATAAAAATGACTTTGGCTATTTTATGGCCTATTACAATGAATTGTACAAAATGATTTTCGGTAAAAATTTTATACCGATGTTAAATTGATGGATTTTATTAAACTCTATGAATTCACTCGGCGTTATCGCTGACCTTTTCTTTTAACATGTTTTATCTCAGGTACTTGAAGGTAATTCTCGGGAAGACAACAAGAATTCATGGCCCGTACTTAAATAATAATTCCCATTCAAATACTTGGTAAAACTTGTATGATATACAATGACTTGGGACCTATGTAAATTTGATATTTATGACTTGAAATGTTTTATTGATAAACGACGCGATTTTTAAGCGTTGTCTATGATGTGAGTAATGTGCTATCCCGTAACACTAACGAGTCTTCCGCTGTATTGAGTTGTATAAATTTGGGGGTGTTACAGTATGGAAGTATAGGTAAACATAAAATAGAAGGGGGATAGTGTAAATAACCCAAATTTAAGGGGGTGGGTCGTGGATGGGCTGTTATGGCCTACTAAAGGAAGGAAACGGGTAGGAAAGGCCCAAGTAGAGTCCCTTTTGGGCTCAAACTTGTTAAGGAGGTTACCAAAGCCTATATAAACACCACTAGACCCCTAAAAACGACCCATAACCCTACAATATACCTAATATCAGTTGAAACATCCATGTGGGAAGATCAAAACCGAAATATTGCATAAGGTTTAAAGGTATGTAATTAAACTAGCTCGATTAACGTTAAATTTACGTATCTAACCTAGTATGGTGGATTAGGGTTTAGGATTTTTGATTTTTGAATAGGGTTTCATACTAGGAATGATGATTTCTGTAATTAATAATATTAGGGTTCTTAATATTCAATTAATTAGGTTATTATGAGGTTTAATGATGATTAAAGGGTTTAATCATGTTTAAATTCATTTTTAAAAACTGGGCAGAATTTTTGGTTCATTGTTTTAATCATATATAGAGTTATAAAAACTTTTAATTTTTGAATCTTATGTCCCTGGAAAGGTAATTAAGTTGGCTTTAAAATTCAAGAAACGAGAACTAAATTGGAGGTCGGAAAGTGGGTTAAAAACAGGTTACAACAGTCGTAGGTCAAAGAAGTTTTGAAATCAATCGGGTTTAAATTAATGTTTTAAGATGGTTAGGGTACTTAGGAGTATAATTGGACCTTAAAACGAACATGAGACTTATATTATATATTAAATAAAAGATCTGGAGTAGGGCTAAACAAATGGGTTAGGGTAAGACCCTCTGATCATAACAAACTTTTTATTTGTTCAAAATCAGTAAATTCTGGATTGGTAAAAGTATATATATATATATATATATATATATATATATGGAGGCCTTAACAGTAGCTTTAAGATTGTGGCTAAAGGGGAGAGTTAGCTAACACATGTAAGGGCATAGGGTTTCTTTTACAGGGCATGTTATTTTGGTTAAGGGGGTGTTCGACCAATAATTTGAAGTATAAAAACGGGACTGTTTTGGGTTAAATGTTAACGGGGCAAGTTATGAACTAAACTAAGTTAAGGGCTTTATAGAGGGATGTAATGAGATTCATATGACATATAAATGGGGTTAAGTGGTAGGATAAGGTTATATATCCATCATAGATTTATGATCCATTTTGGTATGTGGTTCATGTCTTGATTGTATATGTTTGTGTGTTTAGATTTTTGCTAGAGCGCGGATACTTGGAGAAGCTTGTTTTGGTGAGTTTCATAGTCCCATGTCTTTTTATGATTTGATTTCCAGATGGGATGGAAGAGACACTATATGGTTTTGTAAAGAATGTTGTGAATGTTTTTATGGTTTGTGATGGACTTGTGTGTACACTTATGTGACTAACTGCTATGCGATTCTTGATTGTTATTGTGGTTTGAATTGGTACCAAGGGGATGTTGACAAGGCGGGGCCTTGGGATTGGTTCATAGGTGTATGAGCGCCTATGGGACCATGGTTATTGGTATGGATTGGAGCCTTGGAATTGTGGTTATTGGTAAGGCTTGGAGCCTTGGATTTGTGGTGATTGGTTAATCTTTAATGCTAGTTGTTAATACATAATTGTAGTATATTGTCCATATGTTATTTGGTTAATGGTTGTTATTCACAGCTTATAACTGATTTGACGTTGGAGTCTAAACCTATGACTCTCACCAACTTTATGTTGACGTGTTTTAGTGTCTCTTTCAGGTGAGAATGTGGTTAAGCGTGAGAATAGGAGTGGCTAGCTGGAAGGCTTAGGATTGCATTTGGAGGAACCCCCATTCCTCTTAGTCTTAATTTATGTTTGAATAAGTGATTCTTTGTAGACACCTATATGTTTGTTATTTGTTAATTGTATGTCTTTGGTAAGAGTTAGACCTGCTACCTACTTACCTAGATGTCTGCATTGTTTGAGATATTTTCATGACATTGTGTCACCATTTATGATATTTCCATTTCATTTAGTTATCTCTATAGACACGCTATTATTATGATGATATCCATACGTCGCGCCCCATATTCCGCCATGGTGGGTTGTGACAGTATCCAAGCGGGGAAGATTGTGTGGAAAGCTACTCCTGTCACCACCGTGGCCCCTACCATCACGGATCCCACGATAGCCACAACGTAAGTGTCCCCCTCTATCCTTTATCATCCATTTTTTTTATTTTTTTTATTTGTTAAGTACAAACTTCAAAAGACTAATAATTTCACAACAGGGTGGATTCTACGGTCGTGTCGCATGAGGGAGATACTAATAGGGAGCCATCACCCGTGATACAAGCCACTCTCTCCTCTCCTCCTCCCACCCATGTGGAAGAACCTCAATCAGAAGACCCAGCGCCCCGCCTTTGCCCGCCATGGAACCTATCTGAGCTAGCCAAGCTAGAGACTGAGGAGGAGTGCAAGGAGTTTGTGGTTCACTTGACTCCTCCCAGCCTGGCTCAGGATCTCAACAAGCTGACCCATGAAGTTATGCTCGATCAGTTCAATGTGGTCATGGCGCACCAGATGATTGTCGGTGTGGCTTTGCGACACCGTTTTGAGACGGCCTTACGTCACGTAAGGAGCGTAGATAGGAAGATTTCCCCGCGGGGAAGAATTGGTGGAGAAGCATGAGCAAAGCATATCGACCCTACAGGTGAACTTATCTATGGCTGAGGCGACAATAAAGGAACAGGAAAGCCATGCTGCTGTCCGTGAATGCCGCATAGAAGAGTTAGAGGTCGGGGCCCGAGTTTTGCGTGATAAGGTACACCCCATCCTGTTCAACCCTCTACATATAATTTTAAAAGCCTGTAAGTAGCCACTAATTTTGTAAACCAATAGGTGACAACCATAGAGTCAACTACTCAAACCCTGACAAAGGATGCGGCGATCCTCACCAAGGAGCGCGATGAGCTGCGGCTAATAATGAAGGGTGAGGAACAGTTGGCCTCGGCCTTTGTAGACTATAGGGTCGAGCACGAAAAGGTCGTAGAGAATCGACTGGAGGGAATGGACACACGGTTAGATGCAATGGCTGTGGATTTCGACGAAGAGTTGTTCCTCACATGCTCACAGCCATTGCGGGTCGTAGGTGGTTGATCGGATCCGGCCTTCGGTTGGCCGTGAACAAGGCTACGAACTCCCCTGAAGTGGCCCAGTCTTCTACCGATGTCGTATCTGACAGTATAGACCGTGGTAGGTATGAGGGTCTTGTGGTTGCGGTTGAGTTGATAGGTCAAGGAAAAGAGGTTAAGGACCATGCCTATTATAAGCCCGACTCTGAAGCGAAGATGGATGCATCCATGGCTTCCTTGGACCAAGTCGAGTACCCGCTGTTAGACAAGATTGAAGCTATGAAAGACGCGCCTATCGACATGGTCATGGAGCAGCTTTGTGTAGAGGCAGACTTTAACTCGCAGCTGACCATTCCCGTCTACGCAGATAACCCTCCACCAAAGGACCCATGGGCCATTAAGGGAGAAAAGAGCTTGGGAGAGGCCATTAAGGCTAATGTAGATCGTGCCTTAAGGAAGAAAAGGTGTCGTGCTACATGCCGCACCCCTACTATTGGATCCGCTCATCTGCCACGGTCGGATGGAATGCCTATGACAGCCCCCACCATGCATGGCGCAACGTCCCTTGCAGGGACATCTGCTACACCAGAAGGATCTACAATCGAGTCTTTGGCGCATCATAGGAAATAGCTTGGGGAGTCCATGCTACCCCATTAAGTTTTCTTTATTTGTAACAAACAATAACTTGTGCTTTGTAATATTCGTCTGTGGATGTCCACGACACTTAAACACTTCACAGTTTTGTGAAACAATTTGTATTGTAACAATTTAGGCCGTGAATGTTCGCAACATTTTGATGTGGGTATTTGAAACTTGTCTTTTTAAGCAGATAATTTGAATAAATCCATTAGATTAAATATACATGCGTGAATTTATCATAGCTTACAATAAAAAACCAAGCCTATAATTTACTAGACGTGCACTGTGTGTCTTTATCATGTCCCGTACTTTATAAGTACGACATGTGTAAACTTATTACAACGTCTTGTGAATAAGGTGTCTAGTAAGAATTCATGATTTGCGTCGCAGGGGTTGCATCCCTGTTATACGTAAAGTTGAATTAGTAGGTTCACTTAATCCTCTTGCTCCACGTGGAAACGAATAGTACATGTACGGCTGAATGAATGCATATGAAAAAAAAATAACACTTAAGACTATAAGCAAAAAATAATCCTAAGTACAAAAAAGACAATAATTTGCACAAGAACAAGTCGTGGAGCTAGCTAGGCACCACGGCGTTTTATTATTACGGTTACGATTTTTTGACAGAATGATAAAATCCTAAGACAAATAGAACCTAGAAATCATAAAAGTAAAAATACATGGATCTTTATTGAAGCTGTCTACAGCGAAGTGTCCATGCGGAGGACGTAGCCTTCTAGAGATAGCATCTTTTGAGGTTGAAAATATTCCAAGTACGATCCAATTCACGACCCTCCGTATCACGTAATTTGTACGCACCTAGCCCAAAAGCTTCCGTGACCTTATACGGTCCTTCCCACTTTGGTCCAAGTTTTCCCGTGTTCTCCGCGCCACTTGCCTCGTTAGCACGATAGACAAAATCCCCCGGTCGGAAAGAAACACCCTTGACTTTGGAGTCATAATAAGCTTTCATCTGTGCCTTAGATTTAGCTTCATTGATGGTTTCTATCTCCCTTTTCTCCTCGAGTAAGTCTAAATTGACCCGGAGTTCCTCATCGTTCGTGACGACATTAACCTCCGTCGTGCGGATTGTTGGCATCCCAATCTCTGCTGGAATGACTGCTTCGGTCCCATAGGTTAACGCAAATGGAGTATCCCCATTAGTCGTTTTGATCATTGTCAGATGCGCCCATAGGACATGTGGTAGTTCGTCCACCAATTTGGCGCTTCTCTCATCTAGGCGCGCCTTTATTCCTTCACCTAGGCTTCTATTGTGATGCATTGTTGTTGTTTCCAGAAGGCTATTGTGGTGTGTTGGTTGTTTTTGGCATGGTGGATCTTGATTATAAAACTGAGAACGATGTTTCTTGAAAGTTTTAATATCAAAAACCGCTCTGATACCAATTAGAAGTCCCTAATCAATGCTAGAAACACTAAACTTAACTAATCAACACAAGTAAATACTTTTCAAACGTAATACTTATTATTGTATAATAAAGAATTACAAGTGTTATGGATAACACCGTTTGATGACAATGTGTTGTGCACACTTTGAACAACTAAATAACCTAACTTATGAATACAGTCACAGCTGTTTGATTCAATAAGTTCTAAGCATTAATGTGTGAATATTCTCAAAGTGTTAAACATTAATGCTGGGCTACACATCCTATTTATAATGATACGAGGTTGACCTGAGTACTAGATGATGGTGACTACACAAGACATTCACTTTTCAGACATCTGTCACAAGATGCTCTTCTATTCTTGGTAGTCTACCATAATGCTTTAAGGAAACATATCTTGAAACAGTTTCCTTTTTCTTCATAGTCTCGTACACACAAATGGCATGTCCAAAGTGTGCTGAGTGTTAACAGGGTAATGCCACTCTTGTTAACCCTCAACCCCTCAGAGTCCCTGATACATCTTGGCTGTTATCCATCACAGCCAATGAGTATGTCTTCAAGTAATCTTCGACTTCCTTGAAAATGTTTCTGAAATGGACTCCTCTGAGGTTGCTCACAGAGACTTAGATCTCTGTGAGTCTTGCGATACTTGCCTGCCTCCTAGGCACAAGCAAGTAACTATCTAACAGATTGATTTGTGTTTAAATCTATGATACAGGGATTCTAACAAACTTAGATTCCCAACAATCTCCCCCTATTTAAACATAAATATAGCTAGATCTATCTAAGTTAAGGTAAGTGAGATAACAACTTCTTCTTACTCATAACAGATCTAAACAAACATACCTCATGATTTTATTCATACTTAAAGAAAATTATAAGTACATTACAAAAGTGTAATAAAATGTGAAGGTAAAATTGAGCTGTGAAATTCTTTAATAGTCATCATTTTTTATCTTTTCCTCAACTTCACCTATGTCTGTTCTAGTATCCAATTATGCCTGCAAAGCTTGTGCAAAAACCTTGGAATACTCTGAGTTAATCTTGAGCCCCTTTTTGAGACAAAGCAGCTGAATTGTTTATGCTAAGCCAAGCTCATCTTCTCTTTGGAATGCATACTGGCAAGCTCTGTTCATGAAAGCCATACCTCTTTCAGGCTCTGTGTAGGTCTGACCATCAACAGGACCAACGATTCCATTTGATAGTATCAAATCCCTGTGCATTCCATCCACTTGAACATCATCTGTGACGAAGGTTTCCATAACAAGTTGAGTCATCCTTCTTCTTTTCTTGCCAGACATTGGGGGTTCTTGTTCAAATAGCTGTGGTGGGGATCTATTTTGAGCTTGGTTGTTGTTTCTTTGATCTAGGCGAACTTGGCCTTAAGGGTCTTAAGAAGAATGAAATTGGTCTGACCAGTTCTTTTAGCAGCCAAGGCCTCAAGTTCAAACCATTCACATAACCCAAGTTTCTTTAACCTGATGTCCTCAAAGACATCCATATTACCCTGTTGGTTATCTCTCCACAAAATCATTTGTGGTGTATTGGTGGACTTGTGAATTGTTTATTTGAACTTGGTTATCTTTCCGGGTACATACTTGTTGTTAACGCAGGCATCATAATCAGCTTTCACCTTTCTTAGTGTCTCTGCGCGTTTAGCTTCCATTTCCCTCAACCTTTGTCTCTGCTTCTCCCTTTCAGGTGGAGTCATCTTCCTCAGAGTTTCCTCATTAAGTTCCTTGGCTTTATTGATTTCATTTAGCCTCTTGAATTCCTCAGCTTGTTTCTCTATCTCTTCAGGTGTTAAGGGTTTCTCATTGGAAGGTGTGAAGGTTGAAAATTGGGAAAGGTCTGTGGTGGATCCTCCTGTCTCTAGCATCGCAGCTATCTTCTTTAGTTTGGTGTATGTGTTAACCAATACTATTTCCTTTCCTTTCTTCGAGACAGAGGATTCCATACTCATGTTTTTCAGTTCCTCAGCTCTTTTGATGAACGCTGACTGAGCTTGAGTTTGTATTGCCTTGGATAGGGAGCTAACAGTGAATTTTAGCTTCTTGGCAGCTGGTTCACCATCGTCCCCAGACTCGCTGGTGTTAACCAAAGTCAGGGACTTTGATGAATCAACTCCATCATTATTCTGTTGCTCCCCCTTAGTTTCATCCTCATCATCGGTTATGATTACAGGTGTGATGACTTGGAGGCGGACAGGTGAAGAAATAGTGTTATCAGCAGAGGTTGAGCCCTGTTTGGTAGATTCAAGGTTAAGCACCTTTTCCTTATCCCCCTCACGTTCAGCCTGTCTCTTTAGACGTTTGGATGAACGTGCGTGAAAGTGCCTTGAAATTTGGTCAACAGAGGCAGCCATATCACGTTGCCTGGTCCTTGAATCTCTGGCAATCTTTAGCAGGAGGTTGCAATTTCCATTGGTGTTGCGATGAACACGATCAACGATAAAGTTTGTGTGACGATATTGCCTGCTACGAAAAACTTCAAACTCTCTATGCGTTGTTAACTCATGAGCATTAAAAAGAGCAGGGACCTCTGTGACAATGGCATCCTTGATTCTTGTGGACAAATGACTAAGTCCTTGGGACACTCCTTTTCTTGCACCATCCTTGATGGGTTCAGTGACTGCATCCCTAACCGCCTGACTGATGATCCCTGGAAATGTGACAGTGAAATTATGCATCTCAGACTTGATAACATCCAACTTTCTTGATAGGCGTTCCATATCTGATTGATGATGAACGGGCTGAAGATTATGGATGTTCAGGCTTTGTTGTGCATAATCATCCCCCCTTGGCAAAAGATCAAAGTTGGTTTGGGCAGGATGATCAAACATAAGGAATTCAGCAGTTGGATCATAAGCAGGTCTTTGGAAGACTATTATGGTGGATGTAGCAGAGGTGGGAGTTACAAAAGCTTCCTTGGGAGGAGGAGTGGTAGTAACAACTGGTTTGGACACATCTATTTCCTTGGGAGGATACACAGATTGTTGATCATCTTCTTCTTCATCTTCCTCCTCCTCAAACATCCCCTCAGGAAGTATTTCGTCCTCAGGTATTGATTCAGGTTCAGAGAAATCATCAACTAATGAGAGCACTTCTTCTTTAATATCAAGCAGGGGCTCTTCTTCATTTGGTTGATCCTGAATGATTGTATCAGCTTCTTTGTCTTGTTGCTCCAGGGATTCTGTGTTTGGTTGTACAATATCAGCCTGCAAATTGTTTCAGATTAGTAACAGGGAAATAAGGAAGGGGAATGGTCGCCATATCGCTGTCCCAGAGAGGCTGAGGGTGATTACACAGCCACTCCAAAGGATAAATCCTTGGGATTCTTTTAAGGGTGAACAGTATAAGGTTAATGATCGCCATTCGCTGCCCATAGGAAAGTTGAGTGTGATTATTCAGCCCCCCCCCCCCACCCCAAAAGGTTAAAACCTTTGGGACTCTTTTGATTATGAAACATATGTTGTTAAGGATCGCCATACGCTACCCCTAGGAAGGCTGAGGGTGATTATTGAGTCCCCCCAAAGGTTAAGAAACCTTTGGGACTCTTTTAATGATGAAACATATGTGGGTGAAGATCACCTATTACGCTATCCCTAGGAAAGCTGAGGGTGATGATTCAGCTCCCCCTGAAAAGGATAAATCCTTTGGGATTCTTTTAAGGTGAAAAACATATGGGTTAAGATCGTCTTATTACGCTGTTCTTAGAAGAGCTGAGGATGATTATTCAGTGTGACAACCCTGGTTTTGAGGTTCGTCACTTAGTTTTATTTTGTGCTAGTTACGTGTCTTTACGTGTTTATGTGCTTATTGGTGTGTATAGATTATGGTTTGGATATCGTTTCCGGTACGGGGTACCTTGTGAGTGAAACGATGTGTGATGATTTCATGTTCATGAGTTCACATGGTAGTGACTATGAAGTGAGATGGTGTTATTTAGTGGTTTTACGTATACGTATATGTATTATAGAAAATTGTATTTTTACGATTTACGGTTTAACATTTAGAGGTCTCGGATGAGGTAATTAGTCATTTGGATATTTTTTTGGGATGGTTTTAAGTCATTTAGGACTTAGTTATAAAGTTTATTTCAAAATTTTTGATTTTTTATAAAAGTGTATATTTTACGTCTTTTACGGTAAAACGCGTAAAAACTGACTAGTTTTACGGTTTTGGGGTTTTGGAGGCTTTAGGAGCTGAAATAAATTAAGGAAAATTAAGGTAATATTATTAATACATATATTAATAATAAAAAGAAAATAAACGAAATAAGGGGGTGTTGGGTCGGTTTGGTAGGCGCAAGAAAAGAAAGGGAAAAAGGAAAAAAAGAGAAAAAGGAAAGTGGGCTATGGGTTGGACTAGGATTCACTCATACCCTATATAATGTTTTATTCTAAACCAAAAGTCATAATCCCTGGAGAAAAAAAGAGGTCGACGGTTCTTGGAGTTTTTTTAGGGTTTTCATAATTTTTTTTTCATCTTCCATTGATTTAAAGGTAAACCTTCATAACCCTTTTTAATTAAGTTGTTTAATGTTTTCTTTAATCATCTTATGATGGAATTAGGTTAGGGTTTAATTTAAAAACAGTAAATTAATGTTATATTAATGATATCATGATGATTACATAAACTAGGGCTTGTATTTAATGGGGTTATGGATAATTAATTAAGTTAATTTGATTAAACGCGTTTTAAAAACTGGGCAGAATTTTGAGTCAATTGTTTTGATCATATCGGGAGTTCTATAAACTCTTATTTTACGATCCAAGTATTTATGAAAAGGTAATTGAAGTGGATTTCCAATGCAAGAAACGAGAACTAAATTGGAGGTCTGGAAGTGGGTCAAAAATAGGTTACAACAGTCGGAGGTCAAAACAGTTTTGAAGTCAGCCTGTTTTCTTTTTAAGTTTTGGGTTTTTTGGGGTACTTAGGGTTGCATTGAGACATTAAAACGAACATGAGAGATGTTTTATATATTATAGTAAGTATCTGCATTGGGGCTAAGATGGTGGGTTAGGGTTGGGGCAAATGGGAGGTGTTAGTTAACATACGTAATGGCATAAATATTCCCTTCACAGAGATCATGGGTATGTCTAAGTAAGCGTTTGGCTTATAGTTTGGAGACCTAAAACTGGGACTGTTTTGGGTAAAATGTTAACGGGACGGGTTATGAAGTATAATGAGTTAAGGGCTTTATAGAGGGGTGTAATGAGATGCTTAGAGCATTTAAATGAGGTATTTATATAGGGGGAGGTTAGATGTCCATCATAGGTTGATGAGCCATCTTAGTGATTGGTTCATGTTTTGATTATGTGTTTTTGGTTTGTTAGCTTTTTGCTAGTGCGAGGACTTTCGGAGAAGCTCAATCAGGTGAGTTTCATAGTCCCATGTATAGTATTGTTTTTTACTTTAAGATGGGATGGAAGAGACACTGTGTTGTTATTTATAAATTATGCTGTGAATGTTTGGCGTTGGTAATGGACTTATGTATGCATACTTATGTGATTAACTGCTAGTTGATTCTTGATTGTTTATGTTTTTGACTTGGTAACAAGGGGGTGTTAACAAGGCGGGGCCTTGGGGATTGGTTCATAGGTGTTTGGATACCTATGGGAGTATGGTGTATGGTATTGGCTGGGAGCCTTAGTGTTGGTTTGATTGATTAATTCTTGAATGATAGTTGTTAATACATGTTAGTATCACATTGTCCATATGTTTTTAACTTTTGGTTATTACTCACAGCTTATGTTATGATTTTGGCGTTTGAGTCTAAACCTATGACTCTCACCAAGTTTATGTTGACGTGTTTTAGTGTCTCTTTCACGTGATACCATGGTTAAGCATGAGAGCATAAGTGACTAGGATTTGGAGAGCGTAGGAATGCATTTAGAAGGAGATCCACGTTTCCTTCTTAGTTTTTATTTGTCCATTTAATAAGTGATACTGTTGGCACCTATATGTGTGTTTTGGTTTTGTTATTTGTTTGTCTTGGGTAAGAGGTAGGACTGTTACCTACTTACCTAGACTCTTTCATTTTTTGAGATACTGTCATGACTTTTGTGTCACCATTTTATGACATTTCTTATTTCATATAGTTATCTCTATAGACACGCCATGTTGTGATGATATCCATACGTCACGCCCCATATTCCGCCATGGTGGGGTGTGACAGAACGGTATTAGAGACAATGGTTATAGAGAATTAGGTTGCCTAGTCGCGTAGCCTAGTCTATAGCATAAGGGTCCCTGCATATAGGCGTTATAGGAGTATGTGTGCATTTTATAATAATTGATGTGTTTGGATGTTATTTATTGTGATGTTTTGACTAGTATGAGGTGAACCATAGTAAGTTCATACTTAGCCACATGTTATTTTCTTTTCGGGTTGTGAATAGTGCGGGTTGAACCATAATCATCCACGCTGGTCATTGTTGTATTTTGCTTAAATTGTACATTATAGTACATAATTTGGTACATGGTAGTTTCTATCGTTTGTTGAGTTATATTATGTACCTGTGGGATATTATTTTTTTTTCTTTTGATGTTTAAGTCATGTTCCCTAAGAATCATGTGGTGGTTCGAGTTACTAGGAGTACATGGGTAGGAAGGATTTTTAGCTGTTTCCACTCTTACGGGCGACATGACTTATAACTGATTATGTTTTCGTTTTGGATTTAGTCTATGCTGTTTTAGCTAGACTATGGATTTCGGTATTCCTAGAGTTTTTTTAGGTTATTTTAATAGATGGAGTTTTGTACTTTATTGTTTATGTGGTTAAGAGCTTATGTGAGTAGATGGATTTATGTGTTATATCTTGTATTGATTCTTATAAGTGTCATCATAGGAGGGAGTGCATTGGGGGAAGGGTAATTGTATAAGTATGGTGGCCAACATAGTTATACAAGTACCACAACTTCAATGGGTTCTCAAGTATGATTGCATGAAAGAGGGTTAATACATGCTTGTATATGATGAGATGTAGAATTTGGGTATACGTATAATATATGGGATTATGTAATGGCTACCTATGATATGGCTATTATTCTTTTTGTGTTATATGTTTTGGGTTATAGTTGTGTTGTGTGATTATGAGGTCACACGATATGGTTTGGTTTTGGAGGTGGGCTTTATGCCTTGTTGTGGCACGGTGAGATGGTTATTACTCGTATGAAAAAACGAGCGTATAAAGCGATTGATTGACTTGACATGTATGATAACGAGTATGTTTGGGAGATTCGATAGGTATACATATGCGGATGTATATATACTAATAGATGTTATGTTATGATTTACGGTCGTTCAGTAGTTATTATAACTTGAATGTACCTAATACTCTCTTGTGTTTAAACAATTTACTAGAGCTCGAGTTTGGTGGAGTTTCAACGAAGTTTTGAATCTTTTGAAGTGTGTCTTGTAGCGTATTCTTTGAGTTTCGTATTTCACGTGTACGTTTTAAAATGGCGTTCTTGGTTTTAAGTCTATTGAAATAACTTGGGATTTCTTTTGAAATAATGAAATCTTTTGTGTTGGGTCTTACATTTCTTTTGGTCGGTATAGATTGAGAAAAAGGGGGACTTGGAAATCTATTATAGGGTTAGATAGTTGGTTGTATTCGGTAAAATAAGGGTAAGGTGTTGGAGTCGTGTTTGAAACAAGGTGCAACATAAGATTTTTTTAATCAACACTTATTTATTTCAAATTCTAAAAGACTTTCTTTAAAATAAAGCGAAGTAAAATTTCTTTCTACTTACATAGTTTATGTAATTGGGTTTAACCGATTCACGTCATTTATAATTATTAATACAAGGTTAAATTGATTTTATGAAGATTTCACATACAATTATATCTTTCATTTAAAAGGATTGCATTAATCACTAAGTTTATTCTTTAGTTTTTTTTAAAACAACTGGTATAAAATTGTTTTGGTCATAACTTGTTCGTTTTTAAAGCTTTTTTGATGATTCAAAAGCCTAAAATTATGTACTCGGAACGTAATTTTCAAGTATTCAGAATGTATAGTCATGGGAGGTCAGTATCTTTGCCGAAATTATTGTACAAGTGTCGGGTTAAAGGTTGAGTTTGAATAGTAGTTTATTTTTATGATTTGGGATGCACGAGATACCTAGTTTTTGAGTTGAGTTTTGAATTCGTCAAGAGGGTTGTTTGTAGATTGTTTGAGTCACATAGATGTGGGAGGTAATAATTAAAAAAAAGATATATGTTCTTTTGGAAAAGTCGATCTTTTGCACGGTTTAAATAATATGTCGCGGGGCGTAATATGTTTGGTTGCCATTGGGTGTTTCTTGGATTATTTTTCGTTGTCATGGGTCATTTTGAATTGATACACATTTTGGGTTTGAGTTTTCTTTTGAGTCTCATGGTTTTTGACTTGTTTTAACTGGTGCACGTGAAATGTCGTTAGTTATCCGTTGGTTTGATTCGTTGATCGTATCTGATGGATTCAGGATGTAGTTTTGGTTTTGTATTGTTCGGGAGCGTTGAGGTAGTTGATAGGTGTGTAAACACCCATCCTTTTTACCACTTAATTACAATAATAACCGAGCCAAAACGTTTATTTTATGTCATTTATGTCGGAATTATGCGTGGTTTGTGTTTTTGTTATGATTTAGGACGAAAAGGTGAAAAGTGGAGAAAACACGGGATTTCATGGGCTTGTATCAAAGAAAAAGACGAAAGACAAAGTCAAGAAATCAAGAGTGGAAAAAGAACGGAAGTTCAAGACCAATTCTGAAGATTTATCGAAGAAAAAGTCAAAAGAAAGAAGTTTACTAAAAATCCCAAGAACTCAAGTCTAATTTATTGAAGATTACAAGACGAGTTTAAAGAAATCCCAAGACAAAGTTGTTGGAAATACGTTTCTACGTATTTAGGAAGATTCGGTCACTCCGATAATATATTAAGTAGTAGCTCGTAGTCTAGATATCTTTATTAAACAAACAAAGTCAAGCCTAGCCTACAACATGTGTAGGCCGGCCCAACATTGTAAGCCCAAGCCCATCACAAGGCTTGGGTATATAAACCCTCTCCTTTGATGGAGAGGGTGTGTGTTCCTCATTTTTACACATAGTGAAAAAGTGTTTTTATTTCACTTTCTCTCTCTAAGTGTGTGTGTTCTCACCATCTCTCTATCTCTTTCTCTCTCTAAAAACATAAGCAACATTTACATATCCTACAAATGGTATCAAGAGCCATGGGATGATTGTATTGTTCATGTGTTTGTGTTCTTGATTCATACGCCATTTTTGATCCATTTTCACACGTCCAAATTTTGTTTTTTTGTGTTTTTGATGGTTTTTTCTTGATACAAATCTTCTACATAGTTGTGGCAGGGATTTGGTATAGTTACTTTGGCTAAAAACACAAAATTTTTGGGTTTTTGATCATTTTTTGGCTTAAAATCACGAATTGGTTGACTTTTGTCCGAGAAAAGTGGGAATTATTCCGATCAGGTCATCAGAAAAGGGTTTATAGGACATTCCGATCAGTGTAATCGGAATAGGGATTCCGATTTTGGGTACATTCTGATCAGGTATTCCGATTAAGTATTCCGATTAGGTATTCCGATCAGGTATTCCGATTAGGTATTCCGATTAGGTATTCCGATTTGTGCATTCCTATAAGGACATTCCGATTTGTGCATTCCTACAAGGACATTCCGATCAGGGTATTCCGATCAACATTCAGATAATCACATTCCGATCAGCATTCAGATAATCACATTCCGATCAGCATTCCTATAAAGTATTCCGATAGGACATTCCGATCAGCATTTAGATCACTATTCTGATCAACATTCCGATAATCACAAATTTTTTCATAAAAAATTTCGAACGTGTGTAATTTTGACTTGGAATTTTTGGTTTATTGAGAACATATTTTAGGGGATTTTAACATTGTTTCTCGACTTCAACTCACAACAACAAACACATTTACTTTCTTTCATTGATCGATCAACGTTTGTAAATCTTAACTTATTGAAATGGAGTACACATCTCTTACAGATAAGTCCATCCTCTCGGGTACGGATAATCGTCCACCAATGTTGGTGAAGACTATGTATGAGGAATGGGCTTCCCGAATGGAACTTTATATGTTGAACAAGGAGAATGGACATTTGATTTGGGCATCGGTGCTCAATGGACCATTAGATTATGGTACAGTGATGGAAGGTACAAGTACTCGTCCTCGCACAACGGGTGAATTGACTGGAGATATGAAGATTCAAGACAAATGTGATAAGTATGCTACAAACATCATTCTCGCCAAGCCGTTCCTCCAGATGTCTACAAACTCGTTAGCAAACATAAAGTTGCCAAAGAGTTATGGGATAGAATTCGTGTTCTCATGCAAGGCACCTCGTTAACTAAACAAGAACGAGAGTGTAAGCTTTATGATACTTTTGATAAGTTTGCCTATGTGCCAGGGGAGACTCTCAATGATTACTATCTTAGATTTACCCTATTGTTGAATGAGCTCAATATCTATGGCATGACAATTCCTACCTTTCAATTGAACACCAAGTATTTGAACACTCTTCCTTCAGAATAGAAAAAATACGTGACGGATGTTAAATTGGCTAAGGACTTGCATAACACCAATGTAGATCAACTTCAAGCTTTTCTTCAACAACACGAATTCCATGTGATCGAGGCTCGGTTGTCTACACCTCAAGTTCATGATCCACTTGCAATGTATGCTTCTCAACAAAACATGGCTTATACTTATCAACAACCATCATACTTGCAGCAACCACCACCACACACCTATCAGCAACCATCTTATCCACCATCAGTGATGCCACATCAAGCATTTCAACAAGGTGTTCATCAACAATCTTTTCTGCAGCAACCATCATATCAGACATCACCATCACAAGCCAACACTTCTCCAATGGGCTATACTCCTCAGCAAGGATATTTTCCAATAGAAGCACAACCAGCACAAGCTTTCTACTCTAATGAACTTCCACCAATCCAAGCACCGGTCTTTACTCCAAATGATACGCCAACTGATGTTCTAAACCATCTCAAAGCCTACTTGTCAAAACTTGTTGCAACTAGAGGATTTCCACCAACAAACAATCAGCTCCGCACCTCATCAAATCCTCGACAACAAACCACTGTTCAAGATGGTCAAGTGACGGTGCAACCAATTTAGGGAAGGCAAAATTCATATGGACCTCCTACAAGGACTGGGAACAATCAAGCTGTGAATTCTCAAGCTAGTGGAAATGGGAGTCCTATTGGTCCTAAGAAGGTTGTGACTTGCTACAATTGCCGAGGACAAGGTTATATGGCTAGGGAATGCACTCAGCAGAAAAGGAGGAGGGATGATGCATGGTTTCGTGAGAAGATGTATTTGGTTGATGCTCAGTCTAAGGGGAAGATTTTGGATTCAGAGGAGTTAGCATTTCTTGCAGACCCAGGGACAGCAGATACAGAAGGCATTGCAGTCGTTTCCACTTCTAATGCAGCTTATCAAGCAGATGATCTTGACGCATATGATTCGGATTGTGATGACATTCACTCTGCCCAAGCTGCTCTCGTTGCTAATCTCTCTCACTACGGTTCTGATGTCATCAGTGAGGTACCAACCACATCTAATAATATTGATGATAACCAACATCAAGTTGGGCATGAAAAGGACAACCTCGAACAGCATTCGGGAAGTAGTAACTCAAATGATGTGGTACCCAATCCTACACATTTGAGTGAACCTCAACCAAATGCTATGACGGGTATGGAATCTTATGCTCAACATGATTTGGTCATGGTGCCTAAACATATTATTGATCAAATGCATATGGCTCTCAGACAATCCGTAGATACGAATTCCACCCTAACTGCTGAGCTTGCGTTGCATAAAGAAAAGGTCAAAGCTTTTGAAATGGTCCCTCAAGAAGAGAAAATAACATGTTCTGAATTTGACCAATTTCGTTTTGAAAAGATTGAACACTTGAAATAAATAGAATCATTAAAAGCTAATCTTTCCAATGAATTAAAAGCAAAAGAGTCGGTTGTCAATGATTTTCAGAAACTTAAAATGGATTTCGAAACTCTCGAGTCTAAAAAGGTTGAATCGGAAATTAATGCTACCAAACTTCTTAAATTTAAAGAACAACAACTTTTAAAACAATACGCTTCCACATAAAAGATTCATCTTTTAACTAAACCATTTAAAGAACTCGAACATAAACGTCTTCAAGATTTACCACCTAATCCCGGTTATGCAAAACAAGCTCAGGAATATATTCCCGGTCTTTATGATATGACCATAATTGGCAAATCGAAAGAAGAACCTTTTGTTCGTAGTACTGAGGAGACACAATCACTTGCGGATGAAACTCATTCTAAAATTCTTTCAAAATTCCATACAATTGATTATGATCAACATAACAAAGATCAATTTTCGAAAAAGACACGCATTCGCTTACAAAAGGAATTAGTAGAATTGACAGTTCTTGTGCCCCAAAGTTTGTCAAATGAAAACCTTCCTAGTACGTCTCCTACACTTGTCAAAAAGGATTTAACAAAGTTAATTCCACCGGTAAGCAAGGCGTCCGTTAACTTAAATACGGTTCACCAACACTTAGCCGATTTTGACAAGGTCATTTTGGAATGTACGACGGCCACGACCATAACCGAAGGTGAATGGAACTTTGAGCACACTAGAGCTGCGTTTCGAGATGAAATTGTTCCGTTTGTAGACAATGTTAAAGCTTGTCTTCGTAATATTGATCAAGATTTGTTTTTGGAAATAGAAGAAGTTAGACGTGTTTTCAATGAAATGGAAGATGCTTATGAAAACAGTTTACTTGAAATAGAACGGGTTTCACGCCAAAATGATCTGCTTCTGAAGCAAGTGATGTCTCATGATATAGTTTCTGTCTGTGTGAATACAAGTGTTGATAATGATTCTATTGTGCATAATGTTGAATCTGTGGATAATGTGGTTGATAGTACTTGTCCCGAATCTGACGCTGAATTTTTAAAGCTTCAAGATTCATATTCTTCGCTTTCAAAACGTTTGGATGAGATTCAAACACATTGTATTTCACTTGAATGCAAGCAACAATTTATTCAAGAAATCTTTGAAACGTCATTCGAAGGTGTTAATATCGATGATGCAAACTTTGAAAAGAATTTTCGATTGAATTTACAATCAAAACAGCGTCAGCCAAGTGACAAAGTTGCCCAATCTTTGCCGATAGACATAGAGAAATCTAAGGAGCTTAACTGTGTGAACGTACTTGACGCCGCTGAGAATATTAAACTTGATCTAGATAATCGAGTTTCCAAGATTTTGTTCAAAGTTGATAACTTAAAACAGAAAAATACAGGACTCTCCGATTCAGTAAAGCCCGCATGTGCTAATACCACTGCACAGAATCAATCATTGATTGAACAATTGAATGGAAAGTCGGTGGAAATATTTGATTTGAGGGAACAAATTTGTGATAAAAATATGGTCTTGGTTGAGTTAAAGGAAACACTTTGTACTCTAAAAGGCAAGAATGTTGTGGATAACGCAGCCACTATCTCAGCATCGTCCTCTAGTGCAATCAAAAGAACCCTAATAGTCGTCACACCACTTAACAAGGGCCCTAGGACTAAACCATCTCAAACTTTGGTCACTAAAGATAAGGCGGAATCAAAACCAGCTTCTAATATTCCCGTGTTGCCTTCTACAGGAGTAAGCACTACTACTAAGGCTCAAAGATCTAAGCTTAAAAGAAACAAGAAGAATGATAGGATCTTGCCCCCATCTAGTAGTCAAGTGAAGTAGAAAGTATAAGCCCATACTAGGAATGTTATTTCTGTTTTGAATAAAAAGGATCATGTAGCTAAACCTAAAGGCTCTACGGTTGTGCAACGTTCTAAGCCTACTGTGAATTCTAATTTAAAATGTTGGAATTGCAATGAATGTATATTTTCTAGTCGTCATGATTCTTGCCTTATTGACCATGTGAATGAGATGTATGCCCGGAAAAATGGATTAGAATGGAAACCGACTGGGAAAGTGTTAACCCAAGTTGGTTGGATGTGGCGCCCCACTGGTAGAACTTTCACTATAGTAGGAAATACGTGCCCTTTGACTAGGATCACTCCCACTAAAGCGAAGAAAGCGTGCCCTTTAACTAGGAGTACCAAGGCTACCAAAACACCAACATGTCCTTTAACTAGGAACACCAACACTACTGTAGGAACAAAGTGACCTTTAACTAGGTCTACTCCCACTGTAGTGCCCGCGGATAATCCAAAACCTAAGAAAGTTGGAACTGTAAAACCTGTTAGTGCTAAACCTCACATTAGAAAACGCAGGAACTCTAAGGGTCACAAAAATGTTAGCAATTCTGATAATATTTTATCTGTATCTGCTAACACTCCAGAACCAATAGTTTCCAATGCATTGTCTACTGTTGTTGTTGAAAACAGGTGGTCCAAATTGTTCTCTGGTATTTGGACTCTGGTTGCTCCAAGCATATGACCGGAGATCGCTCTCAGCTCAGAAATTTCGTCAGCAAGTTTCTTGGTACGGTTCGATTTGGAAATGATCATATTGCAAAGATAATGGGTTACGGTGAATATCATATTGGGAATGTCATAATTTCAAGAGTGTATTACGTGGAAGGTCTTGGTCACAACTTATTTTCTGTGGGACAATTTTGTGATGTAAACCTAGAAGTTGCTTTTCGAGAGCATACCTGCTTCATTCGTAATTTGGAAGGGGTTGATTTATTGAAAGGTACTCGAGGAAATAATTTGTATACTTTGTCTCTACAAGACATGATGGTCGCTTCTCCCGTATGTCTTCTCTCCAAAGCATCGAAGACTAAGTCATGGTTATGGCATCGACGGTTATCTTATCTTAACTTTGACGCTATTAATCACTTGGCGAAAAACGAACTTGTTCGTGGTCTTCCTAAACTATCATTTCACAAGGATCATTTGTGTTCCGCGTGTACAATAGGGAAAAGCACTAAGAAATCATACAAACCCAAGACGGAAGACACCAACCAAGAGAAACTTTATCTTTTGCATATGGATCTTTGTGGGCCAATGCGTGTTGAAAGTCTTAGTGGAAAAAAGAACATCCTCGTCATTGTCGATGATTACTCTCGGTTTACATGGGTGAAATTTCTTAAAGCAAAAAACGAGGCACCTAAATTCATCATCGGATTTCTCAAGATGATTCAAGTGCGTCTCAACACTACTGTCCGACGCATTCGTACAGATAATGGAACCGAATTTGTGAATCAAATGTTACGTGATTATTATGAAGAAGTTGGCATATCTCATGAAACATCCGTTGCACGCACTCCACAACAAAACGGTGTCGTTCAAAGGCGAAATCGCACACTTATGGAAGCTGCTCGAACGATGTTAATTTATGCAAAGGGTCCAATGTTTTTATGGGCAGAAGCAGTATCTACAACAGTGTACACCACCGGTCACTAATTCGTAAACGCCATGGTAAAACACCTTATGAGCTTCTCCATGGAAAAGTACCAGATTTATCATATCTTCATGTATTTGGTTCTCTTTGCTATCCAAATAATGATGGTGACAATTTGGGAAAACTTCAACCAAAGGCTGATATTGGTATTCTCATTGGTTACGCACCCGCAAAGAAGGCATACCGAATCTACAACCGTAACTCTCGCAAGATCCTTGAAACTATGAATGTTGATTTTGATGAGCTGACAGCAATGGCTTCTGAGCAAAGCAGCTCTGAACCCGCACTTCATGATATGGGACCCAGTAACATTAGCTCTGGTCTTGTCCCAAACAACCCTACTTCATCATCATTTACACCACCTTCTAGAACTGAAGGGGATACGTTGTTACAACCGTTCTTTGATGAATTCTTTACTCCTCCAACTATTGTTGCTCCAGAACCTGAGGTAATAGCTCTGGTAACCGAAGTTGTCGCTCCAGCAACCGAAGCACAATCAGACACATCTGCACCTACAATTGGTCAAGATATACCATCAACAAGTAATTCTCAAACAACACAGGTTTCAACTACCCATGTCATGCCTATTGATGATGAAGAGGATAATGATGATCACGATTTGGAATTCGCTCAAATGCGTGAACTTCCATTCTTTGGTGTACCTATTCCCGACCCTAATCAAGCAGGGTCGTCCACCTCAGAGGAAGCTCCTTCTACAGTTTACTCCAATCCACGGATTCGTGAACATGACAGCAAGTGGACAAAGGATCATCCTATAGATTCTATTATTGGTGACCCTAATCGTCCGGTATCCACACGAAGTCAGTTACAAGAAAGTGCAATGTTTTGTCACTTTGATGCTTTTCTCACTGAAGTTGAACCTAAGACATGGCAACAAGCTTTTACTCAATCATGTTGGATAGAAGCTATGCAAGAAGAACTTAATGAATTTATACGTCTTGAAGTATGGGAACTTGTCCCATGCCTGGATCAAGTGCAGTTACTCACTTTGAAATGGGTTTACAAGGGGAAACTCGATGAGTTAGGCGGAATATTGAAGAACAAAGCTCGTCTAGTAGCTCGTGGATACAAGCAATTATTGGGCATCGACTTTATGGAATCCTTTGCACCTGTTGCCCGTTTGGAAGCTATTAGACTATTCCTCGCTTATACAGCCCACATGAATATGATCGTCTATCAAATGGATGTGAAGACGGCATTTCTTAATGGAGAAATCAAGGAAGAAGTCTATGTTCAATAGCCGGATGGTTTTGTGAATCCTAATTATCCTAATCATGTGTACAAGCTTAAGAAGGCTCTCTATGGGTTGAAGCAAGCTCCTCGCGCATGGTATGATCTGTTGTCACAATTCCTCATTTCGCAAGGCTTCGCTAAAGGCAAGGTGGATCCCACGCTGTTCATTCAGAAACGAGGTAAATATTTGATTATGGTACAAATATATGTTGATGATATTATATTTGCAGCCTCGACCCAAACCTTATCAGATGAGTTTGGGACACTCATGTCTTCCAAGTTTAAGATGTCAATGATGGGCAAGGTATCATTCTTCTTAGGTCTTCAGATATCTCAGAGTCCCAGAGGCATCTTTATCAATCAATCCAAGTATGCCCTTGAATCGCTTAAGAAGTATAAGATGGAATCTTGCGACCCTGTGGATACTCCAATGGTGGAACGAACTAAGCTTGATGCAGATCCACATGGAGTTGCCGTTGATCCGACACTTTATCGTTGAATGATCGGTACTCTTCTGTATAACACAGCCAATCGACCTGATCTTCAGTTTTCTATATGTATGTGTGCCAGGTATCAAACTAGGCCTACTGAGTTACACTTAGCTACTGTTAAAAGGATCTTTCGATATCTTAAAGGAACCATTAATCGGGGACTTTGGTATTCGAAGGACTCTTCGATTGCACTTATGGCATATGCAGATGCGGATCACGCGGGTTGTCAAGATACAAGGCGTAGCACGAGTGGAACTTTGCAACTACTAGGAGATCGACTAATCAGTTGGGCATCGAAAAGGCAGAAAAGCGCTGCAATTTCAAGTACGGAAGCAGAATACATAGCTATGTCCGGTTGCTGTGCTCAAATTCTTTGGATGAGATCGCAATTAACCGACTATGGTCTAGGTTTCAACAAAATTCCGATGTACTTCGACAACAAAAGTGCAATTGCCTTATGCTGCAACAATGTTCAATTCTCCCTGTCAAAGCATATTGACATTCGCTACCATTTCATCAAGGAGCAAGTGGAAAATAGAGTAATCGAGCTTTACTTTGTCCGATCTGAGTATCAATTGGCGGATATTTTCACGAAGGCTTTAGATCGCGCTCGAATTGAATTTTTGGCCGACAAGCTAGGAGTGAGAACTTTCTCGCCTGAGACTCTAAAGGAACTCGCAGATGAAGCGAAAGAATAGTGGTGGTAAAACTATTCTCCGTATCCTTGGTGATCATTTGTATATATTGTTTATATTTTTATCCACAAAGCCAAAATACAAAAATATAAAACCATATTAAAACCATAAAAATTGAAAAATTCAGAAAAATCCAAATATATTTTTACTTTATTTTTCAAAGGCATGTCTTTTGGTACGATAATATTTACGGCCTTAGAAATGTTGATTAATATCGACACGGTGCCATAAATAGAGTTCGTACAAAAGTTGTAATTATTTCATAAAACATGCCTATATGGCTTGTAGTTATTTCAGACTACAACCCGGTTTTCACATTAAAGTCAAGTATTTCTTATGAAAGCTTTGGCTCACAACGGGAATTAATTTTCGCGGGCAAGGTTTACTTTAAAACCTTGTAAGGGATCAAGTTTACTTTATACCTTGGTCTAACACAAATCTATGTACGTTTCAGTGCATTTATTTGTTAAAACAAGAGAAGTCTTGTTTTTATGAAGCTATCATCTCTACAACCATAGCAATCTACAATTGGTATCTACATACTCGACGATGCGACTACTCAACCGACGACTACAGCTCTTTAAATAGAATACGGGTCAACAATTGAGGGGGAGCAATTGTCACGTATTCAGAATCTTCGATGCCGAACGTGCCAAGTTCACAAGTTGGTGTCAAGACAACAATAACAATCGTACATGTTGTGTCAAGAGATGACTTCAGACGTGACGAGGCGACCAACATATGCTGACAAGAACCATTTGATTTTATCATATGATGTTCTCATCTATCAGGTCCAACCTTGTCAATTCTTTTCTAATATGGTGAATATGTGATCATGTTACCAATCGGTATCATATCTCATACATTTGATATCGTGAAGATTAAATGGACTTGCATTTTTCTTCCCAAAAACTTTGTTAGAACTTCATTAAATCAATTGATATTAAAAACATCGATTGGGTTAATATTTTTAATGTGGGGGAGAAAATGTGATTTAATATGAGATATTATCACAAATGGTTTGACTTAATGTGCTGGCTCATCCTGACATATGCGAAATGTTTTCGAATATCGTGGCATATGTTAAGGGGGAGCAAAACGGATTTACACATCAAAAAGGATTTTCATGGTGACATATACTTACCTAAAACCCATTTATTTCACGACGATGAAGATTGTGGTGACATAAGAATGGTAGGATAGGTTAAGTCTAATGATTCTTCCAGAACCGGAGGAATCTTCCCAAGGACATTCCATAGCTAGAAATAGTAGTCCTTAGGAAAGATGGAGAAAGATTGTGAACATAGCTGAATGCCGACCAAGTACTTAAGTTAGCACTGGAACAATCACAACAAGGTGCTAGTTATGACGTATTGGTAAGCATTGAAGGGGTTGAAGAATGAAAAAGAATTGTAAAGATAAAGGGTGTAAAGAAAGAAGCCCTCCTTACAACTTTAGGCAAAAACCGGGTCAATACATATACTATTAAGATCATTGTTTAATGATTCTTGATATTGAAGACAGACATCATGGACCCAGTGATGCAAGGCACAACCCATCCCAGCTAACTCAGATATCTCTTAAAAGATATTTGTTTTAATCACACGGAGACAACACGTTATCTATTGATTTATTCACTCCGAATAAATTGGTATTGAAAAGGTGGCACTCCTCTACAGCCTCCGATCACTAAAATCCAAAATGCACGATCGAGTCTAGAGCCATTTGAGATCATCAAATATCTCATTAGGACACACTCTCATATTTCCTTTCTTCTTCACACACTGTGAAAAGTAAGAAAGATTTTAAGAGTCCTACGCATAATCTTCATGATCTTGCCTGAACATCCGAGTAACACGAAAGTATTTACAATGAAGATGGAAATCCTTCTTGAGCGAACATTAAAAAGCTCATGGTAGGTGACTTGTGCGATTCTTTATGAATCAAACTTGTGATAACTGGAAAGCAACAGTGGTTTAATTCTTAACTGAATTTAAACACGTTCCAGGCCTCTACGCAATATCTTAGTGATCTTGCCAGAACACTCAGAGTTATACCTTAGTGTTCACAGTGATGAGTGGAAATCCTTCTAGTGTTAACCTCAAACAGCACTTGGTAGGTAACTTGCAAGATTCTATACGAATCAAGCTCGTGACAACTGGAAAGCAACGATGGTGCGGTTCTTAATTGAATTTCACTTGTTCCAGGAACATGAATTGACGGCTTCAAATCATGCGGATATTATTATTCAAATGATTCACTCTTTATGTTCGCAGTCAACTTTAGACGGTCGAATAAAGAGAACGGGTTTACCCGCGAAATCCTGTCAGGAAGTTACTTAATTGAAACTATCCGTCACGGGTACGATATCTAATATCGTCCAACGGTCTTCACCGACCGGAGGTAAAATGCTACCGAATTAGAATGAAATGTTCAAAGCCATTTTGTTCGTGTCTACTTATGTTGCGGCATTTGAAGACGGTGGCGTTGCGGGATCCAAGAAGAAGTCGTCCCCGCATGCTTATACTTTATGCACTTAATACCTCATCAAATTCAAGAAAGCCTAAAAGTTAAGTCTTCAGCTGTATCAAACTCTGAAGCTTTCAAGAATTACGAAGGTATAAGTATGTGGGACATGGTGTCACGAAGAGGCGAAGATCACAAGTGATGGATGCACGAGATCAAGGCAAGAGATTGATGCTAAAGATTGATATCAAAGATCACATCAGCATGTTCACCAGAAAAGAAAAAAAAAAGAAAGACGAAGACTACGAGCTCAAGACAAGCATAGTATGCTAGGTTTATTTCATTATTGTAACTCGGGTAACGCCCTTGTTTGGAATGACCTCCCTTAGGGGGAGATTGTTGGAAATACGTTTCTACGTATTTAGGAAGATTCGGTCACTCCGATAATATATTAAGTAGTAGCTCGTAGTCTAGATATCTTTATTAAACAAACAAAGTCAAGCCTAGCCTACAACATGTGTAGGCCGGCCCAACATTGTAAGCCCAAGCCCATCACAAGGCTTGGGTATAAAAACCCTCTCCTTTGATGGGGAGGGTGTGTGTTCCTCATTTTTACACATAGTGAAAAAGTGTTTTTCTTTCACTTTCTCTCTCTAAGTGTGTGTGTTCTCACCATCTCTCTATCTCTTTCTCTCTCTAAAAACATAAGCAAGATTTACATATCCTACAAAATTCATTGAAGTCAAAAGATTAAAGAAGATTAAGGACTTAAGCATGCAATTAGAGAAAGAAGAAAGAGGGAGGAAGCTTCATACGCTCCTCCCTAATCTCCCTATATATAGTTTATTATGTTTTCATTTCATTGTTGTTGGGTGGCTTGACAAACCACCACTTCCACTATTTTCATTTACCTTGCACCTTAATTCTTGCACTTTAATTACTTGTTATGCACATTTAATTCCTTTGAATTCCAAGTAAGTTTTATTTAATTGTTGTTGAATCTTTACTTTTCTTGTTTAATCTCTCATCTACCTTTCTTCTTGCTTATTCTTAATCTTTTTCATAATCTTTGTTTGTGTTGATTTTATATTTTCAATCTAAATCTTTTTCATCTATTTTTTACATAAAGTTTGAATCTTTTTTAATTTTCGTGGCTTGTTCTTAATGTTTTTATAAGTTTTATCATTAATCTAGGCTTTTTAGTTAGCTTATTGGTGTTTTATTTTGCTTATTGTGCTTAAAAAGTTAAGATTTTAGTGCTTAATCTCGTACTTTTACGTTTTCCTAGTTTTTAGGAAAAGCTGATTCGATTTTGCAATTGTCCATAATTGCGAAATTGTGTCCTGATTCAATTTCGCAATTCTTCCATAATTGCGAAATTGAATCCTCTACAAAGTTGCGAAATCTTGTTCCAAGTTGCGAAATCATTGTTTTTCAATATTGCGAAATCTGATTCGGTTTTGCAATTATCGCGACATTGTGCAATTATTGCGACATTGTGCACTATTGCGACATTGTGCACTATTGCGACATTGGGCACTATTGCGACATTGTGCTATTATTGCGACATTGTGCACTATTGCGACATTGTGCAATTATTGCGACATTGTGCACTATTGCGACATTGTTTAATTACTGCGACATTGTGCAACATTGCGAAATCTTTCATTTTCTAGCAATTGCGAAATTGTGTCTTTTGCTAATTGCGGAATTATGTCAATTTTGACATAATTGCGAAATCTTGGGTTTTAATTGCAAACTTATTTCACATTTTTCTAGAATTGCGAAATTAATTAGTTTTTATTCAAATTTAATTTTTAAATTTATTTTCCCGCCATTTTTAGTTAGCTTTATTTTAATTGTTTCGTCTTATTTTTCTTAAGCTTTATTTTAATTTGTCATTCTTAGTTTAATTCTTAAAGTATTTTATTTTCAAGTTTTTAAACTTACGTTTTGTCAAGTTTTAATTTTACGTCAATTAATTAATTTTCTTTTAAAGTTTTAATTTTTTCCCCATTTACGTTTAATTACTTTTAGCATTATTTTCCGTGTCATTTACTTTGATGTTTTACAATTTAATTTTACTACAACCCCCATTTATTTTATTCACCAAAGACGACTGAGTCGCACTTTCAACCGGAGATCAATTCGATTAGACACCGAGAACAACGAACTTTTAACCTAGCAAAATCCAAGTATTAAATGGCGCCGCTGCCGGCTCTTTTCGTGAAGATTAACGGTTTTTTGTGAGAGACGCGTTGGATTTTGGGATCCGTTCACTCGTGAACGTTATTTTTCGTGTAAAAAAAAATAAAAATAAAAAAAATTCAAAAATCCATAAAAATAAAAAATTTCAAAAAGCCAAAACATTTGAAAAATCATAAAAGCATTTCTTTTACAAAAGTTTTGCGCCAAAAATATTCTTCTTGCTTATCTATTATTCTTTATGGATTCGTCTTGCGTACGGTGTGGGAGACCATGGCATGGTTATCAAACATGTCATTGGTGTACTTGTGAGCGGTGTGGCTCTGATATTGACGATACACAATTTGGATTTTGACCATTTTGCAATTCAACAAATTCATACTTCTTCTCTTACAATACTTTCTCACCCTCTCCCGTATATGACAATCCTTATCCTAACAATGCACCGGGTTTTTCTCCATACCCGTGGTTCAATATTTGTGGGGGCCCTCACGATGCTTCTTCTCGTCAACCGATGAATATCTTTGAGCTAATTCCGTGCTATGATTCCGGTTTGTATAACTTTGGGCCCCCACATCACACCCTCAATCATCAATCCTCTCAGGGAATTAGTCTTGACCAACAACTCACTACTTTGAATGAAATTCTTGAAATTTTAGCTCAACTCCGAGCTGAATTGCATCAGGAAAGGCAACCTTTGCTTGATGGTGACCAAATCTTGAAATCCACCTACACCTTTTTGAGCCAATTTGGTCGTTTTCCCTTCTTTTCTACACCAAAATGTTTATTTACAGCGTGGGATAGAATGGGTTTAATTGAACATACTTAGGGAGATGATCAACAGAAATTGCTTCATGAGCTTCTTAAAGATGTGGAGGTTATCAAGGAGGAGTTAGTAGACTATATCACTCCTAACTGGAATGGTCCAGTCTATTATGATGATGATGACGAGGATGATTTCTACAATCTCAACCCATCTTCTGAGATTACTACGCCTACTCTTGATATCCCTAATGCGCCTAAGGTTTGTGATACATTGAGTGAAATTAGTGATTTTGGTCTTGATAAATTCTTTGATGAGGTTTGTGATGCATCGAATTTTGAGGAGCTTACGGAAGAGGTCGCTCTTAATGATGATGATTTTTCTCCATGCTATGAGAATTTCACTTTTGAAATTTCTCCTTCTCCTCCGGGCGATGAAGGCGATGTTGATTTATTCTCTACGACTTATGAGAAGTTCGCCACTGAACTTGGTCTTTTAGATGAGGTGGAAGACGTTATTCTTCGCAACAAATTACTGAAAGTTCATCTTCTTATTGCTAAGATTGAAGCGTTGAATTCTGCTCCTATTAAAGAATCTTCACCTCCGTCTATTACTTCAGTTGAGAATAATGATACAGCTATGGAGGAAATCGACATTCACTCAATACCTCCGGGCATTGATGATGATGACATGGAGGGGGATATTATTTTTGATAATTTGCTGCAGGAAGGTATTGTCCCAAGTCCCCCTCCCGAGCACCTTTCATCCACTCCTTTAGACACCATTACGGAGGATGAGTGCTTTGACCCGGGAGGTGACATTGATTATTATATGATTGATAACCTTACAGCTTTACCGCTGTCTGAGCATCAATTGTCTTTGGGGGATGACAATTTGCTTACTTTACCCACCCCACCCCCGTGGATCATGATCTCACATACTTTTCGTATGTTGGGAGGACTTTTCTCCCTTTTAAGACTTATCCTCCAGCCTCCCCTGTTGTATTTTCCTCCGGGAACAAGGACAAGGTCTTTGATCCCGGTATTACATTCAAGGCTTCCCCATGGACCACTTAATTCGGGTACGAGTCAGGCTCGTGACTCGGTTAACAAAAACAAGCGCTTTTTGGGAGGCAACCCAATTATCTATCTATCTTTACCATAAGTGTAGGGGGAGCCCCGTTGGTGTTTCTTGTTTTCTTTCTTATCATGTGCAGGGATTAGAGCTTCAAAGACACACTCTTGATGACTTTTAACGAACCGTGATTCCGTGTTCCCTTCTTCCCGGTTCTATCCTAAACTCTTTTCGATTCACTATTTTATATTTCTCAATATTAAAATTGGAATCTCTTTAGTTGTCTTTTCCTTAGCAAGATTTAAACAAAGTGCACAATGTCCTAAGTGTAGGGGAGATTACTCCAACATGCTTAAACATTGAGGACAATGTTTATATCAAGTGTAGGGGGACTTCTATTGAAGTTAAGTGGTCTTTTCCTTGTATTTTGCCTCATTTTAACCGGAAAATCAATTTTTCGACATTTTTCAAGATTTTTGATCTATTTTGGCCTATTAGTTTTTCCCTTTGTATAGTTATTTTCTTTCTTTGTTAGAATAAAATTTTAATAAAGTGGTTTTAATTTCTTAAAAACGTAGTGAATTTTTTTGACTCAACCCGAGTTTTCTTATCTAAGTTTACTCTAGCTAGTATCCTTAACGTGTTTAAGTCAAGTTTTGCTAGGCTTTTATATAGGGAGCTATAAAACGCGAAAGTCTTAACTGTCACGGGTTAAGAACAAGAACTTTTCGCAAGTTCCTATAATTGATCCTATAGAGTTGTCTATCAAGGGAACTTTAAAATGCGAATTCTAAACTTGAAAAAGTCTAAGAATTTGCAAGATCCTATAGATGACTCGAAAACCCAAAACTTTGATTTAATAGGCTAAGCATCCACGAGTCTCATTCCTTGGGATTCTAAACTGTGGAGAACGAGAGGTGATAGAGCCAATTATAAGTTTGGTATTCTTTCGTGAATTTATGTGAGTTAATTATAAGCCTATTCTCCCATTGCTTGCTAATAAATTTATCTGCAATAAATAAGGTTGTACGATTTGAAAAGTTACTTAGCTTCTAGCCCAAGATCGTTTAAAAGTTGCTCGGTATTAATTAGAGTTCATAGCCAAGGCATAACTTATTGAAGCGGGATGCGAAGATGGGCGAGTCCGAAAAGGCCCTAACAAGGCATGAGGGCTACGTTTTGTTGCTAAAGATCCAAAAGTGATGTGAAGAATCATTTATCGAAAATCAATATGAAGGATCGAGACACACGACGAAAAGCAAAAACTCCCCAAAAGTCATGGAGAAGTCTATCCGAAAAGACCCTAGCAAGGTATGAGGATAAATAGATCCAAGTCCTAAAGGGAGGCGGGTCTTTGTATATCAAAGTCCAAAATAAAGATTGGAGAAAAATGAAATAAGTCGTGGTCCAAAGATGAAGAATCTCTCAAAACATCAAGTGAAGAAATTCCCATTATGAAGAGAAGACCATAATTTCAAGAACGTCTCTCAAAGATTCGAAGTATGAAGTCGCTCCCAAATATCGGTCCGAGAAAGGTCTCAAATCGTGAAGCGAGTTATGCCAAGATATGAACTTTATTTGGTCCCGAGAAGCAGTTTTAAAAGATTTTGTCCTTTAGCTAACTATTGATTAAATCGTCCCACTTTGTTTTCAGCCTAAATAACTATCGAAATAAGTCAAACAATGCATCCTCGTGATCATTCAAGACAACAATAAAATATAAGAGATACACCTAGGAATAAGGGAGTCTAAGTGAATAATTGGCCCGCATGAGTTCGTGTTAGTTTGCTAACTTATAATAACAATGATCTCGTTTTTAAGCTTGTTTTGGAGAAAGTGAAAACTTTAGGATGATGATCATTCATGACATTTTCAAAAGGTATGTTTTTGATTTCTTTACTTACTTTCTTCCTTTGAATGTTTATAATTTTCTGTCTCTTTAATAAAGGCCATTATGGATTAATTGTGATGAAAAATGTAAACGTGCTTTGTAACTAATGCATTGCATGAGGACATTGCAATGGTTAAGTGTAGGGGATTTGATAGGTTTGTAAACACCCATCCTTTTTACCACTTAATTACAATAATAACCGAGCCAAAACGTGTATTTTATGTCATTTATGTCGGAATTATGCGTGGTTTGTGTTTTTGTTGTGATTTAGGACGAAAAGGTGAAAAGTGGAGAAAACACGGGATTTCACGGGCTTGTATCAAAGAAAAAGACGAAAGACGAAGTCAAGAAATCAAGAGTGGAAAAAGAACGGAAGTCCAAGACCAATTCTGAAGATTTATCGAATAAAAAGTCAAAAGACGGAAGTTTACTAAAAAGTCGAAGAACTCAAGTCTAATTTATTGAATATTACAAGACGAGTTTAAAGAAATCCCAAGACAAAGTCATTAAAGTCAAAAGATTAAAGAAGATTAAGGACTTAAGCATGCAATTAGAGAAAGAAGAAAGAGGGAGGAAGCTTCCTAAGCTCCTCCCTAATCTCCCTATATATATATATAGTTTATTATGTTTTCATTTCATTGTTGTTGGGTGGCTTGACAAACCACCACTTCCACCATTTTCATTTACCTTGCACCTTAATTCTTGCACTTTAATTACTTGTTATGCACATTTAATTCCTTTGAATTCCAAGTAAGTTTTATTTAATTGTTGTTGAATCTTTACTTTTCTTGTTTAATCTCTCATCTACATTTCTTCTTGCTTATTCTTAATCTTTTTCATAATCTTTGTTTGTGTTGATTTTATATTTTCAATCTAAATCTTTTTCATCTATTTTACATAAAGTTTGAATCTTTTTTAGTTTTCGTGGCTTGTTCTTAATGTTTTTATAAGTTTTATCATTAATCTAGGCTTTTTAGTTAGCTTATTGGTGTTTTATTTTGCTTATTGTGCTTAAAAAGTTAAGATTTTAGTGCTTAATCTCGTACTTTTACGTTTTCCTAGTTTTTAGGAAAAGCTGATTCGATTTTGCAAAATTGTCCATAATTGCGAAATTGTGTCCTGATTCAATTTCGCAATTCTTCCATAATTGCGAAATTGAATCCTCTACAAAGTTAAGAAATCTTGTTCCAAGTTGCGAAATCATTGTTTTTCAATATTGCGAAATCTGATTCGATTTTGCAATTATTGCGACATTGTGCAATTATTGCGACATTGTGCACTATTGCGACATTGTGTACTATTGCGACATTGTGCAATTATTGCGACATTTTGCACTATTGCGACATTGTGCAATTACTGCGACATTGTGCACTATTGCGACATTGTGCAATTATTGTGACATTGTGCAACATTGCGAAATCTTTCATTTTCTAGCAATTGCGAAATTGTGTCTTTTGCTAATTGCGGAATTATGTCAATTTTGACATAATTGCGAAATCTTGGGTTTTAATTGCAAAATTATTTCATATTTTTCTAGAATTGCGAAATTAATTAGTTTTTATTCAAATTTAATTTTTAAATTTATTTTTCCCGCCATTTTTACTTAGCTTTATGTTAATTGTTTCGTCTTATTTTTCTTAAGCTTTATTTTAATTTGTCGTTTCTTAGTTTAATTCTTAAAGTATTTTATTTTCAAGTTTTTAAATTTACGTTTTGTCAAGTTTTAATTTTACGTCATTTAATTAATTTTCTTTTAAAGTTTTATTTTTTTCGCCATTTACGTTTAATTACTTTTAGCTTTATTTTCCGTGTCATTTACTTTGATGTTTTACAATTTAATTTTACTACAACCCCCATTTATTTTATTCACCAAAGACGACTGAGTCGCACTTTCAACCGGAGATCAATTCGATTAGACACCGAGAACAACGAAATTTTAACCTAGCAAAATCCAAGTATTAAGGTAGTCATATGAAAGACTTGGTCGCGCCTACACGCTTAAGTAGGTGACCATGAGAGAACGGTCGGAATACCATTAGTGGGGAGGAAAGAAGTTCGTAGACGAACTAATGTGGTCATGAGGTCTCTTAGGAGTACCAAGGAGATGAATAGAGATTTGTGGGATACTAGCACAAGTAACGCGCCAAAGGGAGTGTTGGAAGGGGATAGAATACCTCAAAGGTATTTATGATTGTTCGTCGGGCATGTAAGTTTTCCGAAAATTTCCTGAAATTTAGTAGGTTTGCCTATTACTGTGAGGTAGAACCATAAATAGAGCAAGTAGGGGAGGTGCGAAGAGTTGTAGTTAGTGCCTTTCCAAGGCAAATCGTTGATGGAGTGATTTAAAAACTAGAGCTGTTAGAAATTGCAAGGAATGCCGGATAAAATTTGAGTTGCTTAGTAGTAGATTGGATGTGGAAAGAGGTTGAGTGGTCCGATGAGAGGAAGTACTGGTCTTTTAAGATTCGTGTAGAATTTTGCAAGTAGAACGAGGTAGGAATTTATTCGTATTGCCGCTAAGAGAGGGTGCAAGGAGGACATAGTTGAAACTGCTAAGGATGATGTATGAACGCTTTGGGTTTACGGTTATGCATTTGGCTTCGTCAAAGCACTAGCAGATTTCATGGAGTCAATGAAGTGAGTGTGCATGAACGTATATAAATGAGTTGTCATCGGGAGTATCGACGACATCTTGATCTACTCAAAGTATAAGAAGGAGAGTGAGGCGAAGTATGTGTTGGTTTTGGAGTGGAATTATACGTGAGATTTTCAAGTGTGAGTTTTAGTATTAAGTCTACCATGATGAGTAGTTAGAGATGATGGCATATCATGGAACCATCAAGGGGCGAAGTGAAGAAGGATGAGGAAGCATTATGGAGGCTGAAGAGGTGGATTGGATAATGAGTCGATCTTGGCATTATCGGAAGGACTGGATGAATTCGTGAAGCATGACGATACGTGGAGTAAGGATTTGGACGTGTACGAGAACGACAAGGAAAGGCGATTGCTTATACGTTGCAAGAACTGAAGATTTGGAAGAACTGGATAGACTTAGTTAGTGGAGCTGGACTGTTATATCTGCCTAGAATGCTATACGGATCATGAACATCTCCAACACATATTCAATCATCTTGATTGAACATTTGGCAATGGTTAAGTGGTAAAAGAAAATTGCAAGGCCAAGTACCATCTGGGAAAGGCAAGCATGGTTGATGAGACATGGAATAAGAAGAATGAATTGAAGCTGAGACGAACTTGAACTATATGGATGACGTATTTGGGTAGTTTGGATGAAGGATGTAGGTTGCACGAGTTGAGTTGTCTAAAGTAGAGAACGCGTCAACATGTATGTTGCGTGGCTTGGACAATCATATGGAGAAAGGGACGTAGACTATACTTCCTACATAGATAGGAGTAGCTTAGAAAGGGGCGATGTAAGGACGAAATTGGTGAAAGGGATACATAATGGGGTAGAGGAATAAGTACGACGAGAGTTGGGTGATAGTCGATAGACTGACTAATTCATCTCATATTTCAAGAGGAATGAGAAGTCACGTAGTTGAGAAGTTGGAAGGATTGTGCACAGATGTGATGGAATAGAGGGTTTTGCGTAAAAGTTTGCCTAATATGTATGGAATGCCTTATGAAGGATTATGGCAAGGGAAGAGACGATGGGAAGCATCACATTGTGATGTATGGTATGATTTGAGGAAGAAGAAGGAAGTGTGTATAGAAGCGAAGCATGAATGAAATAGTCGAGATAGGAACCGAAGGTAAAAGTTTGGTAGAGCCTAATGAGTAGAATAAAGCACAAAACAGGCTAATGCTGTCGTAGTGTGGAAAAGGAAATGGCACTGACCTATACTGATTGTTTGGGAGGCTTAGTATCGATAATCGAATGGATGAGGAGTTATAGGTGTGATGTGCCATAGGGACGAAGGGCTTGGTCTAACTGAGACAAGATGAGGAGCAATACGACCTTGAAGGTATGACATTGTGTGGGTGCTACTAATGAGCTATCCAAAATTAATGGAAGTAGTTGTAGCATGAGAGTGGATGGCAGTTGATAGACTAACTGAGATAACCGTCCTTTTGATGATCTGTATAGATCGTAAGTTGATTTGGATTGGAAGAACTAATGGATATGTGAAAGACCGTCATAGGTCACTTTGTAAGGAAATAGGAATTTTTAAGTAGTTTGGGGTACGGACTAAAGGGAGTTGATGAACATGATTGGATATGAGTATATCCAGCTGTTAGCCTCAAAATATTGAGTCAAACAAGAATGCTCGGTCATAGGTTATTATTGTAACATTAGTTAGAACGTTGTAATAAGTGGTTAATTAGTCGTGTTTTACGGGCTTGGATTTAAACTAATTAAAGTCCAAAAGACAAGCCCGGCCCAATATATAGTCCATTAAAGCTCGCATGTGGGTGGACTATATATACTACCCTCCTAGCATGTTAGGAGGGTTGGTTGTTCATTTTTCTCACTTCTAATCTAATATTCCCAACGTTAATCCTCTCCTCCTCTCTACTTTCTCTCACTACTTTCTCTCTCTAGGAATTCATCTCTTCTTCATCTATTTTCTTTCTTTAATTCGTGCTATTATATCATCTAAATTAAAGGGACAACAATTGGATATTCCGATTGAGATTGCGATTCATTATTGCGATAGGACATTGCGACAGACTTTGCGACAGACATTGCGACAGACATTGCGATGGGACAACATTGCGATGGGATATTGAGATCTTTATAGCCAAATTTTGTTCGAGTATTTTTTAGACTTAGCCACCATCTAGAATAGTTTCAGAATATCGTTTACACGAAGATTAAAAAAAAAGAGTTAAAAATTTTTCCGTCAAGTAAATTCAAAATTTTTCCATACTAGTTTTAGGACTTTTCTAGCTTGATTTCAAAATTTGGCTATTACAATTTTTGGTCTACCGTTTTGTCGGACTGGGGAATTTATTGTCGGACTGAAGAAAAATTGCAACTTTTGGAATTTTAACCACAACAACAATCACAACAAATCTACTTAAGATCCATATCCACTTCATCATTTCAGAGAATATTGAGATGGATTCTACTGCCGAATACCGTGTGACGAACAACAACATAACGGTGGCGGGTAACAAAGAGAGACCACCAATGCTTGTGTCTGGTCGGTATGCTCAATGGCAATCACGGTTCATACGATATCTTGATACAAGACCTAATGGTGATGCCTTGAGGAAATGTATTACTCATGGACCATATATATTTAAGAAGATCTCAATTCCTCCAAGAGCAGCCACAGATACTACTGATCCAATACCTGCGAGTGAACGTGATGAAACAAGAGCCGATCTCACACCTGAAAATTGTGCTTGGCATGATGCGGAGAAGGAAGCCATCTATATGGTTTTAAGTGGGATTGGAGATGATATTTACTCCATGGTTGATGCATGCCCGACAGCACATGAAATGTGCACTACGATTGAACGCTTGCAACAAGGAGAATCACTCAACAAACAAGATGTCAAAACAAACTTGTTTTGGAATTTTGGCAAGTTTACTTCAAGGGATGGAGAATCAATTGACTCTTACTACTCTAGGTTTTATAAGATGATGAATGACATGAAAAGAAATAATTTGCAAGTCTCCACCATGCAAGTCAATGTTCAATTTCTTCAACAACTTCAACCCGAGTGGACATGGTTCGTCACTTTGGTGAAACAACAAGAAAAGTTAGACGAGGTCTCATATCATCGACTCTTTGACATCTTGAAGCAATTTCAGAATGAAGCAATTGAGATTCGAACTGAACGTGTTGCCAAGACGGCTAATCCACTTGCTTTAGTGACTACCACACAACATGTTTAAGATCATCACTCTCGTGCTCCTAAGCTATACTCCACTACATCATCTTCACCAGGATATTCCACATCATCTAAGTCTTCATCATCCACAAGATCTCCAGGTAAAGTGCCAAGAGCAACATCACCACCATCTGAGTCCTCATCTGAAGAAGATAGTGATGAAGACCAAGCTCAAAAGAACCAAGAGATGAAACAACAATTTGCTTTCATAATGAAGACTTACAAGAAAATCTACAAACCCACCAACAACAATCTTCGTACATCATCTAATACCAAGAACCGATATGTTGAGAGTCCTCTAAGGTATGACACACGTCGACGTGGTGAAAGTCCTTCTAGGTATGATCGACATAATCCAACGCATGTTGAGGGTTCTGCAAGATATGATCGACAAACTACAAAGTATGATACTCATAGGATTGCTGCTGCTACTGGGAATAGGGAAACGGTTGGAAGTCAAGTGGTTCAGCAGAGCGGGATTCAATGTTTTAATTGCCAAAGATATGGGCATATGGCAAAGGAATGCAGGAAGCCTAAAAGGGTTAGAGACTCCGGCTATCACAAGGAAAAGATGCTGTTATGCAAGAAAATGGAAGCAGGGGTTAAATTGTCAGCTGAGGAAAAAGCAATGCTTGATGATACTGATGATGAAGATTCTGATCAAGAGCTCGATGCACATTACTCGTACATGGCAAAGGTTGAAGAATTTCTCAAAGTCACTAAAGATGACAATGGCCCTATCTTTGACACTGAGCCACTCGATAAGGTACACACTACTGATGAATATAATGTGTTTGGTGATATTCCTGAGCATAGTGATCTACCCAATGCCATTAATGACACATGTATGATGGAAACGGTTGATAGCAATACCACACCCGATTCATCAGACATGTGCAATAATGAGTCTGAGGATGATCAACATGCAAATGAATATGATGAAGAGGAACGTATTGCGCTTGCTAATTTAATTGCTACTTTACAAAAAGATGTCACTGAAAATAAAAAGAGTCAAAAGCAATTAAAGAAGGAAAACGCTACGCTCACTCAAAGCTTTGAAGAATGCAAAGCTGCTCTTATCAAATCTATTGAGATGACTGAAACCTATAGAGATGAGCTCCTTCAGAAAACCAAAGAGCTTGAGGGGTACAAGGGAAGTGCGTTAAAAGGTCAAAAGGACGATTCTGAAAACAAATATAATACAACTCTTGAGTTATTAGCAAAAGAGAAGCGTCAATATAATGTTTTCTTAATGGATGAACGCCAAAAAACGTACCTTGCCAACACCAACGTTAATGAACTTGAACAAAATCTCTCTATGATCACTACTGATTCTGCTAAAATTCTTGAGGATAAGAAACAAGAGGTAGATGCGTTAAAACAAGACTTCAAAAGTAGATATGATAAAGAAACTGAAAAGGTAACAAAATTAGAAGCACAAGTCGAATTTTTGAAGAACGTTGTTTATAAAACGCATGATTCTATTAAATCTTTGAGAATGCTGGCACCTCCTTCGATGTATAAGGGTCAAGCTAGCTTTGCAAGTCCTAAGTACCTTGCCAAAGCTCAAGCTGCGAACCCGCATCTTTATCTTGATGAGACTGAAAGGACAGATCTGGATTGCATGCCTGTTAGTGTTGATAGTGAAGAGACTGCCCTTTGGGATGCTGATAGTCAACCACTTGTTAATAAGGAGTTTGTGAAACCATATAATTATGCTTATGAAAATAGTCTTTATGGCCTGTTCAACAAACAAACTCAGAAAACTCGTGAGGAAGTGTTCCTAGAATGCAAACAAAAGAGAATTAAATGGAAGAAAGCATTTGCCCCTAAGAAATCTAATGTTTACAAATACATAAACTACCTCCCTCTAGATGAATCTAAAAGCAAGAGTAGGAAAACATTAGGTATTCTTAAACACCACATAGATAATGTTAAATCTATTGTTGAAAGAGACTGGGCAAAACGTGAAAATGCTGAGTGGACACGTCCGATTCCTCAAGATATTACCTTGCTTGTGAAAGAACTCTTAATTCCTAACACGGCGTTGGTTAAAGAAACTGTTCTTCAACTTGAGGAGTTCATTCGAACTGAAATGTATGACAATTTAAAATATGTTGGATCTCTTGAGAAACACATTGAAGATCTTCAAATGGAGAAGACTGACTTTTCAGATGAATATGATTTACTATTGCAAGAATTTGTTTCTAACGATGTTATGTGTGCTTATTTTACATCTTGTGCTTATATTGATGAATATTCTGAAGTTACATGGCAGTATCTTGATAAAAGCAAAGAATGTGAACGTCTTGAAATGGAGCTTTCGAAACGTAAAGAAAATGTTGACAAAAAGGCTTATGAGTTACTTCAACACAAAAATAATTTCCTTCAAAAACATTGTCATTCACTTGAACTTGCTTTGCAAAAAGACGTTGGTAGTTTTCCACAAGATAATAAATTGCAAGAAAAACTTTCCCAAACATTTCGAGAAATGAATGAACAGAATTTGGAAATTAAAGGGTTGAAAGCTCAGTTACAAGACAGGGACAGAGCGATAGCAGAGTTGCAGAAACTCATTGCTAAAATGGGTGGGAAAATCGTGGAACCTAGCATTAAGAAACCTGTTGTTAGACAACCCAATGCTTCTAAGGTGAATAGATCCTCTATCTTGGGAAAACCATCTGCTTTATCAAATTCCTCGTTTGCAAAACCTGTGTTTGCCCCCAAGATGGACGGAAAGGAAAGGTTACCACAAAATCAACCCATAAGGAATACTATAGCACCAAGCGTTAAGCCCAATAATGTGATAAAACCAGGGATGTATAGAATGCCCACTAAGCCAACAAACAAAGATACTCACTCGCATCGAACTCCTAGAAACACTAATATTCGTGTGTCTTCTACTACAGGAATAGTCTCCACTACTAGTGTTAGCCAGCCTCAGCTTAAGAGAACTCAAGTGAATGATAAGGTCTAGAAACACAAGAATCAAGGGAAGATGAAGGAAGTAGAAGAACACCCTAGGAATTTGAATGTTTTTAAGAATAAAAAGTCTGTAATCGCATGTAATGACGATTTGAATGCTGTGAATGCTTTGAATGCTATGAATGTAAAATTTGTTTGTGTCAAATGTGGAAAGTGTGCTAATGCTAATCATTCTATGTGTGCTATGAATAAAGTCAAAGGCGTAGATACTAGAACTAAGAAGCAAGTTGCAATGCCTATTAGAGCTAGTCAACCCAAACGCAAAATGAACCATTCTGGTGCCACCCCCACTAAAAAGAGTAATGCATCAGACTCCACCACTAAGAACCCTAGAAGCAAAATTAAGGAATTATATGAGTCTGCCAGTAAGTCTTGGAAATGGTGGTTTGCTAATCAATGTCCTCCCGGATATAAATGGATGCCTAAAGTTAGGACAGAAAATGTGACTACGAGTGTTAGTATGCCTTTAAATGTTGCTAAGGACATTAATGATTCTATAATCACTAATATTGTGGTATCCAATTTAGAAAATGCTCCATCGTGTTCTAACTCTTCTATAGGTGATACAAATAATTCTCTTCATACTGGACTCCGGATGCACGAAGCACATGACGGGGAATCTCAAGCTTCTAATTAACTTCGTGGAGAAGTTCCTGGGTACGGTCCGATTCGGAAATGATCAATTTGCACCGATCCTAGGATATGGAGATTTGATTCAGGGGAATATCACGATTAAAAGGGTATACTACGTCGAAGGGCTCAATCACAATCTTTTCTCGGTTGGTCAATTCCGTGATGCAGATTTGGAGGTTGCTTTCAGAAAGAAGACATGTTTTGTTCGTGATTATGATGGGAATGACTTACTTACTGGCACACGGGGTACTGATCTTTATACCATTTCACTTCAAGACACAACTTCATCAACTCCAATTTGCTTCATGGCTAAGGCTTCATCGACTCAGGCATGGTTATGGCATCAACGTCTTTCTCATCTCAACTTTGATACCATTAACTTTCTTTCCAAGAAAGATATTGTGAGAGGCCTTCCAAGCTTGAAATTCATCAAAGATCAGCTTTGTTCTTCTTGTGAATTTTGTAAAGCTAAAAGAAGTAGCTTCAAAACAAAGACCACACCAAGCTCTAAAGGACGATTAGATCTTATTCATATGGATCTATGTGGTCCCATGCGTGTTCAGAGTATCAATGGAAAGAAATATATTCTGGTAATAGTCGATGATTACTCAAGGTACACATGGACTTACTTCTTGAGGTCCAAGGATGAAACACCCGACGTTCTCATCAGCTTCCTTAAATTGATACAACGTGGTCTTCAAGCTCAAGTTAAAGTGGTTCGTACTGACAAAGGTACAGAATTTTTGAATTCAACACTGAGGGAGTATTTTGAAGCCGAAGGGATTGAACATGAAACATCTATTGCTCGAACATCCGAACAAAACGGCGTTGTTGAAAGACGAAACCGTACTTTGGTTGAAGCTGCTCGAACATTATTATCCGCTTCAAAACTTCCACTATATTTTTGGGCCGAAGCCGTGTCAACCGCATGCTACACACAAAACTGTTCCTTAATTATCCCAAGACATGAAAAGACACCATATCACATAATTCATGATCGAAAACCTTCACTCAAACACCTTCATGTTTTTGGATGTACTTGCTACATTATTCGAGATGGTGAAAATTTGGATAAGATGAAAGAGAAAGGTGATGCATGTATTCTTATGGGATATGCAACTCAGTCAAAGGGATATAGAGTATACATCAAGAGAACAAAATTGATTGTCGAGACAATTCACATCCGATTTGATGAATCGCAAGAAATGGCACTTGAACAAAACAGTTTAAGTCCCGATCCACAACGACAAACGACTTCCGTCCACAACCGCACGGAACTCGGAACTTAAGATCACAGCAATGAACCGTCAAGTTCAACGCTGGTTCCAGAACATGTTCCTAGAGCTGATATGACAGTCGACACGACAATTGAAGAGTTGGAAATGTTATATGGACCAATGTATGATGAATATTTCACGGGGGAGAAACAAGTTGTATCGAAGTCTTCCGCTGTCACTCATGATAAGAATGATGCTACCGATCATCGTCAACAACCGGATACAACTTCATCTACTTCAACACGGGTTGCTGCAGATTTACCTCCTCAGAATATCACTTCAACAATCGATCCTACAACATCCACAACTACTGTCATTGCTCCAGAGAACAGAAATCAAGCAGACAATGCATTATCTGACGAAGACGAATTTATCAACCCATTCGGTACACCATTACACGAAACTGGAGAGTCTTCTACTCGCCATGTTGATCCGTCAAATATGCATACGTTCTACCAATGACATCCTTCAACACATCATTGGACCCGAGATCATCCTTTGGTTCATGTCATTGGAAACCCTTCACAGCCCGTTCGCACAAGACGACAGCTTGAAACCGATGGCGATGTTTGTATGTTCGCACTCGCCGTGAGTACTGCTGAACCGAAAAACATCAAAGAAGACATGGCTGATCATGCTTGGATTGAATCGATGACGGATGAACTTCAACAATTTGAAAGACTTAAAGTCTGGGAACTTGTTGATAGACCATACGATGTAACACCATTAAATCTTCGATGGATCCGGAAAAACAAGATGGATGAAGAGAACACGATCATCAAGAATAAATCTAGGCTAGTGGCTAAAGGGTATGGAAAGAAAGAGGGTATTGATTTTGAAGAATCATTTGCACCAGTAGCTCGAATGGAAGCGGTCAGGATTTTTCTTGCTTATGCTGCACATAAGGGATTCATTGTCTATCAAATGGACGTAAAGACGGTGTTTCTTAATGGTCCTTTGAAGGAAGAAGTCTATGTCACATAGCCGGAAGGATTCGTCAATACTCATTATCCTGACAAGGTGTATCGTCTCCACAAAGCACTTTATGGACTCAAGCAAGCTCCAAGGGTGTGGTACGACGAGCTCTCGAAATTTCTGGTCTCCAAAGGTTTCTCAAAAGGTTCCATTGATTTAACTTTGTTCACTTATAAATATGGGGATGACATTTTACTTGTGCAGATTTATGTTGATGACATTATTTTCGGGTCAACAAACCCAAAACTTTCAAAATGGTTTGAAAAAGTAATGCACAGCAGAATTGAAATGTCTATGATGGGCGAACTAACATTCTTTCTAGGAATTCAAGTTCACTAATCCCCAAGTGGTAGTTTCATTAACCAAGCCAAGTATTGTCAAGAGATAATCACAAAGCATGGTATGACATCATGTGACCCCGTTGGGACACCATTATCAACCACATCCCTAGATGCTGATTTGGAGGGATTACCCATAGATCAAACGAGATATCATTCCATGATCGGGTCCCTCATGTACTTGACAGCAAGCAGACCTGATATTCATCATGCTACATGCTATTGTGCACGATATCAAGCACGACCCACTGAAAAGCACCTCAAGGAGGTTAAACGGATCTTTCGGTACCTTAAGAATACCATTCATATGGGACTCTGGTATCCGAGGGAAACCGGGTTCTTTCTAACGGCCTATTCAGATTCTGATCATGAAGGGTGTCTTGATACACGTAAAAGTACTTCTGGTGGTGTACAATTTCTAGTTCAAGACAAGCTTGTGGGATGGTCTTCCAAGAAGCAGGATTGCACGTCACTTTCATTAGCCGAAGCGGAGTATGTGTCTCTATCTGCGTGTTTTGCTCAAGTTCTTTGGATGCGAACACAACTCACGGATTATGGCTTCCACTTTGATAAACTACCTATGTACTGTGACTCAAAGTCCACCATAGCCATCTCCGGCAATACGGTACAGCATTCCCGCACGAAACACATTGATGTCAGATACCACTTCATAAAGGAACAAGTTGAAAGAGGTATCGTTGAACTATACTTTGTTGGAACGGATTACCAATTAGCTGACTTGTTTACAAAAGCTCTTTCGAAAGATAGGTTTGCGTATCTTGTTAGGCAAATTGGTATGAGATTTTTGACTCCAGCAGAACTGGAGATTCTGGCAAAGAAGCCTGCTTGATTCATCTATCAAACATCTACCTGTAAATATTAATGAAAAAGCAAAATACAAAATTAAAAAATCTTTGATAATCCAAAAATATTCTTCTCGACATGTCTTTCAGTATCGATAATATGGACGTACCTAGAAATGTCGCTCAATAACGACACGGGTGTGTACATAAAGCTCGAATGAAAGTTGTAAATAATTTTCAAAACATGTCATTTCTATCTTTTCAAAAGGAAATTGTCTATTTTGGACAATATTTCCAAAAACGGGTAGAGCAATCTATCTTGGGTTGAGCTTGTCACAAAATATTCAACGCTTTGAGCTCAACACAATGGCTTGTAATCACTTTCAGATTGCAACCCAGATCTAAATTCACGGGGAGTGTACACTTTTGTACTCTTACCCTTAGCAAAAGAAGGGAAATCTTCTTACACTTGAGTGGATTTGTCAAGACATTCAAAGTCTATGAACTGAAGTTTATGCTTTAGAAAAACCTCTTCGACAAAAAGAAATAGGATTTTTCAAAAAGCGTTGAACATAATTTTTTCAAGAATTTCTCAATGATTATTCAAAATCTTTCAAAAATTCCGTGTTCAATAAACTCCCTTCCTCAAAAAATGAAATGTGGATCATATCCTTACAATGACAATTCAATTGGATCAATTTTTGAGGGGGAGCATTTTTAACTTCATGCAAAGATTAACACATCTTTCTCCCGAAGATTTTCAAGACTATTTTCAAAATATATTTTAATCAAATTTGGTATCTCTAATATCAAAAGATTTTATATATTAGAGATAGGGGGAGAAAATGTGATTAAAATGTGATCTAATATAAGACTCAAGCACTTTAACTCTTACCTACATGTGCGAAACACTTTCGATTATCGATGCACATGTGAAGGGGGAGCATTTCTGAAACGACAAAACTAGCAAGGTGTTAAATGTTTTTCAAACACTTTGTTAGAATTTAAAGTGGTTTTCATGGTTACGATCAAATACCCACAACATCTTTAATTCACGACGTTATTGGTGTCAAAAGGGTTGTTAGGTTTAAGTCCTATGATCCAACCAGAACCGGAGGGATCTTCCCAGGGACAATCCAATAGATTATTATAAGTCCTTAGGAAAGATGGAGTAGAATGTGAACGTAGCTGAATGCCGACTAAGTACTGATGATAGCACTGGAACAATCACAACAAGGTGCTATTAATGATGTCTTGGTAAGCATTGAAGGGGTTGAAGAATGACAAAGAAATGTAAGGATAAAGGGTCTAAAGAAAGAAGCCCTCCATACAACCTAGGTAGAAACCGGGTCAACACATCATGAAGACAATCTCATCATGGACCCAGTGATGTATGCACAACCCTTTCCTAGCTACTTAGGCTTCTCTCAAAAGAAGTTTGTTTTATTGTCACAGAGATCAACACGTCTTCTATTGACTTTCTCACTCCGAGATAGTTGATATTGAATAGGTGGCATCTGCTCCAGCCTCCGACCACTAAAAGTGCACAAATCGAGTCTAGAGCCAAGAGATCGATCAAATCTCGTTAGGACACACGGATGAAGATCAAGAGAGTCCTACGCTAAATCCTTGTGATATTGCTAGAACACTCAGAGTGATACTACTTAGTATTCACAATGATGAGTGAAAATCCTTCCAGTGTTAACATCAAACAGCACTGCGGTAGGTCATATGCAAGATTCTTTATGAATTGAACATGTGCAAAACTGAAAAGCAACAGTGGTTTGATTCTGAATTGATTCAAACTCGTTTCAGGTTTCTACGCAATATCTTTATGGTCTTGCCAGAACATTCAGAGTGATATTTATTAATATTCACAGTGACAAATGGAAATCCTTCTAGTGTCAACAACAAACAGCGCTACGGTAGGTGACTTGTGAGATTCTTATGAATCAAACTTGTGTCAACTGGAAAGCAACAATGGTAAGATTCTTAATGAATCAAACTTGTTCCAGGAATTTGAATTGACGACATAAATCAAGCGGATATTTATCCAATTGATTCACTCTTTATGTTTGCAGTCTTGCTTTGAGACGGTCGAGTAAAGAGAACGGCTAGTACAGCCGCGAAACCCTGTCAAGGAGATTCTTAATTGAACCTACCTAATCACAGGTACGATATTTGATATCGTATAACGGTCTTCACCGACCGGAGGTAAAACGCTACCGATTTAGGACGAATGTCAAAGCCATTCAGTCTGTGTCCATGTTTTGTCTCGAGAAGGTGGCGTCACGGTGTACTCAGCAAAGTCAAAGATTCAAAACCACATATTCATGCCCAAAGACCTATTCAACATTTAATAGTGTGAGCATGTAGATAAAGACACAAGATCGCGAGATGGCAAAGACAAGTCAAGAATGATTTGAAGATCTTAAGACTAAAAGACAAATTCGAAAGACAACGACAGAGGCTCAAAGATCACATCATGAAGAAGTAAAACTACTGTTACACGTTCAAGGCTCATTTATGACGAGATTCATTATCTCTATTGATCTCCAAATATCAAAAGGGTATGACCTCACATTGGGGGAGATTGTTAGCCTCAAAATATTGAGTCAAACAAGAATGCTCGGTCATAGGTTATTATTGTAACATTTAGAACGTTGTAATAAGTAGTTAATTAGTCGTGTTTTACGGGCTTGGATTTAAACTAATTAAAGTCCAAAAGACAAGCCCAACCCAATATATAGTCCATTAAAGCCCGCATGTGGGTGGACTATATATACTACCCTCCTAGCATGTTAGGAGGATTGGTTGTTCATTTTTCTCACTTCTAATCTAATATTCCCAAAGTTAATCCTCTCCTCCTCTCCACTTTCTCTCACTACTTTCTCTCTCTAGGAATTCATCTCTTCTTCATCTATTTTCTTTCTTTAATTCGTTCTATTATATCATCTAAATTAAAGGGACAACACCAGCTGACTGGAAAAGGAGGGACAAGTGAGATATTTATACAACCTTAGGAGTTACACTGAGGGCATGGGTGATTGATTTAGAGGTAGTTCGGAAACTTGTTAGCGATGGCTGAGTTTTCATATAATGATAGTTATCGTACTAGAAGTCGATAAATGCCATTTGAGGCACTATATGAAAGGATATGGTGAGTTGTCCCCATTGTGGACTAGAATTGGTAAAAGAGGCTACTAATGTGGTAATGATGTTTGTGGAAAGGATGAGAGCAACAAGGGATGCTATGTAGAAAAGGAGGAAACCACTAGAGTTAGTGACAAAGTTATGTAGGAAGTTTCACCCATAGTAACGGGTGGTATGTTTTGGTAAAATGGAAGAGTTGATGTAGAGTTTTGTAGGTCCATTTATGATCTTTGGAAAGATCGGACCAGTAGCATATGAGCATAGAATTACCTGGGGGAAATGAGTTGTATACATGATACATTTCATGTATTGAGATTGGTAAAGGTTGTTTGAGAATGCATTTTGCATGTACGGTTATTCGGGACTTGTGTTAATAAGAGTCTTTGCTTTATCAAAGATCATTTGTGAGATTTATTGGCTGTGCGGTCAAGAGTTTGGCAATGAGTTTAATTATTTTTGGTTTGTATATGTGGTATTTTGAAACTTGAACTAAAGTTCACGTGGAAATGAGAGGAGTTCGTTTAGAACAAGTATCCTCATGTGATTTGTTGTTTGTGTGTTTGATCCTAAGGAGTAAATCTCGGGACGAGATTTCTATTAGGAGGGAGTGATGTGACAATCCTGGTTTTGAGGTTCGTCACTTAGTTTTATTTTGTGCTAGTTACGTGTCTTTACGTGTTTATGTGCTTATTGGTGTGTATAGATTGTGGTTTGGATATCGTTTCCGGTACGGGGTACCTTATGAGTGAAACGATGTGTGATGATTTCATGTTCATGAGTTCACATGGTAGTGACTATGAAGTGAGATGGTGTTATTTAGTGGTTTTACGTATACGTATATGTATTATAGAAAATCGTATTTTTACGATTTATGGTTTAACATTTAGAGGTCTCGGATGAGGTAATTAGTCATATGGATATTTTTCGGGATGGTTTTAAGTAATTTAGGACTTAGTTATAAAGTTTATTTCAAAATTCGAGATTTTTTATAAAAGTGTATATTTTACGTCTTTTACGGTAAAACGCGTAAAAACTGACCAGTTTTACGGTTTTGGGGTTTTGGAGGCTTTAGGAGCTGAAATTAATTAAGGAAAATTAAGGTAATATTATTAATACATATCTTAATAATAAAAAGAAAAAAAAAACGAAATAAGGGGGTGTTGGGTCGGTTTGGTAGACGCAAGAAAAGAAAGGGAAAAAGGAAAAAAAGAGAAAAAGGAAACTGGGCTATGGGTTGGACTAGGATTCACCCATACCCTATATAATGTTTTATTCTAAACCAAAAGTCATAATCCCTGGATAAAAAAGAGGTCGACAGTTCTTGGAGTTTTTTTATGGTTTTCATAGTTTTTTTTCATCTTCCATTGATTTAAAGGTAAACCTTCATAACCCGTTTTAATTAAGTTGTTTAATGTTTTCTTTAATCATCTTATGATGGAATTAGGTTAGGGTTTAATTTAAAAACAGTAAATTAATGTTATATTAATGATATCCTGATGATTACATAAACTAGATCTTGTATTTAATGGGGTTATGGATAATTAATTAAGTTAATTTGATTAAACCCGTTTTTAAAAACTGGGCAGAATTTTGAGTCAATTGTTTTGATCATATCGGGAGTTCTATAAACTCTTATTTTACGATCCAAGTATCCCTGAAAAGGTAATTGAAGTGGCTTTCCAATGCAAGAAACTAGAACTAAATTGGAGGTCGGGAAATTGGTCAAAAACAGGTTACAATAGTCGGAGGTCAAAACAGTTTTGTAGTCAGCCTGTTTTCTTTTTAAGTTTTGGGTTGTTTGGGGGTACTTAGGGTTGCATTGGGACATTCAAACGAACATGAGAGATGGTTTATATATTATAGTAAGTATCTGCATTGGGGCTAAGATGGCAGGTTAGGGTAAGACCCCCTAATCATAACAAACTTTTTGTATGTTTAAAATTAGTAAATCTGGAATGACAAAAGTATATATATATCGGGGCCTTAACAGTAGTTTTAAGGTTGGGGCAAATGGGAGGTGTTAGTTAACATATGTAAGGGCTTAAATATTCCTTTACATAGATCATGGCTATGTTTAAGTGGGCGCTTGGCTTATAGTTTGGAGACCTAAAACTGGGACTGTTTTGGGTAAAATGTTAACGGGACGGGTTATGAAGTATAATGAGTTAAGTGCTTTATAGAGGGGTGTAATGAGATGCTTAGATCATTTAAATGAGGTATTTATATAGGGGGAGGTTAGATGTCCATCATAGGTTGATGAGCCACCTTAGTGATTGGTTCATGTTTTGTTTATGTATTTTTTGTTTGTTAACTTTTTGCTAGTGTGAGGACTTTCGGAGAAGCTCAATCAGGTGAGTTTCATAGTCCCATGTTTACTATTGTTTTTTACTTCCAGATGGGATGGAAGAGACACTGTGTTGTTATTTATAAATTATGCTGTGAATGTTTGGCGTTGGTAATGGACTTATGTGTGTATACTTATGTGATTAACTGCTAGTTGATTCTTGATTGTTTATGTTTTTGACTTGGTACCAAGGGGGTGTTGACAAGGCGGGGCCTTGGGGATTTGTTCATAGGTGTTTGAATACCTATGTGAGTATGATGTATGGTATTGGCTGGGAGCCTTAGTGTTGGTTTGATTGATTAATTCTTGAATGATAGTTGTTAATACACGTTAGTATCACATTGTCCATATATTTTTAACTTTTGGTTATTACTCACAGCTTATGGTATGATTTTTGCGTTTGAGTCTAAACCTATGACTCTCACCAACTTTATGTTGACGTGTTTTAGTGTCTCTTTCAGGTGATACCATGGTTAAGCATGAGAGCATAAGTGACTAGGATTTAGAGAGCGTAGGAATGCATTTAGAAGGAGATCCCCGTTTCCTTATTAGTTTTTATTTGTCCATTTAATAAGTGATACTGTTGGCACCTATATGTGTCTTTTGGTTTTGTTATTTGTTTGTCTTGGGTAAGAGGTAGGACTGTTACCTACTTACCTAGACTCTTGCATTTGTTTAGATATGTTCATGACTTTTGTGTCATCATTTTATGACATTTCTTATTTCATATAGTTATCTCTATAGATACGCCATGTTGTGATGATATCCATACGTCGCGCCCCATAATCCGCCATGGTGGGGTGTGACATTCAGCTCCTCTAAAAGTAAAACTTTTGGGATTCTTTTTCTGAGGAAACCAAGAGGCTGTGTGAGGTACATCTGGTCAAGGTCGAGACATATATGTATTCAAGTTGTTGTTTGCCTGAATACTGTCTTGAGGGTGCAGGGTCATCGGGGTGCTTTATAAACACAAATGAATCATTCCCTGGTGCATAGACAGAGTATACAGAAGTCTTAAAGAGTTCTAAGTGCATATACTGACTTCTATGGGTCGAGGATTACCCTAACTTCACCACTCTCACCTACAGACATTTAAGAGTGGTTGCTTATGGACCTCTAAAAATTTACACTGATTACCTGTGTGATATCAGCAGAATTCGGCTGGTTCCCTGTTGTCTTGGCTGACATCGAGACACTAGACCCTTGATGTTGGTCAGCTAAAGTCTCCGATTCCACAGGAGTCTCTAGAGCAGAGGAAGTTTCGAGGTTCACATTCTTCTTTCCCCTGGCCTTTGCAACTGTTTTGGTGTGGGAAGAAGATGGGTTTTTCTTCTTCTTAGGCTGTTGGCTTGTTGTTGTCTTAGACGTCGTGGTGTGCTGCCCAGAGGTCAAAGACATAGACTTGCCAGACACACTAGAGGTATTCACCTTCTCTGATGAAGGGAGCAAGGACTTCTCAGCAGAGGGTTGTTTGTTTGTAATGTTCATCATGTGGGAGGTGACAGGGACATCTTCAGCTCCAATTTCCTTGTAAATGGCACTAGTGATGCGATAGGGCTTCAGAGAAAGTGAGTGCAGAGTTGTGATAGCTGTCACCCAACAGGCTTTCGAGGATCAGAGATAGAAAGCGAACGTAGCATATGTTTTTCTCCCTGACCTGGTTATGTCCCTTCAGCTGTTCTACAAGGTTGGAGAAAAGAATACTTCGTATATCAACGTCTGTACCCCAGATCAGCCCATAAGTAATAGATTGGTGGTTGAAGGACATCGGATCTTGGGATCCCTGCAGTCCTCCTAGGGATTTAACTGTGTGTGTGAAGAGGACACGCCACATAGGGGTAAAATACTTGATCTTCAAAGGAGACTTGGAGAGAACCTCATCGGGTGTAAGAGCAAGGTTTACATCATGAAAAGGTTTAAGTATGGCAAGGGCGTCCTTAACAGCCTTTTTGTCAATCACCTTCAGGCATTCATCGCCATGTCTTAACCCATCCACACTAGCAAAGTCTTTTAGAGAGAAGGCAAAGGGGTGTTCGTTGCATGAGAGGCTAAGGTTAATGGTGTCATCAACGACTTCAGCAAAGTACCAGAATTCCTTAAGGTATTCTTGGTAGAAGGTGGTTGGGGATTTTGTGAATGCTTCACTTGCATCACAATTTTTCATGAAGTTTACCAGATTTGAGTAGGATTCGTTTGGAGCCTTGAGCCATCCAATGGAGTTGTTCGATGCAAGAATGCTTGCGTTAAGTTCAAAGTTGGCGTTTGCTGCCTTGGGAACTGGGAATGCCATGGATTCAAGGTTGAAGAAGAGCGAAAATAGAGGATGGGTTTAGAGAGAGAAAGCTTAGAGAGAGATAGAGATATTTGTGAAATGAGAATAGTGGTAGGTGAGGAGAGACGTGAGACAATATATATATTCAAATGTGAAAACAGTTTTTCAACCGCATTTAATGCAAAGTGGGAAAATGACTGCACATGTGGGTCCCTTGACCTTTCAAAAACTATGTCTACTCGTTATTTGGAAAATAAATGATTAAATATTGAGAATGTTTTTTAGCATTTACTTGGAAAGTAACTACCTAGTTTCATGTGAAAAACATTTAATATTGAATCAGACATTTAATGAACACATTTATTATCAAGCCACATGCTTTGAGATATTGAGCATCCCTAGCTCAGCAACTAGCCTGGTGAACGAAGGTTCAGCCAAAGGCTTTGTGAAAATATCAGCTAGTTGCAGCTCTGTGGGAACAAAGTGCAGCTCAATATCTCCCTTCATTATGTGATCCCTGATAAAGTGATACCTGATACCAATGTGTTTGGTACGAGAGTGAAGAACATGGTTGTTGGAGATGGCAATTGCGCTGATTTTGTCACAAAAGATTGGCACTTTGTCATATAAGATCTCATAGTCAGCAAATTGACTTTTCATCCAGAGAACCTGAGCACAACAGCTGGCAGCAGCGACATATTCTGCTCCAGCAGATGACATGGCCACAGAGTTTTGCTTCTTAGCACTCCATCCAAACAATTTTCCTCCTAGGATTTGACAGCTACATGAGGTGCTTTTCCTGTCAATACAGCATCCAACATAGTCTGAATCTGAATAGGACTTGAGATCAAAGCCTGATTCCTTGGGATACCACAGACCTAGGGAGGGTGTTCCTTTGAGATACCTGAAAATTTTCATAACAGCCACTAGATGGGATTATTTTGGGTTAGCTTGGTACCTTGCACAGAGACATGTGGAGAATTGGATATCAGGACGACTAGCTGTTAAATACATGAGTGACCCAATCATGCCTCTGTATAAAGTCTCATTAACAGAGACCCCTGTCTCATCAGGACCCAAGTTGTTGGGAGGAAGCATGGGGCATTTCACGGATGCACAATCAGCTAAGTCATTTTTTTAAGTAAATCTTTAACATACTTTTCTTGACAAATTAAAATTCCCTTAGGACATTGTTTAATTTGAAAACCCATAAAGTAAGTTAATTCATCCATTAATAGGTGTGAAAACACTTATCCTTTTACCACTTATTTCCAATAATAACAAGACCAAAACGTGTATTTTATGTCGTAAAAGTCGGAATTATGCGTGGTTTGTGTTTTTATTGTGTTTTAGGACCAAAATATGAAAAAGGAAGAAAACATGGGCTATCACGGGCTTTTATCGAAGAAAACGAGAAAAAACGAAGTCAAAAGATCAAGAGTGCAAAAAGAACGGAAGTCCAAGGCCTATTCTGAAGATTTATCGAAGAAAAAGTCTAAAGACGGAAGTTTAATTGAAGTCGAAGAACTCAAGTCTAATAGAAGAAGAAAATTATAAGACAAGTTCAATTTGTATCGACAAATCCCGAGACGACGTCGAGAAAGACAAAGCATTTAAATCGAGTCGAGAAGAAAGAAAGAAAGAAGCAACACATGCACCTTCCCTCCTCCTATAAATACCCTCCTATTGACACTTTACGAGGGTGTTAGTAAGTGTTAGTTAATTTAGTTCACTTTTCATTTTTGTAGTTTAATTTTTAGAGAGAGAAAGTGCTTAACTTTCTCTCACTAGAAAAACTTGATCTTTTATCTTTCTTGTTTTAATCAAACCTTTACTTTTTAAGATTAATCTTGTCTTAATCTTCATCTTTTTAATCTTTCTTATTAGTTACAATCTTGTGTTCATCATCTCTTTCATTTACTTTTCTATTTCGTTACATAAAGTTTGGTACTTTACGTGTTTCTTGATTTGTGTATTGAAGATTTATAAGTTTTGATCATTTGCCTTGCTTATTGGTAGCTTATTGGAGTTTTTCTTGGCTTATTGTCCTTGAAAAATTGCTTAAAAGTTGCTTAAAATTGTCATTTTACTTGTTCCTAGTTATTAGGACAATCTGATTCGATTTCGCAATACCTATAGTATTGAGAAATTGAATACCCTTTAATTGCGAAATTATAGTTCCAAGTTGCGAAATTGTTGTTTGTTAGAATTGCGAAATCTTCCTTTTTAGCATTGCGAAATCATTCTTTGTTTACTATTGCGAATTTGAATTACTTCCTCATTGCGAAATCTTCCCATTCAAGATATTGTGAAATCTTCTTTTTGCAGTGATTGCGAAATCTTCTTTTTAATTGCGGAATTGTGCTCTTGGCACATTGCGAAATCTTTGTTACTCAAGGTTTGCGGATTCTTTGTTCATTAAGCATTGCGAAATTGAATTATCAGTATTGCGAAATTGTTTATTTGTGAACTGCGGAATTATGGCATTTACCTTATTGCGGAATTATTTCATCATTGCGAATTTAATTCATTTTTCTCCAATTTAATTTTCAAATTTGTTTTTCCCGCCAATTAACGTAGATTTATTTTTACTTGTTCGACTTAGTTTATTTCTCGAGTATTTTAATTTTTAAATTTTTTATTTTAATTAAGTTTTTTATGTTTTCATTTTTACGTTTAATTAGTTTAATTTCTTCGTCATTTAATTTTTAAGTCTTTAATTTTTGTTTAATCTTTCCTCGCTTTAATTTTATTTAATTAATCAACGACGCCTTTCCTTTTAAGTAGTTTTAGATAACCAAACCTTCTTAAATTTCCACCAAGAACGACTGAGTCGCACTAATTAACGGTAATCAATTCGAAAAGATCAGAACAAAATTATTTTATACTTGGAAATTCCTTGTATTAAATGGCGCCGCTGCCGACACTTTTGGTTAAGATTAACAGTTTTTAGTGAGAGACGCGTTGGATTTAGGGATCCGTTCTTTTAGGAACGTTATTTTCAAGCACTAAAATTTTCAAAAATCCTAAAAAATATAAAATTTTCAAAAATACAAAAACATTAAAAAATTATAAAAAGCATTTATTTTCCCAAGTTTTGCAACAAAAAGATTATATATATATTTTCTGTTTCTTTGGTATCTTTTTCTTTTGTAGGTGTATGCGTACTAGATCTTCAAATTATTCTGAGCCCGAGACTCGTGAAGATTTAGATATGGCTGGTGTGCATAACAACAATAACAACCCACCTCTACCCAATTTGAATAACAATAACAACAACAACAATGTTCCCCTACCTGATTTATGAACAATGGAGGAACTTTGTCAACCAACCATGAACGGACGCGGAGGACCGATTGCGCTGATGCAAATTACGGCTCCTGAATTTTCGTTGAAGCATCACATGATCCAACAAGTTCAAAACGCTTGCCCGTTTAGCGAATTACCGGATGATGATGCCAACAAACATCTTGACAATTTCATTACCGTCACCCAAGCATGAAAATTCCCGGTGCTTCCATGGATTTTCTTCTCCTTCACCTTTTTCCACACACATTATCCCATCATGCCGAGAAATGGTTTGATCGTCTTCCCAAAAACTCAATTCATACATGGAATGACATGACTCAACGCTTTTTGTCGCGCTACTTTCCACCATCTATGGTCACTAGTCTTCGCAACCAAATCAGTGGATTTACTCAAGAACCTGAAGAGTCGCTTTTTGATGCTTGGGAACGTTATAATGTCTTGATCGACCGTTGTCCGAACCATAACATGCCCCCCGTCACATTGATTGATACCTTCTACAATGGTTTAACTTTTCGTGATCGTGATACGATTAATGTTGCCGCCGGTGGTACATTCATGAAGAGAAGACCTGAGGAGTGTAGAGAGCTGATTGAGAACATGACCACTCACCACAAAAATTGGGATTCATCTGCATCCTCAAGATCAAAACCGAGAGTCAATGTTTCTTCTACTTCTTCAAACCCTGACATTACCGAAATGTCTTGCGCAATAGTCGAAATGAGCAAAAAGATTAAATTTTTAGCCACTAACCAATTTCCACAAGCTAAAGTTGTAGCCACGTCTTGTGAGATTTGCGGGGATTCTCATTTATACACCGATTGTCCTTATACTCATGACAATCCGGAAAATGTGTATGCCGCCAACGGTAACTTTTCTATGGGAGGCTATCAAGCACGTCTTTAAGGTGACCGTAATTTGCTTAGTTATCGTTCGAATAACTTTTTTCACCACCCGGTTTTCAATCCCATAATAGACCACCACCACCTCAATTGAACAACACACAATACCCACCAAGGAACCAAGGCCAAAGAAGTAACTACCAAGGGAATTCTTCTAATAATCAAAGGAATTTTAACTCAAATCAAGGAAATTTTAATAGTCAAAATCAAGGGGCTTTTAATGGGCAAAACCAAAGGTTTCAAAATAACAACTTTAACCAAGGTTTTAATAATAACAATGCTTATAAAAAACAATATCCAAACCAAGGTTTTCAAAGTCAAGGGCAAAACACGAATTCCCCTTCTATGGACTTGGCTCTTCCAAAGTTGACTGATAAGTTGAGTGAACATGAGAAAATCATGTCTGCTATGCAAGAATCGAGTGATAAGAAATTTATGCTAATGTTTCAAGCCATTAATCCCCAAGGCTCACCCCAAGGTACTCTCCCTTCTAACACCGTGACCAATCCTAGGGCCACAGTTAATGCCATCACTACTAGGAGCGGTAGGATCATTGTTGAACCTTCTTCTTCACCAACTAACCAAGGACCCGAGATTCCTTCTACTTGTGATATACCACCCGTTATGCCTTTGTCTGCACCTTATGTCCCACCGATACCTCAAGTTTATACCACAGCTTCGGTTCCAAAACCGGTCCCTCCACCTTCTACTTCCACCCCTCCACCACCTAAGGATGTGAGTGAGAATTCCATTCCAAAGCGTTCATCTCAACCCAATATACCTTATCCCTCAAGGTTGAGGAAAGAGAAGTTGAAGAACAAGGATGATATTCAGGTTTCTAACTTTCTCAAAGTGTTTAAACAACTGAATTTCAACATCTCCTTTGCTGAGGCTCTCGCTCACATGCCTAAATATGCTAAGATGTTTAAGGATCTTTTAAGTGATAAAGAAAAATTGCTCGGCATCGCCAATAACCAATTAAATGAGAATTGTTCTGCCATTCTTTTGAGAAAACTTCCAGTTAAGTTAGGAGATCCCTGTCGTTTTCTCATTCCTTGCAACTTCCCCGGGGTAGAGAATTGTATGGCCCTAGTCGATCTAGGTGCTAGTATCGACTTAATGCCTCTAAGCGTTTGGAAACAATTGTCTTTACCCGAGCTAGTCCCCACACGAATGACTTTGGAATTAGCTAACCGTACGGTTGCTTATCCAGTGGGGATAGCCGAAGACGTCTTCGTTGGTGTCGACAAATTCACCCTTCCGGCGGATTTTGTTGTCGTTGACTACGAGATGGACCCCCGAGTTCCATTAATCATTGGACGTCCATTCTTGAGGACCGGTCGCACTCTCATTGATGTAGCCGCGGGCGAATTAATCATGAGAGTTGGTGATGATAAAATCGTCTTCAACATGGGTAAACTTTCTAAGCAGCCTTCTAAAAACGAGAGTGCTAATTTCATTGACGTTCTTGATGAAGCTTGTGAAGAACATTTCAAAGACGCTTGTAAAAGTGGTTCTTCTTCTCTACCCATCGTTGAGACCGTTGCCTCTATTGCTCCATCACTAACTCCTTTTGGAGAAAGTGATTTCATTTTCAAAGAATTTGAAGCAACTTTGGGAGATGTGGATTGCAATATGACGATTCTCCCTCAAATTGGGATGAAGACATTCATATCATTGAGAAACTTCTCAATGAGGACCATATTTCTCCACAGTCTCCTAAGGATATCTCTATCGATGATCCGAATTTGACTACGCCTTCTATCGAAAATCCTCCGGATTTAGAGCTTAAGGACCTACCGTCTCATCTCGAGTACATTTTCCTTGAAGACAACAAGAAGTCACCCGTCATCATCGTAAAGGACTTGAAAGAAGAAGAAAAATCTCGCCTTATCGACGTGCTGAAGAATCACAAGATAGCGATTGCTTGGAAAATCTCTGATATTCGTGGAATTGATCCTCACTTTTGCACACATAAAATTCTCATGGAGGACGACTTTAAACCCACTATTCAAAGCCAAAGAAGGGTGAATCCCAAGATCCATGACGTTATCAAAAAAGAAGTTATCAAACTTCCTGATGCGGGAATGATCTACCCTATCTCGGATTCACCATGGGTTAGTCACGTCCATTGTGTTCCTAAGAAAGGCGGAATCACCGTTGTTCCTAATGAAAACAACGAGTTGATTCCTACTCGTCTCGTTATAGGGTGGAGAGTTTGTATAAACTATCGCAAACTCAATGATGCTACGAGAAAGGATCATTTTCCCCTTCCTTTCATGGACCAAATGCTTGAACGTCTAGCGGCTAATGACTATTACTGCTTTTTAGAAGGTTTCTCCGGGTATTTTCATATTCTCATCGATCCCAAAGACCAAGAGAAAAACACATTCATTTGTCCTTATGGAACATTTGCTTATAAAAGAATGCCTTTCGGCTTATGCAATGCTCCCGGGACTTTCCAAAGGTGTATGATGGCTATCTTCCATGACATGGTTGAAGAAACTATGGAAGTCTTCATGGATGATTTCTCGGTCTATGGTGATTCTTTCTCTCATTGCCTTGCCAATTTGGATTGCATGCTTAAGCGGTGTGAAGACACTCGCCATGTTCTAAATCGGGAAAAATGTCATTTCGTGGTAAAAGAAGGCATTGTGCTTGGACATAAAATCTCTAAAGTCGGTCTTGAAGTGGACCGTGCTAAAGTGGATGTCATAGCAAAATTACCTCCACCTTCAACCGTGAAGGGTGTGAGAAGTTTCCTTGGTCATGCGGGCTTCTATCGTCGATTCATTCAAGATTTTTTCTAAAATCGCTCGCCCGATGACCCACCTCTTGGAAAAAGATACTCCTTTCATCTTTTCCAAAGAGTGTCTTGAATCCTTCAAACTTCTTAAGGATAAGCTAACTAAGGCACCGGTCTTGGTTACCCCTAATTGGGAGCTACCTTTTGAATTGATGTGTGATGCTAGCGACTTTGCTATTGGAGCGGTTTTGGGCCAAAGAGTGAACAAACACTTCCAACCAATCCACTGTGCTAGCAAGACAATGACCGGGGCTCAATTGCATTATACCACTACCGAAAAAGAGCTTTTAGCTGTAGTATATGCTTTTGAGAAATTCTGCCCCTATCTTGCCTTTCCACTACCATTGTGTACACTGATCATTCCGCGTTGAAGTACTTGTTAACTAAGCAAGATTCTAAGCCAAGACTTCTTCGTTGGGTTTTTCTCCTTCAAGAATTCAACATTGAATTTCATGAGAAGAAGGGAGCGGAAAACCTAGCCGCGGATCATCTAAGTAGACTTGAGGATCCTTATCAAGGGATCATCCGAATCAAGAGATCAGTGACTCTTTTCCCCTTGAGGCCTTAATGTCTATCAATTCCAATCTTGATGACACCCCGTGGTTTGCGGACATTGCAAACTACTTAGCGAGTGGTATCCTCATCAAAGGCTTAACATCCCAACAAAAGAAGAAGTTCTTTAAAGATATTAAGACTTACTTTTGGGATGACCCTTATCTCTTCAAACTATGTGCTGATCTGATTATTCGCCGATGTGTTGATGGACCCGCAGCTTTAGAAATTCTCGAAGCTTGCCATAAAGGACCCACCGGTGGTCACTTTGGTCCTAACTACACCACGAAGAAAGTGTTCGACTCTGGATTCTATTGGCCCACCATTTACCGTGCCGCTCACGAAATGGTTAAGCATTGTGATGCTTGCCAACGACAAGGCAATATCACACATAAAGATGAGATGCCTCAAAATTTCATACAAGAATGTGAAATCTTTGATGTATGGGGCATCGACTTTATGGGGCCATTTCCGTCATCTAAAGGGAACAAGTACATCCTCGTAGCCGTTGACTACGTTTCTAAATGGGTTGAAGCTAAGGCTCTCCCTACGAACAATGCGAGGGTGGTTGTGAACTTTTTGAAGCAGCTTTTTGCTCGATTCGGTGTTCCTCGTGCTATTATAAGTGACCGCGGGACTCATTTTTAAATGATTAATTCGCAAGAGTCATGGCTAAGTACGGTGTCAATCACCGTCTTTCCACCGCTTATCATCCCCAAAATAATGGGCAAGCCGAGATATCTAACCATAAATTGAAGCGAATTCTGGAGCGTACTGCGGGAGAGCATCGTGCCTCGTGGGCCGATAAGTTAGATGATGCTTTGTGGGCTTTCCGTACCGCATATAAGACCCCGATTGGTTGCACACCTTATCGTCTTGTGTACGGGAAAGCATGCCACCTCCCTATTGAGCTGGAGCATAAGGCATACTAGGCCTTGAAGTGGGCTATCTTCGACATCAATAAAGCCGGCGATATTCGGAAGATTCAACTCAATGAGCTAAATGAATTGAGGAATGAAGCTTATGAGAACTCTTTGATCTACAAGGAGAAGACCAAAATCATCCATGATGCTAAGATTAAGAACCGAGAGTTCCATGTTGGTGATCACGTCTTACTCTTTAACTCTCGGTTGAAGATCTATTCGGGCAAGTTGAAGAGCCGCTGGTCTGGTCCATTCACCGTCGCCAAAGTCTTCCCCTATGGCACCATTGAGCTTTCTCAGCCAAATGGGCCCAACTTTAAGGTGAATGGCCAGCGCGTGAAGTTGTACTTTGGTGAGGACATCTCTCATGAGATGATTCCATCCCTCACCACGTTTCCCTTGAACTAGTTCTGGGTCGAGTCAGGCTCGTGACTCGGTTAACAAAAACAAGCGCTTCTCGGGAGGCAACCCGTGTTCTATCATTTACCGTTTTTATAATAAGTGTAGGGGGAGCCCCGTATGTGTTTGTTGTCTTGTTTCTTGTGCTGTACAGGGATTAAAGCGTCAAATATCCATTCTCGATTACATTTGACGAACCGTGATCCCGTGTACCCGTCTTCCCGGTTCTATCTAAAACTCTCGTGATTCAATATTTCATATCTTATATGTTCACATTGAAATCACTTTAGTTGTCCTCTCCTTAGCAAGATTTAAACAAAGTCCTCAATGTCATAAGTGTAGGGGAGTTTACTCCCACATGCTTAAACATTAAGGACAATGTTTATATCAAGTGTAAGGGGACTTCTATCGAAGTAAGTGGTCTTTTCCATGAATTTGCCCTCATATTAACCGGAAAACTTGATTTTTCGACATTTTTCAAAATTTTTAATCTATTTTGGCCTAGTTGTCTTTCCTTTGTTAGCGTTATTTACTTTCTTTGCTAAAATAAAGTTTAATAAAGTGGTTTTAAATTTTTCAAATCCGTGAATATTTTGACTCAACCCGAGTTTACTTATCTAAGTTTACTCTAGCTAGTATCCTTAACGTGTTTAAGTCAAGTTTTGCTAGGCTTTTATATAGGGAACTTTAAAACACGAAAGTCTTTACTCTCACGGGTTAAGAACAAGAACTTTTCGCAAGTTCCTATAATTGATCCTAGAGAGTTGTTTATCAAGGGAAATTTAAAATGCGAATTCTAAACTTGAGAAAGTCTAAGAGTTTGCAAGATCCTATAGATGACTCGAAAACCCAAAACTTTGATTTAATTGGCTAAGCATCCACGAGTCTCATTCCTTGAGATTTTAAATTGTGGAGAACGAGAGATGATAGAGTCAATTATAAGTTAGGTATTATTTCGTGAATTTATGTGAGTTGATTATAAGCTTTTTCTCCCATCGCTTGCTAATAAATATATTTGCAATAAATAAGGTTGTACGATTTAAAAAGTTACTTAGCTTCTAGCACAAGATCGTTTAAAAGTTGCTCGGTATTAATTAGAGTTCATAGCCAAGGCATAACTTCCTGAAGCGGGATGCGAAGATTGGCGAGTCCGAAAATGCCTTAACAAGGCATGAGGGTTACATTTTGTTGCTAAAGATCCAAAAGTGATGTGAAGAATGATTTATCGAAAATCAATATGAAGGATCGAGACACACGACGAAATTTATAACTCCCCTAAAGATCATGGAGAACTCTATCCGAAAAGACCCTAGCAAGGTATGAGGATAAATAGATCCAAGTCCTTTAAGGAGGCGGATCGTTGTATATTAAAGTCCAAAATAAAGATTGGAGAAAATGAAGAAGTCGTGGTCCAAGTATGAAGAATCTCTCAAAACTTCAAGTGAAGAAATTCCTATTATGAAGAGAAGACCATAATTTCAAGAACGTCTCTCAAAGTTTTAATTATGAAGTCGCTGCCAAATATCGGTCCGAGAAAGGTCTCAAATCGTGAAGCGAGTTATGCCAAGATATGAACTTTATGAGGTCCCGAGAAGCAGTTTTAATAGATTTTGTCCTTTAGTTAACTATTGATTAAATCGTCCCACTTTATTTTCAGCCTAAATAACTATCGAAATAAGTCAAACAATGCATCCTCGTGATCATTCAAGACAAAATTAACATATAAGAGATACACCTAGGAATAAGGGAGTCTAAGTAAATAATTGGGGCACATGAATTCGTGTTAGTCTGCTAACTTATAATAACAATGATCTCGTTTTTAAGCTTGGTATGGGGAACGTGAAACTTGAGGATGATGAACATTCATGACTGCCAAAACCCCAATGTAAGTCTTTAACTTCTTTACTTGTTTTGTACATATTTCTATCTTTTTAGTTTCCTTAAAAGTTTAGTATTTAATAAAGGCCACGGTGGGTTATTTATGTTGAGAAATGTATTTTGTGCTTTGAAATTAATGCATTGCATGAGGGCATTGCAATGGTCAAGTGTAGGGGATTTAATAAGTGTGAAAACACTTATCCTTTTACCACTTACTTCCAATAATAACAAGACCAAAACGTGTATTTTATGTCGTAAAAGTCGGAATTATGCGTGGTTTGTGTTTTTATTGTGTTTTAGGACCAAAAGATGAAAAAGGAAGAAAACATGGGCTATCACGGGCTTTTATCGAAGAAAACGAGAAAAGACGAAGTCAAAAGATCAAGAGTGTAAAAAGAACGGAAGTCCAAGGCCTATTCTGAAAATTTATCGAAGAAAAATTCTAAAGACGGAAGTTTAAGTGAAGTCGAAGAACTCAAGTCTAATAGAAGAAGAAAATTATAAGACAAGTTCAATTTGTATCGACAAATCCCGAGACGACGTCGAGAAAGACAAAGCATTTAAATCGAATCGAGAAGAAAGAAAGAAGGAAGCAACACATGCACCTTCCCTCCTCCTATGAATACCCACCTAATGACACATTAGGAGGGTGTTAGTTAGTGTTAGTTAACTTAGTTCACTTTTCATTTTTGTAGTTTAATTTTTAGAGAGAGAAAGTGCTTAACTTTCACTCACTAGAAAAACTTCATCTTTTATCTTTCTTGTTTTAATCAAACCTTTACTTTTTAAGCTTAATCTTGTCTTAATCTTCATCTTTTTAATCTTTCTTATTAGTTACAATCTTGTGTTCATCATCTCTTTAATTTACTTTTCTATTTTGTTACATAAAGTTTGTTACTTTACGTGTTTCTTGATTTGTGTATTGAAGATTTATAAGTTTTGATCATTTGCCTTGCTTATTGGTAGCTTATTGGAGTTTTTCTTGGGTTATTGTCCTTGAAAAATTGCTTAAAAGTTGCTTAAAATCGTCATTTTACTTGCTCCTAGTTTTTAGGACAATCTGATTCGATTTTGCAATACCTATAGTATTGCGAAATTGAATCCCCTTTAATTGCGAAACTATAGTTCCAAGTTGCGAAATTTATGTTTGTTAGAATTGCGAAATCTTCATTTTTTGCATTGCGAAATCATTCTTTGTTTACTATTGCGAATTTGAATTACTTCCTCATTGCGAAATCTTCCCATTCAAGATATTGCGAAATCTTCTTTTTGCAGTGATTGCGAAGTCACTTTTTAATTGCGGAATTGTGCTCTTGGCACATTGCGGAATCTTTGTTACTCACGGTTTGCGGATTCTTTGTTCATTATGCATTGCGAAATTGAATTATCAGTATCGCGAAATTGTTTATTTGTGAATTGCGGAATTATGGCAGTTACCTTATTGCGGAATTATTTCATCATTGCGAATTTAATTCATTTTTCTCTAATTTAATTTTCAAATTTGTTTTTCCCGCCAATTAACGTAGATTTATTTTTACTTGTTCAACTTAGTTTATTTCTCGAGTATTTTAATTTTTAATGTTTTTATTTTAATTAAGTTTTTTATGTTTTCATTTGTAAAATCCATGATTTTACCATGATTTTTATGTAACACATACTCACATGTGTATCCCTATAGGTTGAGTGTGAACTTGTTCATTTAGGTACTTATACCTTTACAATCACACTTGTTGTAAATAAGTTACATAGCTCAAACCTTGTACTTAAGACTAGGAAAACAAATGATAAAATGTATAATCAATACTTGGCTATACACACAGCACTATTTCAAGTTGGAAAAACATGCTACATAGTGTATGTAGCCGTGTATGAGTACAAGAGTGTATATCACCAACATGTTCTTAACTTCCTTGGACTAGCCTAAGACCTTTCTCTTTATGCACTAGCCCAACATGAGCCCAAGCTAAAGCACATTTCCTTCCCTTTTGGCTAGCGAGACACGACACCCCCATATGTGGAAGAAGAGGGGTTGTCTTGGTTTTGGAAAAGCCAACACATGGCATAATAGTTCTTACCAAGGCAATCATGCCTTTTTGCCTTCACCCCTCTCTCTCCATTTAAGCTGAAACACACACACATACATTCTCTCAACTCCTCATGCAACCAAATCTCATTCTCTCTTCATCTCTCTCTCTTAAATCATTCGACATTAAGCCACAATAATCCAAAGTTGTTCATTAAATCCACCAAGATCTTTGTCTCATCTTTACTACAAATCATTAGTAGTATCATTCCCTTGGATTCACTATAAACAAGCCCTAGCTAAGCCATCTAGGCCACAACTTGATTTATACATAGGGTTTTCTTCATCATTTTGAGTAGATCTCAAACCACCTTGTTCACCTAGATCATTTGTGGTACTTTTAGGCAAGAAAGGTATACACTACTTGTTCTTTCAATTCTTCATGCATGCATCATCATACATCTATAAAAACAAGTAAGATAACATGTTAAAAATCAAGATTTGGTGAAGATATGACCATTATAGGTCACGGCTTATTTATAAAAACCAAGTTCATGATTTAAAAACATTTTGATAAGGAACATATGATTGGTATGTTATGTTTTAAACATGATTTACAAACTATATGAAACATTAGTAAATAAAAAAGTTGCATGAGTTACAAATCTAGTCCTATGGGACTATGGTTAAACCAATAGCCATAGATCTCATAAATGGGTATGTGTAACTTAAAAGTCTTGAAGACCATGACCTTAAAGGTTACGACATATATGGTTAATGTTTATGTGAATCATGTGTTAAGTTTAAATGTTTGAATATGAAATGATGCATGATAAAATGACTATTAAAAATCACAAATACAATTTATGTGTATAAATGTAGTCGTGGGTTACATAAGGTTTAAATGGATAAAATGTACATGCATGTTATTATAAACCATAGATCTAGTGGCAAAGGATAACCTGAATATGTTAAAGATAAAACAAGATTATGGGAACCTTGGGAAGAGGCAATATAGCCGTGAGCTATATGTGGTCTCTTTGGAAAAATAGTAACCTTGGAAACATACATGTAAACTAGATAATCATGATTGTATTTTAAATAGTTACAAGACTTAGAAACTAGATATAGTGTTCATCTTGGAAGTACCAAGATCTAAAATATAGTCGTGAGCTATATAAGAATGTACATGGATTTATGTGTGATTTTTAGGTTTAGACATAGTTTAGATCTTATTATGAACTTGTGGTTTATTTTCATAATGTGTACATAGTGAGATCTAATTTTGTAACACATATAAACTACATGCAACCCTAATATGAAACTTGATCTATCATAACATGCTATAACTAATGTAGGCCGTGAGTTATAAGCACCTATTAGGGCTTATGACTTACTTGTAACCTTATGACACACATAGATCTAATTTGGTATAACCCATAAAATGAATTTTTAAGATTATTCATCTATTTAGATTGAAAACTAAATGGTGATAATTTTAGTAATCTTATATTAATACACTAAGTAAAAATTTATATAAAAATGAAAAGTAATGTTAATGGACTATTTAAACCCAAGAAAAATCAACCTAAAACTTAAATGGACCTAATAAGCCCATTTCATAAATTATAGTAATTTAAATGGACATAAGATCACAATTAGGCCCACTTAACAAATTAAAGGATTTTAAAATGTATTTAGGCCCAATAAACAATTTAAAGACTCATTTAAATAAATTAGTGGACTTGAGATATATTTTAGCCCACTAAAATAGCTCATTAGATGTTAAGCCCATTTAATGAGCCCATATAAAGTTTGAATGATAAAATAAAAGGTTTTATAAAATATAACTTATAAAAACTTTTTGGATGAAAATGAAAAATTATAAAACTTAAGGACTAAAAACCGTAACTTATGAAACTTGTTTTGAGAACTAGTAAACACAAGGACTGAAAATGTAAATATCCAAAAGTCTAAGGATTAATAAATATTACCCGTGGCAAATTAAACCCAAGGGACCATTTTGGGAAGTTTCTAAAAGTTATTTCGTCATTTTATAACCCTAAGGACTATTTTTGTAAATTGCCGAAACTTAAAAAAGCCATAAGGGTTGTTTTGTAATTTTTATATAATTACAAAACCTAGATAATACTAGAGGGACTAAATCTGCCATAAGCCTAAACTTAAACAAGCCCTAGGTACCAAATGTGTAATAATCCGAAAGTTACTTGTTTAAAAATATGGAGGGACTAGTTTGCCACATTCTGAAACATTAACTAGCCCTAACCCTAAAAGCTATTTTAATTATGATAAAACATAATTAAATGTCTAGATCAGGAGGATTAATGTATAAGCGTAAGTTTGTGTTAAATAAATTATTTAATAACTATTAAATAATTTATGAAAACATTAGAGTTAAATAAAATAATATTTTCTTTATGAAATATCTATTTATATTTGCTTTACAAAATAAATTGTATAAACAAGATGAATATGTACTATTGAAACATATACTTATATACTTTTAAGAAATAAAATTATATGAACGCGAATTAAATTGAATGTTACTACATAAATATATTATAAGTAAAGCCTCTTATGTTTACTTAAATATAGAACTTGGTTATAAATTTAATTAGATACTATTGATACAAGTACTATAAACATGAATTAATATTTTTAAGTGAAACATTTTCTTTTATGTTCACTTAAATATAAACCTTAATTGTAAGGTTGAATGAGTATTAATGCATGTATGCTAACTGATATTAATAGTTAAACAGTTCATGTTTCCTTAGGAATGAAACTTATATAAATGAGTTTAAATGAATGTGATGCTACTTGAGCTACGGTTATTTAGATAAATACCATAGTATGAATAAACTGAATAAAATCCGTATAAGCATACATACATGTTCTTTGTACTATCTATTAAGACTGTACTATCTGATTAGGCATAACTTTGGTGTGAGCTTTAATTGGATATCCGTGTTAAACAAGCAATTGCCTACTCCCAGGTGAGTTTACAGCCCATTTAAACTTTGATAAAACATTCCCTTTTTTTGGGAAAGGAAATATGCAAACATATATTGAACACGTCTGGATTGTATAAACTGGATTATGATTGCTTACTATTGAAACTGTTAAATTGTTGTAAATCGCCTGAATGTTTTAAATAGATCTATTAGGGATTGACCATCCCCGTCTGGGTGAGTCATGCTCACTGTGCCTTGGCCGAGACAACAGACGTATACCATGTTGGAACTGGAATGGGTGTCTTTCTGTAAGACACTACGTCCTCATCTATTGAGGACTATGGGGTTAAGCTTCAGTTTCTAATAATAAACAAATGTTATTTACATTTTATTAAGAATGCTTTGTATATTATTACTTCTATGATTATTGTACGTCCAAACTAATAAATTGTTAAAATTGGTAAATTCACCAACTTTATGTTGACCCGTTAGTATGTTTTGCACAGGAATATGAAGTTAGTACGTGGTGTGTGCATGGCCTTCAGCATCTTAGAAATCTTCATCGTAGGATTCGTCAGGGGTTCTATTTGGGAAACAAAAACAATCAGCTACGGTCTTGTTTAAAAACAATTTTTATTTATTTGTTTGAATAAACATGTAATCTGTTTTGACTAACTTTTATCTTATGCTCTATGGACTATATGCTATCGATCCACCCTTGTGACGTCTCCAGGGATATTTTCCGCATATCTTGACCCTACCCGGGGTGTCACAGAGAATGGTATCAGAGCCTTAGTTATAGAGAACCAGATAAATTTTTAAATAAAATAAAATGAATTTTTCTTTTATTTAAAACTGGACTATAACTTATAAAACTCTTGGTGGGATTTTATTTTGGGACCGTCTTAGTAAAGCATATAGATCTTAGGGCATTTTATGCTATGTGAACTAATTTTATATATATGTATGTTTACTACAATTGATCATTAATACTGTTTAGTAAGGTATTGTTATATGTCAAACGTGCCAAACTTGAAAATTTTACATTATATAGTAAAATACTGAAATGCGAATATGAGTAATATTAAACTAAATTTCACACTTACTAACTGAGAAATGAACTACTTACATGATAGTACATATATATATATATATGTATAAGTATAAATATTTGTAACCTCAAAACATTCTGAAAATTGTTTAAGAAGGGATATATTTCATAAAGCATGTAATCTCAATAATATTATTCTTTGTTTGTAAGCCTATACTCACTTCAAACTTAAAATGATATTATTTCAGAGCATCATGACTCCGCCTACTGCATCTGTGACTCTTATACCCAGAGTAGCTCCTACTCCAGTTGTCTGTTCATCCCCACGATCGACACAGTGTGGATGGTTGTCAGCCTCAGATTCAGAGGATGGCCCAGCCGCCGAAGCTGTACTCCCAGAGGACCCATTTTCTATCTTAGCATTAGCCACACCGGCCCCAACCTCTATGGAGGAGGACCGGGCCCCTTCTGGCATACCATCTTCCAGGCCTCTATCCATTTCATCAGACTACTTCTCCGGACCCACGCCCGTCTCTACTTATGAGGTCGGGGAAGGCTCCGGGGTAGGACATGTTGATCCCATCCAGGCCCAGATCTCTGCATTGGCTGCACGCCATGAGCGAGAGATATCCGACCTCCGCAGCCAGTTGACAGTCAGTCAACAAAGCCATGTCGTTATCTATGAGCGTATCGACACTCTTTTCCGCACTAAGAGGGAAGACTTCCAGACTGCTAAGGGCATCCAGGCTAGGATGGACGAGGCACTGAAATGGTTATTGGATGAGAACTACCGCCTCCACCAGCACATCCAGGTCATGGAAGGTCTACAACATCAGACCCATGCTGCCCTTGCTACTCAGGAGCAATCCTTGTCCATCTTCTTTGATCTCGCCACTATCCGGCATGATGGGGTTACTGGGGAGATGGATTATCTCCGAGGGGTCGGCGATAGGCTCCGGAACCAGCTACTGTCTGCACTCCGTACACTCAAGGATACCCGAACGACAGTTCGGACTTTGTGGAACACTAGGAGGAATTCTGCAGCCCTACCAGCTCCATCTGCACCATCAGCCCCGGCATCATCTAGAGGACCATCCAGGCAGGATTAGCATAGACGTACTAGACTTTTTGTACGTCATGATAAGCTCACGAGTTGTATCCCTGCTATCATGGCATAGGGCCTTTGTACTTTTATCTCTTGTTCAACTTTTGTGATGTAATCCCGTACATTATCTTTTCTTTCTTTTGGGACATGTAACTTTGGGATATGATGTTTTTAAAGACTGTGTGTATCATTACTTTGGATTAGGCTCTACCGGCCTATGAATTAGATTGTGTTATGCTAAGATGATTGTTAAATTTCTCATGGAAATAACATGTAATCACTCTCTTTATTATATCTGTTGTGCAATGTATTATATTATGAGATCTTAACAGGTTGCCCAAATTTGTTATGAAATCCTTGCATAAGTTTCTTTGTGCAATTAATATAAAAACTGTACTAATGTTTGAACTAATAATCTTATTTTGTATATGATTATAGACAAATGGTGATTACGATGTCAAATCCCGATAATGCAACCACTTCCAATGCCGACAATGCTGAATCCTCGGAAGCTACACGAAATGTCACTGCCGCGCAACTGCGGGAAATGATAAGTGAAGGCATCACATCAGCTATGGCAGCCAGAGGAGCTAACCCAAATACAAACAACGATCCAAACTCGGACGCCCGCAGAAACAACACCAACAGGGGTTGCTCTTACCCCGACTTCTTGAAATGTAAACCCTCATACTACCGAGGTAAAGAATGAGTTGTTGAATTGATGCAGTGGATTGAAAGACTAGAGACAGTCTTCCGCATCAGTGGTTGTGCTGACGAGAACAGAGTTAAGTTTACCACATGCACCCTACTTGAAAGTGCCCTTACCTGGTGGAACTCTGTGGTCGCTATCCTCGGACATGACGCCGCTTATGCTCTCACTTGGACCAAACTTAAGGAAAGAACAACTGAAAAGTAGTGTCCCAGAGGAGAAATGAAGAAGTTGGAAGTCGAGTTGTAGGACCTCAGGTGTAAGAACAATGATATCATTTGGTACAACCAAAGATTTCAAGAGTTAAGCCTGATGTGCACCAGAATGTTTCCTCTAAGGAGTGATAAGATTGAAAAGTATGTCAGCGGACTTCCTGACAATATTCATGACAGTGTGCTTTCTTCACGACCCACCACTGTTTAAGGTGCCATGGAATTTGCAACTGAGCTGATCAACAAACGAGCTCGCAATCTGTCCGAGAGGCAATCGGACAACAAGAGGAAATCCGATGAAAACTATCGTAGCCATCACCAACAGCCTCCCAAAAAGCAAAACGTTGGGCAAGCAGATGACACTACCCCCACAACCCGCACCAAGAACTACTCAGGGACAAAACCCAAGTGTCTGAAATGCACCTACCATCATGTTGCTGGAGGACAATGTCAAGGATGCTACAAGTGCAGCCAACAAGGCCACTTTTCTCGCGAGTGTCCAACTAATGTTGCTACCCAATGTCAACCCAACACCACTCCTGGAAACAGCAACAGAGGCAAGTCCAATGCAAGAGGGAGTGGAAGTGGACAACAAGGAAACCGAAATCCTACTGGCGGGAGCAGTGGCGGGCCAAAGAAAGCTGTGGTATGTTACGAGTGTGGAACCCCTGGGCATGTGAGACCCGATTGCCCCAAGAGGGCCAACTAGAAGAAGGACGACAAGGGAACTCCTTCGTAAGCGTACATGGCTGGCAACACCCCAACAACCCAGGCCCCCGCAGCGTACCTGGTACGTCCTTACTAAATCAATGATATGCATCTATCTTGTCCGATACATATGTAGATCAAGGCATTACAATTGCTAAGCTTGGTAAGATAATAGAAATCCCTCCGATACTTCTAGGATCCTACCACAATGCGGAATGGACAACAGAAAGGTTATGATAAGTTAAACCCCATCATTCGAGGTTGATCAAACATTTTACACCCATCAGATCCTAGAACCTTGATAACTTTGATGTCAATATTAGCACCAATTGGCTAACAGGTAACATGCAATTATCCCTTATAGCCAATGATGGGTATGTGTACGTTGGTGAGATGAAACCTTGATTATACTGGAAGCCATAACCCCGATATAGCTAACACTAGATTTAGTGTCATCTTTAGCACAAACGGACTAAAGAATATTGGGTCTGAGAGTGACCCGTCTCCCTAATCTTCTTCTTCCCTGCCTAACCCACAATGGGTGTAATTTGTAGGGTTATTTCCGCCACCTAGGCAACCTTAAACCTAAAAAGTGCATCCAACTCACGACGGGTGTACTTTGTGGGGCTATATTCGGCATCCCCCGTAAGGAAATGGTGAAGGTCCTATGTTTTGGACACTCCTCTTTCCTCTCCAGGTCCAATTAGTTCGACAATACCATCATCCACTAGACGATGGGAGATGAGAATTCCTCTCTTTAGAAGTTAGAATTTGTACAAATTTTGAACCAGTAATAATGAAAGCATGACCCTTGTTGCGACATCCTACAAGGTGTACGTTTCTTTATTCATGGTATCTTCTCTTATTTCCACCATTTGAGGTACTTCTTTTTTGCGCCCCTCTCACTCAGCCTTACGACAAAGGGAGCAGACTGCTTGCAACGCCTTACGCAAATGCCCTCGACAATAATCTTAGCCTCCTTGTTGGGTAGAAACTTTAGTACCCTTGACTAATGTTTGTACCCTGCTACCCAGAGGTAAAAGATCGTAAGTCTGTTCTCAAAAGATGCTAAGATAGGAGGGGTTAAAGTTAAACATGTTTGTTTTACCTTCAAACCCCAATTCTTCACCCACGAGTACAGGGATATAACGTGTATCTCACCCATGAAAAGGATGTAAAAATAATGCATTCCCAGATTCCCCAGCATATGAAATATGTTGGCGTGCCCTCCTCATGTCAGAAACCATTTGCAATGGATTTGTCCTCCTGACCAAATCCACCATGCCAATGGTCCCCTCCCAGATCCGGGTCAAGTACGACTACAATACCCATTGAGAAGCCCCTCGCCTACCCATCCACAACAGCAGTCTCCTTTACTGCTCAATCGGATGTATAGTGCGATCCAGATAAATATCTCTTTACATTCCTCGCCTACCCATCCACAGCAGCAGTCTCTTTTACTGCTCAATCGGATGTATAGTACGATCCGGATAAAGATCTCTTTGCATTCCTCGCCTACCCATCCACAACAGCAGTCTCCTTTACTGCTCAATCAGATGTATAGTGCGATCCGGATAAAGATCTCTTTGCATTCCTCGCCTACCCATCCACAACAGCAGTCTCCTTTACCGCTCAATCGGATGTATAGTGTGATCCGGATAAAGATCTCTTTGCATTCCTCGCCTACCCATCTACATCAGCAGTCTCCTTTACTGCTCAATCGGATGTATAGTGCAATCCGGATAAAGACCTCCTTACATTCTCTTATGTTCACTTATAATGACGGAAGCTTCCATAAATGCCAGATTAGGCGTATAAGAATAACCTAGGTGTAGACCACTTCACGTTGTGCCGTCATCCGTACCTGAGAGAAAACCTGAAACAAATCATGTACTTTGAAATCTCTTACTTAGAAGATAACTAGGTTTTTAGTAGCTTTGAGGACAAAGCTGAAATAACGGGGTGGTGCTGTAAAATCCATGCTTTTACCATGATTTTTATGTAATGAAATTTCACCCATTAATCCTAGAACACATACTCACATGTGTATCCCTATAGGTTGAGTGTGAACTTGTTCGTTTAGGTACTTATACCTTTACAATCACACTTTTTGTAAATAAGTTATATAGCTCAAACCTTGTACTTAAGACCAGGAAAACAAATGATAAAAATGTATAATCAATACTTGGTTATACACAAATCACTATATCAAGTTGGAAAAACATGCTACATAGTGTATGTAGCCGTGTATGAGTACAAGAGTGTATATCACCAACATGTTCTTAACTTCCTTGGACTAGCCCAAGACCTTTCTCTTTATGCACTAGCCCAACATGAGCCCAAGCCAAAGCCCTTTCCCTCCTTTTTGGCTAGCTAGACACGGCACCCCATATGTGGAAGAAGAGGGGTTGTCTTTGTTTTGGAAAAGCCAACACATGGCATAATATTTCTTACCAAGGCAATCATGCCTTTTTGCCTTCACCCCTCTCTCTCCCTTTAAGCCGAAACACATTCACATACATTCTCTCAACTCCTCATGCAACCAAATCTCATTCTCTCTTCATCTCTCTCTCTTAAATCATTCGGCATTAACACACAATAATCCAAAGTTGTTCATTAAATCCACCAAGATCTTTGTCTCATTTTTACTACAAATCATTAGTAGTATCATTCCCTTTGATTCACTATAAACAAGCCCTAGCTAAGCCATCTAGGCCACGGTTGATTTATACATAGGGTTTTCTTCATCATTTTGAGTAGATCTCAAACCACCTTGTTCACCTAGATCATTTGTGGTACTTTTAGGCAAGAAAGGTATACACTACTTGTTCTTTCATTTCTTCATGCATGCATCATCATACATCTATAAAAACAAGTAAGATAACATGTTACAAATCATGATTTGTGAAGCTATGACCATTATAGGTCACCGCTTATTTATAAAAACCAAGTTCATGATTTAAAAACCTTTTGATAAGGAACATATGATTGGTATGATATGTTTTAAACATGATTTAGAAACTATATGAAACATTAGTAAATCAAAATGTTGCATGAGTTACAAATCTAGTCCTATGGGACTATGGTTAAACCAATAGCCATAGATCTCATAAAATGGGTATGTGTAACTTAAAAGTCTTGAAGACCATGACCTTAAAGGTCACGACATATATGGTTAATGTTTATGTGAATCATTTGTTAAGTTTAAATGTTGGAATATGAAATGATGCATGATAAAATGACTATTAAAAATCATAAATACAACTTATGTGTATAAATTTTGTCGTGGGTTACATAAGGTTTAAATGGATAAAATTTACATGCATGTTATTATAAACCATAGATCTAGTGGCAAAGGCTAACTTGAATATGTTAAACATAAAACAAGATTATGGGAACCTTGGGAAGAGGCAATATATCCGTGAGCTATATGTGGTCTCTTTGGAAAAATAGTAACCTTGGAAACATACATGTAAACTAGATAATCATGATTGTATTTTAAATAATTACAAGACTTAGAAACTAGATATAGTGTTCATCTTGGAAGTACGAAGATCTAAAATATAGCCGTGAGCTATATAAGAATGTACATGGATTTATGTGTGATTTTTAAGTCTAGACATAGTTTAGATCTTATTATGAACTTGAGGTTTATTTTCTTAATGTGTACATAGTGAGATCTAATTTTGTAACACATATAAACTACATGCAACCCTAATATGAAACTTGATTTATCATAACATGCTATAACTAATGTAGGCCGTGAGTTATAAGCACCTATTAGGGCTTATGACTTACTTGTAACCTTATGACACACATAGATCTAATTTGGTATAACCCATAAAATGAATTTTTAAGATTATTCATCTATTTAGATTGAAAACTAAATGGTGATAAGCTTAGTAATCTTATATTAATACACTAAGTAAAAATTTATATAAAAATGAAAAGTAGTGTTAATGGACTATTTAGACCCAAGAAGAATCAACCTAAAACTTAAATGGACCTAATAAGCCCATTTCATAAATTATAGTAATTTAAATGGACTTAAGATCACAGTTAGGCCCACTTAACAAATTAAAGGACTTAAAAATGTATTTAGGCCCAATAAACAAATTAGTGGACTTGAGATATATTTTAGCCCACTAAAATAGCCCATTAGATGTTAAGCCCATTTAATGAGCCCATATAAAGTTTGAATGATAAAATAAAATTTTTTATAAAATATAACTTATAAAAACTTTTTATAAAACTTAAGGACTAAAAACCGTAACTTATGAAACTTGTTTTGATGAACTAGTAAACACAAGGACTGAAAATGTAAATATCCAAAAGTCTAAGGTTTAATAAATATTACCCGTGGCAAATTAAACCCTAGGGACCATTTTGGGAAGTTTCTAAAAGTTATTTTGTCATTTTATAACCCTAAGGACTATTCTTGTAAATTGTCGAAACTTAAAGAAGCCCTAGGGGCTGTTTCTAAAAGTTATTTTGCCATAAGCCTAAACTTAAACAAGCCCTAGGTACCAAATGTGTAATAATCAGAAAGTTACTTGTTTAAAAATATGGAGGGACTAGTTTTGCCACATTCCGAAACATTAACTAGCCCTAACCCTAAAAGCTATTTTAATTATGATAAAACATAATTAATAGTCTAGATCAGGAGGATTAATGTATAAGCGTAAGTTTGTGATAAATAAATTATTTATAAATATTAAATAATTTATGAAAACATTAGAGTTAAATAAAATAATATTTTCTTTATGAAATATCTATGTATATTTGCTTTACAAAATAAATTGTATAAACAAGATGAATATGTACTATTGAAACATATACTCATATACTTTTAAGAAATAAAATTATATGAACGCTAATTAAATTGAATGTTACTGCATAAATATATTATAAGTAAAGCCCCTTATGTTTACTTAAATATAGAACTTGGTTATAAATTTAATTAGATACTATTGATACAAGTAATATAAACATGAATTAATATTTTTAAGTGAAACATTTTCTTTTATGTTCACTTAAATATAAAACTTAAGTGTAAGGTTGAATGAGTATTAATGCATGTATGCTAACTGATATTAATAGTTAAACAGTTCATGTTTCCTTAGCAATGAAACTTATATAAATGAGTTTAAATGAATGTGATTCTACTTGAGCTACGGTTATTTAGATAAATACCATAGTATGAATAAACTGAATAAAATCCGTATAAGCATATATACATGTTCTTTGTACTATCTATTAAGACTGTACTATCTGATTAGGCATAACTTTGGTGTGAGCTTTAATTGGATATCCGTGTTAAACAAGCAATTGCCTACTCCCAGGTGAGTTTACAGCCCCATTTAAACTTTGATAAAACTTTCCCTTTTTTTTCGGAAAGGAAAATATGCAAACATATATTGAACACGTCTGGATTGTATAAACTGGATTATGATTGCTTACTATTGAAACTGTTAAACTGTTGTAAATCGCCGAATGTTATAAATAGATCTATTAGGGATTGACCATCCCCGTCTGGGTGAGTCATGCTCACTGTGCCTTGGCCGGGACAACAGACGTATACCATGTTGGAACTGGAATGGGTGTCTTTCTGTAAGACACTACGTCCTCATCTGTTGAGGACTATGGGGTTAAGCTTCAGTTTCTAATAATAAACAAATGTTATTTACATTTTAGTAAGAATGCTTTGTGCATTATTACTTCTATGATTATTAAACGTCCAAACTAATTAATTGTTAAAATCTGTAAATTCACCAACTTTATGTTGACCCGTTAGTATGTTTTGCACATGAATATGAAGTTAGTATGTGGTGTGTGCATGGCCTTCATCATCTTAGAAATCTGCATCATAGGACTCGTCAGGGGTTCTATTTGGGAAACAAAAACAATAAACTACGGTCTTGTTTAAAAACAATTTTTATTTATTTGTTTGAATAAACATGTAATCTGTTTTGACTAACTTTTATCTTATGCTCTATGGACTATATGCTATCGATCCACCCTTGTGACGTCTCCGGAGATATTTTCCGCATATCTTGACCCTACCCGGGGTGTCACATCGTTTTTACGTTTAATTAGTTTAATTTCTTCGTTATTTAATTTTTAAGTCTTTAATTTTAGTTTAATCTTTCCTCGCTTTATTTTTATTTAATTACTCCACGATGCCTTTCCTTTTAAGTAGTTTTAGATAACCAAACCTTTCTTAAATTTCCACCAAGAACGACTGAGTCGCACTAGTTAACGGTAATCAATTCGAAAAGATCGGAACGAAATTTTTTTATACTTGGAAATTCCTTGTATTACACATCATACTCATCTCATATTTCTTGGTCATTAATTTAGCAAAACGTTAACTAAGATTAACATTTGTTGACCCAAATATGATATCATCCACATAATTCGGCACAATGATGAAATCACTCTTATCCTTGAAGGTAAAGAGTGTTTTATCAATAGAACCCCTGACAAATTTATTTTCTGTTAAGAAATTAGAAAGAGTTTCATACCATGCTCTTGGAGCTTGTTTCAGCCCATACATGGCTTTGTGTAATATGTACACATGATTGGGAAACTCGCTGTTCTCGAATCCTTCAGGTTGTTCAACATATACTTCCTCAGCCAAATCACCATTGAGGAAGGCACTCTTAACATCCATCTGATACACAGTGAAGTTCATATAAGTAGCATAAGCAATGAAGATTCTGATGGCTTCAAGTCTTGCTACAGGAGAAAATGTTTCATCATAATCAATTCCTTCAGTCTGTGTATACCCCTGTGCCACCAGCCTGGCCTTGTTTCTGATGATGTTTCCAATTTCATCCATCTTATTTCTATAGATCCATCTAGTGTCTGTGATGTTCTTACCAGGTGGAGTTGGCACTAGTGTCCATACCTTGTTCCTTTTGAACTGATTGATTTCTTCCTGCATAGCAGCTACCCACCCATCTTCTACAAGAGCCTCAGCTACTCTCTTAGGTTCAATTTGAGAGAGAAATTCAGCAAAGAGACATTCGTTGGCTGAGGCAGACTCTGAGTCATGAATTCGCTGTCTAGTAGTAACCCCAGCATTAGGTTCCCCAATAATGTTGACAAGAAGAATGTGTTGATCTCTTGACCACTTGGTTTGAGAATTTGGGGAATCATGGATAGGGACAAATGTGGGTATAGCTGGTACTATTTGAGTTTCATCCTACTGACTATGAGGGCTTTCTTCAAAGATGACTTTAGTGTCTGAGTCTACTTCAGTTATATCAAGAGGTACAAGTTCATTATCAGCAGGAGATTCTTCAGGGGTTTGAAGAATTGGTGAGTCATCAATAGCAGTTGAGGAAGAAGGACTACAAGAAGGTTGTGGTTCTTCTTCATCAGGTTCCTGAGAGGCGGGAACTTCAATGTTGTATGTAGACAGAGGGTCAAAAGCAGGAACATAAGGAGTGAGAGTGTTGGAGTGATGATGGTGATGACAGGCAGGTCTTGGTTCTAAGAATTCATCACTTGGGAATGACACATTTTCATTTAAATCAATATCATCACCCTCTGTTCAAGTTCTCTGTATGACATCATCATCTTCATTGAATCTTACATGAAAGGTTTCTTCTACTTCTTGTCTTCTGATGTTGAATACTCTGAAGGCTTTGGCTGTTGGAGAGTATCCTAAGAAAAAACCATCATCAGTTTTTTCATCAAATTTTCCAAGTTTATCCCTGTAGTTATAAATGAACACGGGCCATCCAAAAACATGAAAATAGCTGACATCTAGAGCTCTGTTTCTGAAAACTTCATTAGGAACTTTTACCATGTCTTTTGACAATGATTGATCTATTTTGGGTATAGCAGGCAGTGTGAACAGCATCTCCCCAAAATTGCTTTGTAAACTTGCACCATTTAACATAGTTCTGGCTGCTTCAATCAAAGTCCAGTTTCTTCTTTCAGCCACACCATTTTGTTCAGGGGTGCCAAATGAAGAGAAGTTTTGTGATATTCCCTTTTCATCACAAAAAGTTTCATGTTGATGATTCTTGAATTCAGTACCATTATCACTTCTTAGAGCTTTGACTCTAACATCATTCATATTTTCAACCTATCTGATGAAGGATATGATGGTATCAGCTGCATCACTTTTCCTTCTAAGGAAGAAAACCCATGTATACCTTGAAAACTCATCAACTATGACCAAGGTGTATTTGTTGTGATTAATGGTCTGAGGTTTGACAGGCCCAAACAAATCCATGTGAAGGATATGTAAGCACTTGTCAATGGAAAATGATTGCCTGGTCTTGAAAGAAGACATGTGATGCTTTCCCTTGACACAAGCAGAACAAGTCTTGTCTTTAGAAAACATCACTGAAGGTAGACCAGCAACCAGATTTTATGTGGCTATCTTGTTGATGTTCTTTAAGTTGAGATGAGACAGTCGTTTGTGCTACAGCCTATTGACACTTTTAGAGGCTTTAGCTAGAAAACAATTTGAGCTGTCTTCAGAGCAAACAACCATGTTGACGACATAAACATCTCTCCTTCTTGGTGCAATAAGCACTACATCATTATTCTTGTTGAATATGGTTCCCTGAGTCATAGTAAACAAAACCTTGTAGTCAGCATCACACAATTAGTTGATACTAATGAGATTGTGTTTAAGACCATTCACATATGCAACCCTTGTAAAAGTTATCCCATTGCAGTTCACTGAGCCATATCCCTCTGTGTCTCTTAAAGAATTATCCTCAAACACCACTTTAGGACCTGGCTCCCTTGAGTATCTGTGCAGGTTTTGTTGAATCCATGTCATGTGTCTAGAACAGCCACTGTCTAGATACCATACCGATTCCTTAAGATGTTTCTGCACAGATACATAGAAACAAGTTAGTTCCTATGGTGAACTGTGACAATCCGTCAATTTATGGTCGATATTTTATTCTCAATATTTATTTGAAAACATTATTTTAATATGTTACAATATGAACTCACTTATTTTTGGGAAGTAATTTGGATTTACGTCTTGAAGTAGCGTCGACTATGTCTAAACCGGAGGATTCAACGTTACGTGCTTACGTTTACATACACCGTATTTGGTGACAGTCCGACATTTCAGAAAATAAATTTATCCGTAAATATTATTTTGAAGTTTTAAATTTGTGTTGGTTCATAAACTCACAAATTTACGAGAAGAGATTAGGACTTACGATTTTATTTTAACATCCTTTATGACTAAACCGGAAACCCTAGGATTACGTATTTACGTTTTCGAACTCCGTTTTTGATGAGACAATTTTTATAGGATTCGTTTTGTGCCGTTGATTCATAATTTAATAAAACGTTTTTCGTAAAACGACCCGAGGGCACACAAATCGAGGAAACTAGAATCGAGAAATACCCGTAAACTAGTGAGATGGGACAAAATACATTATCCCACCCCACTAGCAATATTGGACGGCACTAGCATGACACCACAAACCTCATGTGGCATCATGTTAGCTACTAGTTTACATGTGTAAGCCATGCTTACTTTGTAAGATAACTTACACCACAAAACTAACAAACTCAAAACCACTTCTCATTTCCTACATGCAAACAAGCTACAAACTTTCTCTCTCTCTCTTGACTCCATTTTTGGCTGTCCCATATCTCACAAACAACACCCTCATTTGATCAAAATCAACCACAAAGTCTCATGTTATTCATATACATGTTGATGCCCTTTTGAAGACCTATTGATTGGTGCAAGTTATAACATCCAAGGAGGAGTATTCATGGTGTCTTGGGGCTGATTTTACACAAGGTGATCATAAAGATTGATGGTCTTGAAGATGGTGTTGGCTAAGCACAAGTTTCTCCATCAAAATCCATGTTTTGATCACAACCTACATCATCATGGTGGTATAAAGATTGTCCTCCTCATCTTCTTGTTATTTTGATTATGTAAACATGTATTTTATTTCCTATTGTATATGTTTATGATGATTATATGATGATAAAAATGTTATGTGTGGATTTGTTGTTGATAATCATGGATAAAAAGATGAAAAACTATAAGTAAAAATGGGTAAATCTTGTTTAAATGATAGGCTGTATAAAAACAGTAAAGAACCATATGGTAAACTGATAAAATGATGAAGTAGAATGGATTTACAGTAAGCTATGGGTCTTGTACACATGTGAGAGTTGGCCATGCAATGGAATCAAAGTAATGAGTGAGATATGATCAAAACAAGTTTAAGGTATAAATCTGAGGTTACTGTTTTGGACGATTTTTAGAAAATACTTAAAGGATGTTTCAACAGTAGCTATAGCAGAGTTAAATGGATCACATATTATGTAGTTCATGTGATAAAAATTTGAGCTTCTATCTCCATATAGAACTCAAGATATGGCAGTTTTGGTGAAAGTGAAGATAAAAATCAGATTTTTGGAAATTAAAGAATAATACTATTATATAAGCACTCAAAATTTAATAGTATAAAATATAAATGAAAACCCACTAACTTATAAAACTTATTTATATAAATATGTAAAAGGTTAAATGAATGAATAACTTATATAAATGGTAGTGAAATAATACTTATAAGTTATAAAACTATAAACATTGTTTTTACGACTTTTTCGGCTATCGCCGTAAAATTAACGTTTTTGTTAAATAAAACTTAGATGGTTGGACCCGTCTAATGTAAACTTTATAAAACTTATATACTGATATATAAACATGTATAACAAGTAAAAACCGATAAAACCCGAACTATAGGACATACGGACGTTAACGGACTAAATTAACGTTATTGGACTAACAATACAACAAAAATGGACTAAAACACTTATAAACTTATTATTCGGCTTAACCCATTTAGGCCCAACTTGTAAAGTTTAAATACTGATAATATAAGTGTAAAATGGATTAAAACAAGTTAAAGAACTTATAATAAGTTTATTGGACTTAAAACGTGTCAATAAATAAAACTAGTAAACTAGTATAAAAGTTATCGACATATAACACAAAAATGAGTAAACGAGAATATGTAAACCCACTTGATCATCATATATATATAATCATCATATGTATACATAATTGTTATTTTTATAAAGTCATTGGACAAACGTCTAAGACCGAGTATTATTTGTCTAGGTTTCCGTGATTGAAGCACGTACCGTACGTCCGAGTTGCCGATAACCCGCTTTCCCATATCAACGTGAGTTCATAGCCTCGCACTCTTTTAAATGTTTTTATAAATTTTTTATAAACCCGCGAGGGAGATAACATGTTAGATTTTATAAAATTAGGGCACCATTTGTCCTGATTGTTTGTTTATTGATTTGGACCCGAATGATTGAATGACCCGATTGTATGACCTGATAAATGATTAAAGGACCCGATAGATGAAATAAAATGGATTATTAAAGTTAGGTTATGTCACTAAAAGTCCCATTAGCATGAATTGTGAACTACCGAGATTTGGTAGACGCTTATGCATTTAATAGTACTATTTGGGGACGATCACCCCAGTTCGCGCCTTGACGGTTGATCCCCGTCGTGCCACATTGATTGGTAAGCGAATTTATGTATGAGAAGATTTCCATAGCGTGACCTTTGTGACAACACGCTACTTTAGATGGGCAAATTGTGTATCGGGTTAGCTACCCGTTGTTGGTTTAGTAAGGTAACAATGTCATGCGGCTTATAATAATCCAAAAACTAACGAAATACTATTAGACGCTTCGAATTATGATGTATTGCCTGACTAGCAATACAGGGTCATACTATTGATATTATGTTCGTGTTTTGGTTTTTATAATTATATTCATATAACGGTTTTTATTTAATCTATACAACGTTGCAAAACGTATTGTATGGTGTTTTTAACGACAATGATTCGTATAATGATTTTTTAGGAAAATGCCTATATTATGATTTTCGATAAGGATTTGTATAAAATGACTTTGGCTATTTTATGGCCTATTAAAATGATTTGTACAAAATGATTTTCAGTAATAATCTTATACTGATATTATATTGATGGATTTTATTAAACTCTATGAATTCACTCGGCGTTATCGCTGACCTTTTCTTTTAACATGTTTTATCTCAGGTACTTGAAGGTAATTCTCGGGAAGTCGACAAGAATTCATGGCCCGCACTTAAACAATATTTTCCATTCAAATATTTTGTAAAACTTTGTATGAAATGTAATGACTTGGGACCGATGTAACTTTGATATTTATGAATGGAAATGCTTTTATTATTAAACGACGCGATTTTTATGCGTTGTCTATGATGTGAGTAATGTGCTATCCCGTAACACCAAAGAGTCTTCCGCTGTACTGAGTTGTATAAATTTGGGGGTGTTACAGTTTGGTACCAGAGCTCTCGTTATAGAGAACGAAAGATTTTTAAAACCAAGGTTTTGAATAAAACATTTCAAAATCTTTTAACTAGAAACATTTTTCTAAAAATGTCTAAAAATCTTTTAACTATAACGGTGCCGAAGAATTCCCGAGTTACCGACAAGGCCAAGACTGAGAAGTGTTATTTTAATATATATATAACTTGGATTATATATATATGATGTAATTTTATTACATGATTGTTTGATGATTATTTTGATTTTTATACGAGGTATTTATACGACGTAGATTGTCACAAGAAACCCTAACTCCCCTAGTAAATTAATCGAAGCTATTCTCGTCGGAATTCTAGCTATCCTAGATCTAAACCAAGTTGTGGATATTTATGATCCCAACAAATGGTTGATATTCGTAGAATTGTAGATATTAGTTGATTGTGATATTGAAAAAGGATTGGCGAGATTAAATCTGATATCGATGTCATGACGATCTTTTCTTATAGAGTGGAGTTTGACAAAACATTACCACCTAGAAAGATGTCATCTGATTCGTTGTCATCCAATTCTTAAATTGAAATCGAAAGGGTGAATGTTGCACTTGAGGATGTTATTGGAACCATTACCCAAAAGCCTCATGCCACTAATACCTTTCCGAGAAGTCTAGTTGAATGATCGAGTCATTTCATACTAGTGACTCATTTGATAATTGTTGTTGTAAGAGATATAGGATTGGAAATTAAGTGTTGATTTATATTGAGATTGTATTGCCTTTACAAGGCCGAAGAATAAGATTGAAAGTATTGGGGAATGAAGTAGGATATCGACTTGAGTATAAACTTTGTTAAAACTTGAATAAAGTGAAATTTAACTCGTATGGAATATGAGATTATTAATAGAAGTCGTTAAGTTTTGTGATTGAATTATAAGGTTTTAATTGATTGTTGATTCGTGTTAAGGATTATTCCTAGGCCATTGTCCACTGACGAGGATGCCCAGTGTCCGAGAAATAAATTGAAGAAATCTTCTTCTGAATTGAGACCGATGGATCTTCTGGGACATGTGGAACACCAAATGACTCTTGTAGATTAGTATTCATTATGGTATCTTTTGAAAATAAACCCTACCTTAACTGAGACATCAGTTGGTAGGATGAGTTCTGATAATTGTATGACATAGTGACACGTAATGTGTTACGGTACAATTTGACTTGTTTGTGATTAATGAAAAAACTACCTTTGATTGCTAAATTCTACATGTATCGATGTTATCTATCTTTTATTGCTTCATCCTGATGTTCGCATTAGTGATGCAACCATTGAACAAGTACTCATCATGATTTGAGTTGCGTTGTGGATTATTCTTTTTGAGTGCCATCGAGATCATGAACCTCATGATTATTTGGCTAAAGCTCATTCCCTATCATATTGTAGTTAGTTCTTGGTGAACAACTCTTCATCACTCTTTTGCAGATCACTCATTGTTTTTATAAGATAAAACAGTATCAATTAAAGAAATTGAATTTTTCATCACTATAAGGATTATTCAAAGTGAGATTTATAAGTGACTGATATCAAAATGAAGTTGTTTAAGAGACGATTTGGAAACTTAATTGTTTTCATAACAAAGAAAATCATTGTAAATTTATTTTGATTCTTATTTAAGAATTAAGCATGAAAATGTTTTTATTATAAACATGATGATAAAATTTTGACGAACTGAGTATTGCATCGTTAATCTTGAAATTGTATATAGTTGCGCGCCTATATACAATTTGGAATGGACTATGCAAGACTGATTAGTAGTCACCATAAAACTGACTAATAAGCACTACAATTTCTTTGAAGATTGCGAAAGATTAAAATTTTATGAGATCTGCAAGAAGTGAAAAATAGGGACATAGTGTTAGGGACACCTACATATGTGCCTGTAGCATCTATTCTTCTGAGTCGAATTTACTCATCTGCGGAAAATGTCTTATTTGACAATTGACAATTCTTTCTTGTCCAATTCTCCCGTAGTGAGATTCTTAGGAAAAGTATTTGATTACCGAGTGTTGATACCCGACTGGACGTATCGACGTTCTTATCATTTCTCTTGATTTGATTTCATTTGAATGACCTGGGTAACGATCCGAGGAGCTTTCGAATGCGTACTCAAATTATGAAAACATGGGATATATTTATATTCGTTAAATGTTTTCGTCTGTATCTGATTCGAAATTCTCTCGCATAGATTATACGTTGACCTTACTCTTTTAATAGTAGTTGTGTCTCCATATATCCTTGAACTTGTGAAGGATTATGAGTTATTATTAGTCTTTTGAGAAGTTCACATCTTATCGACGGCAATAAAAGTGAAAGGTTGGTAATGCCAGTAGAATGGATTGATTGATTATGACATGACGACATTGTCTTAATTAATGGGAACTCAAGTAGAATTCCCCTAAATGATAAGATGTTGATTATCAAAGGTGATCTAAATAATTCTTGATGGATGATTTTATCCTGCATTTAGACTTGAAATTACAACGTGAATGGTTGTGAATTATTCATAGATACTATAATCTAGAAAGAACCTAATATGAATTTATTAAAAGATGTTTATCTTATCTGAAACTTTAGGAGGTATTTGTTGATGAATTACCTAGACTTTCGCCATTAAGGCAAGTTGAAATTGGTATTGATTGTATTCCCGGTGCTGCACCTATGGCATGTGCACTGTACGTCAGCACCATCTGAATTTAAGGAATTACCGTACAACTTAGAGAGTTGTCGGAGAAAGATTTTATTCTACCAAGCCTGTCATCATGAAGAGCTATGGTGTTATCATTCCTTATATTTATAGATTACTGTGACTGAGTAAATTGACAATCGAAAACGATATCCATAACTCGAAATGGAAGATTTGTTCGATCATTTACAAGGTTCTAGCGTATGTTTTAAAGATTTGATCCACGGCATGGTTATCATCAACTTCGCATCTGCGAAAAAGATTATCTATTCCAATCACTACATCCGGTACTTGTAATGAACATTATGAGTTTCACGTGATGTCGTTTGGATTGACTAATACACTTGTAGCATTCATAAAATTGGTGAATCACGTGTGTAGGCTGTAATTTGATAAATTCATGCTTGTGATCATTAAGGATCATTTGTTTGTTTATAAGAATAAGAATGAGTTAATAATTATTTATAGATTGCCCTGAATTGGCCGAACAATGAAAACATGTACCTTAAATATTTAACATAAGACTTAAGACTTAATTCTTTACATGATTTAACCGTGTGATTAATAGATAATGGAAGCTATATTGACTTTTCAAAGATTAGAAACAGTAACGCTTAGGGATTAAAAACTTAATCCTTTACATAAAATGACCATTGGATTAATAATGGTAAGATGTATGCATATTGACTCTTCAAAATTAAGAGCCCTTTTAAGACTTTGGGTTTTACTAAAAAGAAAGTGCGAATATATTTTGACAAATGTTTTAACAAAGGATTTTAAGGGATTATTCCCTTATACACAAACCATTTAACTAAGATTCTGTTTAGGGGTAAATGTTTGTGTATACCTCAAGATAACTTAAGAAGGATTGAGTAAAACCATTTATACCATAACCTGAAAACTTAAAACGAAAATTTTTGCTTTTCAACTAAGAAACTTTGACCAAAGTATAAACAAAGGTTTTTCGAACATTTACGAATCTTATTAAATATTTTCGATAAATCAACAAAAATCTTGTTAATTAAATTCAAATTTATTTTGAACATTTTATATAATTGGTCGAACTAAGAAATTTAAACTTTTAACGTTTACCTTTCATAAAAATTAAATAATTATTGTTAATTTACATATAATAATTATCGACGCTTTAGACGCCGGAATGAGAAAAACTGATACAAACGATAGTTGAGACGAAACTGAAACATAAAAGATATGAAGAAAGAATTTTGAATAAATACGGTTAAGATATTTATTTCATCAGGAAAGTGAACGTAATTACTGACGCATAATATAGAAAGAATATCTGAATGAATTGTAGACATGATAATCACATCATCATGAGAAGTGAATATAGATACTGACGTATAATATAAAAAGGATAAAGAACCAATTAGGATGTGTTCCTTAGTAATGAAGGTGCAAAATAAATTGCCGAACAATTTAAAAATAAACAATGTTTGTAAAAAGGATAATATGAATAGTGAAAGGTTTCACGGCTAATGTGAACCATTAAAAATTTAGAAGCCGATAGTGTTAAATATTTTAAAGGCCACTTGTGGTTGTATAAATATGAAGATTGTGAGATATAGTTATGTTGGAATTTGTAAGTATAAGTATTATATGTATGTCATTTTTGACTAAAAGTATCCTTGTCTGAATAAGTTGTACTAATGACAATTATGAAGGCAGACATCGCCTCATACATTAGTAAACGTCTAGCTATTGCAAAGGTCATCATCTGGATTTATTTCGATTTGGGTCATCGTCGACAGACTGACCAAATCTGCTAATATCATTCTCGTTAATGATAAATTCTAAAGAGTTATGTAAACATAGCATGCCTGTATCGATCATCTATATCAAGATCCTCGCTTCGCATCGAATTTCTAGAGATTTGCTCAGAAATCATTGAGAACGAACCTTGATGAGAGTACTATGTACCACCCCAAATCGAAGGGACGAGGTAAAGTAACGATACAAAGTAATTTAAGTGTTGTTTTATGTTTGAATGATTGACCTTTGGTAATAGACCATATAATCGTTTTCCTTTGGAAAGATTATCATTGAGAATCATCGTGTTAGGATTGAGATCGAATCTTGTTAGGATCTAAATCTTAGAGCATCTATAAGCAAGAGTTGAGATGGAGACATCCGACATACACCCATTGTGAGTTGGACATGTCTTTTAGGATTAAGGTTCCTTATGATGGCGAACCAAACCTTACAAAATACCCGACCCACGAGATCTGAAATGATTGTTGAAATTAGGATTTGATTATTGGCAGCCGGTAGTGGGCAAGAGGTTAAGTGAATATGGAATGTAGATCTTGAATTGCCAAATGGGTAGCGAAGTTATGCCACAATTTTTAACCTTGGAAAAATGAATTCATGATCTGACAAATCATGGGATATAAGTCCCCGTTGTATGGGACCATTGAAATGATGTAAAAGTTGGGATTGAAAGGCATATAAGCTGGATCTACCCTAGGACATCAAGAACCGCGTGAATTATGTTTCGTAAATCGAACTTGATGGAATATCTATCAAGTGAAATTCTGATTATTCTTAATAAAGCTTAGATCGGCGAAAAGTTGCATTCATCAAAAACCCATGAACATCATGGATAGAGAAAGTAAGTCAACATTAAGCCTGATCTTATTCCCGTAGTTATGTTTGATGAAACTCACGTACTATAATGGATTACACCTGTGAGAAAAGACCGAATGTGGAGGAAATACTCACATGGCTTTAACTCTATAAGAAGCGAGTAGTAAGGTAAGATGATCTTTGAGGACAAAGATCCTGTTTAGGGGTAAGTGCTGTGACAATCCGTCAATTTATGGTCGATATTTTATTCTCAATATTTATTTGAAAACATTATTTTAATATGTTACAATATGAACTCACTTATTTTTGGGAAGTAATTTGGATTTACGTCTTGAAGTAGCGTCGACTACGTCTAAACCGGAGGATTCAACGTTACGTGCTTACGTTTACATACACCGTCTTTGGTGACAGTCCGACATTTCAGAAAATAAATTTATCCATAAATATTATTTTGAAGTTTGAAATTTGTGTTGGTTCATAAACTCACAAATTTACGAGAAGAGATTAGGACTTACGATTTTATTTTAACGTCCTTTATGACTAAACCAGAAACCCTAGGATTACGTATTTATGTTTTCGAACTCCGTTTTTGATGAGACAATTTTTATTGGATTCGTTTTGTGCCGTTGATTCATAATTTATAAAAACGTTTTTCGTAAAACGACCCGAGGGCACGCAAATCAAGATGATATTTATGGCTCGGATATGTTTAAAAGGAATTAATGATTTTAATGCGAATTAGCAACTATTCATGGGAATTTGATGGATATTTTATTATGTAAATCGGGATAGCCTTGTGAAAGAGTTATCCATCAGATACTTTAACATATGGTATTAAGATGTTATTTCATTAAATTCTTCATGAAGAGGTGTTGACTTAAGGGGAAGAATTCTCATGATAAGTTTGATGTTTGATGAAGATTTTCGCGAGTTTGTGTTCTATCATATCTTAAAGTCGTGCACTTCCAGTCATGGACTTTTAAGGTAACTTGGTTGTGCTTACATTCTTCTGATGAAGTGATACAAGATCTAGGAATATGTGATTTTTCTTATGGTACTCTGATATGAGCTTAAACTCATATCCTTTTATCAACAAATAACCCTAAAACATGAAGCAAAATACCCATTTATCTTGTAAAAAGCAGTGTTATGTGGTATGTTGTGTTTGTGTGATCTTATGTAGGTAAAAGGATACATTTTCAAGCAAACAAGGAAAAAACCAAGCTCAAATGGATGAAAAATACAAAAGAGGATCAAAAGTGACAAGACTTTGAAGTTCAAGGACCTATCTTGACAAGTTGTGAAAGTTGGAGGACTAGAAGTGCAAATAATTAAAAGTCAAGATTCAAGTCAAACCTGGTCAAACTATCAAGTCAACTCAGTCAAAGGGCAATTTTGTACAAATTATGGAAGTTAAAGGACCAAAAATGACAAAGGAATGAAGATCCTAGCTTGAAATGGGAATCTGCCAAGTACAAGGGCTTGTTTTGCCAACATTGGAAAGTTATGCAATGTTTAATCCAAGTGAAAAGAGTTAAACCAATGGGAGAGGAGAATTCACTTCACACGGATCAAGCATTAATTTCCCATTAACAGCCGCCACATTTATTACAAGATCTAAACAGTTCAATCCGTGTGACTTGTTTTAAACCAACCAGAAAACGCCACGTGTCCATCTTCTTTAACAAAAATATTTCCAGGATCGGGTTTTTGATAGAGGCCGTTTCATGAGAAGATCAAAACACCAATATTGCTCGTTTTGAAGAGAGGAATTCAATGGTGCAATCCAATTAACAAATTATCCACTAAATCAAAAACACCCAAATTAGTTCATCACCTTCAAAGAGCAAATGCAGAATTCTTCCACGTGTCAAGCTATGATTGGATCTGCCACGTCACAAACCCCAACAGAATCTCCTCTCATGCCTATAAATAGATAGCTTGTACCTCATTTCTCATGGTAGCTTAAATTTGTAAAACACATAGTTTAATCTTTCCTTTCCATTTTTCCCTCACTTTTCCCCTAACTACTCAAGAGTCTGACAAACTCTTGAGTCAGTTAGTTAGTTAGTAGCTTGTAACCACTTTTGTAACTGAATTCACTCAATAAATTTCAAATTCCCTTTTCCCGCCAAATTCTGTTCTTCAAATTCCTGTTGATTCTTGTTGCTATTGGATATTCTAGTTGCTGTTTGATGTTTGTTATGATCATACATTGATCATAACTGACATTGGTGAAAGATTTGTAGCTGTTTGATCAGAATTCAAGTATTTCCATTGTTCTTGAAGATTTCATGGCAGTTTGATGATTTGCATTTGATTGTTGATTGATTTGAGTTGAATACTAGTGATAGGTGGTGGTATCACTAGTGCAAGAGAGCTCAGCGCTCCTCTTCTTCCCAAAGGACTTCTACAATAGGTTTCATAGCTCTTGTTTTAAGTTCCTCTAAACAGTCAATTGCATGTTCAATTTCCTAGTTAATCTTGATGGCTGCCTGTTTTACTTGATAAATAGTTGTTGTTTGATTGATTTTAGTTCATTTGTAGCTTAATCTTGCCTACTTGTTCATTGATTTGAGATTCATTTGTAGTTTCTGCCTTATTTCAGTCACATTTTAGCTTTGCACCTTAATTGAGTTCTAGTTGAGATAATTGCTTGTTTTCAGTTTCAATAGCTTTCATATTGTCTACTTAAACTAGTCTATTAAAGCTTTTGAATCAGTTTAAACCATTACTCAATAAGTCTTTGTAAAAGTTTGATCAAATCAGATAAAGGAGTGTTTGGTAGTAGCTTTTAAGTGGTTTTCAAGTGTTAAGATTTGGTGTTTAGGAGTTCATTTCTAGTCATTAGGTGTTAACAAGTAGTTCTAGGTCATTTGCAAGTGAAAATAACAGTCAAACAGGCAATTGGCTAACAAATAGTTTGGGTCATTCTTATTTCAGCTTAAGTTTAGTAAACTTGTTACTTTCAATTGCTGAATTCTCTTTCATTCCTTGATGAAATTTGCTCAAACTTGTTTCCAGACTTAGTTTACATCATAAACTTTCAGTTTCTAAAAGGAAAATCTACAGTTTTAGGTAATAAGCTAGAAATAAGCTTTTTAGTCCATGATTGAGCATTTGTCATTCTCTGATGTAAAGTGTATACTGTTTTCTTGGTTCTCTTAATCCTCTTCACAAAAGTCTTGATTTTCTTTCACCAATCCATTTAGTTAGTATTGAATATGAAGTTTTGAAGTTTTGAGCTTTTTCATAAAAGTTGGTCAAACTTGGTCAACATAAGCTCAAAAGAGCTTATTTCAGATTTTTCATTCATTACTTGATGAAAATGGTTCTAGTTTGATTTCCCGTTCTTGTAATCAAGTACTTAATCAGTTTAATCACAAAAATCAGGTTGTGACTGATTGAAATAAGCTGTAGCTTATTTTGTGCTTATTAATAAGCACTCAATTGCTTATTTTTTACTTTTAGCTTATTTCCTTGAACACACGTAGCTATAATTGGATTTTAAGAGTTTTGCAAGTTGTTTCAGCTTATTTGGTTGAGTATTAAGCTCAAACGAGCTTATTCTTCCCTTTGTCCCGTTTTTAGTTAAAACTTTAGTTTTATTGCACTTTAGTCCTTTCTTTTCAATAAGTGTTTATCTTTGGCTAATCTTGCTAGTTTTTAGGGTTTGCATATATTCAGTCCCTGGACTTTGAAGTTTGTTAAATTTCAGTTGTTAAGTTTGTTAGTTTGTTACTATTTGGTTAGTTTGTTAAAGTTTTTACATAATTGGTCCTTTTAGTTAACTGTTTTGCATTAGTAGTCCTTATAACTTTTAGAATTTACATTTCAAGCATTTACATTTCATAGAAATTACATTTTCAGTCCTTATAGTTTTATATTTTGCAATTTAAATCTTGTTTGAATAAAAACTTGGTATTTGCAACTTGTTTTTACGTATAAGTAGGTTTATATTTTTCATTTTTAGATAGTGTTGATTGAATTAGCAATAGATTACCAAGCAAGCTTGAACAACCAAGAACAATAATAAATCTGATATTGGTTGGACTTTCTATTAGTTAAGAACTGAGAAAACGAACTTGCATTATACACATTTCAAATGGCGCCGCTGCCGGTTCTTTGACTACACGAGAGACTATCGATTGACGGTTTTCATTGGCTTTTGGGATCCGTTCATTTCGTGAACGTTATTTTTACGTATCATAAATCAAAAACAAATAAAAAAATCAAAAATATAAAAATATATAAAAACTAAAAAAATTAACAAAACAATTCTTTTCCTAAAGAATTGACCAAAAAAATTAAAAAATCCAAAAAGCAATCTTTTTTCCTAAGAGATTGCACCCAAAAATATATATTATTGGATTCTCTCGGTTTTTATGTACATATAGTATTTTCCAATAAAAACTCATAAATACAAAAATATTTTCCATATATTATTATAAGTAAATACGTATACGTATAAGAACAATCAATCTACATATCTTCCATAAGTATTGCCGAGGCAATACACCGTGTTGATGGGCGTTCCGGTCCTTGACACGCGTATCGATCAAACAAAATAAAGCAAGAATAGATAAATACTCTCAATAAGCAATAATTCAAAGAATACGAACATTTAAGTGAATAGAAAGGCGATGTGCTATAAAATGCCATCTAAGGGTCAATAGGTACTTAAGTGCTTCGCGCCACCTAACCCCCCGTTCACTTGGGAGTATTCTAAGAAGGAAAGCTTCATTGAGGGTCTTGCACCCAAAGTAGTATTACATATATTGTTATTTTCTTGTGGATATTTAATATCGAAACTCGAAGAGGATAATCTTATTCTCTTCAAAGTCACTCGAGAGCTTCTCTCTCATTCCTCGTATTGAGTTGCATGCTCACTCGCGGGCGTGCACAAATACCGATTGGTGTACAACCTCTTCCTCCGAAAAGGAAGAAAAAGAGAAAGAGTAAGACCACCACCGTTCACCAAGCCGATCACGAGAATCGTGCTTTGTCACCACCACAAGGAGCCATGGCTATTGATAATCGTACTTTGTATGAACGTATGCAATCCAACATTCATGGATATGCTAGTGCCATTAAGATTCCCGACTATCCCGCTAACACATTTGAGCTACATACATCTATGATCAATATGGTTGCTGCATCACCTTTCTTTGGAAAACAAAATGAGGATCCCCATGCTCACCTTAAGAGATTCCTTTCACTTTGCAACACCATTAAGCATAATGGGGTTCCACATGAGGTCATTAGATTGATGTTAGTGTCATTTTCCTTAGATGGGAGTGCTAAGCATTGGTTAGACACCCAACCACCCGATAGTATCACCACATGGGATGATTTTACCACTAAGTTTTTGAACAAATTCTTTCCTCCACAAAAGACTATGGCTTTGAGAAATTTGATTATGGGCTTTACACAAAAACCTAGTCAATCCTTTGGTGATGCTTGGGAAGAGTATAGTGAGTTGTTGAGGCGATGCCCTAACCATGGAATGGATGATCTAGGCCAAATCAATACCTTCTACAATGGCCTTAAACCTCACCACCAAGATTCACTAAATGCTTCCGCGGGAGGGAGTATTCTTTTCAAGACATACCATGAGGCTTTGAACATTATTGAGACTAAGGCATTGGTTCAAACAAATGATCCATTTGAAGAAAGAGTTCATGTGATCCAAAACACTTCTCAAACACCTTGTGATAACCAATTCCTTAAATATCACCAAGAGATCCTTCAACAAGTCAAACAAGGGCAACAAGAAATGACTCAAGAGATAGTTCAAGCCTTTAAGAGCATGACATTGAACAATTCTTCAAACAATGTGAATGCTATCACCATTTCTTGTGTTACTTGTGGAGGCCCCCACTCTTATGAACAATGTGACAAGGTGCAAGGGTATCAAGGGGAATGTTATGCTTATCAAGAGGAACACCGTGAACACTTCAAGCCTAACATCAATCCAAATAACCTTTCTTACAAATCCCAAAATTACCTTACTCCACCCGGCTTCCCACCCCAACCACCCACCCAAATTCCACAAAATCCTCCTCAAATTTTAGCAAGGAATCAAGGGCAAAGACAACCATACCAAGGAAATAACTACAAGGCACCAAATCAATTTCAACCTCAAGCAACTACCTTTTATCCACCAAATCAAGGATTTAACTCCCAACCTTTACCTTTCCAACCTCAAGGTTTTCAAGGTTATGTGCCACAAGAGTTAAACACAATGGATCTTTTGCAAAAGATGAATCAAGAGAATGAAAAGAAATTCCAAGCTATAGACAAGAAAATGAATGACCAATTCAATAAGCTTTTGATGGCATTAAATCAAAGACCACAAGGGGCTTTACCTTCCAACACACAAAGAAACCCTAGGGCTAATGTCAATGCTATTACAACAAGGAGTGGTACAACAACAAAGGATCCTTCACCTCCTAAACCTACTATTGTTCAACCCACTTGTGCTCCTACTTGTGATAAGCCTTCTACTTCTACTCCACCTCCTCAAAGTGCTCCTATTCACTCAAACACACCTTCTCAACCACCTCATACTTCTCCTTTACCTTCCACACTTCCCAATGAAGAGGCTAACAAAGACAAATCTTCCACCACAACACCTATTCCACCTACACCAAAACCTACTCTTCCATACCCTTCAAGGTTGAAAAAGGACAAGTTAAAGAACAAAGATGACATACAAGTCTCCAATTTCTTAAGGATGTTCAAGCAACTCAATATCAACATATCCTTTGCGGAAGCTCTTGCTTATATGCCAAAGTTTGCTAAGATGTTCAAGGATTTGCTCTCAAACAAAGAAAAATTGGTTGATTTTCCCAACACATCACTTAATGAAAATTGTTCCGCGGTGTTACTTAAAACCTTACCAACAAAACTTGGAGATCCGGGGCGCTTCTTGATACCTTGTAATTTTCCCGGTGTTGAAAATTGCATGGCTTTGGCGGATTTAGGGGCAAGCATAAATCTCATGCCTTTATCGGTTTGGAAACAACTCTCTCTTCCCGAGCTCACTCCCACTAGGATGACTCTTGAACTAGCCAACCGAACCATAGCTCACCCCGTAGGTATAGCGGAAGATGTGTTTGTAGGTGTGGATAAGTTTACCTTTCCGGCCGACTTTGTAGTGGTCGATTATGACATGGATCCTAGAGTGCCTTTGATTGTTGGTAGACCGTTTTTGAGAACGGGTCGTACCTTGATAGATGTGGCGGAAGGAGAATTAATTATGAGAGTAGAGGATGAGAAAGTGGTGTTTAAGTTAGGGAAAGTTTGTGATAGAAAAGAGGTTAAGGAGTCTAGACCTTGTGAGACTATTAACATTGTGGATGTACTAGATGAAGTGTGTAATGAACACTTTCATGATGCTTGTAAGAATGCTAGTGATGAGATTCCACATGTTGAAACCGTGGCCTCAATTGCTCCCTCTTTAACACCTTTTGGAGAAAGTGATTTCCTCTTGGAGGAATTTGAGTCCAACTTTCTTGGTGATGATGATTCTCCCATTAATTGGGAAGAAGATATTCTTACAATCTAAAAGTTGCTCAATGAGGACCCTATTCCTTCTCCTATTCCACAAGAGATTACCATTGAGGAACCTTCCATAGTAAAACCTTCCATAGAGAGTCCACCTCCCATTGAACTTAAGGAACTTCCATCCCACTTAGAATATGCTTTCTTAGAAGGAAAAGACCAATTACCGGTGATTATTGCTAAGGAATTGAAAGAGGATGAGAAGGAGCAACTTATTGAAGTCCTTAAGAAACATAAGAAAGCTTTAGCATGGAAAATATCCGACATAAGGGGTATTGATCCACATTTTTGTACTCACAAAATCCTTATGGAGGATGACTATAAACCCGCCATTCAAAACCAAAGGAGAGTTAATCCAAAAAATCATGAGGTTATTAAGAAGGAAGTGATTAAACTCTTAGATGCGGGTATGATTTACCCCATTTCCGACTCTCCATGGGTTAGCCCGGTTCATTGTGTTCCAAAGAAGGGTGGAATCACCGTGGTGCCTAATGAGAACAATGAGCTTATTCCCACGAGACTTGTAACCGGTTGGAGAGTTTGCATTGATTATAGAAAACTCAATGAGGCAACTAGGAAAGACCATTTCCCGCTTCCCTTTATGGATCAAATGCTTGAACGCTTAGCGGGAAATGAGTACTATTGTTTTCTTGATGGCTTTTCGGGTTATTTTCAAATACCCATTGACCCTAAGGATCAAGAAAAGACCACATTCACTTGTCCATACGGTACCTTTGCTTACAAGAGGATGCCTTTTGGCCTATGTAATGCACCGGGGACGTTTCAAAGGTGCATGATGGCGATTTTCCATGACATGATAGAGCAAACCATGGAGGTTTTTATGGATGACTTTTCCGTATTTGGGAACTCCTTTAGCTCTTGTCTCACCAATCTTGAGAGAATGCTTAAGCGTTGTGAGGAAACACGTTTGGTGCTTAATTGGGAGAAATGTCACTTTATGGTAAAAGAGGGGATTGTTTTAGGACACAAGATATCCAATAAGGGATTAGAAGTTGATCGAGCTAAAATTGATGTGATTGCTAAGCTTCCCCCACCCACCTCGGTTAAAGGTGTGAGGAGTTTCTTAGGTCATGCGGGTTTTTATAGGCGCTTTATACAAGATTTCTCTAAGATAGCTAGACCGATGACTCATCTCTTGGAGAAAGAGGCTCCTTTCATTTTTGACCAAGCTTGTTTAGAATCTTTTGAGACACTTAAGGAAAAATTGACGAAGGCTCCCGTTTTGGTTTCTCCAAATTGGGAATTACCTTTTGAGCTTATGTGCGACGCTAGTGATTATGCGGTGGGGGCCGTCTTAGGACAAAGAGTTAATAAGCATTTTCAACCTATACACTATGCGAGTAAAACCATGACCGGTGCACAACTTCATTACACTACCACGGAAAAAGAGTTGCTTGCTATAGTATATGCTTTTGAGAAGTTTAGACCATACCTTGTGCTTTCCAAGACCATAGTGTATACGGATCATTCCGCTCTCAAATATCTTATGACAAAACAAGATGCTAAGCCTAGGCTTTTGAGATGGGTTTTGTTGCTTCAAGAGTTTAAGATAGAGATTCGTGATAAAAAAGGGGCCGAGAATTTAGCGGCGGATCATTTGAGTAGACTTGAGTATCCTTTTCAAGGTGATTTTCCACATCAAGAAATCAATGAATCCTTTCCATTAGAGGAGCTCATGTCTATCTCTTCCCAAGAGGATGCCACACCTTGGTTTGCGGATATTGCAAACTATCTTGTGGGCAATGTGCTTATTGAGGGTCTTACTTATCAACAAAAGAAAAAGTTTCTTAAGGAAGTTAAGTATTACTTTTGGGATGATCCATATCTTTTTAGGCAATGTGCGGACCAAATCATTAGACGGTGTGTAGATGGGCCCGAGGCATTTAAAATCTTAGAGGCATGTCATAAAGGACCTACGGGTGGACATTTTGGGCCTAACTACACCGCCAAGAAAGTCTTTGATTCGGTTTATTATTGGCCTTCCATTTATAAGGATGCTCAAGAGATGGTGAAATTTTGTGATGTTTGTCAAAGACAAGGAAAAATTACACAACGTGATGAGATGCCACAAAATTTTATCCAAGAGTGTGAGATATTTGATGTATGGGGAATAGATTTCATGGGACCTTTTCCATCCTCTAAGGGAAACAAGTATATACTTGTGGCGGTGGATTATGTGTCCAAGTGGGTGGAGGCTAAAGCCTTACCTACTAATGATGCTAGAGTGGTTGTAAAGTTTTTGAAACAATTGTTTGCTAGATTTGGTGTACCTCGGGCCATCATAAGTGATCGTGGTACGCACTTTTGTAATGATCAATTCACGAGAGTTATGAAGAAATATGGAGTGAATCATAGACTTTCTACCGCGTATCACCCTCAAACAAATGGTCAAACCGAGGTCACAAATCGTGGTTTAAAGAGGATTTTAGAGAGAACGGTGGGAGAGCATAGAGCTTCTTGGTCGGATAAGCTTGATGATGCTTTGTGGGCGTTTAGGACGGCTTTTAAGACACCAATTGGTTGTACTCCTTATAGGCTTGTCTATGGAAAAGCGTGCCACCTTCCATTTGAGTTAGAACATAAGGCATCTTGGGCTCTCAAGTGGGCTAACTTTGATTTAAACCAAGCCGGTTCACATAGGAAAGATCAAATCAATGAGATGGATGAGTTGAGAGCCAATGCCTATGAGAATTCTTTGCTATACAAGGAAAAGACTAAGAAATTGCATGATGCTAAGATCAAGAATCGTGAGTTCAAAGTTGGAGAGCCGGTTCTCCTCTTTAACTCAAGATTGAAGCTTTTTGCGGGCAAGCTTAAGTCGAGATGGTCCGGTCCATTCACTATTGCTCAAGTGTTTCCATATGGAACTCTTGAGTTGTCCCAACCCGATGGTCCAAATTTCAAAGTGAATGGTCACCGCGTTAAGCATTACTTTGGGGAGGACATTTCCGTTGAAATGGTCCAAGAGGTCCCCATTTTCCCCATGAATTAATTCATTGAGGGACGAGTCGAGCTAGAGACTCATTAACTCAAGCATCGTATAACTAGGTTAGAGTGTTGTAGGTTAGAAATAAAGGCATAGATTTGGAGATAAGTGTAGGGGAGACCTTCTTTTGTCTTCATGCTTGTTTGTCGGGTTGCTCACTCATCTCATGCTTTGGAGCTTATGGAGGAGGCCCTTGTATCCGGTTCACTTTGTTACTTTAGTGATTTTTCATTGACACCTTGTGCTTAAACATGATTTCACTAATAGTAGTCCTTTCCTTAACTTGGGTTAAGCAAAGTCTATTCATTGTCATAAGTGTAGGGGAAGTTTTTATACTTCCATGCTCTTAAACATTGAGGACAATGTTTAGCTTAGGTGTAGGGGGGTCTTCTATCGAAGTGACCTTACCTAGAACTTGTCATTGTCTTGCATGATAACTTGAAAAATTGAATTTTAAACATTTTTCAAATTTTTGATCTACTTTGGCCAACAAAAATATGCATTCATGATTTTTGCATCAATCATTTTTATAACACATTTGCATTGTATATATTTCTTCTTTTATTTTTCATCAAAAAAAAAAAAATAAAAAGAAAAAATATAATAAAACATGGTTTTAACAAATTTAGATTTCTTTGACATATTAGGCCCGCCATGGATATTTTGACTCAACCCGAGTTTGCTTATTTTAGCACTCTCTAGCTAGTATCCTTAACCATGTAGTCCTTCATTGGTCTATTAGGCTAAGCTTCCACCAATTTCATTCTTTGAAATTTTAAATTTGTGGAGAATGGGAAATGATAGAGTTGAAGCAAGTGTAAAAGGGCTAGATAGACTTCATGGCAATTACTTGTGGCTTAACCCTTCTCTTCTTTATCTCCATTTTCTTCGCATGTATATAATTTTTAATAAATAATCAAGTACGGTTTTAATTGGTTTGTAATCTCTTATGCATTTTTGGCTAATCATTCATGGTTGATATGAGTACGTCTTAAGATTCTAAGTTAGCACGTTTTATATGTACTAGACTTATGTCATGCTCCATATTTAGCGGGTGTTTTTCCTTTTCTTCTTTTCAAATTTTTTGGTGAGGAATAAAGAAAAATAAGAGCGGCTTATAAAAAAATGAGTGGCTAGAAAAAAAAAGAAAGAAAAAGAAAAAAAAAATGATGCAAGACTCCCAAGAGGGGCAGTGTGGTGTTAATTATAGTGACTATTGAGTTCCAATATTACCTTGACGGGTTGCGGGGATTCAATAGATTGCTCCAATCCAATATTACCTTGACGGGTTGCGGGGTTGAAGATCCAAAATCTCAAAAAGATGCGGATGTAAATTATTGCGTGAGTTTTATTTTTCTTTCCTTAGCGAGTGTGTAGTTACTTATGAAAGCATGACATGAGGATTTTACACATAAGGCGAATGACTTATTACTCTTAATACGGACTTGTATTAATTGTGAGCGGTTTTTCAAGTAATGGATGAGAAGATTACTTAGGATTAAAACCGTGCTTCCTTATTTTTGGATTTTACACTTCTTATATTTCACGCTTGAATAATGACAAATTTGCCCACAAGCAATTTGCTCAAATAATAACCGGTTCCACATTTAATTGTCATGAATAAGTTGATGCATTTTTTACTTGTGAATGCAATGATCCCATTTACTAGCTTGGTATGGGAAAGTGAAACTTGAGGGTGATAAATGTTCATGGTACCCAAGCCCTAATCCAAGTCATTGAATTCTTTATGAGTTATTTCCATCAAAACCATTTCAAGAAAAATCAAAAAGATATAGATAGAATGGTATTTTGATTCATTGCATTATTAAAAGTCAAAATCATGCATCATCTAGATTAGAGTAGTGTAGATGCATCTCATATGGCCAAGGTGGATTAATTATGAGGGAAATGTAAATTTTTAAGCCTTGAAATATAATATTGCATGAGGACATGGCAATGCTCAAGTGTAGGGGAATTTGATATGAGCTTAAACTCATATCCTTTTATCAACAAATAACCCTAAAACATGAAGCAAAATACCCATTTATCTTGTAAAAAGCAGTGTTATGTGGTATGTTGTGTTTGTGTGATCTTATGTAGGTAAAAGGATACATTTTCAAGCAAACAAGGAAAAAACCAAGCTCAAATGGATGAAAAACACAAAAGAGGATCAAAAGTGACAAGACTTTGAAGTTCAAGGACCTATCTTGACAAGTTGTGAAAGTTGGAGGACTAGAAGTGCAAATAATTAAAAGTCAAGATTCAAGTCAAACCTGGTCAAACTATCAAGTCAACTCAGTCAAAGGGCCATTTTGTACAAATTATGGAAGTTAAAGGACCAAAAATGACAAAGGAATGAAGATCCTAGCTTGAAATGGGAATCTGCCAAGTACAAGGGCTTGTTTTGCCAACATTGGAAAGTTATGCAATGTTTAATCCAAGTGAAAAGAGTTAAACCAATGGGAGAGGAGAATTCACTTCACACGGATCAAGCATTAATTTCCCATTAACAGCCGCCACATTTATTACAAGATCTAAACAGTTCAATCCGTGTGACTTGTTTTAAACCAACCAGAAAACTCCACGTGTCCATCTTCTTTAACAAAAATATTTCCAGGATCGGGTTTTTGATAGAGGCCGTTTCATGAGAAGATCAAAACACCAATATTGCTCGTTTTGAAGAGAGGAATTCAATGGTGCAATCCAATTAACAAATTATCCACTAAATCAAAAACACCCAAATTAGTTCATCACCTTCAAAGAGCAAATGCAGAATTCTTCCACGTGTCAAGCTATGATTGGATCTGCCACGTCACAAACCCCAACAGAATCTCCTCTCATGCCTTTAAATAGATAGCTTGTACCTCATTTCTCATGGTAGCTTAAATTTGTAAAACACATAGTTTAATCTTTCCTTTCCATTTTTCCCTCACTTTTCCCCTAACTACTCAAGAGTCTGACAAACTCTTGAGTCAGTTAGTTAGTTAGTAGCTTGTAACCACTTTTGTAACTGAATTCACTCAATAAATTTCAAATTCCCTTTTCCCGCCAAATTCTGTTCTTCAAATTCCTGTTGATTCTTGTTGCTATTGGATATTCTAGTTGCTGTTTGATGTTTGTTATGATCATACATTGATCATAACTGACATTGGTGAAAGATTTGTAGCTGTTTGATCAGAATTCAAGTATTTCCATTGTTCTTGAAGATTTCATGGCAGTTTGATGATTTGCATTTGATTGTTGATTGATTTGAGTTGAATACTAGTGATAGGTGGTGGTATCACTAGTGCAAGAGAGCTCAGCGCTCCTCTTCTTCCCAAAGGACTTCTACAATAGGTTTCATAGCTCTTGTTTTAAGTTCCTCTAAACAGTCAATTGCATGTTCAATTTCCTAGTTAATCTTGATGGCTGCCTGTTTTACTTGATAAATAGTTGTTGTTTGATTGATTTTAGTTCATTTGTAGCTTAATCTTGCCTACTTGTTCATTGATTTGAGATTCATTTGTAGTTTCTGCCTTATTTCAGTCACATTTTAGCTTTGCACCTTAATTGAGTTCTAGTTGAGATAATTGCTTGTTTTCAGTTTCAATAGCTTTCATATTGTCTACTTAAACTAGTCTGTTAAAGCTTTTGAATCAGTTTAAACCATTACTCAATAAGTCTTTGTAAAAGTTTGATCAAATCAGATAAAGGAGTGTTTGGTAGTAGCTTTTAAGTGGTTTTCAAGTGTTAAGATTTGGTGTTTAGGAGTTCATTTCTAGTCATTAGGTGTTAACAAGTAGTTCTAGGTCATTTGCAAGTGAAAATAACAGTCAAACAGGCAATTGGCTAACAAATAGTTTGGGTCATTCTTATTTCAGCTTAAGTTTAGTAAACTTGTTACTTTCAATTGCTGAATTCTCTTTCATTCCTTGATGAAATTTGCTCAAACTTGTTTCCAGACTTAGTTTACATCATAAACTTTCAGTTTCTAAAAGGAAAATCTACAGTTTTAGGTAATAAGCTAGAAATAAGCTTTTTAGTCCATGATTGAGCATTTGTCATTCTCTGATGTAAAGTGTATATTGTTTTCTTGGTTCTCTTAATCCTCTTCACAAAAGTCTTGATTTTCTTTCACCAATCCATTTAGTTAGTATTGAATATGAAGTTTTGAAGTTTTGAGCTTTTTCATAAAAGTTGGTCAAACTTGGTCAACATAAGCTCAAAAGAGCTTATTTCAGATTTTTCATTCATTACTTGATGAAAATGGTTCTAGTTTGATTTCCCGTTCTTGTAATCAAGTACTTAATCAGTTTAATCACAAAAATCAGGTTGTGACTGATTGAAATAAGCTGTAGCTTATTTTGTGCTTATTAATAAGCACTCAATTGCTTATTTTTGACTTTTAGCTTATTTCCTTAAACACACGTAGCTATAATTGGATTTTAAGAGTTTTGCAAGTTGTTTCAGCTTATTTGGTTGAGTATTAAGCTCAAACGAGCTTATTCTTCCCTTTGTCCCGTTTTTAGTTAAAACTTTAGTTTTATTGCACTTTAGTCCTTTCTTTTCAATAAGTGTTTATCTTTGGCTAATCTTGCTAGTTTTTAGGGTTTGCATATATTCAGTCCCTGGACTTTGAAGTTTGTTAAATTTCAGTTGTTAAGTTTGTTAGTTTGTTACTATTTGGTTAGTTTGTTAAAGTTTTTACATAATTGGTCCTTTTAGTTAACTGTTTTGCATTAGTAGTCCTTATAACTTTTAGAATTTACATTTCAAGCATTTACATTTCATAGAAATTACATTTTCAGTCCTTATAGTTTTATATTTTGCAATTTAAATCTTGTTTGAATAAAAACTTGGTATTTGCAACTTGTTTTTACGTATAAGTAGGTTTATATTTTTCATTTTTAGATAGTGTTGATTGAATTAGCAATAGATTACCAAGCAAGCTTGAACAACCAAGAACAATAATAAATCTGATATTGGTTGGACTTTCTATTAGTTAAGAACTGAGAAAACGAACTTGCATTATACACATTTCATACTCTATGCACATATTTTCTATCACTTGAAGGAGTTACATTATCGTGCTCAATGTCTCACAAAGAATGAGGATTTTTGAATCACCAACACTTTATCACATCGTACAAGATATTGAACATAGGTTTGGGTTACTCTACTTCAATATCAAAAAGTATTATTTTTATTTTTCTTCGAGATCATTACACAGAGCCTACATTTGGAGAATCTTCAAGATTTCATACATTGTTTACTTCCCTGTTGATGTGACAAAAAGGGGAAGACATACATGCTACAATTGAGGGGAAGCAATTTGAAGATGATGTACAACTTACAAGAGATACACAAAGAGTTTTGCCTACATCAACTAGGGGAAGATTGTTGGGTCAAAAAGTTGATGTGGCAGAAACTCAAAAACGAAAAAAACATGAAGACATTTGTCTAAGCGTTGTCAAGAGAAAATCAAGCGTTGACAAGAGCAAATCGGAGGTTGATGGCTCAAGCATTGTCATGTACTATCCAAGCATTGTCATGTACAAACTAAGCATTGACAGAAACGTAGACAAGAAGCCTTTGGAAGCTTCTATTTAGATAAACATGCAGAATATATTCTGTATAAGTTTATTTGAATAGAAGATTTACATGTTTATTTATTCTTATCTCTTGTAAACCCTAATCCTTACACTATAAAAGGAAGCAAAGGGGTATTAGGTTTATTGATAACTTTCAATCACAATGTAAACCTAAAAGCGTGTGTCGACTAGACGTGGGATTCAATGTATACACGTCTAGTGATTGTTAATTATTAATATAATTAGCAATCCATTTGTTTTAATTCATGTTCTTTGTGTCCGAACACCTTGTTAATGTGTCGTGTTATAATTCCGCTTTGATTATCTAATCATATGAACATGATGCATTCCTAGTAGCTTAAAGATCCGGAATCTTAGGTTTCCTCAAGACTTCATGATGTGTTTGGGAAGACAGGATATGATGATGCTTTTGAGACGTATATCTTGGTTTGCCAATTTTCTATCAGCTGGAGTCCATTGTTTGAGAGGTTTGGGAAGAGGGTTATCTTCAGTAGAGGTAAGTGCCATGGGAACATATGGACCATTTTCTATAATTTCTAGAAGAAATGGTTCAAGTCCATCGAGATACACGAGGAATTGACTCTTCCAACTAGCGGAATCTTCTTCATCAAAGACTGGTACGCTGGTGACATGTGATCCGCCTCTTGAGTCAAGAGGTTGAGGTATATCATCTTCATTAGGAGGTGGAGGAGTGACTCTTGGTGAAGATGGTGATGCATTGTTACTGTTTCCAGAAGGCGATTGTGGTGGGTTGGTTGTTTCTGGCATGGTGGATCTTGATTATAAAACTAAGAACGATGTTTCTTGAAGGTTTTAATATCAAACACCGCTGTGATTCTAATTGAAAGTCCCTAATCAATGCTAGAAACACTAAACTTTACTAATCAACACAAGTAAATACTTTTCAAACGTAATACTTATTATTGTATAATAAAGAATTACAAGTGTTATGGATAACACCGTTTGTTGACAATGTGTTGTGCACACTTTGAACAACTAAATAACCTAACTTATGAATACAGTCATAGATGTTTGATTCAATAAGTTCTAAGCATTAATGTGTGAATATTCTCAAAGTGTTAAACATTAATGCTGGGCTACACATCCTATTTATAGTGATACGAGGTTGACCTAAGTACTAGATGATGGTGACTACACACGACATTCACTTTTCAGAGATCTGTCACAAGATGCTCTTCTATTCTTGGTAGTCCGCCATAATGCTTTAAGGAAACAGATCTTGAAACAGTTTCCTTTTTCTTCATAGTCTCGTACACACAAATGGCATGTCCAAAGTGTGTTGAGTGTTAACAGGGTATTGCCACCCTTGTTAACCCTCAACCCCTCAGAGTCCCTGATACATCTTGGCTGTTATCCATCACAACCAATGAGTATGTCTTCAAGTAATCTTCGACTTCCTTGACAATGTTTCTGACATGGACTCCTCTAAGGTTGCTCATAGAGACTTGGATCTCTGTGAGTCTTGCGATACTTGCCTGACTCCTAGGCACATGCAAGTGACTATCTAATAGCTTAATTTGTGTTTAAATCTATGATACAGGGAATCTAAAAAACTTAGATTCCCAACATAAGTGTTATTCATAACGAGCTTTTATTGCCCTTTAAAGGCCTAAGAATAAGGTTGAAAGTACTGGAGAATGAGGTAGGATGTCGCATTGAGTATAAGTTGATTGAAACTTGAATAAAGTAAAATTTAACTCGTATGGAATATGAGATTGTTAAGAGGAAGTCGTTGAGTCCTTTGGTTGAATTATAAGGTTTTAAATGATTGTTGGTTTGTGTTAAGGGTTGTTCCTAGGCCATTGTCTAATGACAAGGATGCCTAGTGTCCAAGAAATAAATTAAAGAAATCTTCTTCGAAATAGGGACCGATGGATCTTCCGGGACAGGTGGAACACCTAATAACTCTTGTAGATTCGTATTCATTGTGGTATCTTTTAAAATCCCTAACTTAACTAAGACATCCGTTGGTAGGATGAGTCATTGGAATTGTATGACATGGAGACACGTAATGTGTTACGGTATAAATTTTGACTTATTTGTGTTTAATGAAAGGACTATCTTTGATTGCTAAATTCTACATGTATCGATGTTATCTATATTTTATTGCTTCATCCTAATGTTCGCATTAGTGATGCAACCTTTGAGTAAGTACTCATTTCGGATAGAGTTTCGTTGTAGATTCTTCTCTTTATATTTCTGAGTGTCATCGAGGTCACGAACCTCATGATTATTGGGATAAGCTCATTTCCTAGCATATTGTATTTAGTTCTAGGTGAACAACTCTTCATCACTCCTTTTGCAGATCACTCATTGTTTTTATAAGTAATACGATACCATCTGGGGGAAATATGAAATTCTCGTCTAATATGAGTTATTTAAATTGGTACTATTAGTAGTTATCTTCAAAATAAAGTTTTTATTAAACCTCTTGTAAATTGGAATGCTTTCATAATGATGAACATTTCGGTAAAATCATTTTTATTTTTATTTCATAATTAAATATGAATATATGTTTTAAACATGATGACAAGATTTTGACGAACTGAGTATTGCATCGTTAATCCTAAAATTGTATATAGTTGCGCGCCTACGTACAATTTGGAAGGGACCATGCAAGGATGATTAGTAGTCACCATGAAATTGTTAATAAACATTACATTTTCCTTGAAATGTGAAATATTGAATTTTTATGAGATCTGCAAGAAGTGCAAAATAGGGACATATTGTTAGGAACACCTACATATGTGCCCGTACTATTTATTTTTCTGAATTGAATTTACTCATCAGTTGAAATTATCTTACTTGACAATTGACCTCCCCTTCTTGTACAATTATCTCGTGTGAGATTCTTTGGAAGATTTTCTAATTACCGAGTGTTGATACTCGATTGGGTGTATCGGCGTTCCTATCATTTCTTTGATTAGATTTCATTTGAATGACATGGGTAACGATCCGAGGTGCTTTCGAATGCGTACTCAATTCATGAAAACATGGGATATATTCATATTCGTTAGTGTTTTCGTCTGTATCTGATTGAAAGTCTCTCACGTAAATTATGCGTTGACCTTATTCTTTTAATGTTAGCTATGTCTCTAGATATCCTTGATTTGTGAAGGGCTACGAGTTATTCTTTGCCTTTTGAGAAATTCTCGTCTTATCAACGGTAATGAAACTGGAAGGTTGATAGTGCATTTAGAATGGATTGGTTGATTATGACATGATGTCATTGTCTTAATTGATGGGAAATCGAGTAGAATTCCCCTAAAAGATAAGATGTTGATTATCAAAAGTGATCTAAATAATTCCTGATGGGAGATCATGTCCTACATTCAGGCTTGAAATTTTACCATTTATGGTTATGAAATAGTCATAGATCTTGTAATTTAGAAAGAACTTAACGTAAATTTATTAAAAGATGTTCCTGTTATTTGAAAATTTCATAGGTATTTGCTGATGAATTACCTAAACTTCACCATTAAGGCAAGTTGAATTTGGTATTGATTATATTCCCGGTGCTGCACCTGTGGCATGTGCAATGTACATCAGCACCATCTAAATCGAAAGAGTTACCGTACAAATGAGAGAGTTGTCGGAGAAAGCTTTTATTCTACCGAGCTCGTCATCATGAAGAGCTATGGTGTTATCATTCCTTATATTTGTTGATTACCGTGAACTGAATAAATTGACGATCAAAATTCATATCCATTACTCAAGATGGAAGATTTGTTCGATCATTTACAAGGTTCTAGCGTATGTTCTAAAACATTTGATCCACGGAATGGTTACCATCAACTTCGAGTCAGCAAAGAATATTATCCATTCCAATCACTACATCCAGAACTTGTAATGAAAATTATGAGTTTCATGTTATGTCGTTTGGATTGACCAATGCACATATAGCATCCATAAATTTGGTGAATCACGTACGTACGCTGTAATTTGATAAATTCATGCTTGTGATCATTAAGGACCATCTGTTTGTATCTAAGAATAAGAAGGAGTTAATAATCAATTGTAGACTGCCCTGCGTTGGCCGAGCAGTGAAACCTGTACCTTGAGTATTAAACATGTGATTTAAGGCTTGATCCTTTACACTCTTTGACCGTGTGATTAATGATAGTGGAATCTATGTTGACTCTTCAAAGATCGAAGCCATTAAGGCGTTGGGTTATACCAAAAAGGAAATGCAAAAATGTTTTGACATATATTTTAACAAAGGATTATTACGGAATTATTCCCTTATACCCGGATCATTTAACTAAACTCCCTTAGGAGTAGATGTTTGTGTATACCTCAAGACAACCTAAGAGGGATTGAGGAAACCATTTAAACCATGACTTGGAATTTGGAACGATAGTTTTTGCTCTTCAACTAAGAAAATTTTGATCAAAGTTTAAACAAGGATTTTTCGAACATTAACGGATCTTATTAATTATTTTCGAAAAATCAACAAAGACCGTGTTAACTAAATTCAAATTTATTTTGAACATCTTTCTAAAATTGGACGAACTGAGAAATTTAAAAAAATTTACGTTTACGTTTCATAAAATTTAATATTTATTATTTAATTACTTGTAATATTTATCGACGTTTTAAACGTCGGACTGGGAAAAATTGATAAAAATAATAGTTGAGACGAAGCTAAAACTTAGAAAATATGAAGAAAGAATTTTTGAATGAATATGGTCATAATAATTATTTCATCAGGGAAGGTGAATGTGGGTACTGACATATTATGTAGAAAAGATAAAGAACCAATTAGGATGTGCTCCTTAGTAATGATCGTGCAAAATTATTTGCCCGAGCAATTTAGAAATAGCCGATGCTTGTAAAAAGGATTATATAATAATAAAGGGGTTCGCGACTAATGTGAACCATTAGATATCAGAGCCGATGGCGTTAAATGTTTAAAAGGTCGTTTATGGTGGCCTGAATATGGAGGATTTTGAGATTTAGTCATATTAGAATCCCATAAGTTTAATTATTCTATTCATGCCATTTCTGATTAAATGTATCCTATCTGAAGAAGTTGTACTGATGACCAAATATGGAATCAGATATCGCCACATACGTTGGTAAACATCCAACTTTTGCGAAGGTCAGGGCTGAACGCCAAAATCCATAAGGATTGCTTCTACAGCTTATTAATCATGTTTGGAAGTGGGATAGAATAACCATGGATTTTATCACAAATCTTCCAAGGTCATCATCTGAATTTGATTCGATTTGGGTCATCGTCGACAGACCAACCAAATCTGCTAATATCATTCCCGTTAATGATAGGTTCTAGATGAAGAAATTGACTCTTTTGTATTTAAAGGAGTTGTGTAAGCATAGTGTGCCTGTATCAATTATCTCTATCAAGTTCCTCGCTTCGCATAGAATTTATGGAGATTCCTTCAAAAGTCATTAGGGACGAATCTTGATATAAGTACTTCTTACCACCCCAATCGAAGGGACAAGGTAAAGTGACGATACAAACACTAGAAGTCTTGTTTTATGTTTGAATAATTGACCTTTGGTAATGAACATGATAATCTCTTTCCTTTAGAGAGATTATCGTTGATAATTATCGCTTTAGGATTAAGACCGAACCTTGCGAGAATCTATATAAAGAAACGTTTAAGAGCGTCTGTAGGAAGGAATTGGGATGAAGATACCTGACCCGCGAGACCTGAAATGATTGTGGAAATTAGGATCTGATTATTGACTGCCAGTAGTGGGCAGGAGGTTATGTGAATATGAAATGTAAATCTTGAAGTGCAGGATAGGTAGCTGATAGGTGTGAAAACACCCATCCTTTTTACCACTTAATTACAATAATAACCGAGCCAAAACGTGTATTTTATGTCATTTATGTCGGAATTATGCGTGGCTTGTGTTTTTGTTGTGATTTAGGACGAAAAGGTGAAAAGTGGAGAAAACACGGCATTCACGGGCTTTTATCGAAGAAAAAGACGAAAGATGAAGTAGAAAGATCAAGAGTGGAAAAAGAACGGAAGTCCAAGACCAATTCTGAAGATTTATCGAAGAAAAAGTCAAAGGATGGAAGTTTACTAAAAAGCCGAAGAACTCGAGTCTTATTTATAAAGAAAAAATCAAGACGAGTTAAAGAAATCCCAAGACAAAGTCCAAGATTAACAAAAGATAAAGAAGAAAAGGACTGAAGTGTGCAATTAAGGCAAAGAGGAAAGAGGGAGGAAGCTTCCTAAGCTCCTCCCTAATCATCCCTATATATAGTTTTAGCTAGTTTCATTTTCATGTTGTTGGGTGGTTTGACAAACCACAACTTCCACCAATTTTATTTCCTGTCAATTTAATTCTTGCACTTTAATCATTTGTTATACACTTTTAATCCATTTTAATTTTCAAGTAAGTTTTCAATTATTGTTCTTTAATCTTTACTTTTCTTGTCTTAATCTCTCATCTTCCTTTCTTGATTCTTGTTTGCTTTTGGTGCGATTTACATTTGATCCGTGTTGTTCATTCATGTTTTCGTGCTTAAAAAGTTAATCTTTTTATGTTTTGATTTCAAAGTTTGTTTATTTTAAGTTTGGAAAAGTTATTATTTGTGCTTATTGGTTCTTTTTCACTATTGGTTCGTTTAAGTTTTTGTGATAGCTTAATCTAATAGCTTATTACTTGCTTATTTCGAATCCCTATTTAATCGGAAAAGGTAAACCCTTTTCCGATTTGTCTTTTCTGATCAGCACACCTTATTCCGATCCGTAGATCGGAAAAGGGTTTTGGGGTTATTCCGATTTGCTCAGTTTAGGTGTATTCCGATTATGAGTTTTTTTACACATTCCGATCGTACCTTTTCTTTATATTCCGATCATATGCATTCTCGTGTATTCCGATTTGGATTCATAGTAACATTCCGATTAGTTTAATTTTAGACTTTCCGATTGAGTTACTTTTGATTATTTCGATCATGCTCATTCCGATCGGATCCTTATGGATTCCGATCGGGTGTATTCCGATGGAATGTTTTGTTTTGTTTTAATATTTTCCTTAGGTTAAAATGTCAATTTTTCTCGTTTCATTTTTAGTCTATTTTAATTTCGTTCCGCATTTTTATTTTATTGTCAATTTACTTTTCGTCAAGCTTTAATTTTACGTTATTTAATTTCACGTCATTTTTAAAGTTTTAAATAAGCACCGTTTACGTTTCAACTAGTTTTAGTTTTAATTTCCCGTCCTTAATTATTAAGTCTTGCACATTTATTTTACCAAATCCAAAAATATTTGTTTCACCAAGAACAACTAATCTCACACAATTAACCGGAAATCAATTCGATTAGACACCGAGAAAACGAACTTTCAACGAATAAAAAATCTTTACATTAAAATGGCGCCGTTGCCGGCTCTTTTCGTGAGGATTAAAGGTTTTTTGTGAGAGACGCGTTGGATTTTGGGATCCGTTCACTCGTGAACGTTATTTTTCGTATTCAAAAATTTTCAAAAATCCAAAAACATTTGAAAAATCATAAAAAGCATTTCTTTTTCAAAGTTTTGCACCAGAAATATTCTTCTTGCTTATCTATCTTTCTTTATGGATTTTTATGTCCATTGCGTCCGGTGTGGGAAACAATTATCTGGGAACAACCCTTGTCAATGGTGTACATGTGAGCGGTGCGGAAACGATATCGACAACACACAAAACGGATTTTGTCCCTTGTGCAACTCGACTAATTCATTCTTTTTGAACCCACCTCCTGTTCCCCCGTGCATCTATTGTGGAAGCGATTCTCATTGGCATGTTTCGTGCCCAGTTCGATACCCGTATGGTCACGGGCAAGAACCCGGGTACAATTATGACGATGATAATAGCTATCCACAAGACGCACCTGATTTTTCTCCATACCCGGTTTGCAACAACTGTGGGGGTCCTCACGATGCCTATTATTGTCAACCAATGAATTGTTATGAGCAAAATCCGTGTCCTCAGTTTTCTTCACCAATGGATTATTATGAACCAAACCCGGTTTATAATTCTTCTCAACCGATGAACTACTATGAGCCACAACCATGCTATAATTCAGGTTTTCAACATTTTTAGCCCCCACATCACACCCTCAATCATCAATCCTCTCAGCAAACTAGTCTTGATCAACAACTCACTTCTTTGAATGACATTCTAGAAAGTATAGCTCAACTTCGAGCTGACTTACATCAGGAAAGGCAACCGTTGCTTGATGTGGACGAAACCTTGAAAACCACCGACACCTTTTTGAGCCAATTTAGTCGTTTTCCCTTCTTTTCTACACCAAAATGTTTAATTACAGCGTGGGATAGAATTGGTGAAATTGAACATACTCGGGGCGATGAACAACAAAAGTTGCTGCATGAGCTTCTTAAAGATGTGGAGGTTATCAAGGAAGAGTTAGCTGACTACCTCACTCCTAACTGGACTCGTCCCATCTATTATGATGATGATGATGACGATTATGTCTACACTTTCAACCAATCTTCTGAAGTTGCTGCTCCTACTGTCGATGTTCCTACTGCATCTAAGGATCTAGATTCGTTGAATGAGCTTAGTGATGTTGGTCTCGACAAAGTATTGGATGATGAGGTTTGTGACTTACCTGCTATGGAACCTGAGGACGACGTTGCTCTCACAGAAGAGGTTGATCTTAATGATGTCGATTTTTCTCCAAGCTATGAGAATTTCACATTTGAAATTTCTCAATCTCCACCGGGAGATGCAGACGATGACGATTTATTCTCTCCGGTTTACGAGAAGTTCACCGATGAACATGATCTTGTGGATAAGGTGGAAGACGTGCTTCTTCGCGATAGATTACGGAAAGTTCATCTTCTTATTGCTCAAATCGAAGAGTTGACTTCTCCTTCTCTTTCCAAGTCTTTACCTCCATCTATTCCTCCCGTTGAAGATAATGACCCATTGCTGGAAGAAATCGATATCCACTCCATCCCTCCAGGTATTGATGACTCTGACACGGAGGGGGACATTATTTTTGATAATTTGCTGCAGGAAGCTATTGTCCCAAGTCCCCCTCCCGAGCACCTTTCATCCTCCCCTTTAGCCACTATCACGGAGGATGAGTGCTTTGACCTGGGAGGTGACATTGATTATGCTATCATTGATAACATCACGGCTTTGCCGAATGCTCAGCCTCCATTGTCTTTGGGGGATGACAATGTGCTTACTATACCCAACCCACCTCCCGTGGATCTTGAATTCACATACTTTTCGTAGGTTGAAAGGATCTTTCTCCCATTCAAGACTTATCCCCCCGCCTCTCCTTTGTTGATGTCAACCGGGAACGAGGACAAGGTCTTTGATCCCGGTATTGCATTCGAGGCTTCCCCATGGACCATTTAATTTGGGGACGAGTCAGGCTCGTGACTCGGTTAATATAAACAAGCGCTTTTTGGGAGGCAACCCAATTATCTATCTATCTTTACCATAAGTGTAGGGGGAGCCCCGTGGTGTTTCTTGCTTTCTTTCTTATCATGTGCAGGGATTAGAGCTTTAAAGACACACTCTTGATGACTTTTGACGAACCGTGACTCTGTGTTCCCTTCTTCCCGGTTCTATCCTAAACTCTTTTCGATTCACTATTTTATATTTTCTCAATATTAAAATAGGAATCTCCTTAGTTGTCCCTTTCTTAGCGAGATTTAAACAAAGTGCACAATGTCCTAAGTGTAGGGGATTTTACTCCCACATGCTTAAACATTGAGGACAATGTTTATATTAAGTGTAGGGGGGACTTCTATCGAAGTTAAGTGGTCTTTTACTTGTATTTGTCCTCATTTTAACCGGAAAATCAATTTTTCGACATTTTTCAAATTTTTTAATCTATTTTGGCCTAGTTGTAGTCTCCTTTATTTTTGTTACTTTCTAACATTTTAATAAAATGGTTTTAGCAAGTTTAGATATCTTAGATATATTAGGCCCGTTGTGAATATTTTGACTCAACCCGAGTTTACTTATCCAAGTTCACTCTAGCTAGTATCCTTAACCGTGTAGACCTTAATTGGTTTATTGGGCTAATCATCCACGAGTCTCATTCCTTGAGATTTTAAATTGTGGAGAACGAGAAATGATAGAGTTGGTTACAAGTTTGGTATTCTTTCATTAACTTATGTGAGTTAATTATGATCTTTTTCTCCCCTCGCTTGTAAATAAATAAATGCAATAAGTAAGGTCGTACGATTTGAAAAGTTACTTAGCTTCTAGCCCAAGGTCGTTTAAAAGTTGCTCGGTAATGATAAGAGTTCATAGCCAAGGCATAACTTATGAAGCGGGGCGCGAAGATTGGCGAGTCCGAAAAGGCCCTAACAAGGCATGAGGGCTATATTTTGTTGCTAAAGATCCAAAAGTGATGTGAAGAATCATTTATCGAAAATCTATATGAAGGATCGAGACACACGACGAAAAGCAAGTACTCCCAAAAGATCATGGATAAGTCTATCCAAAAAGGCCCTAACAAGGTATGAGGATAAATAGTTCTAAGTCCTAAAAGGAGGCGGATCGTTGTATATCAAAGTCCAAAGTAAAGATTGGAGAAAAATGAAGAAGTCGTGGTCCAAATATAAAAAATCTCTCAAAACATCAAGTGAAGAAATTCCTATTATGAAGAGAAGACCATTATTTCATGAACGTCTCTTAAGGTTTGAAGTATGAAGTCGCTGCCAAATATCGGTCCGAGAAAGGTCTCAAATCGCGAAGCGAGTTATGCCAAGATATGAAATTTATGAGGTCCCGATAAGCAGTTTTAAAAGATTTTGTCCTTTAGCTAACTATTGATTAAATCGTCCACTTTATTTTCGGCCTAAATAACTATCGAAATAAGTCAAAAATGCATCCTCGTGATCATTCAAGACAACAATAAAATATAAGAGATACCCCTAGGAATAAGGGAGTCTAAGTAAGTAATTGGCCCACATGAGTTCGTGTTAGTTTGCTAACTTATAATAACAATGATCTCGTTTTTAAGCTTGGTTTGGAGAAAGTGAAAACTTGAGGATGATGATCATTCACGACATTTCCAAAACCCAAAGGTATGTTTTTGATTTCTTTACTTTGTATGTTTATAATTTTCTATCTCTTTAATAAAGGCCAACGTGGATTGATTGTGATGAAAATTGTAAAAGTGCTTTGTAACTAATGCATTGCATGAGGACATTGCAATGGTTAAGTGTAGGGGATTTGATAGGTGTGAAAACACCCATCCTTTTTACCACTTAATTACAATAATAACCGAGCCAAAACGTGTATTTTATGTCATTTATGTCGGAATTATGCGTGGTTTGTGTTTTTGTTGTGATTTAGGACGAAAAGGTGAAAAGTGGAGAAAACACGGCATTCACGGGCTTTTATCGAAGAAAAAGACAAAAGATGAAGTCGAAAGATCAAGAGTGGAAAAAGAACGGAAGTCCAAGACCAATTCTGAAGATTTATCGAAGAAAAAGTCAAAGGACGGATGTTTACTAAAAAGCCGAAGAACTCGAGTCTTATTTATAAAGAAAAAATCGAGACGAGTTAAACAAATCCCAAGACAAAGTCCAAGATTAACAAAAGATAAAGAAGAAAAGGACTTAAGTGTGCAATTAAGGCAAAGAGGAAAGAGGGAGGAAGCTTCCTAAGCTCCTCCCTAATCACCCCTATATATAGTTTTAGCTAGTTTCATTTTCATGTTGTTGGGTGGTTTGACAAACCACCACTTCCACCAATTTTATTTCTTGTCAATTTAATTCTTGCACTTTAATCATTTGTTATACACTTTTAATCCATTTTAATTTTCAAGTAAGTTTTCAATTATTGTTCTTTAATCTTTACTTTTCTTGTCTTAATCTCTCATCTTCCTTTCTTGATTCTTGTTTGCTTTTGGTGCGATTTACATTTGATCCGTGTTGTTCATTCATGTTTTTGTGCTTAAAAAGTTAATCTTTTTATGTTTTGATTTCAAAGTTTGTTTATTTTAAGTTTGGAAAAGTTATTATTTGTGCTTATTGGTTCCGTTTCACTATTGATTCGTTTAAGTTTTTGTGATAGCTTAATCTAATAGCTTATTACTTGCTTATTTCGAATCCCTATTTAATCGGAAAAGGTAAACCCTTTTCCGATTTGTCTTTTCCGATCAGCACACCTTATTCCGATCAGTAGATCGGAAAAGGGTTTTGGGGTTATTCCGATTTGCTCAGTTTAGGTGTATTCCGATTATGAGTTTTTTTACACATTCCGATCGTACCTTTTCTTTATATTCCGATCATATGCATTCTCGTGTATTCCGATTTGGATTCATAGTAACATTCCGATTAGTTTAATTTTAGACTTTCCGATTGAGTTACTTTTGATTATTCCGATCATGCTCATTCCGATCGGGTACATTCCGATCGGATCCTTATGGACTCCGATCGGGTGTATTCCGATGGAATGTTTTGTTTTGTTTTAATATTTTGCTTAGGTTAAAATGTCAATTTTTCTCGTTTCATTTTTAGTCTATTTTAATTTCGTTCCGCATTTTTATTTTATTGTCAATTTACTTTTCGTCAAGCTTTAATTTTACGTTATTTAATTTCACGTCATTTACTTTTAAAGTTTTAAATATGCACCGTTTACGTTTCAACTAGTTTTAGTTTTAATTTCCCGTCCTTAATTATTAAGTCTTGCACATTTATTTTACCAAATCCAAAAATATTTGTTTCACCAAGAACAACTAATCTCACACAATTAATTGGAAATCAATTCGATTAGACACCGAGAAAACGAACTTTCAACTAGTAAAAAAATCATTTATTAGTAGAAAAGCTATGTCGAGAATTTTTCATTATGGAAAGATGAATGTATGATCTGAAAGATCATGGGAAAATAAGTCCTCGTTGTATGGGACCATTGAGATAATGTAAAGGTTTGGACGGAGAGGCATATAAGCTGGATCTACCCCATAAATTCAAGGGCTGCATGAATTATGTTTCGTATATCGAACTTGATAAAATGTCTATCAAGTGAAAATCTAATTACTTCTTAATAAAGTTTAGACCGGCGAAAAGTTTCATTCATCAAAAACCCGTGGACATCATGGATAGAGAAAGTAAGTCAACTTAAGCATCATCGTATTACCATTGTTATGTTGATGAAACTCACGTATTGTAATGAATTATAAAAGACCGAATGTGGAGGAAATATCCACACGGCTTTAACTGTATAAGAAGCGAGTAGTAAGACAAATCGATCTTTGAGGACAAAGATTCTCTTTAGGGGTAACTGCTGTGACAATCCGTCAATTTATGGTCAATATTTTATTCTCAAGTATTATTTAAAATCATTACTTTAATTTTATATTATGAACCCACTTATTTTCGGGAAGAAATTTGGGTTTACGTCTCGATGTAGCATCGACTACGTCTAAACCGGAGAACTCTACCCGTCATGTGTTTACGTTTACATACTCCGTTTTTGTGACAGTCCGACATTTCAGGAAACAAATTTATTCTCGAATATTATTTTGGAACTTTATTTTGTGTTGGTTCATAAACTCACAAATTTACGAGAAGAAATTGGGACTTACGTGCATAATTTGGCGTCTTTTACGATTAAACCAGAAACCCTAGGTTTACGTATTTATGCTTTTGTGCTCCGTTTTTGACGAGATAAATTTTATTAGAATCATTTTGTGCCGTAGTTTCATAATTTAGAAAAACTTTTTTCGTAAATCAACCCGAGGGCACGTAAATCAAGGAAACTAGAATCGAGTAGTACCCGTAAATTAGTGGAGATGAGACAAGTGGGACACTTGTCCCACCCTCACCATGGGCTCATTTTTCAAGTGCCAATACCCTTTTTTGTTGTCAAAAATTAACTATAGTGAAGGACACTTGTCTCATGACTTGAAATGCACCAAAACTCCATATTCTCCCACACACTTCACCTAAATGCAATTTTAATCAAAAAAATATCTAAAACCTCTCTTATCTCTCTCTAAATTCCGTCCAACATCACACCTAAATCACCATCTTCATAAAAAATCTAACCGTAAACTTTATCAATACTCAACATATGTTGAAGCCTACTTAAAAAGATGAAGATTGGAGGTGATTTAAACAAGTGAAAAGGAGTTCTTATGGAGGATTAGGGCTGATTTTCAAGAAGCTGTTCATACATATAAAGATCTCCAAAAGTTCATTTGCCATGTTAAGGACTTGGTAACAAAAATCAAGCCTTGTTCATCCAAAATCTCAACCTTTTCATCACTTTGGTGGTATAGAGATTGTTTCTTCCTATCATCTTGTTATTTTGTAAATATGCTCATGTATTTTCTTTATGTATGTATATGTATATGATAATAAATGATGATCAAAGTATTACGTGGGGATTTTTTGTTAATAGATGTGGTTAAAAAGACTAAAATCAACAAGTAAAAATGTTAAAACCTTGGTTAGATACATAGGCTGTATAAAACAGTAAGTATCGATATGATCACTTGGTCAAATGGCTTAGATTATTTAGTATACAGATAGATATATGATTTTTACATATGTGGTGAGTTGGCCACTCAATGGAATCAATAAAATGAGCAAGATATGATCAAAATACTATTAAGGTTCAAATCTGTATAGTCTGTTTTGGACGAATTATTAGGGATTCTTAGAAGATGAATGAGCAGTAGCTAAAAGTGAGTTATTTGTAGCACGTATTATGTAGTTTGTGCTGTCCAAGTTTGAGCTTCTATCTTCTTGTAGAACTCAAGATATGGCAAAAATATAAAATAATCAGATTTGTAAAATAAAAGTATATAATATAAAATAAGCACTCAAGTAATATTATTATAAAATACATATATAAAACCCACTAACTTATGATAATACTTATAAAATAAGTTGTACACTATGATAAATAAGTATGACAGTTTATAAAATTACAAACTCAAATTTTTTCTAAAGTTATAAAACAATATATAAGTTTTACGTCTTTTCGGCTAAAACCGAAAGATTAACGTTTTCGCCAAATAAAACTTAGACGTTCGGACCCGTCTAATGTAAGTTTTTTATAACTCATCTACTGATATGTAAGTACATTTGACAGGTAAAAACCGATAAAACTCGAGCTTTATAACTTATGGACATTAACGGGCCAAAGTAGCCTTATTGGACCATTAGCCCAACTATTTTGGCTAAACACTAATGGAATTAATCATGGGCTTAACCCACTTGTGCCCAACATGTGATTATAGGCCTGGTATTAAAAGTATAAATGGGCTAATAAAATGTATTGGAATTTTAATGGGCTTATTGGGCCTTAATATATAAATAAGTTGAAACTAGTGTAACTAGTCTAAAATTTGACTAACACATAACACTATAATGTGTATGATGAGATAAAATCCCACTTGATCATCATCATACTTACAATGTCATCATATATACATAGCCATTATTTTTATAAAGTCATTGGACAAGAGTCTAAGACGAGTATTATTTGTCTAGGTTTATGTGATTGAAGCACGTATCGTACATCCAAATCGCCAATAACCCGCCTTTCCAATCAACGTGAGTTCATAGCCTCGCACTCTTTTAAATGTTTTATGAAATGTCTTATAAACCCGCGAGGTAGATAACATGTTAGTTTTAATAAAATAGGACACCAGTTGTCCCGATTGTTTGCTTATTGATATGGACCCGAATGATTATATGACCCGATGAATGATTATATGACCCGATGTATGAAATGAAATGGATTATTATTAGTAAGGTTATGTCACTAAAAGTCCCATTAGTATGAATTGTGAACTACCGGGATTTGGTAGACGCTTATGCATATAATAGTACTATTTGGGGAAGATCACCCCAGTTCGCGCATTGACGGTTGATCCCCGTCGTGCCACATTGATTGGTAAGAGAATTTATGTATGAGAAGATTTATATAAGCGTGATTATTATGACGACACGCTGTTTTGGATGGGCAAAGGAAATTACGGGTTAGCTACCCGTTGTTTGTTATAGTAAGGTAACAATGTCATGCGGCTTATAATAATCCAATAATGAAAATACTGATATACGATTCGAAATATAACATATTGCATGACTTGCAATACGGGGTCTTATTATTGATATTATGCTCGTGTTTTGGTTTTTCATAATCATTTTCATATAACGGTTTTTATTAAACTCTATACACCGTAATAAAAGCCTATTGTATGATGTTTTTACGAAAATGGTTCGTATAATGGTTTTGAAGGCAAAAAGCCTTTATTATGATTTACGATAAAGATTCGTATAAGAATGTCTTTGGCCTATTTTATAGCATACGACAACGATTTGTACAAAATGATTTTTGGTAATAATTATATACCGGTGATATATTAATGGTTTTTATTAAACTATATGAATTCACTCGGCGTTTCGCTGACATTTTAACATGTTTATATCAGGTACTTGAAGGTAATTCTCAGGAAGACGACAAGAATTTATGGCCCGCATTCAAATAAAACTTCCATTCAAATTTTTTGTAAATTTGTAGGATATACTATGACCTGAGGACTTATGTAATTTTATATTCATGAATGGAAAATTGCTTTGTTATTAAACGACGCGACTTTTAAGCGTTGTCTATGATTTGAGTAATGTGCTATCTCGTAACACCAACGACTCTTCCGCTGATTTGATATTTGAAACTTTGGTGGTGTTACATCTATTCACCCTCTCCACTAGACCATTAGTCCGTGGGTGTTATACTGATGCAAAACGCCGTTTGATGTCTAGCGCTGCGCACCAATCTTTGAACGGATTGTCCGCAAATTGTTTTCCGTTATCTGAGATGATCTCCCCTGGTAAACCAAAACGACATACAATGTTTTCCTAAACAAACTTTTTTACCTGTTTGCCCGTAATTGTCGCAACCGCCTTAGCCTCTATCCAACAAGTGAAGTAGTCCATAGCCACGATCAAGAACTTAACGCCTCCGGCTGCAACAGGAAAAGGCCCTGCTATGTCAACTTCCCATTTGTAGAATGGCTATGGGGATGTGATGGGTGTCAGCTCTTGTTATGGATGACGCGGTACTGGCCAATACACTTGGCAATCATTGCATTTAAGAATCATATCTCGTATGTCTCGATGCATAGTCGGCCAATAGTATCTTGTAGGTAGAGCCTGTGCTACTACCGATCTGGGGTCGGCGTGCATTCCGCACGACCCTTCATGAATTTCACTAATCACATAACTAGCTTGGCGTGGTCCAACACATCACAACCACGGTTGTAAGAATGAACGTTTGTATAAGACACCATCGTGGAGTTCAAACTGTTGCGACTTCCTTTTAATGCGATGAGCCTCTATTTCATCCACAGGAAGGTTTTCGTTTGTCAAATAGCTTATGATCGGGGTCATCCACGTAGGTCCCTCCTCATCAACTGTTTTTACGATCTCCTCTCCTGCAATGGATTTACCCTTGAGTATTTCTATCAACACTTGTTTGGATAAATGGGCGAAGCTTGTAGATGCGATCTCCCTAAGGGCATCCGCCTACTTATTCTTGCCTCTTGGTACCTGCTTGATAGAGAACTTAGCAAAACCAGCGTTAAGTGACTTGACTTTCTCCAAATATTGGACCATATTTTCCTTCTTGGCTTCGTACCATCATAGGATGTGATTTACGACAAGCCGCGAGTCCACGTAGGCTTCCAGGTTGCGTAACCCCATCCTTGCAGCGATTTTTAAGCCTGCAATCAATGCTTCGTATTCTGCCTCATTATTCGTAGTCGTTAACTCAAAGCGCAAGGCATAGGTGAACTTCATGCCTTCCGGATTTGTGAGCATGAGGCCTGCTCCTGATCCGGCCGTGCAAGAGGATCCATCAGTAAACATGACACATGGTTTTGTTGGAATTTCTTCCTTTAGCACCATTGGCTCGTCCTCCTCGGGTTTCTTAATTATAAATCTGCCAAGATTTTGCCCTTGATGGCTGTCCTTGGTCTATAGGAGATGTTATGTTCCCCGACTAGGACGCTCCACTTTTGTAATCTACCAGCCACATCCGGTTTAGAGATAATCTATTTTATTAACTTATCCGTAACTACCACAATGGGGTGCTCCTGGAAGTACCAGCGTAACCTTTTCGCGGCGTATACCAATGATAAGACTAATTTCTCCATTGGTGAATAATTCAACTTTGGCCTTTGCAACGCTCTACTTATGAAGTAGACCGGAGTCTGGACTGAATCCCGATCAGTCATAAGGAATGTGCTTATTACTCTGTACGTAGCGGTTAAGTACATAATTAGCTCCTCCTTAGGCCACGGGGCGACTAGCATGGGAAGAGCCGTTAGATGTTGCTTGAGCTGTCCAAACGCTTCCTCCGCCTCTCTTGTCCAACGAAAGTCTCATTTCCATTAAGTGATTCTACCTCTTGAGTGATTTGAACAAAGGAAGTGACTTCTCTACGGACTTTGATAAGAACCTATTAAGCCCGGTCAGCTTTCCATTAAGTGATTCTACCTCTTTAAGTGTCCGAGGGGATGGTAGCTGTATCATAACATCCGTCTTCTCCGGACAAGGCTTGATGCCGTTTGGATTAATCATATACCCAAGGAACATTCCTTCGATTGCTCCAAACGTGCACTTTTTGGGATTCAGTTTCATGTTGATTTTCCTCAATGTGTCGAATGTCTCCAGGATATCACGGAGGAGTTCGTCCTCCGTATGGCTTTAGATAACCAAGTCGTCAATGTAGACTTCCAGGTTACGGCCTATATGCGAGTCGAAGGCTTTATCAACAAGTCGTTGATATGTCGCGCTTGCGTTCTTGAGTCCGAACGGCATTTTTGTGTAACAATACACGCCCTGACTGGTATGGAACGCCGTCTTCTCCTCATCTTCCTCCGCCATATGGATCTGATGGTATCCTTTATATGCGTCCAAGAGACATTTAAAAGAGTACCCACATAAGGATTTCACCTTCCAATCGATTTTTGGTAACGGGTAGCAATCTTGTGGGAAAGCTTTGTTCAAGTATGTGAAGTCCACACACATGCGCCAGCTTCCATCATGCTTCTTGACCATGACCGGATTGGAGAGCCACTCATGGTAATAGACCTCGCGCATGATTCCTACGTCTACCAGTTTCCATACCTTGTCCAGTATTACCTGGCTACGTTATGGTGCTTGATCGCGCTTCCGTTGTTTAACAAGGGGATATCCAGGGCGGATTTAAAGCTTATGTTCTGCGATCGAACAAGGTACGCCCGTCATATACTTTGGTTCCCATGCAAATATATCAAGGTCTGATTTTAGGAGAGAGCACATGGCCTTCTTTCCTTTCTCAGAGAGGGTTCCCCCGATAGCCACCTCTTGTTCCGGATATTCAGGGTGGATTAACACTTTCCAATTAGGGGGTCATGATCCTTCCTTTATAGGAGCTGGCTGGATTGATGTTGTTACGACATGACACTCTGATGCTGACACGATTGAATTCTAAATAATGACAATTCCCCCTTTCACTGGGAATTTAATCATGTCGTGTGTTGTGGACGGGACTGCCCGTATGGCCAGGATTCCTGGTCTTTCGATAATACCATTGTACGGAGAATGTGAACGTATCACCATAAAGTTCATACATGCTGTAGTTGAATGCTCTTTATCTCCAATGGTTACCAGCAAGTGTAATTGCCCTATCTGCCAGATAGTGTCCCCACTGAAGCCAATAAGTGGCGACGTGGCCAGCACCAATTGAATTTTAATTTCTGGTCGTAGTTGCATGAAGAAGTGTTCGTAGCAGGTAAGGTAAACCTTCTATTCGTGGAATGAATATCGTTTATGAATGGCGATCCTGTCAAATTTTCGCTGGTCGATACATGATCTCGTGTTATCGGCCTTCTTCCTGATAGACGGAAATGGTGCACTTCCTTGTGGTGCGTTAGGTCGAATAAAGCCTCGTTATGGTAAGTCTTGCAGCTAATGTTGCAACTCTTTTAACTCAGCTGAAACTCTGCGATAAAGAGTTCTGAAAACAGGTTATGTCCTTGAGACAACCTCGATGTTAAGCTCTGTATCGTAGTTAGGAAGGAATTTCTGGAAAACCTTTTGGAATTAAGTCTAGAAGTTCTGGAATAATCTGCTGATCATAAATTTAAGGGACTTCAGGAGTGGATTTATAACTGGTAGCTACAAGTCTTCGTAGCTCTGGACTAATTAAGTCACGCGCTGGTAAGGTAGAAACAATTTGTACTAACATTTTTCTGTCAGGAAATATGATGAACATATCGATGAGTTAGTAAGACGAATCTTGTCTTCAATTGGAAGGAAAAGCCCTTATAAATATGGTGATACTGTGGAGTCTTTTCTGGCTGAGAGGTAAGTAACTACTAATAAATGAAATTTAGTTAGTTAAAAATGTAGTTTGCTTTTGCAAGATCTTTCTTTGTGTTGCTCGTACCAATTATATTTGTCGTTGTTTCGTTCTCGGTATCTTCTCGAATTGATCACGGTTCAAAGTGGAGTTGTTGTACTTGGGGACTAAAAGGGGGAGCTTTTGATCTATTTCTACTTAAAAGGTAAGTGCATGAAGTAATAAAATTAAGCTAAAAGCAATTAATGAAAATAAAACTTGAATTAAGAATAAACAGTACAATATCTTAACTCAGAAAAACTGCTGATTCGGATTATTAGCTTCGTTCGGAATACTTGCTTATTCGGAATAATTTAGACAAAAACCTTCATCCGGAACATAACCTTTATTCGGAATATCTTGCTTCATTCGGAAAGATTTGCTTCATGCGGAATAAATGTTGATCCGGAATATCCTTTATCCGGAATATCCTTTATTCGGAATAATAAACCTTCATCCGGAAAACATTGATCATCCAGAATACTTCGTTGGTTCGGAATACTTTGTTGGTTCGGAATATCTTCTTTATCCGGAATAATCAACTCATCCGGAATATCTACTGGTTCGGAATAAAATTGAAAGACCTTGGTTCGGAATATTTAACTGATGCGGAATAAGGAAAACTAGGTGCTCATTCGGAATGTGCTGCTCATTCGGAATAAATGAAAACTGCTCATCCGGAATGTTTATTCGGAATATTCAAAAGCAAAATTGATCCGGAATAAATTTGTTGGTTCGGAATAACTACAACAAAAGACTCATCCGGAATAATAAAAACCAAAACGTTGGTTCGGAAAACTTAGTTTATTCGGAATAATTTTAACAAAACATTGATCCGGAATATTTTAGCTCATTCGGAATAACTGACAAAAACCCTTGGTTCGGAATCTGGGAAAATGGAAAACGCGAAGAACAGGGAAACTATAACAACACAATTTTAACCAACATCCACCAAGTTTTTAACCAAAACTTAAACCAATTTAACCACTAATCATTTACTAATGATAAACATCAAACCAAATCAACAAAAACTCAAAACCCACTTGTTTTTGAAGATCAAAACCAATAAATAAAAGCTTAGAACTAGAGAATCAAATAGAAAAGGTAGAACAAGATTAAAAGGAAACTTGATATTGAAAGATTAAGGTTTAACAAACAAAATGAAAGATTAAACTTACAAGATTTTGGATGAAATCAAAAGAAGAGTAAAAATCACCAATCTCCTTAAGGGAGTTGGTTTCCTACAAACTAGGAGAAAAGAAACAGAAAATGAACTCCTTGAAAATGTGAAGGGAGTCTCTATTTATAGGCCTTGGCTTGGTTTGGTGAGTGGGCTTTCTCCCTTTCTTTTTGTCTTCTCGTCTTTTCAGAAAAGTTGACGTTTTCGATTTCGATTCGGGATTTGTCGATAAATTCAACTCGTCTTTTAATTTCTTCATTTAATAGACTTGAGTTATTCGACATATGTAAATCTTCCATCTTTGGTCCTTTTCTTCGATAAATCTTCAAATAGGCCCATTGACTTCAAATCTTTTGCATCTCTTAGACTATAGACTTCGTCTTTTCGTCTTTTTCTTCGATAAAACCTGTGCAATCCCATGTTTTCTTCAATATTTATCCGGTTGGCTCTGAAAACACAACAAACACACAAACCACGCATAATTCCAAACAAATGAAATTAAATACGCGTTTTGGTCTCGTTTTAACAAGCAATAAGTAGTAAAAGGATGGGTGTTTTCACACCTATCAAATCCCCTACACTTAACCATTGCCATGCCCTCATGCAATGCTATAATTTTAAAGCACGGTTTACATTTCTCATCATAAATAACCCACCTTGGACTTTATTAAATCCTAAACACTAAGGAAACCAAAAGAACAAAACAAGTAAAGTATTCAAAGACTTACATTGGGGTTTTAGGTTGTCATGAATGTTCATCATTCTCAAGTTTCACGTTCCCCATACCAAGCTTAAAAACGAGATCATTGTTATTATAAGTTAGCAAACTAACACGAACTCATGTGGCCCAATTATTCACTTAGACTCCCTTATTCCTAGGTGTATCTCTTATATTTTAATATTGTCTTAAATGATCACGAGGATGCATTGTTTGACTTATTTCGATAGTTATTTAGGCTGAAAACAAAGTGGGACAATTTAATCAATAGTTAGCTAAAGGACAAAATCTTTTAAAACTGTTTCTCGGGACCTCATAAAGTTCATATCTTGGCATAAATCGCTTCACGATTTGAGACCTTTCTCGGATCGATATTTGGCAGCGACTTCATACTTCGAATCTTTGAGAGACGTTTTTTAAATTATGGTCTTCTCTTCATAATAGGAATTTCTTCACTTGAAGTTTTGAGAGATTCTTCATCTTTGGACCACGACTTCTTCATTTTCTCCAATCTTTATTTTGGACTTTGATATACAACGATCCGCCTCCTTTTAGGACTTGGATCTATTTATCCTCATACCTTGCTAGGGTCTTTTCGGATAGACTTCTCCATGACTTTTGGGGAGTTTTTGCTTTTCGTCGTGTGTCTCGATCCTTCATATTGATTTTCGATAAATGATTCTTCACATCACTTTTGGATCTTTAGCAACAAAATGTAGCCCTCATGCCTTGTTAGGGCCTTTTCGGACTCGCCAATCTTCGCATCCCGCTTCAATAAGTTATGCCTTGGCTATGAACTCTAATTAATACCGAGAAACTTTTAAACGATCTTGGGCTAGAAGCTAAGTAACTTTTCAAATCGTACAACCTTATTTATTGCAGATAAATTTATTAGCAAGCGGTGGGAGAATAGGCTTATAATCAACTCACATAAATTCACGAAAGAATACCAAACTTATAATTGACTCTATCATCTCTCGTTCTCCACAATTTAAAATCTCAAGGAATGAGACTCGTGGATGCTTAGCCAATTAAATCAAAGTTTTGGGTTTTCGAGTCGCCTATAGGATCTTGCATCTTCTTAGACTCTTTCAAGTTTAGAATTTACGTTTTAAAGTTCCTTTGATAAACGACTCTCTAGGATCAATTATAGGAACTTGCGAAAAGTTCTTGTTCTTAACCCGTGAGAGTTAAGACTTTCGCGTTTTAAAGCTCCTTATATAAAAGCCTAGCAAAACTTGACTTAAACACGTTAAGGATACTAGCTAGAGTAAACTTAGATAAGTAAACTCGGGTTGAGACAAAATATTCACGTCCTTGAAAAATTTAAAACCACTTTATTGAAATTTTATTCTAGCAAGGAAAGAAAATAAACATAACAAAGGAAAATACAACTATACAACTAGGCCAAAATAGATTAAAAATTTTGAAAAATGTCGAAAAATCGAATTTTCCGGTTAAATGAAGGCACTTTAATGCAAAAGTCCACTTAAAACTTCGATAGAAGTCTCCCCTACATTTAATATAAACATTGTCCTCAATGTTTAAGCATGTGGGAAAAGTCTCCCCTACACTTATGACATTGTGCACGTTGGTTAAATCAAGTTAAGGAAGAGACAACTAAAGTGATCAATTTCAAATGTGAGTATGAAAAAAATTTAATCATGATAGTTGAGAGATAGAACCGGAATTACGGATAACATGGGAGCACGGTTCTTCAAAGATTCCAAGAGTGCATTTATCCCTGTAATCACATCACCATACAAACACAAGCAACCTATATAGCTCCCCCTACACATAGGATGAAAAACAGAAAAATGGGGGATAGATACTCGGGTTGCCTCCCGAGGAGCGCTTGTTTTTGTTAACCGAGTCACGAGCCTGATACGGTCCCGAAACTAGTTCATGGGAAACGTGGTGAGGGATGGAATCATCTCATGAGAGATGTCCTCACCAAAGTACAACTTCAAACGCTGGCCATTCACCTTAAAATTGGGCCCACTTGGCTGAGAAAGATCAATGGTGCCATAGGGAAAGACATTGGCGATGGTGAATGGACCAGACCAGCGGCTCTTAAACTTGCCCGAGAAGATCTTCAACCGAGAGTTAAAAAGTAAGACTTGATCACCAACGTGGAACTCTCGGTTCTTAATTTTAGCATCGTGGATGATCTTGGTCTTCTCCTTGTAGATCAATGAGTTCTCGTAAGCTTCATTCCTCAGTTCGTTTAGCTCGTTGAGTTGAATCTTGCGAAGATCACCGACTTTGTTGATGTCGAAGTTAGCCCACTTCAAGGCCCAGTATGCCTTATGTTCTAGCTCGATAGGGGAGGTGGCATGCTTTCCCGTACACAAGACGATAAGGTGTACAACCAATCGGTGTCTTATAGGCGGTATGGAAATCCCACAGAGCATCATCAAGTTTATCGGCCCATGAGGCACGATGCTCTCCCATAGTACGTTCCAAAATTCGCTTCAATCCACGGTTGGATATCTCGGCTTGACAGTTGGTTTGAGGATGATAAGCGGTGGAAAGACGGTGATTGACACCATACTTAGCCATGACTCTTGCAAATTGATAATTGCAAAAATGAGTCCCGCGGTCAGTGATTATAGCACGAGGAACATCGAATCGAGCAAACAGTTGCTTCAAAAAGTTTACAACCACCCTCGCATCGTTCGTTGGGAGGGCCTTGGCTTCAACCCATTTAGAAACGTAGTCAACAGCTACGAGGATGTACTTGTTTCCTTTAGAAGAAGGGAATGGGCCCATAAAGTCGATGCCCCATACATCAAAGATTTCACATTCTTGTATGAAATTATGAGGCATCTCATCTTTATGTGTGATCTTGCCTTGTTTTTGGCAAGCATCACAATGTTTAACCATCTCGTGAGCATCACGATAAATGGTGGGCCAATCCCGAGTCAAACACTTTTTTGGCGATGTAGTTGGGACCAAAGTGACCACCGGTGGGTCCTTTGTGGCAAGCCTCGAGAATGTCTAAAGCTGCCGGTCCGTCAACACATCGGCGAATAATCAAATCAACGCATTGTTTGAAGAGAAAAGGGTCATCCCAAAAGTAAGTCTTAACATCGTTTAAGAACTTTTTCTTTTGTTGGGATGTTAACCCTTTGATGAGAACACCACCCGCTAAGTAGTTTGCAATGTCTGCAAACCACGGAGTGTCATCAAGATTGGCACTAATAGACATTAAGGTCTCAAGGGGAAAAGAGTCATTGATCTCTTTGTTCGGATGATCCCCTTGATATGGATCCTCAAGTCTACTTAGATGATCCGCGGCTAGGTTTTCGGCTCCCTTCTTGTCACGAATTTCAATGTTGAATTCTTGAAGGAGTAAAACCATGCGAAGAAGTCTTGGCTTAGAGTCGTGCTTAGTCATCAAGTAATTCAACGCGGAATGGTCCGTGTATACGATGGTGGTGGATAAAACAAGATAGGGGCGAAATTTTTCAAAAGCATAGACAACAGCTAAAAGCTCTTTTTTGGTTGTCGTATAATGCAATTGAGCCCCCATCATTGTCTTGGTAGAATAATGATTGGTTGGAAGTGTTTGTTGATCCTTTGTCCCGAAACAGCTCCAATAGCAAAGTCGCTAGCATCGCACATCAACTCAAAAGGTAGCTCCCAATTAGGGGTAACCAAGACCGGTGCCTGAGTTAGCTTATCCTTAAGAAGATTAAAGGCTTCAATACACTCTTTAGAAAAGATAGAAAGGAGTATCTTTTTCCAAGAGGTGGGTCATCGGGCGAGCGATTTTAGAGAAATCCTAAACGAATCGATGATAGAATCCCGCATGACCCAGAAAACTTCTCACACCCTTCACGGTTGAAGGTGGAGAAAATTTTGCTATGACATCCACTTTAGCACGGTCCACTTCAAGACCGGCTTTTGAGATTTTGTGTCCTAGCACAATGCCTTCTTTTACCATAAAATGGCATTTTTCCCAATTGAGAGCAAGGCGAGTGTCTTCGCACCGCTTAAGCATACGTTCTAAATTGGCAAGGCAAGAAGAGAATGAATACCCAAAGACCGAGAAATCATCCATGAAGACTTCCATGGTTTGCTCAACCATGTCAAGGAAAATAGCCAACATGCACATTTGGAAAGTCCCAGGGGCATTGCATAAGCCAAAAGGCATTCTTTTGTAGGCAAATGTGCCATAGGGACAAGTGAATGTTGTCTTCTCTTGATCTTGGGGATCGATGGGTATTTGGAAATAACCCGAGAAACCATCTAGAAAGCAGTAATATTCATTACCCGCTAAACGTTCAAGCATTTGGTCCATAAAAGGAAGAGGAAAATGATCCTTTCTCGTGGCATCATTAAGTTTGCGATAGTCTATACAAACTCTCCACCTAGTAACGAGACGTGTAGGAATCAACTCGTTGTTTTGATTGGGCACAACGGTGATTCCGCCTTTCTTAGGCACACAATGGACTGGACTAACCCATGGTGAATCCGAGATAGGGTAAATCATGTCCGCATCAAGAAGTTTGATAACCTCTTTTTTGATAACGTCATGGATTTTTGGATTCACCCTTTGTTGGCTTTGAATGGTGGGCTTAAAGTCATCCTCCATGAGAATTTTATGTGTGCAAAAGTGAGGATCAATCCCATGAATATCGGAGATTTTCCAAGCGATAGCTCTTTTATGTTTCTTGAGAACTTCAATGAGACGAGTTTTCTCATCGGCTTTTAAGTCCTTAGCAATGATAACGGGAAGTTGATCAATGTCCTCTAAGAAAACATACTCGAGATGGGGAGGTGAGTCCTTAAGCTCAAGAGTAAGAGGATCCTCAATAGATGGTGTAACTAACGATGGATCATCATTAGTCACCTCTTTAGGAGAAGGAGGAGAAAAAAGGGTCTTCATTGAAAAGTTTCTTAATTGTACGAATGTCTTCTTCCCAATTGGTGGGAGAATCATCATACTTAAGATCAAGTGGACCCAAGCTAGCTTCAAAATCATCCATAAGAAAGTCACTTTCTCCAAAAAGAGTCAATGACGGAGCGATTGAGGCAACCGTCTCAACATTGGGTAGAGAAGAGAGATTACTTTTGAAGCATCATGAAAGTGTTCTTCACAAGCCTCATCGAGAACATCAATAGCATTAAGACTCTCATATGAATAAGGTTGCTTAGAAATCTTACCCATGTTGAAGACAATTTTGTCGTCACTAACTCTCATGATTATTTCGCCCGCGGCTACATCAATGAGAGTGCGACCGGTCCTCAAGAAGGGACATCCAACGATTAATGGAACACGAGGATCCATCTCGTAGTCAACGACAACAAAATCCGCCGGGAAGGTGAATTTGTCAACGCCAACGAAGACTTCTTCGGCTATCCCCACTGGATAAGCAACCGTACGGTTAGCTAATTCCAAAGTCATTTTGGTCGGGACTAGCTCGGGGAGAGGTAATTGCTTCCAAACACTTAAAGGCATTAAGTTTATACTAGCACCTAGATCGGCTAGGGCCATGCAATTCTCTATTCCCGGGAAATTGCAAGGAATCAAGAAGCGACCCGGATCACCAAGTTTGGTGGGCAATTACCTTAAGGGAACCGCGGAGCAATTCTCATTAAGTTGGGTCTGAGCAGTGTGAAGAAGCTTCTCCTTGTCACTTAGAAGATCTTTAAACATCTTCGCATATTAGGCATGTGAGCGAGAGCCTCGGCAAAGGAGATGTTAAAATTCAATTGTTTAAACATTTTGAGAAAGTTTAAACTTGAATATCATCCTTGCTCTTTTGCTTCTCTTACCTCAACCTTAAAGGATAAGGTATATCGGATGAAGAGGAAGGCTTTAGGGGAGTAGGATCACTCACAACCGCTGGTGGTGGGGGAATGGGGATAGAAGGCAAAGGAGGTGAGGAAATTTGCTCTTTTTCCTTGTTCACAATCACGGGTGGAGGTGTAGGAAGCTCGGGTTCCGTATAACCTTTTCCGCTACGAGTGGTGATTGCTTTCATCTCCCCTCGTGGTTTAGCAACGGTGTTACTCGGAAGAGTACCCGAAGAAGAGGGTTGATTACCTTGGAAGAGCGAACCGATCATATCACGTATGTTATCCGCTTGATTGCTGAAAGAGTCTCTCATGTCTGCCCGAATATCATTGCTTTGTTTTTCCATGTCATTCCTTAGCTCGGCTCAAATATCGCTCCCTTGTTTCTCCATGTCTCCCTTCAAGTTGATGAATTGACTCTGAAGATTCCTCACCATCTCTCTATTAGTCCTCATGAACGTCTCGAGGTCTTGATTCAATGCCATCGGTTGATTGAGAGGTGGAGCTTGGTAAGCTTGAGAATTTCCTTGAGGTGGGTATGGGTTTCTTTGGGATTGTTATTGATTGTTAGCTCGAGGTTGGGATTGGGTATTTCGGTTATAGCTTTGTTGTTGGTTTTGGTTTTGAGGAGTAAAACCGGGTGGTGCAAGATAGTTGTTTGAACGATAACTTAGCAAGTTACGGTCTCCTTGAGGACGAGCTTGATAGCCTCCCGTAGGATAAGTACCGTATGCCGCGTTAACGTTTTCACAAAAACTGCCTTGAGTAGAAGGACAATCATTGTAAGAATGAGGACCACCACATGTGTCACAAGAAATAACAACGGCTTTAGCTTGTTGAGTTATTAGCCAAAATTTGCATATTTTTGCTCATTTCGATAATGGCTCGTTCCATGGCGGTCATGTCGGTGGTGGAAGAAGTAGATGAAACATTGACTCTCGGATTAGATCTTGAGGATGCGGATGAATCCCAATTCTTGTGGTGAGTAGTCATGTTTTCAATCAACTCTCTACACTCCTCCGGTCTCCTTTTCATAAAAGTACCATCGGCGGCGGCGTTGATCGTGTCACGATCACGAAAAGTGAGACCATTGTAGAAAGTATCAATGAGAGTGACGGGGAGCATGTTGTGATTTGGACAACGGTCGATCAAATCATTGTAGCGTTCCCAAGCATCAAAGAGCGATTCATCATTGTCTTGCATGAATCCACTAATTTGGTTTCGAAGGCTCGTGACCATGGATGGTGGAAAGTAGCGTGACAAAAAGCGTTGAGTCATGTCGTCCCAAGTATGAATAGAATTCTTTGGGAGACGGTCAAACCATTTTTCGGCATGGTGAGAAAGCGTGTGGGGAAATAGTTGAAGGCGAAGTACATCCATAGAAACACCGGGCATCTTCATGCTTTGAGTCATGGTAATGAATTTGTCGAGGTGCTTGTTTGCATCATCATCCGGCAATCCGCGAAATGGATTTGTTTGCACTTGTTTGATCATGTGATGCTTCAACGAAAACTCCTGAGCTGTGATTTGCATCGGCGCAATCGGGCCTCCACGTCCGTTCATCGTAGGTTGGCATAGCTCCTCCATGGTTTGTAGGTCGGGTAGGGGTGGATTATTCATGTTGGGGTGAGGTGGATTATTATTGTTGTTCTGTACACCGGCCATGTCTAAATTATCGAGAGTCTCGGGCCCAGGATAAGACGTTGATCGAGTACGCATACACTAAAAAGAAAATGCAAGAGAAAATATTTTTGGTTTTTATAGGTTTTTTTTTTTTTTTGTGTTTTTGAAAACTTTATATTTTTATGGGTTTTTGAAAATTTTGTACTTGAAATAACGTTCCCGAAAGAACGGATCCCAAAATCCAATTTTTCTCACAAGAAACCGTTGATCCTTACGACAAGAGCCGGCAGCGGCGCCATTTTAATAACTGAAATTTAGTTAGTTAAAAATGTAGTTTGCTTTTGCAAGATCTTTCTTTGTGTTGCTCGTACCCAATTATATTTGTCGTTGTTTCGTTCTCGGTATCTTCTCGAATTGATCACGGTTCAAAGTGGAGTTGTTGTACTTGGTGACTAAAAGGGGGGAGCTTTTGATCTATTTCTCCTTAAAAGGTAAGTGCATGAAGTAATAAAATTAAGCTAAAAGCAATTAATGAAAATAAAACTTGAATTAAGAATAAACAGTACAATACCTTAACTCAGAAAAACTGCTGATTCGGAATATTAGCTTCGTTCGGAATACTTGCTTATTCGGAATAATTTAGACAAAAACCTTCATCCGGAACATAACCTTTATTCGGAATATCTTGCTTCATTCGGAAAGATTTGCTTCATGCGGAATAAATGTTGATCCGGAATATCCTTTATTCGGAATAATAAACCTTCATCTGGAAAACATTGCTCATTCGGAATACTTCGTTGGTTCGGAATACTTTTTTGGTTCGGAATATCTTCTTTATCCGGAATAATCAACTCATCCGGAATATCTACTGGTTCGGAATAAAATTGAAAGACCTTGGTTCAGAATATTTAACTGATGCGGAATAAGGAAAACTAGGTACTCATTCGGAATAAATGAAAACTGCTCATCCGGAATGTTTATTCGGAATATTCAAAAGCAAAACTGATTCGGAATAAATTTGTTGGTTCGGATTAACTAGAACAAAAGACTCATTCGGAATAATAAAAACCAAAACGTTGGTTCGGAAAACTTAGTTTACTCGGTATAATTTTAACAAAACATTGATCCGGAATATTTTAGCTCATTCGGAATAACTGACAAAAACCCTTGGTTCGGAATCTGGGAAAATGGAAAACGCGAAGAACAGGGAAACTATAACAACACGATTTTAACCATAATCCACCAAGTTTTTAACCAAAACTTAAACCAATTTAACCACTAATCATTTACTAATGATAAACATCAAACCAAATCAACAAAAACTCGAAACCCACTTGTTTTTGAAGATCAAACCCAATAAATAAAAGCTTAGAACTAGAGAATCAAATAGAAAAGGTAGAACAAGACTAAAAGGAAACTTGATATTGAAAGATTAAGGTTTAACAAACAAAATGAAAGATTAAACTTACAAGATTTTTGAGGAAATCAAAGAAAAGTAAAAATCACCAATCTCCTTAAGGGAGTTGGTTTCCTACGAACTAGGAGAAAAGAAACAGAAAATGAACTCCTTGAAAATGTGAAGGGAGTCTCTATTTATAGGCCTTGGCTTGGTTTGGTGAGTGGGCTTTCTCCCTTTCTTTTTGTCTTCTCGTCTTTTCAGAAAAGTTTACGTTTTCGATTTCGATTCGGGATTTGTCGATAAATTCAACTCGTCTTTTAATTTCTTCATTTAATAGACTTGAGTTCTTCGACATATGTACATCTTCCATCTTTGGTCCTTTTCTTCGATAAATCTTCAAATAGGTCCATTGACTTCAAATCTTTTGCATCTCTTGGACTATAGACTTCGTCTTTTCGTCTTTTTCTTCGATAAAACCGTGCAATCCCATGTTTTCTTCAATATTTATCCGGTTGGCTCTGAAAACACAACAAACACACAAACCACGCATAATTCCAAACAAATGACATTAAATACGCGTTTTGGTCTCGTTTTAACAAGCAATAAGTGGTAAAAGGATAGGTGTTTTCACACCTATCACTACCTAATTTAAGAAAGATGACATAGGGATACGTGAAGTAAATGTGGTGACTTATCACTGAATGTGTTTGTCTATAACTTCATAGGATGAATACTGCGTGTCTAACCTGAATAATACTCCAGTGGTGGTGGTTGAATATTTATTGGTTTGATTTCTGCATGGCATGACGAAACGGGTATACCCCCTTGGAGGGTACCCTAAATTACTGAGGACCTGGTTTAGCAGGCATATTAGAGTTTTGAGTTTTGAATCGTGCCTTGAACATATATTCATATGACATGTATCATGACTGGTATCCTGACAAGTGTCTTCCGAACAGATACTTGAGACTTGTGTCTTAATTGATGTTTTGACATGTGTTTTGGTAGGTGGATACAAATAAGGTTGAAAAATTTTGATAACTACTAGGATTGGCAGACCGGTTAGACTGCTGACCATTGTATTACTGCTCACGTTCGTTCCGGAGTTCTGATGGTTACTGACTGATTAATTATTAGCACGGTGGTTGTCACTATTGTCTTATCTGTCAATTTCATGACGACCATTATTATGACCGTGATTCATGTAATCTATTTTTCTGAGTGGCCGGCTAGGTACCGGTTCTCACTCTTCTGAAAGGATAGTTGTGTGGCTTGGGACATCTTAACTGAGGAAGTAAAGGCATGGAATGTGATAGTAGGGTCTAGTAGTTGATGTATATTACTGTCTGGGTTTCCAAATCTATAGTTTTCGTCCCCTGAAGAGTCTTCATAATATAAACAGCATCAGCATCTTGTGGAATATCCAAAGTATCAGCAGCATCAGCATTCGTGAGTTTCCAAGGTATGAGCCGCATTAGTATCTGGTAAATTCTCCAACTTATGAGTAACATCAGCGTCTGTAGAATAACGACAAGTAGAAACTCGCCTGAGGCGACTGAGGCCTGATTAACAATACCCATGGAGTAAGGTATATGGAGTACACCTGAATATTGTACGTGTAGTACCGCTAAAAATTTGCTGATATGATCGATACTCGTGTCAATCGTTTGACATGATCAAGGTAAAGATAAATTGATTTAAACTGTTAGCAAACTGAACTAAAATGAGTAACATGATAGGCTGAGAATTCCTGCGTAGACTTAATACTGGTTGTATAGAGGCTCAAAAGTATGATTAAACACAGTTTCATCAATGGTTAGCATGAAGACATGATTGATGAAGACCAAACATGATTTATCATGAAACAGAGTTTTGCTGAAGTTCTTATGTATCTTCGCATGAAAACATCATCACTTTGCTGAAAACATAATCCTCGTAAGGATGCATGAAACTTATTCAGCATGAAAATGACCTTCACGTGAGAGCATGAAATTTAACTGATACAAAGAACATGAAAAGATAATCAAATGGGGTTTAACATCAACTGGTGTGGATGGCTATGGTTCAATCCAAAGAATTCAAAGGAGAAAACATGTGATTAACTATGGGCGATTCTAGTTCGATCCATACTTGTCAAAATTTTCCGAGAACCATCATGTATAGAAACTTACAATCTGGGACTAAATATGGATGGCTGTAGTCCAATCCATACTTGTCAAAATTTTCTAAAATGTCATGATATGAGCAAGGGGAACGTCTATGGTTCAGTTCACAAAACAATATTCGACTGAAAGCATGAAAATTTGACCTGAATAATGGTGAATGCTTATGGCTGGTTCACCAAGTAATATTTGACTGAAAACATGAATTTTGACATGAGTAAGGGTAAACGCCTATGGGTCGGTTTACCAATACAAAATCTGAACGGACAAGGGTGAACGCCTATGGGTCGGTTCACCAAAACAAAATCCGAATGAAAAGCACATGCGACTAAATATGGCCAGTCCTGTAACAACCTTTTAATTAGTCAAAAATTTAAGAAAACTTACTGATAAATGAAGAAAACTGACTGATAAATTCATGAGAAACATGAAAGATAACAACGCCAAAATTTGGGAAGTTCTTGGTGACTACCCACTAGTCACAGGTCAAGTTTTAGAGCCTACAGGTCGAACCTGTCTCTGATACCATAATTGTAACACTTCACTTGGATAAGTAGACCGTTACGTGTATTTATGGCGTGTTATCAAAGCATATAAGGTAAATGTCCTAAAACATTAACTAACCATAAGGGAAATACCGGAATCAAACATCGGTAATCCAAACATAAGCTCAAAATATGAAAAGTAAATACTGAAAAGAAGGACTAAACAATGTCCAAACAAGCAGATTAATATATGAAGTGCAATAAGAAAGGAGTATGGATACCTTCCATCTAAATGCACCTAACCTCAGAATCCTAAGAGCGTCCCGGTGTACCTGCCGTTAGAACATGAAAGGAACTACGGGTGAGCATAACGCCCAGTAAACGGATATAAAGCATGACAAGAACAACTAAAATGAAGCAGATAATAAAATACTGAAGCTATAAGACTGATAAATAAAAGCAGCAGAACTAAACTGTATAAATCCTGGAAATTCTGGTTTATAATTAATAAAGCTAAACTATTATCTTTTAAATCTGAAAATATGCATTTACTGTATTTTAAGTGCCAAGAGCTTATATAGGTCATGTGCTATAACAACGTCTGCATGAATACTTAGAGGGGTGACCTCGTCATGTTGTAGAGGGGTGACCTCTAATTGATGTGTTGGGTGGAGGGATCAACTCCAATGTGAAGGATGTAGAGCACACACCACATTCACCTGATAAGCTGTAAACTGATAACCTAGGATACATCCATACGCCTCACTGATAATACTGATAAATGGCCAAGCTGAAATAATGGGACGCTGCAAGAAATCACTCCCCCGTAGAGGAGTCATGACACCGGTGCCTCAAGTGTCATGGTTACGGTACCTCCGTAACTAGTACATAACTGGTCATGCTTGTATATAAAGCTCACGCAAATTTAACTTAGTTATTAATATGATTACTGATAAAACTTTTAACATATACTTGGGAAAACATTTGGCTGCAGACGGGAAATCCTAATCATGCATAGTAAAGGAAGTCCTTAGTGAAGGACGGAAAATCCGTAGGATCAATCGAAATAAAAGAGACAAATAATAGTAGAGATATAAGAATATTCGTACCTTATACGACTCAGCTATAAGAATCTCCTCGATTTTGCCCAAACTTAATTCTTTATTAACGACTCTACATTAATTATCAACTATAAATTATAAGCTATTAACTAGAATTAGAATATTAAGCTTGCGTCATATATCATATCCCTTTTCTAATGTGCACTTAGTATTACAATTACAATAGTCTTATATAGGAGATCTACGAAGCTTAAATATTATTAAATTAAGTATAGGTGTTTAGTTCCATACCAAAATATGTAAAGTTAATTTTAGAACATATTAAACATGTTTCGACTATCATTCTTTTAAAACCAACAGTTGAGGAAAAAAATAAGAGTACTAGACATTTGATGAGATTACTTGCACAATATATTTAGGATAGTTTATAATTAAAACAGATTTAAAATTAGTCTACTAATAAGCATAGATCATTTTGAGAAAAATAAAAGTTAAACTAGACTTGTTTACATTATTATAATTATAAGTATTAATCAGGGACTAATAAGTAGTATATTATATGTATCCTACGACATGCTTCTTCTACATCAGCCCTTTTTATTTACCATGCGTTATTTACTAATTTCATTTACTCGGATTTGTGAATACTATGATTTATGTTCAAAGGTTAGTAACTATGCTCATCTTGTCACTAACATGTTTAAATTTCAAAAACATCATCGAAACTAAAACGCAATGTACACGGTAGCTAAACGTATGACCAAGGATATACTAACTCAGGAACTACCTTCATAATCAAAACATAACAAAAGCATGAACCGCAACTCGAACGAACCTCGAAACTCCCTTGAATGAATCACAAACAGCGACCGACTGAATCAACACTTGCACACTTCGACTTGAGCAACTAGCATGAATATATTCTACTAGTAATAGGTTGAACTCGAACATGAACACAAACACCGATTCGAATATAAGCTTCCCCACGAGATACGATGGAACCTACTACCCGGTGAACATGAACAACCCTTTTACCAATCGAGAACTATAACCCTGCATAGGTTGAACTCGAACTGAACTGAAATGAGTAACATGATAGGCTGAAAATTCCTGCGTAGACTTAATACTGGTTATATAGAGGCTCAAAAGTATGATTAAACGGATTTTCATCAATGGTTGGCATGAAGACATGATTGATGAAGACCAAACATGATTTATCATGAAACAGAGTTTTGCTGAAGTTCTTATGTATCTTCGCATGAAAACATCATCACTTTGCTTAAAACATAATCCTCGTAAGGATACATGAAACTTATTCAGCATGAAAACGACCTTCATGTGAGAGCATGAAATTTTACTGATACAAAGAACATGAAAAGATAATCAACTGGGGTTTAACATAAACTGGTGTGGATGGCTATGGTTCAATCCACAGAATTCAAAGGAGAAAACATGTGATTAACTATGGGCGATTCTAGTTCGATCCATACATGTCAAAATTTTCTGAGAACTATCATGTATAGAAATTTACAATCTGTGACTAAATATGGATGGCTGTAGTCCAATCCATACTTGTCAAATTTTCTAAAATGTCATGATATGAGCAAGGAGAACGTCTATGGATCAGTTCACAAAACAATATTCGACTGAAAGCATGGAAATTTGACCTGAATAATGGTGAATGCTTATGGCTGGTTCACCAAGTAATATTTGACTAAAAACATGAATTTTGACATGAGTAAGGGTAAACGCCTATGGGTCGGTTTACCAATACAAAATCTGAACGGACAAGGGTGAACGCCTATGGGTCGGTTCACCAAAACAAAATCCGAATGAAAAGCACATGCGACTAAATATGGCCAGTCCTGTACCAACCTTTTACTTAGTCAAAATTTTAAGAAAACTTACTGATAAATGAATAAAAATGACTGACAAATTCATGAGAAACATGAAAGATAACAAAGCCAAAATCTGGGAAGTTCTTGGTGACTACCCACTAGTCACAGGTCATGTTTTAGAGCCTACATGTCGAACCTGTCTCTGATACCATAATTGTAACATTTCACTTGGATAAGTAGACCGTTACGTGTATTTATGGCGTGTTATCAAAGCATATAAGGTAAATGTCCTAAAACATTAACTAACCATAAGGGAAATACCGGAATCAAACATCGGTAATCCAAACATAAGCTCAAAAGATGAAAAGTAAATACTGAAAAGAAGGACTAAACAATGTCCAAACAAGCAGATTAATATATGAAGTGCAATAAGTAAGGAGTATGGATAGCTTCCATCTAAATGCACCTACCCTCAGAATCCTAAGAGCGTCCCGATGTACCTGCCGTTAGAACATGAAAGGAACTACGGTTGAGCATAACGCCTAGTGAACGGATATAAAGCATGACAAGAACAACTGAAATGTTGCAGATAATAAAATACTGAAGCTATAAGACTGATAAATAAAAGCAGCAGAACTAAACTGTATAAATCCTGGAAATTCTGGTTTATAATAATAAAGCTAAACTATTATCTTTTAAATCTGAAATATGCATTTACTGTATTTTAAGTGCCAAGAGCTTATATAGGTCATGTGCTATAACAACGTCTGCATGAATACTTAGAGGGGTGACCTCGTCATGTTGTAGAGGAGTGACCTCTAATTTATGTGTTGGGTGGAGGGATCAACTCCAATGTGAAGGATGTAGAGCACACACCACATTAACCTTATAAGTTGTAAGCTGATAACCTAGGATACATCCATACGCCTCGCTGATAATACTGATAAATGGCCAAGCTGAAATAATGGGACGCTGCAAGAAATCACTCCCCCGCAGAGGAGTCATGACACCGGTGCCTCAAGTGTCATGGTTACGGTACCTCCGTAACAAGTACATAACAGGTCATGCTTGTATATAAAGCTCACGCAAATTTAACTTAGTTATTAAGATGATTACTGATAAAACTTTTAACATATACTGGGGAAAACATTTGGCTGCAGACGGGAAATCCTAATCATGCATAGTAAAGGAAGTCCTTAGTGAAGGACGGAAAATCCGTATGATCAATCGAAACAAAAGAGACAAATAATATTAGAGATATAAGAATATTCGTACCTTATACGACTCAGCTATAAGAATCTCCTCTATTTTCTAATAGCCCAAACTTAATTCTTTATTAACGACTCTACATTAATTATCAACTATAAATTATAAGCTATTAACTAGAATTAGAATATTAAACTTGCGTCATATAACATATCCCTTTTCTAATGTGCACTTGGTATTACAATTACAATAGTCTTATATATGAGATCTACGAAGCTTAAATATTATTAAATTAAGCATAGGTGTTTAGTTCCATACCAAAATATGTAAAGTTAATTTTAGAACATATTAAACATGTTTCGACTATCAATCTTTTAAAACCAACAGTTGAGGAAAAAAATAAGAGTACTAGACATTTGATGAGATTACTTGCACAATATATTTAGGATAGTTTATAATTAAAACAGATTTAAAATTAGTCTACTAATAAGCATAGGTCATTTTGAGAAAAATAAAAGTTAAACTAGACTTGTTTACATTATTATAATTATAAATTATAATCAGGGACTAACAAGTAGTATATTATATGTATCCTATGACATGCTTCTTCTACATCAGCTCTTTTAATTTACCATGCGTTATTTACTAATTTCATTTACTCGGATTTGTGAATACTATGATTTATGTTCAAAGGTTTGTAACTATGCTCATCTTGTCACTAACAGGTTTAAATTTCGCAAACATCATCGAAACTAAAACGCAACGTACACGGTAGCTAAACGTATGACCAAGGATATACTAACTCAGGAACTACCATTCATAATCAAAACATAACAAAAGCACGAACCGCAACTCGAACGAACCTCGAAACTCCCTTGAATGAATCACAAACAGCGACCGACTGAATCAACACTTGCACACTTTGACTTGAGCAACTAGCATGAATATATTATGCTAGTAATTGGTTGAACTCGAACATGAACACAAACACCGATTCGAATATAAGCTTCCACAGGAGATACGATGGAACCTACTACCCGCTGAACATGAACAACCATTTTACCAATCGGGAACTATAACCATCTAGAGAATCGAGGCCAAAACCAGGACCCGCACATGTACATGTGTTGAAACCAAGTACGAACCACTAGGAGGAATTCATACCCGAACTCAGATTTGTACTCACTAGGTTTCATTTGCATCAGTTGTATTTATTTCTTTTGGTTTTGGGTTCCTGCAAATCTATATCATCATATGGACTCTATATATGGACGTGATAAATAGTTTTCTGTAATAAGCGGACTTGGCGAATAAAGAGGACGCTTTTCATTTTGACAGAGTATTAGAAAAAAAAACAACCAAATACTTTATTTTCTTTCAAAGATTTTCGTTACTCAAAATCAATCTCTTTAAGTAAATGAATGTAGCAATTTAAATGAAATTTCATTTGTTATTCTAAAGAAAATAAACTATGCTATTTTATTTATTGAGTATATATTAAAATAGATAATAGTTATAAAAATGTCGGGTATTAATTTACTTAACGTTTAATTTAAATCCGTGACTGCGTGTACTTAATATTTCATAGATTTTAAAGAGGGTTTTATAACTCTTTACCTCTAAAAGAATAATTCGACCTTGAATTAGAAATCTGATAATGATGCGGGTTTTACAATTCTCCCTATCTAAAAGGAAAATTCGTCCTCGAATTAAGGTAATAAGTTGCTGGTTATAAGAACTGATCGAATACGTAAACTGAAAAGACATGTAAGCTGAAAGGAATATTCGTCCTTGAATTAGAACAAATGCTGCTCGAAGAGTGTAAACGTGACATGTCTGAAAGAACTTAACTGAATTATCGAAGGAAAGGATGAGAGTTTCGGATGGACTCCTTCGTTCCAAGTGGCTCCCAGCTCGAAACAATTCCTTCAAAGATCTAAACAAAATGAAAAATCTTGGTCCTGATGACCCTGTCTTGACGATGCTGAATAGTTTCTGGTTCCATACTTAAGATGGATCTTCTGAATCTGATAGAATGGAAAAGGCCATAGCATGTAGGATACATTAAACGGTACGTACAATTATCTTGAAAAGATAACATTTATATCTCTGAGCAAGCTGCTGAAAATATATAGGGACAAACTACGTGAAAAATTATGAGCGTGCTACGTGAGCAATTGTGAACGTGGTTCGTGATTATATGAGGAACGCTGAGCATGAAGTATATTGTGAATGTGGTACGTGAAACATGTCGTGAACGTAGTACTAGGACATATCATGAATGCATACTGACTGAGGAGGGAATGCCAAATGATACGGTCTGAGATGTGAAACGTCTGACTGGGTATGGAAAAGTTATGCTAAACTTGAGTCTGGTTTCTTAAGCTTTTTGTGACCATATACAGTAACAAGTTGTGAAACGTCTATCGTGAGATGGAATATGAACCTAACCGTGAACAGTGTCATGAATGCGGACGTGAACTTAAATTATGAGATAACACAAAGTATGGACTGAAACAACGTCATAATGTGAACGTGAGACGTGAATGTGAAGGTGAACGTAAAGGTACACGTGACCGTGAACATGAACGTGAGCGTTATTCGCGAACGTGAATTTCTACCTAACATGATTGTTGATGGAATACCTTGAAATCGTACGATCTATTGCTGAATTTCCTGAAGATCTGCTACTACGTAATCCTTTCGGATGAAAGAAAACGTGTAGGCTGGGTTAATTGGTCGGCAATGACTTAGATAGTATCAGACTTTTTCTGAGTCTATGGTAATTGATAACAACTTTCATGGAATCTCGTCTCATTCCTGTTTAGAATTGCTAATGTTTGTAATAACTCACTAGCATATCGGTGTTCTATTGTAGAATATTGTAAATCTATGCTTAATCTAGAGAGAGAAAGAGATAGAAAGATGGTGAGAACACACACACACTTAGAGAGAGAAAGTGTAGAAAACACACTTTACTAAGTGTAAAATGAAAGTGAACCACCACCCTCTCCAACTAAAGAGAGGGTTTATATACCCAAGCCTTGTGATGGGCTTGGGCTTACACAATGGGCCGCCGACCTCATACAACTCATGGGCTAGGCATGGCCTTGTTTACATAAATTAATAATACTATACTACGAGCTATCACTTAATCTATTGTTGGAGTGACCGATCCTTTCTAATACGTAAAATGTTTTTGGAACAATCTCCCCCTAAGGGAGGTCACTCCAAACAAGGGCGTTACCCAAGTTACAATATTAAAATAAACCTAGCATTCTATGCTTGTCTTGAGCTCGTAGTCTTCGTCTTTCTTTTCTTTTCCTTTTCTGGTGAATATGTTGATGTGATCTTTGATATCAATCTTGAGCATGGATCTTTTGCCTTGATCTTGTGCATCACTTGTGATCTTTTCCTCTTCGTGACTTCATGTCCCACATACTTATACCTTTGTAATTCTTTGAAAGCTTCATATTTTGATACAACATAAGACGTGACTTTTAGGCTTTCTATAATTAGATGAAGTATTAAGTGCATAAAGTATAAGCATACGGGGACGACTTCTTCTCGGATTCCACAACCCCACCGTCTTCAAATACCGCAACATAAGTAGACACGAAGAAATGGCTTTGAACATTTCATTTTAATTCGGTATCATTTTACCTCCGGTCGGTGAAAACCGTTGGACGATATAAAATATCGTACTTGTGGCGAATAGATTTAGTTAAAAATCTCCTTGACAAGATTTCACGAGTAAACCCGTTCTCTTTACTCGACCGTCCAAAGCTGACTGCGAACGTAAAGAGTGAATCATTTGGATAAAATTATACGCATGATTGAAGCCGTCAATTCCGATTCCTGGAACAAGTTTGATTCATTAAAGAATCACACCATCGTTGCTTTTTAGTTGTCACGAGCTTGATTTATATAGAATCTTGCAAGTTACCTACCAAGTGCTGTTTGAGGTTAACACTAGAAGGATTTCCACTCATCACTGTGAACACTAGGATGTCACTCTGAGTGTTTTGGCAAGATCACTGAGATATTGCGTAGAGGCCTGGAACGTGTTTGAATTTAATTAAGAATTAAACATATGTTGCTTTCTAGTTATCACAAGTTTGATTCATAAAGAATCGCACAAGTCACCTACCATGAGCTTTTGAATGTTCGCTCAAGAAGGATTTCCATCTTCATTGTAAATACTTTCGTATTACTCGGATGTTCAAACAAGATCATGAAGATTTTGTGTAGGACTCTTAAGATCTTTCTTACTTTTCACAGTGTGTGAGAAGCAAGGAATTATGAAAGTGTGTCCTAATGAGATATTTTATGATCTCAAATGGCTCTAGACTTGATCATGCATTTTGGATATTAGTGATCGGAGGCTAGAGAGGAGTGCCACCATTTCAATACCAATTTATTCGGAGTGAATAAATCAATAGAAAATGTGTTGATCTTCGTGTGATTAAAACAAATACCTTTTAAGAGATATATGAGTTACCTGGGATGGGTTGTGCATTTCATCACTGGGTCCATGATGTCTATCTTTAATATCGAACATCATTAAAATGTCTCAATAGAATATTTGTTGACCTGGTTTCTACCTAATATTGTAAGGAGGGCTTCTTTCTTTACACCCTCTATCTTTACAATTCTTTTTCATTCTTCAACCCCTTCAATGCTTACCAATACGTCATAACTAGCACCTTGTTGTGATTGTTCCAGTTCTAGCTTAAGTACTTGGTCGGCATTCAGCTACGTTCACAATCTTTCTCCATCTTTCCTAAGGACAACTATTTCTAGCTATGGAATGTCCTTGGGAAGATCCCTTTGGTTTTGGAAGAATCATTGGACTTAACCTATCCTACCATCCTTTTGTCACCACAATCTTCATCGTCATGAAATAAATGGGTTGTGGGTAAAAATAAGTCACCATGAAATCCATTCAGATATAGCAAATCTATTTTGCTCCCCCTTAACATATGCCACGATATTTGAAAACATTTCGCACATGTCGGGATGAGCTATCATGTTAAGTCAAACCATTTTTGATTAATCATTTCCCATATTAAATCACATTTTCTCCCCCATATTAAAAATATTAAACCAGTCGATGTTTTTAATATCAATTGATTTGGTGAAGTTTTAACAAAGATTTGGGAAGAAAAATGCAAGTCCGTTTTATCATCATGATACCAAATGTTGAGATATGATACCGATTAGTAAAATGATCACAGATTCACCAGATTAGAATAAATTGACAAGGTTGGACCTGATTGATGAGAATATCATATGATAAGATCACATGCTTCTTGTCGGAAAATGTTGGATGCCTCGTCACATCTGAAGTCATCTCTTGACACCACAAGTAAGATTGGTATTTTTTTCTTGACACCAATTAGTGAACTTGGCACTCTCGGCATCGAAGATTCTGAATGCTTGACAATTGCTCCCCCTCAACTGTTGATCCGTGTTCTATCGAAAGAGCTTTAGTCGTCGTTTGAGTGGTTGTATCGTTGAGTATGTAGATACTAATTGTAGATAGCTATGGTTGTAGAGATGATAGCTTCATAAAAACAGAATTTCTCTTGTTTTAACAAATAAATGCACTGATGTGTACATAGATTTGTGTTAGACCAAGTTATAAAGTAAACTTTATCCCTTACAAGGTTTTAAAGTAAACCTTGCCCGAGAAAATTAATTCCCGTTTAGAGCCAAAACTTTCATAAGAAATACTTGACTTAAATATGAAAAATGGGTTGCAGTCAGAAAATAACTACAAGCCATATAGGCATGTTTTATGAAATATTTACAACTTTTGTACGAACTCTACTTATGGCGCCGTGTCAATATTAATCGACATTTCTAATGTCGTAAATATTATCGTACCAAAAGACATTCCTTTGAAAAATAAAGTAAAAATATTTTTGGATTTTTCTAATTTTTACAATTTTTATGGTTTTTATATGGTTTTATATTTTTATATTTTTCTTTTTGTGGATAAAAATATAAACAATATATACAGATGATCACCAAGGATTCGGAGAATAGTTTACCACCACTATTCTTTCGCTTCATCTACCAATTCCTTTTGAGTCTCGGGCGAGAATGTTCTCAAACCTAGCTTGTCGGCCAAAAATTCCATTCGAGCGCGATCTAAAGCCTTTGTGAAAATATCCGCCAATTGATACTCAGATCGGACAAAGTAATGCTCGATCACTCCATTTTTCACTTTCTCCTTTATGAAGTGGTAGCGAATGTCAATATGCTTTGACCGGGAGAATTGAACATTGTTGCAGCATAAGGAAATTGCACTTTTGTTGTTACAGTACATCGGAATTTTGTTGAAACCTAGACCGTAGTCGGTTAATTGCGATCTCATCCAAAGAATTTGAGCACAACAACCGGACATAGCTATGTATTCTGCTTGCATACTTGAAATTGCAGAACTTTTCTGCCTTTTCGATGCCCAACTGATTAGGCGATCTCCTAGTAGTTGCAAAGTTCCACTCGTGCTACGCCTGGTATCTTGACATCCCGCGTGGTCTACATCTGCATATGCCATTAGTGCAACAGAGGAGTCCTTCGAATACTAAAGACCCCGATTAACAGTTCCTTTAAGATATCGAAAGATCCATTTAACAATAGCTAAGTGTAACTCAGTAGGCCGAGTTTGATATCGAGCACACATACATATAGAAAACTGAAGACCAGGTCGACTAGCTGTGATATACAAAAGGGTACCGATCATTCCACGATAAAGTGTCGGATCAACGGTAACTCCATGTGGATCTGCATGAAGCTTAGTTCGTTCTACCATTGAAGTATCCACGGGGTCACAAGATTCCATCTTATATTTCTTAAGATATTCAAGGGCATACTTGGATTGATTGATAAAGATGCCTCTAGGACTCTGAGATATCCGAAGACCTAAGAAGAATGATACCTTGTCCATCATTGACATCTTAAACATGGTAGACATGAGTGTCCGAAACTCATCAGATAAGGTTTGGGTCGAGGCAGCAAATATAATATCATCAACATATATTTGTACCATAATCATATCTTTACCTCGTTTCTGAATGAACAGCGTGTGATCCACCTTGCCTTTAGCGAAGCCTTGTGTAATGAGGAACTGTGACAACAGATCATACCAAGCGCGTGGAGCTTGCTTCAACCCATAGAGAGCCTTCTTAAGCATGTATACATGATTAGGATATTTAGAATTCACAAAACCATCTGGATATTGAACATAGACCTCTTCCTTGATTTCACCATTAAGAAATGTCGTTTCACATCCATCCGATAGAAGATCATATTCATGTGGGCTACATAAGCAAGGAATAGTCTAATAGCTTCCAAACGGGCAACAGGTGCCAAGGATTCCATAAAGTCGATGCCTAATAATTGCTTGTATCCACGAACTACTAGTCGAGCTTTGTTCTTCAATATTCCGCCTAACTCGTCGAGTTTCACCTTGTAAACCCATTTCAAAGTGAGTAACTGCACTTGATCCGGGCATGGGACAAGTTCCCATACTACAAGACGCATAAATTCATTAAGTTCTTCTTGCATGGCTTCTATCCAACAAGATTGGGTAAATGCTTGTTGCCACGTCTTAGGTTCAACTTCACTGAGAAAAGCATCAAAATGACAAAGCATTGCACTTTCTTGTAACTGACTTCGTGTGGATACCGGATGATTAGGGTCGCCAATAATAGAATCTATAGGATGATCCTTTGTCCACTTGCTGTCATTTTCACAAATCCATGGATTGGAGTAAACCGTAGTAGGAGGTTCCTCTGAGGTGGATAACCCGACTTGATTAGAGTCGGGAATTGGTACATAAAAGAATGGAAGTTCACGCATTTGAGCGAATTCCAAATCGTGATCATCATCATCCTCTTCATTATCAATAGGCATGACATGAGTAGTTGATTCGGGTGTTGGTTGAGAATTACTCGTTGAAGGTATATCTTGACCAATTGGAGGTGTAGACGTATCTGATTGTGCTTCGGTTGCTGGAGTGACCACTTCGGTAACCGGAGCTATCATCTCAGGTTCTGGAGCAACAATACTTGGAGGAGTAAAGAATTCATCAAAGAATGGTTGAAACAACGTATCCCATTCATTCCTAGAAGGTGGTGTAAATGATGATGAAGTAGGGTTATTTGGGACAAGACCAGAGCTAATGTTACTGGGTCCCATTTCATGAAGTGCGGGTTCAGATATGCTTTGCTCAGAAGCCATTGCTGTCAGCTCATCAAAATCAACATTCATAGTTTCGAGGATCTTACGAGAATTACGATTGTAGATTTGGTATGCCTTCTTTGTGGGTGCATAACCAATGAAAATACCAATATCAGCCTTTGGTTGAAGTTTTCCCAAATTGTCACCATCATTATTTGGATAGCAAAGAGAACCAAATACATGAAGATATGATAAATCTGGTACTTTTCCATGGAGAAGATCATAAGGTGTTTTACCATGGCGTTTTCGAATTAGTGACCGGTGTAAAACCTATAAATTCAGGTTTTGACTAAGTCATCATTGTATACGTCACCTTATGGTATCTGAATAAATAGTACCACCTTTGCATGAAATCTGTTGAGCAATCATATGCATCATACACATCATACATTATTTTAATCATCAAAACATGGGGACATTTAAATCTCATAGCATACATTGTGATTTTCATCACTTAATCACAAGGAGAGTCACATTTGGATGACTACATTTTATAAACATGTAGGACTCTAACCAGTCACTCCTTTTTTGAACATTTTAGTCACTTGAACATACACTCATAAGCATTCATCACATTGGTTCATAAATCCAAACTCATGATCACAATAAATACACAATTACATAAGTATAAATTCTTAAGCTTTAAATATATTGGTGTATATATATTTTTCTTACACTATAATTGACTTTACGTTACGACACCAACTATTTTTGTATTTAAACATTACCTTTAACCATTTTTACCTTTTTAAACTAAGTTGTCATACTTTTAATGTAATAAAATCTTTCCTCATCTAAAAATGACCATACTTTCACCAAGGATCCCAAACTTAACCAAATTTAACCTAAACCTAAAAATACTCACACAATATTATACCTATACTCCTAGTGACTATACCTAGACACAAAAATTAACCATAAAAATACCCTAGAATTAATTATAGCCGAATATATGCATACACATAACATTTAAATACCAAAAACCCTTACCATGTACACCCTTGACTTTTAAACTTGTACAACCTAGTTATTTAAGTGCTACACTATAGAAAACATGTCCTTTCCTTTGACTAACCATTATACCACCGATTTCATTTTATAAACAAGCGCACCATGTGCAAACTTGCCATTAAAACATGTACAAGGTATTACTATGCTTCTACCACATGACCAAGAAACCTAGCATCCCCTTGTAACACTAGACGTGTAGCAACCAACATCCACACACCAAAATTCTTGTGTACAACTTTCCCATTTAATTAGAACACTATGAACACTATGAATACCTCAAGCCACATCCCACAAACTTACACTCCTAGATATTCAGTGAGCTAACACTCACTTCTCTCTTACCACATCCAATATTCGGACCATATCTCTCACACACAATACCTTGAGGCAATGAACACTTGCATCTTCATTTACTTCAAACCAAATCTTGGTTCCAATGCATTCAAAGCTAGTCAACACCAAGTTCCATAGAATTCAAGACCATCCTAGTGAAACCCGACGTCTAGAATCCTTAAGCCATAGTCATCATCTCGTTTTCTTAAAAGCAAGTAAGTATAAACCTCCTCTAAGCTTTTCCTTACTTATTTCATGTTTCATTCATGTTCATGCTATAAAAATGGAGTTAGTAATGCATGCATACGTTGGAAACTTTTAAACAAACCCTAAAAAACATATAAGCCCACGGCTTATATGATGTCTATGGGTGTTCTTACCCCAAAAACCCTAAAACGTGTACATTTAAGCTTATATAAAACTTATTTAAGACTTAGAGTAATGACTATGCCTTAAAATGTATTAAGAAGTAATATAAGCCATGTGTTAGGATTTCTAAACCTAATATAAGCCAAGGACTAAAACCTATTTAAGCCACGTCATCTAAGCCTAAAAACATATTTAAGCCGAAACATGAAACCCTAAATAAGCTTAACATGTGAACCCTAAAAGCTTATATAAGCCGAGACTTAACCTAGCTTATTTAAGCCCATTAATAATATAAGCCGTAGCTATATAAGCCCATAATACATTAAGCCCTAAAACTAGTATAAGCCTTAGAATTATTAAAAATAAGCCGAAACATATAAGCTTAACATAAGCCTAATGAATATAAGCCTAACTTATTTTAAGGAGTAAGTAAAATTAATATAAGCCCACTAGTTAAATAGTAAAAACATGGCCCATTTAGTAAAACTAGAATTTACTAGTTACCTAGTAAATTTACCAAGTAATTTGTAGTAGCCCATTAGGCCCACATTATATAAGTCGAGACCCAAATGGGCTAGTCAAGCCCAAAGTCTAAAGTGTGGAGACTTTTCGTGCCTTTTATGACAACTGATGAAAGTATGGGTTGACTTGGCAAATTAATAAAACCTAAGTAATTGTTTTTGTGACTTTGTATAAGTACAAGGGCCAAACATGTAATTTTCCAAAGTATAGGGGGCGGTTAATTCAAACCGTGAGTCAAATGATAACCACAAGGGCCATTGTTGCCGAAACTTAAACTTAATTCGAGCCCTAATTGTTTTAATAAACAATCCAAGACCTTAGGGGTCACTTTTGCCATTTGTGTAAAGTTTTACAAGCCCTAGCCTTGTTTTATTAATATTCGAGACCTTAGGGGTCATTCCTGCCATTTTTGAAATTTAACATAAACCCTAGAAAGCTTATAAAACGTTTCCGAGACTCAAGGGACTAAAAGTGTCATTTTGGAAACTTGAAACAAGCCCTAACTCTTTATATAATTAATTCCAAGACTTGGGGGGTGTTTTGTCATTCCCGCAAAGTTTTACAAGCCATGCGGGCGTTTTTATAAATAAACTAAACTAACAAGGATTAAGGGCGTAATAAACTTAACAAACGAAACCTTAAAGGTTATTTTTGTAATTTGTCATACTTACAAGAGTTTACTAGTAATTTTAATATAATTAAAAGTATTAATAAAATATTTTATTAAATTTAGTTATTTGGATAATTAAATAAATCACTAGGTTTATTTACGAGACTTTATAAACTGACGAATCCCGTTAATTATATTTTTAAGACTTAAGAAAATAATATAATATTACCTTAAGGGTTATTTAATTAAAAAAATCCTTTTATTTCATTTATTCCCGTTTACTAATTTAACTCATATATTTTTTGACACTAAAAATATACATTTATCACAACTCTTTATAAGTATAAACATTAGACAATCGTTAAAACATATTAATTTGTGATCATGCATTCTTTAAAAATCATACATCCATAATGCATTGTTAGTTATGCATTTACTAAGGCACTTAAAATTACTTAGGTAATTACTCCGGTTCGTGATCATATTGTGCCAGTTTATTCAGTGACATCATCATCATCACATCATTACCACTAAGGTGAGTTCATGGCCCCATCTTTACTGTTTTATAACTGGGGGAGAAAACATACAAAAACTATATATATTTTAAATATGCAAAACATGCACTGACAACAACAACAACTTACTGCCTATTGTTTGCCCCATACCCGTGGACTGTAATAGTTAATAGTGTAGCGAGAAATGTGTGAATAGATCTATTTGGGTATTGACAATACCCGGCCTGCGTGACTTGCTATCACGAAACGCTTAGGCCAAGCAACAGGTTTACATCATTTTTGGACTGAGGGAACAACATCGGGACAGATCCAAATGGGCGCATCGAACAACTTATTTTGTCTAGCTTCTATTACAGGGCAATAGGAACTACTATAGTATGTAGCTTAGTACTCTACTATCCTTCTGATGTTTCGGCATATTATTAACTTATCATTTAAATAAACCTGTGAATTCACCAACTTCATGTTGATCCCCACATTTTACACTATATGTTTTCTCAGGAAAATAAAGCAGGTTCATGCATTGGATTCCAGCATTTTAGGAGCATCATGTCTACCATTGGGCTGAGATATTTACTTTAGTTTTAATAATAAATGTGGTTTACAAACAAGATACTAAGTGTGTACAATTGTTTCATGTAATTTGTATTAAATGACTTTTATGATCATTTCTCTATATACTATGTGCTATCGAGCCACCCAAGTAACACCCCAATTACTATTCCGCTGCATTTGACCAACTTGGGGGTGTTACAGAAATGGTATCAGAGCGCATAGTTATAGAGAACCAGATCGATAATAAAAATTTTAAATATAACAAAAATTTTAAACTGGACTATAACTGAACTTTTAAAAATCAATAAAATAAAAAGAAAGTTGATTTTTGGGGGACCCTTATAAGTTATGCATATATTACATAGAGCATACTCATTATGTGAACTAGTTTCACACTGATTTATAACCTCTGAGTTAGTAAATCACCTAAGTATCTACATATACTTTTAACAAGCATAGTTAAAAGACATAAACCGCATCGCATATGCACTTTAAAAACTTTTTGAATTGTGTAAGCTAAAAACTTACTCAACTTTGAAATGCTATTTTCAGATATCATGACGCCACCTACTATTGTGACTACCTTTGAGGAGCTCATGGATCCTACAACCACTCCAGTATCACCGACGTTAGTATTTGCTGGACCCGCATCCGACACGGAGTACAGAGATGACCAGCCAGGCGGAGTCATCATACTTTCATATTCACCTACTCCATCACCACCTATTGTATCCCCTACTTCACCATTGCTTGTAGTACCTGCATCTCCTCCTAGGGAGATGGACCAGGTTGTACCATCTTTACCACCATTTCCACCACTTTCTGCACATCACCCTTACCCCACCAGTACTCTGCCACCTCGCAAGAGGAGGCGTGATTTCATTCCTGACTCGACCTTCGAGGTAGGAGAGGGATCAGGAGCTGGACAGCCCAGTCTTGGCGCCCTGCAGGCACAGGTCGACTCACTTGTGGCCCGACAGGTGTAGGACAACGCTCTCATTCATGCCCTATTACAGGCGGACCAGCAGGGTCGCGCCTTACTTCAGGAGAGGTATAGATCTCTCTTGGGTTATGGCTAGTGAGTCACACACCACACATAGTTCTCTGGGTATGACCCACAGAACTATGCATTGGTTATTGGATGAGGTTGCTTACCTCCACTACCGGTTAGCTACACTAGAAAGTCACTCATACGAGACCCAGGCTGCTATCCTCACTCTGGAGGAGACTTTTCGGACATTCGTGGACCTAACAGACCTTCGCCATCAGGGACTCACTACTGAGACAGACCACCTACGGAGTGCCGATGCGGTGCGTCAGCACCAGTTGCTAGAGACCATAAATTCTCCAGGGAGACTAGAAGGGCGATGATTCGTATGAAGGATGATCGTGCACCCACACCACCAGCTGGACCACCTGCACCTACAGACAACCATACTAGTGTAGGCTTAGATTTCATTGTACATCATGACAAGCATTGAGTTGCATCTTAGCTCGCATGATTTAGGTCTTTTGTAATTGTATTTCCATTTCAGTTGTATCTGTATCGTAGCACCTAACCTTAGTAGGTAGGTTATCTTTTATAGTATTACAAACATTTGTACCACTATCTTAGACAGGATGGTTGTATCTCTGTCTTAGATCAGTTGTATTGTATTATATTAATGTTCACCAGTACTGATATATCATCCTTTACATGTTTGTCTGAATTTATATTATTATGAAATCTTGACAGGTTATCCAATTTGTTGTGAATTCTATGCATACCCATTTTTATGCAGCTTAATATAATAATCCTACTAACCAACTGATAAATCTCATCTTTGTGTATGATAGAACAATGGCACAAAGGGTCACTCGACAGAACACTAACGCTGATCCTTCAGCGACTGTTTCAGAAGCACAACACAGAGTGCTTATCGGTCAAGGCATTGCTGATGCCCTAGCCACCAGGGAAACACACCCCAGCGGAAACCAGGGCGACAATCAAAACTCAAATGCTAGAGATCGAATTACCAGAGGATGTACCTATCCCGACTTCCTGAAATGCAAGCCCAGTTACTTCAAGGGTAAGGAAGGGGTAATAGGACTCATGCAATGATTCGAAAGGACCGAGACAATATTTCGCATTAGTGATTGCACCGGCGAGAACAAGGTGAAATTTTCCACCTGTACTCTCTTGGAACATGCTCTCACATGGTGGAACTCCCTAGTTGCTACTCTTGGACATGATGAAGCCTATGGGATGACCTGGAATGCATTTAAGGAAAGACTTACCACGAAATACTGTCCTCGAGGCGAAATCAAGAAGCTAGAGATTGACTTGTGGAACCTCAAATGCTTGAATCATGACATCACGACTTACAACCAGAGATTTTAGGAGCTAACTTTGATGTGTACTCGGATGTTCCCTGACGTGAAGGACAAGATAGAGAAGTATGCCAGTGGACTTCCGGATTCTGTGCACGACAGTGTACTCGCATCCTGACCCACTACAGTCGAGGGTGCCATAGAATTTTCCATAGAGCTGATGAACAAATGGGGACGTGATCATGTGATTAGGCAATCTGATTACAAGAGAGAGGTTAAGGAGAACTACCGTGGTTACAATCAGGCCCAGCTACCAAAGAAGCAAAACTTGGGCCAGATTTGTAGTGCTGTTTCCTCAGCACCACCACCATATGCAGGCAACAAGCCGAAGTGCACCAAGTGCAATTTCCATCATTTCTCTACTGTTGAATGCCGAAGACCTGGACAGGGCAACACTTATGTTCCAGCAATCAGGAACAACTCCAGAACCAACTACATGCCCCGCAATAGCAACAGTCAGAACTTTCGTGGAAATGGACAGCAGGGAAACCGCCAGTACACTGCAGGGGTAACACAACCTGTAGGGAAATTCGTTGATATGGTTGTGGAGAGATCGGACACATCAGCCCTGATTGCCCAAAGCGAGCAGTTAGGAACGAGAGCAGAGGAGGAGCACCGTCTAGAGTCTATGTGATAGAAGACGCCAAGACCCACCCAGACTCCAATGTGGTTACCGGTACGTTCCTTCTAAACAATCGCTATGCAAATATATTGTTTGATACGGGAGCAGATAGGAGTTTTATATCCACAGATTTTAGTAGCTTACTAGACATCACACCTACCCTGTTAGACGACTGTTACAGAGTCGAATTAGAAGACGGTAAGATCATTGAAACAAAACTATTTTAAGAGTCTGTACCTTAAACCTTCTAAATCATCCATTCGATATTTAGTTAATACGTGTAATTTTGGGTAGTTTAGACGTCATCATTGGTATGGACTGGTTAGCTAAATATCACGCGACCATTTAGTATAACCAAAAGCTAGTCCGTATACCATGGGGAAAAGAAAATCTAATCGTTCAAGGAGAAGGAAACTTAGATAGAACTGACACCAGGCTGAGTGTTATCTCATGCACTAAAGTCCAGAATTACATACTAAAAGGATGCCCTATCTTTTTAGCACATATTTTAAAAACCAACAAAGAAGAGGAACCAGAGAAGAAACAAATCAAGGACGTGCCAATTGTCCGTGATTATCCTGAAGTCTTCCCAGACGACTTACCTGGTTTGCCTCCGACTCGTCAAGTGGAATTGCAAATCGACTTGATACTAGGAGCTGCACCTGTAGCTAATGAACCATACCGATTAGCACCAACTGAGATGAAAGAACTCGTTGAATAAATTCAAGAACTATCATACAAAGGTTTCATCAGACCCAGTTCCTCACCTTGGGGAGCCCCAGTACTGTTTGTCAAAAAGAAAGACAGATCTTTCTGAATGTGTATCGATTACAGAGAACTGAATAAGCTAACTATGAAAAATCGTTACCCACTACCAGGAATCGATGACATATTTGATCAGTTACAAGGATCAAGTGTATACTTCGAGATCTACCTACGATTAGGGTATCACCAGTTGAGGGTCAGAGAAGAGGACATACCGAAAACAGCTTTCAGAACTCGTTACGGTCATTATGAATTTCAAGTCATGCCATTTGGCCTGACCAACGCTCCAGCCATATTCATGGACCTCATGAATCGAGTGTGTAGACCCTATCTAGATAAGTTCGTGATTGTGTTTATCGACGAAATACTCATCTATTCCAAGAATGAGCGAGAGCACGGAGAACATCTTGCTCAAGTGCAAAAAGTACTTAAGGAAGAGAAGTTGTACGCAAAATTCTCGAAGTGCGACTTTTGGATTCCTAAAGTTCATTTCCTCGGTCATGTGATCGATGACAAGGGAATTCAAGTAGATCTCGCAAAAGTCGAATCCGTGAAGGATTGGGCATCACCCACTTCAACAAAAGAGATTCGCCAATTTTTAGGCCTTGCCGGTTACTACCGGAGATTCATAGAGGAATTTTATAAGATAGCTAAATCTATGACAAAGCTTACTCAGAAAGGCGTAAAATTCGATTAGGGAGAAAAGGAAGAGGCCGCATTCCAAACCATTAAGAAGAAACTGTGTAGTGCACCCATTTTAGCTTTACCAGAAGGCAACGAAGACTTTGTCGTCTACTGTGACGCTCACACAAAGGCTTAGGAGCTGTCTTGATGCAGACATAGAAATTGATTGCCTATGCTTCAAGGCAATTGAAGAAACACGAGCAAAATTACTATACCCATGATCTAGAGCTTGGATCTGTAGTTTTTGCTTTGAAAATTTGGAGACACTACTTGTATGGAACAAAGTGCATAGTGCATACTGATCATAAGAGTTTGCAACATATCCTAGACCAGAAGGAGCTAAACATGAGGCAACGTCTTTGGATAGAATTGCTTAGTGACTACGACTGCGACATCAAATACCACCCAGGTAAAGCCAACGTAGTTGCGGATGCACTAAGTCGAAAGGGAACTGATCCTCCCATGAGAGTTCGAGCCCTAGTCATGACCATAAGCTTGGACCTACCCAAGCAAATACTAGACGCTCAACTCCAAGCACAGAAACCTAAAAACATCGGAAGAGAAGACATAGGAGGAATGCCTAGGACTGACCTAGGCGAGGAGAAGTTAGAAGCTAGAGCAGACGGAACGTTATGTTTACATGGAAGAAGTTGGTTACCATGCTACGGAGACTTGAGAAACGTGATCATGCACGAATCTCATAAGTCCAAGTACTCTATATATCCCGGATCTGAAAAGATGTATCAGGACGTGAAGAAATTATATTGGTGGCCAAACATGAAAGCAGACATTGCCACATACGTGAAGAAGTGTCTGACTTGTGCAAGAGTAAAGACAGAACATCAGAGGCCATCCGGTTTATTAGTCCAACCTGAAATACCAAAATGGAAATGGGACAACATCACCATGGACTTCATTACCAAACTCTCTACTTCATCTCACGGTTACGATACAATTTGGGTAATCGTTGACCGACTCACAAAAGCCGCTCACTTCCTGCCCATCAGAGAGAATGACTCTCTGAACAAGTTAGCTAAGTTGTACCTAAAGGAAATAGTGACTAGACACGGCATACCAGTCTCAATCATTTGTGATCGAGATGGTAGATTTACGTCAAACTTTTGGAGAGCCTTCCAACGAAGTTTAAGAACAAACTTGGACATGAGCACCGCATACCACCCGCAGACTGACGGCCAAAGTGAACGAACAATCCAAACCCTAGAAGACATGCTGAGAGAATGGGTGATCGACTTTGGAAAAGGATGGGTCGAACATATACCATTAGTTGAATTCTCCTATAACAACATCTACCATGCCAGTATTAAAGCAGCACCATTTGAGGCCCTTTATGGCCGCAAGTGTAGATCACCAGTATTCTGGGCAGAGGTGGGGGAGTTTCAACTGACTGGACCCGAACTAATCCAAGAGACGACAGAGAAGATTACTCTCATTAGGCAGCGAATTCAGGCTGCCCAGGATAGACAGAAGAGCTATGCAGACAGGAAATGGAAGCCTATGGAGTTTGAAGTAGGTGACCGGGTTATGCTGAAGGTATCACCTTGGAAGGGCGTTGTTCGATTTGGGAAACGTGGGAAACTAAATCCAAGTTTTGTGGGACCCTTCAAGGTGATTGCCAGAATAAGTGAAGTCGCCTATCGTCTAGAGTTGCCCCAGAAGTTGAGCCGGGTACACTCTACATTCCATGTCTCATACTTGAAGAAGTGCTACGCGGATGAGCCGCTAGCCATGCCATTGGAGGGAGTCCACTTCGATGACAAACTCCAATTCATAGAAGAACCGGTGGAAGTCATGGAGAGAGTAGTCAAGAAGCTAAAGTGAAGCCAAATCCTGTGAGTTAAGATACGATGGAACTCTAGGAAAGGTCTTGAGTTCACATGGGAACGTGAAGACTCATTTTGAGCTAAGTACCCACACCTGTTCACCTAAGAAGTGATGTCATCTTAAGCTTTGAAGCTAAAATAACGGGTTAATGCTGTAAAACTTGTAAATTCAGGTTTTGACTATGTCATCATTGTATACGTTACCTTATGATATCTGAATAAATAGTACCACCTTTGCATGAAATCTGTTGAGCAATCATATGCATCATACACAACATACATTATTTTAATCATCAAAACATGGGGACATTTAAATCTCATAGCATACATTGTGATTTTCATCACTTAATCACAAGGACAGTCACATTTGGATGACTACATTTTATAAACATGCAGGACTATAACCAGTCACTCCCTTTTTGAACATTTTAGTCACTTGAACATACACTCATAAGCATTCATCACACTGGTTCATAAATCCAAACTTATGATCACAATTAATACACAACTACTTAAGTATAAATTCTTAAGCTTTAAATATATTGATGTATATATATTTTTCTTACATTATAATTGACTTTACGTTACGACACCAACTATTTTTGTATTTAAACATTACCTTTAACCATTTTTACCTTTTTAAACTAAGTTGTCATACTTTTAATGTAATAAAATCTTTCCTTATCTAAAAATGACCATACTTTCACCAAGGATCCCAAACTTAACCAATATTAACCTAGACCTAAACATACTCACACAATATTATACCTATACTCCTAGTGACTATACCTAGACACAAAAATTAACCATAAAAATACCCTAGACTTAATTATAGCCGAATATATGCATACACATAACATTTAAATACCAAAAACCCTTACCATGTACACCCTTGACTTTTAAACTTGTACAACCTAGTTATTTAAGTGCTACACTATAGAAAACATTTCCTTTCCTTTGACTAACCATTATACCACCGGTTTCATTTTAGAAACAAGCGCACCATGTACAAACTTGTCATTAAAACATGTACTAGGTATTACTATGCTTCTACCACATGACCAAGACACATAGCATCCCCTTGTAACACTAGACGTGTAGCAACCAACATCCACACACCAAAATTCTTGTGTACAACTTTCCCATTTAATTATAACACTATGTACACCCATTTTGTTCCCTTGGAGACCTCCTATGTGACAGCTAAGTTGATAACTAGGACATATGTACATTTGCTTGCATTTAAAACATTTACCCTCATTGTACACATCCAATATCCTCAAATCTAGCTATATCTCTTTCTTGTCGTGGCATACCCCAAGCCACATCCTACAAACTTACACTCCTAGATATTTAGTGAGCTAACACTCACTTCTCTCTTACCACATCTAATATTCGGACCATATCTCTCTCACATAATACCTTGAGGCAACAAACACTTGCACCTTCATTTACTTCAAACCAAATCTTGGTTCCAAGGCATTCAAAGCTAGTCAACACCAAGGTCCATAGCATTCAAGACCATCCTAGTGGAACCCGACGTCTAGAATCCTTAAGCCATAGTCATCATCTCGTTTTCTTGAAAGCAAGTAAGTATAAACCTCCTCTAATCTTTCCCTTACTCATTTCATGTTTCATGCATGTTCATGCTATAAAAATGGAGTTAGTAATGCATGCACACTTATTTAAGCCTTAGAGTAATCACTATGCCTTAAAATATATAAAGAAGTAATATAAGCCATGTTTTAGGATTTTTAAACCTAATATAAGCCAAGGAGTAAAACCTATTTAAGCCACGTCATCTGAGCCTAAAAACATATTTAAGCCAAAATATGAAACCCTAAATAAGCTTAACATGTGAACCCTAAAAGCTTATATAAGCCGAGACAAAACCTAGCTTATTTAAGCCCATTAATAATATAAGCCGTAGCTATATAAGCCCATAAGTCATTAAGCCCTAAAACTAGTATAAGCCTTAGATTTTTTAAAAATAAGTCGAAACATATAAGCTTAACATAAGCCTTAAATAAGCCCAATGAATATAAGCCTAACTTATTTTAAGGAGTGAGTAAAATTAATATAAGCCCACTAGTTAAATAGTAAAAACATGGCCCATTTAGTAAAACTAGAATTTACTAGTTACCTAGTAAATTTACCAAGTAATTTGTAGTAGCCCATTAGGCCCACATTATATAAGCCGAGACCCAAATGGGCTAGGCAAGCCCAAATTCTAAAGTGTGGAGACTTTTTGTGCCTTTTATGACAAGTGGTGAAAGTATGGGTTGATCTGGCAAATTAATAAAACCTAAGTAATTGTTTTCGTGACTTTGTATAAGTACAAGGGCCAAACATGTAATTTTCCAAAGAATAGGGGGCGGTTAATTCAAACCGTGAGTCAAATGATAACCACAAGGTCCATTGTTTCCAAACTTAAACTTAATTCGAGCCCTAATTGTTTTAGTAAACAATCCGAGACCTTAGGTGTCACTTTTTCCATTTGTGTAAAGTTTTACAAGCCTTAGCCTTGTTTTATTAATATTCTAGACCTTAGGGGTCATTCCTGCCATTTTTGAAACTTAACATAAACCCTAGAAACCTTATAAAACATTTCCGAGAGTCAAGGGACTAAAAGTGTCATTTTGGAAACTTGAAACAAGCCCTAACTCTTTATATAATTAATTCGGAGACTTGCGGGGGGTGTTTTGTCATTCCCCCAAAGTTTTACAAGCCCTAGGGGCGTTTTTATAAATAAACTAAACTAACAAGGATTAACGGCGTAATAAACTTAACAAACGAAACCTTAAAGTTTATTTTTGTAATTTGTCATACTTACAAGAGTTTACTAGTAATTTTAATATAATTAAAAGTATTAATAAAATATTTTATTAAATTTAGTTATTTGGATAAATAAATAAATCACTAAGTTTATTTACAAGACTTTATAAACTGACGAATCACGTTAATTATATTTTTAAGACTTAAGAAAATAATATAATATTACCATGCGGGTTATTTAATTAAAAATCCATTTATTTAATTTATTCCCGTTTACTAAGTCAACTCATATATTTTTAGACACTAAAAATATACGTTTATCACAACTCTTTATAAGTATAAACATTTAGACAATCGTTATAACATATTAATATGTGATCATGCATTCTTTAAAAATCATACATCCATCATGCATTGTTAGTTATGCATTTACTAAGGCACTTAAAATTACTTAGGTAATTACTCCGGTTCGTGATCATATTGTGCCAGTTTGTTCAGTGACATCATCATCATCACATCATTACCACTAAGGCGAGTTCATGGCCACATCTTTACTGTTTTATAACTGGGGGAGAAAACATACAAAAACTATATATATTTTAAATATGCAAAACATGCACTGACAACAACAACAACTTATTGCCTATTGTTTGCCCCATACCCGTGGACTGTAATAGTTAATAGTGTAGCGCGAAACGTGTGAATAGAACTATTTGGGTATTGACAATACCCGGCCTGCGTGACTTGCTATCACAAAACGCTTAGGCCAAGCAACAAGCTTACATCATTGTCGGATTGAGGGAAAAACATCAGGACATATCCAAATGGGCGTACCGAATAACTTATTTTGTCTAACTTCTATTACAGGGCAATAGGAACTACTATAGTATGTAGCTTAGCGCTCTACTAATCTTGTGATGTTTTGGCATATTATTAACTTACCATTTAAATAAACCTGTGAATTCACCACCTTCATGTTGAACCCCACATTTTACTCTATATGTTTTCTCAGGAAAATAAAGTAGGTGCATGCATTGGATTCCAGCATTTTAGGAGCATCATGTCTACCATTGGGCTGGGATATTTACTTCAATTTTAATAATAAAAGTGGTTTACAAACAAGATACTAAGTGTGTACAATTGATTCATGTAATTTGTATTAAATGACTTTTATGATCATTGCTCTATATACTATGTGTTATCGATCCACCCAAGTAACACCCCAATTACTATTTCGCTGCATTTGACCAACTTGGGGGTGTTACAACCGGTTTTGGGTGAAAATTGTTGTAGACACTACTTCTACCCATAAAAACAATGGAGCCTTTGTGTAAATTAACATCGCTCGAGCAGCTTCCATAAGTGTGCGATTTCGCCTTTCAACGACACTGTTTTGTTGTGGAGTGCGAGCAACGGATGTTTCATGAGATATGCCAACTTCTTTATAATAATCACGCAATATTTGATTCACAAATTCGGTTCCATTATCGGTATGAATGCGTCGGACAGTAGTGTTGAGACGCACTTGAATCATCTTGAGAAATCCGATGATGAATTTAGGTGCCTCATTTTTTGTTGTAAGAAATTTCACCCATGTAAACCGAGATTAGTCATCGACAATGAAGAGGATGTACTTTTTACCACTAAGACTTTCAACACGCATTGGCCCACAAAGATCCATATGCAACAAATAAAGTTTCTCTTGGTTGGTGTCTTCGTCTTGGGTTTGTATGATTTCTTAGTGTTTTTCCCCATTGTACATGCGGAACACAAAGGGTCCTTGTAAAATGTAAGTTTTGGAAGACCACGAACAAGTTCGTTTTTCGCCAAATGATTAATAGCGTCAAAGTTAAGATGAGATAACCGTCGATGCCATAACCATGACTTAGTCTTCGATGCTTTGGAGAGAAGACATATGGGAGAAGTGGCCATCATATCTTGTAGAGACAAAGTGTAAAAATTATTCCCTCGAGTACCTTTTAATAAATCAACCCCTTCCAAATTATGGATGAAGCACGTATGCTCTCGAAAAGCAACTTCTAGGTTAGCATCACAAAATTGTCCCACATAAAATAAGTTGTGACCGAGACCTTCCACATAATACACTCTTGAGATTATAACATTCCCAATATGATATTCACCGTAACCCATTATCTTTTCAATATGATCATTTCCAAATCGAACAGTACCAAGGAACTTGCTGACGAAATTTCTGAGCTGAGAGCGATCTCCGGTCATATGCTTGGAGCAACCAGAATCCAAATACCAGAGAACAATTTGGACCACCTGTTTTCAGTAACAACAGTAGACAATGCATTGGAAGCTATTAGTTTCGGAGTGTTAGCAGATACAGATATAAAATTATCAGAATTACTAACATTTGTGTTGTCCTTAGATTTCTTGCGTTTTCTAATGTGAGTTTTACCAATAACAGGTTTTATTGCTCTAACTTTCTGAGGTTTTGGATTATTAGCGGGCACTACAGTGGGAGTAGACCTATTTAAAGGGCACTTGGTTCCTATAGTAGTGTTGGTGTTCCTAGTTAAAGGACACGCTTATGTTTTGGTAGCCTTGGTACTCCTAGTTAAAGGGCATGCTTTCTTCGCTTTAGTGGGAGTGATCCTAGTTAAAGGGCACGCATTACTATAGTGAAAGTTCTACCAGTGGGGCGCCACATCCAACCAACTTGGGTTAACAATTTCCCAGTCGGTTTCCATTCTAAACCATTTTTTGGGCATTCATCTCATTCACATGGTTAATAAGGCAAGAATCATGACGACTAGAAAAAATACATTCATTTCAATTCCAACATTTCAAATTAGAATTCACAGTAGGCTTAGAACACTGCACAACCGTAGAGCCTTTAAGTTTAGCTACATGATTCTTTTTATTCAAAACAGAAATAACATTCCTAGGGTGGGCTTCTACTTTCTTCTTCACTTGACTACTAGATGGAGGTAAGATCCTATCATTCTTCTTGTTACTTTTAAGTTTAGATCTTTGAGCCTTAGTAGTGGTGCTTACTCCTGTAGAAGGCAACATGGGAATATTAGAGGCTGGTTTTGATTTCGCCTTATCTTTTGTGACCAATGTTTAAGATGGTGTAGTCCTAGGGCCCTTGTTAAGTGGTGTGACGGCGATGAGGTTCCTTTTGATTGCACTAGAGGACGATGATGAAACAGTGGTTGCGTTATCCACAACATTCTTACCTTTTAGGGTACGAAGTGATTCCTTTAACTCAACCATAGCCAAATTTTTATCACAAATTTGTTCCCTCAAATCAGATATTTCCATCGATTTTCGATTCAATCGTTAAATCAATGATTGTTCTATGTAGTGGTATTAGCACATGCGGGCTTTACTGAATCGAAGAGTTGTGCATTTTTCTGTTTTAAGTTATCAACTTTGGACAAAATCTTAGAAACTCGATTATCCAGATCAAGTTTAATATTCTCAGCGGCCTCAAGTACGTTCACACAGTTAATCTCCTTAGATTTCTCTATGTCTATCGGCAATGATTTAGCAACCTTGTCACTTGGCTGACGCTGCTTTGATTGTAAATCAATCGAAAATTCTTTTGAAAATTTGAATCATCTATATTAACACCTCTGAATGACGTTTCAAAAAGCTCTTGAAGAAATTGTTGTGTACATTCAAGAGAAATACAATGTTTTTGAATCTCATCAAAACGTTTTGAAAGCGAAGAATAAGCATCTTGAAGCTTTAACAATTCAGCGTCAGATTTGTGACAAGTAATATCTACCACATTATCCACAGAGTCAACATTATGCACAATAGAATCATTATCAACACTTATATTCACAAAGACAGAAACAATATCATGAGACATCACTTGCTTCAGAAGCTGATCATTTTTGCGTGAAATTCGTTCTATTTTTAAGTAAACTATATTCATAAGCATCGTCCATTTCATTGAAAACACGTCTAACTTCTTCTATTTCCAAAAGCAAATCTTGATCAATATTGCTAATACAAGCTTTAATATTGTTTACAAATGGAACAATTTCGTCTCGAAACGCAGCTCTAATGTGCTCAAAATTCCATTCACCTTTCGTTATGGCCGACGCCGTCATACGTTCCGTAATGACCTTGTCAAAATCAGCAAAGTGTTGTGCACCGCATTTAAGCTATCTGACACCTTACTTACAGGTGGAATTAACTTAGTTAAATCATTTTTGATAAGTGTAGTGTTGGAAATACGTTTTACGTATTAAGAAGGATTGGTCACTCCAACAATAGTCCATGTAATAGCTCGTAGTTTAGTTACTTATCTTCATTTAACAAACAACACCAAGCCTAGCCTACAACATGTGTAGGCCAGCCCAAATGTAAGCCCAAGCCCATGACAAAGGCTTGGGTATATAAACCCTCTCCTTAGATGGAGAGGGTGAGTGGTTTTCATATTTTACACATAGTTCTCATTAGTTTCTCTCTCTAGAATTGTGTGAAATCCACCATCTTTCTATCTCTTTCTCTCTCTAAAACATAAGCAAGATTTACATATCCTACAAATGGTATCGAGAGCCATGGGATGATTGTTTGGTTTTTGTCTTTGTGTTCTTGATTCTCTCGCCATTTTTGATCCAATATCACACGAACCAAATTTTTTTTTGTGTTTTTATGAGTTAATCTTGATATACTTCATCTTGTTACTTGTAATAGTGATTTGGAATTGATATTTGGGTCAAAAACACAAAAAAAAATTTGGGTGTTTGATTCACTTTTAGGCTTAGAATCTCGATTTGATTGTGTTATTGTACTGTCCGAGAAAAGTGGTAAGATTGGTATCCATAACACGATCTGATTTTGTGATTGCATAAACCCCGGGGGTTTCTACTTGCGATCCATTGTCATGATCTAATACTACGATCTAAATGCGATCACAAGTACGATCCACGTTATGATCTGTGAATACGATAGCTCACTACCATCCTAGCTAAGACCAAGGAGTACGATTGCTTAGTACGATCCAGGCTACGATCAGAGTACGATCTCTTCAGTACGATAGCTTAGTACTATCTAGGCTACGATCAGGGTACGATCGCTTCAGTACGATAGCTTAGTACGATCTAGGCTACGATCAGGGTACGATCGCATTCAGTACGATAGCTTAGTACGATCCAGGCTTCGATCACTTGTTGCGATAAGGGAGTACGATCACCACTGCGATCGTTGAGTGCGATCAAGGAGTACGATCATAGTGAGTACGATCTGAGTATGATCTCCACTGCGATCAGGTGTTGTGATCCAACATTTTTTCAAAAACGTGTTTTTGAAATTTTTTAACTAAGTGCAATTTCATCTTGGAATTTTTTGGTTTATCGAGAACATAATTTATGGGATTTTAGCATTATTTCTCGGTTTTAACACACTACAACAAACACATTTACTTTCTCTCACTGATCGATCAACTTTGTAAATCTTAACTTATTGAAATGGAGTACACATCTCTTACGGATAAGTCCATCCTCTCGTGTACGGATAATCGTCCACCAATGTTGGTAAAGACTTTGTATGAGGAATGGGCTTCTCGAATGGAACTTTATATGTTGAACAAGGAGAATGGACATCTAATTTGGGCATCGGTGCTCAATGGACCATAGGTATATGGTACTGTGACGGAAGGTGCTGTTACTCGTCCTCGCACAACGGGTGAACTAACTGGAGATGCTAAGATACAAGACAAGTGTGATAAACAAGCTACAAATATCATTCTCCAAGCCCTTCCTCCAGATGTCTACAAACTCGTCAGCAAACATAAGGTTGCCAAAGAGTTATGGGATAGAATTCGTGTTCTAATGCAAGGCACCTCGTTAACTAAACAAGAACGAGAGTGTAAGCTTTATGATACTTTTGATAAGTTTGCCTATGTGCCAGGGGAGACTCTCAATGACTACTATATGAGATTTACCCTATTGTTGAATGAGCTCAATATCTATGGCATGGCAATTCCCACCTTTCAATTGAACACCAAGTATTTAAACACTCTTCCTTTAGAATGGAAAAAATACGTGACGGATGTTAAATTGGATAAGGACTTGCATAACACCAATGTGGATCAACTTCAAGCTTTTCTTCAACAAGACGAATGCCATGTGATCGAGGCTCAGTTGTCTATACCTCAAGTTCATGATCCACTTGCCATGTATGCTTCTCAACAAAACATGGCTTATAGTTATCAACAACCATCATACTTGCAGCAGCCAACACCACACACCTATCAGCAACCACAGCAACCATCTTATCAACCACCAATGATGCCACTGCAAGCATATGAACAAAGTGTTCATCAACAATCTTTTCCACAACAACCACCATATCAGACATCACCATCACAAGCCAACACTTCTCCAATAGGCTATACTCCTCAGCAAGGATATTTTCCAATAGAAACACAACAAACACAAGCTTTCTACTCTAATGAACTTCCACCAATCCAAGCACCGGTCTTTACTCCAAATGATACGCCAGCTGATGTACTAAACCATCTCACTGCCTACTTGTCAAAACTTGTTGCAACTAGAGGATTTCCGCCAACAAACAATCAGCTCCGCACCTCTTCAAATCCTCGACAACAAGCTACTGTTCAAGATGGTCAAGTAGCAGTGCAACCTATTCAGGGAAGGCAAAATTCATATGGACCTCCTACAAGGACTGTGAATGCTCAAGCTGTGAATTCTCAAGCTAATGGAAATGGAAGCCCCATTGTTCCTCAAAAGGTTGTGACTTGCTACAATTGCCGAGGACAAGGTCATATGGCTAGGAAATGCACTCAGCCGAAAAGGAGAAGGGATGATACATGGTTTCGTGAGAAGATGTATTTGGTTGATGCTCAGTCTAAGGGAAAGATTTTGGATTCAGAGGAGTTAGCATTTCTTGCAGACCCAGGGGCAGCAGATACTGAAGGCATTGCAGTCGTTTGCACTTCTAATGCATCTTTTCAAGCAGATGATCTTGACGCATATGATTCGGATTGTGATGACATTCACTCTGCCCAAGCTGCTCTCGTTGCTAATCTCTTTCACTACGTTTCTGATGTCGTCAGTGAGGTACCAACCACATCTAATAAATTTGATGATAACCAACATCAAGTTGGGCATGAAAATGACAACCTCGAACAGCATTCGGGAACTAGTAACTCAAATGCTGTGGTACCCAATCCTACACATTTGAGTGAACCTCAACCAAATGCTACGACGGGTATGGAATCTTATGCTCAACATGATTTGGTCATGGTGCCTAAACATATTATTGTTCAAATGCATATGGCTCTCAAACAATCCGTAGATACGAATTCCACCCTAACTGCTGAGCTTGCGTTGCATAAAGAAAAGGTCAAAACTTTTGAAATGGTCCCTCAAGCAGAGAAAATAACATGCTTTGAATTTGACCAATTTTGTTTTGAAAAGATTGAACACTTAAAAGAAATAGAATCATTACAAGCTAATCTTTCCAATGATTTAAAAGCAAAAGAGTCGGTTGTCAATGATTTTCAGAAACTTAAAATGGATTTCGAAACTCTCGAGTCTAAAAAGTTTGAATCGGAATTAATGCTACCAAACTTCTTAAATTCAAAGAACAACAACTTTTAAAACAATACGCTTCCACAGAAAAGGTTCATCTGTTAACTAAATCATTTAAAGAACTCGAACTTAAGCGTCTTCAAGATTTACCACCTAATCCCGGTTATGCAAAACAAGCTCAGGAATATATTTCGTGTCTTTATGATATGACCCTAATTGGCAAATCAAATGAAGCACCTTTTGTTCGTAGTACTGAGGAGACACAGTCACTTGCGGAAGAAACTCATTCTAAAATGCTTTCAAAATTTCATACGATTAATTATGATCAGTATAACAAGGATCAATTGTCTAAAAAGACCCGCATTCGCTTACAAAAGGAATTAGCTGAATTGACAGTTCTTGTGCCCCAAAGTTTGTCAAACGAAAACCCTCCTAGTACGTCTCCTACACTTGTCAAAAAGGATTTAACGAAGTTAATTCCACCGGTAAGTAAGGCGTCCGTTAACTTAAATGCGCTACACCAACACTTAGCCGATTTTGACAAGGTCATTTTGGAACGTACGACGGCTTCGGCCATAACGGAAGGTGAATGGAATTTTGAGCACACTAGAGCTGCGTTTCGAGATGAAATTGTTCCGTTTGTAAAGAATGTTAAAGCTTGTCTTAGTACTCTTGATCAAGATTTGCTTTTGGAAATAGAAGAAGTTAGACGTGTTTTCAATGAAATGGATGATGCCTATGAAAATAGTTTACTTGAAATAGAACGGGTTTCACGCCATAATGATCAGCTTCTGAAGCAAGTGATGTCTCATGATATAGTTTCCGTCTGTGTGAATACAAGTATTGATAATGATTCTATTGTGCATAATGTTGAATCTGTGGATAATGTGGTAGATAGTACTTGTCACGAATCTGACGCTGAATTTTTAAAGCTTCAAGATTCATATTCTTCGCTTTCAAAACGTTTGGATGAGATTAAAACACATTGTATTTCGCTTGAATGCAAGCAACAATTTATTCAAGAAATCTTTGAAACGTCATTCGAAGGTGTTAATATCGATGATGCAAACTTTGAAAAGAATTTTCGATTGAATTTACAATCAAAACAGCGTCAGCCAAGTGACAAAGTTGCTAAATCTTTGCCGATAGAAATAGAGAAATCTAAGGAGCTTAACTGTGTGAACGTACTTGCGGCCGCTGAGAATTTTAAACTTGATCTAGATAATCGAGTTTCCAAGATTTTGTCCAAAGTTGATAACTTAAAACAGAAAAATACACGACTCTTCGATTCAGTAAAGCCCGCATGTGTTGATACCACTGCACAGAATCAATCATTGATTGAGCAATTGAATCGAAAGTCAGTGGAAATATCTGATTTGAGGGAACAAATTTGTGATAAAAATCTGGTCTTGGCTGAGTTAAAGGAAACACTTCGTACTCTGAAAGGTAAGAATGTTGTGGATAACGCAACCACTGTCTCAGCATCGTCCTCTAGTGCAATCAAAGGGAACCTTATAGCCGTCACACCACTTAACAAGGGCCCTAGGACTTAACCATCTCAAACTTTGGTCACTAAAGATAAGGCGGAATCAAACAAGCTTCTAATATTCCTGTGTTGCCTTCTACAGGAGTAAGCACCACTACTAAGGCTCAAAGATCTAAGCTTAAAAGAATCAAGAAGAATGATTGTAACACCCCACTTGGATAAATGGACCGTTACGTGTATTTATGGCGTGTCATCAAAGCATGCAAGGCAATGTATTAAACATTAACTGACCAAACGGAAGTACCGGAATCAAACATCGGTAGTCCAACATAAGCTTAAAAATATAAAGATTAAGTACTGAAAGAAAAAGGACGAAACAGTGTCCAAACAACCAAAGTAAAGTAACGTAATGTGTGCATAAAAATAAAGGAGTCTGGATAGCTCCCATCCAAATGCACGTACTCTCTTAGAAGTCCTAAGATCGTCCCTGTGTACCTGCCGTTTGGAAACATGAAAGGAAACTACGGCTGAGCATAACGCTCAGTGGACGGATATAGCATGATAAGAATGTACTGAAAGTAATGAAATAGAAGACAACAATGAAGCTATAAGACTGATATGTAACATGTGGTAGAACTCTGCATAAAATCTGAAAAACCTGGTTCATATATATTGATACTGAAATATAACTATTAATTCTGAAAACATGCATTTACTGTATTTTATTTGCCAGAGCTTATATAGGTCACGTGCTGTAACAACCGTGCATGAATAACTGGAGAGGTGACCTCGTCATGCTGTAGAGGGGTGACCTCTAAATACTGTGCTGGGTGGAGGGATCAGCTCCAATGTGAAGGATGTAGAGCACACACCACATTCACCCTGATAACTTGTAACACATATAAGCCTAGTATGCATCCATACGCCCCACTAAACATACATATAAAAATGGCCAACCTGAACATGAGTGGGACGATGCAGGATATCACTCTCCTGCATGTGAGTCACGACACCGGTGCCTCTAGTGCCGTGGTTACGGTACCTCCGTAACTAGTACATAAACTGGTCGTGCTTGTATATAATGCTCAGGCAATTTATTTAGTTATTAACATGATTACTGATAAACTTAAACATTTACAGGGAAAAACATTTGGCTGAAGACGGGGAATCCTAATCATGCATAGAAAGGAAGTCCTTACTGAAAGGACGGAAATCCGTACCTCGTGTCCAGTAACCGACCGAGATCAACTGACCAAAAGTCTACTCTGATTTCACGCGAGCTACATGAATAAGGGACGTGAATGAGTAAACTGATATTCGCTTATTTAATTTCATGTTCTTATTGGTCTTTCATTTATTTTATTTTTTTTCTGAAATTCCATACGTATATTAACTGATAAATCTGACCTTATAATAATTCATTTTAATGTATTATCTTACTACTATTAGTTACGGTACAACGTATTTCCGACGCTATAATAGTACTATACTATATATCCCGTTAAAATAGAAAGTTTCTTAATCTCAAATAATTTAATTCATTTCATAAAATTATACCTTTTTAGATATTAAAGAACTATTTTAAATTAATACATTTAAAATTTATTTTAAACATTTATAAAACAATTTAATTAAAAGGTATAATATAAGAATATTTATTTTATTTATTATAATAATGTCCCGAGCCTACCGAGATATCCCATCTCGGTCGCACTAAACAAATTAACATATAATACAAAATCTGTCAACAAGAATTAGTGACAGTATTCTGTGTCACCAAAACTGTCGCTAAATCTGTTCTTATAGACTATAAAAAAATAAAACTGTCATTTATTAAACTCCGACAGAAATTAGCGTCGCTAATCTGTCGCTAATTTGGATTTAATTAATTTAATTTCCTGTTTAAAGAATACCTACTGATCTATATTATGTTCCCATCGTTTGGGTCAAATTCCCACCGTTTATAACATAGCCAAACACCCCCTTAATTAATTTACCCCCCGATGGGGTTTTGTTGGCTGCGACGACTGAACACAGCCCTAAGCCGCCCCTGTGTGGGTCACGGCTGGGCAGAGAAGGGACCACCGAGACATGGTGGTCTCGGTTATATATATAAACACCAAACCCCGATGTTACCCAATCAAACAGCACCCTGAATGGGGCTGCTGCTCTCGGCCGGCCACAACCATACCACACCGAGACCTGCCATGGTCTCGGTTTCCTTTACCAAAACAAACCGACCCCTTATTGATACATATGGGAAAGAATGATTACCTGGTTGATGAACAAGAACCCGACACCCCTTCTCTTTTTTTTCTCTCGGCTGCCAAAGAAACCTTAATCTTTTTTTTTATTTTTTTTGTCAGTTATGGGAGGGGTTAGAGTCCTGTATATTTTATGCAATGGATGGGCTTAGGCCCAATTTTTCATTCTCTCTTTTTTAAACAAAACCGGCCCTTAGGCCTTTTACCTTTTTTTAAAAAAAAAAACTTGAATATAATTTCTCCCGCGTTTGTTTTCGCTAACAATTTCTACGTAAATGGTTTATATAAATAAACCGCGTATTTTACATTCCCGATTTAAATACGGGTTTTACAATTCTTCCCATCTAAAAAAAATAATTCGTCCCCAAATTAAGGATACGGCCGTACTGGGTTTTACAATTCTTCCCCTCTAAAAGGAGAATTCGTCCCCGAATTATATGGTATTTAAACTGACTGGAGTAAAAGCCGAAAATGCTAATAAGCTGGAAGACATAAAAGCTGAAAAGACATACCCGAATCAAAACAGAAAGTGAGGATAAGAAGTCCGTATAGACTCCTCTGTTTCCCGAGTGGCCTCCCGCTCGGTATGGTCCCTCCACAGGATTTTGACGAAAGGAATGGTCTTCCTTCTCATAACTCGATCCTGGCGATCTAAAACTGCTTCGGGTTCCTCAATATAAGATAGATCCTCCCGAATCTGATCGAGTGGATAATTCACTTTGTGAAGCTCATGATAGTTGTACCCTCTGAGTAATGATACATGAAACACGTTGTGGACGTGTGAAAGCTGAGGTGGTAAAGCCAGCCGATATGACACTTCACCGATACGTTCAAGGATTTCGAACGGTCTGATGTAACGTGGGTTGAGCTTGCCCTTGAGGCCAAAACGTCTAACACCGCGTGCGGGTGATACTTTGAGGAACACACGATCCCTAGTCTGAAATGATAGATCTCTGCGATGCTTGTCAGCGTAACTCTTCTGGCGAGTACGCGCTTCTTGCAGTTTTGCCCTAGCGATGGCGACCTTTTCATTGGTCAGTTCTATCAATTCTGGTCCTTCAATCAAACGTTCTCCAACCTGATCCCAACAAATAGGAGCACGGTATTTCCTGCCGTATAACATCTCGAATGGAGCACGCTTGATACTAGCATGCCAACTGTTGTTGTAGGCAAACTCGACCAAGCAAATATAGTCATCCCAGTGTCCTGTCCATTCTAATGCACAGGCGCGTAGCATGTCCTCCAAGGTCTGGATGGTACGCTCTGACTGTCCGTCTGTCTGCGGGTGAAAGGCTGTGCTGAGCTTGAGCCTAGTTCCCCAAGCTTTATGCAAACCTTCCCAGAAGTGAGAGGTGAAACGGGGATCCCTATCTGATATAATTTCTGAAGGTGTACCGTGTAATCGTACGATCTCCTCGGTGAATAGTTTCTCTAATTAACTGACGGCGAAATCTTTGCGAATAGGAATGAAATGCGCCGACTTGGTCAAACGATCGACAACAACCCAGATTGCATCATGTCTCCGCTGAGTCTGTGGTAGTCCGGTGACAAAATCCATAGAGATCTTGTCCCATTTCCACATTGGAATATCTAATGGCTGGAGAAGACCAATGGAACGCTGGTGTTCTATCTTAACCTGCTGACAGGTTAAGCATTTAGACACAAATGTTGCGACATCCTGTTTCATGACGCTCCACCAGAAATGCTGCTTAAGATCGTGGTACATCTTTGTGGAACCTGGATGGATAGAGAACGGAGAGCTGTGAGCTTCAGTCATTAAGGCTTCTCTGAGAGCAGGGTCTTCTGGAACGCAGAGTTTGGTACCCTTCCATACGATACCATCATCATCAATGCGAAATTCGGTCTGCTGGTCAATGTTCTGGACAATCGCCCAGATTTCACCATCATCCTTTTGTACGGCTTTAATCCTAGAGAGTAAATCTAGTTCTACCCTCAGACTAGCCCAGTATCCCCTCTGTCCGCGTACTAAGAGCTCAATATCATACCGCTCTAAGTCCCGAATGATTTCTTCCTGAACTTTGATGCCATTTATCATACCTGACTTTCTGCTAAGGGCATCTGCTACTACATTTGCTTTACCTGGGTGATACTGGATATTAGTGTCATAGTCTTTTAGCAGTTCTAACCATCGCCTCTGTCTCATGTTCAGCTCTCGCTGTGTAAATATATACTTGAGACTTTTGTGATCGGTTAAGATATCACACGACTCACCGTATAAATAATGCCTCCAGATTTTAAGGGCGAAAACGAATGCTGCGAGCTCTAGATCATGAGTAGGGTAATTTTTCTCATACGGCTTCAGTTGACGCGAAGCATAAGCAATGACTTTCCCATGCTGCATAAGAACACAGCCTAAGCCCTTTCCTGATGCGTCACTGTAAATCTGATAACCACCTGTACCGGATGGAAGAGTGAGTATCGGTGTTGAGATCAATCGATGCTTGAGTTCCTCAAAACTATTTTCTCTCTCCTTGGTCCATATAAACTTCTCACCTTTTCGCATAAGTTGGGTCAATGGTAACGCCAAACGTGAGATGTTTTCCACAAACCTACGGTAATAACCCGCCAACCCCAGAAAACTACGTATCTCTGTGACAGATGTCGGTCTTGGCCATTTGATGATAGCCTCCACCTTTGCAGGATCCATAGTGATTCCTTCTGCAGAAACAATATGACCTAGAAACGCCACTGTATTCAGCCAAAACTCGCACTTCGAAAATTTAGCATATAACTTTTCTCGTCTGAGAATCTGCAACACTGTACGGAGATGATTCTCATGTTCCTCTTTGGATTTGGAGAAAATAAGTATATCATCGATGAACACGATCACAAACTTGTCTAAAAATTCATGGAGGACTCTGTTCATTAAGTCCATAAATACTGCAGGCGCATTCGTGAGACGGAATGGCATAACAACAAACTCTTAATGACCGTACCTCGTGCGAAAAGCAGTTTTGGTTATATCCTGCTCTTTTACACGCAGCTGATGGTAACCTGATCGTTGATCGATTTTTGAGAAGTGCTTGGCACCCTGAAGCTGATCGAATAAATCGTCAATACGAGGAAGTGGATAACGGTTACGAATAGTGAGCTTATTCAACTCACGGTAGTCAATACACAAACGCATACTACCATCCTTCTTCTTGACAAGCAAAACTGGAGCGCCCCAAGGTGACACGCTAGGACGAATGAAACCACTTTCTAGAAGTTCCTGAAGTTGATCTTTCAGTTCCTTAAGCTCTACAGGAGCCATACGGTAAGGAGCTTTAGATACTGGTTCTGCACCTGGAATGAGATCAATACCAAATTCTACCTCTCGCATGGGAGGTAAGCCTGGGAGTTCCTTTGGGAAAACATCTGGAAAATCTGACCCCACTGGCTGATCATGAATTGAAGGTGCCTCAGAAGTCGTGTCATGAACTGTAGCTAGAAATCCCTCACAACCATGGTATAGTAAGGTACGAGCCTGTAAAGCTGAAATGATCTGAACTTGTTTTCCTGGTAGGAAACCCTGGTGAATATACTCTGGTGTCTGGACATCACCAAAGATAACCCGGTGAGCATGACAATAGATGGTGGCACGATGAACCGACAACCAATCCATACCCAGAATAACATCGAATTCACACATATCTAAAGGAAGGGCACTGACTGGACGGATTTTATCATCAAACTCAAGAGGGAGATCCTTTTACACCTGGGTAATGAGTACAGAGTTTTGCATGGGGTAGATATACTAAGTACACTGTCTAGTGGCGTAGGGGTCATGTTTATTCTAACAGCACATGAAGTAGATATAACTGAGTGTGTGGCACCTGTATCGAAAAGCACGCATGTAGACTGTCCGTGTATAAACAAAATGCCAGTAATGGTACCTGTGGTCTTATTTGCTTGCTCACGGGTAGTAGTGTAGACACGACCAGTGGTTGGTGGTATCGGTGGTGGTGGAGGTAAAATCTGAGGAATCTGGCCTGAGGTACCGGCAACATCCCCGCTCTTGCAATCCCTCTTCAAATGGTCCGGCTGACCACACTTGTAACAATTACCCGTACCACGACGACAAGGTCCCAAGTGTTTCTTCCCACATGTGATGCAAGTGGGATAAGTATACCCGGTGGAAGTAGCTCTGGTTTGCTGGGAACCTGATTTACGATGATAAATACGTGTCACGATTCTGATAACTTAACTGAAATAAGGCTGATTGATTGAATTTTAAAATTACCAGAATTTGCTGATCGGGCAACCTGCTGACCTCTGTTGTTTTGGTCACGCCCCTGTCCAGCATCTCTGTTGGAATTTACAAAAAATTAAGATCTGTTTTACACGATAGTTTAGTATTTCTAGAGCTTAAAGACTCACCTGTACCCAGATGAGTTGGAGCTGCCGCGGTAATTATCAACGCCGCTCCTCTTATCTGACCGATTTCGGTCATATGACTGACCGGGGTTCCTGTAGTTCTGATGCGGAGTAGCCGATTGGGATCGCTCTCCTCCTCTGTGTCTGTAAGATTATAATTCGATAAGTCATAACATATAAGTTGACAAGCAATAATGGGCTAAATTGTTTAAGTCTGTTGGGTGAGATTTACCTCTTCTCCGGACGCTCTACATTCTCGAGCTCATCCCTCTCAAAAAGCATCTCGACATCCCGAGCTGCATTAGCTACTTGTGACACATTAGTGAATGTGGCACTCATCAGTCTATCTGCAGTCCTAGAGTGAAGAGCCCAGTGAAATTGCTTCGCTTGCTCCTCTGCGGTACCCGCAGCCTCCCATAAGAATCCAGCCATCCTGAGGTATCGGTGCATGAACTCTATACTGTTCTCGCCATGATTCTGAAGTATAACGTGGAAGTCCCTCTTCATCTTAGCTTGCTCCGCATGCGGGAAAAACTGGTCATAGAACATCGTCTTGAAACGTGCCCAGGTCAATGTAAGCTCCCAAGCATCTCCCCTATTGGACAACTTCTGAGACCTCCACCAATGCAGAGCAGGACCCTCCAGCTTGTAAACTGCAAGCCTAACCTTGAAAACATCACCACAACCCATAGCTCCAAAAATTTTCTCTATATGGTAGATCCAGTCTTCTGCGTCAGTTGGAGCTACAGTCTGCTCAAACAGTCGGGGTTTCTGCTTGTTAAACAAATCCAGCCAAGCGGGTAAAGTGGCAGGTGGTGGAACAGGAGGGTTGTTATTCTGCTGAGGTCCATTTTGATATTCAGCTCGGATCTCATCACGAATTTGGGGTAACATGGCTTGTATAGCAGTCTGAACAGCAACAACAATGGCAGCTGCGTTAGGATCATTTTCGGTTTCGCGTCTGGGTGGCATCTGAAATAAAAGAAGATGAGTTGATAAAACTGCTAAAATCTGGGGTAATATATCTGAATATGCAGAGTGTAATTCATGAAGGTATAGCCAACAAAATATGACATGAATACTGGTGAACGCCTAGGGTCAGTTCACAAAATGATAATTTACTGAAACATAAATCCGACATGAGTAAGGATGAACGCCTATGGTCAGTTCATCCATACAAGATTTAAACGGCAAGGGTGAACGCCTATGGTCAGTTCACCAAAACGAAATGTTCGTTCAAAAGCACATGGGATTAAGTATGGCCAGTCCTGTACCAACCGTTTACTTAATCAAAATTTTGAAAATCCGACTGATAAAATTCATGAGTAGCATGGAAGATAACGACGCCAAAATACAAGAAGTTCTTGGTGACTACCCACTAGTCACAGGTAAAGTTTTAGAGCCTACAGGTCGAACCTTGCGCTCTGATACCATAATTGTAACACCCCACTTGGATAAATGGACCGTTACGTGTATTTATGTCGTGTCATCAAAGCATGCAAGGCAATGTATTAAACATTAACTGACCAAACGGAAGTACCGGAATCAAACATCGATAGTCCAACATAAGCTCAAAAATATAAAGATTAAGTACTGAAAGAAAAAGGACGAAACAGTGTCCAAACAACCAAAGTAAAGTAACGTAATGTGTGCATAAAAATAAAGGAGTCTGGATAGCTCCCATCCAAATGCACGTACTCTCTTAGAAGTCCTAAGATCGTCCCTGTGTACCTGCCGTTTGGAAACATGAAAGGAAACTACGGCTGAGCATAACGCTCAGTGGACGGATATAGCATGATAAGAATGTACTGAAAGTAATGAAATAGAAGACAACAATGGAGCTATAAGACTGATATGTAACCTGTGGTAGAACTCTGCATAAAATCTGAAAAACCTGGTTCATATATATTGATACTGAAATATAACTATTAATTCTGAAAACATGCATTTACTGTATTTTATTTGCCAGAGCTTATATAGGTCACGTGCTGTAACAACCGTGCATGAATAACTGGAGGGGTGACCTCGTCATGCTGTAGAGGGGTGACCTCTAAATACTGTGTTGGGTGGAGGGATCAGCTCCAATGTGAAGGATGTAGTGCACACACCACATTCACCCTGATAACTTGTAACACATATAAGCCTAGGATGCATCCATACGCCCCACTAAACATACATATAAAAATGGCCAACCTGAACATGAGTGGGACGATGCAGGATATCACTCTCCTGCATGTGAGTCACGACACCGGTGCCTCTAGTGCCGTGGTTACGGTACCTCCGTAACTAGTACATAAACTGGTCGTGCTTGTATATAATGCTCAGGCAATTTATTTAGTTATTAACATGATTACTGATAAACTTAAACATTTACTGGGGAAAACATTTGGCTGAAGACGGGGAATCCTAATCATGCATAGAAAGGAAGTCCTTACTGAAAGGACGTAAATCCGTACCTCGTGTCCAGTAACCGACCGAGATCAACTGACCGAAAGTCTACTCTGATTTCACGCGAGCTACATGAATAAGGGACGTGAATGAGTAAACTGATATTCGCTTATTTAATTTCATGTTCTTATTGGTCTTTCATTTATTTATTTATTTTCTGAAATTTCGTACGTATATTAACTGATAAATCTGACCTTATAATAATTCATTTTAATAGTACTATACTACATATCCCGTTAAAATAGAAAGTTTCTTAATCTCATATAATTTAATTCATTTCATAAAATAATACCTTTTTAAATATTAAAGAACTATTTTAAATTAATACATTTAAAATATATGTTAAACATTTATAAAATAATTTAATTAAAAGGTATAATATAAGAATATTTATTTTATTTATTATAATAATGTCCCGAGCCTACCGAGATATCCCATCTCGGTCGCACTAAACAAATTAACATATAATACAAAATCTGTCAACAAGAATTAGTGACAGAATTCTGTGTCACCAAAACTGTCGCTAAATCTGTTCTTATAGACTATAAAAAAATAAAACTGTCACTTATTAAACTGCGACAGAAATTAGCGTCGCTAATATGTCGCTAATTTGGATTTAATTAATTTAATTTCCTGTTTAAAGAATACCTACTGATCTATATTATGTTCCCACCGTTTGGGTCAAATTCCCACCGTTTGTAACATAGCCAAACACCCCCTTAATTAATTTACCCCCCGATGGGGTTTTGTTGGATGCGACGACTGAACACAGCCCTAAGCCACCCCTGTGTGGGTCACGGCTGGGCAGAAAAGGGACCACCGAGACATGGTGGTCTTGGTTATATATATAAACACCAAACCCCGATGTTACCCAATCAAACAGCACACCGAATGGGGCTGCTGCTCTCGGCCGACCACAACCATACCACACCGAGACCAGCCATGGTCTCGGTTTCCTTTACCAAAACAAACCGACCCTTTATTGATACATATGGGAAAGCATGATTACCTGGTTGATGAACAAGAACCCGACACCCCTTCTCTTTTTTTTCTCTCGGCGGCCAAAGAAACCCTAATCTTTTTTTTTATTTTTTTTTGTCTGTTATGGGAGGGGTTAGAGTCCCGTATATTTTATGCAATGGATGGGCTTAGGCCCAATTTTTCATTCTCTCTTTTTTTTTAACAAAACCAGCCCTTAGGCCTTTTACCTTTTTTTTTAAAACTTGAATATAATTTCTCCCGCGTTTGTTTTCGCTAACAATTTCTACGTAAATGGTTTAAGTAAATAAACCGCTTATTTTACATTCCCGATTAAAATACGGGTTTTACAATTCTTCCCCTCTAAAAAAATAATTCGTGCCCGAATTAAGGATACGGCCGTACTGGGTTTTACAATGATAGGATCTTGCCCCCATCTAGTAGTCAAGTGAAGAAGAAAGTAGAAACCCATCCTAGGAATGTTATTTCTGTTTTGAATAAAAAGAATCATGTAGCTAAACCGAAAGTGTAAAACCCGTAAAAATAAGGTCATAATTTAATTCTATTTTCAATTATTTTGAAGTATTTTATAACGTTAAATATTATTATGTTTAACGGTTTAAGTTGAAACCGATATTAAATATTACATTTAATATTTTGACGAGTAACGAGGGCTACTAGTGATCGCGATACCGACGGATGCCTAAAATTTTATATTTTAATATCGATCGTTTCGATATTTAATACTTTCGGCGATATCGTTTTAATTACGTATCGAGTCGTTATATTATTATATTTCATGTGCGTTTAAGATTTTAAGTATTTTTAAGAAACTCGAGTCCCGTAAATATTTTAAAAATTTACTAATAGTTATTTCCCGCTTTTTAGCTAACTATTTACATTTTTAGCCACAACTATTGCCAAATTGCAACCAAGGTCCCTACCCCACTATATAAAATCCCAAAACAAACACACACAAATCATTTTTTCACTTCAAGATTTTCACCCACTCCTCCTTTCTCTCTCTTGTTTGTCGAAACACCACCCAACACCCCAAACACATACAATTTTTAATTTACCTTGAGTATGAGGATGATTTGAACTAAACCAAGCATATACCCATCCTTATTTTTGATCAAGGATCATTTTGGTATTAAAAATTCTTACATGCAAGCACCTTTTATTTTCTTGATGTTGGTAGGTAGAAACCATGATCATGCATGGTGTTCTTGGCATGATCCATGGTGTTCTTGCTAAAAACTTTGTTAAAAACATCATTTTGATTCAAAGGTTTTAGTTCTTATGATGATTTAGATGTTATGGTTCATATATGTTGATGTTAGGGTATAGGAATGAACATTTCTATGGTTGGTTTTGATCAAAAAGTTGATTTTATACAAGTTTTTAATAGTCATTTTATAACAGTAAGTAAACTGTAAAATCCGAATTTTTATGTTTTGAAAATGGCTTAACTTATAGCTTAGGGTTGTAGATAATTTCATTATCTTCGATTTGATATAAGGTAGAGCTTCTAGCTCCAAACGAGCGCGAAGTTATGATGTTTTGATTTATCGTGTACCGGGAGACGAGTATCGGCACTACAAATAGTTGTTGTCGATATTTGGATCGAATCTCGGGGACTCTAAATGGAATTTTTGAAATATGTAACCTACTGATAATGAGGAGTTTATTTTATAGGTTGAGTTTACTTTAAAACCCGAGTGTCGGTTTTGTAAACGGAGTTGTTTAAATAAGTTAAAGCGGTTGTATGAAAAATTAACGTAAATCTGTCCGGATTTTGTAGTTTGAAAATGAGTCGGGTAAAGGACTTTAAAAGTAATTTCATTTGATAAACTTGTAGGAGGACTTTCTATATATAGTAAGTTATTTTATCGAGTCGTTTCACAAACGGTTGACAAGTTTAAAAAGGGGTAAATAAGCTAGTACATGTAGTATGTACCGGTGGACTTGTTATAAGTGTAAAATGGTAAAGTAAATATGTAGTAGAGTATAATGAAGTTATTTATATCATTTTCTCTCGAGTTTGTCGTGATTTTATGAGTCGAGTTTTATATTCTTATGTATGGTTTATTTCTCGAGTCTATTATTAATGAACGCACCTTATTTGATAGGTTGCGGTTCTCGTGTTTGAAAGGCATCATCTATCGTCGGCGATCGGATCATTACCACTATTGTCTAAGGTGAGTCTATAGCCTCGTTTGCGTAATTATATGATTTTAAAAACCCGCGAGGGGGAATACATGTTTTATAAACTTAGAAAACAAGATTTTTACGGTATGTTTGTCCTTCTATGAATGGACCCGTGGTTGCCTTTAAATTGCATTAAGTGATTGCCTTTGTTAAAGCCTCAATTATGGACCGTTAATTAGCTTACGATGGGCTAGCCGCTAGTACAATTAATAGATCTATGGGGGAAGCCGCCCCGGTTTAGTTTGTGTGGACTTGTCACAGAAGCTTAGGCCCGACCTCCACACTGTTTGGACATATTGTATTGAGAAGTCAGGTATACGGCAATGTACCAATAATCTGGAGGTAACCGACAATTAATAAATCTCCTGTCTTATTAGACCTCTAAAAGGGGTGTTTAAGGGCTCGGTTCTATGAGCTTATTGCAATTTATGCTATATACAATTATTATTGTTGATGCAAATTATTATTTGATGCTTATAAGCATGCCATAAACTTATAATCTTTGCTTGTGTTCAAATTGATTACATAAACCTATAGATTCACTCGGCATTTTTGCTGATTCTTTTACTCACATGTATTTCAGGTAATCATGAAGTGGAAGCTTGGAGGTCATGGGAATGAGGTTGTGCACTGCTATGTTGTTCAAACTCTTTGATTTATTTTATCGTTCCATTTTTAAAACAAACTAATATGTTGTTTTAACTTATCTTTTGGTAACGATTACTTGGGACTACGCTACTCTGATGAATATTTTAGGAACGATAAATTTGAAATGTCTCCTTTCGAGTCGTTCTTTATGAATTATGTGTTATTGTATCATTGTTTAGCACCCAAAGATATATTCTGCTGCGTGTAAATTTGGGGGTGTTAAAGATTGGTACTAGAGCCATGAGTTATAGAGAACTAGGTCTTTATTTTAAAAACCTAAACTATAATTGTCAGTTTTTATTTTTCAAAGAGTCGGTGCACATGACTTCGCGTGACTTCAGGTTCAAGCTACTTCTGAGATTACAATTTTAGTATATGTTATTACGTATACCTTATTGGCAAGTATTTATAAATAAATACTATGATCCATTTACGGATATATATTTATATTTAGGATCCCTTTTTCGATATATATTTATGTCGTTAAACTTTTCGATAAAAGTTTATCATTTATTAATGATTAACTTAAATAAATACAATGAATTTTCAAGATCTTTCTGTATTTATTTTTGAAGTGTTTAAATTGCTTTTATTGTAAAATTTTATATTATGACCTTACATACCTTCATCTGCGCGCGTTACTTTCATTGTTTAACCATTTGTGATATCTATAGATATCCAAATCGCTTTCCGCTTGTTTGTGCTTGGACGTCTTGAAACGTAATCTCTAGACCATTGTGTAGCTCAATGTGTCCTTGGAATAGACTAACCGCTATTGTGTGAGTCACACATTTTGAAACACTTCCTATAATCGTGTAGACTGATATCATGATTTTTCATAATATTTTGTTGATTTTTATCACCGTTTTACACGGCATGTGAAGATTTAATACATTGACAATTATATGTATCGACTCCGAAGTGTATTGTTCGCTTATATCTCGGTAACGTGATCGTCATTTTATAAATCATCGTCTAGATTATGGCGCTAGATTGGAATACAATTTTTACATCTATAAACTTGTATTATCCTCATTCATTAACCTTCTTGCCCTCGGAACGCAACCTATGAATGTTCCATTCTTTTCTTGTTATGTGTTGTGTTTTTGGACAATCGTGGCACCAAGGAGATTTGCCTACATTGCATTTTGAAATCTAATTTACGAACGTCTTTCACCGTTTTGCTTCCTAAATTTCGTGTTGAATATCTTGAAGCATCTTGTGTCATTCATTATATCATATTTTTAATTTATGCTCATTATGAGATTTATTTTTCATTGTTGTAAAATCCACAAGACATGTGTATATATATATATATATATATATATATATATATATATATATATATATATATATATATATATATATATATATATATATATATATATATATATATATATATATATATATATATATATATATATATATATATATATATATATATATATATATATATATATATATATATATATATATATATATATATATATATATATATATATATATATATATATATATATATATATATATATATATATATATATATATATATATATATATATATATATATATATATATATATATATATATATATATATATATATATATATATATATATATATATATATATATATATATATATATATATATATATATATATATATATATATATATATATATATATATATATATATATATATATATATATATATATATATATATATATATATATATATATATATATATATATATATATATATATATATATATATATATATATATATATATATATATATATGTATATATATATATATATATATATATATATATATATTTGAGCCGTTAGGAAATGTCAAAGAAAAAACAAAAAATATATATATATATATATATATATATATATATATATATATATATATATTTAAAGGAAAAACTGCAGGGGGTGTATAAACAGGTCAAAACATAAAAGTAAAACCTGTGTTTTTAAAATAAAATAGTCAAACCTGCACAGAACTTGCAGGGGTATTTTGTATTGAGTTTCAGGTCCCGGGTAAAACTAGAAAGTTGTCTGAAACATCGTTTTGCATCAAAATGCTGTAGACTCCGAGTCTTGGAGATGTCGTTTATCGGGTCAATTAATCGGCTCATATTTAAAAGTCAAATCTGATAGAAAATTAGGAACATGGGTTTTAAACGTTTCTAAGCAGTTTTGATTTCATTTGAGATTGTAAAATTTTAACGAATATTGTATGATATGTAAATCTTGCTTATGTTTTAGAGAGAGAAAGAGATAGAAAGATGGTGGATTACACATAATTCTAGAGAGAGAAACTTAATAAGAACTATGTGAAAAATGATTAACCACACACCCTGTCCATCTAAGGAGAGGGTTTATATATACCCAAGCCTTGTAATGGGCTTGGGCTTACACGTTTGGGCCGGCCAACACATGTTGTAGGCTAGGCTTGGACTTGTTTGATAAATAAAGAAGGTTAACTAAACTACGAGCTATTACATGGACTGTCGTTGGAGTGACCGATCCTTCTTAATACGAAAAACGTATTTCCAACAATCTCTCCCTAAGGGAGGTCACTCCAAACAAGGGCGTTACCCGAGTTACAATAATGAAATAAACCTAGCATACTATGCTTGTCTTGAGCTCATAGTCTTCGTCTTTCTTTTCTTTTTCTTTTCTGGTGAACATGCTGATGTGATCTTTGATATCAATCTTTAGCATTAATCTCTTGCCTTGATCTTGTGCATCCAATACTTGTGATCTTCGCCTCCTCGTGACACCATGTCCCACATACTTATACCTTTGTAATTCTTGAAAACTTCAGAGTTTGATACAGCAGAAGACTTCACTTTTAGGCTTTCTTGAATTAGATGAGGTATTAAGTACATAAAGTATAAGCATGCGGGGACGACTTCTTCTTGGATTCCGCAACGCCACCGTCTTCAAATGCCGCAACATTAGTAGACACGAACGAAATGGCTTTGAACATTTCATTCTAAATCGGTAGCATTTTACCTCCGGTCGGTGAAGACCGTTGGACGATATTAGATATCGTACCCGTGACGGATAGTTTCAATTAAGTAACTTCCTGATAGGATTTCGCGGGTAAACCCGTTCTCTTTATTCGACCGTCCAAAGCTGACTGCGAACATAATGAGTGAATCATTTGGATAAAAATATCCGCATGATTTGAAGCCGTCAATTCATGTTCCTGGAACAAGTGAAATTCAATTAAGAACCGCACCATCGTTGCTTTCCAGTTGTCACGAGCTTGATTCGTATAGAATCTTGCAAGTTACCTACCAAGTGCTGTTTGAGGTTAAAACTAGAAGGATTTCCACTCATCACCGTGAACCCTAAGGTATCACTCTGAGTGTTCTGGCAAGATCACTGAGATATTGCATAGAGGCTTGGAACGTGTTTAAATTCAATTAAGAATTAAACCACTGTTGCTTTCCAGTTGTCACGAGCTTGATTCCTATAGAATCGCACAAGTCACCTACCATGAGCTTTTTGATATTCGCTCAAGAAGGATTTCCATCTTCATTGTAAATACTTTCGTATTACTCGGATGTTCAGGCAAGATCATGAAGATTTTACGTAGGACTCTTAAAATCTTTCTTACTTTTCACAGTGTGTGAAGAAGCAAGGAAATATGTAAGTGTGTCCTAATGAGATATTTGATGATCTCAAATGGCTCTAGAATCGATCGTGCACTTTGGATTTTAGTGATCGGAGGCTGGAGAGGAGTGCCACCATTTCAATACCAATTTATTCGGAGTGAATAAATCGATAGATAACGTGTTGTCTCCGTGTGATTAAAACAAATATCTTTTGAGAGATATCTGAGTTAGCTGGGATGGGTTGTGCATTGCATCACTGGGTCCATGATGTCTGTCTTCAATATCAAGCATCATTAAAAATGATCTCAATAGCATATGTATTGACCCGGTTTCTACCTAAGGTTGTAAGGAGGGCTTCTTTCTTTACACCCTTTATCTTTACAATTCTTTTTCATTCTTCAACCCCTTCAATGCTTACTAATACGTCATAACTAGCACCTTGTTGTGATTGTTCCAGTGCTAACTTAAGTACTTGGTCGGCATTCAGCTACGTTCACAATCTTTCTCCATCTTTCCTAAGGACTACTATTTCTATCTATGGAATGTCCTTGGGAAGATTCCTCTGGTTCTGGAAGAATCATAGGACTTAACCTATCCTACCATCCTTATGTCACCACAATCTTCATCGTCGTGAAATAAATGGGTTTTGGGTAAGTATAGATCACCATGAAATCCATTTTTGATATGCAAATCCATTTTGCTCCCCCTTAACATATGCCACGATATTCAAAAACATTTCGCATATGCCGGGATGAGCCATCACATTAAGTCAAACCATTTGTGATAATATCCCATATTAAATCACATTTTCTCCCCCATATTAAAAATATTAACCCAATCGATGTTTTTAATATCAATTGATTTAATGAAGTTTTAACAAAGGTTTTGGGAAGAAAAATGCAAGTCCATTTTATCTTCATGATATCAAACGTATGAGATATGATACCGATTTGTAACATGATCACATATTCACCATATTAGAAAAGAATTGACAAGGTTGGACCTGATTGATGAGAACATCATATGATAAGATCAAATGGTTCTTGTCAGCATATGTTGGTCGCCTCGTCATTTCTGAAGTCATCTCTTGTCACCACGTGTACGATTGGTATTGTAGTCTTGACACCAACTTGTGAACTTGGCACGTTCGGCATCGAAGATTCTGAATGCTTGAGAATTGCTCCCCCTCAATTGTTGACCCGTGTTCTATGGAAAGAGTTGTAGTCGTCGGTTGAGTAGTCGCATCGTCGAGTATGTAGATACCAATTGTAGATTGCTATGGTTGTAGAGATGATAGCTTCATAAAAACAAGACTTCTCTTGTTTTAACAAATAAATGCACTGAAACGTACATAGATTTGTGTGAGACCAAGTTATAAAGTAAACTTAATCCCTTACAAGGTCTTAAAGTAAACCTTGCCCGAGAAAATTAATTCCCGTTGTGAGCCAAAGCTTTCATAAGAAATACTTGACTTTAATATGAAAACCGGGTTGCAGTCTGAAATAACTACAAGCCATTTAGGCATGTTTTATGAAATATTTACAACTTTTGTACGAACTCTAATTATGGCGCCGTGTCAATATTAATCGACATTTCTAATGCAGTAAATATTATCGTACCAAAAGACATGCCTTTGAAAAATAAAGTAAAAATATTTTTGGATTTTTATGAATTTTTCAATTTTTATGGTTTTTATATGGTTTTATATTTTTGTATTTTGCTTTTGTGGATAAAAATATAAAAAATATATACAAATGATCACCAAGGATACGGAGAATAGTTTTACCACCACTATTCTTTCGCTTCATCTGCCAGTTCCTTTAGAGTCTCAGGCGAGAAAGTTCTCATTCCTAGCTTGTCGGCCAAAAATTCAATTCGAGCGCGATCTAAAGCCTTCGTGAAAATATCCGCCAATTGATACTCAGATCGAACAAAGTAAAGCTCGATCACTCCATTTTCCACTTGCTCCTTGATAAAGTGGTAGCGAATGTCAATGTGCTTCGACCGGGAGAATTGAAGGTTGTTGCAGCATAAAGCAATTGCACTCTTGATGTCACAGTACATCGGAATTTTGTTGAAACCTAGACCATAGTCGGTTAATTGCGATCTCATCCAAAGAATTTGAGCACAGCAACCGGACATAGCTATGTATTCTGCTTCCGTACTTGAAATTGCAGCACTTTTCTCCCTTTTCGATGCCCAACTAATTAGTCGATCTCCTAGTAGTTGCAAAGTTCCACTCGTTCTACGCCTTGTATCTTGGCAACCCGCGTGATCCGCATCTGCATATGCTATAAGTGCAATCGAAGAGTCCTTTGAATACCAAAGTCCCCGATTAATGGTTCCTTTAAGATATCGAAAGATCCGTTTCACAGTAGCCAAGTGTAACTCAGTAGGCCGAGTTTGATACCGAGCACACATACATATAACAAACTGAAGATCAGGTCGACTAGCTGTGATATACAGAAGAGTACCGATCATTCCACGATACAGTGTCGGATCAACGGCAACTCCATGTGGATCTTCATCAATCTTAGTTCGTTCCACCATTGGAGTATCCACGGGGTCGCAAGATTCCATCTTATATTTCTTAAGCGATTCACGGGCATACTTGGATTGATTGATAAAGATGCCTTTGGGACTCTGAGATATCTGATGACCTAAGAAGAATGATACCTTACCCATCATTGACATCTTAAACTTGGAAGACATGAGTGTCCCAAACTCATCCGATAAGGTTTGGGTCAAGGCTGCAAGTATAATATCATCAACATATATTTGTACCATAATCATATATTTACCTCGTTTCTGAATGAACAGCGTGGGATCCACCTTGCCTTTAGCGAAGCCTTGCGTAACAAGGAATTGTGACAGTAGATCATACCATGCGCGTGGAGCTTACTTCAACCCATAGAGAGCCTTCTTAAGCTTGTACACATGATTAGGATAATTAGGATTCACAAAACCATCCGGCTGTTGAACATAGACCTCTTCCTTGATTTCACCATTCAGAAATGCTATCTTCACATCCATTTGATAGACGATCATATTCATGTGGGCTGCATAAGCGAGGGATAGTCTAATAGCTTCCAAACGGGCAACAGGTGCAAAGGATTCCATAAAGTCGATGCCCAATAATTGCTTGTATCCACGAGCTACTAGTCGAGCTTTGTTCTTCAATATTCTGCGTAACTCATCGAGTTTCACCTTGTAAACCCATTTCGAAGTGAGTAACTTCACTTGATCCGGGCATGGGACAAGTTCCCATACTTCAAGACGTATAAATTCATTAAGTTCTTCTTGCATAGCTTCTATCCAACATGATTGAGTAAAAGCTTGTTGCCATGTCTTAGGTTCAACTTCATTGAGAAAAGCATCAAAGTGACAAAACATTGCACTTTCTTGTAACTGACGTCCTGTGGATACCAGACGATTAGGGTCACCAATAATAGAATCTATACGATGATCCTTTGTCCACTTGCTGTCATGTTCACGAATCCGTGGATTGGAGTAAACCGTACTAGGAGCTTCCTCTGAGGTGGACGACTCGGCTTGATTAGGGTCGGTAATTGGTACACCAAAGAATGGAAGTTCACGCATTTGAGCAAATTCCAAATCGTGATCATCATCATCCTCTTCATCATCAATAGGCATGACGTGGGTAGTTGTTACATGTGTTGGTTGAGAATTAGTCGTTGAAGGTATATCTTGACCAATTGTAGGTGCAGATGTGTCTGATTGTGCAACGGTTGCTGGAGCGACAACTTCGGTTACTGGAGCTATTACTTCAGGTTCGGGAGCAACGATAGTTGGAGGAGTAAAGGATTCATCAAAGAACGGTTGAAACAATGTATCCCATTCAGACCTAGAAGGTGGTGTAAATGATGATGAAGTAGGGTTGTTTGGGACAAGACCAGAACTAATGTTACTAGGTCCCATTTCATGAAGTGCGGGTTCAGAGCTGCTTTGCTCAGAAGCCATTGCTGTCAGCTCATCAAAATCAACATTCATAATTTCGAGGATCTTGCGAGAGTTACGGTTGTAGATTTGGTATGCCTTCTTTGCGGGGGCGTAACCAATGAAAATACCAATATCAGCCTTTGGTTGAAGTTTTCCCAAATTGTCAGCATCATTATTTGGATAGCAAAGAGAACCAAATACATGAAGATATGATAAATCTGGTACTTTTCCATGGAGAAGCTCATAAGGTGTTTTACCATGGCGTTTACGAATTAGTGACCGGTTTTGGGTGTACACTGCGATAGATACTGCTTCTGCCCATAAAAACAATGGAGCCTTTGCGTAAATTAACATCTTTCGAGAAGCTTCCATAAGTGTGCGATTTCGCCTTTCAACGACACCGTTTTGTTGTGGAGTGCGAGCAAGGATGTTTCATGAGAAATGCCAACTTCTTCATAATAATCACGCAAGATTTGATTCACAAATTAGGTTCCATTATCTGTACGAATGCGTCGGACAGTAGTGTTGAGACGCACTTGAATCATCTTGAGAAATCCGATGATGAATTTAGGTGCCTCATTTTTTGCTTTAAGAAATTTCACCCATGTAAACCGAGAGTAATCATCGACAATGACGAGGATGTACTTTTTGCCACAAAGACTTTCAACACGCATTGGTCCACAAAGATCCATATGCAACAGATAAAGTTTCTCTTGGTTGGTGTCTTCCGTCTTGGGTTTGTATGATTTCTTAGTGCTTTTCCTCATTGTACACGCGGAACACAAATGATCCTTGTGAAATGATAGTTTAGGAAGACCACGAACAAGTTCGTTTTTCTCCAAGTGATTAATAGCGTCAAAGTTAAGATGAGATAACCGTCGATGCCATAACCATGACTTAGTCTTCGATGCTTTGGATAGAAGACATACGGGAGAAGCGGCCATCATGTCTTGTAGAGACAAAGTATACAAATTATTCCCTCGAGTACCTTTCAATAAATCAACCCCTTCCAAATTACGAATGAAGCAGGTATGCTCTCGAAAAGCAACTTCTAGGTTTGCATCACAAAATTGTCCCACAGAAAATAAGTTGTAACCGAGACCTTCCACATAATACACTCTTGAAATTATAACATTCCCAATATGATATTCACCATAACCCATTATCTTTGCAATATGATCATTTCCAAATCGAACCGTACCAAGAAACTTGCTGATGAAATTTCTGAGCTGAGAGCGATCTCCGGTCATATGCTTGGAGCAACCAGAGTCCAAATACCAGAGAACAATTTGGACCACCTGTATTCAATAACAACAGTAGACAATGCATTGGAAACTATTGGTTCCTGAGTGTTAGCAGATACAGATATAATATTATCAGAATTGCTAACATGTTTGTGACCCTTAGATTTCCTGCATTTTCTAATGTGAGTTTTAGCACTAACAGGTTTTACTGTTCCAATTTTCTTAGGTTTTGGATTATTCGCGGGCACTACAGTGGGAGTAGACCTATTTAAAGGGCACTTGGTTCCTACAATAGTGTCGGTGTTCCTAGTTAAAGGACACGCTTGTGTTTTGGTAGCCTTGGTACTCCTAGTTAAAGGGCACTTTTTCTTCGCTTTAGTTGGAGTGATCCTAGTTAAACGGCACGTATTTCCTACTATAGTGAAAGTTCTACCAGTGGGGCGCCACATCCAACCAACTTGGGTTAACACTTTCCCAGTCGGTTTCCATTCTAATCCATTTTTCCGGGCATACATCTCATTCACATGGTCAATAAGGCAAGAATCATGACGACTAGAAAACATACATTAATTGCAATTCCAACATTTCAAATTAGAATTCACAGTAGGCTTAGAACGCTGCACAACCGCATAGCCTTTAGGGTTAGCTACATGATTCTTTTTATTCAAAACAGAAATAACATTCCTAGGATGGGCTTCTACTTTCTTCTTCACTTGACTACTAGATGGGGGCAAGATCCTATCATTCTTCTTGTTTCTCTTAAGCTTAGATCTTTGAGCCTTAGTAGTGGTGCTTACTCCTGTAGAAGGCAACACGGGAATATTAGAAGCTGGTTTTGATTCCACCTTATCTTTAGTGACCAAAGTTTGAGATGGTTTAGTCCTAGGGCCCTTGTTAAGTGGTGTGACGGCTATAAGGTTCCTTTTGATTCCACTAGAGGACGATGCAGAGACAGTGGCTGCGTTATCCATAACATTCTTACCTTTTAGAGTACGAAGTGTTTCCTTTAACTCAGCCAAGACCAGATTCTTATCACCAATTTGTTCCCACAAATCAGATATTTCCACCGACTTTCGATTTAATTGTTCAATCAATGATTGATTCTGTGCAGTGGTATTAGGACATGCGGGCTTTACTGAGTCGAAGAGTCGTGTATTTTTCTGTTTTAAGTTATCAACTTTGGACAAAATCTTGGAAACTCGATTATCTATCAAGTTTAAAATTCTCAGCGCCCTCAAGTACGTTCACATAGTTAAGCTCCTTAGATTTCTCTATTTCTATCGGCAAAGATTTAGCAACTTTGTCACTTGGCTGACGCTGTTTTGATTGTAAGTTCAATCGAAAATTCTTTTCAAAGTTTGCATCATCGATATTAACACATTCGAATGACGTTTCAAAGATTTCTTGAATAAATTGTTGCTTTCATTCAAGCGAAATACAATGTGTTTGAATCTCATAAAACGTTTTGAAAGTGAAGAATATGAATCTTGAAGCTTTAAAAATTCAGCGTCAGATTCGTGACAAGTACTATCTACTACAGTATCCACAGATTCAACATTATGCACAATAGAATCATCATCAACACTTTTATTCACACAGACGGAAACTATATCATGAGACATCACTTGCTTCAAAAGGTGATCATTTTGGCGTGAAACCCGTTCTATTTCAAGTAAACTGTTTTCATAAGCATCATCTATTTCATTGAAAACACGTCTAATTTCTTCTATTTCCAAAAGCAAATCTTGATCAAGATTACGAAGAAAAGCTTTAACATTCTTTACAAACGGAACAATTTCATCTCGAAACGCAACTCTCGTGTGCTCAAAGTTCCATTCACCTTCCGTTATGGCCGAAGCCGTCGTACTTTCCAAAATGACCTTGTCAAAATCGGCTAAGTGTTGGTGAACCGCATTTAAGTTAACGGGTGCCTTGCTTACCGGTGGAATTAACTGTGTTAAATCCGTTTAGACAAGTGTAGGAGACATACTATGAAGGCTTTCATTTGACAAATTTTGGGGCACAAGAACTGTCAATTCTGCTAATTCCTTTTGTAAACGAATGCGTGTCTTTTTTGAAAATAGATCTTTGTTATGTTGATCATAATCAATTGTATGGAATTTTGAAAACATTTTAGAATGAGTTTCATCCGCAAGTGACTGTGTCTCCTCAGTACTACGAACAAAAGGTGCTTCTTTCGATTTGCCAATTATGGTCATATCATAAAGACCGGGAATATATTCCTGAGCTTGTTTTGCATAACCGGGATTAGGTGGTAAATCTTGAAGACGTTTAAGTTCGAGTTCTTTAAATGATTTAGTTAAAAGATGAACCTTTTCTGTGGAAGCGTATTGTTTTAAAAGCTGTTGTTCCTTGAATTTAAGAAGTTTGGTAGCATTAATTTCTGATTCAACCTTTTTAGACTCGAGAGTTTCAAAATCCATTTTAAGTTTCTGAAAATCATTGACAACCGACTCTTTTGCTTTTAATTCATTGGAAATATTAGCTTTTAATGATTCTATTTCTTTCAAGTGTTCAATCTTTTCAAAACGAAATAGGTCAAATTCAGAACATGTTATTTTCTCTGCTTGAGGGACCATTTCAAAAGTTTTGACTTTTTTTTATTCAACGCAAGCTCAGCAGTTAGGGTGGAATTGGTATCTACGGATTGTCTGAGGGCCATATGCATTTGTTCAATAATATGTTTAGGTACCATGACCAAATCATGTTAAGCATAAGATTCCATACCCGTCGTAGCATTTGGTTGATGTTCACTCAAATGTGTAGGATTGGGTACCACTTCATTTGAGTTACTAGTTCCAGAATGCTGTTCGAGGTTGTCATTTTCATGTCCAACTTGATGTTGGTTATCATCAATATTATTAGATGTGGTTGGTACCTCACTGACGACATCAGAACCGTATTGAGAGAGATTAGCAACGAGAGCAGCTTGGGCAGAGTGAATGTCATCACAATCCGAATCATATGCATCAAGATCATCTACTTGATAAGCTGCATTAGAGGTAGAAATGACTGCAATGCCTTCAGTATCTGCTGCCCCTGGGTCTGTAAGAAATGCTAACTCCTCTGAATCCAAAATCTTCCCTTTAGACTGAGCATCAACCAAATATATCTTCTCACGAAACCATGCATCATCCCTTCTCCTCTTCGGTTTAGTGCATTCCCTAGCCATATGACCTTGTCCTCGGCAATTGTAGCAAGTCACAACCTTTTTAGGACCATTAGGACTTCCATTTCCACTAGCTTGAGAATTCACAGCTTGATTGTTCCCAGTCCTTGTAGGAGGTCCATATGAATTTTGCCTTCCCTGAATAGGTTGCACCGTCACTTGACCATCTTGAACAGTGGCTTGTTGTCGAGGATTTGAAGAGGTGCGGAGCTGATTGTTTGTTGGTGGAAATCCTCTAGTTGCAACAAGTTTTGACAAGTAGGCAGTGAGATAGTTTAGTACATCAGCTGGCGTATCATTTGGAGTAAAGACCGGTGCTTGGATTGGTGGAAGTTGGTTAGAGTAGAAAGCTTGTGCTGGTTGTGCTTCTATTGGAAAATATCATTGCTGAGGGGTATAGCCCATTGGAGAAGTGGTGTCTTGTGATGGTGATGTCTGATATGGTGGTTGCGGTGAAAAAGATTGTTGATGAACACTTTGTTGAAATGCTTGTTGTGGCATCATTAGTGGTGGATAAGATGGTTGTTGATAGTTGTGTGGTGGTGGCTGCTGCAAGTATGATGGTTGCTGATAAGTATAAGCCATGTTTTGTTGAGAAGCATACATTGCAAGTGGATCATGAACTTGAGGTGTAGACAACCGAGCCTCGATCACATGGCATTCGTGTTGTTGAAGAAAGGCTTGAAGTTGATCCACATTGGTGTTATGCAAGTCCTTAGCCAATTTAACATCCGTCACCTATTTTTTCCCTTCTGGAGGAAGAGTGTTCAAATACTTGGTGTTTAATTGAAAGGTAGGAATTGTCATGCCATAGATATTAAGCTCATTCAATAATAGGGTAAATCTCAGATAGTAATCATTGAGAGTCTCCCGTGGCACATAGGAAACTTATCAAAAGTATCATAAAGCTGACACTCTCGTTCTTGTTTAGTTAACGAGGTGCCTTGCATGAGAACACGAATTCTATCCCATAACTCTTTGGCAACTTTATGTTTGCTGACGAGTTTGTAGACATCTGGAGGAAGGGCTTGGAGAATGATGTTTGTAGCATACTTATCACATTTATCTTGAATCTTCATATCTCCAGTCAATTCACCCGTTGTGCGAGGACGAGTAGTTGTACCTTCCGTCACTGTACCATAATCTAATGGTCCATTGAGCGCCGATGCCCAAATAAGATGTCCGTTCTCCTTGTTCAACATGTAAGGTTCCATTCGGGAAGTCCAATCCTCGTACATAGATTTCTCCAACATTGGTGGACGATTATCCGTACCCGAGAGGATGGACTTATCTGTAAGAGATGTGTACTCCATTTCGATAAGTTAAGATTTACAAACTTGATCGGTCAATGAAAGAAAGTAAATGTGTTTGTTGTAGTGTGTTAAAACCGAGAAATAATGTTAAAATCCCCTAAATTATGTCCTCGATAAACCAAAAAATCCAAGTCAAAATTACACACGTTTAAAATTTTCAAAAACACGTTTTTGAAAAAATGTTGGATCGTACTCAGATCGCAGGGATAATCGTACTCAGATCGCAGTGATGATCGTACTCAGATCGTAGTTGTGATCGCACTCCCGATGATCGTACTCAGATCGTAGTTGTGATCGCACTCCCTATGATCGCACTCAGATCGGACTCCCAGATCGTACCCAACGATCTTACCCTGATCGCACTCCCTTATCGCAACAAGTGATCGCAGTGAGTGATCGTACTATGGATCGCAACAAGTGATCGTACTATGGATCACAACGAGTGATCGTACTATGGATCGCAACGAGTGATCGTACTCTACAATCGTGGTGATGGATCGTACTCTGAGCTAAGTGAGCTATCGCAATGAGCACTCTTACCTTGATCGTAGTGAGTTATCGTACTGATGGATCGTACTAGGGATCGTAGTGAGCTAACGAAGTCAAGATCGTAACTTGGATACCAACTTACCTTATTTCTCGGACAGTACAATAACACAATCAAATCAAGATTCTAAGCCAAAAAATGAATCAAACACCCAAAATTTTTGTGTTTTTAACCCAAATAACAATACCAAATCACTATAACAAGTAATAAGATGAAGTAAATCAAGATTAACTCATAAAAACACAAAAAAAAAAAAATTGGTTCGTGTGAAAATGGATCAAAAATGGCAAGAGAATCAAGAACACAAACATAAGAACTAAACAATCATCCCATGGCTCTTGATACCATTTGTTTGATATGTAAATCTTGCTTATGTTTTAGAGAGAGAAAAAGATAGAAAGATGGTGGATTACACACAATTCTAGAGAGAGAAACTTAATAAGAACTATGTGAAAAATGATTAACCACACCCCCTCTCCATCTAAGGAGAGGGTTTATATATACCCAAGCCTTGTAATGGGCTTGGGCTTACACGTTTGGGCCGGCTTACACATGTTGTAGGCTAGGCTTGGACTTGTTTGATAAATAAAGAAGGTTAACTAAACTACGAGCTATTACATGGACTATCGTTGGAGTGACCGATCCTTCTTAATACGAAAAACGTATTTCCAATAAATATTATTTTACAACTAACGAATACTAGTTGCATGTGAAAATGTTTAGAAATAGAAACATTACAGGATTAACAATTACCGAATTAATGGTGTAATTTGAAAAAAAAATAATAAACCTTCTTAAAAGCATGTTGTGTCGAGTATCTTACATAGAATACACATATGGATTGATTTATTCTTTTTATATATATGACTCATTTGTCATTCGATGTTATTTTTTTTTATTTTCTTCTAACCTTCCACTGATTTGGATTGAGTTTTGAAGTTTTGCCTTCACATTCTTCGTCGATATTCTCATCACGTGTCTCATGGCGTTTCCATCTAAACCTTATAACCTTTTGAAACCTTATTAACTCGTGACCATTTCATTGGTTGTTTTATGAGCTACTATTTGCTACTTTTTGCAAACCTTTGGCTACTTTATACGTTGTTACAATGTCAACTTATAAATAAATCTGATATTGTTTTACGATTATCTTCACCAGTTGTTTTTACTTTGGTCTTATAAAATACTTTTTGTAACATTAAAAGTTGCTTATCGAGTATCTCACAAATTACTTGTATCCTATAAATTTATAAACTATTTTTAACTTCCATTTTATAAATGACATGGTTTATATAAACATAAGAAACGTAATACTTTTCGACGAAACGGAGCACTGCATTGCTAGCCCTAAATTATACATAGCCTGATCACCTATGTCTAATTTAGAAGGAGCCATGCTAGGCTGAATAGTAGTCACCTTAAAAATCTTGATAATAATCAACTTTTCACTTGTATTTATTATAAAGATAAATAAACTGAAATAAAGTGAAAAGAAGTTTTGAAAACCTTCATATTTTATGCAAGTAGCGCAATTTCAATGCATCCGCATATGTTTTCTTATCTTCTCTTGGATGAATTACACGTTTACGGGTACGTTTTTACTCGATGATTGTTTTTCCACTTGTTACTTCATTTTGTCTTATAACTGATTTCTTTTGACTGTTCGTCTAATTACTGACTGTTGATAAATGACTTGAAAGTCTCGATATTTTATCCTTCCTTCTCGTCCAATCTTCTTTATGTGACTGGGTAGATCTTTGGAATGTCTCCGCACGTGAATAATGAATTATCATTAAAGTGATTTCCGTATATCCGGGATGACGTCCGTCACTCTCGTTTGTCTCGAAATCCACTCTTGTGAACCGTTCCTTGACTTCTCTCGTTAAAAACTAACATCGCTCATTTGATTCATTTTAATTACAAGTGATTATTAGGAATTTTATTTTATTAAAATATTTGTATGGATTTTATTTCCGATCGTGTATCGACCACCGCTAAGTTAACGAGCTGATGATTGGTGAACCATCGACCGCACTAACAAAATTAACAAATTGTTTAATCTATTATTTCTTATCGTCTTACTATCAACGCCTTCATTTTATTATTCTCTTTAAGAATTCATACGACATTTGATTCGTTCTCTTTTGTACCGTTGATTTCTTACTAATTGTTGACTATTATTTCCATTCGTATTCGTTTGTTATCTTGTCACATTTCGAAACCCGAATATATTCCATGTTTATTTTGAAATAATAAACACCTTTATGTATTTCTACAACATATTATAATAATTTTATGGAACTTGTCTACATTTTCTAATGTTTTTCAATTAATGAAATAACTATCATAAGAAAAAGGTCAAATTTATACATCATATTTTGTATAACTAAAACAAATGTTTCAAATGAAATTATGTTCTATCTTTTGAACTAATTGACATATCATACTTTACTTTAAGTGTAATGAAATTACCGGTTTAATTTATATTCCTAATAGTGATTTAATTTGGAAATTATATTTTCTAATTGTAACCATCAATATGAGTTTAATTAATAAATTCATGTCTTTCTTTCAAAGTTTCTTAAGACAACCAAAATAAATTATGAAGCTATTTAACTCCTATTTTGATACATCATCCTTATTAAGAAGGTACCTCAACTGAGTTTTAAGGTAATACAAATCCGGGACGGATAATTGTGACAAACGTTATTTTAATGTTAATATTTAATTCATTCTTCGCTCTCATTTTTCTAGTATTGTGAATTATTATGTTTTACGGTTACGTGAGTCGAGATCCCTCGTCGATCGTCAACCCTAAATCATTTTACCACATCTTGTCCGTTTATGCGTTTATTGAATTCATTTTTATCTCGTTCTGTTCCTCGTATTGAAGATCACTATTTTATTCTGAGTTTAAAATGAATCTCGGGAAGCAGTGTATAAGAAGAAACGATAAGTGTCACCAGGATTTATGTGTGTACTTGTGGAATGATTGAGGACCGAATCTCTTAATGAATTGAGTTAATAAATTCGTTACAACCTCGAGGAGTATGTTGAAGCCGACACCGCAAGTGGAAAGACTCTGGAGATCAAGTGGTTATTATTAAGGGTTCGTTCAAGGTTTTCTCGATGATTAACGGTGGAGATCTATACTCGATGTTTATGTTAGACATTTTATATTTATGTACTTATATGGTGTGTGATCTAGTCAAATGATCGTAAGTTGTGAGAACTTGAGACGGCATCATCCGATGACGTCCGATCATGTAGAACACATATTATGTAATATCTTTTTGACCTTCAACGACGATGTTTATTGAGACTTTAATGCGCGTTGGCGAAAGTGAAATGGTGTCTTTGTATTATCTTTTGAGTAGGGACCCGCGTGTGAGCACCCTCCGATGACGAAAATGTTTTTCTTGTTAGTTATTTTGATGTGTGTGTCCATGGCTATCTGGCCAGTGGCTATCCTTTAAATTTCAACATTCCTTTTAACTGGACTTACCCGAAAAACCAGTCATCTATTCTTGTCGTCAAATTAGCTTCGTGTGATTCATAAAATTTTCGTGTGTCGAGCTTGACGGGTGACTTGTGGATAAAGATTTATTTATTCCTTTTTGGTGAGATACAACTTGACGACAAGTTGCGTTTTGCAAAAGAACCAGTGGAGATCGTGGATCGAGGTTCACGTGGGAACGTGAAGACTTCTTTATAAGGAATGCCCTCATCCTTCCGGGTAGTGAACAACTCGTGTATGAGGTGAGTTGAGCGCCTGGACGTCGTTCCCTTAAGGTGGTGAGGATGTAAAACCCGTAAAAATAAGGTCATAATCTAATTCTATTTTCAGTTATTTTTAAGTATTTTATAACGTTAAATATTATTATGTTTAACGGTTTAAGTTGAAACCGATATTAAATATTATATTTAATATTTTGACCAGTAACGAGGACTACTAGTGATCGCGATACCGACGGATGCCTAAAATTTTATATTTTAATATCGATCGTTTCGATATTTAATACTTTTGACGATATCGTTTTAATTACGTATCGAGTCTTTATATTATTATTTTTCGTGTGCGTTTAAACTTTTAAGTATTTTTAAGAAACTCGAGTCCCGTAAATATTTTGAAAATTTACTAATAGTTATTTCCTGCTTTTTAGCTAACTATTTACATTTTTAGCCACAACTATTGCCAAATTGCAACTAAGGTCCCTACCCCACTATATAAAAACCTAAAACAAACACACACAAATCATTTTTTCACTTCAAAATTTTCACCCACTCCTCCTTTCTCTCTCTTGTTTGCCGAAACACCACCCAACACCCCAAACACATACAGTTTTCAATTTATCTTGAGTTTGAGGATGATTTGAACTAAACCAAGCATAGACCCATCCATATTTTTGATCAAGGATCATTTTGGTATGAAAAATTCTTACATGCAAGCACTTTTTATTTTCTTGATGTTGGTAGGTAGAAACCATGATCATGCATGGTGTTCTTGGCATGATCCATGGTGTTCTTGCTAAAAACTTTGTTAAAAACTTCATTTTGATTCAAAGGTTTTAATTTTTATGATGATTTAGATGTTATGGTTCATATATGTTGATGTTAGGGTATAGGAATGAACATTTCTATGGTTGGTTTTGATCAAAAAGTTAATTTTATACAAGTTTTTAATAGTCATTTTATAACAGTAAGTAAACTGTAAAATCAGAAATTTTATATTTTGGAAATGGCTTAACATATAGACTAAGGTTGTAGATAATTTTATTAGCTTCGATTTGATATAAGGTAGAGCTTCTAGCTCCAAACGAGCGCGAAGTTATGATGTTCTGATTTATCGTGTACCGGGAGACGAGTATCGGCACTACAAATAGTTGTTGTCGATATTTGGATCGAATCTCGGGGACTCTAAATGGAAGTTTTGAAATATGTAACCTACTGATAATAAGATGTTTGTTTTATAGGTTGAGTTTACTTTAAAACCCGAGTGTCGGTTTTGTAAACGGGGTTGTTTAAATAAGTTAAAACGGTTGTATGAAAAATTAACGTAAATCTGTCCGGATTTTGTAGTTTCAAAATGAGTCGGGTAAAGGACTTTTAAAGTAATTTCATTTGATAAACTTGTAGGAGGACTTTCTATATATAGTAAGTTAGTTTATCGAGTCGTTTCATAAACGGTTGACAAGTTTAAAAAGGGGTAAATAAGCTAGTACATGTAGTATGTACCGACGGACTTGTTAAAAGTGTAAAATGGTAAAGTAAATGTGTAGTAGAGTATAATGAAGTTATTTATATCATTTTCTCTCGAGTTTGTCGTGATTTTATGAGTCAAGTTTTATATTCTTATGTATGGTTTATTTCTCGAGTCTATTATTAATGAACGCATCTTATTTGATAGGTTGCGGTTCTCGTGTTTGAAAGGCATTATCTATCGTCGGCGATCGCCTCATTACCAGTATTGGCTAAGGTGAGTCTATAGCCTCGTTTGCGCAATTATACGATTTTAAAAACCCACGAGGGGGAATACGTATTTTATAAACTTAGAACACAAGATTATTACGGTATGCTTGTCCTTCTATGAATGGACCCGTGGTTGCCTTTAAATTGCATTAAGTGATTGCCTTTGTTAAAGTCTAAATTATGGACCGTTAACTAGCTTATGATGGGCTAGCTGCTAGTACAATTAATAGATCTATGGGGGAAGTCGCCGGTTCAGTTTGTGTGGACTTGTCACAGAAGCTTAGGCCCGACCTCCACACTGTTTGGACATATTATATTGAGAAGTCATGTATACGGCAATGTACCAATAATCTATAGGTAACCGACAATTAATAAATATCCTGTCTTATTAGACCTCTGAAAGGAGTGTTTAAGGGCTCGGTTCCATGAGCTTATTGCAATTTATGCTATATACAATTATTATTGTTGATGAAAATTATTATTTGATGCTTATAAGTATGCCACAAACTTATAATCTTTGCTTGTTTTCAAACTGATTACATAAACCTATAGATTCACTCGGCATTTTTGCTGATTGTTTTACTCACATGTATTTCAGGTAATCATGAAGTGGAAGCTTGGAGGTCACGGGAATGAAGTTGTGCACTGCTATGTTGTTCAAACTCTTTGATTTATTTATCGTTCCATTTTTAAAACAAACTAATATGTTGTTTTAACTTATATTTTGGTAACGATTACTTGGGACTACGCTACTCTGATAAATGTTTTAGGAACGATAAATTTGAAAAGTCTCCTTTCGAGTCGTTCTTTTTGAATTATGTGTTATTGTATCATTGTTTAGCACCCAAAGATATATTTCGCTGCGTGTAAATTTGGGGGTGTTAAATAAAGGCTCTGCGGTTGTGCAACGTTCTAAGCCTAGTGTGAATTCTAATTTGAAATGTTGGAATTGCATAGAATGTATGTTTTCTAGTCGTCATGATTCTTGCCTTATTGACCATGTGAATGAGATGTATGCCCGGAAAAATGGATTAGAATGGAAACCGACTAAGAAAGTGTTAACCCAAGTTGGTTGGATGTGGAACCCCACTGGTAGAACTTTCACTGTAGTAGGAAATACGTGCCCTTTGACTAGGTTCACTCCCACTACATCAAAGAAAGCGTGCCCTTTAACTAGGAGTACTAAGGCTACCAAAACACAAGCGTGTCCTTTAACTAGGAACACCGACACTACTGTAGGAACCAAGTGCCCGTTAAATAGGTCTACTCCCACTGTAGTGCCCTCTAATAATCCAAAACCTAAGAAAGTTGGAACGGTAAAACCTGTTAGTGCTAAAACTCACATTAGAAAACGCAGGAAATCTAAGGGTCACACAAATGTTAGCAATTCTGATAATCTTATATCTCTATCTGCTAACACTCCGGAACCAATAGTTTCCAATGCATTGTCTACTGTTATTATTGAAAACAAGTGGTCTAAATTGTTCTCTGGTATTTGGACTCTGGTTGCTCCAAGCATATGACCGGAGATCGCTCTCAGCTCAGAAATTTCGTCAGCAAGTTTCTTGGTACGGTTCGATTTGGTAATGATCATATTGCAAAGATAATGGGTTATGGTGAATATCATCTTGGGAATGTTATAATTCAAGAGTGTATTACGTGGAAGGTCTCGTCACAACTTATTTTCTTGGGACAATTTTGTGATGCAAACCTAGAAGTTGCTTTTCGAGAGCATACCTGCTTCATACGCAATTTGGAAGGGGTTGATTTATTGAAGAGGAAATAATTTGTATACTTTGTCACTACAAGACATGATGGCCGCTTCTCCCGTATGTCTTCTCTCCAAAGCATCAAAGACTAAGTCATGGTTATGGCATCGACAGTTATCTCATCTTAACTTTGACGCTATTAATCACTTGGCGAAAAACGAACTTGTTCGTGGTCTTCCTAAACTTTCATTTCACAAGGATCATTTGTGTTCCCCTTGTACAATGGGGAAAAGCACTAAGAAATCTTACAAACCCAACAAGGAGACACCAACCAAGAGAAACTCTATTTGTTGCATATGGATCTTTGTGAGACTATGCGTGTTGAAAGTCTTAGTGGAAAAAATTACATCCTCGTCATTGTCGATGATTACTCTCGATTTACATGGGTGAAATTTCTTACAACAAAAAATGAGGCACCTAAATTCATCCTCGGATTTCTTAAGATGATTCAAGTGCGTCTCAACACTACTGTCCGACGCACTCGTACATATAATGGAACCGAATTTGTGAATCAAATCTTGCATGATTATTATGAAGAAGTTGGCATATCTCATGAAACATCCGTTTCACGCACTCCACAACAAAACGGTGTCGTTGAAAGGCGAAATCGCACACATATGGAAGCTGCTCGAACGATGTTAATTTACGCAAAGGCTCCATTGTTTTTATGGGCAGAAGCAGTATCTACAGCAGTGTACACCCAAAACCGGTCACTAATTCGTAAACGCCATGGTAAAACACCTTATGAGCTTCTCAATGGAAAAGTACCAGATTTATCATATCTTCATGTATTTGGTTCTCTTTGCTATCCAAATAATGATGGTGACAATTTGGGAAAACTTCAACCTAAGGCTGATATTAGTATTTTCATTGGTTACGCACCCGCAAAGAAGGCATACCGAATCTACAATCGTAAGTCTCGTAAGATCCTCGAAACTATGAATGTTGATTTTGATGAGCTGACAGCAACGGCTTCTGAGCAAAGCAGCTCTGAACCCGCACTTTATGAAATGCGACCCAGTAATATTATTTCTGGTCTTGTCCCAAACAACCTTACTTCATCATAATTTACGCCACCTTCTAGGACTGAATGGGATACGTTTCTTCAACCGTTATTTGATGAATTCTTTACTCCTCCAAGTATTGTTGCTCCAGAACCTGAGGTAATAACTCCGACAACCGAAGTTGTCGCTCCAGCAACCGTTGCACAATCGGATACATCTGCACCTACAATTGGTCAAGATATACCTTCAACAAGTAATTCTCAACCAACACATGTTTCAACTACCCATGTCATGCCTATTGATGATGAAGAGGATGATCACCACGATTTGGGATTCGCTCAAATGCGTGAACTTCTATTCTTTGATGTACCTATTCCCAACCCTAATCAAGTTGGGTCGTCCACCTCAGAGGAAGCTCCTACTACAGTTTACTCCAATCCACAGATTCGTGAACATGACAGCAAGTGGACAAAGGATCATCCTATAGATTCTATTATTGGTGACCCTAATCGTCCGGTATCCACACGAAGTCAGTTACAAGAAAATGCAATGTTTTGTCATTTTGATGCTTTTCTCACTAAAGTTGAACCTAAGACATGGCAGGAAGCTTTTACTCAATCATCTTGGATAGAAGCTATGCAAGAAGAACCTAATGAATTTATACGTCTTGAAGTATGGGAACTTATCCCATGCCCAGATCAAGTGAAGTTAGTCACTTTGAAATGGGTTTACAAGGTGAAACTCGATGAGTTAGACGGAATATTAAAGAACAAAGCTCGACTAGTAGCTCGTGGATACAAGCAATTATTGGGCATCGACTTTATGGAATCCTTTGCACCTGTTGCCCGTTTGGAAGCTATTAGACTATTCCTCGCTTATGCAGCCCACATGAATATGATCGTCTATCAGATAGATGTGAAGATGGCATTTCTGAATGGTGAAATCAAGGAAGAGGTCTATGTACAACAGCCAGATGGTTTTGTGAATCCTAAATATCCTAATCATGTGTACAAGCTTAAGAAGGCTCTCTAGGGGTTGAAGTAAGCTCCAAGCGCATGGTATGATCTTTTGTCACAATTCCTCATTACGCAAGGCTTCGCTAAAGGCAAGGTGGATCCCACGCTGTTCATTCAGAAACGAGGTAAAGATATGATTCTGGTACAAATATATGTTGATGATATTATATTTGCAGCCTCGACCCAAACCTTATCCGACGAGTTTGGGAAACTCATGTCTTCTAAGTTTAAGATGTCAATGATGGGGAAGGTATCATTCTTCTTAGGTCTTTAGATATTTTAGAGTCCCAGAGGCATCTTTATCAATCAATCCAAGTATGCCCTTGAATCGCTTAAGAAATATAAGATGGAATCTTGTGATCCCGTGGATACTCCAATGGTGGAACAAACTAAGCTTGATGCAGATCCACATGGAGTTGCCGTTGATCCAACGCTGTATCGTGGAATGATCTGTACTCTTCTGTATATCACAACTAGTCGACCTGATCTTTAGTTTGCTATATGTATGTGTGCTCGGTATCAAACTCGACCTATTGAGTTACACTTGGCAACTGTGAAACGGATCTTTCGATATCTTAAAGGAACCATTAATCGGGGACTTTGTTATTCGAAGGACTCTTCGATTGCACTTATGGCGTATGCAGATGCGGATCACGCGGGTTGTCAAGATACCAGGCGTAGCACGAGTGGAACTTTGCAACTACTAGGAGATCGACTAATCAGTTGGGCATCGAAAAGGCAGAAAAGCGCTGCAATTTCAAGTACGGAAGCAGAATACATAGCTATGTCCGGTAGCTGTGCTCAAATTCTTTGGATGAGATCGCAATTAACCGACTATGGTCTAGGTTTCAACAAAATTCCGATGTACTGTGACAACAAGAGTGCAATTGCCTTATGCTGCAACAACGTTCAATTATCCCGGTCGAAGCATATTGACATTCGCTACCACTTCATCAAGGAGCAAGTGGAAAATGGAGTAATCGAGCTTTACTTTGTCTGATCTGAGTATCAATTGGCGGATATTTTCTCGAAGGCTTTAGATCGTGCTCGAATTGAATTTTTGGCCGACAAGCTAGGAATGAGAACATTCTCGCCTGAGAGTCTTAAGGAATTGGCAGATGAAGCGACCTAATAGTGATGGTAAACTATTCTCTGTATCCTTCGTGATCATCTGTATATATTGTTTATATTTTTATCCACAAAAGCAAAATACAAAAATATAAAACCATATAAAAACCATAAAAATTGAAAATTCAGAAAAATCCAAAAATACTTTTACTTTATTTTTCAAAGGAATGTCTTTTGGTACGATAATATTTACGGCCTTAGAAATGTTGATTAATATTGACACGGCGCCATAAATAAAGTTCGTACAAAAGTTGTAAATATTTCATAAAACATGCCTAAATGGCTTGTAGTTATTTCAGACTGTAACCCGGTTTTCATGTTAAAGTCAAGTATTTCTTATGAAAGCTTTGGCTCACAACGGGAATTAATTTTCTCGGGCAAGGTTTACTTTAAAACCTTGTAAGGGATCAAGTTTACTTTATAACTTGGTCTAACACAAATCTATGTACGCATCAGTGCATTTATTTGTCACAACAAGAGAAATCTTGTTTTTATGAAGTTATCATCTATACAACCATAGCAATCTACAATTGGTATCTACATACTCGACGATGCGACTACTCAACCGACGACTACAGCTCTTTCAGTAGAACACGGGTCAACAATTGAGGGGGAGCAATTGTCAAGCTTTCAGAATCTTCGATACCGAACGTGCCAAGTTCATAAGTTGGTGTCAAGACAACAATACCAGTCGTACATGTGGTGTCAAGAGATGACTTCAGACGTGACAAGGCGACCAACATATGCCGACAAGAACCATTTGATCTTATCATATGATGTTCTCATCAATCAGGTCCAACCTTGTCAAATTTTTTTCTAATATGGTGGATATGTGATCATGTTACAAATCGGTATCATATCTCATACATTTGGAACCATGAAGATAAAACGGACTTGCATTTTTCTTCCCAAAACCTTTGTTAAAATATAATTAAATCAATTGATATTAAAAACATCGATTAGGTTAATTTTTTTTAATATGGGGGAGAAAATGTGATTTAATATGGGAAATTATCACAAATGGTTTGACTTAATGTGCTGGCTCATCCTGACATATGCGAAATGTTTTCGAATATCGTGGCATATGTTAAGGGGGAGCAAAACAGATTTGCATATCAAAATAGATTTTCATGGAGACATATACTTACCCAAAACCCATTTATTTCACGACGATGAAGATTGTGGTGACATAAGGATGGTAGGATAGGTTAAAGTCTAATGATTCCTCTAGAACTGGAGGAATCTTCCCAAGGACATTCCATAGCTAGAAATAGTAGTCCTTAGGAATGATGGAGAAAGATTGTGAGCGTAGCTGAATGCCGACCAAGTACTTAAGTTAGCACTGGAACAATCACAACAAGGTGCTAGTTATGACGTATTGGTAAGCATTGAAGGGGTTGAAGAATGAAAAAGAATTGTAAAGATAAAGGGTCTAAAGAAAGAAGCCCTCCTTACAACCTTAGACAAAAACTGGGTCAATACATATTCTATTGAGATCATTTTTCAATGATTCTCGATATTGAAGATAGACATCATGGACCCAGTGATACAATGCACAACCCATCCCAGCTAACTCAGATATCTCTCAAAAGATATTTGTTTTAATCACACGGAGACAACGCATTATCTATTGATTTATTCACTCCGAATAAATTGGTATTGAATAGGTGGCACTCCTATCCAGCCTCCGATCACTAAAATCCAAAATGCACGATTGAGTCTAGAGCCATTTGAGATCATCAAATATCTCATTAGGAAATACTTTCATATTTCCTTGCTTTTTCACACACTATGAAAAGTAAGAAAGATATTAAGAGTCCTACGCAAAATCTTCATGAGCTTGCCTGAACATCCGAGTAATACGAATGTATTTACAATGAAGATGGAAATCCTTCTTGAGCGAATATGAAAAAGCTCATGGTAGGTGACTTGTACGATTCTTTATGAATCAAACTTGTGATAATTGGAAAGCAACAGTGGTTTAATTCTTAGCTGAACATAAACACGTTCCAGGCCTCTACGCAATATCTTAGTGATCTTGCCAAAACACTTAGAGTGATACCTTAGTGTTCATAGTGATGAGTGGAAATCCTTCTAGTGTTAACCTCAAACAGCACTTGGTAGGTAACTTGCAAGATTCAATATGAATCAAGCTCGTGACAACTGGAAAGCAACGATGGTGCGATTCTTTACTGAATCAAACTTGTTCCAGGAATCAGAATTGACGGCTTCAATCATGCGGATAATTTTATCCAAATGATTCACTCTTTACGTTCGTAGTCAGCTTTGGACGGTCGAGTAAAGAGAACGGGTTTACCCGTGAAACCTTGTCAAGGAGATTTTTAATTAAATCTACCTGCCACAAGTACGATATTTTATATCGTCCAACGGTCTTCACCGACCGGAGGTAAAATGCTACCGAATTAGAATGAAATGTTCAAAGCCATTTCGTTCGTGGGCATTTGAAGACGGTGGCGTTGTGGGATCCAAGAAGAAGTCGTCCCCGCATGCTTATACTTTATGCACTTAATACCTCATCTAATTCAAGAAAGCCTAAAAGATTAAGTCTTCCGCTGTATCGAACTCTGAAGCTTTCAAGAATTACGAAGGTATAAGTATGTGGGACATGGTGTCACGAGGAGGCGAAGATCACAAGTGATGGATGCACAAGATCAAGGCAAGAGATTAATGCTCAAGATTGATATCAAAGATCACATCAGCATGTTCACCTGAAAAGAAAAAGAAAAGAAAGACGAAGACTACGAGCTCAAGATAAGCATAATATGCTACGTTTATCTTACTTTTGTAACTTGGGTAATGCCCTTGTTTGGAGTGACCTCCCTTAGGGGGAGATTGTTGGAAATATGTTTTACGTATTAAGAAGGATCGGTCACTCCAACAATAGTCCATGTAATAGCTCGTAGTTTAGTTACTTATCTTTATTTAACAAACAACACCAAGCCTAGCCTACAACATGTGTAGGCCGACACAAATGTAAGCCCAAGCCCATGACAAGGGCTTGGGTATATAAACCCTCTCCTTATATGGAGAGGGTGAGTGGTTTTCATATTTTACACATAGTTCTCATTAGTTTCTCTCTCTAGAATTGTGTGAAATCCACCATCTTTCTATCTCTTTCTCTCTCTAAAACATAAGCAAGATTTACATATCCTACATGTAGGAGACGTACTAGGAAGGTTTTCCATTGACAAACTTTGGGGCACAAAACCTGATAACTGAGCTAATTCCTTTGGTAAGCGAATACGGGTCTTCTTATTAAATTGATCTTTATTATGCTTATCATAATCAAACTTATGGAATTTTGAAAGCATTTTAGATCGAGTTTCTTCCGTAAGTGACATTGTCTCCTCGGTACTACGAACATAAGGTGCTTCTTTCGATTTGCCAATTAGGGTCACATCATAAAGACAAGGAATATATTCCTGAGCTTGTTTTGTATAAACAGGATTAGGTGGTAAATCTTGAAGACGCTTAAGTTCGAGTTCTTTAAACGATTTAGTTAAATGTATTGGTAGCATTAATTTCTTATTCAAACTTTTTAGACTCGAGAATTTCGAAATCCATTTTAAGTTTCGAAAAATCATTTACAACCGACTCTTTTTCTTTTAATTCATTGGAGAGATTAGCTTTTAATGATTCTATTTCTTTTAAGTGTTCAATCTTTTCAAAATGAAATTGGTCAAATTCAGAATAAGTTATTTTTTCCGCTTGAGGGACCATTTCAAAAGCTCTGACCTTTCCTTATACAGCGCAAGCTTAGCAGTTAGGTTGGCATTCATATCTACGGTTTGTCGAACAGCTACATTCATGTTATCAATACTATGTTTAGGCACCATTACCAAATCACGTTGATTATAAGATTCCATACCCGTCGTAGCATTTGGTTGAGGTTCTCTCAAATGTGTTGGATTGGATACCACGTCATTTGAGTTACTAGTTCCCAAATGATGTTCGAAGTTGTCATTTTCATGCTCAACATGATGTGGATTATCATGAACATTATTAGATGTGATTGGTACCTCACTTACGACATCAGAACCGTAGTGAGAGAGATTAGCAACGAGAGCAGCTTGGGCTGAGTGAATGTCATCACAATCCGAATCATATGCGTCAAGATCATCTACTTGATATGCTGCATTAGAAGTAAAGACGACTGCAATGTCTTCATTATCTGTTGCCCCCTGGGTCTGCAAGAAATGCTAATTCCTCTGAATCCAAAATCTTTCCTTTAGATTGAGCATCGACCAAATACATCTTCTCACGAAACCACGTTGCATCCCTTCTCCTTTTCGGCTGAGTGCACTCCCTAGCCATATGACCTTGTCCTCGGCAATTGTAGCAAGTCACAACCTTTTGAGGACCAATAGTGCTTCCATTTCCACTAGCTTGAGAATTCACAGCTTGAGTGTTCACGGTCCTTGTTGTGGGTCCATATGAATTTTTCCTTCCCTAAATGGATTGCACCGTCACTTGACCATCTTGAATAGTGGCTTGTTGTGGAGGATTTGAAGAAGTTCGTAGCTAATTATTCGTTGGTGGAAAACCTCTAGATGCAACAAGTTTTGACAAGTAGGCAGTGAGATGGTTTAAGACATCAGTAGGTGTATCATTTGGAGTAAAAATCGGTGCCTGAATTGGTGGAAGTTCATTGGAGTAGAAGGCTTGTGCTTATGGTGGTGATGCCTGATGTGCAGGTTGTTGTGGATAAGGCTGTTGAAGAACACTTTGTTGAAATACTTGTTGTGGCATCATGAGTGGTTGATAAGATGGTTGTTGTGGTTGTTGATATGTGTGTTGTTGTGGCTGCTACAAGTATGATGGTTGTTGATAAGTGAAAGCCATGTTTTGTTGGGGAGTCATTTGTTGAGAAGTGTACATGGCAAGTGGATCATGAACTTGAGGTGTAGACAACCGAGCCTCGATCACATGGCATTTGTGTTGTTGAAGAAAAGCTTGAAGTTGATCCACGTTAGTTTGATGCAAATCCTTAGCTAATTTAACAGCCGTCACGTACTTGCTCCATTCATCAAAAGAGTAAATCTCAAATAGTAATCATTGAGAGTCTCCCCGGGGACATAGGCAAACTTATCATATGTATCATATAGCTTACACTCTCGTTCTTGTTTAGTTAACGAGGTGCCTTGCATTAGAACACGAATTATATCCCATAACTCTTTGGCAACTTTATGTTTACTGACGAGTTTGTAGACATCTGGAGGAAGGGCTTGCAGAATGATGTTTGTAACTTGTTTATCACACTTGTCTTGAATCTTAGCATCTCTAGTTAGTTCACCCGTTGTGCGAGGACGAGTAACAGTACCTTCCGTCACTATACCATATACCAATGGTCCATTGAGCACCGATGCCCAAATGAGATGTCCATTCTCTTTGTTCAACATATAAAGTTCCATTCGGGAAGCCTGATAGTTGTAAAATACGTCTTTTAGGAAAAAGAACGTAATTAGGGCAAGTATTAAACAAGTGATTTAGGAAAACCACATGTAAATGACCCAAAGTGGGGATCGTTCTCAAGAAGGCTAGTGTATTGTGTCAAGAATTGATTAACTATTTGAGATTATATTGATGAGAAAAGAAAATAGAAAAGAGAATAGAAAAGGATGACGGTTACGATTATGAATTAAACTAAGACGAAAAGTCGTGCACGTAAAACCGTAAAAAGTGATGAAATTTAAAAATTATCCTAAAAATTCCTAGAAAATTACAATAAATCCTACAAAATGTAATTAGAGTTTAAAAAAAATCAAAATTTACTCAAACCTTTTATTTAATTAAATATTAATTTTTTAATGCTAATTAAAGCCCAAAAATCAATTTAATTAATAAAAAGCCCAAAATGAGATTTTCCACTTTGTAAACCTCTAAAATGACTTAACTAAATTAAAAACTATTTTTGAAAATTTTAAAGTTAATTAAAACTATTTAAAAATGATTAAAAACTATAAAATCTTAAAATAATTCTAAAAATTAATTAAATGACAAAAAAATTAATCTAAAAATTTTAAAATTCCTAACTTAATGTATTTGAACTAGAAAAAATGAAAAACTTGCAAAAATCCAAAATTTAATTTTTAATAATAAAATATTAATAAAAATCCAAAATTTATAAAAAATTCTAAAAAGTTACAAACTAGTTTATTTTAACCTAAATAACACATAAATGAACTTGAAATTACCAAAATACCCCTAATGGGCCTTAAAATGGGCTAAATAGCAAAACAGGCCCTAAATGGGCTAAAATTAGGCCCGATAAGAAAAAGTCCACCAAATAAGCCCAAAATCACCTACTTGACTCAAAATTTGATTTTAAGCACAAAAGTCTGAAGGCCCAAAAGCTGAAAGTGAGCTTATCACAGCTTAATTGTCAACAGCTTATTCTTAATGGGCTTTTTGGCCCATTAAGTCATAAGTTAATGCCATAAGCTCTAATTTGACACACAAGCTTCTTTTGAGATACTTAAGAGATTTGTGAAAAGAAATTTTGAAAACGCCCAAAAAATAAGCCTGAAAAAAAGCAAAAGCTCTTTTCACAAAATGACAAAATAGTCGTTTTTGAGTTCTAGGCTACCTCAAGTGTTGATTCAACTTGCAAAAGGTTTTAAATGACTTAAATAAGCAAAATCAACAAAAAGTTTTCAAATAAGCACAAAGGATAAGCTGGAATAAGCAAATAAGCACTTACGAAAAAGTCAAGTCAATTGGTTTTCTAGTCAAACCCTAATATGCTCCAGATTAGTTCAATGGGTCAAATAAGAAAGATTGGTCACAAAAAATAAGTTATTGCAAGTCTGGATAAGCCAAAATGGCTTATGAATAAGCTAATGAACAATTTACGCTAGCAGTAGCTAGCAACAGGGGAAAAGAGTTCCCACTGCTTGACTATTTTGACTTTTTGTCTTATAAGGATTTTTGTTGGATTTAAGCAACAAAAAGGTACCCTTATAACCAGTGGGTTATAAGGAGTCAAATGCAATCACAAAAACACAAATCCTTTCAGCCAATTAGTACAGTTTAATCAAACGATCACCAGATAGCACACAGACATGAACAATAAGCAGATTTCAACAAATAAGCAGTTTTAGCAAGAATAAGCCGACCAAATTGAACCAAATGCACACAACAACTTATATTAATTCAAATGAACATAGATCAAATGGTTTCATGTAATGATTCAAAGTTTAGAACAAGATTCAAGCCAATAAATGTTACTGATGAACTAAGAACAAGTAGATTTCAAACTTTGATAAGACGACAAATCCAATTTCAAACCCTTAAATCTTCTTAACAGTTTATATAAACTTTGTTTCATCACTTGTTAGCCCTAAGCATGCATAAAATCTATGTGTTTCCAAGATCTTAGGTCAAAAAAGCAGATTTCAACAAGTTATAGCACAATCAAGAATAAGATGTTCAAAAGCCAAAAACTTGCAGATAATATCACACAACCAAGTATTTATCAGATACAAGCACAAAACAACACTTAACAATAACTCAATCCAATATGCAAACTCAAATCAGTAAACCCAAACACCCATTTCACTTTTTAAATCCAATTTTAACAAAGCCAATGTGTGATTCAGTTTAACCCAAGCCTAATCCAGCATCATATCATCAATATTATATAGTATCAAGATGATTTAAGCCACAATAAAAACAATTATAACAGCAGAACACAAAAATCACAAAATCAAGTACTTTTGACAGATTTTAGGAAATGAGACTCGAACTTTATGAATGTACATCCACACTCACGAAATTTTGAGCTGATGTGTCTAGCTAAACAAGACACAAGCTTCCAGTGACACCTGCTAAGATTCAACAAGGTTAAAGGCACAGTTCGTATAAAATAGAAAAAATAGAAAAAGCTTGATTAATGCAACCTTGTTCCCACTCCTTGATTATCCCCAAACCACAAGCTTACAACACCTTGATAATCTTTTTATCATGGTGCTATAATCACTTGCAATCCAAATATTCCAAGGGTTTGAACCTAGAACTTAGCAAAATATCAAGTTTTGGAATATTATGCAATTTCTTGCACAATGGTAAAAAACAGGTTTTGAGTCTTAACAATCACAAACATATAACATAAACAAGCAAAGATTAAAGTTGGCACTTGGATTTCATCAGCAATATCAAACACTTTTTCATAAATTGAAAGAAGGATTTACAGATTTGTGATAAAGGAAAAACCAAGATCAAAGACTAATGTTGCAGACCTATGCCTTTATATAGGCTACAATGATGAACTAGAAAGCATAAAAAATGTAAACCCTAGTTGGTAGAAGCCCCAAAAAGCCCTTGTCGAATTTTGAAAAGCTTGAACATGTGAAGTATCTTTGGCAGCCTGTGAGGGTGTAAAGGTGGTGGAATTATGATCAATGGCTCATATTAAGCTTAAGTTGTAAGCTTGAATTTGAGTGGTAGGATTGCTGGCACAATTTTGTCATCTTCTTCAAACGTGTTGCAGGGCACCTTTCATGTGACTTGTTGGTTGATGAGGTGTCGTGTTTAAGAGTTGGGTTATATTAAGGACACCATTAATCAATAATCTGGAAAGAATTAGGGTTTAACTTATAGCATTAAACAAACCCCTAATTCGTGTTCTTGGTGAATAGTGGATTGTTTTAATCCAAATTATGTTTTGAAAAGTTGTTAACCGCCCTTTTTAAACTTAATAAATTAAGTTTGTTAATATCGGTTTAAGTGGAAGCTGAGGTGCAGAAATGGGGGCTTGTGATTGGCTAAAGGGGGTTAGTAGGGCATGTGTCACCATGACACTGGTCTAGGTAAGGTTTGTTGTCGTCCACTTTTAGTCCCTCACCTCTTTTTTTCTTTTCATTTCAGTATGAACGCCAAACCCTTTGTCAACAACTTTTGTTTTTCACACTTTTGCCACAAAAACTTTTCCAAAAGATTATCAAGGGTATTTCTTGAAATTTCTTAATACTTGAAGGCCTGTTTTGGCATTTTCTTCAAACTTTATGGTGTTGACTTGTATTGTTGACTTCTTGGAGGACTAATAATGACAAGTCTTCAAATTTGAGGGACCATTCTTGCCAATTCTTCAAAGTGGAGGGTCCTTTTTGCAATTTGACAAACTTTAAGGACCAAACTTGTAATTATGAATAAACAAGGGTTTAAAGTGTCAGTTATTCAATACTAGAGGACCCTTCTTGTACAATCTTCAATTCTTCAAGGGTTATTCTTGGAAAATCAACACTAGGGCTTGGTTCATTATGCGGCTTCGTTTCCCGTGTTCGTTTTTTCTTGTTTCTTGTGATCTTTTTTCAATTTCTCAATATATGTACCTAAAATACACATGTAATAAACATAAGCATATATTTGGCATATTTCATGATATTTAATGCATTTTAAGCCCGTTTTGGACGATGAGACTATGTATAAAAGCAGTCTCATCACTCCCCCATACTAAACCAATGTCGTGCCCTCACGCAATGCTAGAATAAAGTGTCGTAGCACCTCCAAAATTCATTTTTATGCACTTTTATTGAATGATAAACTAGCTACGCTACTACTTCTTGCACTACTTGCGTTTTAGACATAATGTATGATTTTCATCGCAAAATGGGACGTTTAGGTTCATAGAACAAGAACACGTGAATGCTTCATTAGAAATAATTTCGTCGTCCTTGATTTTCACCCCAATTCCATGCCAGGCGTGTAACGAGATCATTATCATTATAAGTTACTAATTCTAATACTACTCATATGCCCCAATCACGTACTTATCCTCCTATTTTTCTAAGTGGTATCTCTTATATTTTATTTTTGTCTTGAATGTTCACGAGGATACATTTTTTACATATGCGATGATAGAGATTTAGGTCTAAAAATAGAGTCATAACGGTGTAACCAACAACATCGAATTAATAACCCCCCCCCCCTAATAGACAACGATGTCAAAAAATTAAGTCAACAAGAAGGATCGATAAACACGGTTTTATAATGTTTTTGAAAATGAGACTTATTACCTCCATCTTTTATTCAACTTCGCCATGAAGCTTTTATTATGACTTTGGTCTTGCCTTGCCTTTTATTATCCTCCTCATCAGTGGTTTTATTATGGCCAAAGACGTATATCCTCACGCTAAGGCGAATTTTGAATCTTTTAATGCTTCAAAGATTAAGGCTTGATTCACTTTCAATTTCGCATAGATTTTTCGGCCTTGTGAGCTTCAAATTGTTTGCTTGATTTAGGTGAGCACTTAAAATCTTATTATTGGGTGAAGCTTTCGATTATTCGGGTTTCCAATACTTCAAAACCGTGCCGCTGGCGATACCTTAATGTCTTCCCAATTTAATTACATGGAAGCTACTAGAAAAGACTAGAAACCAACAATCAAGACTAAACCGCTAAGCCAATACTTATTAAGCAAAATATATTTACAAGCGGAGGTAGAATAAGCAAACAACGAGAACACATGAGTTTTTGAAAGAATACGAGTACTCTACGTTTAGCATAGTAACTTATAATTAACTCTATCATTTATCGTCCTCATTTAAGAGACTTAGCCTAATATAAAGTTAAGGAATCGAAGCTAAGTGCTCAACACGCACGGTCGAGTAAAAAATTACTCTTATTCTCGCCATCGGAAAATCTACATTCGTGTCTTTAAACACTTATGAAACATGAGAAAAAATTTAGAATTTGGCCATTTTTAGCCTTATTTTGCAACAAAAACGATAAACAAAAAGATAAAATTTGGAAAGCGTGAAGGTTTGGCAAGGCAAGTATCTATTCACCCCCATACTAAAGTTAAACATTGTCCTCAATGTTTCGAGTCTATGGGTTGAATACCCCCATACTCTCGACGTAGTCAAATGCTTAATCTAGCATGGAAAGGGTGTAACCGTTAAATTTAAAGCCATTTATGAAGTGTGCTAAAAACCTAAGGTCATAACATATAAGGATATATCATGGATATTGAGAAATTCTTCAATGAAAACGATCGAGTGCTCCCATAAAACAAACAAGAGAGGCTCCAATCGTGAAGATCATGATCATCTAAAAACCACATATCACAAACCACCACGGAACAAAGGTTGGAAGGTGTGACAACCATGGTTTTGAGGTTCGTCACTTAGTGGTATTTTTAGGGTGTTATGTGTGACTATGTGTTTTATATGTTTACGTGTTTGTTTGGTGTGAATGAGGATGGTTTGGACATCGTTTATGGGTACGAAGTGCTCTTAGGTAAATCGATTAATGGTTATTTCATGAATTATAAGCTCACATTATAGTGACTATGAAGTGAAATGAAATGAGATCACGCGAAAATTTCGTGAAAGTTGAATTATCATTTTCGTAGGATTTTGTGTATGTATCATACGTGATATATGTACACTAGATATATGTTATATATATTCTATGTATTATAGGAGTTTTCTATTTTAGGAAAGTTTTGAAAATAAAGTTAAGATCGAAAATTACGCAGAAAGTCGAAAAATTAGCGAAAGGGTGTCCAGTTTTGACCCGGAAGTGTATGGAAGTATATGTATACATAAAATAGAAGGGGGAGAGTGTAAATAATCCAAATTTAAGGGGGTGGGTCGTGGATGGGCTGTTATGGCCGACAAAAGGAAGGAAACGGGTAGGAAAGGCCCAAGTAGAGTCCCTTTTCGGCTCAAACTTGTTAAGGAGGTTACCAAAGCCTATATAAACACCCCTAGACCCCTAAAAACGACCCATAACCCTACAATATACCTAATATCAGTTGAAACATCCATGGGGGAAGATCAAAACCGAAATATTGCATAAGGGTTAAAGGTATGTAATTAAACTAGCTCGATTAACGTTAAATTTACGTATCAAACCTAGTATGGTGGATTAGGGTTTAGGATTTTTGATTTTTTATTAGGGATTCATACTAGGAATGATGATTTCTGTAATTAATAATATTAGGGTTCTTAATATTCAATTAATTAGTTATTATGAGGTTTAATGATGATTAAAGGGTTTAATCATGTTTAAATTTGTTTTTAAAAACTGGGCAGAATTTTTGGTCCATTGGTTTGATCATATATAGAGTTATAAAAACTTTTAATTTTCGAATCTTATGTTCCTGGAAAGGTAATTAAGTTGGCTTTCAAATACAAGAAACGAGAACTAAATTGGAGGTTGGAAAGTGGGTTAAAAATAGGTTACAACAGTCAGAGGTCAAAGAAGTTTTGAAATCAGTCGGGTTTAAATTAATGTTTTAAGATGGTTAGGGTAGTTAGGAGTATAATTGGACCTTAAAACGAACATGAGCCTTATATTATATATTAAATAAAAGATCTAGAGGTGGGCTAAACAAATGGGTTAGGGTAAGACCCTCTGATCATAACAAACTTTTTATATGTTCAAAAACAGTAAATTTTGGATAGGTAAAAGTATATATATATATATGGAGGCCATAGGAGTATCTTTAAGGTTGAGGCCAACGGGGAGAGTTATCTAACACATTTAAGGGCATAGGGTTTCTTTTACAGGGCATGTTATTTTGGTTAAGGGGGTGTTCGACCAATAGTTTGAAGTATGAAAAACGGGATTGTTTTGGGTTAAATGTTAACGGGGCAAGTTATGAACTAAACTAAGTTAAGGGCTTTATAGAGGGATGTAATGAGATTCATATGGCATAAAAATGGGGTTAAGTTGTAGGAGAAGGTTAGATATCCATCATAGATTCATGAGCCATTTTGGTATGTCGTTCATGTCTTGATTGTATACGTTTATGATTTGATTTGTGCTAGAGCGCGGGTACTTGGAGAAGCTTGTTCAGGTGAGTTTTATAGTCCCATGTATTTTTATGATTTGATTTCCAGATGGGATGGAAGAGACACTTTATGGTTTTGTAAAGAATACTGTGAATGTTTTTATGGTTTGTGATGGACTTGTGTGTACACTTATGTGATTAACTGTTATGTGATTCTTGATTGTGTTTATGATTTGGATCGGGGGACACGTACCGTCTCAGTTATTGTGGTTTGACGTGGTACCAAGGGGATGTTGACAAGGCGGGGCCTTGGGATTGGTTCATAGGTGTATGGGCGCCTATGGGACCATGGTTATTGGTAAGGCTTGGAGCCTTGGAATTGTGGTTATTGGTAAGGCTTAGAGCCTTAGATTTGTGGTGATTGATTAATCTTGAATGCTAATTGTTAATACATAATTGTAACACCTTGTCCATATGTTATTTTGTTAATGGTTGTTATTCACAGCTTATAACTGATTTGGCGCTGGAGTCTAAACCTATGACTCATCACAAACTTTATGTTGACGTGTTTTAGTGTCTCTTTCAGGTGAGAATGTGGTTAAGCGTAAGAATAGGAGTGGCTAGCTGGAAGGCTTAGGATTGCATTTAGAGGAACCCCCTTTCCTCTTAGTCTTTATTTATGTTTGAATAAGTGATTCTTTTTAGACACCTATATGTTTGTTATTTGTTAATTGTATGTCTTTGGTAAGAGGTAGACCTGTTACCTACTTACCTAGATGCCTGCATTGTTTGAGATATCTTCATGACATTATGTCACCATTTATGATATTTCCATTTCATTTATTTATCTCTATAGACACGCTATTGTTGTGATGATATCCATACGTCGCACCTCATATTCCGCCATGGTGGGGTGTGACAGAAGGGCACAAATCCCCTCACGTTACTACATTAGAAAGCGATAATATGTACATAGGATAAGCATGGGACTCCCCCACGAGGCACCTCGTTTTGATTACCAAGTCATGAGCTCGACTCGATCCTCTCAATACTAATTATCATTGGGGAAGGTGATTTGGTCGAGGTAGTTCAAAGAGGGACCTTCCCCACCAAAGTAGTGCTTCAACCTATGTCCATTCACCTTAAAATTGGGGACATCATTTTGAGATAGCTCAATGGTCCCATAAGGAAAAACTTGGGTAACGGTGAATGGACCCGACCAACAGGATTTCAACTTGTCGGAAAATATTTTCAAACGTAAGTTAAAAATTGACACTAGATCCCCGTTGTTAAAAACCCGGTTTTTTATTTTTGAATCATGAAAATTTTTTGTTTTTTCCTTGTAAATCAATGAATTTTCATAAGAAATATCTCTCAATTCATTCAATTGCACTTTCCGGTGTTTTCTCGCGGTCTCAATATCATCACTACAATGCTTAAGGGCCCAATAAGCTTTGTGTTCGAGTTCAATTGGTAAGTGGAAATTCTTCTCATACACAAGCATATAAGGAGTGCACCCGATGGGCGTCTTATGAGCGGTCTGAAAGGCCCATAAAGCATCGTTGATGACGTATAGTCCCCAGTCGGGTCATGAACCCGGCCCACGGGTACTACCCGTATCCGGCCCATCACAGATGGGTGGGATAATGTCATTCAGGCTTATGGGCTTGGATGAACAGTGACCGCACACATGTGTGCGGCCCACGGCCCGATGCGGCCGACATAGGGTTAGACAGAATCATATTCTGTCTAGGAATAGGTTTACCCCAAAAGGGGAGGATATTCACTACTATAATTAGAAGATAACAATCATTCTAATTCTGATAGTTATCCTTTCCTTGGGGCCGAAGTATCAGTGGCAGCCCACTAGGGTTCCACTGCCTATAAAAGGAACCCCCAAGGGTTCCACAAAGGTATTACGCTCTATACTCTCAACTCACATAAACCCTACCCGATTACTTACTCTCACGCCGGAGTCTAATCGTGGGAAACATTCCCACGGTAAGCCTAACGCGTGTTGTTTATTGTGCAGGATCTCAACCAAACGATTCACTTGGTGCAGGAGCCGGAGCCAAACCAACCCGAATTAAGCCTAATTCGGGTCTAGCAAGGATCACCCAACTTTTGCATCAACAAGTTGGCGCCATCCGTAGGACACATTACACTAAGCTAGAACAAAACCTCATTCTAAAGTTCCAATGACGAAGGGGCATCCGCAAGCTAACCCCAGGAACACAAATCCTGGGAATCGGAAGTCCCAAGGGGAAGGGATACTCATCCCCAATCAATCACCTAGCCGCCTTGCAGGCGGACCTAGTAACCGTGGCGGTTTTCAGCCCTTGGGGGTGACGACGATCTCCATGACACCCCCACCTACTTCAACCCGGGACAACCCTGACCCAGGGAGTGCGCCCAACCCTCCTAACAAGGAGCCGCGCAGACCATCGGCGGAGGAGGAAGTAAAGGTCCTACCACTCAGCGAGGAGGATCTTACTCGAGTTCTCACGCAGAACTTCGATAGGATCGTCCCGGGGATCGCATCAAGTTTGAATCTGGGGAGGAACCTCCAATCCAGACTCAACTTTGGTGACACCGGACCAATCACCTCTTCCCAAAATCAGAGGAAAAGGAGAGCTCGGCCTCAGGAGCAGAGCATCTTTGAGGAAACCCCTCAACCCAGGAATGTGTTTGAGCGCATAGGAGATCGCCTCATACAGGAACTAATGTAGTCTCGAGAAGGAGGAGATAAGTCTGATGGTTCACCAGAGCGGCCAGATCGAGAGCTGGCTAGAACTACTCGTCGCACGAGCATGTGGGACAGGATGAACACTGGGAAAAAGGCTCCTGGTTCATCCCAAAAAAGTGGTCCCTACCCAAAGGATGGGGCACCACCGCCATCTCCAGACCCGTCAGGAGAGGACTCAGATGACCATCCGCCTAAGCGTTGTCGACCTAGGCGCACCCCTCCACCACCACCAAACAATGATGAGTATTATGGTGGCCCTTATTATCGAGATACAGAAGCGGAGGATCTTTCGCGCCCATGGTGTGAACCATGGGATGACCCTAGGCTCACCCGACCATGGGCGGATCCCAGGGAAGACCCGTTCACCCTCCGCATACGGAACTATTCTGAGGACAATAAACGTCGCATGCCGGCGTGTGTCAAGACCTATGATGGGACTGGTGATCCGGATGATCACCTTAAAATATTTGATACGCAGGCTAAAATTGAGCGATGGCCCATGCCTATATGGTGCCAAATGTTCAATTCAACTTTGATCGGAAATGCCCGTGACTGGTTTGAGGGACTCCCTCCACGGAGCATTGATAGTTTCACGGAACTACGCACTGTGTTCAAGAACAATTATACTCAGAGGAAGAAATATAATAGGGATCCGGTCTCATTGGCAACTGTCAAACAACGGCCGGGGGAGTCCACAGAAGCCTTCACTGAACGCTTCAATGATGAGTGCACGCGCACAAAAACAATGCCGGAGCTCCTGAAAATCTCTGACTACATGCACGCCATAACAGACAGGGAGTTGATCAGGCGCCTCAATGACAAGCGTCCAGAGAGATATGATGACCTCATGGAAAGGGTCAGAAATTTCATAGACGGAGAAACAGTTGTTGCCGCGGCCTACCCATCTAGAGGAAATGGGTACCGGTCAAATGACCAGTCGCGGAGACAGTCGGGCGGTCAAGGCAATCAGAACAATATCAAAGGCTCAGACCATAAGAGCCAGAACAAAGGAGGACGGCCGGACGATAAGTTTACCCCCCTAAAGATGTCCTACCGGGAGATCTTGCTGACGGAAGGGGCAAATTTTCCAAGGCCTCCCCCAATGACAACTCCACCGGAACGTCGACAAGGAAATCGCTTTTGCGAGTTCCATAATGACAAGGGCCATGGTACGGAGGAATGTATCCAGCTCAAGAAGCACATCGAGTCACTGATCAAATCAGGTAAACTCAAGCACTTAGTTAAGGATTGGAAAGATGGAAAAGACAACAAGAAGTATGATAAGAAGGATCCCCAAAAGGACAAACCTTCGACCATATACATGTTCCAATCCAGACAGCGCCGCACGAGGCAGAAAGTTGGCCAAAAATTTTCACGCGGCAGGGAAATTTCATTCCCTCCCATCACAAAAAGCGATGTGATTGATGCGCCCCTCACTATTGAGATAAGCATTAGAACACACAATGTTCGTCGCATGTATGTGGATGGAGGGTCGTCAGCAGAGGTACTGCATGAACACTGTTTCGTGCAGTTATGCCCAGAAATAAGAAGCCAATTAGTATCGGCCACGTCGCCGCTCACTGGCTTTAGTGGAGACACTATCTAGCCGATAGGGCAACTACGTCTGCTTGTAACCATTAGGAATGAGGAACACTCCACTACGACGTGGATGAACTTCATGGTGATACGCTCACATTCTCCGTACAATGGGATCATAGGCAGACCAGGTATTTTGGCTATACGGGCGGTACCCTCCACGGCACACGGCATGATCAAATTCCCTGTAGAGGGAGGAATCGTCACCATTTACAACACAATCGTACCAGCATCCGAATGTCATACCGTGACAGCACCGGCTCCACCTGTTCCACCCAAGGATGGATCACCACCTCCCAATTGGAAGGTGGCAATTCATCCTGACTATCCGGAACAGGAGGTATTGTGGAAACCTTGGTTTCCGGATCTTTGAAGCTACTAGGAATGATCATTGTTCATATGATTAAACAATAAAAGCGGAATTAGAACAACAATCATTAACAAGGTGTTTAGAGCACAAGAACATGAATTAAAACACAATTGGATTGCTAATTATATTAATAATCAACAATCACTAGACGTGTATACATTGAATCCCACGTCTAGTCGACACACACTTTAGGTTTACATTGTGAATATGAATTATATATGAAAACCCTAATAACCCTTGGTTCCTTTTATAGTATAAGGATTAGGGTTTTACAAGAGATAAGAATGAATAAACATGTGAATCTTCTATTTAAATAACTATATACAGAATATATCCTGCATATATATCCAAATAGAATCTTCTAAAAGCTTCTTGTCTACAATTCTATCAACTCTTGAATTGCATGTGACAATGCTTAGATTGTACACGACAACTCTTGAGCCAACAATGCTGGATTTGTTCTTGTCAACGCCTAAATTTCTCTTGACAACGCTTGGACAATAACTTCATGTTTTCTTCGTTTTTGAGTTTCTGCCACATCAACTTTTTGACCCAACAATCTTCCCCTAGTTAATAGTGGCAAAACTCTCTGTGTATCTCTTGTAAGTTGTACATGATCTTCAAGTTGCTTCCCCTCAAGTGTAGCATGTATTTCTTCCCCTTTTTGTCACATCAACAAGGAAGTAAACAATGTATGCAATCTTTGAAGACTCTCCAAACGTAGGCTCTGTGTAATGATCTTGAAGAACAATTAATATAATATTTTTGATGTAGAAGTAGAATAACCCAACCTTGTGTTCCATGTCTTGTACTATCCATGTGACTAAGAACGTATACTCATGGTACTAAGTATAAGTAGACCTCGATCCCTTGTCAATATTCTCATCCTTTGTGAGACACTGAGCACGATAATGTAATTCCTTCAAGTGTTATGACAAGTCTTCGTCACCAAACATTTAAAGCACGAACAAGTTATCTTTAAAGTCTATGACTGGGAGTGCACGACTTTAAGATATGATAGAACACAAACTTGCGAAAATCTTCTTCAATCATCAAACTTACCATAAGAATTCTTCCCCTTAAGCTAACATCTCTTCATGATGAATTTAATGGAACAACATCTTCATACCATATGTAAAAGCCACTTCTCAAGACTATTACATAGTTTAAAATATCCATAGAATTCTTATGAATAGTTGCTAACTCGCTTTAAGATCATTAATTCCTTTTAAAATATCCGAGCCATAAATATCAACTTGATATTCTATATTAAAACGGAGATTCCATGTACCTTCGTGTATATAATCCTCCTTTTTGTGTGCTCAAAACATACCAATTTTCTCAAACAGCAGCAATCAGTGTGTTACCCGAGATCCTCCTCTGTCCAATATCCTTCCATGTGTATTGTCCGATATCGGACAACACGTATCAGCGTTTGAACAGCCATATCTCGGACAACACTGTCAACGCTGTCAGCGTTGACTTATTCCATCAGCGTCAAATTTTCACTCGCCAGCGTTAATGTTACTCTTGTCAGCGTTTTCTTTTCTGCTGACATCATTAACTGGCAACACTTCGTTATATTCCTTCTGAATCATAATATTTAAAGAAGTGTAGCAAAACTCCCTGATAACTAGGTATTGAATGTAAAAGAGACATGTATATCCCTAGAAATCAGCAAGCATGTATATCCCCTTTCATCCGGATGTATAACCCAACTGTATTGCGATCATTCCCATATGTAACAGAAATATTATATCATCCATAAATAAAGGGATATGTATGAATACCAGATTCTCCATGATTCATTCAAACAGCTGGAATCCTATGATCACGTATAGTAGAAAAGAAAAACCATATCTTGAATCAAATTTCCCAAAATAGTTGTAAATCCACACGTTTGTTTCCTTGACCAGCTCACGTGTCAATCACAATCATATTTGCAGACCTTTAATCCAAATCGATCAATAATATTATTCTTTCCCACGTGATCCATACCTCTTGCCATCAGAACTTTTTAGCAGCTCATGTAAAAACCCACGTGAAATCACATAACAGGAGAATAACATGCACACATCTTTTTCATGCTGAAATCTTCAAACGTGCCATATATATAGAATGTACTCCCATTGATTTTCACGTTACAGCTGCATCTTTCGAATCATGATTGCTGTCATAAGCACGATCTAGGGTTTGTTGAAACATGAGCATCGAAACCCTAATTAGGGTTTGTAAAACAAACCTTAGCTTGAATCATGTATCATTATGCATTCTAACAGCCATGAACTACAATTCTTCCTGCTTTTAAGTCGACCTAGGGTTTGAGGAACCCTAGTTCATGATTTCATGTAAAAGTAAAAACATTAATACCTTCAAACAGTGAACTTCGACCTTGAATAACTTCTTCATTAGGGCTCAGATCGAAAATCCCTTTGGTGAGATTCTAGACACAAGTGCCAAGAATCTACAGTTCAAAAATCACGAAGATCCAACGGTTAACGAAGGAGAGATCGTGTTTTGAACATGGTTGTTCACAGAAAACTGCATTCACTCACGGCTGACTTTGACGCTTAATAACTTTTTCCTGGGGATAAAACTCGACAATCCCTCCGGTGGATGTTTAGATATTTGTATGTAGAACAGACATATAAAATTTCGTGACGATCCAATGGTTCAATAAAAAGTTATGACCTTCTGAATACTGCTGCGCACACAAAAACATCCAGAAAAACCCTAGACGGATTTTTCTTCTTTTCACCATACACGAACACCTTGTTGGTCCTAGCATCACGAGCCACAAGTCTCTAATACCAATTGTGGAAACCTTGGTTTCCGGATCTTTGAAGCTACTAGGAATGATCATTGTTCATATGATTAAACAATCAAAGCGGAATTAGAACAACAATCATTAACAAGGTGTTTAGAGCACAAGAACATGAATTAAAACACAATTGGATTCCTAATTATATTAATAATCAACAATCACTAGACGTGTATACATTGAATCCCATGTCTAGTCGACACACACTTTAGGTTTACATTGTGAATATGAATTATATATGAAAAACCTAATAACCCTTGGTTCCTTTTATAGTATAAGGATTAGGGTTTTACAAGAGATAAGAATGAATAAACATGTGAATCTTCTATTTAAATAACTATATACAGAATATATCCTGCATATATATCCAAATAGAATCTTCTAACAGCTTCTTGTCTACAATTCTATCAACTCTTGAATTGCATGTGACAATGCTTAGATTGTACACGACAACTCTTGAGCCAACAATGCTGGATTTGTTCTTGTCAACTCCTAAATTTCTCTTGACAACGCTTGGACAATAACTTCATGTTTTCTTCGTTTTTGAGTTTCTGCCACATCAACTTTTTGACCCAACAGGTATCTATAGGAGGGGCACTCTCGGATAACGGCAAGAGGGCCATGTGCTCGCTGTTAAGTGCAAACCTAGATATATTCACATGGGAGCCAAAGCATATGACAGGCGTGCCAAGGGCGATAGCAGAACATAAGCTCCAGATCCGCCAGGGGTACCAACCTGTCAAGCAAAAGAAGCGCGGCCAGGCGCCTGAGCGCAGTCAAGTAATATTGGAGGAAGTACGGAAACTAGTGGACGCAGGTATCATGCGCGAGGTATACTACCACGAGTGGTTATCCAATCCGGTCATGGTCAAAAAACATGACGAAAGTTGGCGCATGTGTGTGGATTTTACGGATTTAAACAAGGCCTGTCTATAGGATTGTTACCCGTTACCGGAAATCGACTGGAATGTGGAATCCCTATGTGGGTATCCTTTTAAATGCTTCTTGGACGCATATAAAGGATATCACCAGATCCAGATGGCGGAGGAGGATGCAGAAAAAACGGCGTTCCATACGAGCCAGGGCGTATATTGCTATACGAAAATGCCGTTTGGACTGAAGAACGCCGGTGCTACATATCAACGGCTTGTGGACAAAGCTTTTGAATCACAGATAGGCCGCAACTTGGAAGTCTATGTGGATGACTTGGTTATAAAAAGTCATACGGAGGAGGCACTTCTCCGGGATGTCCAAGAGACATTCGACACACTGAGAAGGATCAACATGAAGCTAAATCCAAAGAAATGTACGTTTGGGGCAACAGAGGGAATGTTCCTTGGATATTTGATTGATCCAAACGGCATCAAACCTTGCCTAGAGAAGACGGACGTAGTGATACAACTGCCATCCCCTCAGACACGGAAGGAGGTGCAATCCTTAAATGGGAAACTAGCTGGGATGAATAGGTTCCTATCTAAATCCGCAGAGAAGTCATTACCCCTATTTAAGACACTCAATAAGTGCATTAGGAAGGGAGACTTCCGGTGGACGAAGGAAGCTGAGGAAGATTTCGGCTAACTCAAGCAGCATCTTGCATCTCTCCCTATGCTAGTAGCTCCCCGGCCAAAGGAGGAACTCATTATGTATCTCTCAGCCACTCATGGCGCAATAAGCGTGGTACTCATGACAGATAGAGATACAGTGCAAACTCCGGTCTACTTTATAAGTAGAACACTACAAGGGCCTGAGCTGAATTACTCCTCTATGGAAAAATTGGTGTTAGCACTAGTGTTTGCTACAAAGCGGCTGCGCCGGTACATTCAGGCGCACCCAATTGTAGTCATTACGGAACAGCCAATCAAGCAGGTTATTTCTAGACCGGACGTGGCAGGGAGGCTACAAAAATGGAGCATCTTATTGGGGGAGCACAATATATCTTATAGGCCAAGGACGGCTGTGAAAGGCCAGATCTTGGCAGATTTCCTAATCGAGAAGCCGGATGAGGAAGGGCCAATCGTTAAACAAGATGAGACTCCAACAGAACCATGGGTGTTATTCACGGACGGATCTTCGTGTATGGACGGGTCCGGAGCTGGTCTCATCCTCACAAATCTGGAAGGAATGGAATTTACGTACGCCCTCCGTTTTGAGTTCACGGCCACCAACAACGAAGCAGAATATGAAGCATTAATTGCGGGTTTAAAAATCGCCGCTAGAATGGGAGTCCGCAACCTTGAGACCTACGTGGACTCACGGCTTGTCGCGAACCATATTCTAGGTGGATATGTGGCTAAGGAGGACAACATGGTGAGGTACTTGGAAAAAGTCAAGTCACTAATCGCGGCTTTCAGTAAGTTTTCCATCAAACAGGTGCCAAGAGGCGAACAAGAATGCGGACGCTCTTAGCAAGATCGCATCCACAAGCTTCGCTCCAACATTTGGTCCAAATGGCAAAGTCCAAATGGCATTCTACGATTGGCAAACGTTCAATATGGACACGTAAACGTAGTTTTTTTCTTGATCACGAGGATCGATGGGGATTTCTAAGTAACCGGAAAAACCATCTAAAAAGCAATAGAAATCGTTTCCCGCAAGACGCTCCAACATTTGGTCCATGAAGGGCAAGGGAAAATGGTCTTTACGAGTGGCGTCATTCAACTTATGATAGTCGATACACACCCTCCAACCGGTCACGAGTCGAGTTGGAATTAACTCGTTCGCATCGTTTGGTACAACGGTCATTCCTCTCTTCTTAGGGACACAATGAATAGGACTCACCCAAGGGCTATCGAAAATAGGGTAAATCATTCCCGCGTCAAGGAGTTTAAGGACTTCCTTTTTGATGACGTCGTGAATTTTGGGGTTCACCCTCCTTTGGCATTGGATTGCGGGTTTGTAGTCCTCCTCCATTAAGATTTTATGGGTACAAAATTTGGGATCGATCCCCTTAGTTTTGGATAATTTCCACGCAATTGCCCCTATGTGATCCTTTAGAACATCGACAAGTGCGGTTTTTTCATCATTTGAAAGATCTTTCGCAATAACAACCGGTAACTTATCGTCCTCCTCCAAAAATGCATATTCAAGATGAAGAGGCAAATCTTTCAACTCGAGGATTGATGGTTCCTTAATTGAAGATTTGGGCTCGATACTCATAACCACGGGTGGAGGAAATGGGAAATCGTTGAGAAAATACTTGATAATCGAGAAGTCCTCATCGTTGTCGAGGTCTTCGTCATAAGTACGTGGAACATCAAATTCTTCCAACGTAAAACCACCACCTTCAAATGGAGTGAAGGATGTTGTCGAATTATCAAGAATGGGATCAAGCACAGTGGGATTGCCACTATTTTCATCGTCACCAAAACCTAAAACTTCTTGTGAAAATTCCTTGCAAACAACGGCGATCATATCAACGAGGTTTATGGTCGTGACGGAATAAACATGAGAAATTGAAGAGTTTTGTGTTGCGTTTATAACAAGTTCCGCGTCGTTGAAACGTAAGGTTATTTTCCTAGCATGCACATCAATCAACAACATTGACGTATCCAAAAACGAACGACCTAAAATAAGAGGAACTTGAGGATCCGTGGGAATATCGACAACGATAAAGTCTACCGGATAATAGAACTTTCCCACTTTCACAAAAACGTCTTCGGCCAATCCACATGCGGGAATCGTGGAATGATCGGCCAATTCGATAGACATTAGTGAAGGAGTAAGATTAGGAAGATTGAGCGACTTGAAGATTGCAAGTGGCATCAAGTTAATACTAGCACCAAGATCGGCCAAGGCGTAGCATTCTTCCATATCTTGGATAGCACATGGGATTAAGAATTTATCGGGATCACCGACTTTTTGAGGTATGTGATTAAGATAAACCGATGAACAACTAGACAATTGTTGCAATTTCTCTTTGTTGTTTAACATACTCTTAAAGTTAGCGGCAAACTGAGGCATCATGACCAAAGCATCAGCAAAACTCACATTAAAATGTACGTCACGAAACATTTTCATAAAATCTCAAATTGGTAATTATTGCGCTCTTGACGTTTCTCTTTTCTAAGTCTCGATGGATAGGGCAAAGGTGGTGTGGGTTGAGGCATGGGCATAGCCTTTGGAATCTCGGGTTCCAATTGTGGTAATGGGTCAACCGTAGGTGTGGCATGAGCGGTACTTCGTGGGATTGGGATATGCTCCTTTTTCACCACCACCTCGGGTTCTTCCTCAATTTCCTCCACCGTTGGAGTAATTGGTTGAGGAGTCAGTTCCTTAAGTGTCTTACCACTTCGTGTGGTAATCACTTTCATCTCTCCCTTAGGGTTAGATATGGTGTTGCTAGGAAGACTACTCGAAGACGGTTTACACATTATAGCCTCAAACATGGATGAAATTTTATCCTCAAACATAGATTGCCTCTTATCGGCCTTAAGAATCTCTTGTTTTATTCCTGTTGCCCTTGTTCCATTTTTTGTTGGTTTTGTTGTAACCTAGTTACATTTTCCTCCATCTTGTTGGTGTGGATCTTAAGCCCATTTTCCAACTCATTTTTCAACTCCTTTTTCAAGTCATTCTTAAACTCAGATCTTAGGCTAATGATCTCTCTTTGAATATTATCAAACCTAGCATCGTTTCCGTTTGCGTATTCAACAAATTCATTTGGAAGATCTTTCAAAGTTTGCAAACTTTTGTTGTTGTTTTGTATATCATTGTTTTGATTTTTGTTTGAAACTTGATTGTTATTAGCCCCTTGATTCCCATAGTTGTTACCCTTGTAATTGTTTTTGTAACCAACTTGATTGTTTCGATAGTTGTTGTTAGCATTTTGATTGGGAGCAAAACCCGGTGGAGTCATTTGATTAGAGAGAGTAACTTAACCGTTTTTGTTGTAAGTTCCCGTGGCCGCGTAGGCACTCGAAGTGTTACCACCATTGGTAATGCACTCGGAGAAATCATGACCTCCACCACAATACATGCATGAAACCTCAACCGCTTTATCCGTAGCGGGAGCACTTTGTTCACCAACATTGAATTTAATTAAAAGACCTTTAAGCTTATCAAAGATTTTGTTTTCCAAATTTGCCTCAATTTGGCAAGCATCGATGGTACTGGACAATGAAGGTGAAGGCGAAGACGAAGCCTTACGAACACTTGATGTGTTACGAGGACTATAGACCTTAGACCTATTCTCAATAATCAACAACGCTTCCTCAACAATTTTACACAAAAAATTACCACCCCCGGCGGGATTAAGATAATCTCTCTCATGATCATTCAATCCATTGTAAAACGTGTCAATTTGATGAAAGTCGGAAAAACCATGATGAGGACACTCATGTAACATTTCCTTAAACCGATTCCAAGCCGTAGAAAAACTCTCATTAAATTCTTGTGAAAATTTTGAAATCTCGTTTTTCAAATGCGTAGTCTTAGAGGGCGGAAAATTTTGGTTCACAAACTTTGAAACGAGATCCTTCCACGTCAATATAGAATTGGGTGGCTCTTTCTCTAACCAAATTTTAGCGGGCCCTGCTAAGGAATGCGAAAAATCATCATATTAATCGAGTCATTAGCAACATCCTTAAACTTGCAAGTGGCGGTAAGACGATTGAATTGGCGGATATGGTTGTGCGGGTTGTCCTTTTCATCACCACGGAATTTGTTGTTTTGGATCATCGACAACAAACCCGTTTTCACTTCAAAATTCTCTGCAAGGATGGCGGGAATCTCAATAGCCTCACCATAACTCTCGTTGGGTACTTGAAGTAACTCCATCATAGTTCGATTAGCCAGGGTTGGTTCTTCTTCTACGATAGGTTCGTGAATAAGAGATTCCTCACTTGAAAGGTTAGGTCTGGTCTCCTTTCGGTTTTTTCGTTTACGTGCACGTCTTGCTTGATTACGAGTAAGCATAAACGTCACGTACAACGTGGGGATGAGCAAAGAATATTCTTTTTGGTGTTTTTAATTTTTCCAATTTTTTGTGGTTTTTGATTGTTTTTACTTTTTTGGATTTTGGTGAATGTATTAAGTAGACAAAAATCTAAAAATCGCTCCTCAAATCAAATCTCTTGATTAAAGGAGCCTCAAGGAATGAAAACGATCACGTAAAGTGAACGCCTTCGATGACTTTAGAACGTTGGTGTAACACCAAAACGTTCAAGCGGGTTTAATCAAATGAAACCAAGAATATATATATGATACTTAGATAATACTTTGGTTGGAAAACCCTCGATTAGCCCTCTTTATCTAAACATGCACAAGCAAGCGGAGAAACGAGGCGGTGCGAAGAACTTAAGAGCCTTTTTCCTTAGGGTATATTTTATAATACCCGCCTTATACCCACCTTATAGTTTGTGTTTGTCAAAATTAAGCTTCACGAAAGTAATTATCTATTTTGCCTTTTTTCTTTGTTTGAGATTCGAATACAATGATCGAGTGATGAAATCCCCGAATCAAGGTTGTGCTTTCACATTTTTGGAGTACTTGTGAATTTATTGTTCTACGTATACAATATAGTAATATTCACACAAAAAACGAAAAACCGATAATACATATTAGTAGAGTTCTACTAATACAAATAGATATTATGGCTAATATAAAAAAAACAATTGTTCAAATCAAAACACACGCCTCCCCGGCAGCGGCGCCAAAATGATAGTTGTAAAATATGTCATTTAGGAAAAAGAACGTAATTAGGGCAAGTATTAAACAAGTGATTTAGGAAAACCACAAGTAAATGACCCAAAGTGGAGTTCGTTCTCAAGGAGGCTAGTGTATTGTGTCAAGAATTGATTAACTATTTGAGATTATATTGATGAGAAAAGAAAATAGAAAAGAGAATAGAAAAGGATGACGGTTACGATTATGAATTAATCTAAGACGAAAAGTCGTGCACGTAAAACCGTAAAAAGTAATGAAATTTAAAAATTATCCTAAAAATTCCTTGAAAATTGCAATAAATCCTACAAAATGTAATTAGAGTTTACAAAAAAATCAAATTTCACTCAAACGTTTTATTTAATTAAATATTAATTTTTTAATGCTAATTAAAACCCAAAAAATCAATTTAATTAATAAAAAGCCCAAAATAATATTTTTCACTTTGTAAACCTCTAAAATGACTTAAATAAATTAAAAACTAAATTTGAAAATTTTAGAATCAATTAAAACTATTTAAAAATGATTAAAAACTATAAAATCTTAAAATAATTCTAAAAATTAATTAAATGACAAAAAAATTAATCTAAAAATTTTAAAATTCCTAACTTAATGTATTTGAACTAGGAAAAATGAAAAACTTGCAAAAATCTAAAATTTAATTTTTAACAATAAAATAATAATAAAATATTAATAAAAATTCAAAATATATAAAAATTCTAAAAAGTTGAAAACTAGTTTATTTTAACCTAAATAACATCGAAATGAACTTGAAATTACCAAAATACCCCTAATGGGCCTTAAAATGGGCTAAATAGCAAAACAGGCCCTTAATGGGCTAAAATTAGGCCCAATGAGAGAAAGTCCACCAAATAAGCCCAAAATCACCTACATGACTCAAAATTTGATTTTAAGCACAAAAGTCTGAAGGCCTAAAAGCTGAAAGTGAGCTTATCACAGCTTAATTGTCAACAACTTATTCTTAATGGGCTTTTTGGCCCATTAAGCCACAAGCTAATGCCATAAGCTCTAATTTGACACACAAGGTTCTTTTGGGATACTTATGAGATCTGTGAAAAGAAATTTTGAAAAATCCCAAGAAACAAGCCTGAAATAAGCAAAAGCTCTCTTCATAAAACGACAAAATAGTCGTTCTTGGGTTCTAGGCTACCTCAAGTGCTGATTCAACTTGTAAAAGGTTTTAAATGACTTAAATAAGCAAAATCAACAAAAAGTTTTCAAATAAGCATAAAGGATAAGCTGGAATAAGCAAATAAGCACTTATGAAAAAGTCAAGTCAATTGGTTTTCTAGTCAAACCTAAAAGTCAAACCGTAATATGCTCCAGATTAGTTCAATGGGTCAAATGAGGAAGATTGATCACAAAAAATAAGTTGTTGCAAGTCTGGATAAGCCAAAACTGCTTATTAATAAGCTGATGAACAATTTACACTAGAAGTGGCTAGCAATAGGGGAAAGGAGTTCCAACCGCTTGACTATTTTGACTTTTTGTCTTATATGGATTTTTGTTGGATTCAAGCCACAAAAAGGCACCCTTATAACCAGTAGGTTATAAGGAGTAAAATGCAATCACAAAAACACAAATCCTTTCAGCCAATTAGTACAGTTTAATCAAAAGATCACCAGATAGCACACAAACATGAACAATAAGCAGATTTCAACAAATAAGTAGTTTTAGCAAGAATAAGCCGACCAAATTGAACAAAATGCACACAAAAACTTATATTAATTCAAATGGACATAAATAAACTGGTTTCATGCAATGATTCAAAGTTTAGAACAAGATTCAAGCCAATAAATGTTACTAATGAACAAAGAACAAGCAAATTTCAAACTTTGCTGATGTACTTGACCACAAATCCAATTTCAAACCCTCAAATCTTCTTAACAGGTTATATAAACTTTGTTTAATAACTTGTTAGCCCTAAGCATGCATACAATCTATGTGTTTCCAAGATCTTAGGTCAAAACAAGCAGATTTCAATAAGTTATAGCACAATAAAGAATAAGATGTTCAATAGCCATAAACTTACATATAATAGCACACAACCAAGTATTTATCAGATACAAGCACAAAACAACACTTAACAATAACTCAAATCCAATATGCAAACTCAAATCAGTAAACCCAAACACCCCTTTCACTTTTTAAATCCAATTTTAACAAAGCGAATGTGTGATTCAGTTTAACCTAAGCCTAATGTAACACCCCCAAATTTATACAATTCAATACAGCGGAAGACTCGTTGGTGTTACGGGATAGCACATTACTCACATCATAGAAAACGCATAAAAAATCACGTCGTTTAATAATAAAAGCATTTCCATTCATAAATATCAAATTTACATAGGTCCCAAGTCATTGTATTTCATACAGGTTTTACAAAGCATTTGAATGGAAATTATTATATAAGTGCGGGCCATGATTTCTAGTTGTCTTCCCGAGAATTACCTTCAAGTACCTGAGATAAAACATGTTAAAAGAAAAGGTCAGCGATAACGTCGAGTGAATTCATAGAGTTTAATAAAATCCATCAATATAACATTGGTATAAAATTATTACCGAAAATCATTTTGTACAAATTATTGTATTAGGCCATAAAATAGCCAAAGTCATTTTATACAAATCCTTATCAAAATCATAATATAGGCTTTCGCCTTCAAAATCATTATACGAACCATTGTCGTTAAAAACATCATACAATACGTTTTATAACGTTGTGTAGATTAAATAAAAACCGTTATATGAATATGGTTATATAAAACCAAAACACGAACATAATATCAATAATAAGACCCTGTATTGCTAGTCAGGCAATATATCGTAATTCAATGCATAAAGCAGTATTTCGTTAATTGGATTATTATAAGCCGCATGACATTGTTACCTTACTATACCAAACAACAGGTAGCTAGCCCGAAACTCAATTTTCCCATCTAAGTTAGCGTGTCGTCACAATAATCACACTTGTGTAAATCTTCTCATACATAAATTCGCTTACCAATCAATGTGGCACGACGGGGATCAACCGTCAAGGCGCGAACTGGGGTGATCGTCCCCAAATAGTATTATTATATGCATAAGCGTCTACCAAATCCCGGTAGTTCACAATTCATGCTAATGGGACTTTTAGTGACATAATCTAACTTTAATAATCCATTTCATTTCATCTATCGGGTCATATAATCATTCATCGGGTCATAAAATCATTCGGGTCCAAATCAATAAACAGACAATCGGGACAACTAGTGTCCTATTTTATAAAAACTAACATGTTATCTCCCTCGCGGGTTTATAAAACATTTCATAAAAACATTTAAAAGAGTGCGAGGCTATGAACTCACGTTGATGTGGGAAGGCGGTTATCGGCGATTTGGATGTACGGTACGTGCTTCAATCACGGAAACCTAGACAAATAATACTCGTCTTAGACTTTTGTCCAATGACTTTATCAAAATAACAATTATGTATACATATGATGATTTTATATATATGATGATGATCAAGTGGGATTGTACATTTTTTACTCATTCATTATAGTGTTTATGTGTTGGTAACATTTTTATACTAGTTTTACTAGTTTTACTAGTTTTACTTATTTACATGTTTTAGGCCCAATAAGCCTATTACAAGCCCAATACTTTATATTAGTCCATTTTACACCTTTATTATCAGTATTATACTTTTCATGTTGGGCCCAAGTGGGTTAAGCCCAGTAAGTAAATTTATAAGTGTTTTACCAAATTAGTCGGGTTTATTGTCCATTAAGGCTACTTTAGCCTGTTAATATCTATATGTTGTAAAGCTCGGGTTTTATCGGTTTTTTAATTGTTATATATGTTTATACATCAGTATGTGAGTTTATAAAAGTTTACATTAGACGGGTCCAACCGTCTAAGTTTTATTTAACAAAAACGTTAATTTTACGGTACTAGCCTAAAAGACGTAAAAATCATGTTTATAGTTTTTATAACTTATAAAACTTACCAAACTACCATTTTTATAAAATGTCCATTTATTTATCCTTATACATATTTATATAAATGTAATATATAAGTTAGTGGGTTTTAATTCACATTTGATACTATATTTATTTGAGTGCTTATATAATAATATTAAACTTTAATTTCACAAAATCAGTCCTAAATTTTAAGTTCACTAAAATGTCCATATCTAGAGTTCTATAATGAGATATGACCTCAAATTTTTATCACAGAAACTACATGATATGTGCCTCATTTTATTCCTTATAGCTACTGATGAATCAACTTCTAAATATTTTAATAAATTCGTCCAATACAGTGTAGGCAGATTTGCACTCTAAACTTGTTTTGATCATATCTCACTCATTTTTATGATTCCATTGTATGGCCAACTCTCACATGTGTATTACACCTAATACTTACTATATATTGATTTCACTTTACCATTTTATCAGTTTAACATTTAGTTAATTACTATTTTTATATAGCCATCTTATTAAGCAAGATTTAACCATTTTACATGTGGTTTTTCCATCTTTTTACCCATGTTTATCAAATCTATCAACATCAAATCGCCACATAATATTTTTAATCATCATTCATCATCATATACATATACATAAATAAAGAAAATACAAGATTACATAATCAAAATAACAAAAGGATAGGAAGAACAATCTCTATACCACCAAGATTGAGTAGTTTATGATCAAGCCTTGGATTTTGATGGAAACACTTGTGATAGATCAACACCAACTATGAAGACCACCACTCTTTGTAAAATTCTTGTAGAAATCAGCCCTTGGACATCACCAAATCTTCTCCTTGGATGTTAAAATCACCACCAATCAATAGAGCTTGAAAAGGGCTTCATCATATGTGTGAATAACATATGATTTCATGGTTAAATTTGATCAAAGGAGAATGTTTAGGGGTGGTTTTGGGACGAAATATAGAGAGAGAGAGGAAGGATGAGAGAGTGGTTTGCATGTGTTCCTAGTTGCAAATGGTAAAATGAAGTGGTTTTGAGTGGTTTTGTGTAAGAGTAGCTTATTTACTAAGCTTACAAGACAAGTGTTAGCTTGTTTAGGAGGTGATGACACCTCATGGTGTTGTTGCTTATGTGTTTGGCCGGTTATGAGTGGGGGTGGGGCAAGATTTATCTTGTCTCACCCCCATTTAATTACGGGTACTCCTCGATTCTAGTCTCCTCGATTTGCGTGCCGTTGGGTCATTTTACGAAAAACGTTTTTATAAATTATGAATCAACGGCACAAAACGAATCTAACAAAAATTGTCTCATCAAAAACGGAGTTCAAAAACGTAAATACGTAATCCTGCGGTTTCCGGTTTAGTCGTAAAGGACGTTAAATTATAATTGTAAGTCCTAATCTCTTCTCGTAAATTTGTGAGTTTATGAACCAACACAAATTTAAAATCTCAAAATAATATTCACGGATAAATTTATTTTCTGAAATGTCGGACTGTCACCAAAACGGTGTATGTAAACGTAAGCACGTAACGTAGAATCCTCCGGTTTAGACACAATCGATGCTACTTCAAGACGTAAATCCAAATTTCTTCCCAAAAATAAGTGAGTTCTAATATAACATTAAAATAATGTTTTTAAATAATACTTGAGAATAAAGTATCAACCATAAATTGACGGATTGTCATAGCATTTACCCCTAAACAGGATCTTTGTCCTCAAAGATCATTTTATCTTACTACTCGCTTCTTATAGAGTTAAAGCCATGTGGGTATTTCCTCCACATTCGGTCTTTTCTCACAAGTGTAATCCATTACAATACGCGAGTTTCATCAAACATAACTACGGGAATAAGATCAGGCTTATTGTTGACTTACTTTCTCTATCCATGATGGTTCACGGGTTTTTGATGAATGCAACTTTTCGCCGATCTAAACTTCATTAAGGAATAGTCAGATTTTCACTTGATAGGCATTTTATCAAGTTCGATATACGAAACATAATTCACGCAGCTCTTGAAGTCCTAGGGTAGATCCAGCTTATATGCCTTTCAAACCAATCTTTTACATCATCTCAATGGTCCCATACAACGGGGATTTACTTCCCATGATCTTTCAGATCATTAATTCAATTTTTTTTCCAAGGTTAAATTTTTTGGCATAACTTCGCTACCCATCTGGCACTTCAAGATCTACATTTCATATTCACATAACCTCCTGCCCACTACCGGCAGTCAATAATCAGATCCTAATTTCAACAATCATTTCAGGTCTCGCGGGTCGAGTATTTTGTAAGGTTAGGTTCGCCATCATAGGAAACCTTATGTAAAACCCGCATGCTTTTACCATGAATAGTACCCTTAGGATCGTACGTACTAGATTAAAAGTTTCCTAATATAGCATGATTACGATTACGTGTTAGGAGTTTACGTATTACGTACATGTTAGAACACGATAAGTATTTGCTACGTACGATCATGTAATAATTATTTGACGATAATTAATCACGAACATGCGATCATGAAATCATGAACGTAATTAAAACACGAACTATTATTAATTACGTATATATATTTATTACGAGCGTAATTAAATATATTAGATCACGGTATTTACGTACCGAGAATTAAAACACGAACTATTATTAATTACGTATATATATTTATTACGAGCGTAATTAAATATATTAGATCACGGTATCAACGTAACGAGAACATTTAAAACACGAACACAAATAATCACAAACGTTTAACTTAACAACGAGACACGGAAAAAGGTACGGGTACCCTAAGTGGGGCCCCTACCCGCGGCTACAAGGGCAAATGGGCCAAGCCCATTTGTCAAATTTACTAAAAGGGAAAAAGGGAATTTTCACTACTCATAAAAATTTTACAGAAGATTTTTTAGAAAAACCTAAAAACCCTCCTCCCTCGTCTCCTTTGTGCCGCCACCCTACAACCACCATAAGAGGTGGTTTGTGATCTTGGATCTTGGAATTTTGCTTGGTGATCGTGTTTGTTCTTCATCCTTTTGATCCACGAATTCGGTAAATTCTTTTTAAATCTTTTCTTTTGATTTAATATTTTTATAAATCAAGAACATGTTATGTTTTTTTTTACAAAAACCTAATAATTAAACATGGATCTAACATGATTTGGTGTTAAATAAAATCAAAAGGGTGTTTTAAGGGGTGTTTGTTTTTGGCCGTAGGCTGCACCGCACCCGAAGGGGTTTCGGTTTGGCCAAGCCGACCACCACCAAGACCATACGGTCTTGGTTGGTGCGTGTGGGTCCCACGTCAGCAGTAAAACACGGGGTACCCCGAGTTGGTTCGGGGTACGGTGTCGATTTCATGTCCGGTTCATTGTTTTTGGCTTAGATCCGGTTCATGGTGTATGTTTAGTTTTTTATGTTTATGATCTTATGTTAAAATTAAATTAATAAAATGGTATGATTAATTTAATAACATGACTTAGGTTATTTTAATTATTATAATCATGAAATTAATTAACCTAAGTATTTGTATATTTAAGACTTATAATTAATTAATTATTTTAAAACCATGGATATAATTAATTAATTAACATGACTTAGGTTATATTATTAATATATAATAATACATATTTTAACCTAAGTATTTAACGTATTTAATTAAAAACATGTTATACTTTAATTAAATATTTTAACCTATAGTTTAATTTAATTACATGAAATAATTATTAAACTATACATTATATCATATGACTTAGAAAATAATCATGAAAACCTTTAGGATTATATACTTAGCTTATTTAACCAGCTTATTTCTAATTATGGAAACTTTCTATTTTTAGAAACTTAATTAAATAAGGCAGCTAATCTATTTATGGAAACCTTCTATTTTTAGAAACTTAATTATTTCAGGCAGCTAATCTATTTATGGAAACTTATTTAATTAAGGCAGCTAATCTATCTATGGAAACTTTCTATTTTTAGAAACTTATTTATTTTAAGCAGTAAATCTATTTTTGGAAACTTTCTATTTTTGGAAACTTTCTATTTTTGGAAACTTTCTATTTTTGGTAACTTTCTATTTTTTGAAAATTTCTATTTTTGAAACTTTCTATTTTTGGAAACTTTCTATTTTTGGAAACTGCTATTATTGGAAAGTTACTTATTATTACACAGTAAGTATAATAACACATGAAATACCAGAAATACTTAATCAGATTAAACAGAATATAAGATAAAACACAGTTTAAGGCTTTAAAACAGTAAAACATGGTAAGAACACATTAAATAAGTTAAGACATGACGTAAAACCAGCTACATAATTAGTAAGCAGATACTTATTCATGTATGTATTTATGTAGCACTAGTGATTCGGAAGTAGGATTCCTCTCAGTTCATCTTCTTCGTTCACTGGACATAAGGTACGGATTCCCGTCCTTTCAGTATGGACATTCTTTCCTTATTAGGATTCCCCGTATGCAGCCAACTGTTTTCCCGTAGTATAAGTTACGTGTTTGATTGCTTATGTTTAATTAAGATTACCTATAGCCATATACATGCATGACCAGTTTCACCTAGTTATGGAGGTACCATAACCATAACATTAGAGGCACTGATGTTATGACTTCACCACGACGGAGTGATTGCTCGTGGCGTCCCTTCAGCTTTTGGCCATTTATTTATATTTATCATGTGGGGCGTATGGGTGCATCCTAGTTACATGTTTTTATTCAGGATTTCATGGTGAATGTGGTGTGTGCCTTGCATCCTTCACAAGGAGCTGATCCCTCCTACCCAAAAACCAATATATTAAATTAGAGGCAGCCCCTCTAATTTGCATGATGAGGTCACCCCTCCAAGTATTCATGAACGGTGGATTTTCATGACCTGTATTGGCTAATGGTAAAATATGACAAACATTTTTTATAAGATAAACATAAGACTTTCAAACTATTAAACCAGTTTTATCAAGACTTAACCAGGTTACTCGGGACTTAGTTTTTTTTCCGCTGTTATATGTTATATGCTTATCCTATTCATGCTTTATTGTATATCCGTGCACTGAGCGTATTGCTCAGCCGTTTTCCTTTTCTATGTTCCCAAAACGGCAGGTACTCAGGGACGCTCGTAGACACTAAGAGTACGTGCATATGGGCTGGAAGCTGTCTAGCCTTATTTACATTATGCATTTCCTTTCTTATGATACTCATGCTTTGGACATTGTTTAGTCCTTTCCTTTATTATACTATGTTTGTGTGTGATGAGCTTTACTTTTGGACTACCGATGTTTGATTCCGGTATTTTCCTTTTAAGGTCAAGTAATGTTTAGACATTTTTCCTTGTATGCTTTGATGACACGCCATAATTTCTATGATATTTCCATTTCCAAAATGGGGTGTTACAATTATGGTATCAGAGCCAAGGCTTCGACCTGTAGGCTCTCAAATAAGACCTGTGATTAGTGGGTAGTCACTACGGTCTTCCTAGAACTGACAGTTGTTTTCATGCATTCATCATTTTTAAGCATACATATACATGTCATTGGTACAGGACTGGCCCTATTTATTCGCATGTGTTTTATCGAAAATTTTAGATTTGGGACCGACCCATAGGCGTCCCCTCGCTATGTCTTTGTTTTGGGTGAACTGACCAGAGGCGTTCACTCTCGAGCATAAAAAAGTTTTTATAAAACTGCATCATGCATTCATACAAAAAATTTTCTTGCATAAAATTTTTCTCGTGAAATTTTAATATAAATTTTTTTTCATGTATATATATATATATTTTATGTTTTGATCTGTTTAATCATATGTTTTATGTTATACTGTCAGATGGTTCTCACATGCGAACAGGAGCAGCTCAATGCTGCAATTCAGGCTGCCATGCAAGCCTTGCTTCCTCAACTTAGGAATGATATCAGGGCTGAAGTTCAAGCTGCCAACAATTAGCAGCATAATCAGCCACCTCCTCCTCCTCCAGTGACATTAGCAGTATGGTTGGAGAGATTCAACAAGCTCCGCCCTCGAGCTTTTGAGAAGACAGATAGCCCCAGCGATGCTGAAAGCTGGTTGGCACACATCGAGAAGATTTTCAACGCTATGGGTTGTGACCCCGCATACAAGGCGAGATTGGCATGCTATCGGTTCGAAGGCGATGTACTCAACTGGTGGTTAGCATTGATGCAGTCTGAAGGTGGTGACGAGTAGGTTGCTGGTTTGACTTGGGCTCAGTTCAAGGACAGGGTGATGGAGCAGCTCTTTCCCAAGGCTGAGTAGGACAAGCTCAAGAGAGAGTACCATGGGATCCGACAGAGAGCTGGGGAGAATAGCAACGAGTTTATGCAGCGCTTTCTTCGCTTAGCTGGTTTCCTTGGTGCGGCAGCAGGTACTCCTGAGGAGCAGGCACATCACTTTAGATGGGCTCTTCGCACATCGGTCGCAAACAATCTGGTGTGTGCTACGTTCAACACTGTAGCACAAGTGGCCGATGCAGCACGGAAACTAGAGATGTTGCAGGAGAGAGATGAGTTCGGGGAAGCTAAAAGACCCGACAAGAGGTAAACCTTCGTATTCAAGTGGTGATCAATCCGTATATTTTCCATATGTCATTTATTCATCTCTTAAATATATCTTCTAGGCAGAAAACTGGGGACCGGTCTCAGCCGGCTACTCAGCAGCAGCCTCATCAGCCCAAGGGAAACGGTCAGACTAACGACCGTTCTGCTACGGATAGGCGTGGCGGTAATGACAATTACCGTAACAATGCTGGGTACTCCAACAGCAGCAGGTCCTAATACTTACGAAATTTCCTTATGATTTCATGTTATAACTCATATTCTGACACTTTAGCAAACTTCTACCAGGAACCATGGAAACGGTAGGGACCAGAACCAGAGAGGTTCGCAGCCTAGCCGTCCAGCTATCACTGGTATTCAATCTTACGATTATCCGCCTTGTCCTTTGTACCCAATTACCATGTCTTATGTAAAATGTTTTATCAGGTTCACAGCCAGCCAGAGCACCTGCTGGAGGATACACTCATCCTCTTTGCTCTACTTGCCACCGTAGGCACCCAGGACCATGTCGCCGTAATACTGATGCGTGCTTCAAGTGTGGTCTTCCTGGCCACATTATGAAGGATTGTCCTAAGGGCGAGATGGAGGGTACATCAGGACATGCTGATACCAAGCCGCCTCCTACTGCCGGGCGTGTCTATACGACATCTCGAGACCAGGCCAACAAGTCTACAGGTACCATCACTGGAATCTTGTATATGTATGGTCAAGCTGCATGTGTACTTTTCGATACGGGTGCTACTCACTCGGTTATTTCTACTGCTTATGCTAAGAACATTAGGATGCCTCCCTTGCCACTAGAAAATAGGCTTATTATTTCCATGCCTTTGAGGGACTCTGTATTAATCACCCATGTATGCAAGAGTCTTTCCCTAGAATTTGACGATAAGGTTCGACCTGTTGACGCACTTCCGCTGGACATGAATGACTTCGACATGATTTTGGGCATGGATTGGCTATCCAAGCATCATGCTACAATAGACTGTCATTCATATCGAGTTATCTTCGGTGATGTTAATGCACCAGAGTACATTCATAATGGGTTCATACCCGGACGGTCTGTACAAGTCATATCCACCCTGCAAGCGCGTGCACTACTTTCACATGGCTGCGAGGGTTATCTAGCTACGGTTCACGACATGGATGTTGAATTCCCATCAATTCAGGATCAACCTATAGTTTCAAAATTCCAAGATGTGTTTCCAGCAGAACTTCCGGGAATACCACCTGCACGAGAAGTGGAATTCAGTATCGAGCTGGTTCCAGGAGCTGAACCAATCTCCAAGGCTCCTTATCGCTTGGCTCCCATATAGTTGAAGGAGCTAAATGATCAACTGCAAGAACTTCTTGAACGAGGTTTCATTCGACCGAGCGCATCTCCATGGGGCGCACCGGTCTTGTTTGTTAAGAAGAAGGACGGTAGTATGCGTCTTTGCATAGACTATCGCGAGCTCAACAAGATTACCATTCGGAATAGATATCCACTGCCACACATTGATGATCTGTTTGACCAACTCCAAGGGGCCAAACACTTCTCCAAGATTAATCTTAGGTCAGGCTATCATCAGCTACGGGTCAAGGAGCAAGACATTACTAAGACTGCCTTTCGTACCCGTTATGGCCACTACGAGCTTGTAGTTATGCCATTTGGCCTGACAAATGCTCCAGCATTGTTCATGGATTTGATGAACAGAATCTTCCATGAATTTCTGGACAAGTTCGTCATTGTCTTCATCGATGACATCCTGATTTTCTCAAAGTCCAAGGAGGAACACGAAGACCATCTTCGTACAGTACTACAGATTCTTCGCCAGAAGCAGTTGTATGCTAAACTCTCCAAGTGTGAGTTCTGGTTAGACAAGGTGGCATTCTTAGGTCACATTGTATCAGCAGAAGGAATCACTATGGATCCAGCGAAGGTTGAGGCCATTACTAAGTGGCCAAGACCGACATCGGCGACGGAAGTCCGCAGTTTCTTAGGTTTAGCTGGCTACTACCGTAGGTTCATGGAGAACTTTTCCCGCCTAGCACTACCATTGACCAAACTGATGCGGAAAGGGGAGAAATTTGTATGGAATAAAGATCGAGAGAAGAGCTTTGAAGACCTGAAGTAGAAGCTAGTATCTGCACCTATTCTTACTCTACCATCTGTTACGGGTGGATTTCAAATCTACAGCGATGCATCGGGGAAGGGACTTGGCTGTGTTCTCATGCAACATGGGAAAGTGATCGCGTATGCTTCACGGCAGCTTAAGCCTTATGAAGAAAATTACCCCACGCATGACCTAGAACTTGCTGCAGTCGTGTTTGCATTGAAGATATGGAGGCACTACTTATATGGAGAATCATGTGACATTTTCACGGACCACAAGAGTTTGAAGTATATCTTCACTCAGCGTGAATTGAACATGAGGCAAAGGAGATGGTTAGAGCTGTTGAAGGATTATGACATTAATCTACAGTATCATCCCGGAAAGGCAAATGTAGTAGCAGATGCTCTTAGCAGGAAGTCCGGAATGATCAACGACATTAAAATCAAAGAGGAAATCATCAGAGACTTGGAGCGACTAGACATCGAGATCATGGTACGTGGACAGCACGGTTACTGGGCTAATCTTAGAGTAGAACCCGAGTTGCTATCTAAGATCAATGAAGCTCAGAAGGATGACGGAGAAATCTGGGCGATAGTACAGAATTTGGAGAAGCAGACAGAATTCAGAGTAGATGCAGATGGTATCGTATGGCAGGGCACGAGACTTTGTGTTCATGATGACCAAGAACTCCGGGAAGCTTTGTTAGCTGAAGCTCATAGCTCCCCATTCTCTATACATCCTGGTTCGACTAAGATGTACCATGACATCAAGCGGTACTTTTGGTGGAGTGGTATGAAACAGGATGTGGCCACTTACGTCTCCAAATGTCTTACCTGCCAGCAGGTTAAGATCGAGCATCAACGATCTGGCGGTCTCCTTCAATCGTTAGATATCCCAGAGTGGAAGTGGGACAAAATCACCATGGATTTTGTTACCGGTCTTCCACCTACCAAAAGGAAGCACGATGCAATTTGGGTTATCGTTGATCGATTTACCAAATCAGCTCATTTCTTACCGATCCGCAAGGAAGATCCGGTAAGTAAACTAGCAGATACGTACAGACGAGAAATCATGAGACTCCACGGTGCACCATCCAGCATCGTCTCAGACAGAGATCCTCGATTCACTTCGCGCTTTTGGAAAAGTCTGCAGAAAGCTTGGGGTACACAACTTAAGCTTAGCACGGCTTTTCATCCTCAAACGGACGGACAGTCGGAGCGAACCATCCAGACATTGGAAGATATGTTGAGGTCATGTGTGTTGGAATGGACGGGTGATTGGGACGAATACATATGTTTGGTGGAGTTTGCAAACAACAACAGTTGGCACGCAAGTATCAAGTGTGCTCCATTTGAGATGTTGTATGGCAGAAAGTGTCGCACCCCAATCTGTTGGGATCAGGTTGGCGAGCGAACACTTGAAGGACCGGAAATCATAGAGATGACCAATGAGAAGATCGCAATAGCTAAGCAGAAAATTCAGGAGGCACGACCACGTCAGAAGAGTTACGCCGATAAGCATCGGAGGGATATAAACTTTAATGTAGGAGATCACGTCTTCCTTAAGGTTTCGCTAGCACGTGGTGTTAGACGCTTCGGGATTAAAGGGAAGCTCAGTCCTCATTTCATCGGACCGTTTGATATCATTGAACGAGTCGGTGAAGTATCTTACCGATTGGCGTTACCTCCGCAGCTTTCGCATGTGCACAATGTGTTTCATGTGTCCTTACTCAAAGGGTACCAGTATCATCCCCTTCACATGGTTCAGTATCCACTGGAACAGATATGTGAAGATCTTACTTTTATAGAAGAACCCGAACGAGTTCTTGACAAACAAGAACGAGTCATGAGAAAGAAGACGATTCCATTCATAAAAATTCTATGTAGGGATCATACCGAGCGGGAAGCCACTTGGGAAACGGAGGAGTCTATCCGGGCTTCTTACCCTCAATTCATATTTTGAATTCGGTTATGTTCTTCTTTTTCCAGTTACTTTATCTATAATTCGGGGACGAATTATTCTTTTTAGGGGGGAAGAGTTGTAAAACCCGCATGCTTTTACCATGAATAGTACCCTTAGGATCGTACGTACTAGATTAAAACTTTCCTAATATTGCATGATTACGATTACGTGTTAGGAGTTTACGTATTACGTACATGTTAGAACACGATAAGTATTTGCTACGTACGATCATGTAATAATTATTTGACGATAATTAATCACGAACATGCGATCATGAAATCATGAACGTAATTAAAACACAAACTATTATTAATTACGTATATATATTTATTACGAGCGTAATTAAATATATTAGATCACGGTATTTATGTAACGAGAATTAAAACACGAACTATTATTAATTACGTATATATATTTATTACGAGCGTAATTAAATATATTAGATCACGGTATTTACATAACGAGAACATTTAAAACACGAACACAAATATTCACAAACGTTTAACTTAACAACGAGACACGGAAAAAGGTACGGGTACCCCAAGTGGGGCCCCTACCCGCGGCTACAAGGGCAAATGGGCCAAGCCCATTTGTCAAATTTACTAAAAGGGAAAAAGGGGATTTTCACTACTCATAAAAACTTTACAGAAGATTTTTTAGAAAAACCTAAAAACCCTCCTCCCTTGTCTCCTTTATGCCTCCACCCTACAACCACCATAAGAGGTGGTTTGTGATCTTGGATCTTGGAATTTTGCTTGGTGATCGTGTTTGTTCTTCATCCTTTTGATCCACGAATTCGGTAAATTCTTTTTAAATCTTTTCTTTTGATTTAATCTTTTTATAAATCAAGAACATGTTATGTTTTTTACAAAAACCTAATAATTAAACATGGATCTAACATGATTTGGTGTTAAATAAAAACAAAAGGGTGTTTTAAGGGGTGTTTGTTTTTGGCCGCAGGCTGCACCGAACCCGAAGGGGTTTTGGTTTGGCCAAGCCGACCACCACCAAGACCATACGGTCTTGGTTGGTGCGTATGGGTCCCACGGCACCAGTAAAACACGGGGTACCCTGTAACACCCCCAAATTTATACAATTCAATACAGCGGAAGACTAGTTGGTGTTATAGGATAGCACATTACTCACATCATAGACAACGCTTTAAAAATCGCGTCGTTTAATAATAAAGCATTTCCATTCATGAATGTCAAATTTACATAGGTCCCATGTCATAGTATTTAATACAAATTTTACAAAGCATTTGAATGGAAATTTGTTATTTAAGTGTGGGCCATGAATTCTTGTTGTCTTCCCGAGAATTACCTTCAAGTACTTGAGATAAAACATGTTAAAAGAAAAGGTCAGCGATAACGCCGAGTGAATTCATAGAGTTTAATAAAATCCATCAATATAACATCGGTATAAAATTATTACCGAAAATCTTTTTGTACAAATCTTTGTAATAGGCCATAAAATAGCCAAAGTTATTTTATACAAATCCTTATCAAAATCATAATATAGGCTTTTGCCTTAAAAATCATTATACGAGCCATTGTCGTAAAAACATCATACAATACGTTTTATAACGTTGTATAGAGTTAAATAAAAACCGTTATATGAATATGGTTATCAAAAACCAAAACACGAACATAAAATCAATAATAAGACCCCGTATTGCTAGTCAGGCAATTCATTGTAATTCGGTGCGTATAGCAGTATTTTGTTAATTGGATTATTATAAGCCGCATGACATTGTTACCTTACTAAACAAACAATGGGTAACTAACCCGAAACTCATTTTCCCATCTAAATTAGCGTGTCGTCACAATAATCACGCTTGTGTAAATCTTCTCATACATAAATTCGCTTACCAATCAATGTGGCACGACAGGGATCAACCATCAAGGCGCGAACTGGGGTGATCGTCCCCAAATAGTATTATTATATGCATAAGCGTCTACAAAATCCCGGTAGTTCACAATTCATGCTAATGGGACTTTTAGTGACATAACCTAAATTTAATAATCCATTTCATTTCATCTATCAGGTCATTTAATCTTTCATCGGGTCATACAGTCATTCGGGTCCAAATCAATAAACAGACAATCGGGACAACTTTTTTGTCCTATTTTATAAAAACTAACACGTTATCTCCCTCGCGGGTTTATAAAACATTTCATAAAAACATTTAAAAGAGTGCGAGGCTATGAACTCACGTTGATGTGGGAAGGCGGTTATCGGCGATTTGTTTGTACGCTACATGCTTCAATCACGGAAACCTAGAAAAATAATACTTGTCTTAGACTCTTTTCCAATGACTTATAAAAATAACAATTATGTATACATATGATGATTTTATACATATGATGATGATCAAGTGGGTTTATACATTCTCATTTATTCATTTTAGTGTTATGTGTTGATAACTTTTATACTAGTTTACTAGTTTTACCTATTTACATGTTTTAGGTCCAATAAGCCTATTATAAGTCCATTAACTTGTATTAATCCATTTTATACTTTTATTATCAGTATTATACTTTACATGTTAGGCCCAAGTGGGTTAAGCCCAATAAGTAAATTTATAAGTGTTTAGCCCATTTAGTTGGATTATTAGTCCAATAATGCTAACTTAGCCCGTTAATGTCCATATGTTATTTAGTTCGGGTTTTATCGGTTTTTACTTGTATTAAGTACTTATATATCAGTATATGACTTTTAAAAATTTTGCATTAGACGGGTCCGATCGTCTATGTTTTAATTGACGAAAAACGTTAATTTTACGGTACTAGCCGAAAAGACGTAAAAATCATGTTTATAATTTTTATAGCTTATAAAACTTACCAAACTACCATTTTTATATAGTGTCCATTTATTTATCCCTATAAATATTTATATAAATGAAATATATAAGTTAGTGGGTTTTAATTACACATTTTATACTATATTATTTTGAGTGCTTATATAATACTATTAAACTTTAATTTCACAAAATCTGATTTTTAGTTTCACTTTCACCATTTTTATCATATCTTGAGTTCTATAAGGAGATAGAAACTAATTTTTGGATGACATAAACTCCATATTATGTTCTACAATTAAGTTAGTTATAGCTACTGCTCAATCCATGTCTAAGTATCCTTAACAATCCCTACAAAACAGACTATTCAGATTGGTATACTAATTTTGTTTTGATCATATCTCACTCATTTTGATGATTCCATTGTATGGCCAACTCTCACATGTGTATAACACCTAATAATTACTGTATATTGATTCCACTTTACCATTTTATTAGTTTAACATTTGGTTACTTACTGTTTTTATACAGCCATCACATCAAGCAAGATTTTAACCATTTTACATGTGGTTTTCCATCTTTTTACCCATGTTTATCAACACCAAATCCCCACATAATATTTTTATCATCATTCATCATCATATACATATACATAAATAAAGAAAATACAAGATTACATAATCAAAATAACAAGAGGATAAGAAGAACAATCTTTATACCACCATTAGTGATGAAAAGATGAGGTTTTTGATGAACAAGACTTGGTTCTTGTTATCAAAATCTTCAACTTTAGCAAGGAAACTTCTTGGGTCCTTTGGATAGATAAACACCTCCATGAATTCAGCCCTTTAACCTCATGAAAACTCCTTTTCATAGGTTAAGATCACCTCCAATCTTCATATCTTCAAAGGTTCTTCAACATATGTGTGAATAACACATGATATTGTGGTTAAATTGATCAAAATGGGGTGTTTGATGGTGGTTCTTTGACGAAATTTAGAGAGAGAGGGAGGAGAGTTGTGTGAGATTTGCATGGAGGAAATGAAGCTAGTGGTATGTGTAAAACCCGCATGCTTTTACCATGCGTAGTACCCTTAGGATCGTACGTACTAGATTAAAACTTTCCTAATATAGCATGATTACGATTACGTGTTAGGAGTTTACGTATTACGTACGTGTTAGAACACGATAAGTATTTACTATGCACGATCACGTAATAATTATTTAACGATAATTAATCACGAACATGCGATGATGAAATCATGAACGTAATTAAAACACGAACTATTATTAATTACATATATACATTTATTACGAGCGTAATTAAATATATTAGATCACGGTATTTACGTAAAGAGAACATTTAAAACACGAACATAAATAATCACAAACGTGTAACTAAATAACGAGACACGGAAAAAGGTACGGGTACCCCAAGAGGGGTCCCTACCCGCGGCCAACAAGGACAAATGGGCCAAGCCCATTTGTCAAATTTACTAAAAGGGAATTAGGAGGTTTTCACTACTCAAATAAACTTTACAGAAGATTTTTAAGAAAACCTAAAAAACCTCCTTCCTCCTTGTCTCTTTGTGCCGCCACCCTACAACCACCATAAGTAGTGGTTTTTGATCTTGGATCTCGGAATTCTAGTGATTGATCGTGTTTGTTCTTCGTCCTCTTGATCCACGAATTTGGTAAAACCTTTTTAAACCTTTTCTTTTGATTTAACCTTTTTATAAATTATGAACATGTGATGTTTTTACAAAAACATAATAATTAAACATGGATCTAACATGATTTGGTGTTAAATAAAATCAAAAGGGTGTTTTTAAGGGGTGTTTGTTTTGGCCGCAGGCTGCAACCGAACCCGAATGGGTTTCGGTTTGCCAAGCCGACCACCACCAAGACCATATGGTCTTGGTTGGTGCGTGTGGGTCCCACGACAGCAAGGAAACAAGGGGTACCCCGAGTTGGTTCGGGGTACGGTGTCGATTTTATGTCCGGTTCATGCTTTTTAGTCTAGATCCGGTTCATGGTTTATGTTTAGTTTTTTGTATGTTTATGATCTTAGGTTAAAATTAAATTAATAAAATGATGTGATTAATTTAATAACATGACTTAGGTTATTTAATTATTAATGATCATGAAATTATTTTAACCTAAGTATTTATATATTTAAGACTTATAATTAAATAATTATTTTAAAACCATGGATATAATTAATTAATTAACATGACTTAGGTTATATTATTAATATATAATAATACATATTTTAACCTAAATATTTAACTTAGTTAATTAAAAACATGTTATACTTTAATTAAATATTATAACCTATAGTTTAATTGAATTACATGAAATAATTATTAAACTATACACTATACTTAGAAAATAATCATGAAAAACACTTAGGCTTACATACTTAGCTTATTTAACCAGCTTATTTCAATTATGGAAACTTTCTATTTTTAGAAACTTAATTAAATAAGGCAGCTAATCTATTTATGGAAACCAGCTATTTTTAGAAACTTATTTATTTCAGGCAGCTAATCTATTTATGGAAACTTATTTAATTAAGGCAGCTAATCTATTTATGGAAACTTTATATTTTTAGAAACTTATCTATTTTAAGCAGTAAATCTATTTTTGGAAACTTTCTATTTTTGGAAACTTTCTATTTTTGGAAACTTTTTATTTTTGGTAACTTTCTATTTTTGGAAACTTTCTATTTTTGGAAACTTTCTATTTTTGGAAACTTTCTATTTTTGGAAACTTTCTATTTTAGGAAACCTGCTATTTTTGGAAAGTTACTTATTATTGCACAGTAAGTATAATAACACATGAAATACCAGAAATACTTAATCAGATTAAACAGGATATAAGATTTAACACAGTTTAAGGCTTTTAAACAGTAAAACATGGTAAGAACACATAAAATAAGCTAAGACATGACATAAAACCAGCTATGTATTTAGTAAGCAGATACTTATTCATGTACGTATTTATGTAGCACTAGTGATTCGGAAGTAGGATTCCTCGCAGTTCGTCTTTCTCGTTCACTGGACATAAGGTACGGATTCCCGTCCTTTCAGTATGGATATTTTTTCCTTATTAGGATTCCCATTATGCAGCCAACTGTTTTCCCGTAGTATAAGTTATGTGTTTGATTGCTTATGTTTAATTAAGATTACCTATAGCCATATACATGCATGACCAGTATCACCTAGTTATGGAGGTACCATAACCATAACTTTAGAGGCACTGATGTTATGACTTCACCACGGCGGAGTGATTGCTCGTGGCGTCCCTTCAGCTTTTGGCCATTTATTTATATCTATCATGTGGGGCGTATGGGTGCATCCTAGTTACATGTTTTTATTCAGGATTCCATGGTGAATGTGGTGTGTGCCTTGCATCCTTCACAAGGAGCTGATCCCTCCTACCCAAAACCAGTATATTAAATTAGAGGCAGCCCCTCTAATTTGCATGATGAGGTCACCCCTCCAAGTATTCATGCACGGTGGATTTTTATGACCTATATTGGCTAATGGTAAAATATGAGAAACAGTTTTATAAGATAAACATAAGACTTTCAAACTTAAAACCATTTTTATTAAGACTTAACCAGGTTACTCGGGACTTAGTTTTCTTCCGCGGTTATTATGTTATATGCTTATCCTATTCATGCTTTATTGTACATCCGTGCACTGAGCGTATTTGCTCAACCGGTTTCCTTTTCTATGTTCCCAAAACGGCAGGTACTCAGGGACGCTCGTAGACACTAAGAGTACGTGCATATGGACTGGAAGTTGTCTAGCCTTCTTTACTTTATGCATTTCCTTTCTTATGATACTTATGCTTTGGACATTGTTTAGTCCTTCCCTTTATTATACTATGTTTTTGTGTGATGAGCTTTACTTTTGGACTACCGATGTTTGATTCCGGTATTTCCTTTTTATGGTCAAGTAATGTTTAGACATTTTTCCTTGTATGCTTTGATGACACGCCATAATTCCTGTGATATTTCCATTTCCAAAATAGGGTGTTACAATTATGGTATCAGAGCCAAGGCTTCGACCTGTAGGCTCTCAAATATGACCTGTGATTAGTGGGTAGTCACTACGGTCTTCCTAGAACTGACAGTTGTTTTCATGCATTCAGCATTTTTAAGCATACATATACATGTCATTGTTGTAGGGTTTTTGACTAAGTAATGGTTGGTACAGGACTGGCCCTATTTAGTCGCATGTGTTTTATCGAAACTTTTAGATTTGGGACCGACCCATAGGCGTCCCCTCACTATGTCTTTTGTTTTGGGTGAACTGACCAGAGGCGTTCACTCTCGAGCATACAAAAGTTTTCATAAAACTTCATCATGCATTCATACACAAAATTTTCTTGCATAAAATTTTTCTTGTGAAATTTTAGTATAAAATTTTTTCATGTATATATATTATATTTTATGTTTTGATCTGTTTAATCATATGTTTTATGTTATAATGTCAGATGGTTCTCACACGCGAACAGGAGCAGCTCAATGCTGCAATTCAGGCTGCCATGCATTAGCAGTATGGCTTCCTAAACTGAGGAACGACATCAAGGCTGAAGTTCAAGCTGCCAACAATCAGCAGCATAATCAGCCACCTCCTCCTCCTCCAGTGACATTAGCAGTATGGCTGGAGAGATTCAACAAGCTCCGCCCTCGAGCTTTTGAGAAGACAGATAGCCCCAGCGATGCTGAAAGCTGGTTGGCACACATCGAGAAGATTTTCAACGCTATGGGCTGTGATCCCGCATACAAGGCGAGGTTGGCATGCTATCGGTTCGAAGGTGATGTACTCAGCTGGTGGTTAGCATTGATGCAATCTGAAGGTGGTGATGAGTGGGTTGCTGGTTTGACTTGGGCTTAGTTCAAGGACAGGGTGATGGAGCAGTTCTTTCCCAAGGCTGAGCAGGACAAGCTCAAGAGAGAGTACCATGGGATCCGACAGAGAGCAGGGGAGAATAGCAACGAGTTTATGCAGCGCTTTCTTCGCTTAGCTGGTTTCCTTGGTGCGGCAGCAGGTACTCCTGAAGAGTAGACACATCACTTTAGATGGGCTCTTCGCACATCGGTCGCAAAAAATCTGGTGTGTGCTACGTTCAACACTGTAGCACAAGTGGCCGATGCAGCACGGAAGCTGGAGATGCTGCAGGAGAGAGATGAGTTCGGAGAAGCTGAAAGACCCGAAAAGAGGTAAACCTTCGTATTCAAGCGGTGACCAATCCGTATACTTTTTCATATGTCAATTATTCATCTCCTAAATGTATCTTCCAGGCAGAAAACTGGGGACCGGTCTCAGCCGGCTACTCAGCAGCAGCCTCATCAGCCCAAGGGAAACGGTGAGACTAACGACCGTTCTGCTACGGATAGGCGTGGCGGTAATGACAATTACCGTAACAACGATGGGCACTCCCACAACAGCAGGTCCTAATACTTACGAAATTCCTTATGTTTATGATGTAACTCATATTCTGACACTTCAGCCAACTTCTACCAGGAACCATGGAAACGGTAAGGACCAGAACCAGAGAGGTTCGCAGCCTAGCCGTCCAGCTATCGCTGGTATTCAATCTTACGATTATCCGCTTTGTCCTTTGTACCCAATTACCATGTCTTATGTAAAATGTTTTATCAGGTTCCCAACCAGGTAGAGCACCTGCTGGAGGATACACTCATCCTCTTTGCTCTACTTTCCATCGTAGGCATCCAGGACCATGTCGCCGTAATACTGATGCATGCTTCAAGTGTGGTCTTCCTGGCCATATTATGAAGGATTGCCGTAATGGCGAGATGGAGGGTACATCGGGACATGCTGATACCAAGCCGCCTCCTACTGCCGGGCGTGTCTACACGACATCTCGAGACCAGGCCAACAAGTCTACAGGTACCATCACTGGAATCTTGTATATGTATGGTCAAGTTGCATGTGTTCTTTTCGATACGGGTGCTACTCACTCGGTTATTTCTACTGCTTATGCTAAGAACATTAGGATGCCTCCCTTGCCACTAGAAAATAGGCTTACTATTTCCACGCCTTTGAGGGACTCTGTATTAATCACCCATGTATACAAGATTCTTCCCCTAGAATTTGATGATAAGGTTCGACCTGTCGATGCACTTCCGCTGGACATGAAAGACTTCGACATGATTTTGGGCATGGATTGGCTATCCAAATATCATGCTACCATAGACTGCCTTTCATATCGAGTTATCTTCGGTGATGTCAATGCACCAGAGTACATTCATAATGGGTTTATACCCGGACGATCTGTACAAGTCATATCCACCCTGCAAGCGCGTGCACTACTGTCACATGGCTGTGAGGGTTATCTAGCTACGGTTCACGACATGGATGCTGAATCTCCATCGATTCAGGATCAACCAATAGTGTCGGAATTCCAAGATGTGTTTCCAGCAGAACTTCCGGGGATACCAAATGCACAAGAAGTGGAATTCAGTATCGAATTGGTTCCAGGAGCTGAACCAATCTCCAAGGCTCCTTATCGCATGGCTCCCATAGAGCTGCAGGAGCTGAAGGATCAACTGCAAGAACTTCTTGAGCGAGGTTTCATTCGACCGAGCGCATCTCCATGGGGCGCACCGGTTTTGTTTGTTAAGAAGAAGGACGGTAGTATGCGTCTTTGCATAGACTATCGCGAGCTCAACAAGATTACCATTCGGAATAGGTATCTACTGCCACGCATTGGCGATCTGTTTGACCAACTCCAAGGGGCCAAACACTTCTCCAAGATTGACCTTAGGTCAGGCTATCATCAGCTACGGGTCAAGGAGCGGGACATCGCTAAGACTGCCTTTCGTACCCGTTATGGCCACTACGAGTTTGTAGTTATGCCATTTGGCCCGACAAATGCTCCAGCAGTGTTCATGGATTTGATGAACAGAATCATCCATGAATTTCTGGAAAAGTTCGTCATTGTTTTCATCGATGACATCTTGATTTTCTCAAAGTCCAAGGAGGAACACGAAGACCATCTTCGTACAGTACTACAGATTCTTCGCCAAAGCAGTTGTATGCTAAATTCTCCAAGTGTGAGTTCTGGTTAGACAAGGTGGCATTCGTAGGTCACATTGTATCAGCAGAAGGAATCACTATGGATCCAGCGAAGGTTGAGGCCATTACTAAGTAGCCAAGGCCGACATTAGCGACGGAAGTCCGCAGTTTCTTAGGCTTAGCTGGCTATTACCGTAGGTTCGTGGAGAACTTTTCCCGCCTAGCACTACCATTGACCAAACTGATGCGAAAAAGGGAGAAATTCGTCTAGACTGAAGATCGAGAGAAGAGCTTTGAAGACCTGAAGCAGAAGCTAGTATCTGCACCTATTCTTACTCTACCATCTGGTACGGGTGGATTTCAAATCTACAGCGATGCATCGGGGAAGGGACTTGGCTGTGTTCTCATGCAACATGGGAAAGTGATCGCGTACGCTTCACGGCAGCTTAAGCCTTATGAAGAAAATTACCCCACGCATGACCTGGAACTAGCTGCAGTCGTGTTTGCATTGAAGATATGGAGGCACTACTTATATGGAGAATCATGTGACATTTTCACAGACCATAAGAGCTTGAAGTATACCTTCACTCAGCGTGAAATGAACATGAGGCAAAGGTGATGGTTAGAGCTATTGAAGGATTATGATATTAATCTACAGTATCATCTCGGAAAGGCAAATGTAGTAGCAGATGCTCTTAGCAGGAAGTCCGGAATGATCAACGGCATTAAAATCAAAGAGGAAATCATCAGAGACTTGGAGCGACTAGACATCAAGATCATGGTACGTGGACAGCACGGTTACTGGGCTAATCTTAGAGTAGAACCCGAGTTACTATCTAAGATCAAGGAAGCTCAGAAGGATGACGGAGAAATCTGGGCGATAGTAAAGAATTTGGAGAAGCAGATAGAATTCAGAGTAGATGCAGATGGTATCGTATGGCAGGGCACTAGACTTTGTGTTCCTGATGACCAAGAACTCCGGGAAGCTTTTTTAGCTGAAGCTCATAGCTCCCCATTCTCGATACATCCTGGTTCGACTAAGATGTACCATGACATCAAGCAGTACTTTTGGTGGAGTGGTATGAAACAGGATGTGGCCACTTACGTCTCCAAATGTCTTACCTGCCAGCAGGTTAAGATCGAGCATCAGCGATCTGGCGATCTCCTTCAACCGTTAGATATTCCAGAGTGGAAGTGGGACAAAATCACCATGGTTTTGTTACTGGTCTTCCGCCTACCAAAAGGAAGCACGATGCAATTTGGGTCATCGTTGATCGACTTACCAAATCAGCTCATTTCTTACCGATCAGCAAGGAATATCCGGTAAGTAAACTCGCAGATACGTACAGACGAGGGATCATGAGACTCCACAGTGCACCATCCAGCATCGTTCCAGACAGAGATCCTCGATTCACTTGCGCTTTTGGAAAAGTCTGCAGAAAGCTTGGGGTACACAACTTAAGCTTAGCACGGCTTTTCATCCTCAAACGGACGGAGCGAACCATTCAGACATTGGAAGATATGTTGAGATCATGTGCGTTGGAATGGATGGGTGATTGGGACGAATACATCTGTTTGGTGGAGTTTGCATACAACAACAGTTGGCACGCAAGTATTAAGTGTGCTCCATTTGAGATGTTGTATGGCAGGAAGTGTCGCGCCCCAATCTGCTGGGATCAGGTTGGCGAGCGAACACTCGAAGGACCGGAAATCATAGAGATGACAACTGAGAAGATCGCAGTAGCTAAGCAGAAGATTCAGGAGGCACGGTCACATTAGAAGAGTTACGCTGATAAGCATCGTAGGGATATACACTTTAACGTAGGAGATCACGTCTTCCTTAAGGTTTCGCCGGCACGTGGTGTTAGACGCTTCAGGATTAAAGGGAAGATCAGTCCTCGTTTCATCGGACCGTTTGATATCATTGAACGAGTCGGTGAAGTATCTTACCGATTGGCGTTACCTCCGCACCTTTCGCATGTGCACAATGTGTTTCATGTGTCCTTACTCAGAGGGTACCAGTATCATCTCCTTCACATGGTTCAGTATCCACTGGAACAGATACGTGAAGATCTTACTTTTATAGAAGAACCCGAACGAGTTCTTGACAGACAAGAACGAGTCATGAGAAAGAAGACGATTCCATTCGTCAAAATTCTATGGAGGGATCATACCGAGCGGGAAGCCACTTGGGAAACAGAGGAGTCTATCCGGGCTTCTTACCCTCATTTCATATTTTGAATTCGGGTATGTTCTTCTTTTCCAGTTTACTTTATCTATAATTCGGGGAAGAATTATTCTTTTTAGGGGGGAAGAGTTGTAAAACCCGCATGCTTTTACCATGCATAGTACCCTTAGGATCGTACGTACTAGATTAAAACGTTCCTAATATAGCATGATTACGATTACGTGTTAGGAGTTTACGTATTACGTACGTGTTAGAACACGATAAGTATTTACTATGCACGATCACGTAATAATTATTTAACGATAATTAATCACGAACATGCGATCATGAAATCATGAACGTAATTAAAACACGAACTATTATTAATTACGTATATATATTTATTACGAGCGTAATTAAATATAGTAGATCACGGTATTTACGTAACGAGAACATTTAAAACACGAACATAAATAATCACAAACGTGTAACTAAATAACGAGACACGGAAAAAGGTACGGGTACCCCAAGAGGGGTCCCTACCCGCGGCCAACAAGGACAAATGGGCCAAGCCCATTTGTCAAATTTACTAAAAGGGAATTAGGAGGTTTTCACTACTCAAATAAACTTTACTGAAGATTTTTAAGAAAACCTAAAAAAAACTCCTTCCTCCTTGTCTCTTTGTGCCGCCACCCTACAACCACCATAAGGAGTGGTTTTTGATCTTGGATCTCGGAATTCTAGTGATTGATCGTGTTTGTTCTTCGTCCTCTTGATCCACGAATTCGGTAAAACATTTTTAAACCTTTTCTTTTGATTTAATCTTTTTATAAATTATGAAAATGTGATGTTTTTACAAAAACATAATAATTAAACATGGATCTAATATGATTTGGTGTTAAATAAAATCAATAGGGTGTTTTTAAGGGGTGTTTGTTTTGGCCGCTGATTGTTGTAAAATTCACACTTGTTTAGGAAAACAAGGTAAAAGCGGTAAGTATTAAGTGTACGTTTAGGAAAACGTAAACACTTATGACCCTTGATGGGAATCGTTCTCTCGAGGAGGCTAGTTCGTTGTGAATTGGATGATTGATTATGTTTTTGATTATTAACTAGAAAAAAAGAAGAGAAAATGACGAAGACGAAAAAAAATAGAAAAATAAGGCAAAAACACTACTAGAAAGTTACGACGTAGAACGTAAAAAGTGCAAAATTTAAAATTTTAATCTAAAAATTCCTAAAAATTACTAAAAATCCACAATAAAATTCTAAGAGTTTACAAAAAATCCAAACTTGCCAAAACCTTTTAATTAATTAAATAATGACTTTTTAATGCTAATTAAAGCCCTAAAAATCACTTTTAAATATTAAAAAGCCCTAAACAAGATTTAATAGTATGTAAACCTAAAAATGACCTAATTAAGCTAAAAACTATTTTTAAAAATTTTAAAACCAATTAAAACTATTTTTAAACTCCTAAAAACTATTAAAATATATTAAATCTTAAATTAATTCTAAAAATTAATTGAAAAGCCTAAAAATTAATTGGAAAGTGAAAAAGGTCCTATTTTAATGTCTAGAATCTAGGAAAAATGAAAAAAAGTTAAAAATAAAACTTTTTATTTTTATGAATAAAATAATATTAAAATAATCTAAAAAATTAAAAGTTCTCAAATAAATTCTAAAAAATTCTCGAAAATCCTAAATATTCTAACTAAGAAGAAAATGTAAATTAAAGCTCCTAAAACCTTTTAGTTAATTTTATATTAATTTTTAAAGTTGTCTAAAAACCCTAAAATTAAATAAAATTAAAAATTAAAGTTTTTGAAAACTTTTTGATTTGTAAACCTCAAAAATAAGAATTAAAACCTAAAAACTATTTTTTTGTATTTTTAAATTACTCTTTACTATTTTTTATTAACTTTCTAAATTTAAAATTAAAAATAATCCTAGAAATTAATTAAATAATAGGAAAAATAAAATTTTAAAACAGAAAAATCTAAAAACCTAATCAAAACCTAGGAAAAATGAAATAAGCTCAAAGTGCTTAATAAATAAGCTGAAAATAAGCAATAAGCCCACGGCTTATTTAAATGAGAACAAAACAAAAAGAGGTTAAATAACTAATGAAATGAAACTAAAACGTAAAAAGGCATCTAGATCAATGGTAAGCACGCTAGTCCCCCAGCGAGGGGTCGTGTGTTCGAGTCCGTTGCGGGTGACCTTTTTACAACTTTTTTTTTTTTTTTACTTTAAAACTTGAACAGTGACCTTTTAATGACTGGAAAACACAAATCCAACACTTTTTAGGCAAGATTAAACAAGTTTAAGAATAAAAACGTGGCCAGTTGTTCTTTGAAGAACACAAGCTTGTTTGCTTGTGTTCACTTGTGCAAAAAAAATGCCAAGAGGGCTTGGCTTGCTTACTTGGTGATGTTTTTTGGAACAAGAGGGCACCCTTGTGCTCTTTGGAGCACAAGGAGTCAAGAACAAGTAGAAACAAGCACTTAGCACACCAAACAAAGTCCACACAAGTCTTTTCTAGCAATATAAGGTTGTTGAAGTAAATCCTAGGGCCTGGTGGGTGTTTTGCTTAACAGATTGCACACAAACAACTTTCAAACCCACCAATCTTGCACAAAATGAAAAACTAACTACTAGTAACTTAATGTAACCCTAACAATCCTATCTAACACCTTTTAATTACCAAAATCTATCAAAATCTTCAACTAAATCCCATATCCAAACAGTCCTTTAAGTAACTTTTTATGAAATTTCTCAAATCAAAACACTTTAAAACCTATTCAAACTGATCAAAATAGCATCTAACATGCATAACACCATAAAACAACTCTAATCAAACAATTTAAACCTGCAAGTAACACTTAGCATGCAAAATCACCACATCACACAACTTTCTGAAATTTTAAAAGGGAAAAGTATTTTTTACCTAAGAACCCCACATCCAGGGTTCTTTGTGGTTGCAATACCACCTCCTACCAACTGGGGTTGGTGCTGAACTAAATCAACAAACAATCAACCAAAATCCTGCAAATCAAGAACAAACACAAGAAAAACACTTTTCTGATGTTTCTGAAAACTTAAAACCTTGAAACCCTTTGACTTAACACGTTTTAAAAACACTTCAAACTCACAAATCAAGGGTTGTTAATCCACTTTCACTTCTTAACACCCAATGATTTCTGAATTCAAGACTTTTTAAAACACTTATGAAAACTGAAACTTCAAACACCAAATTCTTTCACAATTTTAAATGGAACTCAGTAATAGCAATCCAAACACACAAACTTTTTATAAATAATTAAAAGGAATTACAATTTATATCAAAAATACCAAACTTTAATTTTATAAAAAAGGAATTACAATGAGATTGCTAAAAACTGGAACAAAGGGGAATGAACAGGCTCATCCCCTTTAAATACAACTAAAAGACTATTCTAGAATGTGAAACCCTAGCTACTGAAATCTCCAAAGTGCCCTTGAAGATTTGACTGAAAATGGGTCAAAAATCGCCCATGTGATGCTTGTACTGGATGCCAGCTTGGAATCTTCAATCTTGGACGTTTAAACAATCTTGGGGACCAAGTAGAGCAATCTGGTGCGTTTAAATGGTCGGGTGTGGGTTTTGGTGCGAAAGAGACGTTGCAGGGGAAGGCTGGGGAGGGGTCCACAAAGCATGTGAGTGTGTTGGGTGAGGTGGGAAAGGATGAGGGTGAGTGGAATTGAGGATCTGGACGAGTTAAGCCAAAAACCCTTTGATTTGAAGTTTAATTAATCTGGGTGGGGATTAGGGTTTATAGGTTAATTAGGGTTGTTTTAATCTGAAAAGGGGATTAACATTTTTAAATAAATGTTAAGGAGGGAAAAGAAAGGGGTTTGACTGGGGTGTTTGACCCAGTTTATTAAATAAACTTGGGTTGTGGACGGGTAGGGTCATGGGTTGGGTAAGGGTTATGGGTTGGTGGGTAAAAAGGTGGGTAGGGCTGAGGTGGCACGACCTGAGTGGGTGGGTTTGTTTGGGCAGTTGGCAGATTTGGTCCCCAATTAATTAACTTCTTTCCACTTTGTTTTTAATTCCATCAGCGCCTGATTTTGCCTTTGTCAACTTTTGACAACTTGTCAAAAGTGGCACAAAATCTTTAGAAACTTTATCCAAGGGCTCCTTTTGTATATTCTTCAAACTTGATGGACTGATCTTGTAATATCCTCAAATATTAAGGTCCATACTTGCACATTTGATATTGTGAGGGTCAAATGTGACAAGTTCTTCAAAGATGAGGGGCCATTTTTGCCAATCTTCAATTCTTCAAGGGTCTTTTTGCAAAATTCCAAACTTGGGCCCGGTTCATTGTGCGACTTCGTTTCCCGTGTTCGTTTTTGATTGATTCTTGTGATCTTTTGCCATTTCCTCAATATCCGTACCTAAAAAGACACAAGTAACAAACACGAGCATATATTTGGCATATTTTATGATATTTTATGCATTTTAAGGCCGTTTTGGACGATGAGACCATGTATAAAAGCAGTCTCATCAGCCGCAGGCTGCAACCGAACCCGAATGGGTTTCGGTTTGCCAAGCCGACCACCACCAAGACCATATGGTCTTGGTTGGTGCGTGTGGGTCCCACGACAGCAAGGAAACAAGGGGTACCCCAAGTTGGTTCGGGGTACGGTGTCGATTTCATGTCCGGTTCATGCTTTTTAGTCTAGATCCGGTTCATGGTTTATGCTTAGTTTTTTGTATGTTTATGATCTTAGGTTAAAATTAAATTAATAAAATGATGTGATTAATTTAATAACATGACTTAGGTTATTTAATTATTAATGATCATGAAATTATTTTAACCTAAGTATTTATATATTTAAGACTTATAATTAATTAATTATTTTAAAACCATGGATATAATTAATTAATTAACATGACTTAGGTTATATTATTAATATATAATAATACATATTTTAACCTAAGTATTTAACTTATTTAATTAAAAACATGTTATACTTTAATTAAATATTATAACATATAGTTTAATTAAATTACATGAAATAATTATTAAACTATACACTATACTTACAAAATAATCATGAAAAACACTTAGGCTTATATACTTAGCTTATTTAACCAGCTTATTTCTAATTATGGAAACTTTCTATTTTTAGAAACTTAATTAAATAAGGCAGCTAATCTATTTATGGAAACCAGGTATTTTTAGAAACTTATTTATTTCAGGCAGCTAATCTACTTATGGAAACTTATTTAATTAAGGCAGCTAATCTATTTATGGAAACTTTCTATTTTTAGAAACTTATCTATTTTAAGCAGAAAATCTATTTTTGGAAACTTTCTATTTTTGGAAACTTTCTATTTTTGGAAACTTTCTATTTTTGGAAACTTTCTATATTGGTAACTTTCTATTTTTGGAAACTTTCTATTTTTGGAAACTTTCTATTTTTGGAAAATTTCTATTTTAGGAAACCTGCTATTTTTGGAAAGTTACTTATTATTGCACAGTAAGTATAATAACACATGAAATACCAGAAATACTTAATCAGATTAAACAGGATATAAGATTTAACACAGTTTAAGGCTTTTAAACAGTAAAACATGGTAAGAACACATAAAATAAGATAAGACATGACATAAAACCAGCTATGCATTTAGTAAGCAGATACTTATTCATGTACGTATTTATGTATCACTAGTGATTCGGAAGTAGGATTCCTCGCAGTTCGTCTTTCTCGTTCACTGGACATAAGGTACGGATTCCCGTCCTTTCAGTATGGACATTCTTTCCTTATTGGGTTTCCCCGTATGCAGCCAACTGTTTTCCTGTAGTATAAGTTATGTGTTTGATTGCTTATGTTTAATTAAGATTACCTATAGCCATATACATGCATGACCAGTTTCACCTAGTTATGAAGGTACCATAACCATAACGTTAGAGGAACTGATGTTATGACTTCACCACGGCGGAGTGATTGCTCGTGGCGTCCCTTCAGCTTTTGGCCATTTATTTATATTTATCATGTGGGGCGTATGGGTGCATCCTAGTTACATGTTTTTATTCAGGATTCCATGATGAATGTGGTGTGTGCCTTGCATCCTTCACAAGGAGCTGATCCCTCCTACCCAAAACCAGTATATTAAATTAGAGGCAGCCCCTCTAATTTGCATGATGAGGTCACCCCTCCAAGTATTCATGCACGGTGGATTTTCATGACCTATATTGGCTAATGGTAAAATATGACAAACAGTTTTTATAAGATAAACATAAGACTTTCAAACTATAAAACCAATTTTATTAAGACTTAACCAGGTTACTCTGGACTTAGTTTTCTTCCGCTTTTATTATGTTATATGCTTATCCTATTCATGCTTTATTGTACATCCGTGCACTAAGCGTATTTGCTCAGCCGTTTTCCTTTTCTATGTTCCCAAAACGGCAGGTACTCAGGGACGCTCGTAGACACTAAGAGTACGTGCATATGGACTGGAAGCTGTCTAGCCTTCTTTACTTTATGAATTTCCTTTCTTATGATACTTATGCTTTGGACATTGTTTAGTCCTTCCCTTTATTATACTATGTTTGTGTGTGATGAGCTTTACTTTTGGACTACCGATGTTCGATTCCGGTATTTCCTTTTTATGGTCAAGTAATGTTTAGACATTTTTCCTTGTATGCTTTGATGACACGCCATAATTCCTGTGATATTTCCATTTCCAATATGGGGTGTTACAGTATGTGTTTAGCTAGTTAGTGGTTTTGAGAAAGGTGTAGCTTACATGTTAAGCTTAGGCTTACATGTGTAAGCTTAGGCTTACATGTGTAAGCTTAATAGTTATAAGGGTGCCACATCAAGAGATGTGGTGTCCTTTTTTGGGCCATCCCTTTTAGTGGGGTGGGATAAACTTGTTTTGTCCCATCCCGCTAATTTACGGGTATTCCTCGATTCTAGTTTCCTTGATTTGCTTGCCCTCAGGTCGTTTTACGAAAAACGTTTTTATAAATTATGAATCAACGGCACAAAACGAATCTAATAAAAATTGTCTCATCAAAAACGGAGTTCGAAAACGTAAATACGTAATCCTAAGGTTTCCGGTTTAGTCGTAAAGTACGTTAAATTATTCACGTAAGTCCTAATCTCTTCTCATAAATTTGTGATTTTATGAACCAACTCAAAATTACAATCCCAAAATAATATTTACGGATAAATTTATTTTCTGAAATGTCGGATTGTCACCAAGGACAGTGTATGTAAACTTAAGCACGTAACGTAGAATCCTCCGGTTTAGACGTAGTCGATGCTACTTCAAGACGTAAATCCAAATTACTTCCCAAAAATAAGTGAGTTCATAATATAACATTAAAATAATATTTTTAAATAATATTTGAGAATAAAATATCAACCATAAATTGACGGATTGTCACAACATTTACCCATAAACAGGATCTTTGTCCTCAAAGATCATCTTACCTTACTACTCGCTTCTTATAGAGTTAAAGCCATGTGGGTATTTCCTCCAGATTCGGTCTTTTCTCACAAGTGTAATTCATTACAATAGGCGAGTTTCATCAAACATAACTACCAGAATAAGATCAGGCTTAATGTTGACTTACTTTCTCTATCCATGATGTTCACGGGTTTTTGATGAATGCAACTTTTCGCCGATCTAAACTTTATCAAGAAGTGATCAGATTCTCACTTGATAGACATTTTATCATGTTCGATATACGAAACATAATTCACGCAGCTCTTGAAGTCCTAGGGTAGATCCAGCTTATATGCCTTTCAAACCAATCTTTTACATCATCTCAAAGGTCCCATACAACGGTGACTTATATCCCATGATCTTTCAGATCATCAATTCATTTTTTTTCCATGGTTAAAATTTTGGCATAACTTCGCTACCCATCTAGAATTTCAAGATCTACATTTCATATTCACATAACCTCCTGCCCACTACCGGCAGTCAATAATCAGATCCTAATTTCAACAATCATTACAGGTCTCGCGGGTCGAGTATTTTGTAAGGTTAGGTTCGCCATCATAGGAAACCTTAAACCTAAAAGACATGTCCAACTCACAATGGGTGTATGTCGGGTGTCTTCATCCCAACTCCTGCTTACAGATGCTCTAATATATATCCTCACAAGATTTGATCTCGATCCTAATACGATAGTTTTCAATGATAATCTCTCCAAAGGAAAAAGATTATATGGTTCATTACCAAAGGTCAATCATTCAAACATAAAACAAGACTTCTAGTATTTTGTATCGTTACTTTACCTCGTCCCTTCGATTGGGGTGGTACACAGTACTCTCATCAAGATTCGTTCTCAATGACTTCTGAGCAAATCTCTAGAAATTCGATGCGAAACGAGGATCTTGATAGAGATGATTGATACAGGCACATTATGTTTACACAACTCTTTTAAATACAAAGAGTCAATTTCTTCATTGAGAATCTATCATTAACGGGAATGATATTAATAGATTTGGTCAGTCTGTTGACGATGACCCAAATCGAATCAAATTCAGATGACGACCTTTGCAATAGTTAGACTTTTACTAATGTATGAGGCGATGTTTGCCTTCATAATTTTCCATTAGTACAACTTCTTCAGATAAAGATACATTAAATCAGAAATGACAGAAATAGAACACTTATACTTACGGGATTCCAACATGAATACATCTCATAAACCTCCATATTTAGGCAACTACAAGTGGCCTTTTAAGCATTTAACGCCATCGGATCTTATTACTAATGGTTCAAATTAGCCGCGAATTATTTATATTATCCTCCTTACAAGCATCAATTATTTCTAAATTGCTCGGCAATTTATTTTGCACAGTCATTATTAAGAAATACATCCTAATTGGTTCTTTATTCTTTCTATATTATGTGTCAGTATCTACATTCACCTTCCCTGATGAAATAAATATCATGACCGTATTAATTCAAAATTTCTTTCTTCATATTTTCTAAGTTTTAATTTCGTCTCAACTATTATTTTTATCAATTTTAATCAATCCGACGTTTAAAGCGTCGATAAATAATTCAAGTAATTAAATAATAAATATTTAATTTTATGAAACGTAAACGTAAAAAGTTTTAAATTTTCTCGGTTCGTCCAATTATAGGAAAATGTTCAAAAGAATAAATTTGAATTTAATTAACACAACTTTTGTTGATTTATCGAAAATAATTAGTGAGATTCGTAAATGTTCGAAAAATATTCGTTTATTCTTTGGTAAAAATTTTCTTAGTTGAAAAGGAAAAATTGTCGTTTCAAATTTTAAGTCATGGTTTAACGGTTTCCTCAATCCCTCTTAGGTTGTCTTGAGGTATACACAAACATTTACCCCTAAACAGGAGTTTAGTTAAATGATTTGTGTATAAGGGAATAATCCCTTAAAAATCCTTTGTTAAAACATTTGTCAAAACATATTTTCATTTTCTTTTTGGTAAAACCCAAAGCCTTAATGGTTCCAATTTTTGAAGAGTCAATATATTCCATTTTCTATTAATCACACGGTCAAATAATGTAAAGGATTAAGTCTTTCATCACATGTTAAATATTCATGGTACAAATTTTCACTACTCGGCCGACTCAGGGCATTCTACAAATAATTATTAACTCATTTTTATTCTCATAAATAAACAAATGGTCCTTAATGATCACAAGCATGAATTTATCAAATTACAGCCTACACACGTGATTCACCAAATTTATGGATGCTACATGTGTATTAGTCAATCCAAACGACATCATGCGAAACTCATAATGTTCATTACAAGTACCGGATGTAGTGATTGGAATAGATAATCTTTTTCGCGGATGCGAAATTGATGATAACCATGCGGAGGATCAAAATTTTTAAAACATACGCTAGAACCTCGTAAATTATCGAGAAAATCTATCATCTTGGGTAGTGGATATAGATTTTTAATCGTCAATTTACATAGTTCACGGTAATCAATAAACATAAGAAATAATAACACCATAGCTCTTCATGATGACGAGCTTGGTAGAATAAAAGCTTTCTCCGACAACTCTCTCAGTTGCACGGTAATTCTTTCGATTCCGATGGTGCTGATGTACAGTGCACATGTCACACGTGCAACACCGGGAATATAATCAACACCAAATTCAACCTGCCTTAATGGCGAAAGTCTAGGTAATTCACCAGCAAATACCTCCTAAAGTTTCAGATAATAGAAACATCTTTTAATAAATTTACTTTAAGTTATTTCTAGATTAGGAGATCTATGATCAGTTCATAACCATTCATGGTATAAATTTCAAGTCTAAAAGCAGGATATGGTCATCGATCAAGAATTATTTAGGTCACTTTTGATAATCAACATCTTATCTTTTAGGGGAATTCTACTCGAGTTCCCATCAATCAAGACAATGTCGTCATGTCATAATCAATCAATCTATTCTACTGGCACTATCAACTTTCCAGTTTCATTACCGTTGATAAGATGTGAACCTCTCAAAAGACTAATAATAACTCATAATCCTTCACAAATTCAAGGATATATGGAGACACAACTACTATTAAAAGAGTAGGGTCAACGCATAATCTACGCGAGAGAATTTCAAATCAGACACAGACGAAAACATTTAATGAATATGAATATATCCCATGTTTTCATAATTTGATTACGCATTCGAAAGCTCCTCGGATCGTTACCCAGGTCATTCAAATGGAATCAAATCAAAAGAAATGATAGGAACGTCGATACATCCAGTCGTGTATCAACACTCGGTAATCAGATACTTTTCCAAAGAATCTCACTACGAGGGAATTGGACAAGAATGAATTATCAATTGTCAAATAAGACAATATCCACAGATGAGTAAATTCGGTTCAGCAGAATAAATAGTGCGGGCACATATGTAGGTGTCCCTATCAATATGTCCCTATTTTTCACTTCTTGCAGATCTCATAAAATTTAATCTTTCACAATCTTCAAAGAAAATTTTGTGTTTATTAATAATTTCATGGTGACTACTAATCAGCCTTGCATGGTCCATTCCAAATTGTATGTAGGCGTGCAACTATATACAATTTCAAGATTAACGATGCAATACTCAGTTCGTCAAAATTTTATCATCATGTTTATAATAAAAACATTTTCATGCTTAATTCTTAAATAAGAATCAAAAATAAATTTACAAAGATTTTCTTTGTTATGAAAACAATTAAGTTTCCCACGGTGTTTATAAACAACTTCATTTCGATAACAATCACTTATAAATATCACTTTGAATAATCCTTATAGTGATGAAACTTCAATTTTTCTCAAGGGATATTTTTTTATCTTATAAAAACAATGAGTGATCTGCAAAAGAGTTATGAAAAGTTGTTCACCAATAACTAACTACAATATGATAGGAAATGAGCTTAGCCAAATAATTATGAGGTTCATGACCTCGATGGCACTCCAAAAGAATAATCCACAACGTAACTGAAATCAAGATGAGTACTTGTTCAATGGTTGCATCAATAATGCGAGCATTAGGATGAAGCAATAGAAGATAGATAACATCGATACATGTAGGATTTATCAATCAAATGTAGTCTTTTCATTAATCACAAATAAGTCAAAATTGTACCATAACACATTATGTGTCACTATGTCATACAATTCCAAGAACTCATCCTACCAACTGATGTCTCAGTTAAGTTAGGGATTTTTAAAAGATACCACAATGAATACTAATCTACAAGAGTCATTAGGTGTTCCACATGTTCCGAAAGATCCATCGGTCCCAATTTCAGAAGAGGATTTCTTCAATTTATTTCTTGGATTTGGGCATCCTCGTCAGTGGACAATGGCCTAGGAACAACCCTTAACAAAAACTAACAATCATTTAAAACCTTATAATTCAATCACATGACTTAATGACTTCCTCTTAATAATCTCATATTCCATACGGGTTAAATTTTACTTTATTCAAGTTTTAACCAACTTATACTCAATGCGATATCCTACTTCATTCTCCAATACTTTCAATCTTTATTCTTAGACCTTAAAAGGGCAATAAAAGCTTGATATGATCAACACTTAATTTCCAATCCTATAGCTCTTACAACAACAATTATCAAATGAGTCACTAGTATGAAATGACTCATATATTCAATTAGACTTCTCGGAAAGGTACTAGTGGCATGAGGCTTTTGGGTAATGGTTCCATTGACAGCCTCAAGTGCAACATTCATCCTTTCGATTTCAAATTTAAGAATTGGGTGACAATGAATCAGATGACATCTTTCTAGGTGGTAATGGTTTTGTTCAACTCTAATCTATAAGTAAAGATCGTCATGATATCGATATCAGATTTAATCTCGCCAATTCTTCTTTAATATCACAATCAACTAATATCAATATTTCTACGAATATCAACTATTTTGTTGGGATCATAGATATGCACAACTTGGTTTAGATCTGGAATAGCTAGATTTCCTACAAGAATGGCTTAGATTAATTTACTAGGGGATTTAGGGTTCCTTGTGACAATCTACTTCGTATAAATACCTCGTATAAGTATCAAAATAATCATCAAACAATCATGTAATCAAATTACAACATATATATATAATCCAGGTTATATATATATATATATATTAAAATAATACTTCTCAGTCTGGCCTTGTTGGTAACTCGGGAATTCTTTCGGCACCGTTATAGTCAAAGATTTTTAGACATTTTGTGAAAAATGTTTATAGTTAAAAGTTTTTGAAATGTTTTATTCAAAACCTTGGTTTTAAAAATCTTTCGTTCTCTATAACGAGAGCTCTGGTACCAAACTGTAACACCCCCAAACTTATACAATTCAATACAACGGAAGACTCGTTTGTGTTACGGGATAGCACATTACTCACATCATAGACAACGCTTTAAAAAACACGTCGTTTAATAATAAAGCATTTCCATTCATGAATGTCAAATTTACATAGGTCCCAAGTCATAGTATTTCATACAAATTTTACAAAACATTTGAATGGAAATTTGTTATTTAAGTGCGGGCCATGAATTCTTGTTTTCTTCCCGAGAATTACCTTCAAGTACCTGAGATAAAACATGTTAAAAGAAAAGGTCAACGATAACGCCGAGTGAATTCATAGAGTTTAATAAAATCCATCAATATAACATCGGTATAAAATTATTACCGAAAATCATTTTGTACAAATCTTTGTAATAGGCCATAAAATAGCCAAAGTTATTTTATACAAATCCTTATCAAAATCATAATATAGGCTTTTGCCTTAAAAATCATTATACGAGCCATTGTCGTAAAAACATCATACAATACGTTTTATAACGTTGTATAGAGTTAAATAAAAACCGTTATATGAATATGATTATCAAAAACCAAAACACGAACATAAAATCAATAATAAGACCCCGTATTGCTAGTCAGGCAATGCATTGTAATTCGATGCGTATAGCAGTATTTCGTTAATTGGATTATTATAAGCCGCATGACATTGTTACCTTACTAAACAAACAACGGGTAGTTAACCCGAAACTCATCTGCCATCTAAATTAGCGTGTCGTCACAATAATCACGCTTGTGTAAATCTTCTCATACATAAATTTTCTTACCAATCAATGTGGCACGACGGGGATCAACCGTCAAGGCGCGAACTGGGGTGATCGTCCCCAAATAGTACTATTATATGCATAAGCGTCTACCAAATCCCGGTAGTTCACAATTCATGCTAATGGGACTTTTAGTGACATAACCTAACTTTAATAATCCATTTCATTTCATCTATCGGGTCATTTAATCATTCATCGGGTCATACAGTCATTTGGGTCCAAATCAACAAACAGACAATCGGGACAACTTTTGTGTCCTATTTTATAAAAACTAACATGTTATCTCCCTCGCGGGTTTATAAAACATTTCATAAAAACATTTAAAAGAGTGCGAGGCTATGAACTCACGTTGATGTGGGAAGGCGGTTATCGGCGATTTGTTTGTACGGTACGTGCTTCAATCACGGAAACCTAGAAAAATAATACTTGTCTTATACTCTTTTCCAATGACTTATAAAAATAAAAATTATGTATACATATGATGATTTTATACATATGATGATGATCAAGTGGGTTTATACATTCTCATTTACTCATTTTAGTGTTATGTGTTGATAACTTTTATACTAGTTTACTAGTTTTACCTATTTACATGTTTTAGGTCCAATAAGCCTATTATAAGTCCATTAACTTGTATTAATCCGTTTTATACTTTTATTACCAGTATTATATTTTACATGTTGGTCCCAAGTGGGTTAAGACCAATAAATAAATTTATAAGTGTTTAGCCCATTTAGTTGGATTATTAGTCCAATAATGCTAACTTAGCCCATTAATGTCCATATGTTATTTAGTTCGGGTTTTATCGGTTTTTACTTGTATTAAGTACTTATATATCAGTATATGACTTTTAAAAAGTTTACATTAGACGGGTCCGACCATCTATGTTTTAATTGACGAAAAACGTTAATTTTACGGTACTAGCCGAAAAGACGTAAAAATCATGTTTATAGTTTTTATAGCTTATAAAACTTACCAATCTACCATTTTTATATAGTGTCCATTTATTTATCCTTATACATATTTATATAAATGAAATATATAAGTTAGTGGGTTTTAATTACACATTTTATACTATATTATTTTGAGTGCTTATATAATACTATTAAACTTTAATTTCACAAAATCTATTTTTTAGTTTCACTTTCAGCATTTTTATCATATCTTGAGTTCTATAAGGAGATAAAAGCTCATTTTTGGATAACATAAACTCCATATTATGTGCTACAATTAAGTTAGTTATAGCTACTGCTCAATCCATGTCTAAGTATTCTTAACAGTCCCTACAAAACAGACTATTCAGATTGGTATACTAATTTTGTTTTGATCATATCTCACTCATTTTGATGATTCCATTGTATGGCCAACTCTCACATGTGTATAACACCTAATAATTACTGTATATTGATTCCACTTTACCATTTTATTAGTTTAACATTTGGTTACTTACTGTTTTTATATAGCCATCACATTAAGCAAGATTTTAACCATTTTACATGTGGTTTTCCATCTTTTTACCCATGTTTATCAACACCAAATCCCCACATAATATTTTTATCATCATTCATCATCATATACATATACATAAATAAAGAAAATACAAGATTACATAATCAAAATAACACGAGGATAGGAAGAACAATCTTTATACCACCATTAGTGATGAAAAGATGAGGTTTTTGATGAACAAGACTTGGTTCTTGTTATCAAATCTTCAACTTTAGCAAGGAAACTTCTTGGGTCCTTTGGATAGATGAACACATCCATGAATTCAGCCCTTTAACCTCATGAAAACTCCTTTTCATAGGTTAAGATCACCTCCAATCTTCATATCTTCAAAGGTTCTTCAACATATGTGTGAATAACACATGATATTGTGGTTAAATTGATCAAAATGGGGTGTTTGATGGTGGTTCTTGGACGAAATTTAGAGAGAGAGGGAGGAGAGTTGTGTGAGATTTGCATGGAGGAAATGAAGCTAGTGGTATGTGTTTAGCTAGTTAGTGGTTTTGAGAAAGGTGTAGCTTACATGTTAAGCTTAGGCTTACATGTGTAAGCTTAATAGTTTTAAGGGTGCCACATCAAGAGATGTGGTGTCCTCTTTTGGGCCATCCCTTTTAGTAGGGTGGGATAAACTTGTTTTGTCCCATCCCGTTAATTTACGGGTATTCCTCGATTCTAGTTTCCTCGATTTGCGTGCCCTCGGGTCGTTTTACGAAAAACGTTTTTATAAATTATGAATCAACCACACAAAACGAATCTAATAAAAATTGTCTCATCAAAAACAGAGTTCGAAAACGTAAATACGTAATCCTAAGGTTTCCGGTTTAGTCGTAAAGGACGTTAAATTATTCACGTAAGTCCTAATCTCTTCTCGTAAATTTGTGAGTTTATGAACCAACTTAAAATTAAAATCCCAAAATAATATTTACGGATAAATTTATTTTCTGAAATGTCGGACTGTCACCAAGGACGGGGTATGTAAACGTAAGCACGTAATGTAGAATCCTCCGGTTTAGACGTAGTCGATGCTACTTCAAGACGTAAATCCAAATTACTTCCCAAAAATAAGTGAGTTCATAATATAACATTAAAATAATATTTGTAAATAATATTTGAGAATAAAATATCAACCATAAATTGACGGATTGTCACATACCCCGAGTTGGTTCGGGGTACGGTGTCGATTTCATGTCCGGTTCATTGTTTTTCGCTTAGATCCGATTCATGGTGTATGTTTAGTTTTTTTATGTTTATGATCTTATGTTAAAATTAAATTAATAAAAAGATATGATTAGTTTAATAACATGACTTAGGTTATTTTAATTATTATAATCATGAAATTAATTAACCTAAGTATTTGTATATTTAAGACTTATAATTAATTAATTATTTTAAAACCATGGATATAATTAATTAATTAACATGACTTAGGTTATATATTAATATATAATAATACATATTTTAACCTAAGTATTTAACTTATTTAATTAAAAACATGTTATACTTTAATTAAATATTTTAACCTATAGTTTAATTAATTAAATGAAATAATTATTAAACTATACATTATATCATATGACTTAGAAAATAATCATGAAAACCTTTAGGCTTATATACTTAGCTTATTTAACCAGCTTATTTCTAATTATGGAAACTTTCTATTTTTAGAAACTTAATTAAATAAGGCAGCTAATCTATTTATGGAAACCTTCTATTTTTAGAAACTTATTTATTTCAGGCAGCTAATCTATTTATGGAAACTTATTTAATTAAGGCAGCTAATCTATTTATGGAAAATTTCTATTTTTAGAAACTTATCTATTTTAAGCAGTAAATCTATTTTTGGAAACTTTCTATTTTTGGAAACTTTCTATTTTTGGAAACTTTCTATTTTTGGAAACTTTCTATTTTTGGTAACTTTCTATTTTTGGAAAATTTCTATTTTTGGAAACTTTCTATTTTAGGAAACTACTATTTTTGGAAAGTTACTTATTATTACACAGTAAGTATAATAACACATGAAATACCAGAAATACTTAATCAGATTAAACAGAATATAAGATAAAACACAGTTTAAGGCTTTAAAACAGTAAAACATGGTAAGAACACATAAAAATAAGCTAAGACGTGACGTAAAACTAGCTACATAATTAGTAAGCAGATACTTATTCATGTATGTATTTATGTAGCACTAGTGATTCGGAAGTAGGAATCCTCTCAGTTCATCTTCTTCGTTCACTGGACATAAGGTACGGATTCCCGTCCTTTCAGTATGGACATTCTTTCCTTATTAGGATTCCCCGTATGCAGCCAACTGTTTTCCCGTAGTATAAGTTACGTGTTTGATTGCTTATGTTTAATTAAGATTACCTATAGCCATATACATGCATGACCAGTTTCACCTAGTTATGGAGGTACCATAATGATATAAGGATTTTACTATGTTGAAAGTTCGATTCTCTCGGAATCCTCTCGAATTGATCTCGGTCTTAAGTGGAATGATTGTTCTTGGTTACTAAATAAAAGGGTTTGGTTTTCTAATCTAATAAAAAGTGGAAATGAAAATTTAAATCAAAGATAATTAATTTAATGATGATTAATAAAAACTTGAATTTAACTTAGAATTAAGATTAAAATAAAATTAAAATTAAAATAAGGAAATAGTAAAGAAACAGTAAAGAAATAGTAAAGAAACAGTAAAACTTTAAAATACCCAAAAGATAACTGATTCGGAAGTTACTGTTCATTCGGAAGTTGAGCTTCATTCGGAACTTTGTGCTTGGTTCGGAACTTTTGGATTCATCCGGAACTCACTGATTCGGAAGTTTTACATTCATCCGGAACTTACTGATTCGGAAGTTCTCTATGTTCCGATTCGGAACTTTTGGTAAAAAATCGGTTCGGAACTTATGCCTTGGTTCGGAAGTTACTGATTCGGAAGTGATTGGTTCGGAAGTTTTTGGCTTCGTTCGGAACTTTTTAAACTGATTCGGAACTTAATGCTTCATTCGGAACTTTGGTTTGGTTCGGAAGTTTTAAACTGATTCGGAACTTTTTAAAGGTAAACTCATTCGGAACTTTTAATTGACTCGGAACTTTTGAAAACAAAATTCATTCGGAAGTAACTGTTCACTCATTCGGAACTTCTGGGAAACCCAGATACAGAAACTGTACCGAAGAACAAGGAAACACGATTTTGATCCAAAAATCACCAAGTTTTTCACCAAAAACTTAAATAAATCAATCACAAAGCATCTACTAACCATAAACTACTAATCCCATCAATAAAAACACAAATCCCAACAACTTTTGAAAATCAATTCAAGAAAATAAAAGCTTAAAAACTTGAAGATAAAGATGATGATGAACAAGATAAAATGGAAAGATTAAACAAGAACTTTGTATTGAATGATTAATGTTTTGACAAGATAAATCAAAGATTAAAATTACAAGATTGGAAGAACAAAGATTAAAATCACCAATCACCCTAGTGGTGATGGTGATGGAACGAACAAGAAAGGAGAAAAAAGGGGAGGAGAGAAAACTCCAGACTCTCTAAAACTAAACTAGTGGATGTGTGTGAGGGGGCTCCTTTTATAGGCTTGTCCTTTGGTTGGTGAGTGGGCTTTCTCCCGTTCTTCTTGTCTTTTCGTCTTTTCAGAAAAGTTTCCGTTTTCGATTCTGATTCGGGATTTGTCGTCGATTAAATTTAACTCGTCTTTTAATTTCTTCGTTTAATAGACTTGAGTTTCTTCGACTTGTGTAAATCTTCCATCTTTGGTCCTTTTCTTCGATAAATCTTCGAATAGGTCCAGTGACTTCAAATCTTTTGCATCTCTTGGACAATAGACTTTATCTTGAGTCCTTTTCTTCAGTAAAACCCGTGCAATCCCATGTTTTCTTTAATATTCATCCGGTTAGCTCTGAAAACACAATAAACACAAAAACCACGCATAATTCCAAACAAATGATATTAAATACGTGTTTTGGTCTCGTTTTAGCCCGAATTAAGTGGTAAAAGGATGGGTGTTTACACACCTATCAAATCCCCTACACTTAACCATTGCCATGCCCTCATGCAATGCTTAGTGATAAAGCAATTTTACATTTTTCTCCTAATTAATCAACCTTGGCCTTATTTAAATTCCACTAAACAAAAATTAAAGAAATAAAACTTGAAAGGTAACAAAGGGATAGAAAACCATTTTCACTTGAAAATAGCTACATGGAAATAACTTGCAAAGAAATCGATGACTTACATTAGGGCTTTGGTGCTGCGAAGATTTATCACCCTCAAGTTTCACGTTCCCGAAACTAAGCTTTAAAACGAGATCATTGTTATTATAAGTTAGCAATTCAAACACTTACACACATGGCTTAATTAAATGCTTAAGCTCCCTTATTCCTAAGTGTATCTCTTATATTTTATTTTTGTCTTAGAATGATCATGAAGATGCATTTTTGGACTTATTTCGATAGTTTATTTAGGCTGAAAGCAAAGTAGGACGATTTGATCAATAGTTAGCTAAAGGACAAAATCTCTTAAAACTGCTTCTCGGGATATCAAAAAGTTCATATCTTGGCATAACTCGGTTCACGATTTGAGACCTTTCTCGGGCCGATATTTGGCATGTACTTCATACTTCATATCTTCGAGAGACGTTCTTGAGATAATGGTCTTCTCATCATAATAGAGTTTCTTCACTTGGAGACTTTTGAGGGGTACTCCAACTTTGTTGACCACGACTTCATGATTATTTCTTCAATCTCTAATTGGGATTTTGAGATACAACGATCCGCCTCCTTTTCGGACTTGGATCTATTTATCCTCATACCTTGTTAGGGTCTTTTCGGATAGACTTCTCCATGATCTTTATGGGAGTTGATTGCTTTTCGTCGTGAGTCTTGATCCTTCATATTGATTTTAGGAATAATGCTTTTCACATCACTTTGGATCTTCAGCAATAAAATTGAATCCTCATGCCTTGTTAGGGCCTTTTCGGACTCGCCAATCTTCGCGCCCCGCATCATAAGTTATGCCTTGGCTATGAACTCTTATCATTACCGAGCAACTTTTAAACGATCTTGGGCTAGAAGCTAAGTAACTTTTCAAATCGTACGACCTTACTTATTGCAGATAAATTGTTAGCAAGTGATGGGAGAATAGGCAAATAATTACACCAAGTGAGCTTGTGCAAGAATACCGACTTATAATTGACTCTATCATTTCTCGTCCTCCACAATTTAAAATCTCAAGTAATGAGACTCGTGGACACTTAGCCTAATAAACCAATTAAGGTCTACATGGTTAAGGATACTAGCTAGAATAAACTTGGATAAGTCTATTCGGGTTGAGTCAAAATAAACTCAACGGGCCTAATATGTCAAAGACTTCTAAACTAGCTACACCACTTTATTAATATTTGACTTTATTGCGGGATATATACATATGAAAGCAACGATAAAAATTTAAAAATTATAACTAAATGGCCAAAGTTAATAAAAAATTTGAAAAATGTTGAAAAATAGGATTTTCTGGTTAAATGAAGGCATTTTCATGGAAAAGTCCACTTAAAACTTCGATAGAAGTCCCCCCTACACTTAAGATAAACATTGTCCTCAATGTTTAAGCATGTGGGAAAAGTTTCCCCTACACTTATGACATTGTGCACGTTGGTTAACTCAAGCTAAGGAAGAGACGACTAAAGTGATCAATTTCAAATGTGAGTATGAAGAAAATTGAATCACGATAGTTGAGAGATAGAACCGGATTTCGGATAACACGGGAGCACGGTTCTTCAAAGATTCCAAGAGTGCACTTATCCCTGTAATCACACCACACAAAGACAAACACGTATAGAAGTCCCCCCTACACTTAGGGGATTAAAACATAAAAGGATAGATACTCGGGTTGCCTCCCGAGGAGCGCTTGTTTTTGATAACCGAGTCACGAGCCTGACTCGACCCAAAATTAGTTCATGGGGAACGTGGTGAGGGATGGAATCACCTCCTGAGAGGTGTCCTCACCAAAGTACAACTTCACTGGTTGGCCATTCACCTTAAAATTAGGTCCATCAGGTTGAGCGAGCTCGAGAGTACCATATGGAAAAATTTAGGCAATGGTGAATGGGCCGGACCAACGAGATTTGAGCTTTCCCGAGAAGATTTTCAACCGAGAGTTAAAAAGTAAGACCTTGTCTCCAACATGGAATTCTCGGTTTTTGATCTTGGAGTCGTGAATGAGCTTAGTTCTTTCCTTATAGATCAAAGAATTTTCATAAGCCTCATTACGGAGTTCATTCAGCTCATTGAGTTGGATCTTGCGTAGGTCACCGGCTTTGTTAATATCAAAATTAGCCCACTTCAAGGCCCAGTAAGCCTTGTGCTCCAACTCAATGGGGAGGTGGCACGCTTTCCCGTACACAAGACGATAAGGCGTACAGCCGATCGGGGTCTTGTAAGCAGTACGGAAAGCCCACAAAGCATCATCAAGTTTATCATCCCATGAGGCACGATGCTCTCCCATGGTCCTTTCAAGAATTCTCTTCAGCCCTCGGTTTGATATTTCAGCCTGGCCATTAGTTTGTGGGTGGTAGGCTGTGGAAAGACGATGGTTTACACCGTACTTAGCCATGACTCGAGCAAATTGGTCATTGCAGAAATGAGTCCCACGATCACTAATAATGGCGCGAGGCACACTGAATCTAGCGAAAAGAGCTTTCAAAAAGTTACAAACCACCCTTGCGTCATTAGTAGGCAAAGCTTTGGCTTCAACCCACTTTGAAACGTAGTCAACGGCTACAAGGATGTATTTGTTTCCTTTAGACGAAGGGAATGGCCCCATAAAGTCGATACCCCAAACATCAAAAATTTCACACTCTTGAATGAAATTCTGAGGCATCTCGTGTTTATGTGTGATTTTGCCTTGCTTTTGGCAAACATCACATTTTTTAACCATATCGTGAGCGTCACGATATATGGGGGGCCAATAAAATCCCGAATCAAACACTTTTTTAGCGGTGTAGTTGGGACCAAAGTGACCACCGGTGGGTCCTTTGTGGCAAGCATCAAGGATTTCAGACGCTGCCGGTCCATCAACACATCGACGAATAATCAGGTCAGCACATTGTTTGAATAGGTAAGGGTCGTCCCAAAAATAAGTCTTGATGTCGGTGAAGAACTTCTTCTTTTGTTGGGACGTCAACCCTTCCTTGAGAATTCCACCCGCCAAGTAGTTTGCAAAGTCCGCAAACCACGGGGTTTCATTCGGCTTCGATTTTATAGACATTAAGGTCTCCAAGGGAAAAGAATCATTGATTTCTTTGGTCGGATGATCCCCTTGGTAAAGATCCTCAAGTCTGCTAAGATGGTCCGCGGCTAGGTTTTCAGCTCCTTTTTTATCACGAATGTCGATTTTAAATTCCTGGAGCAGCAAAATCCAGCGAAGAAGTCTTGGTTTGGAATCTTGCTTTGTCAACAAGTACTTCAGCGCGGAATGATCGGTGTACACAATGGTGGTAGAAAGGACAAGATAGGGGCGGAATTTTTCAAAAGCATAGACAACAGCTAAAAGCTCTTTTTCGGTTGTCGTATAATGCAATTGTGCCCCAGTCATTGTTTTGCTAGCGTAATAGATCGGTTGGAAGTGTTTGTTCACTCTTTGTCCAAGAACCGCTCCAATAGCAAAATCACTAGCATCGCACATCAACTCAAAGGGTAGCTCCCAATTAGGGGTAACCAAGACGGGTGCCTTAGTGAGCTTATCCTTAAGCGAGTTGAAGGCTTCAAGACACTCTTTGGAGAAGATAAAAGGCGTATCTTTTTCCAAGAGGTGGGTCATCGGGCGAGCGATTTGAGAAAAATCTTTGATGAATCGACGGTAGAAGCCCGCATGACCCAGGAAACTTCTCACACCCTTCACGGTTGAAGGTGGAGGCAACTTTGCGATAACATCGACTTTAGCACGGTCTACTTCAAGACCGGCTTTCGAGATCTTATGTCCAAGCACGACGCCTTCTTTTACCAAAAAATGGCATTTTTCCCAATTCAGAACTAAGCGAGTGTCTTCGCACCGCTTGAGCATACGTTCCAAATTGGCAAGGCAAGAAGAGAACGAATCCCCGAAGACCGAGAAATCATCCATGAAGACTTCCATGGTTTGTTCAACCATGTCATGGAAGATAGCTAACATGCACCTTTGGAAAGTCCCGGGCGCATTACATAAGCCAAAAGGCATTCTTTTGTAAGCAAAAGTGCCATAGGGACAAGTGAATGTAGTCTTCTCTTGATCTTGGGGATCGATGGGTATTTGAAAATAACCCGAGAAACCATCAAGAAAGCAGTAATATTCATTACCGGCTAAACGTTCAAGCATTTGGTCCATAAAAGGTAGAGGGAAATGATCCTTTCTCGTGGCATCATTGAGTTTGCGGTAGTCTATACAAACTCTCCACCCAGTAACGAGACGAGTGGGAATCAACTCGTTGTGTTCATTGGGAACAACGGTTATTCCGCCCTTCTTGGGCACACAATGGGTTGGACTAACCCACGGTGAATCCGAAATAGGGTAAATCATACCCGCATCAAGAAGTTTGATAACCTCTGTTTTGATGACTTCATGGATTTTTGGATTCACCCTTCGTTGGCTTTGAATTGTGGGCTTAAAGTCGTCCTCCATGAGAATTTTGTGTGTGCAGAAGTGAGGATCAATTCCACGAATATCCGAAATCTTCCAAGCAATAGCATTCTTATGATCTTTCAATACAGCGACAAGTCGGGCTTTCTCTTCATCCTTCAAATCCTTAGCAATGATGACTGGCGACTTCTTCTCTTCTTCGAGGAATACATACTCAAGATGGGGCGGCGACTCCTTAAGTTCTAGATCCGGAGGATTGTCGACGGGAGGCGTATTGGAAGTCGGAGTATCGATAGCAATGACAGTGGGAGATGGAGGGGAAGGATTGTCTTCTTTAAGAAGGTTAGCAATAAAGCTGAGATCTTCATCCCAATTGGTAGAAGAATCGTCATTGTGTAAATTCACATCTCCCAGGGTGGCTTTCAAATCTTTCCAAAGGAAATCACTTTCTCCAAATAGAGATAGTGATGAGTCGATAGAGGAAACGGTCTCAACATGGGGAAGAGAGGTAGGAATATTTTTACAAGCATCTTTGAAATGTTCTTCACAAGCCTCATCAAGAACGTCAATACAATTAACACTCTCGTAAGAATAAGGCTGTTTAGAAAGCTTTCCCATGTTGAAGACTACTTTATCGTCACCCACTCTCATGATAAGCTCGCCAGCTTCAACATCGATGAGAGTGCGACCGGTCCTCAAGAATGGACGACCAACAATGAGTGGCACACGGGGGTCCATCTCGTAGTCGACGACAACAAAATCAGCAGGGAAGGTGAATTCTTCGACTCCTACAATGACGTCTTCGGCTATCCCCACTGGATAAGCAACCGTACGGTTAGCTAATTCCAAAGTCATTTTGGTGGGGACTAGCTCTGGGAGAGATAATTGCATCCAAACACTTAGAGGCATGAGATTAATACTGGCACCTAGATCGGCTAGGGCCATGCAATTCTCTACTCCCGGGAAATGGCAAGGGATAAGAAAATGACCCGGATCACCAAGCTTGGTTGGCAATTTCCTTAAGAGTACTGCAGAGCAATTCTTATTAAGTTGGGTGTTGGCAATATCGAGGAGCTTTTCCTTGTCGCTCAGAAGATCTTTAAACATTTTTGCATACTTGGGCATGTGAGCGAGAGCCTCAGCGAAGGAGATATTGAAATTCAGTTGTTTGAACATTTTTAGGAAGTTCGAAACCTGAATATCATCCTTGCTCTTTTGCTTCTCTTTCCTCAACCTTGAAGGATAAGGTATATTGGAAGAAGAGGAAGGCTTTAGGGGAATAGGATCACGCACAAGCACGGGTGGAGGAGGGGTAGAAGGAAGAGGTGGAGAAATTGGGGATGGTGAAGGAGGTGGAATAGGAGCAGGCGACTCGTTCTCCTTAGTCACAACCACCGGTGGAGGTATAGGAAGCTCGGGTTCCTTGGTACCTTTACCACTTCGAGTAGTGATTGCTTTCATCTCCCCTCTTGGGTTCGCAACGGTGTTACTCGAAAGAGTACCCGAAGAAGGGGGTTGATTACCATTGAAGAAACTAGCCATCATGTTCCTCAGATCATTAGTTTTGGTATCCAACGTGTTTCTCATGTCGGCTCTCAAATCATTTCCTTGTTTGACCAAGTCTGCTTTCAAATTGCACACTTCCTCTTGGAGATTTCCCACTATCACATCATTGGTTCTCATGTAGGTTGCAACCTCTTGGTGTAATGCAGTGGTGGTTTGGTTGGGAGGAGCATTGTATGCAGGTGGTTGGTAAGCAGGTTGTTGGTAGACTTGATTGTTACGTTGAGGTGGTTGTTGCTGCTTGTGAGGAGGAATGTATGGTTGTCGAGGTTGTTGTTGTTGAGGAGGGCGATTAAGGTTTTGTTGTTGGTTTGGGTTGGTTGGAGGGAAACCAGGTGGTGAAAGATAGTTGTTGGATCGATAGCTAAGCAAGTTACGGTCACCTTGAGGTCTGGCTTGATAAGCAGGTTGAGGATAGGTGCCATATGCCGCATTCACATTCTCAGCAGGGTAATCTTGGGTGGCGGTACAAGTTGTGTAAGAGTGAGGACCACCGCATATCTCACAAGGTTGGCTGACAGCGTTCACTTGAGCGTTTTTGGCGTTGTTGCTGTTGTTGTTGCTGACGGTGTGGGTGACAAGCGATTCAAGAAGCGTGGTGATTTTGTCAAGTCGCTTGTCGCTGTCATTAGTGCTAGCACTAGCGACATTGGTCCGAACACTCTTGGTTTGCACCCGAGATTTATTCTCAATGATGTCCCAAGAAGCATTGGAAGTCTTAGCCAATAGATTACCCCCCGAGGCACTATTCAGTGAATCTTGGTCACTCATGCTTAAACCATTGTAAAAAGTATTGATTTGATGTACTTTGGTAAACCCATGTTGTGGGCATTTTCTTAAAAGATCTTTAAAGCGATCCCAAGATTCACTGAATGACTCATCGTACTTTTGTTCAAAATTTATGATCTCATTCCGCAAAGCGGTAGTACAAGAGGGTGGAAAAAAGTAGTTGATAAACTTTGTTTCCAAATCCGTCCACGAGAGAATACTCTGTGGCGGTTCCTTAGCAAGCCAATGCCGGGCTTGTCCCTCTAAAGAAAAGGGAAAAAGTTGTAACCTTATAACCTCTTGTGGAACGCCATTGAATTTGACCGTTTTGGTGAGTTGTAGAAATCTCTTGATGTGGTCATGTGGGTCATCAATGGTACGTCCCAAGAACGGTTGAGCGGAGACCATCTGGATAAAGCCTGATTTTAGCTCGAAATTGTTGGCGGCAATTGGTGGTATAACAATTGGATCCGTGTTGCCATCGACATGAGCTTGCAGCAATTCAATCATTGGGCGATTATCCGGAAGGGGCTCATTGTTGTTGTTATTATTCATGTTATTGTTGTTATTGTTGTTTGGAGGTGGTACACCGGCCATGTCTAAGTGATCGAGAGGCTCGGGCTCTTGATATGACGTGGATCGAGTGCGCATACACCTGCAAAAGAACGAACAAAGAAAAGCAAAGCACAAATATTTTTGGTTTTTATGATTTTTAATTTTTTTGTATTTTTGAAAATTTTATATTTTTTAGTTGTTTTTGAAAATTTTCTTGAAAAAGTAACGTTCACGGGGAACGGATCCCAAAATACAAGTTCTCACAAAAAACTTTTGATCTTAACGAGAAGAGCCGGCAGCGGCGCCATTTGATATAAGGATTTTACTATGTTAAAAGTTCGATTCTCTCGGAATCCTCTCGAATTGATCTCGGTCTTAAGTGGAATGATTGTTCTTGGTTACTAAATAAAAGGGTTTGGTTTTCTAATCTAATAAAAAGTGGAAATGAAAATTTAAATCAAATATAATTAATTTAATGATGATTAATAAAAACTTGAATTTAACTTAGAATTAAGATTAAAATAAAATTAAAATTAAAATAAGGAAACAGTAAAGAAATAGTAAAGAAACAGTAAAACTTTAAAATACCCAAAAGATAACTGATTCGGAAGTTACTGTTCATTCGGAAGTTGAGCTTCATTCGGAACTTTGTGCCTGGTTCGGAACTTTTGGATTCATCCGGAACTCACTGATTCGGAAGTTTTACATTCATCCGGAACTTACTGATTCGGAAGTTCTCTATGTTCCGATTCGAAACTTTTGGTAAAAAATCGGTTTGGAACTTATGCCTTGGTTCGGAAGTTACTGATTCGGAAGTGATTGGTTCAGAAGTTTTTGGCTTCGTTCGGAACTTTTTAAACTGATTCGGAACTTAATGCTTCATTCGGAACTTTGGTTTGGTTCGGAAGTTTTAAACTGATTCGGAACTTTTTAAAGGTAAACTCATTCGGAACTTTTAATTGACTCGGAACTTTGGAAAACAAAATTCATTCGGAAGTAACTGTTCACTCATTCGGAACGGAAACCCAGATACAGAAACTGTACCGAAGAACAAGGAAACACGATTTTGATCCAAAAATCACCAAGTTTTTCACCAAAAACTTAAATAAATCAATCACAAAGCATCTACTAACCATAAACTACTAATCCTATCAATAAAAACACAAATCCCAACAACTTTTGAAAATCAATTCAAGAAAATAAAAGCTTAAAAACTTGAAGATAAAGATGATGATGAACAAGATAAAATGGAAAGATTAAACAAGAACTTTGTATTGAATGATTAATGTTTTGACAAGATAAATCAAAGATTAAAATTACAATATTGGAAGAACAAAGATTAAAATCACCAATCACCCTAGTGGTGATGGTGATGGAACGAACAAGAAAGGAGAAAAAAGGGGAGGAGAGAAAACTCCAGACTCTCTAAAACTAAACTAGTGGATGTGTGTGAGGGGGCTCCTTTTATAGGCTTTTCCTTTGGTTGGTGAGTGGGCTTTCTCCCGTTCTTCTTGTCTTTTCGTCTTTTCAGAAAAGTTTCCGTTTTCGATTCTGATTCGGGATTTGTCGTCGATTAAATTTAACTCGTCTTTTAATTTCTTCGTTTAATAGACTTGAGTTTCTTTGACTTGTGTAAATCTTCCATCTTTGGTCCTTTTCTTCGATAAATCTTCGAATAGGTCCAGTGACTTCAAATCTTTTGCATCTCTTGGACAATAGACTTTATCTTGAGTCCTTTTCTTCAGTAAAACCCGTGCAATCCCAAGTTTTCTTTAATATTCATCCGGTTAGCTCTGAAAACACAATAAACACAAAAACCACGCATAATTCCAAACAAATGATATTAAATACGTGTTTTGGTCTCGTTTTAGCCCAAATTAAGTGGTAAAAGGATGGGTGTTTACACACCTATCACATAACCATAACATTAGAGGCACTGATGTTATGACTTCACCACGGCGGAGTGATTGCTCGTGGCGTCCCTTCAGCTTTTGGCCATTTATTTATATTTATCATGTGGGGCGTATGGGTGCATCCTAGTTACATGTTTTTATTCAATATTTCATGGTGAATGTGGTGTGTGCCTTGCATCCTTCACAAGGAGCTGATCCCTCCTACCCAAAAACCAGTATATTAAATTAGAGGCAGCCCCTCTAATTTGCATGATGAGGTCACCCCTCCAAGTATTCATGCACGATGGATTTTCATGACCTATATTGGCTAATGGTAAAATATGACAAACAGTTTTTATAAGATAAACATAAGACTTTCAAACTATTAAACCAGTTTTATCAAGACTTAACCAGGTTACTCGGGACTTAGTTTTTCTTCCGCTGTTATATGTTATATGCGTATCCTATTCATGCTTTATTGTATATCCGTGCACTGAGCGTATTGCTCAACCGTTTTCCTTTTCTATGTTCCCAAAACAGCAGGTACTCAGGGACGCTCGTAGACACTAAGAGTACGTGCATTGATAGGTGTGAAAACACCCATCCTTTTTACCACTTAATTGCAATAATAACCGAACCAAAACGTGTATTTTATGTCATTTATGTCGGAATTATGCGTGGTTTGTGTTTTTGTTGTAATTTAGGACGAAAAGGTGAAAAGTGGAGAAAACACGGCATTTACGGGCTTTTATCGAAGAAAACGACAAAAGACGAAGTCAAGAGATCAAGAGTGGAAAAAGAACGGAAGTCCAAGACCAATTCTGAAGATTTATCGAAGAACAAGTCAAAAGACGGAAGTTTACTAAAAAGCCGAAGAACTCGAGTCTAATTAATAAACAAATTATAAGACGAGTTTTAATTAATCCCGAGACAAAGTCGAAAAAAGTCGAAGAACCTTAAAGACGAAAAGACGTGAAGAAAGAAAGAAAGAAAAGAAGAAGACACCAACCACTTCCCTTTCCTATATATACCCTTCATATCACCACATGAAGGGAGTTAGTCATTTTTAGATTACTTTTAGTTGTAGGAGTAGGATTAGTTTTAGAGAGAGAAAGTGACAGTTTCTCTCTCTAGCATTTTAATCTTTCATCTTTTATCTTTCTTATTTTTAATCAAATCTTTTAAGTTTAATCTTGTCTTAATCTTCATGTTATTAATCTTTCTTGTTAATCTAAATCTTGTTTTCATTATCTTTTTCATCTAGTTCTTATTTAAAGTTTTGATCTTTAAAGTTCATCTTTTTATATTTTGATTCTAAAAGTTTGTTGATTTTAAGTTTTGTTAAGTTATGTTTGTGCTTATTCGATTTATTTCACTTTAGATTCGCCCTAGTTTTGGTTTGAGCTTAATCTAATAAGCTTAAAACCTTTCCTTTATTTTCGGACCAAGTGACCCAATCGGAAAGGGTCTTAAAACCCTTTTCCGATCCATCTTTCCGACTGGCACCCTTCATTCCGATCAGTAGATCGGAAAGGAGTTTTAGATTATTCCGATTTGCCCTTTTGGGCATATTCCGATTGGTACGAGTTCATATATTCCGATTGTTCATCTTTTTACTTATTCCGATGGTGCTACCTTTGAATATTCCGATTGGTAGCACTTGTTTTCTTTTTTCCGATTGGCTCCATGTTAGTATTCCGATCAGCTTCCCATTGTGATATTCCGATTGGAGATGTGATGATTTCATTCCGATCAGTCGATCGGAATCTATTCCGATCGGGTGCTTTGTTTTGTTTTACGATTTTGCTTTAGTTTAAATGTCAATTTTCTCGTTTTATTCTTAGTCTATTTTAATTTCGTTCCGCATTTTTATTTTATTGTCAATTTACTTTTCGTCAAGCCTTTAATTTTACGTCCTTTAATTTCGCGTCATTTATATTTAAAGTTTTATATATTGCACCGATTTACGTTTTAACTAGTTGTAGTTTTAATTACTTGTCATTTATTTTAAGTCTTGCAAATTTATTTTACCAAAACCAAAAATATTTGTTTCACCAAGAACAACTAGTCTCACACATTTAACCAAGATCAATTCGAAGAGATACCGAGAATAACGAACTTTCAACGAGTAAAAACCTAGTTATTAAAATGGCGCCGCTGCCGGCTCTTTTCGTGAAGATCGAAGGTTTTTTGTGAGAGAAGTGTTGGATTTTGGGATCCGTTCACTTGTGAACGTTATTTTTCGTGTCAAAAATTTTCAAAAAATCCAAAAACATTTGAAAAATCATAAAAAGCATTTCTTTTTCTAAGTTTTGCACCAAAAATATTCTTCTTGCTTATCTATCTTTCTTTATGGATTTTTATATCCATTGCGTCCGGTGTGGGAAGCAATTATCTGGGAACAACTCTTGCCAATGGTGTACATGTGAGCGGTGCGGAAACGATATCGACTACACACAATCCGGATTTTGTCCTTTGTGCAACTCGACTAATTCGTACTTTTTGAACCTACCTCCTGTTCCCCCGTGCATCTATTGTGGAAGCGATTCTCATTGGCATGTTTCGTGCCCGGTTCAATACCCGTATAGACACGGGCAAGAACCGGGGTACAATTATGACAATGATAATAGCTATCAACAAGAGGCACCCAGTTTTTCTCCATACCCATGGTGCTATATTTGTGGGGGCCATCACGATGCTTCTTTTTGTGATCCGTCGCAAATCTTTGAGAAAGTACCGTGTTATCATCCTAGTGTCTATAACCGTGAGCCCCCACATCACACCCTCAATCATCAATCCAATGAGCAAACTAGTCTTGATCAACAACTCACTTCTTTGAATGGCATTCTAGAAAGTCTATCCCAACTCCGAGCTGACTTACATCAGGAAAGGCAGCCGTTGCTTGATGTGGACGAAACCTTGAAAACCACCGACACCTTTTTGAGCCAATTTAGTCGTTTTCCCTTCTTTTCTACACCAAAATGTTTAATTACAGCGTGGGATAGAATTGGTGAAATTGAACATACTCGGGGCGATGAACAACAAAAGTTGCTGCATGAGCTTCTTAAAGATGTGGAGGTTATCAAGGAAGAGTTAGCCGACTACGTCACTCCTAACTGGACTCGTCCCATCTATTATGATGATGACGACGACGATGATGTCTACATTTTCAACCAATCTTCTGAAGTTACTGCTCCTACTGTCGATGTTCCTACTGCATCTAAGGATCTAGATTCGTTGAATGAGCTTAGTGATGTTGGTCTCGACAAAGTATTGGATGATGAGGTTTGTGACTTACCTGCTATGGAGCCTGAGGACGACGTTGCTCTTATGGAAGAGGTCGCTCCTAATGATGTCGATTTTTCTCCAAGCTATGAGAAATTCACTTTTGAAATTTCTCAATCTCCACCGGGAGATGCGGGCAATGACGATTTATTCTCTCCGGTTTACGAAAAGTTCACCGATCATCATGATCTTGTGGATGAGGTGGAAGACGTGCTTCTTCGCGATAGATTACGGAAAGTGCACCTTCTTATTGCTCAAATCGAAGAGTTGACTTCTCCTATTTCCAAGCCTTTACCTCCATCTCCTCCTACCGTTGAAGATAATGACCCATTGCTGGAAGAAATCGACATTCACTCCATGCCTCCAGGTATTGATGACAATGACATGGAGGGGGACATTATTTTTGATAATTTGCTGCAGGAAGATATTGTCCCAAGTCCCCCTCCCGAGCACCTTTCATCCTCCCCTTTAGAGACTATCTCGGAGGATGAGTGCTTTGACCCGAGAGGTGACATTGATTATGCTATGATTGATAACAATACGGCTTTGCCGCTTGCTCAGCATCTATTGTCTTTGGGGGAGGACAATGTGCTTACTATACCCAACCCACCTCCCGTGGACCTTGAATTCACATACTTTTCGTATGTCGAAAGGACCTTTCTCCCTTTCAAGACTTATCCCCCCGCCTCTCCTTTGTTGATCTCAACCGGGAACGAGGACAAGGTCTTTGATCCCGGTATCACATTCGAGGCTTCCCCATGGACTATTTAATTCGGGGACGAGTCAGGCTCGTGACTCGGTCAACAAAAACAAGCGCTTTTTGGGAGGCAACCCAATTATCTATCTATTTTCACCATAAGTGTAGGGGGGAGCCCCGTGGTGTTTCTTGTTCTCTTTCTTATCATGTGCAGGGATTCGAGCTTCAAAGATACACTCTTGATGACTGTTGACGAACCGTGATTCCGTGTTCCCTTCTTCCCGGTTCTATCCTTAACTCTTTTCGATTCACTATTTTATATTTCTCAATATTAAAATAGGAATCTCTTTAGTTGTCTCTTCCTTAGCGAGATTTAAACAAAGTGCACAATGTCCTAAGTGTAGGGGAGTTTACTCCCACATGCTTAAACATTGAGGACAATGTTTATCTTAAGTGTAGGGGGGACTTCTATCGAAGTTAAGTGGCCTTTTCCTTGTATTTGTCCTCATTTTAACCGGAAAATTTGATTTTTCGACATTTTTCAAAATTTTTAATCTATTTTGGCCTAGTTGTATAGTTGTATTTGCCTTTGTTATGTTTCCTTTGCTAGAATAAATTTTCAAATAAGTGGTTTTAGATTTTTCTTTGTCTTGAACATTTTGACTCAACCCGAGTTTACTTGCCTAAGTTTACTCTAGCTAGTATCCTTAACGTGTTTAAGTCAAGTTTTGCTAGGCTTTTATATAGGGAGCTATAAAACGCGAAAGTCTTAACTCTCACGGGTTAAGAACAAGAACTTTTCGCAAGTTCCTATAATTGATCCTAGAGAGTCGTTTATCAAGGGAACTTTAAAACGCGATTTCTAAACTTGAAAAAGTATAAGAATTTGCAAGATCCTATAGGCGACTCGAAAACCCAAAACTTTGATTTAATAGGCTAAGCATCCACGAGTCTCATTCCTTGGGATTTTAAACTGTGGAGAACGAGAGATGATAGAGTCAATTATAAGTTCGGTATTCTTTCGTGAATTTATGTGAGTTAATTATGAGCCTATTCTCCCTCCACTTGCTTAATAAATTATCTGCTAATAAGTAGGGTTGTACGACTTGAAAAGTTACTTAGCTTTTAGCCCCAGATCGTTTAAAAGTTGCTCGGTAATGACGAGAGTTCATAGCCAAGGCATAACTTATGAAGCGGGGCGCGAAGATTGGCGAGTCCGAAAAGGCCCTAACAAGGCATGAGGGCTACATTTTGTTGCTAAAAGATCCAAAAGTGATGTGAAGAATCATTTATCGAAAATCAATATGAAGGATCGAGACACACGACGAAAAGCAAGAACTCCCCAAAAGTCATGGAGAAGTCTATCCGAAAAGACCCTAACAAGGTATGAGGATAAATAGATCCAAGTCCTAAAAGGAGGCGGATCATTGTATATCAAAGTCCAAAATAAAGATTGGAGAAAAATGAAGAAGTCGTGGTCCAAAGATGAAGAATCTCTCAAAAACTTCAAGTGAAGAAATTCCTATTATGAAGAGAAGACCATAATTTCAAGAACGTCTCTCGAAGATTCGAAGTATGAAGTCGCTGCCAAATATCGGCCCGAGAAAGGTCTCAAATCGCGAACCAAGTTATGCCAAGATATGAACTTTCTGATATCCCGAGAAGCAGTTTTAAAAGATTTGGTCCTTTAGCTAACTATTGATTAAATCGTTCACTTTATTTTCGGACTAAATAACTATCGAAATAAGTCAAACAATGCATCCTCGTGATCATTCAAGACAAAAATAAAATATAAGAGATACACCTAGGAATAAGGGAGTCTAAGTGAATAATTGGCCCACATGAGTTCGTGTTAGTTTGCTAACTTATAATAACAATGATCTCGTTTCTAAGCTTGGTTTGGAGAAAGTGAAAACTTGAGGATGATGATCATTCACGACATTTTCAAAACCCAAGGTATGTTTTTGATTTCTTTATTTTGTATGTTTATAATCTTCTATTTTCTTTAATAAAGGCCAATGTGGATTGATTATGATGGAAAATGTAATCTTGCTTTGTAACTAATGCATTGCATGAGGACATTGCAATGGTTAAGTGTAGGGGATTTGATAGGTGTGAAAACACCCATCCTTTTTACCACTTAATTGCAATAATAACCGAACCAAAACGTGTATTTTATGTCATTTATGTCGGAATTATGCGTGGTTTGTGTTTTTGTTGTAATTTAGGACGAAAAGGTGAAAAGTGGAGAAAACACGGCATTTACGGGCTTTTATCGAAGAAAACGACAAAAGACGAAGTCAAGAGATCAAGAGTGGAAAAAGAACGGAAGTCCAAGACCAATTCTGAAGATTTATCGAAGAACAAGTCAAAAGACGGAAGTTTACTAAAAAGCCGAAGAACTCGAGTCTAATTAATAAACAAATTATAAGACGAGTTTTAATTAATCCCGAGACAAAGTCGAAAAAAGTCGAAGAACCTTAAAGACGAAAAGACGTGAAGAAAGAAAGAAAGAAAAGAAGAAGACACCAACCACTTCCCTTTCCTATATATACCCTTCATATCACCACATGAAGGGAGTTAGTCATTTTTAGATTAGTTTTAGTTGTAGGAGTAGGATTAGTTTTAGAGAGAGAAAGTGACAGTTTCTCTCTCTAGCATTTTAATCTTTCATCTTTTATCTTTCTTATTTTTAATCAAATCTTTTAAGTTTAATCTTGTCTTAATCTTCATGTTATTAATCTTTCTTGTTAATCTAAATCTTGTTTTCATTATCTTTTTCATCTAGTTCTTATTTAAAGTTTTGATCTTTAAAGTTCATCTTTTTATATTTTGATTCTAAAAGTTTGTTGATTTTAAGTTTTGTTAAGTTATGTTTGTGCTTATTCGATTTATTTCACTTTAGATTCGCCCTAGTTTTGGTTTGAGCTTAATCTAATAAGCTTAAAACCTTTCCTTTATTTTCGGACCAAGTGACCCAATCGGAAAGGGTCTTAAAACCCTTTTCCGATCCATCTTTCCGACTGGCACCCTTCATTCCGATCAGTAGATCGGAAAGGAGTTTTAGATTATTCCGATTTGCCCTTTTGGGCATATTCCGATTGGTACGAGTTCATATATTCCGATTGTTCATCTTTTTACTTATTCCGATGGTGCTACCTTTGAATATTCCGATTGGTAGCACTTGTTTTCTTTTTTCCGATTGGCTCCATGTTAGTATTCCGATCAGCTTCCCATTGTGATATTCCGATTGGAGATGTGATGATTTCATTCCGATCAGTCGATCGGAATCTATTCCGATCGGGTGCTTTGTTTTGTTTTACGATTTTGCTTTAGTTTAAATGTCAATTTTCTCGTTTTATTCTTAGTCTATTTTAATTTCGTTCCGCATTTTTATTTTATTGTCAATTTACTTTTCGTCAAGCCTTTAATTTTACGTCCTTTAATTTCGCGTCATTTATATTTAAAGTTTTAAATATTGCACTGATTTACGTTTTAACTAGTTGTAGTTTTAATTACTTGTCATTTATTTTAAGTCTTGCAAATTTATTTTACCAAAACCAAAAATATTTGTTTCACCAAGAACAACTAGTCTCACACATTTAACCAAGATCAATTCGAAGAGATACCGAGAATAACGAACTTTCAACGAGTAAAAATCTAGTTATTATGCATATGGACTGGAAGCTGTCTAACCTTCTTTACATTATGCATTTCCTTTCTTATGATACTCATGCTTTGGACATTGTTTAGTCCTTTCCTTTATTATACTATGTTTGTGTGTGATGAGCTTTACTTTTGGACTACCGATGTTTGATTCCGGTATTTTCCTTTTATGGTCAAGTAATGTTTAGACATTTTTCCTTGTATGCTTTGATGACACGCCATAATTTCTGTGATATTTCCATTTCTAAAATGGGGTGTTACACCTTAAACCTAAAAGACATGTCCAACTCACAATGGGTGTATGTCGGATGTCTTCATCCCAACTCCTGCTTACAGATGCTCTAATATATATCCTCACAAGATTCGATCTTGATCCTAATACGATAATTATCAATGATAATCTCTCTATAGGAAAACGATTTTACAGTTTATTACAAAAGGTCAATAATTCAAACATAAAACAGAACTTATAGTATTTTGTATCATTACTTTACCTCGTCCCTTTGATTGGGTTGGTACACGGTACTCTCATCAAGATTCATTCTCAATAACTTCTGAGCAAATCTCTAGAAATTCGATGCGAAGCGAGGATCTTGATAGAGATGATCGATACAGGCACACCATGCTTGCACAACTCCTTTAAATACAAAAGAGTCAATTTCTTCATCGAGAATTTATCATTAACTGGAATGATATTAGCAGATTTGGTCAGTCTGTCGACGATGACCCAAATCGAATCAAATTCAGATGATGACCCTTGCAATAGTTTAGACGTTTACTAATGTATGAGGCGATGTCTGCCTTCATAATTTGCCATCAGTACAACTTCTTTAGATGAGATACATTTAATCAGAAATGACATGAATAGAATACTTATACTTACGAGATTCCAACATAACTATGTCTCACAATCCTCCATATTTAGACAATCACAAGTGGTCTTTTAATCATTTAGCTCCATCGACTCTTATTACTAATGGTTCACTGATGAGACTGCTTTTATACATAGTCTCATCGTCCAAATTGGGCTTAAAATGCATTAAATATCGTTAAAACTGCCAAATATATGCTCGTGTTTGTTCCTTGTGTATTTTAGGTACGAATATTGAGGAAATGACAAAAAGATCACAAGAATCAATCAAAAACGAACACGGGAAACGAAGCCGCATAATGAACTGGACCCGAATCAAGAGTTTCCAAAATTACCCTTGAATAATTGAAGAAATACAAGATTGGTCCTCCAAGTTTGAAGAATTGTCACTTTATACCCCCCCCCCCCATCTATCATTATATGCAATGGGGTCCCTAAAGTTTGAGCATTGTACAAGAACAACCCTTGAAGAATGAGAAAAGTGCATGAATAGTCCTTATTCATAGCTTGAAAAGTTATTGTGCCAAATTTAACAAGCTGCCCAAAGTATTTATAAAGGAAAATAGAGTTGATGGCTGTTTTTACAAAGTAAACAAAACATGAGAGTCAAGGGGCCATTTTGGCCAGACACCACAATTACTCCCCACCAATCAACACTCCACATCATCTCCACCAACCAATCACATCACACCACCTCACACTCCCTCCCACGTCACCTTCCACTTACCCAATTTATTTATTAAACTGGGTCAAACCCAGTCAACACCCATTTTTCCCACTAAACACATAATTTAAATTAATCTTTCCCCAATTCAGATTAATCCTCCCCTATAATCCCACATAAACCCTAGAATAACCCAGACCCAATTAACTTAGAAACAAAGGGTTTTGTCCACAAACCTCCTGATTGGTAATTAGTTACCATATAATCCAAACCCACAACCCAGATTCCCTTCCCAACCAACCCATGTGGTTGTGGGGGCCTCCCCTGCACGTCACTTTCCCCTCAAAACCCTAAACCCGACATGATCAACGTCCCATATACCCCAACTTGTCCCCCAAGCTCAAATAATCGGCCAAGATCATCAAACAACAGCTGGCATGTCGACATCCATCACATGGAACCAATTTGACCAAGAATTCAGTCAACAATCAAGGGAAAAAGAGGAATTTCATGAAGCATTAGGGTTTAGCTTGTTTTGATTCTAGTATCTTCCTTAGAGTAGTATATAAGGTTCAACATGTGAACCTTATACCGTTGTTCCAGATTTTTTCTCAAGTTTTGTAATCCCTTTTTAAGATTTATAAAGTTGGTATTTTGTTAAAATATAATTCCTTTTATAGTTTAAAAGTTGGTAGTTACTTGGGATTGATCTGAGTTCCATTGTCATTTGGTAAAACGTTTTGAGCTTCAGTTTTCAAAAAGTTATAAAAAAAGGTTTTATATTTTTAGAAATTTCAAAAATTCGTCCAAGATTTGTCTAAAAATCTTTCTTTTCCATTACTGATTTTACTGTAACAAAAGCCCTTGAAGAGCTCTTGTTACTTGAAGTGTCTTGCCTTGTTTGTTGTGATTGTGCAGGAACAACAAGGGTAAGCAAGCTCACCCCATTTCATTTTTTTGATTGAAGATATATTTTGGCATTCTCCACACCAAAAGGTTCAGCACAAGCCCGGGCTTGTTTGGAGGTGGCTTTTCAGCCATTGTGGGACCTGGATTGTAGGTCCCACAAGGTAACTTGGCTTGAAACCTTTTCCTTGTTATTATGCTTTTTCCTTAAGTGATTTAGTACTTTTGTGTGATAACTGTTTATGTGCTTTGATTGTTGGTTGTTTATGCTCTATTGATGATTATATGCATGTTAAATCAGTCATAGATCAGTTTGGTTAGGTTTTGAATGCAATTTGCTTGTTAAAGTTAAAATTCAGGAAATTAAGGAGTGTTTGGGAATAGAGTTTAAACCAAGTTGGTGATAGATTTTGGTGTTCAATTCTACTCTTACACATTTTAATTATTAGTTTAGGTTGTTATCAGTAACAAGTTTTGGTTTTGATAGGGTTTTTAACAAGTTGGTTTGATAAATCTTGGGTAAAAATAGCACATAAAACAGTCAATCCATTTTCTGCCAGATTTTGTGCCTATTTGACATTGAAATTTTGTGAATTGTTAGGAGATAGGTCCATCTAGGGTTTGCTATCAGTTTTATGTCATTTTCTTAGCTTGTATGCAAGTTCTTGGGCTTTGAAATTCATTTTTGTGCATGTAAACAAGAGTTACTGTTCATCAGAAACATCTTAGCCTAATCAGTCAGCTTCTTGTGCATTTTGTGATTGATTTTGTGAAGTGATTGTGTGATTTTCTTGTTTATTTGACTTCCCACAACCCAACTGGTCGTGGGAGTGCCTTATTGCCCAAGATAAGCCCTCAAATAAGCTTTCCTAAGCTTATTGGTCAACTGACCAAAAAATTACACTAACAGTGGGAACAAAGTTCTCCCTGCTTGCACAATTGATACCACTGCTCAGCAAAAGGACAAAGTCCTGCACATGTCACTATCAGTATTCTAAATTTTTTGTCTTTAGTGCCTTTAAATAGGAATTAGACATTGAAACTAGTTTCATTATTTTTCTTATTTAATCTTTGATTTTTCTCTTTAATTAGATTTTTAGATACTGTTCATTTAGTATTTTTACATTTAATAGCTATTTTAAATTACTTTTTAATTTTTGTTTTTTGTCTTTTAGTGGTAAAAAGTAATATTTTTCAGTTCTAAAATTTTTCTTAGATTTAGAAAAATAATTTAAGATTTTTAGTTCAAAAAGTTTTCACTGTTCACTTTTTAATTATTTTTTAGAATTAATTTAGTTTAATTAGGGTTTAATATTAATCTGTTTTGTCTTTTAGTGAAAAATTTTATATTTTTCAAACTTTTTAATTTTTATACTGTTCTTTAGTATAAATTAGGATTTTTAAAATTGTCAAATTATTTTTGGCATTATTTTATTATTGTTTATGATTATTTTAGTTTAAAAATAGTTTTAAGTATTTTAAAAATAGAAAAATAGTTTTTAAAATTTAGGAAAAATACTTTTTAGTCTTTAAATAATATAAGTAACTTATTAGTTCAATAAAATAATATTCTGGACATTTTGATTAATTATATTTAATTTTACGGCTTTAATTAGCATTTAAAATTGAATATTTAATTAATAAAAGGTTTTAAAATATTTTTATCGGATTTTTATTCTTATTTATATTATTTTAGACTTAGTTTTAGCTTTTAATTAATTTTTAGGTTAAATTTTTTAATTTGCAGCTTTTTACGGTTTTACTTGAACGCCTTTTTCGTCTTAGTTTAATCCGTCTTCGTAACCGTCGTTCTCTTCTCACCCCATTTCTATTTTCTTTTTCTCAATATAATCACAAACCATTAATCAATTAATTACACAACGCACTAGCCTCCTCGAGACCGAACTCACTTTAGGGTCATTTACACACGGTTTTCCTAAATCGTCGTGCTTACCCTATATTTTTACGCTCTTTTTCCTAAAAGAGTGTGAATTTACAATTATCATTCACATTAGCCGCGAACCCCTTTTTTATTATCTATATTATCCTTTTTACAAGCATCGGCAATTTATTTTGGTCAGTCATTACTAAGGAATAAATCCTAATTGATTTTTTATTTTTACATGATTTGCCAGTAATTACGTTCACCTTCCTTGATGGAATAAATATCATGACCGTATTCATTCAAAATTTCTTTCTCCATATTTTCTAAGTTTTAGTTTCGTCTTACTTATTATTTTTATCAGTTTTGCTCAGTCCAGCGTCTAAAGCGTCGATTATTATTACAAGTAATTAAATAATAAATATTAAATTTTATGAAATGTAAACATAAAAGTTTTAAATTTTCTCACTTCGTCTAATTATAGAAAAATGTTTAAAATAAATTTGAATTTAGTTAACACGATTTTTGTTGATTTATTGAAAATAACTAATAAGATTCGTAAATGTTCGAAAAGTTCTTTGTTTACACTTTGGTCAAAATTTTCTTAGTTGAAAAAGCAAAATTTATCGCTTCAAATTTCAAGTCATGGTTTAAATGTTTTCCTCAATCCCTCTTTAGGTTGTCTCGAGGTATACACAAACATTTACCCCTAAACAGGAGTTTAGTTAAATGTTCTGTGTTTAAGGGAATGATTCCTTAAAAAATATTTTGATAAAACATTTGTCAAAACATATTTGCACTTTCTTTTTGGTAAAATCTAAAGTCTTAAAAGGGCTCTTAATTTTTGAAGAGTCATTATAGATTCCATTATCTTTTAATCACATGGTCAAATAATATAAAGGATTAAGCCGTTAATTACATGTTAAATATTCATGGTACAGGTTTTCATTGCTCGGCCAAATCAGGGCAGTCTATAAATAATTATTAACTCCTTCTTATTCTTATAAACAAACAAATGGTCCTTAATGATCACAAGCATGAATTTATCAATTTACAGCCTACACACGTGATTCACCCAATTTATGGATGCCACATGTGCATTGGTCAATCCAAACGACATAACATGAAACTCATAATGGTCATTACAAGTTCTGTATGTAGTGATTGGAATAGATAATCTTTTTCGCGGGCGCGAAGTTGATGATAACCATGCCATGGATAAAATCTTTAAAACATACGCTAGAACCTTGTAAATGATCGAACAAATCTATCATCTTGGGTATAGATTTTTAGTCGTCAATTTACCTAGTTCACGGTAATCAATAAATATAAGAAATAATAACACCATAGCTCTTCATGATGACGAGCTTGGTAGAATAAAAGCTTTTCCTAACAACTCTCTCAGTTGTACGGTAATTCTTTTAATTCAGATGGTGCTGACGTACAGTGCATAAGCAACAGGTGCAGCACCAGGAATATAATTAATACCAATTTTAACTTGCCTTAATGGTGAAAGTCTAGGTAACTCACCAGCAAATACCTCCTAAAGTTTCAGATAACAGAAACATCTTTTAATAAATTCATATTAGGTTCTTTCTAGATTATAGTATCTATGACTAATTCACAACCATTCACGGTATAATTTCAAGTCTAAATGCAGGATATGGTCATCCATCAAAAATTATTTAGATCACTTTTGATAATCAACATCTTATCATTTAGGGGAATTCTACTCGAGTTCCCATCAATTAAGACAATGTCGTCATGTCCTAATCAATCAATCCATTCTACTGGCACTACCAACTTTTTAGTTTTATTGCTGTCGATAAGATGAGAACTTCTCAAAAGACTAATAATAACTCATAATCCTTCACACTTCAAGGATATCTGGAGACATAACTCATATCAAAAGAGTAAGGTCAACGCATAATCTACGCGAGAGAATTTCAAATCAGATACAGACGAAAACATTTAATGAATATGAATATATCCCATGTTTTCATAATTTGAGTACTCATTCGAAAGCTCCTCGGATCATTACCCAGGTCATTCAAATGAAATCTACTCAAAAGAAATGATAGGAACGTCGATACATCCAGTCGGGTATCAACACTCGGTAATCAGATACTTTTCCAAAGAATCTTATCATTTACAGAAATGAACAAGAATGGGATATCAATTGTCAATTAAGACAAATTCCACAGATGAGTAAATTCGATTCAGAATAATAAATAGTACGGGCACATATGTAGGTGTCCCTAACACTATGTCCCTATTTTTCACTTCTTGCAGATCTTATAAAATTTTGACCTTTCATAATCTTCAAAGAAAATGTAGTGTTTATTCATTAGTTTTATGGTGACTACTAATCAGCCTTGCATGGTCCATTCCAAATTGTATGTAGGCGCGCAAGTATATACAATTTCAAGATTAATGATGCAATACTCAGTTCGTCAAAATTTTATCATCATGTTTATAATAAAAACATTTTCATGCTTAATTCTTAAATAAGAATCAAAAATAAATTTACAAAGATTTTCTTTGTTATGAAAACAAATAAGTTTTCCAAGGTATTTCATAATCAACTTTATTTCAATAATGATTATTTATAAGTCTCACTTTAAATAATCCATATAGTGATGAAAATTCAATTTTCTCAAAGGATATTGTTTTATCTTATAAAAACAATGAGTGATCTGCAAAAGAGTGATGAAAAGTTGTTCACCAAGAACTAACTACAATATAATAGGAAATGAGCTTAGCCAAATAATCATGAGGTTCATGACCTCGATGGCACTCAAAAAGAATAATCCACAACGTAACTCAATTCGAGATGAGTACATGTTCAATGGTTGCATCACTAATGCGAGCATTAGGATTAAGCAATAAAAGATAGATAACATCGATACATGTAGGATTTAGCAATCAATGGTAGTCTTTTCATTAATCACAAACAAGTCAAAATTGTACCGTAACACATTATGTGTCACTATGTCATACAATTCCAAGAACTCATCCTACCAACTGATGTCTCAGTTAAGTTAGGGATTTTTAAAAGATACCACAATGAATACTAATCTACAAGAGTCATTAGGTGTCCCACCTGTCCCTGAAGATCCATCGGTCCCAATTCAGAAGAAGATTTCTTCAATTTATTTATTAGACACCGGGCATCCTCGTCATTGGACAATGGCCTAGGAACAACCCTTAACACGAATCAACAATTAAAACCTTATAATTCAATCACAGAACTTAACGACTTTCTCTTAAAGATTTCATATTCCATACAAGTTAAATTTTACTTCATTCAAGTTTCAACCAAATCAAACTCAATGCAATATCCTACATCATTCTCCAATTCTTTCAACCTTATTCTTCGACCTTAATAGGGCAATAAAAGCTCGATATGAACAACACTTAATTTCCAATCCTATAGCTCTTACAACATTAGTTATCGAATATGTCACTAGTTTGAAATGACTCACACATTTAATTAGACTTCTCGGAAAGGTACTAGTGGCATGAGGCTTTTGGGTAATGGTTCCAATGACAGCCTCAAGTGCAACATTCACCCTTTCGATTTCAAATTTAAGAATTGGGTGACAACGAATCAGATGACACCTTTCCAGGTGGTAACGTTTTGTCAAACTCCACTCTATAAGAAAAGATCGTCATGACATCGATATCAGATTTAATCTCGCCAATTGTTCTTTAATATCACAATCAACTAATATTAACATTTCTATGAATATCAACCATTTGTTGGGATCATAAATATCCACAACTTGGTTTAGATATAGAAAATCTAGAATTTCTACGAAAATAGCTTCGATTAATTTACTAGGGGATTTAGGGTTCCTTGTGACAATCTACGTCGTATAAATACCTCGTATAAATATCAAAATAATCATCAAACAATCATGTAATAAAATTACATCATATATATATATATATATATATATATATATAATCCAAGTTATATATATATATATTAAAATAACACTTCTCAGTCTGGCCTTGCCGGTAACTCGGGAATTCTTCGGCACCGTTATAGTCAAAATATTTTTAGACATTTTGTGAAAAATGTTTATAGTTAAAAGATTTTGAAATGTTTTATTCAAAACCATGGTTTTAAAAATCTTTCGTTCTCTATAACGAGAGCTCTGGTACCAAACTATAACACCCCCAAATTTATACAATTCGATACAACGGAAGACTCGTTGGTGTTACGGGATAGCACCTTACTCACATCATAGACAACGCATAAAAAATCGCGTCGTTTAATAATGAAAGCATTTCCATTCATAAATATCAAATTTACATAGGTCCCAAGTCATTGTATTTCATACAGGTTTTACAAAGCATTTGAATGGAAATTATTATATAAGTGCGGGCCATGAATTCTAGTTGTCTTCCCGAGAATTACCTTCAAGTACCTGAGATAAAACATGTTAAAAGAAAAGGTCAGCGATAACGTCGAGTGAATTCATAGAGTTTAATAAAATCCATCAATATAACATCGGTATAAAATTATTACCGAAAATCATTTTGTACAAATCATTATAATAGGCCATAAAATAGCCAAAGTCATTTTATACAAATCCTTATCAAAATCATAATATAGGCTTTCGCCTTCAAAATCATTATACGAACCATTGTCGTTAAAAACATCATACAATACGTTTTATAACGTTGTATATATTAAATAAAAACCGTTATATGAATATAGTTATATAAAACCAAAACACGAACATAATATCAATAATAAGACCCTGTATTGCTAGTCAGGCAATATATCGTAATTCAATGCATAAAGTAGTATTTCGTTAATTGGGTTATTATAAGCCGCATGACATTGTTACCTTACTATACCAAACAACGGGTAGCTAGCCCGAAACTCAATTTACCCATCTAAGTTAGCGTGTCGTCACAATAATCACGCTGGTGTAAATCTTCTCATACATAAATTCGCTTACCAATCAATGTGGCACGACGGGGATCAACCGTTAAGGCGCGAACTGGGGTGATCGTCCTCAAATAGTACTATTATATGCATAAGCGTCTACCAAATCCCGGTAGTTCACAATTCATGCTAATGGGACTTTTAGTGACATAACCTAACTTTAATAATCCATTTCATTTCATCTATCGGGTCATATAATCATTCATCGGGTCATACAATCATTCGGGTCCAAATCAATAAACAGACAATCGGGACAACTAGTGTCCTATTTTATAAAAACTAACATGTTATCTCCCTCGCGGGTTTATAAAACATTCCATAAAAACATTTAAAAGAGTGCGAGGCTATGAACTCACGTGGATGTGGGAAGGCGGTTATCGGCGATTTGGATGTACGGTACGTGCTTCAATCACGGAAACCTAGACAAATAATACTCGTCTTAGACTTTTGTCCAATGACTTTATCAAAATAACAATTATGTATACATATGATGATTTTATATATATGATGATGATCAAGTGGGATTGTACATTTTTTACTCATTTATTATAGTGTTTATGTGTTGGTAACAGTTTTATACTAGTTTTACTTATTTACATGTTTTAGGCCCAATAAGCCTATTACAAGCCCAATACTTTATATTAGTCTATTTTACACCTTTATTATCAGTATTATACTTTTCATGTTGGGCCCAAGTGGGTTAAGCCTAGTAAGTAAATTTATAAGTGTTTTACCAAATTAGTCGGGTTTATTGTCCATTAAGGCTACTTTAGCCCGTTAATGTCTATATGTTGTAAAGCTTGGGTATTATCGGTTTTTACTTGTTATATATGTTTATACATCAGTATGTGAGTTTATAAAAGTTTACATTAGACGGGTCCAACCGTCTAAGTTTTATTTAACAAAAACGTTAATTTTACGGTACTAGCCGAAAAGACGTAAAAATCATGTTTATAGTTTTTATAATTTATAAAACTTACCAAACTACCATTTTTATAAATGTCCATTTATTTATCCTTATACATATTTATATAAATGTAATATATAAGTTAGTGGGTTTTAATTCACATTTTATACTATATTTATTTGAGTGCTTATATAATAATATTAAACTTTAATTTCACAAAATCAGTCCTAAATTTTAAGTTCACTAAAATGTCCATATCTAGAGTTCTATAATGAGATATGACCTCAAATGTTTATCACAGAAACTACATGATATGTGCTTCATTTCATTCCTAGCTATTGATGAATCAACCTCTAAGTATTTTAATAAATTCGTCCAAAACAGTGTAGGCAGATTTGCACTCTAAACTTGTTTTGATCATATCTCACTCATTTTTATGATTCCATTGTATGGCCAAATCTCACATGTGTATAACACCTAATACTTACTGTATATTGATTTCACTTTACCATTTTATCAGTTTAACATTTAGTTACTTACTGTTTTTATACAACCATCTTATTAAGCAAGATTTAACCATTTTACATGTGGTTTTCCATCTTTTTACCCATGTTTATCAAATCTATCAACACCAAATCCCCACATAATATTTTTAATCATCATTCATCATCATATACATATACATAAATAAAGAAAATACAAGATTACATAATCAAAATAACAAAAGGATAGGAAGAACAATCTCTATATCACCAAGATTGAGTAGTTTATGATCAAGGCTTGGATTTTGATGGAATCACTTGTGATAGATCAACACCAACTATGAAGACCACCACTCTTTGTAAACTTCTTGTAGAAATCAGTCCTTGGACATCACCAAATCTTCTCCTTGGATGTTAAAATCACCACCAATCAATAGAGCTTGAAAAGGGCTTCATCATATGTGTGAATAACATATGATTTCATGGTTAAATTTGATCAAAGGAGGGTGTTTATGAGTGGTTTTGGGACGAAATATAGAGAGAGAGGAAGGATGAGAGAGTGGTTTGCATGTGTTCCTAGTTACAAATGGTAAAATGAAGTGGTTTTGAGTGGTTTTGTGTAAGAGTAGCTTATTTACTAAGCTTACAAGACAAGTGTTAGCTTGTTTAGGAGGTGATGACACCTCATGGTGTTGTTGCTTATGTGTTTGGCCGGTTATGAGTGAGGGTGGGGCAAGATTTATCTTGTCTCATCCCCATTTAATTACGGGTACTCCTTGATTCTAGTTTCCTCGATTTGCGTGCCCTCGGGTCGTTTTACGAAAAATGTTTTTTTTAAATTATGAATCAACTGCACAAAACGAATCTAACAAAAATTGTCTCATCAAAAACGGTGTTCAAAAACGTAAATACGTAATCCTAAGGTTTCCGGTTTAGTCGTAAAGGACGTTAAATTATAATCGTAAGTCCTAATCTCTTCTCGTAAATTTGTGATATTATGAACCAACACAAATTTAAAATCTCAAAATAATATTCACGGAGAAATTTATTTTCTGAAATGTCGGACTGTTACCAAAACGGTGTATGTAAACGTAAGCACGTAACGTAGAATCCTCCGGTTTAGACGCAGTCGATGCTACTTCAAGACGTAAATCCAAATTTCTTCCCCAAAATAACTGGGTTCATAATATAACATTAAAATAATGTTTTTAAATAATACTTGAGAATAAAATATCAACCATAAATTGACAGATTGTCACACCTAATCTAGCATCATATCATCAATATCATGCAGTATCAAGCAGATTTAAGCCACAAGAACAACAATTATAACAGCAAAACACAAAAATCACAAAATCAAGTACTTTTGACAGATTTTTGGAAATGAGACTCAAACCTCATGAATGTACATCCACACTCACAAATTTTTGAGCTGATGTGTCTAGCTAAACAAGACACAAGCTTCCAGTAACACCTGCTAAGATTCAACAAGGTTAAAGGCACAATTCATATTAAACAGAAAAATAGAAAAAGCTTGCTTAATGCAACCTTGTTCCCACTCCTTGATTATCCCAAAACCACAAGCTTACAACACCTTGATAATCTTCTTATCAGGGTGCTATAATCACTTGCAATCCAAAAATTCCAAGGGTTTGAACCAAGAACTTAACAAGATATCAAGTTTTGGAAAATTATGCAATTTCTTGCACAATTTTTAAAAACAGGTTTTGAGTCTTAACAATCACAAACATATAACATAAACAAGCAAAGATTAAAATTGGCACTTGGATTTCATCAGCAATATCAAACACTTTTTTCATAAATTGAAAGAAGGATTTACAGATTTGTGATAAAGGAAAAACCAAGAGTAAAGACTAATGTTGCAGCCTTATGACTTTATATAGGCTACAATGATGAACTAGAAAGCATAAAAAACGTAAACCCTAGTTGGTAGAAACCCTAAAATGCCCTTGTCGAATTTTGAAAAACTTGAACATGTGAAGTATCTTTGGCAGCTTGTGAGGGTGTAAAGGTGGTGAAATTGTGATCAATGGCTCATATTAAGCTTAAGTTGTAAGCTTGAATGTGAGTGGTAGGATGGCTGGCACAATTTTGTCATCTTCTTCAAACGTGTAGCAGGGCACCTTTCATTTGACTTGTTGGTTGATGAGGTGTGGTGTTTAAGAGTTGGGTTATATTAAGGACACCATTAATCAATAATCTGGAAAGAATAAGGGTTTAATTCATAGCATTAAACAAACCCTAATTCGTGTTCTTGGTGAATAGTGGTTGTTTTAATCCAGATTATGTTTTGAAAAGTTGTTAACCGCCCATTTTAAACTTAATAAATTAAGTTTGTTAATACCGGTTTAAGTGGAAGCTGAGGTGGAGAAATGGGGGCTTGTGATTGGCTAAAGGGGGTTAGTGGGGCACGTGTCACCATGACACTGGTCTAGGTAAGGTTTGTTGTCGTCCACTTTTAGTCCCTCAACTCTTTTTTTCTTTTCATTTCAGTATCAACGCCAAACCCTTTGTTAACAACTTTTGTTTTTCACACTTTTGCCACAAAAACTTTTCCAAAAGTTTATCAAGGGTATTTCTTGTAATTTCTTGATACTTGAAGGGCTGCTTTGGCATTTTCTTTAAACTTTATGGTGTTGACTTGTATTGTTGACTTCTTGGAGGACTAATAATGACAAGTCTTCAAATTTGAGGGACCATTCTTGCCAATTCTTCAAAGTAGAGGGTCCTTTTTTCAATTTGACAAACTTTAAGGACCAAACTTGTAATTATGAATAAACAACGGTTTAAAGTGTCAATTCTTCAATATTGGAGGACCCTTCTTGTACAATCTTCAATTCTTCAAGGGTTATTCTTGGAAAATCAACACTAGGGCTTGGTTCATTGTGCGGCTTCGTTTCCCGTGTTCGTTTTTGTTTGTTTCTTGTGACCTTTTGTCATTTTCTCAATATCCGTACCTAAAATACACATGTAACAAACACAAGCATATATTTGGCATATTTCATGATATTTAATGCATTTTAAGCCCGTTTTGGACGATGAGACTATATATAAAAGCAGTCTCATCAAAGCCCAATCCTCGTATATAGTCTTCACCAACATTGGTGGACGATTATCCGTACCCAAGAGGATGGACTTATCCGTAAGAGATGTATACTCCATTTAGATAAGTTAAGATTTACAAACGTTGATCGAATAATGAGAGAAAGTAAATGTGTTTGTTGTTATGTGTAGAAGCCGAGAAATAATGTTGAAATCCCGTAAAGTATGTTCTCGATGAACCAAAAAATTCCAAGACGAACAAAAACTCACGAATTCCAAAACACGTTTTTGAAAAATCCTGAAATGCTGGCACTCTATCGGAATACCTATCGGAATATCAAATTGCAATACCTATCGGAATAACCTGTCGGAATACCTATCGAAATATCAAATTGCAATACCTATCGGAATAACCTGTCATAATACCTATCGGAATAACCTGTAGGAATACCTATCGGAATAACAAATTGCAATACCTATCGGAATAACCTGTCGAAATACCTATCGGAATAACGAATTGCAATACCTATCGGAATGTCACTATCCGAATATCACAATCGGAATATTACAATCGGAATATCACTATCAGAATACTTGATCGGAATGTAGAAACCCTTAAGCTTTCTGATCAAATTCAGTAAACTTCTGTCAGAATAGTACCACAATGATCAAAATTTCCACTTTTCTCAGACAAAACCCAACCAATTCGAGATTTTAAGCCAAAAATGATCAAAACACCCAAAAATTTTGTGTTTTTAGCCAAAGTAAATATACCAAATCTCTACCACAACTATGTAGAAGATTTGTATCAAGAAAAACCATAAAAAACACACAAAAAAATTGGTTCGAATGATTTAGATCAAAATAGGCACGAAAATCAAGAACACAAACACATAAACAATAAAATCATCTCATGGCTCTTGATACCATTTGTAGGATATTGTAAATCTATGCTTAATCTAGAGAGAGAAAGTGATAAAAAGATGGTGAGAACACACACACACTTAGAGAGAGAAAGTGTATAAAACACACTTTACTATGTGTAAAATAAAAGTGAACCACCACCCTCTCCAACTAAGGAGAGGGTTTATATACCCAATCCTTGTGATGGGCTTGGGCTTACACAATGGGACGTTGGCTCATACAACTCATGGGCTAGGCATGGCCTTGTTTACATAACTTAATAATACTAGACTACGAGCTATCACTTAATCTATTGTTGGAGTGACCGATCCTTTCTAATACATAAAACATATTTCCAACATCTATCTTTGTTAGCCCTAAAATGTGAGCGCCATTTACGGAATTACATTAGTTTCATATAGGCAAAACATGGAGGGACTACTTTTGCTAAGCTGTCAAAGTCACTCCATGTCTAGCCTATATATACCCCTCCATACTTTCATGGAGGGGTGAGGTTTTTCCATTTGTGTATTTCACTTTCTCTCTCTAAATACACACACTCATTTTCAAGTTTATCTTTCTCTCTCTAAAATGTCTAAATACTTGTTTTATCCTCCCCGACCTCCGCACCCCTAAATTGCTTTGAATCTTATGATTAACAATTGGTATCAGAGATAACCGGGGGTGTTTTGTGTTTGTGTTTGCTTATTTTATTGGTGTTAATAGCTTATAACATCTTATTTTTAAGTTGTTTGGTCACGTGATAGTTTATCAGTCCCATAGATGTCATCAGTAATATTTGTTTTGATATTCAGTCCAAAAAAGTCTACTTTTTGTCTCAAACTGATAACTTTGGTCCTTTTTTTCTTGGTGTTGGTGCTTCATCTCAAATCTATATTTTTTTATTATGTTTTTAAGCCGTAAAATGAGTCACGACTACACATCTTATTGTTTTTTTATGGCTTACAACATCCACATTTCTTATAAGCTAATTTTTTAGCTTATCTCATGATTTCTTGATTTCTGGGAGATGAATAGAACTGTAGAAAGAAAAAAAAAAGCCAGATCCATTTTTTTCGGAAAAAAAAACCATGAAAATGGGTCAAAACCCTTTTCCGATGGTGATTCTGATGGATTATTCCGATCCATATTCGGATGGATTCTACTTATTCCGATGCTATTCTGATGCTTATTCATATTCCGATGCTTACTCGGATAGCTATTCGGATAGTTTTTCCGATGGGGTGTTTGATTTATTCCGATGGAGTGAAAAAAAAACATTTCGATCATGGTCAAAAAAAAAGAAAAAAAAAACCGAGACTATGCAATAACCAACAAATCCTGATCTGAATCATTGTCACAAAACACCTAACCAAAAAACACCAATCAAACCACGACTCTTTTTTCCCTTCGTTTCATAAAAACAAAACACTCTCCATCTCTATTATCAACAATCAAGACTCGAATAGAATCAATACATAAAACAAGTAATCTCAGATTCGGTCTAACCCAATGAAGATCTTTGAAGATCTTGAGTGTTTGACCATATATCTTCATAGAACCATATCGAGGGTATAAAACTCTCCTTCAATATACTAAATTAAAGAGTAACTAATAACAATTATGTTATAGTTTTTCTTTGTTTCGATTATGACAACATGCATGAATAATATACCTACCCGAGATCTTATACAGAAGATCTTAGCTGAGGCTTCTCTTATTTGAGTGCTTCGAATGACTACTGAGGTCAAGAGGGCTCATAGGTTTGTTCTTTTTGGTTTTAGAAATAATATAAGATGGGTATGATTGATGGTTCAAGGAAGCAGATATTTTAGATCTATTTCTGTATTGGTGGTTAAGTTAGATTGAGATGGAGAGATAAAGATGTGGGGCGGAGTATACTATGTGGTGGGATTAGTGTTATATGACCTAATATGAAGGTTAATGGTTACTTATACCAGATTAAACTCGATCAGGTATTATTGTAAATGATGGGCTAGACATGTGTCGAAAATGGCTTGGGCTGCGTCGTACATATCTATCCATGATTGTTGTATTGGGGTTGAGTTTTATTACTGGGTATTTCAAAGTGAATGCGCCGAGCTACAAATATTAGAGTGGGCCTGGTAAAACAGTAAGAAATATTTGAGCATTTGGATATTGGGCTATATTACATAACAAAATTTATTGGATGCCCTTTTGACTATGATGACATTATCATTGATTCCGGATATTCGATATGTTTCGGTCGAAAGTGCTTCAACGACAAAGAAAATTGTTGGTTTAAAACCCAATATTTTTGGAAAAAAATTTCGACGACCTCGCATCAGTTGGGCATGTGACTGGCGTTGAGCTTCAATGACAAGTTATCTAGACAAATTATCGTTTAATGATATTTTATCATTTGTTCTAGATAACGACATTCAAACACAACACCAAAGCAAACAAAATACTTAACGCTAAAACGATCCGATATAACATTCAATTTAACGACAACGGCTAGTTTTGATTCAACAAAGACAAGTGATCACAAAGTGGATTTGGTATTCTTTATTTGAAGTTGAAGTGGGATTTCATGAAGGCGTCTACTTCTTTCATCATCGAGCCTTCCTTCTATTTTTCTACCCTTTTTCTTCAAACCCAGTCTATCGATTAATGACTTGCTTGGGCGATAAAATTTATGATTGAGACTTGAATTATCTAGTTTCCACTGTCAAGGGGTGGATGGTCGACAACATGGATTACTATCATTTTTGGGTGTCACACGCAGTTGCTCGTGTGGATAACTGATAGGTGTGAAAACACCCATCCTTTTACCACTTATTTCTTGCTAAAACAAGACCAAAACGCGTATTTAATATCATTTGTTTGGAATTATGCGTGGTTTGTGTGTTTGTAGTGTTTTCAGAGCCAACCAGATAAATATTAAAGAAAACATGAGATTGCACGGGTTTTATCGAGGAAAAAGACGAAAAGACGAAGTCTATAGTCCAAGAGATGCAAAAGATTTGAAGTCACTGGGCCTATTTGAAGATTTATCAAAGAAAAGGACCAAACACGGAAGATTTACATATGTCGAGGAAACTCAAGTCTATTAAATGATGAAATTAAAAGACGAGTTGAATTTATTCGTCGACAAATCCTGAATCGAAATCGAAAACGTCAACTTTTCTGAAAAGACGAGAAGACAAAAAGAAAGGGAGAAAGCCACTCACCAACCAAGAGAGAATCCTATAAATACTCCTCCCATTCACAATTTTAGAGGAGATTTCATTCTGTTACATTTTTCCTATTTCGTAGGCACCATCTCCATTAAGGAGATTGGTGGTTTTCATTTCCTTTGATTTCTTCCAATCTTGTAAGTTTAATCTTTCCATTTTGTTTGTTGAATCTTAATCATCAATACAAGTTTACATTTAAGCTTTCTATCATCTTGTTCTTCATCTCTTTGTGATTCAAAGTTCTCAAGTTTCATTTTATTGGTTTGATCATCAAAAGTAAGTGGGTTTTGTGTTTTTGTTGTTTTGGATTGATGTTTACTATGAGTAAATGGTTAGTGGTTAAATTGGTTTAAGTCTTGATTAAAAACTTGGTGAAATTTTGTGTTAAATTCGTGTTTCAGTCATCCCCTGTTCTTCGCACCTTAACTTGCCCAGATTCTGGATAAAGGGGTTTGTGATTTTACTGTTGGTTCGGAATATCCATTATTCCGGATCAAGGTTTTGATTTTATTGTTTATTCGGAATATCCAATTATTCTGAGTAGAGCTAATATTCCGAATAAGCTCATTATTCCGCATAAGAACATTATTCCGGATCAGTGATTTCTTTCAAACATTCCGAATCAACATGTCCATCCGGAATAATCAATATTCCGGATGAGCAGTTATTCCGAATAAAGTTTTCTTCTAAAACATTCCGGATAGACTATTATTCCGAGTAGAGCAAACATTCCAGATCAAGCCATTATTCCGAATAGAGCAGTTTTCCAGTTTTATTCCGCATGAGAAGAAATATTCCGAATAAGCTAAATTTCCCTGATGTTCCGGATCAAGCATTCATTCCGAATAAGTTGTTTTCTCCAAGTTTAGGTACTTACTGTTGGATTTAAATTCTAGTTTTATTCTCAGTAATTGCTTTTAGTTTAATTTTATTACTTCTAGCACTTATCATTTTAGTAGATTTAGACCAAAGCTCCCCCTTTTTAGTCACCAATTACAACGATTCCACTTTTAACCGTGATCGATTCGAGAAGATACCGAGAACGATACAACGACATATATCAATTGGGTACGAGCAATGCAAAGAAAGATCTTGCAAGCAAACCTTTTTATTAACAAACCAAAAATCAGTTATTAAAATGGCGCCGTTGCCGGCTCTTTTCGTAAGGATCAACGGTTTCTTGTGAGAAAAAATTGGATTTTGGGATCCGTTCTTTCGGGAACGTTATTTTCAAGCACAAAAATTTTCAAAAAACCCATAAAAATATAAAATTTTCAAAAATACAAAAACATAAAAAAAAACCTATAAAAACCAAAAATATTTTCTCTTGCATTTTCTTTTTAGTGTATGCGTACTCGATCAACGTCTTATTCAGAGTCCGAGATTCTCGAACATTTAGACATGGCCGGTGTACACAACAACAATAATAATAATCCACCCCTCCCCAACAATAATAATCCACCCCACCCAAACATGAATAACCCACCCTTACCCGACCTACGAACCATGGAGGAGCTATGCCAACCTACGATGAACGGACGTGGAGGCCCGATTGCGCCGATGCATGTCACGGCTCAGGAGTTTTCGTTGAAGCATCACATGATCCAACAAGTGCAAACTAACCCATTTCGCGGAATTCTGGATGATGATGCCAACAAACACCTCGACAAATTCATTACCATCACCCAAAGCATGAAGTCCCCCGGTGTTTCTATGGATGACCTTCTGATTGTGGTAAATTACACCTCTTGTTTAGGAAAACAAAGGAGGGTAAATGAGCGGTAAGTATTGAGTGATGATTTAGGAAAATCAAGCACTAATGACCCTTATGGTGTGAAAGTTCGTTTCCCAAGGAGGTATATGTGTGTGAAAAACTTGTTAAATGTTTGTGATTAATGATTGGTTTAGAAGGGAATGAGAAAAGAAGATGACGAAGACGTAAAAATAAAAATTATTACTACTAGAAAGTTAAAACGTAAAACCTTAAAAACCACAAAAATAAAAATTAACTCTAAAAATTACCAAAAATTCACCAAAAATCAAAATAATTAAACTAAGAATTTACCAATGATTAAAACTTTTTCAAACCTTTTAAATAATTAAATATTCAGTTTTTAAATGCTAATTAAAGCCCTAAAAATCAAATAAATTATCAAAAAGCCCAAATAAAGATTTTTCAATTGGTAAACCTCTAAAAGGACCTAAAAAGATTAAAAACTATTTTTAGAAATTTTCAAACTAATAAAAACTATTTAAAATGATTTAAAAACTATTAAAACTTAAAATAATTATAAAAATTAATCTAAAAGAGATAAAATTATTCTAAAAGTTGCTAAATTCCTATTTTATTGTATTAAACCTAAGAAAAATGTAAAAAGTTGGAAAATGGGAAATTTTAAAAATAATAATAAAATAATAATAAAATAATATTAAAAATCCAAAAATTATAAAAAATTCTAAAAACTTGCAAACTAGTTTATTTTAACCTAAATAATCAGAAAATCAAAGTGAAATTACCAGAATACCCCTATTGGGCCCTCAAATGGGCCAAAACCAAAAACAGTCAACACAATTGGGCTTTTGGGCCCAAAAAGTCAAACTTGGCCCAATTGACTTGGAAAAGCCCCATCTGACTCAAAATTCAATTCTAAGAACAAAACTCTAAAGGCCTAAAACCTGAATATGAGCTTATCACAGCTTATTTAACACACAGCTTATTGTTATTGGGCTTTTCAGCCCATTAAGCAATAAGCTAATGCCATAAGCTCTAATTTGACACACAACCTTCTTTTGGAATGCTTATGAGATCTGTAAAAAGAAATTTTGAAAAAGCTCACTCAATAAGCCAGAAATAAGCAAAGTATTATTTCACTAAAAGACAAAATAGTCGTTTTTGAGAAATAAGGCACCTCAGGACTTGATTCAACTTGCAAAAGATCACAAATGGACTGAATAAGCCAAATCAATCAACAAAAATCCAATAAGCACAACCAATAAGCCAGAATAAGCACAAATGAACTTATGAAAAAGTCAATTAAGTTGGTTTTCTAGTCAAACCCTAAAGTCAACCCACCAAATGCTCCAGTATAAACAAATGGGTCAAATAATGAGCACCTATTACAAAATCAAAGTTGTTGTTGGTTAAAATAAGCTATTATAGCTTATTGATAAGCTGAACCCAATTTTACACTATCAGTGGCAACCAGCAAGGGAAAGGAGTTCCCACTGCTTTGACTATTTGACCAAGCTTATTTGAGAGTTCTGGTTGGATTCAATTGGAAACAAAGGCACCCTTGTGATCAATGAATCACAAGGAGTCAATAGCAACAAGAAAATCACAATTTAGTTCACACAATAAGCCACAATCAAGCAAACAGTCACCAGATATAGCCCAGATATGGAAATAAGCAGTTAAGCACTTAATAAGCAGATTTAGCCAGAATAAGCCAACCAAACTTGACAAGATGCATACAAAAGCTATATAAACTAAAAATAAACACAAAGCAACAAGAATCAAACACTGAATCAAAGTAAACAACAAGATCAAAGCATGAAAAGTTACTGATGAACAATGAACATATGCAGAAACAAGTTTGCTGATCTATTTGACACTTGATTCAATTTCAGGCCTCAAATCCTTCTTCCCTGGTGTGATTAACTAAAGTTTAGCACTTGTTAGCCCTAGCCTAAGCTTAGATCTAGGTGTCCTCAAAATCCTAGCCAATTTTACCAAGTATTCAAGATTTTATACCCTATTTTATAAATCTATGTGTTCAAACCCTCAAAACCTGCAAACAGATGAACAATAGCACCTAAATAACAGATACCAACACTTAGCAACAATAAACAACCACTTAACAAACCTCAAATCCAATTTATGCAGTAAACCCAAACACCCTTTTAAAACTTGTTTTCACAATTTTTCAAAGGCTTAAGCAGATTTTAACCACAAATCAGTCTAACAACACCTCAATAATATCAAATCAACACAAATAAACCAGATTCAACAATAATATCTCAGATTCAAGCATAAACATGCAATAATCTCCAAATTCAAAAAAATAAAGGAGAAAATGAAAAGGGAGAAGGATGCAAACCTCCAAGACCTACATCCAGGCCTTGATTGTTTGAGCTTAGGTACTAGCAGAACAAGTACCAGCTTCCAAGCTGCTAAGATGAACAAACCACAAAGTGAGATCAAAATAATACCAACTTTCTGATTTTTGATGCACAAGCTTTATCACTTAAAACCTTGCCTCAAAAACCTTCAAACAAGATTATGGAACTCGGATTTTAGCTTATCAAACACCAAACATTTATAAATAACAGATTAGAATTCAAAATTTTAAGAAATTCAAACTTTATTTCATAAAAAGGAATTACAAAGATTTAAAAGCTAAAATCTGGTACAAAGGGACTCTCACATGTTGAGGTCTCCTTTTATAGGCAAATGCCATGCTACACTATTCACAAACCCTAGCACTGAATTCTCTAAAATGCCCTTGAGGTCTTCTAGGCGTTTCTTGTTGATGAGCTGTCCAAAATGCATCCAAACCGTTTAAAATAGCTTTGTGATGAAGCAATGAGTGTCAGCTGTTGATCTTGACACGTGGCTATGCTTGGAGAACAAGTTGTGTTTTGATTGGTGGACGGGTTTGAATGGTGGGGCCTCTTGGTGAGTGGGAGTGAGGGTTTTAATGTTGGGATGGGATTTAGAGTGTGTGAATCAAACGTGTGTCAAGGTAATTTAGGTTTACCCTTTGTTTTAAGTAAAGGTAAAACTGGGTGGATGAACATGAACAGTGGTAACTTTTGATCCTAAAAAGGTGGGTTGATGTGTTTGGCGCGTGTTTGTGAGATTCAAACTTCTAAACTTGGCAGTTTTGGCCCTTTTTCTTCCTTTCTTTTGTCATTTGTGTTTAAAAGTGTGTCAGCGTCCAAATCCTTTGTAACAACTTTCAGACTTTGGCAAATTTGGCATAAAACTTTTCAAAAAGTGTTTCAAGGGTTGTTTTTGCCACTTTTGCATATTTGAAGGACTGATTTTGGACATTCTTGATCTTCAAAGGTCTTCAATGTATCTTTGGCTTGATGAGGGACCATAATTGACAATTTGAAATTGTTGAGGGACTAATCTTGCCATTTCTTCAAAGTTGAAGGACCTTTTGTGTAATTTTGACAAACTTAAGGGACCAAACTTGTAATTATCAATATACATGGGTTTTAAGTGTCATTTATTCAATAAATGAGGATCAATCTTGTTTGTCTTCAAGTCTTCAAGGGTATTTGTTGAGTATTCCATGATTAGGGCCCGGTTCTTTGTACGGCTTTGTTTCTCGTGTCCGTTTTTCCTTGTATCTTGTGATCTTTTGTCTTTTTCACGATATCCATACCTAAAATACACAAGTAAATAAACACAAGCATATATATGGTATTTTATGACATTTTTATGCATTTAAAGCCCGAAAAGAGCGATGAGATCATGTATAAATGCCATCTCATCACTCCCCCATACTAAGCCATTGCCGTGCCCTCACGCAATGCTAGAATAAAGTATCTAAGCATCACCAAAGTTCAATTTTATTAACCTTTATTGAAGAGTAAAAGACTTGCAACATACTACGAAGATGTGTAAAGACATAATGTATGATTTTCATCACGAAAAGTGACTTTTAGGGTCAAAGAATAGAAACAAGTAAATGTCCCTTAGAGTAAACTTCGTCATCCTTGATTGTCATACATTCCATGCTAAGTGCAAAAACGAGATCATTGTTGGTACAAGTCACAATGCTAACACTTCTCATACGTCCAAATTGTGTAATACTTTTTCTCCCCGCAATCCTAGTTATTATAAAAGGAAATGGGTTACTAGCATTTTTCTCTATTTGTCATGGATCACAAGTGATTCATATTGACTTATTTGAGTAGTTATTAGTCCGAAAGCAAAGTAGCACGATTTGATCAATAGTTAGCCGAAGGACAAAATCTTTTAAAACGGCTTCTCGTGTATCTCCTTAAGTTCATATCTTGGCATAACTCGTTTCACGATTTGAGACCTTTCTCGGACCGATATTTGGCATGTACTTCATACTTCAAATCTTGGGAAGACGTTCTCGAAATTATGGTCTTCTCTTCATATATTTGGAATTTCTTCACTTGACGTTTTTGAGAGATTCTTCATATTTGGACCACGACTTCATCATTTTTCTTCAATCTTTACTTTGGATTTTGATATACAACGATCCGCCTCCTTTTCGGACTTGGATATAATTATCCTCATACCTTGTTAGGGTCTTTTTGGATAGACTTTCTCCATGATCTTTAGGGGAGTAATTGCTTTTCGTCGTGTGTCTCGATCCTTCATATTGATTTAGGAATAATGATACTTCACATCATCTTTGGATCTTTAGCAAAAATAGAGCTCCTCATGCCTTGTTAGGGCCTTTTTGGATGATCGCCAATCTTCGCGTCCCGCTTCAATAAGTTATGCCTTGGCTATGAACTCTATTCAACCCCGAGCAACTTTTAAACGATCTTGCGCTAGAGGCTAAGTAACCTTTCAAATCGTACGACCTTACTTATTGCAATTATGAATTATTCCTAATGCATTGATCTTATGGGAAGAAAAAACCACAATTAAAAACATATGAGTTTTTGAAAGAACACTTTCATGTTCTACGTTTAGCATGATCACTTGTCTAACTCTATCATTTCTCGTTCTTCACTATATAAAGACCTCTAATTAAAGAGACTCGTGAATACTTAGCCATGCAAGTCAAAATTAAGCCAAATTTGGATTAGCTTTCATTAAGAATATATCAAATCAAAGTTTTGGGTTTTCAAGCCACCTATAGGATCTTGCACTTTCTTGGACTTTTTCAAGTTTAGAGAATGCGTTTTATAGTTCCCTTGATAAGTGACTTTCTAGGATCAATTATAGGAACTTGCGAAAAGTTCTTGTTCTTAACCCGTAAGAGTTAAGACTTTCGCGTTTTAAAGCTCCCTATATAAAAGTCTAGCAAAACTTGAATTGAGCGGGTTAAGGAATGTAAATGGCTCCAAATGCCCATCAAATCAAAAATTAACTCTTATTCTACCCATCGGAAAATATACATTCGTGTCTTAAAAACACTTATGAAAACTAAGAAAAATTTAAAAATTAGGCCATTTTTAGCCTTATTAGCAACAAAACATTGAAAATTGGAAAGCGTGAAGCAAAGCAAGTACCTATTCACCCCCACATACTAAAAGTAAACATTGTCCTCAATGTTTCGAGTCTAAAGGTGGAGCACCCCCATACTAGAGACGAAGAGTCGAATTCTTAGGATCTAGCATGGAAAGGGTGATCAACAATATATCTAAAGCCGTTTATTAAGTGTGCTAAAAGATAATTGTTAGAACAATAAAGGATATTTCATGGATTCGTGAAAAACTTCTTCAAGCAAACGATGGAGGCTCACGTAAATGAACACGAGAGTCTTCAATCGTAGATGATGATGATAATCTAGATAACACAATCACAAACAACCACGAGACAACGAGTTGAAAGGGTACAAGTCCCCTTATTAGTGAATAGTAAGTGTGACAATCCGTCAACTTATGGTTGATATTTATTCTTGAATATTATTTAAAAACATTATTTTAATGTTACAATATGAACTCACATATTTTTGGGAAGAAATTTGGATTTACGTCTTGAAGTAGCGTCGACTACGTTTAAACCGGAGGATTCAACGTTACGTGCCTACGTTTACATACACCGTCCTTGGTGACAGTCCGACATTTCAGAAAATAAATTTATCCATGAATATTATTTTGGAGTTTTAAATTTGTGTTAGTTCATAAACTCACAAATTTACGAGAAGAGATTAGGACTTACGATTTTATTTTAACGTCTTTTACGACTAAATCGGAAACCTTAGGATTACGTATTTACGTTTTCGAACTCCGTTTTTGATGAGACAATTTTTATTGGATTCGTTTTGTGACGTTGATTCATAATTTATAAAAACGTTTTTCGTAAAACGACCCGAGGGCACGCAAATCGAGGAAACTAGAATCGAGGAGTACCCGTAAATAAATGGGGATGAGACAAGTGGGACACTTGCCCCACCCCTACTATAACCATCCAACATACTACACCTCACTACATTTGGTGTCAAAGTGTTAGCTTTGTAACTTACACATGTAAGCTAAAGCTTACATTGTAAGCTACAACTTACAAAAACCATCAACCTAAACCATTTCTTCACTTCCAACACATGCAAACCACTCTCTCATCCCTTTTCTCTCTCAAAAATTCGTCCATATTCAACCACCACCATTAAACACCCTCATTTGATCAATTTAACCACAATATCATGTGTTATTCACACATATGTTGAAGAACCTTTGAAGATATGAAGATTGGAGGTGATCTTAACCTATGAAAAGGAGTTTTCATGGGGTTAAAGGGCTGAATTCATGGAGGTGTTCATCTATCCAAAGTACCCAAGAAGTTTCCTTGCTAAAGTTGAAGATTTGATAACAAGAACCAAGTCTTGTTCATCAAAAACCTCATCTTTTCAATACTAATGGTGGTATAAAGATTGTTCTTCCTATCCTCTTGTTATTTTTGATTATGTAATCTTGTATTTCTTTCACTTATGTATATATATATGATGATGAATGATGATAAAAATGTTATGTGGGGATTTGTTGTTGATAAACATGATTAAAAAGGTGAAAAACTATAAAGAACAAGGCTAAAATCTTGCTTAAAAGTGTTGGCTGTATAAAACAGTAAAGAAACATATCATGAACTGATAAAATGATGAAGTAGAATCCATTTACAGTAAGCTAAATGTCTTGTACACATGTGAGAGTTGGCCATGCAATGGAATCATTGTAATGAGTGAGATATGATCAAAACAAGTTTAGGGTATAAATCTGAGGTTACTGTTTTGGACGATTTTTAGAAAATATTTAGAAGATGATTCAACAGTAGCTATAAAAGAGTTAAATGTAGCACATATCATGTAGTTTATGTGATAAAAATTTGAGCTTCTAATTCATTAAAGAACTCTAGATATGTTAAAAATGGTGAACATGAAGTTAAAAATCAGATTTTTGGAAATAATGTTTATTATTATAATATAAGCACTCACATTATAATATATAAAATGTAAAAATATAAACCCGCTTGATCATCATATATAAATAATCATCATATGTATACATAATTGATATTTTTATAAAGTCATTGGACAAACGTCTAAGACCGAGTATTATTTGTCTAGGTTTCCGTGATTGAAGCACGTACTGTACGTCCGAATTGCCGACAACCCGCCTTCCCACATCAACGTGAGTTCATAGCCTCGCACTCTTTTAAATGTTTTATAAATGCTTTATAAACCCGCGAGGGAGATAACATGTTAGTTTTTATAAAAGTTTGGACACCATTTGTCCCGATTGTTTGTTTATTGATTTTGGACCCGAATGATTGAATGACCCGATTGTATGACCCGATAAATGATTAATGGACCCGATAGATGAAATCAAATGGATTATTAAAGTTAGGTTATGTCACTAAAAGTCCCATTAGCATGAATTGTGAACTACCGGAAGTTGGTAGACGCTTATGCATTTAATAGTACTATTTGGGGACGATCACCCCAGTTCGCGACTTGACGGTTGATCCCCGTCGTGCCACATTGATTGGTAAGCGAATTAATGTATGAGAAGATTTCCATAGCGTGACCTTTGTGACGACACGCTACTTTAGATGGGCAAAATTGGTATCGGGTTAGCTACCCGTTGTTGGTTTAGTAAGGTAACAATGTCATGCGGCTTATAATAATCCAAAATCTAACGAAATACTATTAGACGCTTCGAATTACGATGTATTGCCTGACTAGCAATACTGGGTCATACTATTGATATTATGTTTGTATTTTGGTTTTCGTAACCATATTCATATAACGGTTTTTATTTTCATGCAACGTCATAAGACGTATTGTATGATGTTTTTACGACATTGGCTCGTATAATAATTTTTAAGGCAAATGCCTATATTATGATTTTCGATAAGGATTTATATAAAATGACTTTGGCTATTTTATGGCCTATTACAAAGATTTGTATAAACTGATTTTGGCTATTTTACGGCCTATTACAACGATTTGTACGAATTGATTTTTGGTACTAATTTTATACCAAAATTATATTGATGGAATTTATTAAACTCTATGAATTCACTCGGCGTTATCGCTGACCTTTTCTTTTAACATGTTTTATCTCAGGTACTTGAAGGTAATTCTCGGGAAGACGACAAGAATTCATGGCCCGCACTTAAACAATATTTTCCATTCAAATACTTTGTAAAACTTTGTATGAAATAATATGACTTGGGACCGATGTAACTTTGATATTTATGAATGGAAATGATTTATTATTAAACAACGCGATTTTTATGCGTTGTCTATGATGTGAGTAATGTGCTATCCCGTAACACCAACGAGTCTTCCGCTGTATTGAGTTGTATAAATTTGGGGGTGTTACAGTTTGGTACCAGAGCTCTCGTTATAGAGAACGAAAGATTTTTAAAAACTAAGGTTTTGAATAAAACTTTTCAAAATCTTTTAACTACAAACATTTTCTAAAAATGTCTAAAAATCTTTTGACTATAACGGTGCCAAAGAATTCCCGAGTTACCGACAAGGCCAAGACTGAGAAGTGTTATTTTAATATATATATATATATATAACTTGGATTATATATATATATATGATGTAATTTATTACATGATTGTTTGATGATTATTTTGATTTTTATACGAGGTATTTATACGACGTAGATTGTCACAAGTAACCCTAAATCCCCTAGTAAATTAATCGAAGCTATTCTCGTAGGAATTCTAGCTATCCTAGATCTAAACCAAGTTGTGGATATTTATGATCCCAACAAATGGTTGATATTCGTAGAAATGTAGATATTAGTTGATTGTGAAATTGAAAGAAGAATTGGCGAGATTAAATCTGATATCGATGTCATGACGATCTTTCCTTATAGAGTGGAGTTTGACAAAACGTTATCACCTGGAAAGATGTCATCTGATTCGTTGTCACCCAATTCTTAAATTGAAATCGAAAGGGTGAATGTTGCACTTGAGGCTGTCATTGGAACCATTACCCAAAGGCCTCATGCACTAGTACCTTTCTGAGAAGTCTAGTAGAATGACCAAGTCATTTCATACTAGTGACTTATTTGATAATTGTTGTTATAAGAGTTATAGGATTGGAAATTAAGTGTTGATTTATATTGAGATTGTATTGCCTTTACAAGGCCGAAGAATAAGATTGAAAGTATTGGAGATTGAGGTAGGATATTGAATTGAGTATAAAATTGGTTGAAATTTGAATAAAGTAAAAATTTAACCCGTATGGAATATGAGATTGTTAATAGAAGTCGTTAAGTTTTGTGATTGAATTATAAGGATTTAATTATTTGTTGATTCGTGTTAAGGGTTGTTCCTAGACCATTGTCCGCTAACGAGGATGCCCAGTGTCCAAGAAATAAATTGAAGAAATCTTCTTCTGAATTGAGACCGATGGATCTTCCGGGACATATGGAAAACCTAATGACTCTTGTAGATTAGTATTCATTGTGGTATCTTTTAAAAATCCCTAACTTAACTGAGACATCAGTTGGTAGGATGAGTTCTGAGAATTGTATGACATAGTGACACGTAATGTGTTACGGTACAATTTTGACTTGTTTGTGATTAACGAAAAGACTACATTTGATTGCTAAATTCTACATGTATCGATGTTATCTATCCTTTATTGCTTCATCCTAATGTTCGCAATAGTGATGCAACCATTGAACAAGTACTCATCTCGATTTGAGTTACGTTGTGGATTATTCTCTTTGTATTCCTGAGTGCCATCGAGTTCATGAACCTCATGATTATTTGGCTAAGCTCATTTCCTATCATATCGTAGTTAATTCTTGGTGAACAAGCTTTCATCACTCTTTTGCAGATCACACATTGTTTTTATAAAGTTAAAACCGTATCCTTGAGAAAAATTGAATTCTCATCATCAAAAGGATTATTCAAAATGAGACTTATGAATGATTGATATCAAAATGAAGTCGTTTATGAAACACTTTGGAAACTTAATTGTTTTCATAACAAGGAAAATCTTTGTAAATTTATTTTGATTCTTATTTAAGAATTAAGCATGTAAATGTTTTTATTATAAACATGATGATAAAATTTTGACGAACTGAGTATTGCATCGTTAATCTTGAAATTGTATATAGTTGCGCGCCTACATACAATTTGAAATGGACTATGCAAGACTGATTAGTAGTCACCATAAAACTAATGAATAAACACTACATTTTCTTTGAGGATTGTGAAAGATTAAATTTTAATGAGATCTGCAAGAAGTGAAAAATAAGGACATAATGTTAGGGACACCTACATATGTGCCTATAACACCTATTCTTCTGAGTTGAATTTACTCATCTGTGGAATTTGTCTTATTTGACAATTGATATTCCGTTCTTGTCCAGTTCTCCCGTAGTGAGATTCTTAGGAATAGTATCTGATTTCCGAGTGTTGATACCCGACTGGATGTATCGACGTTCTTATCATTTCTCTTGATTTGATTTCATTTGAGTGACCTGGGTAACGATCCGAGGAGCTTTCGAATGCGTACTCGAATCATGAAAACATGGGATATATTCATATTCGTTAAATGTTTTCGTCTGAATCTGATTTGAAATTCTCTCGCGTAGATTATGCGTTGACCTTACTCTTTAGATGGTAGTTGTGTCTCCATATATCCTTGAATTTGTGAAGAATTATGAGTTATTATTAGTCTTTTGAGAACTTCACATCTTATCGACGGTAATAAAACTAGAAAGTTGATAGTGCCAGTATAATGGATTGATTGATTATGACATGACGATATTGTCTTAATTGATGGGAACTCGAGTAGAATTCCCCTGAAGAGATAAGATGTTGATTATAAAAAGTGATATAAATAATTATTGGTAGATGACGATATCCTATATTTGGAATTAAAATTATACCGTGAATGGTTATGAACTAGTCATAGACATTATAATCTAGAAAGAACCTAATATGAAATTATTAAAAGATGTTTTCGTTATCTGAAACTTTAGAAAGTATTTGTTGATGAATTACCTAGACTTTCGCCATTAAGGCAAGTTGAATTTGGTATTTGGTTATATTCTCGGTGCTGCACCTATGGCTTGTGCACTGTACGTCAGCACCATCTGAATTTAAGGAATTACCGTACAACTGAGAGAGTTGTCGGAGAAAGATTTTATTATACCAAGCCTGTCATCCTGAAGAGCTATGGTTTTATCTTTCCTTATATTTGTAAGATTACTATGAACTGAGTAAATTGACAATCGAAAACGATATCCATAACTCGAAATGGAAGAATTGTTCGATCATTTACAAGGTTCTAGCAAATTTGATCCATAGCATGGTTATCATCAACTTCGCATCTGCGAAAGAGATTATTTATTCCAATCACTACATCCGGTACTTGTAATGAACATTAGGAGTTCCACGTGATGTCGTTTGGATTGACAATGCACATGTAGTATTCATAATTATGATGAATCACGTGTGTAGGCTGTAATTTGATAAATTCATGCTCGTGATCATTAAGGACTACATGTTTGTTTATCAGAATAAGAATGAGTTAATAATTATTTATAGACTGCCCTGAATTGGCCGAACAGTGTAAACCTGAACCTTGAATAATTAACACGTGATTAAAGACCTGAACCTTTACATGATTTGACTATGTGATTAAAAGGATAATGGAATATAAATTGACTCTTCAAAAATTAAGATCCCTTTTAAGACTTTGGATTTTACCAAAAAGAAATGGAATTATGTTTTGACAAATGTTTTAACAAAGGATTTTAAGGGATTATTCCCTTATACACAAACCATTTAACTAAACTTCTGTTTAGGGGTAAATGTTTGTGTATATCTCCAGATAACTTAAAAAGGATTGAGGAAAACCATTTAAACCATAACTTGAAATTTGAAACGATACATTTTGCTTTTCAAACTAAGAAAACTTTGACCAAAGTATAACCAAAGATTTTTCAAACATTTACGAATCTTATTAAATATTTTCGATAAATCAACAAAAATCTTGTTAATTAAATTCAAATTATTTTTGAACATTTTATATAATTGGTCGAACTAAGAAATTTAAAACTTTTACGTTTACGCTTCACAAAAATTAACTAATAATTATTTAATTAATTATAATAATTATCGACGCTTTAGACGACGGATTGAGTAAAACGGATAAAAATGATAGATGAGACGAAACTGAAACATAAAAGATATGAAGAAAGAATTTTGAATAAATACGGTTATGATATTTATTTCATGAGGAAAGTGAACGAAATTTCTGACGCATAATATAGAAAGAATATCTGAGTGAATTGTGGACATGATAATTATAACATCATGAGAAGTGAATATAGATACTGACATATTATATAAAAAGGATAAAGAATCAATTAAGATGTATTTCTTGATAATGAAGGTACAAAATAATTTGCCGAACGATATAAAAACAAACAATGTTTATAAAAAGAGGATAATATAGATAATAAAAGTGGTTCGCGGCTAGTGTGAACCATTAGAGTTGAGAAGCCGATAGCGTTAAATGTTTTAAAGACCACATGTGATTGTCTAAAATATGAAGGATTGTGAGATATAGTTATGTTGGAATTTGTAAGTATAAGTATTCTATTTTTGTCATTTATGACTAAAAGTATCTCTGTCTGAAGAAGTTGTACTGATGGCAATTATGAAGGCAGACATCGCCTCATACATTAGTAAACGTCTAGCTATTGCAAAGGTCATCATCTGAATTTGATTCGATTTGGGTCATCGTCGACAGACTGACCAAATCTGCTAATATCATTCTCATTAATGATAAATTCAAAAGAGTTGTGTAAACATAGCGTGCATGTATCGATCATCTATATCAAGATCCTCGCTTCGCATCGAATTTCTAGAGATTTTCTCAGAAATCAATAAGAACGAACCTTGATGAGAGTACTATGTACCATACCAAATCGAAGGGACGAGGTAAAGTAACGATACAAAGTAATGTAAGTGCTGTTTTATGTTTGAATGATTGACCTTTGGTAATAGACCGTATAATCGTTTTCCTTTGGAAAGATTATCATTGATAATTATCGTATTAGGATTGAGATCGAATCTTGTTAGGATCTAAATCTTAGAGAATCTGTAAGCAGGAATTGAGATGAAGACATCCGACATACACCCATTGTGAGTTGGACATGTCTCTTAGGTTTAAGGTTTCCTATGATGGCGAACCTATCCTTGCAAAATACCCGACCCGCGAAATCTGAAATGATTGTTGAAATAGGGATTTGATTATTGACTGCCGGTAGTGGGCAAGAGGTTATGTGAATGTGAAATGTAGATCTTGAAGTGCCAAATGGGTAGCGAAGCTATGCCACAATTTTTAACCTTGGAAAAAAATGAATTCATGATCTGACAAATCATGGGATATAAGTCCCCGTTGTATGGGACCATTGAGATGATGTATTAGTTGGGATTGAAAGGCATATAAGCTGGATCTACCCTAGGACTTCAAAGAAATGCGTGAATTATGTTTCGTAAATCGAACTTGATGGAATATCTATCCAGTGAAAATCTGAATTCTTCTTAGTAAAGCTTAGATCGGCGAAAAGTTGCATTCATCAAAAACCCGTTAACATCATGGATAGAGAAAGTAAGTCAACATTAAGCCTGATCTTATTTCCGTAGTTATGTTTGATGAAACTCGCGTATTATAATGGATTGCACTTATGAGAAAAGACCGAATGTGGAGGAAATACCCACATGACTTTAACTCTATAAGAAACGAGTAGTAAGGTAAGATGATCTTTGAGGACAAAGATCCTGTTTAGGGGTAAATGCTGTGACAATCCGTCAACTTATGGTTTATATTTATTCTTGAATATTATTTAAAAACATTATTTTAATGTTACAATATGAACTCACATATTTTTGGGAAGAAATTTGGATTTACGTCTTGAAGTAGCGTCGACTACGTTTAAACCGGAGGATTCAACGTTACGTGCCTACGTTTACATACACCGTCCTTGGTGACAGTCCGACATTTCAGAAAATAAATTCATCCATGAATATTATTTTGGAGTTTTAAATTTGTGTTAGTTCATAAACTCACAAATTTACGAGAAGAGATTAGGACTTACGATTTTATTTTAACGTCTTTTACGACTAAACCGGAAACCTTAGGATTACGTATTTACGTTTTCGAACTCCGTTTTTGATGAGACAATTTTTATTGGATTCGTTTTGTGACGTTGATTCATAATTTATAAAAACGTTTTTCGTAAAACGACCCGAGGGCACGCAAATCGAGGAAACTAGAATCGAGGAGTACCCGTAAATAAATGGGGATGAGACAAGTGGGACACTTGCCCCACCCCTACTATAACCATCCAACATACTACACCTGACTACATTTGGTGTCAAAGTGTTAGCTTTGTAACTTACACATGTAAGCTAAAGCTTACATTGTAAGCTACAACTTACAAAAACCATCAACCTAAACCATTTCTTCACTTCCAACACATGCAAACCACTCTCTCATCCCTTTTCTCTCTCAAAAATTCGTCCATATTCAACCACCACCATTAAACACCCTCATTTGATCAATTTAACCACAATATCATGTGTTATTCACACATATGTTGAAGAACCTTTGAAGATATGAAGATTGGAGGTGATCTTAACCTATGAAAAGGAGTTTTCATGGGGTTAAAGGGCTGAATTCATGGAGATGTTCATCTATCCAAAGTACCCAAGAAGTTTCCTTGCTAAAGTTGAAGATTTGATAACAAGAACCAAGTCTTGTTCATCAAAAACCTCATCTTTTCATCACTAATGGTGGTATAAAGATTGTTCTTCCTATCCTCTTGTTATTTTTGATTATGTAATCTTGTATTTCTTTCACTTATGTATATATATATGATGATGAATGATGATAAAAATGTTATGTGGGGATTTGTTGTTGATAAACATGATTAAAAAGGTGAAAAACTATAAAGAACAAGGCTAAAATCTTGCTTAAAAGTGTTGGCTGTATAAAACAGTAAAGAAACATATCATGAACTGATAAAATGATGAAGTAGAATCCATTTACAGTAAGCTAAATGTCTTGTACACATGTGAGAGTTGGCCATGCAATGGAATCATTGTAATGAGTGAGATATGATCAAAACAAGTTTAGGGTATAAATCTGAGGTTACTGTTTTGGACGATTTTTAGAAAATATTTAGAAGATGATTCAACAGTAGCTATAGAAGAGTTAAATGTAGCACATATCATGTAGTTTATGTGATAAAAATTTGAGCTTCTAATTCATTAAAGAACTCTAGATATGTTAAAAATGGTGAACATGAAGTTAAAAATCAGATTTTTGGAAATAATGTTTATTATTATTATATAAGCACTCACATTATAATATATAAAATGTAAAAATATAAACCCACTTGATCATCATATATAAATAATCGTCATATGTATACATAATTGATATTTTTATAAAGTCATTGGACAAACGTCTAAGACCGAGTATTATTTGTCTAGGTTTCCGTGATTGAAGCACGTACTGTACGTCCGAATTGCCGACAACCCGCCTTCCCACATCAACGTGAGTTCATAGCCTCGCACTCTTTTAAATGTTTTATAAATGCTTTATAAACCCGCGAGGGAGATAACATGTTAGTTTTTATAAAAGTTTGGACACCATTTGTCCCGATTGTTTGTTTATTGATTTTGGACCCGAATGATTGAATGACCCGATTGTATGACCCGATAAATGATTAATGGACCCGATAGATGAAATCAAATGGATTATTAAAGTTAGGTTATGTCACTAAAAGTCCCATTAGCATGAATTGTGAACTACCGGAAGTTGGTAGACGCTTATGCATTTAATAGTACTATTTGGGGACGATCACCCCAGTTCGCGACTTGACGGTTGATCCCCGTCGTGCCACATTGATTGGTAAGCGAATTAATGTATGAGAAGATTTCCATAGCGTGACCTTTGTGACGACACGCTACTTTAGATGGGCAAAATTGGTATCGGGTTAGCTACCCGTTGTTGGTTTAGTAAGGTAACAATGTCATGCGGCTTATAATAATCCAAAATCTAACAAAATACTATTAGACGCTTCGAATTACGATGTATTGCCTGACTAGCAATACTGGGTCATACTATTGATATTATGTTTGTATTTTGGTTTTCGTAACCATATTCATATAACGGTTTTTATTTTCATGCAACGTCATAAGACGTATTGTATGATGTTTTTACGACATTGGCTCGTATAATAATTTTTAAGGCAAATGCCTATATTATGATTTTCGATAAGGATTTATATAAAATGACTTTGGCTATTTTATGGCCTATTACAAAGATTTGTATAAACTGATTTTGGCTATTTTACGGCCTATTACAACGATTTGTACGAATTGATTTTTGGTACTAATTTTATACCAAAATTATATTGATGGAATTTATTAAACTCTATGAATTCACTCGGCGTTATCGCTGACCTTTTCTTTTAACATGTTTTATCTCAGGTACTTGAAGGTAATTCTCGGGAAGACGACAAGAATTCATGGCCCGCACTTAAACAATATTTTCCATTCAAATACTTTGTAAAACTTTGTATGAAATAATATGACTTGGGACCGATGTAACTTTGATATTTATGAATGGAAATGATTTATTATTAAACAACGCGATTTTTATGCGTTGTCTATGATGTGAGTAATGTGCTATCCCGTAACACCAACGAGTCTTCCGCTGTATTAAGTTGTATAAATTTGGGGGTGTTACAGTAAGCATAAAGGATAAGCATGGGAACTCCCCCATGAGGCACCTCGTTTTTGATTACCGAGTCATGAGCTCGACTCGATCCCGTCAATGCTAATTATCATTGGGGAATGTGACTTGGTCGAGGGTGGCCATTGAAGGAATTTCCCCACCAAAGTAGTGCTTAAGCCTATGTCCATTCACCTTGAAATTAGGACCATCATCTTGAGCTAGCTCAATGGTCCCATATGGAAACACTTGTGTAATGGTGAACGGACCCGACCAACGAGATTTCAATTTATCGGAAAATATCTTAAGACGAGAGTTAAAAAGCAACACTTGATCACCAATGTTAAAAACCCGGTTTTTAATCTTTGAATCATGAAACTTTTTAGTCTTTTCTTTAAAAATTAATGAATTTTCATAAGCATTATCTCTTAATTCATCCAATTCATTCAATTGTATTTTCCGATGATCTCCCGCGGTCTTCAAGTCAAAGTTTGCATGCTTAAGGGCCCAATATGCCTTGTGCTCCAACTCAATGGGCAAATGACAATTCTTCCCATAGACTAACTTATAAGGAGTGCAACCGATAGGTGTCTTATAAGCGGTCCTAAAGGCCCATAAAGCGTCATCGAGTTTGTCGGACCATGAAGCACGGTTTTTTCCAATTGACCTCTCTAAAATCCTCTTCAAAGCTCGGTTCGAAACCTCGACTTGCCCACTCGTTTGCGGGTGATAAGCCGTAGAAAGATGATGAGTAACTCCATATTTCTTTAGAACCTTTTCGAATTGGTCATTACAAAAATAGGTTCCACGATCGCTTATAATAGCACGAGGGGTTCCGAACCGAGAAAATAGTTGCTTCAAAAACTTCGATACCACACGAGCATCATTAGTAGGCAAAGCCTTAGCTTCCACCCACTTAGAAAGGTAGTCTACTGCGACGAGGATATATTTGTTGCCATGAGACGATGGGAACGGCCCCATAAAGTCTATTCCCCATATGTCGAAAATCTCACATACTTGAATTATTTTTTGAGGCCTTTCATCACGTTGAGACGATTTTCCTTGACGTTGGCACGAATCACACGACGTTACAAGTGCGTGTACATCACGATAGATAGAAGGCCAAAAGAAGCCGGCATCGAACACTTTCTTAGCCGTGAGATTAGCACCGTGGTGACCACCCGTGGGTCCCTCGTGACAAGCTCTAAGGATATTAGAAGCTTCGGCACCAAAAAAACAACGTCGAACGAGTTGATCCGCACAAATCCGAAAGAGATAAGGGTCGTCCCAAAAATAGAACTTGACGTCACGAAAGAATTTTCGTTTTTGTTGTGTCGTCATACCCTTGATTATGAAATTGCCCGCATGGTAATTTGCAATGTCGGCAAACCATGGGGTGGTGTCTTTAGAATTTACTACACCGAGAGTCTCGAGAGGAAATGTTTCGGTGATTTCCTTGTTCTTGAAAACATCTTTGTGAGGATCTTCTAAACGAGAGAGATGATCGGCCGCTAGATTCTCGGCTCCTTTTTTGTCAAGCACGGTGACATCAAATTCTTGGAGGAGGAGCATCCAACGAAGCAATCTCGGCTTAGCATCTTGCTTAGCTAAGAGATACTTGATAGCCGAATGGTCGGTATACACAATGCTTTTAGTTAAGACGAGATAAGGTCGGAATTTCTCAAAAGCATAGACCACGGCAAGGAATTCCTTTTCCGTTTTGGTGTACTTTAATTGAGCCTCGGTCATCGTCTTACTAGCATAATGGATAGGACGGAAATGCTTGTCATAACGTTTCCCTAAGATGGCCCCTATAGCATAATCACTTGCATCGCACATGATTTCAAAGGGTAATTCCCAATTAGGAGCAACAAGAATGGGAGCTTCGGTTAGTTTCCTTTTGAGAGTTTCGAAAGCTTTAACACAATCCTCATTGAAGTTAAAAGGAGCATCCTTCTCGAGAAGGTGTGTCATAGGTGGAGAGATTTTCGAAAAGTCCTTGATGAAATGACGATAAAAGCCCGCGTGGCCTAGGAAACTCCTAAGTCCCTTAACGGTTTTCGGATGAGGTAACTTGGCGATGACATCTACCTTAGCTTTATCGACCTCAATCCCCGCCTTCGACACCTTATGTCCTAAGACGATTCCTTGTTTACACATAAAATGACATTTTTCCCAATTAAGCACAAGATTGGTTTCTTCACAACGTTTTAACATTTGCTCGAGATTATATAAACATGACGTGAACGAATTGCCAAACACCGAGAAGTTATCCATAAACACTTCCATCGACTTCTCGATCATATCGTGAAAAATAGCCATCATACACCGTTGAAACGTACCCGGTGCATTACAAAGTCCGAAAGGCATCCTACGATAAGCGAACGTTCCATAAGGACACGTAAAAGTAGTCTTCTCTTGATCACGAGGGTCGATAGGGATTTGAAAGTAACCGGAAAAACCATCTAAAAAGCAATAGAATTCATTTCCCGCAAGTCGCTCCAACATTTGATCCATGAAGAGCAAAGGAAAGTGGTCTTTACGAGTGGCGTCATTTAACTTTCGGTAGTCAATACACACCCTCCAACCGGTCACAACACGAGTGGGAATTAACTCGTTGTTTTCATTTGGGCACAACGGTCATTCCTCCCTTTTTAGGGACACAATGGATTGGGCTCACCCATGGGCTATCAGATATAGGATAAATCATTCCCGCGTCAAGGAGTTTAAGGACCTCCTTTTTGATGACATCGTGAATTTTGGGATTCACCCTTCTTTGACTTTGAATTGCGGGTTTGTAGTCCTCCTCCATTAAAATCTTGTGAGTACAAAATTTTGGGTCAATACCCTTAATGTCGGATATTTTCCACGCAATTGCCCCTTTATGAGCCTTAAGAACTTTCAAGAGCTCGGTTTTTTCATTATTAGCAAGACCTTTTGCAATAATAACCGGCAACTTGTCATCACCTTCCAAGAATGCGTATTCAAGGTGAGAAGGAAGATCCTTCAATTCAAGGATAGGTGGTTCCTCGATTGAAGATTTTGGTTCAACACTCATAACTTCCATCGGCGGAAGAAATGGTGGAATAGAAATTTCATCACTAATCATCACCTCATCTTCATTGTCGATTTCATTTGAAGTGAGATCGCCTCCTTGGAATGGAGTGAGATTTGGTGTGGAATTAGCAAGAATCGGATCCAAAATAGTGGGATTGCCACTTGACGAGCTATCGGAAAAACCTAACACTTCTTGTGAAAACTCATCGCAAACCACATCAACGATGTCAATGTGATTGATGGTAGCGATTGCATAAACATGAGAAGGTTTTGAGTTTTGAGTAGCGTTTATAACAAGTTCCTCTTCGTTGAATCTCAAAGTGATAGTTCTCGCATGAACATCGATAAGTGATCTCGAAGTGTCTAAAAATGAACGACCTAGAATTAGAGGAACTTGAGGATCCGCGGGGATGTCAACTACTATAAAATCAACGGGATAGTAGAACTTCCCCACTTTCACGAAAACATCTTCGGCTACTCCACATGCCATAATCGTAGAATGATCGGCCATTTCGATAGACATGTTCGAAGGAATAAGAGCCGGAAGCGAAAGCGATTTCCAAATGGAAAATGGCATCAAATTAATGCTCGCACCAAGATCGGCCAAGGCGAGGCATTCTTTCATATCTTGTATGTCACAAGGAATGAGAAACTTTCCGGGATCACCAACTTTTTCCGGTATGCGGTTAAGATAAACCGAAGAACAATTAGCAAGCTTTGAAAGCTTTTCCTTATCGCTCATCATACTATTAAAAGTGGAAGCGAAACGAGGCATATATAACAACGCGTCGGCTAAACTCACATCAAAATGCACTTGTTGAAACATTTTTATAAAAAGCTCGATTTGTTGTTTGTTACGTTCTTGCAACTTCTCTTTGTTTCGTCTCGAAGGGTAGGGTAAAGGTGGTGTGGGTTGGTCATTAGGCAACGGCCTTGGAAACTCGGGTTCCACAATTGGTATTGGTTCAACCGTAGGTGTGGTTTGAGCGGTACTTCGTGGGATTGTAATGTGCTCCTTTTCGACCATCACCTCGGGTTCTTTCTCGATTTCCTTCTCCGTAGAAGTACTTGGACGAGAGATTGGTTCCTTGAAAGTTTTACCACTTCGTGTAGTAATAACCTTCATTTCTCCCTTCGGGTTTGCAATGGTATCACTAGGAAGACCACCCGAGGAAGAGGGTTTACACATGATTGCTTCAAACATCTTAGCCATTCGGTCCTCAAATTTTGATTGCCTAGCATCCGCTTTTAATAACTCTTGCTTAATCTCATGTTGTCCTAATTCCATCTTTTGTTGATTTTGTTGAAGACGTTGGACATTTCCTTCCATTTTGTTTGCATGAGTTTTAAGTTCATTAGCAAGTTCATTTTTTAGCTCGTTTTTCAACGCTGATCTTAAGCTAATCATCTCACGTTGCATGTTATCAAATTTAGCATCATTTGCTTTAGCATAATCCAAAAATTCTCCTTGCAAATTTTTAGTGTGAGCATTTTGAAAACCTTGTGTAGTGTTTTGAAAATCACGGTTTTGGTTTTGATTAGAAATTTGTCCATTCCCATTTTGATAATCCCCCTTGTTATAATTGCGTGAATTGCCTTAATAATTACCACCTTGGTTGTTGTTTCGATAATTATTAGCATTTTGGTTTGGTGGAGCTTGATTTTGGCGGGAACCTTGACCGTTTTGGTTGTAAGTTCCCGTTGCGACATAAGCACTCGAAGTGTTACCATCCGCGGTAATGCACTCGGAAAGATCATGAGCTCCACCACAAGACAAACAACTCTTAGCAACCGCTTTAACCGAAGCGGAATTAGAAGCTTCTTGAGCCTTCCAATGGGACATTAGATTAGCAAATCTATCAAAAAACCGATTTTCCTCATTAGCTTCATCATGTAAGGCATTAATGCTACGAGACGATTGTGACGATGATGACGAACCCAAATTGGCAACACTCGGTGTGTTACGAGGGCTATAAACCTTAGATCTATTCTCGATGATTTGTAAAGCCTCATTTGTCGTCTTGCACAAAAAATTACCACCCGCGGCGGCATTTAAATAATCTCGTTCATGATCATTAAGCCCATTATAAAAAGTATCAACTTGATGTAATTCCGTGAAATCATGGTGTGGACATTCATGTAACATTTCTTTAAAGCGTTCCCATGCCATTGAAAAACTTTCATTATTTCTTTGCACAAATCGTGAAATCTCATTTTTCAAATGTGTTGTTTTAGATGGTGGAAAAAACTTGTTCACAAACTTAGAAACGAGATCGGCCCATGTCAAAATCGAATTTGGTGGTTCTTTTTCAAGCCAAATTTTTGCGGGTCCATCTAAAGAGTATGGAAACAACATCATCTTAATGGCGTCATGTGGAACATCCTTAAACTTGCTAGTGGCGGTGAGACGGTTAAAATTCCTAATGTGATAGTGCGGGTTGTCTTTCTCGTGACCTCTAAACTTATTTTCTTGCAACATCGACATTAAACCCGTCTTAATCTCGAAATTCTCCGCAAGGATGGCGGGAATCACAATAGCCTCTCCAAAACCCTCGGTGGGCGCTTGTAGCAACTCCATCATAGTACGATTAGCCATGACGACTTCTTGTTCTACAATAGGTTCAACAATTGGAGGTTGTTCAACAATCAACGTCTCTTGATTGGCTTGCTTTTGAAGACGTTTACGAGCTCGTTTTGCTTGATTACGAGTGATCATAAACTTCACGAAGAATGGGAGGTGAGCAAAGAAGATTCTTTTTGGGTGTTTTGTGAATTTTTAATTTTTTTGTGTTTTTTGATGATATTTAATTTTTTTGGATTTTGGTGTATCTTCGTAGACAACAATCTACAAAATCTCTCCTCGAATCAAACTCTTGATTAAAGAAGCCTCAAAGGAATGAAAACGATCACGTGGAGTGAACGCCTTCGAATGACTTTAGAACTTTGGTGAAAACCAAATTGTTCAAGAGGTTTTAATCACAAAGAAACCAAGCAAATATATTATACGTAATAATACTTTGGGCGGCAAAACCCTCGATTAGCCTTCAATCTCAAATACTCACAAGCAAGCGGGGAAACGAGGCGACGCGAAGCACTTAAGAGCCTTTTTCCTTAGGGTATATTTTATAATACCCGCCTTATACCCACCTTATAGTTTGTATTTCTCAAAATCGAGCTTCACGAAAGTATTTATCTATTTTTGCCTTTTTCTTTTTGTTTGAGATTCGAATACAATGATCGAGTGATGAAATCCCGAATCAAGGTTGTGTTTTCACACTTTTGGAGATACTGTTTATTGATTGTGATACTTAATACAATATAGTAATAATATTTTTACAAGAAAAACCAAGAAAACCGATAATACGTATTAGTAGAGTTCTACTAATACAAATACTATTTATGGTTAATATTAAAAACAATAATGCAAATTAATCACGCCACACCTCCCCAGCAGCGGAACCAAAATGATTGTGGTAAATTACACCTCTTGTTTAGGAAAACAAAGGAGGGTAAATGAGCGGTAAGTATCGAGTGATGATTTAGGAAAATCAAGCACTAATGACCCTTATGGTGTGAAAGTTCGTTTCCCAAGGAGGTATATGTGTGTGAAAAACTTGTTAAATGTTTGTGATTAATGATTGGTTTAGAAGGGAATGAGAAAAGAAGATGACGAAGACGTAAAAATAAAAATTATTACTACTAGAAAGTTAAAACGTAAAACCTTAAAAACCACAAAAATAAAAATTAATTCTAAATAATACCAAAAATTCACCAAAAATCAAAATAAATAAACTAAGAATTTACCAATGATCAAAACTTTTTCAAACCTTTTAAATAATTAAATATTCAGTTTTTAAATGCTAATTAAAGCCCTAAAAATCAAATAAATTATCAAAAAGCCCAAATAAAGATTTTTCAATTGGTAAACCTCTAAAATGACCTAAAAGGATTAAAAACTATTTTTAGAAATTTTCAAACTAATAAAAACTATTTAAAATGATTTAAAAACTATTAAAACTTAAAATAATTATAAAAATTAATCTAAAAGAGATAAAATTATTCTAAAAGTTGCTAAATTCCTATTTTATTGTATTAAACCTAAGAAAAATGTAAAAAGTTGGAAAATGTGAAATTTTAAAAATAATAATAAAATAATAATAAAATAATATTAAAATCCAAAAATTATAAAAAATTCTAAAAACTTGCAAACTAGTTTATTTTAACCTAAATAATCAGAAAATCAAAGTGAAATTACCAGAATACCCCTATTGGGCCCTCAAATGGGCCAAAACCAAAAACAGTCAACACAATTGGGCTTTTGGGCCCAAAAAGTCAAACTTGGCCCAATTGACTTGGAAAAGCCCTATCTGACTCAAAATTAAAAATCTAAGAACAAAACTCTAAAGGCCCAAAAGCTGAATATGAGCTTATCATAGCTTATTTAACACACAGCTTATTCTTATTGGGCTTTTCAGCCCATTAAGCAATAAGCTAATGCCATAAGCTCTAATTTGACACACAACCTTTTTTTGGGATGCTTATGAGATCTGTAAAAAGAAATTTTGAAAAAGCTCACTCAATAAGCCAGAAATAAGCAAAGTATTATTTCACTAAAAGACAAAATAGTCGTTTTGAGAAATAAGGCACCTCAGGACTTGATTCAACTTGCAAAAGATCACAAATGGACTCAATAAGCCAAATCAATCAACAAAAATCCAATAAGCACAACCAATAAGCCAGAATAAGCACAAATGAACTTATGAAAAGTCAATTAAGTTGGTTTTCTAATCAAACCCTAAAGTCAACCCACCAAATGCTCCAGTATGAATAAATGGGTCAAATAATGAGCACCTATTACAAAATCAAAGTTGTTGCTGGTTAAAATAAGCTATTATAGCTTATTGATAAGCTGAACCCAATTTACACTATCAGTGGCAACCAGCAGGGGAAAGGAGTTCCCACTGCTTTGACTATTTAACCAAGCTTATTTGAGAGTTCTGGTTGGATTCAATTGGAAACAAAGGTACCCTTGTGATCAGTGAATCACAAGGAGTTAATAGCAACAAGAAAATCACAATTTGGTTCACAAAATAAGCCACAATCAAGCAAACAGTCACCAGATATAGCCTAGATATGGAAATAAGCAGTTAAGCACTTAATAAGCAGATTTAGTCAGAATAAGCCAACCAAACTTGACAAGATGCATACACAAGCTATATAAACTAAAAATAAACACAAAGCAACAAGAATCAAACACTGAATCAAAGTAAACAACAAGATCAAATCATGAAAAGTTACTGATGAACAATGAACATATGCAAAAACAGGTTTGCTGATCTATTTGACACTTGATTCAATTTCAGGCCTCAAATCCTTCTTCCCTGGTGTGATTAACTAAGGTTTAGCACTTGTTATCCCTAGCCTAAGCTTAGATCTAGGTGTCCTCAAAATCCTAGCCAATTTTACCAAGTATTCAAGATTTTATACCCTATTTTATAAATCTATGTGTTCAAACCCTCAAAACCTGCAAACAGATGAACAATAGCACCTAAATAACAGATACCAACACTTAGCAACAATAAACAACCACTTAACAAACCTCAAATCCAATTTATGCAGTAAACCCAAACACCCTTTTAAAACTTGTTTTCACAATTTTTCAAAGGCTTAAGTAGATTTTAACCACAAATTAGTCTAACAACACCTCAATAACATCAAATCAACACAAATAAAACAGATTCAACAATAATATCTCAGATTCAAGCATAAACATGCAATAATTACCAAATTCAGAAAAATAAAGGAGAAAATGAAAAGGGAGAAGGATGCAAACCTCCAAGACCTACATCCAGGCCCTGGATTGTTTGAGCTTAGGTACTAGCAGAACAAGTACCAGCTTCCAAGCTGCTAAGAAGAACAAACCACAAAGTGAGATCAAAATAATACCAACTTTCTGATTTTTGATGCACAAGCTTTATCACTTAACCTTGCCTCAAAAACCTTCAAACAAGATTATGGAACTCAGATTTTAGCTTATCAAACACCAAACTTTTATAAATAACATATTAGAATTCAAAATTTTAAGAAATTCAAACTTTATTTCATAAAAAGGAATTACAAAGATTTAAAAGCTAAAATCTGGAACAAAGGGACTCTCACATGTTGAGGTCTCCTTTTATAGGCAAATGCCATGCTACACTATTCACAAACCCTAGCACTGAATTCTCTAAAATGCCCTTGAGTTCTTCTAGGCGTTTCTTGTTGATGAGCTGTCCAAAATGCATCCAAACCGTTTAAAATAGCTTTGTGATGAAGCAATGAGTGTCAGCTGTTGATCTTGACACGTGGCTATGCTTGGAGAACAAGTTGTGTTTTGATTGGTGGACGGGTTTGAATGGTGGGGCCTCTTGGTGAGTGGAAGTGAGGGTTTTAAGGTTGGGATGGGATTTAGAGTGTGTGAATCAAACGTGTGTCAAGGTAATTTAGGTTTACCCTTTGTTTTAAGTAAAGGTAAAACTGGGTGGATGAACATGAATAGTGGTAACTTTTGATCCTAAAAAGGTGGGTTGATGTGTTTGGCGCGTGTTTGTGAGATTCAAACTTCTAAACTTGGCAGTTTTGGCACTTTTTCTTCCTTTCTTTTGTCATTTGTGTTTAAAAGTGTGTCAGCGTCCAAATCCTTTGTAACAACTTTCAGACTTTGGCAAATTTGGCACAAAACTTTTCAAAAAGTGTTTCAAGGATTGTTTTTGCCACTTTTGCATATTTAAAGGACTGATTTTGGACATTCTTGATCTTCAAAGGTCTTCAATGTATCTTTGGCTTGATGAGGGACCATAATTGACAATTTGAAATTTTTGAGGGACTAATCTTGCCATTTCTTCAAAGTGACCTTTTGTGTAATTTTGACAAACTTAAGGGACCAAACTTGTAATTATCAATATACAAGGGTTTTAAGTGTCATTTCTTCAATAAATGAGGATCAATCTTGTTTGTCTTCAAGTCTTCAAGGGTATTTGTTGAGTATTCCATGATTAGGACCCGGTTCTTTGTACGGCTTTGTTTCTCGTGTCCGTTTTTCCTTGTATCTTGTGATCTTCTGTCTTTTTCACGATATCCATACCTAAAATACACAAGTAAACAAACACAAGCATATATATGGTATTTTATGACATTTTTGTGCATTTAAAGCCCGAAAAGAACGATAAGATCATGTATAAATGCCATCTCATCACCTTCGCCTCCAACTATTTCCCCACTCGCTTTCTCACCATGTCGAAAAATGGTTTAACCGTCTCCCAAAGAATTCTATTCATACTTGGGACGACATGACTCAACGCTTTTTGTCGCGCTACTTCCCACCATCCATGGTCACGAGCCTTCGTAACCAAATTAGTGGATTCATGCAAGACAATGATGAATCGCTCTTTGATGCTTGGGAACGATACAATGATTTGATTGACCGCTGTCCAAATCACAACATGCTCCCCGTCACTCTCATTGATACTTTCTACAATGGTCTCACTTTTTGTGATCGTGACACGATCAACGCCGCCGCTGGTGGTAATTTTATGAAAAAGAGACCGGAGGAGTGTATAGAGTTGATTGAAAACATGACTACTCACCACAAGAATTAGGATTCATCCGCATCCTCAAGATCTAATCAGAGAGTCAATGTTTCATCTACTTCTTCCACCACGAACATGTCCGTCATGGAACGTGCTATTCTTGATATTAACAAAAGTCTCCAAATTTTGACTTCTAACCAAACTCAACAAGCTAAAGCCGTTGCTATTTCTTGTGACACATGCGGTGGTCCTCATTCCTACAATGATTGTCCTTCTACTCAAGGCAATTTTTCAGAAGACGTTAACGCAGCATACGGTACTTATCCCACGGGAGGCTATCAAGCTCGTCCTCAAGGAGACCGTAGCTTGCTAAGTTATCGTTCAAACAACTATATTGCTCCACCCGGTTTCCCTCCTACAAACCAAAACCAACAACAAAGCTATAACTGAAACAACCAATCCCAACCTCGTGCTAACAATCAATATCAATCCCAAAGAAACCCATACCCACCACAAGGAAATTCTCAAGCTTACCAAGCTCCACCTCTCAATCAACCGATGGCATTGGATCCAGACGTCGAAACGTTCATCAAGACTAATAGAGAGATGGTGACGAATCTTCAGAGTCAATTCATCAACTTTAAGGGAGAAGTGGCGAAACAAGGGAACGATATTCGATCCGAGCTAAGGAATGACATGGCAAAACAAAGCAATGATATTCGTGCAGACATGAGAGACTCTTTCAGCTCTCAAGCGCTTAACATTCGTGATATGATCGGTTCGCTCTTCCAAGGTAATCAACCCTCTTCTTCGGGTACTCTTCCGAGTAACACCGTTGCGAATCCAAGAGGGGAGATGAAAGCAATCACTACTCGTAGTGGAAAAGGTTATACGGAACCCGAGCTTCCTACACCTCCACCCGTGATTGTGAACAAGGAAAAAGAGCAACTTTCTTCACCTCCTTCGCCTTCTATCCCCATTCCCCCACCACCCGTGGTTGTGAGTGATCCTACTCCCCTAAATCCTTCTTCTTCATCCAATATACCTTATCCTTCAAGGTTGAGGAAAGAGAAGCAAAAGAGCAAGGATGATATTCAAGTTTCAAACTTTCTAAAAATGTTTAAACAATTGAATTTTAACATCTCCTTTGCCGAGGCTCTCGCTCACATGCCTAAGTACGCAAAGATGTTTAAAGATCTTTTTAGTGACAAGGAGAAGCTTCTTGACATTGCTCAGACCCAACTTAATGAGAACTGCTCCGCCGTTCTCTTAAGGAAATTGCCCACCAAACTTGGTGATCCGGGTCGCTTCTTAATTCCTTGCAACTTCCCGGGAGTACAGAATTGCATGGCCCTAGCCGATCTATGTGCCAGTATAAACTTAATGCCTTTAAGTGTTTGGAAGCAATTATCTCTCCCCGAGCTAGTCCCCACCAAAATGACTTTGGAATTAGCTAACCGTACGGTTGCTTATCCAGTGGGGATATCCGAAGACGTCTTCGTTGGCGTTGACAAATTCACCTTCCCGACGAATTTTGTTGTCGTTGACTACGAGATGGATCCTCGTGTTCCATTAATCGTTGGACGTCCCTTCTTGAGGACCGGTCGCACTCTCATTGATGTAGCCGCGGGCGAAATAATCATGAGAGTCGGTGACGATAAAATTGTCTTCAACATGGGTAAGATTTCTAAGCAACCTTATTCATATGAGAGTGTTAATGCTATTGATGTTCTCGATGAGGCTTGTGAAGAACATTTTCATGATGCTTGCAAAAGTACTCTCTCTTCTCTACCCAATGTTGAGACCGTTGCCTCAATTTCTCCGTCCTTGACTCCTTTTGGAGAAAGTGACTTGGATGATTTCGAAGCTAGCTTGGGTCCTCTCGATATTAAGTATGATGATTCTTCCACCGATTGGGATGAAGACATTCGTACTATTGAGAAACTTCTCAATGAAGACCCGTTTTCTCCTCCTTCTCCTAAAGAGGTGACTAATGATGATCCATCGTTAGTTACACCATCTATTGAGGATCCTCCTACTCTTGAGCTTAAGGACCTACCTCCTCATCTAGAGTACGTTTTCCTTGAAGACAACCAGAAGTTACCGGTCATCATCGCAAAGGACCTGATAGAAGAAAAAAAATCCCGACTTATCGCCGTGTTGAAGAAACATACAAGAGTTGTCGCTTGGAAAATCTCTGATATTCGCGGAATTAATCCTCACTTTTGCACACATAAAATTCTCATGGAGGACGAATTTAAGCCCACAATTCAAAGCCCAAGAAGGGTGAATCCTAAAATCCATGACGTCATAAAAAAAGAGGTTATCAAACTTCTTGATGCGGGTATGATTTACCCAATTTCGGATTCACCATGGGTTAGTCCAGTCCATTGTATGCCTAAGAAAGGCAGAATTACCGTTGTTCCCAATCAAAACAACGAGTTGATTCCTACACGTCTCGTTACTAGGTGGAGAGTTTGTATAGACTATCCAAACTCAATGATGCCACGAGAAAGGATCATTTCCCTCTTCCTTTTATGGACCAAATGCTTGAACGTTTAGCGGGTAATGAATATTACTGCTTTCTTGATGGTTTTTCGGGTTATTTCCAAATACCCATCGATCCCCAAGATCAAGAGAAGACAACATTCACTTGTCCCTATGGCACGTTTGCCTACAAAAGGATGCCTTTTGGCTTATGCAATGCCCCCGGGACTTTCCAAAGGTGCATGTTGGCTATCTTCCATGACATGGTTGAGCAAACCATGGAAGTCTTCATGGATGATTTCTCGGTCTTTGGGGATTCCTTCTCTTCTTGCCTTGCCAATTTGTAACGTATGCTTAAGCGGTACGAAGACACTCGCCTTGTTCTGAAATGGGAAAAATGCCATTTTATGGTAAAAGAAGGCATTGTGCTAGGACACAAAATCTCTAAAGCCAGTCTTGAAGTCGACCGTGCTAAAGTGGATGTCATAGCCAAATTACCTCCACCTTCAACCGTGAAGGGTGTGAGAAGTTTTCTGGGTCATTCGGGCTTCTATCCTCGATTCATTCAGGATTTCTCTAAAATAGCTCGCCCGATGACCCACCTCTTGGAAAAACATACTCCTTTTATCTTTTCTAAAGAGTGTATCGAATCCTTCAATCTTCTTAAGGATAAGCTAACTAAGGCACCGGTCTTGGTTACCCCTAATTGGGAGCTACCCTTTGAGTTGATGTGCGATGCTAGCGACTTTGCTATTGGAGCGGTTTTGGGCCAACGAGTGAATAAACACTTCAACCCAATCCACTATGCTAGCAAAACAATGACGTGGGCTCAATTGCATTATACGACAACCGAAAAAGAGCTTTTAGCTGTTGTCTATGCTTTTGAAAAATTTCGCCCCTATATTGTTTTATCCACCACAATCGTATACACGGACCATTCCGCGTTGAATTACTTGATGACTAAGCACGACTCTAAGCCAAGACTTCTTCGTTGTGTTTTACTCCTTCAAGAATTCAACATTGAAATTCGTGACAAGAAGGGTGCTGAAAACCTAGCCGTGGATCATCTTAGTAGACTTGAGGATCCATATCAAGGGGATCATCCGAACAATGAGATCAATGACTCTTTTCCCCTTGAGACCTTAATGTCTATAAATCTCAATCTGGATGACACCCCGTGGTTTGCCGACATTACAAACTACTTAGCGGGTGGTGTTCTCATCAAAAGGTTAACATCCCAACAAAAGAAGAAGTTCTTGAATGATGTTAAGACTTACTTTTGGGATGACCCTTTTCTATTCAAACAATGCGCTGACTTGATTATTCGCTGATGTGTTGACGGAACGGCCGCTTTGGACATTCTCAAGGCTTTCCATAAAGGACCCACCGGTGGTCACTTTGGTCCCAACTACACCGCCAAAAAAGTGTTTGACTAGGGATTTTATAGGCCCACCATTTATCGTGATGCTCACGAGATGGTTAAACATTGTGATGCTTGCCAAAAACAAGGCAAGATCACACATAAAGATGAGATGCCTCAAAATTTCATACAAGAATGTGAAATCTTTTATGTATGGGGCATCGACTTTATCGGGCCATTCCCTTCTTCTAAAGGAAACAAATACATCCTTGTCGCTCTTGACTACGTTTCCAAATGGGTTGAAGCCAAAGCTTTACCCACTAACGAAGTGAGGGTGGTTTGTCATTTCTTGAAACAACTGTTTGCTCGATTCGTTGTTCCTCGTGCTATAATCAGTGACCACGGGACTCATTTTTGCAATGAACAATTTGCAAGAGTCATGGCTAAGTATGGTGTCAATCACCGTCTTTCCACCGCTTATCATCCTCAAACCAACGGTCAAGCCGAGATATCCAACCGTGGATTGAAGCGAATTTTGGAACGTACTGTGGGAGAGCATCGTGCCTCGTGGGCCAATAAACTTGATGATGCTCTGTGGGCTTTCCGTACCGCCTATAAGACACCGATTGGTTGTACACCCTATAGTCTTGTGTACGGGAAAGCATGCCACCTTCCCATCGAGCTGGAACATAAGGCATACTGGGCCTTGCAGTAGGCTAACTTCGACATCAACAAAGCCGGTGATCTTCGCAAGATTCAACTCAACGAGCTACAAGAATTGAGGAATGAAGCTTACGAGAACTCATTGATCTACAAAGAGAAGACCAAGATTACCCACGATGCTAAAATCAAGAACCGAGAGTTCCACGTTGGTGATCAAGTCTTACTTTTTAACTCTCGGTTGAAGATCTTCTCGGGCAAGTTGAAGAGCCGCTGGTCTGGTCCGTTCACCATCGCCAATGTTTTTCCCTATGGCACCATTGAGCTTTCTCAACCAAATGGGCCCAACTTTAAGGTGAATGGACAGCGTTTGAAATTGTACTTTGGTGAGGAAATCTCTCATTATATGATTCCATCCCTCACCACGTTTCCCTTGAATTAGTTCGGGACCGAGTCAGGCTCGTGACTCGGTTAACAAAAACAAGCGCTCCTCGGGAGGCAACCCGAGTATCTATCCCCCTTCCCCATTTTTCATCCTAAGTGTAGGGGGAGCTATATAGGTTGCTTGTGTTTGTATGGTGATGTGATTACAGGGATAAGTGCACTCTTGGAATCTATGAAGAACCGTGCTCCCATGTTATCCGCAAATCCGGTTCTATCTCTCAACTATCGTGATTCAATTGATCACTTTAGTCGCCTCTTCCTTAGCTTGATTTAACCAACGTGCACAATGTCATAAGTGTAGGGGAGACTTTTCCCACATGCTTAAACATTGAAGACAATGTTTATCTTAAGTGTAGGGGAGACTTCTATCGAAGTTTTAAGTGGACTTTTCCATTAAAATGCCTTCATTTATCCGGAAAATCATCTTTTTCAGCATTTTTCAAATTTTTAATTAACCTTGGCCATTTAGTCGTAATTTCTAATTTTTTATTGCTGCTTTCATATGTATATATCCCGCAATAAAGTCAAAAATTTTAATAAAGTGGTGTAGCTAGTTTTGAAATCTTTGACATATTAGGCCCGTTGCGATTATTTTGACTCAACCCGAATTGACTTATCCAAGTTCATTCTAGCTAGTATCCTTAACCATGTAGACCTTAATTGGTTTATTAGGCTAAGCATCCACGAGTCTCATTACTTGAGATTTTAAATTGTGGAGGACGAGAAATGATAGAGTCAATTATAAGTCGGTATTCTTGCACAAGCACACTTGGTGTGATTATCTGCCTATTCTCCATCACTTGATAATAATTTATCTGCAATAAGTAAGGTCTTACGATTTGAAAGGTTACTTAGCTTCTAGCCCAAGATCGTTTAAAAGTTGCTCGGTAATGATAAGAGTTCATAGCCAATGCATAACTTATGAAGCAGGGCGCGAAGATTGGCGAGTCCAAAAAGGCCCTAACAAGGCATGAGGATTCCATTTTATTGCTAAAGATCCAAGATGATGTGAAAAGCATTATTCCCAAAGTCAATATGAAGGATCAAGACTCACGACGAAAAGTAATCAACTCCCATAAAGATCATGGAGAAGTCTATCCGAAAAGACCCTAACAAGGTATGAGGATAAATAGATCCAAGTCCGAAAAGGAGGCGGATCGTTGTATCTCAAAATCCCAATTAGCGATTGAAGAAATAATGATGAAGTCGTGGTCAACAAAGTTGGAGTACCCCTCAAAAATACTCCAAATGAAGAACTCTAACGAAGAGAAGACCATTATCTCAAGAACGTCTCTCAAGATATGAAGTATGAAGTACATGCCAAATATCGGCCCGAGAAAGGTCTCAAATCGCGAAGCGAGTTATGCCAAGATATGAACTTTTTGATATCCCGAGAAGCAGTTTTAAGAGATTTTGTCCTTTAGCTAACAATTGATCAAATCGTCCTACTTTGCTTTCAGCCTAAATAAACTATCACAATAAGTCCAAAAATGCATCTTCATGATCATTCTAAGACAAAAATAAAATATAAGAGATACACCTAGGAATAAGGGAGTTTAAACGTATAATCAAGCCATGTGTGTAAGTGTTTGAATTGCTAACTTATAATAACAATGATCTCGTTTTTAAGCTTAGTTTGGAGAACGTGAAACTTGAGGGTGATAAATCTTCGCAGCACCAAAGCCCTAATGTAAGTCCTTGATCTCTTTGCAAGTTATTTCCATATAGCTATTTTCAAGTGAAAATGGTTCCTATCCTTTTGTTTTCTTTAAAGTTTTAATTTCTCTTAGTATTTAAATTTTTGTTTAGTAGTATTTTAATAAGGCCAAGGTTGATTGATTATGAGAAAAGTGTAAATTTGCTTTACCACTAAGCATTGCATGAGGGCATGGCAATGGTTAAGTGTAGGGGATTTTATAGGTGTGAAAACACCCATCCTTTTACCATTTATTTCTTGCTAAAACAAGACCAAAACGCGTATTTAATGTCATTTGTTTGGAATTATGCGTGGTTTGTGTGTTTGTTGTGTTTTAAGAGCCAACCGGATAAATACTAAAGAAAACATGGGATTGCACGGGTTTTATCGAGGAAAAAGACGAAAAGACGAAGTCTATAGTCCAAGAGATGCAAAAGAATTGAAGTCACTGGGCCTATTTGAAGATCTATCAAAGAAAAGGACCAAAGACGGAAGATTTACATATGTCGAAGAAACTCAAGTCTATTAAATGAAGAAATTAAAAGACGAGTTGAATTTATTCGTCGACAAATCCCGAATCGAAAGCGAAAACGTCAACTTTTCTGAAAAGACGAGAAGACAAAAAGAAAGGGAGAAAGCCACTCACCAACCAAGGGAGAAGCCTATAAATACTCCTCCCATTCACAATTTTAGAGGAGCTTTCATTCTGTTAGATTTTTCCTATTTCGTAGGCACCATCTCCATTAAGGAGATTGGTGGTTTTTCATTTCCTTTGATTTCTTCCAATCTTGTAAGTTTAATCTTTCCATTTTGTTTGTTGAATCTTAATCATCAATACAAGTTTACATTTAAGCTTTCTATCATCTTGTTCTTCATCTCTTTGTGATTCAAAGTTCTCGAGTTTCATTTTATTGGTTTGATCATCAAAAGTAAGTGGGTTTTGTGTTTTTGTTGTTTTGGATTGATGTTTACTATGAGTAAATGGTTAGTGGTTAAATTGGTTTATGTCTTGATTAAAAACTTGGTGAAATTTTGTGTTAAATTCGTGTTTCAGTCATCCCCTGTTCTTCGCACCTTAACTTGCCCAGATTCCGGATAAAGGGGTTTGTGATTTTACTGTTGGTTCGGAATATCCATTATTCCGGATCTATTCAGATATCCAATTATTCCGAGTAGAGCTAATATTCCGAATAAGCTCATTATTCCGCATAAGAACATTATTCCGGATTAGTGATTTCTTTCAAAAATTCCGAATCAACATGTCCATCCGAAATAATCAATATTCCGGATGAGCAGTTATTCCGAATAAAGTTTTCTTCTAAAACATTCCGGATAGACTATTATTCCGAGTAGAGCAAACATTCGGGATCAAGCCATTATTCCGAATAGAGCAGTTTTCCAGTTTTATTCCGCATGAGAAGAAATATTCCGAATAAGCTAAATTTCCCTGATGTTCCGGATCAAGCATTCATTCCGAATAAGTTGTTTTCTCCAAGTTTAGGTACTTACTGTTTGATTTAAATTCTTGTTTTATTCTCAGTAATTGCTTTTAGTTTAATTTTATTACTTCTAGCACTTATCATTTTAGTAGATTTAGACCAAATCTCCCCCTTTTTAGTCACCAATTACAACGATTCCACTTTTAACCGTGATCGATTCGAGAAGATACCGAGAACGAAACAATGACATATATCAATTGGGTAGGAGCAATGCAAATAAAGATCTTGCAAGCAAACCTTTTTATTAACTAACCAAAAATCAGTTATTAATAACTTCAAGAGGTATAAGAGACTTGTTTCTGCACCGTTCTTCAATCGACATAAGTGCAAGCTTAAGTAACAAATTTGGGGGATTGTACTTCAGTTTCAAGTTTGGAATATCGGGTTTACTTCACATGTGGTCACAAAAAATAGCCGAATGAATTCGAGGTTGGTAAGTTAAAAAGAGAGAGATGGAATCAGTAATCAATTATCACGGGATATTTATGAGCTACACAATGACAATGGTACTTCATAGTCTAAGCAAAATTTTTCAAAGTTTCTTAATGACCTTCAAAACTTTTCAAGACATTTGCTTAAGACTAAGAACTTATCGAGTATATGGACGTCCACGATAATGATGCTTCCGAGAGTTCAAAATCATCATGGGGGAAGATCGTGTACTTTGAAGTAATCGGATCAACTTCCAGCGGGAAGTAGTGTACATGGAATGGTATCTACTTACTTTATATGATTTTTATGAAGTATTCTGCAGGCATGAGAAGAATTGTTGCTGATTTCCTGCATGTTATCCCAAACGGATTAACACCAAAAACCTAAACGACATGAAACAGTATAGAAGCAGTGTTATTTGGTGTGGTTCTTCTACAAATTTCCGTTGTGCACTTAAACCGATGAGCTAGAAGATTGTTTAAATTACATCAAAGTGTCATAATCTACTTAAGATACAGATATAGGTTTGTGGGGAAGCTGATTCAGAAACTTCGTCAAAAAGAAGTCTATGAAGAAAGTTTTTTTTAATACATGCTACATGAATTGGGGGGAAGTTAATCTAAACCATGCATATTACAATTGTTCCATAACAAGCAAAGACAAAGAGGATTCAAGCTGAGGAACAAGTTATGAAGACAATAAGAACTAAAAGACATCCTTAGCATTGGAAGCGCCTTGGAAGACTTTATTTTGTTTTATTTTTACTTGTTAGGAACATTGTAAGTAATTCCGTATGTCTCTACATTAGGAGAAGATTGTTAGCCCTAAAATGTGAGCGCCATTTACGGAATTACATTAGTTTCATATGGGCAAAACATGGAGGGACTACTTTTGCTAAGCTGTCAAAGTCACTCCATGTCTAGCCTATATATACCCCTCCATACTTCCATATAGGGGTGAGGTTTTTCCATTTGTGTATTCACTTTCTCTCTCTAAATACACACACTCATTTTCAAGTTTATCTTTCTCTCTCTAAAATGTCTAAATACTTGTTTTATCCTCCCCGACCTCCGGATCACCCCTAAATAGATTTGAATCTTATGATTAACAATCTTGAACCTACTGGTATGTCAGGCATCAAGATATGAACATAGCTGCATCAATGTGTTATACTACTTCTATCAAAATGCTGCATGGGATTATGGTATGTTCGGGTGGAATCCGGGTAAATAGTCATGAAAGTTACGAGTCTCAGTAATTTAGACCTCTCGGTAATAGTGAGAATTGTCAACAATTTTCCGTGGTAGTTGTCAACTAAATTCTAGAAAACTTCATACATTAGTCACCGATATCAGTCTTGACCATATGGTGATGGACTTCACCTTCGCAGGATTGTCTGAAATTTCTTTCTGCTGAAATAGGCTGGCTCAGAAATGCCACCTTTTTAACTGGAATTCCTTTCTGGGAAGCTGCTTATATAATTTTCTCCTATCGGATGATCTGTACAACTGTGAGAAGATGATTCTCTTGTACCTCTCTAGAATTTAGCAGAACGAAACGTTATCAATGAATGTACTAACGATCTTGTCTGAGAAGTCATAAAAAAAATATTTATAAATTTCATACTATAGCTGGAGCATTAGGGAGCTCAGAAGTATAAATCAAACTTTTTAGAGAGACTATAACGTGTGCAACATTAGTCTGGAAAACATCATGTTCGTTCTCTCACCACTGCTGGTGGCATGGCCGTGAATTGTTTTGGAAAATATTTAAGACATCGTAGCAGGTAAGGTAAACCTTCTATTCTTGGAATGAATATCGTTTATGAATGGCGATCTTGTCCAATTTTTGGTGGTCGATACATGATCTCGTGTTACCGGCCTTCTTCCTGATAGACAGAAACGGTGCACTTCCTGGTGGTACGTTAAGGCGAATAAAGCCTCGTTTCGGTAACTCATGCAGCTAATGTTGCAACTCTTTTAACTCAACTGAAACCCTGCGATAAAGAGTTCTGAAAACATGTTATGTCCTTGAGACAACCTCGATGTTAAGATCTGTCTCGTGGTTAGGAAGGAATTTCTGGAAACCCTTTTGGAATTGAGTCTGGAAGTTCTGGAGTAATCTGCTGATCATGAGTTTAAGGGACTTCAGGAGTGGATTTATAACTGGTAGCTACAAGTCTACGTAGCTTTGGACTGATTAAGTCACGCGCTGGTAAGGCAGAAAAAATTTGTACTGACATTTTTCTGACAGGAAATATAATGAACATATCCAGGAGTTAGTAAGACGAATCTTGTCTTCAACTAAAAGGAAAATCCCTTATAAATATGGTGATACTATGGAGTCTTTTCTGGCTGAGAGGTAAGTAACTACCTGATTTAAGATAAAGCTGACATAGGAATACGTGAAGTAAACGTGGTGACTTATCACTGAATGTGTTCGTTTGTAACTTCACAGGATGAATAATGCGTGTCTAACCTGAATAATACTCCAGTGGTGGTGGCTGAATCTTTAATGGTTTAATTTCTACGTGCCATGACGAAATGGGTATACCCCCTTAGAGGGTACCCTGAATTACTGAGGACCTGGTTTAGCAGGCATATTGGAGTTTTGAGTTTTGACTTGTGCCTTGAACAGATATTCGTATGACATGTATCATGACTGGTATCCTGACAAGTGTCTTCCGAACTGATACTTGAGACTTGTGTCTTAACTGATGTTTTGACATGTGTTTTGGTAGGTGCATACGAATAAGGTTGAAAATTTTTGATAACTGCTAGGATTGGTGGACCGGTTAGACTGCTGACCATTACATTACTGGTTACGTCCGTTCCGAAGTTCTGATAGTTATTGACTGATTATTTATTAGCATGGTGGTTGTCACTACTGTCTTATCTGTCAGTTTCATGACGGCCATTATTATGACCGTGATTCATGTAATCTATTTAGTTGAGTGGCCGGCTGGGTACCGGTTCTCACTCTTCTGAAAGAATAGCTGTGTTACGTGGGACATCTTAACTGAGGAAGTAAAGGCATGGAATGTGATAGTAGCGTCTGGTAGTTGAAGTATATTATTGTCTGGGATTCCAAATCTATAGTTTTCTTCCCCTGAAGAGTCTTCATAATATAAACAGCATCGGCATCTTGTGGAATCTACAAAGTATCAACAGCATCAGCATTCATGAGTTTCCAAGGTGTGAGCAGCATTAGTATCTAGTAAATTCTCCAACTTACGAGTAACATCAACGTTTGTAGAATAACGACAAGTAGAAACACGCCTGACGCGATTGAGGACTGATTAACAATACCCATGGAGTAAGGTATATGGAGTACACCTGAATACTGTACGTGTAGTACCACTGAAAATTTGTTGATATGATCGATACTCGTGGCAATCGTCTGGCATGATCAAGGTAAAGATAAACTGATTTAAAATGTTAGCAAATTGAACTGAAATGAGTAACATGCTAGGCTTTCAATTCCTGTGTAAACTTAATGTTGGTTGTATAGAGGCTCAAAAGTATGATTAAACGGAGTTTCATCAATGGTTAGCATGAAGACATGATTGATGAAGACCAAACATGATTTATCATGAAACAGAGTTTTTCTGAAATTCTTCTGTATCTTCGCATGAAAACATCATTACTTTAATGAAAACATAATCCTCGTAAGGAGACATGAAACTTATTCAGCATGAAAACGACCTTCACGTGAGAGCATGAAAATCGACTGTTACAAAGAACATGAAAAGATAATCAACTGAGGTTTAACATCAACTGGTGTGGATGGCTATGGTTCAATCGACAGAATTCAAAGGAGAAAACATGTGACTAACTATGGACGATTCTAGTTTGATCCATACTTGTCAAAATTTTCTAAGAACTATCATGTATAGAAATTTACAATCTGGGACTAAATATGGATGGTTGTAGTCCAATCCATACTTGTCAAAATTTTCTAAAATGTCATGATATGAGAAAGGTGAACGTCTATGGTTCAGTTCACAAAACAATATTCGACTGAAAGCATGAAAATTTGACCTAAATAATGGTGAATTTTTATGGCTGGTTCACCAAGTAATATTTGACTGAAAACATGAATTTTACATGAGTAAGGGTAAACGCCTACGGGTCGGTTTACCAATACAAAATCTAAACGGACAAGGGTGAACGCCTATGGGTCGTGATAGGTGTGTAAACACCCATCCTTTTTCCACTTATTTCTTACTAAAACAAGACCAAAACACGTATTAAATATCATTTATTTGGAATTATGCGTGGTTTTTGTGTTTATTGTGTTTTCAGAGCCAACCGGATGAATATTAAAGAAAACATGGGATTGCACGGGTTTTATCGAAGAAAAAGACTCAAGACGAAGTCTATTGTCCAAGAGATGCAAAAGATTTGAAGTCATTGGGCCTACTTGAAGATTTATCGGAGAAAAGGACCAAAGATGGAAGATTTACATAAGTCGAAGAAACTCAAGTCTATTAAACGAAGAAATTAAAAGACGAGTTGAATTTAATCGACGACAAATCCCGAATCAGAATCGAAAACGTCAACTTTTCTGAAAAGACGAGAAGTCAAGAAGAAAGGGAGAAAGCCCACTCACCAACCAAAGGGAACACCTATATAAGGAATTCCCCTCACACTTTTTATTCAGTTTTTTTCATTCCCCTTCTTTTCTCTTTTCCTGTTCGTAGTCATCACCAACACCACTAGGGTATTTGGTGATTTTGATTTTCATTTTTCCAATCTTGTAGTTTAATCTTGTCTTTTGTTTGTTCAACATTAATTAATCAATACAATCCTTCCAATTCATCTTGTTCATCTTCATCTTTTTGATTCAAAGTTAAAGTTCTTATTTGGTTGATTTGATCTTCAAAAGTTGTTGGGTTTTATGTTTTTATTGATGGGATTTGTTGTTATTGGTTAGTATATGATTTGTGTCTAGTTTTATTTAAGTTTTGGTGAAAAACATGGTTGATTTTGGCTTGTATTCGCGTTTCCCTGTTTTTTCTGTATCCTTCTGTTCTTTAGTTTCCCAGGTTCCGGATGAACAAAAAGTTCCGGATGAACAAAAAGTTCCGAATGAGCATAAGAAGTTCCGAATGAAAGTGTTTTTCAAAAGTTCCGAATAAGTTTTAAAAGTTCCGAATCAATTTATGTTAGAAAGTTCCGAATGAAATGTTTTTCAAAAGTTCCGAATCAGTTTGAAAGTTCCGAATAGACTTCCGAGCCAAATCTTCCGGATCAACTTCCGAACCAAACTTCCGGACGAAAGTTCCGAGTGAACTTCCGGACGAAAGTTCCGAGTGAAGTTCCAGGTGAAAGTTCCGAATTAACTTCCGGACCAAACTTCCGGACGAAACTTCCGAGTAAAGTTCCGAACCAACTTCCGGGGCAATTTCTGAATCAACTTCCGGACGAAACTTCCGAATCAAGGAGTTCCGGATCAAGGGAAAAGCAGAAACTTCCGAATCAATTTTCTTTTGAGTATTTCGAATCTAGTTAAGTGTTATTTACTGTTTCTTCATTTTATACTTTCATTTTAATTCAAGTTTTGTTAATTGCTATTAGTTTAAATCTTAGTGCATTTAGACCTTTAAGTAGATTAGAAAACCAATCCCTTTTTTAGTAACCAAGAACAATCATTCCACTTAGAACCGAGATCAATTCGAGAGGATACCAAGAATCGAAATTTCAACTAGTAAAATGACATTGTATCAAATGGCGCCGCTGCTGGCTCTTCTCATTAAGATCAACAGTTTTTTGTGAGAACTTGGGTTTTGGGATCCGTTCCCCGTGAACGTTAATTTTTCATAAAAACTTTCAAAAACACAAAAAAAATATAAAATTTTCAAAAATCCTAAAAATTAAAAAACATAAAAACAAAAAAAAAAATTGCTTTGTTTTTGCTTTGTTAGTTCTTTTGCAGGTGCATGCGTACACGCTCCACGTTTTATCCCGAGCCCGAGACTCTCGATAACTTAAACATGGCCGGTGTACAAAACAACAACAATAACCCACCTCAAAACAATAATAATAACAACAACAACCCACCTTTCAACAACAATAATAACAACAACAATGAGCCTCTACCGGATAATCGCCCAATGATTGAACTTCTGCAAGCACATGTAGATGGTAACAATGATCCAATTGTCATACCCGCGATTGCAGCCAACAATTTTGAGCTCAAATCCGGCTTTATCCAGATGGTCTCTACTCAACCATTCTTGGGGCGTACCATTGATGATCCACATGACCACATCAAGAGATTCTTGCAACTCACCAATACGGTCAAATTTAATGGTGTTCCACAAGAGGTAATCCGTTTACAACTTTTTCACTTTTCTTTAGAGGGACAAGCCCAGCATTGGCTTGCTAAGGAACCGCCACAGAGTATTCTTTCGTGGACGGATTTGGAGACCAAGTTTATCAATTACTTTTTCCCACCCTCTCGTACTACCGCTTTGCGGAATGAAATCATAAATTTTGAACAAAAGTACTGATGTTGAGTAAAAACACGTCTTTTAGGAAAAAGAACGTATAAGTGCGGCAAGTATTAAACTCGACGATTTAGGAAAACCGAAGAATCGAATAAATGCGGGTTCGTTCTCGAAGGAGGTGTGTGTATTAATGTGCCAATATATAAAATAACAATGTTTGGATTAGTGAAGTTTTTGGTTGAGAAGAGAAAAAAGTAAAGACGAGCTACGACTACGATTTAAACTACGACGTTGACGTAAAACGCGAACGTAAATACGTAAAACGCGACAAAATTAAAAATTAAACCTAAAAATTAATTAAAAATTAAACCTAAAAATTAATTAAAAATTAAAACTAAGTCTAAAATAATATAAATAAGATTAAAAATTCAACAAATATATTTTAAAACTTTTTATTAATTAAATATTCAATTTTTAATGCTAATTAAAGCCCTAAAATCAAATATAATTAACAAAATGTCCAAAATATAATTTTATTGAAAAAATAAGTTATTATATTATTTAAAGACTAAAAAGTATTTTTCCTAAATTTTCAGAACTATTTTTCTATTTTTTAATCACTAAAAACTATTTTTAAATTAAAATAATAATAAAAAATAATAAAATAATGCCAAAAATAATTTAACAATTTTAAAAATCTTAAATTACCCTAATGAACAGTAGAAAATTGAAAAAGTTTGAAAAATGTAAAATTTTTCACTAAAAGACAAAACAGTTTAATATTAAAACCCTAATTAAGCTAAATTAATTCTAAAAATTAATTAAAACAGTGAATAGTAAATATTTTTAAACTAAAAATCTTAAACTAATTTTCTAAATATAAGAAAAATTTTAAAACTGAAAAATATAAAGTTTTCACACTAAAAGACAAAAACAGATATATTAAAAGTAATAAAAATAGCAATTTAATCTAAAAAATATAAAATGAACAGTAAAATAAAAATTAATTAAACAGAAAAATCAAGAATTAAAAAAGAAAAATAATGAAAAAAGAATGAAGTGCTAATTCCTAATTTGGGTCACTAAAGACAAAAATTCAAGAAGATGAAAGTGACATGTGCTCACTTTCTGTCTTTTAGCTAAGCAGTGGAAACAAGAGCACTAGCAGGGGTAATGAAGTTCCCACTGCTAGTGCAAATTAACAGGTCTGTGGACCTTTTAATCTGTAACTTGCTTGTTTTTGAGTTTTGATGGGAAACAAAGGCACCCCCACACTCATGGAAGTGTGGGGAGTCACAAGAAACAAGAAAAAGAGCACCTTGTTCACACAAAACAAACACAAAAGGCACAAATAGGGGACTGTTATAGCTAGGATGTATCTGATGAACAGTAACTGGTGTTCTAGGCAATTGGACGAATTTTGGATCACAAAAGCTTATACAAATCAACACCAAATCACCATGTAATACTCAAAAGTCCTAACTTAACACTACTTCTACTGATTTCCAAGATATGAGATCTTATAACTCAACAAAAAGTCAAAACAGTCCTACTGAATTTTAAGCTAGTTAAAACCAACTAATAAACATGCAAATCCTATTTTCTTCTACCAAACATGAAGTAAGCAACCTAGTTATCCTAACTCTACCCAAAATGAGCATGTTTAAATTGTATAAAGGCCAAATAGTGTCACTCAACTTAACCTAATATGCAAATCCAAACACACCCTTAATTTTCTGAAAATGAATTCAACAAAGCAAATGCTAACAAAACTTCATTAAATCATTTGGGACCAATTGATACATGCTCAAAAAGGTATAAAAGCTGACTTTAAACAGAGTTGAAGCAATTACAACAGACAACAATGAATTCACCAAGCCAATCAAATAAGCAGAAACTTTTGACTAGGTAATGAGGGTTCAAGCCTTACCTAGTGGGACCTACATCCAGGCCCCACCATGGCCAGCTGATGCCATCTCCTTAGAAGCTAAAAGAGGAGCTTATGGGGGTTTTGAAATAGCTGTTGTAGAGATATGCTGGTGTGACTATTTAGTCACACCCAATATGTCTTGAATCTTGACACCTGCTAAGAATTAACACACCAAGAAGGGTGACTGATGAAACCACTATAGGCTATAAGCTAGGCTTATTGATTAAGCCAGCTTATGGCTTATAGCTTATAGAACCAAGGAAAATAAAAACCAACTTTTGAAAACCAATAACTGAAACCAATTGAAATTTGATTGAAAACTTATTGCAAACTTAAAACCAACATCAACATTCCACTTTCACTTCATATTGATAGTGATTTAAGTTTTTTTAAAAAGCTTTTTTTTCAAGAACCTATGAAAAGTAATTTTCTAAAAATCCTTTTGTGGTGTATAAAATATGTTAAAAACTTAAACTAAATTGCTAAATAGGAAAACCATTAAAGTAACAAAGCAGTAAAGGAACTCAGAAGTATATCTCAAATGAAACATTTATAAATTACTTTAAATATTCAATTTAAAAAAATTACAAAGAGATATAATTTCTGGAACAAAACTGAATGTAAACCTAAGTGCCTTATAAATAGGCTACATCATCTTCTAGAAAGCTTAAAACCCTAATGCCTTGCAATTACCACAATGCCCTTGTGAATATCCGAATATGCCTCTTTGATTCTTGGTCTTGGATGCTTCTGTTGGGGTCCCCATGTGAAGCACAGCTGAATAATTCATCCTAGCCATCAAAAATTTGTGGGGAACAAGGCTTGTATTGTGAGCTGTTGATTTGGTCTTCAACATGGGTCAAAGGATGAAACCCGTGACTGGTGAGGGGACAAAGTCATGGTGAGGTCGTTTTCTGGGTGGACCATTGTGTTTGGTGAGCTGGAAATGATCAAAACCCCATGTTTAATTAGTTGTTGGTTTAATAAATAAATAAATTGTAACTGGGTTTGGCTAGGGTTTATAGGATGAAGGTGGGTAAACAGGTTTGTTTAATTTAGGATTAAGGGTGATTTGATTTTAAAAATCTGTTTCCCACAAAAACTAAATTAATAAAAATCTGTTTAAAAAACTTGGCTTAGTGGAAACGTGATGTGGAAGGGTTGTGGTTTGTGATTGGTTGAAAGTTATGGGTGGTGACGTGTCAGCTCTTGGTTGGTGGAGAGGTGTTTGCTTGTCTGCCCAAATAGGTCCCTTGACTCTCTTCTTCTTGTCTTTTAACTTTCATCAGCCCACAACTCACACTTTCTTTGTAATAAAGTTTCAATTCTTCTAATTTGGCCACAACATGTTTTAGCAAATCCATCCAAAGGGTATTTTATGCATAATATGCATTCTTCAAGGACCAATAATGCACAATCTTGTTATTTTAGGGATCCTTAATATAATTTTGAGTTTTACAAGGGTTTTAAAATGACAAGTCTTCAAAAGTTCAGGGACCATTCTTGCCAATTCTTCAAACTTCAAGGGCATTTTTGGAAAATTCATACTTAGGCCCAGTTTCTTGTGCGGCTTCGTTTCCCGTGTTCGTTTTTGCTTGATTCCTTTGATCTATTGGTGAATTCACGATATCCGTACCTGAAATACACAATGAACAAACACAAGCATATTTTTGGGTATTTTGATGATATTTTAAACGTTTTAAGCCCGTTTTGGACGATGAGACTATGTATAAATACAGTCTCATCACTCCCCCATACTAAACCATTGCTGTGTCCCCACGCAATGCTAGAATTAAGTATCATAGCACTTCCAAAATTCATTTTATTATGACTTTTATTGAAGACATAAACTTAAACAAACTACTACACGCGTTTTAGACATAATGTATTGTTTTCATCACAATAAAGTGACTTTTAGGATCATAGAACAAGAACACGTGGGTGCTTCGTTAGAAATAATTTCATCGTCCTCGATTTTCACCCAATTCCATGCTAAGCGTGTAACGAGATCATTGTTATTATAAGTTAGCAACACGATCATATCTCATGAATGATAATTACGAACCTAAACTCCCTTATTCCTACTTAGTATCTCTTATATTTTATTTGGTCTTAATGATCACGAGGATACATCATTGACTTATGCGTGAATAGAGATTAAGTCTAAAAATAGAAACTTAACGATGTAACCAAAATCATTAAATTAATAATTCACCCTAATAGACAACGATGTCAAAAAATTAAGTCAACAAGAAGGATCGATAAACATGGTTTTATAATGGTTTTGAACATGAGACTTATTACCAAGACTTTTATACGCCCCCTAACGGAAGGGCCTTATTATCTTTGGTTTACCTCCATCTTTTATTCAACTCCGCCATGGAGCTTTTATTATGACTTCGGTCTTGCCTTGCCTTTTATTATCCGCCTCATCGGTGGTTTTATTAGCCAAATACGTATATCCTCACGCTAAAGCAAATTTTGGATCTTTAAAGCTTCGAAGATTAAGGCTTGATTCACTTTCAATTTGGGCATAGATTTTTCGGCCTTGTGAGCTTCAAATTTTTGCTTAATTTAGGTGAGCACTTGAAATCTTATTATTAGGTGAAGCTTTGGATTATTCGGGTGCCAATACTTCAAAACCGTGACGCTGGAGATACCTTAATGTTTTCTCAATTTAATTACATGGAAGCTAACAAAACAAATTAGAAACCAACAATAGTGACTAAACCGCTAAATCAATATTTATTAACAATTTATTATGCAAAAGCGTGGGGAGAATAAGCTAATAATTACTACACATGAGATCGTGACGATTATGAGACTTATAAATAACTCTATCATTTCTCGTCCTCATTTAAGAGACTTAGCCTAAAAAGATAAGGAATCGAAGCTAAGTGCTCAACACGCACGGTCGAGTCAAAAATTACTCTCGTTCTCACCATCGGAAAACCTACATTCGTGACTTAAACACTTATGAAAAACTAGAAAAATTTTAAAATTTGGCCATTTTTAGCCTTATTTGTAACAAAATGATAAACAAAAAGATGAAATTTTGGATTGCGTGTTGACGTAAGCAAGGTGAAGTATCTACTCACCGCCCCATACTAAAACTAAACATTGTCCTCAATGTTTTGAGTCTAGGGGTGTAAACACCCCCATACTAGAGACGAAGTCGAATGCTTAATCTCGAGCATGGAAAGGGTAAAACGAATAACCTAAAAGCCTTTATGAATTATGCTAATAAGATAAACGTTAGAACATAAAAGGATATCATCGGATATCAGAATCTCCAAAGGTAACGATAGAAGCTCGAGTGATCCGTGAAATGAACACGAGAGGCTTCAATGATGACGATGATCCAAATAAATCACAATCACAAACAACCACGAAAAAAAGGTTGGAAGAGCACAAGTCCCCTCGTTACATTAAACTAAGAAAGCGATAATATTTACAAGGAAAAGCATGAGAATCCCCCACGAGGCACCTTGTTTTTGATAACCGAGTCAAAAGCTCGACTCGAATCCCCATAAAATGTGATCATTTAGGGATAATCTTGGTACGGTCATTGATAGTCGTAGAAACACGTCTTTTAGGAAAAAGAGCGTATTATGGGCAAGTATTAAGTTGCACGTTTTAGGAAAAACGCGAAACCGAATAAATGCGGGTTCGTTCTCGAGGAGGTGTGTGGATTAATGTGCCAATAAGTATAATCAAAAGTTTAGGGTGGTGTCGTTTTTAGATGAGAAAAGAAAGAAAAACTAAGACGAACTACGATTACAATTAAACTACGACGAATGACGTAAAAAGCGAACGTATGTACGTAAAACGTGAAAATTTAAAAATTTTAAGCTAAAAACAAATTAAAAATGAAAAAGTAGTTCAAAATAATATAAATAAGGATAAAAATCCAATAAAAATATTTTAAAACCTTTTATTAATTAAATATTCAATTTTTAATGCTAATTAAAGCCCAAAAATTAAATATAATTAAGAAAAAGCCCAAAATATTATTTTATTGGACAAATAACTCACTTATATTATTTAAAAACTAAAAAGTACTTTTCCTAAATTTTAAAAACTATTTTTCTATTTTTAAATCTCTAAAACTATTTTTAAACTAAAATAATTATAAAAAATAATAAAATAATGCCAAAATTAATTGAACAATTTTAAAAATCCTAATTTACTCTAATGAATAGTAGAAAATGAAAAAGTTTGAAAAATCAAATATTTTTCACTAAAAGACAAAACAGTATACAATTTAAACCCTAATTAACTTAAATTAATTCTAAAAATTAAATAAAAGGTGAACAGTAAAAACCTTTTTAACCAAAAATCTTAAAATGTTTTTCCTAATCTAAGAAAAATGTTTAAACTGAAAAACAAGTATTTTTGGCACTAAATGCCAAAAACAGAAATAATAAAAGTTAATTAAAAAGGTTAATTAATCTAAAAAATATAAAATGAACAGTAAATAAAAATCTAATTAAACAGAAAAATCATAAATAAAATAAGAAAAATAACAAAACTGGTTTCAAAGTCTAATTCCCATTTTTCACCACTAAAGACAAAAAATTGTGAAAACTGAAAGTGACATTTGGTCACTTTTTGTCTGCTAGCTTAGCAGGGGGAATGTTTACACTAGCAGTGGGAAGTGAGTTCCCACTGCCTTCACAAAAAATTGGGATCTGGGCACTTTTATGCCTAGATCTTGTTGGTTGCTTGGATTTAGGGGCAAACAAAGGCACCCCCACAACCAGTTGGGTTGTGGGGAGTCAATAAAAGACTAAAAACACAAGGTTACTAAACAAAATCAAGCACAAATGGCCCCTAAGCAGTTACTGATATAGGACTTTGGGAGTCTGTTGGTTTTTGCTGGTGTGTTGTGCACTTGGGTGAGTTTTGGTTGGCCAAAACTCACTCAAGTAACTCACAAACTGGCAAAAATCAATCACAAGATCCTATCCTACCCTATACCCTAACAACCTTGATAATTGAAAGAAAAAATCCACAAAAATCATGCAGATTTGGCTAAACTGATTTTAGGCAATGATTATCAAGATTTTTGCATACAACACCTACCAAATTGTATCAAACCAATCACCAAGAACTGAATACACACAAAACTACTTAAATGGATGAATTTAAACAGCTTTCAAAACATTTGCATCTCACAAACCATTTATAAAACCTGAATCCAAACACCCCTATAAAACTGAAAATTGAATTTTAACAAAGATTTTTGTAATCAACTTGCATCAAATCTAGTCAATTCATTCCTAACATGTTTCAAACTGACACACATACAATATTAAGCATTTGTTCTAGCATCCACAACCATAATCCAAAAAAAATCACTCTAGCTCACAATCTTCCAAGCAAGTATAGAAAAGGAAAAAGAAAAGCTTTTACCTGGTGACCCTACATCCAGGGATCACAAAGGGTAGCCTACCCTTCTCCATCAAGCCCGGGCTTGAACTGACAATTCTCAAAAAGGTGGCTTGTGGTATGGCAAGAAAATGATGATGATGATTCAATATCCAATCATCATCTAATATGCAGGATTTGTACCTGCCAAGATCAAACAAAGAGAACAAATAATGACCTGGATAATAAGCTTATAAGAGTATAAGCCTAGCTTATGGCCTAAGCTAGCTTATCTCTTAGCTTATATAAAAAAAGCTTCAAAAAAAACTGATTTTTTTTAAACCTTTGATACAAGTGAAAACTTTTTCTCTTAAACAGATTTCAAGTGATGAACAAAACTTAAACAGATAAAGTATAACACATGGAACTCAGATTTCTTGTAAAAAATTAAACTTCATTTTCATTAATAAATAAGATTTTACAAAATTTCTGGAACAAGGATAATGGGTACATGACACCCATTATATACTACTTAATAGACTATTCTAGAACAGGAATAAAAAAATGCAAAACCCTAAACCCTAATTGTAAGAAATCCGAAAATGCCCTTGGTCTCTTGACTGATTTCTTGGTCAAAATTGTCATGTGAGGTTGCCTGCTTGTAAAAGTGATCTTAAACCGTTCAATGAGTCACTTTGGGACCAAGTTTTATGAATTGGTCGTTGATCTTCTGAAAGATGCTCACTTTGCTATTTTGGGAGGAGCAGGGGAGAGATGGGGGGGGCCCATTTGAGTCACGGGTTGGGGATTCTGGGTGTGGGGTTATGATTAGGATAGGGTTTATTTAGGATCTGGATAGATTGGGGGTAAAACCCTTTGTTTTGGCTTAGATTGATCCTGCTCTTGTTCTAGGGTTTATAAGGGATTAAGGGAAGGTTTAATCCGTTTGGGAGGTTAACACTTTTTGAAAAAGTGTTTAGTGGGAAAAATAGCTGATTAAAGAATCAGTTATTTAGTATGGTGGGTGGAGATCTGATGTGGAGGTAAGGATGGACGTGATTGGTGGAGTGGAGTAGGGTGGGTGACGTGGTGGCTGGTGACTGGTGGATGGAAGGTTGTTTGTCTGGGCAGAAAAGGTCCCTCAAGTCCCTTGCTTTCTTCATTTAGTAATAAATAGCTTAACAACTTGTTCCCTTTGTAAATAAGTTTGGCTAAGTTGTCAAAAATAGCACAAGTGTTTTTCAAACTTTATAACAAGGACCAAAAGTGTATCTTGACCATTCTTGAAGGGCATAACTTGTAATATCTTGGTAATTTAGGGACCCAAATGCAAATAGTGAGTTTTGCAAGGGTATAAATTGCCAAGTCTTCAAAAGATGAAGGACCAATCTTGCCAATCTTCAATTCTTCAAGGGTGATTTTGGAAATTCCAGATTTGGGCCCGGTTCTTTGTACGGCTTCGTTTCCCGTGTTCGTTATTGCATCCTTCTTGTGATCAATTGTTGATTTCACGATATCCGTACCTAAAATACACAAGACAAATATACAAGCATATATAGAGGTATTTTGATGATATTATAAGCGTTTTAAGCCCGATTTTGATGATGAGACCATGTATAATTGTAGTCTCATCACTCCCCCATACTAAACCATTGCCGTGTCCCCACGCAATGCTAGAATTAAGTATCGTAGCATTTCCAAAATTCATTTTATGATGACATTTATTGAAGACATAAACTTAAATAAACTACTACATGTATTTTAGACATAATGTATTGTTTTCATCACGAAAAAGTGACTTTTGGGATCATAGAACAAGAACACGTGAATGCTTCGTTAGAAATAATTTCGTCGTCCTTGATTTTCACCCTAATTCCATGCTAAGCGTGTAACGAGATCATTGTTATTATAAGTTAGCAACACGATCATATCTCATGAGTGTTAATTACGAACCTAAACTCCCTTATTCCTACTTGGTATCTCTTATATTTTATTATGTCTTAATGATCACGAGGATACATCATTGACTTATGCGTGAATAGAGATTAAGTCTAAAAATAGAGTCTTAACGGTGTAACCAAAATCATTAAATTAATAATTCATCTTAATAGACAACGATGTCAAAAAATTAAGTCAACAAGAAGGATCGATAGTAACGGTTTTATAACGGTTTTGAACATGAGACTTATTACCAAGACTTTTATACGCCCTCTAACGGAAGGGCCTTATTATCTTTGGTTTACCTCCATCTTTTATTCAACTTCGCCATGAAGCTTTTATTATGACTTCGGTATTGCCTTGCCTTTTATTATCCGCCATCATCGGTGGTTTTATTAGCCAAAGACGTATATCCTCACGCTAAAGCGAATTTTGGATCTTTAAAGCTTCGAAGATTAAGGCTTGATTCACTTTCAATTTTGCATAGATTTTAGGCCTTGTGGGGCTTCAAATTGTTTGCTAGATTTAGGTGAGCACTTGAAATCTTATTATTAGGTGAAGCTTTCGATTATTAGGGTGCCAATACTTCAAAACCGTGACGCTGGCGATACCTTAATGTTTTCCCAATTTAATTACATGGAAGCTACCAAAACAAATTAGAAACCAACAATAGTGACTAAACCGCCAAATCAATATTTATTAACAATTTATTATGCAAAAGCGTGGGGAGAATAAGCTAATAATTACTACACATGAGATCGTGACGATTACGAGACATATAAATAACTCTATCATTTCTCGTCCTCATTTAAGAGACTTAGCCTAAAAAGTTAAGGAATCGAGCTAAGTGCTCAACACGCACGGTCGAGTCAAAAATTACTCTCGTTCTCACCATCGCAAAACCTACATTCGTGTCTTAAACACTTTTGAAAATCTAGAAAAATTTTAAAATTTGGCCATTTTTAGCCTTATTTTGCAACAAAACGATAGCAAAAAGATGAATATTGGATTGCGTGTTGACGAAAGCAAGGTGAAGTATCTACTCACCCAAAACTCACTCAAGTAACTCACAAACTGGCAAAAATCAATCACAAGATCCTATCCTACCCTATACCCTAACAACCTTGATAATTGAAAGGCAAAAATCTACAAAAATCATGCAGATTTGGCTAAACTGATTTTAGGCAATGATTATCAAGATTTTTGCATACAACACCTACCAAATTGTATCAAACAAATCACCAAGAATTGAATACACACAAAACTACTTAAATGGATGAATTTAAACAGCTTTCAAAACATTTGCATCTCACAAACCATTTATAAAACCTGAATCCAAACACCCCTATAAAACTGAAAATTGAATTTTAACAAAAAATTTTGTAATCAACTTGCATCAAATCCAGTCAATTCATTCCTAACATGTTTCAAACTGACACACATACAATATTAAGCATTTGTTCTAGCATCCACAACCATAATCCAAAAAAAAATCACTCTAGCTCACAATCTTCCAAGCAAGTATAGAAAAAGAAAAAGAAAAGCTTTTACCTGGTGACCCTACATCCAGGGATCACAAAGGGTAGCCTACCCTTCTCCATCAAGCCCGGGCTTGAGCTGACAATTCTCAGAAAGGTGGCTTGTGGTATGGCAAGAAAATGATGATGATGATTCAATATCCAATCATCATCCAATATGCAGGATTTGTACCTGCCAAGATCAAACAAAGAGAACAAATAATGACCTGGATAATAAGCTTATAAGAGTATAAGCCTAGCTTATGGCCTAAGCTAGCTTATCTCTTAGCTTATATAAAAAAAGCTTCAAAAAAAACTGATTTTTTTTAAACCTTTGATACAAGTGAAAACTTTTTCTCTTAAACAGATTTCAAGTGATGAACAAAACTTAAACAGATAAAGTATAACACATGGAACTCAGATTTCTTGTAAAAAATTAAACTTCATTTTCATTAATAAATAAGATTTTACAAAATTTCTGGAACAAGGATAATGGGTACATGACACCCAATATATACTACTTAATAGACTATTCTAGAACAGGAATAAAAAAATGCAAAACCCTAAACCCTAATTGGAAGAAATCTGAAAATGCCCTTGGTCTCTTGACTGATTTCTTGGTCAAAATTGTCATGTGAGGTTGCCAGCTTGTAAAAGTGATCTTAAACCGTTCAATGAGTCACTTTGGGACCAAGTTTGATGAATTGGTCGTTGATCTTCTGAAAGATGCTCACTTTGCTATTTTGGGAGGAGCAGGGGAGAGATGGGGGGCCCATTTGAGTCACGGGTTGGGGATTCTGGGTGTGGGGTTATGATTAGGAGAGGGTTTATTTAGGATCTGGATAGATTAGGGGTAAAACCCTTTGTTTTGGCTTAGATTGATCCTGGTCTTGTTCTAGGGTTTATAAGGGATTAAGGGAAGGTTTAATCCGTTTGGGAGGTTAACACTTTTTGAAAAAGTGTTTAGTGGGAAAAATAGCTGATTAAAGAATCAGTTATTTAGTATGGTGGGTGGAGATCTGATGTGGAGGTAAGGATGGACGTGATTGGTGGAGTGGAGTAGGGTGGGTGACGTGGTGGCTGGTGACTGGTGGATGGAAGGTTGTTTGTCTGGGCAGAAAAGGTCCCTCAAGTCCCTTGCTTTCTTCATTTAGTAATAAATAGCTTAACAACTTGTTCCCTTTGTAAATAAGTTTGGCTAAGTTGTCAAAAACAGCACAAGTGTTTTTCAATCTTTATAACAAGGACCAAAAGTGTATCTTGACCATTCTTGAAGGGCATAACTTGTAATATCTTGGTAATTTAGGGACCCAAATGCAAATAGTGAGTTTTGCAAGGGTATAAATTGCCAAGTCTTCAAAAGATGAAGGACCAATCTTGCCAATCTTCAATTCTTCAAGGGTGATTTTGGAAATTCCAGATTTGGGCCCGGTTCTTTGTACGGCTTCGTTTCCCGTGTTCGTTATTGCATCCTCTTGTGATCATTTGTTGATTTCACGATATCCGTACCTAAAATACACAAGACACAAATACAAGCATATATAGAGGTATTTTGATGATATTTTAAGCGTTTTAAGCCCGATTTTGATGATGAGACCATGTATAATTGCAGTCTCATCAGTCATTTTTAGTGGGACTTACATGTAATCAAGGCCCAAAAGCAACCGATAATAAAGGCAAAGCCTTTATACCGGGGTCAAAGATCGTATCCTCACTTTTGGTGGAAAATGATAAAGGCAAAGCCGGAGGATACGTTTTGTAAGGAAGAAAACTCCTTACAACGTACTCGAAGTACGTGTAGTCATGGGAACCGAGAGGGTGGGTCGGAATACTTTGAGACGAAGGCAAATTTGATAGAGAATCAATAAAAATAGGGGTCTCAAAGTCTCCTCCCGGTCCAAAGGCAGAGGCCTCATTAAAATCCTCATTCTCATCGAGAGGCGGTCCACCGGTGAACCCCTCGAGAATGGAGGCATCACAAGTCAAAAGAGAAGGCTCATCCAAATGAGACTTAGGGAGGGTGACTAGCAAATCCGGCTCATCGAGTTTAGGATTCAAAGAATCCTCACTCTCGATGTCCTCGAACATCTCATCAAAGAGAGGATTTACGTCACCAAAACCGAACTCGTCATCAAATTCAAAAAGGGTATTCGAGTAGATTTTAAATTTGTCGACACGAACTTCCTCATCGAGTAGTGACTCGTCACCACTAGTGGAAAAATCATCATCGAAAAGCGGGTTCGAAAAAGTCAATGATTCTCTACCCGAAGTGTCATTGGGAGAGACATCATCACATGAAATCGTATCACACTCACAATCGTAATTTGCCTCGTTAGAATCTTCGTGGGAAAATTCATCGAGAGCAAAATCACTTAACTCCTATCGAAGACAACCGTAGGCTCACTTTGGATTGGAATAGGGATCTCAACACTAGGATTAGTGCTAAGATTCTTCTCCCCCATACTTAGAGAGGCATCGGGTTTCGTTGGGAGCGTAAGAGTTATGGTTTCACAAGACGAGTTGAGATTAAAAATGTCGCAATCGTCGTCGTCATCATAAATAGGAGGCGTGAGATCACATCTAGCTAGATGCTCCTCTCTTTCTAGTTCTTGTTTTTTATGACGAATATCGATGCTTAAACCATTGTAATCTTGTAAAAGTTGTTTAGTTCTAATCTCACACTCTCTTTTAAACTCACTTATTTCTTCTTTACGATATCTCCTAATGCCGAGTTCATTAGAGATATCGTTTATTTCTTGATTGATTCGTCGTTTCTCCTCTTCCATATCTTTGATGCTTTCTTCGATCACTTCGACGATTGAAAGTTCCCTTTTCTCCATAATTTGTTGAAAAAGCAATTTAATTTCTTCAAATCCCTTGTCGACGCGACTTGCACCGAGATCATCATCGGAAGAATTTCGTGGAGGTGATTGGTCAAAACCGGAGAATTGATTGTCGAAAGACGTATTGTAGTTCATCGGTTGACAATCGTACCCATAATGAGATGCGTTTCCACAAGACTCACATGAATACGACGATGGATATTGCGATGATTGGTCAAAGAAATTAGGATTCGTTTCGGGGTCATTATAATTCGTACAACCAAATCCGAAGTCGTGCTCCAAACCGCAAAAATCACACGAATAAGACGAAGGCGGTTGTGGAGCTTGGTCATAGGATTGAAATCCGTAACCATGGTCGTTTTGAGGAGAGTTGTATATATACCCCTCTCTTCCTCCATAAATCTCGCAATTGAAGCAATTACCACCATCGGGCGGACCTCCACAATATGGACAAGAGTAATATCCATCGTTGGACATGACGAAACGAGAATGGTGTTACGAGAATTAAACACTAGAGGGTTAGAGAAAGAATTAATTGATTAGGGGTAAGAAGAATATTTTTCATTTTTGATTGTTTTTTATTTTTTTGGATTTTTGAATGTATTACGTAGACACAAATCTACAAATCTCTCCTTGAATCGATTTCTCGATTAAAGAAGCCTCAAAGAATGAAAACGATCACGTGGAGTGAACGCCTTTGATGACTTTAGAACGTTGGTGGAACACCAAAACGTTCAAGAGGGTTTAATCTTGAAAACAAGCAAATATAATATACGTAGATAATACTTGGGCGGCAAACCCTCGATTAGCCTTCTTTCTCAAAACACGCACAAGCAAGCGGGGGAAACGAGGCGGCGCTAAGCACTTAAGAGCCTTTTTCCCTTAGGTCGTGAAATACAACCGCCTTATACCCACCTTATAGTTTGTGTTAATTGAAATTAAGCCTCACGAAAGTATTTATCTATTTTGCCTTTAAACTTTTGCTTTAGATTCGAATACAATGATCGAGTGATGAAATCCCGAATCAAGGTTGCGTTTTTACGCTTTTGGAGTACTTGTATATTTATTGTTCTTACGTAAATACAATATAGTAATAATATATTCACAAGAAAAACGAAAACCAATATATCTAAAATATAGTAAAGATCGTTGTGTGTTTAATTTAGTAAAATTAAACACGATTTATTTGGATAATATAATATAGTAATGAAAAATAACAAAAATGAGTATGTACGGTATTCACGCTTTCCAAAAAATGAAAAGCTAACACGCACTACTCACACAAACACGATACTAATAATAATGGCACACAAAACACCTCCCCGGCAGCGGCGCCAAAATGATGTTGAGTAAAAACACGTCTTTTAGGAAAAAGAACGTATAAGTGCGGCAAGTATTAAACTCGACGATTTAGGAAAACCGAAGAATCGAATAAATGCGGGTTCGTTCTCGAAGGAGGTGTGTGTATTAATGTGCCAATATATAAAATAACAATGTTTGGATTAGTGACGTTTTTGGTTGAGAATAGAAAAAAGTAAAGACGAGCTACGACTACGATTTAAACTACGACATTGACGTAAAACGTGAACGTAAATACGTAAAACGCGACAAAATTAAAAATTAAACCTAAAAATTAATTAAAAATTAAAACTAAGTCTAAAATAATATAAATAAGAATAAAAATTCAACAAATATATTTTAAAACCTTTTATTAATTAAATATTTAATTTTTAATGCTAATTAAAGCCCTAAAATCAAATATAATTAACAAAATGTCCAAAATATAATTTTATTGAACAAATAAGTTAATTATATTATTTAAAGACTAAAAAGTATTTTTCCTAAATTTTCAGAACTATTTTTCTATTTTTTAATCACTAAAAACTATTTTTAAATTAAAATAATCATAAAAAATAATAAAATAATGCCAAAAATAATTTAACAATTTTAAAAATCTTCAGTTACCCTAATGAACAGTAGAAAATTGAAAAAGTTTGAAAAATGTAAAATTTTTCACTAAAAGACAAAACAGTTTAATATTAAAACCCTAATTAAGCTAAATTAATTCTAAAAATTAATTAAAACAGTGAACAGTAAATATTTTTAAACTAAAAATCTTAAACTAATTTTCTAAATATAAGAAAAATTTTAAAACTGAAAAATATAAAGTTTTCACACTAAAAGACAAAAACAGATATATTAAAAGTAATAAAAATAGCAATTTAATCTAAAAAATATAAAATGAACAGTAAAATAAAAACTAATTAAACAGAAAAATCAAGAATTAAAAAAGAAAAATAATGAAAAAAGAATGAAGTGCTAATTCCTAATTTGGGTCACTAAAGACAAAAATTCAAGAAGATGAAAGTGACATGTGCTCACTTTCTGTCTTTTAGCTAAGCAGTGGAAACAAGAGCACTAGCAGGGGTAATGAAGTTCCCACTGCTAGTGCAAATTAACAGGTCTGTGGACCTTTTGATCTGTAACTTGCTTGTTTTTGAGTTTTGATGGGAAACAAAGGCACCCCCACACTCATGGAAGTGTGGGGAGTCACAAGAAACAAGAAAAAGAGCACCTTGTTCACACAAAACAAACACAAAAGGCACAAATAGGGGACTATTATAGCTAGGATGTATCTGATGAACAGTAACTGGTGTTCTAAGCAATTGGACGAATTTTGGATCACAAAAGCTTATACAAATCAACACCAAATCACCATGTAATACTCAAAAGTCCTAACTTAACACTACTTCTACTGATTTCCAAGATATGAGATCTTATAACTCAACAAAAAGTCAAAACAGTCCTACTGAATTTTAAGCTAGTTAAAACCAACTAATAAACATGCAAATCTTATTTTCTTCTACCAAACATGAAGTAAGCAACCTAGTTATCCTAACTCTACCCAAAATGAGCATGTTTAAATTGTATAAAGGACAAATAGTGTCACTCAACTTAACCTAATATGCAAATCCAAACACATCCTTAATTTTCTGAAAATGAATTCAACAAAGCAAATGCTAACAAAACTTCATTAAATCATTTGGGACCAATTGATACATGCTCAAAAAGGTATAAAAGCTGACTTTAAACAGAGTTGAAGCAATTACAATAGACAACAATGAATTCACCAAGCCAATCAAATAAGCAGAAACTTTTGACTAGGTAATGAGGGTTCAAGCCTTACCTAGTGGGACCTACATCCAGGCCCCACCATGGCCAGCTGATGCCATCTCCTTAGAAGCTAAAAGAGGAGCTTATGGGGGCTTTGAAATAGCTGTTGTAGAGATATGCTAGTGTGACTATTTAGTCACACCTAATATGTCTTGAATCTTGACACCTGCTAAGAATTAACACACCAAGAAGGGTGACTGATGAAACCACTATAGGCTATAAGCTAGGCTTATTGATTAAGCCAGCTTATGGCTTATAGGTTATAGAACCAAGGAAAATAAAAACCAACTTTTGAAAACCAATAACTGAAACCAACTGAAATTTGATTGAAAACTTATTGCAAACTTAAAACCAACATCAACATTCCACTTTCACTTCATATTGATAGTGATTTAAGTTTTTTTAAGAAGCTTTTTTTTCAAGAACCTATGAAAAGTAATTTTCTGAAAATCCTTTTGTGGTGTATAAAATCTGTTAACAACTTAAACTAAATTGCTAAATAGGAAAACCATTAAAGTAACAAAGCAGTAAGGGAACTCAAAAGTATATCTCAAATGAAACATTTATAAATTACTTTAAATATGCAATTTTAAAAAATTACAAAGAGATATAATTTCTGGAACAAAACTGAATGTAAACCTAAGTGCCTTATAAATAGGCTACATCATCTTCTAGAAAGCTTAAAACCCTAATGCCTTGCAATTCCCACAATGCCCTTGTGAATATCCGAATATGCCTCTTTGATTCTTGGTCTTGGATGCTTCTGTTGGGGTCCCCATGTGAAGCACAACTGAATAATTCATCCTAGCCATCAAAAAAGTTGTGGGGAACAAGGCTTGTATTGTGAGCTGTTGATTTGGTCTTCAACATGGGTCAAAGGATGAAACCCGTGACTGGTGAGGGGACAAAGTCATGGTGAGGTCGTTTTCTGGGTGGATCATTGTGTTTGGTGAGTTGGAAATGATCAAAACCCCATGTTTAATTAGTTGTTGGTTTAATAAATAAATAAATTGTAACTGGGTTTGGCTAGGGTTTATAGGATGAAGGTGGGTAAACAGGTTTGTTTAATTTAGGATTAAGGGTGATTTGATTTTAAAAATCTGTTTCCCACAAAAACTTAATTAATAAAAATCTGTTAAAAACTTGGCTTAGTGGAAACGTGATGTGGAAGGGTTGTGGTTTGTGATTGGTTGAAAGTTATGGGTGGGTGACGTGTCAGCTCTTGGTTGGTGGAGAGGTGTTTGCTTGTCTGCCCAAATAGGTCCCTTGACTCTCTTCTTCTTGTCTTTTAACTTTCATCAGCCCACAACTCACACTTTCTTTGTAATAAAGTTTCAATTCTTCTAATTTGGCCACAACATGTTTTAGCAAATCCATCCAAAGGGTATTTTATGCATAATATACATTCTTCAAGGACCAATAATGCACAATCTTGTTATTTTAGGGACCCTTAATATAATTTTGAGTTATACAAGGGTTTTAAAATGACAAGTCTTCAAAAGTTCAGGGACCATTCTTGCCAATTCTTCAAACTTCAAGGGCATTTTTGGAAAATTCATACTTAGGCCCGGTTTCTTGTGCGGCTTCGTTTCCCGTGTTCGTTTTTGCTTGATTCCTTTGATCTTTTGGTGAATTCACGATATCCGTACCTGAAATACACAATGAACAAACACAAGCATATTTTTGGGTATTTTGATGATATTTTAAACGTTTTAAGCCCGATTTGGACGATGAGACTATGTATAAATACAGTCTCATCAAGTACGATGAGTCGTTTAGTGAATCTTGGGATCGTTTTAAAGACCTTTTGAGAAAATGCCCACAACATGGTTTTACCAAAGTGCGCCAAATTAACACTTTTTACAATGGTTTAAACATGAATGACCAAGATTCACTAAATAGTGCCTCGGGGGGTAAACTTTTGTCTAAGACTTCCAATGCTGCTTGGGATATCATTGAGAATAAGTCTCGTGTGCAAACCAAGAGTGTTCGGACCAATGTCGCTACTGCTAGTACTAGTGACAGCGACAAGTGACTTGACAAAATCACTGCGCTTCTTGAATCGCTTGCTACCCAAACCGCCAGCAACACCAACAGCATCAACGCTAGAAACGCTAAAGACGCTCAAGTCAATGCTGTTAGCCAACCATGTGAGATATGCAGGGGTCCTTACTCTTACACCACTTGTACTGCCACCCAAGACTACCCTTCTGAAAACGTGAATGCAGCTTATGGCACCTATCCTCAACCCGCTTATCAGGCTCGTCCTCAAGGTGACCGTAACTTGCTTAGCTACCGTTCGAACAACTATCTCTCACCACCCGGTTTTCCTCCAAACAACCCAAACCAACAACAAAACCTCAATCGCCCTCCTCAACAACAACAACAACCTCGTACACCATACATACCACCTCACAAACAGCAACAACCACCTCAACAAAACAACCAAGTTTACCAGCAACCCGCTTATCAACCACCTGCATACAATGCTCCTCCCAACCAACCCACCGCTTTACACCAAGAAGTGGAAACCTACATGAGGACTAACGATGTGATCGTGGGAAATCTTCAGCGGGAAGTGCTCAACTTGAAAGCAGATCTGGTGAAACAAGGGAACGATCTGAGAGCTGATATGAGAAATACTTTGGATAGTCAAACGAATGACTTAAAAAACATGATGGCTAGTTTCTTCCAAGGTAATCAACCCTCTTCTTCGGGTACTCTTCCGAGTAACACCGTTGCGAATCCAAGAGGGGAGATGAAAGCAATCACCACTCGCAGTGGCAAAGGTACCAAGGAACCCGAGCTTCCTATACCTCCACCGATGATTGTGACTAAGGAGAATGAGTCACCTGCTCCTATTACTCATCCTTCTCCATCCCCAATTTCTCCACCTCTTACTTCTACCCCTCCTCCACCCAAGGATGGGAGTGATCCTATTATCCCAAAGCCTTCCTCTTCTTCCGATATATCTTATCGATCTAGGTTGAGGAAAGAGTAGCTCAAAAGCAAGGATGATATTCAGGTTTCGAACTTTCTTAAAATGCTCAAACAATTGAATTTCAACATATCCTTCGCTGAGGCTCTCGCTCACATGCCTAAGTACGCAAAAATGTTTAAAGATCTTCTGAGTGACAAGGAAAAGCTTCTCGATATTGCCAACACCCAACTTAATGAGAATTGCTCTGCAGTGCTCTTAAGGAAATTGCCAACCAAGCTTGGTAATCTAGGTCGTTTCTTAATCCCTTGTAACTTCCCGGGAGTAGAGAATTGCATGGCCCTAGCCGATCTAGGTGCCAGTATTAATCTAATGCCTCTAAGCGTTTGGAAGCAATTATCTCTCCCTGAGCTAGTGCCCACCAAAATGACTTTGGAATTAGCTAACCGTACGGTTGCTTATCCAGTGGGGATAGCCGAAGACGTCTTTATAGGAGTCGACAAATTCACTTTTCCTGCCAATTTCATCGTCGTCGACTATGAGATGGACCCTCGTGTTCCCTTGATCGTGGGTCGTCCATTCCTGAGGACCGGTCGCACTCTCATCGATGTTGAAGCCGGTGAGCTTATCATGAGAGTGGGTGACGGTAAAATCGTCTTCAACATGGGAAAGTTGTCTAAACAACCTTATTCATACGAGAGTGTTAATTGTATTGACGTTCTGGATGAGGCTTGTGAAGAACACTTTAATGATGCTTGTAAAAATATTCCTACCTCTCTTCCCAATGTTGAAACCGTTTCCTCTATTGAATCATCACTGTCTCTATTTGGAGAAAGTGATTTGTTTTGGAACAATCTTGAAGCCACCATGGGAGATGTGAACTTAGCTAATGATGATTCTCCCACCGATTGGGATGAAGACATGCATTTCTTTGAAAACCTTCTCAACGAAGACAATCTTTCTCCACCATCTCCCACGGTTATTGCTATCGATACTCCGACTTTGAAAATGCATCCCATCGAAAATCCTCCGGATTTAGAACTTAAGTAGTTGCCGCCTCATCTCGAGTACGTGTTTCTTGAAGAAGAGAAGAAGTCGCCCGTCATTATCGCGAAGGACTTGAAAGATGAAGAGAAAACTCGCCTCATCGCCGTGCTTAAAGATCATAAGAAGGCAATTGCTTGGAAAATTTCCGATATCCGCGGAATTGATCCAAACTTTTGTACTCACAAGATTCTCATGGAAGATGACTTTAAACCCGCAATCCAGAGCCAAAGAAGGGTTAATCCTAAAATTCATGACGTCATCAAACAAGAGGTTATCAAACTTCTAGATGCCGGCTTAATTTACCCTATTTCGGATTCGCCTTGGGTAAGTCCCGTCCATTGTGTGCCCAAGAAGGGCGGAATAACCGTTGTTCCCAATGAACACAACGAGTTGATTTCCACTCGTCTCGTTACTAGGTGGAGAGTTTGTATTGATTATCGCAAGCTCAATGATGCCACGAGAAAAGACCAATTTCCTCTTCCCTTCATGGATCAAATGCTCGAGCGTCTAGCTGGTAACGACTATTACTGCTTCTTAGACAGTTTCTCCGGGTATTTTCAAATTCCCATCGATCCCAAGGACCAAGAAAAGACCACATTCACTTGTTCCTATGGAACATTTGCTTACAAACGCATGCCTTTTGGTTTATGCAATGCTCCTGGGACATTCCAAAGGTGTATGATGGCTATATTCCATGACATGGTGGAAGACACTATGGAAGTCTTCATGGATGATTTCTCGGTTTATGGCGATTCTTTCTCTGCTTGCCTGGCCAATTTAGAACGTATGCTGAAGCGGTGTGAAGACACTCGCCTTGTTCTTAATTGAGAAAAATGCCATTTCATGGTAAAAGAGGGCATCGTGCTAGGACACAAAATCTCCAAAGCCGGTCTTGAAGTAGACCGTGCTAAAGTCGATGTTATCGCTAAGTTGCCTCCACCTTCAACCGTGAAGGGTGTGAGAAGTTTTCTGGGTCATGCGGGCTTCTACCGTCGATTCATCAAAGATTTTTCTCAAATCGCTCGCCTGATGACCCACCTCTTGGAAAAAGATACTCCTTTTATCTTTTCTAAAGAGTGTATTGAAGCCTTCAACTTGCTTAAGGATAAGCTAACTAAGGCACCCGTCTTGGTTACCCCCAATTGGGAGCTTCCCTTTGAGTTGATGTGCGATGCTAGTGATTTTGCTATTGGAGCGGTTCTGGGACAAAGAGTGAACAAACACTTCCAACCGATCCATTACGCTAGCAAAACAATGACGGGGGCTCAATTGCATTATACGACAACCGAAAAAGAGCTTTTAGCTGTTGTCTATGCCTTTGAAAAGTTCCGCCCCTGTCTTGTCCTTTCCACCACAATCGTTTACACCGATCATTCCGCGCTGAAGTACTTGTTAACTAAACAAGATTCCAAACCAAGACTTCTTAGCTGGGTTTTGCTACTCCAAGAATTTAAAATCGAAATTCGCGATAAGAAAGGAGCTGAAAACCTAGCCGCGGATCATCTCAGTAGACTTGAGGATCCTTACCAAGGGGATCATCCAAACAAAGAAATCAATGATTCTTTTCCCTTGGAGACCTTAATGTCTATCAATTCGAATTCTGATGAAACCCCGTGGTTTGCGGACATTGTAAACTACTTGGCGGGTGGAATTCTCAAGGAAGGGCTGACGTCCCAACAAAAGAAAAAGTTCTTTAAAGACGTTGAACATTACTTTTGGGACGACCCTTACCTATTCAAACAATGTGCCGACTTGATTATTCGCTGATGTGTTGATGGACCGGCAGCTTTGGAAATCCTTGATGCTTGCCACAAAGGACCCACCGGTGGTCACTTTGGTCCCAACTACACCGCCAAAAAAGTGTTTGATTCGGGATTTATTGGCCCACCATATATTGTGACGCTCACAATATGGTTAAACGATGTGATGCTTGCCAAAAACAAGGCAAGATCACACATAAAGACGAGATAAATATAAATTCAGGATTTTAGTTGCTAGGGTTTTAGTTCTAGTTAGTTCCATTCACTTATATAAATAGAGGTGCATGTACCTCTATTCTCTCTTGTTCCAGTTGATGAGACTGCTTTTATACATAGTCTCATCGTCCAAATCGGGCTTAAAATGCATAAAATATCATTGAATATACCAAATATATGCTCGTGTTTGTTACTTGTGTATTTTAGGTACGGATATTGAGGAAATGGCAAAAGATCACAAGAATCATTCAAAAACGAACATGGGAAACGAAGCCGCACAATGAACCAGACCCAAATCTGGAATTTCCAAAATACCCTTGAAAAATTGAAGATTGTCAAGTTTGGTCCCTCAACTTTTGAAGATTTACACTTTATACCCCTCAAATATTCAAAATTATGAATAGGGTCCCTAAAGTTTGAAGATATTACAAGATCAGTCCTTAAAGAATAAAGAAAGTACAAGAAAGCCCTTGGAAAAAGTTTGAAAACAACTTGTGCCAAAAAAGACAAGTTGTGTAAAGTTGTTACTAGTTAAATGGGCGTTGTTGGCTATTTTTCACAAATTGAACAAAGGAAAGGAGTCCAGGGGGCCATTCTGCCAAGACCACCAAACTTACCCCAACCAATCATCCCCACACGTCACCTCCTTCCACCAATATCATCCTCCCACGTCACACCCCCATCCCAGTCACCCTTCCACTTAACTTAAACTTTTCAAACGGTTTAAAAACGTGGGAAACACCAAATTAATCCCTAATCCTAATCAAATCCAACTATTTAACCACCTTCATCCAAAAAAACCCTAAAAAAACCCAGTTTTAATCACCTTCATTTTTAACCTTTACCCCAATTAACCTTGGGGGTTTTACTCCTTACCCCACTCCCAACATAAAACCCCACCCAGAAAACGACCACTCCACCCCTTGTCCCCTCCCCTGCTACCCTCTCACATGGTACTTGACCAAATCAATGGACCAACTTCAGTCCTTGGCCCCCCAAGATCATTTTAAACGCTCAAGATTGAATGATCACAGCTGGCATCTTCACATGACACCAACAAGATCACATGAAGACGAATTTTGACCATTTTCAGTCAAAACTCCAAGGGCATTTAGGGCATTTTAGTTGCTAGGGTTTTAGTTCTAGTTAGTTCCATTCACTTGTATAAATAGAGGTGCATGTACCTCTATTCTCTCTTGTTCCAGTTTTTTTAAGCAAATCCTTGTAATGCCTTTTTAAATTAATATAAAGTTTGGTATTTTCATTGAAATTGTAATTCCTTTTATCTTTTTTAAAAGTTTGGTATTGGATTGCTTAGATTCTGAGTTCCATTGATATTGTATAAACACTTTGTGTTTATTTGAGTTTCAAAAAGGTTTTTCAGAAAATTTTTCAATTTTCAGAAATCCAAGAATTTGTGAAGTGAAAGTGGATTGGATTCTTGGATTATATGATATTGTTCTTGTTTTTAAAGGTAAACATTGGGAAAGATTTTAACAAGGTTTTAAAAAGTTTCAGAAAAACAGAAATTGTGCATTGTGGTTGTTCTTGTTTTTCTTAGCAGGTTTTGGAGATTGTTTGTTCAAGTGTTCAACACAAGCCCGAGCTTGTGGGAAGTGACATAGCAGTCACTGTTGGGCCTGGATGTAGGCCCAACAAGGTAGCATACTTGTCCCATTTTCCATTTTTCAGTATTTGTGTGATTTTGGATGATTTTGACTGCAAGTTGTTTGATTGCATGTTTATTGGTTTGATTTGAGTTGTTAGAGTATAGTATGCATGTTAGGATTGATTGGAATCAGATTTGTTGAGTTTTGTATTGATTTGCTTTGAAAAATTGTTTTTAGAAAGTTTAAAGGTGTGTTTGGATTAAGGGATAAGTCAAGATTTGTGACAAGATTTGTGTTAAAACCAGTCTAGTTACACTCTCTAGGTTGTTATTAGGTTATAGGTGTAATAGGATTTCAGTTTGAACAAGTTTTGAACACAAGTGCATGTCAAAAATTTGGATAACATTGCATAATTCAGAAACTGCCATATTACTGCTTATTTTGTGAAAATTTTTCCATGAAATCTTGTTAGTTGCTAGATTATAGGTTCTTTAAGGATTGTAAACTGATTATATGCCATTTGATTTGATTGTGTGCAAGATATTGGCCTTTAAAATTCAGATTTGTGTATGTAATTTGTGTTAACTGTTCTCAGACCTAGACCTAGTTAATCAGAACCTTGAGTGCTATTTGATCATTGATTTTGTTTGGATACTTGCTTGATTTGTGCATATTCTGACTCCCTATACTCAACTGAGTATAGGGGTGCCCCTTTTGTCCAACAAACAACACCACAATCAAGGATCAAGTCCTCTTGTTCCATATTTTCACAAGTGAAGAAATATCACTTTGTGTTCATCATCAAAAAGTATAACTGGGCACGTTTTCATATTTGTTAAGCTTAATCTTGGCTAATTTGGATTTGATTTGTGTTTTTAAAGGATTAAATAGTTACTGAATTGTGTTTTTAAAGTTTAAAAAGAAAAAAAAAAGTTCAAAAAGGACGTGGCCAGGACTCGAACCTGCGCCACTCCTCCCACAACCAAACGTGTTAACCATCTCTGCCCTAGGGTCTTTGACTGCTAGGGTTTCTTTTTAAATTATACTTAAGGTGTGCTTGTTTTGTAGCTTATTTACATTAGCAGCTTATAATTAAGCTTATTTCAGCTTATTTTCTTTAGGTGTTGACTGTTTAGCATTTTTCTTAGGTTCTTATTAGGATTTAGGACTTTTCTGTTTAAAAAGTTTATTTTTCCCATTATTAATTAATTTTCTAGGATTATTTTTAGTTTAAATTTTAAAAAGTAATTAAAAAATATAAAAAGGTAATTTAAAAATCTGAAAAAATAGTTTTTAGGTTTTGAATTATATTTTTGAGGTTTTCAGCTAATTAAGTTTTCAAAAAGTCTAATTTTTGATTTTATTGGATTTTGGGGTTTTTTACCAATTTTAAAATTAAATATAAAATTATTAAATAGGTTTTAGAAACTTTTAATTACATTTTTATCTTAGTTACATTATTCTAGATTTTTGGTAATTTTTTAGAATTTTTTAGTGAACTTTGAATTTTTTGAATATTTTAATATTATTTTATTATTAAAGTTTGAAGTTTGATTTTTTTTAGTTTTCATATTTTTCCTAGGTTAAGGACACTTAATTAGGAGTTTTGTCACTTTCCAAATATTTTTAGGATCTTTCATTTATTTTCTAGAATTAATTTAAGATTTAATTGATTTTAATAGTTTTTAAGTGTTTAAAAATAGTTTAATTTGGTTTTAAAATTTTTAAAAATAGTGTTTAGCTTAATTAGGATATTTTTGAGGTTTACAAACTATAAAATCTTGTTTAGAGCTTTTTAATAATTAATTGTGATTTTTAGGGCTTTAATTAGCATTAAAAAGTCATTATCTAATTAATTAAAAGGTTTTAGCAAGTTTGGATTTTTTGTAAACTCTTAAAATTATATTGTGGATTTTTAGTAATTTTTAGGAATTTTTAGGTTAAAATTTTAATTTTTGTAGTTTTTACGGTTTTACGTGAACGCGTTTTCGTCTTAGCTCTATCCGACTTCGTAACCGTCTTTTTCTTTCTTCTTTCTTCTTTCTTATTTTCTCTTTTCTTAACAATAAAAAATCAAACATAAATCAATTCATTACACAACACACGTACCTCCTTGGGAAACGAACTTGAACTCATTTGGTCATTAGTGCTCGGTTTTCCTAAACCGACACTTAATACTTACCACTTTTGTCATCCTTTTCCTAAAGGGTACAAAAACACTACATCAATGCCTCAAAATTTCATTCAAGAATGTGAAATCTTTGATGTTTGGGGTATCAACTTTATGGGGCCATTCCCTTCTTCTAAAGGAAACAAATACATCCTTGTAGCCGTTGACTACGTCTCCAAATGGGTTGAAGCCAAAGCTTTACCTACTAATGACGCAAGGGTGGTTTGTAACTTTTTGAAATCGCTGTTCGCTAGATTCGGTGTGACTCGTGCCATTATTAGTGATCGTGGGGCTCATATTTGCAATGACCAATTCGCAAGAGTCATGGCTAAGTACGGTGTAATTCATCGTCTTTCCACCGCCTACCACCCACAAACTAATGGCCAAGCTGAAATCTCCAACCGAGGATTAAAGCGAATTCTGGAAAGAACCGTGGGAGAGCATCGTGCCTCTTGGGCTGATAAACTTGATGATGCTTTGTGGGCTTTTCGTACCGCATACAAGACTCCGATTGGTTGTACAACATATCGTCTCGTGTACGGGAAAGCATGCCACCTCCCCATTGAGTTGGAGCACAAGGCTTATTGGGCCTTGAAGCGGGCTAATTTTGATATCAACAAAGCCGGTGACCTACGCAAGATCCAACTCAATGAGCTGAATGAACTCCGTAATGAGGCTTATGAAAATTCTTTGATCTATAAGGAGAAGACTAAGCTCATTCACGACTCTAAGATTAAGAACCGAGAGTTCCAAGTTGGAGACAAAGTTTTACTCTTTAACTCTCGGTTGAAAATCTTTTCGGGCAAGCTGAAATCTCGTTGGTCCGGCCCATTCACCATTGCCCAAATTTTTCCATATGGTACTCTCGAGCTCGCTCAACCTAATGGACCTAATTTTAAGGTGAATGGTCAACGAGTGAAGTTGTACTTTGGTGAGGACATCTCTCAGGAGATGATTCCATCCCTCACCACGTTCCCCATGAACTAATTTTGGGTCGAGTCAGGCTCGTGACTCGTTTATAAAAAACAAGCGCTCCTCGGGAGGCAGCCCGAGTATCTATCCTTTTCCGTTTAACCTCCTAAGTGTAGGGGGACCTGTATAGGTGTTTGACTTTGTGTGGTGATGTGATTACAGGGATTAGTGCACTCTTGGAATCTCTGAAGAACCGTGCTCCCGTGTTATCCGAAATTCGGTTCTATCTCTCAACTATCGTGATTCAATTTTCTTCATACTCACATTTGAAATTGATCACGTTAGTCGTCTCTTCCTTAGCTTGATTTAACCAACGTGCACAATGTCATAAGTGTAGGGGAGACTTTTCCCACATGCTTAAACATTGAGGACAATGTTTATCTTAAGTGTAGGGGGGACTTCTATCGAAGTTTTAAGTGGACTTTTCCATGAAAATGCCTTCATTTAACCAGAAAATCATCTTTTTCAACATTTTTCAAATTTTTTATTAACTTTGGCCATTTAGTCGTAATTTTTAAATTTTTATCGTTGCTTTCATATGTATATATCCCGCAATAAAGTCAAAAATATTAATAAAGTGGTGTAGCTAGTTTAGAAGTCTTTGACATATTAGGCCCGTTGTGATTATTTTGACTCAACCCGAATAGACTTATCTAAGTTTATTCTAGCTAGTATCCTTAACCATGTAGACCTTAATTGGTTTATTAGGCTAAGTATCCACGAGTCTCATTACTTGAGATTTTAAATTATGGAGAACGAGAAATGATAGAGTCAATTATAAGTCGGTATTCTTGCACAAGCTCACTTGGTGTAATTATTTGCCTATTCTCCCATCACTTGCTAATAACTTATCTGCAATAAGTAAGGTCGTACGATTTGAAAAGTTACTTAGCTTCTAGCCCAAGATCGTTTAAAATTTGTTCGGTAATGATAAGAGTTCATAGCCAAGGCATAACTTATGAAGCGGGGCGCGAAGATTGGCGAGTCCGAAAAGGCCCTAACAAGGCATGAGGATTCCATTTTATTGCTAAAGATCCAATGTGATGTGAAAAGCATTATTCCCAAAGTCAATATGAAGGATCAAGACTCACGACGAAAAGCAATCAACTCCCATAAAGATGATGGAGAAGTCTATCCGAAAAGACCCTAACAAGGTATGAGGATAAATAGATCCAAGTCCGAAAAGGAGGCGGATCGTTGTATCTCAAAATCCCAAATAGAGATTGAAGAAATAATCCTGAAGTCGTGGTCAACAAAGTTGGAGTACCTCTCAAAAGTCTCCAAGTGAAGAAACTCTATGAACGATGAGAAGACCATTATCTCAAGCACGTCTCTCAAGATATGAAGTATGAAGTACATGCCAAATATCGACCCGAGAAAGGTCTCAAATCGTGAACCGAGTTATGCCAAGATATGAACTTTTTGATATCCCGAGAAGCAGTTTTAAGAGATTTTGTCCTTTAGCTAACTATTGATCAAATCTTCCTACCTTTGCTTTCAGCCTAAATAAACTATCGAAATAAGTCCAAAAATGCATCTTCATGATCATTCTAAGACAAAAATAAAATATAAGATATACACCTAGGAATAAGGGAGTTTAAGCATATAGTTAAGCCATGTGTGTAAGTGTTTGATTTGCTAACTTATAATAACAATGATCTCGTTTTTAAGCTTAGTTTGGGGAACGTGAAACTTGAGGGTGATAAATCTTCGCAGCACCAAAGCCCTAATGTAAGTCCTTGATCTCTTTGCAAGTTATTTTCATATAGCTATTTTCTAGTGAAAATGGTTTTCTATCTATTTGTTTACTTTAAAATTTTAATTTCTCTTAGTACTTTAATTTTTGTTTAGTAGTATTTTAATAAGGCCAAGGTTGATTGATTATGAGAAAAGTGTAAATTTGCTTTATCACTAAGCATTGCATGAGGGCATGGCAATGGTTAAGTGTAGGGGATTTGATAGGTGTGTAAACACCCATCCTTTTTCCACTTATTTCTTACTAAAACAAGACCAAAACACGTATTAAATATCATTTGTTTGGAATTATGCGTGGTTTTTGTGTTTATTGTGTTTTCAGAGCCAACCGGATGAATATTGAAGAAAACATGGGATTGCACGGGTTTTATCGAAGAAAAAGACTCAAGACGAAGTCTATTGTCCAAGAGATGCAAAAGATTTGAAGTCATTGGGCCTACTTGAAGATTTATCGGAGAAAAGGACCAAAGATGGAAGATTTACATAAGTCGAAGAAACTCAAGTCTATTAAACGAAGAAATTAAAAGACGAGTTGAATTTAATCGACGACAAATCCCGAATCAGAATCGAAAACGTCAACTTTTCTGAAAAGACGAGAAGTCAAGAAGAAAGGGAGAAAGCCCACTCACCAACCAAAGGGAACACCTATATAAGGAATTCCCCTCACACTTTTTATTCAGTTTTTTTCATTCCCCTTCTTTTCTCTTTTCCTGTTCGTAGTCATCACCAACACCACTAGGGTGTTTGATGATTTTGATTTTCATTTTTCCAATCTTGTAGTTTAATCTTGTCTTTTGTTTGTTCAACATTAATTAATCAATACAATCCTTCCAATTCATCTTGTTCATCTTCATCTTTTTGATTCAAAGTTAAAGTTCTTATTTGGTTGATTTGATCTTCAAAAGTTGTTGGGTTTTATGTTTTTATTGATGGGATTTGTTGTTATTGGTTAGTATATGATTCGTGTCTAGTTTTATTTAAGTTTTGGTGAAAAACTTGGTTGATTTTGGCTTGTATTCGCATTTCCCTATTTTTTCTGTATCCTTCTGTTCTTTAGTTTCCCAGGTTCCGGATGAACAAAAAGTTCCGGATGAACAAAAAGTTCCGAATGAGCATAAGAAGTTCCGAATGAAAGTGTTTTTCAAAAGTTCCGAATAAGTTTTAAAAGTTCCGAATCAATTTATGTTAGAAAGTTCCGAATGAAATGTTTTTCAAAAGTTTCGAATCAGTTTGAAAGTTCCGAATAGACTTCCGAGCCAAATCTTCCGGATCAACTTCCGAACCAAACTTCCGGACGAAAGTTCCGAGTGAACTTCCGGACGAAAGTTCCGAGTGAAGTTCCGGGTGAAAGTTCCGAATTAACTTCCGGACCAAACTTTCGGACGAAACTTCCGAGTAAAGTTCCGAACCAACTTCCGGGGCAACTTCTGAATCAACTTCCGGACGAAACTTCCGAATCAAGGAGTTCCGGATCAAGGGAAAAGCAGAAACTTCTGAATCAATTTTATTTTGAGTATTTCGAATCTAGTTAAGTGTTATTTACTGTTTCTTCATTTTATACATTCATTTTAATTCAAGTTTTGTTAATTGCTATTAGTTTAAATCTTAGTGCATTTAGACCTTTAAGTAGATTAGAAAACCAATCCCCTTTTTAGTAACCAAGAACAATCATTCCACTTAGAACCGAGATCAATTCGAGAGGATACCGAGAATCGAACTTTCAACTAGTAAAATGACATTGTATCAGGTCGGTTCACCAAAACAAAATTCGAATGAAAAGAACATGCGACTAGATATGGGCAGTCCTGTACCAACCTTTTACTTAGTCAAAATATTAAGAAAACTGATTGATAAATGAAGAAAACTGACTAATAAATGCATGAGAAACATGAAAGATAACAACGCCAAAATCTGGGAAGTTCCTGGTGACTACCCACTAGTCACATGTCAAGTTTTAGAGCCTACGGGTCCAACATGTCTCTGAGACCATAATTGTAACACCCCACTTGGATAAGTGGATCGTTGCGTGTATTTATGGCGTGCTATCAAAGAATATAAGGTAAATTTTCTAAAACATTAACTGACCATAAAGGAAATACCAGAATCAAACATCGGTAATCCAAACATAAGCTCAAAAGATGAAAAGTAAATACTGAAAGGAAGGACTAAACAATGTCCAAACAAGTAGATTAATATACGAAGTGCACTAAGTAAGGAGTCTGGATAGCTTCCATCCAAATGCACCTACCCTCAGAATCCTAAGAGCGTCCTAGTGTACCTACCGTTAGAACATGAAAGGAACTACGGCTGAGCATAACGCCCAATGAACGGATATAAAGCATGAGAAGAACAACTGAAATGAAGCAGATAATAAAATACTGAAGCAATAAGACTGATAAGTAAAAGCAGCAGAACTAAACTATATAAATCCTGAAAAGTCTTGTTTATAATTAATAAAGGTGAACTATTATCTATTAAATCTGAAAACATGCATTTACTGTATTTTAAGTGCCAAGAGATTATATAGGTCATGTGCTGTAACAACGTCTGCATGAATACTTAGAGGGATGACCTCGTCATGCTGTAGATGGGTGACCTCAAATTGATGTGTTGGGTGGAGGGATCAACTCCAATGTGAAGGATGTAGAACACATACCACATTGACCTGGTAAGCTGTAAACTGATAACCTAGGATGCATCCATACGCCCCGCTAATAATACTGATAAATGGCCAAGCTGAAATAATGGGACGATGCGAGAAATCACTCCCCCGCAGAGGAATCATGACATCGGTGCCTCAAGTGTCATGGTTACGGTACCTCCGTAACTAGTACATAACTAGTCATGCTTGTATATAAAGCTCAAGCAAATTTTAACTTGGTTATTAAGATGATTACTGATAAAACTTTTAACATATATTGGGGAAAATATTTTGCTGCAGACGGGAAATCCTAATCATGCATAGGAAAGGAAGTCCTTAGTGAAGGACGGAAAATCCGTACGATCAATCAAAACAAAAGAGACAAACAATAGTAGAGAGATAAGAATATCCGTACCTTATACGACTCAACTATAAGAATCTCCTCGATTTTCTAATAGCCCAAACTCAATTTATTCATTACCGACTCTACATTAATTATCAACTAAAAATTATAAGCTATTAACTAGAATTAGAATATTAAACTTGCGTCATATATCATATCCCTTTTCTAATGTGCACTAAGTATTACAATTCCAATAGTCTTATATAGGAGATCTACGAAGCTTAAATATTGTTAAATTAAATATAGGTGTTTAGTTCCATACCAAAATATGTAAACTTAATTTTAGAACATATTAAACATGTTTCGACTATCATTCTTTTAAAATCAACAGTTGAGGAAAAAAAATAGGAGTACTAGACATTTGATGAGATTACTTGCACAATATATTTAGGATAGTTTATAATTAAAACAAATTTAAAATTAGTCTACTAATAAGCATAGGTCATTTTGAAAAAAATAAAAGTTAAACTAGACTTTTTTACATTATTATAATTATAAGTTATAATTAGGGACTAATAAGTAGTATATTATATGTATCCTACGACATGCTTCTTCTACATCAGCCCTTTTAATTTACCATGCGTTATTTACTAATTTCATTTACTCGGATTTGTGGATACTATGACTTATGTTCAAAGGTTAGTAACTATGCTCATCTTGTCACTAACAGGTTTAAATTTCGTAAACATCATCGAAACTAAAATGCAACATACACGGCAGCTAAACGTATGACCAAGCATATACTAACTCAAGAACTACTGTTCATAATCAAAACATAACAAAAGCACGAATCGCAACTCGAACGAACCTAGAAACTCCCTTGAATGAATCACAAACAGCGACCGATTGAATCAACACTTGCACGCTTCAACTTGAGCAACTAGCATGAATATATTCTGCTAGTAATAGGTTGAACTCGAACATGAACACAAACACCGATAAGAATATAAGATTCCACACGAGATACAATGGAACCTACTACTCGGTGAACATGAACAACCATTTTACCAATCGGGAACTATAACCATCCAGAGAATCGAGGCCAAAACCATGACCCGCACATATACACGTGTTGGAACCAAGTACGAACCACTAGGAGGAATTCATACCCGAACTCAGATTTAGACTCACTAGGTTTCATTTGCATCAGTCGTATTTATTTCTTTTGGTTTAGGGTTCCTACGAATCTATATCATCATAGGGACTCTATATATGGACGTGATAAATAGGTTTCCGTAATAAGCAGACTTGGGAATAAAGAGGACGCGTTTCATTTTGACCGAGTATTAGAAAAAAACAACCAAGTATTTTATTTTCTTTCAAAGATTTTTGTTAGTCAAAATCAATATCTTTAAGTAAATGAATGTAGCAGTTCAAATGAAATTTCATTTGTTATTCTAAAGAAAATAAACTATGCTATATTATTTATTCGGTGTATATTAAAATATATAATAGTTATAAGAATGTCAGGTATTAATTTACATAACGTTTAATTTAAATCCGTGACTGCGTGTACTTAATATTTCATAGATTTAATTCTATAGCAGACATCTTTTCTGGTTTAGGGTTGATGCTCGTTTGCAAGTCTTAATTTTTATTCAAGATATTACCACACAAATGACTAGAAACATAAACACGGGCAAGTATACCCTTTCATGTATATCATAGCTTAATGGTAAAGTCCAGTTCGTTCCACGGGATTGTTGTTATCATAATATTAAAAACAATTACCTCTAGAGTGTCACAAGTTCTAAAGATATACTTAACAATTGGTATTAAAGGGTGCGTTTGGCTAAGGTTATAACCATATGATAGATAGGTATCAAGGATGAAATATAAGCACATAAACAATGTAAGACAACATACCGATTCTTAGTCGTGCATGCAACATCTAATTGATATGACAAGAATCCGGTTAAGGACTTTGTCATACCAACAACATTAAGGTAAGTTTATGCTTGATCTCGATAACTAAGGTAGTACATGAGAATATGCAAGAGTTGGTATATGTTTTAATCCCCTAATCGTTACATAAGTGATTACCAAGATTCATTTATTAGATGACATGAAACTCATCCGTTCACATGAGTATTAGTCGATGATCATGGATGAATCCAACATATAACAATGATCTTACATAGTAACACATAATACATGAGTATCCAAACCACACTTATATTCAAGAACCCAAGGAAAAAGTGCACCGCACAAAACTAATTGTGCGCCGCACTTTACCCCGGAAAAGCTAATATTCACATCTAATCATAAGGATATTAAACCTTAACCAACTGCACACCAGACTACTCCATAATAACAGTAAATAAGATCATTTCAAACATATATAAATCAAAGTAAAAGATTGACATAAGTGAAATAAGAATTATACCACAATATTATTCAAGAATTGCTTCCAAAGGATTTATAAGTCTTTGAACTTATTACAAATGGCTAGCAACACTTCTGAGTTTTCTTGTTCCAGCGCGAATACCATAAACCAACTAAGGTTTACTAACTCTAGTAACTATGATCAAGGATTTGGAGAAATCCTGTATTACTGTTTCTCCTAAACAATGGAGAAAGTTTGGAATGAGATATATCATTATGCCTGGCCAAGGGCTCTATTTATACTTGAAATTTCATAGGTTAGAAACCCTAGAAGTATATCAAAGGTTCACCATATTAGCCATGCATAATTGCACTTAATTGTGTAACTGCAGTGAAATATGCGCCGCACTTGCTCATTTGTGCGCCGCACTTCATCAGGTATAAATGTGCATCGCACTTGCGAAATTGTGCGCCACACTTCTTGTTATTCTCCACATTCGGGGTACTTTGAAAGTACGCCGCACAAAACAGAATGAGCGCCGTACTTATGCTCCTTTTCAGCATAATTGCTTCTTTAACCCCTTTATTCTTTATTTCTTCATTCTTTTCCTTTATGGTTTCTTTCTTGGCTACAATACAAACAATACCTTTTATTAGTATCAATTCAACACATAATTTATTCATTTACATAGCAAACAAAGACAAATGCATCATTACAAACATGTATAAATGAGGCGTTATCACATTCCCCCATACTTAACTTCTTACTTGTCCTCAAGTAAGGAAAAATATATTTTTGATAAGTGTCGAAAGAATAGATAAAGCTAACAATCGAAAAACAAAGATAACGCCATAAAACACATCTCACGAAGAAGATATTTTTATTTCACACACTCTCCTTGTTATGGGTAGATTATCGCTCAATAGCATGGTCATGAAAAGTAAATTACCATAGCCTTGTGCAAGGAACTAAACTAAACCAAATTTTGGCGTAAGCACCAAGTAAAATATCAAAAGAGGTCTTTTTCAAAAACTTTTATTACCACCGCACGTTTTAATGAATAATACATCATAATTTTCATGTTGTTGCTTTTGCGAATAGCTTGAAACTTTTTAGGCTTCCTTTTGCCTTTTTTCAATATCTTTCTTTTGGGAGAACATGCTTTCCCCCATACTTATGATATACTATCATTTCAGAATATGGTTTCCAACAATATAATTATCTTAAAACATCGGCAAAACTTTCAATTTAAAATACCTTTTATCATACAAGTATCATCCCACTATGGTCTCGTAAAGATTACCAAGAACAAGTTCTAGAATTTAAACTAATCATCGGCACACACAATTTTAAAATGTAAGAATGCTTATGGAAAAAATCCTCACAATTATGAATAGAGTTTTGTGTAAATAACGTTATCAATTCTGAGTCAAAATAGGTTTACAATTATAATAATTATCAATCCTTCGACCAAAACTTTTTTTATTTTATTTTATTATTAAAACTGTACAAAAATTTTAAAATTCGCCCAGAAAGTGCGACGCACAATTTGGAATGTGCGGCGTACTTCTGGGTACAGAATTTTTAGAAAACTAATTTTTCAAAAACAAGCTTTTATTCGATCTTATTTTCACTCAATCACCCCCCCCCCCCCCCCAATACTTATTATGAGCATTGTCCCTAATGCAAAACATAAGGAAAAAGTAAAAATTAGAGGGAAAATAAGAATAATACTCCCCTTTTATTCCAAGTCGTGAGCGAAGCCGAGATCTTCAATCTTCTCCTAAGCTTGCCTTGACTCGCTTATTTTCTATAAATTAACACAAATAATATATACAAACATATTTCACATACCATAAAAAAGTCAAAATCTCACACACAAAGTACTAAGTTGTCCTAAATGCCAACAAAGGCATATTACAAAGCCTAAATTAAAATGTTTTCAAATTGTTTCAAATGTGACTAACACAAAAGTCACACACATACGAGGCTTCACATATCCTCTTTAGTTTCATCATTCCTTGGAGCTTGAGATGGGTAAAAATGTGGTGGATAGGGTGGTGGTTATTGGGTGTAGTAGAATGGCGCGTGATGATATCCGGGTGGTCCATAAGGTCTACTCATCGGAACATGATATTGTTCCGCCATCCTCTCAAAAATTGGAGCCTATCGATCCATACTATAGCATTGGCGCTCCATCATAAACCCAAGTTAGTCTTGCCTAACCTCCATCCTTCTCATTCTATCACAAACATCTTGGAGTGATGCACAATGAGCTCTTGCCATACCTACACGCGGTGCTCTAACATGCGAGTCTTCTCTCATCAACCTTCCATCTGCTCCAATCAAATCTCTCAAGGTAATTCGGTCAATGGTATAACAAACAATTGGTGGACTAAGACTACTCACAACTTGATCACTTAAAAGCCCCATTCTTCGAGCTAACCTAGTCACAAATTGTCCACACCAATCATACTACCAGCTTAACTACCATGACCTTTCCTTTTCATCCATTTTGCTATCACCCAAGCCACATTAGTGTATTGATCACGGTTCTTGTTCCTAAACATGCTCAATAACCACAAATCATTCTTTTGTGTTTTATAATATCTCGTGGTTCTTTGGCAAACGGCATAAGCAGTCATCTTTTGAAGCACTCTCAAAAGTGGACTAGAAATTCTAGTGGCCGAGCTCCTAGATAAGCTCAATGGATCCTCATTCGGGAAAATTCATGCCCAAAATTCATTAGCATTAAAGTCTCCATGATCATGTTCCCCTCCTTGTAAATAAACCTCAAATCCTTCCGTTCTTCGCTCCTCTCTATTATACAACTCCAAGTACTTAGCAAATTCTTTCAAAGTCAAAGAATGTCCCTTTCCACCAAGTCTAAAAGTCAAAATCTGCTTAGTCAACAACTCTTCTCCTTTGGCATCTTCATTAAAATTAAAAGTAGAGAAAAACTCGAGAACAAGCTCCGCATAGATTTTCTCCCTACAAGTAAAAGCATGAATCCAAGGATCGGATTCAAACAAGACTTCATTACCTCCAGCCTCTATCACTACTATCCTTAGCATCTCCCTTATTTGAGCTTCATAACCAAGCTCGTTCAAAACTCAATCCACAATGCTAGGTGCAAAAATTTGTTTTGGCATTAAAAGACTGAGAGCGTTGTTGTAGATGGTTTTGGTATCATTCGTACATCCATGCCAGTTCAAAAATTGGTGATTTGGTGTTCCCATGAGTGCGAAACTTGCCGATTCGGTAGGCCTTCGCTTTTTTCCTCGGCTAGACGAGCCGGTTTCGTAATTTCAAGAACCTGTATTCTGCAAAATTTTCATCACATACATACATATATAAACATTAGATAAGCGTTAGGGGTCAACGGTGATCCTATGATCATGTTCTGATCATTCTTTTTGTTTTTCAAAAGAGAAGTGCGACACACAATTTGGAATATGCGACGTACTTCCGGGGAAAATTTCATTAGAGGTGCAACGCACAATTTGCCAAGTGCGGCGCACAATCTGGGTTTTTCAGCAAATGTCGGGGTAACTCTAGTAGCTAACCAAGTCCGCAAACTAATTGGTCACAAACTAATAACAATGGCTAGAATCAAACACTAACCCATTCCCAATTCGTTCTAATCCACGACATTGCCTTATCTCAAAGGTTTTTCAAAATCCCCTATTTTTTCAATTTTATCTTACTATAATCTAAATCTTTTCTTAATCTAATCCTACATTACTAATTCCTAATTAAATTATGATTCGTTCTTCAAGCACTAAGAACTCTAATTGAAAATTAATCAAAAATTAAAAACTAATTAATTGAAACGAACATAAATTAGATATAAAATTACCCTAGACATGATCTCGAAAGTGAAATTGGAGCAAAGACTCGAAAATATTTTTGGTGATGATTAAAAATCGTCAGGTGGTTTTTGTGTGTTTTTTTAAGTTTCTAATGAGAAAAACAGGGTAGATACAAAAGAATCCGCCCATAAGTGCTGCGCACTTTCTGAAATTTGCGGCGTACATTCTATGCATCCAGACATGGTTTATTGTATTTTCATTTTTAAAGTATACCAAACACAAAATTTTAAAAGAAAACCTCCAATTTCATTCGATAGAAAATATAAACTTAGGGAGAACATTCCCTACTTCTAAGACCATCCTAAAACTTCTAGGACTCTTAGACATCATTTCGTTTTATTTGATTATCTACATACAAAAGGATAAAAATGCATAAAAGTAACTAGGAGCCAACGATGCACTCCTCTTTTCTTCCTTTCCTCTTAGTTGTAGCAGAAATTCAGAGGTGACATGATATCACTCTCCGTGTAACGTCTCGAGACCTCTCTATTGGTGTCCCTTGTCTCGTACACTTTTTCGTACCTTTTTCCACATGGATCAACAATGACTATGGCAACATGCCATTCACTATTTCCATCTTTAGCAATATTTTCGAATTATCGCTTGTTACCCACATGCCAATCTTTGTATTTCAATGATATAGGAAGTACTCCAAGCATCCCTACAATCTTCTTGTACACACAAATATCGAAGAAAGGGTTATGGTAGCTCCTTTCACTTAGTGAAGCATCAAATAGTTCTTCCGGTTCCGTCCATGGTTTCAAATGTGGACCATAAATCGGCATACCATTTTCATCTCTTTTTGTGGTGTAGTACTTATCATCTTCATCATCACTATCATCATGTTCTTTTGCTTTTAACACATTATATGATTGATGGACAAACCCATGAAAGCTAGTCATGATAACTTTTCCAACATCTACCTTTGCACCAACGGTGTGCAAAAGCTTTCTTCCAACCACTAGTTGAATATCTCGATCAATAGGAATATCGAGAAGCATAAAATAGGCTAGTATTGTGGTTGTCGCTATTTGACATAAAACTCCAAGCAAACGCCCAAATCCCTCCACGTAGGAGTGATCAAGCATTTTTATTCGATCAAACCTTGGTTTGACTCTTCCAACATCTAACATTTTGAAGATTCCAAGTGGCATGATATTAACATTCGAACCGGTGTCTACCAAAGCATTGTATGTAGTTTTACCTTCCAACCTTATAGGTAGGACAAAATAACCCAGATCTCTTTTTCTTTCATTACTTTGTTTTCACGGAGCATTTGGATTGCTACATCCTCATATTCTGAGGTTAAACCATCTTCAATCTTCAACTTATCAAGTAAGACCCCATCGGCAATCATTTTATACTTATCATTGTATTTTAATGTTTCAATGATTGGTCGATTCATGTTTAACAACATTACTCTTTCTTCAACGTCTTCCCTTAATTCTTCCATTGTTAGTTCTTCTCTAGTTAAGGGTTTATTAATGGTGAGAGAAGGTCCTTCACCATTATAGCTCAATTTGTAAGCATGAGCGGGCTGTTTTCCTTTGTTTCTTTTGCCTTTCCCCATATTACAAAAAAAACTAGGAGTATCAACTCCCTCATTTTCAATAGGTGCTAATTCATCAAAGTCGAGATTATCAAGTATCTCGTCAATTTTTTCTAAGTCCAAGCTTTCATGCACTTTTGGCCATAAGGTGAGTATTCCACAAGTGATGTCAATTTGTGCATTGGCTTGCTTTAGGAAAGATCTACCAAATATTGCACACGGTTCACATTCACCTTCTTCTGGATTAACGAAGAAGTCGACGAAAAACAATTCGTCCTTGATAATAACAATGAGCTTCTTATCTATTTCTTTGTCCCTATTACGATGCGTTTTGTAGGTTAAGCCAAGCTCCACTACAAGTTCATTGCTAACAAAACTCTTCTCCATTTCCAAGTCAACTTGCCCATCATAGGCAAATTTACCTTCCATGTGACAAGGCATTAAGTACGTTTCGCTAGGTGTCAAGTCTTCCAAACGATAGAAAGTTAGGACCTTTTGAATCCCACTATCGGCTGTGTCCCTATACTCAGATCCTTTCCATTCTCCATCCGATTCAATCTTATCATTTAGGCTAATATGCTCATCTTCTCCCAAGCATAGCCTACCCAAGCTAGTGTTTGGATCCATCTTAAAACAACAACAGATCAAGAGAAACATTAGTATGTTAGTGCCATAAAATCCAATTGACAATTCATATCTTGTAGTCTTAAGGAAACTCATTAGTTTTGATGAAAATATCTTTCTAATTATGTTATAAGCAAATTCTGTGTACTGTTTTTCCAGTTGTGCGACGCACTTTTGAGATGTGTGGCGCACTTTTGCCCGATAGAGAAAAGTCGGCGCACAATTTGAAATGTGCGGCGCACTTTCTACAAAAAAAATTTGTTCATAACTGTATGATCTATATACCAATCAAACAATGTTATAAGACTTTTTTCATAATACTTCCTTAACCAGTAGTCAAAATAAGAAAGTGACCAAGTTTTGTAAGATGTTCTCAAGTATTTTGCAAGAAATTTCTATTTTTTCATTTCCGCTTGTTTTCTCATTTCCTTGTATTTTAAAGTTGTTAAAAATTCCAGAAAAATTACCACAAATCATGATAAATATCAAATAAGACATATCAAAGCAAATTATTCTACCAAAGAGTAAATTAAAGAGAAAAAAATTTTGAAAGAAAATATTTTTGGTTTTCTTGAAATGCAATATTAACAAACACATAAGCTCAAAAAGCATAAGTACACATAAAGCAATTCTCATGTTTTTAGAAGTAAGTGTTGAGAGTAAAAGGTTTTGGTGGTGTTTTGGGATTGTTTCCACCAACATTTTGCAAATTCGTATCAAATGTGTGGAGCACTTTTGGAAATGTGCGGCGCACTTTCTAACTTTTTCGTTAAAAACTTTTTCAGATTGCCAGAAATCTGTACGGCGATTTATAATTTTTGTTTTACCAAGTATTTCAGAATGATTCAAAACAAATAACTAATCAATCCCCGGTAGCGACGTCAAAACCTTGATGTTCGTTTGCAAGTCTTAATTTTTATTCAAGATATTACCACACAAATGACTAGAAACATAAACACTGAAAGGTATACCCTTTCATGTATAGCATAGCTTAATGGTAAAGTCCAGTTCGTTCCATGGGATTGTTGTTATCATAATATTAAAAACAATTATCTCTAGAGTGTCACAAGTTCTAAAGATATACTTAACAATTAGTATTAAAGGGTGCGTTTGGCTAAGGTTATAACCATATGATAGATAGGTAGCAAGGATTAAATATAAGCACATAAACAATGTAAGACAACATACCGATTCTTAGTCGTGCATGCAACATCTAATTGATATGAGAAGAATCCGGTTAAAGACTTTGTCAAACCAACAGCATTAAGATAAGTTTATGCTTGATCTCGATAACTAAGTTAGTACATGAGATTATGCAAGAGTTGGTATATGTTTTAATCCCCAAATCGTTACAAAAGTTATTAACAAGATTCAATTATTAGATGATATAAAACTCATCCATTCACATGAGTATTAGTCGATGATCATGGATGAATCCAACATATAAAAATGGTCTTACATAGTAACACATAATACATGAGTATCCAAACCACACTTATATTTAAGAACCCAGGGAAAAAGTGCGTTGCACAAAACTAATTGTGCGCCGCACTTTTCCCTAGAAAAGCTAATATTCACATCTAATCATAAGGCTATTAAACCTTAACCAAGTGCACATCATACTACTCCACAATAATAGTAAATAAGATCATTTCAAACATATGTAAATCAAAGTAAAAGATTGACATAATTGAAATAAGAATTATACCACAAGATTATTTAATAATTGCTTCCAAAGGATTTATAAGTCTTTGAACTTATTACAAATGGCTGGCAACACTTCTGAGTTTTCTTGTTCCAGCACCAATACCATAAACCAACTAAGGTTTACTAACTCTAGTAACTATGATCAAGGATTTGAAGAAATCCTTAATTATTGTTTCTCCTAAACAATGGAGAAAGTTTGGAATGAGATATATCATTATGCCTGGCCAAGGGCTCTATTTATACTTGAAACTTCGTAGGTTATAAACCCTAGAAGTATATCAAAGGTTCACCATAATAACCATGCATAATTGCACTTAATTGTGTAACTGCAGTGAAATGTGCGCCGCACTTGTTCATTTGTGCGCCACACTTCATCAGGTATAAATGTGCATTGCGAAATTGTGCGCCGCACTTCTTGTTATTCTCCACATTTGGGGTACTTTGAAAGTACGCCGCACAAAACAGAATGTGCGCCGCACTTATGCTCCTTTTATGCATAATTTCTTCTTTAGCCCCTTTATTCTTTATGTCTTCATTCTTTTCCTTTATGGTTTCTTTATGGTTTCTTTCTTGTCTACAATACAAACAATACCTTTAATTAGTATCAATTCAACACATAATTTATTCATTTACATAGCAAACAAAGACATATGTATCATTACAAACATGTATAAATGAGGCGTTATCAAGGGTTTTGGTGTTTTTAGGGTTTACTATTCTTTAAGATCAAAGTTCCTCAACAAGCTCTGATACCACTTGTTGATCCCTAACTTAGATTGATTAGCTTTGTGTTAACGAGATTGAATCAAGTTTAACACGTAGAGAAACTTTGTTGTTATATGAACAATCCAAGTGTTATGCGGAATTAGCACTTAGACTAAAGAACAAGTAAAACAAATAAACCAAACTTTCACTTTCGATTGATAATCAAACTTTGATACCATGAAAGTTGAATACTAAATAAATGTGTATCAACTACAAACCCTACGACCTCCTTTTATAACATAAGGAGTCGTGTACAATAGATAACCTATCAACTATTTTAGGAAAATATAAATATAGAAAATACAATATTGAGTATATCTTTTCTTCAAATAATAAACGTATTGACTAAGTTTTCCTATCAGTGGTTGGACTTTTTCTTGTCAGCGTTTGGATATCTCTTGTCAATGCTTGATCTGTCAGCGCTTGATTTTTTCCTATCAGCGTCCAATTTACTCTTGACAGTGTCTGAGTGTCTTGGCTCATTTTATTCCCAACAATCCTCCCCTAAACTTAATATCTACTCTAGCTAATCAATTTTTTGAATAAAAACTAAGTATAAGGAGGATTCTTACAAATACAAATTACTTTTTAATTAGAGAATAAATAAATCTAATTAAGTCTTTGCCAACATCACTAGTATAATCCATTTCCAGCTGTGTAGACACCATCTTCTTCAAAACTTCCTTGGACATAGGATATTCAGCATCCACAAGAAGATACTCAGAAAACTTTATAGTACTTAGATGGTAAACACCAGCTGCTGAATGAGACGTCATTGTAGCCCACTGAGATCATCCAGATCCAACCATATTGGATCTGCTTCATCTGGTTGAATCATCATTTGAAGGATGTCCAGATCTTTATTCCATTGAGTGAAGTAGGTGCTTCATCCTCATACTTGGCCTTCAACAAGTTCCAAATGTCTACAAAGTCTTCTCTATCCAGGCTTGCAAATAATAAGATCAAAGAAGTAAAAGTATGTACCTTCTTACCATATATGGTGATCATCCAGAACCCACTTGCATCTTCTTTATAGTGAACTATTGGGTTTCTGAAACCCAAGGGTAATACTTCTTCAACATGTGAAGCCTCCAATGGTGAAAGCTTAATGCTTTTTCTAATTATTGCTTCACTAGGATTCAATTGATCAAAGGCTGGGAATTCAATGGGAATTCCCTTCTTCACTGGTCTTGGTGCAATTGAAGCCTTCTGGATCTGCAAATTCTCTTTAATATCTTCTCTCCTTTCATCTGAGAGAAGCCTTATAGTATTTTCCTCACAAATTCTTACCTAAATTGGATAAGCATGATGTTCCAATTATGCAAAAGAGAGTCTTCTCAATCTATCAAAGGTCCATCCACCTTGATGACACCTGAGCAACATGTAGTACAACTCTCTTCTATCTCTCTTGAGTTCAGAAAGCACCTTGCTAGCCTTGTGCTTTAATATCACCTTACAATCCTCCTGAATTCTCAACAAGATCTACAATCCCCAAATTTGTCCAGTGATGGACATCTTTGGATGCTCTATTGTCTTATTCTCCCATTCAAAGTACATCTCTCTTACTTAAGGCATATCAAAATCCACTTTGCCCTTTAACTCTCTTAGCCTCTCCTTGACTAACCATCCTCACCATACTCTAACCTTTTTGGATCCTCTATTATCATTACACTTGATCTAGATCTCTCATCATCATCACTACCATCTTTTTCTTTCTCTGTGGTAGCCCAATCCTGTTCTTGCAGTTATGCAGCCAAAGCTTGATCAAATTATACCTGGGCTGCATCCTTTGGCACCTCAACTTCCGCTAAAATTGCTTTACCCTTATCCTGTGCTCCAATGGCTGGTAGAGTAATTGTTGGTACATGTGTTGTAACTTCCCTAATGATAACTGGTGGTTGGGATACACCAATCATACATGTGGGCTTGTCAACGCCTTATTTGCTCTTGTCAACACTCAAACTCTAAACATCAGCGGCTGACTTTGTAACCTGTTCCATCATTTCCAAAAATGATAACTTCTTTGGAGTGATCAAGGAGACATCAATAACAGGCTTCTCCTTCAAGCTAGTCAAAGCTTCAGCAACTTCTACCTGTTTTGTACCAAAAGAACCACCTTCTTCATCCTGGGAGCCCTTGTCACTCAAATTGAAAGGTTCTGTTGGTGCATCTTCCTCCCCTTTGTAAGAATCCTTCCTTGATGAAAGGACTCTTGCCTGCCTCCTCCTAGCTTGAGCAGTCTCCAAAACAACTAGTCTCTCCCTCAATTACTTGAGTTCAAGACCCTTACCTGTGGCAATCTGTACAAGGGCTGCATTTTCTTTTGCAAGCTAATGCAAACCGCCATCAATTCTAAAAGAGTATAAGGTTCCAATATGCCCTCCTCTAGGATGGGAAATTGACCTCTCAAAATAGATTCATGGGGCATGGATGGGGTCTTAATGATTATGGGACTGTCTTGACCTGCATCTAAGCTAGAGCCAATAGTCCTAGCCCAGCCCATGTCACCAACCACACTTTTGGTGGTGGTTCTCTCTGCTACATGGCTAGGACCACCAGAGGAGAACACTCCAGCAGTCCTTTGGCGTTTTTCCAACCTATAATCTGGTAGTGGAGAAGAGGAAGTGGATTGAGGGTCTGGTTATATGTAAGGGGGTGTTTGGGTTTGTGGTAAAATGGTGTCAGCGTTTGGATCTAATGTGTCAGCGCCTCCACTATGAGTGTCAGTACCTGATGGTAGTGGGTCAATATCCATATGCTGGGGTGATGGAGGTTGTTCAGGCAATGGGTCTGGGTGAGGTTGTGGGTTTGCTACTGCCTCAATGACAGCAAGCATGGCTGGGGTGAAAGGTAGGTCTCTGTATGGTGGTGTATTCATATTTCCAAAAACTATTTTCTTTTGCACAGGATAGTATAAAAATTATCATGATCCCTTGTGCAATATCCTTGTATGTCAAAAACCATTTGTAAAAACCTAGGGTAAGCAAGAGTCATCTTGTTACCCTTATTGTGACACATGCCATCAAAAATCATTTTTGAAAAATTATAATTTTTCCCAGTTGCAATATACACAATGACACTCCCAATTGAACGGTTGATTTCATTGTGTGAGGAGCATTTGAGACTCAAACATTGAAAGATGACATGTATATGGCACTTCCAAGTCGGGGGAAACTGTTTTTTGGTATATTTATGTAAATGGCCTTCTGGAGGCAAGGGATAACCCAAGGCTTGGAGTCCTTGCTCTAGCTCTGCAAGGGGAAGGGTGGTTGATTGTGGTAAAAATACGACCTTTAGGAAAAGGAGCGTAAAAGCGGAAAGTATTAAACAAATGATTTTAGGAAAAATCAAGTGTTAATGACCCAATGAAGTTCAAAGTTCGTTTCCCAAGGAGGTATATGTGTGTGAAAAACTTGTTAAATGTTTGTGATTAATGATTGGTTTAGAAGGGGATGAGAAAAGAAGATGACGAAGACGTAAAAATTACTACTAGAAAGTTAAAACGTAAAACCGTAAAAACTACAAAAATAAAAATTAATTCTAAAAATTACCAAAAATACACCAAAAATCAAAATAAATAAACTAAGAGTTTACCAATGATCAAAACTTTTTCAAACCTTTTAAATAATTAAATATTCAATTTTTAAATGCTAATTAAAGCCCTAAAAATCAAATAAATTATCAAAAAGCCCAAATAAAGATTTTTCAATTGGTAAACCTCTAAAATGACCTAAAAAGATTAAAACCTATTTTTAGAAATTTTTAAACTAATAAAAGCTATTTAAAATGATTTAAAAACTATTAAAACTTAAAATAAATATAAAAATTAATCTAAAAGTGATAAAATTATTCTAAAAGTTGCTAAATTCCTATTTTAATGTATTAAAGCTAAGAAAATGTAAAAAGTTGGAAAATGTGAAATTTGAAAAATAATAATAAAATAATATTAAAATAATATTAAAAATCCAAAAATTATAAAAAATTCTAAAAACTTGCTAACTAGTTTATTTTAACCTAAATAATCAGAAAATCAAAGTGAAATGACCAGAATACCCCTATTGGGCCCTCAAATGGGCCAAAACCAAAAACAGTCAAACCAAATGGGCTTTTGGGCCCAAAAAGTCAAACTTGGCCCAATTGACTTGGAAAAGCCCTATCTGACTCAAAATTTAATTCTAAGAACAACACTCTAAAGGCCCAAAAGCTGAATGTGAGCTTATCACAGCTTAATAAGCAGGCAGCTTATTCTTATTGGGCTTTTCAGCCCATTAAGCAATAAGCCAATGCCATAAGCTCTAATTTGACACACAACCTTCTTTTGGGATGCTTATGAGATCTGTAAAAAGAAATTTTGAAAAAGCACACTCAATAAGCCAGAAATAAGCAAAGTAAAAATTCACTAAAAGACAAAATAGCCGGGTTTGAGATTTAGGGCACTTCAGAAGCTCTAGTTTGTTGCAAAAGCTCACAAATAGCTTAACTAAGAATAATCAATCAAGAAAATCACAAAAAGCCAAGTAGAATAAGCTGTAAGAGCAAATAAGTTGGCTCAAAAAGCTAAATAAGCTAGTTTTCTAGCAAAAGCTTAACCAACAGACTTGTAAACTTCCAGATATGATATTAAGCTAAGAAAAATGATTTCTATTACAAAAGCCAAGTTGTTGCATGTGCCAATAAGCAATTCTCAAAAATAAGCCAATAAGTGCTTATTTGACCAAAAGTCAAAGTACTCCAAAATGCACCAAATGATCAGGAATGGTCTAAGGGCTTGTTATAAGCAATTTTTGTGAAGGACTCAAGGAGGAGGCCTTGTGAATCAAGAGGTCAGTTGACATTTTGATGACAGATTTTGGCAATAAGAGCTTAATAAGCCAGTTAGCTTATAAGCCTGATACAAAGCAATCCAAATAGCAAAATCCACTCACAAACAGCACATAAACAAGTTCCAAGCAGCAAAATCACAAGGCATACACTAGGATAACAAATGCAAGAACAAATTGAGGTGGTCACTTTGCTGATGCAAATGACCACTTCAGCAACTTTTGATAAGCTATAACAATCACAATAAGCCACCAAATTCAACAACCAGACAACCAATAGATAGCTTATCACCTAAACTATTCCCAAACCTGATTTCAGACTTTAGATCCAACGAACAAAGAAGTTATTGGATCTGATGTGTTTGACCAATTTCAAAACCACTTTTATCAGATTTTTGCAAAACTTCAAATCTCTTTTCCAAACTTTCAGAAAGTAAACCAATGACTAAAACTTGTATATTAGGACTTGTTTAGACCTCCCAAACCTTAAGAACCAAGGGCACAAGGCCACAAGGCCTTATGAACTAGTAATCCCAAACAATCCTTTATCAACCACTTTTCAAACAAACTTCTGATTTTCAAACACAACCTATTGATTTTAATGATCAAACAGCTACACTAGGTGACAACTAATAGATACAAGCCATAAAACTTAAAGCACAAACACAAGAACTCCAAATCATATACCAAAGTACAAAATAAGCAGAAACATGAAATTTTGAGAGGAATCTTAACAAGAGGTTATACCTGCCTTCCACAACATCCTAGGAAGGCCAGCTATGCTCCTTGGACCTTGTTCAACAACTAGAACAAGACCAAGGTACTTCAATAAGAAAGATGATGAATGCCTTGGTTGATGTTTCAAAGCAGAAACTCAAGGACTTGATGTCTTCAACACAAGCAGCAAACAACTCAACCAAGGGCTCTAATCCCTTCACAAGCTTGCAAGAGCTTATAGCTTATGGTTAAGGGTTAGTACACAAAAATAAGCAAAATCAGAACCTTCTTTCAAGCCTTTTCAAACTTGAAAACCTTACCAAACATAAACGTCCTTGATCCAAAAGGTTCAAGCACACTTATAACAATCAATGGAACTCAGAATCACCCTTTAAACAACACCAACTTTCAAAAACATAAAAAGGAATTACAATTTTCTCAAAATACCAACTTTTATAAAATTTAAAAATGAATTACAATGTTTAAAGAGTAAGACTGGAACAAAGGGACTCTCACATGTTGAGGTCTCCTTTTATAGGCAAATGCCAGGCTACACTATTCACAAACCCTAGAAGTGAATTCTCTAAAATGCCCTTAAGCTCTTGAGGCAGTTTGTTGTTGATGAGTTGTCCAAAGCGACCCCAAACGTTCATTTTATCTTTGTGATGAAGCAAAGGCTCTCAGCTATTAATCTTGACACGTGGCATGACTTGGAGGGCAAGTAGTCACATGATAGGTGAACGGGTATTTGGGGGTGGGGTCCATTGTGAGTGGGAGTGAGGGCTTTGAGGTTGGGATGGGATTTAGAGTGTGTGAATCAAACGTGTGTCAAGGTAATTTAGGTTTACCCTTTGTTTAAGTTGATGTAAAATCTGGGTGTGAAAAGGTGAACAGTGGTAACTTTTGATCCGATTTTGGGGGATTGGAAGTTGTTTGGCGCAATTTCATGTTTGAATGTTTCAATAGCACACATTTGGCCCTTCTTCTTTTTCTTTCCTTTCATTTGTGTTTAAAAACGTGTCAGCGCCCATTTCCTTTGTAACAACTTTCAGACTTTGGCAATTTTGGCACAAAACTTTCCAAAAAGGTTTATAAGGAATATTTTTGTCATTTTGAGATATTTCAAGGGCTGATTTTGGACAATCTTGATCTTCAAAGGTCTTCAATGTATCTTTGGCTTGATGAGGTACCATAATTGACAATTTGAAATGTTGAGGGACTAATCTTGCCATTTCTTCAAAGTTGAAGGACCATTTGTGTAATTTTGACAAACTTAAGGGACCAAACTTGTAATTATCAAAATACAAGGGTTTTAAGTGTCATTTCTTCAATAAATGAGGATCAATCTTGTATGTCTTCAAGTCTTCAAGGGTATTTGTTGAATATTCCATGATTTAGGGCCCGGTTCTTTGTACGGCTTCGTTTCTCGTGTCCGTTTTTCCTTGTATCTTGTGATCTTTTGTCTTTTTCACGATATCCATACCTAAAATACACAAGTAAACAAACACAAGCATATATATGGTATATTATGACATTTTTATGCATTAAAAGCCCGAAAAGAACGATGAGATCATGTATAAATGCCATCTCATCACTCCCCCATACTAAGCCATTGTCGTGCCCTCACGCAATGCTAGAATAAAGTATCTAAGCATCACCAAAGTTTAATTTTATTTACCTTTATTGAAGAGTAAAAGACTTGCAACATACTACGAAGATGTGTAAAGACATAATGTATGATTTTCATCACGAAAGTGACTTTTAGGGTCAAAGAATAGAAACAAGTAAATGTCCCTTAGAGTAAACTTCGTCATCCTTGATTGTCATACATTCCATGCTAAGTGCAAAAACGAGATCATTGTTGGTACAAGTCACAATGTTAACACTACTCATACGTCCAAATTGTGTAATACTTTTTCTCCCCGCAATCCTAGTTATTATAAAAGGAAATGGGTTACTAGCATTTTTTATCTATTTGTCATGGATCACAAGTGATTCATATTGACTTATTTGAGTAGTTATTAATCCGAAAGCAAAGTAGCACGATTTGATCAATAGTTAGCCGAAGGACAAAATCTTTTAAAACGGCTTCTCGTGTATCTCCTTAAGTTCATATCTTGGCATAACTTGTTTCACGATTTGAGACCTTTCTCGGACCGATATTTGGCATGTACTTCATACTTCTAATCTTGGGAAGACGTTCTTGAAATTATGGTCTTCTCTTCACATATTTGGAATTTCTTCACTTGACGTTTTTGAGAGATTCTTCATATTGGACCACGACTTCATCATTTTTCTTCAATCTTTACTTTGGATTTTGATATACAACGATCCGCCTCCTTTTCGGACTTGGATATATTTATCCTCATACCTTGTAAGGGTCTTTTTGGATAGACTTTCTCCATGATCTTTAGGGGAGTAATTGCTTTTCGTCGTGTGTCTCGATCCTTCATATTGATTTAGGAATAATGATACTTCACATCATCTTTGGATCTTTAGCAAAAATAGAGCTCCTCATGCCTTGTTAGGGCCTTTTTGGATGATCGCCAATCTTCGCGTCCCGCTTCAATAAGTTATGCCTTGGCTATGAATTCTATTCAACCCCGAGCAACTTTTAAACGATCTGGCGCTAGAGGCTAAGTAACCTTTCAAATCGTACGACCTTACTTATTGCAATTATGATTTATTCCTAATGCATTGATCTTATGGGAAGAAAAAGCCACAATTAAAAACATATGAGTTTTTGAAAGAACATTTACATGTTCTATGTTTAGCATGATCACTTGTCTAACTCTATCATCTCTCGTTCTTCACTATATAAAGACGTCTAATTAAAGAGACTCGTGAATACTTAGCCATGCAAGTCAAAATTAAGCCAAATTTGGATTAGCTTTCATTAAGACTATATCAAATCAAAGTTTTGGGTTTTCAAGCCACCTATAGGATCTTGCACTTTCTTGGACTTTTTCAATTTTAGAGAATGCATTTTATAGTTCCCTTGATAAGTGACTTTCTAGGATCAATTATAGGAACTTGCGAAAAGTTCTTGTTCTTAACCCGTATGAGTTAAGACTTTCGCGTTTTAAAGCTCCCTATATAAAAGTCTAGCAAAACTTGAATTGAGCGGGTTAAGGAATGTAAATGGCTCCAAATGCCCATCAAGTCAAAAATTAACTCTTATTCTACCCAACGGAAAATATACATTCATGTCTTAAAAACACTTATGAAAACTAAGAAAATTTTTAAAATTTGGCCATTTTTAGCCTTATTAGCAACAAAAACAAAACATTGAAAGTTGGTAAGCGTGAGGGCGTAGCAAGTATCTATTCACCCCCATACTAAAAGCAAACATTGTCCTCAATGTTTTGAGTCTAAAGGTGGAGCACCCCCATACTAGAGACGAAGAATCAAATGCTTAGGATCTAGCATGGAAAGGGTGATCAACAATATATCTAAAGCCGTTTATTAAGTATGCTAAAAGATAATTGTTAGAACAATAAAGGATATGTCATGGATTCGTGAAAAACTTCTTCAAGCAAACGATGGAGGCTCACGTAAAAGAACACGAGAGTTTTCAATCGTAGATGATGATGATGATCTAGATAACACAATCACAAACAACCACGAGACAACGAGTTGAAAGGGTACAAGTCCCCTTATTAGTGAATAGTAAGCATAAAGGATAAGCATGGGATCTCCCCCACGAGGCACCTCGTTTTTTATTACCGAGTCATGAGCTCGACTCGATCCCCTCAATGCTAATTATCATTGGGGAAGGTGACTTGGTCGAGGGCAACCATTGAAGGAATTTCCCCACCAAAGTAGTGCTTAAGCCTATTGATAAGTGTGAAAACACTCATCAATAATGATCCTAATACCACTCAAAACACAGTCAAATACCTAATATTGAACTGAAAATTGTCAGAATTACGTGGGTATTGGTGTTTTTGTGTTTTCAGGTAATATAGATACATTTGAGACAAACACGAGCTTTCAAGGACTTATTTGATCAAAAGACGAAGAAAAAGACGAAAGATGCTTTCAAGGACTTTACTTGGCATAATTTCAAAGATCGAGGGGTGAACTTGCAATTTTCTACAAAGATGAAGGATGAAAGATAGATTTGCTCAAAGTTTATATACCATCTGAAAAGAGTTGAAAAAGAAGGGACCAAAAAGGAAATTGATGGAAAGATATTTTATTTACTTGGTCTGTTGACCAAGACCGGTCAAAACGAACACACAAGAAACACACACGTTTTCTCCTTCGTTCCCAAAGAGGAGAGAGAAACGAATATCAGATTTTTATCACTTCTCTCTACCCTAAACCTGCAATCGAGAATAAATAACGATCTACAAGGAATCAATCGAAGATCATAACTACAAAAAGGCTCCTCTTCTTCTCCTCTACATGGTGGTACCATTTAATTAGACCAAGAGTTGAAGACGAAGAAACCCCCAAATTGTGATGAAGAAGAAGGACGAGTTTATCCTCGTATTTACACGTTTCCATATTTTATTGGCTGAACCACGTCATCCACTCCCTCTAAACGGCTATAAAAAGACATGAAGACCTCATTTGCAATCGGTTAGCTTAGGAGTAGATTACACATAGTTGTAGGTGTAGTTAGTTAGTTAGTTCAGTTTTCTCTCACTTTTCTTGTTAGATTTTGTAACGAAATCAGTTTTTAGTTTGTAACCGAATGTTTTCTTTCCACCATTAATGAAATACAAAGCTTTCATAGTTTTAATCTCTTCTTATCTTTGAGTTTGATTTCGGTTATCTTTTTCTATTTTTACTGATTTAGACTACTGTTCATCGTAGGTCTTTCTCATTCTTCATTTCTCCTTAGCTAAAAGTCAGTTTAATCTTGTTAAAATTGTTACGGTTTCTGGTAAATAGTTGTAACCGAATGATTTTAATCTCCACTAATGGAGATTACAGTTTTATAAACTTGTCTATAACTGTTAAAAGTTATGGTACTTAAGCTCTTAAAAACTTGCATTCAAAAGTACTCATTTCGTTATTGATTTCAGAATTCATGGTTAAGTTTAGTCAAGTTTTCAGTTAAGTAGTTGGAACTTACAATTTTCACATTTACCTTTCTAGAAAATAAGTTTTTCTGATTTTTTTAGCTTATTTTGTCATAAGCTCAAATAATCAGTCATGAGTTTTAAAGTGTCGCTTGTGTAGGATTAATCAGATGATTTGAGTTCGACTTTATTGTCAGATTGTTTTGTTTCAGTGTTCGTTTAAACGTTTTTAAATACTTGAGTTTCTTTACTGATTGGATTCAGTTCCTGAGTTACTTTTCCATGATATAATCAGTTGCTTAATTTTCTGGTTCGATATCTAGTTCGGTAGCGGATTCGATAAGACTTTTTCAAAGTTTATGCAGGTTTCGAATTCGAAGTTTGGATTGGTTTTGTTGTGTTCTGTTTTGATTTTGCAGGATAATAGTTTTGAAGGTTTTGGATTTGCCGTATGGTGGTAGAAGGCAGTTGTTTCAGTTCCAGTTTTTAGGCGTAATTTCGTTTTCGGTACGAGTTATAAGGCAGCTCAGCGCTGAGCCTTCGACATCAAAAGACTAGGCCACGGATGTGCAGGTCAAGCGCATCGTTTTATTTTCTGCAAAAAAAAATAGTCTAATATGTTAGTTACTCTTTGTAGTGTAAATTTTACTTGTGTACTGCTTGATTTACTATGATTCTTGATCATTGAGTTCTCTTTCAGCTTTGTTATTTGATTCCAGTTTTAAAAGCTCTTCATAATTTCTATTTTTTTAGAGATAACCTGTGTTTGGCATTAGTGGTTGTAGGTTGATCTTGTTGAAATCAGTAGCTATATCAGTAGGCAAGTCAAGATCATTAAAGGTAAGTGTAGATCGTACTTAGTGTATACATAGAAGCGTAGGAAAGAAAATATGAGCTTGTAGTGTGAGTCAAATAGGGTAAGTTTTTTTACATTTACTTGTCTACTATTATGATAACTTTGCAGCTCAAATAGAAGAAATCAAAGGAGATTTTAAAAGTGATGATTTTTGGATTTTAGGTTCTTTATTAACTGTAATTGGTTAACAGCACTTTAGTTTTGTAGAGCAGCTCAGAATTTAGAACTTTAAGCTCACTTTTAGATTGCAAATAGATACTAGTATAATAGGCATAGCTCAACTGTTGGTGTTGATGTAGTATGATCATAGTTATTAGCATTAACTAATTAGGCATAGCTTAAATAAAAGCTAGATTAAAAATCCTTCAATAAAAGAATTTGTTAAAAAAAATAGCTATTAGTTAAATTCAAAGCAGTAACTTCTGATTTAGTTTAGAATTCGTTATAGTTTAATAGTTGGTTTAGTGGGCTGTGTAATTGTTGGGCTTACTAGTTATAAGGCTTGAATTTGGTTTGTTTTTGTTTAAGCGTAAACCAATTTAGCATTAGTAAAATTTAGATTAGATAAAAGCTGTAATATCTGTTTTAATTAGGTTACTTTTATATTTTGCATTTGGTATTTTTACTTTGTAGTGTAAGATTGTATTTGACATTTTATTTTTTGTGCACTTAAATGAGGTAAATGCTATATGTTTTAGCTTAGTACGTATATGTAGCGTAATATAGCTATTTTTACATTTTTTTTACTTGTTTTGTGCCAAGTAGTTATAAATACCAAATAATCTTTTGTTAACCAAAAACAATATTTTTACTTTTTACATGCTTTTTGTGCCAAGTAGAAATAGAATACCATTCAATTTTTAATCACCAAAAACAATCAAGTCAAGCTTAAAATTGTTATATCAATTCGAATCGATACCGAGAAAAACGAACTAAAAAGAAAATATTAAATGGCGCCACTGCCGGCTCTTTTCGTGAAGATTAACGATTTCGAGTGAGACGATTGGATTTTGGGATCCATTCACTTTGTGAACGTTATTTTTACGTATTATAAATCAAAAACATAAAAAAAAATCAAAAATATAAAAATACAAAAAAAAATAAAAAACCACAAATCAATTCTTTTCCTAAAAAATTGAACCAAAAAATAAAAAATCCAAAAAGTAATCTTTTTCCTAAAAGATTACACCCAAAAATATATATTATTGGTTTTCATCGCTTTTTACGTACATATAGTATTTTTCTTAAAAAAATCAAATAAATACAAAAAATATTTTTGATATATTATTATATGTAAATACGTATATATATACGAACAACCAAGTTACCTATTTCCATAAGTATTGCCGAGGCAATACACCGTGTTAGGGGGCGTTCCGGTCCTTGACACGTGTATCGATCCAATTTAATTAAGCAAGAATAGATAAATACTTCCAATTGGCAATAATTCGAAGAATACAAACTACAAAGTGAATAGAAAGGCGATGTGCTATAAAATGCCATCTAAGGGTCAATAGGTACTTAAGTGCTTCGCGCCACCTAACCCCCCGTTCACTAGTGCGTATTTTAAGAAGGAAGGCTTTATTGGAGGTCTTGCACCCAAGTAGTAATTATATATATTATACTTTCTTGTGGATATTTCATATCGAACCTCGAGGGAGAATATATTTTCTCCTTTAAAAGTCGACCGAGGGCTACTCCCTCATTCCTCGTGTTTACTTACACGTGTACTCGCACACGTGTAAACATACCACCTTTGGTGTATTACTTCCTTCCCCGAGGAAGCTTTTAAACGTCATTTTACTTGTATATACATTCGGCCACCTTGTTACACATGGATACTCGTTCCATGTTGGAGAATTTGCAACAACAATCCGCCAACGTTAATTATTCGCCTTGTTCGACTTGTGGTGGTCCACACGATACTTATTTATGTGATCAAAATAATGGCTATTATGGGGAGGGATATGCTTATAATGGAACCGAGAACCCTAATTTTCAACCTAACCTTCAAATAGACTATACTTGTAATGACTATATGGGATCTTCTGGTTTTTCATCACGACCTTCACCATCATTTCATGATCAAAGCTTTAATGAGCCATACCAAAACCAAGGATTTTCCAATTATGAAGGTTTTCAAACCAATGATAATTTTCAAGGCTATAATCAAGAGATTTATCAAAATCAAGGATTTTCAAATCATGTAAATTTTCAAAATGAGAGCAATTTTCAAAACTTTAATCAAGGGGATATTTCACAATCTCAAATGGACTTAATTCTTCAAAAGATTGATGAAAATGTTAGAAAATTTAAAGAAATGCAAGAGGAAACTGATAGGCAATTCTTAGTTTTGGAAACACAACTCTTGCAAAACTTTACACCTCAAGGAGCTTTACCATGTGATATTGAGCCGTCTTTGAGAGTTGATGCTGAGGATGATACTATTAGTGATAAAGGAAATTTTCAAGGTTACAATCATGAGCACTTTCATAATCATGACTCTTTTCAAAACTATAATCCACCTAATTATGGAAATCCACCTCCACCCCTTCTTCGACTTACATATGCGAGTTTTGTGGAAAAACAGACCACTATTATGGTTTCAATTGTAGACTTAGTGATCACAATGAGCTTACGGTTGAACTCGAGGAACAAGGAAGACACCATGAATATATTTTAACATTTTTTATACGTATGGAAAAGATGAGCCTCAAGGAGATGAAACTAGAGTCTCGGTGGTTAAGGGAGGATATTGAGTCTCTCGAGGATAAGGTAAGGAACAAGGTGTTTTATAATCAGCAAATTGGTGATACGTATAGAGAATCAGTGACCAATTTCTCTCGTTTTCTCAAGGCAAAGTTAGACGATTTACTCCTTAAGATTGATAAACAGGAAGAAGAAGAACAATTTTTTGCTAATCATGCTCGTTTGCTTAAACAAAGCTTAGATGAAGATGATGAGGGCCCTTCGATTTGCATGACATTTAATGATGACACACCTTCATCACCTTTACCTCACGTGGAACCCACCGACTCTTTAACCGTGGGGGACGAGCCTCTTAGCACTAATAGAAACACCAATTCGGATGAATTAACCTCTTCTAGTGTTGAGAACCTTATCCCAATCCAAAGAGAGCTTGAGAGGGTTTCCAATGAACCATGTGATGAGCTTTGTGTTGTTACCTCTTCTCCTCATGATCACATTGAGATTTTATCACATATTGACCTTCATGCTACTACTAGTGATTTTGGTAACTTTGATCTTGATGAATTGTTTAAGAAAGGGATAATGAGATTGAGGAAGAGTTTGTGAAAGACTTGACACAAATGGAGGATGATGATTGTGATTCTAGTGACGCGTCTTATGCTATATCATCCGATGATTTGTCTTGTCAAGATAACATTCCTAATTTGGATGAAGAGTTTGCTCCTATAGGAAAAGTGGATCCTTCTCCTCTACCACCTTATGATTCTTGTGATGAAACCTTTGATGATCCTTATGATAGTGATGAGTCTTTTACTTCGGATGATGATGACTCTATTTCTTCTATGACTCCTTCACCTATTCCTCTAAGTGATTTTGTGATACATTCAGATCCTCTTTTTGAGACATGTTTTGATAACCCACTTTTTGAGGAGTGTGAAGAACCTAATAATGAGTCTATAGAAGAAGAACCCTTGATTGATATCCCTTCACTGGTTTTTGAGGATACACCTATTGATTTTTATGATCATATCATCCCTTTGAGTGATTCTCTCATTGATACACCTCCTTTTGAGCCTTATGTTCCCACCCTTCCACCCTTGAAGTTGGTTATTGATGAAGATCCTTTCCTCTTAGAGATTGATACTGTTTCATCTAAGGCACCTTTAGAACTCAAAACCTTTGATATGGACTCTCTTATGGAGATTGATACCACCATAGAGGATACTCTTGTACAATTTGATATAGAGGTCAACGATAGTGTTTCTAATTTGGAAGAGGAGGTTCGTCTTATTACTACATTGCTTTTTGGGAACATAGAGCCTACACCTCCTCCACAAGACACTATTAATTTTGATCCTCCTTTCGCTATGCCTTCTATGGAAGACTACCCACCTTTTGATGATGATGATGAGCCCAATATGGACATAATAGTTATGAATGTTTTGATACCTACACCTTCATATTCTCATGATGCTTTGATCACTAAGGTGGAATCTTATATGGTTGACACGAGCTCATCTTCTTATTTTCCCATGAAGGGAAAGGTTTTTGATCCTGGAATACATAAATTTGAGACACCTTGGTTTTCATCTACTTCACTTAAGAGTGTGCCTTCGATTGATATGGACTTCTTGTATGAGCTTACTTTGGTGATGCTACCTATTTTGGAGTTGTTCACTTGTAGAGATGGAAACTTTGTATTTGATCCTGGGGTGCTTCATATATGAGAGATTTCGTATGTTGGACAAACTTGAGACACGTTGGACCGTTCCATTTATCGAGGCGGATTTTGTAAATCTTATAGTAAATGGCAACGTGCTAAGTTTGAGTGTATCATGTGAGATGTGCTTCAAAGTGGATATTCTTTAGTCTCCATGATTGTTTCCCCAAGGACAACTTAATTCGGGGCCGAGTCGATCTAGCGACTTAGGGTTAAAAAAACTCAAGCATTGAATAACTAGGTTAGAAAATGTAGAGTAGATTTTCAATAGGTTAGGTTTAATTAAAAGGATGTTATAGTAGAGTTGAAGTGGAGGGGTGCCTTTCTTCGTCTTTTCGTGTTTGTTTCAAGGGTTGCTCTCTCTCATTTCATGCTTGGAGCTTATGGAGGAGGCCCGTGTATCTGGTTCACTTCGATTAGTTTTTGCTATCGTGATATTAAACACTTGTGCTTAAAATGAATATCCTTTAGTTGTCTCTTCCTTAACTTGGGTTAAGCAAAGTAATCAATGTCATAAGTGTAGGGGAGTTTACTCCAATACTCTTAAACATTGAGGACAATGTTTATCTTAAGTGTAGGGGAGACTTCTATCGAAGTGACCTTACCTAGACCATTGCCTTAACTTCATGATAATTGAGAAAATTAAAATTTTCAAACATTTTTCAAATTTTTGATCTACTTTGGCCAACAAAAATATGCATACATAATTTTTGCATCAATCATTTTTTGCATAACACATTTGCATTGTATATATTTTTTCTTTATGTTTCATCAAAAATATATAAAAAAAATATATAATAAAACATGGTTTAACAAATTTAGACTTCTTTGACATATTAGGCCCACCATGGATATTTTGACTCAACCCGAGTTTGCTTATCTTAGCATTCTCTAGCTAGTATCCTTAACCATGTAGTCCTTCATTGGTCTATTAGGCTAAGCATCCACCAATCCCATTATTTGAGATTTTAAATTTGTGGAGAATGGGAAATGATAGAGTTGAAGCAAGTATAAAAGGGCTAGATAAACTTCATGATAATTACTTGTGGCTAAACCCTTCTCTTCTTAACCTCTATTTTCTTCGCATGTATATAATTGTTAATAAATAATCAAGAACGGTTTTAATTGGTTTGCAATCTCTTATGCATTTTTGTCTAATCATTCATGGTTGATATAAGTACGTCTTAAGATTCTAAGTTAGAACGTTTTATGTGAACTAGAATTATGTCATGCTCAATATTTAGCGGGTGTTTTTCCTTTTATTCTTTTCAAATTTCTTTGTGAGGAATAAAGAAAAATAAGAGCGGCTTACAAAAAAATGAGTGGCTAGAAAAAAAAGAAGAAAAAGAAAAAGAAAAGAAAAAAAATAATTATACAAGACTCCCAAGAGGGGCAGTGTGGTGTTAATTATAGTGACTATTGAGTTCCAATATTACCTTGACGGGTTGCGGGGATTCAATAGATTGCTCCAATCCAATATTACCTTGACGGGTTGCGGGGTTGAAGATCCAAAGTCTCAAAAAGATGGCGGATGTAAATTATTGCGTGAGTTTTATTTTTCTTTCCTTAGCGAGTGTGTAGCTACTTATGAAAGCATGACATGAGGATTTTACACATAAAGCGAATGACTTATTACTCTTGAAACGGACTTATAATAATTGTGAGCGGTTTTTCAAGTAATAGATGAGAGGATTACTTAGGATTAAAACCGTGCTTCCTTATTTTTGGATTTTTCATTTCTTATACTTCATGCTTTAAATAATGACAAATTTGCCCAAAAGCAATTTGCTCAAATAATACCCGGTGCCACATTTAATTGTCATGAATAAGTTGATGCACTTTTTACTTGTGAATACAATGATCCCATTTTTAAGCTTGGTATGGGGAAAGTGAAACTTGAGGGTGATAAGTGTCCATGGTACCCAAGCCCTAATCTAAGTCGATGATTTCTTTATGAGTTATTTCCATCAAAACCATTTATAAATTCAAAAAAAGATATAAATAGAATTGATTCTTTTGCATTGCATTGTAAATATTCAAAACCATTCATCATATAGCATAGTATAGTTTATTAAATCATAAAATGGCCAAGGTTGGTTAAATATGAGAAAAGTGTAATTTAGAGCTTTAAAATGCTGCATTGCATGAGGACATGGCAATGGTCAAGTGGAGGGGAGTTGATAAGTGTGAAAACACTCATCAATAATGATCCTAATACCACTCAAAACACAGTCAAATACCTAATATTTAACTGAAAATTGTCAGAATTGCGTGGGTATTGGTGTTTTTGTGTTTTCAGGTAATATAGGTACATTTGAGACAAACACGAGCTTTCAAGGACTTATTTGATCAAAAGACGAAGAAAAAGACGAAAGATGCTTTCAAGGACTTTACTTGGCATAATTTCAAAGATCGAGGGGTGAACTTGCAATTTTCTACAAAGATGAAGGATGAAAGATAGATTTGCTCAAAGTTTATATACCATCTGAAAAGAGTTGAAAAAGAAGGGACCAAAAAGGAAATTGATGGAAAGATATTTTATTTACTTGGTCTGTTGACCAAGACCGGTCAAAACGAACACACAAGAAACACACACGTTTTCTCCTTCGTTCCCAAAGAGGAGAGAGAAACGAATATCAGATTTTTATCACTTCTCTCTACCCTAAACCTGCAATCGAGAATAAAGAACGATCTACAAGGAATCAATCGAAGATCATAACTACAAAAAGACTCCTCTTCTTCTCCTCTACATGGTGGTACCATTTAATTAGACCAAGAGTTGAAGACGAAGAAACCCCCAAATTGTGATGAAGAAGAAGGACGAGTTTATCCTCGTATTTACACGTGTCCATATTTCATTGGCTGAACCACGTCATCCACTCCCTCTCAACGGCTATAAAAAGACATGAAGACCTCATTTGCAATCGGTTAGCTTAGGAGTAGATTACACATAGTTGTAGGTGTAGTTAGTTAGTTAGTTCAGTTTTCTCTCACTTTTCTTGTTAGATTTTGTAACGAAATCAGTTTTTAGTTTGTAACCGAATGTTTTCTTTCCACCATTAATGAAATACAAAGCTTTCATAGTTTTAATCTCTTCTTATCTTTGAGTTTGATTTCGGTTATCTTTTTCTATTTTTACTGCTTTAGACTACTGTTCATCGTAGGTCTTTCTCATTCTTCATTTCTCGTTAGCTAAAAGTCAGTTTAATCTTGTTAAAATTGTTACGGTCTCTGGTAAATAGTTGTAACCGAATGATTTTAATCTCCATTAATGGAGATTATAGTTTTATAAACTTGTCTATAACTGTTAAAAGTTCTGGTACTTAAGCGCTTAAAAACTTGCATTCAAAAGTACTCATTTCGTTATTGATTTCAGAATTCATGGTTAAATTCAGTCAAGTTGTCAGTTAAGTAGTTGGAACTTACAATTTTCACATTTTCCTTTCTAGAAAATAAGTTTTTCTGATTTTTTTTAGCTTATTTTGTCATAAGCTTAAATAATCAGTCATGAGTTTTAAAGTGTCGCTTGTGTAGGATTAATCAGATGATTTGAGTTCGACTTTATTGTCAGATTGTTTTGTTTCAGTGTTCGTTTAAACGTTTTTAAATACTTGAGTTTCTTTACTGATTGGATTCAGTTCCTGAGTTAGTTTTCCATGATATAATCAGTTGCTTAATTTTCTGGTTCGATATCTAGTTCGGTAGCGGATTCGATAAGACTTTTTCAAAGTTTATGCAGGTTTCGAATTCGAAGTTTGGATTGGTTTTGTTGTGTTCTATTTTGATTTTGCAGGATAATAGTTTTGCAGGTTTTGGATTTGCCGTATTGTAACACCCCCAAATTTATACAACTCAGTACAACGGAAGACTAGTTGGTGTTACGGGATAGCACATTACTCACATCATAGACAACGCATAAAAATCGCGTCGTTTAATAATAAAACATTTCCATTCATAAATATCAAAGATACATCGGTCCCAAGTCATTGTATTTAATACAAAGTTTTACAAGTATTTGAATGGAAAAATATTGTTTAAGTGCGGGCCATGAATTCTTGTCGTCTTCCCGAGAATTACCTTCAAGTACCTGAGATAAAACATGTTAAAAGAAAAGGTCAGCGATAACGCCGAGTAAATTCATAGAGTTTAGTAAATTCCATCAATATAACTTTGGTATAAAATTAGTACCAAAAATCAATTCATACAAATCATTGTAATAGGCCGTAAAATAGCCAAAATCATTTTATACAAATCTTTGTAATAGGCCATAAAATAGCCAAAATCATTTTATACATATCCTTATCGAAAATCATAATATAGGCATTTGCCTTAAAATCAATATACGAGCCAATGTCGTAAAAACATCATACAACATGTCTTATGACGTTGTATAAAATCAAATAAAAACCGTTATATGAATATGGTTATGAAAACCAAAATACAATCATAATATCAATAGTATGACCCTATATTGCTAGTCAGGCAATACATCGTAATTCGAAGCGTCTATTAGTATTTCGTTAATTCGGATTATTATAAGCCGCATGACATTGTTACCTTACTAAACCAACAACGGGTAGCTAACCCGATACAAATTTTGCCCATCTAAAGTAGCGTGTCGTCACAAAGGTCACGCTATTGAAATCTTCTCATACATTAATTCGCTTACCAATCAATGTGGCACGACGGGGATCAACCGTCAAGGCGCGAACTGGGGTGATCGTCCCCAAATAGTACTATTAAATGTATAAGCGTCTACCAACTCCCGGTAGTTCACAATTCATGCTAATGGGACTTTTAGTGACATAACCTAACTTTAATAATCCATTTTATTTCATCTATCGGGTCCATTAATCATTTATCGGGTCATACAATCGGGTCATTCAATCATTCGGGTCCAAAATCAATAAACAAACAATCGGGACAAATGGTGTCCAAACTTTTATAAAAACTAACATGTTATCTCCCTCGCGGGTTTATAAAGCATTTATAAAACATTTAAAAGAGTGCGAGGCTATGAACTCACGTTGATATGGGAAGGCGGGTTATCGGCGATTCGGTCGTACGGTACGTGCTTCAATCACGGAAACCTAGACAAATAACACTCGGTCTTAGACGTTTGTCCAATGACTTTATAAAAATATCAATTATGTATACATATGATGATTATATATATATATATGATGATCAAGTGGGTTTACATATTCTCGTTTACTCATTTTAGTGTTATACGTTGATAACTTTTATACTAGTTTACTAGTTTTACTCGTTTACGTGTCTTAAGTCCAACAAGCTTATTATAAGTTATTTAACTTATTTTAATCAATTTTGTACCTACATTATCAGTATGTATACTTTCCAAGTTGGGCCTAAATGGGTTAAGCCCAATAGATTCTTTTTACAAGTTTTTATCCTATTTAGTCCATTTATTAGTCCAATATGTTTATTTAACTTGTTAATGTACGTATGCCCTATAGTTCGGGTTTTATCGGTTTTTACTTGTTATACATGTCTATACATCAGTATATAAGTTTTATAAAGTTTTCATTAGACGGGTCCAACCATCTAAGTTTTATTTAACAAAAACGTTAATTTTACGGCAATAGCCGAAAAAGTCGTAAAAATCATGTTTATAGTTTTTATTACTTATAAACATTATTTCATCACCATTTATATAATTTATCCATTTGATTAACCTTTTATATATATTTATATAAATAAGTTTTATAAGTTAGTGGGTTTTTATTTTACATTTTATATATTAAAATGTGAGTGCTTATATAATAGTATTATTCTTTAATTTCCAAAAATCTGATTTTTAACTTCATCTTCACCAAAACTGCCATATCTTGAGTTCTACATGGAGATAGAAGCTCAAAGTTTTATCACATAAACTAAATGATATGTGCTACATTTAACTCTTCTATAGCTACTGTTGAATCATCTTCTAAATATTTTCTAAAAATCGTCCAAAACAGTAACTTCAGATTTATACCCTAAACTTGTTTTGATCATATCTCACTCATTACTTTGATTCCATTGCATGGCCAACTCTCACATGTGTACAAGACTCATAGATTACTGTATATCAATCCTACTTCATCATTTTATCAGCTCATAACATGTTTCTTTACTGTTTTATACAGCTATGTAAATTAATCAAGATTTTAACCTTGTTTCTTATAGTTTTTCACCTTTTTAATCATATTTATCAACACCAAATCCCCACATAACATTTTTATCATCATATAATCATCATAAATATATATAATAGGAAATAAAATACATGTGTACATAATCAAAATAACAAGATGATGAGGAGGACAATCTTTATACCACCAAGTTGATGTAGGTTATGATTTTGACATGGTTTTTGATGGAGAAACTTGTAGACAACCATGACCATCTTCAAGACCACCATGCTCCATGAACTCTTTGTGGAAAATCAGCCTCAAAACAATATGAAAACTCCTCCATGGATGTTAAAACTTGCATCAATCTTCCTCTTTTTGAATGGAGATTAACATATGTTGATTATAACATATGTTCATGGTTAAAATTTGTATGAAATGGGTGTTTGAGGATGGATATGGGACGGCATAGATGAGTGAGAGAGAGAGAGTTGTGAGTTTTTGAGTGGTATTGCATGTTGCAAATGGTAGAAATGAGGTTTGATGGTTTTGAGTTAGTAGTGGCTTACAATGTAAGCTCTTGCTTACATGTGTAAGTTATAAACTAACAAATTGACACCAAGTTGTTGTGTTGGAGAGTTATAGCCGGTTTTGATGGGGGTGGGACAAGTGTCCCACTTGTCTCATCCCCATTTATTTACGGGTACTCCTCGATTCTAGTTTCCTCGATTTGCGTGCCCTCGGGTCGTTTTACGAAAAACGTTTTTATAAATTATGAATCACCGTCACAAAACGAATCCAATAAAAATTGTCTCATCGAAAACGGAGTTCGAAAACGTAAATACGTAATCCTAGGGTTTCCGGTTTAGTCGTAAAGGACGTTAAAATAAAATCGTAAGTCCTAATCTCTTCTCGTAAATTTGTGAGTTTATGAACCAACACAAAATTAAAACTCCAAAATAATATTTACGGATAAATTTATTTTTCTGAAATGCCGGACTGTCACCAAAGACGGTGTACGTAAATGTAAGCACGTAACGTTGAATCCTCCGGTTTAGACGTAGTCGATGCTACTCCAAGACGTAAATCCAAATTTCTTCCCAAAAATATGTGAGTTCATATTGTAAATTGTTTTCGAATAATATTGAGAATAAAATATCAACCATAAATTGACGGATTGTTACAGCATTTACCCCTAAACAGGATCTTTGTCCTCAAAGATCATCTTACCTTACTACTCGCTTCTTATAGAGTTAGAGCCATGTGGGTATTTCCTCCACATTCGGTCTTTTCTCACAAGTGTAATCCATTATAATACGCGAGTTTCATCAAACATAACTACGAGAATAAGATCAGGCTTAATGTTGACTTACTTTCTCTATCCATGATGTTCACGGGTTTTTGATGAATGCAACTTTTCGCCGATCTAAGCTTTACTAAGAACAATCAGATTTTCACTTGATAGATATTCCATCAATTTCGATTTACGAAACATAATTCACGCAGTCTTTGAAGTCCTAGGGTAGATCCAGCTTATATGCCTTTCAATCCCAACTTTTACATCATCTCAATGGTCCTAAACAACAAGGACTTATATCCCATGATTTGTCAGATCATGAATTCATTTTCCCAAGTTTTAAAAATTGTGGCATAACTTCGCTACCCATTTGGCACTTCAAGATCTACATTTCACTTTCAAATAACCTCTTGCCCACTACCGGCGGTCAATAATCAGATCCTAATTTCAACAATCATTTCAGATCTCGCGGGTCGGGTATTTTACAAGGATAGGTTTGCCATCATAGGAAACCTTAAACCTAAAAGACATGTCCAACTCACAATGGGTGTATGTCGGGTGTCTTCATCTCAACTCTTGCTTACGGATGCTCTAAGATTTAGATCCTAACAAGATTCGATCTCAGTCCTAATACGATGATTATCAATGGTAATCTCTCCAAAGGAAAACGATTATACGGTCTATTACCAAAGGTCAATCATTCAAACATAAAACAACACTTATAGTATTTTGTATCGTTACTTTACCTCGTCCCTTCGATTTGGGGTGGTACATAGTATTCTCATCAAGATTCGTCCACAATGACTTCTGAGCAAATCTCAAGAAATTTGATGCGAATCAAGGATCTTGATAGAGATGATAGATACGGCACACCATGTTTACACAACTCTTTTGCATTTATCATTAACGGGAATGATATTAGCAGATTTGGTCAGTCTGTCGACGATGACCCAAATCGAATCAAATTCAGATGATGACCTTTGCAATAGCTAGACGTTTACTAATGTATGAGGCGATGTCTGCCTTCATAATTGCCATTAGTACAACTTCTTCAGACAAAGATACTTTTAGTCATAAAATGACATACATATAATACTTATACTTACAAATTCCAACATAGCTATATCTCATAATCCTTCATAGTTAGGCAACCACAAGTGGCCTTTAAAATATTTAATGCCATCGGCTTCTAAATCTTAATGATTCATATTAGTCGTGAATCTCTTTTTATTATTTATATTATCCTTCTTACAACCATCGTTTATTTTTTATATCGTTCGGCAATTTATTTTGCACCTTCATTATTAAGGAACATGTCCTAACTGGTTCTTTATCTTTTCTACATAATGCGTCGGTATCTATATTCACTTCTCATGATGATATAATTATCATGTCCACAATTCACTCAGATATTCTTTCTATATTATGCGTCAGTAATTACGTTCACCTTCCTGATGAAATAAATATCCTAACCGTATTTATTCAAAATTCTTTCTTCATATCTTCTATGTTTTAGTTTCGTCTCATCTATCATTTTTATCCGTTTTACTCAATCCGGCGTCTAAAACGTCGATAATTATTATAATTAATTAAATAATTATTAGTTAATTTTTATGAAGCGTAAACGTAAAAGTTTTAAATTTCTTAGTTCGACCAATTATATAAAATGTTCATAAATAATTTGAATTTAATTAACAAGATTTTTGTTGATTTATCGAAAATATTTAATAAGATTTCGTAATTGTTCGAAAAATCTTTGGTTTATACTTTAGTCAAAATTTTCTTATTTAAAATGCAAAAATTGTCGTTTCAAATTTCAAGTCATAATTTATATAGTTTCCTCAATTCTTCTTAAGTTATCTGGAGGTATACACAAACATTTACCCCTAAACAGAAGTTTAGTTAAATGGTTTGTGTATAAGGGAATAATCCCTTAAAATCCTTTGTTAAAACATCTGTCAAAACATATTTCCATTTCTTTTTGGTAATATCCAAAGTCTTAAAAGGGCTCTTAATTTTTGAAGAGTCTATATGCATACATCTTACCATTATTAATCCAACGGTCATTTTATGTAAAGGATTAAGTTTTTAATCCCTAAGCGTTAATGGTTCTAATCTTTGAAAATTCAATATAGCTTCCATTATCTATTAATCACACGGTTAAATCATGTAAAGAATTAAGTCGTAAGTCTTATGTTAAATATTTAAGGTACATGTTTTAATTGTTCGGCCAATTCAGGGCAATCTATAAATGATTATTAACTCATTCTTATTCGTATTAACAAACAAATAGTCCTTAATGATCACGAGCATGAATTTATCAATTTACAGCCTACACACGTGATTCACCAAATTTATGAATGCTACATGTGTGTTGGTCAATCCAAACGACATCACGTGAAACTCATAATATTCATTACAAGTACCGGATGTAGTGATTGGAATAAATAATCTTCTTCGCGGATTCGAAGTTGATAATAACCATGTCATGGATCAAATCTTTAAAACATACGCTAGAACCTTGTAAATGATCGAACAAATCATCCATTTCGAGTTATGGATATCGTTTTCGATTGTCAATTTACTCAGTCACAGTAACCTATAAATATAAGGAATGATAACACCATAGCTCTTCAGGATGACAGGCTTGGTATAATAAAATCTTTCTCCGACAACTTTCTCAGTTGTATGGTAATTACTTTAATTTAGATGGTGCTGACGTGCAGTGCGCAAGCCACAAGTGCAGCACCAGAAATATAATCAATACCAAATTCAACTTGCCTTAATGGCGAAAGTCTAGGTAATTCATCAACAATTACTTACTAAAGTTTCAGATAACAGAAACATCTTTTAATAAATTCATATTAGGTTATTTCTAGATTGTAACATCTATGACCAATTCACAACCATTCATGGTATAATTTTAAGTCTAAATACAGGATATGGTCATCCATCAAGAATTATTTAGTTCACTTTTGATAATCAACATCTTATCTTTTAGGGAAATTCTACTCGAGTTCCCATCAATTAAGACAATGTCTTCATGTCATAATCAATCAATCCATTCTACTGGCACTATCAACTTTCTAGATGCATTATCGTTGATAAGATGTGAACTTCTCAAAAGACTAATAATAACTCATAATCCTTCACAAATTCAAGGATATCAGGAGACATAACTAACCTTAAAAGAGTAAGGTCAACGCATAATCTACGCGAGATAATTTCAAATCAGATACAGATGAAAACATTTAACGAATATAAGTATATCCCATGTTTTTATAATTTGAGTACGCATTCGAAAGCTCCTCGGATCGTTACCCAGGTCATTCAAATGAAATCAAATCAAAAGAAATGATAGGAACGTCAATACATCCAGTCGGGTATCAACACTCGGTAATCAGATACTTTTCCTAAGAATCTCACTACGGGAGAATTGGACAAGAAAGAATTGTCAATTGTCAAATAAGACAATTTCCACAGATGAGTAAATTCGACTCAGAACAATAGATGGCACGGGCACATATGTAGATGTCTCTAACATTATGTCCCTATTTTGCACTTCTTGCAGATCTCATAAAATTTAATCTTTCACAATCTTTAAAGAAAATTTAGTGTTTATTGATTAGTTTTATGGTGACTACTAATCAGTCTTGCATAGTCCATTCCAAATTGTATGTAGGCGCGCAACTATATACAATTTCAAGATTAACGATGCAATACTCAGTTCGTCAAAACCTTATCATCATGTTTATAATAAAAACATTTTCGTGCTTAATTCTTAAATAAGAATCAAGAATAAATTTACAAAGATTTTCTTTGTTATGAAAACAGTTAAGTTTCCAAAGTGTTTCACAAATAACTTTATTTTGATAACAATCACTTATAAATCTCACTTTGAATAATCCTTATAGTGAGAATTAAATTTTCTCAAAGGATACCGTTTTAACTTTATAAAAACAATGAATGATCTGCAAAAGAGTGATGAAGAGTCGTTCACCAAGAATTAGCTACGAATTGATAGGAAATGAGCTTTAGCCAAATAATCATGAGGTTCATGACCTTGATGGCACTCAAAAAGAATAATTCACAACATAACTCAAATCAAGATGAGTACTTGTTCAATGGTTGCATCACTAATGCGAGCATTAGGATGAAGCAATAAAAGATAGATAACATCGATACATGTAGAATTTAGCAATCAAAGGTAGTCTTTTCATTAATCACAAACAAGTCAAAATTGTACCGTAACACATTACGTGTCACTATGTCATACAATTCTCAGAACTCATCCTACCAACTGATATCTCAGTTAAGTTAGGGATTTTTAAAAGATACCACAATGAATACTAATCTAAAAGAGTCATTAGGTGTTCCACATGTCCCGGAAGATCCATCGGTCCCAATTCAGAAGAAGATTTCTTCAATTTATTTCTTGGACACTGGGCATCCTCGTCAGTGGACAATGGCCTAGGAACAACCCTTAACCCAAACTAACAATCAATTAAAACCTTATAATTCAATCACAGAACTTAACGATTCCCTCTTAACAATCTCATATTCCAATACAAGTTAAATTTTACTTTATTCAGGTTTCGACCAATTTTATACTCAATTCGATATCCTACCTCATTATCCAATACTTACAACCTTATTCTTCGACCTTGTAAAGGCAATACAATCTTAATATGAATCAACACTTAATTTCCAATCCTATATCTCTTACAACAACAATTATCAAATGAGTCACTAGTATGAAATGACTTGATCATTCAACTAGACTTCTCGAAAAGGTACTAGTGGCATGAGGCTTTTGGGTAATGGTTCCAATTACAGCCTCAAGTGCAACATTCACCCTTTCGATTTCAATTTTAAGAATTGGATGACAACGAATCAGATGACATCTTTCTAGGTGGTAATGTTTTATCAAACTCCACTCTATAAGAAAAGATCGTCATGACATCGGTATCAGATTTAATCTCGCCAATTCTCTTTTCAATATCACAATCAACTACTATCTACATTTCTACGAATATCAACCATTTGTTGGGATCATAAATATCCACAACTTGGTTTAGATCTAGGATAGCTAGAATTCCTACGAGAATAGCTTCTATTAATTTACTAGGGGATTTAGGGTATATTGTGACAATCTACGTCGTATAAATACCTCGTATAAAAATAAAATTAATCATCAAACAATCATGTAATAAAATTACATCGTATATACATATATAATCCAAGTTATATATATATATATATATACTAAAATAACACTTCTCAGTCTCGGCCTTGTCGGTAACTCGGGAATTCTTCGGCACCGTTATAGTCAAAAGATTTTTAGACATTTTTAGAAAAATGTTTATAGTTAAAAGATTTTGAAATTTTTTATTCAAAACCTTGGTTTTAAAAATCTTTCGTTCTCTATAACGAGAGCTCTGGTACCAAACTGTAACACCCCCAAATTTATACAACTCAGTACAGCGGAAGACTAGTTGGTGTTACGGGATAGCACATTACTCACATCATAGACAACGCATAAAAATCGCGTCGTTTAATAATAAAACATTTCCATTCATAAATATCAAAGATACATCGGTCCCAAGTCATTGTATTTAATACAAAGTTTTACAAGTATTTGAATGGAAAAATATTGTTTAAGTGCGGGCCATGAATTCTTGTCGTCTTCCCGAGAATTACCTTCAAGTACCTGAGATAAAACATGTTAAAAGAAAAGGTCAGTGATAACGCCGAGTGAATTCATAGAGTTTAGTAAATTCCATCAATATAACTTTGGTATAAAATTAGTACCAAAAATCAATTCGTACAAATCATTGTAATAGGCCGTAAAATAGCCAAAATCATTTTATACAAATCTTTGTAATAGGCCATAAAATAGCCAAAATCATTTTATACATATCCTTATCGAAAATCATAATATAGGCATTTGCCTTAAAATCAATATACGAGCTAATGTCGTAAAAACATCATACAACATGTCTTATGACGTTGTATAAAATCAAATAAAAACCGTTATATGAATATGGTTATGAAAACCAAAATACAATCATAATATCAATAGTATGACCCTGTATTGCTAGTCAGGCAATACATCGTAATTCGAAGCGTCTATTAGTATTTCGTTAATTCGGATTATTATAAGCCGCATGACATTGTTACCTTACTAAACCAACAACGGGTAGCTAACCCGATACAAATTTTGCCCATCTAAAGTAGCGTGTCGTCACAAAGGTCACGCTATTGAAATCTTCTCATACATTAATTCGCTTACCAATCAATGTGGCACGACGGGGATCAACCGTCAAGGCGCGAACTGGGGTGATCGTCCCCAAATAGTACTATTAAATGCATAAGCGTCTACCAACTCCCGGTAGTTCACAATTCATGCTAATGGGACTTTTAGTGACATAAACTAACTTTAATAATCCATTTTATTTCATCTATCGGGTCCATTAATCATTTATCGGGTCATACAATCGGGTCATTCAATCATTCGGGTCCAAAATCAATAAACAAACAATCGGGACAAATGGTGTCCAAACTTTTATAAAAACTAACATGTTATCTCCCTCGCGGGTTTATAAAGCATTTATAAAACATTTAAAAGAGTGCGAGGCTATGAACTCACGTTGATATGGGAAGGCGGGTTATCGGCGATTCGGTCGTACGGTACGTGCTTCAATCACGGAAACCTAGACAAATAACACTCGGTCTTAGACGTTTGTCCAATGACTTTATAAAAATATCAATTATGTATACATATGATGATTATATATATATGATGATCAAGTGGGTTTACATATTCTCGTTTACTCATTTTAGTGTTATACGTTGATAACTTTTATACTAGTTTACTAGTTTTACTCGTTTACGTGTCTTAAGTCCAACAAGCTTATTATAAGTTATTTAACTTATTTTAATCCATTTTGTACCTACATTATCAGTATGTATACTTTCCAAGTTGGGCCTAAATGGGTTAAGCCCAATAGATTCTTTTTACAAGTTTTTATCCTATTTAGTCCATTTATTAGTCCAATATGTTTATTTAACTTGTTAATGTCCGTATGCCCTATAGTTCGGGTTTTATCGGTTTTTACTTGTTATACATGTCTATACATCAGTATATAAGTTTTATAAAGTTTTCATTAGACGGGTCCAACCATCTAAGTTTTATTAACAAAAACGTTAATTTTACGGCAATATCCGAAAAAGTCGTAAAAATCATGTTTATAGTTTTTATTACTTATAAACATTATTTCATCACCATTTATATAATTTATCCATTTGATTAACCTTTTATATATATTTATATAAATAAGTTTTATAAGTTAGTAGGTTTTTATTTTACATTTTATATATTAAAATGTGAGTGCTTATATAATAGTATTATTCTTTAATTTCCAAAAATCTGATTTTTAACTTCATCTTCACCAAAACTGCCATATCTTGAGTTCTACATGGAGATAGAAGCTCAAATTTTTATCACATAAACTAAATGATATGTGCTACATTTAACTCTTCTATAGCTACTGTTTAATCATCTTCTAAATATTTTCTAAAAATCGTCCAAAACAGTAACTTCAGATTTATACCCTAAACTTGTTTTGATCATATCTCACTCATTACTTTGATTCCATTGCATGGCCAACTCTCACATGTGTACAAGACTCATAGCTTACTGTATATCAATCCTACTTCATCATTTTATCAGCTCATAACATGTTTCTTTACTGTTTTATACAGCCATGTAAATTAATCAAGATTCTAACCTTGTTTCTTATAGTTTTTCACCTTTTTAATCATATTTATCAACACCAAATCCCCACATAACATTTTTATCATCATATAATCATCATAAATATATACAATAGGAAATAAAATACATGTGTACATAATCAAAATAACAAGATGATGAGGAGGACAATCTTTATACCACCAAGTTGATGTAGGTTATGATTTTGACATGGTTTTTGATGGAGAAACTTGTAGACAACCATGACCATCTTCAAGACCACCATGCTCCATGAACTCCTTGTGGAAAATCAGCCTCAAAACAATATGAAAACTCCTCCATGGATGTTAAAACTTGCATCAATCTTCCTCTTTTTGAATGGAGATTAACATATGTTGATTATAACATATGTTCATGGTTAAAATTTGTATGAAATGGGTGTTTGAGGATGGATATGGGACGGCATAGATGAGTGAGAGAGAGAGTTCTGAGTTTTTGAGTGGTATTGCATGTTGCAAATGGTAGAAATGAGGTTTGATGGTTTTGAGTTAGTAGTGGCTTACAATGTAAGCTCTTGCTTACATGTGTAAGTTATAAACTAACAACTTGACACCAAGTTGTTGTGTTGGAGAGTTATAGCCGGTTTTGATGGGGGTGGGACAAGTGTCCCACTTGTCTCATCCCCATTTATTTACGGGTACTCCTCGATTCTAGTTTCCTCGATTTGCGTGCCCTCGGGTCGTTTTACAAAAAACGTTTTTATAAATTATGAATCACCGTCACAAAACGAATCCAATAAAAATTGTCTCATCGAAAACGGAGTTCGAAAACGTAAATACGTAATCCTAGGGTTTCCGGTTTAGTCGTAAAGGACGTTAAAATAAAATCGTAAGTCCTAATCTCTTCTCGTAAATTTGTGAGTTTATGAACCAACACAAATTTAAAACTCCAAAATAATATTTACGGATAAATTTATTTTTCTGAAATGCCGGACTGTCACCAAAGACGGTGTACGTAAACGTAAGCACGTAACGTTGAATCCTCCGGTTTAGACGTAGTCGATGCTACTCCAAGACGTAAATCCAAATTTCTTCCCAAAAATATGTGAGTTCATATTGTAAATTGTTTTCAAATAATATTGAGAATAAAATATCAACCATAAATTGACGGATTGTCACACGTATGCTGGTAGAAGGCAGTTGTTTCAGTTCCAGTTTTTAGGCGTAATTTCGTTTTCGGTACGAGTTATAAGGCAGCTCAGCGTTGAGCCTTCGACATCAAAGGACTAGGCCACGGATGTGCAGGTCAAGCGCATCGTTTTATTTTCTGCAAAAAAAAATAGTCTAATATGTTAGTTACTCTTTGTAGTGTAAATTTTACTTGTGTACTGCTTGATTTACTATGATTCTTGATCATTGAGTTCTCTTTCATCTTTGTTATTTGATTCCAGTTTTAAAAGCTCTTCATAATTTCTATTTTTTAGAGATAACATGTGTTTGGCATTAGTGGTTGTAGGTTGATCTTGTTGAAATCAGTAGCTATATCAGTAGGCAAGTCAAGATCATTAAAGGTAAGTGTAGATCGTACTTAGTGTATACATAGAAGCGTAGGAAAGAAAATATGAGCTTGTAGTGTGAGTCAAATAGGGTAAGGTTTTTTACATTTACTTGTCTACTGTTATGATAACTTTGCAGCTCAAATAGAAGAAATCAAAGGAGATTTTAAAAGTGATGATTTTTGGATTTTAAGTTCTTTATTAACTGTAATTGGTTAACAGCACTTTAGTTTTGTAGAGCAGCTCAGAATTTAGAACTTTAAGCTCACTTTTAGATTGCAAATAGATACTAGTATAATAGGCATAGCTCAACTGTTGGTGTTGATGTAGTATGATCATAGTTATTAGCATTAACTAATTAGGCATAGCTTAAATAAAAGCTAGATTAAAAATCCTTCAATAAAAGAATTTGTTAAAAAAAATAGCTATTAGTTAAATTCAAAGCAGTAACTTCTGATTTAGTTTAGAATTCGTTATAGTTTAATAGTTGGTTTAGTGGGCTGTGTAATTGTTGGGCTTACTAGTTATAAGGCTTGAATTTGGTTTGTTTTTGTTTAAGCGTAAACCAATTTAGCATTAGTAAAATTTAGATTAGATAAAAGTTGTAATATCTGTTTTAATTAGGTTACTTTTATATTTTGCATTTGGTATTTTTACTTTGTAGTGTAAGATTGTATTTGACATTTTATTTTTTGTGCACTTAAATGAGGTAAATGCTATATGTTTTAGCTTAGTACGTATATGTAGCGTAATATAGCTATTTTTACATTTTTTTACTTGTTTTGTGCCAAGTAGTTATAAATACCAAATAATCTTTTGTTAACCAAAAACAATATTTTTACTTTTTACATGCTTTTTGTGCCAAGTAGAAATAGAATACCATTCAATTTTTAATCACCAAAAACAATCAAGTCAAGCTTAAAATTGTTATATCAATTCGAATCGATACCGAGAAAAACGAACTAAAAAGAAAATATTACCTATGTCCATTCACCTTGAAGTTAGGACCATCATCTTGAGCTAGCTCGATGGTCCCATATGGAAACACTTGTGTAATGGTGAACGGACCCGACCAACGAGATTTCAATTTACCGGAAAATATCTTAAGTCGAGAGTTAAAAAGCAACACTTGATCACCAACGTTAAAAACCCGGTTTTTAATCTTTGAATCATGAAACTTTTTAGTCTTTTCTTTAAAAATTAATGAATTTTCATAAGCATTATCTCTTAATTCATCCAATTCATTCAATTGTATTTTCCGGTGATCTCCCGCGGTCTTCAAGTCAAAGTTTGCATGCTTATGGGCCCAATATGCCTTGTGCTCCAACTCAATGGGAAAATGACAATTCTTCCCATAGACTAACTTATAAGGAGTACAACTGATAGGTGTCTTATAAGCGGTCCTAAAGGCCCATAAAGCGTCATCAAGTTTGTAGGACCATGAAGCACGGTTTTCTCCAATTGACCTCTCTAAAATCCTCTTCAAAACTCGGTTCGAAACCTCGACTTGCCCACTCGTTTGCGGGTGATAAGCCGTAGAAAGATGATGAGTAACTCCATATTTCTTTAGAACCTTTTCGAATTGGTCATTACAAAAATGGGTTCCACGATCGCTTATAATAGCACGAGGGGTTCCGAACCGAGAGAATAGTTGCTTCAAAAACTTCACTACCACACGAGCATCATTAGTAGGCAAAGCCTTAGCTTCAACCCACTTAGAAAGGTAGTCCACCGCGACGAGGATATATTTGTTGCCATGAGACGATGGGAACGGCCCCATAAAGTCTATTCCCTATATGTCGAAAATCTCACACACTTGAATTATGTTTTGCGGCATTTCATCACGTTGAGACGATTTTCCTTGATGTTGGCACGAATCACACGACTTCACAAGTGCGTGTGCAGCACGATAGATAGAAGGCCAAAAGAAGCCGACATCGAACACTTTCTTAGCCGTAAGATTAGCACCGTGGTGACCACCCGTGGGTCCCTCGTGACAAGCTCTAAGGATATTAGAAGCTTCGGCACCAAAAACACAACGTTGAACGAGTTGATCCGCACAAACCCGAAAGAGATAAGGGTCGTCCCAAAAATATAAATTGATGTCACGAAAGAATTTTCGTTTTTGTTGTGCCGTCATACCCTTGATTATGAAATTGCCCGCATGGTAATTTGCAATGTCGGCAAACCATGGGGTGGTGTCTTTAGAATTCACTACACCGAGAGTCTCGAGAGGAAATGTTTTGGTGATTTCCTTGTTCTCGAAAACATCTTTGTGAGGATCTTCTAGACAAGAGAAATGATCGGCCGCTAGATTCTCGGCTCCTGTTTTGTCAAGCACGGTGACATCAAATTCTTGGAGGAGGAGCATCCAAGGAAGCAATCTCGGCTTAGCATCTTGCTTAGCTAAGAGATACTTGATAGCCGAATGGTCGGTATACACGATGCTTTTAGTCAAGACGAGATAAGGTCGGAATTTCTCAAAAGCATAGACCACGGCAAGGAATTCCTTTTCTGTTGTGGTGTACTTTAATTGAGCCTCGGTCATCGTCTTACTAGCATAATGGATAGGACGAAAATGCTTGTCATAACGTTGCCCTAAGACGGCCCCTATAGCATAATCACTTGCATCGCACATGATTTCAAAGGGTAATTCCCAATTAGGAGCAACAAGAATGGGAGCTTCGGTAAGTTTCCTTTTGAGAGTTTCGAAAGCTCTAACACAATCCTCATTGAAATTAAAAGGAGCATCCTTCTCGAGAAGGTGTGTCATAGGTCGAGAGATTTTCGAAAAGTCCTTGATGAAACGACGATAAAAGCCCGCGTGGCCTAGGAAACTCCTAACTCCCTTAACGGTTTTGGGATGAGGTAACTTGGCGATGACGTCTACCTTAGCTTTATCGACCTCAATCCCTGCCTTCGACACCTTATGTCCTAAGACGATTCCTTGTTTACACATAAAATGACATTTTTCCCAATTAAGCACAAGATTGGTTTCTTCACAACGTTTTAACATTTGCTCGAGATTAGATAAACACGACATGAACGAATTGCCAAACACCGAGAAGTCATCCGTAAACACTTCCATCGACTTCTCGATCATATCGTGAAAAATCGCCATCATACACCGTTGAAACGTACCCGGTGCATTACAAAGTCCGAAAGGCATCCTACGATAAGCGAACGTTCCATAAGGACACGTAAACGTAGTCTTCTCTTGATCACGAGGGTCGATAGGGATTTGAAAGTAACCGGAAAAACCATCTAGAAAGCAATATAATTCATTTCCCGCAAGTCGCTCCAACATTTGATCCATGAAGGGCAAAGGAAAGTGGTCTTTACGAGTGGCGTCATTTAACTTTCGGTAGTCAATACACACCCTCCAACCGGTCACAACACGAGTGGGAATTAACTCGTTGTTTTCATTAGGCACAACGGTCATTCCTCCCTTTTTAGGGACACAATGGATTGGGCTCACCCATGGGCTATCGGATATAGGATAAATCATTCCTGCGTCAAGGAATTTAAGGACCTCCTTTTTAATGACATCGTGAATTTTGGGATTCACCCTTCTTTGACTTTGAATTGCGGGTTTGTAATCCTCCTCCATTAAAATATTTTGAGTACAAAATTTTGGGTCAATACCCTTAATGTCGGATATTTTCCACGCAATTGCCCCTTTATGAGCCTTAAGAACTTCAAGAGCTCGGTTTTTTCATCATTAGCAAGACCTTTTGCAATAATAACCGGCAACTTGTCATCACCTTCCAAGAATGCGTATTCAAGGTGAGAAGGAAGATATTTCAATTCAAGGATAGGTGGTTCCTCGATTGAAGATTTTGGTTCAACACTCATAACTTCCATCGGCGGAAGAAATGGTGGAATAGAAGTATCATCACTAACTAACACCTCATCTTCATTGTCGATTTCATTTGAAGTGAGATCGCCTCCTTGGAATGGAGTGAGATTTGGTGTGGAATTAGCAAGAATCGGATCCAAAATAGTGGGATTGCCACTTGACGAGCTATCAGAAAAACCTAACACTTCTTGTGAAAACTCATCGCAAACCACATCAACGATGTTAATGTGATTGATGGTAGCGATTGCATAAACATGAGAAGGTTTCGAGTTTTGAGTAGCGTTTATAACAAGTTCCTCTTCGTTGAATCTCAAAGTGATAGTTCTCGCATGAACATCGATAAGCGATCTCGAAGTGTCTAAAAATGAACGACCTAAAATTAGAGGAACTTGAGGATCCGCGGGGATGTCAACTACTATAAAATCAACGGGATAGTAGAACTTCCCCACTTTCACGAAAACATCTTCGGCTACTCCACATGCTAAAATCGTAGAATTATCGGCCATCTCGATAGACATGTTCGAAGGAATAAGAGCCGGAAGCGAAAGCGATTTCCAAATGGAAAATGGCATCAAATTAATACTCGCACCAAGATCGGCCAAGGCGAGGCATTCTTTAAAATCTTGTATGTCACAAGGAATGAGGAACTTTCCGGGGTCACCAACTTTTTCCGGTATGCGGTTAAGATAAACCGAAGAACAATTAGCAAGCTTTGAAAGCTTTTCCTTATCGCTCATCATACTTTTAAAAGTGGAAGCGAAACGAGGCATATACAACAACGCGTCGGCTAAACTCACATCAAAATGCACTTGTTGAAACATTTTTATAAAAAGCTCGATTTGTTGTTTGTTACGTTCTTGCAATTTCTCTTTGTTTCGTCTCGAGGGGTAGGGTAAAGGTGGTGTGGGTTGGTCATTAGGCAACGGCCTTGGAAACTCGGGTTCCACAATTGGTATTGGTTCAACCGTAGGTGTGGTTTGAGCGGTACTTAGTGGGATTGTAATGTGCTCCTTTTCGACCATTGATGTGACTCTAATTACACATCATATTACATCATATTTCCTCGAAAAACGTGCTTAAAATGGTCAAATAATCATCAATTATGCCTTGTATATGTGTGTTTTGTCGTTTGTGCGTGTGCAGGTACGGATATCAAATAAATCACAAGAAATGAAGCAAAAGAGCCAAAACGGACACGAGAAATGAAGAAATGCACAAGACCGAAGCCGGAATTATATCTGTCAAAATCAAATGGAATCAACTCGATAAAGTTTGAAGATTTTCAAGAAGTCAAAGTCAAAAACCGAGCCGAATTATAAAAAGATGACAAAGATCGAGTTTGACGGTGCCTTCTTATTTTAATGGGCCGACCCAACGCCACTTATATGGTTCGGACCGACCCATTAATAAACTATGGCAGCCCAAAATACTCAACAGCCACATTGGCCCATTATGAAGATATCAGCCCACAAGCCATGTGACGTCAACATAATTTTGTTTAAATGGATCTGAGAGGATTGCTTAAAGGGGACGCATCTCTTTATTTTTTTTCATTCCTGCATTTTTTTTTAGATTAGGTAAGTATTTAGTTTTGTTTCTGCTTTCTTTCTACTTTCGGTCCTTTTAATCGTTTCTAGTATTTTTAGATTTCAAAACACTTAATCACAGCCTCTTATTTATGTACTCATTTAGTTTAAATAAAATCTTAATCTCAGCTTCATTGTTACAGTAAAACTAAACGCAGCTTCTTTCGATTTTGTATTCAGTTATTATGTTTGTTTTGGATTAGTGGTAATAAACAATTTGGTTTCGATTTGATGCAGCTTGTGTAATTGATTTTTAGTTAGTTACAACAATTGTATTTCGATTTTGATAGTCAGGATTTGATTAATCGGATTTGGTTTCGTCCTTGATTTGAAGTACTCGGTGTAGCGTTATAGTTTTGATTCATTTTATACGATCTACACAGGTTCAATGGTTCGGTTTGTTAAAGTTTTATGTTAAAGTAGCTTGAGTTCGATTTGGATTTAGATATCTATGATTCGGTGTTAGTTTGTTATGGAAGATTATTTTAGATTCAGTGATATTGTTGTGTTTCGGTGATAAATTGATAACGTAGATGTTGTTTTAAATTCAAAAATAATTATTTTCCAGGTTTTATTTTGATTCGGTAAATTTTATAGTTGATTTTGTTTGCCGAATGAAAACGATGGTAGGGATTTCAGTTTCGATTTAGTCGGATTAGTTGATTCAGTTTTTGCTTATATTGATTTCGAAAGTGCGGTTTGGATTTTTGTGTTAAAAGTTGTTGATGAATCGATTTAAGTTTAGCAATAGTTCAGTTTCATAATCAGTTTCGGTTAGCTCAGTCAGCTTAAATTTTGACTTCGAGTTCTCAACAATAGTTTCGTTATCAGTTCGTAGCTCCGATTTCAGTTTGGTGTTCAGTCCTCGTTGCAGCTGTGGTTTAACTTCCTGTTTGAGAGTTAAAGTTTGTTTGGCTCAAATCCTATCCATTTTTGGCGTATTGTTACTGTTTGGTAGTGCCTCGAGATTAGTTTCCTGTGCAGTTCAAGACCAGTTTGTAGCCTCGAAACCAGTTCGATTCGTTCAGCTAGATCGTCGATAACAGCGGGCTGGCCTGGAAGTGCAGGTCACTTTCTTGTTTCAATTTCTACGCAATTATAGAGTAATCTGTTATTAGATTGTTTTTAGTGAGATACTTGATTGATCATTGCTGGTATAGTAATATTTGGTTTCATTGTTTTGAATGTTTAGTTTTCCTCTTAGCTCATTGTTTGTTAGTATCAGTTTCTAGTATTCATTTTTTTTTTTTTTTTTTTTTTAATTATCTTGAGCACTGTTTAGATAAAGTGATGTAGAGGTTATTCACCTTCTTTCTTTTAACTGTTCTATGGATTAGTTACTGAGTGTAAGTGATTTGCTTATGAATAGGTAAGGGTACTTGAGTGTTATTTGCTTTAGTTTACATTTGTTATCACTGATAGAGTTGAAACTTAGATAGTTTTTAGAAGTAAAAAGAATAGGACGGTTAGAAGGCTATAGTAATTCGATTCAATATCTGTTTGCAAACATTCAGTAGATAAATTCTTAAAAGAATTTGAGAGTTGGTAAGCGAATACTTTTAGTCCTCCATTTGCTATACTTCTATTACAGTAACATTCCTTATTTGTATATCTTAGTTGAATTGTTAGACTATTAGTTAAATACCTTTTTCGACACTAGTCCTTGTTAGCATATTTGAATTGACCTGTTTGTATGCGTTAGTTTGTTGGTCCAAATTAGTTGGGTTGTTTGAATTATTTGCTTAGTATAAAAACTTAGAATTTAGATTTACGTATTTCTATTGTTAGTTCAATTAGGATATTTGTCTATTTCAATATTGTAGTTATAGTAGTATAATAAAGATAATAGTATAATAATAGTACAAAATATTATATTAGTATAATAGCCTACTTTGCGTGCCAAGTAGTATAAGTACCAAATTTTCGATATCTTAACCAAAAACAAATAAAGTCTAAACGATAAAATCCGATTTCAATTCGACGCGATTCGAGAGAAAAACGATATATAAAAAAATGCTCAATCAACCATCACCTCGAGTTCTTTCTCGATTTCCTTCTCCGTAGAAGTACTTGGACGAGAGATTGGTTCCTTGAAAGTTTTACCACTTCGTGTAGTAATAACCTTCATTTCTCCCTTCGGGTTTGCAATGGTATCACTAGGAAGACCACCCGAGGAAGAGGGTTTACACATGATTGCTTCAAACATCTTAGCCATTCGGTCCTCAAATTTTGATTGCCTAGCATCCGCTTTTAATAACTCTTGCTTAATCTCATGTTGTCCTAATTCCATCTTTTGTTGGTTTTGTTGAAGACGTTGGACATTTCCTTCCATTTTGTTTGCATGAGTTTTAAGTTCATTAGCAAGTTCATTTTTTAGCTCGTTTTTCAACTCGGATCTTAAGCTAATCATCTCACGTTGCATGTTATCAAATTTAGCATCATTTGCTTTATCATAATCCAAAAATTCTCCTTGAAGATTTTTAGTGTGGGCATTTTGAAAACCTTGTGTAGTTTTTTGAAAATCACGGTTTTGGTTTTGATTAGAAATTTGTCCATTCCCATTTTGATAATTCCTCTTGTTGTAATTGCGAGAATTGCCTTGGTAATTACCACCTTGGTTGTTGTTTCGATAATTATTAACATTTTGGTTTGGTGGAGCTTGATTTTGGCGGGAACCTTGACCGTTTTGGTTGTAAGTTCCCGTTGCTACATAAGCACTCGAAGTGTTACCATCCGCGGTAATGCACTCGGAAAGATCATGAGCTCCACCACAAGACAAACAACTCTTAGCAACCGCTTTAACCGAAGCGGAATTTGAAGCTTCTTGAGCTTTCCAATGGGACATAAGATTAGCAAATCTATCAAAAAACCGATTTTCCTCATTAGCTTCATCATGTAAGGCATTAATGCTACGAGACGATGACGATGAAGACGAACCCAAATTGGCAACACTCGGTGTGTTACGAGGGCTATAAACCTTAGATCTATTCTCGATGATTTGTAAAGCCTCATTTGTCGTCTTGCACAAAAAATTACCACCCGCGGCGGCATTCAAATAATCTCGTTCAAGATCATTAAGCCCATTATAAAAAGTATCAACTTGATGCAATTCCGTAAAATCATGGTGTGGACATTCTTGTAACATTTCTTTAAAGCGTTCCCATGCCATTGAAAAACTTTCATTATTTCTTTGCACAAATCGTGAAATCTCATTTTTCAAATGTGTTGTTTTAGATGGTGGAAAAAACTTGTTCACAAACTTAGAAACGAGATCAGCCCATGTCAAAATCGAATTTGGCGGTTCTTTCTCAAGCCAAATTTTTGCGGGTCCATCTAACGAGTATGGAAACAACATCATCTTAATGGCGTCATGTGGAGCATCCTTAAACTTGCTAGTGGCGGTGAGACGGTTAAAATTCCTAATGTGGTAGTGCGGGTTGTCTTTCTCATGACCTCTAAACTTATTTGCTTGCAACATCGACATTAAACCCGTCTTAATCTCGAAATTCTCCGCAAGGATGGCGGGAATCACAATGGCCTCTCCAAAACCCTCGGTGGGTGCTTGTAGCAACTCCATCATAGTACGATTAGCCATGACGACTTCTTGTTCTACAATAGGTTCAACAATTGGAGGTTGTTCTTCAATCAACGTCTCTTGATTGGCTTGCTTTTGAAGACGTTTACGAGCTCGTTTTGCTTGATTACGAGTGATCATAAACTTCACGAAGAATGGGAGGTGAGCAAAGAAGATTCTTTTTGGGTGTTTTGTGAATTTTCAATTTTTTTTTTGTGTTTTTGATGATATTTAATTTTTTTGGATTTTGGTGTATCTTCGTAGACAACAATCTACAAAATCTCTCCTCGAATCAAACTCTTGATTAAAGAAGCCTTAAAGGAATGAAAACGATCACGTGGAGTGAACGCCTTCGAATGACTTTAGAACTTTGGTGAAAACCAAATTGTTCAAGAGGTTTTAATCACAAAGAAAACCAAGCAAATATATTATACGTAATAATACTTTGGGCGGCAAAACCCTCGATTAGCCTTCAATCTCAAAATACTCACAAGCAAACGGGGAAACGAGGCGGCGCGAAGCTCTTAAGAGCCTTTTTCCTTAGGGTATATTTTATAATACCCGCCGTATACCCACCTTATAGTTTGTATTTTTCAAAATCGAGCTTCACGAAAGTATTTATCTATTTTTGCCTTTTTCTTTTTGTTTGAGATTCGAATACAATAATTGACTGATGAAATCCCAATTAAGGTTGTGTTTTCACACTTTTGGAGATATTGTTTTATTGATTGTGATACTTAATACAATATAGTAATAATATTTTTACAAGAAAAACCAAGAAAACCGATAATACGTATTAGTAGAGTTCTACTAATACAAATACTATTTATGGTTAATATTAAAAACAACAATACAAATTAATCACGACACACCTCCCCGGCAGCGGCGCCAAAATGATTGTGGTAAAAATACGACCTTTAGGAAAAGCAGCGTAAAAGCGGAAAGTATTAAACAAATGATTTTAGGAAAAATCAAGTGTTAATGACCCAATGAAGTTCAAAGTTCGTTTCCCAAGGAGGTATATGTGTGTGAAAAACTTGTTAAATGTTTGTGATTAATGATTGGTTTAGAAGGGGATGAGAAAAGAAGATGACGAAGACGTAAAAATTACTACTAGAAAGTTAAAACGTAAAACCGTAAAAACTACAAAAATAAAAATTAATTCTAAAAAATACCAAAAATTCACCAAAAATCAAAATAAATAAACTAAGAGTTTACCAATGATCAAAACTTTTTTAAACCTTTTAAATAATTAAATATTCAATTTTTAAATGCTAATTAAAGCCCTAAAAATCAAATAAATTATCAAAAAGCCCAAATAAAGATTTTTCAATTGGTAAACCTCTAAAATGACCTAAAAAGATTAAAAATTATTTTTAGAAATTTTTAAACTAATAAAAACTATTTAAAATGATTTAAAAACTATTAAAAAACTTAAAATAATTATAAAAATTAATCTAAAAGTGATAAAATTATTCTAAAAGTTGCTAAATTCCTATTTTAATGTATTAAAGCTAAGAAAAATGTAAAAAGTTGGAAAATGTGAAATTTGAAAAATAATAATAAAATAATATTAAAATAATATTAAAAATCCAAAAATTATAAAAAATTCTAAAAACTTGCAAACTAGTTTATTTTAACCTAAATAATCAGAAAATCAAAGTGAAATGACCAGAATACCCCTATTGGGACCTCAAATGGGCCAAAACCAAAAACAGTCAAACCAAATGGGCTTTTGGGCCCAAAAAGTCAAACTTGGCCCAATTGACTTGGAAAAGCCCTATCTGACTCAAAATTTAATTCTAAGAACAAAACTCTAAAGGCCCAAAAGCTGAATGTGAGCTTATCACAGCTTAACAAGCAGGCAGCTTATTCTTATTGGGCTTTTCAGCCCATTAAGCAATAAGCCAATGCCATAAGCTCTAATTTGACACACAACCTTCTTTTTGGATGCTTATGAGATCTATAAAAAGAAATTTTGAAAAAGCACACTCAATAAGCAAGAAATAAGCAAAGTAAAAATTCACTAAAAGACAAAATAGTCGGGTTTGAGATTTAGGGCACTTCAGAAGCTCTAGTTTGTTGCAAAAGCTCACAAATAGCTTAACTAAGAATAATCAATCAAGAAAATCACAAAAAGCCAAGTAGAATAAGCTGTAAGAGCAAATAAGCTGGCTGAAAAAGCCAAATAAGCTAGTTTTCTAGCAAAAGCTTAACCAACAGACTTGTAAACTTCCAGATATGATATTAAGCTAAGAAAAATGATTTCTATTACAAAAGCCAAGTTGTTGCATGTGCCAATAAGCAGTTCTCAAAAACAAGCCAATAAGTGCTTATTTGACCAAAAGTCAAAGTACTCCAAAATGCACCAAATGATCAGGAATGGTCTAAGGGCTTGTTATAAGCAATTTTTGTGAAGGACTCAAGGAGGAGGCCTTGTGAATCACGAGGTCAGTTGACCTTTTGATGACAGATATTGGCAATAAGAGCTTAATAAGCCAGTTAGCTTATAAGCCTGATACAAAGCAATCCAAATAGCAAAATCCACTCACAAGCAGCACATAAACAAGTTCCAAGCAGCAAAATCACAAGGCATACACTAGGATAACAAATGCAAGCACAAATTGAGGTGGTCACTTTGCTGATGCAAATGACCACTTCAGCAACTTTTGATAAGCTATAACAATCACAATAAGCCACCAAATTCAACAACCAGACAACCAATAGATAGCTTATCACCTAAACTATTCCCAGACCTGATTTCAGACTTTAGATCCAACGAACAAAGAAGTTATTGGATCTGATGTGTTTGACCAATTTCAAAACCACTTTTATCAGATTTTTGCAAAACTTCAAATCTCTTTTCCAAACTTTCAGAAAGTAAACCAATGACTAAAACTTATATATTAGGACTTGTTTAGACCTCCCAAACCTTAAGAACCAAGGGCACAAGGCTACAAGGCCTTATGAACCAGTAATCCCAAACAATCCTTTATCAACCACTTTTCAAACAAACTACTGATTTTCAAACACAACCTATTGATTTTAATGATCAAACAGCTACACTAGGTGACAACTAACAGATACAAACCATAAAACTCAAAGCACAAACACAAGAACTCCAAATCATATACCAAAGTACAAAATAAGCAGAAACATGAATTTTTGAGAGGAATCTTAACAAGAGGTTATACCTGCCTTCCACAACATCCTAGGAAGGCCAGCTATGCTCCTTGGACCTTGTTCAACAACTAGAACAAGACCAAGGTACTTCAATAAGAAAGATGATGAATGCCTTGGTTGATGTTTCAAAGCAGAAACTCAAGGACTTGATGTCTTCAACACAAGCAGCAAACAACTCAACCAAGGGCTCTAATCCGTTCACAAGATTGGTGTCAACAAGCTTGCAAGAGCTTATAGCTTATGGTTAAGGGTTAGTACACAAAAATAAGCAAAATCAGAACCTTCTTTCAAGATTTTTCAAACTTGAAAAACCTTACCAAACATAAACGTCCTTGATCCAAAAGGTTCAAGCACACTTATAACAATCAATGGAACTCAGAATCACCCTTTAAACAACACCAACTTTCAAAAACATAAAAAGGAATTACAGTTTTCTCAAAATACCAACTTCTATAAATTTTAAAAAGGAACTACAATGTTTAAAGAGTAAGACTGGAACAAAGGGACTCTCACATGTTGAGGTCTCCTTTTATAGGCAAATGCCAGGCTACACTATTCACAAACCCTAGAAGTGAATTCTCTAAAATGACCTTAAGCTCTTGAGGCAGTTTGTTGTTGATGAGCTGTCCAAAGTGATCCCAAACGTTCATTTTAGCTTTGTGATGAAGCAAAGGCTCTCAGCTGTTGATCTTGACACGTGGCATTACTTGGAGGGCAAGTAGTCACATGATAGGTGAACGGGTATTTGGGGGTGGGGTCCATTATGAGTGGAAGTGAGGGTTTTGAGGTTGGGATGGAATTTAGAGTGTGTGAATCAAACGTGTGTCAAGGTAATTTAGGTTTACCCTTTGTTTAAGTTGATGTAAAATATGGGTGTGAAAAGCTGAACAGTGGTAACTTTTGATCCGATTTTGGGGGATTGGAAGTTGTTTGGTGCAATTTCATGTTTGAATGTTTCAATAGCACACATTTGGCCCTTCTTCTTTTTCTTTCCTTTCATTTGTGTTTAAAAACGTGTCAGCGCCCATTTCCTTTGTAACAACTTTCAGACTTTGGCAATTTTGGCACAAAACTTTCTAAAAAGGTTTATAAGGATTATTTTTGTCATTTTGAGATATTTCAAGGGCTGATTTTGGACAATCTTGATCTTCAAAGGTCTTCAATGTATCTTTGGCTTGATGAGGGACCATAATTGACAATTTGAAATTGTTGAGGGACTAATCTTGCCATTTCTTCAAAGTTGAAGGACCATTTGTGTAATTTTGACAAACTTATGGGACCAAACTTGTAATTATCAATATACAAGTGTTTTAAGTGTCATTTCTTCAATAAATGAGGATCAATCTTGTATGTCTTCAAGTCTTCAAGGGTATTTGTTGAATATTCCATGATTTAGGGCCCGGTTCTTTGTACGGCTTCGTTTCTCGTGTCCGTTTTTCCTTGTATCTTGTGATATTTTGTCTTTTTCACGATATCCATACCTAAAATACACAAGTAAACAAACACAAGCATATATATGGTATATTATGACATTTTTATGCATTAAAAGCCCGAAAAGAACGATGAGGTCATGTATAAATGCCATCTCATCAGTGGTTATACCATTAGCATCATTAAGATGCAAAGCTTGGAGAACCAAAGCTTCAGTAACCACCCATGGAACCCTATGGACAGTAGCAGTCAATGTAATCACTCCATTAACTGCCGAGGAACTCACAGTGTTCCAAAATTGTTTAATATGTGTGATAGGGACAAGAGGAGTATGTGAAAGTGCATACCTTAATGGGGACTAATAAGTGTGAAAACACTTATCCTTTTACCACCTATTTCCAATAATAACAAGACCAAAACGTGTATTTTATGTCGTAAAAGTCGGAATTATGCGTGGTTTGTGTTTTTATTGTTTTTTAGGACCAAAATATGAAAAAGGAAGAAAACACGGGCTTTCACGGGCTTTTATCGAAGAAAACGGGAAAAGACGAAGTCAAAAGATCAAGAGTGCAAAAAGAACGGAAGTCCAAGGCCTATTCTAAAGATTTATCGAAGAACAAGTCTAAAGACGGAAGTTTAATGAAGTCTAAGAACTCGAGTCTAAATAAATGAAGAAATGTTCAGACGGGTTTAATTAATCCCGAGATGACATCGAGAAAGACAAAAGAATTAAATCAAGTCGAGAAGACGTGAAGAAAGAAAGAAGATGCAACACATGCACTCCTTCCACCTTCCCTATAAATATCCTCCTAATACACATTAGGAGGGAGTTAGTCTTTAATTTTTTAGTTTTTCATTTTGCACTTTTCTTTCTAGTTTTTAGAGAGAGAAAGTTCTAAACTTTCTCTCACTAAGTTTCATCTTTTCTTTTAATCTTTCAAGATTAAACATTTATGTATTTCTTATTTCATTAATCAAGTTCTAGTTAAGCTTTTAATCCTTATTCTCATTCTACCTTTCTTTGATTTTAGATTGATTTTAGTGCGAATCACATTAAATCCGTGTTGATCTTAATGGTTTTTTGTTTAAAAGTTAATCTTTTTGTACCTACATAAGCTTTCATTTGATTAAGCTTTAAGATTCTTGTGCTTATTGGCTTATTTACATGATTAGCTTATTTACTTATTAAAAGTTTTCTTAAAAAGTTCATATTTTTATGGTTTGATTTAAAGTTTGTTTATTTTAAGTTTAGATAAGTTGATATTGGTGCTTATCTGATCCGTTTAGTTATTGATTCGTTTTAGTTTCGGTGATAAGCTTATCATTATAGCTTATTCATTGGCTTATTTCGAATCCCATATATATCGGAAAGGGTCTAAACCCCTTTCCGATCAGCTTTTTCTGACCAGCAGCCATCCCTCTTATTCCGATTGGCAAATCGGAAAAGGGTTTTGAGTTTTCTGATTGCACCTCATTTATTCCGATCAAAGTGATCGGATTAGGTAGTAAGTATTCCGACGGTGAGTCTTTGAATATTCCGATTGCAGCTCATCTCCAATATTCCGATTGCAGGTCATTTCCAACATTCCAATCACCAGATCGGAATATATTCCGATCTGGACCTATTTTAGCATATTCCGATTGCACCATTTCTCCTATATTCCGATTAGTGCTTGTTTAGTTTATTGTTTTTATAAAATTTCCAAGTGTTAGTTTTATTAAGTGATCTAGTAATTTTCGTAATCTTGTCTTTAAGTTTTCCAAGCATTTATTTTAACTCGTCATTTTATTTTTAATCTGTATACTTCTACTTTACTCAATGACACTTAATTACTTGCTATTAGTTTAAAATAGATAATCAACCAAACCATGCTCTTGTTCACCAAAAGACGCTTGAGTCGCACTTTAGATCGGTAATCATTTCGAAAAGACTTGGGACTACGAATTTTGATACTTGGTTGCAAAACCGAGTATTAAATGGCGCCGTTGCCGGCTCTTTTCGTTACGATTAAAGGTTTTTAGTGAGAGACGCATTGAATTTTGGGATCCGTTCTTTGAACGTTATTTTCCTTGCTTTAAAAATTTTCAAAAATCCTAAAAAATATAAAATTCTTCAAAAATACAAAAACATTAAAAAATCATAAAAAGCAATTCTTTTCCAAAGGTTTTTGCACAAAAAAGATTATATAGATATTCTCTCTGTGTATATTTTTCTTCTGCAGGTGTATGCGTACTAGATCTTCGAACTATTCTGAGCCCGAGACTCGTGAAGATTTAGATATGGTTGGTGTTAATAACAACAATAATAACCCACCTCTACCCAATCTGAACAACAACAACAACAACAACAATGTCCCCCTACCTGATTTACGAACAATGGAGGAATTGTGTCAACCCACCATGAACGGACGCGGAGGCCCGATTGCGCTGATGCATGTCACGGCTCAGGAGTTTTCGTTGAAGCATCACATGATCCAACAAGTGCAAACTAACCCATTTCGCGGAATTTCGGATGATGATGCCAACAAACACCTCGACAAATTCATTACCATCACCCAAAGCATGAAGTGCCCCGGTGTTTCTATGGATGACCTTCGCCTTCAACTTTTTCCCCACTCGCTTTCTCACCATGCCGAAAAATGGTTTGACCGTCTCCCGAAGAATTCTATTCAAACGTGGAATGACATGACTCAACGCTTTTTGTCGCGCTACTTCCTTCCATCCATGGTCACAAGCATTCGTAACCAAATCAGTGGATTCATGCAAGACAATGATGAATCGCTCTTCGATGCTTGGGAACGATACAATGATTTGATCGACCGCTGTCCAAATAACAACATGCTCCCCGTCACTCTCATTGATACCTTCTACAATGGTCTCACTTTTCGTGATCGTGACACGATCAATGCCGCCGTCGGTGGTACTTTTATGAAAAGGAGACCGGAGGAGTGTAGAGAGTTGATTGAAAACATGACTACTCACCACAAGAATTGGGATTCATCCGCATCCTCAAGATCTAATCAGAGAGTCAATGTTTCTTCTACTACTTCCAATCCCGAGATAACCGAACTTACCCGAAAAATCGCGAATATGCACAAGGATTTCATGTCCATGGCCACAAACCACTTTCAACAAGCTAAAGCCGTTGCTATTTCTTGTGACACATGTGGTGGTCCTCATTCTTACAATGATTGTCCTTCTACCCAAGGCAATTTTTCTGAAAACGTTAACGCGGCTTACGGTACTTATCCCACGGGAGACTATCAAGCTCGTCCTCAAGGAGACCGTAGCTTGCTAAGTTATCGTTCAAACAACTATCTTGCTCCACCCGGTTTCCCTCCTACCAACCAAAACCAACAACAAAGCTATAACCGAAACAATCAATCCTAACCTCGTGCTAACAATCACTATCAATCCCAAAGAAACCCATACCCAACTCAAGGAAATTCTCAAGCTTACCAAGCTCCACCTCTCAATCAACTGATGGCTTTAAATCAAGACGTCGAGACGTTCATGAAGACTAATCGGGAGCTGGTGACGAATCTTCAGAGTCAAGTCATCAACTTGAAAGGCGAAATGGCGAAACAAGGGAGCGATATTCGAGCCGAGCTAAGGAATGATATGGCAAAACAAAGCAATGAAATTCGTGCCGACATCAGAGACTCTTTCAGCACTCAAGCGCTTAACATTCGTGATATGATTGGTTCGCTCATCCAAGGTAATCAACCCTCTTCTTCGGGTACTCTTCCGAGTAACACCGTTGCGAATCCAAGAGGGGAGATGAAAGCAATCACCACTCGTAGTGGAAAAGGTTATACGGAACCCGAGCTTCCTACACCTCCACCCGTGATTGTGAACAAGGAAAAAGAGCAACTTTCCTCACCTCCTTCACCTTCTACCCCCAATTCCCCACCACCCGTGGTTGTGAGTGATCCTACTCACCTAAAGCCTTCATCTTCATCCAATATATCTTATCCTTCAAGGTCGAGGAAAGAGAAGCAAAAGAGCAAGGATGATATTCAAGTTTCAAACTTTCTCAAAATGTTTAAACAATTGAATTTTAACATCTCCTTTGCTGAGGCTCTCGCTCACATGCCCAAATACGCGAAAATGTTTAAAGATCTTCTAAGTGACAAGGAGAAGCTTCTTGACATTGCTCAGACCCAACTTAATGAGAACTGCTCCGCAGTGCTCTTAAGGAAATTGCCCACCAAACTTGGTGATCCGGGTCGCTTCTTGATTCCTTGCAACTTCCCGGGAGTAGAGAATTGCATGGCCTTAGCCGATCTAGGTGCCAGTATAAACTTAATGCCTTTAAGTGTTTGGAAGCAATTATCTCTCCCTGAGCTAGTCCCCAACAAAATGACTTTGGAGTTAGCCAACCGTACGGTTGCGTATCCAGTGGGGATAGCCGAAGATGTCTTTGTTGGCGTTGACAAATTCACCTTCCTGGCGAATTTTGTTGTGGTTGACTACGAGATGGATCCTCGTGTTCCATTAATCGTTGGACGTCCCTTCCTGAGGACCGGTCGCACTCTCATTGATGTAGCCGCGGGCGAAATAATCATGAGAGTTGGTGACGATAAAATTGTCTTCAACATGGGTAAGATTTCTAAGCAACCTTATTCATATGAGAGTGTTAATGCTATTGATGTTCTCGATGAGGCTTGTGAAGAACACTTTCATGATGCTTGCAAAAGTACTCTCTCTTCTCTACCCAATGTTGAGACCGTTGCCTCAATTGCTCCGGCATTGACTCCTTTTGGAGAAAGTGACTTGGATGATTTCGAAGCTAGCTTGGGTCCTCTCGATATTAAGTATGATAATTCGTCCACCGATTGGGATGAAGACATTCGTACTATTGAGAGACTTCTCAATGAGGACCCGTTTTCTCCTCCTTCTCCTAAAGAGGAGACTAATAATGATCCATCGTTAGTTTCACCATCTATTGAGGACCCTCCTACTCTTGAGCTTAAGGACCTACCTCCTCATCTTGAGTACGTTTTCCTTGAAGACAACGAGACGTTACCGGTCATCATCGCAAAGGACCTGAAAGAAGACGAAAAATCCCGACTTATCACCGTGTTGAAGAAGCATAAAAGAGCTATCGCTTGGAAAATCTCCGACATCCGTGGAACTGATCCTCACTTCTGCACACATAAAATTCTCATGGAGGACGACTTTAAGCCCACAATTCAAAGCCAACGACGGGTGAATCCTAAAATCCATGAAGTCATCAAAAAAGAGGTTATCAAACTTCTTGATGCGGGTATGATTTACCCTATTTCGGATTCACCATGGTTTAGTCCAGTCCATTGTGTGCCTAAGAAAGGTGGAATCACCGTTGTGCCCAATACCAACAACGAGTTAATTCCTACCCGTCTCGTTACTGGGTGGAGAATTTGTATAGACTATCGCAAACTCAATGATGCCACGAGAAAGGATCATTTCCCTCTACCTTTTATGGACCAAATGCTTGAACGTTTAGCAGGTAATGAATATTACTGCTTTCTTGATGGTTTCTCGGGTTATTTCCAAATACCCATCGATCCCCAAGATCAAGAGAAGACAACATTCACTTGTCCCTATGGCACATTTGCTTACAAAAGGATGCCTTTTGGCTTATGTACTGCCCCCGGGACTTTCCAAAGGTGCATGTTGGCTATCTTCCATGACATGGTTGAGCAAACCATGGAAGTCTTCATGGATGATTTCTCGGTCTTTGGGGATTCCTTCTCTTCTTGCCTTGCCAATTTGGAACGTATGCTTAAGCGGTGCGAAGACACTCGCCTTGTTCTGAATTGGGAAAAATGCCATTTTATGGTAAAAGAAGGCATTGTGCTAGGACACAAAATCTCTAAAGCCGGTCTTGAAGTCGACCGTGCTAAAGTAGATGTCATAGCCAAATTACCTCCACCTTCAACCGTGAAGGGTGTGAGAAGTTTTCTGGTTCATGCGGGCTTCTATCGTCGATTCATTCACGATTTCTCTAAAATTGCTCGCCCGATGACCCACCTCTTGGAAAAGGATACTCCTTTTATCTTTTCTAAAGAGTGTATCGAAGCCTTCAATCTTCTTAAGGATAAGCTAACTAAGGCACCGGTTTTGGTTACCCCTAATTGGGAGCTGCCTTTTGAGTTGATGTGCGATGCTAGCGACTTTGCTGTTTGAGCGGTTTTGGGCCAACGAGTGAATAAACACTTCCAACCAATCCACTATGCTTGCAAAACAATGACGGGGGCTTAATTGCATTATACGACAACCGAAAAAAAGCTTTTAGCTGTTGTCTATGCTTTTGAAAAATTCCGCCCCTATCTTGTTTTATCCACCACCATCGTATACACGGACCATTCCGCGTTGAAGTACTTGATGACTAAGCATGACTCTAAGCCAAGACTTCTTCGCTGGGTTTTACTCCTTCAAGAATTCAACATTGAAATTCGTGACAAGAAGGGTGCCGAAAACCTGGTCGTGGATTATCTTAGTCGACTTGAGCATCCATATCAAGGGGATCATCCGAACAAAGAGATCAATGACTCTTTCCCCCTTGAGACCTTAATGTCTATAAATCTCAATCTTGATGACACCCCGTGGTTTGCCGACATTGCAAACTACTTAGCGGGTGGTATTCTCATCAAAGGGTTAACATCCCAACAAAAGAAGAAGTTCTTGAATGATGTTAAGACTTACTTTTGGGATGACCCTTATCTATTCAAACAATGTGCTGATTTGATCATTCATCGTTATGTTGATGGACCGGCAGCTTTGCAAATCCTTGATGCTTGCCACAGAGGACCCACCGGTGGTCACTTTGGTCCCAACTACACCGCTAAGAAAGTGTTTGATGGTGGATTCTATTGGCCCACCATTTATCGTGATGCTCACGAAATGGTTAAGCATTGTGATGCTTGCCAACGCCAAGGCAAGATCACACATAAAGATGAGATGCCTCAAACTTTCATACAGGAATGTGAAATCTTTGACGTATGGGGCATCGACTTTATGGGGCCATTTCCCTCCTCCAAAGGGAACAAGTACATCCTCGTCGCAGTTGACTACGTTTCTAAATGGGTTGAAGCCAAGGCTCTCCCTACGAACGATGCGAGGGTGGTTGTGAACTTTTTGAAGCAGCTGTTTGCTCGATTCGGCGTTTCTCGTGCTATTATCAGTGACCGCGGGACTCATTTTTGCAATGATCAATTTGCAAGAGTCATGGCTAAGTATGGTGTCAATCACCGTCTTTCCACCGCCTATCATCCCCAAACCAATGGGCAAGCCGAGATTTCCAACCGTGGATTGAAGCGAATTTTGGAGCGTACTGTGGGAGAGCATCGCGCCGCGTGGGCCGATAAGTTAGATGATGCTCTGTGGGCTTTCCGTACTGCTTATAAAACCCCGATCGGCTGTAAGCCTTATCATCTTGTGTACGAGAAAGCATGCCACCTCCCCATCGAACTAGAACATAAGGCGCACTGGGCCTTGAAGTGGGCTAACTTCGACATCAACAAAGCCGGTGATCATCGTAAGATTCAACTCAACGAGCTAAATGAACTGAGGAATGAAGCTTATGAGAACTCGCTGATCTACAAGGAGAAGACGAAGATCATTCATGACGCAAAAATCAAGAACCGAGAGTTCCACGTTGGTGATCAAGTCTTACTTTTTAACTCTCGGTTTAAGATCTTCTCTGGCAAGTTGAAGAGCTGCTGGTCTGGTCCATTCACCGTCGCCAAAGTCTTTCCATATGGGACCATTGAGCTTTCTCAGCCAAATGGGCCCAAATTCAAGGTGAATGGCCAGCGTTTGAAGCTGTACTTTGGTGAGGACATCTCTCATGAGATGATTCCATCCCTCACCACGTTCCCCATAAACTAAATTTGGGTCGAGTCAGGCTCGTGACTCGGTGAACAAAAACAAGCGCTTCTCGGGAGGCAACCTGTGATCTATCCTTTACTGCTTTCATAATAAGTGTAGGGGGAACCCCGTATGTGTTTGTTGTCTTGTTTCTTGTGCTGTGCAGGGATTAAAGCTTCAAAGATCGATCTTGATGACTTTTGACGAACCGTGATACTGTGTTTCCATCTTCCCGGTTCTATCCTAAACTCTTGTGATTCAATATTTCATATTTTATATGTTCACATTGAAATCACTTTAGTTGTCCTTTCCTTAGCAAGATTTAAATAAAGTGCACAATGTCCTAAGTGTAGGGGAGTTTACTCCCACATGCTTAAACATTGAGGACAATGTTTATCTCAAGTGTAGCGGGGACTTCTATCGAAGTAAGTGGTCTTTTCCATGAATTTGCCCTCATTTTAACCAGAAAATTTGATTTTTCGACATTTTTCAAAATTTTTAATCTATTTTGGCCTAGTTGTATAGTTGCATTTTCCTTTATTATGTTTATTTTCTTTCCTTGCTAGAATAAATTTTAATAAAGTGGTTTTAAATTTTTCTTAGTCATGAATATTTTGACTCAACCCGAGTTTACTTATCTAAGTTTACTCTAGCTAGTATCCTTAACGTGTTTAAGTCAAGTTTTGCTAGGCTTTTATATAGGGAGCTATAAAACGCGAAAGTCTTAACTCTCACGGGTTAAGAACAAGAACTTTTCGCAAGTTCCTATAACTGATCCTAGAGAGTTGTTTATCAAGGGAACTTTAAAATGCGAATTCTAAATTTGAAAAAGTCTAAGAGTTTGCAAGATCCTATAGATGACTCGAAAACCCAAAACTTTGATTTAATAGGCTAAGCATCCACGAGTCTCATTCCTTGAGATTTTAAACTGTGGAGGACGAGAGATGATAGAGTCAATTATAAGTTCGGTATTCTTTCGTGAATTTATGTGAGTTAATTATAAGCCTATTCTCCCTTCGCTTCTTAATAAATTATCTTCAATAAATAAGGTTGTACGATTTAAAAGGTTACTTAGCTTCTAGCCCAAGATCGTTTAAAAGTTGCTCGATACAGATTAGAGTTCATAGCCAAGGCATAACTTATTGAAGCGGGATGCGAAGATTGGCGAGTCCGAAAAGGCCCTAACAAGGCATGAGGGCTACATTTTGTTGCTAAAGATCCAAAAAGTGATGTGAAGAATCATTTATCGAAAATCAATATGAAGGATCGAGACACAAGACGAAAAGCTAATACTCCCCTAAAGATGATGGAGAAGTATATCCAAAAAGGCCCTAACAAGGTATGAGGATAAATAGATCCAAGTCCTAAAAGGAGGCGAATCGTTGTATATCAAAGTCCAAAATAAAGATTGGAGAAAAATGAAGAAGTCGTGGTCCAAATATGAAGAATCTCTCAAAACTTCAAGTGAAGAAATTCCTATTATGAAGAGAAGACCATAATTTCAAGAACGTCTCTCAAAGATTTGAAGTATGAAGTCGCTGCCAAATATCGGTCCGAGAAAGGTCTCAAATCGTGAAGCGATTTATGCCAAGATATGAACTTTATGAGGTCCCGAGAAGTAGTTTTAAAAGATTTTGTCCTTTAGCTAACTATTGATTAAATCGTTCACTTTATTTTCGGCCTAAATAACTATCGAAATAAGTCAAACAATGCATCCTCGTGATCATTCAAGACAAACATAAAATATAAGAGATACACCTAGGAATAAGGGAGTCTAAGTGAATAATTGGCCCACATGAGTTCGTGATAGTTTGCTAACTTATAATAACAATGATCTCGTTTTTAAGCTTGATATGGGGAACGTGAAACTTGAGGATGATGAACGTTCATGGCAGCCAAAACCCAATGTAAGTCTTTAATTTCTTTACTTGTTTCTATCTTTTTATGTTTAGAATTTAATAAAGGCCAAGGTGTGTTATTTATGATGGAAAATGTAAACCGTGCTTTAAAATTAATGCATTGCATGAGGGCATTGCAATGGTCAAGTGTAGGGGATTTAATAAGTGTGAAAACACTTATCCTTTTACCACTTATTTCCAATAATAACAAGACCAAAACGTGTATTTTATGTCGTAAAAGTCGGAATTATGCGTGGTTTGTGTTTTTATTGTGTTTTAGGACCAAAATATGAAAAAGGAAGAAAACACGGGCTTTCACGGGCTTTTATCGAAGAAAACGGGAAAAGACGAAGTCAAAAGATCAAGAGTGCAAAAAGAACGGAAGTTCAAGGCCTATTCTGAAGATTTTTCGAAGAACAAGTCTAAAGACGGAAGTTTAATGAAGTCGAAGAACTCGAGTCTAAATAAATGAAGAAATGTTAAGACGAGTTTAATTAATCCCGAGACGACATCGAGAAAGACAAAAGAATTAAATCAAGTCGAGAAGACGTGAAGAAAGAAAGAAGATGCAACACATGCACTCCTTCCACCTTCCCTATAAATACCCTCCTAATACACATTAGGAGGGAGTTAGTCTTTAATTTTTTAGTTTTCCATTTTGCACTTTTCTTTCTAGTTTTTAGAGAGAGAAAGTTCTAAACTTTCTCTCACTAAGTTTCATCTTTTCTTTTAATCTTTCAAGATTAAACATTTATGTATTGCTTATTTCATTAATCAAGTTCTAGTTAAGCTTTTAATCCTTATTCTCATTCTACCTTTCTTTGATTTTAGATTGATTTTAGTGCGAATCACATTGCTTAATGGTTTTGTGCTTAAAAAGTTAATCTTTTTGTTCCTACATAAGCTTTCATTTGATTAAGCTTTAAGATTCTTGTGCTTATTGGCTTATTTACATGATTAGCTTATTTACTTATTAAAAGTTTTCTTAAAAAGTTCATATTTTTATGGTTTGATGTAAAGTTTGTTTATTTTAAGTTTAGATAAGTTGATATTGGTGCTTATTTGATCCGTTTAGTTATTGATTCGTTTTAGTTTCGGTGATAAGCTTATCATTATAGCTTATTCATTGGCTTATTTCGAATCCCATATATATCGGAAAGGGTCTAAACCCCTTTCCGATCAGCTTTTTCCGACCAGCAGCCATCCCCCTTATTCCGATTGGCAAATCGGAAAAGGGTTTTGATTTTTCCGATTGCACCTCATTTATTCCGATCAAAGTGATCGGATTAGGTAGTATGTATTCCGACGATGAGTCTTTGAATATTTCGATTGCAGCTCATCTCCAATATTCCGATTGCAGGTCATTTCCATCATTTCGATCACCAGATCGGAATATATTCCGATCTGGACCTATTTTGGCATATTCCGATTGCACCATTTCTCCTATATTCCGATTAGTGATTGTTTAGTTTATTGTTTTTATAAAATTTCAAAGTGTTAGTTTTATTAAGTGATCTAGTAATTTTCCTAATCTTGTCTTTAAGTTTTCCAAGCATTTATTTTAACTCGTCATTTTATTTTTAATCTTTAAACTTCTACTTTACTGAACGACACTTAATTACTTGCTATTAGTTTAAAATAGATAATCAACCAAACCATGCTCTTGTTCACCAAAAGACGATTGAGTCACACTTTAGACCGGTTATCAATTCGAAAAGATTCGGACGATAAAGATTTTATACGTGGGGTAAAAGTCAAGTATTAGGGACGCATTCAAATACCCAACCATCTGAGTATATTGGAGAAACAGAGTATTATCAGCTTCCAAGTATGCCACCATGTTGTGTTGGCTTCTGAACCCCAATTCCAATAAAGCAGGTTTAAACTTGGGTGCCATGAAGATTGATGCAAGAAAACTGTGATATAAAAGTTATGGAGATATGAAGGTGTGAGAGTTTTTAGTTAGACAAGAATAGCAGTTACCCTGTTTGAAAGAAAATAGCCAAATTTATAGGAGAGGTGAAAACATGTGATTGGTTAAAATATGAGGCAGTTATTTTCAAAAAGTAATGATTAAAATCTTGAAAAATATATAACTTATCTCATACATTAATTAAAAGTTACCGACTCCTAAAATTACGGCCCATATTTTCGTCAAAAATAACAACTGGGTAGGACCCAATGTTTGTCAACGGTCAAAAACTAAACATCAGCGTCTAACAGCTATATTCTTGTTAGTGTTGGATATTTGCCATGTCAGCGTTAAAATTGGTCTTATCAGCGTTTGGAAAGAAAAATGTTAGCGTCTAAAATTAAAAATAATTAAAAACAAAAAGGACCTTAACAAAGTAGTTTACCCTAGTGAAGATAACTCATAGACTGAAAATGACTATAGGGTGGCAAGCACTGTCCAATCATGCACAATTGCTTAAGAAAGATAGATATAATTGTCCTCAAGTGTCCCTTGCTAACAAAAGTTCTTAACAGTGAAGTTACCTCATATAAACCCTTTTTAACTTCCTAGGTAAGCCCAATAAAAACGTACCCAAGTCTCCCAACCGACCAAATCTAATTCTAGGCCAAAAAGTCTTGGCAACGTGCATAGTATATCAACTTTGCATGCTACAGTGCCTCACAATTTAGAAAACTAACTCGTACTCACTAGTGGACACAATATAGAATTGTGATAAGAGTATTCTAAGAATACCCAAAAATCCTAAAGGTTTCCTAAACCTCCCCTTAACCTATGATATACAAAGTTGCCATATAAAAAGTATGAAATAAAAATTTATGTCAAGATAGGAATGTAAACATTCCAACCATCATCCATAAACTTTAACACATTCCTAGCAGCCAAAAGATCCATAAGCAACTCTGTATCCATTTGTACATTGCTCATACTACCTGCATGATTAGATCAAAAACCACAAAACTAACATATTGCTGTCAGCGTCCATTTTAACACTTATCAGTGTTAAAATAACCTTTGTCAGCGTTAGAAAAATAAAGTGGAAAACCTAATCTTGTACAAAGACTAATAACAGTACACATCATGTACAAATTATACGATGACTTCAAAAACACACTTAGGTGAGGTTGATCATTCCAATACTTGTTACCAAGTACTGGAACCTCCCAACATCAAAAGGCTTAGTTAACAGATCAGCCACATTTTCTTTTGTGTCTACTATCTGGATGTATTAAACCTTTTTCAAAACAATCTCTTATAAAATGATGTCTAATTTCTATGTGTTTTGTTTTAGAGTGATGTACAGCATTCTTAATAATGCATAATGTACTGTTATTATCTACAAATATCTTTGTATGCATAAAATTATACCCATAATCCAACAGCTGGTTCTGAATCCATAGAACTTGTCCACAACAAGCAGCTGCAGCAACATGTTCTGCTTTAGTTGTAGAGTTGGCGATCACTGTTTGTTTCTTGCATTGCCAAGATATCAATCTGCTCCTAAGAAATTGGCATCCACCAGTTGTGGATTTCCTATCAAACTTATCACCTCCATAGTCATTGTCTGAATAGCCAATAAGCTCCAATGAAGAATCCTTTGGATATCATAATCCCAAGGTGGGATAGCACCTAAGATATCTAAAGATCCTTTTGGCAGCATGAATATGACATTCTTTGGGAGTCACCTGATGGCGTGCACAAGAACACACAGCAAACATGATGTTAGGTCTAGAGGCTGTAAGATACATCAATGAACCAATCATTGATCTATAATGCTTGACATCCACTTCTTTTCCATCTCTAGTCTTTCCCCAAGGGTGTTCCCTATCCATGGGTGTGCTTGCCCGTTTTTCATGTGGAGAAAAACCAAACTTCTTCAAGATTTATCCTACATACTTATCTTGAGAGATAAAGATACCATCTTCTTTCTGTTAGACTTGTAAAGCTAGAAAGAAGTTTATCTCTCCCATTGAACTCATCTTGAACTTGTCTGTCATGAGCTTGGAAATGTATTCACTCATCTTTGGATTTGATGAACCAAAGATAATATCATCTACATAGACCTGAACAAGCAGAAAATCCTTACCAATCTTCTTGGTAAATAAGGTCTGGTCTATGGTGCCCCTCTTAAATCCATTTTCCACCAGATAGGTGGACAATGTATCATACCATGCTCTTAGGGCTTGATGAAGTCCATACATTGCTTTCTTGACTCTATAGACTTTATCTGGATGCTCTGGATCTTCAAAACCAGGAGGTTGCATTACATAAACCTCCTCTTCACATCCATCTGATAAACTGTGAAACCCATACAAGAAGCATAGGATAGGAAAATCCTTATTGCTTTAATCCTTGCAATAGGTACAAAAACCTCTTCATAGTCTATTCCCTCTTCTAGTGTATATCCTTGAGCAACTAAACGTGCCTTGTTTCTGACCACAATTCCTCTCTCATCCTTTTTGTTTCTAAGAACCCAACGTGTCCTAATAGGTCGAACATACCTTGGACAATCAACTAACTCCCAAACATCTTGAATAGCAAACTGGTGAAGCTCATCCTTCATTGCTTCCACCCAACTTGGTTCTTTGAGATCATCAAAAATCTTCTTGGGTTCCTGTTGTGACAGAAAACAAGCAAACAAACATGCCTGTACAAGAGGGGTATCAACCTTCTTTTGGATATTGGCAATGAAACCACCTTGAGTCTAATGAGACCTTCTTGTTTGAACAGGAGAAAAAACATCACCAATGATTAGGGAAGGAGGATGATTTTTTATTGTAGAAGTAAGTGTTCCTCCCCTAAATAGTGTGTTATCTATAATTTCAGTTTCCATGTTGCCAATATCATCTTCATATCCTCTTCCATCCTCACATGAATGAACCTCTTGATGGAGTATGGAAGGTTCACCTTGTTCAAAAGTATTGGAAGAGAATAAATGTCCAAACGAGTTGTCAGCGTTTGGGCTATCAGCGTCTGAATTTAACCTGTCAGTTTCTGATTTGCCTTTGTCAGCGCTTGAAGATTCATGCATGTTTTCATCAACTGGCCTTTCTTGTGGCCCTTCTTCCTCCTTTTGAGCAGCAGCAGAAGCTTGTGAAAATCCATCAGTCCATATGGGAATGGTAACATACTCAAGTATGGGGTCTGACTTGATTGTATGTGATCCTTCTTCCTTGTCAACCTGTTTACTTATAATTTCAACAATAGGTTCTTCCACAACATGTGAATCCTTTTTCACAATGTCTGGATTAGTAACAGGCATATAATTCAAGGTTCTAGATAATGGCTCTAAATCAAAGAACCAACCTGGTCCACTCTCAGGATCACTAGGTTTACTTTCTAAAAACATAACATGTACTTTTTCAAGAATACGTTTTTCTTTCTTATTGTATACCCTGTATCCTTTGCTCTGCACTGAATAACCCATAAAGTAGCCTTCATCACCTTTTGCACTAAACTTTCCCAAGGCATCACTAGTATCTAAAATCACTACATGACATCCAAAGGGTTTAAGAAAACCTATATTGGGTTTCCTATTCCAAAATAGCTCATAAGGTGTCTTATTATGGATTTTGTTGACCAATGCTCTATTCTGAATATAGCAGGCTGTCTTCACAACCTCAGTCCAAAAAGTAATGGGAAACTTAGCATCAGCCAACATTGTCCTAGCTGCTTATATGAGGGTTCTATTCTTCCTTTTAGCCACACCGTTCTGCTGTGAAGTTCTAGCTATGCTAAACTGCCTACTAATCCCTTTATTAACACATAAGACATCTACAACTTGTTTCTAAACTCACCACCATTATCACTTATAAGTATTTTAACCTCATTCCCTATGTTTTACTCAATTTGGGTAATAAAGTTAATCAAAGTAGTGGCAGTGTCACTTTTTAAGGCCAAAAAGAAAGTCCAAGTAAATCTAGAAAAATCATTAGTTATAACAAAACAAAAAGATTTACCATTCAAACTTTCAATATTAGTTGGGCCAAATAAATCCATATGTAGCAAGTGAAGTGGTTTAGAACTAGAATGCACAAGTTTAGACTTAAATGAGACTTTGTGTTGTTTGCCTTTAAGGCATGCAACACAAGAATGATCATTGTGGAAAGCCTTTGAAGGCAAACCATCAACTAAACCATGTCTCACAAGTCTATTGATATTTGATGAGACTGCTTTTATGCACAGTCTCATCGTTCAAAACAGGCTTAAAATGCATTAAATAACATGAAAATGCCAAATATATGCTTGTGTTTGTTACATGTGTATTTTAGGTACGGATATTGAGAATATGACAAAAGATCACAAGAAACAAGCAAAAACGAACACGAGAAACGAAGCCACACAATGAACCAAGCCCTAATGGTGATTTTCCAATAATAACCCTTGAAGATTTGAAGATTATACAAGAAGGGTCCTCATATATTGAAGAATTGACACTTTAAACCCTTTTTTATTCATAATTACAAGATTGGTCCTTAAAGTTTCTCAAATTTACAAAAGGGCCCTCCACTTTGAAGAATTGGAAATAATGGTCCCTTATTTTTGAAGACTTGTCAATATTATTCCTCCAAGAAGTCAACAATACAAGTCAACACCTTGAAGAATGAATAAAATGCCAAAACAGCCCTTCAAGAATCATCAAATTACAACAAATACCCTTGAAATATTTTTGGAAAAGTATTTGTGGCCAAAGTGTGAAAAAAGAAACTTAGTTAACAAAGGAAATTCAATTTTTATCTTTATAAACTGAAATGAAAGGAAGAAGAAAGGAGGGGGGTAATTTATGTCAAACATCCAAAGTCACATAGACCAGTGGTGGGTTGCCAAGTGTCCCACTCACTTTCTGCACCAATCATAACCTTCCCTTTGGCCACATCAAATCCCACTTATACCAGATTTTAACTAATCTTTATTAGTTAAATAAAAACGCGCCTAACACTTATTCAAATCCTAATCTGGATTAAAACCACCACTATTCATCGTATGAACAAAATTGGGCATTCACTAATTACTTGTAATTAGGATCCAATCTTCTCTAGATTTATGATTAAGCTATCCTTAATCTTAACCCAACACCCAAATCACTTGCCACCTCACCCCACAACTCACATGTATCACCTTGCTATTCAAGTTTTGGGAAGAAGCCAAAACAGTGACAGCCATCCAACGCCCCATATTATGCTTTGTTTCTAAGATTCATTGTGAGCCTTTGATACAATTCCTACCTTTACACCTCACACAAACTGCCAAGATAACTCACATGTTCAAGCAGATTTTCAAAATCTTCAAGGGCATTTCAGGAACTTCAAAACTTAGGTTTTACGTTTTTTAAGCTTTGTAGTTCATCATTGTAGCCTATATAAGGCATAGGAGCTGCAACATTTAGCTTTTGCTCTTGGTTTTTCCTTTATCACAAATCTATAAAGCCTTGTTCATTTTAATGAAAAGTGTTTGATATTGGTGATGAAATCCAAGTACCAACTTTAATCTTTGCTTGTTATTGATATATGTTTGTGCTTATTGAATCTTAAAACCTGTTTTTAAACCTTGTGTAAGAAATTGACAAGTTTTCTCAAAACTTGATACTTTGTTAAATTCTTGGTTCAAACCCTTGGAATTTTTGGATTGCAAGTGATTATAACACCCTGATAAGAATATTATTAAGGTGTTGTAAGCTTGTGGTTTGGGGATAATCAAGGAGTGGGAACAAGTTTGCATTAATCAAGCTTTTTCCATTTTCTGTTTTATATAAGTTGTGCTCTAACCTTGTTGAATCTTAACAGGGTTGTATTGGAAGCTTGTGCCTTGTTTTGCTAGGCCCATAAGCTCAAAAATTCGTGAGTGTGGATGTACATTCATGAGGTTTAAGACCCTTTTACCCAAAATCTGATAAAGTACTTGATTTTTGGTGAATTTGTGTTCTGCTGTTATACTTGTTGTTCTGGTGGCTTAAAATTGCTTGATACTGCATAATATTGTTGTTATTGTGTTAGATTGGGCTTGGGTAACACTAAATCACACATTTGCTTTGCTAAATCTTGGATTGAAAAAGTTAAGGGGTGTTTGGGTTAACCTGTTTAAGCTTGCAAGTTGATTTTGAGTTATTGTTTGTTGTTTATTTGTGCGTGTATCTGATAAATACTTGGTTGAGTCCTATTATCTGCAAGTCTTTGGCTTTTGAACATCAAATTCTTGATTATGCTATAAAAAGTTGTAATCTGCTTGTTTTGACCTAAGATTTTGGAAACATATAGATTGTATGCATGCTTAGGGATAACAAGTGACTAAACAAAGTTTATATAACCTGCTAAGAAGATTTGAGGGTTTGAAATTGGGTTTGTAGTCAAGTATATCAGCAAAGTACCTAAACTGCTTGTTCTTTGTTCATCAGTAACTTATTTGAGCTTGAATCTTGATCTAACCTTGAATCATTGCATGAAACCAGTTGAATTAAGTTCATTTGAATTAATATAAGCTGTTGTGTGCATTTGGTTCAATTTGGTTGGCTTATTCTTGCTAAAACTGCTTATTAAGTTCATAACTGCTATTGTTCATGTCTGGTTCATATCTTGTGATCTTTTGAATTAACTGTACTAATTGGCTTGTTGTAATTGTGTTTTTGTGATTGTTATTGACTCCTTGTGATCCACTGATTACTCGGGTGCCTTTGCTTAACTTGAATCCAACAAAAAGTCACATAAGACAAAAAGTCAAATTAGTCAATCAGTGGGAACTCCTTTCCCCTGAACTTGCCACTGCTAGTGTTATTTTGTCATCAGCTTATTCATAAGCCATTCTAGCTTATTGGGACTTGCAACAACTTATTCTTTGTGATCAATCTTCCTCATTTGACCCATTGAACTAATCTGGAGCATATTAGGGTTTGACTTTTAAGTTTGACTAGAAAACCAAATAGTTTGATCTTTATATAAGTGCTTATTTGCTTATTCCAGCTTATTCTTTGTGCTTATTGGAAAAAGTTTTGATTATTTTGCTTAATTAAGTCATTTAAAACCTTTTGTAACTTGAATCACTTGAGGTAGCCTAGAACTCAAAAACGACTATTTTGTCATTTTGTGAAGAGAGCTTTTGCTTATTTCAGGCTTATTTCTTGGGGTTTTTCAAAATTTATTTTCAAAGATCTCTTGGTAACTCAAAAGAAGCTTGTGTGTCAAATTAGAGCTTATGGCATTAGCTTATGGCTTAATGGGCCAAAAAGCCATTAAGAATAAGTTGTTGACTTATTAAGCTATGATAAGCATATTTTCAGCTTTTGGGCCTTTAGAGTTTTGTTCTTAAATTCAAATTTTGTGTCAGATAGGAAGTTTTGGGCTTATTTGGTGAACTTTTTGCTTATTAGGCCAAAAAGCCTAATATAGTGGATTGTTTTTTATTTAGGCCCATTCTAAGGCCCATTAGGGGTACTTAGGTAATTTCAAGTTCATTTATGTGTTTATTAGGTTAAAATAAACTAGTTTGCAACTTTTTAGAATTTTTTATAAATTTTGGATTTTTAATATTATTTTATTATTATTTTATTATTAAAAATTAAAATTTAGATTTTTGCAAATTTTTCATTTTTCCTAGTTCAAATACATTAAGTTAGGAATTTTAAAAATTTTAGATTATTTTAGTGTCATTTGATTAATTTTTAGAATTATTTTAAGTTTTTAGAGTTTTTAATCATTTTTAAATCTTTTTAATCATTTTTAAAATTTTCAAAAATACTTTTAAATTTAGTTAAGTCATTTTAGAGGTTTACAAAGTGAAAAATCTCATTTTGGGCTTTTTGTTAATTAAATTGATTTTTTGGGCTTTAATTAGCATTAAAAAACTAATATTTAATTAAATAAAAGGTTTGAGTGGTTTTTGATTTTTTGTAAACTCTATTTACATTTTTTAGGATTTATTGCAATTTTCTAGGAATTTTTAGGGTAATTTTTAAATTTAGTCACTTTTTATGGTTTTACGTGCAAGACTTCGTCTTAGTGTAAATCATAATCGTAACCGTCATCTTTTCTACTTTCATTTCTATTTTCTTTTCTAATCAGTATAATCTCAAACACTTAATCATTTCTTTGCAGAACACACTAGCCTCCTTGAGAACGATCCCCACTTTGGGTCATTTACTTGTGTTTTTCCTAAATCACTTGTTAATACTTGCCCTAATTACGCTCTTTTTCCTAAAAGACGTATTACTACACCTATCATTTTGGCGCCGCTGCCGGAGAGGCGTGTTGTGTTTTGATTTGAAAAATTGTTGTTTTTATATTAGCCATAATATCTATTTGTATTAGTAGCACTCTACTAATACGTATTATCGGTTTTTCGTTTTTTGTGTGAATATTACTATATTGTATACGTAGAACAATAAATTCACAAGTACTCCAAAAGTGTGAAAACACAACCTTGATTCGGGATTTCATCACCTGATCATTGTATTCGAATCTCAAACAAGAAAAAAGGCAAAATAGATATTTACTTTTGTGAAGCTTAATTTTGACAAACACAAACTATAAGGTGGGTATAAGGCGGGTGTTATAAAATATACCCTAAGGAAAAAGGCTCTTAAGTGCTTCGCGCCGCCTCGTTTCCCCGCTTGCTTGTGCTTGTTTAGATAAAAAGGGCTAATGGAGGGTTTGCCAACCAAAGTATTATCTAAGTATCATATATATTTTCTTTTTTTCATTTGATTAAACCCTCTTGAACATTTTGGTGTTCCACCAACGTTCTAAAGTCATCGAAGGCGTTCACTTCACGTGATCGTTTTCATTCCTTGAGGCTCCTTTAATTAAGAGATTTGATTTAAGGAAAGATTTGTAGATTTGTGTCTAATTAATACAATCAAAAAATCCTAAAAAAGTAAAAACAATCAAAAACCACAAAACATTGGAAAAATTAAAAAGACCAAAAAGAATCTTCTTTGCTCATCCTCACGTTGTACGTGACGTTTATGCTTACTCGTAATCAAGCAAGACGTGCACGTAAACGAAAAAACCGAAAGGAGACCACACCTAACCTTTCTAGTAAGGAGTCTCCTATTGACGAACCTATCGTAGAAGAAGAACCAACCATGGGAATCGAACTATGATGGAGTTACTTCAAGCACCCACTGAGGGTTATGGAGAGGCTATTGTGATTCCCGCCATTCTTGCGGAGAATTTTGAAGTGAAAACGGGTTTGTTGTCGATGATCCAAAACAACAAATTATGTGGTGATGAGAAGGACAACTCGCACAACCATATCCGCCAGTTCAATCGTCTTACCGCCACTTGCAAGTTTAAGGACGTTGTTATGACTCGATTAAGATGATGCTTTTTCCGTATTCCTTAGCGGGACCCGCTAAAATTTGGTTAGAGAAAGAGCCACCCAATTCTATATTGACGTGGAAGGATCTTGTTTCAAAGTTTGTGAATCAATTTTTTCCGCCCTCTAAGACTACGCATTTGAAAAACGAGATTTTAAAATTTTCACAAGAATTTAATAAGAGTTTTTCTACGGTTTGGAATCGGTTTAAGGAAATGTTACATGAGTGTCCTCATCACGGTTTTTCCGACTTGCATCAAATTGACACGTATTACAATGGTCTGAATGGTCATGAGAGAGATTATCTTAATGCCGCCGCGGGTGGTAATTTTATGTGTAAAACGGTTGAGGAAGCGTTGTTGGTTATTGAGAATAGGTCTAAAGTCTATAGTCCTCGTAACACATGGAGTGTTCGTAAGGCTTCGTGTTCGGCTTCACCTTCATTGTCCAATACCATCGATGCTTGCCAAATTGAGGCGAATTTGGAAAACAAAATCTTTGATAAGCTTAAAGGTCTTTTAATTGAATTCAAAGTTGGTGACCAAAGTGCTCCCGCTACGGCTAAATGGGTTGAGGTTTCTTGCATGTATTGTGGTGGAGGTCATGATTTCTCCGAGTGCATTACCAACGGTGGTAACACTTCGAGTGCCTACGCGGCCACGGGAACTTACAACCAAAACGGTCAATTTACCCTCTCTAATCAAATGACTCCACCGGGTTTTGCTCCTAATCAAAATACTAACAACAACTATCGAAACAATCAAGTTGGTTACAAAAACAATTACAAGGGTAACAACTATGGGAATCAAGGGGCTAATAACAATCAAGTTTCAAACAAAAATCAAAACAATGATTTTCAAAACAAGAACAAAAGTTTGCAAACTTTGAAAGATCTTCCAAAATGAATTTGTTGAATACGCAAATGGAAATGATGCTAGGTCTGACAACATACAAAGGGAGATCATTAGCCTAAGATCCGAGTTTAAGAATGACTTGAAAAAGGAGTTTAAAAATGAGTTAGTAAATGAGCTTAAGATCCATACAAAAAAATGGAGGGAAATGTAACTAGGTTACAACAAAACCAACAAAAAATGGAACAAGGGCAACATGAAATAAAACAAGAGATGCTTAAGGCCGACAAGAGGCAATCTATGTTTAAGGATAAAATTTCATCCATGTTTGAGGCTATAATGTGTAAACCGTCTTCGAGTAGTCTTCCTAGCAATACCATATCAAACCCTAAGGGAGCGATGAAAGTGATTACCACACGAAGTGGTAAGACACTTAAGGAACCGACTCCTCAACCAATTACTCCAACGGTGGAGGAAATTAAGGAAGAACCCGAGGTGGTGGTTGAAAAGGAGCATGTCCCAATCCCACAAAGTACCTCTCATGCCACACCTACGGTTGACCTATTACCACAATTGGAACCCGAGATTCCATAGGTTATGCCTATGCCTCAACCCATACCACCTTTGCCCTATCCATCGAGACTTAGAAAGGAGAAACGTCAAGAGCGCGACAATTACCAATTTGAGCTTTTTATGAAAATGATTCGTGACGTGCATTTCTATGTGAGTTTTGCCGATGCTTTGGTCATGATGCCTCAATTTTGCCACTAACTTTAAGAGTATGTTAATAAACAAGGAGAAATTGCAACAATTGTCTAGTTGTTCATCGGTTTATCTTAATCGCAAACCTCAAAAAGTCGGTGATCCCGGTAAATTCTTGATTCCATGTGCAATCCAAGATATGTAAGAATGATATGCCTTGGCCAATCTTGGTGCTAGCATTAACTTGATGCCACTTGAAATCTTCAAGTCGCTCAATCTTCCTAATCTTACTCCTTCGCTAATGTCTATCGAATTGGCCGATCATTTCACGATTCCCACATGTGGATTGGCCCAAGACGTTTTTGTGAAAGTGGGAAAGTTCTATTATCCGGTAGACTTTATCGTTGTCAATATTCCCATGGATCCTCAAGTTCCTCTTATTTTAGGTCATTCGTTTTTAGATACGTCTATGGTATTGATCGATGTGCATGCTAGAAAGATCACCTTACGTTTCAACGACGAGGAACTTGTTATAAACGCAACGCAAAATTCTCCAATTTCTCATGTTTATTCCGTCGGGACCATAAACCTCGTTGATATGATCTACGTTGTTTGCGAGGAATTTTCACAATTAGTTTTAGGTTTTGGTGATGATGAAAATAGTGGCAATCCCACTTTGCTTGATCCCATTCTTGATAATTCGACACTATCCTTCACTACATTTGAAGGTGGTGGTTTTACGTTGGAAGAATTTGATGTTCCACGTACTTGTGACGAAGACCTCGACAACGATGAGGACTTCTCGATTATCAAGGATTTTCTTAACGATTTCCCATTTCCCCCACCCGAGGAGGTTATGAGTATCGATCCCAAATCTTCAATTGAGAAACCACCAATCCTCGATTTGAAAGATTTACCTCCTCATCTTGAATATGTATTTTTTGGAGGAGGACGACAAGTTTTCAGTTATTATTGCGAAAGATCTTTCAAGTTGTAACACCCCCAAATATTCATACTTTAGTTCAGCGGAAGAGTCGTTGGTGTTACGGGATAGCACATTACTCAAATCATAGACAACGCTTAAAATCACGTCGTATAATAATAAAACATTTTCCATTCATGAATATCAAATTTACATAGGTCCCAAGTCATAGTATTTCATACAATTTTTACAAAACATTTGAATGGAAATTGTTATTTAAGTGCAGGCCCTAAATCCTTGTCGTCTTCCCGAGAATTACCTTCAAGTACCTGAGATAAAACATGTTAAAAGAAAGGTCAGCGAAAACGCCGAGTGAATTCATAGAGTTTAATGAAATCCATTAATATATCATCAGTATATATAATCATCATCAAAAATCATTTTGTACAATTCTTTGTCGGAGGCCATAAAATAAGCCAAAAACATTTTTTACAAATCTTTGTTGTAAATCATACTATAGGCTTTTGCCTTCAAAACCATTATACGAACCAATGTCGTAAAAACATCATACAGTACGTTTTATAACGTTGTATAGAGTTAAATAAAAACCATTATATGAATATGGTTATGTAAAACCAAAACATGAACATAATATCAATAATAAGACCCTGTATTGCTAGTCAGGCAATATATTGTAAATCAATGCGTATAGCAGTATTTTCATTATTGGAATATTATAAGCCGCATGACATTGCTACCTTACTATAACAAGAAACGGGTAGCTAACCCGAAACTCATTTGCCCATCTAAAATAGCGTGTCGTCACAATAATCACGCTTATATAAATCTTCTCATACATAAATTCGCTTACCAATCAATGTGGCACGACGGGGATCAACCGTCAAGGCGTGAACTGGGGTAAACTTCCCCAAATAGTACTATTATATGCATAAGTGTCTACCAAATCCCGGTAGTTCACAATTCATGCTAATGGGACTTTTAGTGATATAACCTAACTTTAATAATCCATTTCATTTCATTTATCGGGTCATATAATCATTCATCGGGTCATATAATCATTCGGGTCCAAATCAATAAACAAACAATCGGGACAACTGGTGTCCTATTTTATTAAAACTAACATGTTATCTCCCTCGCGGGTTTATAAAACATTTCATAAAAACATTTAAAAGAGTGCAAGGCTATAAACTCACGTTGATGTGGGAAGGCAGGTTATCGGCAATTCGGATGTACGGTACGTGCTTCAATCACGGAAACCTAGACAAATAATACTCGTCTTAGACTCTTGTCCAATGACTTTATAAAAACAATGGCTATGTATATATATGATTATATTTATAAGTATGATGATGATCATGTGGGATTTTATATCTTCATATATATATTAAAGTGTTATGTGTTAGTCAAATTTTTTGCTAGTTACACTAGTTTCAATCCAATTCCATATTGAGGCCCAATAAGCCCATGATAAGCCCATTACATTATATTAGCCCATTTTATACTTTTAATATAAGGCCTTTACTCATATGTTGGGCCCAAGTGGGTTAAGCCCAATGAGTAAGTCCATTAGTGTTTAGCCAAACTTGTTGGGTTAATAGTCCATTAAGGCTACTTTGGCCCGTTAATGTCCATAAGTTATAAAGCTCGGGTTTTATCGGTTTTTACTTGTCAAAAGTTCTTATACATCAGTATATGAGTTATAAAAATTTTACATTAGACGGGTCTGTCCGTCTAAGTTTTAATTGACAAAAACGTAAATTTTACGGTTTTAGCCTAAAAGACGTAAAACTTATGTTTATAGTTTTATAACTTATAAAACTTATCAAATTGCCATTTTTATAAAATGTATCATTTATTTATTAACGTACATACTTATTTATATGTAATATATAAGTTAGTGGGTTTTAAGTTACATTTTATATTATATTTACTTGAGTGCTAATATTATAATATATACTTTTATTTCACAAATCTGATTTTATTTTCACTTTCACCATTTTTACCATATCTTGAGTTCTACAAGGAGATAGAAGCTCATTTTTGGGTGACATAAACTTCATATTATGTGCTACAATTAACTTAGCTTTAGATATTTCTCAATCTAAATCTAAATGTCCCTAACAGTCCTTCCAAAACAGACTACTCAGATTTGCACTTCAATTTTATTTTGATCATATTTCACACATTATAAAGATTCCATTGTATGGCCAACTCTCACATGTGTACAAGTCTTATAAATTAATTTATATTAATTCATCTATGCCATTTTATAAGCTTAACATAAGGTTATTTACTGTTTTTATACAGCCTACTAATTTAAGCAAGATTTTAACCTTTTTACTTGTAGTTTTCAATCTTTTTAACCAAGTTTATCAACACAAGATCCCCACATAATACTTTTGATCATCATTGATCATCATATACATATACATAAATAAAGAAAATGCAAGATTACATATTCAAAATAACAAGATGATAGGAAGAAATAATCTCTATACCACCAAAGTGATGAAATGATGGGATTTTGATGAACAAGACTTGGTTCTTGTTATCTCATCTTTAACTTGGCAAATGAACTCCTTGAGATCTTCATGTGCATGAATATCTTCTTGAAAATCAACCCCTAATATCCATGGAAACTCCTTTTCACATGTTATAACCACCTCCAATCTTCATCTTTTCAATGGGTTTTCATCATATGTAAATTATACATATGATTTATGGTTGATTTTTTTTTATCAATGGTGGTGTTGTTGATGATGAGGGACGGCCAAGGAGTGATGAGAGAGATTGGGAGAGTTTTCTTTCGAGTTTTCATGTTATGAGAATGGTATATGGTTTTCTTAGATGGTTTTAGTGGTTTTGTTGAAAAACTAAGACATGTGTCCTAGTTTTTACTAGAAAATGGATACCTCAAGTGTGTGTTGGTGAAGTTTTGTCTTGCCATTTTATTTAGTGGCGGTGGGACAAGTGTCCCACTTTTCTCATCTCCACTAATTTACGGGTACTCCTCGATCTAGTTTCCTCGATTTGCGTGCCCTCGGGTCGTTTTACAAATAATGTTTTTATAAATTATGAATCAACGGCACAAAACGAATCTAATAAAAATTGTCTCATCAAAAATGGAGTTCAAAAACATAAATACGTAAACCTAGGGTTTCCTGTTTAGTCGTAAAGGACGTTAAATTATGCACGTAAGTCCTAATCTCTTCTCGTAAATTTGTGAGTTTATGAACCAACACAAATTTAAAATTCCAAAATAATATTTACGGATAAATTTATTTCCTGAAGTGTCGGACTGTCACCAAAGACGGTGTATGTAAACGTAAGCACGTAACGTAGAGTCCTCCGTTTTAGACGTAGTCGATGCTACTTCAAGACGTAAACCCAAATTTCTTCCCAAAAGTGAGTGAGTTAATAATATAACATTAAAATAATGTTTTTAAATGATACTTGAGAATAAAATATCGACCATAAATTGACGGATTGTCACAGCATTTACCCCTAAACAGGATCTTTGTCCTCAAAGATCAATTTATCTTACTACTCGCTTCTTATAAAGTTAGAGCCATGTGGGTATTTCCTCCACATTCGGTCTTTTCTCACAAGTGTAATTCATTACAATACGCGAGTTTCATCAGACATAACTACGGGAATAAGATCAGGCTTAAGTTGACTTACTTTCTCTATCCATGATGTTCACGGGTTTTTGATGAATGCAACTTTTCGCCGATCTAAACTTTGCTAAGAAACAATCAGATTTTCACTTGATAGACATTTTATCAAGTTCGATATATGAAACATAATTCACGCAGCCCTTGAAGTCCTAGGGTAGATCCAGCTTATATGCCTTTCAAACCAACGTTTTACATCATCTCAATGGTCCCATACAACGGGGACTTATTTCCCATGATCTTTCAGATCATCAATTCATTTTTCCATTGTAAAATTTTTTGGCATAACTTTGCTACCCATCCTGCACTTCAAGATCTACATTTCATATTAACATAATCTCCTGCTCACTACTGGTAGTCAATAATCAGATCCTAATTTCAACAATCATTTCAGGTCTCGCGGGTCGGGTATTTTGTAAGGTTAGGTTTGTCACCATAGGCAACTTAGACCTAAAATGCATGTCCAACTCACAATGGTTGTATGTCGGGTGTCTTCATCCCAACTCTTGCTTACAGATGCTCTAATATTTAATCCTAACAAAACTCGATCTCGATCCTAACACGATAATTATCAATGATAATCTCTCCAAAGGAAAACGAGTATCCCGTTCATTACCAAAGGTCAATTATTTAATCATAAAACAACACTTCTAGTGTTTTGCATCGTTACATTACCTCGTCCCTTCGATTGGGGTGGTAAACAGTACTCTCATCAAGGTTCGTTCCCAATGACTTCTGAGCAAATCTCTAGAAATTCGATGTGATGCGAGGATCTAGATAGATATGATCGATACAGGCACACTATGTTTACATAACTCCTTTAAATACAAAAGAGTCAATTTCTTCATCGAGAATCTATCATTATCGGGAATGATATTAGCAGATTTGGTCAGTCTGTCGACGATGACCCAAATCGAATCAAATTCAGATGATGACCGTTGCAATAGTTAGACGTTTACTAATGTATGAGGCGATGTCCGCCTTCATAATTTGCCATCAGTACAACTTCTTCAGATAAAGATACATTAAATCCGAAATGACATGAATAGAATACTTAAACTTATGAGATTCCAACATGACTAAATCTCAAAATCCTCCATATTTAGGAAACCACAAGTGGCCTTTAGAACATTTAACGACATCGGCTTCTCAATTCTAATGGTTCACATTAGCCGTGAACCCCTCTTATTAACTATATTATTCTTTTTACAAGCATCGGCTATATTTTAAATTGCTCGGCAATTTATTTTGCACAGTCATTATTAAGGAACATTTCTTAATTGATTCTTTATCCTTTCTACATAATGTGTCAGTATCTACATTCACCTTTCCTGATGAAATAATTATCATGACCGTATTCATTCAAAAATTCTTTCTTCATATTTTCTAAGTTTTAGTTTCGTCTCAACTATCATTTTTATCCGTTTTGCTTAATCCGACGTTTAAAGCGTAGATAAATATCACAAGTAATTAAATAATAAATATTCAATTTTTATGAAACGTAAACGTAAAAATTTTAAATTTCTTAGTTCGACCTATTATATAAAAATGTTCAAAATAAATTTGAATTTAATTAATACGATTTTTGTTGATTTACCCAAAATAATTAATAAGATCTGTAAATGTTCGAAAAAATCTTTATTTATACTTTGGTCAAAATTTTCTTAGTTGAAAAGCAAAAATTGTCGTTTCAAATTCCAAGTCTTGGTTTAAACGGTTTCCTCAATCCCTCTTAGGTTGTCTTGAGGTATACACAAACATTTACCCCTAATGGAGTTTAGTTAAATGATTTGGTAATAAGGGAATAATCCCTTGAAAGTTCTTTTGATAAAGCATTTTTGCATTTTCTTTTTGGTATAACCCAAAGCCTTAATGGGTCTAATCTTTGAAGAGACAATATATATTCCATTATTTATTAATCACACGGTCAAATAATGTAAATGATCAAACCTTAAATCACATGTTAAATACTCAAGGTACAGGTTTTCATTGCTTGGCCAATTCAAGGCAGTTTATAAATAATTACTAACTCCTTCTTATTCTTCTAAACAAACAGATGGTCCTTAATGATCACAAGCATGAATTTATCAAATTACAGCCTACACACGCGATTCAACAATTTATGGATGCTACATGTGCATTGGTCAATCCAAACAACATAATATGAAACTCATAATATTCATTACGAGTTCTGGTTGTAGTGATTGGAATAGATAATCTTTTTCGCGGACTATTATATGCATAAGTGTCTACCATGTTGGGAATAAAATTAGCTAAGTCACTGGAACGCTGACAAGAGGAAATTGGACACTGACAAGAGTAAACGAGGCGCTGACAGGTGAGACGCTGATAAGAATTATCAAGGCGTTGACAAGAAGAATCTTAAGACAAAGACAAGGACTAAATCTACCAATGATGAATTCTTCAAGATGATTGACAAACTATGAAGATAAGAATTCAGAATATATTCTTAATGTTTAAAAAGATTTAGTCAATAAGTTATGTTTATCTTATGTCTCTTCCTAAAATAGTTGATCTTATCTTTTTGTACAAGGCTCCTTAAACCTATAAAAGGAGGCCTTAGGGTTAGACATAAGACACATCTTTTTCACACATCTCTTCCACATATCTCATAACACTTTCATTGTAATCTTTCATTGTTATTAATAATCAAAGTGAAAGTTTGGTATTCATATATTCTGTTTGTTCTTCGTTCTGAGTATTAGTTTCCGCATAATACTTAGATTGTTGAATACACAAAGTTTCTCTACGTGTATTACTTTATCTAATCTCGTATACACAAGCTTAATCAATCAAAGTTTGGGATCAACAAGTGGTATCAGAGCTTGTTGAGAAACTTTGATTTGAAGAACGAAATCCAATATCGTGAGGTGAACCAGGCTAAGGAAGAAGGTGAAGAAGAATCTGATGATGTTTTCAGTTAAGGCTACGTCTACTTCAAATTCCATAAGTTCCAATTCATCTTCATGTTCTGATAGTGAGGTATGTGATAACTCTTCTTGTAGATTAAATACTAGGAAACTTAACAAATAGGTGTTAAGATTGTTAGATGATGTGAGTACTGAGAGATGCAAACTGTCTAACTATGAAATTGCTCTCACTCAAACTGAAAAGACAGTTTCTGAGTACAAGAAAATGGAGTTTGACCTAAAAGATAAAATTAATATCTTAAAACATGATTTAAACTCTACTATGGATATTAGAAACATCATGGAGAGAGTCAATGCTGAATTACAGGCTAAGTTAGATGAGGCTATCAAAAATAAGGATAATGTAGACCTTAAAATTCAGAGATTTGATAAAGCCTCACAAACCCTAGAAAAATGTGTTAGTGAACAAAGGGATTCTAGGGTTATGTCTGGGATTGGGTTGAAAGAATATTTTGCCGTTCCACCACCTGCTGGGGACTTCTATGGTGTCTAAAGAAAGGATTTGTCTTGGACAGGTATACCAGAACTCCAAGAAGAGGAATTTATTCCTCCACCTAGAGTCCTTTCCCCAGTTGAGGAATATCAACAAAAGGTTCCTGACCTAGAAGAGTGGAAGAAGGCCAACCCCACTTTGTTTGTTAAGGGTGGGATGCTTAGTGAGAGTCCATATGTGCCTACACCCATTGAGAGTCCAGTAGTATCTACACCTATCATTGTGACCAATCCCATCACTGGAAAAGCTGTTAATCTTGGCTCCCCAATTAAGAAACAACCTAGTGTTAAATATGCTGAAATGTATAAGAAACCTAGGTCACCCCAAAGCCAAGCAAGTGTAAATGGGACAGGGTTTTATCAGTCTAGGCCTAAGTTTGTTTCTAAAAAGGCTTGTTATTCATGTGGGAGCTTTTCTCATTTGGCCTATAATTGTGTCGGTGGATACAATTCATTCGCTGACAATAGGTCATCCAATGTCAACCATAGACCTTTTGTCCACACTAGACCACAGGCTACTAGACCAGCTCCTTTCTTCTCTAAGGCAGCTAATACACATGGACAAAGGCCCTTTCAAATGACCAACACTTGGTCAAACAGACAGTATGTTCCTGTATCAAACCCTAATTTGGGCGCTGACAAGAACAAATTCAGCGCTGACAGGAACAAATTCAGCACTGACAGGAACAAGTTCAACGCTGACAGGAACAAATGCAACGATGACATCTGATAGGTGTGTAAACACCCATCTTTTCTACCACTTATTTCTTGCGAAAACAAGACCAAAACGCGTATTTAATGTCATTTGTTTGGAATTATGCGTGGTTTGTGTGTTTGTTATGTTTTCAGAGCCAACCGGATAAATATTGGAGAAAACATGGGATTGCACGGGTTTTATAAAGGAAAAAGACCGAAGACGAAGTCTATTGTCCAAGAGATGCAAAAGATTTGAAGTCAATGGGCCTATTTGAAGATTTATCGAAGAAAAGGATCAAAGACGGAAGATTTACATATGTCGAAGAAACTCAAGTCTATTTAACGAAGAAATTAAAAGACGAGTTGAATTTAATCGACGACAAATCCCGAATCAGAATCGAAAACGTCAACTTTTCTGAAAAGACGAGAAGACAAAAAGAAGGGAAGAAAGCCCACTCACCAACCAAGGGAGAAGCCTATAAATACTCCTCCCACTCACACATTCGAACTCTCTCTCTTCTTCGTTTTCCAGTTTTTTTTAGTTTTCCTAGTTTTTAGGAACCACCTCCCTTAAGGAGTGGTTTTCTTTTTAGTTTGATTTCTAAAATCTTGTAAGTTTGATCTTCGAATTTGTTTGTTGAACCTTAAATCATTAATACAATCCTTACTCTAATCTTTTGATTCATCTTGTTCTTCTTCATCTTTTTCTTTCAAGTTCTTAAGTTCTATTTGGTTCTAGTTTGATTCTAAAAAGTTGTTGAATTGGTGTTTTTATGATTGGGATTTGATCCTTGTAGTTAGTAGATGATTTGTGGTTGATTTGGTAAAACCTTTTTGCTTCGTTGAGTCCGATTTGGACAAATCCGTGTATCCTTGTTCTTCGTCCCAGCTACTGATCTTGCCCAGATTCCGAATAGGGAATCTGGGGTTGTGTCTATTCGGAACTTTTCTTTTATTCCGAATAGGGTTTAAATTTCGTGTTTATTCGGAACTTTCTATTATTCCGAATAGGGTTTTCCCTTTTTTTTTGGTTATTCGGAACATTTCAGGTATTCCGAATAAGGGCTCTTTCTAAAAATCTTTCCGCATAAGCATATTTTCCGCATAGACTTTCCGAGTAGGGGTACTTTCCGCATAGCAATTATATTCCGAATAACCCTATCTTTCCGAATAGCTTAATATTCCGAGTAAGAGGAACTTTCCGAATAAAGAAAATATTCCGCATGGCAAGTAATATTCCGAATAGAGCAGTTTCATTTTTCCATCAAGGTATTTTCTACTGTTTCATTTAAAGCTTCTAGTTTAGTTTTATTACTTCTTGCCTTTATCATTTTAGTAGATTTAGACCAAAGCTCCCCCTTTTTAGTCACCAATTACAACTATTCCACTTTTGACCGTGATCGATTCGAGAAGATACCGAGAACGAAACAACGATATATATCAATTGGGTACGAGCAACGCAAAGAGAGATCTTGCAAGCAAAAACCTTTTATTAACCAACCAAAAGTCAGTTATTAAAATGGCGCCGCTGCCGGCTCTTTTCGTAAGGATCAACGGTTTCTTGTGAGAAAAATTGGATTTTGGGATCCGTTCTTTCGGGAACGTTATTTTCAAGCACAAAAATTTTCAAAAATCCATAAAAATATAAAATTTTCAAAAACCAAAAAACAATATAAAACCTATAAAAACCAAAAATATTTTCTCTTGCATTTTCTTTTTAGTGTATGCGTACTCGATCCACGTCTTATTCAGAGCCCGAGACTCTCGAACAATTAGACATGGCAGGTGTACACAACAACAACAATAATATTCCACCCCCCCAAAACAACAACAATAATAATAACCCACCCCACCCAAATATGAATAATCCACCTGACTTACGAACCATGGAGGAGCTATGTCAACCCACAATGAACGGACGTGGAGGCCCGATTGCACCGATGCATGTCACGGCTCAGGAGTTTTCGTTGAAGCATCACATGATCCAGCAAGTACAAACGAATCCATTTCGCGGAATTCCGGATGATGATGCCAACAAACACCTCGACAAATTCATCACTATTACCCAAAGCATGAAATCTCCCGGTGTTTCTATGGATGACCTTCGCCTCCAACTCTTTCCTCACTCGCTTTCTCACCATGCCGAAAAATGGTTTGACCGTCTTCCAAAGAATTCTATTCATACGTGGAACGACATGACTCAACGTTTTTTATCGCGCTACTTCCCACCATCCATGGTCACTAGCCTTCGTAACCAAATCAGTGGATTTATGCAAGAGAATGATGAATCGCTTTTCGATGCTTGGGAACGTTACAATGATTTGATCGACCGCTGTCCTAATCACAATATGCTCCCCGTCACTCTCATTGACACCTTCTACAATGGTCTCACCTTTCGTGATCGTGACACGATCAATGCCGCCGCCGGTGGTACTTTTATGAAAAGGAGACCAGAGGAGTGTCGAGAGTTGATTGAAAACATGACTACTCACCACAAGAATTGGGATTCATCCGCATCCTCAAGATCTAACTCGAGAGTCAATGTTTCTTCTACTACCTCCAATCCTGAAATGTCTGAAATTTCTCGACAACTTGCTGAAATGAACAAAAATTTCATGACCATGGCCACAAACCACTTTCAACAAGCTAAAGCCGTTGCTATGTCTTGTGACACATGTGGTGGTCCTCATTCTTATAATGATTGTCCTTCCACTCAAGGCAATTATTCTGAAAACGTTAACGCAGCATACGGTACATATCCCACGGGAGGCTATCAAGCTCGCCCTCAAGGAGACCGTAGCTTGCTAAGTTATCGTTCCAACAATTATCTTCCACCTCCCGGTTTCCCTCCTGCAAACCAAACCCAACAACAAAAATATAACCGAAACAACCAATCCCAACCTCGTGCTCAAAATCAATATCAAACCCAAAGAAACACCTACCCAACTCAAGGAAATTCTCAAGCTTACCAAGCTCCACCTCTCAATCAACCGATGGCAGTGAATCCCGACGTTGAGTCGTTCATGAAGACTAATCGTGAGATGGTGACGAATCTTCAGAGTCAGTTTGCCAACTTGAAGAATGACATGGTGAAACAAGGAAGTGATATTCGCGCCGAGCTAAGGAATGATATGGCCAAACACAGCGATGCTATTAATGCCAACATGCAAAACTCTTTTAATAATCAAGCTCTTCACCTTCGTGATATGATTGGTTCGCTCATCCAAGGTAATCAACCCTCTTCTTCGGGTACTCTTCCGAGTAATACCGTTGCGAATCCAAGAGGGGAGATGAAAGCAATCACCACTCGTAGTGGAAAAGGTTATATGGAACCCGAGCTTCCTACACCTCCACCCGTGATTGTGAACAAGGAAAAAGAGCAACTTTCTCCACCTCCTTCACCTTCTATCCCCATTTCCCCACCACCCGTGGTTGTGAGTGATCCTATCCCCTTAAAGCCTTCTTCTTCATCCAATATACCTTATCCTTCAAGGTTGAGGAAAGAGAAGCAAAAGAGCAAGGATGATACTCAGGTTTCAAACTTCCTAAAAATGTTTAAACAATTGAATTTTAACATCTCCTTTGCCGAGGCTCTCGCTCACATGCCCAAATATGCTAAGATGTTTAAAGATCTTCTAAGTGATAAAGAAAAGCTTCTTGACATTGCTCAGACCCAACTTAATGAGAACTGCTCTGTAGTGCTCTTAAGGAAATTGCCCACCAAACTTGGTGATCCGGGTCGCTTCTTGATTCCGTGCAACTTCCCGGGAGTAGAGAATTGCATGGCCCTAGCCGATCTAGGTGCCAGTATAAACTTAATGCCTTTAAGTGTTTGGAAGCAATTATCTCTCCCCGAGCTAGTCCCCACACGAATGACTTTGGAATTAGCCAACCGTACGGTTGCTTATCCAGTTGGGATAGCCGAAGATGTCTTTGTTGGCGTTGATAAATTCACCTTCCCGGCTGATTTTGTCGTCGTTGACTACGAGATGGACCCTCGTGTTCCATTAATCGTTGGACGTCCATTCTTGAGGACCGGTCGAACTCTCATTGATGTAGCCGCCGGCGAATTAATCATGAGAGTTGGTGACGATCAAATTGTCTTCAACATGGGTAAGATTTCTCAGCAAACTTATTCATATGAGAGTGTTAATGCTATTGATGTTCTCGATGAGGCTTGTGAAGAACATTTTTATGATGCTTGCAAAAGTACTCTCTCTTCTCTACCCATTGTTGAGACCGTTGCCTCAATTGCTCCGGCATTCACTCCTTTTGGAGAAAGTGACTTGGATGAGTTCGAAGCTAGCTTGGGTCCTCTCGATATTAAGTATGATAATTCGTCCACCAATTGGGATGAAGATATTCGTACTATTGAGAGACTTCTCAATGAGGACCCATTGTCTCCTCCTACTCCTAAAGAGGTGACTAATGATGATCCATCGTTAGTTTCACCATCTATTGAGGATCCTCCTACTCTCGAGCTTAAGGACCTACCGCCTCATCTTGAGTACGTTTTCCTAGAAGACGACGAGAAGTTACCGGTTATCATCGCAAAGGATCTGAAAGAAGACGAAAAAGCCCGACTTGTCGCTGTGTTGAAGAAGCATAAACGCGCTATCGCTTGGAAAATCTCCGACATCCGCGGAATTGATCCTCACTTTTGCACACATAAAATTCTCATGGAGGACGACTTTAAGCCCACTATTCAAAACCAAAGAAGGGTGAATCCTAAAATCCATGACGTCATCAAAAAAGAGGTTATCAAACTTCTTGATGCGGGTATGATTTACCCTATTTCGGATTCACCATGGGTTAGTCCAGTCCATTGTGTGCCTAAGAAAGGCGGAATCACCGTTGTGCCCAATGCAAACAACGAATTGATTCCTACCCGTCTCGTTACTGGGTGGAGAGTTTGTATAGACTACCCAAACTCAATGATGCCACGAGAAAGGATCATTTCCCTCTACCTTTTATGGACCAAATGCTTGAACGTCTAGCAGGTAATGAATATTACTGCTTTCTGGATGGTTTCTCGGGTTATTTTCAAATACCCATCGATCCCCAAGATCAAGAAAAGACAACATTCACTTGTCCCTATGGCACATTTGCTTATAAACGAATGCCTTTTGGCTTATGCAATGCCCCCGGGACTTTCCAAAGGTGCATGTTGGCTATATTCCATGACATGGTTGAGCAAACCATGGAAGTCTTCATGGATGATTTCTCCGTCTTCGGGGATTCCTTCTCTGCTTGCCTTGCCAATTTGGAACGCATGCTTAAGCGGTGCGAAGACACTCGCCTTGTTCTGAATTGGGAAAAATGCCATTTTATGGTAAAAGAAGGCATTGTGCTAGGACACAAAATCTCTAAAGCCGGTCTTGAAGTCGACCGTGCCAAAGTTGATGTCATAGCCAAATTACCTCCACCTTCAACCGTGAAGGGTGTGAGAAGTTTTTTGGGTCATGCGGGCTTCTATCGACGATTCATTCAGGATTTCTCTAAAATCGCTCGCCCGATGACCCACCTCTTGGAAAAAGATACTCCTTTTAACTTTTCAAAAGAGTGTCTCGAAGCCTTCAATCTTCTTAAGGCTAAGCTAACTAAGGCACCGGTCTTGGTTACCCCTAATTGGGAGCTACCTTTTGAATTGATGTGCGATGCTAGCGACTTTGCTATTGGTGCGGTTTTGGGCCAACGTGTGAATAAACACTTCCAACCAATCCACTACGCTAGCAAAACAATGACGGGGGCTCAATTGCATTATACGACAACCGAAAAAGAGCTTTTAGCTGTTGTCTATGCTTTTGAGAAATTTCGCCCCTATCTTGTTTTATCCACCACCATCGTATACACGTACCATTCCGCGTTGAAGTACTTGATGACTAAGAATGATTCTAAGCCAAGACTTCTCCGCTGGGTTTTACTCCTTCAAGAATTCAACATTGAAATTCGTGACAAGAAGGGTGCTGAAAACCTGGCCGCGGATCATCTGAGCAGACTTGAGGATCCATATCAAGGGGACCATCCGAACAAAGAGATCAATGACTCTTTTCCCCTTGAAACCTTAATGTCTATTAATCCCAATCTTGATGGCACCCCGTGGTTTGCCGATATTGCAAACTACTTAGCGGGTGGTGTTCTCATCCAAGGGTTAACATCCCAACAAAAGAAGAAGTTCTTGAACGATGTTAAGACTTACTTTTGGGAGGACCCTTTTCTATTCAAACAATGCGCTGACCTGATTATTCGTCGGTGTGTTGACGGACCGGCAGCTTTTGATATTCTCCAAGCGTGCCACAAAGGACCCACCGGTGGTCACTTTGGTCCCAACTACACCGCCAAAAAAGTGTTTGACTCGGGATTTTATTGGCCCACCATTTATCGTGATGCTCACGAGATGGTTAAACATTGTGATGCTTGCCAAAAACAAGGCAAGATTACACATAAAGATGAAATGCCTCAAAATTTCATACAAGAATGTGAAATCTTTGATGTATGGGGCATCGACTTTATGGGGCCATTCCCGTCTTCTAAAGGCAACAAATACATCCTTGTCGCTGTCGACTACGTTTCTAAATGGGTTGAAGCAAAAGCTTTACCCACTAACGACGCGAGGGTGGTTTGTAATTTCTTGAAACAACTGTTTGCTCGTTTCGGTGTTCCTCGTGCTATTATCAGTGACCGCGGGACTCATTTTTGCAACGATCAATTTGCAAGAGTCATGGCAAAGTATGGTGTCAATCACCGTCTTTCCACCGCCTATCATCCTCAAACCAACGGTCAAGCCGAGATATCCAACCGTGGATTGAAGAGAATTTTGGAACGTACTGTGGGAGAGCATCGTGCCTCGTGGGCCGATAAACTTGATGATGCTCTGTGGGCTTTCCGTACCGCCTATAAGACGCCGATTGGTTGTACACCTTATCGTCTTGTGTACGGGAAATCCTGCCACCTTCCCATCGAGCTGGAACATAAGGCATACTGGGCCTTGAAGTGGGCTAACTTCGACATCAACAAAGCCGGTGATTTTCGGAAGATTCTACTCAACGAGCTTCAAGAATTGAGGAATCAAGCTTACGAGAACTCATTGATTTACAAGGAGAAGACCAAGATTATCCACGATGCTAAAATCAAGAACCGAGAGTTCAACGTTGGTGATCAAGTCTTGCTCTTTAACTCTCGGTTGAAGATCTTCTCAGGCAAGTTGAAGAGCCGCTGGTCTGGTCCATTCACCATCGCCAATGTCTTTCCCTATGGTACCATTGAGCTTTCTCAGCCAAATGGGCCCAACTTCAAGGTGAATGGCCAGCGTTTGAAATTGTACGTTGGTGAGGACATCTCCAAGGAGATGATTCCATCCCTCACTACGTTTCCCTTAAATTAGTTTGGGACCGAGTCAGGCTCGCGACTCGGTAAACAAAAACAAGCGCTCCTCGGGAGGCAACCCGAGTTTCTATCCCCCTTTCCCGTTTTTCATCATAAGTGTAGGGGGAGCTATATAGGTTGCTTGTTTTTGGATGGTGATGTGATTACAGGGATTATTGCACTCTTGGAATCTTTGAAGAACCGTGATCCCATGTTATCCGAAATCTGGTTCTATCTCTCAACTATCGTGATTCAATTTTCTTCATACTCACATTTGAAATTGATCACTTTAGTCGTCCCCTCCTTAGCTTAATTTAACCAACGTGCACAATGTCATAAGTGTAGGGGAGCCTCTTCCCACATGCTTAAACATTGAGGACAATGTTTATCTTAAGTGTAGGGGGGACTTCTATCGAAGTTTTAAGTGGACTTTTCCATGAAAATGCCTTCATTTAACCGGAAAATCATACTTTTCAACATTTTTCAAATTTTTAATCAACTTTGGCCATTTTGTCGTAAATTTTAAATTTTTATCGTTGCTTTCATATGTATATATCCCGCAATAAAGTCAAAAATATTAATAAAATGGTGTAGCTAGTTTTGAAATCTTGAACATATTAGGCCCGTTGCGTTTCTTTTGACTCAACCCGAATAGACTTATTCTAGTCTATTCTAGCTAGTATCCTTAACCATGTAGACCTTAATTGGTTTATTAGGCTAAGTGTCCACGAGTCTCATTACTTGAGATTTTAAATTGTGGAGGACGAGAAATGATAGAGTCAATTATAAGTCGGTATTCTTGCACAAGCTCACTTGGTGTAATTATTTGCCTATTCTCCCATCACTTGCTAATAATTTATCTGCAATAAGTAAGGTCGTACGATTTGAAAGGTTACTTAGCTTCTAGCCCAAGATCGTTTAAAAGTTGCTCGGTAATGACGAGAGTTCATAGCCAAGGCATAACTTATGAAGCGGGGCGCGAAGATTGGCGAGTCCGAAAAGGCCCTAACAAGGCATGAGGATTCAATTTTATTGCTGAAGATCCAAAAGTGATGTGAAAAGCATTATCTCCAAAATCAATATGAAGGATCAAGACTCACGACGAAAAGCAATCAACTCCCACAAAGATGATGGAGAAGTCTATCCGAAAAGACCCTAACAAGGTATGAGGATAAATAGATCCAAGTCCGAAAAGGAGGCGGATCGTTGTATCTCAAAATCCCAAATAGAGATTGAAGAAATAATCATGAAGTCGTGGTCAACAAAGTTGGAGTACCCCTCAAAAGTCTCCAAAGTGAAGAAACTCTATTATGATGAGAAGACCATTATCTCAAGAACGTCTCTCGAAGATATGAAGTATGAAGTACATGCCAAATATCGGCCCGAGAAAGGTCTCAAATCGTGAACCAAGTTATGCCAAGATATGAACTTTCTGATATCCCGAGAAGCAGTTTTAAGAGATTTTGTCCTTTAGCTAACTATTGATCAAATCGTCCTACTTTGCTTTCAGCCTAAATGAACTATCGAAATAAGTCCAAAAATGCATCTTCATGATCATTCTAAGACAAAAATAAAATATAAGAGATACACCTAGGAATAAGGGAGTCTAAGCATTTAATTAAACCATGTGTGTAAGTGTTTGAATTGCTAACTTATAATAACAATGATCTCGTTTTTAAGCTTAGTTTGGGGAACGTGAAACTTGAGGGTGATAAATCTTCGCAGCACCAAAAGCCCTAATGTAAGTCCTCGATCTCTTTACGAGTTATTTCCACATAGTTATGTTCTATCCTTTTGTTTGCTTTAAATTTCTTTTAGTGCTTTAATTTTTGTTTAGTAGTATTTGAATAAGGCCAAGGTTAATTAATTATGAGAAAAGTGTAATGTTGCTTTATCACTAAGCATTGCATGAGGGCATGGCAATGGTTAAGTGTAGGGGATTTGATAGGTGTGTAAACACCCATCTTTTCTACCACTTATTTCTTGCGAAAACAAGACCAAAACGCGTATTTAATGTCATTTGTTTGGAATTATGCGTGGTTTGTGTGTTTGTTATGTTTTCAGAGCCAACCGGATAAATATTGGAGAAAACATGGGATTGCACGGGTTTTATAAAGGAAAAAGACCGAAGACGAAGTCTATTGTCCAAGAGATGCAAAAGATTTGAAGTCAATGGGCCTATTTGAAGATTTATCGAAGAAAAGGATCAAAGACGGAAGATTTACATATGTCGAAGAAACTCAAGTCTATTTAACGAAGAAATTAAAAGACGAGTTGAGTTTAATCGACGACAAATCCCGAATCAGAATCGAAAACGTCAACTTTTCTGAAAAGACGAGAAGACAAAAAGAAGGGAAGAAAGCCCACTCACCAACCAAGGGAGAAGCCTATAAATACTCCTCCCACTCACACATTCGAACTCTCTCTCTTCTTCGTTTTCCAGTTTTTTTTAGTTTTCCTAGTTTTTAGGAACCACCTCCCTTAAGGAGTGGTTTTCTTTTTAGTTTGATTTCTAAAATCTTGTAAGTTTGATCTTCGAATTTGTTTGTTGAACCTTAAATCATTAATACAATCCTTACTCTAATCTTTTGATTCATCTTGTTCTTCTTCATCTTTTTCTTTCAAGTTCTTAAGTTCTATTTGGTTCTAGTTTGATTCTAAAAAGTTGTTGAATTGGTGTTTTTATGATTGGGATTTGATCCTTGTAGTTAGTAGATGATTTGTGGTTGATTTGGTAAAACCTTTTTGCTTCGTTGAGTCCGATTTGGACAAATCCGTGTATCCTTGTTCTTCGTCCCAGCTACTGATCTTGCCCAGATTCCGAATAGGGAATCTGGGGTTGTGTCTATTCGGAACTTTTCTTTTATTCCGAATAGGGTTTAAATTTCGTGTTTATTCGGAACTTTCTATTATTCCGAATAGGGTTTTCCCTTTTTTTTGGTTATTCGGAACATTTCAGGTATTCCGAATAAGGGCTCTTTCTAAAAATCTTTCCGCATAAGCATATTTTCCGCATAGACTTTCCGAGTAGGGGTACTTTCCGCATAGCAATTATATTCCGAATAACCCTATCTTTCCGAATAGCTTAATATTCCGAGTAAGAGGAACTTTCCGAATAAAGAAAATATTCCGCATGGCAAGTAATATTCCGAATAGAGCAGTTTCATTTTTCCATCAAGGTATTTTCTACTGTTTCATTTAAAGCTTCTAGTTTAGTTTTATTACTTCTTGCCTTTATCATTTTAGTAGATTTAGACCAAAGCTCCCCCTTTTTAGTCACCAATTACAACTATTCCACTTTTGACCGTGATCGATTCGAGAAGATACCGAGAACGAAACAACGATATATATCAATTGGATACGAGCAACGCAAAGAGAGATCTTGCAAGCAAAAACCTTTTATTAACCAACCAAAAGTCAGTTATTAACATCTCCAACTGTTATATGAGACCTTATGTAAGACCATATAAACAGAGATACTTGGTTAGTAAAGGTCAAGGGTCTAAAGCATCATCCCACTTAACTTGGAAACCTAAACAAGAGAAAAACTCTAATTTTAATGGTATTTCAATGACTTGCAATAGATTTAAATATCTTGAGAAGGTCATTACTAGTCTCATTAGAACACATTTGGTGTTTAGGTCACAAAGGGATGAACAGGGATTTATGGTAAAGAATAAGACCACTCTAGTTGAACAACTAGACAGATCCAAGTTTGACAAGGCTTGGATCTCCAAAGAAAACTAATTTGTTTTCTTTTTGAGCAGCCTATCCAAAAGCAGGTTAATGATCAAGTATATTGGGATAGTGGATGCTCAAGGAACATGCATTGTTGATCTTTCCACTAATATTATTTTTATCCACTAACATGTTATCTCTACCCATTGTCGTGGGAAAGGTATCCTCTGTTGGTGTGTTTTTTTTGTTTTTATCTAACTATGCAGGAAAATGGAGCTACATTTGGATGGATACAGAATTGAAAACTTTTATTTATGATGGTTGGAGTGTTTACATTCCTATCTTGAGATAAAATTTTGCTTCTTCACATATAATGATTTGTATGCTTCTGTTAAGGGGAGGTAAACCTTTAGGTTTTTTGGTACTCTTAGAGTACTCTTGCACAATTCTAGATTGTGTCCACTGGTGAGTAAGTGTTAGGAATCATGAAGGCTTTTCTTTTTAAGAATTGTTGGAATTTCTATCTCTTGAGGCACTATATCATGCACGTAATTTATTTTTCATGCATGCTGCCAAGACTTATTGACCTAGACATGGGTGTGGTCGTATGGGTGACTTGGGGTAGATATATATTTTTGGGCTTACTTGGGGAGTTGCAAAGGTTTTATATGAGTTAACTTTCTCTTTGGGGAATTTGTGAACAAAGGACTCTAGAGTTCATGTGTGTCTATCATGCTTTTGCATGAGTGTATGCATGAACAGTGTTTATCACTATTGCTTATTAGAGACTAGTTAATTTCCTTAGGATTATTACCTTTGTTTATGTTCTAACTAAATTTTTCCATTCGCAAGTCCATTTTATGCTATGACATCTTAGCTGGTGTCCTTTATAAACTTCTTTATAGACCCAAAATGTTTCATCACCCTTTCATTTTTCAATTTTTTGGATATCTGGAAGCCTAATGATCCTTGAGATGTTCTTCCTAGTGATTGACATCTAGTAGCAGCAGAGATCACTTTCACAAGGGTGTATAGTGTTATGGAGATGGCTGAGACTATTGGCACTAGCTTTAATGCAGGTCAAGTCAGTCTTATCATCAGTAAGTCCATCCCCATGTCCTATGAATCAACATTGAGGATTCATTTCCCGAATGTGGATGAGGACAGTATGAAACCTTTGACATTAATGGAATTGATGAAAATCTGTATTAGCTTGTAAAAGCATAATACATAAATGGTACAAATTGTCAAGGATCACTGTTTTGAACGTATAGACTTGTTGTTTTGGAAGCTGATGCAAGGAGGACGTTCTTGGTTTCGTCCTTGTATATTGATCTTGGAGAGGAGTCTTAAAAAGGGGAGGAGCAATCGAATTTGAGTGACAAAAGTAATAAAGAAAGCTCCAAATACTGTACAGGTGCTGAAGATGATTAAGACCAAGTGAAGGCTGACTATATAAGTGATTTGAGTGACTATATAAGTGATTTGAGTGATTGACTTTTCGAGATTTATTATTACTCAAATTCAAGGATAAGTATATTTGTAAGAATCCTCTCTGTATGTTTTATTTTATTCAGAAACTTGATTACTAGAGTAGATATCAAGTTTAGGGGAGGATTGTTGGGAATAAAATTAGCTAAGTCACTGGAACGCTGACAAGAGGAAATTGGACGCTGACAAGAGTAAACGAGGCGCTGGCAGGTGAGACACTGATAAGAATTATCAAGGCGTTGACAAGAAGAATCTTAAGACAAAGATGATGAATTCTTCAAGCTGGTGGACAAAATATGAAGATAAGAATTCAGAATATATTCTTAATGTTTAAAAAGATTTAGTCAATAAGTTATGTTTATCTTATGTCTCTTCCTAAAATAATTGATCTTATCTTTTTGTACAAGGCTCCTTAAACCTATAAAAGGAGGCCTTAGGGTTAGACATAAGACACATCTTTTTCACACATCTCTTCCACATATCTCATAACACTTTCATTGTAATCTTTCATTGTTATTAATAATCAAAGTGAAAGTTTGGTATTCATATATTATGTTTGTTCTTCGTTCTGAGTATTAGTTTCCTCATAATACTTAGAATGTTGAATACACAAAGTTTCTCTACGTGTATTACTTGATCTAATCTCGTATACACAAGCTTAATCGATCTAAGTTTGGGATCAACATACCAAATCCCGGTAGTTCACAATTCATGCTAATGGGAGTTTTAGTGACATAACCTAACTTTAATAATCCATTTCATTTCATTTATCGGGTCATATAATCATTCATCGGGTCATATAATCATTCGCGTCCAAATCAATAAACAAACAATCGGGACAACTGGTTTCCTATTTTATTAAAACTAACATGTTATCTCCCTCGCGGGTTTATAAAACATTTCATAAAAATATTTAAAAGAGTGCGAGGCTATAAACTCACGTTGATGTGGGAAGGCGGGTTATCGGCAATTCGGATGTACGGAACGTGCTTCAATCACGGAAACCTAGACAAATAATACTCGTCTTAGACTCTTGTCCAATGACTTTATAAAAACAATGGCTATGTATATATATGATGATATTTATAAGTATTATGATGATCATGTGGGATTTTATATCTTCATACATATTAAAGTGTTATGTGTTAGTCAAATTTTTTTACTAGTTACACTAGTTTCAATCCAATTCCACATTGAGGCCCAATAAGCCCATGATAAGCCCATTACATTATATTAGCCCATTTTATACTTTTAATATAAGTCCTTTACTCATATGTTAGGCCCAAGTGGGTTAAGCCCAATGAGTAAGTCCATTAGTGTTTAGCCAAACTTGTTGGGTTAATAATCCATTAAGGCTACTTTGGCCCGTTAATGTCCATAAGTTATAATGCTCGGTTTTATCGGTTTTTACTTGTAAAAAGTTCTTATACATCAGTATATGAGTTATAAAAAGTTTACATTAGACGGTTCTGACCGTCTAAGTTTTAATTGACGAAAACGTAAATTTTACGGTTTTAGCCTAAAAGACGTAAAACTTATGTTTATAGTTTTATAACTTATAAAACTTATCAAATTGCCATTTTTATAAAATGTCTCATTTATTTATTAATGTACATACTTATTTATATGTAATATATAAGTTAGTGGGTTTTAAGTTACATTTTACATTATATTTACTTGAGTGCTAATATTATAATATATACTTTTATTTCACAAATCTGATTTTATTTTCACTTTCACCATTTTTACCATATCTTGAGTTCTACAAGAAGATAGAAACTCATTTTTGGGTGACATAAACTTCATATTATGTGCTACAATTAACTTAGATTTAGCTACTGCTCAATCTAAACCTAAATGTCCCTAACAGTCCTTCCAAAACAGACTACTCAGATTTGCACTTCAATTTTATTTTGATCATATCTCACTCATTATAAAGATTCCATTGTATGGCCAACTCTCACATGTGTACAAGTCTTACAAATTACTTTATATTAATTCATCTATGCCATTTTATCAGCTTAACATAAGGTTATTTACTGTTTTTATACAGCCTACTAATTTAAGCAAGATTTTAACCTTTTTACATGTAGTTTTCAATCTTTTTAACCAAGTTTATCAACACAAGATCCCCACATAATACTTTTGATCATCATTCATCATCATATACATATACATAAAATACAATATTACATATTCAAAATAACAAGATGATAGGAAGAAATAATCTCTATACCACCAAAGTGATGAAATGATGGGATTTTGATGAACAATACTTGGTTCTTGTTATCACATCTTTAATTTGGCAAATGAACTCCTTGAGATCTTCATGTGCATGAATATCTTCTTGAAAATCAACCCCTAATATCCATGGAAACTCCTTTTCACATGTTATAACCACCTCCAATCTTCATCTTTTCAATGGGTTTTCATAATATGTAAATTATACATATGATTTATGGTTATTTTTTTTTGATCAATGGTGGTGTTGTTGATGATGAGGGACTGCCAAGGAGTGATGAGAGAGATTGGGAGAGTTTTCTTTCTAGTTTGCATGTTATGAGAATGGTATGTGGTTTTGTTAGATGGTTTTAGTGGTTTTGTTGAAAAACTAAGACATGTGTCCTAGTTTTTACTAGAAAATGGACACGTAAAGTGTGTGTTGGTGAAGTTTTGTCTTGCCATTTTATTTAGTGGGGGTGAGACAAGTGTCCCACTTGTCTCATCTCCACTAATTTTCGAGTACTCCTCGATTCTAGTTTCCTCGATTTGCGTGCCCTCGTGTCGTTTTACAAAAAATGTTTTTATAAATTATAAATCAACAGCACAAAACAAATCTAATAAAAAATGTCTCATCAAAAACGAAGTTCAAAAACGTAAATACGTAAACCTAGGGTTTCCGGTTTAGTCGTAAAGGACGTTAAATTATGCACGTAAGTCCTAATCTCTTCTCGTAAATTTGTGAGTTTATGAACCAACACAAATTTAAAACTCCAAAATAATATTTATGGATAAGTTTATTTCATGAAGTGTCAGACTGTCACCAAAGACGGTGTATGTAAACGTAAGCACATAACATAGAGTCCTCCGGTTTAGACGTAGTCGATGCTACTTCAAGACGTAAACCCAAATTTCTTCCCAAAAGTGAGTGAGTTCATAATATAACATTAAAATAATGTTTTTAAATAATACTTTAGAATAAAATATCGACCATAAATTGACGGATTGTCACAGCATTTACCCCTAAACAGGATCTTTGTCCTCAAAGATTAATTTATCTTACTACTCGCTTCTTATAGAGTTAGAGCCATGTGGGTATTTCCTCCACATTCGGTCTTTTCTCACAAGTGTAATTCATTACAATACGCGAGTTTCATCAAACATAACTACGGGAATAAGATCAGGCTCAAGTTGACTTACTTTGTCTATCGATGATGTTCACGGGTTTTTGATGAATGCAACTTTTCGCCGATCTAAACTTTGCTAAGAAACAATCAGATTTTCACTTGATAGACATTTTATCAATTTCGATATACGAAACATAATTCACGCATCCCTTGAAGTCCTAGGGTAGATCCAGCTTATATGCCTTTCAAACCAACTTTTTACATCATCTCAGTGGTGCCATACAACGGGGACTTATTTCCCATGATCTTTCAGATCATCAATTCATTTTTCCATGGTGAAAATTTTTGGCATAAGTTCGCTACCCATCCTGCACTTCAAGATCTACATTTCATATTCACATAACCTCCTGCTCACTACTGGCAGTCAATAATCAGATCCTAATTTCAACAATCATTTCAGGTCTCGCGGGTCGGGTATTTTGTAAGGTTAGGTTTGTCACCATAGGCAACTTAGACCTAAAATGCATGTCCAACTCACAATGGTTGTATGTCGGGTGTCTTCATCCCAACTCTTGCTTACAGATGCTCTGATATTTAGATCCTAAAAAAATTCGATCTCGATCCTAACACGATAATTATCAATGATAATCTCTCCAAAGGAAAACGATTATCCTTCATTACCAAAGGTCAATTATTCAAGCATAAAACAATACTTCTAGTGTTTTGCATAGTTACATTACCTCGTCCCTTCGATTGGGGTGGTAAACAGTACTCTCATCAAGGTTCGTTCCTAATGACTTCTGAGCAAATCTCTAGAAATTCGATGCGAAGCGAGGATCTTGATAGAGATGATCGATACAGGCACACTATGTTTACATAACTCCTTTAAATACAAAAGAGTCAATTTCTTCATCGAGAATCTATCATTATCGGGAATGATATTAGCAGATTTGGTCAGTCTGTCGACGATGACCCAAATCGAATCAAATTCAGATGATGACCTTTGCAATAGTTAGACGTTTACTAATGAATGAGGCGATGTTCGCCTTCATAATTTGCCATCAGTACAACTTCTTCAGATAAAGATACATTAAATCAGAAATGACATGAATAGAATACTTAAACTTATGAGATTCCAACATGACTAAATCTCAAAATCCTCCATATTTAGGCAACCACAAGTGGCCTTTAGAACATTTAACGACATCGGCTTCTCAATTCTAATGGTTCACATTAGCCGCAAACCCCTCTTATTAACTATATTATTCTTTTTACAAGCATCGGCTATATTTTAAATTGCTCGGCAATTTATTTTGCACAGTCATTATTAAGGAACATTTCTTAATTGATTCTTTATCCTTTCTACATAATGTGTTAGTATCTACATTCACCTTTCCTGATGAAATAATTATCATCACCGTATTCATTCAAAAATTCTTTCTTCATATTTTCTAAGTTTTAGTTTCGTCTCAACTATCAATTTTATCCGTTTTGCTCAATCTGACGTTTAAAGCGTAGATAAATATCACAAGTAATTAAATAATAAATATTCGATTTTTATGAAACGTAAACGTAAAAATGTTAAATTTCTTAGTTCGACCAATTATATAAAAATGTTCAAAATAAATTTGAATTTAATTAATACGATCTTTGTTGATTTACCAAAAATAATTAATAAGATCTGTAAATGTTCGAAAAAATCTTTGTTTATACTTTCGTCAAAATTTTCTTAGTTGAAAATAAAAAATTGTCGTTTCAAATTCCAAGTCTTGGTTTAAACGGTTTCCTCAATCCCTCTTAGGTTGTATTGAGGTATACACAAACATTTACCCCTAATGGAGTTTAGTTAAATGATTTGGTTATAAGGGAATAATCCCTTAAAAGTTCATTTGATAAAGCATTTTTGCATTTTCTTTTTGGTATAACCCAAAGGCTTAATGGAACTAATCTTTGAAGAGACAATATATATTCCATTATCTATTAATCACACGGTCAAATAATGTAAAGGATCAAACCTTAAATCACATGTCAAATACTCAAGGTATAGGTTTTCATTGCTTGGCCAATTCAGGGCAGTTTATAAATAATTACTAACTCCTTCTTATTCTTCTAAACAAACAGATGGTCCTTAATTATCACAAGCATGAATTTATCAAATTACAGCCCACACACGTGATTCAACAATTTATGGATGCTACATGTGCATTGGTCACTCCAAACAACATAATATGAAACTCATAATATTCATTACGAGTTCTGGTTGTAGTGTTTGGAATAGATAATCTTTTTCGCGGACGCGAAATTGATGATAACCATGTCGTGGATCAAATATTTAAAACATACGCTAGAACCTTGTAAATGATCGAACAAATCTATTATCTTGGGTAATGGATATCGATTTCAATCGTCAATTTACTTAGTTCACGGTAATCAATAAACATAAGGAATGATAACACCATAGCTCTTCATAATGACGAGCTTGGTAGAATAAAAGCTTTCTCCGATAACCCTCTCAATTGTACGGTAACACTTTCGATTCAGATGGTGCTGAAATGCAGTGCACCCGCCACGGGTGCAGCATCAGGAATATAATAAATACCAAATTCAACTTGCCTTATTGGCGAAAGACTAGGTAATTCACCAGAAAATACCTCCTAAAGTTTTAAATAACATGAACATATTTTTATACATTTACTTTAAGTTCTTTCTAGATTATAATATCTGTGACTAGTTCATAACCATTCCGGTATAATTTCAAGTCTAAAAGCAGGATATGGTCATCCATTAAGAATTATTTAGATCACTTTTGATAATCAATATCTTATCTTTTAGGGAATTTCTACTCGGGTTCCTATCAATTAAGACAATGACATTATGTCATAATCAATCAATCCATTCCACTGGCACTATCAACTTTCCAGTTTCATTACCGTTGATAAGATGTGAATTTCTCAAAAGACTCATAATAACTCGTAATCCTTCACAATTCAAGGATATCTGGAGACTTAACTGACATCAAAAGAGTAAGGTCAACGCATAATCTACGCGAGAGAATTTCAAATCAGATATAGACGAAAACATTAACGAATATAAGTATATCCCATGTTTTTATGAATTGAGTACGCATTCGAAAGCTCCTCGGATCGTTACCCAGATCATTCAAATGGAATTTAATCAAAAGAAATGATAGGAACGTCGATACACTCAGTTGGGTATCAACACTCGGTAATTAGATACTTTTCCAAAGAACTCATCACGAGAAAATTGGACAAGAAGGGAATATTAATTGTCGAATAGGTCAATTTTCCACAAATGATTCAATTCGATCCAGAAGAATAAATGGTACGGGCACATATGTAGGTGTCCCTAACACTATGTCCCTAGTTTTTTATTTTTTATATTTTTTTTCACTTCTTGCAGATCTCATAAAATTTAATCTTTTACAACTTCAAAGAAAATTTAGTGTTTATTAATAATTTCATGGTGGCTACTAATCAGCCTTGCATGGTCCCTTCCAAATTGTATGTAGGCATGCAACTATATATAATTTTAGGATTAACGATGCAATACTCAGTTTGTCAAAACTTTATCATCATGTTTAAAACAAAAATATTTTCATGCTTAATCATTAAATAAAAATCAAATGAATTTACAGAGATGTTCTTTGTTATGAAAACAATTAATTTTTCCAAGGTGTTCAAAAACAACTTTATTTCGATAACGATTATTTATAAATCTCACTTTAAATAGTCCTTATGGAGATGAAAATTCAATTTTTCTTCAAGGGATACTATTGTATCTTATAAAAACAATGAGTGATCTACAAAAGAGTGATGAAGAGTTGTTCACAAAAAACTAACTACAATATGATAGGAATTGAGCTTAGCCAATGAATCATGAGGTTCATGACCTTGATGATGCTCAAAAAGAATAATCTGCAACGTAACTCAATTCGAGATGAGTACTTGTTCAATGGTTGCATCACTAATGCGAACATTAGGATGAAGCAAGAAAAGATGGATAACATCGATACATGTAGGATTTAGCAATCAAAGGTCGTCTTTTCATTAATCACAAACAAGTCAAAATTGTACCGTAACACATTACGTGTCACTATGTCATACAATTCCAAAAACTCATCCTACCAACTGATGTCTTAGTTAAGTTGGGGATTTTTAAAAGATACCACAATGAATACTAACCTACAATAGTCATTAGGTGTTCCATCTGTCCCGGAGGATCCATCGGTCCCAATTCAGAAGAAGATTTCTTCAATTTATTTCTTGGACACGGGGCATCCTCGTCTTTGGACAATGGCCTAGGAACAACCCTTAACACGAACCAACAATCATTTAAAACCTTATAATTCAATCACAGGACTCAACAACTTCCTCTTAACAATCTCATATTCCATGCGAGTTAAATTTTACTTAATTCAAGTTTCAACCAAATCATACTCAATGCGATATCCTACCTCATTCTCCAATACTTTCAACCTTATTCTTAGATCTTGAAAGGGAAATAAAAGCTCAATATGAACAACACTTAATTTCCAATCCTATAGCTCCTACAACAATAATTATCAAATGAGTTACTAGTATGAAATGACTCACACATTCAATTAGACTTCTCGGAAAGGTACTAGTGGCATGAGGCTTTTGGGTAATGGTTCCAATGACAGCCTCAAGTGCAACATTCACCCTTTCAATTTCAATTTAAGAATTGGGTGACACCGATTCAGATGACACCTTTCTATGTGGTAAGGTTTTGTCAAACTCCACTCTGTAAAGAAAGATCGTCATGACATCGATATCAGGTTTAATCTCGCCAATTCTTCTTCAAGATTACAATCAACTACTATCAACATTTCTACGAATATCAACCATTTGTTGGGATCATAAATATCCACAACTTGGTTTAGATCTGGAATAGGTATAATTCCTACGAGAATAGCTTCGATTGATTTGCTAGGGGAGTTAGGGTTTCTTGTGACAATCTACGTCGTATAAATACCTCGTATAAGTATTAAAATAATCATCAAACAAACATGTGATCAAATTACATTATATATATATATATATATATATATATATATATATATATATATATATATATATATATATATATATATATATATATATATATATATATATATATATATATATATATATATATATATATATATATATATATAGATATATATATATATAATATATATATATATATATATATATATATATATATATATATATATATATATATATATATATATATATATATATGTATATATATAATCCAAGTTATATATATATATATATATATATATATATATATATATATATTAAAATAACACTTCTCAGTCTGGCCTTGTCGGTAACTCGGGAATTCTTCGGCACCGTTATAGTCAAAAGATTTTTAGACATTTTATGATAAATGTTTATAGTTAAAAGATTTTGAAATGTTTTATTCAAAACCTTGGTTTTAAAAATCTTTCGTTCTCTATAACGAGAGCTCTAATACCAAACTGTAACACCCCCAAATATTCATACTTTAGTTCAGCGGAAGAGTCGTTGGTGTTACGGGATAGCACATTACTCAAGTCATAGACAACGCTTAAAATCACGTCGTATAATAATAAAGCATTTTCCATTCATGAATATCAAATTTACATAGGTCCCAAGTCATAGTATTTCGTACAATTTTTACAAAACATTTGAATGGAAATTGTTATTTAAGTGCGGGCCATAAATCCTTGTCGTCTTCCCGAGAATTACCTTCAAGTACCTGAGATAAAACTTGTTAAAAGAAAGGTCAGCGAAAACGCCGAGTGAATTCATAGAGTTTAATGAAATACATTAATATATCATCGGTATATATAATCATCATCAAAAATTATTTTGTACAATTCTTTGTCGGAGGCCATAAAATAAGCCAAAAACATTTTATACAAATCTTTGTTGTAAATAATACTATAGGCTTTTTCCTTCAAAACCATTATACAAACCAATGTCGTAAAAACATCATACAATACGTTTTATAACGTTGTATAGAGTTAAATAAAAACCATTATATGAATATGTTTATGTAAAACTAAAACACGAACATAATATCAATAATAAGACCCCGTATTGCTAGTCAGGCAATATATTGTAATTCAATGCGTATAGCAGTATTTTCGTTATTGGATTATTATAAGCCGCATGACATTGCTACCTTACTATAACAAACAACGGGTAGGTAACCCGAAACTCATTTGCCCATCTAAAACAACGTGTCGTCACAATAATCACGCTTATATAAATCTTCTCATACATAAGTTCGCTTACCAATCAATGTGGCACGACGGGGATCAATCGTCAAGGCGCGAACTGGGGTGATTTTCCCCAAATAGTACTATTATATGCATAAGCGTCTACCAAATTCCGATAGTTCACAATTCATGCTAATGGGACTTTTAGTGACATAACCTAACTTTAATAATCCATTTCATTTCATTTATCGGGTCATATAACCATTCATCGGGTCATATAATCATTCGGGTCCAAATCAATAAACAAACAATCGGGATAACTAGTGTCCTATTTTAATAAAACTAACATGTTATCTCCCTCGCGGGTTTATAAAACATTTCATAAAAACATTTAAAAGAGTGTGAGGCTATGAACTCACGTTGATGTGGGAAGGCGGGTTATCGGTAATTCGGATGTACGGTACGTGCTTCAATCACGGAAACCTAGACAAATAATACTCGTCTTAGACTCTTGTCCAATGACTTTATAAAAACAATGGCTATGTATATATATGATGATATTTATAAGTATGATGATGATCATGTGGGATTTTATATCTTCATACATATTAAAGTGTTATGTGTTAGTCAAATTTTTTACTAGTTACACTAGTTTCAATCCAATTCCATATTGAGGCCCAATAAGCCCATGATAAGCCCATTACATTATATTTGCCCATTTAATACTTTTAATATCAGGCCTTTACTCATATGTTGGTCTCAAGTGTGTTAAGCCCAATGAGTAAGTCCATTAATGTTTAGCCAAACTTGTTGGATTAATAGTCCATTAAGGCTACTTTGGCCCGTTAATGTCCATAAGTTATAAAGCTCGGGTTTTATCGGTTTTTACTTGTCAAAAGTTCTTATAAATCAGTATATGAGTTAAAAAATTTTACATTAAAAGGGTCCGACCGTCTAAGTTTTAATTGACGAAAACGTAAATTTTACGGTTTTAGCCGAAAAGACGTAAAACTTATGTTTATAGTTTTATAACTTATAAAACTTATCAAATTGCCATTTTTATAAAATGTCTCATTTATTTATTAATGTACATACTTATTTATATGTAATATATAAGTTAGTGGGTTTTAAGTTTACATTTTATATTATATTTACTTGAGTGTTAATATTATACTATATAATTTTATTTCACAAATTTGATTTTTATTTTCACTTTCACCATTTTTACTATATCTTGAGTTCTACAAGGAGATAGAAGCTCATTTTTTGGTGAAATAAACTTCATATTATGTGCTACAATTAACTTAGGTTTAGCTACTGCTCAATCTAATTCTAAATGTCCCTAACAGTCCGTCCAAAACAGACTACTCAGATTTGCACTTCAATTTTGTTTTGATCATATCTCACTCATTATAAAGATTACATTGCATGGCCAACTCTCACATGTGTACAAGTCTTATAACTTACTGTATATTAATTCATCTATGCCATTTTATCAGCTTAACATAAGGTTCTTTACTGTTTTTATACAGCCTACTAATTTAAGCAAGATTTTAACCTTTTTACATGTAGTTTTCAATCTTTTTAACCAAGTTTATCAACACAAGATCCCCACATAATACTTTTGATCATCATTCATCATCATATACATATACATAAAAAAATAAAATACAAGATTACGTATTCAAAATAACAAGATGATAGGATAAAATAATCTCTATACCACCAAAGTGATGAAATGATGGGATTTTGATGAACAAGACTTGGTTCTTGTTATCACATCTTTAACTTGGCAAATGAACTCCTTGAGATCTTCATGTGCATGAATATCTTCTTGAAAATAAGCCCCTAAGTTCCATGGAAACTCCTTTTCACATGTTATAACCACCTCCAATCTTCATCTTTTCAATGGGTTTTCATCATATGTAAATTATACATATGATTTATGGTTGATTTTTTTGATTAATGGTGGTGTTGTTGATGATGAGGGACGGCCAAGGAGTGATGAGTGAGATTGGAAGAGTTGTCTTTCTAGTTTGCATGTTATGAGAATGGTATATGGTTTTGTTAGATGGTTTTAGTGGTTTTGTTGAAAAACTAAGACATGTGTCCTAGTTTTTACTAGAAAATGGACACCTCAAATGTGTGTTGGTGAAGTTTTGTCATGCCATTTTATTTAGTGGGGGTGGGAAAGTGTCTCACTTGTCTCATATCCACTAATTTACTGGTACTCCTCGATTCTAGTTTCCTCGATTTGCGTGCCCTCGGGTCGATTTATGAAAAAAGTTTTTATAAATTATGAATCAACGGCACAGAACGAATATAATAAAAGTTGTCTCATCAAAAACGGAGTTCAAAAACGTAAATACGTAAACCTAGGGTTTCCGGTTTAGTCGTAAAGGACGTTAAATTATGCACGTAAGTCCTAATCTCTTCTCGTAAATTTGTGAGTTTATGAACCAACACAAATTTAAATGTCTAAAATAATATTTATGGATCGATTTATTTCCTGAAGTGTCGGACTGTCACCAAAGACAGTGTATGTAAACGTAAGCACGTAACTTAGAGTCCTCCGGTTTAGACGTAGTCGATGCTACTTCAAGAAGTAAACCCAAATTTCTTCCCAAAAATGAGTGAGTTCATAATATAACATTAAAATAATGTTTTTAAATAATACTTGAGAATAAAATATCGACCATAAGTTGACGGATTATCACGTGAATGATGAAAAAACCGCTCTTGTCGATGTTCTAAAGGACCACAAAGGGGTAATTGCGTGGAAATTATCTTACACTAAGGGGATCGATCCCAAATTTTGTACAAACCAAAATCTTAATGGAGGAGGACTACAAACCTGCAATCCAATTTCAAAGGAGGGTGAACCCCAAAATTTACGATGTCATCAAAAAGGAAGTCCTTAAACTCCTTGACGCGGGAATGATTTAACCCTTTTCTGATAGCCCTTGGGTGAGTACTATTCATTGTGTCCCTAAGAAGGGAGGAATGACCGTTGTGCCAAACGATGCCAACGAGTTAATTCCAACTCGACTCGTGACCGGTTGGAGGGTGTGTATCGACTATCAAAAGTTGAATGACGCCACTCGAAAAGACCATTTTCCCTTGCCCTTCATGGACCAAATGTTGGAGCGTCTTGCGAGAAACGGTTACTTCCAAATCCCCATCGATCCTCGTGATCAAGAAAAAACTACGTTTTGTTGGGAATAAAATGTAGTCAAGACACTTGGACGCTGACAAGAGCAATTTGGACGTTGATAGGAAGAAATCAAGCGTTGACAGGACAAGCGTTGATAGGAAGAAGTCAAGCGTTGATAAGAAGAAGTCAAGCACTGATAGAAGACTTAGTCTACATGTTTTATGTTTCTAGTAAAGATATGCTCGACAATGTATTTCTTTTGTTTATCTTTACCTAAAATAGCTGATACGTAGACTCTTGTACAAGGCTTCTTAATCTATAAAAGGATGTCTTTAGGTTTTAGTTCATGATATGTTTTACACTTTCATTGTACGCAAGTTCGATTAATCAATCAAAGTAAAAGTTTGGTTTATCTTGTTTGTGTGTTCTTGTTTAAGTATTAATTCTACATAATACTTGAATTGTTTCATATACAACAAAGTTTCTCTACGTGTTTAACTTGATATAATCTTGTTTACACAAGCTAAATCGATCTAAGTTTGGGATCAACAAGTGGTATCAGAGCTTGTTGAGAAACTTTGATCTAAAGAACACAAAAACCCTAAATCGCCAAAAACCCTAATTTTCAAAAAACCATAAATTTAAAACAACATGTCTACTCCAGAGTTAACCTCCTCCTCCTCAACCCATAACATCAAGATTCCCATGCTAGACCCAGACAACTTTGAGCTGTGGAAGTTTAATTTTGAATAGTATCTTCAAATCCATGACCACACCCTATGGGAAATTATTGAATATGGAAACACATTCAAAAAGGCTGCCAAGATCCTAGCTGCTATTACTCTAAATCCAGGCTCAAGTGCTGAGCATCAAAAGGAAAAACCTGAAGATGGAAGAGCTGTCTCAGTTGAGGACGTTGCAAAGAGAAGGAATGATATGAAAACCCTAAGCATCCTCAAACTTTCCTTGGGACAAGAAAATCAGCACAAGTATAGAGGCTATGATTCTACAAAAGATCTTTGGGCAGTCCTTCAAGTTTCTTATGGTGGTAATGATAATACTGCTTCAGAGAAAAAGAAGCAACTCTTGCATGAGTATGTTGTATTTAAAGCCCTTCCCAATGAAAAGCTAATTGGAGTGAGAAGCAGACTTCTTGACATTACAAGCAAGTTGTCATTTATGGGAACAGTGCATGATGATGCTGATATCATCACCACTTTCCTTAAAAGTCTTGGTGATACATGGAAGATTGAAGCAAGGTCTATGATTGCTAATAATACTCACAAAAGTTCCACTTTTGATGATGTTTACAATAAACTGAGGCTTGTAGAATGATGTAGTGTTTTGTATACCTTTTTAGGAAAAGAGGCAACAAAATAGGGCAAGCGTGCACGACGATTAAGGAAAACCGTGTGTATATGACCCTAAAAGTGAGTTCGTTCTCTCGAGGAGGCACGTGTGTTGTGTAATGAATGATGATTAATGTTTGTTTGTGATTATTAACAAGAAGAAAAGAGAATAGAAATGAGAGAAAAGACGGTTACGAAGACGGATTAAACTAAGACGAAAAAGGCGTAAACGTAAAACCGTAAAAAGGGTACAAAAATAAAAATTTTAAAACCTAAAAATTAATTAAAAGCTAAAACAAGTCCAAAATAATATAAATAAGAAATAAAATCCAATAAAAATATTTTAAAACCTTTTATTAATTAAATATTCAATTTTAAATGCTAATTAAAGCCCTAAAATTAAATATAATTAATCAAAATGTCCAAAATATGATTTTATTGAATTAATAACTTACTTATATTATCTAAAGACTAAAAAGTATTTTTCCTAATTTTTAAAAACTATTTTTCTATTTTTAAATTACTAAAAACTATTTTAAAACTAAAATAATTATAAAATAATAAAATAATGCTAAAAATAGTCTACCAATTTTAAAAATCTTATTCTACTCTAATGAGCAGTAGAAAATTGAAAAGGATTGAAAAATATTAAATTTTTCACTAAAAGACAAAACTAGTTTAAAATAAAACCCTAATTAACTTAAATTAATTCTAAAAAATAATAAAAAGATGAACAGTAAAATCTTTTTTAACCAAAAATCTTAAAATAATATTCTAAGTCTAGGAAAAATGTTTAAACTGAAAAAGAAATATTTTTGGCACTAAATGCCAAAAACAGAAAATTAAAAGTTAATTAAAAATGCAATAAAACCTAAAAAATAGCAAATGAACAGTGAAATAAAAATTGATTAAACAGAAAAATCCTAAATTAAATTAGAAAAATAACAAAATTGGTTTCAAGTCCTAACTCTAATTTTCACCCACAAAAGACAAAAAAAACCAAATATGATAGTGACATGTTGCTGGACTTTTGTCCTTTAGCTTAGCAGTGGGAACTTGTGTGTTAGCAGGGGAAACTTTCTTCCCACTGCTAGTGCAAAATAATGGTCAGTTGACCTTTGAGCTTAGGAAAGCTCTTTGGAGGGCTTGTTTTTGGACAGCAAGGCACCCCCACACCAATTGGGTTGTGGGGAGTCTGAGTAAACACAAAAATCAAGCAATCACAACACAAAAATCTTCACAAATAAGCCACAAAGTTACTGATTAAGCATTCAAGTTTCTGATGAATAAGATACTGATACACTTGGCACAAAATCGAATTTCAAGGTCAAATTACTTGCACACAACCAAACCAAATAGCATACAATCAGTTCACAAACCTTAAACAACCCTACTTCTAGCAGATTTAACAACTTAGAGGCACAATCAAACACAAATCCTGGCAAAACAAAGACTTACTGATTTTTATACTTCTTTTCAACTTTTAGCATGCAATTTTGGTTAAAACTTCAACAAACAGAAACTTAAATACACATAACATATGTTAGCAACCTAATAAGTGTGTCTAGATGATTTTTAAACCAAAAGCACTCAATATCCCTAGCTTAAAACTCAAATCCAAACACCCCTTCTAAATCTGAAATGAAATTTTAGCAAACCAAATGACTTCAAAATGTAACCAAACTGATTATATCCTACTAAAACATGCATATAACATCTAAATAACCAATATATAACAGCTAAACAAACACTTAACACCTTTCATGCAATAGGCACATAAACACCAAGATTGACTGAAAAATGAAAATGGGAAAAGGTTTTTACCTCAAGGGACCTACATCCAGGTCCCTAGTGGTTGAAGAACCACCTCCTTATAGGCCCGGGCCTATGCAGAAACCTTGAGCAATACTCCTTCAACAAACCTGCAAATCAAACAAGAACAAACCAAAGCAAATACAACCAACTTCTGATTTTTCTGAAAATCTTAAAACCTTGGAACCACTTGAACCTTGAAACTTAACACGTTTTTGAAACAAGCACAAGATCAAAAATCCAGGACTCCAATCCACTTTCACTTCAAAGAGCCTTGGATTTCAGAAACTTGCTAACCCCTTTTCAAAAACCTTTTTGAAACTTAAACACACAAAGTGTTACACAAATATGATTGGAACTCAGATTAATTACTCAACAAAAATATATCAATTTCTAAAACTCATAAAAGGAATTACACTTGTTTCAAACACAAATACCAAACTTTATAAATATTTAAAAAGATTACAATTTTTTGAGTAAAATCTGGAACAAAGCATATGAGTGACAGGCCACTCATATTTATACTAATCCTAGGAACTATCTAGAATATAGATTAAAATAATACAAAAGAGAAACCCTAAAATCTGGAAATCCGAATTTGCCCTTTGAAAATTCTTGGAATCTTGGTCAAAAAAGTTGACATGTGATTGCCAGCCTTGAAAAGTTGATCATAGTCGTCCATTTAAACTTGGAGACCAAGTAGAAGAATCTGGGATGTTAAATTGGTCGGGTGTAGGGTTTGAGGGAAAGGGACGGGGCAGGGAAGGGTCCCATAAGACACATGGGTGTGTCTTGTGGTGATGTGGAATGTGGGTTTTGGTGAGAAAAGGTTTAATCAAGGATCTGGACAAAAAGGGGCAAAACCCCTTTGATTTAGGATTAATCAAACCTGGGGATATTAGGGTTCTAGGGGGATTAGTGTGAGTGTTTAATCTATTTTGGGTAAAATGTTTTTAAATGAAGTGTTTTGGTGGGAAATAAGTGGGAAGGTTTGACTGGTCTTTGACCAGTTTAATTAATTAAACCGGTTTGTGGGTTTGGGTATTGGGTATGGACGGGTAGGGTATGGGTAATGGGTAAATGGGTGGGTTGTTGTGACGTGGCAGGATGTGACTGGATGTATGGGTTTTGCTGTTTGGCAGGATAGGTCCCCTTATTTCTCTCTTTTGTTCACTCTGTATAAAATGTTGTCAACGCCCATTTACTCTTGTAACAACTTTGGGGTAATTGTCATTTTTGGCACAATTACTGTACAAACTTTTAACAAGGGCTTCAAATGCATATTCTTCATTTTCCAAGGGCTGATCTTGTATAATCTTCAAACTTTAGGGACCCTATTCATAATTTTGAATATTTGAGGGGTATAAAGTGTAAATCTTCAAAAGTTGAGGGACTAAAGTTGCCAATCTTCAATTCTTCAAGGGCATTTTTGTAAAATCCAAACTTGGGCCCGGTTCATTGTGCGGCTTCGTTTCCCGTGTTCGTTTTTGAATGATTCTTGTGATCTTTTGCCATTTCCTCAATATCCGTACCTAAAAATACACAAGTAACAAACACGAGCATATATTTGGTATATTTAATGATATTTTATGCATTTTAAGCCCGATTTGGACGATAAGACCATGTATAAAAGCAGTCTCATCACTCCCCCATACTAAACCATTGTCGTGCCCTCACGCAATGCTAGAATAAAGTATCATAGCACCTCTAAAACTCAATTTTATTCACTTTATTGAAATGATAAACTAGCTACACTACTATGATTACTACTACTTGTGTTTTAGACATAATGTATGATTTTCATCGCAAAATAGGACGTTTAGATTCATAGAACAAGAACACGTGAATGCTTCGTTAGAAATAATTTCATCGTCCTCGATTTTCACTTTAATTCCATGCCAAGCGTGCAACGAGATCATTGTCATTATAAGTTAGTAATGCTAACACTACTCATATGCCCTAATCACGTACTTATCCTCCCATTATTCCTAAGTTGTATCTCTTATATTTTATTATGTCTTAATGATCACGAGGATACATCATTGACTTAGGCAATAATAGAGATTTAGGTATAAAAATAGAGTCCTAACGGTGAAACTAAGACCATCAAATCAATAACCCCTCCTAATAGACAACGATGTTAAAAAATTAAGTCGACAAGAAGAATCGATAAACACGGTTTTATAACGGTTTTGAACATGAGACTTATTACCAAGACTTTTATACGCCCCCTAACGGAAGGACCTTATTATCTTTGGTTTACCTCCATCTTTTATTCAACTTCGCCATGAAGCTTTTATTATGACTTCGGTCTTGCCTTGCCTTTTATTATCCGCCATCATCGGTGGTTTTATTAGCCAAAGACGTATATCCTCACGCTAAAGCGAATTTTGGATCTTTAAAGCTTCGAAGATTAAGGCTTGATTCACTTTCAATTTTGCATAGATTTTAGGCCTTGTGGGGCTTCAAATTGTTTGCTTGATTTAGGTGAGCACTTGAAATCTTATTATTGGGTGAAGCTTTCGATTATTCGGGTGCCAATACTTCAAAACCGTGACGCTGGCGATACCTTAATGTCTTCCTAATTTAATTACACGGAAGCTACTAGAAAAGACTAGAAACCCAACAATCCTAACTAAACCGCTAAGTCAATATTTATTAAGCAAAAAATATTTACAAGCGAAGGGAGAATAAGCAAACAACGAGAACACATGAGTTTTTGAAAGAATACGAGTACTCTACGTTTAGCATAGTAACTTATAATTAACTCTATCATTTCTCTTCTTCATTTAAGAGACTTAGCCTAATGTAAGTTAAGGAATCAAAGCTAAGTGCTCAACACGCACGGTCGAGTCAAAAATTACTCTTATTCTCGCCATCGGAAAATCTACATTCGTGTCTTCAACACTTATGAAACATGAGAAAAAATTTTAAAATTTGGCCATTTTTAGCCTTATTTTGTAACAAAACGATAACAAAACGATAAACTTTCGAAAGAGTGAAGGTTTGGCAAGGCAAGTATCTATTCACCCCCCCATACTAAAGTTAAACATTGTCCTCAATGTTTCGAGTCTAGGGGTGCAAACACCCCCATACTAGAGATGTAGTCAAATGCCTAATCTAGCATGGAAAGGGTGTAACCAATAAATTAATAGCCGTTTATGAAGTGTGCTAAAAACCTAGGGTTAGAACATCAAAGGATATATCATTTGGATATTGAGAAATGTCTCCAAAGATCGAGTGCTCCCATAAAACGAACACGAGAGGCTCCAGTCGTGAAGGTCATGATCTAAAAACCACAATTCACAAACAACCACGGAACAAAGGTAGGAAGGGCACAAATCCCCTCACATTAAGTTAATTAGAAAGCAATAATATGTACATGGATAAGCATGGGTCTCCCCCACGAGGCTCCTTGTTTTTGATAACCGAGTCAAAAGCTCGAATTGAATCCCCATAAATGTGATCATTTAGGGATTATCATGGTATGGTCAATTTTTGGTGGGGCTTACATGATAAACAAGGCCCAAAAACAACCGGTATAAAGGACTAAGTCCTTTGATGGTGCAAAATACCGGGATCGAAGATGGCGTTCTCATTTTCATTGGAAAAACAAATCAACGCCACTTCATCAATGGTCAACAAAAACTCAAAGAGTTTCAAGAAAATAGGAGAGAAGAAATAGAAGGGTGGGACAATGGGTAAGTCTCTAAAAACATGAGCTACTCGAGGTAGACTCGCACCAATCAAATGAAAAGATTTTCCATTTATTGCATCGGTGGAAGACCGAGATTTCCCTTTATAAGCAATTCTAGGATCAAATATCTCGTCCTCGGTGGAGAAAGGGGAGGGAACATAAGGGGATTCCCCCACACTAAGTCCACACAAAGCATCGTCAAAAGGAGAAGACGAGCTTGTAGTACTCAATACACGTGGTGATGACGGAGTTAGAGTTGTAGAAAAATCTTTTAAATTTAATTCAAAATCTTTTCCTTTTTCATCTTTAAAACTCTCCTTGTGAAAACCCGATTTGATTATGTCAAAAATATTTGGTGTATCTAAAGCAATGTTAGTCACACTAAAAATTCTCACATTTTGAAATCTTTTTGGTTTAGGTGGTGGCATGTTTTCAAATCTTTTGTCAACAAAGAAAACCTCCCCATCGGGATCAACGTATTCATCATCCGAAGAATCACTCGTGATTGGAATCGTAGGCTTAACACTCTTAACCTCCACCGGCGGAGGGGACGGAACTTCATTTTTCTCAACAACTCCTAAAACTCTATTGGAAATCTTTTTGCAAATGCTTTTGATGGGATTGACATTGTACAAAGATGTGATAGAATACACATGAGAAAGAGTGGAGTTTTGGGTTGCATTAATGACTAGTTCTTCCTCATTGAAACGAAGAGTGATTTTTCTTGCATGCACATCGATAAGTGCTCTCGAGGTGTCCAAAAATGATCGACCTAAAATTAACGGAACTTTAGGATCGATGGGAATATCAACAACAATAAAGTCTATAGGATAGTAGAACTTTCCAACTTTCACAAAGACGTCCTCGGCAACTCCACAAGCTAGAATCGTAGAATGATCGGCCATTTCGATTGACATTCTTGAAGGAGTGAGATTTGGAAGATTGAGCGATTTAAAAATCTCAAGAGGCATCAAATTAATACTAGCACCAAGATCGGCCAAGGCGTAGCATTCTTCCATGTCTTGTATAGCACATGGGATTAAAAACTTTCCAGGATCACCGACTTTTTGAGGTATGCGGCTTAGAAAAACCGATGAACAACTAGATGATTTTTTCAATTTCTCTTTGTTATTCAACATACTTTTGAAGTTCGCGGCAAATCGAGGCATCATGACTAAGGCGTCGGCAAAACTTATATTGAAATGCAAGTCACGAAACATTTTCATGAAGAGTTCAAATTGATAATTATTTCGTTCTTGTGCCTTTTCCTTGTCTCGTCTTGAAGGGTAGGGTAAAGGTGGTGTGGGTTGGGGCATAGTAGGCATAGGCATCGGCCTTGGAATCTCGGGTTCCATGATAGGTATTGGTTCAACCGTAGGTGTGGTTTGAGCGGTACTTCGTGGGCTTGTAATTTGCTCCTTTTCAACCACAACCTCGGGTTCTTTATCTTTTTCCTTCTCCATAGAAGTACTTGGACGAGAAATGGGTTCTTTGAAAGTTTTACCACTACGAGTAGTAATAACCTTCAACTCTCCTTTCGGGTTCACGATGGTATCACTAGGAAGACCACCCGAAGAAGAGGGCTTACACATGATAGCTTCAAACATTTTAGCCATTCTATCTTCAAACTTAGATTGCCTAGCATCCGCTTTTAACAATTCTTGCTTAATCTCATGTTGACCTTGCTCCATTTTTTGTTGATTTTGTTGGAGACGTGTGACATTTCCTTCCATTTTATTAGCATGAGTTTTAAGTTCATTAGCAAGTTCGTTTTTAAGCTTGTTTTTCAACTCGGACCTTAAGCTAACCATTTCACGTTGCATATTGTCAAACTTAGCATCATTTGCCTTTGCATAATTCAAAAATTCTCCTTGAAGATTTTTGGTGTGATCGTTTTGAAAACCTTGGGAATTGTTTTGAAAATCACGGTTTTGGTTTTGGTTTGAAACTTGCCCATTTCCACTTTGATAATTACCCTTGTTGTAATTTCTTTGATTTCCTTGGTAATTTCCACCTTGATTGTTGTTTCGATAGTTATTAGCATTTTGATTTGGTGGAGCTTGATTTTGGCAGGAACCTTGACCGATTTGGTTATAAGTTCCCGTGGCTACATAAGCACTCGAAGTGTTACCATCCGCGGTAATTCACTCGGAAAGATCATGAGCTCCACCACACGACAAACAACTCTTAGAAACCGCTTTAACCGAAGCGGAATTTGAAGCTTCTTGAGCTTTCCAATGGGACATAAGGGTCGAAAACCTATCGAAAAACCGATTCTCCTCATTTGCTTCATCTTGTAAGGCATTAATGGAACGAGACGATGATGAGCCCATTTTGGCAACACTCGGTGTGTTACGAGGGCTATAAACCTTAGACCTATTCTCAATTATGACCAAAGCTTCTTCAACCGTTTTACACAAAAAATTACCACCCGCGGCGGCATTCAAATAATCTCTTTCATGATCATTAAGTCCATTGTAAAACGTGTCGATTTGATGTAAGTCGGAAAAACCATGATGAGGACATTCATGTAACATCTCCTTAAACCTATTCCAAGCCGTAGAAAAACTTTCATTTGATTCTTGTGAAAATTTAGAAATCTCATTTTTCAAATGCGTAGTCTTAGAGGGCAGAAAAAATTGGTTCACAAATTTTGAAACGAGATCCTTCCACGTCAATATAGAATTGGGTGGCTCTTTTTCTAACCAAATTTTAGCGGGCCCCGCTAAGGAATACGGAAAAAGCATCATCTTAATCGAGTCATTCGAGACATCCTTAAATTTGCACGTGGCGGTAAGACGATTGAATTGGCGGATATGGTTATGAGGATTGTCCTTCTCATCACCACGGAATTTGTTGTTTTGGATCATCGACAACAAACCCGTTTTCACCTCAAAATTCTCCGCAAGGATAGCGGGAATCACAATAGCTTCTCCATAACCCTCGGTGGGTGCTTGAAGTAACTCCATCATAGTTCGATTCGCCATGGTTGGTGCTTCTCGTACAATGGGTTCGTCAATAGGAGACTCCTCACTAGAATGAGTTGGAGTGGGAGTTTTGTTCTTTCGTCTACGTGCACGTTTTGCTTGATTACGAGTTAGCATAAACGTCACGTACAACGAGGAGACGAGCAAAGAAGATTCTTTTTGGTGTTTGGTATTATTCAATTTTTTTGTGGTTTTTGATTGTATTAACCTTTTTGGAAATTGGTGAATGTATTAAGTAGACAAAAATCTACAAATCTCCTCCTTAATCAAATCTCTTGATTAAAGAAGCCTCAAGGAATGAAAACGATCACGTGGAGTGAACGCCTTTGATGACTTTAGAACGATGGTGGAATACCAAATCGTTCAAGAGGGTTCAATCAATAGAAACCAAGAAAATATATATGATATGTAATAATACTTTGGGCGGCAAAACCCTCGATTCACTCTCAAAATCAAATACGCACAAGTAAGCGGAGGAAACGAGGCGGCGCGAAGCACTTAAGAGCCTTTTTCCTTTAGGTCGTGAAATACAACCGCCTTATACCCACCTTATAGTTTGTATTATCAAGATTAAGCTTCACGAAAGTATTTATCTATTTTTGCCTTTTTCTTTGGTTTGAGATTCGAATACAATGATTGGGTAATGACCTCCCAAGTCAAGGTTGTGATTTCTCACGTATTTGGAGTACTTGTGAATTTATTGTTCTACGTATACAATATATTAATAATATTCACACAAAAACCGAAAAACGATAATACGTATTAGTAGAGTGCTACTAATACAAATACTATTATGGCTAATATAAAAAACAACAATGTTTCAATCAGAACACAATACGCCTCCCCGGCAGCGGCGCCAAAAATTGATGTAGTGTTTTGTATACCTTTTTAGGAAAAGAGGCAACAAAATAGGGCAAGCGTGCACGACGATTTAGGAAAACCGTGTGTATATGACCCTAAAAGTGAGTTCGTTCTCTCGAGGAGGCACGTGTGTTGTGTAATGAATGATGATTAATGTTTGTTTGTGATTATTAACAAGAAGAAAAGAGAATAGAAATGAGAGAAAAGACGGTTACGAAGACGGATTAAACTAAGATGAAAAAGGCGTAAACGTAAAACCGTAAAAAGGGTACAAAAATAAAAATTTTAAAACCTAAAAATTAATTAAAAGCTAAAACAAGTCCAAAATAATATAAATAAGAAATAAAATCCAATAAAAATATTTTAAAACCTTTTATTAATTAAATATTCAATTTTAAATGCTAATTAAAGCCCTAAAATTAAATATAATTAATCAAAATATCCAAAATATGATTTTATTGAATTAATAACTTACTTATATTATCTAAAGACTAAAAAGTATTTTTCCTAATTTTTAATAACTATTTTTCTATTTTTAAATTACTAAAAACTATTTTAAAACTAAAATAATTAAAAAAAATAATAAAATAATGCTAAAAATAGTCTACCAATTTTAAAAATCCTATTCTACTCTAATGAACAGTAGAAAATTGAAAAGGATTGAAAAATATTAAATTTTTCACTAAAAGACAAAACTAGTTTAAAATAAAACCCTAATTAACTTAAATTAATTCTAAAAAATAATAAAAAGATGAACAGTAAAATCTTTTTTAACCAAAAATCTTAAAATATTATTCTAAGTCTAGGAAAAATGTTTAAACTGAAAAAGAAATAGTTTTGGCACTAAATGCCAAAAACAGAAAATTAAAAGTTAATTAAAAATGCAATAAAACCTAAAAAATAGCAAATGAACAGTGAAATAAAAGTTGATTAAACAGAAAAATCCTAAATTAAATTAGAAAAATAACAAAATTGGTTTCAAGTCCTAACTCTAATTTTCACCCACAAAAGACAAAAAAAAACAAATCTGATAGTGACATGTTGCTGGACTTTTGTCCTTTAGCTTAGCAGTGGGAACTTGTGTGTTAGCAGGGGAAACTTTCTTCCCACTGCTAGTGCAAAATAATGGTCAGTTGACCTTTGAGCTTAGGAAAGCTCTTTGGAGGGCTTGTTTTTGGACAGCAAGGCACCCCCACACCAATTGGGTTGTGGGGAGTCTGAGTAAACACAAAAATCAAGCAATCACAACACAAAAATCTTCACAAATAAGCCACAAAGTTACTGATTAAGCATTCAAGTTTCTGATGAATAGGATACTGATACACTTGGCACAAAATCGAATTTCAAGGTCAAATTACTTGCACACAACCAAACCAAATAGCATACAATCAGTTCACAAACCTTAAACAACCCTACTTCTAGCAGATTTAACAACTTGGAGGCACAATCAAACACAAATCCTGGCAAAACAAAGACTTACTGATTTTTATACTTCTTTTCAACTTTTTGCATGCAATTTTGGTTAAAACTTCAACAAACAGAAACTCAAATAATCATAACATATGTTAGCAACCTAATAAGTGTGTCTAGATGATTTTTAAACCAAAAGCACTCAATATCCCTAGCTTAAAACTCAAATCCAAACACCCCTTCTAAATCTGAAATGAATTTTTAGCAAACCAAATGACTTCAAAATCTAACCAAACTGATTATATCCTACTAAAACATGCATATAACATCTAAATAACCAATATCTAACAGCTAAACAAACACTTAACACCTTTCATGCAATAGGCACATAAACACCAAGATTGACTGAAAAATGAAAATGGGAAAAGGTTTTTACCTCAAGGGACCTACATCCAGGTCCCTAGTGGTTGAAGAACCACCTCCTTATAGGCACGGGCCTATGCAGAAACCTTGAGCAATACTCCTTCAACAAACCTGCAAATCAAACAAGAACAAACCAAAGCAAATACAACCAACTTCTGATTTTTCTGAAAATCTTAAAACATTCGAACCACTTGAACCTTGAAACTTAACACGTTTTTGAAACAAGCACAAGATCAAAAATCCAGGACTCCAATCCACTTTCACTTCAAAGAGCCTTGGATTTCAGAAACTTGTTAACCCTTTTTCAAAAACCTTTTTGAAACTTAAACACACAAAGTGTTACACAAATATGATTGGAACTCAGATTAATTACTCAACAAAAATATATCAATTTCTAAAACTCATAAAAGGAATTACACTTGTTTCAAACACAAATACCAAACTTTATAAATATTTAAAAAGATTACAATTTTTTGAGTAAAATCTGGAACAAAGCATATGAGTGACAGGCCACTCATATTTATACTAATCCTAGGAACTATCTAGAATATAGATTAAAATAATACAAAAGAGAAACCCTAAAATCTGGAAATCCGAATTTGCCCTTTGAAAATTCTTGGAATCTTGGTCAAAAAAGTTGCCATGTGATTGCCAGCCTTGAAAAGTTGATCATAGTCGTCCATTTGAACTTGGGGACCAAGTAGAAGAATCTGGGATGTTAAATTGGTCGGGTGTAGGGTTTGAGGGAAAGGGACGGGGCAGGGGAGGGTCCCATAAGACACATGGGTGTGTCTTGTGGTGATGTGGAATGTGGGTTTTGGTGAGAAAAGGTTTAATCAAGGATCTGGACAAAAAGGGGCAAAACCCATTTTATTTAGGATTAATCAAACCTGGGGATATTAGGGTTCTATGGGGATTAGTGTGAGTGTTTAATCTATTTTGGGTAAAATGTTTTTAAATGAAGTGTTTTGGTGGGAAATAAGTGGGAAGGTTTGACTGGTCTTTGACCAGTTTAATTAATTAAACCGGTTTGTGGGTTTGGGTATTGGGTATGGACGGGTAGGGTATGGGTAATGGGTAAATGGGTGGGTTGTTGTGACGTGGCAGGATGTGACTGGATGTATGGGTTTTGCTGTTTGGCAGGATAGGTCCCCTTATTTCTCTCTTTTGTTCACTTTGTATAAAATGCTGTCAACGCCCATTTACTCTTGTAACAACTTTGGGGTAATTGTCATTTTTGGCACAATTACTTTACAAACTTTTAACAAGGGCTTCAAATGCATATTCTTCATTTTCCAAGGGCTGATCTTGTATAATCTTCAAACTTTAGGGACCCTATTCATAATTTTGAATATTTTAGGGGTATAAAGTGTAAATCTTCAAAAGTTGAGGGACTAAAGTTGCCAATCTTCAATTCTTCAAGGGCATTTGTGTAAAATCCAAACTTGGGCCCGGTTCATTGTGCGGCTTCGTTTCCCGTGTTCGTTTTTGAATGATTCTTGTGATCTTTTGCCATTTCCTCAATATCCGTACCTAAAAATACACAAGTAACAAACACGAGCATATATTTGGTATATTTAATGATATTTTATGCATTTTAAGCCCGATTTGGACGATGAGACCATGTATAAAAGTAGTCTCATCATAGAGAGTGAAATCCTTTTGGATCAAGCAAGCAAGTCTACCAATGGAAATATAGCCTTCTTCTCACATAGTGAAGGTCAATTTGATCAAAGGGAGTCAAACATGCACCCCATTACTGGGTCACCTTGTGTCAACGTTAGATCAAGCTTTGTCAGCGCCTCACATTCAGACGTTGCACATAAAATGTTGACTCACCAAGAGTTAAGCATGCTGGTATTGATCTAGATACAGCGTGTGCATACATTGCTTCATTGCCCAATGGTTCAGTGATTACATATGAGGACCTTGAGCAAATTAGTGATGAGCACTTGGAAGAGATGGACATAAAGTGGAATATGGAACTTGCTAGCATAAGGGCCAATAGATGGAATAGAATATTTAGGAAGAAGATGACTTTTAATGCTAAAGACACTGCTGGGTTTGATAAATCCAAGGTTGAGTGTTACAATTTCCATAGAATGGGTCACTTTATGAGATAGTGTAGATATCTATTGGAAATACTTTTTATACGTATTTAGAAAGGATCGGTCACTCCAATGATATTGGGCTCGTGATCCAATATAGCCCATATAGCCCACATGTAGGGTTGGCTATATAAACCCCCTCCTAGCATGTTAGGAGGGGTTGAACACTTACATTTTGACATAATCAATCTTTCTTCTTATTTCTCTCCTTTCTCTCTCTTATTTCTCTCTCTAGGTTCTTCCATTTCTCATCCATCTTAATAGATAATCCAACAATGCCTAATCCTTATAAAAATACGATCCTACAATTGGTATCAAGAGCATGGGATGAAATATAGGTTTGTTTTAAGTGTTGCGTATGTGTTTATAAGCATTTCGTAGGTTGTTGAGTATTTCTTGCCGAATCACCAAATTTTTTTTGTGTTTAATCGTGATTTCAAGTAGTATAACGTAGTTATTCGTGTTAGAGTGTTTTTGGTATCTTGGTTTTGGTTAAAACACAATCTTTCTTGGATCAAAAGTTCAAAAAGTTCTTGTGTTCTTCATTCCGAATTTCAAGCAAACATCACCATCGGAAAGTACAAGTGAAAAGGGGCTTCCATCGCAATAACCATCACCATCGGAAAGTGACTGGTTCTACTTTGCGATATTTGGATTTCGATACTTATTCCGATCTGGATATTCCGACCGTTCTTTGCGATCTGGGATTCCGACGGTTATAAGGAAGTTTTAAGTCGTTACTCTGCCTAAATTTTGTCAGCTATATTCCGATCTGAATCATTCCGACAGCTCTTTGCGATCTGAGCATTCCGATCTGAATCATTCTGACAGCACTTTGCGATATGAATCATTTCGATAGCTTTGGATTGTGATCTAGGGATTCCGATACCATCATCATTCCGACAGTGTTACATTACGATCTAAGCATTCCGATAGTAAGACATTCCGATAGAACCTGTTTTGGATACTTAGTGGATTTCTTCTATTTGGCATTTAATTTGGTAATTTGGTAAATTTCAAAAGCAAACACAACAACAAGATAACAAAATCTTTTAGTTAACAACACAAAAAACTCATAACCTTATTTCATTGTTCGATCATCTTTGATAATCTTTTTCAAGGGATCACAAAATGAATTCGCATTCATATATGCCAACTATGACTTCACTTACCGATATTTTGATCATTTCGGGTACCGATACTCGCCCACCTTTGCTCATCAAATATTTATTTGAAGCATGGCAAGGCCGTATGAGAACGTACATCATGGGCAAACAAAATGGTCGACTTATGCTTCAATCAATTGATAAAGGACCATTAGATTGGCGAGAAGTTACCGTCAACAATGTGACAAGGCCAAGAGAGTATCATGTGTTAACCGATGCCAACAAAATCATTGCAGATGTCGATGAAAGGGCTGTTCAGACAATTCTTCAAGCCCTTCCACCCGATATCTTTCGAATGGGAAGTGAACATACAGTGGCAAAGAATCTTTGGGATCGACTTGCGGTTTTGCTACAAGGGACATCTCTCACTAAGCAAGAACGAGAGTGTCAACTGTATGATTTGTTTGATAGGTTCACATACCTTCCAGGGGAGACTCTTCATGATTTTTACTGGCGTTTTACCACTTTGATGAATGACATGAATGTCTATAATCTAAGGATTGAACAATTTCAATTAAACACCAAGTTTTTGAACACACTACCCCCTAAATGGAGTCAATATGTGACTGATGTCAAGATGATTCGTGATTTAGACAAGTCCAATTTAGAACAACTCTATGCTTTCTTACAACAACATGAGAAGCATGTAATCCAAAACCGAATTTCTCAAGGACCTTACCATGAACCAATGGTATTATTGGCAAACCATCCTACACTGTCATACCACAACTCTCAGCTTGATTTAGGACACAAATCTTCATATCAACCTGTGTATCAAACACCAAGCTTCCCACAGTACTCGATTCTGCCACCGCCGCCTACATCTTATCACCAACCAGCAACATCATCATCACAAGGAGATTCACACCCATTACCTTATGCTTCACACCAATATTCACCGTATCAACCTCCCACCAACCTTGCTTGTACCTATCCACAACTTGAGGCTCCTCAACCTCATTACTCACAACAAGTCAGTGCTCCATCCAATCAGATTGTAGCTCAGGCAGCACCATCATTCTACTGTGAAGATGACATCCCTGTCCCTGAATTTAGACAAGGAGATAGCCTACTGATATCCTTGCTCAAATGTCTGCTTATTTAAGTCAAACATTGAACAAACGAGGTTACAGAGGTCCAGCAACAACTAACAATAAGCTAAGGAACTCGTCTAACTCTCGTCAACATGCAACAATTCAGGACGGAAGAGGCATGGTACAACCACTTCAAGGGAGATCTAATTCGTCTACTGCTGGTGCACGTTCATCCAATACTACTGCTACAAGAGCAAACAGCACTAGTAAAATGAAGGTGGTTATTTGCTACAATTGTAAAGGGGAAGGGCACATGGCCCGAGAGTGCAAGCAGCCTAAAAGGAAAAGGGACGGCACATGGTTTCAGGAGAAGATCTACCTGGTGAATGCTCAAGCCCAAGGTCGTGAGCTTGATGAAGAAGAATTGGCATTCCTTGCAGATCTGGGAGTAGCGGAAACTGATGGTCTCACAACAGTCATCACCAACAATGCTGCATATCAGTGTGATGATTTGGATGCATATGACTCTGATTGTGATGATCTTAACACCGCCAAGGCAGCTCTCATGGCAAACCTTTCACTATATGGAGCTGATACCATTTCTGAGGTACCACATATTGCTACAGATACTAGTATTGTACCTTATCAAGTTGAGCAAATGTCTGAGTATTCGGAACAGCCTCCAGTGGTTAGTAACTCAATCGACGAGACAAACAATGATAGCAATATCAGTGAAAGTCCTCATACTTTGAGTGAACCACAACCGGGAGCTATTACGACTACCAATCCGTCTGCTCAACCTGATTTGGTTATGGTTCCGGCATCTTTGCTTAGCCAAATGAATAATGCGGTCCTTGAAACCCTTAATGATAATCATACTTTATCTGCCGAGCTTTCTTTGCATAAGGACAAGGTTAAAACCTTGGAAATGACTCCTGTGTCCACTACCTTAACCAATCCTGAATTTGATAGGTTTAGGAAAGTTCAAATGGACAATCTGCTAGAAATTGAGAGTTTAAGAGCAAATCTTTCGAATGAACTTAAAGAAAAAGAGTCAGTCATTACTGATTTTCAACAACTTCAAACGGATTTTGAAATTCTTGAGTCCAAATAGATTGAAATGGAAATTAAGACGTCTGAAAGAATAAAAAAACGAGAAATTAACTTTTCTCGGACACGAGCTTATATTAAAACCATTGAAAGGTTTTTAGCTCGTGTACATGGCTCCTCGTTAAATGACAAACGATGACCCGGACTTCAGAGACAGGGAAGTTTATCTTCGCAACGATAACTTACCCTCAAAACGAGAAATTAATTTTTCTCGGACACGAGCTTACGTTAAAAACCATTCAAAGGTTTCTAGCTCGTGTATATGGCTTATCGTTAAATATCAGACGATAACCTGTGCATCAAAGAAAGGAAAGTTTATCGCCGATGATAAACTTATCCTTACAACGAGAAATTAATTATTTCTCGGGCATGAGCTAATAATAAAAACATTCGAAGTTTTTTAAGCTCATGCACAATGACTTACAGTTAAATATCAGACTGTAACTCGGATTTCAATTTTAGGAGAGCTTATATTTAAAGATAGTTTATCCTCGTAACGAGAAATTCATTTTTCTCGGTCATGAGCTTGTCTTAAAACATTCCAAGTTTTAAGCTCATTAAGTAAAGTGTATCTTTTAAATAAGAGAACTTTTCTTCCTAACGAGAAATTCATCTTTCTCGGTCATGAGCTTTACGTTAAAACATTCAAAGTTTTTCAAGCACATGAAAACGACTTCTAAGTAAATGTCAACTTAGGACTCGTTCTTCAATTAAAAGGAAAGTTTATCGCCGATGATAAACTTATCCTTAGCAACGGGAAGTTTACAACTTCTCGGACTTGAGCTCGTTTTGCAAGATATTCAACATCTTAAGCTCAAGTAATTGGTTTTCAAAACGTTGAACACAATTTTTCGAGAATTTCTCAAAAAGGTTTTTCTAAATCTTTCAAAATTGCGTGTTCAAAAAATGTTTTGATAAAAAGAGCATGTCTTCTAGAATCGATAATATTTACGATACTAGAAATGTCATTCAATAATGACACGGGGTTGTTAATAAAGTTCGAGCAGAAGTTCAAATGTTTTAAAACATGCTCAAAATGGTTTGCTATTATTTCAGATAGTAACCCGCTTTTCATATTTTAGTCAAGTATTTCACCAGAAAGCTTTGACTCAACAACGGGAATTAATTTTCTCGGGCATGGTTTACTTTATAACCATTTAAGGGATTGTGTTTACGTAATAACACAATCTAACACGAATATATGTACGTGTCAGTGCATTTATTTGTTAAAACAAGACAAATCTTGTTTTTATGAAGTTATCATCTCCACCAACGGTAGCAATTTATAATTGATATCTACATACTCGACGAGGCGACTACTCAAATGGTGACTACAGCTCTTTCAATAGAACACGGGTCAACAACTGAGAGGGAGCAATTGTCCAGCATTCAGAATCTTTGACGCCGAAAGTGCCAAGTTCACATGTTGGTGTCAAGACAACGATATCAATCAAATGGAGTCAAGAGATAACTTCAGACGTGATGAGGCGACCAACATTCGTGAACAAGAACCATGTGCTTCTTTCATATGATGTTCTTCATCATTCAGGTTCAACCTCATAAATCGCTAATCTTGTGAATTCATTATCATATATGATCTTTGCACGTGATAAATACCTTACACTTGTGTTTAAAAGGTATTTAATTTACGTTTCAAATACACCCTCATTAATTTGAGGGGGAGCCTGTGTAAGTCATGAAGATAATTGGCTTTGCGCTTTTCTTCCCAAATTTTCTTAAAATGCTATTAAATCAATTGATATTAAAAACATCGATTGGGTTAATATTTTTAATATGGGGGAGAAAATGTGATTTAATATGGGAAATGATTAATCACAAATGGTTTGACTTAACGTGCTAGCTCATCCCGACATGTGCGAAATGTTTTCGGATATCGTGGCATATGTTAAGGGGGAGCAAAATGGATTTGCACTTCAAAATGGATTTCATGGTGACAAACACCTACCCAAAACATCTCTATTCACGACGGTGAAGATTGTGGTGACATAAGGATGGTAGGATAGGTTAAAGTCCAATGATTTCTCTAGAACCGGAGGAATCTTCCCAAGGACATTCCATAGCTAGAAATAGTAGTCCTTAGGAAAGATGGAGAAAGATTGTGAACGTAGCTGAATGCCGACCAAGTACTTAAGTTAGCACTGGAACAATCACAACAAGGTGCTAGTGATGACGTATTGGTAAGCATTGAAGGGGTTGAAGAATGAAAAAGAATTGTAAAGATAAAGGGTGTAAAGAAAGAAGCCCTCCTTACAACCTTAGGCAGAAACCGGGTCAATTCATATGCTATTGAGATCATTTTTAATGATGCTTGATATTGAAGATAGACATCATGGACCCAGTGATGCAATGCACAACCCATCCCAGCTAACTCAGATATCTCTTAAAAGATATTTGTTTTAATCACACGAAGACAACGCATTATATATTGATTTATTCACTCCGAATAAATTGGTATTGAAAAGGTGGCACTCCTCTCCAGCCTCCGATCACTAAAATCCAAAATGCACGATCGAGTCTAGAGCCATTTGAGATCATCATATATCTTATTAGGACACACCTTCATTATTCCTTGCTTGTTCACACAATGTGAAAAGTAAAGAAAGATATTAAGAGTCCTACGCAAAATCCTCATGATCTTGCCTGAACATCCGAGTAATACGAAAGTATTTACAATGAAGATGGAAATCCTTCTTGAGTGAACGTCAAAAAGCTCATGTTAGGTGCTTGTGCGATTCTTTATGAATCAAACTTGTGATAACTGGAAAGCAACAGTGGTTTAATTCTTAAATGAATTTAAACACGTTCCAGGCCTCTACGCAATATCTTAGTGATCTCGCCAGAACACTCAAAGTGATACCTTAGTGTTCACAGTGATGAGTGGAAATCCTTCTAGTGTTAACCTCAAACAGCACTTGGTAGGTGACTTGCAAGATTCTATATGAATCAAGCTCTTGACAACTGGAAAGCAACGATGGTGCAGTTCTTAACTGAATTTAACTTGTTCCAGGAACATGTATTGACGGCTTCAAATCATGTGGATAATATTATCCAAATGATTCACTCTTTATGTTCGCAGTCAGCTTTGGACGGTCGAATAAAGAGAACGGGTTTACCCGCGAAATCTTGTCAAGGAGATTCTTAATTGAAACTACCTGTCACAAGTACGATATTTTTATATCGTCCAACGGTCTTCACCGACCGGAGGTAAAATGCTACCGAATTAGAATGAAATTTTCAAGGCCATTTCATCAGTGTATATGTTTTGTTGCTAACTGTCTTATGCTGCGTAACAAGAAGGTGGCATTGTGGTGTTTAATCCAGAAGAAGTCGTCAACACATGCTTATACTGTATGCACTTAATACTTCAACAAATTCAAGAAAGTCTAAAAGTCAAGTCTTCCGTTGTATCAAACTCTGAAGCTTTCAGGAATTTATAAAAGTATAAGTATGTGGAACAAGAAGTCATGAGGAGGCGAATATCACAAGTGATGAATGCACAAGGTCAAGGCAAGGAAACATGCTCAAGACTAAAGTCAAAGATCACATCAATCATATTCACAAGAACAAGATCGAAGAATCAAGCATAGTATGCTAGGTTTAAGATTTTGTAAAATGGTGTGATCTCCCTTTGGGGGAGATATTGTTGGAATTACGTTTTTCCAAGGAAAGTCTCGGTCACATCATTATTAGCATAGATCACGAGCTATAGACTATTTAGGACATTGTAACTTGGAGTGACCTCCCTTTGGGGGAGATTGTTGGAAATACGTTTTTACGTATTTAGAAAGGATCGGTCACTCCAATGATATTGGGCTCGTGATCCAATATAGCCCATATAGCCCACATGTAGGGTGGGCTATATAAACCCCCTCCTAGCATGTTAGGAGGGGTTGAACACTTACATTTTGACATAATCAATCTTTCTTCTTATTTCTCTCCTTTCTCTCTCTTCTTTCCCTCTCTAGGTTCTTCCATTTCTCATCCATCTTAATAGATAATCCAACAATGCCTAATCCTTAGAAAAATACGATCCTACAATATCCTAGAAGATATGATGCTGGAAAGCCTTCAAGCCAAATCGTCAAGGTTGAAGATACAAAAGCTATGGTTGCCATGCAAGACATAGATGGTGTTGGCTGGGATTGGGGCTTTTTGGCCAAGGATGTGGAAGAGAACAAGGCCTTGGTTGCAGAAAAGGAGGAAGAGGAGCATGTTTACTATGCTCTCATAACGCATTCTTCATCTTCATCAGACAATGAGGTATATGATGATGCATTTTGTAGTAAGGGTTGTCGTCTAAACACTGAAAATCTTAACAAAGAAGTTTTAAAATTAACATCAGATGTTTTTAATGAAAAATGCAAGTTATCTAATTATCAACTTGCTCTTACTCAAACTGAAAAGACTGTGGCTGAATATAAGAAAATGGAGTTTGACGTAAAAGATCAAATCAATGTTTTAACTCATGATCTAAATGCTAGTGTTGAGGTTAGGAACATCTTGGAGAGATCCAATGGTGTTTTACAAGCTAAGTTAGATGAGGCTATCAAAAACAAAGATAATGTAGATCTTAAAATTCAAAAATTTGATAAAGCTTCTCAAACCCTAGAAAAATGTGTTAGTGAACAAAGGGATTCTAGGGATAGGAGTGGGATTTGGATGAAAGAGTATGTTGGTGTTCCACCACCTGCTAGGAACTTTTATGGTGTCCTTAGAAAGGATCCTCTTGGGCTGGTATTCCAGAACTCCAAGAAGAATAATTTATTCCTCCACCTAGAGTTCTTATCCCAGTAGAGGAATACAAGCAGAAATTAACAGATTTAGACCAATGGAAGAAAGCCAACCCTACTTTGTTTGTTAATGGTGGCATGCTTAGTGACAACCCAAATGAGTCTACACCTATAAACGTGACCAATCCTACTACTGGGAAGACTGTTGACCTTGGCTTAAACGTTGATAGAAAACCTAGTATTAAATATGCAGAAATGTATAGAAACCTAGGTCACCAATAAGTCAAATTAGTGATAATGGGACAGGTTTCTTTTCATCTAGACCTAGAGTCATGTCTAGAAAAGCTTGTTATACTTGTGGAAGCTTTTCACATTTGGCTTATAAATGTGTCAATGCTTCAAAGGTCAATGCTGATAGAAAGTCAACCATGGTCAAACCCAAACCTTTTGTCCAGCAAAGTCCACAAGTCATTAGACCAGCCCCATTCTTTACTAAATGGTCTAATACTTATGGACAAAGGCCTTTTTAGAAGACCGATACGTGGTCTAACAGACAATGGGTTCCTGTAGCAAATCCTAGGTTCAACGCTGATAAGGGTAATTTCAGCGTTGACAAGAACAATCGTAACGCTGACAGGAATGTTTCCAACGCTGCTAGATCAAGTAATGCCAAATACTTGCAGCCAAAGGGAAATGGGTCTAAAGCTTCTTCTAGCTTATTTTGGAGACCTAAACAAGACCAAAACCCTAATTCAAATGGGATTTCTATGACCTGTAACAGATTTCATTATATTTCAATGGTCATAACTAAACCAATTAGGGTTAACTGGGTGTTTAATCCAAAAAGGGATGAACAAGGGGTTGTCATAAGGACTAAGTTTGTTCTTGTTGAACAACCAAATGAATCCAAGTCTGCTCAGGCTTGGATTCCCAAAGAAAACTAATTTGTTTTCTTTATGTGCAAGGCATTCAAAAGCCGGTTAATGATTATGGCTATTGGGATAGTGGATTCTCTAGGCACATGACGGGGAAGGAAGACTACTTGACAAACTTCACTCTTATTAAAGATGGTGACAAAGTGTACTTTGGAGGCGGATATGGAACTATCACTGGCAAAGGCACTCTTATCACCAGCAATTTTTGTTTTGAGAACGTGTTTTTGGTAAAAGAACTTGATTATAATCTGTTTAGTGTATCACAGGTTTGTGATAACAAAAATAAGGTTCTTTTCACTGATACTGAATGTTTGGTGTTAAGCAAAGATTTTAAAATACCTGATGAGAAATTCATTGAGTATAGAACACCTAGGCATAAGGACATTTATAATGTGAATCTTAATGGAATTAGGATGAATAATAATTTGTCATGTCTATATACTAAGGCTTCAGTTGATGAGAGTAATATTTGGCACAGAAGGTTAGGGCACATTAATTTTAAGAGCATAAATAGACTTGTGAGACATGGTTTAGTTGATGGTTTGCCTGAAAAGGCTTTCCACATGACCACTCCTGTGTTGCATGCCTTAAAGGCAAACAACACAAAGTCTCCTTTAAGTCTAAACCAGTGCAATCTAGTTCTAAACCACTTCACTTGCTGTATATGGACTTGTTTGGTCCAACTAATATAGAAAGCTTAAATGGTAAATCCTACTGTTTTGTCATCACAGATGATTTTTCTAGATTTACTTGGACTTTCTTTTTAGCTTTGAAAAGTGAAACCGCTGATGTTTTGATTAACTTTATTACCCAACCGGAAAAGAAGACTGGGAATGAGGTTAAAATACTTAGAAAGTGATAATGGCGGTGAGTTTAGAAATAAGTTGTTAGATGACTTTTGTGCCAAGAAAGGGATTACTAGACAGTTTAGTATAGCTAGAACCCCACAACAAAATGGGGTAGCTGAGAGGAAGAATAGAACACTCATAGAAGCAGCTAGGACTATGTTGGCTGATGCTCACTTCCCCATAGCATTTTGGGCTGAGGTTGTGAATACATCTTGTTATGTTCTGAATAGGGCATTAATCAACAAGATTCATAACAAGACACCTTATGAGCTATTTTGGAGTAGGAAACCTAATATTGGTTTTCTTAAACCCTTTGGCTATCATGTAGTTGTTTTAGACACTAGTGATGCCTTAGGAAAGTTTAGTGCTAAAGGTGATGAAGGCTACTTTATGGGTTATTCAGTGCAGAGTAGAGGATATAGGGTTTACATTAAGAAAGAAAAAGGTATACTTGAGAAGGTACATGTTAGGTTTTTAGAAAGTAAACCCAGTGATCCTGAGAGTGGACCAAATTGGTTATTTGACTTGGAACCTCTATCTAGAACCTTGAATTATATGCCTGTTACTAATCTAGACATTGTGAAGGTGACTTCAAATGTTGTGGAAGAACTAGTTGTTGAAATTTCAGGTATAAAGGTTGATAAGGAGGTTGGATCACAAGCAGACAAATCAACACCCATACTTGAGTATGTTACCATTCCTATACGGACAGATGCATTTGCTGCTGTTACTGCTGGAAAAGAGAAAGGTGGTCCACAAGTATCACCAGTTGAAAACATGCATGATTCTTCAGGCACTGACAAAGGAAAATATGGCGCTGACAAGACAAATTCAGGCGTTGATGGCTCAAACATTGACAACCCTAATTCAGGCGTTGACAACTCTTTTGACTATTTGTTCTCTTCTAGTGTTTTTGAACAAGGTGAACCTTCAAGCAGAAATGGAGAGGTTCATTCAGATGATGATGGAAGAGCATTTGAAGAAGATATTGGCAATTTGGAGACTGAAATTGATGATAATTGAAGGAGGAGTACTTATATCTACCATGAAGAATCATCCTTCTTCTTTAATCATAGGTGATGTGATGACTCCTGTACAAACTAGAAGGTCTCATCAGAATCATGGAGGATTTATTGCCAATATTCACAAGAAGGTTGATACCCCTCTTGTTCAAGCATGTTTGTTTGCCTGTTTTCTGTCACAACAGGAACCCAAGAAGATTTTTGATGCTCTCAAAGCACCAAGTTGGGTGGAAGCAATGCAAGATGAGCTTCACCAATTTGCTATTCAAGATGTTTGGGAGTTAGTTGATTGTCCCAGACATGTCAGACCTATTGGGGCCAGATAGGTTGTTAGAAACAAAAAGAACGAGAGAGGAATTGTGGTCAGAAACAAGGCACGTTTAGTTGCACAAGGATATACACAATAGGAAGGGATAGACTATGAGGAGGTCTTTGCACATGTTGCAAGGATTGAGGCAATAAGGATTTTTCTAGCCTATGCTTCTTGCATGGGATTTATAGTCTATCAAATGGATGTGAAGAGTGCTTTTCTTTATGGCACAATTGCAGAGGAGGTTTATGTAATGCAGCCTCCTGGTTTTGAAGATTCAGAACATCCAGACAAGGTGTATAGAGTGAAGAAAGCTATGTACGGACTTCATCAAGCCCCAAGAGCATGGTATGGTACATTGTCCACCTATCTGGTGGAAAATGGATTCAAAAGGGGCACCATAGATCAGACTTTATTTACAAAGAAGATTGGTAAGGATTTCTTACTTGTATAGGTCTATGTGGATGATATCATCTTTGGCTCTTCTAGTCCAAAGATGAGTGAAGACTTTTCCAAACTCATGACAGACAAGTTCAAGATGAGTGCAATGGGGGAGATGAACTTCTTTCTAGGGTTACAAGTTCAGCAGAAAGAAGATGGTATCTTCATCTCTCAAGACAAATATGTAGCAAAAATCTTGAAGAAGTTTGGCTTTTCCCCACATGAGAAATGGGCTAGCACACCCATGGATACGGAACACCCTTGGGGAAAGGTTGGAGATGGAAAAGAGGTGGATGTCAGGCATTATAGGTCAATGATTGGTTCATTGATGTATCTCACAGCTTCAAGACCTGACATTATGTTTGTTGTGTGTGCATGTGCACGCCATCAAGTGACTCCCAAAGAGTGTCATCTTCATGTTGTCAAGAGGATTTTTAGGTATCTTATGTGACAATCCGTCAACTTATGATTGATATTTTATTCTCAATATTTATTTGAAAATATTATTTTATGAACTCACTTATTTTTGGGAAGAAATTTTGATTTACGTCTTGAAGTAGCATCGACTACGTTTAAACCGGAGGATTCTACGTTACGTGCTTACGTTTACATACACCGTCTTTGGTGACAGTCCGACATTTCAGAAAATAAATTTATCCGTGAATATTATTTTGGAGTTTTAAATTTGTGTTGGTTCATAAACTCACAAATTTACAAGAAGATATTAGGACTTACAATTTTATTTTAACGTCCTTTACGACTAAACCGGAAACCTTAGGATTACGTATTTACGTTTTTGAACTCCGTTTTTGATGAGACAATTTTTATTAGATTCGTTTTGTGCCGTTGATTCATAATTTATAAAAACGTTTTTCGTAAAACGACCCGAGGGCACGCAAATCGAGGAAACTAGAATCGAGGAGTACCCGTAAATTAGCGGGATAGGATAAACTAATTTATCCCACCCCACTATCTATATGGGTGGCCAACTTGCTACACCACACCACATTTGGTGTCATTTTATGGACACTTGTCCTAAGCTTACATAGTAAGCAACTAAGCATCAAAACCACCATCTTTAAACTAGCTAACTCATTTCTTACATGCAAAAACCACACAACACTCCTCTCTCTCTCTAAAATTCGTCCCATCCTCACCTTAAACACCCCATTTGATCAATTTTCAACCACTAAAACTTGTGTTATTCACACATATGATGGAAACCCTTTGAAGATATGAAGATTGGAGGTGATCTTAACCTATGAAAAGGAGTTTTCATGAGGTTAAAGGGCTGAATTCATGGAGGTGTTCATCTATCCAAAGGACCCAAGAAGTTTCCTTGCTAAAGTTGAAGATTTGATAACAAGAACCAAGTCTTGTTCATCAAAAATCTCATCTTTTCATCACTAATGGTGGTATAAAGATTGTTCTCCTCATCTTCTTGTTATTTTGATTATGTAATCATGTATTTTCTTTCCTATTGTATATGTATATGATGAATATATGATGATAAAAATATTGTGTGGGGATTTGGTGTTGATAAACATGATTAAAAAGGTGAAAAACTATAAAGAACAAGGCTAAAATCTTGCTTAAAAGTGATGGCTGTATAAAACAGTAAAGAAACAAGTCATGGACTGATAAAATGATGAAGTAGAATCCATTTACAGTAAGCTATATGTCTTGTACACATGTGAGAGTTGGCCATGCAATGGAATCAAAATAATGAGTGAGATATGATCAAAACAAGTTAGGTGGTCTAATCTGAATAAGCAGTTTTGTAGAGACTGTTAAGGCAAGATGAACTCAAAATGGGCAGTAACTATAACTAAGTTAAATGTAGCAAATAATATGAAGAACATGTCACCCAAAAATGAGCTTCTAATTCATTATAGAACTCTAGATATGGTAAAAATGGTGAACATGAAGATAAAAATCAGATTTTTGGAATTAATGTTTATTATTATTATATAAGCACTCACATTTTAATGTATAAAATGTAAAATAAAAACCCACTAACTTATAAAACTTATTTATATAAATATATATAAAAGGTTAATTAAATGTATAAATTATATAAATGGTGGTGAAATAATATTTATAAGTAATAAAAACTATAAACTTGATTTTTACGACTTTTTCGGCTATCGCCGTAAAATTAACGTTTTTCGCAAAATAAAACTTAGACGACCAAACCCGTCTAATGTAAAGTTTATAAAAGTCATATACTGATATATAAGTATCTAATACAAGTAAAAACCGATAAAACCCGAACTATAAGAAATACGGACATTTACGAGCTAATTAAGCATATTGGACTAATAAATGGACTAAATAAGATAAAAACTTGTAAAAAGAACTTATTTGGGCTTAAACCATTTGGGCCCAACATGGAAAGTATACATACTGATAATATAGGTATAAAAGGGATTAAAACAAGTTAGAGAAATTATAATAAGTTTATCGGACTTAAAACGCGTAAATAGGTAAAACTAGTAAACTAGTAAAAAGATACCAATACGTAAACACTAAAACGAGTTAATGAGAATATGTAAACCCACTTGATCATCATATATAAATAATCATCATATGTATACATAATTGTTATTTTTATAAAGTCATTGAACATGAGTCTAAGACGAGTATTATTTGTCTAGGTTTCCGTGATTGAAGCACGTACCGTACGTCCGAATTGCCTATAACCTGCCTTCCCACATCAACGTGAGTTCATAGCCTCGCACTCTTTTAAATGTTTTTATGAAATGTTTTATAAACCCGCGAGGGAGATAACATGTTAGTTTTTATAAAATAGGACACCATTTGTCACGATTGTTTGTTTATTGATTTGGACCCGAATGATTGAATGACCCGATTGTATGACCCGATAAATGATTAAAGGACCCGATAGATGAAATTAAATGGATTATTAAAGTTAGGTTATGTCACAAAAAGTCCCATTATCATGAATTGTGAACTACCGGGATTTGGTAGACGCTTATGCATTTAATAGTACTATTTGGGGACGATCACCCCAGTTCGCGCCTTGACGGTTGATCCCCGTCGTGCCACATTGATTGGTAAGCGAATTTATGTATGAGAAGATTTCCATAGCGTGACCTTTGTGACGACACGCTACTTTAGATGGGCAAATTGAGTATCGGGTTAGCTACCCGTTGTTGGTTTAGTAAGGTAACAATGTCATGCGGCTTGTAATAATCCAAAACTAATGAAATACTACTAGACGCTCCAAATTACGATGTATTGCCTGACTAGCAATACAGGGTCATACTAATGAAATTATGTTTGTGTTTTGGTTTTCATAACCATATTCATATAACGATTTTTATTTTCATACAACGTTATAAGACGTATTGTATGATTGTTTTTACGACATTGGCTCGTATAATAATTTTTAAGGCAGATGCCTATATTATGATTTCGATAAAGATTTGTATAAAATGACTTTGGCTATTTTATGGCCTATTACAAAGATTTGTATAAAATGATTTTGGCTATTTTACGGCCTATTACAATGATTTGTACGAATTGATTTTTGGTACTAATTTTATACCAAAGTTATATTGATGGAATTTATTAAACTCTATGAATTCACTCGGCGTTATCGCTGACCTTTTCTTTTAACATGTTTCATCTCAGGTACTTGAAGGTAATTCTCGGGAAGACGACAAGAATTCATGGCCCGCACTTAAACAATATTTTCCATTCAAATACCTTGTAAAACTTTTATGAAATACAATGACTTGGGACCTATGTAAATTTAATATTTATGAATGGAAATGCTTTATTATTAAACGAAGCGATTTTTATGCGTTGTCTATGATGTGAGTAATGTGCTATCCCGTAACACCAACAAGTCTTCCGCTGTATTGAGTTGTATAAATTTGGGGGTGTTACATATTAGATGCTATCCCACATTGGGATTATGGTATCCAAAAGATTCTCCATTAGAGCTTATTGCATATTCAGACAATGATTATGGGGGTGACAAGTTTGATAGAAAATCCACAACTGGTGGATGCCAATTTCTTGGGAGTAGGTTGATATCTTGGCAATGAAAGAAATAGACAGTGGTGGCCAATTCTACAACTGAAGCAGAGTATGTAGTTGCAGCTGCTTGTTGTGGACAAGTCTTATGGATTCAGAACCAGCTGTTGGATTATGGGTATAATTTCATGCACACCAAGATTTTTGTAGACAATAACAGTACTTTATGCATTATTAAAAATCATGTACATCACTCTAAAACAAAACACATAGAAATTAGACATCATTTTATAAGAGATTGTCTTAAAAAAGGTTTAATACAACCAGATAGGGTTGACACAGAGGAAAATGTGGCTGATTTATTAACTAAACCTTTTGATACTGGGAGATTTCAATACTTGGTAACAAGTATTGGAATGATCAATCTTACTTAATATGTGTTTTGGGGACTTATTGTATAAGTATGTACAGGATATGCATTGTTATTGGTCTTTGTACAAAATTAGATTTTCCACTTTATTTGTCTAACGCTGACAAAGGTTATTTTAACACTGACAAGTGTTAAATTGACGTTGTTGTCAGCAACATGTTAGTTTTGTGGTTTTTTTATCTAATTATGCAGGCGTTGTTAGCATTGTACAAATGGATACATAGTTGCTTATGGATTCTTGGAGCATGTTCCAGTTTATGGATGATGGTTGGAATATTTATATTCCTATCTTGACATAAATTTTTGTTACATGCATTTTATTTGGCAACTTATGTATCATAGTTTAAGGGGAGGTTTAGGAAACCTTTAGGACTTTTTGGGTATTCATATAATACTCTTATCACAATTCTAGATTGTGTCCACTAGTGAGTATGAATTAGTTTACTAACTCATGAGGCACTATAGCATGCAAAGTTAATATACTATGCACGTTGCCAAGACTTTTTGGCCTAGAATTGGATGTGGTATGTTGGGAGACTTGGGTATGATTTTTATTGGGCTTACCTAGGAAGTTACAAAGGATTTTATAAGATAACTTCACTGTTAAGAACTTTGGTTAGCAAGGGACACTTGAGGACAATCATGTCTATCTTGCTTAAGCAAGTGTGCATGATTGGACAGTACTTGCCACCCTATGGTAATTTTCAGTCTATAGGTTACCTTCGCTAGGATAAATTACTTTGTTAAGGTTGTAGGATATGTAAATCTTTCTTATGTTTTAGAGAGAGAAAGAGATAGAGAGATGATGGAGTTCACACACTTCTAGAGAGAGAAATAAAAGATAACTATGTGTAAATTATGAAAACCACCACCCTCTCCATCAAAGGAGAGGGTTTATATACCCAAGCCTTGTGATGGGCTTGGGCTTACAATATTGGGCCGACCTACACATGTTGTAGGCTAGGCTTGGCCTTGTTTGTTTAATAAAGATATCTAGACTACGAGCTACTACTTAATATATTGTCGGAGTGACAGAATCTTCCTAAATACGTAAAAATGTATTTCCAACAAAGGTCCTTTTTCATTTTTATTATTTTTATTTTTGGACGTTGACATTTTTTATTTCCAAACGCTGTTAGGACCAATTTTGACGTTGACATGGCAATTTCCAACGTTGACAAGAATATAGCCGTTGGGCGTTGATAGGTTATTTTTGACCGCTGACAAACATTGGGTCCTACCCAGTTGTTATTTTTGACGAAATTTTGGGCCGTAATTTTAGGAGTTGGTAACTTTTTATTAATGCACAAGATAAGTTATATATTTTTCAAGATTTTAATCATTATCTTTTGAAAATAACTGCCTAATTTTTTACCAATCACATGTGCCTACCTCTCCTATATATTTGGATCATTCTTTTGAAACAGTGTAACTACTTATTCTTGTCTAACTAAATTTTCGCACATATTCTTCTTTCATAACATATATCACAGCTTTCTACATCAATGGTTCCTAAGTTTAAACCGAGTGATTTGGTCTTGGGATTCAGAAGTCAGCACAACATGGTTGCCTATTTAGAGGCTGACAACACTTTGTTTCCTCAATATACTCAGATGGTGTAGTATTTAAATGCATCTCCTCTAAGGTATGCACTTTCTCATGCTCTTCTTATCCCTGACACTCATATTAAGCAGTTTTGGAATACTATCACTTCCTCAACGATTAATAATGTGACTACATTGACTGCTACAGTCCATGGGCGTCAATGGGTGGTTACTGAAACCTTGGTTCGCCAGGCTTTGCATCTTAATGATGCAGATGGTATAACTACCCTACCCATTGGTGAGCTAGAACAAGTACTTCAAGCTTTAGGTTATCCTTTCCTTGAAGAGGGCACTTTAAATAAATATTCAAAACAAGAATTTCCCCCAGCTTGGAAGTACTTAATACATGTCATTCTTCAATGTTTGATGTAAAATCCATGATTTTACCACGAGAATAATGTAATAAAAATCTACTCAACGATCCTAGATCATTTATCAACCTAGTAATAGTAATGAAATTTCGAGGACGAAACTCAAGGTGGCATGTGGATGGTGTAAAACCCGAGATTTTTCGTTCATTAAATAATAACGAAGTATACTTCAAAACCTATTTTGAAGCAATACAAAAATCATCGGACTTAAAAACTTGACAAAAGTTGTACAACCCGCGTACCGACAATTTAATAATTTAATTACTTAAATTATTGTCGGGAGATACTTGATAAACGATTTGATTTAAATTGTTTAATATTTCATTTATCTACGGAGAGATTTAATGAGAAGTATCTTCATTAAAACGATACTTATTCTTGTTAAAACGATATATGACAAATACGTCGTTTAAACAAACGCACACTTTATTTATATTACAAGACATATAAATACTATATTTTATTGGAAAAGTAATTTTAAGATTAATAACGCGGTTTTCATTAAACGAAACAAATTTTATAAGATATAAACGAGCCTCTAACCTTGTATCAACGAAAGTATACTATAAATTACACTTTAGTCCCTACACTACTAGGAACCTTGCACTTGGTATTTAATTAATACATATAAAAGGGGCAATTAGGGTTTTACCTTCATTTCTTGCAAACCCTAAACCTAAAACACACACACACACTTAAAGTGCCAGCCGCCATCTCTCCGGCCAACTTCCAGCCACCATAAAAATATTCCGGCCGCCATCTTTGATCCAAAGGTCGAGTCGATCTATTTATGCATGTATCATCCGAACCACATGTTCGTGGTGGTGAACCACGACACCACCTCCGGCCGCCACATGCATCACCATAATCTAGGTCGCCACCACTGCCACTGTTCATCAGATTCATGGCCACCAGCCATGTACCACCGCTCATGTTCATGGTTTCAGCCACCCGACCACCCACGTGGCTACAACATTCACCCGCCACTACTGCCATCCCCACAGCAACCTCCTGCTGCCGTGACCACCACCAGATCCAAGAACCACCGCAGCCGCCACCATCACCTGTCACTGCATACAGCTGTGACCTCCTAGCCCCATGCAGCCGTGACCTCCAACCAGCCACAGCCCCGTCATCACCTCCCTATACCCCAGCCGTGACCCCACCAGATCCAAAAATCACCACCGGTCGCCACCCTTAGCCACCCTACACTGCAACCATGACCACCAAGGTCATACCTTGTGTTTCCCCACCAACGTGACCACCACCACCTCCACCAACAGGTGGTTGCCGCCACTGTCTGAATATAAAGGGGTGTTTGCTTCTGCGTTTTACAAACCAACAGGGGCGTTTGGATCTGCTGTCTAACAAACAGCATAAAGGGGTGTTTGGTTTGGACAGTAGAATACATAAGGGTGCATCGGATTAGCATAGATCCATACGAATCTATTCGAAACTGCTGTCGGGAGCGACATGCAGGGTGTTTGGGATTAAGATCTACAACGAGTAGCATCGGGGGTGTTTGGATTTGCTGATAGGAGGGCGTTTGGGACTGCAGATTGGCCAAAGAGGCTGTTTAGGACTGCATGCAGGGCTTAAGAGGCTGTTTGGGATTAACAGCAGCCCTAAGGGAGCGTTTGGGACTGCTGGCCGACTTTAGAGGACGTTTGGGATTTCTGATGACGACAAGGATGTGTAGCTTATGAGGTTATAGCTTAGGAATATAAAATATAAGACATGCATGTAGTATTCCCACCGATAGTTGTAATGTTCCTACTGTTAGTGTATATACACCAACTAACCATCTAAAAACTTACCACCATTAATATCATACAAACTAACTTACCACTGTTAGTATTAAACCACCAACAGTTCCCACTGTTAGCCTAACAGTTCCCACTGTTAGCTTTATAGTTCCCACTGTTAAGCTTAGCAGTTTCCGCTACTAGCTATGCAGTTACCACTGTTAGCTTTAAACTTACCCCTATTAGTTTAAAGTGACCACTAACAACCTAACCTACCCACTACTTTTATGATATTCCTACTGCTTTAAAAAAACTCCCACTGTTAGCTTTATTATCTACTCATGGTACGCAAGAACTATTTTAAATAGTTTTAGAATAAAATATAAATATATATTTTTTCAACGGGAGACATATTCTTAAATCTAAACTTAATTAATAATAATTTATTAATTAAATTTTGGAACACAATAAATTATTAAATAAATTTAATATTTTATTTTACAATATAATACATGTTTATAAACATCGGGAATACAAGGAAACAGTGGATAAACAACATGCACACTCAACCATCTTCATAACAGTATAATTAATAATTAAATATACTATGATATATTAAGGACACAAATGAGCTTATGACCAATTAGACTGCATGCATTTATTATTTATGCATTTACTGAGACATACTTAATTGCTTAGGTATTTGATGTATTGTGTGCTTAGCGATTATATACTTGATCATCCTCGAGTTGTATTATACAGGTGAGTTCATAGCCTCGCTTTTAAATCTTTTGTGATTTTTCAAACCCGCGAGGGGGAGACATGCTATTAAATAACTGCAACTTGTTTTGACTATATGACTATAATATGATTATACAATGTAATTTGAACTGTAACCTGTTTTGACTATATGATCGATAGATATTTATTCTATAGAATGCATATTGAATGGTACTCATAATTACGATTGTCTATTGTTATTGAAACTGTTATATTGTTGTAAATCGTCGGATAGTTATAAAGGTATATTCGGGATTGACCATCCCCATCTGCGTGAGTAGCGCTCACAGTGCCTTGGCCGAGGCAACTGATGTATACCTTTCTGGGAACTGGGTTGGCCGCCTTTTTGTAAGGCCTGGGGTTCTCACCGGTCGAGAACTATGGAAGGTTAGGCTTCCGTTTCGATTAATAGAAAATGTAATTATCTTTTGTTTGTATATATACTTTGTGCATTGCTACTATCTATAAGGTTTGCGTTACTAAACTTAATCATATGCTACTTAGCAAACACTAAAATGGGAATAATGGAAATGCTAAACTTGATTACTTTTACAAAACTCTATGAATTCACCAACTATATGTTGACTGTTTTAAGTATGTTTTTCCCAGGTTATTTAGCAAGATTATTTGAGCATGGATTGAGCATCATTTAGGAGCATAAAAATGACGGGGGATTATCTTTTACTGGGATATTCATAACAAATGTTATTCAACGATTTAAATGATTGTACCAATTCAATGTATACATCAATTGTATTTCAAAAATCATATAATTATGATCTGTGCTTTGTAAGCTATTTGCTCATCGATCCACCACTGTGATACCCGCTTTATGGGGGTGTTATAGAGAATGGTATCAGAGCTTTAGTTATAGCCAACCAGATTAATTTTTAAATAAAAAAAGAATAAAATTTTTTTTCTTTTATTTAAAACTGGACTATAACTTTATAAAAATCTTTTGGGATTTTTTTTGGGACATACTTAGAAAGCATATGGCATAGAGAGCATGCATAACTATATGATTTAAGTGCGCATTCATTATTCTATGCATTCGTAATTGTTGATTGTATTAGATGCTAACTTGTACGTATTTACGTAATATAACTATTTAATATTTATTATAGAAATATTAAATACTCAAGATATTTAATAAAACAAATAAACATGCCATGTTACTAGGGAGCTTTATACTAAAGATGTTCCATCTCGATATTACGTTTTGACTGAGTGGTTGGTTTTACGACTTAAAGTGCCCTCGCTCCTCAAACGTTTATAGAATGGCTTCTAAAGTATGATGGCCCGAACAATGCATTATAACCACGAACAATCTAATACATAACAAACATATGGAAACATTTAAATGAAAATTTAAATAAGAACTTTGGGAATATTGGAAATCTAACAGAATCTCTAGAACCCGTTAGAAAATCTAAGAAGATTTTTTAAGTCTCTAAAAATCTAAATAGACCTATCTATTTTACTCAATCTCAGGAAATCTTTAGTAAACTTAACTAGATTTTAGAAATATTGAAAAATATAATAAAATGTTCGGGGAAATCTAAAATTTGATTTTATAAAATTTTCTTCGGAGATCTTGAATTAACCCTTAAGAACCAATAAGCTTGTAAGGTTTCATAAACTCCACACCTAGATAAATGGTTAAGTAATGGACTAGTTCAGCACAAGTAACAGTAACCCTAAAACCTAAACAGGCCCTACAGGCCCAATACCATATAGCCAAACCATTAACTAAGCATATTAGGCCCATTTAATGCCTAGTAAGACCACTTATCAAACCTTGAATTATTAATGGACTAAAATATGTTTAGGCTCATTAGGATGACCATTAGGCCCATTTATTGTCTTATGGACCTATGTAGTAAAACTCTAACATTGATGGATCTAAAACTATAATTAGGCCCATTAAGAAGTCCTTAGCTTAAAAATTGTTAATGGATCTTGTAAGCTTAATAAGGGTTTGGGATGCCCATTAACTCTTTTGGCACATTTAATAAGCCCACTTAGTGATGTCATACTTGAATAAAGTTTTTATACCAGAAATAATTTGTAAAAACTTTTAGACTAAGAATGTTAGTTTATAAGACTTACGGATTAAAACTTTGACATTTGAAACTGATCTTGATAAAACAAAAATTACAATGACTAATATTGTAAAAATTTGAAAGTGTAGGGATTAATGAATGCCATTCGTGACTTATTAGACCTTAAGGACCACTTTGTAAATTCTTGGAAGATTAAACCGTCATTTTATGACTCTAAGGACTAATGATGTAATTAACCAAAACATTTAGAAGCCCTAAGGATTAGTTCACCACTTATTGGAAGTTATAAAACCTAATGTTAAATAAAGGGACTATTTTCACCATCTCCCGAAAATACAAGAAACCCTAAGGACTAAAGCTGTTAAGAACCGGAAAATGTACATTTGGTAAAATATAGAGGGACTTGTTTTGCCAATAGCTGAAACTTAGGCAAACCCTAGAACCTTTATTTCATTTAAGGTAATAAAACTTGGAAATACCATCTTTACATAGTTATTCGATGAATAGGAACTGGTTAGTCTATTCTAACCACTAGGATAACAGATAGGCCACTTAATGAAAACGAATTTACAACAAACATACAAATTGGAATATTTAAAAACAGACTAGGAAGCATTACCTAGCGAACTACATTTCATTAAATATTTGAATTTGTTGTTATATGTATATATACATATATATATACCTTATTAGAAGGAACTATAAGATATAATTTCTATGCTTATGATTGTAATATATTATTATATATTATATTATACATATGAACTCCTTGTTTGATGTGTACTCTCGCGCACGTTATCACGCGTCAACATGTATTTTCTCTCGCTTATGATTTTGTACGTATATCTACGGAACATGACTTATTAACGACTCATATACGCGTGCTTTTTATGATATATGTGGTATTATTTGGATAAATTTGCATCTTTAAATGATGCGGTGGGACCCAAAATCAAGGTACTTATGATCCTATATTTTACATATGGGACCTGAGTCTCTTGATCTTAAGTTAATTATGATTTCGTCTTTAGACGGTATGGGACGTCTAAAGGTGAAACCATAGGCCACCGGACCAGAAGTTTACTTATAAAATTCGTATCACGATGGAATGGGACGCCCGAAGACGAAAGTTATAACTAAACGGGCTGTAAAGTATCTTAATAATATCTATTATCTTAGACGTTATATTTATCCTAAATACTAAGACTTGCCGGGAATATTTAGGTAAGGTGGGATATGAAATCGTTATTGAAACAAGTAAGGATGCTTGTTCGTTTGAATAAAGAACTCATAGGTCATCGAATGGAGTTAAAAATTTCACCTTACATGGATAAGGATGCTTATCGATGAAAATAGAAATTTATAATCACATGGGCTTAAATGTATTCGACATAACTCATTATTGATATTATTTTATGTATCCGACTATGTAACGTATCCCTCCTTGACACGCGATTTCCTCCAGTAATATCTTATCGTTATTACATCATCATCATCTAGAAACCTAAGAAGACTCGTATTCGTCTTTTTTGGATCATAGCATTGTGCTCTTGATTTTTGGCTTATCCTTAACCCAAATATCATTTCCACTGCATTCGACCGCGTTAGAGGAGGTCCATTTCCATTGCATTTGATTCCTTTAGAAATGTCCATTTTCCGCTGCATTTGAATCTTTTGAGGGTGCCTACTTTCTACTGCATCTGACCCCTTTCAGGGAGAGTTCTTTTCCACTGCAATTTTGAACCCTTTTCGGGAGTGCCCACTTTCGTTTCATTTGACCCCTTTGGGGTGTCACAGAAAAGAGAGCTGGTTCATCTGCAATTGAGAAATGAAACTTCGATCATTCGAGGTGATGGTAACACAGACTGTTTGACACTAGACTTAGTGTCATCTCTTGTACCGAAGACCAGAAATACTTGGTAAGAGGATGCCCTATCTTCTTAACTCACATTTATTAAGTCGACGAGGAAGACAAACCCAAGAATAAAAGACATGCCCAACTCCCAATGGGTGTACGTTTAGAGCCGAAATAGCAGCCGAGAGAACGAAGCTGAGATTTATGCTCGCATACGAAGTCTCCAGAGCCGTGATTACTACAACCTTCCTCCCCAGAATAATCTGAGGGAGTATGAGGGGCTTGTTCGTGATCACTTGGATCAAGCTCTCAATGTTTTGTAGGGTTATGTTCGTCATCACCCAAAAAGCGTTATTTGATGTCCAAAACTCTTTTGGACAATCTTTTTCCTCTTCGGATCCAATTAGTTCGACAATACCATTGTCCAACTAGCCTTGAAATGAATGACTTCCCCCTTTTATAAGTCAAAATTTGTGCAAATTTTGGACCACTTACATTGAACGTACAACCTTTCCAGCATCACACAAGATGCACACTTCTTTATTCTTGGTATCTTCTTTGATTTCCATCATTTGAAGTACTTCTTCCCCATGCAACTTATGCCCTAGCTCAGCCACAAATGAAGCAGATTCTTTGTAGCTTCCTACCCAAGCAACACCAACAAAAATCTTAGCCATCTCGCTGAGTGAAGCATTGGTGTCAGGCTAATGTTACCTTCCACAGGATAGAAGTCTATCGGGAAGCCCTTCGCGTGAAAATTGTTGACGCAAGAGCGGTACCAGCCAAAGCGATATTTCCAACTTGACATCGCATCAGCCTATTAAAGCTTAATAGACTTAAAAATCTCTTAAAGAACTAGTAGTAACATTAATGAACTGTTATCTGCGCTTATCCAGACACATTGAGGCCCCGGAGGCACATCCAATGAAAACCAAGACTTAAGACGAATTTGTCCTAGTCAACCCAACCTTGTAAACTTAGAACTCGAGTTCACAGGATTACACGTTTAAGGAATAAGTGCCCCCACTTGTCCCCTGAACAAGTAACTTCATCTTTAGCTTCGGGAGCGAAACTAAAATAAAGGGGTGGTGAAAAACCCCTAGCAATTTAGGTTTCTACACACGCCACTAACTTCATTAACGTTATCATTTATCATACTATATTGTAATAAACTACCTTTACAATGTATCATCACAAGACTTACTATGATTTGACGAATGATTTCCTAAACTTCTAAGTGACTCGTGAATTATGCATGATAGCTTGAATACAACCCGAAAGCTTATCATGGTAAACAAAAGATCTAGTACATCTACTCAAATCCTACCCAGCTGGTCTGCTAGATAGGGCTGGTACTGGTAGGGATGATAAGGCTGCAGGTGCCGACAGGGTACTCTACAATACCTCTATAAGCTGATCAGGACTCCCTAAGCAAACTGAGTACAATCAGCAACTGGGACCGCAGTCTGCCAACAACTCCTCGAAGGTAGGCGGTCTCTGCTATCACTCAATCGTGACAAACATCTGCAAGATCAAAGAAGGTGGGCAAGGACTACCCTTGTGCAGTAGGAGAGATGTGGGTGTTATGCTGATGACCCTCCCCTCCAAGGTGTGATTATGCCGATGGAGGAAGTAGTTCTCCTCCAACAACCACTGCAAGGCCTCGTGGCCCAATAACCTCGTGCTATATGGGTATTTACCCATATGGTCCAAGAGAGAGAGAGAGTCTATGCAATCATGCATGGTAGTGTACTCCACTTGGCCTGCTATCAACAGGCTGTGGACGTCCGTTATATTCTGTTCCTGGCTCATGGCCAGAGCAGCAATCTGAACTTAAACAGGACCAACATGTCTAACTCTGAAACCCTCTCCGACTTTGAATCTTGGCTTGTAGGTTTTCCAACTGAACAAGCTTAACCAACTAAGTATAGTTGACACTGCATCGACTTTTCCTAATTGACAAACTCCTAGAATGTCCTCTCTAAACTATCATTATTTGCCCTGCGAACATCTGCCGCTTTGTCAAATTGACGGCCAAACTTTTCGAATATTTCTGTCCATCCGTGATTGATAGCAGCATCCAAATATTGCCCAACCGGATGTATAGGGAGACCCGGATAAAGATCTCTTTGCATTGATTTCTATTCATCCGTAATGGTAGCATCACTCAGATACTGCCCAATCGGACTTATGGAGCAATCCGAATAACTATCTCCTTACATTGTTGGCACCATTTGTTTCTAAGCATGTCTAAGACGAACTTTTAGATCTATGACATCTATACCCTAACAGATGACAAAGTTTTTAATAGCTTCGAGGATAAAGCTAAAATAACGGGGTGGTGCTGTAAAATCCATGATTTTACCACGAGAATAATATAATAAAAATCTACTCAACGATCCTAGATCATTTATCAACCTAGTAATAGTAATGGAATTTCGAGGACGAAACTCAAGGTGGCATGTGGATGGTGTAAAACCCGAGATTTTTCGTTCATTAAATAATAACGAAGTATACTTCAAAACCTATTTTGAAGCAATACAAAAATCATCGGACTTAAAAACTTGACAAAAGTCGTACAACCCGCGTACCGACAATTTAATAATTTAATTACTTAAATTATTGTCGGGAGATACTTGATAAACGATTTGATTTAAATTGTTTAATATCTCATTTATCCATGGAGAGATTTAATGAGAAGTATCTTCATTAAAACGATACTTATTCTTGTTAAAACGATATATGACAAATAATCGTCGTTTAAACGAACGCACACTTTATTTATATTATAAGACATATAAATACTATATTTTATTGGAAAAGTAATTTTAAGATTAATAACGCGGTTTTCGTTAAACGAAACAAATTTTATAAGATATAAACGAGCCTCTAACCTTGTATCAACGAAAGTATACTATAAATTACACTTTAGTCCCTACACTATTAGGAACCTTGCACTTGGTATTTAATTAATACATATAAAAGGGGAAATTAGGGTTTTACCTTCATTTCTTGCAAACCCTAAACCTAAAACACACACACACACTTAAAGTGCCAACCGCCATCTTTCCGGCCAACTTCCGGCCAACATAAAAATATTCCGGCCGCCATCTTTGATCCATAGGTCGAGTAGATCTATTTATGCATGTATCATCTGAACCACATGTTCGTGGTGGTGAACCACGACACCACCTCCGGCCGCCACATGCATCACCACCATCTAGGTCGCCACCACGGCCACTGTTCATCAGATTCGTGGCCACCAGCCATGTACCACTGCTCATGTTCATGGTTTCAGCCACCCGACCACCCACATGGCTACAACCTTCACCCGCCACTACTGCCATCCCCACAACAACCTCCTGCTGCCGTGACCACCACCAGATCCAAGAACCATCGCAACCGCCACCATCCCCTGTCACTGCATGCAGCCGTGACCTCCTAGGCCCATGCAGCCGTGACCTCCAACCAGCCACAGCCCCGTCATCACCTCCCTATACCCCAGCCGCGACCCCACCAGATCCAAAAATCACCACCGGTCGCCACCCTTAGCCACCCGACACCGCAATCATGACCACCAAGGTCATACCTTGTGTTTCCCCACCAACGTGACCACCACCACCTCTACCAACAGGTGGCTGCCGCCACGGTCTAAATATAAAGGGGTGTTTGCTTCTACGTTTTACAAACTAACAGGGGCGTTTGGATCTGTTGTTTAACAAACAGCATAAAGGGGTGTTTGGTTTGGACAGTAGAATATAAGGGTGCATCGATTAGCATAGATCCATACGGATCTATTCGGAACTACTGTCGGGAGCGACATGCAGGGTGTTTGGGATTAAGATCTACAGCGAGTAGCATCGGGGGTGTTTGGATTTGCTGATAGGAGGGCATTTGGGACTGCAGATTGGCCAAAGAGGCTGTTTGGGACTGCATGCAGGGCTTAAGAGGCTGTTTGGGCTTAACAGCAGCCCTAAGGGAGCGTTTGGGACTGCTGGCCGACTTTAGAGGGCGTTTGGGATTTCTGATGACGACAAGGATGCGTAGCTTATGAGGTTATAGCTTAGGAATATAAAATATAAGACATGCATGTAGTATTCCCATTGATAGTTGTAATGTTCCTACTGTTAGTTTATATACACCAACTGACCATCTAAAAACTTACCACCATTAATATCATACAAACTAACTTACCACTGTTAGTATTAAACCACCAACAGTTCCTATTGTTAGCCTAACAGTTCCCACTGTTAGCTTTATAGTTCCCACTGTTAAGCTTAGCAGTTTCCACTGCTAGCTATGCGGTTACCACTGTTAGCTTTAAACTTACCCCTGTTAGTTTAAAGTGACCACTAACAACCTAACCTACCCACTACTTTTATGATATTCCCACTACTTTAATAAAAGTCCCACTATTAGCTTTATTAGCTACTCATGGTACGCAAGAACTATTTTAAATAGTTTTAGAATAAAATATAAAAATATATTTTATCAACGGGAGACATATTCTTAAATCTAAACTTAACTAATAATAATTTTTTAATTAATTTTTAGAACACAATAAATTATTAAATAAATTTAATATTTTATTTTACAATATAATACATGTTTATAAATATCGAGAATACAAGGAAACAGTAGATAAACAACATGCACACTCAACCATCTTCATAACAATATAATTAATAATTAAGTATACTATGATATATTAAGGACACAAATGAGCTTATGACCAATTAGACTGCATACATTTATTATTTATGCATTTACTAAGACATACTTAGTTGCTTAGGTATTTGATGGACTGTGTGCTTAGCGATTATATACTTGATCATCCTCGAGCTGTATTATACAGGTGAGTTCATAGCCTCGCTTTTAAATCTTTTGTGATTTTTCAAACCCGCGAGGGGGAGACATGCTATTAAATAACTGTAACTTGTTTTAACTATATGACTATAATTTGATTATAGAATGTAAATTGAACTGTAACCTGTTTTGACTATATGATTGATAGATATTTATACCTTTCTGGGAACTGGGTTGGGCGCCTTTTTTTAAGGCCTGGGGTTCTCACCGGTCGAGAACTATGGAAGGTTAGGCTTCCGTTTCGATTAATAGAAAATGTAATTATCTTTTGTTTATATATATACTTTGTGCATTGCTACTATCTATAAGGTTTGCGTTACTAAACTTAATCGTATGCTACTTAGCAAACACTAAAATGGGAATAATGGAAATGCTAAACTTGATTATTTTTACAAAACTCTATGAATTCACCAACTATATGTTGACTGTTTTAAGTATGTTTTTCCCAGGTTATTTAGCAAGATTATTTTAGCATGGATTGAGCATCATTTAGGATGTAGATTTGTAAATCTATGCTTATGTTTTTAGAGAGAGAAAGAGATAGAGAAATGGTGGATTTCACACTTTAGAGAGAGAAACTAAGAAAGAACTATGTGTAAAATAAGAAAACCACACCCTCTCCATCAAAGGAGAGTGTTTATATACCCAAGCCTTGTAATGGGCTTGGGTTTACACGTTTGGGCCGGCCTACACAAGTTGTAGGCTAGGCTTGGACTTGTTTGTTAATTAAAGAAAGTTAACTAAACTACGAGCTATTACATGGACTATCGTTGGAGTGACCGATCCTTCTTAATACGTAAAACGTATTTCCAACAATCTCCCCCTAAGGGAGGACACTCCAAACAAGGGCGTTACCCAAGTTACAATAATAAAATAAACCTAGCATACTATGCTTGTCTTGAGCTCGTAGTCTTCGTCTTTCCTTTTCTTTTTCTTTTCTGGTGAACATGCTGATGTGATCTTTGATATCAATCTTTAGCATTAATCTCTTGCCTTGATCTTGTGCATCCATCGCTTGTGATCTTCGCCTCTTCGTGACCTCACGTCCCACATACTTATACCTTTGTAATTCTTGAAAGCTTCAAAGTTCGATACAGCGGAAGACTTAACTTTTAGGCTTTCTTGAATTTGATGAGGTATTAAGTGCATAAAGTATAAGCATGCGGGGACGACTTCTTCTTGGATCCCGCAACGCCACCGTCTTCAAATGCCGCAACATAAGTAGACACGAACGAAATGGCTTTGAACATTTCATTCTAATTCGGTAGCATTTTACCTCCGGTCGGTGAAGACTGTTGGACGATATTAGATATCGTACCCGTGACGGATAGTTTCAATTAAGTAACTTCCTGACAGGATTTCGCGGGTAAACCCGTTCTCTTTATTCGACTGTCCAAAGCTGACTGCGAACATAAAGAGTGAATCATTTGGATAATAATATCCGCATGATTTGAAGCCGTCAATTCATGTTCCTGGAACAAGTGAAATTCAATTAAGAACCGCACCATCGTTGCTTTCCAGTTGTCACGAGCTTGATTCGTATAGAATCTTGCAAGTTACCTACCAAGTGTTGTTTGAGGTTAACACTAGAAGGATTTCCACTCATCACTGTGAACACTAAGGTATCACTCTGAGTGTTCTGGCAAGATCACTAAGATATTGCGTAGAGGCATGGAACGTGTTTAAATTCAGTTAAGAATTAAACAGCTGTTGCTTTCCAGTTATCACAAGTTTGATTCATAAAGAATCGCACAAGTCACCTACCATGAGCTTTTTGATATTCGCTCAAGAAGGATTTCCATCTTCATTGTAAATACTTTCGTATTACTCGGATGTTCAGGCAAGATCATGAAGATTTTGCGTAGGACTCTTAAGGTCTTTCTTACTTTTCACAGTGTGTGGAGAAGCAAGGAAATATGGAAGTGTGTCCTAATGAGATATTTGATGATCTCAAATGGCTCTAGACTCGATCGTGCATTTTGGATTTTAGTGATCGGAGGCTGGAGAGGAGTGCCACCTTTTCAATACCAATTTATTCAGAGTGAATAAATCAATAGATAACGTGTTGTCTCCGTGTGATTAAAACAAATACCTTTTGAGAGATATCTGAGTTAGCTGGGATGGGTTGTGCATTGCATCACTGGGTCCATGATGTCTGTCTTCAATATCAAGAATCATTAACAATGATCTCAATAGCATATGTATTGACCCGGTTTCTGCCTAAAGTTGTAATGAGGGCTTCTTTCTTTACACCCTTTATCTTTACAATTCTTTTTCATTCTTCAACCCCTTCAATGCTTACCAATACGTCATAACTAGCACCTTGTTGTGATTGTTCCAGTGCTAACTTAAGTACTTGGTCGGCATTCAGCTACGTTCACAATCTTTCTCCAACTTTCCTAAGAACTACTATTTCTAGCTATGGACAGTCCTTGGGAAGATTCCTCCGGTTCTGGAAGAATCATAGGACTTAACCTATCCTACCATCCTTATGTCACCACAGTCTTCATCGTCGTGAAATAAATGGGTTTCGGGTAAGTATATGTCACCATGAAAATCCATTTTGATATGCAAATCCGTTTTGCTCCCCCTTAACATATGCCACGATATTCGAAAACATTTCGCACATGTCGGGATGAGCCAGCACATTAAGTCAAACCATTTGTGATAATATCCCATATTAAATCACATTTTCTCCCCCATATTAAAAATATTAACCCAATCGATGTTTTTAATATCAATTGATTTAATGTAGTTTTAACAAAGGTTTTGAGAAGAAAAATGCGAGTCCGTTTTATCTTCATGATACCAACTATGTGAGATATGATATCGATTTGAAACACGATCACATATTCACCATATTAAAAAGAATTGACAAGGTTGGACCTGATTGATGAGAACATCATATGATAAGATCAAATGGTTCTTGGCAGCATAAGTTGGTCGCCTCGTCACGTCTGAAGTCATCTCTTGACACCACATGTACGATTGGTATTGTTGTCTTGACACCAACTTGTGAACTTGGCACGTTCGTCATCGAAGATTCTGAATGCTTGACAGTTGCTCCCCCTCAATTTTTGACCCGTGTTCTATCGAAAGAGCTGTAGTCGTCGGTTGAGTAGTTGCATCGTCGAGTATGTAGATACCAATTGTAGATAGCATGCTTGTAGAGATGATAGCTTCATAAAAACAAGACTTCTCTTGTTTTAACAAATAAATGCACTGAAACGTACATAGATTTATGTTAGACCAAGTTATAAATTAAACTTGATCCCTTACAAGGTTTTAAAATAAACCTTGCCCGAGAAAATTAATTGCCGTTGTTAGCCAAAGCTTTCATAAGAAATACTTGACTTTAATATGAAAACCGGGTTGCAGTCTGAAATAACTACAAGCCATTTAGGCATGTTTTATGAAATATTTACAACTTTTGTACGAACTCTATTTATGGCGCCGTGTCGATATTAATCAACATTTCTAAGGCCGTAAATATTATCGTACCAAAAGACACGCCTTTGAAAAATAAAGTGAAAATATTTTTGGATTTTTCTAGAATTTTTCAATTTTTATGGTTTTTATATGGTTTTATATTTTTGTATTTTGCTTTTGTGGATAAAAATATAAACAATATATACAGATGATCACCAAGGATACGGAGAATAGTTTTACCACCACTATTCTTTCGCTTCATCTGCTAGTTCCTTAAGAGTCTCAGGCGAGAAGGTTCTCATTCCTAGCTTGTCGGCCAAAAATTCAATTCGAGCGCGATCTAAAGCCTTCGTGAAAATATCCGCCAATTGATACTCAGATCGGACAAAGTAAAGCTCGATTACTCCATTTTCTACTTGCTCCTTGATGAAATGGTAGCGAATGTCAATATGCTTCGACCGGGAGAATTGAACGTTGTTGCAGCATAAGGCAATTGCACTCTTGTTGTCACAGTACATCGGAATTTTGTTGAATCCTAGACCATAGTCGGTTAATTGCGATCTCATCCAAAGAATTTGAGCACAGCAACCGGACATAGCTATGTATTCTGCTTCCGTACTTGAAATTGCAGCGCTTTTCTGCCTTTTTGATGCCCAACTGATTAGTCGATCTCCTAGTAGTTGCAAAGTTCCACTCGTGCTACGCCTTGTATCTTGACAACCCGCGTGATCCGCATCTGCATATGCCATTAGTGCAATAGAAGAGTCCTTCGAATACCAAAGTCCCCAATTAATGGTTCCTTTAAGATATCGAAAGATCCTTTTAACAGTAGCTAAGTGTAACTCAGTAGGCCTAGTTTGATACCTGGCACACATACATATAGCAAACTGAAGATCAGGTCGACTGGCTGTGATATACAGAAGAGTACCGATCATTCCACGATAAAGTGTCGGATCAACGGTAACTCCATGTGGATCTGCATCAAGCTTAGATTTCTCCACCATTGGAGTGTCCACGGGGTCGCAAGATTCCATCTTATATTTCTTAAGTGATTCAATGGCATATTTGGATTGATTAATAAAGATGCCTCTGGGACTCTGAGATATCTGAAGACCTAAGAAGAATGATACCTTGCCCATCATTGACATCTTAAACTTGGAAGACATGAGTGTCCCAAACTCATCCGATAAGGTTTGGGTCGAGGCTGCAAATATAATATCATCAACATATATTTGTACCATAATCATATCTTTACCTCGTTTCTGAATGATTAGCGTGGGATCCACCTTGCCTTTAGCGAAGCCTTGAGTCATGAGGAATTGTGACAATAGATCATACCATGCGCGCGGAGCTTGCTTCAACCCATAGAGAGCCTTCTTAAGCTTGTACACATGATTAGGATAATTAGGATTCACAAAACCATCCGGCTATTGAACATAGACTTCTTCCTTGATTTCACCATTAAGAAATGCCGTCTTCACATCCATCTGATAGACGATCATATTCATATGGGCTGCATAAGCGAGGAATAGTCTAATAGCTTCCAAACGGGCAACAGGTGCAAAGGATTCCATAAAGTCGACGCCCAATAATTGCTTGTATCCACGAGCTACTAGTCGAGCTTTGTTTTTCAATATTCCGCCTAACTCATCGAGTTTCACCTTGTAAACCCATTTCAAAGTGAGTAACTGCACTTGATCCGGGCATGGAACAAGTTCCCATACTTCAAGACATATAAACTCATTAAGTTCTTCTTGCATAGCTTCTATCCAAAAGGATTGAGTAAAAGCTTCTTTCCATGTCTTAGGTTCAACTTCAGTGAGAAAAGCATCAAAGTGACAAAACATTGCACTTTCTTGTAACTGACTTCGTGTGGATACCGGACGATTAGGGTCACCAATAATAGAATCTATAGGATGATCCTTTGTCCACTTGCTGTCATGTTCACGAATCCGTGGATTGGAGTAAACTGTAGAAGGAGCTTCCTATGTGGTGGACGACCCGGCTTGATTAGGGTCGGGAATAGGTACACCAAAGAATGGAAGTTCACGCATTTGAGCGAATTCCAAATCGTGATCATCATCATCCTCTTCATCATTAATAGGCATGACGTGGGTAGTTGTTACATGTGTTGGTTGAGAATTATTTGTGGATGGTATATCTTGACCAATTGTAGGTGCAGATGTATCTGATTGTGCTTCGGTTGCTGGAGCGACAACTTCGGTTACCGGAGCTATTACCTCAGGTTCTGGAGCAACAATAGTTGTAGGAGTAAAGAATTCATCAAAGAACGGTTGAAACAACGTATCCCATTCATTTCGAGTAGGTGGTATAAATGATGAAGTAGGGTTGTTTGGGACAAGACCAGAACTAATATTACTGGGTCCCATTTCATGAAGTGCGGGTTCAGAGCTGCTTTGCTCAGAAGCCATTGCTGTCAGCTCATCAAAATCAACATTCATAGTTTCAAGGATTTTGCGAGAGTTACGGTTGTAGATTCGGAATGCCTTCTTTGCGGGTGCGTAACCAAACCAATATCAGCCTTTGGTTGAAGTTTTCCCAAATTGTCACCATCATTGTTTGGATAGCAAAGAGAACCAAATACATGAAGATATGATAAATCTGGTACTTTTCCATGGAGAAGCTCATAAGGTGTTTTACCATGGCGTTTACGAATTAGTGACCGGTTTTGGGTGTACACTGCTGTAGATACTGCTTCTGCCCATAAAAACAATGGAGCCTTTGCGTAAATTAGCATCGTTCGAGCAGCTTCCATAAGTGTGCGATTTCGCCTTTCAACGACACCGTTTTGTTGTGGAGTGCGTGCAACGGATGTTTCATGAGATATGCCAACTTCTTCATAGTAATCACGCAAAATTTGATTCACAAATTCGGTTCCATTATCCGTACGAATGCGTCGGACAGTAGTGTTGAGACGTACTTGAATCATCTTGAGAAATTTGATGATGAATTTAGGTGCCTCATTTTTTGCTTTAAGAAATTTCACCCATGTAAACCGAGAGTAATCATCGACAATAACGAGGATGTACTTTTTGCCACTAAGACTTTCAACATGCATTGGCCCACAAAGATCCATATGCAAAAGATAAAGTTTCTCTTGGTTGGTGTCTTCCGTCTTGGGTTTGTAAGATTTCTTAGTGCTTTTCCCCATTGTACACGCGGAACACAAATGATCCTTGTGAAATGATAGTTTAGGAAGACCACGAACAAGTTCGTTTTTCGCCAAGTGATTAATAGCGTCAAAGTTAAGATGAGATAACCGTCGATGCCATAACCATGACTTAGTCTTCGATGCTTTGGAGAGAAGACATATGGGAGAAGCGGCCATCATGTCTTGTAGAGACAAAGTATACAAATTATTCCCTCGAGTACCTTTCATTAAATCAACCCCTTCCAAATTACGAATGAAGCAGGTATGTTCTCGAAAAGCAACTTCTAGGTTTGCGTCACAAAATTGTCCCACAGAAAATAAGTTGTGACCGAGACCTTCAACATAATACACTCTTGAAATAATAACATTCCCAATATGATATTCACCATAACCCATTATCTTTGCAATATGATCATTACCAAATCGAACCGTACCAAGAAACTTGCTGACGAAATTTCTGAGCTGAGAGCGATCTCCGGTCATATGCTTGGAGCAACCAGAGTCCAAATACCATAGAACAATTTGGACCACCTGTTTTCAATAACAACAGTAGACAATGCATTGGAAACTATTGGTTCCGGAGTGTTAGCAGATACAGATATAGAATTATCAGAATTGCTAACATTTTTGAGACCCTTAGATTTCCTACGTTTTCTAATGTGAGTTTTAGCACTAACAGGTTTTACTGTTCCAACTTTCTTTGGTTTTGGATTATTTGCGGGCACTACAGTGGGAGTAGACCTATTTAAAGGGCACTTGGTTCCTACAGTAGTGTCGGTGTTCCTAGTTAAAGGACACGCTTGTGTTTTGGTAGCCTTGGTACTCCTAGTTAAAGGGCACGCTTTCTTCGCTGTAGTGGGAGTGATCCTAGTCAAAGGGCACATATTTCCTACTATAGTGAAAGTTCTACCAGTGGGGCGCCACATCCAGCCAACTTGGGTTAACACTTTCCCAGTCGGTTTCCATTCTAATCCATTTTTCCGGGCATGCATCTCATTCACATGGTCAATAAGGCAAGAATCATGACGACTAGAAAACATACATTCATTGCAATTCCAACATTTTAAATTAGAATTCACAGTAGGCTTAGAACGCTGCACAACCGCAGAGCCTTTAGGTTTAGCTACATGATTCTTTTTATTCAAAACAGAAATAACATTCCTAGGATGGGCTTCTACTTTCTTCTTCACTTGACTACTAGATGGGGGCAAGATCCTATCATTCTTCTTGTTTCTTTTAAGCTTAGATCTTTGAGCCTTAGTAGTGGTGCTTACTCCTGTAGAAGGCAACACGGGAATATTAGAAGCTGGTTTTGATTCCGCCTTATCTTTAGTGATCAAAGTTTGAGATGATTTAGTCCTAGGGCCCTTGTTAAGTGGTGTGACGGAAATAAGGGTTCTTTTGATTGCACTAGAGGACGATGCTGAGATAGTGGCTGCGTTATCCACAACATTCTTACCTTTTAGAGTACGAAGTGTTTCCTTTAACTCAGCCAAGACCAGATTTTTATCACAAATTTGTTCCCTCAAATCAGATATTTCCGCCGACTTTCGATTCAATTGTTCAATCAACGATTGATTCTGTGCAGTGGTATCAACACATGCGGGCTGTACTGAATCGAAGAGTCGTGTATTTTTCTGTTTTAAGTTATCAACTTTGGACAAAATCTTGGAAACTTGATTGTCTAGATCAAGTCTAAAACTCTCAGCGGCCTCAAGTACGTTCACACAGTTAAGCTCCTTAGATTTCTCTATTTCTATCGGCAAAGAGTTAGCAACTTTGTCACTTGGCTGACGCTGTTTTGATTGTAAATTCAATCGAAAATTCTTTTCAAAATTTGCATCATCGATATTAACACCTTCGAATGACGTTTCAAAGATTTCTTGAATAAATTGTTGCTTGCATTTAAGCGAAATACAATGTGTTTGAATCTCATCAAAACGTTTTGAAAGCGAAGAATATGAATCTTGAAGCTTTAAAAATTCAGCGTCAGATTCGTGACAAGTACTATCTACCACAGTATCCACATATTCAACATTATGCACAATAGAATCATTATCAACACTTGTATTCACACAGACAGAAACTATATCATGAGACATCACTTGATTCAGAAGCAGATCATTATGGCGTGAAACCCGTTCTATTTCAAGTAAACTATTTTCATAAGCATCTTCCATTTCATTGAAAACACGTCTAACTTCTTCTATTTCCAAAAACAAATCTTGATCAATATTACGAAGACAAGCTTTAACATTGTTTACAAACGGAACAATTTCATCTCGAAACGCAGCTCTAGTGTGCTCAAAGTTCCATTCACCTTCCGTTATGGCCGTGGCCGTCGTACGTTCCAAAATGACCTTGTCAAAATTGGCTATGTGTTGGTGAACCGTATTTAAGTTAACGGACGCCTTACTTACCGGTGGAATTAACTTCGTTAAATCCTTTTTGACGAGTGTAGGAGACGTACTAGGAAGGTTTTCACTTGACAAACTTTGGGGCACAAGAACTGTTAATTCTGCTAATTCCTTTTGTAAGCGAATGCGTGTCTTTTTCGAAAATTGATCTTTGTTATGTTGATCATAATCAATTGTATGGAATTTTGAAAGCATTTTAGAATGAGTTTCATCCCCAAGTGATTGCGTCTCCTCAGTACTACGAACAAAAGGTGCTTCTTTCGATTTTCCAATTATGGTCATGTCATAAAGACCGGGAATATATTCCTGAGCTTGTTTTGCATAACCCGGATTAGGTGGTAAATCTTGAAGACGCTTAAGTTCGAATTCTTTAAATGATTTAGTTAAAAGATGAACCTTTTCTGTGGAAGCGTATTGTTTTAAAAGCTGTTGTTCTTTGAATTTAAGAAGTTTGGTAAAATTAATTTCCGATTCAACCTTTTTAGACTCGAGAGTTTCGAAATCCATTTTAAGTTTCTGAAAATCATTGACAACCGACTCTTTTGCTTTTAATTTATTGGAAAGATTAGCTTTTAATGATTCTATTTCTTTCAAGTGTTCAATCTTTTCAAAACGAAATTGGTCAAATTCAGAACATGTTATTTTCTCTTCTTGAGGGACCATTTCAAAAGTTTTGACCTTTTCTTTATGCAACGTAAGCTCAGCAGTTAGGGTGGAATTCGTATCTACGGATTGTCTGAGGGCCATATGCATTTGATCAATAATATGTTTAGGCACCATGACCAAATCATGTTGAGCATAAGATTCCGTACCCGTCGTAGCATTTGGTTGAGGTTCACTCAAATGTGTTGGATTGGTTACCACTTTATTTGAGTTACTAGTTCCCGAATGCTGTTCGAGGTTGTCATTTTCATGCCCAACTTGATGTTGGTTTTCATCAATATTATTAGATGTGGTTGGTACCTCACTGATGACATCAGAACCGTAGTGAGAGAGATTAGCAACGAGAGCAGCTTGGGCAGAGTGAATGTCATCACAATCCGAATCGTATGCATCAAGATCATCCGCTTGATAAGCTGCATTAGAAGTGGAAACAACTGCAATGCCTTCAGTATCTGCTGCCCCTGGGTCTGCAAGAAATGCTAACTCCTCTGAATCCAAAATCTTCCCATTAGACTGAGCATCAACCAAATACATTTTCTCACGAAACCATGCATCATCCCTTCTCCTTTTCGGTTGAGTGCATTCCCTAGCCATATGACCTTGTCCTCGGCAATTGTAGCAAGTCACAACCTTCTTAGGACCAATAGGACTCCCATTTCCACTAGCTTGAGAATTCACAGCTTGATTGTTCCCAGTCCTTGTAGGAGGTCCATATGAATTTTGCCTTCCCTGAATAGGTTGCACCGTCACTTGACCATCTTGAACAGTGGCTTGTTGTCGAGGATTTGATGAGGTGCGGAGCTGATTATTTGTTGGTGGAAATCCTCTAGTTGCAACAAGTTTTGACAAGTAGGCTGTAAGATGGTTTAGAACATCAGCTGGCGTATCATTTGGAGTAAAGACCGGTGCTTGGATTGGTGGAAGTTCATTAGAGTAGAAAGCTTGTGCTGGTTGTGCTTCAATTGGAAAATATCCTTGCTGAGGAGTATAACCCAATGGATAAGTGTTGGCTTGTGATGGTGATGTTTGATATGGTGGTTGCTGTTGAAAAGATTGTTGATGAACACTTTGTTGATATTCTTGCTGTGGCATCATTGGTGGTTGATAAGATGGTTGCTGTGGTTGCTGATAGATGTGTGGTGGTGGTTGCTGCAAGTATGATGGTTGTTGATAAGTATAAGCCATGTTTTGTTGAGAAGCATACATTGCAAGTGGATCATGAACTTGAGGTGTAGACAACCGAGCCTCGATCACATGGCATTCGTGTTGTTGAAGAAAAGCTTGAAGTTGATCCACATTGGTGTTATGCAAGTCCTTAGCCAATTTAACATCCGTCACGTATTGTTTCCATTCTGGAGGAAGAGTGTTCAAATACTTGGTGTTCAATTGAAAGGTAGGGATTGCCATGCCATAGATATTTAGCTCATTCAACAATAGGGTAAATCTCAGATAGTAGTCATTGAGAGTCTCCCCTGGCACATAGGCAAACTTATCAAAAGTATCATAAAGCTTACACTCTCGTTCTTGTTTAGTTAACGAGGTGCCTTGCATTAGAACACGAATTCTATCCCATAACTCTTTGGCAACTTTATGTTTGCTGACGAGTTTGTAGACATCTGGAGGAAGGGCTTGGAGAATGATGTTTGTAGCATACTTATCACATTTATCTTGAATCTTCATATCTCCAGTCAACTCACCCGTTGTGCGAGGACGAGTAGTCGTACCTTCTGTCACTGTACCATAATCTAATGGTCCATTAAGCACAGATGCCCAAATTAGATGTCCATTCTCCTTGTTCAACATATAAAGTTTCATTCGGGAAGCCCATTCCTCAGACATAGTCTTCACCAACATTGGTGGACGATTATCCGTACCCGAGAGGATGGACTTATCCATAAGAGATGTGTACTCCATTTCAATAAGTTAAGATTTACAAAGTTGATCGAACAATGAAATAAGGTTAAGTATTTTTGTGTTGTTGTGAGTTAAAATCGAGAAACAATGTTAAAATCCCCTAAAATATGTTCCCGATTAACCAAAAATTCCAAGTCAAAATTACACATCGAAATTTTTTTTTTTTTAAGGAATAATTTTTGGTTTGTCGGAATGTCTAGATCGGAATGCCAGATCGGAATGTCAGATCGTAATACCAGATCGGAATATAGCCCTGTCGAAATGTTGTTGGTATCGAAATGCCTAGATCGCAATGCAAAGCTGTCGAAATAATTCAGATCGCAAAGTCCTATCGGAATGTTCAGATCGCAAAGACCTATCGGAATGTTCAGATCGCAAATTCTATCGGAATGATTCAGATCGCAAAGTGGCTGACAAAATTTAAGCAGAGTAACGACTTAACAAACCTTCCTTATACCCGTCGGAATCTCAGATCGCAAAGTACGATCGGAATGCCAGATCGGAATAAGTAATAAAAATCCAGCGATCGCAATGTAGAACCAAACCCTTTCCGATGGTAAGGTTCTTGCGATGGAAGCCCAAGTACAATGTGTACTTTCTGATGGATGTTTCTGCTAGAATTTCGGAATGAAGAACACAACCTTTTTTGCACTTTTGATCCAAGGAAGATGATGTTTTAATGAAAACCAAGATACCAAGAACACTTTTAAGCACAAATCCCTATGTTACACTCCTTTAAACTACGATCAAACCAAAAAATTTTGAAGATTTCGGCAAAAACCAACTTATACTCTACGAATTGTTAAGAAGACAATACTCAACACAAAAACAAACCTATATTTCATCCCAAGCTCTTGATACCATTTGTAGATTTGTAAATCTATGCTTATGTTTTTAGAGAGAGAAAGAGATAGAGAAATGGTGGATTTCACACTTTAGAGAGAGAAACTAAGAAAGAACTATGTGTAAAATAAGAAAACCACACCCTCTCCATCAAAGGAGAGGGTTTATATACCCAAGCCTTGTAATGGGCTTGGGTTTACACGTTTGGGCCGGCCTACACAAGTTGTAGGCTAGGCTTGGACTTGTTTGTTAATTAAAGAAAGTTAACTAAACTACGAGCTATTACATGGACTATCGTTGGAGTGACCGATCCTTCTTAATACGTAAAACGTATTTCCAACATAGGAGCATAAAAATGACGGGGGATTATCTTTTACTGGGATATTCATAACAAATGTTATTCAACGATTTAAATGATTGTACCAATTCAATGTATACATCAATTGTATTTCAAAAATCATATAATTATGATATGTGCTTTGTAAGCTATTTGTTCATCGATCCACCACTATGATACCCGCTTTATGGGGGTGTTACATTTGAGTCCTAAATGTAATGCACATAATGAAATTAACAGATCAATTGGGAGTGCCATTGTGTGTATTGCTACTGGGCAACAATATAATTTTTCTAAAATGATTTTTGATCGCATGTGTAAAAACAAGGGTAGCAAGATGACTCTTGCTTACCCAAGATTTTTGCAAATGGTTTTTGATGAACAAAGGTATTGCACCAGGGATCATGATGATTTTTATACGATCCCTGTGCAAAAGAAAGCAATTTTTGGAAAGATGAATTCACTCCCACACAGAGACTTACCCCTCACACAAGCCCTGCTTGTTGTTATTGTAGCAGCACAACCTCAACCTGACCCACAACCACAACCAGACCCATTACCTGAACCATCACCATCACCCCAGCATATGGAAATTGACCAAGATCCCTTCAACGCTGACACGTTAAATGTTGGCGTTGACACTCAAACTCCAAACGCTGATAGCCTTTTACAACAAACCCAAATACCCCTTAACCTCCAAACTGAAACCCAATCCACATCATCCTCTTCACCCCCAGACTTTAGGATGGAAAAACGCCAAAAGACTATTGGAGTGTTCTTCTCTAGTGGTCCTAGCCATGTTGTAGAGAGAACCACCACCACAAGTGTGGTTGGTGACATGGGTGGGGCTAGGACTATTGGTACTAGTTAGATGTAGGCCAAGTCAGTCCTAACATCATTAAGACCCCATCCATGCCCCATGACTCTACTTTGGGAGGTCAAATTCCCATGCTAGAGGAGGGTAGATTGGAACCCTATACATTGTTGGAATTGACGGCTGTCTGCATTAGCTTACAAAAGAAAAATGTAGACCTTGTACATATTGTCTCTATGCAAGGCCTTGAACTCAAACAATTGAGGGAGAGGATTGTTATTTTAGAAGGTGCTAAGCCTAGGCGTGAAGTAGATGATTCTTCCAAAGGGGAGGATGAGCAGATACATGTAAGTAACAAAGGCTTACATGAAGGAGAATCTAAGGGTATAGCTGAAGCTCTAACAAATTTGAAGAGGAAACCAGGATTTGATGTTTCATTGGTTACCCCTACAAATTTGAATTTATCTTTTACTGAGATGATGGAGCAGTTCACAAGAAGCACTGACAAGAGTAGATTGAGCGTTGACAAGCAGATTTTTGACGCTGACAAGCCAAGGGCTGATAGGAGTAAGTTAGGCGTTGGCACACAGGTTTTGGACGTTGATAGACCTGTAGGTATGGTTGGTGTATCCCAGTCATCAACTATCATCAAAGATGTGTCTACAAAAGTACCATCATCATCTTTACCCACCATTGATATATCAGATAAAGGTAAAGGGATTATGGTAGAAACAGTAGTTCCCAAGGATGCAGCCCAAGTAAAATTTGATTCCATGTTGGCTGCATGATGTGATCGTGATAGTATAGTGATAATTAGATACGTTATAGGGTAAATTAGAAAATTACCTTTAGGAAAAAGTAATAGTCTAAAATTACCAAAGACGGATTCAATTAAACACGTGGGTGAACCAAGTTCGTTGTACACGAAGATCGAGTGAATTTGAGACGTTTTGTTTCGATTTGGACAATTGATTCGAATTGGTTTCGGTTTTTAAAACTAATATTAATCCTACAAATTTTAAAGCTATTTAATTTTATCCTAAAGTGCATGAATCGTAAACCCAAAATTATTTAATCTAGAAACAATTACTTAAAAATTAAAACTATTTTAAAATTTAATCTATTTAAACAAAATCAAATAAAACTTATCTATTAAAATAAAATTTTACTTTTATCGTCTAATCAAAACTCTTTTACTTCTAAAAATTAATCAAAATTAACTTATTTAAAAAAACTAATTTTATTAAAATCTAATTATTTAAAAACTAATTAAACTTTAAAATTAATAAAAACATTTTTATTATTATCTTTATTTTATTTTTGTTGACTATTTAATAAAATTAAATATGTAAAACTAATTTGGACTATGTAATTAACTTAATTAAACAAACTGCCAAAAACAATGATACAATATTAATTAAACTGATAGAAAGTAAAATCAAAAGAGCCAGTTAGCTCAGTGGATAACACGTTGGGTGTTAAGCGAGAGGTCTCGAGGTCGAGCCTTGCAAATAGCAAATTTTTTGCTATTATTTTTTTTTGGAACAGTAAATTAATAAATGTCAGAATTCAGAACATTAATCCAACTCAGTAGGTTTATATACCACTCAAACTATCTAATCCATCGAGTAAGATTAATCAATAAAAGTATAAAAGTAACACCAAATCAATCCATTAAAAACAAAACAGAAATCTATCTAGCACAAATCTATAACAGCAAAAAAGATAAACTTATATCAGCAAACTAACATCAGTCGAGCTAGCAACATTTTAGCATGTTAATATCCAAGTGAAATCGATAGCATATTTAGATCGAAGAAACATCAGCAGACGTGAACAAATAGCAAACTAAACAAACCAGTCTCATCCCAAAATCTATCAACAGACTAATGAATAACATAACCAGAAATCCATATCAGCAGGCTATAAATCAACATAGACTTAACATTCCTAAATGATCACTGATTCATTTAACATTTGCAGATCCAAATCTAAGATTAGCATTCTTATGAATTAAACAGATTATGTGTAACAAATCCAATTCAGTAATCATAATCTAACAGATTCAAAACATCATAACTTAAAGTCATTATCTTTAACAGAAACATGTTCTCATTTAAACAAACAGATTCGAAAACATATACGAGATGAAAATTAAACTCAACAAATTAACTCATACACTTAACTGATTTCAACAAAAACTAAATCACATAACCTATCTGATATAGCAAATTCAATTAAGTAATTCACTAACAAAACATAAATCTAATCATTAAACTAACTCAAAAATCAAATCAGAATATAGACTAAAGTAGATTTAATCGATTACTTCAGAAAATAAAGAATGTGCTTAACCATTCTATGAAGATCCGTTGAGACGAAGGTAGGGCGTTGAGCCACCTTTAGAACCGAAACAACACCACCATAACCATCAAACACCACCACCATCAATCGAACATCAGATAATATTCAGACTGTTTTTAAAAGACTTTCCAGTAGGGAAAGCTTATTCCCCAATTTTCACTAATTATTTAATCCAAGATATTATTTTAAGCTTAATTAAATAACTCTAGCAGTTATAATAATTAAATCAAATTAAGATGCAAGAATAGTAAATTAAAACGAGAGACTCAATAATTCAAAACAGAACTTTTATTAAATCAAAAATAGTATTACATTATTAAAAAGAAAGATTACAATCCTAATCTAATTTAAGCATTATAACAATAAAGTAAAAATGGGATACCATGATTACAGAAATATGGGGGTTTTTATATCCAAACCCCCAAGGCTCTTGGTGAGGTTGTTGAGGAGGAATCTTCATCCTTGGCCATTAATCTCTTCTTTCTCTTTCTTCTCTTTTGATCTACGGCTGATAATAACACACTAGCACACGGATTGCCAGCTTGGCAATCAAGTGTGCTAGTTGTGCTAGTTGAACTCTGAGTTGGCATCATCTTATAGGTGGATTGGAGATAGATGAGCTTTTTAAACTAATCAAATCAGGGGAAGGTGCCACGTCACCCATCTTGCACCATCTTCTTAGTTCGATATAGGGGAGAATTAATTAAGGGTGCGTGTGTTATCACGCGCCTTAATTCAATAAAAGCCCCAATTTATTTATCTAGGGTTTGGGTGGTGAATAGGGATATCTGGTTATTTGGGTGAGGGAGATGGGAAAGATGATACATTAGAAGTATCGAAAATATTAAGTGTGGTATAAATAAACGTGTGAGAAATGGGTGAATGTTGACCAAATGTGAGAAAAGTTAAAACAACTTTTCGTTTAATAACTGGCCATGTTTTCATTTAACCTAGAAGGCTTTAGGGCCCATTAACTTCTCATCCCACAACTCGTTACTTGGGCTTTTGATTAGTTTACAAAATAAAACTCGTTACTTGTTTACTTTGTGTTGGGCCTTTGAGTCCAAATTTGTCATACTCCCATCCGTCTCATATAATTGTTGTTTTGGGCCTTAAATGGGCTTTTGGGCTGACTTGTAAATAATCCAAAGCAATCTTCAAAACTTTGGGCTTTTAGGCCCATTAATCTCAAGTGGGTCCCATAAAGGTACAAATAATCTTCAATAAGTTCAATCCACTAGAAACCGAGCTTGAATTTGGCTTTGTCGATCTTTTCTTCAAACTCGTGTCGTTTTCACCGGTTTTCACGAACTTTGGTACCTACACACATCAAACAACAAAACAAGCGTATACGATGCCATTTCATGATATTTATGTATTTTAAGCTTGTTTTAAGATACAAATGATATGAGTAATTACACTCATATCAAACTCCCCTTTGCTAAGCAATTGCACTGTCCTCACGCAATGATAAAATAAAACACTAACTACACTATTATTTGACTTTTTTTTAAACTTTATTTTGCAAAGACATAACATTTTGCTTTCATTATTAGAGAAATAACTTTTAGGATCATAAAACTCAAATAGATTCATCGTCCTCGACTTTTCACTTTTCCATGCCAAGTGCAAAAACAAGATCATTGTCAATCATAAGCCCCAAAATTAAATCAACCCATACAAGTAATTTGTGTTAAACTCAATCTCCTATTATTCCTAATTGTATCTCTAGATTTTATTTGTCATTCACCCAAAGGCTCATTTGACATATTTGATATTTATTAGTCCAAAAATGAAGGCAAGAACGGCGTAAACTCAACACTCAAAACCTAACCTCGACTTCAAAAACCGTTGTCACTAAAGAAAGCCCACATCAAGGATAACTTAACACGATTTGAGGGATAAATCCCCGGATCCAAAATTTGGCTAATATGGCTACTTAAAAGCAATAATAAAAACCTCCAAAGTCAATTATGACCTTATTGATGGAGTTAGCAACAATTATATCATATCACCTTGCGGCTCTTTAAGATGCAATTGTGCTCCTTATTTAAAATCCACACCCTAAGGATCCTTGGACAAAAATAAGGGAATTGACATCACCATCCCACCTTATGGCTCATGATGATGAAGCAATTTTTATTCAACATGTCCCCTTTCCATACACCCTAAGGCTCTAATGACAAGGTTAGTGCTACATGACTCCCACCTGAAGGCTACTAAAGAACATGTTTTTATTTATTCTTCTTATTAATATGATATGTATAGTAAGCCAATTTCCGCAATCCCATGATCAAAAGTCCATGACGCTGACACCCTTAATGTGTTCTCACTTTAATTACAAGAGAAGAAAAAGAAGGAGTTACGAGTTAAGATATCAAGCCTAAACCGCTAAAAACTTCATTTATTAAACAATTATTATTCAAGCGTGAAAAATAAATACGAGGAGATTAAATCAAACACAAAAATACTTGCACAAAGAAGAATTAATTTTAGAAACTTATGATTGAACTCTATCATTTCTTGTTCTCCATATTGTAAAATTCCAAAAATGTGAAATCAATGGATACTTAGCCTATTAAATCAAAGTTTTGGGTTTTCAAGTCATCTATAGGATCTTGCATCTTCTTATACTTTTTCAAGTTTTAGAATTTGCGTTTTAAAGTTCCCTTGATAAACGAATTTCTAGGATCAATTATAGGAACTTGCGAAAAGTTCTTGTTCTTAACCCGTATGAATTAAGACTTTCGCGTTTTAAAGCTCCCTATATAAAAGCCTAGCAAAACTTAATTTAAACACGTTAAGGAAAAGCTAAGGTAAAAACCGAGTCGAGTCAAAAACTATTTTTATTTTCACCAACGGAAAGCCTACATTTGTGTCAAAAGCACTTATTTTATTTATTAAAAACCTAAAAATAACACGAAAAATTTAAAATTTTTATTGAAAAACGAGAAAAACAATTACGTTTAGACACGACAAAAGCAATAGCAAGTGATTATATCGATTGAATCCCCCATGCTAAAACCAAACATTGTCCTCAATGTTTCTTAGCTCAAGAGAAACACCCCCTTGCTAAAACACGAAGAGTCTAATGCAAAATCCTAACATGGAAAGAGCACGCAAATCTATAAGCCGTTTAATAATTATGCCTCAAGATAAAACGTTAGCTGATAAAAATCAAGGGATAAAGAGTGTGCCCTTTTTTGGCATTCAAAGAATGGAAGATCAAGTGGACCTACAAAAACCGAACACGAGAGTCTTCAAAGATTAGGGTCATACCTAAGATTCACAACACAACAAAACACGAGCACGAGCTTGAAAGATCAAGCCTTATTAGTGTTAGAAAATAGAAAGAAGATAGAATGTATGGGACTCCCCCACAAGGCACCTCGTCTTTGTTAACCGAGTCATGAGCTCGACTCGATCCCCGCATTCATTGGTCCTTAGGGAAAGTGGTAAAAACCGGCATATTGGAATAAAATCCATAATAAAGCACGATGTCGGGGTCAAAGATTTCATCCTCGTTGTCGGATGACAAACGAAAGGATAAAACTCCAACAAAAATCTCCAAAAAGAGATAGTGGTCACAAGTCACGAAATGGATGTAGCATGCTCCCCGAGATAAACTCGCACCAAGATGATTAAAAAGTCTTTCAATTATTGCATCGGTAAAAGGCCGAGATTTCCCTAAAACAACGATTCCGGGATCGAAAACCTCGTCCTCAGTGGAGAAAGGAATAGACAACACGGTGTCGTCCCCCCATGCTAATCCAAAATCATATAAAGCACATGGTAATGGTGGGATAAAAGTCTCAAGCATAGTGGTTTCAACTTGCATGACTTTGTCGACATTGTCACTCTTAGGAATGTGAATAAAGGGGTCATGATACTCAAAATGAGTCGCATGAAAAACCCGCACATTAAGATCAAAGCGAGTGAGAGGGAGATTGGGAATAAATAAAGTTTCTCCATCCGGGTCGACATATTCATCATCACAAAAGGTGTGAGATGAAGGAGGTATGATGCTCTCAAAATCCTCTTTAAACAATGGATTATTGTTCATTGAAGCTTCAAATAGAGGATTTGAGTAAGTCACAAAAGTGTCGTCATTCTCGTCATCACAAGAAATTTCCGACAAAGTATCAAGTGTGTCACACTCGGATACAAGATCACCATTCTCATTAGAAGGAAATTCATCGGAGAATTACTCGAGAATGGTAGGTAAAACACGAGAATCACGCTCGATCTCGAGATCAAAAACGTCTTCAATTCCCCGTGGAAGTGGATCAATGATAGCAAAAAGTTCATCGACGAACTTATCCAACGAATAGTCACTAACCTCACTCGGTGTGAAGTTAGGAATAAAAGGCTCTTCAATGGAAGATTGTGCCTTAGGAACATCAGTTTGATCCTTAGAAAAGAGTGAAAATGAGTCCATTTTCAAAGATTGTTCAATTAAAGCAATATCACTCTCGGGATCAAAATTCTCGCTATTAAGCTCACTAGGATCGAATGGTGCACTAAGGTATTTATCAATTTGTTTTTCAATCTTAGAACTATCATCCTCGTGTGGAGTGAGTGGAGATGAGCTAACATTACAACATGATTCAACAAAGTTAGGTTTATCAAGTTCCACACTTTCAAATTTCTTAGGAACCAATCTAGGATTTTTTTTCCGGTTTGAAAATCATATGTTTATTATGAAACAATTTAAGCTCCCCTTCTTTCATATCAACTAAAACATCGGCCGTGCACAAAAATGGTCGTCCTAAAATGATAGGCACACGAGGATTTGGCTCATAATCAATGATTACAAAATCGGCTAGGTAAACGAACTCCCCTACTTTAACAATGACATTTTCCGCTATACCAACCGGATGGGTGGTGGTTCCATTAGCAAGCTCAATGATCATTCGAGTGGGCATAAGTCGCAAATAGTCAAGAGTTTTCCAAATGGCTAAGGGTATTACGTTAATACTAGCTCCTAGATCGGCTAGAGCTTTGTATTCCCCAAGCTCATCAAAAACACAAGGTATCAAGAATTGACCCGGATCATTATATTTCTTAGGAAAGAAATCAAGAAAATCCGAGGTACTAATCACATTTAAAGTAGCCTTGGTGACATCTAGAAAAGTTTCCTTAGGTGGAGGATTAAACTCAATCACTTCAACTTCTTCTAAATTATCACAATCATCATAAACGGTTATGGCCTTAAGCTCTCCCTTCAGGTTTGGAATGGTGTTACTAGGTAAGCAACCCGAAGACGAGGATGGTTTGGACATGAAAGATTCAAATATCGAAAGCAATTTGTTTTGATTTTGTTCTAAACTTTGTTGCAAACGATTTTGACTTTGCTCTATTTGTTGCTCAAAACGGTTTTGGTTTTGCTCTAATCATTGTTCCATTCTTTGTTGATTAAGCTCAAGCTTGTTATTTTGCCCTTTAATCGTATTTTGAAACTCATTTTTCAAAGTTGCCATTTGTCCTTGAATGTTGTTTTAAAAAGCTTTCAAATTTGCCTCATTCGACTTGATGTAGCTTGACAACTCATTTTGGTTATTGCTTTGAAAACCTTGATTGTTTTGATTAGCATTAAACCCATTTCCTTGATTAAAATTACCTTGGTTACCACGGTTAAAATTATTCCCATTGTTTCCATTGTTGTACCTATTTTGAACCGGTGGAAAACCCGGTGGAGCAACATGATTTTGACGAGGAACTTGACCGTTGGAGCCATAAGTTCCGGTCGCGGCAAAAGCACTAGCTTGATCAAACCCCGTGGTTAAAAAAGCATAATTAGGATGTGCTCCACCACATGATACACAAAAATTCTCAACCATATTAATTGATCCATGAGGATTCTTCCTAAGCTCATTCAAAATTGTGTCAATCTTAGAGTCCAATCTAGCAATCTCGGTATTAGATGAATTCACATTGGAAACACTCGGTGTGTTTCGTGAATATTGTGCTCTAGACTTATTCTCAATTATACACAACGCGTCTCTCGGAGTTTTTCTTAAAAGATTACCACCCGCGGCATTTAAAGAATCTTGTTCAATCATATTAAGCCCATTATAAAAAGTATTTATTTGATTCAATTTCGAGAAACCATGATGTGGACATTGTCTCAACAAATCTTTAAACCTTTCCCAAGCAACCCTAAACGATTCATGCACTTTTTGTTCAAATCTAGTGATCTCGTTCTTAAAGTGTGTTGTTTTGGATGGTGGAAAGAAATAATTCATGAAATTAGACACTAAATCATCCCATGTTAAGATCGAACCTGGTGGTTCTTTCTCATACCAAATCTTAGCATTACCCTCGAGCGAGTACGGAAAAAGCATGAGCTTAATCGCGTCATTCGGCATATCTCTAAACTTGAGAGTCGAGGTAATTCGAAGAAAATTCCGAATGTGAGAGTGCGGGTTATCGGTCTCATTGCCACGAAATTGGTCAGCACGAATGAGCGATAAAAGACCCGTCTTAATCTCATAATGATCCGCCAAAATAGTCGGCACAACGATTGCTTCCCCATACCCTTCGGTGGGTGCACGGAGCAATTCCTCCATTGTTCGGTTATCGGCCATCTCTACAACAATAGGTGGAAACTCGGGTTCCACTATTCGTTGTTGACGATTTCTATTTCTACGAGGAATATTTTCAAGCCTATTAAAATCAATCACAAGACGAGAAGAACGTAATTGCATAAACTACAAAGACGAGAATTTAGAGGATTGAAGAAAAGAAATTAGATAAGAAGAAGATTATTTTTGGTATTTTATTTGGTATTGCTCAATCAAAAATGATCGATAAAACACAAGGAATAAGGATAACTACTATGGAAGTAAATTACCCTCGGTCGACTTTGAAACGATAGGTGAAAACCTAAACGTCTCGAGGTTCAATAAGTAAACTACAAAAATAAGATTTATTACTACTTGAGTCGGCAAACCAATAATAGGTCGTCCCTCTCAATATACGCACAAGCAAGCGGGGAAACGAGGTGGCACAAAGCACTTAAAAACCTTTTTCCTTAGACGGCCTTTTATAGCACGTCGCCTTATACCCACCTTATAGTTTGTATAAATCGAGTTCAAACTTCTTATTAGTATTTATCTATTTTGCCTTTTTATTTTTGTTTTGGATTCGAATACAATAGCTATGTGATGAAATCCCAACTAAAGTCTTATTTGAAAAGTATGTAAATTTATTGTTCTACGTAATACAATATATTAATCACAAAAAACAAGAAACACGATACATACTATATAATAGAAAAATAACAAAACTTTCCGAGGACGGAAAGAGTCTTCAAATCAACGATCAACAAATCTCCACAAAGACGAATCGTACACAAGATCCCCGGTAGCGGCGCCAAAATTTTTGATGTGATCGTGATAGTATAGTGATAATTAGATACGTTATAGGGTAAATTAGAAAATTACCTTTAGGAAAAAGTAATAGTCTAAAATTACCAAAGACGGATTCAGTTAAACACGTGGGTGAACCAAGTTCGTTGTACACGAAGATCGAGTGAATTTGAGACGTTTTGTTTCGATTTGGACAATTGATTCGAATTGGTTTCGGTTTTTAAAACTAATATTAATCCTACAAATTTTAAAGCTATTTAATTTTATCCTAAAGTGCATGAATCGTAAACCCAAAATTATTTAATCTAGAAACAATTACTTAAAAATTAAAACTATTTTAAAATTTAATCTATTTAAATAAAATCAAATAAAACTTATCTATTAAAATAAAATTTTACTTTTATCGTCTAATCAAAACTCTTTTACTTCTAAAAATTAATCAAAATTAACTTATTTAAAAAAAACTAATTTTATTAAAATCTAATTATTTAAAAACTAATTAAACTTTTAAAATTAATAAAAACATTTTTATTATTATCTTTATTTTATTTTTATTGACTATTTAATAAAATTAAATATGTAAAACTAATTTGAACTATGTAATTAACTTAATTAAACAAACTGCCAAAAACAACGATACAATATTAATTAAACTGATAGAAAGTAAAATCAAAAGAGCCAGTTAGCTCAGTGGATAACACGTTGGGTGTTAAGCGAGAGGTCTCGAGGTCGAGCCTTGCAAATAGCAAATTTTTTTGCTATTATTTTTTTTGTAACAGTAAATTAATAAATGCCAGAATTCAGAACATTAATCCAACTCAGTAGGTTTATATACCACTCAAACTATCTAAACCATCGAGTAAGATTAATCAATAAAAGTATAAAAGTAACACCAAATCAATCCATTAAAAACAAAACAGAAATCTATCTAGCACAAATCTATAACAGCAAAAAGATAAACTTATATCAGCAAACTAACATCAGTCGAGCTAGCAACATTTTAGCATGTTAATATCCAAGTGAAATCGATAGCAGATTTAGATCGAAGAAACATCAGCAGACGTGAACAAATAGCAAACTAAACAAACCAGTCTCATCCTAAAATCTATCAGCAGACTAATGAATAACATAACCAGAAATCCATATCAGCAGGCTATAAATCAACACAGACTTAACATTCCTAAATGATCACTGATGTAATACCCAGAAACCGAGGTCACTTATCTTACCCTAAATTACGACTATTTTTGAAATTTTTAAGAAATTTTGTTTGCTATATATTTTATCGTTTTGGTTGAAACCAATGTTTGAGGTCGTAATCTTGACGATTGACGATTTAAGAAGAACGATGTCGACTACGATCCCGACGGATGCCCAATTTCTATGTTTATTGTCGCTTTATCGATATTATAATTTTTCGAGGATTTTACTTTCGGTTCGTGTTTAGTCGAGTCGAGTGCGTTTTATTTCTTTCCGGGTGCATTTAAATTGTCCTAAAAGTATTTTGGAGTGTTCGGGATGACCCCCGACTCCCGCAAAATTTTCCAAGTTGACTAATAAGTCAATTGCCGCAAATATTTGAGGTCGTTTAAAAACAAGGACAAAAGAATACTAAAATTGCACAAAAGGCCCTCAAAACTTTACAAAAGGAAACATGAAAACACACACAACATTTCACACTCAAAATTTTTCACTCCCTCTCTCTCTTTTCTCTCTAGGCCGCCGGCCATACCACACCACCACCACCACCACATCAAATTTTTCTTGTTTTTGATTAATTCCAATCAAAGACCACACTTTCTAATCCTTTTGTAAGTACTAATCCAAGGTTTAATCAAACATGCGTGAATTTGATTTTCCAAAAATTAAAAGATTTTTCAAAAGTTTGATTTGATGTAATTAAACTTGATGCATGTTTAATTTGTGTTTAGATTATGTTAATTCATCAATTAAAGTAACCAAAATTAGTTTGGTTTGGGTGTTTTGATCACCAACACCCCACGGCCAAATGGGGGTGTTTGGTGGATCTTGGTGTTTGATTGTTTTGTTGTTGGATTCATGTTTAGATTAGTGTTTTGAGTGTGTTTGAGTGGGTTAAACTTGTTGCATGTTTGTTTTGGTAAATGTGTTTTAGGATGGATTGATGTTCTAGGACTTAAGGGCTGATTAAGGTGTTTAGGAATGGTTATGGGTGATTAAGTTAGGGCTAGGTGTCGTTAAAACGGTATGGAAACAAGTGTTGAGGTGATTTTGAAGTGGTAAATTTTAGGCTGATTGTTTAAGGATGTTTTAAAAATCGTAAGCTTAGATACATGTCATAAATATAGAATTTAGTTGTAGATTTTTGTTTTATCTTCGATTTGGTATAAGAAAGAGCTTACGACTCCTAACGAGTCAAAAGTTATGATGTTTTGAAAATACGTGTACCGGGAGATGAGAACCTACATAATCCGAAATTATGTTTGGTTTTGGGTCAAATCCCGGGGACCATAGATAGAGTTTGGTAATTGATTAAAAGTTGATTTTGGGTTTCAAACCTGCATTTGTGAGTCTATTATTAGACCTAGGTGTTGAACGGGTCAATGGTGTATCTTAAATGGGTCAAACAAGTCCAACATGGTCAATGTGCAAAATCAGTCCGAAAAATGTATGTCTAGTAATGTGTTAAGTAACGAGTCATAAAAGTGAGAACTTTTCATGGGATTAAAAATGGGTTTTCTACAGGTAATGAGTTATTTTTGTGAATTTTCATAGATTTTATAAAAGGGCTTAAGTCTTAGAAAACAGCCCATACTTTTGGTAAGTATCGGCGAAAAATGTGAAAAGGGTAATAACGTTAATAACGTAGATAAACCGTATAAAACTAATAACGACTACTTGTTTGGTTTTAGCGTGAGTTTTTAATTATCACAATTGACTAATATGTACATATTATACACTACTTAAAGTTTTATAAATGAGATTGACTCATTACGTGTTATTGCTTGTTAGGTGTTGAATTTCCCGGGCATCCTCATCATCGTCAGTGATCGTCATTCGTAACGTCGACTACTTCTATATACATAAGGTGTGAATTTGTAGCCTCGCTTACTACTGTTTTAAATTGTTTTTACCCGCGAGGGAGATGCATGCTAGTTTTATAAAATGAACATATGTCATGAACGATTGTTGGACCCGAAAGTTGCCTAAATTATGTTGAGTACCTAGTTGCAAAAGACCCTATATTCATGAACTATTAACTATTGTTTAATCCTTGTGTGGATTGAAAATAGCCGCTTATACAATTGATAGTACTATGGGGTTGACGACCCTATCCGAGACGAGGGCGAGTACGTTGAGTACCCCCTGTGGACGGGTAACTTGTGATAAGAAATAAGGTATAATTGAAACTAATGCCTTTAGAAGGGGCAATGGTTTCATCTTAATCACGCCGGTAATTATACGCGGGTGATTGAGTTAACGGATTAGTGTCATGAGCTTAAACACAATTGTCATAACCTTGATAATAGATTGTTTGATCGACAATTCTATGAACGATCGTGAATGATTTTTATAACACATATGTTCAAAATGAAATTGTAAAACCTATGAATTCCACTCAACATTATTTGTTGACCCAATTTAGCATGTGTTTCATGTAATCGATGAAGTATGGAAAGGAGCATGCAAAGGATGGGAGTTGTGTGTGGCCTGGCGGTCTACTTGTTTTCCACCCATTATTTAACTTGAAACACTATTATTTTTTTGTCAAGTGAACAAAAATGTATCTTTCGGGGTTAAGTTTCGTGGGGACCAAACGCAAACTCTGTGTTGTATCATCTTGGGATTTGGAAAACTGTAGACTTGTATGATTTAACAATGTTTGAATTATGCTTAAACTTTTACGTCTCTTTGAGTCGTTTGATATATCTTGTGTGTGATGATAACTGCCTAGCACCCAAATGTTGTAGTTATCCTGCGCATAGCATTTGTGGGGGTGTTAGAGATTGGTAATCAGAGCCATGAGTTATAGAGAACTAGGTCATTTTGAAAAATCCTAAACTATAACTTTTGGTGTTGTAAGAAATTGTCCAAGCACACAACTATCCTGCATGGCTCCGATAAGGTTTATTTTTGGTATTGATGGTATAGATGTATACCTTTGAGTTGAAGTAATATATGATTATTTATTACGTAGATATTGAACTACTATATGTAAACATTGGAATTGTACGTGGAGTACTCGATATCGTAATTCTTGTATTACATATGCATGAGCATCATATTATCGCATTTTGGGCATGCGTACCACCTTTGCATTGCATTTGCATGCATATATTTATAAATATTGAATAATAATCTTACGTACCCTCCAAAATTTTCTGTTATTGCAGAAATGGCCGAGGTACCGCCTAACGGAAATGGAGACGAATACGTCGTAGGACACGAAGGGGGAAATGTTGGAGCAGCTGTTGAAGGACAAGCCGAGACGGACAATGTGCAAGCTCAGGACCCCGATCGAAGGAGTACTACCATCCCCAGGCCTACTCGTATTTCTCATTAGACTGGTATGCCAAGTATCCCTAGAAGTTCCGACGCTGCGGCTAGCGCTAATTCTCTTCATCAGGACATCGCAAGAGTTACCTGCCCCGGACCAAGAGCTTATAGTGACGTTCCGCTTTTCTTGAGAAGAATTGAGAGGTCGATGTACAAACGGTACGTGGTGGAAACTAGCGTAATCAAAAGGTTTGACGAAAATGAGAGAGCACATAAGAAATTATTGGCAATAACTGCAAGGGCTGAGTTCGATGAAGTAGCGAATAAGAGTGATATTAATAGTTTGAGATCGATGATAGCAAACCTGAGTACTAGTCTTGAGCGGGTTAAGGAAGATCAGGCTAGGTTGGCTAGGATGCAGAGTTGGGAGCACCGTGTTAGAGCATCCCTTCCACAAGATTAGAGATTTGTAGATGACTCTGAGCTGGAGGCTAATGATTTCATGGTTCAGCCACCCGCCAAGGGTGAGTGTGTCACTTTAGGGAATCAGGTAGCATTGGAGTTTGGATCTACTTCTGGAACGAAGAAGGTAACTGAGTGTGAGCTGAGTGATAAGGGGAAGAGGAAGATGGACGATGAGGAAGAAGACAGTGACGAGGAGCCCGAAGAGGATGAAGAAGAACCACCATCCAAGAGGTCGTGTGGATCACCACGTGACTAGTTACTTGTATTTTATTTTATCTTTTGATCGTTGTAATCGAACTATTTTAGACTCATGTATGATGGTATTGTGATGAAAACTTGATGACTTTAAGTTTGTTGGTGTATGGTTGTAGTGGCATTACTTGTCATAGATTTTGGTTGATCTATCAATGCAATCCATGTTTACCTTTCATAATCTATGATAAGTCTTTAATTTTCTCTTTTTTGATGTGATTGATGAATATCAGTAACCTTGTAGTGATGTGTTGTTGTACTTATACTATGTCTTGAAAGAGAAATTCATCTTAATCTTGATGTGTATACTTACCTTGTTTTCTATTTTCCCTGTCTTTGTAGAGAGGTGTAATTGAGACTTCACCATGCCTCCAAAGTTGACAGCTAACCGTGTGAACACAATGATTCAAGAAGCAATTACCAATGCACTCGAGGCGGATCATGCAAACCGAAACCCAGATCAAGGTGGAAATGTAGGAAGACAGCAAGCCCCAAGGGAGTGTTCTTATGCCGGTTTTATGAAATGTGGTCCCACACAGTTTCGTGGTACCGGCGGAGCCTTAGAACTTCGAAGATGGTTGGAGAAGATCGAAAGCACTTTTGAAATTAGCGGGTGCTCAGAGGCAAATAAAGTCAAGTTTGCAGCTGCTACTTATCTTGATGACGCCTTAAGCTGGTGGAACAACCAGGTGGCTACTGTCGGATTAACGGTAGCAAATGGGAGGTGTTGATGCAAAAGTTGGGTGATCCTTGTTAGACCCGAATTAGGCTTAATTCGAGTTGGCTGGGCTCCGGCTCCTGCACCAAGTGAACTGTTTGGTTGGGATCCTGCACACTAAACAACACGCGTTAGGCTTACCGTGGGAATGTTTCCCATGATTAGACTCCAGCGTGAGAGTAAGTAATCGGTTAAGGATTATAGGAGTTGAGTGAGTTGTGAGTATAGAACGTAATACCTTTGTAGAACCCTTGGGGTTCCTTTTATAGGCAGTGAAACCCTAGTGGGCTGTCACTGATACTTCGGCCCCAAGGAAAGGATAAGTACCAGAATTAGATTGATTGTTATCTTCTAATTATGGTGGGTGAATATCCTCTTCTTTGGGGTAAATCCTATTCATAGACAGAATATGATTCTGTCTAACCCTATAGCGGCCGTGCCGGGCCGTGGGCCGCACACGTGTGTGCGGTTACTGTTCATTCAAGCCCATAAGCTTAAATGACATTATTCCCACGCATCTGTGATGGGCCGGATACGGGTAGTACCCGTGGGCGGGGTTCCTGACCCAGCTGGGGACTATACGTCATCATGTCCCCCCAGTCTAGTTGTTACAGCCGTAGGCGTAACCTCTAGACTATCAAGATGCTCTCCGGACATACCAAGAAAGACCTAGGTAATGAGAAATATTGAAAATTCTGCTTTGGCCGCACGTGGCTGCCTGCCCTTAGGAATATTATTCTAATAGCACCTCAGCCGTACGTAACGGTCGAGACAAATTAAATGTAGCATTGAATATGGTCTTACGTAAGACCGCATATCCCGACACAAGAATAAATGCATTAATGGTAGTCAACTTTTCAGCCGCACTTCTGCAAAAGTGCACCATTAATGCCCACCATTGAGCCACGTAAAACTGCCAAGAAGTGACCCGTGGGCCCCTTCTGATTTTGCAGAAGTGTCAGAAATCCCATCCGTTGGATAGGCGTGGTGGCCTACACGTGTCGAACATCCACGTTACCTCGGAAACCGAGGCAACCCTATATAAGAGTTGGTGTGTGTGTTTGTTACACACACAATTCATCCTTCCTTCCGCCATTGTTATTTACAAGCTTCAAGCTCCAAAACTTTGCCTTCGATTCCACGGATTTCCTCCGCCGCAGGTTAGATCATCACGCTTTTCAAAACCTTTTTATAAAACATGGTAAAGGACAACCCACTTATCACGGATGTCCTTAACGTGATGTCGGCGGAAAAATACATCGACTTTCTGTCGAAGTGTTACATTCCCGAAAGCGTACACCCCACCTATCCAGGTGAAGGTGAGGCAATTACGGATGCACCGGCGGGGAAAATAGGCGTGTACACGCGCCTATTTGATTCGGCCAACTATCGTATCCCCCTGTCCAAATTCTTGGTAGATCTGCTATTGTATTACGACTTCCACATAACCCAGCTTCACTGCATAGGGGCGTGTAAAATCAACCAGTTTGAAATTACATGCCATACCTGCGGAGTGACTCCGACCGTGAACCTATTTAGGGCTTTTTACTTCCCCCAGCTAGTGAATGGGTGGCTATCGTTTAAAAAGCGACCCGGGAACGCCCCCATGACGTATAGGAAGCCTTTAGACTCCCTTAAAAACTGGTACGACCATTACTTCTTTGTTGATGAGAAGGTATTCCCTACTCCTTTCGTACTCAAAACCAAAGCACCCAAAGATTTTCCGCCCAAATCCAAAGACTATAGTAGCAAAGACTTAAAAATACTAGATACCCACCGCACAGAATTCCATAGGGGGTTGCCGGAACACTTTCTGTGCTTAGTAGGAATAAGCCGCCGCTACTTTGGGAGGGATGACTTATATCCGTGCTTCCTAATGGAACAGGGAGAAGGTAGGTTTACTTATACCTTGTAAATGTGAAATGTCATGCGTATTTGTAGAACCGCACTAACCTGTGTATTGATAAATGTCTGCAGAAATGAATCTACACAGATTAATACGCCAGGGCGACCCAATGAAGGTGCCTGAAGGGTTCCGCCCTCTGAAGGAGAATGAGCTCCCCCTGCTTGATGCGACCGCAGACCGCACCATTCCACTCGAAGAAACATCCGAGCAAAGATCAGATGAAGAGGAGCCTGTCATCGAGAAATCCCCATTGGACTTCCATAATGAAGATGGTGGAGAGCTACTATTGGAGGGAACCGCGACGCACCAGGAAGAAGACATCACTCAAGCTTCCGGGTCCGCCCCCCCCCCCCCCCCCCCACCTCTAGAAAGAGAAAGACCACTAGGAGGGTGGCAAAGATGATAGGGGATGAGGCCGGGGCTTCGAATGCTCCCCCAAAGAAGCTTAGGAAGGATCATCCGCAGTACCAAGAGGGAAGTGGTACTGCGACTGCCCAGGCCGACCCTACCCTGCACACGGAAGAGCAAGTCTGGCGAGCTACCCCTGTGAGTGCCGTAGCTCCTACCCACCCAGAACCTGCAATTGGTACCACGTAAGTACCCTTCGTATACCAGCCGCACCATTTTGCTTGCGAAATAGATAATGCCTAAACAAAATTTGAAATGTCAATAACAGGGCGGATCTGTCGGCCGTAGCCCCATAGGAAGAAGTGGAGAGGAATCCATCCCCCGCACCATCAAACAGACCTCCATCCCCTGCTGCGACACATGCCGAGGAGCCACTCCCCGAAGGGCCAGAAAATAGCCTACGCCTAGCATGGAATCTCTCAAGTCTAACAAGGTTGGAAGCAGAATCTGAGTGTTCAGAATTCATCGAGCACATTACCCCGCCCGCCCTTGCACAAGACTTAGATTAGCGGGATCATGAATCCCTTCTGGAGCAGTTTGATGTGTCGTCCGCGCATCAAGTGACGGTGGGTGCCGCTCTGAGGCGCCGCCTGATCAAGGCCTTGGCAAATGTGAAGCGGGCCGACAAAAGGATAGCCTGTCGGGAAGCAATGGTTGTGAAGAATGAGAAGACCATGGCGTCACTACAAGCGGCCCTGGTAACGGCCGAAGCTACAGTGAAAGAGCAAGCTCATCATGCCGACAGCCGTGAAAAGCGCATCGCCGAGCTCGAGGCCTTGTAGCCGCATCGAACGAGAAGGTATGGTTTCAAAAAATTTATACATATACTTTCTCCTTGATTTCTTATTTGACCCAAGAAAAAGAATATATTATCCTTGTGATAACTCGAAATTCCACATGCAGGTGTCCGCGGCCGAAACTTCCACCAAGGCCGTAACCGTACAAGCTTTCAACATCGCCCAAGAGCGCGATGCACTGAAGGATGAGCTAACACAAGTGCGGGCCCAGTTGGAAGAGCAAACTGCAACGGCAGAGGATGAACTGAGCAAGATGGCCACAGGTTGTGCTGAAAGACTGTGTCCTCCATTGCTATCCGCCATAGCCGGACGTAGGTGGATGATTGGGCAAGGAATGCGCCTCGCCGTATGGAAGGCCATGGAAGCTCCGCACCTACTACAAGCCTTTGCCGGGGTCGTGTCGGATGGAATCGAACGTGGTAGGCATGAGGGTTTGGTCCAGGCTGCAGAATTGTTGGGCAAGAATGAAGACATTACGCAGCATCCCTACCATAACCCTTCTGCTGCGGACAATATGACTGCGTCGATGGATGCACTGGCGGCAATCCAACACCCCCTTTTGGATGAACTCGAGGCGCTTAAGGATGCTCCGAACGAGATGGTTATGTCCAAGCTTACTGCGGATCCCATCCAATTGACCTTGCCTACTTACGACTCCGTGACGAAGGTGATGAAGGGTGAAAAGCTGCTTGCTGAGGTGTTGGATGCGACTACGGTCAAGGCACAGGATGGAAAGGACGCTCGCGGGGAGGCCCTCCGTGCTCTGATTGAAGAAGGAAATAAAGACATAGGGGAATTCCTACCCCCCCCCCCCTTGTAATTTATCTTGTACACATTTGTGGTTTTTATTCGTTCGTGCATGTACACGGCTAAGACATGTGTGAAATAACTGTCCTTTGTATGTAAGTCTGTGATAACCACGGCCATTTTGTTATTTATTTGGAAACTTGAGTATTTTTATTTTGTTAAATATCGGATTCCGATACTGCATGACATGTCACGTCTTACATAAAAGAGAAAATACATACAAGTCTATAATTTACTAGACATGCGACGTGCATCTTTACTATGCAAAACACTGCGTGAGTACGGCATACGAAACTTACCACAACGTCTTGTGAGTAAGGTGTCTAGTAAGGATACATGATCCGTGCCGCTGGGGTTGCATCCCTCTTACATGGCAAGTTGAATTAGTAGGTTCACTTAATCCTCTTACCCCGCCTGGAGGCGTATAGTACATGTACGGTGATTGAATGAATGCATATGAATGGAACATGGCATATTTATTATAATAACTAAAATTCATATGACTAAAGCAATCTTAAGAAATAATTTGCACAAAACAAGCCGTGGAGCTAGCTAGGCACCACGGCATTTTATTAGAACGTTTACATTTTTTGTTTGAACAAGAGTGATAAGTACTAAAAAACAAAAAAGGAACCTAGACAAAACATAAGAAGCAAAACAGATAGAGTGCATGGATCTTCATTAAAGCCACATATAGCGAAGTACCCATGCGGAAGTCGTAGCTTTCAAAGATAGCACCTTTTGATATTGGATATGTTCCATGTGCGTTCCAGGTCGCGACCATCCATGTCACGTAACTTGTACGCGCCTCGTCCCAAGGCTTCCGTGACCTCATACGGTCCTTCCCACTTAAGGCCCAGCTTTCCTGTATTCTCCGCTCGACTTGCTTCGTTAGCACGATAGACATAATCTTCCGGTCGAAAAGAAACACCTTTAACCTTGGCGTCATAATAAGCCTTCATTTTAGCCTTGGACTTAGCCTCATTAATGGCTGCTATCTCCCTTTTTTCTTGCAACAGATCGAGGTTGATTCGCAGCTGCTCGTCGTTCGTAACGACATTAACCTCCGTCGTGCGGATGGTAGGCATTCCTATTTCTGCTGGTATAACAGCTTCAGTGCCGTAGGCCAATGCAAATGGAGTATCTCTGTTGGCTGTTTTGATCATAGTCCTATGCGCCCATAGAACATGTGGCAACTCATCCACCCATTTGGCACTTCGTTCATCCAGACGTGCCTTGATGCCGTTTCCCAAGCTTCTATTTGCTCGTTCCACAAGGCCATTTGTCTGCGGATGCTTAACAGACGTGAAGCGCCGTTTGATATTCAATGATGCACACCAGTCCTTGAATGGATTATCCGCGAACTGTTTACCGTTGTCCGAGATGATTTCTCCTGGTAAGCCAAAACGGCACACAATGTTCTCCCAAACAAACTTTTTAACTTGTTTGCCCGTGATGGATTTGATTGCCTTGGCCTCTATCCATCGTGTGAAGTAGTCCATCGCGACAATCAAGAATTTAACTCCCCCCGCGGCTACAGGGAATGGCCCTGCGATGTCGATTCCCCACTTATAGAATGGCCATGGGGATGTAATAGGTGTAAGCTCCTGATGCGGGTGTCGCGGCACTGGTCTATGCACTTGGCAATCACTACACTTGCGAATCATGTCGCGCGCGTCCCTATGCATGGTAGGCCAATAATATTTTGTACGTAGGGCTCGAGCTACCACGGATCGTGGACCTGCATGCATGCCGCATAGCCCTTCATGTATCTCACTGATTACATAAGTGGCCTGACGTGGTCCAACACACCGCAACCACGGTTGTAAGAAAGAACGCTTATAAAGGATACCTTCTCGAAGTTCGAAGTGCTGCGACTTCCTTCTGATGCGCCGCGCCGCTTTTTCATCGTCCGGAAGGGTTTCACTAGTCAAGTAGTTGATGATCGGGGTCATCCATGTAGGCCCATCCTCCTCAACTATAGTAGCGACCTCCCCTTCTTTTATAGACTTCTCCTTGAGTATTTCCACTAAGACTTGCTTGGACAAGTGGGCGAAGCTTGTGGATGCGATCTTGCTAAGAGCGTCCGCCTTCTTGTTCTCACCTCTTGGCACCTGCTTGATGGAAAACTTGCTGAAAGCCGCGATGAGTGACTTGACTTTCTCCAAGTATCAGACCATGTTGTCCTCCTTAGCCACATATCGACCTAGAATGTGGTTCGCGACAAGCCGTGAGTCCACGTAGGCCTCGAGGTTGTGGACTCCCATTCTAGCGGTGATTTTTAAACCCGCAATTAATGCTTCATATTCTGCTTCGTTGTTGGTGGCCGTGAACTCAAAACGGAGGGCGTACGTAAACTCCATTCCTTCCGGATTTGTGAGGATGAGACCACCTCCTGACCCATCCGTACACGAAGATCCGTCCGTAAATAACACCCATGGTTCTGTTGGAGTCTCGTCTTGTTTAACGATTGGTCCTTCCTCGTCCGGCTTCTCTATCAAGAAATCTGCCAAGATCTGGCCTTTAGCAGCCGTCCTTGGCCTATAAGATATATTATGCTCCCCCAATAGAATACTCCATTTTTGTAGCCTTCCTGCTACATCCGGTCTAGAAATGACTTGCTTTATTGGTTGGTCAGTAATGACTACGATTGGGTGCGCCTGAAAGTATCAGCGCAACCGCTTTGTAGCAAACACTAGTGCCAAAACCAATTTTTCCATAGAGGAGTAATTCAACTCCGGCCCTTGTAGTGTTCTACTTATGAAGTAGACCGGAGTTTGTACCGTATCCCTATCCATCATGAGTACCGCACTTATTGCTCCATGAGTGGCTGAGAGATACATAATGAGTTCCTCCTTTGGCCGGGGAGCTACTAGCATAGGGAGAGATGCAAGATGCTGCTTGAGTTGGCCAAAAGCTTCCTCGGCTTCCTTTGTCCACTAGACGTCTCCCTTCCTAATGCACTTCTTGAGTGTCTTAAATAGGGGTAATGACTTCTCTACGGATTTGGATAGGAACCTATTTAGCCCGGCCAGCTTCCCATTTAAGGATTGCACCTCCTTCCGTGTTTGAGGGGATGGCAGCTGTATTACTGCGTCCGTCTTCTCTGGGAAAGGTTTGATGCCATTTGGATCAATCATATATCCAAGGAACATTCCCTCCGTTTCCCCAAACGTGCATTTCTTTGGGTTTAGCTTCATGTTAATCCTCCTCAGTGTGTCGAATGTCTCTTGGACATCCCGGAGAAGTGCATCCTCCGTATGACTTTTTATGACTAAGTCATCCACATAGACTTCCAGGTTGCGGCCTATCTGCGAGTCAAAGGCTTTGTCCACAAGCCGCTGGTATGTAGCACCGGCGTTCTTTAGTCCAAACGGCATTTTCGTATAACAATATACGCCCTGACTAGTATGGAACGCCGTCTTTTCCGCGTCCTCCTCCGCCATCTGGATCTGGTAGTATCCTTTATATGCGTCTAGGAAGCACTTAAAGGGATATCTACATAGGGATTCCACCTTCCAGTCAATCTCCGGTAATGGGTAACAATCCTGTGGGCAGGCTTTGTTCAGATCCGTGAAATCCACACACATGCGCCAACTCCCGTCATGTTTTTTGACCATGACCGGATTGGATAACCACTCGTGGTAGTATACCTCGTGCATGATACCTGCGTCCACTAGTTTCCGTACTTCCTCCAATATCACTCGGCTGCGCTCAGGCGCCTGGCCGCGCTTCTTTTGCTTGACGGGTTGGTACCCCTGGCGGATTTGGAGCTTATGTTCTGCTATCGCGCGTGGTACGCCTGTCATATGCTTTGGCTCCCATGCGAATATATCTAGATTTGCACCTAAAAGAGAGCACATGGCCCTTTTGCCGCTATACGAGAGCGCCCCTCTATGGATATCTCCTGTTCCGGATAGTCTGGATGGATTGCCACCTTCCAATTGGGAGGTGGTGACCCATCCTTGGGTGGAACAGGTGGAGTCGGTGTTGTCACGGTATGACACTCGGATGCTGGTACGATTGTGTTGTAAATGGTGACGATTCCTCCCTCAACAGGGAACTTGATCATTCGTGTGCCGTGGAAGGTACCGCCCGTATAGCCAGAATACCTGGTCTGCCTATGATCCCATTGTACGGAGAATGTGAGCGTATCACCATGAAGTTCATCCACGCAGTAGTGGAGTGTTCCTCATTCCCAATGGTTACAAGCAGACGCAGTTGTCCTATCGGCCAGATGGTGTCTCCACTAAAGCCAGTGAGCGGCGCCGTGGCCGGTACTAATTGGCTTCTTATTTCTGGCCGTAACTGCCCAAAACAGTGTTCGTACAGTACTTCCGCTGATGACCCTCCATCCACATACATGCGACGAACATTGTGTGTTCCAATGCTTACCTCAACAGTGAGAGGCGCATCAATCACATCGCTTGCTGTAATGGGAGGGAATGAGATTTCCCTGCCGCGTGAAAATTTTTGGCCAATTTTCTGCCTCGTGCGGCGTTGTCTGGATTGGATCATGTATATGGTCGAAGGTTTGTCCTTTTGGGGATCCTTCTTGTCATACTTCTTGTTGTCTTTTCCATCCTTCCAATCCTTAACCAAATGCTTGAGTTTACCTGATTTGATCAGTGACTCAATGTGCTTCTTGAGCTGGATACACTCCTCCGTGCCATGGCCCTTGTCATTATGGAACTCGCAGAAGCGATTTCCTTGCTGACGGTCCGGCGGAGTTGTCATTGGGGGAGGCCTCGGAAAATTTGCCCCTTCCGTCAGCAAGATCTCCCGGTAGGACATCTTTAGGGGGGTAAACTTATCGTCCGGCCGTCCTCCTTTGTTTTGGCTCTTGTAGTCTGAGCCCCTACTACTGTTTTGATTGCTTTGCCCACCCGACTGTCTCCGGGACAGGTCATTTGATCGATAGCCGTTTCCTTTGGAAGGGTAAGCTGCGGCAACCGCTGTTTCTCCCTCTATGAAGTTTCTGACCCTTTCCATGAGATCATCATACTTCTCTGGACGCTTGTCATTGAGACGCCTTATTAACTCCCTATCTGTTATGGCGTGCATGTAGAGAGAGATTTTCAGGAGTTCTGGCATCGTCTTTGTGTGTGTGCACTCGTCGTTGAAGCGTTCAGTGAAGGCTTCTGTAGACTCCCCCGGCCGTTGCTTGACAGTTGCCAATGAGACCGGATCCCTATTATACTTCTTCCGCTGAGTATAATTATTCTTGAACGCAGTGCGTAGTTCCATGAAGCTATTAATGCTTCGTGGAGGGAGTCCCTCAAACCAGTCACGGGCATTGCCGATAAAAGTCGAATTGAACATTTGGCACCATATAGGCATGGGCCATCGCTCAATTTTAGCCTGCGTATCAAATATTTTGAGGTGATCATCCGGATCACCAGTTCCATCATAGGTCTTGACACACGCCGGCATGCGACGTTTGGTGTCCTCGGAGTAGTTCCGTATACGGAGGGTGAAAGGGTCTTCCCTGGGATCTGCCCATGGACGGGTGAGCCTAGGGTCATCCCATGGGTCACACCACGGGCGGGATAGATCCTCCGCTTCTGCCTCTCGATAATAAGGGCCACCATAATACTCATCATTGTTTGGTGGTGGTGGAGGGGTACGCCTCGGTCGGCGACGCTTGGGCGGATGGTCATCCGAGTCCTCTCCTGATGGATCCGGAGACGGGGGTGGTGCCCCATCCCTTGGGTGAGGACCACTCTTTTGAGAAGAGCCAGGAGCCTTCTTCCCAGTGTCCATCCTATCCCACACACTTGTGCGGCGAGCGGCTCTGGTCAGCTCTCGATCTGTTCGCTCGGGTGAACCGTCGGACTTCTCTCCCCCTTCTCGAGGCGTTAGTTCCTGTATGAGGCGATCTCCTATGCGCTCGAACACATTCCTAGGTTGAGGAGTTTCCTCCAAGATGCTCTGCTCCTGAGGCCGGGTTTTCCTTTTCCTCTGATTTTAGGAAGAGGTGATTGGTCCGGTATTGCCAAAGTTGAGTCTAGATTGGAGGTTCCTCCCTAGATTCAACCTTGATGCAATCCCTGGGACGATCCTATCAAAGTTCTGCGTGAGAACTCGAGTGAGATCCTCCTCGCTGAGTGGTTGGACTTCTACTTCCTCCTCAATCGATGGTCTACGCGGCTCCTTGTTAGGAGGATTGGGCGCACTCCCTGGATCAGGGTTATCCAGGGTTGAAGTAGGTGGGGGTGTTATGGAGATCGTGCTCGTCACCCCCATGGACTGAAAACCACCGCGGTTGTTTGGCCGGCCCGCTGGGCGGCTAGGGGATTAATTGGGGATTAGTATCCCTTCCCCTTGGGACTTCCGATTTCCAGGATTCGTGTTCCTGGGGTTAGCTTGGGGATGCCCCTTCGTCATTGGAAATTCAAGATGAGATTTCGCTCTAGCTTAGTGTAATGGTTCCTGCTTTCAAAGATAACACCTTTTGAGATTGGAGATATTCCATGTGCGTTCCAGGTCGCGGCCATCCATGTCATATAACTTGTACGCGCCTCGTCCCAAGCCTTCTGTGACCTCATACGGTCCTTCCCACTTAGGGCCCAGCTTTCCTGTATTCTCCGCTCGACTTGCTTCGTTAGCACGATAGACATGATCTCCCGGTCGAAAAGAAACACCTTTAACCTTGGCGTCATAATAAGCCTTCATTTTAGCCTTGGACTTAGCCTCATTAATGGCTGCTATCTCCCTTTTTTCTTCTAACAGATCCAGGTTGATTCGCAGCTGCTCGTCGTTCATAACGACATTAACCTCCGTCGTGCGGATGGTAGGCATTCCTATTTCTGCTGGTATAACAGCTTCAGTGCCGTAGGCCAATGCAAATGGAGTATCTTCGTTGGCTGTTTTGATCATAGTCCTATGCGCCCATAGAACATGTGGCAACTCATCCACCCATTTGGCACTTCGTTCATCCAGACGTGCCTTGATGCCGTTTCCCAAGCTTCTATTTGCTCGTTCCACAAGGCCATTTGTCTGCGGATGCTTAACAGACGTGAAGCGCCGTTTGATATTCAATGATGCACACCAGTCCTTGAATGGATTATCCGCGAACTGTTTACCGTTGTCCGAGATGATTTCTCCTGGTAAGCCAAAACGGCACACAATGTTCTCCCAAACAAACATTTTAACTTGTTTGCCCGTGATGGATTTGACTGCCTTGGCCTCTATCCATCGTGTGAAGTAGTCCATCGCGACAATCAAGAATTTAACTCCCCCCGTGGCTACAGGGAATGGCCCTGCGATGTCGATTCCCCACTTATAGAATGGCCATGGGGATGTAATAGGTGTAAGCTCCTGTTGCGGGTGTCGCGGCACTGGTCTATGCACTTGGCAATCACTACACTTGCGAATCATGTCGCGCGCGTCCCTATGCATGGTAGGCCAATAATATCCTGTACGTAGGGCTCGAGCTACCACGGATCGTGGACCTGCATGCATGCCGCATAGCCCTTCATGTATCTCACTGATTACATAAGTGGCCTGACGTGGTCCAACACACCGCAACCACGGCTGCAAGAAAGAACGCTTATAAAGGATACCTTCTCGAAGTTCGAAGTGCTGCGACTTCCTTCTTATGCGCCGCGCCGCTTTTTCATCGTCTGGAAGGGTTTCACTAGTCAAGTAGTTGATGATCGGGGTCATCCATGTAGGCCCATCCTCCTCAACTATAGTAGCGACCTCCCCTTCTGTTATAGACTTCTCCTTGAGTATTTCCACCAAGCCTTGCTTGGACAAGTGGGCGAAGCTTGTGGATGCGATCTTGCTAAGAGCGTCCGCCTTCTTGTTCTCACCTCTTGGCACCTGCTTGATGGAAAACTTGCTGAAAGCCGCGATGAGTGACTTGACTTTCTCCAAGTATCGGACCATGTTGTCCTCCTTAGCCACATATCCACCTAGAATGTGGTTCGCGACAAGCCGTGAGTCCACGTAGGCCTCGAGGTTGCGGACTCCCATTCTAGCGGCGATTTTTAAACCCGCAATTAATGCTTCATATTCCGCTTCGTTGTTGGTGGCCGTGAACTCAAAACGGAGGGCGTACGTAAACTCCATTCCTTCCGGATTTGTGAGGATGAGACCAGCTCCTGACCCATCCGTACACGAAGATCCGTCCGTAAATAACACCCATGGTTCTGTTGGAGTCTCGTCTTGTTTAACGATTGGTCCTTCCTCGTCCGGCTTCTCTATCAAGAAATCTGCCAAGATCTGGCCTTTAACAGCCATCCTTGGCCTATAAGATATATTATGCTCCCCCAATAGAATACTCCATTTTTGTAGCCTTCCTGCTACATCCGGTCGAGAAATGACTTGCTTTATTGGTTGGTCAGTAATGACTATGATTGGGTGCGCCTGAAAGTAACGGCGCAACCGCTTTGTAGCAAACACTAGTGCCAAAACCAATTTTTCCATAGAGGAGTAATTCAACTCCGGCCCTTGTAGTGTTCTACTTATGAAGTAGACCAGAGTTTGTACCGTATCCCTATCCGTCATGAGTACCGCACTTATTGCTCCATGAGTGGCTGAGAGATACATAATGAGTTCCTCCTTTGGCCGGGGAGCTACTAGCATAGGGAGAGATGCAAGATGCTGCTTGAGTTGGCCAAAAGCTTCCTCGGCTTCCTTTGTCCACTGGAAGTCTCCCTTCCTAATGCACTTCTTGAGTGTCTTAAATAGGGGTAATGACTTCTCTGCGGATTTGGATAGGAACCTATTTAGCCCGGCCAGCTTCCCATTTAAGGATTGCACCTCCTTCCGTGTCTGAGGGGATGGCAGCTGTATTACTGCGTCCGTCTTCTCTGGGCAAGGTTTGATGCCATTTGGATCAATCATATATCCAAGGAACATTCCCTCCGTTTCCCCAAACGTGCATTTCTTTGGGTTTAGCTTCATGTTAATCCTCCTCAGTGTGTCGAATGTCTCTTGGACATCCCGGAGAAGTACATCCTCCGTATGACTTTTTATGACTAAGTCATCCACATAGACTTCCAGGTTGCGGCCTATCTGCGAGTCAAAGGCTTTGTCCACAAGCCGCTGGTATGTAGCACCGGCGTTCTTTAGTCCAAACGGCATTTTCGTATAATAATATACGCCCTGACTAGTATGGAACGCCGTCTTTTCCGCGTCCTCCTCCGCCATCTGGATCTGGTGGTATCCTTTATATGCGTCTAGGAAGCACTTAAAGGGATATCCACATAGGGATTCCACCTTCCAGTCAATCTCCGGTAATGGGTAACAATCCTGTGGGCAGGCTTTTTCAGATCCGTGAAATCCACACACATGCGCCAACTCCCGTCATGTTTTTTGACCATGACCGGATTGGATAACCACTCGTGGTAGTATACCTCGCGCATGATACCTGCGTCCACTAGTTACCGTACTTCCTCCAATATCACTCGGTTGTGCTCAGGCGCCTGGCCGCGCTTCTTTTGCTTGACGGGTTGGTACCCCTGGCGGATTTGGAGCTTATGTTCTGCTATCGCGCGTGGTACGCCTGTCATATGCTTTGGCTCCTATGCGAATATATCTAGATTTGCACCTAAAAGAGAGCACATGGCCCTTTTGCCGCTATCCGAGAGCGCCCCCCTATGGATATCTCCTGTTCCGGATAGTCTGGATGGATTGCCACCTTCCAATTGGGAGGTGGTGACCCATCCTTGGGTGGAACAGGTGGAGCCGGTGTTGTCACGGTATGACACTCGGATGCTGGCACGATTGTGTTGTAAATGGTGACGATTCCTCCCTCAACAGGGAACTTGATCATTCCGTGTGCCGTGGAAGGTACCGCCCGTATAGCTAGAATACCTGGTCTGCCTATGATCCCATTGTACTGAGAATGTGAGCGTATCACCATGAAGTTCATCCACGCAGTAGTGGAGTGTTCCTCATTCCCAATGGTTACAAGCAGACGCAGTTGTCCTATCGGCCAGATGGTGTCTCCACTAAAGCCAGTAAGCGGCGACGTGGCCGGTACTAATTGGCTTCTTATTTCTGGCCGTAACTGCACAAAACAGTGTTCGTACAGTACTTCCGCTGATGACCCTCCATTCACATACATGCGACGAACATTATGTGTTCCAATGCTTACCTCAACAGTGAGAGGCGCATCAATCACATCGCTTGCTGTAATGGGAGGGAATGAGATTTCCCTGCCGCGTGAAAATATTTGGCCAATTTTCTGCCTCGTGCGCCGTTGTCTGGATTGGATCATGTATATGGTCGAAGGTTTGTCCTTTTGGGGATCCTTCTTGTCATACTTCTTGTTGTCTTTTCCATCCTTCCAATCCTTAACCAAATGCTTGAGTTTACCTGATTTGATTAGTGACTCAATGTGCTTCTTGAGCTGGATACACTCCTCCGTGCCATGGCCCTTGTCATTATGGAACTCACAAAAGCGATTTCCTTGCCGACGGTCCGGCAGAGTTGTCATTGGGGGAGGCCTCGGAAAATTTGCCCCTTCCGTCAGCAAGATCTCCCGGTAGGACATCTTTAGGGGGGTAAACTTATCGTCCGGCTGTCCTCCTTTGTATTGGCTCTTGTAGTCTGAGCCCCTACTACTGTTTTGATTGATTTACCCACCCGACTATCTCCGGGACTGGTCATTTGATCGGTAGCCGTTTCCTTTGGAAGGGTAAGCTGCGGCAACCGCTGTTTCTCCCTCTATGAAGTTTCTGACCCTTTCCATGAGATCATCATACTTCTCTGGACGCTTGTTATTGAGACGCCTTATTAACTCCCTATCTGTTATGGCGTGCATGTAGTCAGAGATTTTCAGGAGTTCTGGCATCGTCTTTTTGCGTGTGCACTCGTCTTTGAAGCGTTCAGTGAAGGCTTCTGTCGACTCCCCCGGCCGTTGCTTGACAGTTGCCAATGAGACCGGATCCCTATTATACTTCTTCCGCTGAGTATAATTATTCTTGAACGCAGTGCGTAGTTCCGTGAAGCTATCAATGCTTCCTGGAGGGAGTCCCTCAAACCAGTCACGGGCATTGCCGATCAAAGTCGAATTGAACATTTGGCACCATATATGCATGGGCCATCGCTCAATTTTAGCCTGCGTATCAAATATTTTGAGGTGGTCATCCGGATCACCAGTTCCATCAGAGGTCTTGACACACGCCGGCATGCGACGTTTGGTGTCCGCGGAGTAGTTCCGTATACGGAGGGTAAAAGGGTCTTCCCTGGGATCCGCCCATGGACGGGTGAGCCTAGGGTCATCCCATGGGTCACACCACGGGCGGGATAGATCCTCCGCTTCTGCCTCTCGATAATAAGGGCCACCATAATACTCATCATTGTTTGGTGGTGGTGGAGGGGTACGCCTCGGTCGGCGACGCTTGGGCGGATGGTCATCTGAGTCCTCTCCTGATGGATCCGGAGACGGAGGTGGTGCCCCATCCCTTGGGTGAGGACCACTCTTTTGAGAAGATCCAGGAGCCTTCTTCCCAGTGTCCATCCTATCCCTTACACTTGTGCGGCGAGCGGCTCTGGTCAGCTCTCGATCTGGTCGCTCGGGTGAACCGTCGGACTTCTCTCCCCCTTCTCGAGACTGCGTTAGTTCCTGTATGAGGAGATCTCCTATGCGCTCGAACACATTCCTAGGTTGAGGAGTTTCCTCCAAGATGCTCTGCTCTTGAGGTCGGGTTTTCCTTTTCCTCTGATTTTAGGAAGAGGTGATTGGTCCGGTATTGCCAAAGTTGAGTCTAGATTGGAGGTTCCTCCCTAGATTCAACCTTGATGCAATCCCTGGGACGATCCTATCAAAGTTCTGCGTGAGAACTCGAGTGAGATCCTCCTCGCTGAGTGGTTGGACTTCTTCTTCCTCCTCAATCGATGGTCTGCGCGGCTCCTTGTTAGGAGGATTGGGCGGACTCCCTAGATCAGGGTTATCCAGGGTTGAAGTAGGTGGGGGTGTTATAGAGATCGTGCTCGTTACCCCCATGGACTGAAAACCACTGCGGTTGTTTGGCCCGCCCGCTGGGCGGCTAGGGGATTGATTGGGGATGAGTATCCCTTCCCCTTGGGACTTCCGATTTCCAGGATTCGTGTTCCTGGGGTTAGCTTGGGGATGCCCCTTCGTCATTGGAAATTCAAGATGAGATTTCGCTCTAGCTTAGTGTAATGGGTCCCACGGATGGCGCCAACTTGTTGATGCAAAAGTTGGGTGATCCTTGTTAGACCCGAATTAGGCTTAATTCGAGTTGGCTGGGCTCCGGCTCCTGCACCAAGTGAACTGTTTGGTTGGGATCCTGCACACTAAACAACACGCGTTAGGCTTACCATGGGAATGTTTCCCACGATTAGACTCTGGCGTGAGAGTAAGTAATCGGTTAGGGATTATAGGAGTTGAGTGAGTTGAGAGTATAGAACGTAATACCTTTGTGGAACCCTTGGGGTTCCTTTTATAGGCATTGAAACCCTAGTGGGCTGTCACTGATACTTCGGCCCCAAGGAAAGGATAAGTACCAGAATTAGATTGATTGTTATCTTCTAATTATGGTGGGTGAATATCCTCTTCTTTAGGGTAAATCATATTCATAGACAGAATATGATTCTGTCTAACCCTATACCGGCCGTGCCGGGCCGTGCGCCGCACACGTGTGTGCGGTTACTATTCATTCAAGCCCATAAGCTTAAATGACATTATTCCCACCCATCTGTGATGGGCCGGATACGGGTAGTACCCGTGGGCCGGGTTCTTGACCCAGCTGGGGACTATACATCATCAGGAGGACTTGGGCTGCTACCAAGGCACTCTTGACCAAAAAGTTTTGTCCCGAAGAAGAGCTGGGTCAGCTAGAGGACGAGCTAAGGAACTTGTCTTTGAGGAACAATGACATCACCGCATATACAAGGAGGTTTGATGAGTTGAGCCTTTTGTGTCCCGATGCCTTTGCTGATGATCACAAGAAAATGAAGCAGTAAATCAAGGGTTTGTCAAGCAATATCAAGGGTGAGACAACTTAATCAAAGCCTGGGTCATTCGATGAAGCCGTCCAAATGGCTCACGCACTAATGGATGTCAAGCTGCAAGATAAGAAGGTCTACATTGCCGAGGGTAACAAGAGGAAGTGGGAGGCAGCTCAGGGGAATCAATCCCAAGGTCAAAATCGTGGGGAAAACCGCAATAACCAAGGTCATAACCGCAACCAGCAGTTCAACCAGAGAAGAAATGATTGGATGAGAGCTGTTACTACCCCTAGAGGAGCTAAGGTGAATCCTCATTGTGGTCGATGTAATTTGTACCATATTGGGAATTGCCTACCTGCGTATAGTAAGTGTGGAAAAGCGGGTCATAGAGTTACAGATTGCCGAGCTAGAGGGGTGGCTACTAGGGCAAATGTCATGAAGGTAATGGTTTGCTTTGGGTGTGGAGAAAGGGGGCATAAGCAAGGGAACTGCCCGAAAACTGGAAATAGACAAGGAGGAAATAATGTTGCTGTTGTATATCGAGTAGGTACCGCTGATAAACCGCAAGGCCCGAATGTGGTGACCGGTACGTTTCTACTTGACGCTCGTTATGCTAGTGTATTGTTTGATTCTGGTTTCGACAAAAGCTTTGTAGATGTAAAATTTAGTCGTCTTATCAATAGAGAACCGGTAGTGCTAACGACTAACTATAATGTGGAATTAGCCGATATGAAGATTGTTAGTACAAATTCTATACTAAGAGGGTGCACCTTGAAGTTAGGGAATTATGCCTTTGATATCGACTTAATGCCTATAGAGCTAGGATCTTTCGACGTGATCGTTGGGATGGATTGGTTAATGGCGCATAGTGCGGTGATCGTTTGTGGAGAAAGATTAGTCCAAATCCCGTTGAGAAATAGGGTTTTGACTGTGAAGGGAAATGAATGTACTTCTCGTTTGAAAGTGATATCTTGCTTGAAAATGATGAGGTATGTGGAAGAAGGATGCGATGTGTTTCTGGCACAAATTTCTGGCGATGGTGATATAGAGGCAAAGTTGGAAGAGGTGCCTGTGCTTCGAGAATATCCGAAAGTTTTTCTTGATAAGTTGCCGGGTTTACCACCCTCCCGTAAAGTCGAATTTCGAATCGATTTGATGCCAGGAGCCGCACCAGTTGCTCGTGCACCTTATCGATTGGCACCATCAGAGCTGAAGGAGTTATCTGATCAATTGAAAGAATTGATGGATAATGGGATTTATTCGATCGAGCTCATCACCATGGGGAACGCCGGTGTTGTTTGTAAAGAAGAAGGGTGGGTCGTTTAGGATGTGTATCGACTATTGAGAGCTAAAAGATTGACGGTTAAGAATCGGTATCCATTGCCGAGGATTGACGATTTGTTTGATCAGTTGCAAGGTTCTTGTGTGTACTCAAAGATTGACTTGAGATCAGGGTATCATCAACTGCGAGTTAGAGAGGAGGATATTCCTATAACTGCTTTTCGTACGCGGTATGGACATTTTGAATTCCAAGTGATGCCTTTTGGGCTAACGAATGCGCCTGCAGTATTCATGGATCTTATGAATCGAGTGTGCAAGCCGTATTTGGATAAGTTTGTCATTGTATTCATTGATGATATTCTTATTTACTCCAAGAGCAAAGAAGAACATGAGAAGCACTTGAGGACAATATTAGAGCTGTTGAAGAAAGAGAAGTTGTACGCGAAATTCTCCAAGTGTAAATTTTGGTTGGAATCTGTACAATTTCTTGGGCACGTGATTGATAGCGAAGGAGTTTGTGTGGATCCTGCCAAGGTTGAGGCAATTAAAGAATGGTCCTCACCGACAACACCGACTAAAGTTCGACAATTTCTTGGTTTAGCTGGTTATTATCGGAGATTCATCGAAGGGTTTTCGTTGATTGCAAAGCCGTTGACCAAGCTTACTGAGAAGAATCGGGTGTTTGAATAGGGAAATGATGAAGAAATCGCTTTCAAAACACTTAAGGACAAATTGTGTTCTGCTCCGATTTTGTCGTTGCCAGAAGGAATTGAAGACTTCATGGTGTATTGTGACGCGTCTCGTAAGGGTTATGGAGCTGTGTTGATGAAGCGTGAGAAGGTGATCGCTTACGCGTCGAGACAATTGAGGAAGAATGAAGAAAACTACACTACGCATGATTTGGAATTGGGAGCTGTAGTTTTTGTGTTAAAGTTGTGGAGACACTACTTGTATGGGACTAAGTGTGTTGTATTCACTGACCACAAGAGTTTGCAGCATATTTTAGACCAAAAGGAGTTGAATATGAGACAAAGGCGATGGGTGGAACTACTGATTGACTATGACTGCGAGATTCGCTATCATCCTAGCAAGGCGAACGTTGTAGCGGATGAACTTAGTAGGAAGGATAGAGAGAAACCTTTGAGAGTCAGAGCATTAGTGATGACTGAGGGTGTTGATTTGACCGGAACAATATTGAAGGCTCAAGAGAAGGGATTAAGGAAAGAAAATGTTGGTGCTGAGAATCTGGGGAGACTACTGAAACCTCTTTTTGTGGTTAGGTCAGACGGGATGAGATATTTTGAGAATCGGATTTGGTTACCGCTATGTCCATCCGAGGAAGGAATGCATGGAGTACGAGATTTGGATATGAACGAGTCTCATAAGTCGAAGTACTCGATACATCCTGGAGCGGATAAGATGTATCATGATCTGAAGAAAGTCTACTGGTGGCTGAATATGAAGGCGGAGATTGCTCGTTACGTCAGTAAGTGTTTGACTTGCGCGAAGGTCAAAGCTGAACATAAGAAACCGTCTGGGTTGTTGGTACAACCTGAGATCCCAGAATGGAAATGGGAAAAGATCGCTATGGATTTCGTGACGGGTTTACCTAGAACTCCTAGTGGTTGTGATATGATTTGGGTAATAGTGGATAGATTGACGAAATCTGCTCACTTCTTACCTATGAAGAAGACGGACAACCTAGAGAAGCTTGTCAGTGTTTACGTGAAGGAAATTGTTTGCAGACATGGTGTACCTTTATCGATCATTTTGGATCGCGATAGTAGGTTTATTTCGGAATTTTGGAAATCTCTTCAACGTGCGATGGGCACCGAATTGAGTTTGAGCACGACCTATCACCCTGAGACTGATGGCCAAAGCGAACGAAACTATTCAGACGATGGAGGACATGCTCCGAGCATGCGTGATAGATTTCGGAGGAAGTTGGGAACGCCACTTACATTTAGTGGAGCTTTCGTATAATAATAGTTATCATGCGAGCATTAAGGCTGCACCATTCGAAGTGTTGTATGGAAGGAAGTGTAGATCTCCTATGTGTTGGAGCGAAGTAGGAGAGAGTCAGTTGACTGGGCCCGAGATGGTTTTGGAGACGACAGAGAAGATTGTGCAAATTAAGAACCGTTTACTTGCTGCAAGAAGCCGACAGAAAAGTTATGCCGATAATAGAAGGAAACCGTTGGAATTTGAGGTCGGAGACATGGTCATGCTTAAGGTTTCGCCATGTAAGGGTGTGATTCGTTTTGGGAAGAAAGGAAAGCTGAGTCCAAGGTATATTGGACCGTTCAAGATTGTTAAGTGAATTGGACCGGTAGCATATAAGTTAGAATTGCCGTATGAGCTTAGTGCTATTCACGACACGTTTCATGCATCAAATTTGAAGAAGAGTTTGGCGGATAAGGAATTGGTGATTCCTTTGGACGAGATTCAACTTGACGATAAAATGCATTTCTTGGAGGAACCAGTGGAGATTATGGACCGAGAGGTTAAGAGGCTGAAGCATAGTAGAATTCCCATTGTGAAGGTACGATGGAATTCTAGGCGTGGACCGGAATACACTTGGGAACGTGAGGACTTTTTCAAGGAGAGATATCCTCATTTGTTACAGCGGCACAAAATGTGAGTATAAGAAGGGGCGAGCGTCGGGACGTCGCTCTCTTTAAGGAGGGGTGGATCTAATACCCAGAAACCGAGGTCACTTATCTTACCCTAAATTACGACTATTTTTGAAATTTTTAATAAATTTTGTTTACTATATATTTTATCGTTTTGGTTGAAACCAATGTTTGAGGTCGTAATCTTGACGATTGACGATTTAAGAAGAACGATGACGACTACGATCCCGACGGATGCCCAATTTCTATGTTTATTGTCGCTTTATCGATATTATAATTTTTCGAGGATTTTACTTTTGGTTCGTGTTAAGTCGAGTCGGGTGCGTTTTATTTCTTTCCGGGTGCATTTAATTTGTCCTAAAAGTATTTTGGAGTGTTCGGGATGACCCCCGACTCCAGCAAAATTTTTCAAGTCGACTAATAAGTCAATTCCCGCAAATATTTGAGGTCGTTTAAAAAAAAGGCCAAAAGAATACTAAAATTGCACAAAAGGCCCTCAAAACTTTACAAAAGGAAAAATGAAAACACACACAACATTTCACACTCAAAAATTTTCACTCCCTCTCTCTCTTTTCTCTCTAGGCCGCCGGCCATACCACACCACCACCACCACCACATCAAATTTTTCTTGTTTTTGATTAATTCCAATTAAAGACCACACTTTCTAATCCTTTTGTAAGTACTAATCCAAGGTTTAATCAAACATGCATGAACTTGATTTTCCAAAAATTAAAAGATTTTTCAAAAGTTTGATTTGATGTAATTAAACTTGATGCATGTTTTATTTGTGTTTAGATTATGTTAATTCATCAACTAAAGTAACCAAAATTGGTTTGGTTTGGGTGTTTTGATCACCAACACCCCACGGCCAAATGGGGGTGTTTGGTGGATCTTGGTGTTTGATTGTTTTGTTGTTGGATTCATGTTTAGATTAGTGTTTTGAGTGTGTTTGAGTGGGTTAAACTTGGTGCATGATTGTTTTGGTAAATGGGTTTTAGGATGGATTTGATGTTCTAGGACTTAAGGACTGATTAATGTGTTTAGGAATGGTTATGGGTGAGTAAGTTAGGGCTAGGTGTCGTTAAAATGGTTGGAAACAAGTGTTGAGGTGATTTTGAAGTGGTAAATTTTTGGCAGATTGTTTAAGGATGTTTTGAAAATCTTAAGCTTAGATACAAGTCATAAATATGGAATTTAGTTGTAGATCTTTGTTTTATCTTCGATTTGGTATAAGAAAGAGCTTACAACTCCTAACGAGTCAAAAGTTATGATGTTTTGAAAATACGTGTACCGGGAGATGAGAACCTACATAATCCGAAATTATGTTTGGTTTTGGGTCAAATTCCGGGGACCATAGATAGAGTTTGGTAATTGATTAAAAAGTTGATTTTTGGTTTCAAACCTGCATTTGTGAGTCTATTATTAGACCTAGGTGTTGAACGGGTCAATGGTGTATTTTAAATGGGTCAAACAAGTCCAACATGGTCAATGTGCAAAATCAGTCCGAAAAATGTATGTCTAGTAATGTGTTAAGTAACGAGTCATAAAAGTGAGAACTTTTCATGGGATTAAAAATGGGTTTTCTACAGGTCATGAGGTATTTTTGTGAACTTTCTTAGATTTTATAAAAGGGTTTAAGTCTTAGAAAACAGCCCATACTTTTGGTAAGTATCGGCGAAAAATGTGAAAAGGGTAATAACGTTAATAACGTAGATAAACCGTATAAAACTAATAACGACTACTTGTTTGGTTTTGGTATGAGTTTGTAATTATCACAATTGACTAATATGTACATATTATACAGTACTTAAAGTTTTATAAATGAGATTGACTCATTACGCGTTATTGCTTGTTAGGTGTTGAATTTCCCGGGCATCCTCACCATCGTCAGTGATCGTCATTCGTAACGTCGACTACTTCTATATACATAAGGTGTGAATTTGTAGCCTCGCTTACTACTGTTTTAAATTGTTTTTACCCGCGAGGGAGATGCATGCTAGTTTTATAAAATGAACATATGTCATGAATGATTGTTGGACCCGAAAGTTGCCTAAATTGTGTTGAGTACCTAGTTGCAAAAGACCCTATATTCATGAACTATTAACTATTGTTTAATCGTTGTGAGGAATGAAAATAGCCGCTTATACAATTGATAGTACTATGGGGTTGACGACCCTATCCGAGACGAGGGCTAGTACGTTGAGTACCCCCTGCGGACGGATAACTTGTGATAAGAAATAAGGTATAATTGCAACTAATGCCTTTTGAAGGGGCAATGGTTTCATCTTAATCACGCCGGTAATTATACGCAGGTGATTGAGTTAACGGATTAGTGTCATGAGCTTAAAAACAATTGTCATAACCTTGATAATAGATTGTTTGATCGACAATTCTATGAATGATCGTGAATGATTTTTATAACACATATGTTCAAAATGAAATTGTAAAACCTATGAATTCCTCTCAACATTATTTGTTGACCCAATTTAGCATGTGTTTCAGGTAATCGATGAAGTATGGCATGGAGCATGCAAAGGATGGGAGTTGTGTGTGGCTTGGCGGTCTACTTGTTTTCCACCCATTATTTAACTTGAAACACTATTATTCTTCTGTCAAGTGAACAAAAATGTATCTTTCGGGGTTGAGATTCGTGGGGACCAAACGCAAACTCTGTGTTGTATCATCTTGGGATTTGGAAAACTGTAGACTTGTATGTTTTAACAATGTTTAAATTATGCTTAAACTTTTACGTCTCTTTGAGTCGTTTGATATATCTTGTGTGTGATGATAACTGCCTAGCACCCAAATGTTGTAGTTCCGCTGCGCATAGCATTTGTGGGGGTGTTAGAACTGATTCATTTAACATTTGCAGATCCAAATCTAAGATTAGCAGACTTATGAATTAAACAGATTATGTGTAACAAATCCAGTTCAGTAATCATAATCTAACAGATTCAAAACATCATAACTTAAAGTCATTATCTTTAACAGAAACATGTTCTCATTTAAACAAACAGATACGAAAACAGATACGAGATGAAAATCAAACTCAACAAATTAACTCATAGACTTAACTGATTTCAACAAAAACTAAATCACATAACCTATCTGATATAGCAGATTCAATTAAGTAATTCACTAACAAAACATAAATCTAATCATTAAACTAACTCAAAAATCAAATCAGAATATAGACTAAAGCAGATTTAATCGATTACTTCAGAAAATAAATAATGTGCTTAACCATTCTATGAAGATCCGTTGAGGCGAAGGTAGGGCGCTGAGCCACCTTTAGAACCGAAACAACACCACCATAACCATCAAACACCACAACCATTAATCGAACATCAGATAATATTCGGACTGTTTTTAAAAGACTTTCCAGTAGGGAAAGCTTATTCCCCAATTTTCACTAATTATTTAATCCAAGCTATTATTTTAAACTTAATTAAATAACTCCAACAGTTATAATAATTAAATCAAATTAAGATGCAAGAATAGTAAATTAAAACGAGAGACTCAATAATCAAAATTGTACTTTTATTAAATCAAAAATAGCATTACATTATTAAAAAGAAAGATTACAATCCTAATCTAATTTAAGCATTATAACAATAAAGTAAAAATGGGATACCATGATTACAGAAATATGGGGGTTTTTATAGCCAAACCCCCAAGGCTCTTGGTGAGGTTGTTGAGGAGGAATCTTCATCCTTGCCATTGATCTCTTCTTTCTCTTTCTTCTCTTTTGATCTACGGCTGATAATAACACACTAGCACACGGATTGCCAGCTTGGCAATCAAGTGTGCTAGTTGTGCTAGTTGAACTCTGAGTTGGCATCATCTTATAGGTGGATTGGAGATAGATGAGATGTTTAAACCAATCAAATCAGGGGAAGGCGCCACGTCACCCATATTGCACCATCTTCTTAGTCCGATATAGGGGAGAATTAGTTAAGGGCGAGTGTGTTATCACGCGCCTTAATTCAATAAAAGCCCCAATTTATTTATCTAGGGTGTGGGTGGTGAATAGGGATATCTGGTTATATGGGTGAGGGAGATGGGAAAGATGATACATTAGAAGTATCGAAAATATTAAGTATGGTATAAATAAACGTGTGAGAAATGGGTGAATGTTGACCAAATGTGAGAAAAGTTAAACCAACTTTTCGTTTAATAACTGGCCATGTTTTCATTTAACCTAGAAGGCTTTAAGGCCATTAACTTCTCATCCCACAACTTGTTACTTGGGCTTTTGATTAATTTACCAAATAAAACTCGTTACTTGTTTACTTTGTGTTGGGCCTTTGAGTCCAAATTTGTCATACTCCCATCCATCTCATATAATTGTTGTTTTGGGCCTTAAATGGGCTTTTGGGCTGACTTGTAAATAATCCAAAGCAATCTTTAAAACTTTGTGCTTTTAGGCCCATTAATCTCAAGTTGGTCTCACAAAGGTCCAAATAATCTTCAATAAGTTCAATCCACTAGAAACCGAGCTTGAATTTGGCTTTGTCGATCTTTTCTTCAAACTAGTGTTGTTTCGCCGGTTTTCACAAACTTTGGTACCTACACACATCAAACAACAAAACAAGCGTATATGATGCCATTTTCATGATATTTATGTATTTTAACCTTGTTTTAAGATAAAAATGATATGAGTAATTACACTCATATCACTGCACAACTTGAGAAAGAAGATAGGATGAAGGAAACTGCTATTGAGAGTAAGAAAAGCAGTGATGATGAGAGTACAGATTCAAGTGTTATGATTATTGAAGAACCAGAAAGACTTGAATATGGTGATGTGTTGGCAAAGGAAAAACTTGCAGAGTTGAAAAATCAGGTGGATTATGAGATGCCTGAAGTTGTTCAGATGTACTTTGCATGGGAGAATAAGATCATGGAGCATCCAGACATGCCTTTATCAGATCAGATTTGGGGTTTGGAGATTCTACTCAAGATTCAAAGGGATTGCCAGGTAATTCTAAAGTATAAGGCCAACAAAGTTTTCTCACAATCTAAGAGGGATAAGAGGGAGCTTTATTATATGTTTCTTAGATGTCATCAAGGAGGTTGGACTTTTCAGAAGTTGCAGGCATTGTCCTTTGATGAATTGGAATATAAGGCTTATCCTATTTGGGCAATAGTGCAAGAGCAGAACACTATCAGACTTCTTTCAGATGAAAGAAAGTAAGAGCTTGCATAAGAGATGCAAATTCAACAGGCTTTAATTGCACCAAGACCTTTGAATAAGGGAGTTCCACTTGAATTCCTAGAAAATATGGATAGAGTGAATCCTAGTGAAGCTATTATTAGGAGGAGCATTAAGCTATCATCCTTAGAAGTTTCACATATGGTAGAAGTGGTACCTCATGATTCCAGAAACCCTATAGTTAGCTATGAAGAAGATGCAAGTGGGTTTTGGATGATTGGCATATATGGGAAAGAGGTACATACTTTCACTACTCTTATGTCTTTGTTTGCAAGCCTAGATAGGGAAGTCTTGGCAGACCTTTAGAGGTTACTGCAGGCCAAGTATGAGACTGAAGCACCTACTTCAGTCAATGGATTAAAGATTTGGTCAACATTCAGGAGAATATGTGCACCAGATGAAGAAGATCCAGTTTGGAAGGATCTTGATGATATCAGTAGATTTCAATAGCGTCTATATTCAATAGTTGGTGTGTATCATTTGATTACTACAAAGTTTTCTGAATATCTTCTTGTGGATGCTGAGTATCCTATGTCCAAAGAAGTTTTGGAGAAAATGATGACAACACAGCTGGAGATAGACTACTCAAGTGACGTGGCCAAAGATTTGATTAGATATATTTATTTCCAATTTAATGCAATTTGTAAGAATCCTCCTAGTTCTTAGTTTTTATTCAGAAACTTGATTACTAGAGTAGATATCAAGTTTATGGGAGGATTGTTGGGAATAAAATGTAGTCAAGACACTTGGACACTGAAAAGAGCAATTTGGGCGTTGATAGGAAGAAATCAAGCGTTGACAGGACAAGTGTTGGCAGGAAGAAGTCAAGCCGTTGATAAGAAGAAGTCAAGCACTGATAGAAGACTTAGTCTACACGTTTTATGTTTCTAGTAAAGATATGCTCGACAATGTATTTCTTATGTTTATCTTTACCTAAAATAGCTGATACGTAGACTCTTGTACAAGGCTTATTAATCTATAAAAGGGGGTCTTTAGGTTTTAGTTCATGATATGTTTTACATTTTCCTTGTACGCAAGTTCGATTAATCAATCAAAGTGAAAGTTTGGTTTATCTTGTTTGTGTGTTCTTGTTTAAGTATTAATTACGCATAATACTTGAATTGTTTCATATATAACAAAGTTTCTCTATGTGTTTAACTTGATTTAATCTCGTTTACACAAGCTAAATCGATCTAAGTTTGGGATCAACACATTTACGTGTCCATATGGAACGTTTGCTTATCGTAGAATGCCATTCGGACTTTGCGATGCACCAGGAACCTTTCAAAGGTGCATGATGGCTATTTTTCATGATATGATCGAGAAGACGATGAAAGTCTATATGGATGATTTTTCCGTGTTTGGATGTTCGTTCACTTCGTGTTTGTCGAATCTTGAGAGAATGTTGAAACGTTGTGAGGAAACCAACCTTGTGCTTAATTGGGAAAAATGTCATTTTATGGTTAAGGAAGGAATCGTCTTAGGGCACAAGGTTTTGAAAGTGGGTATTGAGGTAGACAAAGCTAAGGTAGACGTCATCGCCAAATTACCTCATCCCAAAACCGTTAAGGGAGTTAGGAGTTTCCTAGGCCACGCGGGCTTTTATCGTCGATTCATCAAGGATTATTCAAAGATATCTCGACCTATTACACATCTCCTCGAAAAAGATGCACCTTTTGTCTTTAACGAAGATTGTGTACGAGCCTTTGAGATCCTTAAGAGGAAACTTACCGAATCTCCAATTCTTGTTGCTCCCAATTGGAACCTCCCCTTTGAGCTCATGTGTGATGCTAGTGACTACGCTATTGGGGTCGTTTTGGGACAACGTCATGAAAAGCCTTTCTTGCCTATTCACTATGCTAGCAAGACGATGACCGACGCTCAACTTAAATACACTACAACGGAAAAGGAATTCCTTGCCGTGGTGTATGCTTTTGAGAAATTCCGACCTTACCTTGTCTTGAATCGATGCATAGTGTATACGGATCACTCGGCTATCAAGTATCTCATGGCTAAACAAGATGCAAAGCCGAGATTACTTCGTTGGATTCTCCTCCTACAAGAACTTGATGTCGAAATCCTTGACAAAAAGGGAGCCGAGAATCTAGCGGCCGATCATCTTTCTCGTTTGGAAGATCCTCACCAAAGTGTTTACGAGCCAAAGGAAATCACCGAAACATTTCCTAGCGATACACTTGGTGTAGCGAATTCTAAGACTGATTCATCCACCCCATGGTTTGCGGACATCGCAAATTACCATGCGGGGAACTTCATCATCAAGGATATGACAACTCAACAAAAACGAAAATTCTTTCGTGACGTCAAGTTCTATTTTTGGAACGACCCTTATCTATTTCGGACTTGTGCGGATCAAATCATTAGACGTTGTGTCTTTGGTACCGAAGCTTCTAATATCCTTAGAGCTTGTCACGAGGGACCCACGGGTGCTCACCGCGGTGCTAATCTCACGGCTAAGAAGGTCTTGTATGCCGGTTTCTTTTGTCCTACTATTTACCGAGATGCACACGCACTTGTGAAGTCGTGTGACTCATGCCAACGTCAAGGAAAAGCCTCACAAAACGATGAAATGCCACAAAACATCATCCAAGTGTGTGAGATCTTTGACGTTTGGGGAATTGATTTTATGGGGCCGTTCCCATCATCTCGTGGTAATAAGTACATCCTTGTCGTCGTTGACTACCTATCTAAGTGGGTGGAAGCTAAGGCTTTGCCCACAAACGATGCTCGTGTGGTAGTCAAGTTTTTGAAAAGCTTGTTTTCTCGGTTTAGAACCCCTCGTGCGATCATAATCGATCGTGGAACCCATTTTTGTAATGACCAATTCGAAAGGGTCCTAAAGAAATATGGGGTTACACATCGGCTTTCTACGGCTTATCACCCACAAACGAGTGGGCAAGTCGAGGTTTTAAACCGAGCGTTGAAGAGGATCTTGAAGAGATCAATTAGAGAGAACCGACAATCTTGGTCAGATAAGTTGGATGATGCTTTATGGGCCTTTCGGACCGCTCATAAGACGCCCATCGGGTGCACTCCTTATAAGCTTGTGTATGGAAGAATTTCCATCTACCAATTGAACTCAAACACAAAGCGTATTGGGCCCTTAAGCATTGTAATGATGATATTGAGACCACGGGAAAACACCGGAAAATGCAATTAAATGAATTGGATGAATTGTGAGATACTGCTTATGAAAATTCATTGATTTACAAAGAAAAAACTAAAAAGTTTCATGACTCAAAAATTATACACCGGGTTTTTAACATTGGAGATCAAGTGTTGCTTTTTAACTCACTTTTGAAAATCTTTTCCTACAAGTTGAAATCCCGTTTGACGGGTCCATTCACCATTACCCAAGTTTTTCCTTATGGGACCATCGAGCTAGCTCAAAATGATAACCCCAATTTCAAGGTGAATGGACATAGGTTGAAGCACTACTTTGGTGGGAAGTTCCATCCTTGAACTACCTCGACCAAATCACCTTCCCCAATGATAATTAGTATTGAGGGGATCGAGTCGAGTTCATGACTCGGTAATTAAAAACGAGCTGCCTCGTGGGGGATTCCCATGCTTATCCTATGTACATATTATCGCTTTCTAATGTAGTAACGTGAGGAGATTTGCGCCCTTCCAACCTTTGTTCCGTGGTTGTTTGTGCATTGTGGTTTTAGATGATCATGATCTTCACGATTGGAGCCTCTCGTGTTCGTTTTATGGGACCACTCGATCGTTTGCTTTGAAGAATTTCTCAATATCCATGATATATCCTTTTATGTTCTAACGTTAGGTTTATATCACACTTTATAAACGTCTATTGATTTAACGGTTACACCCTTTCCATGCTAGATTAAGCATTCGACTACGTCTCGAGTATGGGGGTTTCCAACCCTTAGACTCAAAACATTGAGGACAACGTTTAACTTTAGTATGGGGGGTGAATAGATACTTGCCTTGCCAAACCTTCACGCTTTCCAAAGTTTATATTTTTGTTTATTGTTTTGTTGCAAAATAAGGCTAAAAATGGCTAAACTTTAAAAAATTTCTCATGTTTTATAAATGTTTGAAGACACGAATGTAGATTTTCCGCTGGCGAGAATAAGAGTAATTTTTTACTCGAGCGTGCTTGTTGAGCACTTAGCTTCGATTCCTCAACTTTATATCAGGCTAAGTATCTTAAATGAGGATGATAAATGATAGAGTTAATTATAAGTTACTATGCTAAACGTAGAGTACTCGTATTCTTACAAAAACTCATGTGTTCTCGTTGTTTGCTTATTCTCCCTTCGCTTGTATATATTTTGCTTAATAAGTATTGGCTTAGCGGTTTAGTCTTGATTGTTGGTTTCTAGTCTTTTCTAGTAGCTTCTATGTAATTAAATTAGGAAAACATTAAGGTATCGTCAGCGTCACGGTTTTGAAGTATTGGCAACCCGAATAATCGAAAGCTTCACCTAATAATAAGATTTCAAGTGCTCACCTAAATCAAGCAAACAATTTGAAGCTCACAAGGCCGAAATTCTATGCGAAATTGAAAGTGAATCAAGCCTTAATCTTTGAAGCTTTAAAGATCCAAAATTCGCTTTTGGCGTGAGGATATACGTCTTTGGCCATAATAAAACCACCGATGAGGAGGATAATAAAAGGCAAGGCAAGTCCGAAGTCATAATAAAAGCTTCATGGCGAAGTTGAATAAAAGATGGAGGTAAACCTATGATAATAAGGCCCATCCGATAGGGGGCGTATAAAATTCTTGGTAATAAGTCTCATGTTTAAAACCGTTATAAAACTGTGTTTATCGATTCTTCTTGTTGACTTAATTTTTTGACATCGTTTTCTATTAGGGGGGGTTATTAATTCGATGGTCTTGGTTACACCGTTATGAAAATGGGAGGATAAGTACGTGATTAAGGCATATGAGTAGTGTTAGCATTACTAACTTATAATGAAAATGATCTCGTTGCACGCTTAGCATGGAATAGGGGTGAAAATCGAGGACGACGAAATTATTTCTAACGAAGCATTCACGTGTTCTTGTTCTATGAACCTAAACGTCCCATTTTGCGATGAAAATCATACATTATGTCTAAAACGCAAGTAGTAGTAATAGTAGTAGTGTAGCAAGTTTATTATTCAATAAAGGTGCATAAAAATGAATTTTGGAGGTGCTACGATACTTTATTCTAGCATTGCGTGAGGGCACGGCAATGGTTTAGTATAGGGGAGTGATGAGACTGCTTTTATACATAGTCTCATCGTCCAAAACGGGCTTAAAATGCATTAAATATCATGAAAAATGCCAAATATATGCTTGTGTTTGTTACATGTGTATTTTAGGTACGGATATTGAGTAAATGACAAAACATCACAAGAAACAAGCAAAAACGAACACGGGAAACGAAGCCGCACAATGAACCAAGCCCTAATTGTGATTTTCCAAGAATAACCCTTGAAGATTTGAAGATTATACAAGAAGGGTCCTCTAATATTGAATAATTGATACTTTAAACCCTTGTTTATTCATAATTATAAGATTGGTCCTTAAAGTTTGTCAAATTTACAAAAAGCGCCCTCCACTTTGAAGAATTGGCAAGAATGGTCCCTCATTTTTGAAGACTTGTCAATATTAGTCCTCCAAGAAGTCAACAATACAAGTCAACACCTATAAGAATGAATAAAATGCCAAACAGCCCTTCAAGAATCATCAAATTACAACAAATACCCTTGAAATACTTTTGGAAAAGTATTTGTGGCCAAAGTGGGAAAAAAGAAACTTAGTTAACAAAGGAAATTCAGTTTTTATCTTTATAAACTGAAATGAAAGGAAGAAGAAAGGAGGGGGGTAATTTTTGTCAAACATCCAAAGTTGCGTAGACCAGTAGTGGGCTGCCAAGTGTCCCACTCACTTTCTCCACCAATCATAACCTTCCCTTTGGCCACGTCAAATCCCACTTATACCAGATTTTTAACTAATCTTTATTAGTTAAATAAAAACACGCCTAACACTTATTCAAATCCTAATCTGGATTAAAACCACCACTATTCATCGTATGAACAAAATTGGGCATTCACTAATTACTTGTAATTAGGCCACAATCTTCTCCAGATTTATGATTAAGCTATCCTTAATCATAACCCAACTCCCAAATCACTTGCCACCTCACCCCACAACTCACATGTATCACCTTGTTATACAACTTTTGGGAAGAAGCCAAAACAGTGACAGCCATCCAACGCCCCACATTATGCTTTGTTTCTAAGCTTCATTGTGAGCCTTTGATACAATCCCTACCTTTACACCTCACACAAACTACCAAGATAACTCACATGTTCAAGCAGATTTTCAAAATCCTCAAGGGCGTTTCAGGAACTTCAAGACTTAGAGTTTATGTTTTTTAAGCTTTGTAGTTCATCATTGTAGCCTATATAAGGCATAGGAGCTGCAACATTTAGCTTTTGCTCTTGGTTTTTCCTTTATCACAAATCTGTAAAGCCTTGTTCATTTTAATGAAAAGTGTTTGATATTGTTGATGAAATCCAAGTGCCAACTTTAATCTTTGTGTTGGAAATACGTTTTTACGTATAAAGAAAGTCTCGGTCACTCCAACAATATAGTTATAGGCTCGTAGTAGTCTTTAAGTAACATTGATTAAATATCCCGACCCATGAGCATGTTCACGGGCCGGAGGCCCAAGTCCATTAAGGACTTGGGTATATAAGCCTCTTTCCACCATGGAAAGAGGTGTTGGTTGTTTCATTTCTCTAAATATAACACATAGTTTCTTTCACTTATCTCTCTAAGTTTCTCTCTAGAAAACATCAACCCTCTTGAAATACAAAGATTATCATTGTTCTATAATTGGCATCAGAGCCTCGGTTCAATCCTTGGATCGTGTTTTTTGTTTTCAATTTGGTGGTCTAATATTTTTTTTGGTCTTAATTTGTTACAATTTTTTTGTCACGATGTCTTTCATTGTCTTTGGTCTCAAATCTAGTCTCATATCCATATCACTGTCTCACTTATTTGTGTGATGATATTATTATATCTGTCCAAATAGTTACATGGTTATTATATCCTTGTCAAATGGTTCTCTCATGGTCAATGATTACTTTTCTGATTTTTAACAGCATTTTTTCTAGTTTTTTTTTCTGGGTTTTTCTGGTATGTTTCTTTTTAACATGAAGATGAAGATGAGTCGTACCCAGAAAAGTAAGATCCACAAAAATCGGAAATAGTACAACTGTTGGATAAGTTTTCAGATAGGCACATTCCGATGCATGCTTTCCGATGCTATCATTCTGATCGCATGGATTACGATGGGGTTTTTTTTTACACATTCCGATGGGTTTGACTGTACCCATTACGATAGGACTCATTCCGATGGGTCTCATTGCGATGGGTGGTTTGACCTATCGTAATGGCATATTAAGACGTCATGCAGTTGAAATTTTTTAAACATTCCGATGGATGTGAAAAATATTAGGATGGGGTGTTGTCTACTGTAAACATTGCGATGGAAAATAGTTAAGCATTGCGATGAAAGTTACTCATTGTGATGGGTGAACAACATTGCAATGATTTTCTTTTAGAAAACATTGCGACTGTTTGACAAAAATAACACTTTGACCAGTTTAATATACCGAGAACCTGGACTTGACCAGTACCATCATCTCACCATCCTTTTTTCTCCACAACACCAATTAAATCTATCCTAATCCCTCGACACCTAATCCCATCTACAAACAAATCTGTAATCTAAATCAAACAACAATATATTTTTTGATCTTAGATATTTGTTTTTCGGGGTATTGAATCAAGACCATCAATAGGTATAAACCCACGAAACAATACATCATCATAGACCTGTACTTAATTTTCGAGATTAAAGATAGATTAATAACAGTCATGTTAATAATCTACTCTTTATTTCGATTGACACAAGAAACGAATTCAAACTACATGCAACCTCAAACTATCACCTACCCGAGACCATACTATGATCTTGGAGATTACATTCTTCTTGTCTAGTGCTTGGTCGATCAGAAAGATGTTTTTTTGTTGTTCTTTACAAATTGTATCGGATTTAGTTTGAGCAAATCACTGTACGAAGTGGCACGTGATCTTCGTGTGTTGGCAGAAAGATCAAAGTATTTGTGTTTGATATTAAAACTTGATTATTACTATGATGGATGAATGATTTTGATTAAGTATGCTCGGTTGGAAAAAGGAATTAGTACTGAGATTGGTTTTTGTTTTAGATATCCAAAAAGATGCTAAAAGGAGGCGGAGGAAAAGATAATGGGGGTTTTATGAGATTAGGTTAAGCACAATAACCTAAATTTTAGCGTTGGAGTTTATATACTCAAAATCTTAAGGTCGGTTACTAAGATAGGCCAGGTATAACATGTGGGCCGAGTGATATTTTGTGTGACACGTTTTCAGTTACTCACTCTTATAGTTATGGCAAAGTCATAATGGGCCACGTATTTTTTGTTGGTTGTTATGTGATGGGCTGGCGTATTATCTCATTTACACGAAATGCAAATATGTTACGAAGAGTGAAATTGGGCCTAGTCATCTTATGGTAATATCGAATCTACCAAACTTGTGATGTGACAAAGTTTAATAAAATTGTTATTTCAAAATATTGTTTATCATTTTATAAATGATGTTATTTTGATTAACGGTTTTAAAAAATGACAAAGTGACGTGACAAAATGATGTTATTTGTACAGTGCGTCTACCTCAGAGGAAGCTCCTACAATCGTTCACTCCCGACCACCAAGGATTGAAAATCATAACACAAAATGGACAAAGTATCACCCAATCCGCAATATCATTGGTGACATCAATCGACCAGTCTTAACACGCCACCAACTCCAAGAACATGCATTATATTGCTACTTTGATGCATTTCTTTCCGACACTGAACCTAAAAACTGGCAACAAGCCATGACTAAATCATCTTAGATTGAAGCCATGCAAGAGGAACTTAATGAATTTCAATGTCTAGAAGTGTGGGAATTAGTTCCTTTACCCAGCAACGTTGAAATCCTTACATTGTTGTGGGTATATAAGGTTAAATTCGATGAGTTAGGTGGAGTGCTGAAGAAAAAAGCTAGATTGGTTGCTAGAGGTTACAAACAAGCTTTGGGTATTGACTTTGAAGAATAATTTGCTCCTGTGGCACGATTGGAGGCAATTAGACTATTCCTTGCTTATGCTGCTCGTATGAACATGATCGTCTACCAAATGGATGTCAAGACGGCATTTCTCAATGGTGAATTAAGGGAAGATGTCTACGTAAGCCAGCCGAATGGATTCGTCAACTCAGAGTATCCTAATCACGTGTACAAGCTCAAGAAGGCTCTTTATGGGTTGAAACAAGCTCCACGCGCGTGGTAAGATCTCCTATCATCTTATCTCATTTCGAAAGGCTTCTCCAAAGGCAAAGTAGACCCAACATTATTTATTCTCAAGGAGGACAACGACATGATACTGGTATAAATTTATGTTGATGATATAATATTTGCTGCTACTAATCAAAGACTGTCTGACCATTTTAAGAAAATTATGTCCACACGTTTTAAGATATCGATGATGGGAAAATTTTCATTTTTCTTAGGGTTACAAATTTCTCAGAATCCCAGAGGCATCTTCATTAATCAATCCAAATTTGCTCTTGAATTATTAAAGAAGTATCATTTTGAAAATTGTGACCCCGTGGATACTCCAATGGTGGATAGATCCAAGTTAGATGAAGATAAGGAAGGAATAGCTGTCGATCCTAAACTTTACCGTGGAATGATCGGCACCCTTCTCTATCTGACTGCTAGCAGGCTTGATTTACAATTTGCTATATGCATGTGTGCTCGGTATCAGGCTCGGCCTACCGAAAAGCACTTACATGTTGTGAAAAGGATCTTTCGGTATCTTAAAGGAACACTTAATCGTGGTCTGTGGTATCCGAAGGATTCCTCTATTGCACTAATTTCATATGCAGATGCGGATTATGCTGGGTGTCAAGATACTAGACGTAGCACTTCTGGCAATGTGCAACTTCTTGGAGATAGACTTGTTAGTTGGGCATCAAAAAGGCAGAAAAGCACTGCAATATCAAGTACATAGGCTGAATACATTGCTATGTCTGGTTGTTGTGCTCAAGTTATTTGGATGAGATCATAATTAACTGACTACGGTCTTGGATTCAACAAAATCCCGATGTACTGTGATAACAAAAGTGCAATTGCTCTGTGCTGCAACTATGTTCAACATTCTCGGGCGAAGCACATTGACATACGCTACCACTTCATCAAAGAGCAAGTGGAAAATGGAGTGATCGAACTGTACTTCGTCAACACTGAGTATCAACTGGCAGATATATTCACAAAATCCTTAGATCGAGGACGTATCGAGTTTTTGATCGAAAAGCTAGGCATGAAATCATTCTCACCAGCTACACTTAAGGAGTTGGTAGAAGAATCTGAAGAATAGTGGTGGTAAACTATTCTAGAGTATCCTTTGATCGTGATCTTGTATATTATCGTATATATTTAAACCACCAATATAAAAATACAATAATATAAAACATACAAAAACCATAAAAAATTTAAAATCAAGAAAATCCAAAAATATTTTTCATTTTAAAAACGGGCATGTCTTTTAGTACGGTAATATTTACGGCCTTAGAAATTTCGATTAAAATTGATACGGCGCCATAAGTAGAGTCCGTATAAAAGTTGTACATGTTGTAAAACATGCCCATTATGGCTTGTAGTTATTTCAGACTGCAACCCACTTTTCGCATTAAAGTCGCGTATTTCTTATGAAAACGTTGGCTCACAACGGGAATTAATTTTCTTAGGCAAGGTTTACTTTAAAACCTTGTAAGGGACTAAGTTTACTTTATAACTTGGTCTAACACAAATTAGTGTACGTATCCGTGCACTTATTTTGTTAAAATAAGAGAAATCTTATTGCCACCAGGGCGTTCCAACCAATCACTTAACCGGAAAATGTCTTCATGGATATTTGCTTATTTTACATCATTGACTATAGCTCTTTAAATAGAAAACGGGTCCGTGATTAAGGGGGAGAAAATATTAACTCTTCTTGGAATTAAAATTGGTCTTCAAAAAGGGTTTTCAGAAAATATAAACCGTTAATTGTCATCATTAAGTGCTCAGTGTGCCTTGTGTGAATTATACATTCAAGTATAGGTTATTTGTAATTTGGCGTTAAGTGTATGTGTTCGTGTTTGTGAGCGGGTTAGTAATTCGTTAAGTTTATTTGGTTAATCCTAATGACTTTAACATTTACTATTAACTGGGGGACCACTTTTGCAAATGTTGCAAAGTGGGGGTTTCATGTGTAACTTTGGCACAAAGTTTGACCAAGTCAAACACTATACCCCCCCCCCCCTCCTTGTTCATGTTTCTTCTCCATCGCAAACACACACACACACAAAGCTTATACCGTCATTTTTAAACCTTGCCAAATCCTTCATCTTTGCGTTTTGACTGCCTGCACTTCGTTCATCCTTCTAGGTATTGTATAATGCTTTAATTGTTATCACATATCTCTTTTCTTTGCATCACAAACAAACCAGTAATCAACCTTTAATCAAATTAGGGTTTTTAAGTTTTGCGATGAAAATGTAAATTGACCAGTGGGATATGTTGAGATTGCCTAGATACACAATGGTCTTGCCCAGTTTTGTTTAAAACGTTGCCAAACTCCAGGAATTGTGAAGTCAACGTTTAGATCGGATCCCTGTCTCGGATTCCGATGATCATTGCGACACCACATTGCGATGCCTTGTCATTGCGATGAGTCATTCCGATGGCTCATTGCGATGGGTTATTGCGTTGGGTCATTCTGATGGCTCATTGTGATGGCTCATTGTGATGGGTCATTACGATGACGCATTGCGATGGCATATTATGATGGTGCATTCCGATGCATTATTGCGATGGCATTGTAATGGTATTGCGATAGGGACATATTGCGATGAATTCTCAAACAATCTGATGGAAACGAACTTATTGCGATGGAACTTAGATATTGCGATAGAACAAGATTGAGATAGGATTGTGATGGTTTCACATTGCGATGGGTGTAAGATTGCGATAGGTTTACGATGTTTAAACATTGCGATGCTTTTTTCAGGATTCCGATGGTTTGTAAGTTTGCTATGGACTTTTATATTATGCACATGCCTTAGACTATCTAATGAATTCGGCCTAGACTGCATTCCTACTTTATTAGGATTTAAGTAAATTAGGGCCACTGATAGGTGTGAAAACATCCATCCTTTTTACCACTTAATTGCAATAATAACCGAGCCAAAACGTGTATTTTTTGTCATTTATGTCGGAATTATGCGTGGTTTGTGTTTTTGTTGTAATTTAGGACGAAAAGGTGAAAAGTGGAGAAAACACGGCATTTACGGGCTTTTATCGAAGAAAAAGACGAAAGATAAAGTCGAAAGATCAAGAGTGGAAAAATAACGGAAGTCCAAGACCAATTCTGAAGATTTATCGAAGAAAAAGTCAAAGACGGAAGTTTACTAAAAAGCCGAAGAACTCGAGTCTTATTTATGAAGAAAATACAAGACGAGTTTGAAGAAATCCCAAGACAAAGTCCAAGTATTAAGAAGACTAACAAAAGATTAAAGAGATCAAGGACCTAAGTGTGCAATTAAGAGAAAGAAGAAAGAGGGAGGAAGCTTCCTAAGCTCCTCCCTAATCTCCCTATAAATACCAACCAACCTCATTTGTTGAGAGTTGTTGGTGGCTTGACAAACCACTCTTCCACCATTTTTCATTTCTTGTCATTTTTATTTCTAGCACTTTAATTAATTGTTATGCACTTTTAATCATTTAATTTTCAAGTAAGTTTTCATCATTTGTTCTTTAATCTTTAATCTTTACTTATCTTCCTTTCTTGATTCTAATTTACTTTTGGTGCGATTTACATGCGATCCGTGTTGTTCATTCATGTTTTCGTGCCTAAAAAGTTAATCTTTTTATGTTTTGATTTCAAAGTTTGTTAATTTTAAGTTGAAAAATGGTTATTTGCGCTTATTGATTCTGCTTCAGTTTTGATTCGTTCTAGTTTTGGGTTAAAAGCTTATTTCTATAGCTTTTTGATATAGCTTATATATCGGATTCCTTATAAATCGGAAAGGGTATTTAAACCCCTTTCCGATCGTTCATTCCGACCAGCGACCTAATCCCACCCTTTCCGATTGGACTGCGATCGGAAAAGGGTTTTGGCGGATTCCGATTGGGAAGTGATTGTAGTAAATTTAGATAACTTGCTTTAGGAAAAACAAGCAACTAAATATGAGCGGTAAGTATCGACGAGTGATTTAGGAAAACCACAAGTAATGACCCACAATCAAATAAAATGAGAGAAAGATTCGTTTCCCAAGGAGGTATGGTGTTGTGAATTAACTTGTATTTCTTTGAGATTAATATTGATGAGATGGAATGACGGTTTCGTGAAAATTACACTATGACGTAAAAAACGTAAACGTAAAGCCGTAGAAAAACACAAAAAAATTTAAAAATTATTACTAAAGCCAAAGACAAAATCAAGAAAAGTCTTAAAAAGAAGTCTAAAATAATATAAATAAAGCTAAAAATCCAACAAAGATATTTTAAAACCTTTTATTAATTAAATAATTAATTTTAAATGCTAATTAAAGCCTTAAAATTAAATTTAACTAATTCAAATGTCTAAAATATGATTTTATTGAATAATTACTCAACTTATATTATTATAAGACTAAAAAGTAGTTTTCTAAAAATTAAAACCTATTAAAACTATTTTTAAAACCCTAAAAATGATTTAAACCTAATTAAACTTAAAATAATTATAAAAATAAATCTAAAAGCTAGAAAATTATTCTAAAAATGGAAATAGTCCTAATTAATGACAAAGAACCTAGGAAAAATGAAAAAGAAGGAAAAATAAAATTTTGAAAAATTAATAATAAAATATTATTAAAATAATACTAAAAAATAAAAGTTTATAAAATTTAAAATAAAAAATCTATAAAAATCCTAAATATTATAACTAAGAGAAAAACACAAATTATAGCTCCTAAACCTTTTTTAATAATTTTATAAAAATCTTTAAAGTTTATAAAAAACCTTAAAATATTATAAAATTAAAAATAAATGTTTTTGAAACCAAAATTAGATGTAAACCTCAAAAATATATTTTAAAAACTAAAAACTATTTTTCCTAAAAAATAAAAACTATTTTTGGTATTTTTTAATGCTTTTATAAAAAACGTATAATAAATAAATCCTAAAAAATAATCTATTGAATGGAAAATTATGAAACTAATTTTGAAAAATCTATAAACCTATTAACTTCCTATGAAAAATAAGCTAAGCAAAATAAGCTTAAAGAATAAGCTAGGAAAAATGAAAAGGGCTACGGCTTTTGTAATAAGCAACAAACCAAAAACGGGTTAAGTAAAGTTTGAAAACAAACTTATCAGTCAAAGTCCCCAGGGCGCAGTTGGTTAAGTTGTTGGTGTTGTGAACGGCAGGTCACGGGTTCGAGGCGTGTAACCCCCCCTTTTTATCACTTAGTTGCGCCGCAACGCTTTTGTCTTGCGCCGCAACTAGTGAAACGAGAGCACCTTGATCTGTAGCTCCTTCAGTTGCGCCGCAATAGGTAGGTCTTGCGGTGCAACTTTTATTTTTTTTTTTTTTTTTTTTCTTTTACTTTTGCAACCCAACAGTAACCTTAGCAAGCTTATTACTCAATTCCACTTTCCTTTTTATACCAAAGATTTAAGCCAAAACGATTCCAAAATCGCGCCCAGTTGGGGCTTGAAACTGATGAATAAGTGTGATGTGCAACCTTATGCACTTTTTGAGCCAAAAGGAGTTTGGCAAGTGCGTATTTGTGGATGTTTGATGGAAACAAGGCACCCTTGTGCTTATTTAAGCACAAGGAGTCAAGATATAGGCAGCAATCTAGCACACTAACACCAAATGATCAAACAAATGCAAACAAAAGCCAAAGACAAGTTGCTGAGGTGTTTATGCAGATCAGTGGGCTTATATGGCTAATTTCTAGCAACCTAGTGAACCTTAAGCTACCAAATCATGCACACAAACTCACAAGATGGTATTAAAGCAATCTCAAACCTTAAATCATGCATTCACTCACAGGATTCACAAAATCAAGTAACCAAAATCTGATAAAAATGAGCAATATGTGAACTAGCAGATTATGCTTACTCTATTCTCTTTTAAACACCACAACTTAACCACAACTTAATCCAAATAAAGTTACTAGCTAACTAACAACTAACTCAATCCTTTTTAAACCCTTTAACACTTTTTAATAATCAAACCAAAATCTTTTGTCCTGCTAACACGTGTTGCCAAACACCACTTTACTTTTTGAAAACCAATTTTTCCAAATCAAAACCTTATGAAACCTAACCAAATTGTTATCAAAGCTTCATAACATGTATATCAACTCAAAATAACATCAAATCAACAGCTAAATCACACTTAAACACATAATCAAATAATATCATACAACTTGCTATTTTTCTGAAATTTCAAAGGGAAGAAGAAGTTTTACCTTAGGACCCTTACATCCAAGGGTCCTAGTGGAAGCAAATTCCACCTCCAATCCAACCCGGGTTGGAGCAGATCCTTGGATCAAACAATCTTCAATACCTGCTCAAAACAAAGCAAAAGAAGAACCAAAACAAGCAATAATGTTATAACTGATTTCTTTTCTTCCTTTTTTAAACCTTCCAAAACTTTTTAAAACCTTCTAAAAACGTTTTGATATTACTTTAATCACCAAATAACATGAACTACTAACACCAAATCCTTTGAGCAGATTTTACCAAAATATCTCAAAATTCAGAAACCTTAAACAACTTTGAAAATCAAAGTTGCTTAACCATAAAACAAAGTGGAACTCAGAATCAATCTCCTCACAACACACAATCTTTTAAAAACAATAAAAAAGGAATTACACTTGAATATTTCAAAAACCAAACTTTTTATTTCTTTAAAAAGGAATTACAAGTGAGAGAATTGAAACTGGAACAAAGGGCTTCACACAGGTTGTGAGCTCCTTTTATAGAGAGCTAAGACTATTCTAGAACCAATAAAACAAACCCTAATTCATAGAAAAATCCCTATTCTACCCTTGGACGTTTTTGGTGCATTTGAGCTGTCCATTTGATCTTGAACGTTTATTTTGCTTTGGGAGGAAGCAAATAATCTTGGCCATTCAATTGGGACACGTCATGATGCTTGGGGGCTAAGGAATGATGTGATTGGTGGATTGGGGAATTGGGGGTTTGGTGCACATGTGTGGGATGCAGGTTTTTAGGAGTGGGAAAGGTTTGTGAGTGTGTGAATTACTTGTGTGCAAGGTTAATTGGTTTTTAACCCAATTTTGAGTAAAATGGAACCTGGGGTAAAAGATGAACAGTAAAAGCTCATTTGATCCGAAAATAGGGGAACAGTAAGTGTTAGGCGCCAGTTTAGAGTTTAAATCTTTGACTTGTCAACTTTGGTCCTTGTTATTTCAGATTTTTGGCATTTAAGGTTTTGAAACCCTAAAATCAGCTTTCCTTTGTTTTTAACTTTCCCACTTTTACAATTTTGGCACAAAACTTTGATAAAAGATTTCAAGGGATGATTTTTGCCATTTCTTGATTTTTAAAGGGCTGTTCTTGGACTTCTTTGATCTTCAAAGGTCTTCAACATAACTTTGACTTCATGAGGGACCATAATTGGCAATTTGAATTTGCTGAGGGACTATTCTTGCCATTTCTTCAAAGTTGAAGGACCTTTTTGCAATTTTGACAAACTTAAGGGACCAAACTTGTAATTATTACTATACAAGGGTTTTAAGTTGTCATTTCTTCATTCTTGGATGATCAATCTTGTTTGTCTTCAAGTCTTCAAGGGTATTTGATGAAAATTCCATGATTAGGGCCCGGTTCTTTGTACGGCTTCGTTTCTCGTGTTCGTTTTTCCTTGTATCTTGTGATCTTTTGTCTTTTTCACGATATCCATACCTAAAACACACAAGTAAACAAACACAAGCATATATATGGTATTTTATGACATTTTAGTGCATTTAAAGCCCGAAAAGAATGATGAGATCATGTATAAATGCCATCTCATCACTCCCCCATACTAAGCCATTGCCGTGCCCTCACGCAATGCTAGAATAAAGTATCTAAGCATCACCAAAGTTCAATTTTATTAACCTTTATTGAAGAGTAAAAGACTTGCAACATACTACGAGAATGTGTAAAGACATAATGTATGATTTTCATCACCAAAAGGTGACTTTTAGGGTCTAAGAATAGAAACAAGTTAATGTCCCTTAGAGTAAATTTCGTCATCCTTGATTGTCATACATTCCATGCTAAGTGCAAAAACAAGATCATTGTTGGTACAAGTCACAATGCTAACACTACTCATACGTCCAAATTGTGTAATACTTTTTCTCCCCGCAATCCTAGTTATTATAAAAGGAAATGGGTTACTAGCATTTTTTATCTAATTGTCATGGATCACAAGTGATTCATATTGACTTATTTAAGTAGTTATTAGTCCGAAAGCAAAGTAGCACGATTTGATCAATAGTTAGCCGAAGGACAAAATCTTTTAAAACGGCTTCTCGTGTATCTCCTTAAGTTCATATCTTGGCATAACTCGTTTCACGATTTGAGACCTTTCTCGGACCGATATTTGGCATGTACTTCATACTTCAAATCTTGGGAAGACGTTCTTGAAATTATGGTCTTCTCTTCATATATTTGGAATTTCTTCACTTGACGTTTTTGAGAGATTCTTCATATAGGACCACGACTTCATCATTTTTCTTCAATCTTTACTTTGGATTTTGATATACAACGATCCGCCTCCTTTTCGGACTTGGATATATTTATCCTCATACCTTGTTAGGGTCTTTTTGGATAGACTTTCTCCATTCTTTAGGGGAGTAATAGCTTCTCGTCGTGTGTCTCGATCCTTCATATTGATTTTGGAATAATGATACTTCACATCATCTTTGGATCTTTAGCAAAAATAGAGCTCCTCATGCCTTGTTAGGGCCTTTTTGGATGATCGCCAATCTTCGCGTCCCGCTTCAATAAGTTATGCCTTGGCTATGAACTCTATTCAACCCCGAGCAACTTTTAAACGATCTTGCGCTAGAGGCTAAGTAACCTTTCAAATCGTACGACCTTACTTATTGCAATTATGTTTTATTCCTAATGCATTGATCTTATGGGAAGAAAAAGCCACAATTAAAAACATATGAGTTTTTGAAAGAACACTTTCATGTTCTACGTTTAGCATGATCACTTGTCTAACTCTATCATATCTCGTTCTTCACTATATAAAGACCTCTAATTAAAGAGACTCGTGAATACTTAGCCATGCAAGTCAAAATTAAGCCAAATTTGGATTAGCTTTCATTAAGACTATACCAAATCAAAGTTTTGGGTTTTCAAGCCACCTATAGGATCTTGCACTTTCTTGGACCTTTTCAAGTTTAGAGAATGCGTTTTATAGTTCCCTTGATAAGTGACTTTCTAGAATCAATTATAGGAACTTGCGAAAAGTTCTTGTTCTTAACCCGAATGAATTAAGACTTTCGCGTTTTAAAGCTCCCTATATAAAAGTCTAGCAAAACTTGAATTGAGCGGGTTAAGGAATGTAAATGGCTCCAAATGCCCATCAAGTCAAAAATTAACTCTTATTCTACCCATCGGAAAATATACATTCGTGTCTTAAAAACACTTATGAAAACTAAAAAATTTTAAAATTTGGCCATTTTTAGCCTTATTAGCAAAACAAAACATTGAAAGTTGGAAGACGTGAGGGCGTAGCAAAGCAAGTACCTATTCACCCCCCCATACTAAAAGTAAACATTGTCCTCAATGTTTCGAGTCTAAAGGTGGAGCACCCCCATACTAGAGACGAAGAGTCGAATGCTTAGGATCTAGCATGGAAAGGGTGATCAACAATATATCTAAAGCCGTTTATTAATTATGCTAAAAGATAATTGTTAGAACAATAAAGGATATGTCATGGAATCGTGAAAAACTTCTTCAAACGAACGATGGAGGCTCACGTAAACGAACACGAGAGTCTTCAATCGTAGACGATGATGATGATCTAGATAACACAATCACAAACAACCACGAGACAACGAGTTGGAAGGGTACAAGTCCCTTTATTGGTGAACATAAAGCATAAAGATAAGCATGGGATCTCCCCCACGAGGCACCTCGTTTTTGATTACCGAGTCATGAGCTCGACTCGATCCCCTCAATGTGAACATTTAGGGATATCATGGTATGGTCAATTTTTTGATGGGGCTTACATGATAAACAAGGCCCAAAAAGCAACCGGTATAAAGGACTAAGTCCTTAAATGATGCAAAATACCGGGGTCGAAGATGGCGTTCTCGTTTCCATTGGAAAAATAAATTAACACCACTCCATCACGTGCCATAAACTCAAAGAGTTTGAAGAAAATAGATAAGAAGTAGAAGGGTGAGACAATTGGTAAGACAAACGTTTGAGCTACTCGAGGTAGACTCGCACCAAGCAAATAGATATAGTTTCCATTTATTGCATCGGTGGAAGACCGAGATTTCCCTTTACATGAAATTCCGGGATCGAAGATCTCGTCCTCGGTGGACAAGGATGAGGGAACATAAGGGGCTTCCCCCATACTAGAACCACACAAAACATCGTCAAGAGGAGTAGACGAGTTTGTAGCACTCAAATCACGTGGTGATGACGGAGTTAGATTTGTAGAAAAATCAATTAAATCACATTTAAGATCTTTTTCTTTGTTATCTTTTAAACTCTCCTTATGAAAACCCTTTTTGATTATGTCGAAAATATTCGGTGTTTCTAAGACGATGTTAGTCACACTAAAAATTCTCACATTTTGAAACCGTTTTGGTTTTGGTGGTGGCAAGTTCTCAAAACGTTTATCGACGAAGAAAACCTCCCCATCGGGGCCAACATATTCATCATCCGAAAGATCTTCCGTAGAAACCGGCAACTTATCAACACTTTTCAAGAACGAAGGTGAAGGATTTTTCGATTCAAGTATTGATGGTTTCTTCTTTGTAGGCTTAGCACTCATAACCTCCACCGGCGGAGGAAATGGTAAATTGTTTTTGGAGACATTCCCTAAAACTCTTGGTGAAAATTCTTTGCAAATGACATTGGTCGAGTCACCATGGTTTAAAGTTGCAATAGAATATACATGAGAAAGATTGGAGTTTTGTGTTGCATTGATGACAAGTTCTTCCTCATTGAAACGAAGGGTGATTTTTCGAGCATGAACATCGATAAGTGCTCGTGATGTATCCAAAAATGAACGACCCAAAATGAGAGGAACTTTTCGATCGATGGGAATGTCTACAACGATAAAGTCAACGGGATAGTAAAACTTTCCGACTTTAACGAAAACGTCCTCGGCTACTCCACATGCCATGATCGTAGAATGATCGGCCATCTCGATGGACATGTTCGAAGGAGTAAGAGCCGGAAGCGAAAGCGATTTGAAAATCTCGAGAGGCATCAAATTAATACTAGCGCCAAGATCGGCCAAGGCGTAGCTTTCCTCCATATCTTGAATAGCACACGGAATCAAAAATTTACCGGGATCACCGACTTTTTGTGGTATGCGGCTTAGAAAAACCGATGAACAACTAGACGATTGTTGTAACTTCTCTTTGTTGTTTAGCATACTTTTGAAGTTTGCGGCGAATCGAGGCATCATGATTAAAGCATCGGCAAAACTTATGTTAAAGTGCAAATCACGAAACATTTTCATAAATAGCTCAAATTGATAATTGTTCCTTTCTTGTGCTTTCTCTTTGTTTCGTCTCGAAGGGTAGGGTAAAGGTGGTGTGGGTTGGTCATTAGGCAACGGCCTTGGAATCTCGGGTTCCACAATTGGTATTGGTGTAACCGTAGGTGTGGTTTGAGCGGTACTTCGTGGGATTGTAATGTGCTCCTTTTCGACCATCACCTCGGGTTCTTTCTCGATTTCCTTCTCCGTAGAAGTACTTGGACGAGAGATTGGTTCCTTGAAAGTTTTACCACTTCGTGTAGTAATAACCTTCATTTCTCCCTTCGGGTTTGCAATGGTATCACTAGGAAGACCACCCGAAGAAGAGGGCTTACACATGATAGCTTCAAACATCTTAGCCATTCGGTCCTCAAATTTTGATTGCCTAGCGTCCGCTTTCAATAACTCTTGCTTAATCTCATGTTGTCCTAATTCCATCTTTTGTTGGTTTTGTTGAAGACGTTGGACATTTCCTTCCATTTTGTTAGCATGAGTTTTAAGTTCATTAGCAAGTTCATTTTTAAGCTCGTTTTTCAACTCGGACCTTAAGCTAATCATCTCACGTTGCATATTATCAAATTTAGCATCATTTGCTTTTGCATAATCTAAAAATTCTCCTTGCAAATTTTTCGTGTGAGCATTTTGAAAACCTTGTGTAGTATTTTGAAAATCACGGTTTTGGTTTTGATTAGAGATTTGTCCATTCCCACTTTGATAATTCCCTTTGTTGTAATTACGTGTGTTGCCTTGGTAATTACCTTGGTTGTTGTTTCGATAATTATTAGCATTTTGATTTGGTGGAGCTTGATTTTGGCGGGAACCTTGGCCGTTTTGGTTGTAAGTTCCCGTTGCTACATAAGCACTCGAAGTGTTACCATCCGCGGTAATGCACTCGGATAAATCATGAGCTCCTCCACACGATAAACAACTCTTAGCAACCGCTTTAACCGAAGCGGAATTGGAAGCTTCTTGAGCCTTCCAATGGGACATTAGATTAGCAAATCTATCAAAAAACCGATTTTCCTCATTAGCTTCATCATGTAAGGCGTTAATGCTACGAGACGATTGTGATGACGATGACGAACCCATATTGGCAACACTCGGTGTGTTACGAGGGCTATAAACCTTAGATCGATTTTCAATGATTTGTAAAGCCTCATTTGTCGTCTTGCACAAAAAATTACCACCCGCGGCGGCATTCAAATAATCTCGTTCATGATCATTAAGCCCATTATAAAATGTAACTATTTGATGCAATTCCGAAAAATCATGATGAGGACATTCGTGTAACATCTCCTTAAATCGTTCCCATGCCATAGAAAAACTTTCATTGTTACGTTGCACAAATCGTGAAATCTCATTTTTTAAGTGTGTTGTTTTCGATGGTGGAAAAAACTTGTTCACAAACTTAGAAACGAGATCGGCCCATGTCAAAATCGAATTTGGCGGTTCTTTCTCGAGCCAAATTTTTGCGGGTCCATCCAACGAGTATGGAAACAACATCATCTTAATGGCGTCATGCGGAACATCTTTGAATTTGCTAGTGGTGGTGAGACGGTTGAAATTCCTAATGTGGTAATGCGGGTTGTCTTTCTCGTGACCTCGAAATTTGTTTGCTTGTAGCATCGACATTAAACCCGTCTTAATCTCGAAATTCTCCGCAAGGATGGCGGGAATAACAATGGCCTCTCCAAAACCCTCGGTGGGTGCTTGTAGCAACTCCATCATAGTACGATTAGCCATGACGACTTCTTGTTCTACAATAGGTTCAACAATTGGAGGTTCTTCAACAATCAACGATCCTTGATTTGCTTGCTTTTGTAGTCGTTTACGAGCTCGTTTAGCTTGATTACGAGTGATCATAAACTTCACGAAGAATGGGAGGTGAGCAAAGAAGATTCTTTTTGGTTGTTTTGTGGATTTTCAATTTTTTTTGTGTTTTTGATGATATTTAATTTTTTTGGATTTTGGTGTATCTTCGTAGACAACAACCTACAAAATCTCTTCTCGAATCAAACTCTTGATTAAAGAAGCCTCAAAGGAATGAAAACGATCACGTGGAGTGAACGCCTTCGAATGACTTTAGAACTTTGGTGAAAACCAAATTGTTCACGAGGGTTTAATCACAAAGAAAACCAAGCAAATATAGTATACGTATTAATACTTTGGGCGGCAAAACCCTCGATTAGCCTTCAATCTCAAAATACTCACAAGCAAGCGGGGAAACGAGGCGGCGCGAAGCACTTAAGAGCCTTTTTCCTTAGGGTATATTTTATAATACCCGCCTTATACCCACCTTATAGTTCGTATCTTTCAAAATCGAGCTTCACGAAAGTATTTATCTATTTTTGCCTTTTCTTTTTGTTTGAGATTCGAATACAATGATCGAGTGATGAAATCCCGAATCAAGGTTGTGTTTTCACACTTTTGGAGATATTGTATTTTGATTGTGATACTTAATACAATATATTAATAATATTCACAAAGAAAAACCGAGAAAACCGATAATACGTGTTAAGGGAGTTCCACTTAACACAAATACTATTTATGGATAATATCAAAAACAAAATTTTCCAAATTAAATCACGACACACCTCCCCGGCAGCGGCGCCAAAATGATTGTAGTAAAATACGACTCTTGTTTAGGAAAACAAAAGAACGTATATGAGCGGTAAGTATCGACGAGTGATTTAGGAAAACCACAAGTAATGACCCACAATCAAATAAAATGAGAGAAAGATTCGTTTCCCAAGGAGGTATGGTGTTGTGAATTAACTTGTATTTCTTTGAGATTAATATTGATGAGATGGAATGACGGTTTCGTGAAAATTACACTATGACGTAAAAAACGTAAACGTAAAGCCGTAGAAAAACACAAAAAAATTTAAAAATTATTACTAAAGCCAAAGACAAAATCAAGAAAAGTCTTAAAAAGAAGTCTAAAATAATATAAATAAAGCTAAAAATCCAACAAAGATATTTTAAAACCTTTTATTAATTAAATAATTAATTTTAAATGCTAATTAAAGCCCTAAAATTAAATTTAACTAATTCAAATGTCTAAAATATGATTTTATTGAATAATTACTCAACTTATATTATTATAAGACTAAAAAGTAGTTTTCTAAAAATTAAAACCTATTAAAACTATTTTTAAAACCCTAAAAATGATTTAAACCTAATTAAACTTAAAATAATTATAAAAATAAATCTAAAAGCTAGAAAATTATTCTAAAAATGGAAATAGTCCTAATTAATGACAAAGAACCTAGGAAAAATGAAAAAGAAGGAAAAATAAAATTTTGAAAAATTAATAATAAAATATTATTAAAATAATACTAAAAAATAAAAGTTTATAAAATTTAAAATAAAAAATCTATAAAAATCCTAAATATTATAACTAAGAGAAAAACACAAATTATAGCTCCTAAACCTTTTTTAATAATTTTATAAAAATCTTTAAAGTTTATAAAAAACCTTAAAATATTATAAAATTAAAAATAAATGTTTTTGAAACCAAAATTAGATGTAAACCTCAAAAATATATTTTAAAAACTAAAAACTATTTTTCCTAAAAAATAAAAACTATTTTTGGTATTTTTTAATGCTTTTATAAAAAACGTATAATAAATAAATCCTAAAAAATAATCTATTGAATGGAAAATTATGAAACTAATTTTGAAAAATCTATAAACCTATTAACTTCCTATGAAAAATAAGCTAAGCAAAATAAGCTTAAAGAATAAGCTAGGAAAAATGAAAAGGGCTACGGCTTTTGTAATAAGCAACAAACCAAAAACGGGTTAAGTAAAGTTTGAAAACAAACTTATCAGTCAAAGTCCCCAGGGCGCAGTTGGTTAAGTTGTTGGTGTTGTGAACGGCAGGTCACGGGTTCGAGGCGTGTAACCCCCCCTTTTTATCACTTAGTTGCGCCGCAACGCTTTTGTCTTGCGCCGCAACTAGTGAAACGAGAGCACCTTGATCTGTAGCTCCTTCAGTTGCGCCGCAATAGGTAGGTCTTGCGGTGCAACTTTTATTTTTTTATTTTTTTTTTTTTTCTTTTACTTTTGCAACCCAACAGTAACCTTAGCAAGCTTATTACTCAATTCCACTTTCCTTTTTATACCAAAGATTTAAGCCAAAACGATTCCAAAATCGCGCCCAGTTGGGGCTTGAAACTGATGAATAAGTGTGATGTGCAACCTTATGCACTTTTTGAGCCAAAAGGAGTTTGGCAAGTGCGTATTTGTGGATGTTTGATGGAAACAAGGCACCCTTGTGCTTATTTAAGCACAAGGAGTCAAGATATAGGCAGCAATCTAGCACACTAACACCAAATGATCAAACAAATGCAAACAAAAGCCAAAGACAAGTTGCTGAGGTGTTTATGCAGATCAGTGGGCTTATATGGCTAATTTCTAGCAACCTAGTGAACCTTAAGCTACCAAATCATGCACACAAACTCACAAGATGGTATTAAAGCAATCTCAAACCTTAAATCATGCATTCACTCACAGGATTCACAAAATCAAGTAACCAAAATCTGATAAAAATGAGCAATATGTGAACTAGCAGATTATGCTTACTCTATTCTCTTTTAAACACCACAACTTAACCACAACTTAATCCAAATAAAGTTACTAGCTAACTAACAACTAACTCAATCCTTTTTAAACCCTTTAACACTTTTTAATAATCAAACCAAAATCTTTTGTCCTGCTAACACGTGTTGCCAAACACCACTTTACTTTTTGAAAACCAATTTTTCCAAATCAAAACCTTATGAAACCTAACCAAATTGTTATCAAAGCTTCATAACATGTATATCAACTCAAAATAACATCAAATCAACAGCTAAATCACACTTAAACACATAATCAAATAATATCATACAACTTGCTATTTTTCTGAAATTTCAAAGGGAAGAAGAAGTTTTACCTTAGGACCCTTACATCCAAGGGTCCTAGTGGAAGCAAATTCCACCTCCAATCCAACCCGGGTTGGAGCAGATCCTTGGATCAAACAATCTTCAATACCTGCTCAAAACAAAGCAAAAGAAGAACCAAAACAAGCAATAATGTTATAACTGATTTCTTTTCTTCCTTTTTTAAACCTTCCAAAACTTTTTAAAACCTTCTAAAAACGTTTTGATATTACTTTAATCACCAAATAACATGAACTACTAACACCAAATCCTTTGAGCAGATTTTACCAAAATCTCTCAAAATTCAGAAACCTTAAACAACTTTGAAAATCAAAGTTGCTTAACCATAAAACAAAGTGGAACTCAGAATCAATCTCCTCACAACACACAATCTTTTAAAAACAATAAAAAAGGAATTACACTTGAATATTTCAAAAACCAAACTTTTTATTTCTTTAAAAAGGAATTACAAGTGAGAGAATTGAAACTGGAACAAAGGGCTTCACACAGGTTGTGAGCTCCTTTTATAGAGAGCTAAGACTATTCTAGAACCAATAAAACAAACCCTAATTCATAGAAAAATCCCTATTCTACCCTTGGACGTTTTTGGTGCATTTGAGCTGTCCATTTGATCTTGAACGTTTATTTTGCTTTGGGAGGAAGCAAATAATCTTGGCCATTCAATTGGGACACGTCATGATGCTTGGGGGCTAAGGAATGATGTGATTGGTGGATTGGGGAATTGGGGGTTTGGTGCACATGTGTGGGATGCAGGTTTTTAGGAGTGGGAAAGGTTTGTGAGTGTGTGAATTACTTGTGTGCAAGGTTAATTGGTTTTTAACCCAATTTTGAGTAAAATGGAACCTGGGGTAAAAGATGAACAGTAAAAGCTCATTTGATCCGAAAATAGGGGAACAGTAAGTGTTAGGCGCCAGTTTAGAGTTTAAATCTTTGACTTGTCAACTTTGGTCCTTGTTATTTCAGATTTTTGGCATTTAAGGTTTTGAAACCCTAAAATCAGCTTTCCTTTGTTTTTAACTTTCCCACTTTTACAATTTTGGCACAAAACTTTGATAAAAGATTTCAAGGGATGATTTTTGCCATTTCTTGATTTTTAAAGGGCTGTTCTTGGACTTCTTTGATCTTCAAAGGTCTTCAACATAACTTTGACTTCATGAGGGACCATAATTGGCAATTTGAATTTGCTGAGGGACTATTCTTGCCATTTCTTCAAAGTTGAAGGACCTTTTTGCAATTTTGACAAACTTAAGGGACCAAACTTGTAATTATTACTATACAAGGGTTTTAAGTTGTCATTTCTTCATTCTTGGATGATCAATCTTGTTTGTCTTCAAGTCTTCAAGGGTATTTGATGAAAATTCCATGATTAGGGCCCGGTTCTTTGTACGGCTTCGTTTCTCGTGTTCGTTTTTCCTTGTATCTTGTGATCTTTTGTCTTTTTCACGATATCCATACCTAAAACACACAAGTAAACAAACACAAGCATATATATGGTATTTTATGACATTTTAGTGCATTTAAAGCCCGAAAAGAACGATGAGATCATGTATAAATGCCATCTCATCAGGAAGTTTGGCCACTTTCCGATTTGGCTTGTTTATGATTATCCCGATTGGTTATGTTTTGACTTATTCCGATTTACTGCACCTTATAACATTCCGATTAAGCTTATTTCATAATATTCCGATCGGACCTTTTGCCAAGCATTCTGATCATGTCATTTTGTTCATTCGATTTGTGCTTTCCGATCGGGTGTATTCCGATTGGATATTCTTGTTTTGTTTTAATACTTTGCTTTAGTTAAAGTGTCGATTTTTCTCGTTTTATTTTTAGTTCAAATTTAATTCGTTTTGCACTTTTATTTAATTGTCAATTTACTTTTCGTCAAGCCTTTAATTTTACGTTATTTAATTTTCGCGTCATTTACTTTTTTAAATATGCACCGTTTACGTTTCAACTAGTTTTAGTTTTAAATTCCCCGTCATTTATATTTAAGTATTGTACATTTATTTTACCAAATCTAAAAATATTTGTTTCACCAAGAACAATCAATCTCACACAATTAACCGGAAATCAATTCGAAGAGATACCGAGAATACGAACTTTCAACTTACAAAATCTTCGTGTATTAAAATGGCGCCGCTTCCGGTTTTTTGTGAGTGAAGCGTTGGCTTTTGGGATCCGTTCACTTGTGAACGTTATTTTTCGTTTCAAAAAATTTTCAAAAATCCAAAAACATTTGAAAAATCATAAAAGCATTTCTTTTTCAAAGTTTTGCACCAAAAATATTCTTCTTGCTTATCTATCTTTCTCTATGGATTTTTATGTCAATTGCGTCGGGTGCGGGAGACGATTGTACGGGAACGACTCTTGTCAATGGTGTACATGTGAGCAGTGCGGAAACGATATCAAAGATACACAATTAATACCAGGATTTTGTCCTTTGTGCCACTCACTTAATTCGTCCTTTTTGAACCCACCTAATCTTTCCTCGTGCATCTATTGTGGAAGCGATTCTCCTTGGCATGTTTCGTGCCCGGTTCAATACTCGTATGATTACGGGCAAGAACTGCGGTACAATTATGACAATGAAAATAACTATCCACAAGACGCACCCGACTTTTCTCCTTACCCTTCTTGCCAAACTTGTGGGGGTCCTCATGATTCTTCTTATTGTCAACCAATGAATTATTATGAGAAAAATCCGTGTCCTCAATTTTCTTCACCAATGGATTATTATGAACCAAACCCGGTTTCTAATTCTTCTCCACCGATGAACTACTATGAGCCACAACCATGCTATAATTCAGGTTTTCAACATTTTGAACCCCCACAACACATCATCGATCCTCAACCCTCCTTCGAACAATTGAGCTCCAATGAACAACGGGACAATCTGGTTAAGCAAGTTCAACAAATTCAAGAATCTTGGAACAAGTTCATCGAAAAATATCAAGAGGATCAACGACAGGAGCAAATATCGAATATCGAGACTTATACTCCTCCTCCAGTGTATCCATACTATTATGATGATGACGAGGATGATGTCTATGATCTCAACCCATCTTCTGAGATTACTACTCCTATTCTTGATAACACCAATTCGTCTAAGGATGGTGATACTTCGAGTGAGATTCGTGATTTTGGTCTTGAAGAATTCTTTGATGAGGTTTGTGATATTCCGACTTTTGAAGGTAAGGATGAGGTCGCTTTTAATGATGAATTCCAATTCGAGCCTGAGATTGCGGAAATTATCGAACGAGAGCTAGCTCTTTTACCTCCGCTTCCTCCTACAAGCGAGGTCGATTTTTCCAACATCGATGCCGAACTTGATGAGTTGGAGCGTCTTATTGTTCATAATAATGACGAACCAACTCACTTGACCAATCATCCTATTCTCGAGGAGTTACCTAATCAACACTCCTCCACTGAGAATTACGTTTACCACATTCGTACGGATTTAACTTATCAACAATCCCCACAAATGAATGATGGTTTCGTACTTGATCGTGATCTTTTCGAGCGAGTTTCTGAAATCCTCAATGATGGAAACGACAAACCTTGGTTTGACGCACCTATCTATGATGAAGAAATCGAAGAGATTAGCGTTCATGAGGATGAGTGCTTTGACCCGGGAGGTGACATTGATTATGCTATGATTGATAACAATACGGCTTTGCCGCTTGCTCAGCATCCATTGTCTTTGGGGGAGGACAATGTGCTTACTTTACCCACCCCACCTCCCGTGGATCTTGAATTCACATACCTCTCGTATGTTGAAAGGGTTTTTCTCCCATTCAAGACTTATCCCCCCGCCTCTCCTTTGTTGATGTCAACCGGGAACGAGGACAAGGTCTTTGATCCCGGTATTACATTTGAGGCTTCCCCATGGACTATTTAATTCGGGGACGAGTCAGGCTTGTGACTCGGTCAACAAAAACAAGCGCTTTTTGGGAGGCAACCCAATTATCTATCTTTACCTGTTTTCACCATAAGTGTAGGGGGAGCCCCGTGGTGTTTCTTGCTTTCTTTCTTATCATGTGCAGGGATTAGAGCTTCAAAGACACACTCTTAATGACTTTTGACGAACCGTGATTCCGTGTTCCATTATCCCGGTTCTATCCAAAACTCTTTTCGATTCACTATTTTATATTTCTCAATACTACAATAGGAATCTCTTTAGTTGTCCCTTTCTTAGCAAGATTTAAACAAAGTGCACAATGTCTTAAGTGTAGGGGAGTTTACTCCCACATGCTTAAACATTGAGGACAATGTTTATCTTAAGTGTAGGGGGGACTTCTATCGAAGTTAAGTGGTCTTTTCCTTGTATTTGTCCTCATTTTAACCGGAAAATCAATTTTTCGACATTTTTCAAAATTTTTGATCTATTTTGGCCTATTAGTTGTTATCTTTGTATAGTTATTTTCTTCCTTTGCTAGAATAAATCTTTGAATAAGTGGTTTTAGTTTTCAAACGTTGTGAATATTTTGACTCAATCCGAGTTTACTCTAGCTAGTATCCTTAACATGTTTAAGTCAAGTTTTGCTAGGCTTTTATATAGGGAGCTATAAAACGCGAAAGTCTTAACTCTCACGGGTTAAGAACAAGAACTTTTCGCAAGTTCCTATAATTGATCCTAGAGAGTCGTTTATCAAGGGAATTTTAAAATGCGATTTCTAAGCTTGAAAAAGTCCAAGAATTTGCAAGATCCTATAGGCGACTCGAAAACCCAAAACTTTGATTTAATAGGCTAAGCATCCACGAGTCTCATTCCTTGAGATTTTAAACTGTGGAGAACGAGAGATGATAGAGTCAATTATAAGTTTGGTATTCTATCGTGAATTTATGTGAGTTAATTATAAGCCTATTCTCCCTCCGCTTGTTAATAAATTTATCTGCTAATAAATAAGGTTGTACGATTTAAAAGGTTACTTAGCTTCTAGCCCCAGATCGTTTAAAAGTTGCTCGGTACGGATTAGAGTTCATAGCCAAGGCATAACTTATTGAAGCGGGATGCGAAGATTGGCGAGTCCGAAAAGGCCCTAACAAGGCATGAGGGCTACATTTTGTTGCTAAAGATCCAAAAGTGATGTGAAGAATCATTTATCGAAAATCTATATGAAGGATCAAGACACACGACGAAAAGCAATAACTCCCCAAAAGTCATGGAGAAGTCTATCCGAAAAGACCCTAACAAGGTATGAGGATAAATAGATCCAAGTCCTAAAAGGAGGCGGATCGTTGTATATCAAAGTCCAAAATAAAGATTGGAGAAAAATGAAGAAGTCGTGGTCCAAAGATGAAGAATCTCTCAAAACTTCAAGTGAAGAAATTCCTATTATGAAGAGAAGGCCATTATTTCAAGAACGTCTCTCAAGATTCGAAGTATGAAGTCGTTGCCAAATATCGGTCCGAGAAAGGTCTCAAATCGTGAAGCGAGTTATGCCAAGATATGAACTTTATGAGGTCCCGAGAAGCAGTTTTAAAATATTTGGTCCTTTAGCTAACTATTGATTAAATCGTTCACTTTGTTTTCGGACTAAATAACTATCGAAATAAGTCAACAATGCATCCTCGTGATCATTCAAGACAACAATAAAATATAAGAGATACCCTAGGAATAAGGGAGTCTAAGTGAATAATTGGCCCACATGAGTTCGTGTTAGTCTACTAACTTATAATAACAATGATCTCGTTTTTAAGCTTGGTTTGGAGAAAGTGAAAACTTGAGGATGATGATCATTCACGACATTTCCAAAACCCAAGGTAAGTTTTTAGTTTCTTTACTTTGAATGTTTATAATTTTCTATCTCTTTAATAAAGGCCAACGTGGATTGATTATGATGAAAAGTGTAAACTTGCTTTGTAACTAATGCATTGCATGAGGACATTGCAATGGTTAAGTGTAGGGGATTTGATAGGTGTGAAAACACCCATCCTTTTTACCACTTAATTGCAATAATAACCGAGCCAAAACGTGTATTTTATGTCATTTATGTCGGAATTATGCGTGGTTTGTGTTTTTGTTGTAATTTAGGACGAAAAGGTGAAAAGTGGAGAAAACACGGCATTTACGGGCTTTTATCGAAGAAAAAGACGAAAGATAAAGTCGAAAGATCAAGAGTGGGAAAAGAACGGAAGTCCAAGACCAATTCTGAAGATTTATCGAAGAAAAAGTCAAAGACGGAAGTTTACTAAAAAGCCGAAGAACTCGAGTCTTATTTATGAAGAAAATACAAGACGAGTTTGAAGAAATCCCAAGACAAAGTCCAAGTATTAAGAAGACTAACAAAAGATTAAAGAGATCAAGGACCTAAGTGTGCAATTAAGAGAAAGAAGAAAGAGGGAGGAAGCTTCCTAAGCTCCTCCCTAATCTCCCTATAAATACCAACCAACCTCATTTGTTGAGAGTTGTTGGTGGCTTGACAAACCACTCTTCCACCATTTTTCATTTCTTGTCATTTTTATTTCTAGCACTTTAATTAATTGTTATGCACTTTTAATCATTTAATTTTCAAGTAAGTTTTCATCATTTGTTCTTTAATCTTTAATCTTTACTTATCTTCCTTTCTTGATTCTAATTTACTTTTGGTGCGATTTACATGCGATCCGTGTTGTTCATTCATGTTTTCGTGCCTAAAAAGTTAATCTTTTTATGTTTTGATTTCAAAGTTTGTTAATTTTAAGTTGAAAAATGGTTATTTGCGCTTATTGATTCTGCTTCAGTTTTGATTCGTTCTAGTTTTGGGTTAAAAGCTTATTTCTATAGCTTTTTGATATAGCTTATATATCGGATTCCTTATAAATCGGAAAGGGTATTTAAACCCCTTTCCGATCGTTCATTCCGACCAGCGACCTAATCCCACCCTTTCCGATTGGACTGCGATCGGAAAAGGGTTTTGGCGGATTCCGATTGGGAAGTTTGGCCACTTTCCGATTTGGCTTGTTTATGATTATCCCGATTGGTTATGTTTTGACTTATTCCGATTTACTGCACCTTATAACATTCCGATTAAGCTTATTTCATAATATTCCGATCGGACCTTTTGCCAAGCATTCCGATCATGTCATTTTGTTCATTCGATTTGTGCTTTCCGATCGGGTGTATTCCGATTGGATATTCTTGTTTTGTTTTAATACTTTGCTTTAGTTAAAGTGTCGATTTTTCTCGTTTTATTTTTAGTTCAAATTTAATTCGTTTTGCACTTTTATTTAATTGTCAATTTACTTTTCGTCAAGCCTTTAATTTTACGTTATTTAATTTTCGCGTCATTTACTTTTTTAAATATGCACCGTTTACGTTTCAACTAGTTTTAGTTTTAAATTCCCCGTCATTTATATTTAAGTATTGTACATTTATTTTACCAAATCTAAAAATATTTGTTTCACCAAGAACAATCAATCTCACACAATTAACCGGAAATCAATTCGAAGAGATACCGAGAAAACGAACTTTCAACTTACAAAATCTTCGTGTATTAGCCACTAACATGAAACCAAGTTATATTGAAATGAATTAATTTTATCTCATAAGAATACTTGAAAGGTTTCTTATTACAGAAGTTCATCTTATTTAATAAATTGACATTTCTGTAAACAAAAGAGATACAAATTACTTATTCAATGTCTTGTGTTTTGTATCCAGGCCATGGAAGACAAAGTTTCATCGTTGTCTTACCCTGTGTTCAAGCCTACTGAAATTTGGGTTGAGGATAATCCTACAATTGCTGAAGTAGTGGTTGAAACTAAACCAAAGCCCACTGAAGTTGTGGTTGAAATTAAACCAAGACCTACTAAGGTTGTAGTAGAAATTAAACCTAGACCTACAGAGGTTCTGGTTATGAAAACCAAGAAATCCAAATATTGAAAGAACTAATGCTAGGTCGTTATCTCCTTAGAATAAATTATCTTTGGCATATCTTTCATAATTCTACGTGTGCTTTTGAATGTAAGGACTTAGTCCATCTGAACTATGTCTGTATGTTGTTTCTCAATTATATGTGGTGATATTTGTTGTGATTTATTCCCTATGCTTCAACTTGGCATAGACATAAGATATATATATTTTGTGTGTATATCATTTGTGTTTATGTCATCAAAGCAGGAAGATGTCGATCACAGAAGAACAACAGCGACAACGTGATCTCGAACTTGTTTCACTCAGCGACAGGATACCATATGCTGAGAACAACTCTCGTTTACAAGAGGATTTTTATCCGTCTTTAGCAGCTTTCAAAATCGCCACAGATATCCTTGACATCTCACCCATCAAAGATGCATTCAGATGTAATGCCTCTGTTCCCGAAGTCTACATGCACGAGTTCTGGAACACTGCAACACTTTCTAAAAACACTATCTCATTCCAACTAAACAAAACGCTAATGGTACTTAACTTGAGCATCTTTCGGCAACTGTTTAAATTTCCTAGGTTGGCACAAGGAGAAAATTTTGTGGCTAACCCAAAGACCGATGAATTGTTTCGAGTCATTCGTGCTATGAATTATGAAGGTGAGATCCACAACCTATCCCAGTTCAATACATCACACATAGGGCAACCCTGGAAAGCACTTATCACCATCATTGTCAAATATCTTACTAGAAAGACTCGGGGCTCCGACACAATGAGACCACCTCAGGCTCACATATTTTAGGGACTTTACACGGCATCTAAAGTAGACTATGCACTCCTTCTCTGGCAAGAATTTTGTTATCAGTTTATTGGAACCAAGAAGAAATCAGTGCATCTTCCATTCCCAAGATTCACCAAGCTCATCATCAACCACTTTATGAAGAATGACCCAATCATTGACACTCGTGGGAATTTCTTCTACCACACAAAATATGATGACTATGTGATTCTACAAATGAATGCAGATACTAATTCCACAAAGTATGCATTACGTCCTGCCCTAGTACCTGACACAATGATAAATGAAGGAATCAAGGAAAGTGATAAATATCAAGAGATGCTTAATGATATTGACACACAGTTTCGATGAGCAAATTCAGTTCCCTTAGAGAAGCAAAAAGGTAAACGTAAGAAAAGAGTTTCAATGCGCCAATCGACTGCTTCTTCCAAAGATAAAGGCACAGGGAAAATGCAAATAGTTGATGAAGATGATGATGAAGATGAGACGATCCATACTGAGGAAGAACAGGAAGAAGTACCACTCAGAAGGCCAAAGAAAGCAAAGCAAACTAAAGGTAAAGAAGCAAGTGTTGCTTCAGATGAACCAGCTCAACAAACCATTTCTGAAGCCAAACGACTGCGTAATATTCTTCAACAAAGCAGAGAGGAGGCTTTTGCAACCTCCACAGGATCAGGATCAAGACTGTTTGACGACTTAGAGGAATTTGGTAATCCTGATGCTGACATGGCATTTTATGAAGATCCTACCGATGAAGATACTTATGAAGATGCTGATAACTTCCATTTTGAAAGTCTTGAGCAGAGTGAAGAAAGTGGTAGCAGTGCAAACACTGATACAAATTTGTTGTATCATGATGTAAATTTCAACACATCTTTACCGGAACCAACTCACACGGTGGTACACGCCGATGCTCATGCAACATTCATACCAGAAACTCAACTTCAAATTAAGTCTACTTCCGGCTCTGACTATGTTATGAAATATCTTAATTTCAAAGGGGAGGGTGTCGAGGTTACAAATACTGATCCATCGACAAATGAAAACATGGTGGATGTTCCCATAACTTATGTTACATCAACCACCACTCCACCACTATCCACCCCGGTCATCAGTGAAGTCATAACACCAGCTATCACATCAGCACTTGTTGAACAACCGATATCAACTTCTACCCCAACAGTTGTATCTACACCGTCATCATCAATAGCTAAACAACCTGTATCAACCACCGCCCCAATCACTGAATCTACACCAACACCTATCCTTGAACAACCAGTATCATCCACCACCACTTTAACAGTTATGGTTACACCTCCACCATCAGTACAACAAGTATCATCCACCTCCAACCCATTCCTCACAGTCAATGATCCACTGATCCAGTCTCTTCAACAACAGCTGGAGGCTCAAGCTAAACATATAGCTACACTGACTGAACGATTCACCACTCCTGACACACAACCTCTCAAGGAACCGCAACCTGATGAGCCTACACTTAAGAAAATATCCGACATAGTGTCTAAACTTAAAGCACAACACAAATCATTTCTTGGAGAGAAGAAAACTCGTGACAAAGAGAATGTTGCCTTTCTTGGGTCAATTGATGAGAAGATGACCAAGATTATTCGACGAGAAGTTAAGTCGTATGTTGATCAACAGCTACCAACTCTTGTCGGTAATGGTTTATCTACCCTTCAACTAATGACACTGTTACAGACACGTCTGCTAAATATGGGGGCTCATAAATCGAAAAATAAACGAAAAGTTCTTCAATATCTCAACAAAGCAATTATTGAAGATACACCTGCAAATACTACCGACTCTGAGTCTGACAATGAAGACGAGCTAGAGGAGGAAGATGACGAGGATAAACGGTGATAAGGATGATGGTGAAAATGATGAAAATGAGGAAGAGGATAAGGAAGGAGATGAGGAGGAAGAAGAGGATGAGGAAGATAAGGATAAGGATAAAGATGAAGATGAGGACGAGGATACAGATGAGGATGAGGATGACGATGATGACAGTGACGACGATAATGGAACCAACAAGGGTGATAACCATGACAAAACGGGTACTAATGCCGAAGAGTCTACTAAGGATGAAAGTGATAAGGCTACTGAGAAAGGAATTGAGGAAGCTGCAGAAAGCATTGCTGAAACTGCAGAAAAGACGATGGAATCTACTGTACCAGAAACTCAACATATTGACACAGGTATAACTACTGAACCAGTTTCTACTACTGATTCTCACAATAAATCTGTAGAATACATGCAAGAAGACGAAATTCCTGTGTCTACACAACAAGAAGAACCCACATGGACAATGCTAGAAGACGAAATTCCAGCCTCTATGCCAAATGATGATATACCGGTGACACAAGAACAACCTTCAACACCATCTGAAGATCAGCACAACTCTGATATGGAAGTTGAAGACTTACATGTGCCAGAACTAACGTTTGTTGAATCTCTTATCATCGATGACACGGTACAGGAGCAACTCTGGTTTACAAATGCAGCACCACGGCATCCTTTCGACACAGCAACTGAAATGGAGCTGACTGAACTCCTAAACAATCCTATCGATTTCTCGGCCTTTCTAAGGTATTCTCAAGGGAAACCGACAATGACTCCGGATCTAATCAAAATGGCAGCCGCAGATGTGGACTTCTTTGATACCTAGAAGATCAGCCACAATGAGGCAGAATATCATTTAAATGAGCTTACAAAGACAATGAGAGCGACGACTACGGGAATTCAGACTCCAGTGTTACAACCTCTTACACCCACAGTCATCATCGGTTCTGCAACGATCCCAATACAGCACTTTGTATCTCATGATCTCGATTATCTTGAAAAAGGCGCGAAGAAATATGCCACGTCACTTACTATGCTCAAGGCTGTTAATCTGGAGAACGTTCCATGGATCAAAGATAAAGTACCTGATGCACTATGGAGAAAGAAACTGCTCAAGTTTTATGATACTTTTGCATCACTTGGCATCTCTCACTGGAATGCAAAGAAAAGGTTAGCTTACAATCTCTTCCACCATCCAAAGAGAGGCTCTTCTATTGTCTCAGCTCACAGAATTAAAAGCATTCAAGGAGCAACCACTCAGACGGTATTCGGTTATGATTACTTGAATGTAATCGTGTTCAAACGTACTGATGAGAAAGAATACCGAATTGATGAAAGTGATCTCCAGTACCTTCAACTTGAAGACATCGAAGATCTGCTGTTGTTATTGGCTCAGGAAAAAGTTGACCATCTACAACCTGAGATTGTCATTGCATTGAGCTCCAGCTTTCGTCAATATGCAAGAAAAATCATCATTCAAAACCGGGTGGAAGATTTTCAACTTGGAGTAGAGAGCTATCAGAAACAGCTAAACTTGCAACGTCCCCATACAACTCCGCTCAGTAATTTTCACAAGAACAAGAAGCCGTACATGGGGACCACGACACCGGAAGCAGGGATATTTTATCCAAATGAAACTGGAGTCATGCAGTTTAAGCGATTCTCCGAACTGCACAAATTCAGCGATGGTACGCTCAAGCATGTTCGAGATGATTTGACAGTTCTCAATGCCGACCTACCGCTTCCAGCAGTCAAGTACACCTGGAAAAGCCAGTGCAAAAGGAAGCAAAGTACGCGAAGATCGAGGAACTTTTAAGCAAGCGACGGTTGCTATGAAGTGTGGAAGGATTCGTAGGTGGAAGGCCATATGGAGCTCACCATAGGTTCACGGAACGATCCATTTAATTATGGTTCGTCTTATAACAGGTCAACTCCATATGTCTATTATTGTGAATATGTTAATTTTTTGTATAATCAACTTTTGTGGCATGTTGTAGTACGAAAGTATGATATTTTTCAAGAATTTCTCTTGAGATTCTATATCATTCAAACATATCGTACTCAAGCACTACAACTAACCCTCATTAATTTGAGGGGGAGCATTATTATGTTCTTTGGCCAACATCTAATTTCATTTTATTACCTGAAATTGAGGTTTTTCGAAGTTAAAAAGTTCGTTTTCTCGGTGTCTTAACGAATTGATTTCCGGTTCAAAATGCGACTCAGTTGTTTTTGGTTAAGAAAAAGGGAAGTTGATTATCTATAACTAATTAAAAAGTAAATGCGAAAAGTATTTAAAAACAAACTAAAGACAAGTACAAATAATAAAAGTAAAACAAGGTGAATATTAAAAACTAAAAATTAAAAAGATATTAAAACGAATATTAAAACAAATAATAAAACGAAATTTAAAGCGAAACAATTAATAAAAATAAAACTAAAAGACGAAATTAACTATCGACTCGAAAATAAAGTTTAGTAAATGAAAAAGGAGAGAATAAAACTAAAATGGTACTTTAAAGCTAAACGATGCAAAACCTAAAGCGGGTACTAAATAAAAGATAAAACTTAAACTTTACGAAAAAATATTAATACTAAAAATCGACGAAAAATTCAACTAAAAATACGTAACTTTCAAAAATAAAATCGGAACAACTTTCAGATAAAACTAAACAATTACGAAACAATACTATTAAATAAACAAGCTAGCAGGCTAGCTGCTGGAAGCTAGCAAGCTAGCTGCTTAATTTAGCGGAAAAAGGGAGTAAGCTAGCAGGCACGTTGGTCACTTCCATCGCACTTTGTAATGAAGATTCCATCGCATGCATGCATGTAAGACTTTTACCCATCGTAGCCAATACTAATTCCATCGCACTGTTGGATCGTAGCCAAGGATCGTACCAAGGATCGTAGCCAAGGATCGTAGCCACGGATCGCACCCACGGATCGCACCCACAATCGCAACAAGTGATCGTGGTGAGGATTATGGAGTGTGATCGTGGTGACGATCGTACTAAGGATCGCAGTAATGGATCGCAAGTAGAAACCCTCGGGGTTTATGCGATCACACTTACTGGATCGTACTGATAAAACCCTTAAGCAAGTTGTGATGGAATACAATAAGCAAATAAGCAAATACCAAATAAGCACTTATCTAAAAACTTAACCAAATCAAATTTAAGAAAAAGCTAATAGACAAAAATTTAAAAACTTTTAAAAATACTAAATAATAAAGAATATTTAAAAACAACTTTTTATAAAAATTAACTAAAAAGCACTTAATCAAAAATAAGAAAATTAACACAATAAGCACTAAAACACTTTAAGATATACAAATCAAACATTAAAAGATCAATAAGCATAAATTTGAAAACTTTTAATATAAGAAATAAGCAAACTTTAAAAACACTAAACTTTTTAAGAAAACTAAAAAGTAAATAAGCTAAATACAAAATAAGCCAATAAGATTGTCAAACTTATAGCTTAAATCGTATTCAAGCCTAGATGGAAATAGAAAGATGAACTTTTTAATCAAATAAGCAATATGATTGAGCAAAATCAATCCTTAATCTAAACCAAAATCAAATCAAAGCAAGAAAAGTAGGTTGAGAAAGATAAAGAAAAGATTGATTAAAGGTAAATAAGGATTCAAAAATAAAATTAACTTACTTGGAATTAAAAGGATTGAAATTTAAGACATGAAATTAAAGAACAAGAAAGTAAATGACATGAAATTAAAGTTGTGCAAGTAAAGAAAAAATGGTGGAAAGACTAATTGTCACATTAGCTAACACCCTTGAAATGAAATGAGATGGTGTCTATATATAGGGAGAAGGGAAGCATTTGTTGCTTCCTTATTTCTTTCTTTATTTCTTTCCGTCTTTTCGTCTTCTTAATTCTTCGACTTTTTCGACGTTGTCTCGGGATTAATTAAACTCGTCTTGAAAATTCTTCATTAATAAGACTTGAGTTCTTCATATCTATTAAACTTCCGTCTTTAGACTTGTTCTTCGATAAATCTTCAAAATAGGTCTTGGACTTCCGTTCTCTTTCCACTCTTGATCTCTTGACTTCGTCTTTTGTCTTTTTCTTCGATAAAAGCCCGTGAAAGCCCGTGTTTTCTTCCATTTTCACATTTTGGTCCTAAATCACAACAAAAACAAAAACCACGCATAATTCCGATATTTACGACATAAAATACACGTTTTGGCTTGGTTATTGTTGTAATTAAGTGGTAAAAGGATGGGTGTTTTCACACCTATCAAATCCCCTACACTTGACCATTGCAATGCCCTCATGCAATGCATTAATTTCAAAGCACGGTTTACATTTTTCATCATAGATAACCCACCTTGGCCTTTATCAAATACTAAACACTAAGAAAACTTAAAAGAACAAAACAAGTAGAGAAATCGAAGACTTACATTGAGTTTTTGGTTGTCATGAATGTTCATCATTCTCAAGTTTCATGTTCCTCATACCAAACTTAAAAACGAGATCATTGTTATTATAAGTTAGCAAACTAACACAAACTCATGTGGCCCAATTATTCACTTAGACTCCCTTATTCCTAGGTGTATCTCTTATATTTTATTATTGTCTTGAATGATCACGAGGATGCATTGTTTGACTTATTTCGATAGTTTATTTAGGCCGAAAATAAAGTGGGACGATTTAATCAATAGTTAGCTAAAGGATAAAATCTTTTAAAACTGCTTCTCGGGACCTCATAAAGTTCATATCTTGGCATAACTCGTTTCACGATTTGAGACCTTTCTCGGACCGATATTTGGCAGCGACTTCATACTTCAAATCTTTGAGAGACGTTCTTGAAATTATGGTCTTCTCTTCATAATAGGAATTTCTTCACTTGAAGTTTTGAGAGATTCTTCATCTTTGGACCACGACTTCTTCATTTTTCTCCAATCTTTATTTTGGACTTTGATATACAACGATCCGCCTCCTTTAAGGACTTGGATATATTTATCCTCATACCTTGCTAGGGTCTTTTCGGATAGACTTCTCCATGATCTTTAGGGGAGTATTTGCTTTTCGTCGTGTGTCTTGATCCTTCATATTGATTTTCGATAAATGATTCTTCACATCACTTGGGATCTTTAGCAACAATATGTAGCCCTCATGCCTTGTTAGGGCCTTTTCGGACTCGCCAATCTTCGCATCCCGCTTTAATAAATTATGCCTTGGCTATGAACTCTAAGTAATACGGAGTAACTTTTAAACGATCTTGTGCTAGAAGCTAAGTAACTTTTCAAATCGTACAACCTTGTTTATTGTAGATAAATTTATTAACAAGCGATGGTAGAATAGGCTTATAATCAACTCACATAAATTCACGAAAGAATACGAAACTTATAATTGACTCTATCATCTCTCGTTCTCCACAATTTAAAATCTCAAGGAATTAGACTCGTGGATGCTTAGCCAATTAAATCAAAGTTTTGGGTTTTCGAGTCATCTATAGGATCTCGCAAACTCTTATACTTTTTCAAGTTTAGAATTCGCATTTTAAAGTTCCCTTGATAAACGACTCTCTAGGATGAATTATAGGAACTTGCGAAAAGTTCTTGTTCTCAACCCGTAAGAGTTAAGACTTTCGCGTTTTAAAGTTCCCTATATAAAAGCCTAGCAAAACTTGACTTAAACACGTTAAGGATACTAGCTAGAGTAAACTTAGATAAGTAAACTCGGGTTGAGTCAAAATATTCACGACTTTGAAAAATTTAAAACCACTTCATTAAACTTTATTTAAGCAAGGAAAGTAAATAACGGTAACAAAGGAGAATACTACTATACTACTAGGCCAAAATAGATTAAGAATTTTGTAAAATGTCGAAAAATCAATTTTCCGGTTAAAATGAGGACAAATACAAAGAAAATCCCACTTAACTTCGATAGAAGTCCCCCTACACTTAATATAAACATTATCCTCAATGTTTAAGCATGTGGGAGTAAACTCCCTACACTTAGGACATTGTGCACGTTGTTTAAATCTTGCTAAGGAAGAGACAACTAAAGTGATTCCTATTTTAATAGTGAAAAATATAAAATAGAGAATTAAAAGAGTTTAGGATAGAACCGGGAAGACTGGTACACGGAATCACGGGTCGTCAAAAGTCATCAAGAATGGATCTTTGAAAGCTCGAATCCCTGCACATGATAAGAAAGAAGACAACAAACACATACTAGGGTCGCCCCCTACACTTATTAGAAAAACAGAATAAAAGGATTGATAATCGGGTTGCCTCCCGAGAAGCGCTTGTTTTTTTAACCGAGTCACGAGCCTGACTCGTCCCCGAATTAAATGGTCCATGGGGAAGCCTCAAATGTAATACCGGGATCAAATACCTTGTCCTCCCGGAGGAAAATACAACAGGGGAGGCTGGAGGATAAGTCTTAAAAGGTATAAAAGTCCTCTCAACATACGAAAAGTATGTGAGATCATGATCCACGGGAGGTGGGGTGGGTAAAGTAAGCAAATTGTCATCCCCCAAAGACAATTGATGCTCAGAAAGCGGAAAAGCCGTAAGGTCATTAATCATAAAATAATCAATGGCACCCCCCAGGTCAAAGCACTCATCCTCCATAATGGTGTCTAAAGGAGTGGATGAGAGGTGCTCGGGAGGGGGACTTGGGACAATACCTTCCTGCAACAAATGATCAAACATAATATCCCCCTCCGTGTCATCACCATCAATACCCGGAGGTATTGAGTGAATGTCGATTTCCTCCATAGCTGTATCATTTTTCTTAACTGAAGTAATAGACGGGGGTGAAGATTCTTTAATAGGAGCAGAATTCAACGCTTCAATTTTAGCAATAAGAAGATGAACTTTCAGTAATTTGTCGCGAAGAATAATGTCTTCCACCTCATCTAAAAGACCAAGTTCAGGGGCGAACTTCTCATAAGTCGGAGAGAATAAATCAACGTCGCCTTCATCGCCCGGAGGAGAAGGAGAAATTTCAAAAGTGAAATTCTCATAGCATGGAGAAGAATCATCATCATTAAGAGCGACCTCTTCCGTAAGCTCCTCAAAAGTTAGCACATCACAAACCTCATCAAAGAATTTATCAAGACCAAAATCACTAATCTCACTCGATGTATCACAATCCTTAGACGTATTAAGGATATCAAGAGTAGGAGTAGTAATCTCAAAAGATGGGTTGAGATTGTAGATATCATCCTCGTCATCATCATCATAATAGACTGGACCATTCCAGTTAGGAGTGATATAGTCGACTAACTCCTCCTTGATAACCTCCACATCTTTAAGAAGCTCATGAAGCAATTTTTGTTGATCATCTCCCCGAGTATGTTCAATTAAACCCATTTTATCCCACGCTGTAAGTAAACATTTTGGTGTAGAAAAGAAGGGAAAACGACCAAATTGGCTCAAAAAGGTGTAGGTGGATTTCAAAATTTGGTCACCATCAAGCAAAGGTTTCCTTTCCTGATGCAAGTCAGCTCGGATTTGAGCTAAAATTTCTAGAACGTCATTCAAAGTAGTGAGTTGTTGGTCAAGACTAATTCCCTGAGAGGATTGATGATTGAGGGTGTGATGTGGGGCCTCAAAGTTATACAAACTGGAATCATAGCACGGAATTGGCTCAAAGATATTCATCGGTTGACAAGAAGAAGCATCGTGAGGGCCCCCACAAATATTGCAATACGGGTATTGAGGAGAACCCGGTGCATTTTGAGGATAAGGATTGTCATATACGGGAAAAGGTGAGAAAGTATTGTAAGAGGAGAAGTACGAATTTGTTGAATTGCAAAATGGACAAAATCTAAATTGTGTATTGTCGATATCAGAGCCGCACCGCTCACAAATACACCATTGACATGTTTGATAACCATGCCATGGTCTCCCACACCGTACGCAAGACGAATCCATGAAGAATAATAGATAAGCAAGAAGAATATTTTTGGCGCAAAACTTGTGAAAAAGAAATGCTTTTATGATTTTTCAAATGTTTTTGGATTTTTGAAATTTTTTATTTTATGGATTTTTGAAAATTTTAGACACGAAAAATAATGTTCACGAGTGAACGGATCCCAAAATCCAACGCCTCTCTCACAAAAAACCGTTAATCTTCACGAAAAGAGCCGGCAGCGGCGCCATTTGAAATTAGGATTTTGCTAAGTTAAAAAGTTCGTTTTCTCGGTGTCTTAACGAATTGATTTCCGGTTCAAAGTGCGAATCAACTGTTTTTGGTTAAGAAAAAGGGAAGTTGATTATCTATAACTAATTAAAAAGTAAATGCGAAAAGTATTTAAAAACAAACTAAAGACAAGTACAAATAATAAAAGTAAAACAAGGTGAATATTAAAAACTAAAAATTAAAACGATATCAAAACGAATATTAAAACAAATAATAAAACGAAATTTAAAGCGAAATAATTAATAAAAATAAAACTAAAAGACGAAATTAACTATCGACTCGAAAATAAAGTTTAGTAAATGAAAAAGGAGAGAATAAAACTAAAATGGTACTTTAAAGCTAAACGAGGCAAAACCTAAAGCGGGTACTAAATAAAAGATAAAACTTAAACTTTACGAAAAAATATCAATACTAAAAATCGGCGAAAAATTCAACTAAAAATACGTAACTTTCAAAAATAAAATCGGAACAACTTTCAGATAAAACTAAACAATTACGGAACAATACTATTAAATAAACAAGCTAGCAGGCTAGCTGCTGGAAGCTAGCAAGCTAGCTGCTTAATTTGGCGGAAAAAGGAGTAAGCTAGCAGGCACGTTGGTCACTTCCATCGCACTTTGTAATAAAGATTCCATCGCATGCATGCATGTAGGACTTTCACCCATCGTAGCCAATAATAATTCCATCGCACTGTTGGATCGTAGCCAATGATCGTACCAAGGATCGTAGCCACGGATTGCACCCACGGATCGCACCCACGATCGCAACAAGTGATCGTGGTGAGGATTATGGAGTGTGATCGTGGTGACGATCGTACTAAGGATCGCAGTAATGGATCGCAAGTAGAAACCCTCGGGGTTTATGCGATCACACTTACTGGATCGTACTGATAAAACCCTTAAGCAAGTTGTGATGGAATACAATAAGCAAATAAGCACTTATCTAAAAACTTAACCAAATCAAATTTAAGAAAAAGCTAATAGACCAAAATTTAAAAACTTTTAAAAATACTAAATAATAAAGAATATTTAAAAACAACTTTTTATAAAAATTAACTAAAAAGCACTTAATCAAAAATAAGAAAATTAACACAATAAGCACTAAAACACTTTAAGCTATAAAAATCAAACTTTAAAAGATCAATAAGCATAAATTTGAAAACTTTTAAAATAAGAAATAAGCAAACTTTAAAAAGACTAAACTTTTTAAGAAAACTAAAAAGTAAATAAGCTAAATACAAAATAAGCCAATAAGATTGTCAAACTTATAGCTTAAATCGTATACAAGCCTAGATGGAAATAGAAAGATGAACTTTTTAATCAAATAAGCAATATGATTGAGCAAAATAAATCCTTAATCCGAACCAAAATCAAATCAAAGCAAGAAAAGTAGGTTGAGAAAGATAAAGAAAAGCTTGATTAAAGGTAAATAAGGATTCAACAATAAAATTAACATACTTGGAATTAAAAGGCTTGAAATTTAATACATGAAATTAAAGAACAAGAAAGTAAATGACATGAAATTAAAGTTGTGCAAGTAAAGAAAAAATGGTGGAAAGACTAGTTGTCACATTAGCTAACAACCTTGAAATGAAATGAGATGGTGTCTATATATAGGGAGAAGGGAAGCATGTGTTGCTTCCTTCTTTCTTTCTTTATTTCTTTCCGTCTTTTCGTCTTCTTAATTCTTCGACTTTTTCGACGTTATCTCGGGATTAATTAAACTCGTCTTGAAAATTCTTCATTAGTAAGACTTGAGTTCTTCGGCTCTATTAAACTTCCGTCTTTAGACTTTTTCTTCGATAAATCTTCAAAATAGGTCTTGGACTTCCGTTCTTTTTCCACTCTTGATCTCTTGACTTCGTCTTTTGTCTTTTTCTTCGATAAAAGCCCGTGAAAGCCCGTGTTTTCTTCCTTTTTCACATTTTGGTCCTAAATCACAACAAAAACAAAAACCACGCATAATTCCGACATTTACGACATAAAATACACGTTTTGGCTTGGTTATTATTGTAATTAAGTGGTAAAAGGATGGGTGTTTTCACACCTATCATTACCCAAAGACTGGTTAATCCATTAATATCCAAAATATTGATGGTTAACATTTTGGAAATGGGAGAAAATGGGATTAAGGAGACTTAATGACACTTGGCTAAACAATGAAAAAGGCTCAAAAGATAAACCAACTTAACATGTGTAATGCACAAGTTAAGGGGGAGCGTTTTTTATGAACAAAACATTTAAGGCATAAAAACTTTGATTATAGTATCACAAGTGCTTTAAGTGATTTTCAAGGATTTTTTTCATGGTGACAATACTTACCCAAAACACACTTAATTCACGACGAATGTGGTGACAAAAGGGTGGTAGAATTAGGTATTAGTCCAATGATTCATCAGAACCGACGGAATCTTCCCAAGTTCAATTCCCTAGATAGAACTAGAAGTCCTAGGAAAGATGGAGAAAGATTGTGAACATAGCTGAATGCCGACCAAGTACTTAAGCTAGCACCGGAACAATCACAACAAGGTGTTAGTAATGACGTATTGGTAAGTATTGAAGGGTTTGAAGAATGAAAAAGACGTGTAAAGATAAAGGGTGTAAAGAAAGAAGCCCTCCTTACAACTCTAGGAAGAAACCGGGTCAATACGTATGCTATTGAGATCATTTTTTCAATGATTCTCGATATTGAAGATAGACATCATGGACCTAGTGATGCAATGCACAACCCTTCCCAGCTAACTCAAATATCTCTCAAAAGATATTTGTTTTAATCACACGGAGTTTAACACGTTATCAATTTGTTTATTCACTCTGAATAGACTGATATTGAATAGGTGGCAATCCTCTCCAGCCATCGCTCACTAAATCAAAACGCACTATCGAGTCTAGAGCCACGAGATCATTGGAAGTCTCATTAGGACACTTTCCATTTATTCCTTGCTTCTTCACACACTGTGAAAAGTAAGAGATCTTTATGAGTCCTACGTAGTATTCTTGTAATATTGCCAGAACATCCGAGTGATACGAAAGTATTACAATGAAGATGGAAATCCTGCTTGAGCCAACATCAAACAAGCACATGGTAGGTGACAGGTGCGGTTCTTAAAGAACCAATCTTGTGAAAACTGGAAAGAAACAGTAGTTTAATTCTTAATTGAACATAAACTCGTTCCATGCCTCTACGCATTATCATATGATCTTGTCAGAACACTCAGAGTGACACTCTTTAGTGTTCACAGTGACGAGTGGAAATCCTTCTAGTGTTAACATCAAACAGCACTTGGTAGGTGACAAGCAAGATTCTATTTGAATTAAGTTTGTGACAACTGGAAAGCAACGATGGTGAATATCTTAATTGAAATTTCACTTGTTCCAGGTTTCATGAATTGACGGCTTCAATCATAAGGATTTTTAATCCAAATGATTCACTCTTTATGTTCGCAGTCAGCTTTGGACGGTCGAATAAAGAGAACGGTTTTACCCGCGAAATCCTGTCAGGAAGTTACTTAATTGAAATTATCCGTCACGGGTACGATATCAAATATCGTCCAACAGTCTTCACCGACCGGAGGTAAAAGGCTACCGAATTAGAATAAAATGTCAAAGCCATTTTATTCGTGTCTTATTATGTTGCTGCATTCGAAGACGGTGGCGTTGCGGTGTACCTGTTGAAGTCATCCTCACATACTTATTCCTTCTGCATCAAATACTTCTGCAAATTCAAGAAAGTATGACCTAAAAGTCTTCGGCTATATTGACTCTGCAACTTTCAAGAGTTCAACAAAGGATAAGTGTGTGGGACATGAAGTCACGAAGAGGCGAACATCACAAGAAGATAAAGACTGCACGAGAAAGGCCAAAAGAATGTGTTCCAAGCAAAAGGCTGATATTATTCAACACATATTCACAAAAAGAAGAAATTAAAGAAAGAGAGAGAAAGTGGATTACGCGCTCAAGAACAAGATCTAACATGCTAGATTAGGACTTTGTAAATTTGGAGTGACCTCCCTTTGGGGGAGATTGTTGGAAATACGTTTTATGTATAAAGAAAGTCTCGGTCACTCCAACAATATAGTTATAGGCTCGTAGTAGTGTTTAAGTAGCATTGATTAAATAGACCGACCCATGAGCATGTTCATGGGCCGGAGGCCCAAGTCCATTAAGGACTTGGGTATATAATCCTCTTTCCACCATGGAAAGAGGTGTTGGTTGTTTCATTTCTCTAAATATAACACATAGTTTCTTTCACTTCTCTCTCTAAGTTTCTCTCTCTAGAAAACATCAACCCTCTTGAAATACAATGATTATCATTGTTCTACACTTTGCTTGTTATTGATATATGTTTGTGCTTATTGAATCTTAAAACCTGTTTTTAAACCTTGAGCAAGAAATTGCCAAGTTTTCTCAAAACTTGATATTTTGCTAAATTCTTGGTTCAAACCCTTGGAATTTTGGATTGCAAGTGATTATAGCACCTTGATAAGAAGATTATCAAGGTGTTGTAAGCTTGTGGTTTGGGGATAATCAAGGAGTGGGAACAAGTTTGCATTAATCAAGCTTTTCCATTTTTTGTTTTATATAAATTATGCTCTAACCTTGTTGAATCTTAGCAGGGTTGTATTAGAAGCTTGTGCCTTGTTTTTCTAGGCATATATGCTCAAAAATTCGTGAGTGTGGATGTACATTCATGAGGTTTGAGCCCCTTTTACCCAAAATCTGATAAAGTACTTGATTTTTGGTGAATTTGTGTTCTGCTGTTATACTTGTTGTTCTTGTGGCTTAAAATTGCTTGATACTGCATAATATTATTGTTATTGTGTTAGATTAGGCTTGGGTAACACTAAATCACACATATGCTTTGTTAAATCTTGGATTGAAAAAGTTAAGGGGTGTTTGGGTTAACCTGTTTAATCTTGCAAGTTGATTTTGAGTTATTGTTTGTTGTTTATTTGTGCTTGTATTTGATAAATACTTGGTTGAGTGCTATTATCTGCAAGTCTTTGCCTTTTGAACATCAAATTCTTAATTGTGCTATAAAAAGTTGTAATATGCTTATTTTGACCTAAGATTTTGGAAACACATAGATTGTATGCATGCTTAGGGATAACAAGTGACTAAAAAAGTTTATATAACCTGTTATGAAGATTTGAGGGTTTGAAATTGGATTTGTGGTCAAGTATATCAGCAAAGTACCTAAGCTGCTTGTTCTTTGTTCATCAGTAACTTATTTGAGCTTGAATCTTGATCTAAACCTTGAATCATTGCATGAAACCAGTTGACTTATGTTCATTTGAATTAATATAAGTTGTTGTGTGCATTTGGTTCAATTTGGTTGGCTTATTCTTGCTAAAACTGCTTATTAAGTTCATAACTGCTATTGTTCATGTTCGGTTCATATCTGGTGATCTTTTGAATTAATTGTACTAATTGGCTTGTTGTAATTTTGTTTTTGTGATTGTTATTGACTCCTTGTGATCCACTGATTACTTGGGTGCCTTTGCTTAAGTTGAATCCAACAAAAATTCACATAAGACTAAAAGTCAAATTAGTCAATCAGAGGGAACTCCTTTCCCCTGAAACTAGCCACTGCTAGTGTTATTTGGTCATCAGCTTATTCAAAATCCATTCTAGGTTATTGGGACTTGCAACAACTTATTTTTTGTGATCAATCTTCCTCATTTGACCCATTGAACTAATTTGGAGCATATTAGGGTTTGACTTTTAAGTTTGACTAGAAAACCAAACAGTTTGACTTTTACATAAGTGCTTATTTGCTTATTACAGCTTATTCTTTGTGCTTATTGGAAAACTTTTTGATTATTTTGCTTAATTAAGTCATTTAAAACCTTTTGCAACTTGAATCAGCACTTGAGGTAGCCTAGAACTCAAAAACGACTATTTTGTCGTTTTCTGAAGAGAGCTTTTGCTTATTTCAGGCTTATTTTTTGGGCTTTTTCAAAATTTATTTTCACAGATCTCTTTGGTAACTCAAAAGAAGCTTGTGTGTCAAATTAGAGCTTATGGCATTAGCTTATGGCTTAATGGGCCAAAAATCCCATTAAGAATAAGCTGTTGAGTTATTAAGCTGTGATAAGCAAATTTTCAGCTTTTGGGCCTTCAGAGTTTTGTTCTTAAAATCAAATTTTGAGTCAGATAGGAAGTTTTGGGCTTATTTGGTGAACTTTTTGCTTATTGGGCCAAAAAGCCCAATATAGTGGACTGTTTTTTATTTAGGCCCATTTTAAGGCCCATTAGGGGTATTTAGGCAATTTCAAGTCCATTTCTGTGTTTATTAGGTTAAAATAAACTAGCTTGCAACTTTTTAGAATTTTTTATAAATTTTGGATTTTTAATATTATTTTATTATTATTTTATTATTAAAAATTAAAATTTAGATTTTTGCAAGTTTTTCATTTTTCCTAGTTCAAATACATTAAGTTAGGAATTTTAAAATTTTTAGATTAATTTTAGTGTCATTTGATTAATTTTTAGAATTATTTTTAGTTTTTATAGTTTTTAATCATTTTTAAATAGTTTTAATTAAAATTTTAAAATTTTCAAAAATCGTTTTAAATTTAGTTAAGTCAATCTAGAGGTTTACAAAGTGAAAAATCTCATTTTGGGCTTTTTGTTAATTAAATTTATTTTTTAGGCTTTAATTAGCATTAAAAAAATAATATTTAATTAAATAAAAGGTTTGAGTGGTTTTTGATTTTTTGTAAACTCTATTTACAATTTTTAGGATTTATTGCAATTTTCTAGGAATTTTTAGGGTAATTTTTAAATTTAGTCACTTTTTATGGTTTTACGTGCACGACTTCGTCTTAATGTAATTCATAATCGTAACCGTCATCTTTTCTACTTTCTTTTCTATTTTATTTTCTAATCAATATAATCTCAAACACTTAATCATTTCTTTACACAACACACTAGCCTCCTTGAGAACGATCCCCACTTTGGGTCATTTACTTGTGGTTTTCCTAAATCACTTGTTAATACTTGCCCTAATTACGCTCTTTTTCCTAAAAGACGTATTACTACACTTATCAATATTCTTAAAGTTTATATGCCCTAACCTTCTGTGCCATAGATTACTTTCATCTACTTAAGCTTTAGCATACAGACATGACAAATTGTTATTCATCCTGATTCCATTAGATTAACATTATAAATGTCCTTATGCCTAGGTGTTCTATAGTCAATAAACTTCTCATCGGGCATCTTAAAATCTTTACTTAATACCAAGCATTCAGTATCAGTGAAAAGAACCTTATTCTTGTTATCACATACTTGTGACACACTAAACAAATTATAGTCAAGTTCTTTTACCAGAAATACGTTTTCAAAACGTAAATTATTGGTGATAAGAGTGCCTTTGCCTGAAATAGTACCATATCCTCCTCCAAAGTACACTTTGGCACCATCTTTAATGGGGGTAAAGTTAGTCAAATAATCTTCCTTCCCCGTCATTTGCCTAGAGCATCCACTATCCCAATATCCATGATCATTGACCTGCTTTTGAATGCCCTGCACATAAAGAAAACAAGTTAGTTTTCTTTGGGAACCCAAGCCTAGGCAGACTTGGATTCATTTGGTTGTTCAACAAGAACATATTTAGTCCTTATAACAACCTCTTGTTCATCCCTTTGAGGCTTGAACACCCAGTTTACCCCAATTGGTTTAGTCATGACCTTTGAAATATAATGAAATCTGTTACAGGTTATAGAAATCCCATCAGAATTAGGGTTTTGGTCTTGTTTCGGTCTCCAAGTCAAACTAGATGAAGCTTTAGACCCCTTTCCCTTAGGTTATAAGTACATATTCTTACTTGGTCTAACATAAGAACCAACACTAGCTTGGTGTGGTATTTGCATACCATACCTAGAGCTGTCAGCGTTGGAATTGTTCCTGTTAGCGCTGAATTTGTACTTGGCAGCGCCCAAATTAGGGTTAGCTACAGGAATCCATTCTCTGTTAGACCAGGTGTTGGTCTTTTGAAAGGGCCTTTATCTATGAGTATTTGTCCCATTAGTAAAGAAGGGAGATGGTCTAGTAACTTGTGGACTTGATTGGACAAAAGGTCTGGGTTTGACCATGGTAGACCTATTGTCAGCGTTGACTTGTGAGGCACTGACACATTTATAGGCCAAGTGAGAAAAACTCCCACATGTATAGCAAGCTTTTCTAGACATAACCTTAGGTCTAGATTGAAAGAACCATGTTCTATTAACACTAGCTTGGCTTTGTGGTGACCTAGGTTTTCTATACATTTCAGCATATTTAACACTAGGTGTTCTCTTAACAGATGAGCCAAGGTCAACAGGTCTTCCAGTGGTAGGGTTGGTCACAGTTATGGGTGTAGGCTCAAGTGGACTCTCACTAAACATTCCACTCTTAACAAAAAGAAAAGGGTTGTCTACTTTCCACTTCTCAAGGTCAGTCACCTTTTATTGATATTCCTCAACTGGGTGAGGACTCTAGGTGGAAGAATAAATTCCACTTCTTGGAGTTCTTGAATACCAATCCAAGAGAGATCCTTTCTCTGAACACCATAAAATTTCCCAGCAGGTGGAGGAACAGCAACATATTCATTCATCCCAATCCCAGACATATCCCTAGGGTTTCTTTGTTCACTAACACATTTTTCTAGGGTTTGGCTGGCTTTATCAAAAAATTTAATTTTAAGCCCTACTTTTTCTTTATCCTTAATGGCCTCATCTAACTTAAGTTGTACTTCTTCTCTGGATCTCATTAGAGTGTCCCTAAGTTCAATACTAACTTTAAGATCATAAGACAACATTAATTTGATCTTTTAGGTCAAATTCCCTTTTCTTATATTCCTCTACAGTCTTTTCAGTTTGAACAAGTGCCATTTGATAATTTGATAGCTTGCATTTTCATCAAAAACATCTGATTTTAACTTTAAGATTTCTTTATTAAGCTTTTCAGTGTTTAAACGACAGCCTTTACTACAGTAAGCATCATCATATACCTCATTATCTGATGAAGATGAGGAATGTGCCATAAGAGCAAAGTGAACATTCTCTTCTTCCTTCTCTGCAATCAAAGCCTTATTCTCTTCCACATCCTTTGCAAAAAAGCTCCAGTCCCATCCAACGCCATCAATGTCATTCATGGAAACCATAGCGTTTGTCTCTTCAACCTTAACAACTGGGCTTGAAGCCTTTCCAGCATCAGATCTTCTTGGAGATCTGTATTCCCTTATAAAATGACCCACCCTATGGCAGTTGTAACACTCAACCTTGGATTTATCAAATCCAGCAGTGTCTTTAGCATTGAAGGTCATATTCTTTCTAAATATCCTATTCCATCTGTTGGCCCTAATGCTTGCAAGTGCCATATTCCATTTAATATCTATCTCTTCCAAATTTTCATCACTAATTTGCTCAAGATCCTCATATGTAATCAAGGAACCATTGGGCAATGCAGCAGTGTATGCACATACTGTATCCAGATCAATACCAGCAGGTTTAAGCCTTGGTGAGTCAACATTATATGTGTCAGCGTCTGAATGTGAGGCACTGACAAAGGTTGATCCACCGCTGACATAAGGTGATCCAGTGACAGGATGTACATATGACTCTCTCTCATTGACTTGAGCTTCACTATGTGAGATGAACGCCATGTTTCCAGATGTCGACTTGCTTCCATAATCCAATAACATTTCATTCTCTACCATCCTTAGCCTATTGTAGACGTCCTCAAAAGTAGAACTCCTGGGCATTGGTAGCAATTATAGACCTAGCTTCATTTTTCCATGCCTCACCAAGACTTTTAAGGAAATTAGTAATGATGTCCTCATCATCATATTCTGTTCCCATAAAGGTCAACTTGCTAGTGATATCTAGAAGCCTGCTCCTTACCTCACTTAGCTTCTCATTGGGAAGAGCTTTGAATATTGCATATTCATGCAAGAGTTACTTCTTTTCTTTGGTAGTGTCATCATTACCACCATAGTTGACTTGAAGAGCTGCCCAAAGTTCTTTGGCAGACTCAAAGCTTCTATATTTATGCTGATTGTTTTGACCCAGAGATAGTTTGAGGATGCTTAAGGTCTTCATGTCATTCCTTCTTTTGGCTATATCAGCAGTTGAGACAGCTCTTCCATCCTCAGGTCTTTCTCTACGCTCTTCAGCAGTAGAACCAGTGGTAGACCTTGCTTGAATAGCAGCAGCAATCTGAGCTGCTTTATCGAATTGATTTCCATATTCAATAATTTCCCAGAGAGTATGATCATGGATTTGAAGGTATTGTTCAAAATTGAACTTCCAATGTTCAAAGTGGTCAGGGTCGAACATGGGTATTTTTAGGTTGTGGTTTGATGAGGAAGAAGATTTTGTAGCGGACATCTTTTCTGGTTTTAGGGTTTTGGTGTTTTTAGGGTTTACTGTTCTTCAAGATCAACGTTCCTCAACAAGCTCTGATACCACTTGTTGATCCCTAACTTAGATCGATTAGCTTTGTGTTCATGAGATTGAATCAAGTTTAACACGTAGAGAAACTTTGTTGTTATATCAACAATCCAAGTGTTATGTAGAATTAACACTTAGACTAAAGAACATGTAAAACAAATAAACCAAACTTTCACTTTCGATTGATAATCAAACTTGGATACAATGAAAGTTGAATACTGAATAAATGTGTATCTACTACAAACCCTACGACCTCCTTTTATAACATAAGGAGTCGTGTACAATAGATAACCTATCACCTATTTTAGGAAAAGATAAATATCGAAAATACAATATTGAGTATATCTTTTCTTCAAATAATAAACGTGTTGACTAAGTTTTCCTATCAGTGGTTGGACTTCTTCTTGTCAGCGCTTGGATATCTCTTATCAATGCTTGATCTGTCAGCGCTTGATTTCTTCCTATCAGCGTCCAATTTACTCTTGTCAGCGTCTGAGTGTCTTGGCTCATTTTATTCCCAACAATTGGGACTCCTCAAGATATAGGTGTGGGTTCTCAGATTGAGCTTGCTCGAGGTACTTAGGACTAGCAAAACTAGCTTTACCCTTGAAAAACAAACGAGGTGCCAACGTTCTCATGGTTTGAATGGATTGATTTGTTTTATAAACAGTTTTCTTAAAAAATTCAATTTGAACTTCAAGTTCCACGACTTTGTCAATGTCTTTAGCTTGTTTAATTTTGAAAAAATTTTGCAAGTTAGCAACCTCTTCCGTCTTCGTAGTTACTAGTTTAGTTTTATCCTCTTGAAGAAAACCCACCTTTTGAGTTAACTCATTCCCTTTAGTGGTAGCAAGATACGTTTTGTGTCGTTTAGTACTTAAAGAGGTGTTATAATTACGTTTCTCTTGTTCTAAAAGCTTAAGAGTTCTGTTGTATTTAGTTTCAAACACATCCCTAATAGTAGTAATGACACCCCCTCTGTACCTAGAAAGCTCTTTGTCTTTTTGAATAAGCTCAGCTCTGCAGCTTGCAAGAATCTCACTAGATTTTATAACTGCAGCTTTGCTTTCTTCAAAATTCTGAGTGAGTATAGCGTTCGCCTTCTTTAATTGCTTTTGACTCTTTTTAGTTTCTTTGATATCTTTTTGTTAAGAATCAATTAAGTTAGCAAGCACAATACGCTCCTCATCATCATCATACTCGTTTGCATGTTGATCATCCTCAGACTCATTATTGCACATGTCTGATGAATTGGTTGTGGTATTGCTATCAACCGTTTCCATCATACATGTATGAGTAATGGTTGTAGGTAGCTCACAATGCTCATGAGTATCACCAAACACATTATAATCGTCATCAGTCTGTACCTTATCGATTGACTTGGTATCAAAGATAGGACCATTGTCATCTTCAATGACTTTGAGAACTTCTTCAATCTTTGCCATGTATGAGTAATGTGCTTCAAGTTCTTGGTCGGAGGCTTCATCATCAGTGTCATCAAGCATTGCTCCTTCCCCAGCCGACAATTTAACCCCAGCTTCTATCTTCTTGCATAGCAGCATCTTTTCCTTATGATAACTAGAGTCTCTAACCCGTTTCGGCTTCCTGCATTCCTTTGCCATATGCCCATAACCTTGACAATTAAAACACTGAATCCCACTTTGCTGAACCACTTGAGTTCCAACAGTTTCCCTATTCCCAGCAACAATAGCAATCCTCTGAGTATCATACTTAGCAGTTTGTCGATCATATCGTGTAGAACCCTCAACATGTGTTGGATGACGTCAATCATACCTAGGAGGACTTTCATCACGTCGACGTGTGTCATACCTTGGAGGACTCTCAATATATCGGTTCCTTGTGTTAGATGATGTTCGAAGATTGTTGTTGGTGGGTTTGAAAAATTTCTGGTAGGTCTTCATAATGAAAGCAATTTGTTGTTTCATCTCCCGATCCTTCTGAGCTTGTTCTTCATCATTGTCCTCTTCAGATGATGGCTCAGATGATGGTGATGGGGCTCTTGGTTCTTTGCCTCGTGATCTTATAGGAGCTGAAGACTTGGATGAAGTGGAGTATCTTGGTGAGGATGATTTAGTGGAGTATGACTTTGGAACACGAGAGTGATGATCTTGGACGTGTTGAGTGGTAGACACCAAAGCAAGTGGATTAGCACTCTTTGCTATCCGTTCAGCTCGAAGTTCATTCGCCTCATATGGAAATTGTTTCAAAATGTCAAAAAGCGTGTGATAGTTGACCTCGTCTAACTTACTTTGTTGTTTCACCAAAGTAACAAACCGTGTCCACTCTGGTTGAAGTTGCTATAGAAATTGCACATTGACTTGCATGGTGGAGACTTGCAAATTGTTTCTTGTCATGTCATTCATCATCTTGTAGAATCTTGAGTAATATGAATCAATTGATTCCCCATCCAATAAAGTAAACTTGCCAAAGTTCCAGAACAAGTTAGTTTTGACATCTTGCTTGTTAAGTGATTATCCTTGTTCCAAGCGTTCAATAGCAAACCACACTTCTTTTGCAGTAGAGCATGCATCAACCGTTGAGTAAATAACATCCCTGATCCCACTTAGAATCAAATAAATTGCTTCCTTCTCTGCATCAATCCAAGCACGTTTTTCTTTTGTAGTGTTCTCATATGTTTCCGTAATAGTCTACTCATCGGCACCAGGCGTCGAGTCGGTTGCTGGAGTTGCAGGAATGTTGATTGTAGTGAGAGTATAGGGTCCTTATTTGATGCAACGTCGGAGAAGATCACCATTTGGTCTTGTATGAAGATATCAAAGAAATCGTGATTGCCATTGTGCATATCGACCATTCACGAGCATTGGTGATCTCTCTTTGTTACCCGCCACCATAATGTTGTTATTTGTCACACGACACTCTATAGTAGAATCCATCTTGATAATTTCTGAATGTTGAAATGAATATGGATCTTAAGTAGACGTGGTAGTGATTGTTGTTGTAGAGAAAAGTAGTTGAAATCCCTTAAAAATGTTCTCGAAAAACCAAACAATTCTCCAATACTAAAAAATGTTCTCGAAATCCCTTAAAGATGTTCTCGAAATCCGTTAAAAATGTTCTCGAAATCCCTTAAAATGTTCTCGAAATCCCTTAAAAAATGCTCTCGAAAAGTAGTTGAAATCCCTTAAGTGTATTTTTGGAATTTTTTGTGAAGATTTCACAATGTATAAGTTGAGATTTCGCAATGTAAGCTGTTAAACTTCGCAATGTCTCACTATACTACTCTGCGCAATGTTCCCAAGCTTCGCAATGTTCTCAGAACCCAAACTTTGCAATGTTCTCAAAACAAGTCTTCGCAATGTTCAATAACTGAATCTTCGTAATGTTCAAACAATTAAATCTTCGCAATGCCTGTCGCAATATGAAAACCCTAAAGTAATCTGCGCAATACCTGTCGCAATATGAAAACCCTAGAGTATTGCGATGGAATTTTAAGCACAAGTTTCACAATTATGTTACTGTTTCGAAAACAACGAATAAAAATGAGATTTTTGCTTAGAAATCCGTGATTTTAACCAATCCAAAGCACCCAAATCCCTACCACAATTATGTAGGAGATTTATATCAAGATTTAGAGCACGGTAAACACAAGAAAAAATTGAGACGTGAGGTTTTGATCTTGAAAAACCCACGAAATCAATCAATAACAAAAACCAATAACTAATCTACCCCATGGTGATTGATACCAAATGTTGTACCATATTTTATGTGATGATTAACAAGAAATAAAGAAGAAAAGAGATGAAAGTAGATGAATTCTAGAGAGAGAAAATAGAGAGAGAAAAGAGAGAGATGTGTGAAACTTAGGGAGGATTAGATTAAGAAATAATGAAAAACCAACACACCCTTCCTAACATGCTAGGAAGGGTATTTATAGTCCCCCTACATGTGGGCTTGTTTATGGACTATTGTTTGGGTCGGGATTGAATAAATGCTTAGTACCTTGAAAGAGTCCTTTTAAGCTAGCCATCAAGCGCGTAATGTCACGACTATTTAACTAACTATTACAACGTTCTAATAAAAGATTCGTAATATACCTATGACCAAAAATTCTTGTTTGACTTAATATTTTGAGGCTAACACGAATGTTTGGTTCTGTAACATGTCCATGGTGTGTATGCGAAAGGTGCGGAGATTATATCAACTATACACTATTTAGGTCATGTACATCGTGTAATACGACCAACTATTTGTATACTGAACGTCACCTCCATTGCCTATATTGTGGAAGCCTTCCCATTGGCACTATGAGTGTCCAATTCAATACCCAAATCGTCATAACCACGAGCCGAATCTGAATTTCGTTGACCAATCTTCGCAATACCCACCGTCATGTGAGTATTGTGGAAATGAACCTCACTATGGGTACGATTGTCAACTGATGAATCAAAATACGTCTTTTAATGATCAATCTTCCGGTTTCGATGAATCATACGATATGAGTTACGATTATGAATGGGGATGGTTACCAATACGACGAACCAGATTTTCCTCAAAATCCGTGTTGCGACAATTGTGAGGGACCTCACGATAATTTTTCGTTCCAACAGATGAATTATAATGAGCCATATTTTTTCGAGAATTTTGAGGCCCCGCCATAAAATCTCGACCATCAAATCCTCATGAGTCAAGTAACGAGAGACAAAATTCCTTTGTCGATTTCTTACTAGACCATCGAGAAGAATTCATACGAGATGTGAGGGACATGTTTTTAAGTATGAGGGAAGAGAGAGAAATGGAAGAAAAATGATAGAAAGCTTCAAATTTAAATACTTATGACTCTACGTCTCTTGTGATTCCGTATGATTACGACAACGATGACGATAACGATAATTTCAGTTTTGACGCTTATCGTGAGATCGCCACTCCTATACCCACTATGGAAACCGATGCCTCTCTAAGCATGGGGGAGACGAATCTTAGCACTAATCCTAGTGTCGAGATCCCTATTCCAATCCAAAGTGAGCCTACTGTTTTCTACAAAGATGCGGTAAGTGATTTTGCCCTCGATGAATTTTTCCACGAAGATTCTAACGAGGAAAATCGCGATAGTGAGTGTGAGTCGATTTCATGTAATGATGTCTCTCCTAATGACACTTCGGGGAGAGAATCAACGACTTTTTCGAACCCACTTTTCGATGACGAAGATTTTTCCACTAGTGATGACGAGTCACTAATCGACGAGGATATTCAAAACAACAATTTTAAAATCTTTTTGAACATTTTATTCGAATTTGTAGACGCGCTTTTTGGTGACGTAAATCCTTTCTTTGATGAGACATTCGAGGACATCGAGAGTGAGGATTCTAAGGACGATGAGCCGGATTTGCTAGTCACCCACCCGAAGTCTCAAACGGATGAGACTTCTCTCTCTACTACTCATGATGTTTCTATTCTCGAGGGGTTCACCGATGGACCGCCTCTCGATGAGAATGAGAATTTTAATGAGGATTTTACCTTTGATCTGGGGGGAAATTTTGAAACTCCTAATTTGATTAATTCTCTTTCAATTTTACCCATGTTTCAAAGTGAACCAACCCATCCCCTTGGATTTGATGAATTTACTTACGTTGTAATGAGATTTCTCCCATACAAGACGTATCCTCTGGCTTTGCGTATTTTGTTTTCAACAAAATGTGAGGATACGATCTTTGATCCTGGTATAAAGGCTTTGCCTTTATTCACGGTTGCTTTTTGGGCCGTGATTACATGTAAGTCCCACCAAAAATGACCAAATCATGATAGTCCTTAAATGATCACATTTATGGGGATTCAATTCGAGTTTTTGACACGGTTATCAAAAACAAGGTGCCTCGTGGGGGATTCTCATGCTTATCCTTGTAAATATTATTGCTTTTTAGTTAACCTAATGAGGGGATTTGTGCCCTTCCAACCTTTGTTCTGTGATTGTTTGTGATTGTGTAATCTAGGTCATTATTATCATGATGAAGCATCTCGTGTTCGTTTTACTTGAGCTTCGATCATTACTTTGAAGATTTTCTGATATCCCATGATATATCCTTTATTGTTCTAACATTAGTCTTTTAGCACACTTCATAAACGGCTATATATTTAATTGTTACACCCTTTCCATGCTAAATTAAGCATTCGACTCTTCGTCTCTAGTATGGAGGTGTGCCACCCTTAGTCTCGAAACATTAAGGACAATGTCTAACTTTAGTATAGGGGGTGAATAGATACTTGCCTTGCTAAACCTTCACGCTTTCCAAAGTTTAGCGTTTTGTTTATCGTTTTGTTGCAAATAAGGCTAAAAATGGCCAAATTTTAAAAAATTTCTCATGTTTTCATAAGTGTTTAAGATACGAATGTAAATTTTCCGATGGCGAGATTAAGAGTAATTTTTTACTCGACCGTGCGTGTTGAGCACTTAGCTTCAATTCCTTAACTTTTTAGGCTAAGTCTCTTAAATTAGGACGAGAAATGATAGAGTTAATTATAAGTTACTATGCTAAACGTAGAATACGCGTATTCTTTCAAAAACTCATGTGTCCTAATTATTTGCTTATTCTCCCCACGCTTGTATATAAATTTTGCTAATAAATATTGACTTAGCGGTTTAGTCTTAATTTTTGGTTTCTAATTGATTCAAGTAGCTTCCATGTAATTAAATTGGGAAAACATTAAGGTATCGCCAGCGTCATGGTTTTGAAGTATTGGTAACCCGATTAATCATAGGCTTCCTCGATAATAATTTTTAAGTTCCTCTTCACTTAAATCAAGCAAAAAATTCGAAGCTCACAAGGCCGAAAAATCTATGCAAAATTGAAAGTGAATGTCTTAAATATCGAAGCCTTAAAGATCCAAAATTCGCCTTAGCGTGAGGATATACGTCAAGTCATAATAAACACCTCATGGCGAGGTTAAATAAAAGATAAGGGCAAGACCAAAGCCATAATAAACACTCCATTGCGAAGTTAAATAAAAGGTGGAGGTAAACCAATTCCAAATTGGTAATAAGTCAAATGTTCAAAACCGTTATAAAACCGTGTTTATCGATCCTTTTTGTTGACTTAATTTTTTGACATCGTTGTCTATTAGGAGAGGTTATTAATTCGATGATTTTGGTTACACCGTTATGAATCTATTTTTGGACGTTAATCTCTATTATCGCATAAGTAAAAAATGTATCATCGTGATCATTCAAGACAAAAATAAAATATAAGAGATACCAATTAGGAATAAGGGAGTCTAAGTACGTGATTAGAGCACATGAGTAGCGTTAGCATTACTAACTTATAATGACAATGATCTCGTTACACGCTTATCATGGAATTGGGTGAAAATCGAGGACGACGAACTTATCTCTATGAGGCATTCATGTGTTCTTATTCTATGAACCTAAACGTCCCGTTTTGCGTTGAAAATCATACATTATGTCTAAAACACACGTAGTAGTTTATTAAGTTTACGTTTCAATAAAAGTTGAAAAAAATGAATTTTGGAGACGCTTAGATACTTTATTCTAGCATTGCGTGAGGTCACGACAATGGTTTAGTATGAGAGAGTAATGAGACCGCAATTGTACATGGTCTCATCGTCCAAATCGGGCTTAAAACTGTTAATTATATCATAAAATACCATAAAATATGCTCGTATTCGTGTGTTGTATGTTTTAAGTATGGATATCGAGAAAAAGACAAAAGGATCACTAGAACAAAGCAAAAACGAATACGGGAAACGAAGCCACACAATGAACCGGACCCGAATAATGACTTTAGCAAATATGCCCTTGAAGTTTGAAGAAGTTACAACTTTGGTCTCTCATCTTTGAAGACTTGTCACAAATGACCCTCCAAGAATCATTTGTACAAGAAAGGTCCTTTATGTTTGAAGACATTCCAAATAAATCCCTTGAAGAATGCTTATATTGCATTAATGGTCCTTTCATAAGTTTACAAAACTAAGTGTGCCATATATGATAACTTGCCCAAAGATAATACAAAGAAAAAAAGTTGAAAGCTGACGAGATTTTGTTTGAAGGTTTTTTGTAACATGGGGGGCTGTTATTTCCAAACCTCTAAACCCATATCCAACCTAACCACCACTCATACCTTGACACCTCATCAAACCCACCCATTTACCAAACCCTTACCCAAAAACCCACTAGCCCATATCCATAACCGAAAACCCATTTCATAACTAAATAAAAAATAGATTAATTTTAAAAAAAAATTAATTAATGTTTTATTAAGGCGCCATACAGCTCCCTGTTCACCCAGATCAAATCCCCTCTCATTTATCCTATAAACCCTAAACCTAAAATCTAATCAAACCAAGGGGGTTTTGACTAAAGGTTTCCAGAAGCATAAATGACCATGTTCTCATCACACCCATGTGATGGGATTCTCTACCAGCTCAATGTAGGACCCCCCACAAGCATACCCTGCCCCGTCCTTGTCTCCCAAACCCCCAAAAACGACAATCTCAGCAGCTAGAATTTGTTCCTTGGTCCCCAATTCGCATCAAACGGCCAATATTTGAGCAAGAGAGCTGGCATATCACATGTTCTTGGTAAAAAGTCACAAGAATCCATTTTGACCAAGTTTGAATCTTCAACAAAGGGGCCCTTTTGAAGTTCGTCTATTAGGGTTTTATGATTCTAGACTCTTCTTGTAGGCATTATATAAGGCAATAGGTATTTTATTTTTTCTTGTTCCAGTTTTATTTCATGAACCTGTAATTCCTTTTTAAGAAAATAAAAGTTGGTATTTTTTGATAAATATAATTCCTTTTTATTGCATTAAAAGTTGGTATTGTTTATGAAATAGTTCTGAGTTTCATTCATATACATTGTATTTAAGATCAAGTTTTAACAAATATAATTCCTTTTTCTTGAAAATAAGAAAAGTTGGTGTTTTGTGCTACTTGAATCCTAAATTTTGGTTCTTGTTCATGTTATGCATTTGTGTTAGAGGTTTTCAAAAGATTGTGGCTAAAAGATTTTTGTGAAAAAAAATTTGAGTAAAAGTTTTTGAAAAAAAATGAAAAGAGAAATCAGTATGCATATTATCATTGTTGCTATGTATTATATTTGTTGAATCTTAGCAGGTTCGACGTTGTTATTGTGCGATCACATAAGCTCGAAAATTCTAGGGCATGGAAGTATGCCCTAGAGGTTTGATCTTTTTCTTTTTTTTATTATTCTGTCCAAATTTGATGATATGCAGTTTTGATGAATTATTATTATACTCTTGTTAGTTAAATGGTATTTTTCTTCAGTCAGTGGGTTTTTAGGTTACTTAGTGTGCTTTAAATCAATTACACTTGAAAATTTTGCTTAACCGGACTTAAGGGACTGTTTGGGACAGTCTAGTTTGTGGGGAGTAAATGACCCTCAACCCTTGACTTAGCTCTGCATCTTTTATTTGTTCTTAGGTAGTCGAATTTTATCATAGGTTTTGATTTTGTTAATGAAATATTGATTTTTATGTTTTCAAAAAATACTGCTAGTGTGGAACAGTAGGTCTAGGTTTTATTGTTTTAATTAATGTTGGTGATTTTTTGTCCTTGAATTGAGTTTGTTATCTGACATGTTTTTAGCATCTGTGTAGTGAGTTCGTTTTATGTGTTTTGTATGCCTGGTGACACCAACAGCAAACAAATAGAACAAACCAAAAAGAAATGGTGTAAGTATGCTATTTTGAACCACTGTTGAGTATTAAGTGCATTTTAGGCTTGATTAGTTGGTAAAATTGTGCTTTAGTGTTTGTGGTTTGCGTTCATTTTCTGTGCCTTTCATACCAATACCAAACAGTATCTCAACAGCCTACAAAGTAATCCAAAAGGGGGTAAAGTTGGTATACTTAACTATGTATACATAAGATAAATTGGTGGCGTGTTAAGTAAGGAATTGCATTTGTTGACTGTGACTTGTCTTAGGTTATCAGACCTATGGCGTTGGTTATTGGATTTGCTTTGAAGTTTGATTTGCTTTGTTTTGCTTTAAAATTTTTAATTATGTCATTTAGATTAGTTATTGCTTTAGGTTTGTTTATTGTCATCAGTCTAGGTTTTAATTTAGGAGTTAATTGCATCACTATTTTGGGGATTATTATAGTTTATATTCAGCCTTTATTTCCCATAAATCTATAAAATTCAAAAAATAGATAGTTGATTAAGTTCCTGTTAAATAGCGTTTGTTTTACCTTAATTTTTATCTTTAATTTATAGTTGAATTTGTGCTTTGTGTATTTTATTTGTGCTTGTGAAACCAATAGCAACCTTAAAACCAAAGCAACCAAAAGAAAAAAATGGATCATAACTAAGACCATTGCATGTGCTCATTTAACTTGTTGTGTGCTTTGGTGTGCTATTTATAGCTTATTCTGATGGGTGTTGAACTTATATGTGACCCCCTAATAAGCACTAGGCTTATTAGGGTGCAGTGTGTACAAAAGAAACATATTAAGTTGTTGTGTATCTAGAAACATAGAAACCTGAGGACATCAAAAAAAGTGCTTGCAAGTTCTATGTACACGAGAAGTGATATTTGTGGCGTTTAATGTGTAAAAGATGATCGTTGATTTGTATTGTGCTAGTGTTTTAGGATTGTGTTTGTGTTGAATTCATACCCTTTGCATCAAGGCATACAAGAAATTGAAAAAGGTTTACTTAGGAGGCGCCCTTTATGCCAGCAGCAACCACCAATAGAACCATAACCAAAAAGTAAGATAAAGAATAGAGTGTGTCTGTTGTTGTGTTCTCATTTTTACATTAGCTCATAATTTATGGCTTGATCTTTGGTCTTTTATGTTGTGTTTGTGTTTTATGTTGTGAGTGTAACCTACTTTGTATACCAAGCATTACAAAACCAAAACCAAGCAAAGAAAAAAAAAGGGAACAACAAAAGCACTTGCAAGTTTCTGTTTATTTGGTTGATTCGTGGTGTTTGAGGATTGCTATTTGGTGTGCTCACTGTGCAAACGAGCTAGGCCAACAGCAAAACAAATAAATCGCAAAAAAATTAATAAGGGGTGTTTGGGTTTACTTATTCATAACCAAGAGAAAGAAAAAAAGTAAACAAGAAAGGGAATTTGAGCCTACTGTATACACAACAGCCAAATCTTTGGCGTGTGTTTAAATTTGGGCGTGATTCAGTGCTGTTGTTGTTGTTTTAGTAATAAGGATTGTTGTGTTTAAGTGACTGTGTACCCAAAGTGTAAACAAAGAAAAACAAAAAAAACAAAAAAAAAACAAAAAAAAGGTTATAAAAAATTTGGGAGGTTGCCAGAATCGAACCCACGCCCTCCCCCCACTCAACGACTCAGACACACACACTCTATACCAATTCGCCCTAGGGACTTGATTGGTATGGTTTTCCCCAGTTTAATATATAAGGGGTGTTTAAAATCTGCTTTTTAAAAGAGTTTGAACATATTAATCTCTTTTCTAGCTTATTTGTAAACGTTTTTTCGTCTTATTCATTTTTCCCTTCTTTCTGTCACATATTCAGATTTTTTAGTATAAGTTTTGTAATTTTCACATCTTTAGGTTATTTATTAGAATTATTTTTCTTTTTAATTTTAGAAAGACATATAAAAATAGCAAAAGGTTTATCAAAATTTTCAAAAAATATTTTTTAGTTTTTAAATAATATACTTTAGGTTTACAAATAAAAAAAGTTTGAATTTTGTCCTTTTCTTAGTTATTTTATTTTTTAGGATTTTTATTTAACTTTAAACTTAATTTAAAAGTTTTCAAAGTTTTTGGTTTTCGTACTTTTCTTAGTTAGGGTTGTTAAGACTATTCAGTAATATTTAATTATTTTTTAGGTGAAATTTTTTGTTTGGTCGCGTTTTTTCGTTTAAGCATATTCGACCGTTTTTAGCGTAATTCGTCTCCGTTTTGTTTTCTTTCCTTCTTTCCAAAAACGTAATATCTCATAATAAATATCGTACATAATTTTGTCTCAAACACCATACTTCCTCGAGAACGAACTCGATTATTCGTCTTTACGGTTTTCCTAAATCGTATTGATTAATACTTACCACGACATTTGTGTGTGCTTTGCTTTTACCTAAATAAAGTAAATACAAAATACTTCATCATTGAACTAGTAAGTCGGATGACTTAGTATTCTGCTTTAATAGCATAATATAAGGATTTCAAAGTTTCTTCGAGTTGAATGGAATACTTCAACTTCCAAGTATTACAAATTCCAAATCTAAGACGAATATTGACGTATCTTCCAATATATTATACAGTAATATACGTAATTTCTCAATTAGTTATTCTAACAATTTATTAGGTCTATACTTGTCTTATGTCGAATATTATTAAGTCCATTTATAAATTCTTACTAACATAAAGATGCGTCCAACTTTATGTAAGGAAGAAATCATAAATTTGGTGATTTATATTTCTCATTTGACTGAAGAAGCGTCCTAATTCAATCAAATAAACAACATTGAGTTAGAAATTTCCGTCATAACACGAATATAGACAAATATTCTAGTATTTAATATATTTATTATACCATTAAATTTCCTTCTTACGTTAGCGTATGTAAGACGTCCTGTATATAATATCTAAGAATAGTGGAATACGATGTTCTAGACACGAACAACGTTAAATTAGAAGATGATATTTTATTTCTTACAATATAAGATACATGATAATTCTATCGAACATATAACTTACGAGGCCACTTGCCCTTAAAATTCTAAATCCAACGTCCTACTATGTTGAAAATCTGACACCGGATGGTACAAAGTCTTGTGTGATGCAGAGTGCATTTCTTACACAAAAGAAGGTTTCCATCATATTCAACGTAGGTTAAATTCTTGTTTACTTTAATTTTATAGACGTTCTTTCATTGCTCAATTTTCGCTTAAGATTTTCCGATTTTTGCACGGGATTGTGCTTAATTACCTTGTTCATCAACTCTTAGGGTAAAGGTTAATGACTTTTTCCAATATATTGGGATTTTGGAAGTTGTAATCTCTCTTCAAAACCTTCGATAAAATTCCTTAATAATCTTTTCTAAAAAATTCTTCTGATGAAGTCTTATTGATATAATTTCAGACGGAAATTTCATAATTTCCATGATAAAATCTTCTGATGAAGGCTTTTATCATTCTAGGGGATAAGATCTAACTCTACTAACTCTTGAAATTTCCCTGTGCATGTCTAGAGGTTATTTCCTTTTATCATTAGATAGCGGAGTTCTTATTTCATCTTCTCGATCATCTTTCTAAAATATATTTGAAATTTACTCAAGCGATCTTATGTACTTCTTTTATCTTAATAGATTAAGTATAAAGGATTCACCAAGATAACTGACGAAGTGCTATCTTCTTATAGCAAGCTTCACTTTATAATTTCAAATACGATTGATAGAAAATTGAATTGGCTCTTTCAATCTAACAGGTGATACTAATAGCATCTTTTCTTCCTTGGATATCAAAACTAACTAGTGATAGAATCTTCTTTCGGATAATACTTCATTTGACAAATTGTAATTACAGGATTTCAACCACATCATCGTCAATTCTTCGTTAAATATTTTTAGGGTTTACAATGAAGGGAAAGAATAGAAAAAATTCAGAATCTAAGGTATACTTATATCAGAAAGCATCTGTCACCTATGTATATGGATACATATAAATGCTTATCGAACACAAGGTATATCTTGTGGGTTTATATAGGAAACTTACTATGTTGATTATCATTCCTATCCGACGATAATAAATCCAACTATGGAAATAAGATTTCAAAGTTTACAACGGATTTATAAAGGTATGACTCATACATAATCGTAACATATTTATCCATGATATGGAATGGAGGAATATAACGGAAAATGTAAAAACTTGTCTTATAAAACAAGCTTCTCTTTTAAATATCATATATTCTATAGAAGAATCCTAGAATTGAATATCTTTAGAAAAACTTGGGAAGGTTCCTTAGCCTTTATTCAAATTTACGGGTTATATTCAACCGATAATCATCATTATCATAGAAGATAAAAGAAATTCTAAAAATATATACTTTATCAAGTATATTATTTTTCCAGAATTAACGTAATTTAATTCATATTCATTTCTGAGAAAAGTAAGAAATAGGGATATCTTACTTCTCAGAAATAAGTATGAAATAACAATATTTGATGAAAAACACAACCTTTATTTATTAACAACTTGTCGATTTATACTTACAAGACAAGCTTCACTGTTAACATAAAAGTAAAGACATAAAGTTGAAAGTATTTACTACTTAATAGTCTAATGACTTCATCTCTCCCTCTTAAGTTCTTTGATGGCATAAAAAAGACTTCATATGTTGGCTCGATTTCTAATTTAAATATCCTCAATGATTAACTATAGAGTAGAAATCTTCAGTCGAGCTTGAACAATTTCTTCATCGTGTATCATTTGTCTTCTCTGCAAATTAGCCTTAACTTCTTCAAAATCGTCTTCCAACTTATCAAAATCTCGTTGTATAATTCTTCGGCCTTTCCTAAGTCCTTCAACTTTATCTTCAAGATCTTTAATATGCTTGGGAGGAAGTTCTTTCAAACAGGGTAGGACATCTTTAGTTTTTTGTTCATAGGTATTTTTGGGTAAGTTTTCAGATATAGGTGGTGGTACCTTAATAGGGTAAGGTGATGGAAAATTTTGGTGCCGAGGTGTAAAATCTATTTCTTCATTATATGCTCGTATAACTTGCATATAGGGGTCGTCATCAAAGGGTAAAATGCCTTTTGGGATTTTCTGCTCTTTGGGTGTATTTTCTGAAGTATCATAAGGGTTATTTATCGGAAGATTGGAAATATACTTAGGGAAATCATTAGGAATACTTACAGAACGCTCATCTTGAGAATCTGATATGATGATAATAGGAGGAAGATAGGAATATGTATTTCTAGAGATGTCAATAGATCCTAGCTTATTATGTATATTTAAACATAATATTACTTACTTATAAGTATAATCATTATACTTACACATAAATATGGTATCCTTTACACATTGTTCTAGAGTAACAAGTATAGGAATTTACATCATTCTTGTAGCAGCACTGACTTTTGGCACGGACGATTTTCTTAAAATTATTTTAAAAGTAGTTATAGTCAAGATATTATTTCTTGTTCTCTATACCATGGCTCTGAGTACCAATCTATAACACCCTCATTTTACCTTAACGCAGCGGAACATTGATTTGGGGTATTACTTCATAGAACACAAGTCATAATGATAGAAAACAACTCAAAAGAGTGATTAAATCAACTTTCTTTATATATCATTAAAAAAATCAGAGTTTTACAATATGGGGTTCCCGAAATCTGTATCAATAGTTTCAAGTCTGTGCCTCTTCATGCCATCCTTATACTGCTCCATGATATCAATGATAGTTTCCTAAAATATATGCTTACAAGTCAACACAAAGGTTGAGTAAATTCATAGGTTTAAATATATTTTGAACACAAGTATATCATTCGGGCTACAGTGTTATAGCCCACATAAAATAGTCATCATAATGCACTATGCTCATGCACCGCTACTTGACATATAGAAAATCAACATATTTCCTTTACAGGTAGTTTGCCGAACTCCTGAGTTTAGCAAAATAAAGTGTATCCGTTTAGCCTAGGTCGAACCTTCAGCATTCTAGCAAGTGCGGCTTACCCAGATAAGAGATGTCAGTCCCTAAATAGTACTATTCACAATATCAGTGCTCATTTTCAAGAAATGATTAACAGTCATGATTAAAAAGGGACTTAATGGCAGTAGTAAACACAGTGTCAATAATCATACCATACAATCATAAAAAAGCACTTGTATTCGAATTTTAGCATATACCCGTCTCATGGGTTTTCAATTCATTTGTGAAGAATTTAAAATTGAGGCTATGAAGTCACCTTATATTCATATAATCCGAGCTTTAATCAGATATATTTCATTCATAGATAAACATCTTGGTCATACAAACCACAACTTGGTCTCACACAAACCTAGATTAACACATTATGTATAGTATCAAGTATTTGATTTTTAGTTCAATATTCTTAAGTATTAGTTATGTATTATTTAATTAATATTTGGTTGTAATTCTAGCGTCATTGTTCGGGCCATCATACTCGGAAGCCATTCTATAAACGTTTGAGGAGCGAGGGCACTTTAGTCGTAAACACAACCACTCAGTCAGAACGTAATATCGAGATGGAACATCTTTGTACAAACCTCCCTACTAAAATGATACTTTAATTACTTCTTCATATTTATAATTAATCTTCTTTAGTTTCAAAATTGGCAAAAATAGCCCTTTTTGTTATACTTTGGTATAATTACACTTTTAACCCTTAAAGTATATAGTTTTAATTATTTACATTTTAAACCCTCAATATTTAACCATAGGGCCTCAAAATTTCCAATATTTATTGTTATATCTTTAACTTTCACAAAATAAAACTTTTGGCCCAAAATGTTAAATAGTTTCAAAAATGATAGTTTTAGTCCCTATACTTGTAAAAATCACATAACAACCTCAAAAATGGACCAAATGATCTAAGATTTTAAAAAAAGTCTCAAAACACGTTTATAGTCATAATAAAACATTTGTCTAGGATTATAGCTTTTGAAATAGGTTTTTGCTTATTATTTCATGTAAATTAAAAAACTAGGGTTTTAAGACATCTTTAGCTATAACTTTCATTTAAAATGATCAAAAGCTCTATTTTCTTTTAGATTATCTTTCTAACATCTTATTAACAGTATAAAAACTCTAAGAAAGTATTATAACAAGATCAAAGCTTGGCTAATAAAGTGATTACCTAGGTAGCTCCAAAACGACTCCTAATGGGGTATATGGACTATATCTTATCCAAAACTCTTCAAGAACTCCTATAACTTCTTCCAAAGACTTATACTGATCTTAAGGACTTCTTAGAGCTTCAATGGTGGTATAGGAACATAATTTATAGGTGTAGAAGATTGAAAGTGAAGGATGATTCTAAAATGAAGCTAAAGACTCCTATTTATACTATTTCTAACCCTTGGGCTCCAAGTTTTGCCCCTAAACGTGTAAGAACCATGGAATACTGACTAAGGAATCCTATGAAAGATTTATGCAAGTCTAATAATGAGTCATGAGTTCTAGGATAAAAAATATCTAAGTATGTGGTCTATAGGAGCCCACGGCATTATATGGATTATAACAATGATGTGTAGCCTTCAAGTAGGTGCATCACCTACTTAGAAATATCTCAAAATATCCCATTGATCTAATACTATGTTTAAAAATGGGAGGGAAAGGTTTGAAATGGGTTTTTGGAGGGAAAATGTAAAACCCGGTCTAAATTAGGGCTTGTAACTTTATGGTTTGTAATTTTAGTGATTAAGGGCTTAGGAATGTGATTAGTGATGTATTAGGGTTTATTTAAGGTATAAACATTGTAATGAAGAAGTTTGGGTCTTTGGTTTGAAGTTTAACAAAGGTTTGAGGTGACAATAGGAAGAAAACCTAGGCGGGTTAGGGTTTCTAATGATCTAGGGCTAAATCCTTGTTAAATCCATTATCCTTGGTTTATCCAATAATTTAAACTCAATTTATACTTCCTACATTGCCGTCAATGTGTTCATGAAGTCCCTACATTGATTTTACTAAGTTATTCTAAGTAAACATGTCCAAAGGGTGAAAATACCTATTTTGACCTAATTTACAAGCCATGCAATGAAATATTGTACCTTGTGATTTAGGGTACTTGTAAATTGTCTTAATATAATCTTATAACCTTAATGTAATGCTACAAGTGTTTGTAGACTTGTCCTAAAAGACTAGGTAGTGATTCCATGTAGATTTCTTAATATAAGGGTTTTTAGGTCACTAATCCTAATGACTTTCTATCTTGGGTAATTAGGATTTATATCATAATGTAGGATTGTTCTAGGTCTTATATATTATTATTATGACTTCTAGGGTTTCTACATTCTTAGTTTAAGGGTTTACGTAGGGTAATCATAATCTAGGTATAATTATGGGAGCTTAAGATCCTATGATTTGATAACTTGTACTTTATGCTCTATTAACTTGTAACTTGGCTTGAGATAATTGTATTAACTTATTATGATACTTAGTTGAGTTTTATAATTAGTTGCAAAATATTAGACTGTAATTCAATGTGAAAGGGATTTTATATGATAACCTTGGTTACTAGGTCTTAAATTGTAATTAGCTCTAGGTTAGTGAATATTAGTATTTTGTGATCAATTATCTTTCCTTTATATAGTAGATTATACTTAGTATATTGTATTTGATACTTGTGCATAGATATTAGGTAGTTATATTGATTGAAACATTGTTTACCAAGGATTTCTAGGTGGTGATCTAAACTATTATGTACATTTTATTTGTACTTAGCTTTGTATAGTTTGTTCTTACCATTCTTAGGCATTATTATGTCTTCAAAGTATAGTTTACAACTTGGTTATAGTCCATAATGACTTATTCATATGTATTCTCCATTCATAGTTTACCATTCGTGAGTTTACAGCTCATTTATAGGGGATTCTAGGGTTTCTAAGGGATTTAGGGCATCATAGTTACATTTGAGATGTTCTTATTAATACTGAACTTGTTAAATTTATTTTAGTACTTTAGACTTGATATATACATTGTGTTTACAACATATAGGAATATGTTGAAGTGGCAGTTCAGGTTGTGAGAAGTAATTCATCTTACCAAATAAGGCATAAAAGCAAAAATTTCCATCCAAATTTTCATACCCATATAATCATAGCACATAATACATATGTGAAATTTGAGGATTGTCACACTTCTGAAGATAAGCAACATTTCAAGATTATGTTACTAGAATAAGTTCAAGATCAACTAAGAGTTTGAATACATTCCTCTTGTGTGCTACATATTTGATGATGACAAAACTTCCCCTGAAGTCTATGTGCTTCATAAGCTAAATCTACAGAAATGAAGTTCAAGATAATTCAAGCCAAAGAAACATAAAGTTAACAAGTGAACATTCATGTTTAGGGGACTAGGGGAGGATTGTTGGGAAATATTAGTTTTGTTCTAAGTATCGTTAGTATAATTGTAGTACCGTTATTGGTGGTTTGGACCGCTAGTGTTAGAACAATATTTACAAGTACCTGTAGTGTTAATTTTTATACTGGTAGATAGATATTCATAAAGGGAATGGATATGCATTAGATTTAATAGGAATAGATATTCGTATAATGTATAGGATTCGTATATCCAGTAGATTATTCTAGGGTTCCTTGGTGTATAAAAGGAAGTAAGGAACACACGGCTGTTGAGAATAATATAACTTAACAAGCCTTTCATTAATAAAGTTGATTCATAGTTAGTATAATCATGTGTTTTTCTTAGCTTTAGTAAGTTAGATTACGTAACTTATTCTTTTTTTTAGTTTATGTAGTGTTTAGTTTGGTTTATATCAAGCTACTCACAATCTTTAACAAGCTATAAGATCTATTTATTGGGATCAACACTTTAATAAAGTTTGTAATTATTATATCAAAAGAAAGTAATATCACAAACTTAATTTAAATTCCTTAGCTATATTTAGAAGTAGACTATTAATTTGGAATAATCTAAAATAGAAATTTGAACAATAATTATTAGATGTGGCAAAACGGGCGAGCCTGGAGACTATGGGTAACAGGCCAAACGAGCGCGGGCTAAACGGGCAACGGGCAACGGGCTAGACGGGAAACGGGCCAAACGGGCGCAGGCTAAACAGGAGTGTTGGGTCAGTATGACCTGACCCTGAATCAACTTTATGATTTGAATATAAAATCCCCCGAAGTGTTTCATGCTCAGTAGTAAGGCCAGACTGTTGAAGGATGACCAGAGGAACAAAGTTCCTACTAAAGACTTTAAAGCTGAAGAAAGTTCAGCAAAGGAGTCTTCGCTTCAAATACTAGGCGGTCTAGTTGCTGAAGAACAAGGACTGAAGAAGGGATTTGTAGAATCTTGATAACCTATGAATCTATGAAGGGGGTTGATGATTTCTAGAGAGAGAAACTAGAGAGAGAAAGTGAGAGAAAACTATGTGTTATTTCATTAAGTGGAAACAAGAAATGTTTAACAACCAACCCCTTTCCAAGGAGGAAAGGGGTATTTATACTTCCAAGTCACTAATGGACTTGGGCCGGCCCATGACAAGCCCATGGACCGGTTCTTACTTAACTAAATAAGTAACTATTAACTATTTGTTAACTACGAGCTATTACAACATAAATAATATTGTGGAGTGACCGACTCTTCTAATATACGTAGAAACGTATTTCTAACAATCTCCCCCTAAGGGAGGTCACTCCACGTTACAAAGTTCTAAACCTAGCATACTATACTAAGTCTTCGTTCTTTAGCTCGTAGTCTTTTCTTCTTTTCTTTCTTTTGTTGTGAATATTTTGGTTTGATCTTTTAGGCTTTGGCTTGAGAGCATTGTTCTTTTGGCCTTTCACGTGCGACCTTTGCCTTCTTGTGAATTTTGCCTCCTCGTGACTCCATGTTCCACACACTTATGTCTTTTTGTTGAATTCTCGAAAGTTTCAGAGTTTGGTACAGCGGAAGACTTTATCTTGTACTTTCTTGAATTTTTTGCTAAACTTTAATGCAGAAAAAACATAAGCATATGGGAACGACTTCTACAGGTACACCGCAACACCACCGTCTTTAACTGGTACACAGCAACGCCACCGTCTTCAACAGGTACACGGCAACGCCACCGTCTTTAACAGGTACACAGCAACGACACGAATAAAATGGCTTTGAACATTTTATTCTAATTCGGTAGCATTTTACCTCCGGTCGGTGAAGACCGTTGGACGATATTAGATATCGTACCCGTGACGGATAGTTTCAATTAAGTAACTTCCTGACAGGATTTCGCGGGTAAACCCGTTCTCTTTATTCGACCGTCTAAAGCTGACTGCGAACATAAAGAGTGAATCACTTGGATAAATTATCCTTGTGATTTGAAGCCGTCAATTCATGAAACCTGGAACAAGTGAATTTCAATTAAGATTTTCACCATCGTTGCTTTCCAGTTGTCACGAGCTCAATTCATAAAGAATCTTTCACATCACCTACCAAGTGTTGTTTGATGTTAACACTAGAAGGATTTCCACTCGTCACTGTGATCAATAAAGAGTCACTCTGAGTGTTCTGGCAAGATCATAGGATAATGCGTAGAGGCCTGGAACGAGTTTAAGTTCAATTAAGAATTAAACCACTGTTTCTTTCCAGTTTTTCACAAGATTGGTTCTAAAAGAACCGCACGTGTAACCTACCATGAGCTTGTTTGATGTTGGCTCAAGCAGGATTTCCATCTTCATTGTAATACTTACGTATTACTCGGATGTTCTAGCAATATTACAGGAATACTGCGTAGGACTCATGAAAATCCTCTTACTTTTCACAGTGTGTGAGAAAGCAAGGAATAAATGGAAAGTGTCCTAATGAGACTTTTGATGATCTCTTGGCTCTAGACTCGATTGTGCGTTTTGATTTAGTGAGCGATGGTTGGAGAGGAATGCCACCTTTTCAATACCAGTCTATTCGGAGTGAATAAACCAATAGATAACGTGTTGATCTCCGTGTGATTAAAACAAATACCTTTTGAGAGATATTTGAGTTAGCTGGGAAGGGTTGTGCATTGCATCACTGGGTCTATGACGTCTTTCTTCAATATCGAGAATCATTAACAAAAATGACCTCAATAGCATATGTATTGACCCGGTTTCTGCCTTAAGTTGTAAGGAGGGCTTCTTTCTTTACACCCTTTATCTTTACAATTCTTTTTCATTCTTCAACCCCTTCAATGCTTACCAATACGTCATCACTAGCACCTTGTTGTGATTGTTCCAGTGCTAGCTTAAGTACTTGGTCGGCATTCAGCTACGTTCACAATCTTTCTCCAACATTCCTAGGACTTCTAATTCTATCTAGGGAATTGTCCTTGGGAAGATTCCATCGGCTCTGATGAATCATTGGACTAAACCTATTCCTACCACCCTTTTGTCACCACATTCGTCGTGAATTAAGCGTGTTTTGGGAAGGAATTGCCACCATGAAAAATCATTAAAAATCACCTAAAGTACTTGTGATATTGAAATCAAAAGTTTCGTACCTTAGGTGTTTTTGATCATCAAAAACGCTCCCCCTTAATACGTGCTTTACACATATTAAGTTGGATAATCGTTAAGTCTTTTTCATCTTTTAGCCAAGTATCATTTAAATCTCCTTAATCCCATTTTCTCCCCTTATCCAAAATGTTAACCATTAATATTTGGGATATTGAATGGATTAACCGGTCTTTGGGTAAAAATGAAATCGATATTTGGCCATAGAACATGTTCATGCTCCCCCTTAAATTAATAAGGGATATTTGTAGTGCTTTAGTATGATATATTTTGAAATATTTAGAATCTCGTGAGAAATTCTTGAAAAATTATCATACTTTAACACTACATCAAGCCGTACAAGCACAATATTCACAAATATACATATTCACAATTGAAAACCAATATAAAGTGGACCTGAAGTGTACGACCCATTAGATGGATCGTTGCAGTAGCTTGTGGTGCACTAAATATGGTCTTCCACCAACGAATCTTTCCAAGCTCCTCATCAATCTACGTTCACGGAGCTTTTGATCTATCTTCTTGATCACATACTTCGCCATCTGCCGATAACCCTGGTGCCAATCCTCAGTCATCTCTGGTAAAGTCCCACCTGAATTGAGATGATCCAACTTTCCTCTGACGTAGATGAGAGTCCCATCACTGTACTTATAAAGCTCACCCACCCTCATAAACTTCATCAATCCTCGACTGTTCAAGTAGAAAATCCCACAATTCGGAACAGAAATGCCGGTATAGGGACATCTGTTGACATGTTGAGGTAACACTTGATTCACTGGACGGGTTAAGTTAAGCTTCCTTTGGTAACTTTCGACTCCCAACTGAAGATCTTCAACTCGTTTCTTGATAACAACACTTCGTGTGAACATACGAAGTGATGTATTCAAGGCAATGAGGTCTTCACGAGGATTAATCTAGTCGCATTTAGTGAGTTCTAAAGCAATCTAAGGCAACCAATCATAATCTAATGATATTCCGAGTATAACCCACCTATAACCCTAATCAATTACTGCTTAATTAGACACAAACCCTAATTTGGACTTAATCTAATTAAACGAAGCAATTAACATGATTTAATTGATGAATTTAGACGAGTTATAAGTTAAAGATGATGTTATTACCTTTTAGAATCGAATGAACCGGTTGGATGATTAAAAACAAGAATTTTTAGAGCTTGTGTATGTGTGTTAATGGCGGAAGATGATAAATGAATAGAAACAGTGAATGAAGGTGGCGGGGGGTTTGCTTTGACTTAGGTAAAAAGTTTTTAAAATTTCACACAATGTCACCTTAAGTCCCTATATTTTCTTATTCTTTTCCTTTTTGTTTATAACTTATCTTTTCATTTTTTCTTAAGCATTGTTAAATTTCGCCAACACAACTTAAGCATCTCAACCTATTAGCATATCTCCAAGATCTTAAAGCAAGTCCTATCACCTTGAACGAGCACAAGTCGATTTCTAAAGCAATACCACTCATTTACCATTTAGCCATTAATTTTCCACAATCACTTTTGAAAATCAATTTAATGACGAAGATGATTTAATATTTTCTCCCCCTTAAACGATGACCCGTTTTCTATTTAAAGAGCTGTAGTCATTGTTTAAAGAGTCAACTATTGATGAAAGCATTTCCAATTTGTATCTTGAAAAAGTTTGATTCGTGGTGTCAATAAGATTTCTCTTATTTTGACAAATTAATGCACTGAGACGTACATAAATTCGTGTTAGACCAAGTTGTAAAGTAAACTTGATCCCTTTGCATGATTTGGCTTGTAAATCATGCCCGAGAAAATTAATTCCCGTTGTGAGCCAACGTTTTCCAAGGAAATACGTGACTTTAATATGAAAACCGGGTTGCAGTCTGAAATAACTACAAGCCATAATGGGCATGTTTTAAAAATGTACAACTTTTATACGGACTCTATTTATGGCGCCGTGTCAATATTGATCGACATTTCTAAAGCCGTAAATATTACCGTACTAAAAGACATGCCCGTTTAAAAAACGAAAAATATTTTTGGTTTTTCTAGGTTTTATATTTTTTATGGTTTTTCTGGGTTTTATATTTTTTTATGATTTTTCTTGGTTTTATATTTTTGTATTTTTCTTTTGTGGTTTATATATTTACGATAATATACATGATCACGAACAAAGGATACTCTGAATAGTTTACCACCACTATTCAGCTGATTCTTCTGCCAACTCTTTGAGAGTCGCTGGAGTGAATGATTTCATGCCAAGCTTGTCGATCAAAAACTCGATTCGTCCTTGATCTAATGCTTTGGTGAACATATCCGCCAGCTGGTACTCAGTAGTGACAAAATACAGCCCGATCACTCCGTTCTCCACCTGCTCTTTAATGAAATGGTAGCGAATGTCTATGTGCTTGGCCCGGGAGTGTTGAACATAGTTGCAGCAACGGGCAATGGCGCTCTTGTTGTCACAATACATCGGGATTTTGTTGAATCCCAAACCGTAGTCAGTTAATTGTGATCTCATCCAAAGGACTTGAGCACAACAACCGGACATGGCGATGTATTCAGCCTCCGTGCTTGATATTGCAGCGCTTTTCTGCCTTTTTGAAGACCAACTGATCAATCTATCTCCAAGGAGTTGCACATATCCAAAAGTGCTATGCCTCGTGTCTTGACATCCAGCATGATCGGCATCTGCGTATGATATTAAAGCAATAGAGGAATCTTTCGGATACCATAGACCACGATGAAGTGTTCCTTTTAGATACCGAAAGATCCTTTTAACTACATGTAGGTGCTTTTCGGTAGGCCGAGCCTGATACCGGGCACACATGCATACAGCAAATTGCAAATCAGGCCTGCTAGCAGTCAGATATAGAAGGGTGCTGATCATTCCACGGTAAAGTTTTGGATCGACAATAGTCCCATTCCTATCTTCATCTAACTTGGATTTCTCCACCATTGGAGTGTCCACGGGGTCACAATTTTCAAATTTATACTTCTTTAGAGATTCTAGAGCATATTTGGATTGATTAATAAAGATGCCTCTGGGATTCTGAGAAATCTGTAATCCTAAGAAAAATGAAATTTTTCCCATCATCGACATCTGAAAGCGTGTGGACATTATCTTCTCAAAGCGATTTGACAATTCTATGTTAGTGGCAGCAAATATTATATCATCAACATAAATTTGTACCAGTATCATGTCGTTGTCCTCCTTGAGAGTGAATAGAGTGGGGTCCACCTTGCCTTTGGAGAAGCCTTCCGAAATGAGATATGTTGAGAGGAGATCATACCACGCGCATGGAGCTTGTTTCAACCCATAGAGAGCCTTCTTAAGCTTGTACACATGATTAGGAAACTCCGTGCTAACGAACCCATCCGGCTGACTAACATAGACTTCTTCCCTTAGTTCACCGTTCAAAAATGCCGTCTTCACATCCATTTGATAGACGATCATGTTCATATGAGCAGCATACGCAAGGAATAGTCTAATGGCCTCCAATCTCGCAATAGGAGCAAAAGATTCTTCAAATTCTATACCCAAGGCTTGTTTATATCCTCTGGCAACCAATCTAGCCTTATTCTTCAATACTGCACCCATCTCATCAAGTTTAACCTTATAAACCCATAACAAAGTAAGGATATTAACCTTGTCGGGGAGAGGAACTAATTCCCATACTTCAAGTCTTTGGAATTCATTTAGTTCCTCATGCATGGCTTCAATCCAAGATGATTGAGTCATAGCCTGCTGCCAATTTTTAGGTTCAACTTCATAGAGAAATGCATCAAAGTAGCAATAGAGTGCACTCTCTTGTAATTGATGGCGTGTAGAGACTGGTCGATCGAGATTACCAATGACATTCCTAATTGGGTGATCTTTTGTCCATTTGTAAACCTGGAGAAATCATCCACAATAACGAGAATGAATTTCTTACCGCTCACACTTTCAGTTCTCATTGGCCCACAAAGATCCATATGCAAAAGATGAAGTTTTTCTTGATTGGTGTCTTCAGCTTTGGGCTTGTAAGATTTCTTAGTACTTTTCCCCCTTGAACACGCGGAACATAAATGGTCCTTGTGAAATTTAAGCTTTGGAAGACCACGAACTAATTCGTTTTTAGCCAGATGATTAATAGAATCAAAGTTGAGATGAGATAATCTGCGATGCCATAACAAAGACTTGGTCTTAGATGCTTTAGAGAGAAGACATACTGGAGAAGCGGCCATCATGTCTTGTAGGGACAACGTATAAAGATTTGCACCACGAGATCCCTTCAACAAGTCTTTTCCTTCCAAGTTGCGGATGAAACAAGTATGTTGTCGAAATGCAACCTCTAGGTTGGAATCACAAAACTGTCCTACTGAAAATAAGTTATGACCAAGACCTTCTACATAGTATACCCTTGAAATCGTAACGTTTCCAATCTGATATTCACCATACCCCATTATCTTTGCTATATGATCATTCCCGAATTTAACCGTACCAAGAAACTTGCTGACGAAATTTCGTAGCATCGAGCGATCTCCGGTCATATGCTTTGAACAACCGGAGTCCAAATACCAAAGGATGATTTGGACCACCTGAAAATATCACCACACGAAGACAATGTAGAGGTATCGGAATCTGAATGTTCCTTGTTATTAGCAGGTACAGATTTAATAATCTTAGATTTGCTAACTTTAGGTTTCTTAGATTTCATAGCCTTCTTCTTCCTAGTTGGTGGTGTAGATTCTAGTTGGCTTAAATCCTGTGGTATTTCTTCACTGATAGGCACTATAGTGGGGGCTGACCTAATTAAAGGGCGTTGTTTCCATACTTGAGTGCGAGCGTTCCTAACTAAAGGACGCTCAGACCTAACCTCAATGGATGCATTCCTAGTTAAAGGGCACATTGTTCCATCTAATGTAAAGGTCCTACCAGTGGGACGCCATTGCCAGCCAACCTGGGCACGAGTTCTACCCGTTGGCTTCCATTCAAGACCATTCCTAATGGCATTCATTTCATTCACATGATCAATAAGACACAAATCATGACGTTGGGAAAACATACATTCATTACAATTCCAACAATTCAAATTAGAATTCACGAATGGTTTAGGCTTCTGCACAGGCGCAGAGCTTTTAGTCTTAACATGATTCTTCTTATTTAAAACTGAACTAACATTCCTATGGTGAGCTTCTACTTTCTTCTTTTTGGCACTACTAGTGGAGGGCTTGATCTTATCTTTCTTTAGTGGCGATCCTTTAGCCTTAGTAGTCTCTTTTAATCCTGTAGAAGGCAAAGTGGGAACATTAGCAACAGATTTTAAAGGTGCCTTACTTGATTGTGCCAATGACGGTTTTGCTCCTGGAGTCTTATTAAATGGAGTTACAGCAATGGGCCTATTAGTAAGTAGTGCAGAGCCTGGTTTACCTATGTATTGCAAATATGCTAAGCAATATTGAACTCGCTTAATATATTCATGAGCCGAATAATAGTAGCTACTTGAGGGATCTAAGGCATAAAGATCGTCTAAAATATCCCTAACAAGATCTACATGCTTAATGGCATTCCTCATATAATCATCGTAGGTAACCGGGTTTCTCTTATGAAGCGGGTTCTTATAAAGCACTACTGACTTGGTTGTTGGAGCACTAGTGGACGGTGCAGAGTCGGTAGCTGAGTTATCAACAATTTCTTGTCGGGTGAGAAGAAGTGTCTCCTTTAACTCGGCCAAAACCATATTTTTGTCAATGAGCATGATGTTTAAGTCAGAGATTTCCTCACATTTTTGGTTCAATTGTTCAACATAAGATTGTTGCTGCGCCGCATTAAAAGCGAAGCGTTCTTCTAGTGAACCATAAAGTTGAGACATTCCCTGTCTTGCACGATCCATCTCCCCTAGAATAGACGATAGTCTAATTTCTAAGTCCTGGTTTTTTGACTCTGCGGCCTCTAGTTCCAATTTTAATGTTTCATTTGATGACACATCTCTCTTCAATCTCATAATCTCTTCCTCTAATGCCTTAACAATTGCAATCATCTTGTCACTCGTCTCAACACCGTTTTCACAACTATTTGATATCAAAAGATCCTCATTTTGAGTTTGTTGCTTTAATTCTAAAGATATACAATGTTTTTCTAGTTGATTAAAGCGTTTTGAAAGTAAATTGTAAGAATCTTGTAGCTTTAAAAACTCAGCGTTAGATTCGTGACAAGAATGATTATGTACCTCATTTACAGTATCAGCAACATTTACAGAGAGATCACAAACATCATCACATATATTCACAGCATCACAATTAATCATAGCGGATGTAAGCTCATTCGAATAATTAACATTTACAGTAGTAAGCACATCACACGAGATTACTTCGGATAAGAATCGGTCATATTCGGTTAAAATCTTTTCTTTTTCAATTAGTTGTAGTTCGTAAGCGGTGTCCATTTCATAAAACACTTTTTGAACTTCTCCAATTTCAAATTCAAGATTTTCCTTAAGAGATGCAAAACTTCCTTTTAGACTTTCGACAAATGGATTGATCTCATTTTTAAACACCTCGTTCATGTGTTCGAAAGCCCATTCTCCGGCGTTTAGGCCATTTGAAGTCGTACATTCCAAAATGACCTTGTCAAAATTAGTAAAGTATTGATTAATCTCTTGCAAGTTTAACCATACAGTGCTAACAGGTGGGAGATCCTTTGGAATTTCCTTAGGACCTTCCATGTTGACAAGTGTAGGAAATGTACTAGGGTTTTCTTCATTCAACATGTAGGTTGGTGCTGTAATGAGATCTTTGTCCATATGGAAGCGAATTCTAAAATCCGTTTTAGCAAGCTCCTGATTCATTTTAAAATAATCACACTCGGGATATTTTGCAGAATTGTATGACCGATCCTCATCAACTAGATCCTTACTTGTGCGATCATCGAAAATAACAATCGGGTCTAAGACCAATCCTAATTGGGTTGCATTATAAAGTCTAGGACTATGGATCAAAGCTTGTTTTGCATACCGTGGGTTAGGGGGAAGGCCTTTTTGACGTGATAAGTTAAATTCTCTAAACGAAGCATCAAATAAGTGCACTAGTTGAGAAGCAGCGTATTGTCTTAAAAGCAAATAATCTAGACTTCTAATCTTATTAGCAGCATTAATCTCCATTTCATTCTTCTTAGACTCGAGTAATTCAAAATCCGTTTGAAGTTTTTGAAAATTAGTGACTACTAACTCCTTTTCTTTAAGTTCATTAGAAAGATTTGCTCTTAAGTTTTCAATTTCTTGCAAGTGACCCATTTGTTTGTTTCGAAAGTGATCATATTCGGGATTTGTTAGAACACTAGACGAAGGCACTAATTCCAAAGTTTGAACTTTCTCGTTGCTTAAGGCAAGCTCATCAGACAAATTCTTATTCTTAGCTAGGGTTTCTAAAAGTGCGGCATTCATTTGGCTAAGTAATGTAGCAGGAACCATGACCAAATCTTGTTGAGCAGGAGTAGGCGTATGCGAAATGGCTCCCGGTTGTGATTCACTCAAAGTCTGGGGACTCACATTGATATTACTATCATTGATTGTCTCCTCATTTGAAAGACTCACCACCGAAGACTCATTCGAATCAGCACTCTCTTGCACAACTTGATGTGGTTGAATACTAGCATCAGTGGTATTATCAGTGGTATTAATAAGTACCTCAGATCTCTTTTCTGGCCCTAAGCTGGAGATAGTTGCCATGAGAGCAGCCTTTGCAGATTGAAATTCATCACAGTCTGAGTCATACGCATCGAGATCATCTGCTTGGTATGCTGCATTCTGTGTGGTGACAGTGTCTTGTTCAGCAATCCCTAGATCAGCAAGAAATGCAAGCTCCTCTTCATCAAGTTCCCTTCCTTGTGCCTGAGCATTCACCAGATAGATCTTCTCTGCAAACCATTGACCATCCCTTCTCCTCTTGGGTTTCTTGCAATCCCTGGACATGTGTCCTTCTTCCTTGCAGATGTAGCATGTAATCATTCTCAACTTGCCTGTGGAATTAGCCCGTGGAGCAGGATTGACCATTGGAGCCTGATTGACCGTGCGAGCATTGGTAGTTGATGTGGTAGGTCTCCCCTGATATGGTTGAATAGGCTGAACCATTACCCTGCCATTCTCAATAGTAGCTTGTTGGCGAGAATTGGATGAATTCCTCAACTGATTGTTAGTCGGAGCTGATCCCCTAAATCCTTGTTTGCTTAAAGTCCTTGTGAGATAAGCAGACATAGTGGTTAACACTTCAACTGGGTCAGTTCCTTGTTTGAACACAGGAATGGGGACTTCTTCATCATCATCACAATACATTGCTTGATCTTGTTGAGCTGCATAATCACTAGAAGGAATACTCATTTGATCAGGGTAGCTTGTTGGATATGCTGCATTCTCTTGATAAGACGAATATGAAGATTGAGCATAAGGTGCAATACTTGCTGGGTGATGTTGTGAAGCATAGTGTGGTGAAGGTGCATTGAACCGATATTGTTGCTGATGTGAGGTGGGTGGTTGCGGTAGAATCGAGTATTGGGGGAAGGTTGGTGTCATGTAAGGTGATGGATGATAGGCTTGATGTCCCAAAATATAAGGAGTGTTGTTGTGAGACAAGCTTGGTTGATTCGCCATCAAAGCTAATGAATCAGGGTACATACCTCGAGGCGAACGGTGCATGATCACATGTTTCTCATGCTGCTGAAGAAAAGCATATAGTTTATCCAAATTGCACTTATGCAAATCCCTGGTTAACTTAACATCGGTAATATACTCACCCCATTCAGCTTGAGGTAAAGTATTCAAGAATTTGGTGTTAACCTGGAATGGAGCAATCACGAGATTATATACATTCAGATCATTCATGAGAGTGGTGAATCTGAAGTAATAATCGTGAAGCGTTTCCCCTGGGTTGTACGTGAATCTATCAAACAGATCATACAAATGACATTCCCTTTCCTGTTTGATGAGAGACGTACCTTGTAGCAACACCTTTAGACGTTCCCATAAATCCTTTGCCACCGTATACTGACTTACCATCCGATAGATGTCATGGGGAAGAGCTTGGAGAATGGTTTGAAGAGCCTTTTCGTCTGCATCGGCAACAAGTTGTTGAGCTGGTGTAAGTTCTTCAAATTCTCTTGGTCGAGTCACATTGTTAACCACGATGGTACCATAGTCAAGTGGACCATTTAAAATTGACTTAACCATAAGCCTCCCATAAACCGGTTTTCCCTTAAGATAAGACATCATCCGGCCTTGCCATGCTTCAAAGACTTCTTTGATGAGCATTGGAGGGCGATTATCCGTTCCCGTAATGACGGAAATATCCATGAGTGATGTCATCTGAGGCATTACTGAATTCGGATTCATTTTGTTCACTTCAAAGAAACAAAGATTATCGGTTGATCGAGCAGTGAAGTAAAGCTTGTGAATTGTGTTGAGTTTTTGTTGTAAGAAACCAAGATTAAATCCTCTAAAAAATCGTCAAAAAAACAAGTAAAATAACCCTTGATTCGGAACTTTTTGTTGATTCGGAAGTTTGATTCGGAAGATTTTGACTTGGAAATACCTTGATTCGGAACTTTTGGTTCGGAAGTCTTGATCCGGAACTTTCCCTTGATCCGGAACTCTTCCCTTGATCCGGAACTTTCCTTGATCCGGAACTTTCCCTTGATCCGGAACTTTTTCCTTGATCCGGAACTTTCCTTGATCCGGAACTTTTGGTTCGGAACTTCCTTGATCCGGAACTTTTTCTTGATCCGGAACTTTTGGTTCGGAACTTTTGGTTCGGAACTTCTTGATCCGGAACTTTTGTTGATCCAGAACTTTTCGTTCGGAACTTTTGGTTCGGAACTTTTGTTGATCCGGAACTTTTCGTTCGGAACTTTTGATCCGGAACTTTGGTTGATCCGGAACTTTTTGGTCCGGAAGTTTTTGGTTCGGAACTTTTGCTGGGTAAACAGAAGGTTTGTTCGTGATGAACAGTCGATCAAAAAACCAAGATTAAACCCAGATTTTTACCAAATAACCCAAAAAGTTTTGTGATTTCTACAATAATAAGTAAAAACTAATACTTATCCACTAATCCCAATCACAAAAACACCAAAAACACCAAGAATCAAGATGGATCTTCTTAAAGAACACTAATACAATCAAAAACTAAAAAACCACACAAATCATTACCTTAAATCACCCCATAGCTCTTGATACCAAATGTAGAATCTTGATCACCTATGAATCTATGAAGCGGGTTGATGATTTCTAGAGAGAGAAACTAGAGAGAAAAAGTGAGAGAAAACTATGTTTTATTTCATTAAGTGGAAACAAGAAATGTTCAACAACCAACCCCTTTCCAAGGAGGAAAGGGGTATTTATACTTCCAAGTCACTAATGGACTTGGGCCGGCCCATGACAAGCCCATGGACCGGTTCTTACTTAACTAAATAAGTAACTATTAACTATTTGTTAACTACGAGCTATTACAACATAAATAATATTGTGGAGTGACCGACTCTTCTAATATACGTAGAAACGTATTTCTAACAGGATTTCAGTTCAGTTTGGTTTGACAATACCAAACTGAATGATTTCGATCTCCTCTAGGATACTGAAGACACTTCAGTATTCTGATGGTTTGCATTAGGCGGGAAAAGATAACTTTAAGTCGAAGTAGGTTGCTTGTATACTTAGATATAAGTACAACCTTTATCTTTTCTAGAATAGTTTAATATGTACTTTGTACTATTTATCCAGCATGGGCATCAACCACCCACTGGATAAACCCATGCATTGAAACATGCAAAATGCAAACCCTAGTTTACAATGCCTATATAAGGAGTGTACATTAAGAGAGAAAGGTTTAACCAATACAAGAGCTTAAACTCTAGAAAACCTTTCTCTCTCGATACCATCTAAACCATATAGCCAAGCTGCATATGAACGTTTAGATTAGAGCTTAGACTTTAACTTTGGTTAGACGTTTAAGTAGAGAAAATCAAAACCCATTGTCATTCAACCACTTTGTTATTCCGCAAACAAAGTGGGTTATAGATTCTTTATTCGATTCTAATAAAAGTCTATACGTTGAAAATTATATTGGTATTGTTGTTTTAATCTTTCATAGTTCTTATCAATAGTTAAAAAACACACTTGAGTCGAAGTAAAGAGTTATTACTTAAGTTAATAAGTAATAACGAATTACAAGGGACCAACAAGTGGCATTAGAGCAGTTTGATTAGCTAAACTCTTAATTTATTTAACTACTCATGTGAAAGTTTCCAAATCAAGATTAAAAAAATGGCTTAAGTTATACTACAAACCCTAGAATATAGGGGTGGCCAACTCAATGCTGCTCCTGTACTAGAGGTAGCCAATTTTACAAATTGGAAGAAGAGGTTTCTTGTCCACATGGTTGGGATTGAACCTCAATTCCTTAGAATCATTTAAAATGGTCCTTTTGTTCCTATGGTTGGGGACAATAATAAACCTGAAGTACAATGGACTGCGGATGAGAGAAAAGCTGTTAACCTAGATCAGCGTCTCAAAAGTCTCATCATGTTTGTGCTTCCAAATGACCAAATGAATTCTGTTGTAAATTGCAAAACAGCCAAAGCTGCATGGGAGGACCTTATTCTTTACCATGAGGGACCCTCTGATGTAAAAGAAACCAAAATCATGGATTTAAAGCTTCAATACAACACCTTCAAGCACAAAGAAAAGGAAACCCTCACACAAACGTTCACCAGATACAAAGCACTGATGAATGAACTTGTGAATGATGGTGTTGAGCTTTCAAAACTTGAAATCAACACAGTTTTTGTCAATGCATTGCCCAAGAAGTGGCTCAGTTTCTACCAAAGCTTGAGAAATACTAATCACATTAAAGATTGTGATCTGGCTTCTCTTTTTCGGAAACTAAAATATGAAGAAAACCTAGTTGATAGGATTTATGAAGGCTCAAGCAAGAGTAAAGCATTAACCATTGCTACACCCTTGTCCATAGCTTTCTTTAGTGAAGATGTCATTCAAGACTACCAAGATAGTCATGATTATGAGGAAGACACTATATCTAGTGAGGAATATCTGAATTACCTCAAAGAGGAATTTCATGAAAGAGCACTTCTGGCCAAGTCTAGAAGGTTCTTTAAGAAAGGAGGCAAGTTCTCCAGCTCCACAAAGGCTTCAGTTGACACTGAATGCTACAAATGTGGGAAGACTGGTCACTATGCTAGGGATTGTTATTAAAATACATCTCTCCATTCATATTCCTCACCAGCTCAATCAAGACCATCTGGTCAATAATCATTTCAGCCAAAACAAATTGCTTTTACTTCATTTCAGCAAAACAAGGTTGAACTCAGACCAACAAAAGACTTTGAGGCCAAATACAGAGAAATCAAGGCAAGATTGGACTTAATGAGTACTGAAAGCTCCTCATCCAAGACTCACAAGCAAGACAAGAACAAAGGGCTTGTTGTTGAAGATTATGAATGGGATGAAGAAGATGTTTCTTTAGATGATGATGAAATGGTTAATGTGAAAGTGCTGATGGCACTTGCTGATGATGAAGGGGCTAATTCAAATGTTGTGGCCAGAGAAAGTGCCAGAAATGGTGAATGGGCCAACGTCACAATCAAAAAGGTACAAACTCTTCTTAAATTAGAAGATAAAGATGACATTAAATTTGTCTTTGATTACTTGTGCATTTATCTAAAATTTGTTGAAGAGCAAAGAAACAATTTGCTTGAAAAATTTCATAAACTTGTTCTAAAACTTGAAGATTTTGAAACTAAGCAAATGGAGCTAAAAGAAGCTAAACTTGATATTCTTACCTTTCAAAAATTGAACAAAGAAATTTTGGAGGAAAATAACTCCCTAAGAGTTGAACTAAAAGAAGCAAAAGATATTGTTAAATCTTGGCTTAGAAACTCTGATAGGGTAAATCAATGCATAAGTGAACAAATACCTGCTCAAAAGAGAAAAATGCTTGGTGCTGAAGGATTCTCCAGCACCAAATCTATTGTCTTTGTCAAAGCCTCAAATGAGGATGGTAGCTCGATCCCTGACATTGAAAGGCCAGGTGAAGAGAATTTACCCAATCATGACACTGGATGAATCCTTCTTCCTGAGTTTCAAGCAAGTGTTGACACTTCAGCACCAGTTGAGTCCTCATTTATTGAGGATGACTCAGATGATGATATAGAGAATGAAGTAAGTACCCCACTTCCTCCTTTGGAGAAGCTGGCTGGTGCTGAACCCTCTACTAGACCAAAATCAATCCAGTCTATCATCAAGTCACACACCACACACAAAGGTAGTTCTTCCAAACAGGTCACAATTGACACTTCAAAGAACTCTTTAGCTCCTGCTGAAGGTTCACATATGGGAACTACCTCTTCAGTTTCAATAAATAAACTGAAGAATGCTAGATCTGAGGATGATAAGAGAATGTTTCTTGTCATGCAAGAGATCAATGATCTCAAATTACAACTCAGGCAGCAGCAAACACCAACACGATTCAAAGATGAACCTTTAGACTCTTCTCATTTAAAGTACAAGACACAATTCAAAAGAGCTTGTGGGTTATCTGGTCAAAACAACCATCTCACTCAAACTTGCTTAAGAGTGATTTATTGTACTAAATGTGAGAGGACTGATCATCGCACTTGTGAACATACTCATTATATACTGGCCAAAGCTAGTGCTGATGCTCACAATTCTGAAGCAGGGAAATATGCCTTTCCCACCATGCATTCATTATGGTATGGGTAATCATCACCCAGATGACTGCCACTATTACCCTGTTTGTAATATGTGTGGAAGTTATGACCATGACACTCATGGACATAATCGAATCATCTCACTCAGAAGAAGTATTAAACCAAGAAACCCAAACTCTATTACCAAATGTTGTGAGACTTGTGGAAGCGATGTCCACACTACATCTGATCACAACCATATAGAGTGGTTCAGAAGAGATGAATCCCTCCAGGCTAAGAAAGCAAAAGCTGTTCAGACCTCTTCTTCTTCTAAGCAATCACACATACCCTCTACAAGAGGACCCTTCAGATCTAGAACACCTTCTAGATCTAAAACCCCCACCCAACAAAGGTGGGTTTCAAAACAAAACTGACCATTTCCTTAACTTGTGCAATGTGATCTCAAGAAGCCTATTTGGTACCTAGATAGTGATTGCTCAAGGCATATGACTGGCACAAAGAGTTCTCTACACAAGTATGAGGAGGAACAAGGTCCTAAAGTTGTTTTTTGGTGATAACTCATCAGCTACTACTAAAGGATTTGGTTCAGTAAAATACAATGGTATAGTTTTCTCAAGGGTAGAACATGTGAATGGATTGAAGCATAACCTCATCAAAATAAGTCAACTTTGTGATGCAAAGTATCGTGTGCTGTTTGATGACAAAAAAGGTACAATCTTCAACTCCAATCATGAAATTGTGATGATTGCTCCAAGAGTCAAAGATGTTTATGTCATGAACATGAACTCTACTCAGGAGACATGCTTCTTTGCTAAAGCCTCCAATATTACCAATTGGCTTTGGCATAAGAGGCTCTCACATCTCAATTTTAAAACAATAACTCTGCTAGCAAAACAAAATCTTGTTATTGGTCTTCCTTCACTTGTCTATTCCAAGGATAAACCATGCTCAGCATGTGAAAAAGGGAAGCACCATAGGCCAGTTTCAAAACAATGCAAACTTTCTCAATCAAAGAAAGTCTTCATTTGCTTCACATGGACTTATTTGGCCCAGTATCACCTAGGGCCATTTTTCATGAAAAATATACACTTGATGAGTACTCTAGGTACACCTGGGTAGATTTTCTGACAAAGAAAAGCCATGCACCAGATGCCATTATGTCATTCATCAAAAGAGTTGAAAATCAAAATGACACTCATGTCAAACAACTCAGAACTAACAATGGCACTGAATTCAGAAATCACTCACTGATCAAATTCTGTGATGACAAAGGAATTTCCCAAAATTTCTCATCTCCTTACACACCTGAACAAAATGGTGTGGCTAAAAGAAGGAACAGAACTTTGATTAAAGCAGCAAGGACAATGCTTGCTGGATCTGCTCTCTCTAATCATTTTTGGACCGATGTTGTAGCCACTGCTTGCTACACTCAAAATAGATCCATCATTATGAAGAGACACATGAAGACTCCCTATGAAGTCTTCAGGGGGAGAATTCCAAACATTTCATTCTTACATGTGATTGGGTGTCCAGTATTCATTCACAATCACAAGGATCACTTTGTAAAGTTTGATGAAAAATCTGATGATGGTTACTTCCTTGGATACTCTCTAGTATCTAAAGCATACAGAGTCTTCAGCACAAGAAGACAATGTATTAAAGAAACCTATCACATCACCTTCAATGAAAGTTCTGAAGCTCTCACTTTTACAAATCCATCAGATGATGAACTTCATATTCATGAATCTCACAATTATCCATCTGATGAATTTCAACATTATGAGCCTTCTCAAAAATATCAAACAAGCAACTCAGTCCCTCATATTGATCCATTTGAAGATATGACAAGTCCTACAAAGGAAATCCTTCAGTATCACATACTAATGGCTATCAATCAAATAATGATCAATCTTAAAATGATCAAAATGATCAGCAAGGCAACACAAATGACCAAAATGGTCAGTCTCAAAACAATCAGCATGTTGACACACATGATCAAAATGATCAATCATATGCAGCTGCTGATGAACAATCTGAGCCCCTTGCTCAAAGCTCTCCTACCATCTCTAGGGAATTAGGTCTTAGATATGTTGCTTCTGACCAAGAAGGAAGCCCTCCATTGATTGAACCTTTGTCCACTGAATATCATTCAATAGACACTAGATATAATCCAAGTCCAAGTCCATGTCATGGACTTCCAAGCTCTAGCTCTAATCATGATACCAGTACCTATTCTCCAGCTCCACAAAAATCTTGGACTCAAAATATTCACATCCAACTGGTGAACATAATAGGTAATCCTGGTAAAGGTGGAGTCACTAGATCTATGGCAAAGAAACTGAGTGCTGCTTCATTTGGAGAATACCTCTATGCAAACTTTCTCAGAAATTGAACCTACAAAGGTTTCTGAAGCACTCACACACCCTGGATAGGTGGTTGCCATGCAAGAGGAACTCAATCAATTTGAAAGAAACAAAGTCTAGAAATTGGTTCCTCTTCCATATGGTAAATCAACCACTAGTACCAAATGGGTTTACAAGCTCAAAAAAGATGAAACCAATGCAGTGACCAAAAATAAAGCTAGGCTGGTGGCCCAAGGATTCAATCAATAGCCTGGTGTTGATTTTGATCAAACCTTTTCTCTAGTTGCACGTATGGAAGCCATACGAATCTTCCTTGCTTATGCCACATACATGAACTTCATCATCTACCAAATGGATGTCAAATGTGCATTCCTAAATGGTGACCTAAAAGAAGAAGTTTATGTTACTCAGCCTCCTGGCTTTGAGAGTAGTAAATACCCAAATCATGTCTACAAGCTTTACAAAGCTTTGTATGGACTGAAGCAAGCTCCAAGAGCATGGTATGAAACTCTCTCAACATTTCTCATTGAACATAAATTTGTCAGAGGAAAAATAGATAGCACCTTGTTTATCTATAAATCTAAAACTGACACCATTCTGGTACAAATTTATGTGGATGACATAATCTTTGGTTCCACAAGCTTGAAACTTTGCAAACAATTTGCTAAGCTTATGACCAGCAAGTTTGAGATGAGTATGATGGGTAAACTCACATACTTCCTTGGTCTTCAGATTAAACAATCTAACCAAGGCATCTCCATCAATCAAGAAAAATATGTCAAGGATCTGCTAAAGAATTATGATATCAATTGTGCTTCAGTGAAGACTCCAATGGTACCCCCTAACAACTTAGGACCTGATCTCAATGGAAAATCAGTCAATGAGACTCAGCATAGAGGTATGATTGGGTCACTCATGTACTTAACTACAAGCAGGCCTGACATTCAATTCTCTACATGCCTTTGTGCAAGATACCAAGCAGATCCAAAGGAATCACACCTTACTGCTGTAAAGAGAATCTTCAAATACCTAAAAGGTATACCAAGTCTTGGTCTTTAGTACCTCAAATCCTCAGGTTTTGACCTAAAGGGGTATTCAGATTCTGACTATGTTGGATGAAATTTGGACACAAAAAGCACTTCTGGTGCCTGCCAATTGGTAGGTGGCAAACTTGTGTGTTGGGGTGCTAAAAAGCAACAAAAAGTTGCCATGTCTTCAGCAGAAGCTGAATATGTGGCAGTTGCTAGATGTTGTGCCAATGTTCTTTGGATGAAAAGCCAACTAGCTGATTATGACATAGAATATGAAAAGGTACCAATCTTTTGTGATAACACTAGTTCTATTACAATATCCAACAATCCAGTCCTCCACTCAAGAACAAAACACATTGATATCAGATATCACTTTATCAGAGATCACATTGTGAAAGGGGACATTGAATTACATTTCATCCCTATTCAATACCAATTGGATGATATCTTCACCAAACCATTGGATGAACCAACTTTCAAAAGATTGATAATGGAGCTTGGTATGCTGAACATTGATGATACAAAACCTGAACCTTCAACATTCACTAAAGAAGCTTGAAGGTTCAGCATTTCATAAAAGATTTTGATTAATGTTAAGTAACATTGTCTAAGTAAAGGAGTGTGCAATGTCATGTGTCTATTTCACTTTATGTGATTGTGTATATGATGTTTTGTCGCCTTATCTGATTCACAAAGCTGAACAAATAATCACCAGTCATCAAAAGGTTCCGTCAGCAATGCTGAACAAATTTTAAATACAACTGAGTAGCTAGGCCTGAGTAGAGGAGCGTGCAATGTCATATGTCTTGTTCATTTATGTGAACATGTATATGAGGTTTTGTCGCCTCATCTGACGCACTAAAGCTCACAAGTTTTGCCATCAGCTTCAGCATATCTGAGCAACAGCATTTAAAACCTATCAATCATGTGATTCAAAAGAGTTAATGGCATTAAATTTCTTGTGAATAAAACAAACATTCTTTCAAGGTGTCATTTGTTAATTAAGGAAATTTCAAACGTCTCCATCCACAGTCAACAACTCCCTGACACATGGGGCGTTTCACTGTTCAAAGCAACAGAAAATCATACCTTTTTGTTGAACATTAATGAGAAAGTTTGTGCCAAATGTTCAAAAGAAACCCTAAAAGATTTATAATTTTTTTTCAAATGGTTTTAAAAACTTTTTACAAATCAGTTAATGTTTTTATATAATCCCTAACAATTGGATTTCATTCCACGCTTACAAATCTTTTCATCCAAAAAAAACACACAAACTCTCTCTCTTTCAAAACACACACAGAAACATCAATGGCTGAATCATCTTCCACTCCCAAGATTGACAAGATCACTCTTAACCCATCCACTCTTGTTAACTATCCCATTGATGAAATATTTTTCAAACCCAACAACATCACCTTACTCAAACCTGAATCCATTAAGTCTGTTCCTGGGGAACAAATTTTGACTTATCTATCCAAAAGTGTTTTAAGGTTTGCTTTATTTAAGGATCCTGGGATGATGTTTCAAAATGTACTAAAAGAATTTTGGTTCACAGCAAAGGCTTCTAACAACAAGAAGTCAATTGAGTTTGATTCTACCATGGTTGGGATTCATGGTAGATTTGGGTTAAAGTTATTTAGAAAAGTTTTGGGGTTATATTATTTGGAAAACCCTAATGATTATGAAGCAGTACCTGATGATTTTATGGTTGTCAAAAATTTCTTTAAAGAGATTGGGTATACTAAAGAAATTACTAAAAATGGGGGGTTAAAAAGAAGTTCTTTGCCACCAAGATGGAAATTGCTGATGTCCATTCTCATTGAATGTTTGGGGGGAAAACTAGAGGCCTTGACCAGATCAACCAAAAAGATGTTATTATTTTATATTGTCTGGCCAAGGGTGTTAAAGCTGATTTTGGGAGGCTTACTTTTGAAGATCTCCATGGGAAGCTGGAGAAAAGACCAGAGAGAAAAACGTTGTTTACACCAGATTTCTATCTCTCCTTTTTGTTGACCATCTTGGAAATGATTTTTCAAAAATCATTGGAGAGAAACTAAATTTTAAGACCTTTGATCTCACTCGCTGGAACATTCCAGTCAGCACCATTGATCATCCTCTTACACAACCCATGTTGGACATCTGCTCAGCAGATGGTCAAGTAGTGTACAAAGCTCCCAAAGACACTTCTTCAAATGGAGAAGTGGATCTAAAAGGCAAAAAGCCTGGAGCTTCATCCGGACCTCGTTAGAAGCAAACGTCAATTAACACCAAGAAGGTTAGACGTGAGTCCAGAAAGAGGAAAACCCTCACACAATCTTCCTCAAATAAGATTAATATGATTCACAAGGCCATGCTTTGAATAAAACTAAGTCCATGGCCAAGGATAAGAACCCCAGCCAGCTGTCACCTTCAGTCTCTGCTGGAGGTGATATGCATAAAGAGGCCCAGCAGGCAACCCCTCTCTCAACTTCTTTAGGAGAGAAGGGTGAAGATGGAGCTCGTCCTCAGCTCAGTAGTGTGGAGTCAGCACTGGATCCATCAGGTCAAACCAACCCTGGTGGTGAAGGGCTTGAAATTGATCCACACACTAAAGATGATGCTCAGAAGATTACCAAGGAAGTGAATCTCACCACTAGATCCAAGGTGGGACACTTTCCTACATTTGTTGTCAGCATGTCTGGGGATGATTTGGAAAAAGAACTAGGGTTTAGTGAAAGAAATCCAGTCAATCTAGATGACAGTGATGAAGAGACTGCTAATGCAACACAAAAGCCACCTTCCTCCAGAACTAAACAGGTAAAAGAATTAACAAATCAAGTGTTGATTCTTCAACCACAGGTGGCCAGACTAAAGGAAGAAAAGGTACTTGTTGACACTAAAATCTCAACTCTCAAAGCAAGACCAATTCCTCCTTCTGCTGAACAAATCAAGGATGTCATCATTGCTGCTTTGAAGCCTTTAGTCCAAGATTTAGCCACCACCACTTCCTTAAAGCAATAGATGTCCTCTCTTATGGATTCCATCAATGATGCTTCCATGGAGTTTCCACGAGAATTCACACCAGTTCCTGGCCAAGTTAATACCTTGTGTGATTCTGTGTCAAAGATCAAAGATAGAGTGGCGTTGCTGGAGAAACAAAAGCTGACCATATCTGATGAGGTTCAGCAGAAGCTACAAGCCCTTAAACCTGTTCCAGCCATGCTGGCCAAGGTAACTACCACTCTTAATCATCTTTGTGGCTTCTTCCCTGCTGGTGGGTCATCAGAAGCTGCTGGGCAGTCTTCTGTTGAGGGGGAGAAAAACATAATCCACCAGCTCTTTCAGAAACATGCCCAAAAGAAGGCTAAGAAACAATCCATTGTCTATGAGTCACCTATCACTGAAAAGAGCCCAGCAAAGGGTAAGGGGAGTCATCAGCCAAAGATGATCATATGCAAGAGCTGACCACAAGTGGTGAAACAACTGACAGTGGTTCACCTCCCTTTATACCCAAAAACAAAGGAGACTTTTACTCTGAATGATCGTTTGATCAGAGCTGGAGTGGCTACTCAGGAAGAACTTGACAAGTTATACAAGCTTCAGCAAGAAGAAAAGCTAAGAGATCTGAAGCTAAGCTTGTATGAACAAATTGGGAAAGTTGAAGTAGAAAGTGTCTTCAAAAAGAAAGTGTTATATGAAAAGTTTTGTATAACAAGGCTTAACAGAAGAAATATCTCACCAATCACCAATGTTGATATGTTGACCAGCAAAGGTGACATCCATCTCAAGTTCTATAGGGGTGATGGAACTAATGAGATACTTGAAAACTTTCAAGGAAAATAACTTTCTTAAACTTAATGGATTGAAATGAGTGTGATGATCGAGAAAAGAAAATCCAAGAGATGGGATGAAGTTCGCACCAGAATCGAGCACTATATGAGAAATCATGTAATAAGTGTGAAAACACTTATCCTTTTACCACTTATTTCCAATAATAACAAGACCAAAACGTGTATTTTATGTCGTAAAAGTCAGAATTATGCGTGGTTTGTGTTTTTATTGTGTTTCAGGATAAAATATGAAAAAGGGAGAAAACACGGGCTATCACAAGCTTTTATCGAAGAAAACGAGAAAAGACGAAGTCAAAAGATCAAGAGTGTAAAAAGAACGCAAGTCCAAGGCCTATTCTGAAGATTTATCGAAGAAAAAAATCTAAAGACGGAAGTTTAATGAAGTCGAAGAACTCAAGACTAGTAGAAGAGGAAATTATAAGACAAGTTCAATTTATATCGACAAATCCCGAGACGACGTCGAGAAAGACAAAGAATTTAAATCGAGACGAGAAGAAAGAAAGAAGGAAGCAACACATGCACTCCCCACCTCCTATATATACCCTCCTAATGTGTCATTAGGAGGGTGTTAGTTAGTTTTTTCAGTCACTTTTTCATTTTTCTAGTTTTTATCTTTAGAGAGAGAAAGTGTTTAGCTTTCTCTCACTAAAACTTCATCTTGTCTTTCTTTCATGTTTAAGCTTTAATTCAATCTTGTATTTTGGAATCTTTAATCTACAAGTTCAAGTTAAGCTTTGTATTCTTTAATCTTCTTCTACCTTTCTTTATTTTTGATTTGATTTTGATTCGGATTAAGAATAAATCTTGCTTAATCTTGATGTTTATGAGTTTTATACGGATTAAGCTTTGAGCTTATCATGCTTTTTGGCTTATTTTGTATTTAGCTTATTTGTTTTAAAGTTTTCTTAAAGGTTTTGTCTTTTTAAAAGTTTGATTTAAAAAGTAGCTTATTTAAAGTTTTGAAAGTTCTTATTTGTGCTTATTTAGTTATTTTATTTAAAAAGTTGGATAAGTTTCGGATTGTGCTAGTTAATAGAGTGCTTATAAGTTGCTTATTACGATTTTCCTACCGTCGGAAAAGGGTTTCCTTTTCTGACCATCATTCCGACGGTTGTCACTATTATTCTGATACATTGTATCGGAAAAGGGTTTTTGATTCCGACCAGTATTCCGACCAACATTCCGAGTGTGGAGTTTATTGGATATTCCGGTAGAACTTGATTTCCAGTATTGCGATTGTGGTCTCTTTTATACATTCCGATAGGTAGTCTTCCTTGGGCATTATTCCGATACTCCAGTAGTTATTCCAATAGAAGTTCATTTGATACATTCCGACGGGTGTATTCCGACTGGTTCATTCCGATTGTATTCAGGCACAAACATTCCGATGGATTCCGATGGGGCATTCCGACGGGGTTAATTGTTTTTTTTTATTAAGTTTTAAGTTTCAAACGTAAGTCTTTTCCCAAATTTTTACTTAGTGTTGTTTTTAATCAAGTTTTGTCTTAGTTCAATTTTACTTTATTCTATCTTTAAAATTTACTTTTAATTAGTTTTTGATCACTTTAATCCTTTTGCTATTTTTGTTTAAGCCTTTCTTCCTAGTTTGTTTAACTTGTCATTTTATTAGAAATAGATATATTCAAGCTCCACCTTTTAGTGACCATTACCGACTATTCCACCATTAACCGTGATCAATTCGATTAGATACCGAGAACGATATCGAGTACACAAATGCTAAGCAAAAGTCATGTATTAAATGGCGCCGCTGCCGGCTCTTTTCGTTAAGATTAACGGTTTTTAGTAAGAGACGCGTTGGATTTTGGGATCCGTTCATTTTTTAACATTATTTTCCTTGCTTAAAAATTTTCAAAAATCCTAAAAATATACAATTTTCAAAAATCAAAAAAAAAGAAAATCATAAAAAAACCAAAAATATTTCTTGTCTGACTTTCTTTTCTTTTTGTAGGTGTGTATGCGTACCCGTGCTCGTAAGAAGTAAGCAATTCAAGCTGAAGTCGAAACTCCACCTATTGTCACCATGGACAATCGACCAATGATCGAGCTTTTGCAATCGCAAGTAGAGGGAAACACTGATGCTATTGTCGTACCCGAGATTGGAGCCAACAACTTTGAGCTCAAATCCGGCTTCATTCAAATGGTCTCTGCTCAACCATTCTTGGGGCGTACACTTGATGATCCTCATGACCATATAAAAAGGTTTCTTCAACTCACTAATACGGTTAAGTATAATGGGGTTTCACAAGAGGTGATTCACTTGCAACTTTTTCCTTTTTCCTTAGAGGGACAAGACCGACATTGGCTTGATAAGGAACCGCCACAAAGTATTCTTACGTGGACGGATTTAGAGACCAAATTCATCAACTACTTTTTCCCACCCTCACGTACTACCGCTTTGCGGAATGAAATCGTTAACTTTGAACAAAAGTACGGTGAGACATTTAGTGAATGTTGGGACCGTTTTAAGGAACTTTTAAGAAAGTGTCCACAACATGGTTTCACAAAAGTACATCAAATTAATACTTTTTACAATGGTTTAAGCATGAATGACTAAGATTCACTAAATAGTGCCTCGGGGGTAACATTTTGGTTAAGTATTCTAATGTCGTGTGGGATATTATTGAGAATACGTCTAGAGTGCAAACTAAGAGTGTTCGGACTAATGTGGCTAGTGCTAGTACTAGTGACGCCGACAAGAGAATTGATAAGCTTACTTCGATTGTTGAAACACTTGCTCTACAAACCGCTAACAATACCAAAAGCATCAATGCGCAAGTTAATGCTTTGAGTCAGTCATGTGAAATATGCGGGGGTTCTCATTCATACACCGATTGTCCTTCGACTCATGACAATCCGGAAAATGTGTATGCCGCTAACGGTAACTTTTCTACGGGAGGCTATCAAGCACGTCCTCAAGGTGACCGCAATTTGCTCAGTTATCGTTCAAACAACTTCCTTTCACCACCCGGTTTTCTACCTCAAAACCAAAACAACCTCAATCGCAACAATCAAAACCAACCACGAGCTCCAAATCAATATCAAACCCAAAGAAACCCATATCCCTCTCAAGGAAATAACCAAGTTTACCAACAACCCGCTTATCAACCACCTGCCTACCATGCTCTTCCTCCCACCCAACCCACCGTATTTAATCACGAGGTTGACACTTACATGAGGACTAATGATGTGATAGTGCAGAATCTTCAGCGACAAATCATCAACTTGAAAGGAGATATGGCGAAACAAGGGAATGATCTTCGAGCCGATATTCGAAACTCTTTGAGCAGTCAAACAAATGACTTAAGGGATATGATGGCTAGTTTCTTCCAAAGTAATCAAGCCTCTGGTTCGGGTTCTCTTCCGAGTAACACCGTTGCTAATCAAAGAGGGGAGATGAAAGCAATCACCACTCGAAGTGGAAAAGGTTTAAAGGAACCCGAGCTTCCTACACCTACACCGGTGATTATGACAAAGGAAAACGAGTCCCCTTCTCCAATTTCTCCACCTTCTACTTCTACCCCTCCACCACCCAAGGATGTGAGTGAGAATTCCATTCCAAAGCCTTCATCTCAACCCAATATACCTTATCCCTCAAGGTTGAGGAAAGAGAAGTTGAAGAACAAGGATGATATTCAGGTTTCTAACTTTCTCAAAATGTTTAAACAACTGAATTTCAACATCTCCTTTGCTGAGGCTCTCGCTCACATGCCGAAATATGCTAAAATGTTTAAAGATCTTCTCAGCGACAAAGAAAAGCTTCTCGATATCGCTCAGACCCAACTTAATGAGAATTGCTCCGCATTGCTCTTAAGGAAATTACCAACCAAACTTGGTGATCCGGGTCGTTTTCTCATTCCTTGCAACTTCCCCGGGGTAGAGAATTGTATGGCCCTAGCCGATCCAGGTGCTAGTATAAACTTAATGCCATTAAGTGTTTGGAAACAATTATCTCTACCCGAGCTAGTCCCCACACGAATGACATTGGAATTAGCTAACCGTACGGTTGCTTATCCGGTGGGGATAGCCAAAGGTGTCTTCGTCGGCGTCGACAAATTCACCTTTCTGGCGGATTTTGTTGTCGTTGATTACGAGATGGATCCCCGTGTTCCATTAATCGTTGGACATCCATTCTTGAGGACCGGTCGCACTCTCATTGATGTAGCCGCGGGCGAATTAATCATGAGAATTGGTGACGATAAAATCGTCTTCAACATGGGTAAACTTTCTAAGCAGCCTTCTGAAAACGAGAGCGTTAATTTCATTGACGTTCTTGATGAGGCTTGTGAAGAACATTTCAAAGACGCTTGTAAAAGTGTTTTTTCTTCTCTGCCTATTGTTAAGACCGTTGCCTCTATTGCTCCATCACTAACTCTATTTGGAGAAAGTGATTTCCTTTTGAAAGAATTTGAAGCAACCTTAGGGAATGTAGACTTAAAATATGATGATTCTCCCTCCGATTGGGATGAAGACATTCGTACCATTGAGAAACTTCTCAATGAGGACCATATTTCTCCCCCGTCTCCTAAGGAAATCTCTATCGATGATCCGAATTTGACTACGCCTTCCATCAAAAATCCTCTGGATTTAGAGCTTAAGGATCTACCGTCTCATCTCGAATACGTGTTCCTTGAAGATAATAAGAAGTTACCCGTCATCATCGCAAAGGATTTGAAAGAAGACGAAAAATCTCGACTTATCGCCGTGCTGAAGAATCATAAGAAAGCGAATGCTTGGAAAATCTGCGATATTCGTGGAATTGATCCTCACTTTGCACACATAAAATTCTCATGGAGGACGAGTTTAAACACACTATTCAAAACCAAAGAAGGGTAAATCCCAAGATCCATGAAGTTATCAAAAAAGAGGTTATCAAACTTCTTGATGCGGGAATGATCTACCCTATCTCGGATTCACCATGGGTTAGTCCGGTCCATTGTGTGCCTAAGAAAGGTGGAATCACTGTTGTGCCCAATGAAAACAACGAGTTGATTCCTACTCTTCTCGTTACAGGGTGGAGAGTTTGTATAGACTATCGCAAACTCAATGATGCTACGAGAAAGGATCATTTTCCCTTCCTTTTATGGACCAAATGCTTGAACGTCTAGCGGGTAATGACTATTATTGCTTCTTAGACGGTTTCTTCGGGTATTTTCAAATTCCCATCGATCCTAAAGACCAAGAGAAAACCACATTCACTTGTCCTTATGGAACATTTGCTTACAAAAGAATGCCTTTTGGCTTATGCAATGCTCCTGGGACTTTCCAAAGGTGTATGATGGCTATCTTCCATGACATGGTTAAAGAAACTATGGAAGTCTTCATGGATGATTTTTCGGTCTATGGTGATTATTTCTCTGCTTGCCTTGCCAATTTAGAATGTATGCTCAAACGGTGTGAAGACACTCGTCTCATTCTTAATTGGGAAAAAGGCCATTTCATGGTAAAAGAAGGCATTGTTCTTGGACATAAAATCTCCAAATCCGGTCTTGAAGTCGACCGTGATAAAGTCGATGTTATTGCAAAATTACCACCACCTTCAACCATGAAGGGTGTGAGAAGTTTCCTTGGTCATGCGGGCTTCTATCGTCGATTCATTCAAGATTTTTCTAAACTCGCTCGCCCGATGACCCACCTCTTGGAAAAAGATACTCCTTTTATCTTTTCTAAAGAGTGTCTCGAATCTTTCAATCTTCTTAAGGATAAACTAACTAAGGCACCGGTCTTGGTTACCCCTAATTGGGAGTTACCTTTTGAATTGATGTGTGATGCTAGCGACTTTGCTATTGGAGCGGTTTTGGGCCAAAGAGTGAACAAACACTTCCAACCAATCCATTATGCTAGCAAGACAATGACGGGGGCTCAATTGCATTATACCACTACCGAAAAAGAGCTTTTAGCTGTAGTGTATGCTTTTGAGAAATTTCGCCCCTATCTTGTCCTTTCTACCACCATTGTCTATACAGACCATTCCGCGTTGAAGTACTTGTTAACCAAACAAGATTCCAAGCCAAGACTTCTTCGTTGGGTTCTACTCCTTCAAGAATTCAAAATTGAAATTTGTGATAAAAAGGGAGCGGAAAACCTAGCCACGGATCATCTAAGTAGACTTGAGGATCCTTATCAAGGGGATCATCCGAATCAAGAGATCAATGACTCTTTTCCCCTTGAGGCCTTAATGTCTATCAATTCCAATCTTGATGACACCCCATGGTTTGCGGACATTGCAAACTACTTAGCGGGTGGTATCCTCATCGAAGGGTTAACATCCCAACAAAAGAAGAAGTTCTTTAAAGATGTTAAGACTTACTTTTGGGATGACCCTTATCTCTTCAAACAATGTGCTAATCTGATTATTCTTCGGTGTGTTGATGGACCCGCAGCTTTAGACATTCTCGAAGCTTGCCATAAAGGACCCACCGGTGGTCACTTTGGTCCCAACTACACCGCGAAGAAAGTGTTTGACTCGGGATTCTATTGGCCCACCATTTATCGTGACGCTCACGAGATGGTTAAAAATTGTGATGCTTGCCAACGTCAAGGCAAGATCACACATAAAGATGAGATGCCTCAAAATTTCATACAAGAATGTGAAATCTTTGATGTATGGGGTATCGACTTTATGGGGCCATTTCCATCATCCAAAGGGAACAAGTACGTCCTCGTAGCCGTTGAATACGTATCCAAATGGGTTGAAGCAAAGGCTCTCCCTACGAATGATGCGAGGGTGGTTGTGAACTTTTTGAAGCAGCTTTTTGCTCGATTCGGTGTTCCTCGTGCTATCATCAGTGAGCGTGGGACTCGTTTCTGCAATGATCAATTTGCACGAGTCATGGCCAAGTATGGTGTCAATAACCGTCTTTCCACCGTTTATCATCCTCAAACAAATGGTCAAGCCGAGATATCTAACCGTAGATTGAAGCGAATTCTTGAGCGTACTGTGGGAGAGCATCATGCCTCGTAGGCCGATAAGTTAGATGATGCTTTGTGGGCTTTCCGTACCGCATATAAGACACCGATTGGTTGCACTCCATATCGTCTTGTGTACGGGAAGGCATGCCACCTCCCTATTGAATTGGAACATAAGGCGTACTAGGCCTTGAAGTGGGCCAATTTTGACATCAACAAAGCCGGTGATCTTCGGAAGATTCAACTCAACGAGCTAAATGAACTAAGGAATGAAGCTTATTGATATGAGCAAAAACTCATATCAATTAATCAACAAATCACCCTAAAACACAAGGAAAGTACCTAACTTTTATGCTATAAAGCGGAATTATATGGTATGTTTTGTGTTTGTGTATAAATAGGTAAGAAGGATACATTTTCAAGCAAACAAGAAGAAAATCAAGCTTATTTGGATGAAAAAGACAAAGAAGGATCAAAGATGACAAGACTTTGGAGATAAGGGACCTATCTTGACAACACTCCAAAGTTGAAGGACTCAAAGTGTAAATTTGCCAAAGTCAAGATAAAAGTCAAACATGGTCAACTCTTCAGTCAATTAAGTCAAAGGGTCAAACTTATCAAGAATGCAAGTGGAAGGACCATTTATGCCAAAGGAATGAAGTTCCTAGCTCACTTGGAAAATCTGCCAAAGTACAAGGGCTGAATTTGCCATTTTTCAAAGTAAAAAGAAGCTTAATCCATGTGAATGGTTGAGGACCAATGAGAAGGCAAGGAAATGTGCACACGGATTGCCAGCTAGTGGTACACCTCACCACTTCATTAACTGCGCCGCAAAGCAACAGTGAATATCCACCATCTTATTTCCAACCAATCAGAGCAAGCTATGCAATAATCAAATTATCTAAAATTGGATCACAATCCGTGTGACATTATCTCTCCCAATCAAAACCTGCCACGTAGCCTTCTTCTTCAACAACGAGCCCAGAACCGATTTTAAGCTACATTGGATTTCAAAAGAAGATTTCTATATGAAACCTGATCGTTTTCAAGAGAGGAATACATTGGTAACAACTAATTAAGCTCAATCTCAAGGGATTAAAAACCACCAATTCATGAAGAACACAAGGATGAGCAATTAGCAGTTTGAAGACACGTGGCAGCAATTAAGTGGTTGGAACACGTCATCAACCCCAAAACACACTCAACGTTTGTCTATAAATAAAGATAGGACTCTTCATTTGTGATTGTAGCCTAAGTGTGAAATTTTCACACACACTTAATTTTCTCTCCCTCAATCTTAGTTCTTAGTTGATAGCATAACAAACTCAAGAGTCTGACAAGCTCTTGAGTTAGTTATTTTAGTTGTAACTACTTACCAGCTTTTGTAACCAACTTTTCTCCTTCAATAAATGAAATCTCCTTTCATCTCCTTCAATCTACTGTTCATTCACTGCATCATTGTTATCCTAGTGCTGCTATAAGCTTTTTGTGATCATCATTGATCATAAGAAGCTATTGTTGAAGATTGTAGCTGTTTAATACTTGTTTTGTTCATCTAGTAGCCATTGTTGAATTTTGAAGCTGAATTGTACAAGTAATGGTGATGATGTTGATTGTAGCAGGTTGATAAGTAGTTGATAGTGTTAAGGTGGTGGTTAACACTATCTAGGAGGCTCAGCGCCTACCTACTCCTTCAGTGGAGGCCTTTGCTAAAAGGTTTTCATGTTTCTGATTTTGGTTCCTCTCAACAGTACATGCATGCTTAATTGTAGCTTAATCTTGTTTGTTGATATGATCAAGTGTGATTTGAACTTATTTTGATGTTTAGATAGCCTATTGTTAGATTGATACTTGTTTCTAGCTTATAACTTGTTTCTGATTACATTTTATCAGTCATACTTAGTTTGCTTGTGCATTTTGAGTCTTAGCTTGTTATACTGCTTGTTATTGGTTCCATTACACTACATTTTGGTTATAGAGTCTAGCTTGATATCATATTTTAATCAGTTAAACAAATTGCTAAAATTTCCTTCACAAAAGTTTTGTCAAAATCAGTTAACTAGTGTTTGGATTTAGGTGTAATTGGAGTTCTAGTTTTGTTAAGGTGTTAGTTTTGTGCACTTATATTCACTCAGTCATTGTAAACAAAGTTCAAGAATTTTAAAGTCAAGTGACAAGTCAAAAAGGCAATTGGTTGAATAAAAAGTATGGGTCAGTTTTAAGCTTTGTAAGTGCATAAAAAGTTGTTGATTTGATTTGCTTGCCATTTTCTCATCTCTTGATGAAATTACTTCAAACCAGCTATCATTTTTCAATTAACATCTGAATGATAAGTTCTCATAAGGAAATTGCACAGTTCTAAGTTTCAAGGAAGAAATAAGCATTTTATTAAGCTGAATAGCAAAGTGAAGTTTTTGTGATAAAAGGCCTTACTGATTTCTCAAACTAGCAATTCCACTTCATAAACTTCCTAATTTTCTTTAATATTCGTGTTTAGAAGGTGTTCTTGAGTAAATCTGGAAGTTTTCAACTTTTTCAAAAAGTTGGTCAACTCTGGTCAAATAAGCTAGTTTTAGCTTATTCTCATTTTCCCAATTCGTTTCTTGATCATTTTCAATTTCAAAAGACATTCCATGCTCCTAATGGACTGACAATCAAGATTAGCAATAAAATCCATTTGTGCAAGTCTGGCTTATTAGATAGCTTATTTGTGGCTTATCAATTTGGGCTTATTTGAGTTTTACTAGGTTTCAGGCTTATTCCTTTTACAAGCCTAAGTGGAATTGGATTCTAAGCTGTTTGCAAGTTGTTTGAGCTTATTTGGTCCATTGTAGAGCTTATACGAGCTTATTCATTCACCTAGCCCCTTTTTGCCAAAAGTTACACTTTATTTGCACTTTAGTCCTCTTATTTTGTTACTGTTTGCAAAGCTGGCTAATCTTTCACTAATCTAGGGTTTGCATGTAATCAGTCCTTACATTTTCACAATTTGTCATTTTCAGTTAGTTAGTTTTACAAGTTTGTTAAAATTAGTTAGTAGTTTGTTAAATTTGCATAGTTAGTCCTTGTAGTTTGCTGATTTTACATTTCAAGCATATTAGTTTCAAGAATTTACATCTTCAGCACTTTAATTCCATAGTTTTACATTTTCGTCTTTATTTGAATAAAAATTTGGTATTTGCTAACTGTTTTACGGATACGTAGTTAATATTTTGCACGTTTTTACTTGATTGCTCAATTAGACATAGAAAATCCAAATAACCCTACCAACCAAAAACGATCATAAACCCGATTTTGTTAGGACTTTCAATTGGTTAAGAATCGAGAAAACGAACTTCAATTATACACAATTTCAAATGGCGCTGCTACCGGTTCTTTGACTTTACGAGAGACTATCGATTGATGGTTTTCATTGGCTTTTGGGATCCGTTCACCTAGTGAACGTTATTTTTACGTATCATAAATCAAAAACAATAAAAATCAAAATATAAAACTATAAAAACTAAAAAATAACAAAAACAATTCTTTTCCTAAAGAATTGACCAAAAAAATTAAAAAATCCAAAAAGCAATCTTTTTCCTAAGAGATTGCACCCAAAAATATATATTATTGGATTCTCTCAGTTTTTATGTACATATAGTATTTTCTCTAAAAACCCATAAATACAAAAATATTTTCCATAAATATAAAACTATAAAAACTAATAAATAACAAAAACAATTCTTTTCCTAAAGAATTGACCAAAAAAATTAAAAAATCCAAAAAGCAATCTTTTTCCTAAGAGATTGCACCCAAAAATATATATTATTGGATTCCCTCAGTTTTTATGTACATATAGTATTTTCTCTAAAAACCCATAAATACAAAAATATTTTCCATATATTATTATAAGTAAATATGTATACGTATAAGAACAACCAATACACATATTCTCCATAAGTATTGCCAAGGCAATACACCGTGTTGAGGGGCGTTCCGGTCCTTGACACGCGTATCGATCAAACTCAATAAAGCAAGAATAGATAAATACTTCCAATAAGCAATAATTCGAAGAATACAAACAATAAAGTGAATAGAAAGGCGATGTGCTATAAAATGCCATCTAAGGGTCAATAGGTACTTAAGTGCTTCGCGCCACCTAACCCCCCGTTCACTAGTGAGTATTCTAAGAAGGAAGGCTTCATTGGGGGTCTTGCACCCAAGTAGTACATACGTATATTATTATTTTCTTGTGGATATTTCATATTGAAACTCGAAGAGGATAATTCTTTTCTCTTCAAAGTCACACGAGAGCTTCTCTCTCATTCCTCGTATTGAGTTGCATGCTCAATCGCAGGCGTGCACAAATACCGATTGGTGTACAACCCCTTCCTCTGAAAAGGAAGAAAAAGAGAAAGAGTAGGAACACCACCGTCCATCAAGCCGATCCCGAGAATCGTGCTTTGATTCATCCACAACAAGAAGCCATGGCCGGAGTTGATACTCGACCTTTGATGGAGCACTTGCAATCTAATGTGCAAGGGTATGTCGATGCTATCAAGATACCCGATATTCCCGCAAACACATTTGAGCTAAAAACATCCATGATTAACTTGGTTTCAAATACACCATTTTATGGGAACAAGAATAATAATCCACATGATCACCTTAAGAAGTTTCTTGCTCTTTGCAACACCATTAAGTACAATGGAGTTCCCCATGATGCCATTAAGTTGATATTGGTGCAATTTTCACTAGAGGGGGGATGGTTTCACTAAGAAGTTTTTGAACAAGATCTTTCCCCCATCTAAGACCACGGCTTTGAGGAACTTAATTATAGGCTTTCAACAAAAACCTAGTCAAACATTTAGTGATGCTTGGGAGGAGTATAGAGAGTTATTGAGGAGATGCCCTAACCATGGATTGGATGAAGTTCACCAAATCAATACTTTCTACAATGGCCTTAAACCTCATCACCAAGACTCACTCAATGCTTCCGCGGGAGGAAATATTCTTATTAAATCCATTCAAGAGGCTTGGGATATTATTGAGACCAAAGCAATGGTGCAAACTAACACACAATTTGATGAAAGAGTACATGTCATTCAAGAAGGAGGTTCTAAACCATTGGAGACTCAACTCATTTCATGCATTAAAGCATTGACTCAAGCTCAAAAGGAAAGTCAAACACTCATGCAAAACACTCAAAAGATGCAAGAAACAATGATGAATGACTTTATGAAACTTTCTATGGGCAATCATTCCACAAATGATGTACATGCTATTACTCTTTCATGTGAGACTTGTGGAGGTCCCCATTCCTATCAACAATGTGATAAGGTGCAAGGTTATCAAGGGGAATGTTATGCATACCAAGAGGAACATCGTGAACATTTCAAGCCAAACATCAATCCAAACAACCTTTCTTACAAGTCTCAAAAATACCTTACTCCACCGGGCTTCCCACCTCAACCACCCACCCAACCTCAACAACATCCCCCTCAATTGTTACAAAGAAACCAAGGTCCAAGACCACAATACCAAGGGAATAACTACAAGGCACCTAACAATTTTCAAAATCAAGGAAATAACTTTTATCCACCACATCAAGGGTTTAATCCACCACTCCCACCCTTCCCAAATCAAGGATACCCTAAAATCCCAAATCAAGGTTACCCTCAACTATAAAATCAAGGATATGGGCTACAAGAGACTCATGAGTTTGTTGAGAAGAGAATTCGTGAAAGTGAGAAAAGAATGAATGACCAAATAAAACTTTCAATGGAGGAGCAAACTAATAGGCTTATGATGGCATTCAATCAAAGACAACAAGGGGCTTTACCATCTACACACAAACAAACCCAAGGGCAAATGTCAATGCTATTACAACAAGAAGTGGAAAATCAACAAAGGATCCTTCACCTCCTACACCTCCTATTGTTAAACCCACTTTTGTTCCTACATGTGACAAGCCTTCTACATCTACTTCACCACCTCCAAATGCTCCTACTCAATCAACCACACCTTCTCAACCTATTCCCACTTCTTCTTTACCTTCCACAACTCCCAATGAAGAAGCTAACAAAGACAAATCTTCCACTACAACACCTACACCTAAACCAAATATTCCTTACCCTTCAAGATTGAAAAAGGACAAGTTAAAGAAAAAGGATGATATACAAGTCTCAATTTCTTAAGGATGTTCAAGCAACTCAACATAAACATCTCCTTTGCGGAAGCTCTTGCTTACATGCCAAAATTTGCTAAGATGTTCAAGGATTTACTCACCAACAAGGAAAAATTGGTTGTTTTGCCCAACACATCCCTTAATGAAAATTGTTCTGCCGTGCTACTTAAAACCTTACCAACAAAACTTGGAGATCCGGGGCACTTCTTGATACCTTGTAATTTTCCCGGGGTGGAAAATTGCATGGCTTTGGCGGATCTAGGGGCAAGCATAAACCTCATGACTTTATCGGTTTGGAAAAAACTCTCTCTTCCCGAGCTCACTCCCACTAGGATGACACTTGAGTTAGCCAACCATACCATAGCTTACCCCGTAGGTATCGCGGAGGATGTGTTTGTAGGTGTGGATAAGTTTACCTTCCCGACCGACTTTGTAGTGGTTGATTATGACATGGACCCTAGAGTTCCTTTGATTGTTGGTAGACCGTTTTTTAGAACAGGTCGTACTTTGATAGATGTGGCGGAGGGAGAACTAATTATGAGAGTTGAGGATGAGAAAGTGGTGTTTAAGTTAGGGAAAGTTTGTGATAGGAAAGAGGTTAAGGAGTCTAAACCTTGTGAGACTATTAACATAGTTTTTGTGCTAGATGAGGTGTGTGATGAGCATTTTCATGACGCTTACAAGAGTAATAGTGAGGATATGCCCCATGTTGAAACCGTGGCCTCAATTGCTCCCTTCTTAACACCTTTTGGAGAGAGTGATTTCCTCTTGGAGGAATTTGAGTCCAACTTTCTTGGTAATGATGATTCTCCCATCAATTGGGAAGAAGATATTCTCACTATCCAAAAGTTGCCCAGTGAGGACCCTATTCCTTCAACCATTCCACAAGAAGTAACCAATGATGATCCATCCATAGTAAAACCTTCCATAGAGAGTCCACCTCCACTTGAACTTAAGGACCTTCCATCACACCTAGAGTATGCTTTCTTAGAGGGAAAAGACCAATTACCCGTGATCATTGCTAAAGAGTTGAAAGAGGATGAGAAAGAGAAACTCATAGAAGTCCTTAAGAAACATAAGAAAGCCTTAGCATGGAAAATATCCGACATAAGGGGAATTGATCTACATTTTTATACACACAAAATCCTTATGGAGGATGATTACAAACCCGCCATTCAAAGCCAACGAAGGGTTAACCCAAAAATCCATGAGGTCATTAAAAAGGAAGTTATCAAACTCCTTGATGCGGGCATGATTTACCCCATTTCTGACTCTTCATGGGTTAGCCCGGTACATTGAGTTCCAAAAAAGGGAGGAATCACCGTAGTACCCAATGAGAACAATGAGCTTATTCCTACGAGACTTGTTACCGGTTGGATATTTTGTATTGATTATAGGAAGCTCAATGAGGCTACTAGGAAAGATCACTTCCCATTACCTTTTATGGACCAAATGCTTGAATGCTTAGCGGGAAATGAATACTATTGCTTTCTTGATGGCTTTTCGGGTTATTTCCAAATACCCATTGACCCTAAGGATCAAGAAAAGACCACATTCACTTGTCCATACGATACATTTGCTTACAATAGAATACCTTTTGGCTTGTGTAATGCACCGGGGACATTTCAAAGGTGTATGATGGCAATTTTCCATGATATGATAGAGCAAACTATGGAGGTTTTCATGGATGACTTCTCCGTCTTTGGAGATTCATTTACCTCTTGTCTCACTAATTTAGAACGAATGCTTAAGCGGTGTGAGGAAACCCGTTTAGTTCTTAATTGGGAGAAATGTCATTTTATGGTGAAAGAGGGAATTGTTTTGGGACACGAGATATCCAATAAGGGATTAGAAGTGGATAGAGCTAAAATTGATGTGATTGCTAAGCTTCCCCCACCCACTACGGTTAAAGGTGTAAGGAGTTTCTTAGGTCATGCGGGGTTTTATAGACGCTTCATACAAGATTTTTCTAAGATAGCAAGACCGATGACTCACCTCTTAGAAAGAGAGGCTCCTTTCATTTTCAACCAAGAGTGTTTGGATTAATTTGAGACTCTTAAGGAGAAATTGACTAAGGCTCCCGTTTTGGTTTCTCCAAATTGGGAATTACCTTTTGAGCTTATGTGTGACGCTAGTGATTATGCGGTGGGGGCCGTGTTAGGACAAAGATTCAATAAGCATTTTCAACCTATACACTATGCTAGTAAAACCATGACCGGTGCACAACTTCATTATACTACCACGGAAAAAGAGTTGCTTGCTATAGTTTATGCCTTTGAGAAATTTAGACCATACCTTGTGCTATCCAAAACCATAGTGTATACGGATCATTCCGCTCTCAAGTATCTCATGACAAAGCAAGATGCTAAGCCTAGGCTTTTGAGATGGGTTTTATTGCTTCAAGAGTTTAAGATAGAGATTCGAGATAAAAAAAAGGAGCCAAGAATTTAGCGGCGGATCACTTGAGTAGACTTGAACATCCTTTTCAAGGAGATTTTCCTAATAAAGAAATCAATGAATCCTTTCCATTAGAGAAGCTCATGTCTATCTCTTCTCAAGAGGATGCCACCCCTTGGTTTGCGGATATTACAAACTATCTTGTGGGGAATGTGCTTATAGAGGGTCTTACTTCCCAACAAAAGAAGAAATTTCTCAAGGAAGTAAAGTAATACTTTTGGGATGATCCTTACCTCTTTAGGCAATGTGCGGACCAAATCATTAGACGGTGTGTAGATGGGCCCGAGGCATTTAAGATTTTAGAAGCTTTTCATAAAGGACCTACGGGTGGACATTTTGGGCCCAACTATACCGCCAAGAAAGTCTTTGAGTCGGGTTACTATTGGCCTTCCATTTACAAAGATGCCCAAGAGATGGTGAAATTTTGTGATGTATGTCAAAGACAAGGAAAAATTACACAACGTGATGAGATGCCACAAAATTTCATTCAAGAGTGTGAGATTTTTTATGTATGGGGCATAGATTTTATGGGACCTTTTCCATCTTCCAAGGGAAACAAGTATATACTCGTAGCGGTGGATTATGTGTCAAAATGGGTTGAGGCCAAAGCCTTGCCTACTAATGATGTTAGAGTTGTTGTAAAGTTTTTGAAGCAATTGTTTGCTAGATTTGGTGTACCTCGGGCAATCATAAGTGATCGTGGTACGCACTTTTGTAATGATCAATTCACAAGAGTTATGAAGAAATATGGAGTTAATCATAGACTTTTTACCGTGTATCACCCTCAAACCAATGGTCAAACCGAGGTCACGAATCGTGGTTTAAAGAGAATTTTAGAGAGAACGGTGGGAGAGCATCGAGCTTCTTGGTCAGCTAAGCTTGATGATGCTTTGTGGGCTTTTAGCACGGCTTTTAAGACACCAATTGGTTGTACCCCTTATAGGCTTGTCTATGGAAAAGCATGCCACCTCCCATTCGAGTTAGAACACAAGGCTTCTTGGGCTCTCAAGTGGGCTAACTTTGATTTAAATCAAGCCGGTTCACATAGAAAGGATCAACTTAATGAAATGGATGAAATGAGAGCCAATGCCTATGAGAACTCTTTGCTTTATAAGGAGAAGACTAAGAAATTGCATGATGCTAAGATCAAGAACCGTGAGTTTAAAGTTGGAGAGCCGGTTCTCCTCTTTAACTCAAGGTTGAAACTTTTTGCGGGCAAACTTAAGTCGAGATGGTCCGGTCCATTCACTATTGCTCAAGTATTTCCATATGGAACTATTGAGTTGTCACAACCCGATGGTCCCAATTTTAAAGTGAATGGTCACCGTGTGAAGCACTATTTTGGGGAGGACATTTCCGTTGAAATGGTCCAAGAGATCCCCATTTTCGCCATGAATTAATTCATTGTGGGAAGAGTCGAGCTAGAGACTCCTTAAATCAAGCTTGAATAACTAGGTTTAGAGTTGTTAGATTTAGAGTGTTGTAGGTTAGAAATAAGGATAGCAAATTTATGAGAAGTGTTGGGGTAGACCTTCTTTTGTCTTCATGATGTTTGTAGGGTTGGTCACTCATCACGTGCTTTGGAGCATATGGAGGAGGCCCTTTTATCCGGTTCAATTCGTTACTACTGTGATTTTTCATAGACACCTTGTGCTTTAAAAATGAGTTCACTAGAGTTGATCTTTCCTTAACTTGGGTTAAGCAAAGTCTATTCATTGTCATAAGTGTAGGGGAAGTTTTATACTTCCATGCTCTTAAACATTGAAGACAATGTTTAGCTTAAGTGTAGGGGGGTCTTCTATCGAAGTGACCTTACCTAGAACTTGTCTTTGACCTTCATGAAAAATTGGAAAAGTAATTTTTCAAACATTTTTCAAATTTTGATCTACTTTGGCCAACAAAAATATGCATTCATAATTTTTGCATAAATCGTTTTTCATTTGCATATCACATTTGCATTGTATATATTTCTTCTTTTGTTCTTTATGAAAAAGTGAAAAAGAGATAAAATATAATAAGAACATGGTTTAACAAATTTAGACTTATTTGACATATTAGTCCCGCCATGGATATTTTGACTCAACCCGAGTTTGCTTATCCAAGCATTCTCTAGCTAGTATCCTTAACCATGTAGACCTTAATTGGTCTATTAGGCTAAGCATCCACCACTCTCATTATTTGAGATTTTAAATTTGTGGAGAATGGGAAATGATAGAGTTGAAGCAAGTATAAAAGGGCTAGATAAACTTCATGATAATTACTTGTGGCTAAACTCTTCTCTTCTTTACCTCTATTTCTTCGCATGTATATATGTTAATAAATAATCAAGAACGGTTTTAATTGGTTTGTAATCTCTTATGCATTTTTGTCTAATCATTCATGGTTGATATAAGTACGTCTTAAGATTCTAAGTTAGAACGTTTTATGTGTACTAGACTTATGTCATGCTTAATATTTAGCGGGTGTTTTTCCTTTTATTCTTTTCAACTTTCTTTGTGAGGAATAAAGAAAAATAAGAGCGGCTTACAAAAAAATGAGTGGCTAGAAAAAAAAAAAAAAAAATTATACAAGACTCCCAAGAGGGGCAGTGAAGTGTTAATTATAGTAACTATTAGATTCCAATATTACCTTGACGGGTTACGGGGATCTAATAGTTGCTCCAATCCAATATTACCTTGACGGGTTGCGAGATTGAAGATCCAAAGTCTCAAAAAGGCGGCGGATTTAAATTATTGCGTGAGTTTTATTTTTATTTCCTTAGCGAGTGTGTAGCTACTTATTAATGCATGACATGAGGATCTTACACATAAGGCGAATGACTTATTATTCTTGAGTCGGACTTATATTAATTGTGAGCGGTTTTTCAAGTAATGGATGAGAGGATTACTTAGGATTAAAACCGTGCTTCTTTATTTTTGGATTTTGCATTTCTTATACTTCACGCTTTAAATAATGACAAATTTGCCCAAAAGCAATTTGCTCAAATAATAAACGGTTCCACATTTAATTGTCATGAATAAGTTGATGCACTTTTTACTTGTGAATGCAATGATCCCATTTTTAAGCTTGGTATGGGGAAAATGAAACTTGAGGGTGATAAGTGTCCATGGTACCAAAGCCCTAATCTAAGTCATTGATTTCTATATGAGTTATTTCCATCAAAGCCATTTCAAGAAAAATCCAAAAAGATATAAATAGAATTGTTTCTTTTGCATTGCATTCTTCAAAATCAAAATCATGCATCATGTAGAGTAGCATAGTGTAATAGCATTCCATATTGTCCAAGGTGGATTAATTATGAGGAAAATGTAAATTTGTGCTTTAAAATATAGCATTGCATGAGGTCATGGCAATGTTCAAGTGTAGGGGATTTGATATGAGCAAAAACTCATATCAATTAATCGACAAATCACCCTAAAACACAAGGAAAGTACATAACTTCTGTGCTATAAAGCGGAATTATGTGGTATGTTTTGTGTTTGTGTATAAATAGGTAAGAAGGATACATTTTCAAGCAAACAAGAAGAAAATCAAGCTTATTTGGATGAAAAAGACAAAGAAGGATCAAAGATGACAAGACTTTAGAGATAAGGGACCTATCTTGACAACACTCCAAAGTTGAAGGACTCAAAGTGTAAATTTGCCAAAGTCAAGATAAAAGTCAAACATGGTCAACTCTTCAGTCAATTAAGTCAAAGGGTCAAACTTATCAAGAATGCAAGTGGAAGGACCATTTATGCCAAAGGAATGAAGTTCCTAGCTCACTTGGAAAATCTGCCAAAGTACAAGGGCTGAATTTGCCATTTTTCAAAGTAAAAAGAAGCTTAATCCATGTGAATGGCTGAGGACCAATGAGAAGGCAAGGAAATGTGCACACGAATTGCCAACTAGTGGTACACCTCACCACTTCATTAACTGCGCCGCAAAGCAACAGTGAATATCCACTATCTTATTTCCAACCAATCAGAGCAAGCCATGCAATAATCAAATTATCCAAAATTGGATCACAATCCGTGTGACATTATCTCTTCCAATCAAAACCTGCCACGTAGCCTTCTTCTTCAACAACGAGCCCAGAACCGATTTTAAGCTACATTGGATTTCAAAAGAAGATTTCTATATGAAACCTGATCGTTTCAAGAGAGGAATACATTGGTAACAACTAATTAAGCTCAAACTCAAGGGATTAAAAACCCCCAATTCATGAAGAACACAAGGATGAGCAATTAGCAGTTTGAAGACACGTGGCAGTAATTAAGTGGTTGGAACACGTCATCAACCCCAAAACACACTTAACGTTTGTCTATAAATAGAGATAGGACTCTTCATTTGTGATTGTAGCCTAAGTGTGAAATTTTCACACACACTTAATTTTCTCTCCCTCAATCTTAGTTCTTAGTTGATAGCATAACAAACTCAAGAGTCTGACAAGCTCTTGAGTTAGTTATTTTAGTTGTAACTACTTACCAGCTTTTGTAACCAACTTTTCTCCTTCAATAAATGAAATCTCCTTTCATCTCCTTCAATCTACTGTTCATTCACTGCATCATTGTTATCCTAGTGCTGTTATAAGCTTTTTGTGATCATCATTGATCATAAGAAGCTATTGTGGAAGATTGTAGATGTTTGATACTTGTTCTGTTCATCCAGTAGCCATTGTTGAATTTTGAAGCTGAATTGTACAAGTAATGGTGATGATGTTGATTGTAGCATGTTGATAAGTAGTTGATAGTGTTAAGGTGGTGGTTAACACTATCTAAGAGGCTCAGCGCCTACCTACTCCTTTAGTGGAGGCCTTTGCTAAAAGGTTTTCATGTATCTGATTTTGGTTCCTTTCAACAGTACATGCATGCTTATTTCTAGCTTAATCTTGTTTATTGATATGATCAAGTGTGATTTGAATTGATTTTGATCTTTAGATAGCCTATTGTTAGATTGATACTTGTTTCTAGCTTATAACTTGTTTCTGATTACATTTTATCAGTCATACTTAGTTTGCTTGTGCATTTTGAGTCTTAGCTTGTTATACTGCTTGTTATTGGTTCCATTACACTACATTTTGGTTACAGAGTCTAGCTTGATATCACATTTTTAACCAGTTAAACCAATTGCTAAAATTTCCTTCAAAAAAGTTTTGTCAAAAATCAGTTAACTAGTGTTTGGATTTAGGTGTAATTGGAGTTAAAGTTTTGTTAAGGTGTTAGTTTTGTGCACTTATATTCACTCAGTCATTGTAATCAAAGTTCAAGAGTTTTAAAGTCAAGTGACAAGTCAAAAAGGCAATTGGTTGAATAAAAAGTATGGGTCAGTTTTAAGCTTTGTAAGTGCATAAAAAGTTGCTGAATTGATTTGCTTGCCATTTACTCATCTCTTGATGAAATTACTTCAAACCAGCTCTTATTTGTCAATTAACATCTGAATGATAAGTTCTCATAAGGAAATTGCATAGTTCTAAGTTTCAAGGAAGAAATAAGCATTTTATTAAGCTGAATAGCAAAGTGAAGTTTCTGTGATAAAAGGCCTTACTGATTTCTCAAACTAGAAATTACACTTCAAAAACTTCCTAATTTTCTTTCATATTCGTGTTTAGAAGTTGTTCTTGAGTAAATCTGGAAGTTTTCAACTTTTTCAAAAAGTTGGTCAACTTTGGTCAAATAAGCTAGTTTTAGTTTATTCTCATTTTCCCAATTCGTTTCTTGATCATTTTCAATTTCAAAAGATATTCCATGCTCCTAATAGACTGACAATCAAGATTTAGCAATAAAATACATTTGGGCAAGTCTGGCTTATTAGATAGCTTATTTGTGGCTTATCAATTTGGGCTTTTTTGAGTTTTACTAGGTTTCAGGCTTATTCCTTTTACAAGCCTAAGTGGAATTGGATTCTAAGCTGTTTGCAAGTTGTTTGAGCTTATTTGGTCCATTGTAGAGATTATACGAGCTTATTCATTCACCTAGCCCGTTTTTGCCAAAAGTTACACTTTATTGCACTTTAGTCCTCTTATTTTGTTACTGTTTGCAAAGCTGGCTAATCTTTCACTAATCTAGGGTTTGCATGTAATCAGTCCTTACATTTTCCAAATTTGTCATTTTCAGTTAGTTAGTTTTACAAGTTTGTTAAAATTAGTTAGTAGTTTGTTAAATTTGCATAGTTAGTCCTTGTAGTTTGTTGATTTTACATTTTAAGCATATTAGTTTCAAGAATTTACATTTTCAGCACTTTAATTCCATAGTTTTACATTCTTGTCTTTATTTGAATAAAAATTTGGTATTTGCTAATTGTTTTACAGATACGTAGTTAATATTTTGCACGTTTTTACTTGATTGCTCAATTAGACATAGAAAATCCAAATAACCCTACCAACCAAAAACGATCATAAACCCGATTTTGTTAGGACTTTCAATTGGTTAAGAATCGAGAAAACGAACTTTAATTATACACAATTTCACTTATGAGAACTCATTGATCTACAAGGAGAAGACCAAGATCATTCATGATGCAAGGATTAAAAACCGAGAGTTCCACGTTGGTGATCAAGTTTTACTCTTTAACTCTCGGTTGAAGATCTTCTCGGGCAAGCTGAAGAGCCGTTGGTCTGGTCCATTCACCGTCGCCAAAGTTTTCCCTTATGGCACCATTGAGCTTTCTCAGCCAAATGGGCCTAATTTTAAAGTGAATGGCCAGCGTATGAAGCTGTACTTTTGTGAGGACATCTCTCATGAGATGATTCCATCCCTCACCACTTTTCCCTTGAATTAGTTATGGGTCGAGTCAGGCTCGTGACTCGGTTAACAAAAACAAGCGCTTCTCGGGAGGCAACCCGTTGATCTATCCGTTATCGTTTTCATAATAAGTGTAGGGGGAGTCTCGTATGTGTTTGTTGTCTTGTTTCTTATGATGTGCAGGGACTAAAGCTTCAAAGAGCACTTTTGATGACATTTGACAAACCGTGATCCCGTGTACCCGTCTTCCTGGTTCTATCCTAAACTGTCGTGATTCAATATTTCATATATTATATGCTCACATTGAAATCACTATAGTTGTCCTTTCCTTAGCAAGATTTAAACAACGTGCACAATGTACTAAGTGTAGGGGAGTTTACTCCCACATGCTTAAACATTGAGGACAACGTTTATATCAAGTGTAGGGGGGACTTCTATCGAAGTAAGTGGTCTTTTCCATGAATTTGCCCTTATTTTAACCGGAAAATTTGATTTTTCGACATTTTTCAAAAATTTTAATCTATTTTGGCCTAATTGTATAGTAGTATTTTCCTTTGCTATCGTTATTTACTTTCTTTGCTAGAATAAATTTTGAATAAAGTGGTTTTAATTTTTCAAAGTCATGAATCTTTTGACTCAACCCAAGTTTACTTATCTAAGTTTACTCTAGCTAGTATCCTTAACGTGTTTAAGTCAAGTTTTGATAGGCTTTTATATAGGGAACTTTAAAACGCGAAAGTCTTAACTCTTACGGGTTAAGAACAAGAACTTTTCGCAAGTTCCTATAATTGATCCTAGAAAGTCGTTTATCAAGGGAACTTTAAAATGCGAATTCTAAACTTGAAAGAGTCTAAGAATTTGCAAGATCCTATAGATGACTTGAAAACCCAAAACTTTTGTTTAATTGGCTAAGCATCCACGAGTCTCATTCCTTGAGATTTTAAATTATGGAGAACGAGAGATGATAGAGTCAATTATAAGTTTGGTATTCTTTCATGAATTTATGTGAGTTGATTATGAGCTTTTTCTCCCATCGCTTGTTAATAAATTTAATTGCAATAAATAAGGTTGTACGATTTGAAAAGTTACTTAGCTTCTAGCATAAGATCGTTTAAAAGCTGCTCAGTATTAATTAGAGTTCATAGCCAAGGCATAACTTATTGAAGCGGGATGCAAAGATTGGCGAGTCCGAAAAGGCCCTAACAAGGCATGAGGGCTACATTTTGTTGCTAAAGATCCAAAGTGATGTGAAGAATCATTTATCAAAAATCAATATGAAGGATCGAGACACACGACGAAAAGCAAATACTCCCCAAAAGATTATGGAGAAGTCTATCCGAAAAGACTCTAGCAAGGTATGAGGATAAATAGATCCAAGTCCTAAAAGGAGGCGGATCGTTGTATATCAAAGTCCAAAATAAATATTGGAGAAAAATGAGGAAGTCGTGGTCCAAAGTTGAAGAATTTCTCAAAAACTTCAAGTGAAGAAATTCCTATTATGAAGAGAAGACCATAATTTCAAAAACGTCTCTCAAGATTCGAAGTATGAAGTCGCTGCCAAATATCGGTCCGAGAAAGGTCTCAAATCGTGAAGCGATTTATGCCAAGATATGAACTTTAAGAGGTCCCGAGAAGCAGTTTTAAAAGATTTTGTCCTTTAGCTAACTATTGATTAAATCGTCTCACTTTATTTTCGGCCTAAATAAACTATCGAAATAAGTAAAACAATGCATCCTCGTGATCATTCAAGACAATTATAAAATATAAGAGATACACCTAAGAATAAGGGAGTCTAAGTAAATAATTGGGCCACATGAGTTCGTGTTAGTTTAGTAACTTATAATAACAATGATCTCGTTTTTAAGCTTGGTATGGGGAACGTGAAACTTGAGGATGATTAACATTCATGCCAGCCAAAACCCTAATGTAAGTCTTTGAATTCTTTACTTCTCTTGTATATATTTTTATCTTTTTTAAAAAAGGCCAGGGTGGGTTATTTATGATGAAAAATGTAAATTGTGCTTTGAAATTAATGCATTGCATGAGGGCATTGCAATGGTCAAGTGTAGGGGATTTAATAAGTGTGAAAACACTTATCTTTTTACCACTTATTTCCAATAATAACAAGACCAGAACGTGTATTTTATGTCGTAAAAGTCGGAATTATGCGTGGTTTGTGTTTTTATTGTGTTTCAGGATAAAAATATGAAATAGGGAGAAAACACGGGCTATCACAGTCTTTTATCGAAGAAACGAGAAAAGACGAAGTCAAAAGATCAAGACTGTAAAAAGAACGGAATTCCAAGGCCTATTCTGAAGATTTATCGAAGAAAAAAGTCTAAAGACGGAAGTTTAATGATGTCGAAGAACTCAAGACTAATAGAAGAAGAAAATTATAAGACAAGTTCAATTTATATCGACAAATCCCGAGACGACGTCGAGAAAGACAAAGAATTTAAATCGAGACGAGAAGAAAGAAAGAAGGAAGCAACACATGCACTCCCCACCTCCTATATATACCCTCCGGATGTGTCATTATGAGGGTGTTAGTTAGTTTTTTTAGTCACTTTTTCATTTTTCTAGTTTTTATCTTTAGAGATAGAAAGTGTTTAGCTTTCTCTCACTAAAACTTCATCTTGTCTTTCTTTCATGTTTAAGCTTTAATTCAATCTTGTATTTTTGGAATCTTTAATCTACAAGTTCAAGTTAAGCTTTGTATTCTTTAATCTTCTTCTATCTTTCTTTATTTTTGATTTGATTTTGATTCGGATTAAGAATAAATCTTGCTTAATCTTGATGTTTATGAGTTTTATACGGATTAAGATTTGAGCTTATCATGCTTTTTGGCTTATTTTGTATTTAGCTTATTTGTTTTAAAGTTTTCTTAAAGGTTTTTTCTTTTTAAAAGTTTGATTTAAAAAGTCGCTTATTTAAAGTTTTGAAAGTTCTTATTTGTGCTTATTTAGTTATTTTATTTAAAAAGTTGGATAAGTTTCGGATTGTGCTAGTTAATAGAGTGCTTATAAGTTGCTTATTACGATTTTCCTACCGTCGGAAAAGGGTTTCCTTTTCCGACCATCATTCTGACGGTTGTCACTATTATTCCGATACATTGTATCGGAAAAGGGTTTTTGATTCCGACCAGTATTCCGACCAACATTCCGACTGTGGAGTTTATTGGATATTCCGATAGAACTTGATTTCCAGTATTCCGATTGTGGTCTCTTTTATACATTCCGATAGGTAGTCTTCCTTGGGCATTATTCTGATACTCCGGTAGTTATTCCAATAGAAGTTCATTTGATACATTCCGACGGACTATTCCGATGGGTGTATTCCGACTGGTTCATTCCGATTGTATTCCGGAACAAACATTCCGATGGGATTCCAATGGGGCATTCCGACGGGGTTAATTGTTTATTTTTATTAAGTTTTAAGTTTCAAACGTAAGTCTTTTCCCAAATTTTTACTTAGTGTTGTTTTTAATCAAGTTTTGTCTTAGTTCAATTTTACTTTATTCTATCTTTAAAATTTACTTTTGATTAGTTTTAATCACTTTAATCCTTTTGCTATTTTTGTTTAAGCCTTTCTTCCTAGTTTGTTTAACTTGTCATTTTATTAGAAATAGATATATTCAAGCTCCCCCTTTTAGTAACCATTACCGACTATTCCACCATTAACCGTGATCAATTCGATTAGATACCGAGAACGATATCGAGTACACAAATGCTAAGCCAAAGTCTTGTATTATCATGAAAGACTAGGTGAGATTCTGAACATCAACACTTAAGTTTCTCTGGAAGATCAAGATCCAATACTGGAGCTGAACAAAAGAGCAAATCTGATACAACCTGAAGTGGGTGACATCTTTATCACTACAAAGAAATACAAAGGCTTTGTTCAGTTTCAAAATCATCTCCCTGGTCAAGTACTGGACGAACCAGAACTAGGAATGGTTATGTTCAATCATCAAGAACGTCAAGACTTTGTGGGCATAAGTGATCTTGATGAAATGAAAAATGAACTTCTCTCGAATGTTCAAAGGATCTTTTACTCTCTTCATGGTGGTCCAGGACTTACTGATGCTGCTAAAACCTTCAGCATGTGCTTGCTTGCTATATTGGACTATAGAAACTCAGATTCATTAACTCAGACTTTCATAATTGAAGAACTTAGGCCTAAGGAGAATTGAATAATCATTTGTATTGATTTTGTTATAATTTGTAATGTTATTGAATAAATGATTATCTGATTTTTATAAGTTATTAATTGTTCAGTACAAGTAAGAAGAGGTTGTTATGCTCACTTACTACTGACATTAGACTTAGGCTATTTGTATATCCAAATAGGGGGAGATTGTTGGGTCAGTATTTACTGACCTTGAAGCAACTCTAGGATTTAAATATAAAATCCCCCTAAGTGTTTCATGCTCAGCAGTAAGGTCAGTCTACTGAAGGATGACCAGAGGAACAAAGTTCCTACTGAAGTCTTTAAAAGCTGAAGAAAGTTTAGCACTCCCCTTCCAGTGAACTTAGAAGACAAAGGAGTATTCGCTTCAAATACTAGGCGGTCTAGTTGCTGAAGAACAAGGACTGAAGAAGGGCTTTCAGTTCAGTTTGGTTTGACAATACCAAACTGAATGATGTCGATCTCCTCTAGGATACTGAAGACTCTTCAGTATTCTAATGGTTTGCATTAGGCGGGATAAGATAAATTTAAGTCAAAGTAGGTTGCTTCTATACTTAGATATAAGTACAACCTTTATCTTTTCTAGAAAGTTTAATATGTACTTTGTACTGTTTATCCAGCATGGGCATCAACCACCCATTGGATAAACCTGAAATTGTGTATAATGCAGTTCGTTTTTCTCAGTTCTTGCTAATTAAAAGTCCAACCAATATCGGGTTTTTAACTGTTTTTGGTTGTTAATCTTTTTTGGATATTCTATTTGCTAATTCAACAAAGCCTTGTAAAAATGAAAAATAATACCTACTTATATGTAAAACATAGTGCAATTACCAAATTTTTATTAAAAATGGAAATTTTAAAACTACAAGGACTGAAAATGTAAATTCTAGGAAATATAAATGCTTGAAATGAAAATTCTAACAAGTTTAGGGACTGAAAGTGTAAATCAGTAAACTAAAAGGATCAAAAATGTAAAACTTGTAACTAACTAACCAAATAGTAACAAAATCAACAACTTGCTAACTGAATTTAACCAATTTCAAAACTGAAAGGACTAAAATGTGCAAACCCTAAAAAGATTGAAGATTAGCCATGATTGAAAACTACTTGTAACAAGAAGGACCAAATGGCAATTTTTAGAACTTGTTAAGCAAAAACGGGTTTGAAAGACAAATAAGCTCGTTTGAGCTTATTATTGAACCAAATTCAATGAAACCAATTGCAAAACTCTTAAAATCCAAAATAAGCTACGTCTGTAAGAGGATTTTGACTGAAAATGCAAAATAAGCAAATAAGCACTTCAAGATAAGCCCAAAATAAGCTATAGAACAAACTGAATAAGCACAACTTGATTTTCTTGCCAAAACTGATTAAACAACTCAAATGATGAACGGGAAATCAAGTTAGAACGAATTTCATCAAGAAATAAGCTAGAAATTTGAATTAAGCTAAAATGTACTTATCGTTGACCAAGCGTTGACCAAGAATTTTGTCAAAAAACTAAATCTTCCAAAAATCATGTAATACTATATTCTAAGTGGATTTGTGAAGAAAAATGACTTGGTTAATGAAGAGAATCAAGAGATCTAAAAATTCAGTTTCAAGTTACAGAAACATGGCTTAACTCAGCTTTTCATGATTTTGCTTATTTCTCTTGGCTTATTGAAAACTGTATAGAATGCTTTTGGAATTTATAATTTCATATATTGAACTACAAATGAGAGTTGGTTTGGCCAGATTTCATCAAGTAATAAGCAAATGCCAGCTAAAAGAAAATGACAACTTTTAAAGAGCAAAACTGCATGAAAATGACCCAAACATTTTTATTGCCAATTGCCTGTTTGACTTTCAATTTGACTTGTAAATGACTTAAAACACTATATAACCACCTAATGACTGTAAATGAACTTCTACTTTCCAAAATCCAACACTTGAAAACTTATCAAAAGCTAATACCAAACACTCCTTATTCTGAGATTAATGAGAATTTCCAAAGACTTTTAAAGAGCTGATTAAGACAGAATGAAATCTTTATCAAACCAAACTAAGTGTTCAAAATGGAATGTTTTAAGACTACAAGCAAGCTATGAGAACAACTATTACTCAATTAAGGTGCAAGTACTAAAATCTGACTGAAATAAGCTAATACTAGAACACAATCCAAAATCTATAAGCAGTAAAACAAGATTAAGCTACAAACAAGTATTCAATCAATCAATCAGCCAACTAAACAACTTTGATCATGCAATCATCAAATTTACACTAGGAAATGTAGCATGTCATTGACTTATTAAGTGGAACAAAAATCAGAACTTTTGGAACCTTTTGTAGAAACCATTGGGAAGAAGAGGAGTGCTGAACTCTCTTATCCTAGTGATAACCACCACCTTATCACTAGCTCAATCAATCAATCATCAAAAACAGCTACACATCTACTAAAATCATCATCATGGCATGTAAACTTCAAATAGGCTAAGGCTTGAACTGAAATCACAACAACAGCTACAAATCTTCTTCAAAGTTAGTTATGATCATTCAATGATCATAACAAACTCAATTCAGCAACACAATGATCAAATAGGAGCAAGGTATGAACAGTAGAATGAATATGAGATTTGGCGGGAAAAGGAGAATTCAAATTTTATTCATGGAAAGTTGTTACAAAGTTGTTGGAATGAAGCTAACTAACTAACTAACTCAAGAGTTTGTCAGACTCTTGAGTAGTTAGGGTAAAAAGGAAGAAAGATGAAAGGAAATTGAAAAGTGTGTGTTTTCTACAATTTTAACTACTCTCCACAATTGAGGACCTAATATCTATTTATAGACTTGAAGAAGGAGTTTGTTGGGGATGATGACGTGTTGAGACCAATCCCAGGTCTCCACGTGGCATGATTCTGCAAAACTGATCTTCAAGGTATGAACATGAATTGGGGTTTTCTTCTTGAGTTGATTTCATGCTAATTGATGTTTACCAATGGATTCGTCTCTCCAAAATAAGCACTTTTGGTGTTTACATCTTTTCATGAAATTCAGTCTAGCTCAAAAATGATCCTGGAAATTTTTTGGTTTCTTGAAGGTGACACGTGGCACTGCCTGATTGGTTGAAATGAGGTCACACGGATCAAACTGTTTAGATTTGGTTATTAATTGTGGCGGCTGAGTGGATATTAAATGCATATAGCTGGCAATCCGTGTGCACTTTATACTAGCTTCTCATTGGCCCAAACTTTATCACATGGATTGAACTTGTGAAACTTTCCAACTTTGGCAGTTTTAACCCTTGGACTTTGGCAGATTGCATTTAAAGGCTTGTATCTTCATTTCTTTGGCATTTTTAGTCCTCCAACTTCATCTTTGAGCAGAATTGGTCCTTTGACTTTGTTGACTTGATAGTTGACCAATTTTGACTTTGATCTTGACTTTTTACAATATTTGCACTTTAGTCCTTCAACTTCGGCAATTTGTCAAGATAGGTCCTTGTACTTCAAAGTCTTGTCACTTTTGATCCTTCTTTGTCTTTTTCATCAATTTAAGCTTGATAATTCCTTGTTTGCTTGAAAATGTATCCTTTTACCTACACAAGTGTAAACAAACACAAACATACCACATAATACTGTTTTTGCAAGATAAATTGGTATTTTGCTTCATGTTTTAGGGTTATTTGTTGATAAAAGGATATGAGTTTAAGCTCATATCAAATCCCCTACACTTGAACATTATCATGTCCTCATGCAATATTATATATTAAAGCTCAAATTTACATTTTCCTCATAATTAACCCACCTTGGCCATATGAGATGCATCTACACTACTCTAAACTACATGATGCATGATTTTGACTTTTAATAATGCAATGAACAAAATACAATTCTATCTATATCTTTTTGATTTTTCTTGAAATGGTTTTGATGGAAATAACTCATAAAGAATTCAATGGCTTAGATTAGGGCTTGGGTACCATGGACATTTATCACCCTCAAGTTTCACTTTCCCCATACTAAGCTTAAAAATAGGATCATTGTATTCACAAGTAAAAAGTGCATCAACTTATTCATGACAATTAAATGTGGAACCGGTTATTATTTGAGCAAATTGCTTGTGGGCAAATTTGTCATTTATTCAAGTGTGAAGTATAAGAAGTGTAAAATCCAAAAATAAGGAAGCACGGTTTTAATCCTAAGTAATCCTCTCATCCATTACTTGAAAAACCGCTCACAATTAATATAAGTCCGTTTCAAGAGTAATAAGTCATTCGTCTTATGTGTAAAATCCTCATATCATGCTTTCATAAGTAGCTACACACTCGCTAAGGAAAGAAAAATAAAACTCACGCAATAATTTACATCCGCCATCTTTTTGAGACTTTGGATCTTCAACCCCGCAACCCGTCAAGGTAATATTGGAACTCAATAGTCACTATAATTAACACCACACTGCCCCTCTTGGGAGTCTTGTATTATTTTTTTTTTCTTTTTTTTTTCTAGCCACTCATTTTTTTTCAAGCCGCTATTATTTTTCTTTATTCCTCACAAAGAAAGTTTAAAAGAATAAAAGGAAAAACACCCGCTAAATATTGAGCATGACATAAGTCTAGTACACATAAAACGTTCTAACTTAGAATCTTAAGACGTACTCATATCAACCATGAATGATTAGACAAAAATGCATAAGAGATTACAAACCGATTAAAACCGTTCTTGATTATTTATTAACAATTATATACATGCGAAGAAAATAGAGGTAAAGAAGAGAAAGGTTTAGCCACAAGTAATTATCATGAAGTTTATCTAGCCCTTTTATACTTGCTTCAACTCTATCATTTCCCATTCTCCATAAATTTAAAATCTCAAATAATGAGATTGGTGGATGCTTAGCCTAATAGACCAATGAAGGACTACATGGTTAAGGATACTAGCTAGAGAATGCTAAAATAAGCAAACTCGGGTTGAGTCAAAATATCCATGGCGGGCCTAATATGTCACAGAAGTCTAAATTTGTTAAACCATGTTTTTATTATATATTTTTTTTTCTTTTATATATTTTTGATGAAAAACAAAAGAAGAAATATATACAATGCAAATGTGTTATGAAAAATGATAGATGCAAAAATTATGTATGCATATTTTTGTTGGCCAAAGTAGATCAAAAATTTGAAAAATGTTCGAAAAATTAATTTTTCATGTTATCATGCAAGACAATGACAAGTTCTAGGTAAGGTCACTTCGATAGAAGACCCCCCTACACTTAAGCTAAACATTGTCCTCAATGTTTAAGAGCATGGAAGTATAAAAACTTCCCCTACACTTATGACAATGAATAGACTTTGCTTAACCCAAGTTAAGGAAAGGACAACTATTAGTGAAATCATGTTTAAGCACAAGGTGTCAATGAAAAATCACTATAGTAACGAAGTGAACCGGATACAAGGGCCTCCTCCATAAGCTCCAAAGCATGAGATGAGTGAGCAACCCTACAAACAATCATGAAGACAAAAGAAGGTCTCCCCTACACTTATCTCCAAGTCTATACCTTTATTTCTAACCTACAACACTCTAAACCTAGTTATACGATGCTTGAGTTAATGAGTCTCTAGCTCGACTCGTCCCTCAATGAATTAATTCATGGGGAAAATAGGGATCTCTTGGACCATTTCAACGGAAATGTCCTCCCCAAAGTAATGCTTAACACGGTGACCATTCACTTTAAAATTTGGACCATCGGGTTGTGACAACTCAAGAGTTCCATATGGAAACACTTGAGTAATAGTGAATGGACCGGACCATCTCGACTTAAGCTTGCCCGCAAAAAGTTTCAATCTTGAGTTAAAGAGGAGAACCGGCTCTCCAACTTTGAACTCACGATTCTTGATCTTAGAATCATGCAATTTCTTAGTCTTTTCCTTGTAAAGCAAAGAATTTTCATAGGCATTGGCTCTCAATTCATCCATCTCATTGAGTTGATCTTTCCTATGTGAACCAGCTTGGTTTAAATCAAAGTTATCCCACTTGAGAGCCCAAGATGCCTTATGTTCTAGCTCGAATGGGAGGTGGCACGCTTTTCCATAAACAAGCCTATAAGGCGTACAACCAATTGGTGTTTTAAAAGCCGTCCTAAACGCCCACAAAGCATCATCAAGCTTATCCGACCAAGAAGCTCGATGTTCTCCCACCGTTCTCTCTAAAATTCTCTTTAAACCACGATTTGTGACCTCGGTTTGACCATTTGTTTGAGGATGATACGCGGTAGAAAGTCTATGATTCACTCCATATTTCTTCATAACTCTCGTGAATTGATCATTACAAAAGTGCGTACCACGATCACTTATGATGGCCCGAGGTACACTAAATCTAGCAAACAATTGTTTCAAAAACTTCACAACAACTCTAGCATCATTGGTAGGTAAGGCTTTAGCCTCCACCCATTTAGACACATAATCCACCGCCACAAGTATATACTTGTTTCCCTTAGAGGATGGAAAAGGTCCCATGAAATCAATGCCCCATACATCAAATATCTCACACTCTTGGATAAAATTTTGTGGCATCTCATCACGTTGTGTAATTTTTCCTTGTCTTTGGCACACATCACAAAATTTCTTTCATGGGCATCTTTGTAAATGGAAGGCCAATAGTAACCCGAATCAAAGACTTTCTTGGCGGTATAGTTAGGCCCAAAATGTCCACCCGTAGGTCCTTTATGACACGCTTCTAAGATCTTAAATGCCTCGGGCCCATCTACACACCCTCTAATGATTTGGTCCGCACATTGCCTAAAAAGATATGGATCATCCCAAAAGTAATGCTTAACTTCCTTAAGAAACTTCTTCTTTTGTTGATAAGTAAGACCCTCAATAAGCACATTACCCACAAGATAGTTTGCGATATCCGCAAACCAAGGAGTGGCATCCTCTTGGGAAGAGATATACATGAGCTCCTCTAATGGAAAGGATTCATTGATTTCTTGGTGTGGTAAATCTCCTTGAAAAGGATGCTCAAGTCTACTCAAATGATCCGCCGCTAAATTCTCGGCCCCTTTCTTATCACGAATCTCTATCTTAAACTCTTGAAGCAACAAAACCCATCTCAAAAGCCTAGGCTTAGCATCTTGTTTGGTCATAAGATACTTGAGAGCGGAATGATCCGTATACACTATGGTTTTGGAAAGCACAAGATATGGTCTAAACTTCTCAAAAGCATATACTATAGCAAGCAACTCTTTTTCCGTGGTAGTGTAATGAAGTTGTGCACCGGTCATGGTTTTACTCGCATAGTGTATAGGTTGAAAATGCTTATTAACTCTTTGTCCTAAGACGGCCCCCACCGCATAATCACTAGCGTCACACATAAGCTCAAAAGGTAATTGATTGTAGTGAATTTAGATAACTTGCTTTAGGAAAAACAAGCAACTAAAAGTAGCGGAAAGTATCGAACAAATGACTTTAAGAAAAATCAAGTGTTAATGACCCAATCAAATAAAAAGAGAGAAAGTTCGTTTCCCAAGGAGGTATATGTGTGTGATTTAACTTGTAGTTATTTGAGATTTGGTTTAGAAAGGGATTAGAAGAGAAAATGACGAAGTCGAAAAACTAGAAAAATAAGCAAAAACACTATTAGAAAGTTACGACGTAGAACCTAAAAAAAATCACCAAAAATAAAATAAATTCTAAAAATTACCAAAAATTCACCAAAAATCAAAAATAATAAACTAAGAGTTTACCAATTATCAAAACTTTTTCAAACCTTTTAAATAATTAAATATTCAATTTTTAAATGCTAATTAAAGCCCTAAAAATCAAATAAATTATCAAAAAGCCCAAATAAAGATTTTTCAATTGATAAACCTCTAAAATGACCTAACAAGATTAAAAAACTATTTTTAGAAATTTTAAAATTAATTAAAACTATTTAAAATGAATTAAAAACTATTAAAACTTAAAATAATTATAAAAATTAATCTAAAAGTGATAAAATTATTCTAAAAGTTGCTAAATTCCTATTTTAATGTATTTAACCTAAGAAAAATGTAAAAAGTTGGAAAAAGTGAAATTTGAAAAATAATATTAAAATAATAATAAAATAATATTAAAAATCTAAAAATTATAAAAAATTCTAAAAACTTGCAAACTAGTTTATTTTAACCTAAATAATCAGAAAATGAAAGTGAAATTACCAAAATACCCCTAATGGGCCCTCAAATGGGCCAAATCCAAAAACAGTCAACCAAATGGGCTTTTGGGCCCAAAAAGTCAAACTTGGCCCAATTGACTTGGAAAAGCCCTATCTGACTTAAAATTTAATTCTAAGAACAAAACTCTAAAGGTCCAAAAGCTGAAAATGTGCTTATCACAGCTTATTGAACACAAAGCTTATTCTTATTGGGCTTTTCAGCCCATTAAGCCATAAGCTAATGCCATAAGCTCTAATTTGACACACAACCCTCTTTTTGGATGCTTAAGAGATCTGTCAAAAGAAATTTTCAATAAGCTCACCCAATAAGCCAGAAAATAGAAAAGCAAAATTCCACAAAACGACAAAACAGTCGTTTTTGAGAAATACTCAACCTCAGAAGCTGATTCAACTTGCAAAAGCTTTCAAATGGACTCAATAAGCAATATCAATCAACAAAAATCCAATAAGCACAAGAAATAAGCCAGAATAAGCACAAATGAACTTATGTAAAAGTCAAAGGACTTGGTTTTCTAGTCAAACCTAAAAGTCAACCACCCAAATGCTCCAGGATGAACAAATGGGTCAAAATATGAGCACCTATTACAAAAACCAAGTTGTTGCAGGTTGGAATAAGCTATTATAGCTTATTGATAAGCTGACACCAATTTTAACACTAGCAGTGGTAACCAGCAGGGGAAAGGAGTTCCCACTGCTTGATATGCAGTTAAGTTTTGGCTTGATTTCAAGCCTTGCTTGTTGCTGTTTGATGGAACAAAAGGCACCTCAATAAGCTTTGGCTTATTGAGAGTCAATACAAACACAAAAAAACAACAAGTTGCACACAAGAATCAAGCAAAAATCACCAAGAACAGTCACTGATATGAATAAGAACAATATGCAGAAAGTTGCTGATCTAATTGACCACAGATCCAAATTCAAGCACTCAAATCTCTTTTCCTGGTGTAATTAACCTAGATTTAACACTTGTTAACCCTAGTCTATGATTAGATCTAGGTGTCCTCTAAATTTCAACCAATTTCACCAAGTAACAAAGATTTTAAAGCCCTCTTATGGATTTGAGGTGTTTCAACCCTCAAAACCTGCAAATAGATGAACAAATACTCCCAAATACCAAAACTTGCATACAACACACAAGCACTTAACAAACGCTGACAGGTTTAAATCAAACGTTGATAAGAACAAATCAGACGTTGACAGACTTTATGCAGTAATCCCAAACACTCCTTAATCAGTCACTTATCAAAGAAACTTGTGATTTCTTCTAATAACCTACTGATTTTAATGATCAAAAACTCTTACTAGGCAACTACTAACACAATCAAACACATAAATCATCAGCATAAACACAAATACTCAAAATCAAAGCATAAAATCCAAAACAGTCATAAACATGAAATATTTAGGGGAATCTTAACAAGAGCTTATACCTGCCTTCCACAACATCCTAGGAAGGCCAGCAATGCTCCTTGGACCTTGTTCAACAACTAGAACAAGACCAAGGTACTTCAACAAGGATGATCAAATCCTGCTGATGTTCAAAGCAGAACAAGGCTTTGATTATGATATATCTTCAACACAAGCAACAAACAAACTCAACCAAAGGCTTAGAATCCTTCCCAGGCTTGGTGTCAACAAGCTTGAAAGAACTCAAGGCTTAAGGCTAAGGGTTAGTACACACAAATAAGCCAAAATCATAACCTAGGATTTCAAGGTTTTCAGACCTTAAAAACCTTTCAAACCAAGACGTGCCTTAACCACAAGGTTAAGGAAGGTCTAAATAATCAAATGGAACTCAGATTTTAGCTTTTCCAACACCAAACTTTTATAAATAACAGATTAAAAACTCAGAATTTTAAGAAATTTAAACTTTATTTCATAAAAAGGAATTACAAAGATTGAAAGCTAAAATCTGGAACAAAAGCTCTCTCACATGTTGAGGAGTCTTTATATAGGCAAATGCCTGGCTACACTGTTCATAAACCCTAGCAACTGAATTCTCTAAAATGCCCTTACAGAATCTTCTAGGTGAGTTGCCAGCTGTTTTGGGAGGATCCTGGTCGTTTGTTGAGTGCTTAGGGACCAAGTAATGATTTGCAGCCCTTGATTTGGCCAAGTAAGGATCAAGTGCCAAGTGTCGTATTGTGAGTGGGGATGGGGGAATCATTCTGGTAGTGGGATTTAAGGTTTAAGGTGTGGGATGTGATTGAGGTGATGTGAATCACACGTGGGTTGAGTTAATTTTGATTTCCCCTTTTGTTTTGCTTATTTTTGATCCTGGGTAAAAATTGTGTTCTTGCCTGGTAAAAATCCAAACAGTAAGTGTTTGGCGCAATTTTAGGGATTTGAAGTTTTGGAGTTGGCAGTTTAAGTCCTTGGGTTTTGAAAAAAAGTGAATAGCAAGTTTATTTTGTAGACAAAACGTATTCCTTTGTTATTTAACTTTCATCACTTGGCAGTTTTGGCCCAAACTTTCCAAAAAGGTTATCAAGGGTTAATTTTGACACTTTTGCATATTTCAAGGGCTGATCTTGGACAATGTTGATCTTCAAAGGTCTTCATTGTATCTTTCACTTCATGAGGGACCATTATTGGCAATTTTGATTTGTTGAGGGACTAATCTTGCCATTTCTTCAAAGTTGAAGGACCTTTTTGTAATTTTGACAAACTTAAGGGACCAAACTTGTAATTATGAATATACAAGGGTTTTAAGTGTCATTTCTTCAATAAATGAGGATCAATCTTGTTTGTCTTCAAGTCTTCAAGGGTATTTGTTGAGAATTCCATGATTAGGGCCCGGTTCTTTGTACGGCTTCGTTTCTCGTGTCCGTTTTTCCTTGTATCTTGTGATCTTTTGTCTTTTTCACGATATCCATACCTAGAATACACAAGTAAACAAACACAAGCATATATATGGTATTTTATGACATTTTTATGCATTTAAAGCCCGAAAAGAACGATGAGATCATGTATAAATGCCATCTCATCACTCCCCCATACTAAGCCATTGCCGTGCCCTCACGCAATGCTAGAATAAAGTATCTAAGCATCACCAAAGTTCAATTTTATTAACCTTTATTGAAAAGTAAAAAGACTTGCAACATACTACGAGAATGTGTAAAGACATAATGTATGATTTTCATCACCAAAAGGTGACTTTTAGGGTCAAAGAATAGAAACAAGTTAATGTCCCTTAGAGTAAACTTCGTCATCCTTGATTGTCATACATTCCATGCTAAGTGCAAAAACAAGATCATTGTTGGTACAAGTCACAATGCTAACACTTCTCATACGTCCAAATTGTGTAATACTTTTTCTCCCCGCAATCCTAGTTATTATAAAAGGAAATGGGTTACTAGCATTTTTTATCTATTTGTCATGGATCACAAGTGATTCATATTGACTTATTTGAGTAGTTATTAGTCCGAAAGCAAAGTAGCACGATTTGATCAATAGTTAGCCGAAGGACAAAATCTTTTAAAACGGCTTCTCGTGTATCTCCTTAAGTTCATATCTTGGCATAACTCGTTTCACGATTTGAGACCTTTCTCGGACCGATATTTGGCATGTACTTCATACTTCAAATCTTGGGAAGACGTTCTTGAAATTATGGTCTTCTCTTCATATATTTGGAATTTCTTCACTTGACGTTTTTGAGAGATTCTTCATATAGGACCACGACTTCATCATTTTTCTTCAATCTTTACTTTGGATTTTGATATACAACGATCCGCCTCCTTTTCGGACTTGGATATATTTATCCTCATACCTTGTTAGGGTCTTTTTGGATAGACTTTCTCCATTCTTTAGGGGAGTAATAGCTTCTCGTCGTGTGTCTCGATCCTTCATATTGATTTAGGAATAATGATACTTCACATCATCTTTGGATCTTTAGCAAAAAATAGAGCTCCTCATGCCTTGTTAGGGCCTTTTTGGATGATCGCCAATCTTCGCGTCCCGCTTCAATAAGTTATGCCTTGGCTATGAACTCTATTCAACCCCGAGCAACTTTTAAACGATCTTGCGCTAGAGGCTAAGTAACCTTTCAAATCGTACGACCTTACTTATTGCAATTATGATTTATTCCTAATGCATTGATCTTATGGGAAGAAAAAGCCACAATTAAAAACATATGAGTTTTTGAAAGAACATTTTCATGTTCTACGTTTAGCATGATCACTTGTCTAACTCTATCATTTCTCGTTCTTCACTATATAAAGACCTCTAATTAAAGAGACTCGTGAATACTTAGCCATGCAAGTCAAAAATTAAGCCAAATTTGGATTAGCTTTCATTAAGACTATATCAAATCAAAGTTTTGGGTTTTCAAGACACCTATAGGATCTTGCACTTTCTTGGACTTTTTCAAGTTTAGAGAATGCGTTTTATAGTTCCCTTGATAAGTGACTTTCTAGATTCAATTATAGGAACTTGCGAAAAGTTCTTGTTCTTAACCCGAATGAATTAAGACTTTCGCGTTTTAAAGCTCCCTATATAAAAGTCTAGCAAAACTTGAATTGAGCGGGTTAAGGAATGTAAATGGCTCCAAATGCCCATCAAGTCAAAAATTAACTCTTATTCTACCCATCGGAAAATATACATTCGTGTCTTAAAAAACACTTATGAAATCTAAGAAACATTTTAAAATTTGGCCATTTTTAGCCTTATTAGCAAAACAAAACGTTGAAAGTTGGAACACGTGAGGGTGTAGCAAAGCAAGTACCTATTCACCCCCCCATACTAAAAGTAAACATTGTCCTCAATGTTTCGAGTCTAAAGGTGGAGCACCCCCATACTAGAGACGAAGAATCGAATGCTTAGGATCTAGCATGGAAAGGGTGATCAACAATATATCTAAAGCCGTTTATTAATTATGCTAAAAGATAATTGTTAGAACAATAAAGGATATGTCATGGAATCGTGAAAAACTTCTTCAAACGAACGATGGAGGCTCACGTAAACGAACACGAGAGTCTTCAATCGTAGATGATGATGATGATCTAGATAACACAATCACAAACAACCACGAGACAACGAGTTGGAAGGGTACAAGTCCCCTTATTAGTGAACATAAAAGATAAGCATGGGATCTCCCCCACGAGGCACCTCGTTTTTTATTACCGAGTCATGAGCTCGACTCGATCCCCTCAAAATGTGAACATTTAGGGATATCATGGTGTGGTCAATTTTTGATGGGGCTTACATGATAAACAAGGCCCAAAAAGCAACCGGTATAAAGGACTAAGTCCTTAGATGATACAAAATACCGGGGTCGAAGATGGCGTTCTCGTTTCCATTGGAAAAACAATTCAACGCCACTTCAACATGTGCCATAAACTCAAAGAGTTTGAAGAAAATAGATGAGAAGTAGAAGGGTGAGACAATTGGTAAGACAAACGTTTGAGCTACTCGAGGTAGACTCGCACCAAGCAAATAGAAAGATTTTCCATTTATTGCATCGGTGGAAGACCGAGATTTCCCTTTACATGAAATTCCGGGATCGAATATCTCGTCCTCGGTGGACAAGGATGAGGGAACATTAGGGGCTTCCCCCATACTAGAACCACACAAAACATCGTCAAAAGGAGTAGACGAGCTTGTAGCACTCAAAACACGTGGTGATGACGGAGTTAGATTTGTAGAAAAATCAATTAAATCAAGTTTGAGATCTTTTCCTTTTTATCTTTTGAACTCTCCTTATGAAAACCCTTTTTGATTATGTCGAAAATATTCGGTGTTTCTAAGACGATGTTAGTCACACTAAAAATTCTCACATTTTGAAACCGTTTTGGTTTTGGTGGTGGCAAGTTCTCAAAACGTTTATCGACGAAGAAAACCTCCCCATCGGGGCCAACATATTCATCATCCGAAATATCTTTCGTAGAAACCGGTAACTTATCAACACTTTTCAAAAATGAATGTTCGAGATGAGGCGAAGGATTTTTCGTTTCAAGTATTGATGGTTTCTTCTTTGTAGGCTTTACACTCATAACCTCCACCGGCGGAGGAAATGGTAAATTGTTTTTGGCGACATTTCCTAAAACTCTTGGTGAAAATTCTTTGCAAACGACATTGGTTGAGTCACCATGGTTTAAAGTTGCAATAGAATAGACATGAGAAAGATTGGAGTTTTGTGTTGCATTGATGACAAGTTCTTCTTCATTGAAACGAAGGGTGATTTTTCGAGCATGAACATCGATAAGTGCTCTTGATGTATCTAAAAATGAACGACCCAAAATGAGAGGAACTTTTCGATCGATGGGAATGTCTACAACGATAAAGTCAACGGGATAGTAAAACTTTCCGACTTTAACGAAAACGTCCTCGGCTACTCCACATGCTAAAATCGTAGAATGATCGGCCATCTCGATGGACATGTTCGAAGGAGTAAGATCCGGAAGAGAAAGCGATTTGAAAATCTCTAGAGGCATTAAATTAATACTAGCGCCAAGATCGGCCAAGGCGTAGCATTCCTCCATATCTTGAATTGCACACGGAATCAAAAATTTACCGGGATCACCGACTTTTTGTGGTATGCGGCTAAGAAAAACCGATGAACAACTAGACGATTGTTGTAACTTCTCTTTGTTGTTTAGCATACTTTTGAAGTTTGCGGCGAATCGAGGCATCATGATAAGAGCGTCGGCAAAACTTATGTTAAAATGCAAATCACGAAACATTTTCATAAATAGCTCAAATTGATAATTGTTCCGTTCTTGTGCCTTCTCTTTGTTACGTCTTGAAGGGTAAGGTAAAGGTGGTGTGGGTAGGTCATTAGGCAACGGCCTTGGAAACTCGGGTTCCACAATTGGTATTGGTTCAACCGTAGGTGTGGTTTGAGCGGTACTTCGTGGGATTGTAATATGCTCCTTTTCGACCATCACCTCGGGTTCTTTCTCGATTTCCTTCTCCGTAGAAGTACTTGGACGAGAGATTGGTTCCTTGAAAGTTTTACCACTTCGTGTAGCAACAACCTTCAATTCTCCCCTCGGGTTGTTAATGGTATCACTAGGAAGACCACCCGAAGAAGAGGGCTTACACATGATTGCTTCAAACATCTTAGCCATTCGGTCCTCAAATTTTGATTGCCTAGCATCCGCTTTCAATAACTCTTGCTTAATCTCATGTTGTCCTAATTCCATCTTTTGTTGATTTTGTTGAAGACGTTGGACATTTCCTTCCATTTTATTTGCATGAGTTTTAAGTTCATTAGCAAGTTCATTTTTAAGCTCGTTTTTCAACTCGGACCTTAAGCTAATCATCTCACGTTGCATATTATCAAATTTAGCATCATTTGCTTTTGCATAATCCAAAAATTCTCCTTGCAAATTTTTCGTGTGAGCATTTTGAAAACCTTGTGTAGTGTTTTGAAAATCACGGTTTTGATTTTGATTAGAGATTTGTCCATTCCCACTTTGATAATTCCCTTTGTTGTAATTGCGTGTGTTGCCTTGGTAATTACCTTGGTTGTTGTTTCGATAATTATTAACATTTTGGTTTGGTGGAGCTTGATTTGGACGAGAACCTTGGCCGTTTTGGTTGTAAGTTCCCGTTGCTACATAAGCACTCGAAGTGTTACCATCCGCGGTAATGCACTCGGAAAGATCATGAGCTCCCCCACAAGATAAACAACTCTTAGCAACCGCTTTAACCGAAGCGGAATTGGAAGCTTCTTGAGCCTTCCAATGGGACATTAGATTAGCAAATCTATCAAAAAACCGATTTTCCTCATTAGCTTCATCATGTAAGGCGTTAATGCTACGAGACGATTGCGACGAAGATGACGAACCCATATTGGCAACACTCGGTGTGTTACGAGGGCTATAAACCTTAGATCTATTTTCAATGATTTGTAAAGCCTCATTTGTCGTCTTGCACAAAAAATTACCACCCGCGGCGGCATTCAAATAATCTCGTTCATGATCATTAAGCCCATTATAAAAAGTATCAATTTGATGCAATTCCGAAAAATCATGGTGAGGACATTCATGTAACATCTCTTTAAATCGTTCCCATGCCATTGAAAAACTTTCATTATTACGTTGCACAAATCGTGAAATCTCATTTTTAAGTGTGTTGTTTTAGATGGTGGAAAAAACTTGTTCACAAACTTAGACACGAGATCGGCCCATGTCAAAATCGAATTTGGCGGTTCTTTCTCGAGCCAAATTTTTGCGGGTCCATCCAACGAATATGGAAACAACATCATCTTAATGGCGTCATGTGGAACATCCTTAAATTTGCTAGTGGCGGTGAGACGGTTGAAATTCCTAATGTGGTAATGCGGGTTGTCTTTCTCGTGACCTCTAAACTTATTTGCTTGCAACATAGACATTAAACCCGTCTTAATCTCGAAATTCTCCGCAAGGATGGCGGGTATCACAATAGCCTCTCCAAAACCCTCGGTGGGTGCTTGTAGCAACTCCATCATAGTACGATTAGCCATGACGACTACTTGTTCTACAATAGGTTCAACAATTGGAGGTTCTTCTACAATCAACGATCCTTGATTTGCTTGCTTTTGAAGACGTTTACGAGCTCGTTTTGCTTGATTACGAGTGATCATAAACTTCACGAAGAATGGGAGGTGAGCAAAGAAGATTCTTTTGGTTGTTTTGTGGATTTTCAATTTTTTTTTTTTTTGTGTTTTTGATGATATTTAATTTTTTTGGTTTTTGGTGTATCTTCGTAGACAACAATCTACAAAATCTCTCCTTGAATCAAACTCTTGATTAAAGAAGCCTCAAAGGAATGAAAACGATCACGTGGAGTGAACGCCTTCGAATGACTTTAGAACTTTGGTGAAAACCAAATTGTTCAAGAGGGTTTAATCACAAAGAAAACCAAGCAAATATAGTATACGTATTAATACTTTGGGCGGCAAAACCCTCGATTAGCCTTCAATCTCAAAATACTCACAAGCAAGCGGGGAAACGAGGCGGCGCGAAGCACTTAAGAGCCTTTTTCCTTAGGGTATATTTTATAATACCCGCCTTATACCCACCTTATAGTTTGTATTTTTCAAAATCGAGCTTCACGAAAGTATTTATCTATTTTTGCCTTTTCTTTTTGTTTGAGATTCGAATACAATAATTAGGAGATCAAATCCCAATTAAGGTTGTGTTTTCACACTTTTGGAGATATTGTATTTTTATTGTGATACTTAATACAATATAGTAATATTTATACAAGAAAAACCAAGAAAACCGATAATACGTGTTAAGGGAGTTCCACTTAACACAAATACTTATTATGGATAATATCAAAAACAAAAGCTTCCAAATTAAAGCACAACACACCTCCCCGGCAGCGGCGCCAAAATGATTGTAGTGAATTTAGATAACTTGCTTTAGGAAAAACAAGCAACTAAAAGTAGCGGAAAGTATCGAACAAATGACTTTAAGAAAAATCAAGTGTTAATGACCCAATCAAATAAAAAGAGAGAAAGTTCGTTTCCCAAGGAGGTATATGTGTGTGATTTAACTTGTAGTTATTTGAGATTTGGTTTAGAAAGGGATTAGAAGAGAAAATGACGAAGTCGAAAAACTAGAAAAATAAGCAAAAACACTATTAGAAAGTTACGACGTAGAACCTAAAAAAAATCACCAAAAATAAAATAAATTCTAAAAATTACCAAAAATTCACCAAAAATCAAAAATAATAAACTAAGAGTTTACCAATTATCAAAACTTTTTCAAACCTTTTAAATAATTAAATATTCAATTTTTAAATGCTAATTAAAGCCCTAAAAATCAAATAAATTATCAAAAAGCCCAAATAAAGATTTTTCAATTGATAAACCTCTAAAATGACCTAACAAGATTAAAAAACTATTTTTAGAAATTTTAAAATTAATTAAAACTATTTAAAATGAATTAAAAACTATTAAAACTTAAAATAATTATAAAAATTAATCTAAAAGTGATAAAATTATTCTAAAAGTTGCTAAATTCCTATTTTAATGTATTTAACCTAAGAAAAATGTAAAAAGTTGGAAAAAGTGAAATTTGAAAAATAATATTAAAATAATAATAAAATAATATTAAAAATCTAAAAATTATAAAAAATTCTAAAAACTTGCAAACTAGTTTATTTTAACCTAAATAATCAGAAAATGAAAGTGAAATTACCAAAATACCCCTAATGGGCCCTCAAATGGGCCAAATCCAAAAACAGTCAACACAAATGGGCTTTTGGGCCCAAAAAGTCAAACTTGGCCCAATTGACTTGGAAAAGCCCTATCTGACTTAAAATTTAATTCTAAGAACAAAACTCTAAAGGTCCAAAAGCTGAAAATGTGCTTATCACAGCTTATTGAACACAAAGCTTATTCTTATTGGGCTTTTCAGCCCATTAAGCCATAAGCTAATGCCATAAGCTCTAATTTGACACACAACCCTCTTTTTGGATGCTTAAGAGATCTGTCAAAAGAAATTTTCAATAAGCTCACTCAATAAGCCAGAAAATAGAAAAGCAAAATTCCACAAAACGACAAAACAGTCGTTTTTGAGAAATACTCAACCTCAGAAGCTGATTCAACTTGCAAAAGCTTTCAAATGGACTCAATAAGCAATATCAATCAACAAAAATCCAATAAGCACAAGAAATAAGCCAGAATAAGCACAAATGAACTTATGTAAAAGTCAAAGGACTTGGTTTTCTAGTCAAACCTAAAAGTCAACCACCCAAATGCTCCAGGATGAACAAATGGGTCAAAATATGAGCACCTATTACAAAAACCAAGTTGTTGCAGGTTGGAATAAGCTATTATAGCTTATTGATAAGCTGACACCAATTTTAACACTAGCAGTGGTAACCAGCAGGGGAAAGGAGTTCCCACTGCTTGATATGCAGTTAAGTTTTGGCTTGATTTCAAGCCTTGCTTGTTGCTGTTTGATGGAACAAAAGGCACCTCAATAAGCTATGGCTTATTGAGAGTCAATACAAACACAAAAAAACAACAAGTTGCACACAAGAATCAAGCAAAAATCACCAAGAACAGTCACTGATATGAATAAGAACAATATGCAGAAAGTTGCTGATCTAATTGACCACAGATCCAAATTCAAGCACTCAAATCTCTTTTCCTGGTGTAATTAACCTAGATTTAACACTTGTTAACCCTAGTCTATGATTAGATCTAGGTGTCCTCTAAATTTCAACCAATTTCACCAAGTAACAAAGATTTTAAAGCCCTCTTATGGATTTGAGGTGTTTCAACCCTCAAAACCTGCAAATAGATGAACAAATACTCCCAAATACCAAAACTTGCATACAACACACAAGCACTTAACAAACGCTGACAGGTTTAAATCAAACGCTGATAAGAACAAATCAGACGTTGATAGACTTTATGCAGTAATCCCAAACACTCCTTAATCAGTCACTTATCAAAGAAACTTGTGATTTCTTCTAATAACCTACTGATTTTAATGATCAAAAACTCTTACTAGGCAACTACTAACACAATCAAACACATAAATCATCAGCATAAACACAAATACTCAAAATCAAAGCATAAAATCCAAAACAGTCATAAACATGAAATATTTAGGGGAATCTTAACAAGAGCTTATACCTGCCTTCCACAACATCCTAGGAAGGCCAGCAATGCTCCTTGGACCTTGTTCAACAACTAGAACAAGACCAAGGTACTTCAACAAGGATGATCAAAGCCTGCTGATGTTCAAAGCAGAACAAGGCTTTGATTATGATATATCTTCAACACAAGCAACAAACAAACTCAACCAAAGGCTTAGAATCCTTCCCAGGCTTGGTGTCAACAAGCTTGAAAGAACTCAAGGCTTAAGGCTAAGGGTTAGTACACACAAATAAGCCAAAATCAGAACCTTTCAAGGTTTTCAGACCTTAAAAACCTTTCAAACCAAGACGTGCCTTAACCACAAGGTTAAGGAAGGTCTAAATAATCAAATGGAACTCAGATTTTAGCTTTTCCAACACCAAACTTTTATAAATAACAGATTAAAAACTCAGAATTTTAAGAAATTTAAACTTTATTTCATAAAAAGGAATTACAAAGATTGAAAGCTAAAATCTGGAACAAAAGCTCTCTCACATGTTGAGGAGTCTTTATATAGGCAAATGCCTGGCTACACTGTTCATAAACCCTAGCAACTGAATTCTCTAAAATGCCCTTGCAGAATCTTCTAGGTGAGTTGCCAGCTGTTTTGGGAGGATCCTGGTCGTTTGTTGAGTGCTTAGGGACCAAATAATGATTTGCAGCCCTTGATTTGGCCAAGTAAGGATCAAGTGCCAAGTGTCGTATTGTGAGTGGGGATGGGGGAATCATTCTGGTAGTGGGATTTAAGGTTTAAGGTGTGGGATGTGATTGAGGTGATGTGAATCACACGTGGGTTGAGTTAATTTTGATTTCCCCTTTTGTTTTGCTTATTTTTGATCCTGGGTAAAAATTGTGTTCTTGCCTGGTAAAAATCCAAACAGTAAGTGTTTGGCGCAATTTTAGGGATTTGAAGTTTTGGAGTTGGCAGTTTAAGTCCTTGGGTTTTGAAAAAAAGTGAATAGCAAGTTTATTTTGTAGACAAAACGTATTCCTTTGTTATTCAACTTTCATCACTTGGCAGTTTTGGCCCAAACTTTCCAAAAAGGTTATCAAGGGTTAATTTTGACACTTTTGCATATTTCAAGAGCTGATCTTGGACAATGTTGATCTTCAAAGGTCTTCATTGTATCTTTCACTTCATGAGGGACCATTATTGGCAATTTTGATTTGTTGAGGGACTAATCTTGCCATTTCTTCAAAGTTGAAGGACCTTTTTGTAATTTTGACAAACTTAAGGGACCAAACTTGTAATTATGAATATACAAGGGTTTTAAGTGTCATTTCTTCAATAAATGAGGATCAATCTTGTTTGTCTTCAAGTCTTCAAGGGTATTTGTTGAGAATTCCATGATTAGGGCCCGGTTCTTTGTACGGCTTCGTTTCTCGTGTCCGTTTTTCCTTGTATCTTGTGATCTTTTGTCTTTTTCACGATATCCATACCTAGAATACACAAGTAAACAAACACAAGCATATATATGGTATTTTATGACATTTTTATGCATTTAAAGCCCGAAAAGAACGATGAGATCATGTATAAATGCCATCTCATCAGTAATTCCCAATTTGGAGAAACCAAAACGGGAGCCTTAGTCAATTTTTCCTTAAGAGTCTCAAAGGAGTCTAAACAATCTTGGTTAAAAATGAAAGGAGCCTCTTTCTTCAAGAGGTGAGTCATCGGTCTAGCTATCTTAGAAAAATCTTGTATAAAGCGCCTATAAAATCCCGCATGACCTAAGAAACTCCTCACACCTTTAACCGAGGTGGGTGGGGGAAGCTTAGCAATCACATCAATTTTAGCTCGATCAACTTCTAATCCCTTGTTGGATATCTTGTGTCCTAAAACAATCCCCTCTTTCACCATAAAGTGACATTTCTCCCAATTAAGCACCAAACGTGTTTCCTCACAACGCTTAAGCATTCTTTCAAGATTGGTGAGACACGAGCTAAATGAATTTCCAAAGACGGAAAAGTCATCCATAAAAACCTCCATGGTTTGCTCTATCATGTCATGGAAAATCGCCATCATGCACCTTTGAAACGTCCCCGGTGCATTACATAAGCCAAAAGGCATCCTCTTGTAAGCAAATGTACCGTAAGGACAAGTGAATATGGTCTTTTCTTGATCCTTAGGGTCAATGGGTATTTGGAAATAACCCGAAAAGCCATCAAGAAAACGATAGTACTCATTTCCCGCTAAGCGTTCAAGCATTTGATCCATAAAAGGAAGCGGGAAATGGTCTTTCCTAGTCGCCTCATTGAGTTTTCTATAATCAATGCAAACTCTCCAACCGGTCACAAGTCTCGTGGGAATAAGCTCATTGTTCTCATTAGGCACCACGGTGATTCCACCCTTCTTTGGAACACAATGAACCGGGCTAACCCATGGAGAGTCGGAAATGGGGTAAATCATACCCGCATCTAAGAGTTTAATCACTTCCTTCTTAATAACCTCATGGATTTTTGGGTTAACTCTCCTTTGGTTTTGAATGGCGGGTTTATAGTCATCCTCCATAAGGATTTTGTGTGTACAAAAATGTGGATCAATTCCCCTTATGTCGGATATTTTCCATGCTAAGGCTTTCTTGTGTTTCTTAAGGACTTCAATAAGTTGCTCCTTCTCATCCTCTTTCAACTCTTTAGCAATGATCACCGGTAATTGGTCTTTGCCCTCTAAGAAAGCATACTCTAAGTGGGATGGAAGGTCCTTAAGTTCAATAGGAGGTGGACTCTCTATGGAAGGTTTTACTATGGAAGGTTCCTCAATGGTAATCTCTTGTGGAATAGGAGAAGGAATAGGGTCCTCATTGAGCAACTTTTGGATTGTAAGAATATCTTCTTCCCAATTAATGGGAGAATCATCATCACCAAGAAAGTTTGACTCAAATTCCTCCAAAAGGAAATCACCCTCTCCAAAAGGTGTTAAAGAGGGAGCAATTGAGGCCACGGTTTCAACATGGGGCATCTCATCACTAGCACTCTTACAAGCATCATGAAAGTGTTCATCACACACTTCATCTAACGCATCAACAATGTTAATAGTCTCACAAGGTCTAGACTCCTTCTCCTCTTTCCTATTACAAACTTTCCCTAACTTAAACACCACTCTCTCATCTTCTACTCTCATAATTAGTTCTCCTTCCGCCACATCTATCAAAGTACGACCCGTTCTCAAAAACGGTCTACCAACAATCAAAGGCACTCTAGGATCCATGTCATAATCAACCACTACAAAGTCGGCCGGAAATGTAAACTTATCCACACCTACAAACACATCCTCCGCTATACCTACGGGGTGAGCTATGGTTCGGTTGGCTAGTTCAAGAGTCATCCTAGTGGGAGTGAGCTCGGGAAGAGAGAGTTGTTTCCAAACCGATAAAGGCATGAGGTTTATGCTTGCCCCTAGATCCGCCAAAGCCATGCAATTTTCAACACCGGGAAAATTACAAGGTATCAAGAAGCGCCCCGGATCTCCAAGTTTTGTTGGTAAGGTTTTAAGTAACACCACGGAACAATTTTCATTAAGGGATGTGTTGGGCAAATCAACCAATTTTTCTTTGTTTGAGAGCAAATCCTTGAACATCTTAGCAAACTTTGGCATATAAGCAAGAGCTTCCGCAAAGGATATATTGATGTTGAGTTGCTTGAACATCCTTAAGAAATTGGAGACTTGGATGTCATCCTTGTTCTTTAACTTGTCCTTTTTCAACCTTGAAGGATATGGAAGAGTAGGTTTTGGTGTAGGTGGAATAGGTGTTGTAGTGGAAGATTTGTCTTTGTTAGCTTCTTCATTGGGAAGTGTGGAAGGTAAAGGAGAAGTATGAGGAGGTTGAGAAGGTGTGTTTGAGTGAATAGGAGCATTTTGAGGAGGTGAAGTAGAGGTAGAAGGCTTGTCACAAGTGGGTTGAACAATAGTAGGCTTAGGAGGTGAAGGATCCTTTGTTGTTGTTCCACTCCTTGTTGTAATGGCATTGACATTGGCCCTTGGATTTGTTTGTGTGTTGGAAGGTAAAGCCCCTTGTGGTCTTTGATTTAATGCCATTAAAACCCTATTGGTTTGTTCCTCCGCTATACGTTTCATTTGGTCATTCATTTTCTTCTCAATAGCTTGAAACTTCCTTTTATTCTCTTGGAACTTCCTTTCATTCTCTTGATTCATTTTGTGCAAGAAATCCATTGTGTTATAATCTTGTGGCACATAACCTTGAAAACCTTGAGGTTGGAAAGGTAAAGGTTGGGCATTAAATCCTTGATTTGGTGGATAAAAGGTATTTGCTTGAGGTTGAAATTGATTGGGTGCCTTGTAGTTATTTCCTTGGTAAGGTGGTCTTTGCCCTTGATTCCTTGGTAAAATTTAAGGTGGATTTTGTTGAATTTGGGTGGGTGGTTGGGGTGGGAATCCGGGTGGAGTAAGGTAGTTTTGGGACTTGTAAGAAAGGTTATTTGGATTGATATTTGGCTTGAAGTGTTCACGATGTTCCTCTTGGTAAGCATAACATTCTCCTTGATAAACTTGCACCTTATCACATTGTTCATAAGAATGGGGACCTCCACAAGTAACACAAGAAAGAGCAATGGCATTCACATCATTTGAAGACTTGTTCAATGACATGGTCTTAAAAGCTTGAATCATATCTTGATGTCCTTGTTTGACTTGTTGAAGGATCTCTTGTTGAAATTTGAGGAGTTGGTTGTCACAAGGAGTTTGAGAATTGTTTTGGATAACATGAACCCTTTCTTCAAATTGATTGTTTGTTTGAACCATTGCTTTAGTCTCAATGATGTCCAAAGCCTCTTGTTAGGTTTTAAGAAGAATATTCCCTCCCGCAGAAGCATTGAGTGAATCTTGGTGGTGAGATTTAAGGCCATTATAGAAGATATTGATTTGGTGAACATCATCCAATCCATGATTAGGGCATCTCCTCAATAACTCACTATACTCTTCCCAAGCATCACTAAAGGATTGACTAGGTTTTTGTTGAAAGCCTATAATTAAAGTCCTCAAAGCCATAGTCTTATGTGGAGGAAAGAACTTGTTCAAAAACTTAGTGGTGAAACCATCCCATGTGGTGATACTATCGGGTGGTTGGGTGTCTAACCAATGCTTAGCGGGTCCCTCTAGGGAAAATGACACTAACATCATCCTAATAACCTCATGTGGAACTCCATTATGCTTAATGGTATTGCAAAGAGAAAGGAATCTCTTAAGGTGAGCATGAGGATCCTCATTCTTGTTACCATAGAAAGGTGATTGTGAAACCATAGTAATCATAGATGTATGTAGCTCAAATTTGTTTGCGGGAAAGTCGGGAATCTTAATAGCACTAGCATATCCATGAATATTGGTTTGCATACGTTCCAACAAAGAGCGATTATCAATAGCCATGACTTCTTGTGGTGGAGGAGTCAAAGCACGATTCTCGTGATCGGCTTGATGGACGGTGGTGGTCTTACTCTTTCTCTTTTTCTTCCTTTTCGGAGGAAGAGGTTGTACACCAATCGATATTTGTGCACGCCCGCGAGTGAGCATGCAACTCAAAACGAGGAATGAGAGAGAAGCTCTCGTGTGACTTTGAAGAGAAATGGATTATCCTCTTCGAGTTTCAATATTAAATATCCACAAGAAAATAACAATATACGTATGTACTACTTGGGTGCAAGACCCCCAATGAAGCCTTCCTTCTTAGAATACTTACAAGTGAACGGGGGGTTAGGTGGCGCGAAGCACTTAAGTACCTATTGACCCTTAGATGGCATTTTATAGCACATCGCCTTTCTATTCACTTAAATGTTCGTATTCTTCGAATTGTTGCTTATTGAGAGTATTTATCTATTCTTGCTTTATTTTGTTTGATCGATACACGTGTCAAGGACCGGAACGCCCCTCAACACGGTGTATTGCCTCGGCAATACTTATGGAAGATATGTAGATTGGTTGTTCTTATACGTATACGTATTTACTTATAATAATATATGGAAAATATTTTTGTATTTATGAGTTTTTTAAGAGAAAATACTATATGTACATAAAAACCGAGAGAATCCAATAATATATATTTTTGGGTGCAATCTCTTAGGAAAAATATTGCTTTTCGGATTTTTTAATTTTTTTTGGTCAATTCTTTAGGAAAAGAATTGTTTTGTTAATTTTTTAGTTTTTATATATTTTTATATTTTTGATTTTTTTATTTGTTTTTGATTTATGATACGTAAAAATAACGTTCACAAGGTGAGCGGATCCCAAAAGCCAATGAAAACCGTCAATCGATAGTCTCTCGTAAAGTCAAAGAACCGGCAGCGGCGCCATTTGAAATTGTGTATAATGTAGTTCGTTTTTCTCAGTTCTTGCTAATTGAAAGTCCAACCAATATCGGGTTTTTAACTGTTTTTGGTTGTTAATCTTTTTTGGATATTCTATTTGCTAATTCAACAAAGCCTTGTAAAAATGAAAAATAATACCTACTTATATGTAAAACATAGTGCAATTACCAAATTTTTATTAAAAATGTAAATTTTAAAACTACAAGGACTGAAAATGTAAATTCTAGGAAATATAAATGCTTGAAATGAAAATTCTAACAAGTTTAGGGACTGAAAGTGTAAATCAGTAAACTAAAAGGATCAAAAATGTAAAACTTGTAACTAACTAACCAAATAGTAACAAAATCAACAACTTGCTAACTGAATTTAACCAATTTCAAAACTGAAAGGACTAAAATGTGCAAACCCTAAAAAGATTGAAGATTAGCCATGATTGAAAACTGCTTGTAACAAGAAGGACCAAATGGCAATTTTTAGAAACTTGTTAAGCAAAAACGGGTTTGTAAGAAAAATAAGCTCGTGTGAGCTTATTACTGAACCAAATTGGTTCAAACCAGTTTCAAAACACTACAAATTCAAAATAAGCAAGACCTCTAACAGAATTTTGACTGAAAGTTCAAAATAAGCAAATAAGCACTTCAAGATAAGCCCAAAATAAGCTCTAGAACAAACTGAATAAGCACAACTTGATTTTCTTGCCAAAACTGATTAAACAACTCAAATGATGAACGGGAAATCAAGTTAGAACGAATTTCATCAAGAAATAAGCTAGAAATTTGAATTAAGCTAAAATGTGCTTATCGTTGACCAAGCGTTGACCAAGAATTTTGTCAAAAAGCTGAATCTTCCAAAAATCATGTAATACTATATTCTAAGTGGATTTGTGAAGAAAAATGACTTGGTTAATGAAGAGAATCAAGAGATCAAAAATTCAGTTTCAAGTTACAGAAACATGGCTTAACTCAGCTTTTCATGATTTTGCTTATTTCTCTTGGCTTATTGAAAACTGTATAGAATGCTTTTGGAATCTGAAACTTTATGATATGAACTACAATTGAGAACTGGTTTGACCAGATTTCATCAAGTAATAAGCAAATGCCAGCTAAAAGAAATGACAACTTTTAAAGAGCAAAACTGCATGAAAATGACCCAAACATTTTTATTGCCAATTGCCTGTTTGACTTTCAATTTGACTTGTAAATGACTTAAAACACTATATAACCACCTAATGACTGTAAATGAACTTCTACTTTCCAAAATCCAACACTTGAAAACTTATCAAAAGCTAATACCAAACACTCCTTATTCTGAGATTAATGAGAATTTCCAAAGACTTTTAAAGAGCTGATTAAGACTGAATGAAATCTTTATCAAACCAAACTAAGTGTTCAAAATGGAATGTTTTAAGACTACAAGCAAGCTATGAGAACAACTATTACTCAATTAAGGTGCAAGTACTAAAATCTGACTGAAATAAGCTAATACTAGAACACAATCCAAAATCTATAAGCAGTAAAACAAGATTAAGCTACAAACAAGTATTCAATCAATCAATCAGCCAACTAAACAACTTTGATCATGCAATCATCAAATTTACACTAGGAAATGTAGCATGTCATTGACTTATTAAGTGGAACAAAAATCAGAACTTTTGGAACCTTTTGTAGAAACCATTGGGAAGAAGAGGAGTGCTGAACTCTCTTATCTTAATGATAACCACCACCTTATCACTAGCTCAATCAATCAATCATCAAAAACAGCTACACATCTACTAAAATCATCATCATGGCATGTAAACTTCAAATAGGCTAAGGCTTGAACTGAAATCACAACAACAGCTACAAATCTTCTTCAAAGTTAGTTATGATCATTCAATGATCATAACAAACTCAATTCAGCAACACAATGATCAAATAGGAGCAAGGTATGAACAGTAGAATGAATATGAGATTTGGCGGGAAAAGGAGAATTCAAATTTTATTCATGGAAAGTTGTTACAAAGTTGTTGGAATGAAGCTAACTAACTAACTAACTCAAGAGTTTGTCAGACTCTTGAGTAGTTAGGGTAAAAAGGAAGAAAGATGAAAGGAAATTGAAAAGTGTGTGTTTTCTACAATTTTAACTACTCTCCACAAATGAGGACCTAACAGCTATTTATAGGCTTGAAGAAGGAGTTTGTTGGGGATGATGACGTGTTGAGACCAATCTCAGGTCTCCACGTGGCATGATTCTGCAAAACTGATCTTCAAGGTATGAACATGAATTGGGGTTTTCTTCTTGAGTTGATTTCATGCTAATTGATGTTTACCAATGGATTCGTCTCTCCAAAATAAGCACTTTTGGTGTTTACATCTTTTCATGAAATTCAGTCTAGCTCAAAAACGATCCTGGAAATTTTTTGGTTTCTTGAAGGTGACACGTGGCACTGCCTGATTGGTTGAAATGAGGTCACACGGATCAAACTGTTTAGATTTGGTTATTAATTGTGGCGGCTGAGTGGATATTAAATGCATATAGCTGGCAATCCGTGTGCACTTTATACTAGCTTCTCATTGGCCCAACTTTATCACATGGATTGAACTTGTGAAACTTTCCAACTTTGGCAGTTTTAACCCTTGGACTTTGGCAGATTGCATTTAAAGGCTTGTATCTTCATTTCTTTGGCACTTTTAGTCCTCCAACTTCATCTTTGAGCAGAATTGGTCCTTTGACTTTGTTGACTTGATAGTTGACCAATTTTGACTTTGATCTTGACTTTTTACAATATTTGCACTTTAGTCCTTCAACTTTGGCAATTTGTCAAGATAGGTCCTTGTACTTCAAAGTCTTGTCACTTTTGATCCTTCTTTGTCTTTTTCATCAATTTAAGCTTGATAATTCCTTGTTTGTTTGAAAATGTATCCTTTTACCTACACAAGTGTAAACAAACACAAACATACCATATAATACTATTTTTGCAAGATAAATTGGTATTTTGCTTCATGTTTTAGGGTTATTTGTTGATAAAAGGATATGAGTTTAAGCTCATATCAAAACCCATGCATTAAAACATGCAAAATGCAAACCCTAGTTTACACTGCCTATATAAGGAGTGTACATTGGGAGAGAAATGGTTAACCAATACAAGAGCTTAAACTCTGGAAAACCTTTCTCTCTCGATATCAACTAAACCATATAGCCAAGATGCATATGAACATTTAGATTGGAGCTTAGACTTTAACTTTGGTTAGACGTTTAAGTAGAGGAGATCAAAACCCATTGTCATTCAATCACTTTGTTATTCCGCAAACAAAGTGGGTTATAGATTATGTATTTGATTCTATTAAAAGTCTATACGTTGAAAAGTATATTGGTATTGTTGTTTTAATCTTTCATAGTTCTTATCAATAGTTAAAACAACACACTTGAGTCGAAGTAAAGAGTTATAACTTAAGTTAATAAGTAATAACGAATTACAAGGGACCAACAAGGAAGCAAAACGGGCACGAGCCAAATAGGCAAGCGTTAATCGGACACGAGACAAACGGGTAAATGAAAATCCACATCAAATGGGCGGATATCAAAACGGTAATTTGTCGGTTTTTTACGTTTTCGCAAGTTTTTTAAAGTTCGGTCGTTCTTTTACGTTGTCGCACATTTTTCCGTCTTTGCATGCCTTTTCGCACGCTTTTACATTTTCGGGCATTTTTAACGTCTCCGCGTGTTTTTTACGTATAAGCCCGACTTTTTTTTACATTTTCGCCATTTTTTTCACATTTTCACATGTCTTTTTGTTTTGAAATGCATTTTTACATTTTTGCATGTTTTTAACGCTTATGTCCGGTTTTTACGTTTTCGCGCATTTTTTACCGTTTCACGTACTTTTTAACGTTTTCGCAATATCCTTTACGTTTTCGCCCATTTTTTTTTCTTTTTAACGTTTTCGTCCGTTTTTTTTACGCTTTGGGGGTTTTCTTTTACGTTTTCGTGCGTTTTTTACGTTCGCGCAAGATTTTTTATGTTTTCGTCCGCTTGTTGCGTTTTTCACCTTTTTAAAGTTTTCGCAGTTTTTCAACGTTTTCGTCCGTTATTACACTTTCACGAGTTTTTTAGATTTTCGGTTGTTTTCTATGTTGTCGGTCGTTTTTTACGTTTGCATACTTTTCATACGTTTTTTTTCTTTTCACACGTTTTCACATTTTTTTACGTTTTCGCAAGTTTTTTTTACGTATTCATACGCTTTTTACGTTTTCGTACGTTTTACGTTTTCATATGTTTTCTACTATTTAGTACGTTTTCACGTTTGTTTACATTTTCGCTCATTTTTACATTTTCGTTTGTTTTTACGCTTTCGTCCGTTTTTTACGTTTTCGCGCAACTTTTTATGTTTTGCACGCTTGTTAGTTTAGTACGTTTTTATTCAGTTTTTTTACCTTGTTAGCGCGTTTTCTTATATATTTTTTTCACATTTTTGTATGTTTTTTTTAACGTTTTCGTATGTTTTTTTTACGTTTTCACTTGTTTGTTGCGTCGCGCTTGTTTTTTACGTTTTCGAACGTTTCTTTACATTTTACCCCGTTGTTTAAGTTTCACACGTTTTCTTATGTTTTCGCATCTTCTTTACGTATCTCAAGTTTTTTAGCGTTTTCGCACGTTTCTTTATGCTTGTGCATGCTCTTTTACGTTCGCGAAAACGTAGAACAAAAACAACCGAAAACGTAAAACCAGACGAATACGTAAAAAGCGAACGCAAATGTAAAAGCCCTAAGAAAAACGTAAAAAACTGGACGAAAACCTATAATACTGGACAAATCGAAATAAACGACCGATATAGTAAAAAACTGGCGAAAACGTAAAAAAATTGGTTAAAACGTAAGAAAAATAAAAGGAAAGATAAAAAAAGCCAAAAACGTTAAACAAGGGCTAAATGTAAAAAAGAATTAAATAAAAAAGATTCGCTCGGTAGACCGTTTGGTGTTTTACATATGTCCATAAGCACCCATTTAATCTTGTACTATGCATATAGGCGCCCATTTAACCTATTTAGTGTTTTGCACATGTCCATGCCCATTTAATGTTTTATATGTGCCCATAAAAGCTCATGAATAAACACAAAAGAAGCACATGTGAACTTCTTGACTGAACCGTTAGATGAAAGAACCACACTCAGATGACGGACATTTTGGTTTTTGGATGGGTTGGAGGAAAACATGCGTGTGCGAGAATCTGACTGGAGTTTCTCCTCTAGTGGGGTTGAGTAGCCGGGGTTTTACAGTGGGTCAGGCTGCTTTGAAAGCCGCCTCATACAAAGTGACAAAACACGAAAAATCATGCATTGAAAATCAGCACATGCTTATTCCTTTTGCAATTTGCATTTGATACATTCGGTTTCCTTGCACCTGAAGAGGTGGAACTTCTGAAGAAAATTCAACGCGTTATGACACTTAAATCCACAGATGTAGTTTTTCATAGAATTAGCTTCGTAATTAAAAAAAAAACTTACGACGCAGCTTGTTGCTCGCTTGCCTTCTACAACTATATAATTAAATATTTCTATTTATAATTAAAAAAAAGTTAATCCAAACAAAATAAATAAAAAAAATACCATTTTTAATGACCCCCAAAACGTGTTGAATTTACAAAAACAAATAGACCAAAAATCCAAAATTTTCTGAAAAGATAAAATCTGAAACAATCCCAAATTACATCTCCACTTCATAACACTCTTCATTTCACACAAACTCAAAAAACACACACATCAATCCAAACAAAACCACCACAAATGTCTTCATACATCCCTCCACATCTCCGTAAACCACTCACCGCCACCACAACCACCACCACAACAACCGTCACAACAACCGATGACGTCATCAACAACAAACTCACTTCTAACAACTCATTTTCAGCTCGCAGAAGCTCAACTAACAACAATAACGGAACTCAGCCGTTGTTATCAAGGACGTCGTCGTCGTTAGCTGTACCGAACGTTGTCGTTACGCAATGGAAGCCTTCTGAACGTGTTTTGCGTCTTAAACCTGAACAGGTGGTTATCTGTTTCATTTTGTTTATATATTGATTGTGAAATGATTGTTGATAACCTTACTTTTCCGCGCGCTGAGGTGTTTATGTTTTCCGAACTAGTGTTATGCGTCTAGGTGTTAATTTTTAGTGTTTTAGTTGTTGCATTGAATGTGAAATGATTGTTAGGGTACGTGTTTAGTGTTTAGGCTCTTATTTAAGCTCTTAGAATGTTAGGCTTAGTTTTTAGGTTTTTGAATGTTAGCTGAATTAATAGATGTATTTAGATGGGTTGTTTGTTGTGAGCTGATGATGTTAGTCGACGGTGAGATGATATTATAGTTGCTTATTTTTTCGTTTTCTTTTTGGCGCTGAGGTGTTTATATTAGATTAGTTGATATTTACGAAACTAGATGATTGTTAATAACCGTGTTTTTCCGGTTTTTTTTGGTGCTGAGATGTTTCTATTAGGTTGGTTGATGACGAGATGATGTTTCCGGAACTAGTGCTGTGTGTCCAGGTGTTTATTTGTAGTGTTTTAGTTGTTGTATTGATTGTTAAATGATTATTGTGGTGTTAATGTTTATTTTTTAGGTTCTTATTTGAGTGCCTAGAGTGTTAGGCTTAGTTTTTAGGTTTTTGAATGTTGATAGCCTTATTTTGTTGGTTTGTTCATTGAGATAATGTTTTAGGTGTTCATTTGAGGTTTGTTGAATGTTAGTTGAGTTATGTGATGGTTTGTATATTGGAAGAGGTGATTAGAAACTGTATTTTGCTGAGCTGATGCGATTAGTTGTTGATGAGGTTACGGTTTGTTGTTTATCCGAGCTGTTAGGGCTTTTCTAGAGGTTTTGTAATAGTAGTTGATTTGTATGGTTTTAGGGATTCGCTTATCTGTGGGTTTTAATCGTAGTTTGTTGATTAACTGAATATACTTAATGAAGCTAAGGAAGCAATTCTGAGCCTCTGACAGACTTGTGGCAATAACCTTGTTATCCAATACAATGATACTGTTGATAGAGCTAGGGTCACATTTAGAGGTCCAGTCTATGAAGGTAAAATGCAAAGTTGTAGTGTTAAACACTAGAGGCTAACTTGTTTGAAACATATGCATGGCTTTGACTTGTATGTGTTGAATAAATTGTGCCTATTAGTTGAATACTTTGTGAAGACTACTGATTGTTGATTGCTGCCTTTAGTTGATTTTTTCGTTGAGATGACGCGGCTAGTTGATGATTTATCAGTCTCTTGTTGGGGCTTATTTGGAGTCTTTGAATATTAGTTGAATTCTGTGATGTTTTTTTTTTTTTTAAATGGAAGCAGTGATTAGTAACGATACTTCGTAGGTTTGTATGCTGAAATGATGCGTTGGTTGATGGGAAATGAGAATTTGGCGTTAATGTATCTTGTTTAGGTGTTAGGGATATTTTCGAGTGCTTCAGTGCTAGTTGGATTGATATGGTTTAGACTTTGTTTAGAGATATGTTTATTAAACATAGTTTGTTGACATTTTAACTGAATAAACTTAATGATGCTAATGAATCCTTTTTAGGCCTCATATAGTCAAACATTTGAGGTAATCCTAAAATATACGTCAACTGTACAAATTGTTTAGGTTTTCATATACATGGCAATCTTGTGCAAGAATAAACTTTTTATAGAGCTAGCACACATACCTAGGTCCGGTCTTTTGAGGTAAATGTGAAATTATGATGTTATTAGTAGGATGTACAGTTTGATAGGTTTTATTATATAGGGCTAGTATGTCATTGCTGGCTATATGTGAGTATAACTAGTATAAGATGAATAAACACTGTCTATCAGCTTGAGATTTAGGATTTTTGAAACCACCTTCCGCTGGAATGGAATGGATGTATCTGTGATTTTGGTACATGGAGAGGATTATTAGACTATATTTAGGTTATTACACAATTTACGATTTCGGACAACTGATTTGTCCTCTTTAAGAGTTAGGATAGGTTTTTCTTATGCTTGTCAAAATTGAGCTAACATGGGAGTGAGCATACTACATGTATGCAATTTGAGATACCTACATTTTAATGCAAACATGTTATGCACATCAGAAACATCTTATGACATCTTAGTAGCACATGAGTTATTTCTATTGAAGAATAGTGCTGACTTGGTTATGCTAATGGGTTGTCGAGTTACTTTTGAGGAGAGGGAATCTTGAAATGTTGAGCATGGTCAAGTGTTTGAAGAAATTTTAAGCTGTCATGCAGCTTATGGCAAAGTTAATAACATGTTACTAAATAATATATCTGGTTGCTTTCTAGCCTTTTTTAGGACGTGGACTTCTTATGGCTATCTATAAGTTCCAAACTGTTACTGTAATTGTTTTGTGTTACATTGGCTGAATTTAGAGTACTCAACTACTGTCCTGATATTATGATTACTGCTCACGGCAGACAGTCTTGTTTGGTGCTTAGTACAGTGTTTCACTACTTTTTATGGAGATTTCGTTTTGTAAGAGATCATAAGCTTTTTGTTTTGCAATTTGATTCCACATTCTGCAGATAGAGGAAGTCAGGTTACGGCTTAATGTTGATGTTACTGTCACTCCCGATTCCCCCTCTGCACCTGCACCTATCGAATCTTTTACAGACATGGTAAAATATGTGCTTGATGTGCCTCTTCTGATTCATATGATATGTTAATACGATTGATTATTTACTGACTGATATGACATACTCTCGTGTTTAGTGCCTGAACTCAAGCATCATGAAGGATATCGCCATTCATGAATACACAACACCTACTTCTATTCAGGCACAGGCAATGCCTGTTGCTCTAAGTGGAAGAGATCTTCTAGGCTGTGCGGAAACAGGCAGTGGAAAAACTGCCGCTTTTACAATACCTATGATACAGGTACTGTACTTAATTACCTTCACTGCTCGTTCATGTGATGACTCATGCTTTTCATGTGTATTTACTCTTTTCACATTTGCAGCATTGTATAGCTCAGTCTCCTGTTCGGCGTGGAGATGGTCCGTTAGCACTAGTGCTGGCTCCCACTAGAGAGCTTGCACAACAGATAGAGAAAGAGGTAAGGTAACTCATGCTTGATCTTGTAAGTCAATAACATGCTGTTGTTCATAGTTTTATAACAATACATGTGTATTGTATACTCATTTACATTGGAGTCTCAGCTATGGCCTCTAGACACTGTACTTTCGACTTCATCAAAGATCTTTCTTTGTTTGTTGCTTATACTATACACCTTAGACATGTTAATAGATAATGATATGGTAAATTTTCACAAGCTATGAGAAACTAGCGCTTGAGGAATGGCCATACCTGATATCCACTTCATATGAATTATGTGACTGTTTGTATATGCAGAGTTAAACTCTTATCATTAGATCACAACTGTGAGATTTATGAGATTTACATGCTACATGGGATTGTTACAGGTGAAGGCCTTCAGTCAATCGTTGGAAAGCTTCAAAACTGCGATTGTTGTGGGTGGAACAAACATCTCTGACCAGGTAATTGATTTTGAATTGGTATTTGATTCAGTTTATATGAGTTATAATCCGAGGTATGCTGTAAGATGTTGTTGTGGTCAGCCTTATGTGGATTGTTGTACTAGCAAGAGGCAAACTTCTCAAGAACCTAAATCATATTTTGTATTTTGTTTGTGGGTACCTTACAGAGGTCTGAGCTTCGTTCAGGAGTAGAAATTGTAGTAGCGACACCGGGAAGATTTATTGATCATTTACAGCAAGGAAACACATCTCTCACACGGATTTCTTATGTTGTTCTGGATGAAGCAGATAGAATGCTTGATATGGGTTTCGAACCTCAAATAAGAGAGGTAGATTGTGTTATATTGTCAAGGCCAAATTTCTATAGTCATGCATATGTTTTCCCTTCTTGTTTATTGTGTTTCTAGTTATGTAGCAGAGGAACTTTATTATGTGTAGGGTTGATGTGAACTTCCAATAGACCAATACTGTATCATAAACGTGCATCTGTTACTGAAAAAACCAACTGGAAGTGAAAAGGTCATGAAAAAAAACCAAAAATGAGATGCTGCAAATCTGCAATGACAACTACTTTTTTAGAAATTCATTGTATTGTTTGTGAATTGGAGAGTTCTAGTCGTGTTCATTTTGTGCTCAGTGTAGTACTGTTACTACATTGATTGTCAATGCAATTTAATACACTTGCTTTGTGAAATGTTTTGTGTTCATAATATGCGGTTTCTCATAATGCTGGAAGATTTGCCTCTTTATGCTTGATATTTCTAGCTAAAAGTTTGTGATTCTAAAGCATGCAGAACTGATATGACCTTTCACTAGAACACTCTGTTTATAAAATGTTCATCTATGCATTCCAATTATTGTATTCCAAGAATGTGACATTACTGATGTTCATTTATGAGCTATTTTGTGCACATAAGGCACTGTGGAAATCTTGTCGATGTTCTTATAGGCTCACAATTTAGTCTGCAATGAATTAAAAGTAATTTTCTTTTCATTTTATTTTTAGGTAATGCATAATCTCCCTGAAAAGCATCAAACTCTGCTGTTCAGTGCAACTATGCCTGTGGAGATTGAAGCTCTAGCCCAGGTTTATATCTCACTTAATATTCTGTTTTTGCCTTCTGAGCTCAAATCTACTTATCATATTAATAATGCATAATTAAATTGTGGTACATTGGATGCTTGATAATTCACATATTAATAATCATACTAATAATTCACGTATGTAACTGGATATGAACTTTACAAATTTTGACTAGATCAACTCCTGACTATGGCAGTCATGGATTTACAAACGAGATTCTAATACAGTGTGAAGCTTTTTTGGTGAACGTAACTTTTCTTATACCATATGAACTTCAGGAATATTTAACAAATCCAGTACAAGTCAAGGTTGGAAAAGTGAGCAGTCCTACAGAGAACGTATCTCAAAATTTGGAGAAAATTACTGAAAATGAGAAGGTATGCCAAGTTTGGTTTTGGGTGCAAATTTTGTTAATCCAAATATAAATAGCGCTATTAATGCAAATGTTCAGAGCAGGTGAAAAGGCACTATTCAGCATATTAAATGCTGTAGTGAATTAGTGATATACCATGACCTTGACTTGGTGACTTTCTGACTTTGTGATAGATTTAGTATTAATGGTTGGCATTAACCAAACGTAAAAGACCAGACCTTAAAAGTCAATTTGTGAGAGATTATCTCTCAGTCTGAGAATTTATTTGGTTTTGAATGGGTAGTTAAGACTTAAAAGAGATTTCATTAATCATTTCTAAAGCTTTAATAACTCATGCAAGGATCAAATTCGTTTAACTTGAATGAATGCTCTAGGAATCAGAATTGAATGGCTAAGTAATCAAGCAGATATCATGCAATGATTAGCAGGAGATGAGGTTGAATGCTCTAGAAGGGAGACGAGAGGAGTACTGCACGGCTTGTAAGTCTGTTTGTTAGGATTATGAATTGAAGGCTGCATGTTCCTAAAAGAGCATTGCATGCTGGAAAACAGGCTGGCTCTGCATATTGGCTTGTATAGGGTGAGGTTGAGTATGTCTGGGAACGAACATTAATTAGCATTTAGTCCTCAGTCTGTAATTGTACTAGACAATGAAATGCAGTGCAAAACAAAAAGAAATAGAAAATAGCTTTACTGTCATATATATTAACTCTTGATTAATTAGGCACTTGGGCCACTTATCGTTATTTTTAGTGCTAGATATATGCTGATGCAACTCTTAACGGCAATCCTTGAGAAATGTGGTAACGCTGTTCCGGATATAGAAATATAGTATGATGGGAACATATGATAAAAATGTAATCAGAATAAGAGTGTTAGCGTGATAGTGATTCTTATTTAGGGAAAGTTGCAAGATGAGTTTAACATTCTTTGTATCAATTTCAGCTGGGTTAACATAATGTGTAACCTGGTTACCTCTTGAGTTGGCTACCAATTACCTTTAATGTAATGTAAGTTTTGTTGCTATAATTGATGAAGGGTTACAATATACTATTTTTTTTTTTGAACGGCGAGTTAGTAGTTAGTGATTCGAGCCCACAGTGACATCCAATTGGGCAGTATGCAAGCCTCGGACCTTCTCCTTTAGGGGATAAACCCCACTCCTGCTTCTATTTAATTCGGCCCCTGAAGGACCTTAGTGAGACTCGAACTTGAGACTTCTCCAAGAATACCTTCTTAAGGGTTACAATATACTATAAGAAGTCTACATATGTGGTCATTGGTATCGGTTAAAAAGGTTACTAGCTTAATCATTGACTTAATTATTAAATTCGGTTCAATAAGTACCTCAACTGAAATATTCCTTTTTGATTATGTGATTAAACCTGGTCATGAAACCTAATTTTAGAACCTCGAAAGGCGTATCACATATAAAGATCACATTTCTAATACGTGTAGTTATGTATATGTCGAGATGCTAGATATAAAGTCAACTTGATTTCTTTTATCTTGTATTCTCGTGTTTCCTGCCTTGATCCTTCTATAGGTGAGTACCAAGTTCTTATAAAAAAGTCCCATGTTGGCATAGTCACAGGAAACGCTGACTCGGCCGCGTTTCGCGTTTCGGATCGTTCGTACCCAAACGCGGTACGATCGCGACTCAGATCGCTCGGAAACGCGATCTGAGTCGCTATATTCAGCATCCCCAAACATTGTCAATCAGCGTACCGAAGTGTATAGAATCGGCGTACCGGAATGGACCGGTACGACGTACCGGAATGGATCGGTACGGCGTACCGAAGTGAGAGGGTACGACGTATTAAATTCAACAGATACATTTATCTACAAACTTAAAATAATACACATATTTATTACACTCCCAAAGTACAATTATTTAATTAAAGTTGCTTTTAACAAAACTTAAACTAAACTGCTTGGCATTGTTCTTTATCTATGTTAGTATCTGATGTAGTATGTATTGTCTGATATGTGTAACATTCTGATCTTTTGGTATGTTTTTCAGAATTAAAACCATCTCACATGAACATGTATGCTGAGACAAAATCTTTTGGAAAGAATGTTCAAGCACAATCTTTTGGGTATTGATATATTATCTAGATATTTGGTTTATATGTACGCTAATTTAGAAATATATTATTAATATGGTACGTCGTATCAAATTGGGTACATCGTACCAAATTATATGGTACATCGAACCGAAGCGAACCTGAGCGTACCGGAATGAGCCTACCCCCCTTCGTACCCAATTTTAAGGACCCGCGTACCGCGTACCCGTTTCTCGTTTCCGTACCGAAGCGTACCGTGTTTCGTGTGACTATGCATGTTGGTTTCCTAGTTCCTATCTTTTCAGGCTCTGGCTCATTTAGGAAAGTATAAACATGAATTCATTTTGCATGTATGTATTTATGATAGCCTTTGAAGGCTCTCTTATTCTAGTTACTGCTAAGTACCAAATGTCTGCAGTTTTGTGGATAACTGAATTTGCTAGTTTATTTTAATTATCTGGTGAATACCATTTGTTGCAGATTGACCGGTTGCTATCTTTGCTTGTTGAGGAGTCTGAACTGGCTAAGAATTTAGGCCACCCATTCCCTCTAACAATCGTATTTGTGGAACGAAAGGTAATGCACATTCATCATGTACCTTCTTAACCTTTAAAATAAGTATTTATGTACATTTACAGTAAACCTTGTTAATCTCTATTTAGTGGTCTCCTATTTTATTGCATAGGTTACTACCTGATTCACGAGTTACCCATTTCTTGTAGTTTTGTAAATACGTTTCTAGCTTGATTCTCAGTTCTGGTGGCCACAAGTAACTAGTTCTGATACCTGTAGGAACAATAATTAGCTATTACACAAGCTTAAATTTGGATAATAGTGTCTAATTAGGGGCTATCTTTGGCGTGACGAACACACTTCTTTAAATTTAGATAATAGTGTCAAATTGGTGGCTATCTGTTACACAAAGCTTAAAGAGTTAAAATTTAGCCTTCGTGGCATTCATTTCTTGTAACCAGTGATCAGTGAGAATTTTTTATCGTGATGAACAAATTTTCCTTTTTTTTAATATGAATTGTATGTCTACAAGAAGATCACACGGTTTTGATCTGTATTTTGCATGTAGACAAGGTGTGATGAAGTTGCTAGAGCTTTGGTAGATCAGGATTTAAATGCTGTTGCTCTTCATGGTGGCCGAACACAGAGCGAAAGAGAGGGTGCCCTGCGTGATTTTAGACATGGTCCAACTAATATCTTGGTATGTCAGAAAAGAAGTCAAGAAGCTCTTCTAATGATCCCTTTTTATTATTTAGTAAAAAAAATTAGTGACACCACTTTTTCATAAAACTTGCAAGTGAATTTTACTGCTTTTCTTAAACTAAATTTTACAACAATTTCATTCTGTAACTTAACACATTTACTCAGTTTTATACCTAAATTTAAGTTTGGTCTTGCACTCAAATTTGCAGGTTGCTACTGATGTTGCATCACGGGGTCTAGATGTTACTGGAGTTGCTCATGTAGTAAACCTGGACCTTCCAAAGGTATTTCTCTTAAGCTAATTGGATCTTAAATGTTATCCGTATATCAGTTGAAGAATCTGAAGAGGTTATGTGATATAGTTGACTTTGGTAAAATTGGCTGCGGAAGTTAGTGTTTTGGATGTGCATTTGCTGTGTCTGAGTTTGTGTCAATTGGCAGAGCTATTATAGAGTTTGAAAATTATGAATTTATAAGAAATTGATACAAAAATCTACCAAGGACTATTATGTGTAAAATGAAGATGATAGGCGCAATTTAGTAAGTGCCTCTCAAATTAGTTTAAAATTTGGGTAAACTGTTGTTTATATTTTACCGAATGATAGTCAGTTTTGTTGCAGGTAGTATAAAATTATTATATAACCACTAGATAAAACTCGTTACACAATTATAAACCGGTGATTGTGAGTTTATAACTTCATGTCGCATTAGATTAACATCCCTTAAGTTCCCTTGGATTACGGACACTAGCATTTCTGTGTGGTGCAAGTTCTTATACAAGATCAGCAGTTGATGATTTTAAAAGCAACTCTTTTTACTTTATATATTTTGGTGGCATATTTTCAGACCATGGAGGACTATGTGCACCGGATTGGAAGGACAGGTCGTGCGGGATCAACTGGCCGGGCTACTTCATTTTTTACAGATCGCGATATGGTTTCTCCTCTCTCTACCCTTCCTTCTTTTAATTTGCTTCCCCCCTACCCCCATCCACCCTCTGATACGTGGAAATTGCAACGTTTGGCCGGACAAAAGTTTTAAGACATTTTTGATTACGGGATTTTGTGAAGTTAATTGATGTAATAAATTCTTTAGTGATGACTACAGCATGTATGTGAAATTTTACCGATAGTGTTGCAATTTTCTTGGTATGGGGAGCACATTTTGAAAAAATGGGATAAAACAATCTGTAGGCGTAATATAATTGTGCCCAATGCCCTTTTGGTCATTTGCTTGTTACTGATTTGGGCCTTTTCTTGACAATTGGTAACTTTCAGTTCCTTGTATCGCAAATAAGGAAAGCAATAGCAGATGTTCAATCTGGGAATACTGTGGCCTTTGCCACTGGCAAGGTATGTTTTCTATTTGATGATTCATCTGACTTTAGTATTGCATGACGTTAGCATTTCTCCTGTTCTTACAAAACTTTTTATGTTGTTGCATCATGTATCTTCTATCCTTAAAAGTACTTTAGGTTTTCTGTGTTACATACTCTTACATCATCTAGAAACCAGATATGACATTTTTGTAACGCGTCATATTGTTAAACTATAACTATAAAGGGGATGGGTCAAGCAAGTCAAAACGGGTGGTCATCCCAAACGTATTTACATATATCATCAGACTAAACACATTAATTGCTCGTCAAAAAGATCTTTCATAAAGGAAATAGAAGTGTTTGTGGATAGGTCCAACGCTAGGTAGCTGATTTTGATCAGCACTAACGTTACATGCTTTGACCACATGTGACCAAACATTTTGTTTTGCCACACTGATAAAAATCAATAACCACATGTAAAATGTAGACTGCTAGGAAGAAGGAAAAGGAGGCAGCCGCGGCAGAGAAAGAAGCAAGAATTGCACAAGCAAAGCTACCACCCACATCCATAAATGTGGAAGACAAATACAAGTATATGATTGCCCCTGCAATGATCAAGAAAGAGGGTTCTGCTGATGATGCTTGGGATGATTAGTACTCTACATATCTCTATTCCGCTACTGTTTAAAGCCGTACCACTCCACATTTGCAGAATTGGAGATGAAATCTTTTTGGCCTCATTATTCAAACATGATGACAATAAAGTCTAGAATCAGAGGTTGGTAGATACCATAGGCTGTGTATAATTTTCATTTTGAGCTCGTTTTTTTAGGAAGATGGACATGGTTGAGAAAATCTATATTATGACAAAATGTCTTTCTTTTTCTGTCGTGTGTTGGTTACACCTTGTTGATGATTTGTAGCTTCTGCTGAACATCTCGGAAGTAAAAGGTTTTGACTACTCTCCCTTTATAAACCTGAAGATTACTTTTTTGTCACCCTTATGATACAACGGATCTAATAGGTGGTCAGGCGTCATGCTTGCAACATTTTAAGAGGCCGAGTTTTTTCGATATGTCAAAGCTTGGCTGAACCAAGGTGTTGGCGGTGAAGATCAAGATCGTATAGTACTAGTTTGCTATTGCTTTAGGTATTGGAATGGTTCAGTTCCAAAGCTTTGGTTGTCAACTCGAGCTTTATTTTATTTCCTAAATCAAATCCTTTCATTATATTGGAAGGAAGAAAAAACTTATTATTGTCTGGAGTTTTGATCAAATTCTGCGGGCAATATTTCTGTCGCCAGTGGCCCTAAGAATACGCTTGATTGCTGTATTGGTACGATGACCAGCAGATACAGTTAGGTTGCATGGTGACTACGTTTTGTTCCCAACAGCGTGTAACCATTCTTTGGTGATAGCTAACAAATTTTTTTTCCCGATAATGCAACTGTAGTGATATTATTAACGATTTAATTAATTATAGAGATATTAAACATGTAACCCAAAGCCTCTGGTTTTTCCTATGTTTCGAAGGAAAAATGATTTCTAAGCCTGAAATGTCTAAAATGCTGACATTCTTTTATATGCGAGAATCGAGATCATGGCAAATTCAAATGCTTTGATGAAAAGCGACCGTGGTTATGAAGATTTGAAGAAACCATTTCGCTTGACACTGTCTTTGAATCAAACACCAGTATAAAAAATGTCTTGTGCTCGATAAGCCTCGGCTCTACCTTGACAGGTTAGGCTGAGCTCGATCAGATTTGATGGCTCAACGATTTCAGCCGAACACAGAATTCAAGCATGATCAATAAGTATATCTAATATTTTACAGCAATGTTGACGAAGCCAGCTTAAAATAGTAAAATTCACCCTTAATGAAGGGAAACCTGCTTCAGACATAAAGACCAACATCAATAAATCGAATCCTTAGAGTTGAGCTCGCTTGCAACTTAGTTAAAGAAATAAAGTCAGATCACAAATATCTAACTAATATTATTTTTTGTTTTCATTTCTTGTTTCTTTCTTTCACCAAAAGATGAGAAAAACTGAAGAAAGACAGTATAAAACCATACAGCACAACGAAAAAACATAATACACTCGGAAAAAAAAATCTCGAAAACAGACAAACTATGAAACACTGCCATATAAGTTAACTTATGATGACGCATAAAACCTCGTCAATGTCTTTAATACTCATCTTCTAAGATGCCATAACCGGGTGTCGTTTATTATTTCCCACAAAAGCTTGTCTCAGCATTTGATATCCATCTCTATAATGCTCAATTGAAAAACATAGTTGTCGTATCGCCTCCCGTTTCTCCTCTGCTGCTTCTCTAATAAGATCCTGTTGCCTCTCTACTTCTCTTTTCAATTCTTCGCCTCTAGAAGTCAACTCCTCTATTGACTTATTTGACTTTTCAACCCTGTCAACCAACTCTACATGTTCTAAATGTAACTGGTCCAAATGCAGACTCAAATCATCGATTTGACCATCTTTCAAAGTCAACTCCTTCTCGAGTTCCATAACTTTGACCTCAAGTTCGTTTTTCTCAAACTTTAACTGTTCAATTTCACCTTCCATCTCTATTTTTATAACTTTAGTCCTCCGAAGATCCTCTTCTGAAGACTGACAACGTAGATCATATTCTTTGATGGTGTCATCTAAAAGCGCACGTTCTTTCAACAGTTTTGTGACCTGTTCTTGAAGTTGAAGATTCTCTTCAGATAACGTTTTGTTTGCATTTGACAACGTTTCTCTCATAGCCCGGATTTCTCGTTCACGTTCAGCTAAATTCTCTTTGTACCTCGTTATCCGACCCTGCATCTTCAATACTTCTCGTTTCTCTTTCTCGAGTTTAGATTTCCAACTAGAAATTTCCTTATGGGCTGATCCGAGTTTTTCTTGTAAACTGTTATTCGAGGAGCTATTATTCTCAAGTTCATGCCTTAATCTCTTGACTTCTTCATCTGAATCATTAAGTTTTTCTCTAGTTGCTTTCAAATCTACCTCGAGTGCCTGGATTTTGCGTTCTTGCTCTGAAAATTGTGCTTCTAAATCTTCATCAAACTTTAAGCTCAAAGGTTTTGCATCTTCAATATCACTTGTTTGAGGAGCCACTGATTCATACTTTTGCAACTCAACTCTTAATTTTTCATTTTCAACTCGCAGTTCTTCTTCAACATTATCGTTTTGGAACTTCTTTAACTCAGTTTCCAGTTCAGTGATTCTTTTATGCAACCCTCTGTGATCACTGTTTGCTGAAGCACTTGAGTAGTTATTAACAGACGAATCATCAGATTCAGATTCTGAATCCAAGGTAGATGTCTCATCTCCTTCTTTCGTCCCCAAATCGGAACTACTCCCACCACCCTTAAGAAAAACATCAAACCCCGCGGCTCGAGTCCCAGACCGGGTTCGTGGTTTAGAAGACGGGATAACTGAAGGTGGTTCGGACCCCACGTCAGATATACCTGACCCTTCAGATTGAAGATCTGAAGGGATGTTTTTTCTTAACTCACCAGTGACATTATCATATCGTTCTGCTAAAGATCTGTACATTCGGTAAAACTCTTCCACATGTGCTAACAGTTCAGGCCTCTTTTGGTAATACATCTCGGCTTTCTTGGCGAATGAATCACCATCCTCTTCGATCAGTTTTACCATACGCTTCACACTTTGGTCCATTTCTGCAATCAAAAAGTCTTTTGTAACTCTATGATTAAGGAATTTAGGCATTTTGAATTTGGTATAGGTTTAGACTGATTGTTGCTAATTGTTTTAAGTTATTCAAGTTAAAGACATATTTAGAGGGACCCAAATTGATTAGATCACTAGAAAGTGTTAAGATTAAAAGGAACAACTATGACAGCCACTAAGGAACCACAAGTGGGACATATTATCAACTAAATAGGCATGACTTTAGCTTGCAAAAAGCACTTAATTGTGGTTTTTGACTATTAGGTTGTCATATCTAGAATTTCATGGTACAAACCTCGCCTTTTTGAGGAAAAAATAATAAAAAAAAGCCAAAAAGGCTTTTTCAAAATTTGAGTTCTCTATTATAGAAGAGAGAAAAAGAAACATGAACTCCTATCTATGGAGGAGCGTCTCCACCTGAAACATGGTTTTAAAAAAATATAGTTGATACTCACTCAAGGGAAAAAGCGACAAAATCTTCTCGACCCATATTAATATCATCAACTTATTTCTAGTGAGCATAATAGACAAATAGGCACTTTAAACCAAAATTTATTGATTTATTAGCTACAATATTAGGGGATAAGTGGAAGCTCGGTTTTGTTGACGAGTAACAAAATGAATTAATATGATTCAATGGTAAGTATTTAAGCCAAGTAGCATTCAAAGATCATGGTAGTTTAATGTATAGAAGAGCTCAATAAATAGTGTATGAAAGGGTCTTACTAGAAACGATGCACTGGTATCATGGAATAATATGTGCTACAATTATATGTAAGGACTCTAATAAGATCAGAATTAGGACCCCGCAAGGACAGTTGTAACAAAGGATCTAACTAGAAACGATGCATTGCTATCATGGAGGGCCCAATGGGTGTTTAGTGACTTAAAACTTTGATTTGTAGAGTGAGACTAGAAACTGGTAATCCTAGTGTTGATTAGATAGCACTTGGGTTCGCCACCGACTAAAATTATTGAAGGTTCATGATAAACAACTGGACAAGACTCCCGAGGTTGTGCTCAAAATAGCTGTCTTCTTATATTTAGATAAATTCCTCTCTTTCAAGAGGTATTAGGCACGAGTTTTAAGGCTCTTAAATGGACAGTTAATATGTATTTATGTGTTATAAACTTGTAATGTTTGCATATTGATCAAATACTCCATCTGACTCTGCTTTCACACTAACCTCTTACAATACTTTTAGGAACACAGCTGACCAACCAAAGAAATAACAGAGACCAACAATAAAGAGAAGAAATTTACTGGCCACTAAACTTCTAGCAAGTTTTAGAACCATTAACCTACGTTGTAATAACCAAGCAGTTACGTACGCGCCCTAGGAACATTAAGAAGGCAATACGTCCTATTCTCTCAGTTATTTGACATTTGTGGACCTCATTTAGATGATTAAAGCAATTGAAAATGCGATTGTGGGTCCTCTTTAGCCGACGAGATAAAGAACAAAACAGGCCTTAAAGAATGGATATTGAGGAAATTGCTTATAGAATTGCATCTTAGCTGCATACCTTCAACATTTTCTGCCAGCCATTTGGAGTTTTTGGGACTAATGTGACTATCCCACCACCAGGAATGTTTATTTCTTGATTCTGTCCTCCTATAAGCTTTATGCGACTTCGCCTGTACCCATATATACATAGAACATCATATATCGTAAAAAAAAACCCATTAAAGCTACAGAGAGACAAAGCTAAAACCAATATAAGAAAAGCATGGACTGCCGTTAACCACGGAAAGATCGAGGGTTGCAAGAGATGAAAGGCTAAGAGAAAACTATTGCCCTTATAGAACACATGTTCTTTTTCATATGATGGTAAGTTGACATAATAACTTGACATGGGAGTAAGCTTACCAGAGATGAAGCCATTTTGCTTATTCCTTGCTAATACAATGACCTGAAATTCAAAACATTAAACACATAAATCCTTCAAGATCAAAACAGAAGACGCAAGCTACGGAGACAAAATAATTTGCAACCTACTTATCTCATCATAAACCTTTTTGTTTCAAATCATAAAGGTGATGATAAATTAATTCATAAATATGATCAAGAGACACAAAAGTCTCTAAAGCTTATTGGCGGGTCAAAAGAACTGCCCTTTCACTATATTAGGGAATAACTTGACAAAACTTCTACTTAAAAAGGCTTTACATGTGAAGACTTTTTCTTTGTTGTATTAACTAATATCAATTTATCACACTTGTAGTTCTTGCAACATACTAACAATTAGTCATTGCAGCACATATATTAGCCTGCCGACTTAATTATATATTTGACTCTTGAAAATCAAACAGAAGAACTTTTCAACTCTAATAAATTAGTGCAACATTATGAAAAACATTGACAGATAGACAAAACTACAAAGAGAGGAATAATGATGATGCATTAGAATAAAATCCAATTATGCATTACCATTCAGGATTTAGTCAATGCAAATTTTTTTAATAAATTGAATTTTATAGTCACTTCACAAAAACACAATAAAAGGTATCTTCTAAACAAAAATCCGAATTAGGAAGAACTGGTCGACCAATGTCCAAATGGGATTGCATTTGGCAATTTGAGTTATGCAATCGCAAGACGATTTCCTAAAACAGAAGCAAAGTTTAGGTGGTTCCCATAAACTTATGAATCGATCTTGCATAATGTTAATATAGTAAAAAAGTTCGACTGTTTTAACGCCCAGAAGTATTATGTTACAAGATTTTCTTTAGTATAATGAATTCCACTTCGTTTTGTTCAAAAAGTTTTAAATACACAATTTAACGAGAATGAGTTTATAAAGTGTAGTCAACCTATGTTTCTTCAGTTATTTCGCTCAAATATGTCTTTAACACAGTAGGATTTAACAGCTTTTCTAAGAGTTTGATTTAATTATTGACTAACGTGTTTCGCTTAGGATATTTTGTGGGTGGTTAAACTTATTAATTTTGTATCGTAATCATATTCATTTCATATGTAAATTAGAGATACTCACTTTTTTCGTCATCGTTATGTCATAAATTTTGAAAAAGATTAATTTATAAAGCCCGTGTATTACACGGGTATTAAACTAGTTCTTTAGTATAATGAATTCCACTTCGTTTTGTTCAAAAAGTTTTATTTTCCTTTTCAAAAGAGCAAATGTTAACCACAAAATGAATTCAAGTTTCATCATTGCATTGTTATGAAAATCTTCAAAAAGACTATTCAAGATATTCATATGTACATTATTAGGTTTTCCATTAATCTTATATAACCAAAATAAAAAGCATCATAATTTCATATATCCCCAATACTTATAAAATTGTACATAGTGTGCATAAAAATTTGTCATTTGGTTAAATATGGAATTATGAAATTTGTTTCCAATATATGTGGAATTTTCCCATAAAAAAAGTTACAATAATTAAACTGAAACAACACTTAACTTTACTATTTCATAATTTGTGTGTATTCTCTCAATTCCAACTATCTCTATAGTTGTTGGTTGGCAACAACTTAATCTAGATTTTTTTTCCCCCTAAAGGCAATCTATTTAACCAAACCAAAAACAAACAAAGGCGCCACTATTTAACAATAAACTTAATCTTGGGTTAATGTGTAAGCCAAAAAATGTCCAAACATTTATTTAATATTTTAGTGTTATTGTCAAAGATATTATCGTATGATGCTGGCCTTAATAATCTGAAACTCATTACAAAACAAATAAAAAATAACTCCAATCAAGTTATTATTATAAAAATAGCAATAGAACATGCAAATGGATGAGACATGTTCATCTACAAACTTCCCTACACAAATAGTATTAGTCAAATAATACAACAAACGTGTCACCCATACACTCAACTTAACACGTTGCGTCAAAACCACGCACTCTGACCCGCGAGTAGTTTACAATTTATATTTTATTATTTTTATATGAACATATTCATTGTATTTCTATAAAAAAAATCTCCAAAAAATCAGGCGGGCTACGCGGTTCCCACATCCATAATCCAACGCATTAAGTAAATTTATTTCTAATTAAATAACAGATATTAAATGGGTCATATTTTTTTTTGGAAACGGCAAATAATTAAACGGAAGCCTACTCGCAATATTTCAACGAGCACCCCGAATTCGAGCTCCGCATAGCGGGCAAACCCAACCCCCAAAGGGGTTTCCAGGGAGAATTCCCCACGTGTGCCCGTGTGAGGTATGAGTTAAATTTATGCATAAAGCGACGACCACAAGGATCGAACCCACAACCTGCAGCCCACAATGGATGTAAACCCAGTGCATCACGCCAGCTGGGCTGGAGGTCATTTGCTAAATGGGTCATATTAAAAATATCTTTTTTTTATTTAATGATTATGGCTAATTAAAGAGGGAAGATTTTTTTTTTGGCGAGAAAACAGTGAAATGAATTAATTAGGCGGGCAATAAAAGGATTTCAAATGAATTTGAATTGGAATAATAAAAGGTTTAGAAAATGCCAAAAAGTATAAAAATGATAAAAAACAAAAAGTGGCATAATAATCATGTCTAAATAATTCCAAATATTTTTTGAACTTCGGTTATATAATTGCTAAGAACTAGAAGACAGTAAATATTCTATGCAATAATTCTGGTGATTGATGAATCGAATGCACAATATTTTTTTTAACGTAACACCAAAAACACGTTTCGATAGACAGCCTGCATTTAATGCATATAGTAAAATAGATAAAAAAAATTCAAAAAATTAACAAAAGAAATACAGTAAAAATTTGAAGAACACAAACCACACATAAAAAAGAGAGCAAAAAGTTAGATCGAAGAAGTAACTGACTTGAAAATTATATAAAAATCTACTTTGAAAGACACTGAAATATTAACTACTTAACATGTTCTTGATGATTAATAATGAATAGATAGAAAGTAAGCAAGAAAAGAGATGAGAGATGTAACTGTAAATATGTATATAAATACAAGTAATGGATATATTTCACCTTGTTCTTGAAACTTGATGATGAGTTTGTGAAGATGATATGTTCAAGAAGAATTCATAAGAGGAAGGAGAAGATGAAAATGGTGAGGAGGGTGGTTTGTTTGTATTGGGGAAAAGGGGAGGCGTATAAAGGATGAAGAAGGTAGGTGTTATCACAACCCAGACACAGATAGTATGTACGTGTTTTAATGTGTGTTTAGTTTCTCACATGCTTCTTTTGTCAACTACTAGTTGCCTTTTCAACCAATACCCTTTCCAACTTTGTACAAGTACGTTATTTCAATTTTTTTATTTTACAAAAAATGAATTATATATTAGGGCGTAATTTGACAATTTTTTTGCATTTTGTGTATCAATCTTTTTTTTTTCTATTATGGTCATTTTCTTTTTGTGTTTAATAACCATAATAGGAAAGAAAAAAGATTGCTACACAAAACGTAAAAAAGTGTCAAATTAGATGTATTCTTAAGTTATTATCCCTATATATTACTCTCCCGTTGTATAATTATAATTTATAATTTATTTTAATTTGTCTCAAATTAACTATTCATTTTTATATATAAATAAAAAATTTAAATTATGTTTATATCATTTTCATTTGAAGTGATAATTACAAAGTTTAAAGAAATTATGATAATTGAGAATAAAATTGTCATTATGCAAAAAGTAAGAATTTTTTTTTTGTAATAATGATGTTTTTCTTTAAGTGCATTTTTTTGTCGATGATGTAAAAATCCTTCCTCCTTGTTTGCTTGATCTGATCCTGTTAGCCATCATTCATTGAATAACGTCTTATTAAGCGTTTAATCTTTTTCGAATCTTGCTGCTATTACGTGTGAGTGGTTTAGGCTTGTGATATAATCATTTCTTAATCTTGTTGTGATCATATAATCTACTGGGGATTGGTTTACCATTATTGATTATATTTCTTAATCATTCTTTATTTAATTCGACATGGTGTTTAGGGTTTGATCTTGTGGCATCCTAGGGTTTTTGTTTATTCGTTTCATATTTAGGGTTTTTATATTATTTTATTTTGGTGGCGCGGTTATGGAGGTAGGCTAGGGTTTGGTTTTTTGGTTGCGATAAACCCTAGATATTAGAGTTTGTTTGGTTTTTTGTTCTTTGTAATTTTGTGAGAAATGAAATACGTAGATCCGGTTGATGTTGCTTCTGTGGCTGATCAATTTAATGTGTTTATTGACAATTTGAATTTTAATGGTCCTGTGATGAATGGTGTTCATGAAATGAAGGAAAGTAGGATGAAATCCTTTGCTACGGCTGTGTCTTCTGATGCTCCAAAGCATAAGGTTAATTTTCGATCCTTGTTTAACAATGAACATGTAGCAGATATTGATTTTGTACTCCTAGTTGAAATTGTTGTGGCGGTTGAGCATCGGTATGCTAACTCGTTGGTTGGCTTTTATAGGGGAAAGAGTGTTGCGTTTCCTCTTGTTAAGAATTACGTGACTAATACTTGGAGTAAATTTGGTCTTCAGATAAGTGATATGTGATGATGACGGTGTGTTCTTTTTTAAGTTCACATCTAAAACTGGTATGGATCAAGTTATGGTAAAAGGACCGTGGATGATTCAAAATCAACCCCTCATTCTTACCACTTAGAGGCCTAATATGATAGTGCATAAGGATACAATTACTAAAGTCTCGGTCTGGCTTTAAATCCATAAAGTGCCTGTTGTTGCGTATACTGAGGATGGTTTGTGTGACAACTCGGGTTTTGGCGAGTCAGTTGTCACCCGTTAACCGCTAATTATGTGTTAGGTTGTGTGCACAATATATTTTATATGTTTTTATGAGTAATTTTGGGAATAAGGAAGAATGAAAGGAAATGAAATGATTTACATGATGTGTAAATCATGGTACATGTTAGAAACAAAATGAAATGAAATGAGTTCAGAAATGTACTGCGGGAAAGTTCAGATATCGTTTTTATAAGGTTTCATGTGCGTATCTGATAACTAGTATTTTAGTTAGGAAAATTGTTCGTTGATGTGGTCTAATCAAATTGATCCTGGTTAGCTATGCGACTCAGCTGTCTTTGGTGGAAACAAAAGTTGTGTCGTTGTAGTATATTAAAAGTGCAAAGACTTTAAGGTAAAGAGCAGGTAAAGTAAATCTAACTCTAATTTAAAATAAATGACAAGTATTTAAAAAGCGTGACGAAAATTAAAAGCCACTAAAAGTAAATAACGCAAACTTAAAACTATCTAAGGTAAACTTAAAACGCAACTAAAACTTAAACTAAGGCAAGGCTAAAATAAATCTAAGGCAAGTAATCTTAAAGTGCGACTAAGGAAAAAGACGGGAAAAATAAAGCTTGAAAATTAAAAATTAAAAACTGAAATTAAAAAGAACCTGAAAACAGCTCACTCGGAATAATCCTTCGTTCGGAATAATCACTCATCCGGAATGTCACCTTCCTTCGGAATGATTCTTCTTCACTCGGAATATTTACCAAAACCCTTGATCCAGAATAAAATGCTCACTCGGAATATGTCACTTATCCGGAATAAACTCTTTATTCGGAATATAAGCCTTGGTTCGGAATGTTTAGCTGATCCGGAATAAAATCCTTGATTCGGAATATTGTCCTTCACTCGGAATGTTTCGAATGAGCACCTTCACTCGGAATAATAAATTACTCCGAGTAAAAGTCACTTATCCGGAATATCCTCTTGGTTCGGAATATATTCTGAATGAACACCAAATGAATCCTTCGTTCGGAATGTTTTGCTGATCCGGAACAATGTCTTGATTCGGAATGTTCCGAATCAAATCCTTCACTCGGAATATATTCCGGATGAACTTGTTGATCCGGAATATCCTCTGATTCGGAACAATAAATGTTCCGAATGAATCACTTTGGTTCGGAATATCCACAACACACTTCCTTCACTCGGAATAACCTGGGCCTTGATCCGGAATATACCTGGGAAACAGTAAAGGAAGCCAAGAACAAGGAAAACAAGAACAACACGAATCTAAACAAAAAATAATCAAATCAACCAAAACTAACAATAATGATCAAAATAATCAAAACCCACTTAATCAATTTAACAAAAACTCAAGAACATGAACATGAACAATAAACATAAAGATTAAAGATTAAAGAAAGGTAGATAGGAGATGAACAATAAAAGTAAAGATTGACAAGAATTAAAATGAAACTTACTTGAAATTAAAGGTATTTAAGGTGCAAGACAAGTATTTAAATTGACATGAAATTAAATGACAAGGTAATTAAAAGGTGGAAGACTAATTGTCATACTTAGCCAACAAGAACAAATGAAGGAAAATCTAATCTATTTATAGGGGAGATTAGGGAGGTGCTTAGGAAGCTTCCTCCCTTCTTTCTTCTTTCTTTAATTGCACGATTAAGCCCTTGTCTTCTTAATCTTTTGACTTTAATGACTTTGTCTCGGGATTTCTTTAAACTCGTCTTGTAATTCTTCAATAAATTAGACTTGAGTTCTTTGGCTTTTAGTAAACTTCCGTCTTTTGACTTTTTCTTCGATAAATCTTCAGAATTGGTCTTGGACTTCCGTTCTTTTTGCACTCTTGATTTATTGACTTTGTCTTTTGTCTTTTTCTTCGATAAAAGCCCGTGAATGTCCGTGTTTTCTCCACTTTTCACCTTTTTGTCCTAAATCACAACAAAAACACAAACCACGCATAATTCCGACATAAATGACATAAAATACACGTTTTGGCTCGGTTATTATTGTAATTAAGTGGTAAAAAGGATGGGTGTTTACACACCTATCAAATCCCCTACACTTGACCATTGCAATGTCCTCATGCAATGCATTAGTTACAAAGCACGATTACACTTTTCATCACAATCAATCCACCTTGGCCTTTATTAAAGAGATAGAAAATTATAAACATTCAAAGTAAAGAAATAAAAAACATACCTTAGGGTTTTGAAAATGTCATGAATGATCATCATCCTCAAGTTTTCACTTTCTCCAAACCAAGCTTAAAAACGAGATCATTGTTTTTATAAGTTAGCAAACTAACACGAACTCATGTGGGCCAATTATTCACTTAGACTCCCTTATTCCTAGGTGTATCTCTTATATTTATTGTTGTCTTAAATGATCACGAGGGTGCATTGTTTGACTTATTTCGATAGTTATTTAGGCTGAAAATAAAGTGGGACGATTTAATCAATAGTTAGCTAAAGGACAAAATCTTTTAAAACTGCTTCTCGGGACCTCATAAAGTTCATATCTTGACATAACTCGATTCGCGATTTGAGACCTTTCTCGGACCGATATTTGGCAGCGACTTCATACTTCAAATCTTGAGAGACGTTCATGAAATAATGGTCTTCTCTTCATATAGGAATTTCTTCACTTGAAGTTTTGAGAGATTCTTCATATTTGGACCACGAATTCTTCATTTTTCTCCAATCTTTATTTGGGATTTTGATATACAACGATCCGCCTCCTTTTTGGACTTGGATCTATTTATCCTCATACCTTGTTAGGGCCTTTTCGGATACACTTCTCCATGATCTTTAGGGGAGTATTTGCTTTTCGTCGTGTGTCTCGATCCTTCATATTGATTTTTGATAAATGATTCTTCACATCACTTTTGGATCTTTAGCAACAAAATGTAGCCCTCATGCCTTGTTAGGGCCTTTTCGGACTCGCCACTCTTCACATCCCGCTTCAATAAGTTATGCCTTGGCTATGAACTCTAATCCATGCCGAGCAACTTTTAAACGATCTTGGGCTAGAAGCTAAGTAACTTTTCAAATCGTACAACCTTATTTATTGCAGATAAATTTATTAGCAAGCGATGGGAGAATAGGCTTATAATTAACTCACATAAATTCACGAAAGGATACCAAACTTATAATTGACTCTATCATCTCTCGTTCTCCACAATTTAAAATCTCAAGGAATGAGACTCGTGGATGCTTAGCCTATTAAATCAAAGTTTTGGGTTTTCGAGTCGCCTATAGGATCTTGCAAACTCTTAGACTTTTTCAAGTTTAGAAATCGCATTTTAAAGTTCCCTTGATAAACGACTCTCTAGGATCAATTATAGGAACTTGCGAAAAGTTCTTGTTCTTAACCCGTGAGAGTTAAGACTTTCGCGTTTTATAGCTCCCTATATAAAAGCCTAGCAAAACTTGACTTAAACACGTTAAGGATACTAGCTAGAGTAAACTTAGATAAGTAAACTCGGGTTGAGTCAAAAGATTCACAAACGTTTGAAAATTAAAACCACTTTATTAAAATTTTATTCTAGCAAAGAAAGAAAATAACTATACAAAGGGAAAAACTAATAGGCCAAAATAGATCAAAAATTTTGAAAAATGTCGAAAAATTGATTTTCCGGTTAAAATGAGGACAAATACAAGGGAAATGCCACTTAACTTCGATAGAAGTCCCCCTACACTTAATATAAACATTGTCCTCAATGTTTAAGCATGTGGGAGTAAACTCCCTACACTTAGGACATTGTGCACTTTGTTTAAATCTTGCTAAGGAAAAGACAACTAACGAGATTCCTATTTTAATATTGAGATAATATAAAATAGTGAATCGAAAAGAGTTTAGGATAGAACCGGTAAGAAGGGAAACACGGAATCACGGGTCGTCAAAAATCATCAAGAGTGGATCATTGAGCGCTCGAATCCCTGATTAGTAGAAGAGAGGAAATAGCAAACACCAACGGGTCTCCCCTACACATAGGATAAAGAAAGCTAATAGATAGATACATGGGTTGCCTCCCAAGAAGCGCTTGATTTTTGTTCACCGAGTTGTGAGCCTGACTCGACCTTGATTATCATAGGAAGAAGCATGAAACATATCCACCAGGATCAAAGACATAGTTTTCGTCCATCAAGTAGCACAAGCTTAAGGCGAACAAGGCAAGCCAAAGAAGAGTAGGCAAGGTTCCCTTAAGCAAAGATGGAGCACGGTGGGAGCAAGGGTGAAGAGCAAGCATATATTCAGTAGTTCCAAAGATTTTTCCTTTTATTTCATAAGATGGATACTGAGATGGCTGAAGAATATCGATACCGGGGTCGAACACCTTTTCCTTTAGGGGAAAATAACACTCAGGCTCAGTAGAATTTGAAGAACATCCGCGAAGAAAATGCACAACCTCGTCCTCAGAAGGTGGACAAAGAGGTGTTAAATCATACGTGCTGCGGATGTTGGTGTCGGCCGGTTGCTTCACCTTTCAAAGAATTTTCTTCAAATCCAAAGTAGGATCAAGACCATAATCATCAAAGTCTAAAGGAGGTGCATCACTCTCATGAGGGAAGTAAGTATTGAGAAAAGTAGAGAAGTCTTCCTCAAATGAGTAGTTATCCAAAGTAGGATTAAGCATGGATGATGGATGATCTTCATCATGAGAAGAATCACTCGAAAGAGTATCGGCCTCATCAAAATCATCATAAGTGGGCATGTCGGGATACTCGGAAGTAAAGTCATCAATATCATCCGTATCTGAGCTAGAATCATCATCATAAGCATCAAATATCGGTGGAGAATCATATATATGGGTGAAGGTTCCAAATTGGAGAGAGAATCATCCACATCATCTTGAAAAAGTGGATTATCAATGCAAGAATCTAATAGAGGATTATTGTAGACGACAAAATCATCAAGCACATTAATCATATTCACTGACTCTCGGCCTCCAAAGGATTTGCTTGTAAGCTTTCCCATTTCAAAAACTTGTGCATCATCCCCGACTCTTAAGATGAGCTCACCTTCGGCAACATCAACTAAAGCTCGTCGGGTTCTCAAGAATGGCCGACCAAGTATTAAAGGAATACGAGGGTCCATTTCATAATCAACAACAACAAAGTCGACCGGAAAAGTGAAGGTGCCAACTTTAATGAACACGTCTTCGGCAATACCAACGGGGTAAGCGAGAGTGCGATTGGCAAGCTCAAGAGTCATCTTTGTTGGAGTAAGGTCGGGTAATGATAGTGTTTTCCAAACACTTAATGGCATCAGATTTATACTGGCCCCGAGATCAGCTAGGGCAGTAAATTCTTCGGTTTTGTTAAAAATGCAAGGCAACACAAAACGACCGGGATCTCCAAGTTTTTCCGGAAGTTCTTTAAGAATAACTGCAGAACAGTTTTCATTTAAGCATGTGTTGGCGAGCTCAATCAGCTTCTCCTTCTTGTTAAGCAATTCCTTGAATGCTTTGACAAATTTCGGCATGTGGACAAGTGCTTCAACAAGGCTAATGTTGAAATTCATTTGAGAGATCATCTTCAAATAATTAGACACTTGAATTTCATCCTTGGTGTGCATTTTGGTCTTGCCTAAACGAGATGGATAAGGAATATTGGGTTTGGGTGGTTAAGGTGTAGGTGTAGCAGGTAAAGGTTGAGATGTTGAAGGGTTAAAGGTGGGAGGTGGGGTTGGTGGAGGATTCTTGGTGGGTACTTCATCACGACGAGGCGGAGACGGTAATGGTGTACTACTACTAGGTGTAGGAGGAGTAGGGATAAATGGTGGTGGAGGAGGTGTAGATGATGGGGGCGGAATAGGTGGTCCTACTATGGTAACTCCACTACAGGTAGTAATAGCACTCACATTCGCTCGCGGATTGGTGACGGTGTTTGAAGGTAGATAACTCGAAGAAGAGGGTTGAGTAGTGGGCAAGAAACTAGCCAACATATTCTTTAAATCATTCATTTGATTGCTGATGGAGGATTGAATATTATCTCGAAGCTCGGATCTTATGTCATTCCCTTGCTTGGTGATATCCCATTTCAAATTGATAATTTGGCTCTGCAGATTCTTGATTTGCTCTCCTTGGGTTCTCATTAAGTCTTCAACATCTTGATTCATGGGTGGGGCTTGTTGAGTGGGTGGGTGATAAGGATTAGAAGCTCTAGGTGGGATTTGGTTGCTTCTATTGTAATTGTTGTTGGCGGGGTTTTGCTTTTGAGGAGAAAAACCGGGTGAAAGGTAGTTGTTGGACCGGTAACTCAGCAAATTTCGATCCCCTTGAGGTCGGGCTTGGTAATTTTTCCAGTGAATAATTACCATAAGCTGCATACACATTTTCCGGATTTCCTTGAGTAGAAGGACAATCAGTGTATGAGTGAGGACCGCCGCATGTCTCACAAGAAGGTGCTACCGCTTTAACTTGTTGTTGGTTTGTAGCGAGAAGCAAGATATTTTTGTTCATTTCGGTCATCATGCGGGTGAATTCGATCATGTCGAGGTTTGCTGAAGTAGAAGAAACATTGACTCTCGGGTTGTTCCTTGAAGAAGCGGAGGAATCCCAGTTTTTGTGATGAGTAGTCATGTTTTCAATAAGCTCTCTACACTCCTCGGGTCTCCTTTTCATAAATGTGCCACCGGCGGCTGCATTAATCGTATCACGATCACGAAAAGTCAAACCGTTGTAGAAAGTATCAATTAAGGTCACAGGGAGCATGTTGTGGTTTGGACAATGATCGATCAAGACATTATATCTTTCCCAAGCATCAAAAAGAGATTCATCGGGTTCTTGCATGAAACCGCTGATTTGATTGCGAAGGCTCGTGACCATGGATAGTGGAAAGTAGCGCGACAAAAAGCGTTGAGTCATGTCATCCCAAGTATGAATAGAATTCTTCGGGAGACGATCAAACCATTTCTCGGCGTGGTGTGATAAAGTATGTGGAAAGAGTTGTAGGCGAAGAACATCCATTGTGGCACCGGGCAACTTCATGCTTTGAGTAATAGTAATGAACTTGTCGAGTGTTTGTTGGCATCATCATCAGGCATTCCTCGAAAAGGATTAGTTTGCACTTGCTGGATCATATGATGCTTCAACGAAAACTGCGGAGCCGTGATTTGCATCGGCGCAATCGGTCCTCCTCGTCCAAACATGGTAGGTTGACAAAGCTCCTCCATTGTCCGAAGATCGGGCTGTGGAAGAACATTGTTGTTGTTATTATTGAGGTGCGGTGGATTGTTGTTGTTCACACCTGCCATATCTAAATCTTCTCGAGTCTCGGGCTCTTGATAATTAGAAGATCTAGTACGCATACACCTACAAAGGCAAAAGAAAACAATACCAAACACAAAGAGAATATATATACACAATAAAAATAAAATCTTTTTGGATTTTTGAAAAGTTTTAATTTTTATGGATTTTTAACAATTTTTAATTTTTTATGGATTTTTGAAATTTTTAAGCAAGAAAATAACGCTCACGAATGAACGGATCCCAAAAAGCAACGCGTCTCTCACAGAAAACCGTTAATCTTTACGAAAAGAGCCGGCAGCGGCGCCATTTGATAACTAATATTTTAGTTAGGAAAATTGTTCGTTGATGTGGTCTAATCGAATTGATCCTGGTTAACTATGCGACTCAGCTGTCTTTGGTGGAAACAAAAGTTGTGTCGTTGTAGTATATTGAAAGTGCAAAGACTTTAAGGTAAAGAGCAGGTAAAGTAAATCTAACTCTAATTTAAAATAAATGACAAGTATTTAAAAAGCGTGACGAAAATTAAAAGGCACTAAAAGTAAATAACGCAAACTTAAAACTATCTAAGGTAAACTTAAAACGCAACTAAAACTTAAACTAAGGAAAGGCTAAAATAAATCTAAGGCAAGTAATCTTAAAGTGCGACTAAGGAAAAAGGCCGGAAAAATAAAGCTTGAAAATTAAAAATTAAAAACTGAAATTAAAAAGAACCTGAAAACAGCTCACTCGGAATAATCCTTCGTTCGGAATAATCACTCATCCGGAATGTCACCTTCGTTCAGAATGATTCTTCTTCACTCGGAATATTCACCAAAACCCTTGATCCGGAATAAAATGCTCACTCGGAATATGTCACTTATCCGGAATAAACTCTTTATTCGGAATGTTTAGCTGATCCGGAATAAAATCCTTGATTCGGAATACTGTCCTTCACTCAGAATGTTCCGAATGAGCACCTTCACTCGGAATAATAAATTATTCCGAATAAAAGTCACTTATCCGGAACATCCTCTTGGTTCGGAATATATTCCGAATGAACACCAAATGAATCATTCGTTCAGAATGTTTTGCTGATCCGGAACAATGTCTTGATTCGGAATGTTCTAAATCAAATCCTTCACTCGGAATATATTCCGGATGAACTTGCTGATCCGGAATATCCTCTGATTCGGAACAATAAATGTTCCGAATGAATCACTTTGGTTCGGAATATCCACAACACACTTCCTTCACTCGGAATAACCTGGGCCTTGATCTGGAATATACATGTGAAATAGTAAAGGAAGCGAAGAACAAGGGAAACAAGAACAACACGAATCTAAACAAAAACTAATCAAATCAACCAAAACTAACAATAATGATCAAAATAATCAAAACCCACTTAATCAATTTAACAAAAACTCAAGAACATGAACATGAACAATAAACATAAAGATTAAAGATTAAAGAAAGGTAGATAGGAGATGAACAATAAAAGTAAAGATTGACAAGAATTAAAATGAAACTTACTTGAAATTAAAGGTATTTAAGGTGCAAGACAAGTATTTAAATTGACATGAAATTAAATGACAAGGTAATTAAAAGGTGGAAGACTAATTGTCACACTTAGCCAACAAGAACAAATGAAGGAAAATCTAATCTATTTATTGGGGAGATTAGGGAGGTGCTTAGGAAGCTTCATCCCTTCTTTCTTCTTTCTTTAATTGCACGATTAAGCCCTTGTCTTCTTAATCTTTTGACTTTAATGACTTTGTCTCGGGATTTCTTTAAACTCGTCTTGTAATTCTTCAATAAATTAGACTTGAGTTCTTCGGCTTTTAGTAAACTTCCGTCTTTTGACTTTTTTTTCGATAAATCTTCATAATTGGTCTTGGACTTCCGTTCTTTTTGCACTCTTGATTTCTTGACTTCGTCTTTTGTCTTTTTCTTTGATAAAAGCCCGTGAATGCCCGTGTTTTCTCCACTTTTCACCTTTTCATCCTAAATCACAACAAAAACACAAACCACGCATAATTCTGACATAAATGACATAAAATACACGTTTTGGCTCGGTTATTATTGTAATTAAGTGGTAAAAAGGATGGGTGTTTACACACCTATCAGTATCGTATGTTGTATGTATGTATTAAGTATATATTATATGTACTACATAAGTTTTAGAGTTACTTTCCATATTTAGAAACTTTTAGAAATGAAGGTTAGTTCGGAAATCGCGTAAAAATTCGAAAAATTAACGTAAGGCTTTCAGGTTTTGGTCTGGAAGTAAATCAAGACTACCATTTAGTGTAGTAATGATTAAATATCAGTATATGGGGTATAATAGTCGGCCTAAGGGGTTTGAGCTTGGTTTTGGGCCGACTTATGCTTAAGTAAGGGAAAAGGGGGCCCAATTTGAGTACTAATAGGACTATGGGTTGGATTTAACCATAAATTGTTGATCCCAAACTTAGATCAGTTTAGCTTTTGTATTATCGAGATTAGATCAAATATAATACATAGAGAAACTTTGTATTATCAACAATCTAAGTGCTATGCGGAATTAACACTTAGAATAAATAACAGAATAACAAAGTATATAAACCAAACTTTCAATTTGATTGATAATGATAATAAGAACAATGAAAGTGTGAAAAACATATATCAGTATTAAACCCTAAGACCTCCTTTTATAACACAAGGAGTCTTGAACAATAATCTACCTATCAACTATTTTAGGAAAAGATAAATGTTAAGAATACAATGTAGAACATATCTTTTCCTAAGTATACACAACGTGTTGACTAAGTAGTTGACAATAACAGGGATTTACTTTGTCAGCGCTTGAATTTGTCTTGTCAGTTCTCATTCTGTTAGTGCTTGAATTACTCTTGTCAGCGTCCAAAATCCTCTTGTCAGCGGCATAGTGACTTAGCTAATTTTATTCCCAACAATCCTCCCCTAAACTTGATACTTATACTAATATTCAAGTTTCTGAATAAAAACAAAATACAAAGAGGATTCTTACAAATAAAACCTACTCCTTAATATGAGAATATATAAACCTCATAAAGTCCATGCTAACATCACTAGTGTAATCAGCTTCAAGCCTGGTGCTGATCAACTTCTTCAATAATTCTTGTAATAGTGGATACTTCTCATCTATCAACAAGTACTCTGCAAACTTTGTAGTACTAAGACGAAACACACCAACAACTTAATACAAATGCCACTTTAAGCTACTCAAATCAACCAGATCCACCCATACTGGATCAATAACATCATGAATAAACATCCTTTTAAATGTTGTCCAGATTTTTATTCCATTCAAAGATGTAGGAGCTTCAGCCTCATACATCTCCTTCATCAAAATCGATAGAGTTTATACATCCTCTCTATCCAAGCTGGCAAACAATGAAACCAAGGAAGTAAAAGTGTATACCTTATCATCAGCTCTGGTGATCTCCCAAAACCCAACAGAATCTTCTTCATATTTGACAATTGGATTCTTGAAGTCCAAAGATACAACAACAACTAAATCAGAAGCCACCAATGGAGAAAGCACCATATTCTTCTTCAAAGTAGATTCAGATGGATGCACTTGATCAAGTATTGGAAATCTCAACTTGAATCCTTTCTTTGATGGTTTAGGCACAATCAATGCCTTCTTGATCTTTAGCTCTTCCTCTAGTTCTTCTTGTCTCTCCATAGAAAGCATTCTGAATGTATTTGCTTCACAGACATACTCCCAAATAGGATAGGCATAAGACTCCAACTGGTCAAAAGAAAGCTTCCTTAATTTTGTGTAAGTCCACCATGTTTGGTGGCATCTAAGGAACATGTAGTAAAGCTCTCTCCTGGCTGTCTTGTTCTTTGACAGCACTTTGTTTGCCCTGTGCTCCAAAATGACTTTGCAATTGTCACACCCCACCGTGGCTGAATATGGGGTGCGACGTATGGATATCATCACAACAACAGCGTGTCTATAGAGAGAACTATATGAATTAAAAATGTCATAAAAGGTGACACAAATGTCATGACAATATCTCATCAATGCAGGAGTCTAGGTAAGTAGGTAACAGTCCTACCTCTTACCCAAGACAGACAAATAACACAAACAAATCAACATATAGGTTCATAGTATCACTTATAGAAACAAACAGAAAAATAAACTAAGAAGGAACAGGGATCTCCTTCTAAATGCATTGCTACGCGACTCCAATCCTAGCCACATATGTTCTCACGCTTAACCACTTTATCACCTGAAAGAGACACTAAAACACGTCAACATAATGTTGGTGAGAGTCATAGGTTTAGACTCTAACCGAAAACAGATTAAAATAAGATGTGAACCACCATAAACCACTAAACATATGGACAATGTGCTACAAATATGCATTAACAACTAACATTCAAGATCAATCATTCCAAACAAAATCCAAGGCTCCCAGCCTTACCAAACACCATGGTACCATAGGCGCCCATACACCTATGTACCAATCCCAAGGCCCCGCCTTGTCATTATCCATTGGTCTCATAGATGCTCACACATCTATGTACCTCCCTAAGGCCCCGCATTGTCAACATCCCTTTGGTAACAAGTCAAATCACAAAACAATCATGAATCAATTAGCAGTTAATCACATATGTACACACAAGTCCATCACCAATTATAAAACATTCATAACAACAATTTACAAAACCATAACGAGTGTCTCTTCCATCCCATCTGGAAGTCAAAATCATTAAAAGATATGGGACTATGAAACTCACCTGATTGAGCTTCTCCAAAAGTCCACGCACTAGCAAAAAGCTAACAAACAAAAGCACACAATCAAAACATGAACCAAACACTAAGATGGCTCATCAACCTATGATGGAAATCTAACATTCTCCCATATATATACCTCATTTATATGCTCTAAACATCTCATTACACCCCTCTATAAAGCCCTTAACTCTGTTTACCTCATAACCCGTCCCGTTAACATTTTACCCAAAACAGTCCCGGTTTTTAGATCTCCAAACTATAAGCCAAACTCCCACCTAAACATACCCATGATCTCTGTAAAGGAAACCCTATGCCCTTACATATGTTAGCTAACTCCTCCTTTTTCCCCAACCTTAAAGCTACTGTTAAGGCCTCGATATATATATATATATATATATATATATATATATATATATATATATATATATATATATATATATATATATATATATATATATATATATATATATATATATATATATATATATATATATATATATATATATATATATATATATATATATATATATATATATATATATATATATATATATATATATATATACTTCTGCCTATCCGTATTTTACCGATTTTGAACATACAAAAAGTTTGTTATGATTAGGGGGTCTTACCCTAACCCATTTGCTTAGCCACCCTTCAGGTCTTTTATTTAATATATAAAACAACACCAATGCTCATTATAGGGCTCAAGTGTACTCCTAAGTACCCAATCACCTTAAAACGTTAAATTAAACCCGACTGATTTCAAAACTGTTTTGACCACCGACTGTTGTAACCTATTTTTGACCCACCTCCTGACCTCCAATTTAGTTCTTGTTTCTTGCATTTGAAAGCCACTTCAATTACCTATTCAGGGATGCTTGGATCGCAAAATAAGAGTTTGTAGAACTCTATATATGATCAAAACAAGTGACTCAAAAATCTGTCCAGTTTTTAAAAACGAATTTAAACATGATTAAACCCTAATTAACATCACTAATAATCACCAATCATTATCCTAATCATGTTAATTGTTATAAAACCCCTAATTACAGATCTATTAAGAACTCTAATCCATCATATAAATTGATTACATAAAACTTGAAGCCTTAATGCTATAAAACAAGAAAACTATAAGAATTAAATCAAGATTTTTACCTCAAATCTTCAAGAAAATTATTTTTGATGAATCCCTAAATTAGAGCTTGTAAAAATTCGGCCAAAAGGGGAGAAAATTAATGGAATCTGATTTTTGTGATATAAACATGGTATTTATATGTTTTATTAAAAAGGCTTTTCCAAATTGGGCTCAAGTTGGGTCTTTTGGCCCATTATCCTTTTTTTTCTAGTCGGTTTAAAACCCGATTCATATATATATATATATATATATATATATATATATATATTTCTTTTTAAGACTTATTAATATATTATTAATAATACCTTAAGTTACCTTAATTTATTTCAGCTCGTAAAACCTCAAAACCGTAAAACTAGTCAATTTATGCGTATACCGTAAAAAACGTAAAATATACAGTTTTAAAAAAAACTCTTGAATTTTGAAATAAAATTTTAAACTAAGTCCTAAATGACTTAAAACGATCCCAAAAAATACTCCCATGACTAAACACCTTACCGAGACCTCTAAATGCTAAACCCCAAATCGTAAAAAAAATATGATTTACTATAATACTTATACGTATATGTAAACACCAAAATAACACCATTTCATTTCATAGTCACCAATTTGTGACCTCATGAACATGAAATAACCATTCCTCGATTTATTTATGAGTACCATATACCCATAAACGATGTCCACACCAACTTCGTTCACGCAAAATAAACATGTAAACACACAAAACACATAGCCACACATAAAATAACCTAAAAATAAGACCGAGTGACGAACCTCAAAACCACGGTTGTCACATCACTCCCTCCTAATAGAAATCTCGTCCCGAGATTTACTCCTTAGGATCGTCATTATCAAATAGCTGAGGATACTTGCTCCTCATAAATCTTTCCCGTTCCTACGTGAACTCTAGTCCACGTTCCAAATTAAATCTTACCATAACTACGGTATATTACCCTTTTTCCAACGTCTTAGCTTCACGACCCAAAATCTCTACCGGCTCTTCGATGAAACGAAGACTCGTATCGATACTAATATCATCTAACGGTACTTGCAAGTCGGTTCTTGCTAAGCATTTCCTCAAGTTTGATACATGAAATACATCATGCACACTACTCAATTCCTCCGGTAATCTCAACCTATACGCCACTAGCCCAATCCTTTCAAGGATTTTAAATGGACCCACAAATCTAGGTGCTAACTTACCTTTCTTTCCAAACCACATCACTCCTTTCCATGGAGAAACCTCTAGCATGACCTTACCTCCAATCTTAAATACCAACGGCTTATGCCTCTCGTCCGCAAAACTCTCTTGTCGGTTCTTTTCCATTTTCAACCTCTACTTAAGCACTGCCACCACCTCCATAGTTTTCCGATCCACCTCCGATCCAATACGTTGGCCGCTTCTAACTTCATCCCACTATAACGGTGATCCACCTCATCTCCTATGAATTAACTCCAACAGTTTCTACTACAATTCCTATCGCCAGACCTAACGGCTTCTATCCTCTACGGATTTTCCATCATTCAGAAGTTCTCCCAACCTTTATCACATCCAATGGTATATGCAGGATTGCATAACCAAAAGCTTCCCATAACATTCACAAGAAACATGTCATAACCACCACCTCATCCTTGCTTTCCCATGCTCGGAACCAAGTAACTAACAATACTTCATACTAACAGGTGCTACACCTTTTCTCTAGGTGAACGTTCCATTCTTCGTGACTACTAACCTCTTGCTATAACGGTTTTCCCTTCAATATCACCCCACCATCTTGACAACCTCTTGCTCCCTCTAATCATTCTTCCTCCATACTACTTTTCGCTTGTATTTCCACAATCTTAATTTCCATACCATCTTATATCCCGTCTTCAGCCTATAATTTAGGCGTTTCCTCCTTTATTCCCTACATCCTCATGAATGAGGAACATGCCCCTATCACCGGTGACTCTCTCTTTGTAGGAGAATTCTTCCTAATATAATGCGTTCTCCAACTATCTCCAAATCTCACGCCAATGCTCTAGGCGTCTTTCTCAATTACCTCTATAGTATGCTCATACCAACCATTAGTCTATCAACGATATACTACGCTTGCTTCGCATCGTTTCTTCCCTTGCCATAATCCTTCATAAGGCATTCCATACCTATAAGGTTAACTTTTACACAATACCTCCTATTCCATCGCATTTGTGCGCAATCCTTCCAACTTCTCAACTATGTGAATTCTCATTCCTCTTGAAATATGGGATGAATTAGTCCGTCTATTGACTATCACCTAACTCTCATCGTACATATTCCTCCACCGCATTATGTATCCCTTCTACCAAATTCGTCCTTACATTGCCCTTTCTAAGCCACTCCTATCTATGTAGGAAGTATAGTCTATGTCCCTTTTCTCCATATGATTGTCCAAGCCACGCAACATAAATGTTGGCGCGTTCTCTGCTTTAGACAACTCAACTCGTGCAACCTACATCCTGCATCCAAACCACCCTAATACATCATCCATATAGTTCAAGTTCGTCTCAGCTTCACTTCATTCTTTTTATTCCATGTCTCATCAACCATGCTTGCCTTTCCCAGATGGTACTTAGCCTTGCAATTGTCTTTCATCACTTAACTCCACCCATCACCTTTGCCAAATGTTCAATCAAAATGATTGAATATGTGTTAGAGACATTCATGATCCGTATAGATCATTCTCTACGTCTAGTACCCTAAATGACTCTAGCATTCTAGGCAGATATAACAGTCCAACTCCACTGACTAAGTCTTATCTAGTTCTTCCAAATTTTCAGTTCCTGCATCGTATAAGCAATCGCATTTCTTTGTCGTTCTCGTACACCTCCAAATCCTTGCTCCACGTATCGTCATGCTTAGCGAATTCATCCAGTACTTCCGATAATGCCAAGACCGGATCATTATCCAATCACCTCTTCAGCCTCCAAAACGCTTCCTCATCCCTCTTTACTTCTCCCCTTGCTAGTTCCATGATATACCATCATCTCTAACTACTCATCCTGGTCAACTTAATCCTAAAACTCACACTTGAAAATATCACGTATAATTCCCTTTCCTAACAACTCCAAAACCAACTCATAATTCGCCTCACTCTCCTTTTTAGACTTTGAGTAGATCAAGATGTCGTCGATACTCCCGATGACAACTCGTTTATATACGTTCATGCACACTCGGTTCATTGACTCCATGAAAACCGCTAGTGCTCTGGCGAAGCTAAATGCATAACCGTAACCCAAAACATTCATACAACATCCTTAGCAGTTTTCAACTACGTCTTACTTGCACCCTCTCTTAGTGGCAATACGAATAAATTCCTACCTCGTTCTACTCGCAAAATTTTACACGCATTCTAAAAGACCAATACTTCCTCTTATCAAACTATTCAACCGCTTTCCACATCCAATCTACTACTAAGCAACTCAACTTTTATCTTGCATTCCTTGCAATTTCTAAAACTCCTGTTTTTAACTCATTCCATCAACAATTGCCTTGGAAAGGCACTAACTACAACTCCTCTCACTTCTCCTACTTGCTCTATTCATGGTTCTACCTCAAAGTAATAAGCAAACCTACTAAATCTAAGGAAATTTTTAGAAAACTTACATGCGTTACGAATAATCATAAATACCTTTGAGGTATTATATCCCCTTCCAACACTCTCTATGGCGCGTTACTTGTGCCAATATCAATACATTATACAAATCTCTATTCATCTCCCTTGGCACTCCTAATAGACCTCATGACCACATTAGTTCGTCTACGAACTTCTAACTCTTTCCTCCCCACTAAGGGCATTCCGACCATTCTCTCATGGTCACCTACTTAACCGTGTACGCGCGAACAAGTCTTTCACATGACAACCTCAATGCTCCCAATCAATACGCAACCAAAACTACATCCTGAATCCACTAGATACGATCGACGAATCAAACCCACGGATAACTAACGACATTTCACGTGCACGAGTTAAAACATACCAAAACCACGAAAACTCAAAAGGAAAACTCAAACAGGTACCAATTCAAATGACTCATGACAAAGAAAAATGATCTAAGAAACACTTAATGGCAACCAAAACATCTTATGCCGCGCGACGTATTATTTAAACCGTGCACAAGATCGACTTTTCCAAAAGAATATTTTTTTTCTCTTTACCTCCCCACATCTATGTGACTCAAACAATCTACAAACAACCCTCTTGACGAACTCAAAACCCAACTCAAAGACTAGGTATCCCGTGCATCCCAAATCATAAAAATAAACTACTATTCAAAACTCAACCTTTAACCCGACACTTGTACAATAATTTCGACCAGGATACTGACCTCCCATGACTATACATTCTGAATATTTGAAAAGTACGTTCCGAGTACATAATTTTAGGCTTTTGAATCACCCAAAAAGCTTTAAAAACGAACAAGTTACGACCAAAATAATTTTATACTAGTTGTTTTAAAAACTAAAGAATAAACTTAGTGATTAATGCAATCCTTTTAAATGAAAGAAATAATTGTATGTGAAATTTTCATGAACTCAATTTAACCTTGTATAAATAATTATAAATGACGTAAATCGGTTAAACTCAATTATATAAACTATGTAAGTAGAAAGAAATTTTATTTCGCTTTATTTTAAAAAAAAGTCTTTTAGAATTTTGAAATAAATAATTTTTGATTAAGAATTCTTATGTTACATCTTATTTAAAACACGATTCCAACACCTTACCCTCATGTTACCGTACACAACCAACTATCCAACCCTATAGTAGATTTCCAAGTCTATTCAATATATACCGACAAAAAGGAATGTAAGACTCAACACAAAAGATTTCATTATCCCAAAAGAAATCTCAATTTGTTTTAATATACTTAACACCAAGGACACCATTTTAAAACGGACACGTGAAATAGGAAACTCGAAGAATACGCCACAACGGAGGTTGAATATCTAAAAAGAAGCGAGCTAGCCACCCTCCTAAGGATACAATCGATAATTATAGGGGATCATACATATATAGGCATATCGGGATACATATACTTAAATCCGTCTAACATCTACTATACAAGCATGTATTAACCCTCTTTCATGCAATCATACTTAGGAATCCATTGGAGTTATGGTACTTGTATAACTATGTTGGCCACCATACTTATACAATTACCCTTTCCCCAATGCACTCCCTCCTATGATGACAATTATAAGAATTAATACAACACATAACACATATATTCATCTAGTCACATAAGCTCATAACCACATAAACAATAAAGTCCAAAACTCCATCCATTAAAAAAATATAATCGAACTATTGGAATACATAAATCCATAGTCTAGCTAAAACAGCATAGATTAAATCCAAAACGAAAACATAATCAGTTATAAGTCATGTCGCCCATAAGAGTGGAAACAACTTAAAATCCTTCATATCCACCTACTCCAAATAACTCGAACCACCACATGATTCTTAGGGACATGACTTAAACATCAAAAGAAAAATACTATACCTCAGGTACATAAAATAACTCAACGAAAGACAGAAACTACCATGTACCAAATTATGTACTATAATGTACAATTTAAGCAAAATACAACAATGACTAGCGTGGATGATTATGGTTCAACCTTCACTAGTCACAACCCGAAAAGAGAATAACATGTGGCTAAGTATGAACTACTATGGTTCAACCCATACTAGTCAAAACTTAACAAACATTGCAAGTAAAAACCAATAACATCCAGAAAACTTTAATTAATATAAAATGCACACATACTCCTATGACGCCTATATGCAGGGACCCTTAAGTTATAGACTAGGCTACTAGACTAGGCAACCTAATTCTCTATAAACCTGTCTCTGATACCATTCTGTCACACCCCATCGTGGCGGAATATGGGGTGCGACGTATGGATATCATCACAACAACAGCGTGTCTATAGAGAGAACTATATGAATTAAAAATGTCATAAAAGGTGACACAAATGTCATGACAATATCTCATCAATGCAGGAGTCTAGGTAAGTAGGTAACAGTCCTACCTCTTACCCAAGACAGACAAATAACACAAACAAATCAACATATAGGTTCATAGTATCACTTATAGAAACAAACAGAAAAACAAACTATGAAGGAACAGAGATCTCCTTCTAAATGCATTCCTACGCGACTCGAATCCTAGCCACATATGTTCTCACGCTTAACCACTTTATCACCTGAAAGAGACACTAAAACACGTCAACATAATGTAAGTGAGAGTCATAGGTTTAGACTCCAACCGAAAACAGATTAAAATAAGCTGTGAACCACCATAAACCACTAAACATATGGACAATGTGCTACAAATATGCATTAACAACTAACATTCAAGATCAATCATTCTAAACAAAATCCAAGGCTCCCAGCCTTTCCAAACACCATGGTACCATAGGCGCACATACACCTATGTACCAATCCCAAGGCCGCGCCTTGTCATTATCCATTGGTCCCATAGATGCTCACACATCTATGTACCTCCCCAAGGCCCTGCCTTGTCAACATCCCCTTGGTACCAAGTCAAATCACAAAACAATCATGAATCAATTAGCAGTTAATCACATATGTACACACAAGTCCATCACCAATCATAAAACATTCACAACAACAATTTACAAAACCATAACGAGTGTCTCTTCCATCCCATCTGGAAGTCAAAATCATTAAAAGATATGGGACTATGAAACTCACCTGATTGAGCTTCTCCAAAAGTCTGCGCACTAGCAAAAAGCTAATAAACAAAAGCAAACAATCAAAACATGAAACAAACACTAAGATGGCTCATCAACCTAAGATGGACATCTAACCTTCTCCCATATATATACCTCATGTATATTCTATATGCATATCATTACACCCCTCTATAAAGCCCTTAACTCAGTTTACCTCATAACCCGTCCCGTTAACATTTTACCCAAAACAATCCCGATTTTTAGGTCTCCAAACTATAAGCCAAACGCCCACCTAAACATACCCATGATCTCTGTAAAGGAAACTCTATGCCCTTACATATGTTAGCTAACTCCTCCTTTTTGCCCCAACCTTAAAGCTACTGTTAAGGCCCTGATATATATATATACTTCTGCCTATCCGTATTTTACCGATTTTGAACATACAAAAAGTTTGTTATGATTAGGGGGTCTTACCCTAACCCATTTGCTTAGCCACCCTTCAGGTCTTTTATTTAATATATAAAACAACACCAATGCTCATTATAGGGCTCAAGTGTACTCCTAAGTACCCAATCACCTTAAAACGTTAAATTAAACCCGACTGATTTCAAAACTGTTTGACCACCGACTGTTGTAACCTGTTTTTGACCCACCTCCCGACCACCAATTTAGTTCTTTCTTGAATTTGAAAGCCACTTCAATTACCTATTCAGGGATGCTTGGATCGAAAAATAAGAGTCTGTAGAACTCTAGATATGATCAAAACAAGTGACTCAAAAATCTGCCCAGTTTTTAAAAACGAATTTCAACATGATTAAACTCTAATTAACATCACTAATAATCACCAATCATTATCCTAATCATGTTAATTGTTATAAAACCCCTAATTACAGATCTATTAAGAACTCTAATCCATCATATAAATTGATTACATAAAACTTGAAGCCTTAATGCTATAAAACAAGAAAACTATAAGAATTAAATCAAGATTTTTACCTCAAATCTTCAAGAAAATTATTTTTGATGAATCCCTAAATTAGGGCTTGTAAAAATTCGGCCAAAAGGGGAGAAAATTAATGAAAAACTGATTTTTGTGATATAAACATGGTATTTATATGTTTTATTAAAAAGGCTTTTCCAAATTAGGCTCAAGTTGGGTCTTTTGGCCCATTATCCTTTCTTTTTCTTTTCTAGTCGGTTTAAAACCCGATTCATATATATATATATATATATATATATATATATTCTTTTTAAGACTTATTAATATATTATTAATAATACCTTAAGTTACCTTAATTTATTTCAGCTCCTAAAACCTCAAAACCGTAAAACTAGTCAATTTACGCGTATACCGTAAAAAACGTAAAATATACAGTTTTAAAAAAAAACTCTTGAATTTTGAAATAAAATTTTAAACTAAGTCCTAAATGACTTAAAACCATCCCGAAAAATACTCCCATGACTAAACACCTTACCCGAGACCTCTAAATGCTAAACCCCAAATCGTAAAAAAAATACGATTTACTATAATACTTATACGTATACGTAAACACCAAAATAACACCATTTCATTTCATAGTCACCAATTTGTGACCTCATGAACATGAAATAACCATTCCTCGATTTACTTATGAGTACCATATACCCATAAACGATGTCCACACCAACTTCATTCACGCAAAATAAACATGTAAACACACAAAACACATAGTCACACATAAAATAACCTAAAAATAAGACCGAGTGACGAACCTCAAAACCACGGTTGTCACAGCAATCATTTTGAACTATTAATAAAATCTCCAAACCCCAAATCTGCCCTGTCAATGGATTCTCTATGCAGGCCTCTTCCAATTTGAAATGCATAGTAGACACATGGGGCATATCAAAATCTACCTGTTTCTTCAATTCTCTGAGCTTTTCCCTTGCTAGCTCATCCTCCCCATACTCTAATTTTTCTGGTTCTTCAAAACAATATTAGAACCAAACCATCATTTTTTCTGGTTCTTCAAAACAATTTTTCATGATCACTATCCTCTTCTTTATCACTAGAAACCCTCATTTTCATCATCCTTAGTGTTGGGCCAATGAAAGTTTTAACTATGGCCCAGTCTAGATTTGTTTAATTAGACTAAGTGTTTACTGATCGCTGAGAGGACCAGCTACAGAGACCAGACCAGTGGAAGGCAAAGCCTCAGCTGGCAGACCAGGAACATTCAAGTCAAAGACAACGTCAGAGAAGTCTAAGACAATCTGAAGTCATACTCACCAGCGATTATGGATAGCTGGGATGTTGAAGGAATGTCATGGTGTTCAAGGATATCTGAGTTGACAACACTCAGAGATCACTTAATAACCCTAGAATTATGGGACAAGCAAAGCTTGTCCAATCCTTTTAAAGTTTAGGCGGGAGAATCTACCAAGTGTTTTGAGCGGGACAAAACAAGAGATTCAAGATAAAGCCTAGTACGACCTAGTGGGACAAAAGGTGAACAGTTGGCAGAACTGTTCACCTAAAGTTGTTTAAAGGTATGTATCGATTTGGACATGCATTTAATACGTTGTACTCTTCCATTCAGAAGGTGACACGTATCAACTACTCCCACTAAGGAAGCAACCTCGTACACTATAAATAGGAGTGAGAAAGAAGAATTAAATCAACCCTTGTGCTTGGATAATTTATCTAAGTTCTTTCTCACCTTGGAACCGCTGAGCCCTCAACTGTCTACCAGCGTCTCATTGGTTCCCTTGTAAACTTGAGTCTCGAATCTAGTTTACTTATTCTAGGGTTCATTTCTTGTTGTCATTCAATGAGTGTATTCATAGCACTTTGTAATACTTTGTTTATAATACTTAATAAAGCATTACGCGTTTGAAAAGTATTTCATTGTGTTTCGTGGTTACAAGAGTTATAGTTTATCAACAATTGTCATATTAAGGGACTTTCAATTGGTATCAGAGCGGTTTGATTTATAAAACTTTTCATAAACCGTTCTTGTTTTTAAAATCAAGATCTTAATATGGCTGATACTATACCTCCTCCACCTTTTGGTCAAACCAGTCTAGGTACCTCTTCGACCACCGCACCGGCCACCACATCTACTACCATGCCTACACCAGTTTTAAGCACTGGTAATAATGATGATGACCTTCCTTAACTACTTGAAGTTGGAAAAGTGAATTTCTTATATATTTAATGGCTTAGAACCCTTCTTGATAGAAATCTTAGAAAATGGTCCCTATGTACCACTGGCCGTTTCCTCTACCCCTGAGAGAACCATTAAGAAGCCTGTTAAGCAATGGTCTCCAGCGGATAGACGTCTGGCTAACCAGGACAAGAGACTCAAAAGTATCATAGTCTCTTGCCTACCCAAGAACATTATGAAGTCCATCATTAAATGTAAATCTGCTAAGGAGATGTGGGCTGAATTAGTTCTAGGGTATGAAGGTCCAGAGGAAACAAAAGAAACCAAAATCCAAGCCCTTAGACTTAAGTTTAATGCTTTTAAAGCTTTGGAAACAGAAATTGTTGCACAAACTTATACTAGGCTTAAGATTTTGTTGAATGATTTGGGAAACAATGGAGTTGTCCTACCTAAGGCTGAGGTTAATGCTACTTTTGTCAATAGTTTACCTAGAAAGTGGCTTAGCCTAAATCAGACCTTAAGAGCTAACAATGCTATAAAGAATGATACTTTAGCCCAATTGTTTGGTAGATATAACTATGAAGAAGGGCTAATTTACTCCATTTACAAATCAGAGACTGACAGGTTTACCACCAATATCACTGGTTCAAAAGCTCTTGTTGCTCACCATTCCTTTCAGGACATCGACTCTGACATAGAAGAGGACACCAGAAGCAGTCAAGAATTTCTTGATGAATTACATGCTGAGTTCCATGACAGAGCTCTTCTAGCTGATCAAAAGAGGTACTACAAGAGATCTGGTAGAGTTAGAGCTGCAAAGGTTGATAAATCTAAGGTGTCATGCTACACTTGTGGAAAGACTGGTCACTATCAGAAGGATTGCTGGTCAAACAAAACCTCCTCTCCAAGCTTCCCTTCATCCAGCAACAACAGCAGCAAGAAGAAGTTTTCCACCTCACCTTTCAAGCAAACCTCTCACTCTAACTCAGAGGGGAAGAAGGACTACATAGTTAAATACAAAGCCTTGAAAGCTGAGCTGCTAAAACTCAACCAGAAAGCTGATGATGCAACAAAGAAAAAGGATGTTAAGAAGACTGAAAAAGGTCTGATTGCTGCCTCATTCGACTGGGATGATGAACCCCTCACATCTGAGGATGAAGGTACCACTACCGTCAGAGCCTTTATGGCTGTCGCTGATGAAGAACCTGCTGTGGGTAAAAGTGAAGCAAGATCAGGTCAATGGGTGGACATCACCATGAAAAAGGTACAAAGAATGTTATCTATGGCTGAAGGTCTTGATAGAGACCGTGTCAGTGACTACACCTTGGTTGACCTCCACTTTGTGGAAGAGCAAATAAAAAACCTGTTAAACAAATTTCATAATCTTAAAACAGAGTTAAATCTTTGCCAATCTGAATTAACAAATCTTAAACCATTTGTAAATCTTGCTATTCAACTTCAAAATGAAGTAAGCAAATTATCCATTAAAAATGAGTCTTTGTCTGATGAAAACTCTGAACTTAAAAAAGCTATTGAAAAAATGAATTTGGCTCAATCCACAGTGGAAAAAATAGTTGCTGAATCCATACCTGGTGATGTGGTTCAGGCTATTGGGGGAAAGGGTAGATACAAAAACCATATACCTGTTCCCAGTGTCAAATTTGTCCCTTCAGATGTTTCTTCTCCATCTTCCACCTCTGTGGATGAGAAAAACTCTGACAAGAAATCAGAGGTAGCAGCCCCACCAAGACTCGCTGGTGCTAACCCATCTGATTCCTTGCTTGGCCCAAAACCTCCCACCAAAACCCCTGGGAATTCAATTCTCAAAGTCGCTGATAAAGCGAAAAAAAAGGTTTTTGTGGCCAAGGACTCCAACAAACCCACTCCTCCCCCTGAAGAGCTTTCACCCACCAAACAACTTCTCCTCACCTTGATGGAAGAAGTAAAGGGGTTGAAAGAACAAATCAACCCCAGAGTTAATAGTCCATCTGTTAACTCTCTTGGTGAAGGATCTAGTAGCTCTAAGGGGAGAGCTTTGTTCAGACCTTGCAAGCATTACGGTTTCAAGAATCATTCCTCTGAGGATTGCACTAAGAAACCAAAATGTATCACATGCGAGTCTACTGAACACACTTCTAGATAGCATGAGGAGGTTATTGCGGTTCAAAGAACCAGAACTCAAATGAGATCAAAAACTCCTCATAGGCCCTTAAGAAAGGCTGAGCCTAAACCCAGAGACAACTCTCAGGGTTACAGACCTAATCCCCCCTGCAAGTACTGTGGCTTCTTCGACCATCACTCTGATGAGTGCGAGCAATATCCCGGATGTGACATCTGTGGAAGCATGCGTCATGAACCCAGGGACTGCAACCAAAGATGTGACATCTGGTTAGCGACAGCATGGACCCACTGGAAAGTAGGTTCATCATAGAAACTAATCTGGCTTTGTTATATCTATGTAGGAATATCTGAAGAAATCTGTTTGGTATCTGGATAGTGGGTGCTCCAGACACATGACAGGGGTTAAACAATATCTGCATAGATATAAAAAGGAGTCTGGTCCAAAAGTAGTCTTTGGAGATGACTCCTCAGGGGCTACTGAGGGTTATGGCTCAGTGGATTGCAATGGAATAACCTTCACAAGGGTCGCTTATGTCAATGGACTGAAGCACAACTTAATCAGCATCAGTCAACTCTGCGATGCTGGCTTCAAAGTTCTGTTCACTAAGACCCAAGGAACAATCTTCAATCAAAATGATGATGTTGTTCTAATTTCACCCAGAAGAAGGGATGTGTATGTCATCGACATGACATCTTGTCTAGAAGGGACAAACACTTGTCTCTATGCCAAAGCATCTGATAGTGAAAATTGGCTATGGCATAAGTGACTCTCCCATGTCAACTTCAACAACATTAACAAACTGGCCAAGAATGATTTAGTAGCTGGGCTTCCCTCTCTGACCTTCACCAAAGATAGACCCTGCTCAACCTGCGAGAAAGGGAAGCACCACCGAGCCTCATTCAAGACAAAACAATCATTCTCCATAAATAAGTGCCTCCATCTTCTTCACATGGACTTATTTGGACCAGTAAAACCTTAATCCCTTAATCACAACAAGTATACACTAGTCATTGTAGATGAATTCTCTAGATTCACATGGGTATTCTTTCTCAAAAGAAAGAGTGATGCTGCTGAAAGAATAATGTCCTTCATCAGAGAAATAGAGAATCTCAATGACTGCAGAGTTAAGGCTATCAGAAGTGACAATGGCACTGAATTCAAGAATCATGCCATGGAAGCCTTTTGTGATGAAAAGGGAATATCACAGAACTTTTCTAACCCAGGCACCCCTGAACAAAATGATGTCACTGAAAGAAGAAACAAAACCCTCATAGAGGCTGCTAGAACTATGCTCAGCGAATCAAGACTTCCTAAATAATTTTGGGGTGAAGCTGTGAACACAACTTGTCATACACAAAACAGATCCATTATAGTGAAGAGACACGACAAGACCTCTTATGAAGTATATAGGAAGAGAGCCCCTGATGTAAGCTACTTCCATGTCTTTGGTTGCCCTGTTTTCATTCACAACTACAGAGATCACCTGGGAAAATTTGATGAAAAGTCTGATGATGGATTCTTTGTTGGCTACTCTCCCACCTCCAAAGCTTATAGAGTATTCAACATCCGCAGACAAGAACTAGAAGAATCTATCCATGTCACCTTCAATGAAGTAGATGCTGTCATCAACCACACCAACTCAGAAGAATGTGACATTGACTTCAATGAAGCTAAATCATATCTAGAGGATGATTTCTCAAATCCCAAGGAATCATCTAAGGGCTTTCACAAGGACTTCCCTTATGTTCATGCATTTGATCCTCATTCAATCTCTGACATCACTCTAGAGGTTGAAAATGCTGAACCAATCACTCCACCCACTACAGTGAATGCTGATCTCATCGAACCAATCTCTCCTCTTGATGAAGAGATTATGGATGAAGAAATAATATGTGAAGATCCCTCATCATTCATTGAACCTCTTGTGACTCCTGAACCCACAAAGACTCCTGCCCCTCAATCCAAATGGAGTAGGAACCAAGATATTCTTCTGGTGAATATTCTTGGTGAACCTCTAAGGGAGTCACCACCAGAGGCAAATTGAGATCTCTGGAAACCGCCTCAGCGAATGAATGCCTTTTTGCTGATTTTCTCTCTGAGTATGAACCTAAGAATGTGGCTGCTGCGCTTCTAGATGAAGGGTGGGTTGTTGCCATGCAAGATGAGTTGAATCAGATCAAGAGGAACAAGGTGTGGACTCTGGTAAAAGCTCCAACTGGGAAGCAAGTGGTTGGAACTAAATGGGTCTACAGAAACAAGAGGGATGAAGCTGGCATGATTGTCAAAAACAAGGCTAGGCTTGTGGTACTGGGATATAATCAATCTGAGGGGATTGACTATGATGAAACGTTTGCACATGTAGCCAGATTGGAAGCTATCAGAATCTTCCTAGCCTTTGCAGCTTATATGGGGTTTACTGTATACCAGATGGATGTGAAGAGTGCTTTCCTAAATGGGAAGCTTGCAGAGGAAGTATATGTCTATCAACCCCCAGGGTTTGAAAGTAGTGAGTTTCCTGATCACGTCTGCAGACTTCACAAAGCACTCTATGGGCTGAAACAAGCGCCTAGAGCCTGGTATGAAACCCTATCAAAATTCTTACTTGAAAATAAATTTGTCAGAGGTACCATTGATCAAACCCTGTTCACTTATAGGTCCAAGGGTGATGTCATTTTAGTACATATTTATGTGGATGATATAATTTTTGGTTCAACCAATATTACATTGAGCAAATAGTTTGCCAAACGAATGACCAAAAAATATGAAATGAGCATGATGGGGGAATTAAATTTTTTCTTGGGTTTTCAAATTAAACAAAATTCAAAAGGAATTTCCATTTGTCAAGAAAAATATGTTAAGGATTTGCTCAAGAAGTATGATCTGTCTGATTGTGCATCAGTGAAATGCCCCATGCTTCCTCCCAACAACTTGGGAGCTGATGACTCAGGGGTCTCTATTAATGAGACCTTATATAGAGGCATGATTGGGTCACTGATGTACCTCATAGCAAGCAGATCAAACATACAATTTGCCACATGTCTCTGTGCTAGGTACCAAGATAACCCCAAGGAATCCCACCTTGTAGCTGTAAAAAGAATTTTCAGGTACTTAAAAGGATCTCCCACATTGGGTCTCTGGTATCCTAATGGATCAGGCTTCGAACTCAAAGCCTACTCAGACTCTGACTATGATGGGTGCTGTCTTGATAGAAAGAGCACCTCTGGGAGTTGTCAAATCCTTGGAGGAAAGTTAGTATGCTGGAGTGCCAAGAAACAAAACTCTGTGGCCATGTCATCAGCTGAAGCTGAATATGTAGCGGCCGCTGGTTGTTGTGCTCAAGTTCTCTGGATGAAAAGTCAGCAAGCTGATTATGGGATCATTTATGAAAAGGTTCCCATATTCTGTGACAACACAAGTGCTATAGCCATCTCCAATAATCCGATACTTCATCCCAGAACTAAGCATATTGACATCAGGTATCACTTTATCAGAGACCATATTTTAAAAGGTGATATTGAGCTTCATTTTATACCCACTGAATACCAGCTCACTGATATATTCACCAAGCCTCTGGCTGAGCCAAGTTTTACTAGGTTGGTTGCTGAGCTGGGTATGCTCAATATTGGTAAACAAATCTGATAAATGATCTCTGATCTCTGTCTCTGGGCATTAAAGGGAATTGAATGTAACGAGGTAGTTACATTCCAATGAGACTTAATATATTCCCATATTTAATTCAAATGATTAACCTTTATTGTCAACAACTTTCCCGCTTTCCAAGGGATAGAAAAATCACATGAAGAGTCAAGGGGTCCCACTTTTCTTAAAAGGTAATTTTTTGCATTAAATGCTTTAATTGTAAAACGGCTAAACCTTTTATCAAAACCCTTGACTCATTTTTCAAATCTCACATTACTCATTACTTTCACACACACACACACACTATTCATCTTCTCCAAAACCTTCATTTCTTCCTCACATCAACAATGGCGTCTTCATCAACAAACACTGCTTTCACCGTCCTAGCCGCCTCGAACGTTGATTTTGGGATACACGATGGTAAGATTGCCTTGAACAATTATGTAGCTCTCTTGGAACACAACAATTCCCTCTACCAACCATTGTTCTCCTTCCTCAAGAACTCCACAATTTTTGAAGCCATAACCAGAGTACCTTCCATATGCTACCACCAATACTTGAAGGAGTTCTTGTATAGCACCGAAGTTGATCAAACCTCTTCACACATCACCTTCAACCTTTCCACACATCCCCAACCTCTCACTTTTAATCTTCACACCTTTGCCAAAGTCATTGGACTTCCAGTCAATGAAGGCATGTCCGCTGTGCCTGCCAGCGCCACGGTAAAGAAGGCTCTGGCTAACCTTCGTCCTCATGACGACAATGATAAACCTTTCACCACCCAAGGTTTCCAGAACAAATCACTGATAAAAGTGAACTACTTTTCACCTATCTGGAGGACGCTGATGCTATACATTATGAAATGTCTGGGTGGAAACCAGGGGTCTCATGATCAACTTAATAGACCCCAACAAGAAATTGCTTACAGCTTAATCTGGGGGCAAGATATAGGGATCGCTCACATAATTTACTCTGACCTCATTGCTTAGCTAGAAAACAAAGGGAAGAAGAACAGACTAGCCACCATCTGCTACACAAGATATCTCTCTCTTCTCTTAGAAGATATGCTGGGTGAAGGCTACACAAATGATAAACTTCTCTCTTTCTCTCCTTATCACATCACTGCTGCTTCACTAAAGACTCCTTTGGAAGATGAAGTGCCTCTCAGCAGGCACATGATGCAGGTCGCTGGGCTACTGGTTGCTGATGGAGAGCCCTTGATCCCTCACAATGAGGTGAATGCTGAAAGACTAACTGACAAGTCTCTGTTAAAGACCTCTGTGCAGTCTTCTTCTCAGCCCAAGGTGCCCAAGGAAAAGAAGAAGAAGAGGAAAGACATCCCCCTTTCATCTGAAACCCCTTCTGTTAATCCTTCCAAGACCAAGAAGACTAAGAAGAACCCATCCCCTTCACTGGAGGATGTGGTTGAAGAGCCACCGCTGACAAAAAACCTGAGTCTAGCGTCTCCCAGTCAGCAGAGACGACTAAGAACCTTCTCAACGCTGATATCTCTCAGGTATTAGTTTGCCTTTTTATTCTCTTGGAGGTTCACATACAATCACTCTCAACATTCTGTAGGAGAGAGTGATGAAGTCTTAGGTTTACCTCAACCCATAGAGTGTCTGTGTCAGCACCTAGAACTCTTAGGTTTATCTGTACACTCTGTCTTAACACAAGGATATGATTCATTTGTGCTCATAACGCACCCCGATGATCCTTCACCCTCTGGACTGTGCTCTTGTTCATAACAACTTGAGCATGCTATAGGTCCCGACCAAGAGTCTCTGCACTTCACGTAGTTTCTGGGTCCCTCATATGAAAAGAGTCCCAAAGAATTTATTCTTTTGGGGGGACTGAATAATCACCCTCAGTCTTCCTAAGGGCAGCGATAAAAGGCGACCATTACCTTCAAATATGTCACAACTAAAAGAGTCCCAAAGAATTTATTCTTTTGGCACCCTCAGTCTTCCTAAGGGCAGCGATAAATAGAGACCTTTAACTTCCATGAATTCACAATTAAAAGAGTCCCAAGGAGCAATCCTTCAGGGGGAGCTGGATAATCACACCCAACTATCCTAGGGGCAGCGAACGGCGACCATTCACCACCTAATTTTCACAAATCAAAAGAGTCCCAAGGAGTAATCCTTATGGGGGAGCTGGATAATCACACCCAGCTATCCTAGGGGCAGCGAATGGCGACCCTTCAACATAACTGTTTCACACTTAAAAGAGTCCCAAGGAGAAATCCTTGGGGGGGGGGGGGGGGGGGGGTGGATAATCACACCCAACTTTCCTAGGGGCAGCGAATGGCGATCTATAACTTTCATATTTTTTCACAATTGGTTACTAACAAATATCATAACAGGCTCATAATCTTCATGAAGAACAGAAGAATGATGATGCCTATTCCATTGCTGGTGATGAAAATGCTGAAGCCCCCCACATAGATCTCGATGCCATGTCAGACATTGATTCCATGCCAGAGGATGAGGTCTTCATTATTGAAGATGACTTGACCATTTCAGATTATGCTGATATGGATGCTGATGATGACCAAGTTACATCAGAGTTAAAACCCATCTCCTTCCCATCAATGCCAAATGTGCAAGAATTGGCTGCTAAGCGGCTATTGGACCAGAGGCTCTGTACACCAACCCCAGTTCCCTTCCCAACTTTACCAAATGTCATGGAATTGGGGGCGAAGCAACACTTAGAACACTTACAAAACCTCAAGCCTGTCCATGTTCCTCGAATAAAAGATGTTCAGGAACTCGCCGCTGAGGTTCTCTGGGTTAAGAGGGGTGACATCAGTAAAACCAAGCCCAAAGTGACAAATTATGTCATCCTCTATGAATTGCAAACACTCACCCATGCTGCTGAGGAACTCACCACCACACTAGAGACTTCACTAACTTCATCTGTGGAGTCCTCTATGACTGCTTTGCTTCCGCAACTACTAGGAAATGCCTTGCAAGCTCACCTCCCAGCTGTTCTTGACTAGAGCCTCCAACAATACATACCATCTGTCCTCACATCAGCTGTCAAAGCAAATGTTGCAGCTATTGCCAAGGCGTTTGAGCCTTCAAGAAAACTTCTTCAAGAGCTGTTACAAGAGGAACTTAAAGAAATATGCCTATTTGTCCATCAAGAATTTGTTAAGTTCTTCAAGCCTGGATCAGGAACAGCTACTACCGGCGCTATGCATGAGGGGGAGAATTCAGAAACCTCCACCTCTGAAGAAGAAGCAGACACCGCTCCACCTAAGGGGGAGCAATCACTTAAACAACCAACACCTTCAACAGGGATTCCAACACCAAAACCTCCCAGATCCTTCAACCCCAGCACTAAAGCAGTAAAGGACAAGGGAAAAGGAATTGCCATTGAACAACCTGAAATAACCCTGCACTCCCTCCAAGAAGAAGGCGGATCTACAGCCAAGCTCTCCAAACACTCTGACCTGAACAAATTTAAGAGCGCTGATGAACCACCACTTACCCCTGAGCAGGCAAAGGCTCAAATATTAGAACACCAAAGGCTTGCAAACATTAGAGAAGCTGAACTCAAGAGCAAAGAAGCTCTGAACAAACTCTGTCCTGCTGTAAAGGAAGCTCAGCTGGTTAAGCTAAAAGAACTAGTGGTTAAAAGGAGCAACCTTCAAAAGGAATATGAAAGGATTGTGGACCAGAGAGCTGAACCCGGTCAAATCACCAAGTATGCATGTTACACTGACAAAGACAAAAGAGTGGTGATGACCCTTTACAGAGAAAACCAACTAACCAACTACAAAGTCTTCAGTGATTTTAAACTCAGAGATTTGGGCCTCTCTGAATGGTTAGAAATGCTGTCTCTTGCCCAAAATAAGACTGGGCCTGGTGCTGCCCAAATGATGAAAAACATTCAAGCAAAGCTGAATTGGGTAAGAGACACGACAAAGAAGCTGAAGATACCTCTGCCTCCTCAACTCTCACAACAACAACCTTCTCAAGGACAAAGGAAAAGAAAAACCCAAATGGGGCCTCTGGTGGAGAAGTTGGTCACTGAGAACATTTGTGACAATCCGTCAATTTATGGTTTATATTTTATTCTCAAATATTATTTAAAAACATTATTTTAATGTTACATTATGAACTCACTTATTTTTGGGAAGAAATTTGGATTTACGTCTTGAAGTAGCATCAACTACGTCTAAACCAGAGGATTCAACGTTACGTGCTTACGTTTACATACACCATCTTTGGTGACAGTCCGACATTTCAGAAAATAAATTTGTCCGTGAATATTATTTTGAGATTTTAAATTTGTGTTGGTTCATAAACTCACAAATTTACGAGAAGAGATTAGGACTTACGATTTTAATTTAACGTCCTTTACGACTAAACCGGAAACCTTAGGATTACGTATTTACGTTTTCGAACTCCGTTTTTGATGAGACAATTTTTATTAGATTCGTTTTGTGCCGTTGATTCATAATTTATAAAAACGTTTTTCGTAAAACGACCCGAGGGCACACAAATCGAGGAAACTAGAATCGAGGAGTACCCGTAAATAATTGGGGATGAGACAAAACCACTTTTGCCCCACCCCCAATATGGGACGGCATAACTAGCAACACCAACACCATGAGGTGTCAAAATTTTAAGCCATAAGTTAACACATGTTAACTTAAGCTTACAATGTAAGCTAAGCTTACCTCAAAACTACACATCTCAAAACCATTTGTTCATTTTCACATGCAAAACCACAAATCTTTCTCTCTACACCCCACCATTGCCGTCCATATTACCACCACCACCACCATGTTCATCAAATTTTCTACCATGAATCTTATGTTTAACTTGCATAAGATGGAAACCTATAGAAGACTTGAAGATTGGAGGTGATTCTAACATCCAAGGAGGTGATTTGATGATGTCCAAGGGCTGATTTCTACATAAAGTTTACAAGTAATGGTGGCCTTGAAGATTGGTGTTGATTTACCACAAGTTCTTCCATCAAAATCCATGTCTTAATCACAACCTACATCATCTTGGTGGTATAAAGATTGTTCTTCCCATCCTCTTGTTATTTTGATTATGTAATCATGTATTTTCTTTCTTATTGTATATGTATATGATGAATATATGATGGCTGTATAAAAACAGTACGTAACCAAATGTTAAACTGATAAAATGGTAAAGTGGAATCAATATACAGTAAGTATTAGGTGTTATACACATGTGGGAGTTGGCCATACAATGGAATCATAAAAATGAGTGAGATATGATCAAAACAAGATTAGTGTACCAATCTGAATAGTCTGTTTTGTAGGGACTGTTAAGGATAGTTAGACATGGAATGAGCAGTAGCTATATCTAACTTATTTGTAGCAAATAATATTAAGTTTATGCCATCCAAAAATGAGCTTCTATCTCCTTATAGAACTCAAGATATGGTAAAAATGGTGAAGATGAAACTAAAAATCAGATTTTGAAGAATTAATGTTTAATAGTATTATATAAGCACTCAAACTAATATAGATTAAAAGTGAATTAAAACCTACTAACTTATAAATTTCATTTATATAAATATGTATAAGGTTAAATAAATGGACACTTTATAAAAATGGTAGTTGAATAAGATTTATAAGTTATAAAAACAATAAACATGATTTTTACGACTTTTTCGGCTATAACCGTAAAATTAACGTTTTTCGCCAATTAAAACTTAGACGATCAAACCCGTCTAATGTAAAGTTTTTAAAAGTCATATAATGATATATAAGTACCTAATACAAGTAAAAACCGATAAAACCCGAACTATATGACATACGGACATTAACGAGCTAAGTTAGCATATTTGGACTAAAATTTAACTAAATAAGTTAAACACTTATAAAAATTTCTTATTGGGCTTAACCCATTTGAGCCCAACATGTAAAGTATAAATACTGATAATATAAGTATAAAATGGATTAATACAAGTTAATGGACTTATAATAGGCTTATTGGACCTAAAACATGTAAATAGGTAAAACTAGTAAACTAGTATAAAAGTTATCAACACATAACACTAAAATGAGTAAATAAGAATATGTAAACCCACTTGATCATCATATATATAAAATCATGATATGTATACATAATTGTTATTTTTATAAAGTCATTGGACAAGAGTCTAAGACAAGTATTATTTGTCTAGGTTTCCGTGATTGAAGCACGTACCGTACATCCAAGTTGCCGATAACCGCCTTCCCACATCAACGTGAGTTCATAGCCTCGCACTCTTTTAAATGTTTTTATGAAATGTTTTATAAACCCGCGAGGGAGATAACATGTTAGTTTTTATAAAATAGGACACTAGTTGTCCCGATTGTTTGTTTATTGATTTGGACCCGAATGATTGTATGACCCGATGTATGATTATATGACCCGATAGATGAAATGAAATGGATTATTAAAGTTAGGTTATGTCACTAAAAGTCCCATTAGCATGAATTATGAACTACCGGAATTTGGTAGACGCTTATGCATATAATAGTACTATTTGGGGACGATCACCCCAGTTCGCGCCTTGACGGTTGATCCCCGTCGTGCCACATTGATTGGTAAGCGAATTTATGTATGAGAAGATTTACACAAGCGTGATTATTATGACGACACGCTAATTTAGATGGGCAAATGAGTTTCGGGCTAGCTACCCGTTGTTTGTTATAGTAAGGTAACAATGTCATGCGGCTTATAATAATCCAATTAACGAAATACTGCTATACGCACCGAATTACGATATATTGCCTGAATAGCAATACGGGGTCTTATTATTGATATTATGTTCGTGTTTTGGTTTTATATAACCATATCCATATAACGGTTTTTATTTAATTTTATACGACGTTATAAAAACGTATTGTATGATGTTTTTACGACATTGGTTCTTATATTGGTTTTGAAAGCAACAACCTATATTATGATTTTGACAAGGATTTGTATAAAATGTTTTTGGCTATTTTATGGCCTATTACAATGATTGTACAAAAATGCTTTTCGGTAATAATTATATACCGATGATATATTGATGGTTTATTTAAACTCTATGAATTCACTCGGCGTTATCTTTGACCCTTTTTTTAACATGTTTTATCTCAGGTACTTGAAGGTAATTCTCGGGAAGACAACAAGAATTCATGGCCCGCACTTAAATAATAATTTCCATTCAAATGCTTTGTAAAACCTGTATAAAATACAATGACTTGGGACCTATGTAAATTTGATATTTATGAATGGAAATGCTTTTATTATTAAACGACGCGATTTTTATGCGTTGTCTATGATGTGAGTAATGTGCTATCCCGTAACACCAACGAGTCTTCCACTGTATTGAGTTGTATAAATTTGGGGGTGTTACAGTTTGGTACCAGAGCTCTCGTTATAGAGAACGAAAGATTTTTAAAACCAAGGTTTTGAATAAAACATTTCAAAATCTTTTAACTATAAACATTTTTCTAAAAATGTCTAAAAATCTTTTGACTATAACGGTGCCGAAAAATTCTCGAGTTACCGACAAGGCCAGACTGAGAAGTGTTATTTAAATATATATATATATATAAATTGGATTATATATATATATATATATATATATATATATATATATATATATATATATATATATATATATATATATATATATATATATATATATATATATATATATATATATATATATATATATATATATATATATATATATATATATATATATATATATATATATATATATATATATATATATATATATGATGTAATTTGATTACATGATTGTTTGATGATTATTTTTATATTTATACGAGGTATTTATACGACGTAGATTGTCACAAGAAACCCTAACTTCCCTAGCAAATTAATCGAAGCTATTCCCGTAGGAATTCTAGCTATCCTGGATCTAAACCAAGTTGTGGATAATTATGATCCCAACAAAATGGTTGATATTCGTAGAAATGTTGATATTAGTTGATTACGATATTAAAGAAGAATTGGCGAGATTAAATCTGATATCGATGTCATGATGATCTTTCCTTATAGAATGGAGTTTGACAAAACGTTACCACCTGGAAAGGTGTCATCTGATTCGTTGTCACCTAATTCTTAAATTGAAATCGAAAGGGTGAATGTTGCACTTGAGGCTATCATTGGAACCATTACCCAAAAGCCTCATGCCACTAGTACCTTTCCAAGAAGTCTAATTGAATGTATGAGTCATTTCATACTAGTGACTCATTTGATAACTATTAATGAAAGAGCTATAGGATTGGAAATTAAGTGTTGTTCATATCGAGCTTTTATTGCCCTATTAAGGTCTAAGAATAAGGTTGAAAGTATTTAAAAATGAGGTAGGATATCGGATTGAGTTTAAAATTGGTTGAAACTTAAATAAAGCAAAATCTAACCCGTATGAAATAAGATTGTTAAGAGCAAGTCATTAAGTTCTGTGATTGAATTATAAGGTTTTAATTGATTGTTGGTTTGTGTTAAGGGTTGTTCCTAGGCCATTGTCTAATAATGAGGATGCCTAGTGTCCAAGAAATAAATTGAAGAAATCTTCTTCTGAATTGGGACCGATAGATCTTCTGGGACATGTGGAACACCTAATGACTCTTGTAGATTAGTATTCAATTGTGGTATCTTTTAAAAATAATCCCTAACTTAACTGAGACATCAGTTAGTAGGATGAGTTCTTGGAATTGTATGACACAGTGACACGTAATGTGTTACGGTACAATTTTAACTTGTTTGTGATTAATGAAAAGACTACCTTTGATTGCTAAATCCTACATGTATCGATGCTATCTATCTTTTATTGCTTCATCCTAATGCTCGCATTAGTGATGCAACCATTGAACAAGTACTCATCTCGATTTGAGTTACGTTGTGGATTATTCTTTTTGAGTGCCATCGAGGTCATGAACCTCATGATTAACTGGCTAAGCTCATTTCCTATCGTATTGTAGTTAGTTCTTGGTGAACAACTCTTGATCACTCTTTTGCAGATCACTCGTTGTTTTATAAGTTAAAACGGTATTCCTTGAGAATAATTGGATTTTCATCACTATACGGATTATTTAAAGTGAGATTTATAAATAATCATTATCAAAGTCAAGTTGTTTATGAAACGCCTTGGAAACTTAATTGTTTTCATAACAAAGAAAATCTTTGTAAACTTATTCTTGATTCTTATTTAAGAATTAAGCATGAAAATGTTTTTATTATAAACATGATGATAAAATTTTGACGAACTGAGTATTGCATCGTTAATCTTGAAATTGTATATAGTTGCGCACCTACATACAATTTGAAATGCACCATGCAAGGCTGATTAGTAGTCACCATAAAACTGATTAATAAACACTACATTTTCTTTAAAGATTGCGAAAGATTAAATTTTATGAGATCTGCAAGAAGTGAAAAATAAGGACATAGTGTTAGGGACACCTACATATGTGCCTGTAGCATCTATTCTTCTGAGTCGAATTTACTCATCTGTGGAAATTGTCTTATTTGACAATTGACAATTCTTTCTTGTCCAATTCTCCCGTAGTGAGATTCGTAGGAAAAGTATCTGATTACCGAGTATTGATACCCGATTGGATGTATCGACGTTCCTATCATTTCTTTTGATTAGATTTCATTTGAATGACCTGGGTCACGATCCGAGGAGATTTCGAATGCGTACTCAAATTATGAAAACATGGGATATATTCATATTCATTAAATGTTTTCGTCTGTATCTGATTTGAATTTCTATCGCGTAGATTATGCGTTGACCTTACTCTTTTAAGGTTAGTTATGTCTCCAAATATCCTTGAATCTGTGAAGGATTATGAGTTAATATTAGTCTTTTGAGAAGTTCACATCTTATCGACGGCAATAAAACTGAAAAGTTGATAGTGCCAGTAGAATGGATTGATTGATTATGACATGACGACATTGTCTTAATTGATGGGAACTCGAATAGAATTCTTCTAAATGATAAGATGTTGATTATCAAAAGTGATCTAAATAATTCTTGATGGATGACAATATCCTGCATTTAGACTTGAAATAATACCGTGAATGGTTGTGAATTAGTCATAGATATTATAATCTAGAAAGAACCTAATATGAACTTATTAAAAGATGTGTCTGTTATCTAAAACTTTAAGAGGTATTTGCTGGTGAATTACCTAGACTTTCGCCATTAAGGCAAGTTGAATTTGGTATTGATTATATTCCCGGTGCTGCACATGTGGCATGTGCACTGTACGTCAGCACCATCTGAATTAAAAGAATTATCGTACAACTGAGAGAGTTGTCGGAAAAAGCTTTTATTCTACCAAGCTCGTCATCATGAAGAGCTATGGTGTTATCATTCTTTATGTTTATTGATTACCGTGAACTAAGTAAATTAACGATCGAAATCGATATCCATTACCCAAGATGATAGATTTGTTCGATCATTTACAAGATTCTAGCGTATGTTTTAAAAATTTGATCCACGACATGGTTATCATCAACTTCGCGTCCGCGAAAAAGATTATCTATTCCAATCACTACATTCAGAACTCGTAATGAACATTATGAGTTTCACGTGATGTCGTTTGGATTGACTAATACACATGTAGCATCCATAAATTTGGTGAATCACGTGTATAGGCTGTAATTTGATAAATTCATGCTTGTGATCATTAAGAACCATTTGTTTGTTTATAATAATAAGAAGGAGTTAATAATTATTTATAGATTGCCCTGAATTGGCCGAACAATGAAAACCTGTACCTTGAATATTTAACAAGTGATTTAAGGCTTAATCCTTTACATTATTTGACCATGTGATTAATAAGATAATGGAATCTATAATGACTTTTCAAAGATTAGAGCCATTAAGGCTTTGGGTTTTACTAAAAAGAAAGTGAAAATATGTTTTGACAAATGTTTTATCAAAAAGAACTTTTAAGGGATTATTCCCTTATACCCAGAACATTTAACTAAACTCCTGTTTAGGGGTAAATGTTCGTGTATACCTCAAGACAACCTAAGAAGGATTGAGGAAACCATTTAAACCATGACTTGAAATTTAAAACGACACTTTTTTTGCTTTTCAACTAAGAAAATTTTGACCAAAGTATAACCAAAGATTTTTCAAACATTTACGAATCTTATTAATTATTTTCGATAAATCAGCAAAGATCTTGTTAATTAAATTCAAATATATTTTGAACATTTTTTATATAATTGGTCGATCTAAGAAATTTAAAATTTTTACGTTTACATTTCATAAAAATTTAATATTTATTATTTAATTACTTGTAATATTTATCGACGCTTTAAACGTCAGATTGAGTAAAACGAATAAAAACAATAGTTGAGATAGAACTAAGACTTAGAAAATGTGAAGAAAGAATTTTCGAATAAATATGGTCATGATATTTATTCCATCTAGGAAAGTGAACGTAATTACTGACACATTATGTAGAAAAGATAAAGAACCAATTAGGACATGTTCCTTAATAATGAAGGTGCAAAATAAATTGCCGAACAATTTAAAAACAGCCGATGCTTGTAAGAAGGATAATATAGATAATAAAAAGGAGTTCGCGGCTAATGTGAACACATGTTCCTTAATAATGAAGGTGCAAAATAAATTGCCGAACAATTTAAAAACAGCCGATGCTTGTAAGAAGGATAATATAGATAATAAAAAGGAGTTCGCGGCTAATGTGAACCATTAGAATTGAGAAGCCAATGGCGTTAAATGTATAAAAGGCCGCTTGTGGTTGCCTGAATATAGAGGATTTTGAGATGTAGTCATGTTGGAATCTTGTAAGTATAAGTATTCTATTCATGTTATTTCTGATTAAGTGTACCTCATCTGAAGAAGTTGTGCTGATGGCAAATTATGAAGGCAAACATCGCCTCATACATTAGTAAACGTCTAACTATTTTAAAGGTCATCATCTGAATTTGATTCGATTTGGGTCATCGTCGACAGACTGACCAAATATGCTAATATCATTCCTGTTAATGATAGAATCTTGATGAAGAAAATGACTCTTTTGTATTTAAAGGAGTTGTGTAAACATAGTGTGCCTGTATCGATCATCTCTATCAAGATCCTCGCTTCGCATCGAATTTCTAGAGATTTGCTCAGAAGTCATTGGGAACGAACCTTGATGAGAGTACTGTTTACCATCCCAATTGAAGGGACGAGTTAAAGTAACGATACAAAACACTAGAAGTCTTGTTTCATGTTTGAACGATTGACCTTGGTAATGAACCGTATAATCGTTTTCCTTTGGAGAGATTATCATTGATAATTATCGTATTAGGATCAAGATCGGATCTTGTGAGGATAAATATTAGAGCATCTGTAAGCAGGAGTTGGGATGAAGACATCCGACATACACCCATTGTGAGTTGGACATGTCTTTCAGGTTTAAGGTTTCCTATGATGGCAAACTTAACCTTACAAAATACTCGACCCGCGAGACCTGAAATGAATGTTGAAATTAGGATCTGATTATTGACTGCCGGTAGTGGGCAGGAGGTTATGTGAATATGAAATGTAGATCTTGAAGTGCCAGATGGGTAGCGAAGTTATGCCAAAAATATTAACCATGGAAAAATGAATTGATGATCTGAAAGATCATGGGATATAAGTCCCCGTTGTATGGGACCATTGAGATGATATAAAAGTTGGTTTGAAAGGCATATAAGCTGGATCTACCCTATGACTTCAAGGGCTGCGTGAATTATGTTTCGTAAATCGAACTTGATGAAATGTCTATCAAGTGAAAGTCTAACTATTCCTTAATGAAGTTTAGATCGGCGAAAAGTTGCATTCATCAAAAACCCGTGAAAATCATGGATAGAGAAAGTAAGTCAACATTAAGCCTGATCTTATTCCCGTAGTTATGTCTGATGAAATTCGCGTATTGTAATGGATTACACTTGTGAGAAAAGACCGAATGTGGAGGGAATACCCACATGGCTTTAACTCTATAAGAAGCGAGTAGTAAGATAAGATGATATTTGAGGACAAAGATCCTGTTTAGGGGTAAATGCTGTGACAATCCGTCAATTTATGGTTTATATTTTATTCTCAAATATTATTTAAAAACATTATTTTAATGTTACATTATGAACTCACTTATTTTTGGGAAGAAATTTGGATTTACGTCTTGAAGTAGCATCAACTACGTCTAAACCGGAGGATTCAACGTTACGTGCTTACGTTTACATACACCATCTGTAAGACTCTCAAATTTCGTATCGGTACAGCGGAAGGGTCTTTCAGAGTGTTACGGGATAGCACAATAACTCCAATCATAGACAACACATACAAATGGTTGTACAAGGTTCAACATACATTCATTCGATAAAAGTTTTAAAGTGTACAACAGGTCCCAAATTATATAGGTCATTAAGTTTACCAAACATAGATCGAATGAACATTTTTATTATTATGTGGGCCATCAGAGTCGATCTCCATCCGGATTACCTTCAAGCACCTGAGATAAAAACATGCAAAAATCATATCAGCGAATGCCGAGTGAATTCATAGAGTTTAATAAAAACCGTTATATAAAACAATCGTTAAAATCAGAACACAAGTATAATATCGGAAGTAAGTCCTCGTATTGCTAATCAGGCAATATATAAATCAAGCATACATCTTAAACCGTCCATGAGACCGTAGCCTCAATATTACCATTATAGGTAATATTATCATCGTTATTTGCATCGTTATTGTATTGTATATATAGGATTATTATTAGCCGCATGACATTGTTACCTTACTATGAAAACAACGGGCCGTGAACCCGACAAACAATTTGCCCATCTAAGTTAGCGTGTCGTCACAAAGTCACGCTATGTAATCTTCTCATACATAAATTCGCTTACCAATCAATGTGGTACGACGGGGATCAACCGTCAAGGCGCGAACTGGGGTAATCGTCCCCAAATAGTACTATTATATGCATAAGCGTCTACCAAATCCCGATAGTTCACAATTCATGCTAATGGGACTTTAAGTGACATAACCTAACAACTAATAATCTTTTTTATCTCGTTTATAGGGTCATAGCATCATTCGGGTCCATATCATTAAGCATACCATCGGGACTACTTGTGTTTTATTTTTATCAAAATATAGCATGTTATCTCCCTCGCGGGTTTACAAATCATTTTATAAAACATTTAAAAGAGTGCGAGGCTATGAACTCACGTTGATAATGAAAGGCGGATTATCGGCTACGGGCGTGCTTCGGTCACGGAAACCTATATAAATAATAATCGGTCTTAGACTTTTGTCCAATGACTTTTATCAAAAAAACAATATACATATGATGATTTTGTACATATGATGATGATCAAGTGAGTTTATATATCCTTGTTTACTCATTTTAGTGTTTATGTATTGGTAACTTTTTACTAGTTTACTAGTTTTACCTTATTTACATATATTAAGTCCAATAAGCTTATTATAAGTTCTTTAACTTGTATTATTTCATTTTATACTTATATTATCAGTATTTACACTTTACATGTTGGGCCCAAATGGGTTAAGCCCAATAAGTTCTTTTTATAAGTGTTTAACTTATTTAGTCCAATTATTAGTCCAATATGCTTACTTAGCTCGTTAAAGTCCGTATGTCCTATAGTTCGGGTTTTATCGGTTTTTACTTGTATTAGATACTTATATATCAGTATATGACTTTTGAAAACTTTACATTAGACGGGTTTGATTGTCTAAGTTTTAATTGGCGAAAAACGTTAATTTTACGGTAATAGCCGAAAAAGTCGTAAAAATCAAGTTTATAGTTTTTATAACTTATAAATCTTATTCAACTACTATTTTTATAAATTGTCCATTTATTTAACCTTATACATATTTATATAAATGAAATTCATAATTTAGTGGGTTTTAATTTCACATTTTATACTATATAATTTGAGTGCTTATATAATAGTAATAAACATTAATTCTTCAAAATCTGATTTTTATTTTCATCTTTACCATTTTTATCATATCTAGAGTTATACAATGAATTAGAAGCTCGTTTTTGGGTGGCATAAACTTCATATTATGTGCTACAATTAATTTAGTTATAGCTACTGCTCATTTTAAGTTTAACTATCCTTAACAGTCCCTACAAAACAGCTTATTCAGATTAGCACACTCATCTTGTTTTGATCATATCTCACTCATTTTAATGATTCTATTGCATGGCCAACTCTCACATGTGTATGACATCTTGTACTTACTGTAAATGGATTCTACCATCCAAATTATCAGTTCAAGTTTTGGATACATACTGTTTTTATACAGCCAACAAATTAAGCATGATTTTAGCCTTGTTTCTTATGGTTATTAATCTTTTTAAGCATATTTATCAACACTTGATCCCAAGACAACATTTTTATCATCATATATTCATCATATACATATAAAAAAAGAAAGAAAATATATTTGATCTTTACAAAAATAACAAGAGAAAATGGAAAGGATGGTCTTCTTTACCAACCAAGAGTATATCTTGTTTTTGGAAGACAAGAACTTGATGAACACCAAATGTATCCCCAAGATCATCAAACACCAAGAAAGTATGTTGAGAAATCATCCCTAGGATACAAGCAAATCACCTCCTTTGTTGTTAAAATGGCCACCAAGTGATCAAGGCTTCAAGGTAACGCCATGATATAGCTAGATAACAAGTATTTTGTGGCTAGAAAAGGTCAAAAGGGGTGTTTGTTCTTGAATATAGGACGACAATGGGGATGAAGTTGAGAGAGTTTTTAGTTGATTTTTCATGAGAGAAATGGTTGTATGTGTTAGCTAGTTGTTTTTGTGGGATGAGTGGAAGGAAGTAAGCTTAAGTGTTAAGCTAATGCTTACACTTGTAAGCTACTAGTTAACATGATGCCACATCTTTGATGTGGTGTCATGTTTGGCCGTCCCATGCTATAGTGGGGTGGGATAAATTATTTTGTCCCATTCCGATAATTTACAGGTACTCCTCGATTCTAGTTTCCTCGATTTGCGTGCCCTCGGGTCGTTTCACGAAAACGTTTTTATAAATTATGAATCAACGGCACAAAACGAATCCAATAAAAATTATCTCATCAAAAACGGAGTTCAAAAACGTATATACGTAATCCTAAGGTTTACGGTTTAATCGTAAAGGATGCTAAATTATGCACGTAAGCCCAAATTTAAATCCGTAAATTGTGAGTTCATCAACCAACACAAAAATAAGTTTCAAAATATTATACGAGAAAATAATTCACTACCTGAAAATGTTAGATTGTCACACCATCTTTGGTGACAGTCCGACATTTCAGAAAATAAATTTGTCCGTGAATATTATTTTGAGATTTTAAATTTGTGTTGGTTCATAAACTCACAAATTTATGAGAAGAGATTAGGACTTACGATTTTAATTTAACATCCTTTACGACTAAACCGGAAACCTTAGGATTACGTATTTACGTTTTCGAACTCTGTTTTTGATGAGACAATTTTTGTTAGATTCGTTTTGTGCCGTTGATTCATAATTTATAAAAACGTTTTTCGTAAAACGACCTGAGGGCACGCAAATCGAGGAAACTAGAATCGAGGAGTACCCGTAAATAATTGGGGATGAGACAAAACAACTTTTGCAAACACCCCTAATATGGGACGACATAACTAGCAACACCAACACTATGAGGTGTCAAAATTTTAAGCCATAAGTTAACACATGTTAACTTAAGCTTACAATGTAAGCTAAGCTTACCTCAAAACTACACATCTCAAAACCATTTGTTCATTTTCACATGCAAAACCACAAATCTTTCTCTCTACACCCCACCATTGCCGTCCATATTACCACCACCACCACCATGTTCATCAAATTTTCTACCATGAATCTTATGTTTAACTTGCATAAGATGGAAACCTATAGAAGACTTGAAGATTGGAGGTGATTCTAACATCCAAGGAGGTGATTTGATGATGTCCAAGGGCTGATTTCTACATAAAGTTTACAAGTAATGGTGGCCTTGAAGATTGGTGTTGATTTACCACAAGTTCTTCCATCAAAATCCATGTCTTAATCACAACCTACATCATCTTGGTGGTATAAAGATTGTTCTTCCCATCCTCTTGTTATTTTGATTATGTAATCATGTATTTTCTTTCTTATTGTATATGTATATGATGAATATATGATGGCTGTATAAAAACAGTAAGTAACCAAATGTTAAACTGATAAAATGGTAAATTGGAATCAATATACAGTAAGTATTAGGTGTTATACACATGTGGGAGTTGGCCATACAATGGAATCATAAAAATGAGTGAGATATGATCAAAACAAGATTAGTGTACCAATCTGAATAGTCTGTTTTGTAGGGACTGTTAAGGATAGTTAGACATGGAATGAGCAGTAGCTATAACTAACTTATTTGTAGAACATAATATGAAGTTTATTCCATCCAAAAATGAGCTTCTATCTCCTTATATAACTCAAGATATGATAAAAATGGTAAAGATGAAACTAAAAATCAGATTTTGAAGAATTAATGTTTAATAGTATTATATATGCACTCAAACTAATATAGTATAAAAAGTGAATTAAAACCTACTAACTTATAAATTTCATTTATATAAATATGTATAAGGTTAAATAAATGGACACTTTATAAAAATGGTAGTTGAATAAGATTTATAAGTTATAAAAACAATAAACATGATTTTTACGACTTTTTCGGTTATTACCGTAAAATTAACGTTTTTCGCCAATTAAAACTTAGACGATCAAACCCGTCTAATGTAAAGTTTTTAAAAGTCATATACTGATATATAAGTACCTAATACAAGTAAAAACCGATAAAACCCGAACTATATGACATACGGACATTAACGAGCTAAGTTAGCATATTTGGACTAATAATTTAACTAAATAAGTTAAACACTTATAAAAATTTCTTATTGGGCTTAACCCATTTGAGCCCAACATGTAAAGTATAAATACTGATAATATAAGTATAAAATGGATTAATACAAGTTAATGGACTTATAATAGGCTTATTGGACCTAAAACATGTAAATAGGTAAAACTAGTAAACTAGTATAAAAGTTATCAACACATAACACTAAAATGAGTAAATGAGAATATGTAAACCCACTTGATCATCATATATATAAAATCATCATATGTATACATAATTGTTATTTTTATAAAGTCATTGGACAAGAGTCTAAGACAAGTATTATTGTCTAGGTTTCCCTGATTGAAGCACGTACCGTACATCCAAGTCGCCGATAACCGCCTTCCCACATCAACGTGATTTCATAGCCTCGCACTCTTTTAAATGTTTTTATGAAGTGTTTTATAAACCCGCGAGGGAGATAACATGTTAGTTTTTATAAAATAGGACACTAGTTGTCCCGATTGTTTGTTTATTGATTTGGACCCGAATGATTGTATGACCCGATGTATGATTATATGACCCGCTAGATGAAATGAAATGGATTATTAAAGTTAGGTTATGTCACTAAAAGTCCCATTAGCATGAATTGTGAACTACCGGGATTTGGTAGACGCTTATGCATATAATAGTACTATTTAGGGACGATCACCCCAGTTCGCGCCTTGACGGTTGATCCCCGTCGTGCCACATTGATTGGTAAGCGAATTTTTATGTATGAGAAGATTTACACAAGTGTGATTATTGTGACGACACGCTAATTTAGATGAGAAAATGAGTTTCGGGCTAGCTACCCGTTGTTTGTTGTAGTAAGGTAACAATGTCATGCGGCTTATAATAATCCAATTAACGAAATACTGCTATACGCACCGAATTACGATATATTGCCTGACTAGCAATACGGGGTCTTATTATTGATATTATGTTCGTGTTTTGGTTTTATATAACCATATCCATATAACGGTTTTTATTTAATTTTATACGACGTTATAAAAACGTATTGTATGATGTTTTTACGACATTGGTTCGTATATTGGTTTTGAAGGCAACAACCTATATTATGATTTTGACAAGGATTTGTATAAAATGTTTTTGACTATTTTATGGCCTATTACAATGATTGTACAAAAATGCTTTTCGGTAATAATTATATACCGATGATATATTGATGGTTTATTTAAACTCTATGAATTCACTCAGCGTTATCGCTGACCCTTTTCTTTTAACATGTTTTATCTCAGGTACTTGAAGGTAAATCTCGGGAAGACAACAAGAATTCATGGCCCGCACTTAAATAATACTTTCCATTCAAATGCTTTGTAAAACCTGTATAAAATATAATGACTTGGGACCTATGTAAGTTTGATATTTATGAATGGAAATGCTTTTATTATTAAACGACGCGATTTTTATGCGTTGTCTATGATGTGAGTAATGTGCTATCCCGTAACACCAACGAGTCTTCCGCTGTATTGAGTTGTATAAATTTGGGGGTGTTACAACATTGTTGTAGATGGGATGCACAGAAACTTGGTATTGCCCAAAGAGATCACTAAACCAGTAGGGGGCCAAGTATACCTAGAACCAGAGACAGGTATGGTCTTCATGAATGGTAATTGTGAGTATTGCTTTCAGCGGATGAATGAACTACATCTGGCATCAACCATCCAGCTCATCAGACTCAAACAGGGCATCCTAAGGAATTGCAAATCAGCTGAGGATTTTGAGTTTGAAGTTGAGCTAGTCATCAACTCTAGAAGTGACAAAGTTGAAGCCTAGAGAATCTGTGATCAAGGCCTTGATCGCTGAAGAACCTTTTTATTTTTGTTTATGTTTACACCTTTGGGTGTTCTTGTAATAGAATAGGTTCTTTATGTTTAATAAAACTCTGAGGTATGTTTGTTAAATTATGTGTAAGAAGAAGCTGTGTACTCACTTACAATAATTTTAGACTTAGTATAATTTATAAAAAAATAGGGGGAGATTGTTGGGCCAATGAAAGTTTTAACTATGGCCCAGTCTAGATTTGTTTAATTAGACTAAGTGTTTACTGATCGCTGAGAGGACCAGCGACAAAGACCAGACCAGTGGAAGGCAAAGCCTCAGCTGGCACACCAGGAACATTCAAGTCAAAGACAACGTCAGAGAAGTCGAAGACAATCTGAAGTCATACTCACAAGCGATTATGGATAGCTGGGATGTTGAAGGAATGTGCTGGTGTTCAAGGATCTCTGAGTTGACAACACTCAGAGATCACTTAAGAACCCTAGAAGTCTGGGACAAGCAAAGCTTGTCCAATCCTTTTATAGTTTAGGCGGGAGAATCTACCAAGTGTTTTGAGCGGGACAAAACAAGAGATTCAAGATAAAGCCTAGTACGACCTAGTGGGACAAAAGGTGAACAGTTGGCAGAACTGTTCACCTAAATTTGTTTAAAGGTATGTCTCGATTTGGACATGCATTTAATACGTTGTACTCTTCCATTCAGAAGGTGACACGTATCAACTACTCCCACTAAGGAAGCAACCTCGTACACTATAAATAGGAGTGAGAAAGAAGAATTAAATCAACCCTTGTGCTTGGATAATTTATCTAAGTTCTTTCTCACCTTGGAACCGCTGAGCCCTCAGCTGTCTACCAGCGTCTCATTGGTTCCCTTGTAAACTTGAGTCTCGAATCTAGTTTACTTGTTCTAGGGTTCATTTCTTGTTGTCATTCAACGAGTGTATTCATAGCACTTTGTAATACTTTGTTTATAATACTTAATAAAGCATTACGCGTTTGAAAAGTATTTCATTGTGTTTCGTGGTTACAAGAGTTATAGTTTATCAACAATTGTCATATTAAGGGACTTTCACTTAGATTCAGATAAAAGAATCTGGGCTTCAATACTTCCCTTTTAAAGCCCTCTCTTTTCTTGATCATGAATATGTTGAGAAAGCATAACATCAACCTGTTGCTAGACTGCATCCTTGAGAATATCTTCTTCTACCAAAACAGCTTTGCCCTTATCCATTGGATCAATAATGGGCAAAGTAGAAGGTGTTACCTGTGTGGAAGGCTCCTTGATCATGAATGGTGGTTGGGATACACAAGTCAAAGTAGGAATCATGTCAGTGGCTGAAATTGATGTGTCAGCGTTCAAAGTACCTTTGTCAAAGGCTGATAGTCCACTTGCTTGCTACATCATCTCTGTGAATGACTGTTGCATAGGAGTAACCAAAAGAGGAGTAGCTTGCTCCTTCAACCCTACACCTCTGCTACTTCTTTTGTCCCATAAGAATTTTCATGGGGACCCTTTATCACTCACATTTGCTGGATCAGTAGGTGCATCATCCCCTTTGTAAGAATCATCTTCTTGGGATAGCACCATAGCTTTCCTTTTCCTAGATCCAGCAGCCTCCAAAATAACTATCCTCTCCCTCAATTGATTGAGTTCAAGGCCTTGATCTGTGACTTTCTGTACATGTTCTATATTGGACTTTTGCAAGCCAATGCAGATAGCCATCAATTCTAAAAGAGATAGTGATTGTAGACTGCCCTCCCCCAAAATTGGGATTTGACTCCTCAACATGGATTCATCAGGCAAAATCCTCTTAGCTTCATGGCTAGGACCACTAGAGGAGAAGACTCCAATAGTCCTTTGTCTCTTCTCTATACTAAAATCAAAGGGTTCAAATGAAGAGGTGGATTGGTGAACATGTGTTTGGGGTGGGGAGGTGACAGCGGGTGAAATGAGTGTGGCAGCGGATGAAACACGAGTATCAGCGGCTGATGGCTGGGGGTTAATAGTCATTTGTTCAACATGATGGGGTGAAGGTGGTTGTTGTTTTGGTTCAGGTTCAGGCAATGGTGGAGGGTTTTGGGCTGCTTCAATGACAGCCACCATGGGAGGGGTAAAAGGTAAGGGTCTAAAAGGTTGAGTGTTCATGGACAGAAAACCTTTGCCTTTTGAGTAGGGATCTTATAAAAATTGTCATGATCCATACGACAATAACCTTGTTGCTCAAAAACCATTTGTAAAAACCTTGGATAAGCAAGAGTCATCTTGATACCCTTGTTGTGTAACATGCCCTCAAAAATCATATGAGAAAAGTTGTATTTTTGCCTAGTGGCCATACAAACAAGAACACAAGCGAATGAACGATTAATTTCGTTGAAAGATGTACACTTGGGACTAAGACATTGAAGGAGGACATGTATCAAGAACTTCCAGGCTGGGGGAAATTGTTGTTTGGAATACTTGTTTATTTTTCCCTCTAGGGGCAAATCATACCCCAAGCCTCGAAGTCCTTCCTCTATCTACTCAGTGACTACCCATTTGGTCCCATGAACAGTCCCAGATAATATAATCACTCCATCAAGTGTTTCAGAACTAGTAGTGTTCCAAAACTGCTTGATGTGTGTGATAGGAATGAGAGGAGCATGTGTCAAAGCATACCTTAAGTTGGAAGCCAAGATATACACTATCATTCGAGTATATTGGGGATGATGATCAGGATCAGCCTCAAGATAAGCAACCATGTTGTGTTGATCTCTGAATCCCAAAGTAGCACCATCAGGTTTAAATAATGAAGCTATGAAAACTTTTGTGAAAAGATTTAAGGTGAAGAAAATGGTAGATTTTGGTTATAGAGAAAGATAGACAAACAAGCAAGTTACCCTATTTAAAAAGAATGAGCCGTATATATAGGTGGTAAGCTAAGTTAATATTGGTTGAAAAAAGGTAAGGTATTTAAAAAGTAATGATTAAAATCTTCAAAAATAATACCTTATCTCTTAGCTTTAAAAGAAATTACCAAATCCCATAAAAGTACGACCTAAAATATCGCAAAAGTAACAACTAGGTGGGTCCCAGTGTTCTTCAACGGTCAAAATATGAGTGTCAGTGGGTAACAGCTATATTTTGTCAGCGTGTAAAATTTGCCATGTCAGCGTTTGAAAATGTGCTTGTCAACATCTAAACCACTTATGTGTCAACGGTAAAAAATAAAAAGTAATAAAATAAAAAGACCTTAACAAGGACATTTACCCTAATGAAGATAACTCTTCCTCTGACACAGACTGAAATTAGCATTCTCTGTCCATTTATACACACTTGCATAAGCAAAATAGACATATCTGTCCTCAAGTGAACCTTGCTAAAGTAAGTCCTTTGGAGTGAAGTTATCTCATATAAACTCTTTGTAACTCCTAGGTAAGCCCATTTTTATTCACACTAAGTCTCCCATCCGACCAATCTCAATTCTAGGTAAAATAGTCTTGGCACCATGCACAGTTATATCAACTTTGCATGCTACAGTGCCTCATGGTTTAGAAATTCCAACAAATCTTAAAAAGAGAAGTCTTCATTATTCCTAACCCCTACTCACCAGTGGACACAATCTAGAATTGTGATAAGAGCACTCTATAAGTACCTAAAGACCTAAAGGTTTCCTAAAACCTCCCCTTAAACTTACACAGTTTGCAAAATAAATGATTATGATAAATAATTATTTCAAGATAGGAATGTAAACATTCCAACCATCATAAATAAATATCCTTCATATCTATGAAGTCCATAAGCAACTCTGTATCCTATTGCACAATGCTCAACCTGCCTGCATGATTAGCTGAAAAACTACAAAAACTAACATGGGCTGTCAGCGGCAACTTTCTACGTGTCAGCGGATAGAATGCCTTTGTGAACGTTAAAAAATATAGTGGAAAATCTAACCCATTTACATGAAATAATAACAATGCATATCTTGTACATATTATATAATAAACTCAAAAACACCTATTTTATGGATTAATCATTCTAATACTTGTTACCAAATACTGGAACCTCTCAAAATCAAATGGTTTAGTCAAAAGATCAGCCACATTATCTTCTGTGTCTATTCTATTTGGATGTATTAAACCTTTCTCAAAACAATCCCTTATAAAATGATGTCTAATTTCTATATGTTTAGTTTCTGAATGATGTACATGATTTTTAATAATGCAAAGTGTACTATTATTATCCACGAAAATCTTGGTATGCATAAAATTGTACCCATAATCCAAAAACTGATTTTGAATCCCTAGCACTTGCCCACAACATGCAACAGCAGCTACATATTCAACCTTCGTTGTTGAATTGGCCACCACCGTTTGTTTCTAGCATTGCCAAGAAATGAGTCTGCTCCCAAGAAATTGACATCCACCAGTTGTGGACTTCCTATCATTGTTATCACCTCCATAATCACTGTCTGAATATCTAATAAGCTCCAAAGGTGATTCTCTAGGATACCACAATCCCAATGTGGGAAAGCATCTAAGGTACCTAAAAATCCTTTTAACAACATGAAGGTGACATTCTTTGGGAGTCACTTAATGACGTGCACATGCACATACTGCAAACATGATATCAGGTCTTGAAGCTGTAAGATACATCAATGAACCAATCATTGATCTATAATGGATGACATCTACCTCTTTACCATCTCCAATCTTTCCTCATGGATGTTCCCTGTCCATGGGTGTGCTAGCCCGTTTTTCATGTGGTGAAAAACCAAATTTCTTTAATATCTCAACCACATACTTATCTTAAGAGATGAAGACACCATCTTCTTTCTGCTGAACTTGTAGACCAAGAAAGAAGGTCAGCTCTCGCATAACACTCATCTGAAACTTATCTGTCATAAGTTTGGAGAAAGCATTACTCATTCTTTGGTTAGATGAACAAAAAATGATGTCATCAACATAAACCTGTACAAGAAGAAAGTCCTTCCCTTCTTGCTTTGTGAATAAACTCTAGTCTATGGTACCCCTCTTAAAGCTATTTTCCACCAAGTAAGTGGAAAGTGTTCCATACCAAGCTCTATGGGCCTGATGAAGGCCATACATTGCCTTCTTCACTCTATATACCTTATCTGGATGCTCAGAATCTTCAAAAAGAGGAGGCTGCATGACATAAACTTCTTCCTTAATTATGCCATACAAGAATGCACTCTCCACGTCCATTTGGTAGACTTTGAAACCCATGCAGGAAGCATAGGCTAGGAAAATCTTTATTGCCTCAATTCTAGCAACAGGTGCAAAAACCTCTTCATAATCAATACCTTCTTCGTGAGTATATCCTTGAGCAACCAATCTTGCCTTGTTTCTAATATCAATGCCTCTTTCATCTTTCTTGTTTCTTTTGAACCCATCTTGTCCCAATAGGCCTGACATAACTTGGACAATCTACAAGCTCCCAAACATCTTCAATAGCAAACTGATGAAGCTCATCCTGCATTGCTTCAAGCCAACTTTCTTCTTTAAGAGCATAAAAAATCTTCTTTGGTTCTAATTGAGAGAGAAAACTAGCAAACAAACATTCTTATACAAAAGGAGTATCATCCTTCTTGTGTATCTTAGCAATGAATCCACCCTGAGTCTTCTTAGCTCTCCTTGTTTGCACAGGAGTCTGAATATCACTAATTATTTGGGTGGGAGGATGAATTTTAGCCACCTTAGTAAGAATTCCTCCCCTAAATAACGTATTGTCATGAACAGTGGATTCCGTATTACCAATATCATCTTCATTTCTACTCCCATGCCCACTTGAACTAGGAGATATGTTGTCAGTGGCTGGAACAGGGCCACTGACATCTTCATTGGGTATGGGATCTTCAACAAGTTCAAAAATATTTCTGTTGGAGGAAGAAAACAAATTGCCAAACAGATTGTCAGCGGCTAAATTCCAAGTGTCAACGTCTGGTTTGGCTTTGTCAGCGGATGAAAATGAATGCATTATTTCATGAACTGGTGTCTCTTATGGATTTTCTTCCTCCTCTTTGGCAGCAACATATGCTTGCATGAACTCTTCACTCCATATATGTAAAACCCGCATGCTTTTACCATGAATAGTACCTTTAAGATCGTACGTACTAGATTAAAACTTTCCTAATATAGCATGATTACGATTACGTGTTAGGATTTTACGTATTACGTACGTGTTAGAACACGATAAATATTTTACTACGCATGAGCACGCAATAATTATTTGACAATAATTAATCACGAACATGCGATCATGAAATCATGAACGTAATTTAATCACAAGCTAATATTAATTACGTATATATATTTATTACGAACACGAATAAATATATAAAGTCACGGTTAATATTTAACGAAAACACGTAAAACACGAACACGAGAACACAAGAGAACACACCAATATTTTAGACACGGAAAACATTCGGGTTACCTCTTGTGGGCCCCATTACCATGAAATTAGGGAGGGAGGATGGGCTTAGCCCATCAATTTTTCACTAAAAGGAGGTTAAGGAATTTACACTACTCATTTTTTTTTCTACAGAAGAATTTTACAGAAAACCTAAAATCCTCCTCCTCCTTCTTTTTTCTCTTATGGCCGCCACCTTCAAACACACCAAAAGGGGGTGTTTTTTGATCTTGGAATTCTTGTTGGTGTTCGTGTTTGTTCTTCATTCTTTTGATCCACGTAATCGGTAAATCCTTTTAAACCTTTTTCTTTTGATTTGATCTTTTATTAATTAAGAACATGTTATGTTTTTTTATAAAACCTAATTAGATCATAGATCTAACATGAATTGTGATTTAATTAAATCAAAAGTAATGTTTTAAGGGGTGTTTGTTTTGGCCGCAGCCTACACCAAACCCGAGGGGGTTTCGGTTTGGCCATCCGACCACCACCGAGACCATATGGTCCTGGTTGGTTGGTGTGGGTCCCACGACAGCATCAAGACAAGGGGTACCCCGATTTGGTTCGGGGTACGGTGTCGATTTCATGTCTGGTTCATGGTTTTTAGTCTAGATCCGGTTCATGGTGTATGTTTAGTTTTTTTTATGATCTTATGTTAAAATTAAAGTAATAATATGACATGATTAATTTAATTACATGACTTAGGTTATTTTAATTATTAATAATCATGAAATTATTTAACCTAAGTATTTTTATATTTTAGACTTATAATTAATTAATTATTTAAAAACCATGGTTATAATTAATTAATTTACATGACTTAGGTTATATTATTAATAAATAATAATACATGTTTTAACCTAAGTATTTAACTTTATTTAATTAAAAACATGTTATACTTTAATTAAATATTTTAACCTATAGTTTAATTTAATTACATGAAATAATTATTAAACTATACATTATATCATATGGCTTAGAAAATAATCATGAAAACACTTAGGCTTATATACTTAGCTTATTTAACCAGCTTATTTCTAATTATGGAAACTTTCTATTTTTAGAAACTTAATTAAATAAGGCAGCTAATCTATTTATGGAAACCTTCTATTTTTAGAAACTTATTTATTTCAGGCAGCTAATCTATTTATGGAAACTTATTTAACTAAGGCAGATGATCTATTTATGGAAACTTTCTATTTTTAGAAACTTATCTATTTTAAGCAGTAATTCTATTTTTGGAAACTTTCTATTTTTGGAAACTTTCTATTTTTGGAAACTTTCTATTTCTGGAAACTTTCTATTTTTGGTAACTTTCTACTTTTGGAAACTTTCTATTTTTGGAAACTTTCTATTTTAGGAAACCTACTATTTTTGGAAAGTTACTTATTATTACACAGTAAGTATAATAATAATACATGAAATACCAGAAATACTTAATTAGATTAAACAGAATATAAGATAAACACAGTTTAAGGCTTTAAAACAATAAAACATGGTAAGAACACATAAAATAAGCTAAGACATGACACGAAACCAGCTACGTATTTAGTAAGCAGATACTTATTCATGTATGTATTTATGTAGCACTAGTGATACGGAAGTAGATTCCGCTCAGTTAATCTTCTTCGTTCACTGGACATAAGGTACGGATTCCCGTCCTTTCAGTATGGACATTCTTTCCTTATTAGGATTCCCCGTATGCAGCCAACTGTTTTCCCGTAGTATAAGTTACGTGTTTGATTGCTTATGTTTAATTAAGAATACCTATAGCCATATACATGCATGACCAGTTTCACCTAGTTATGGAGGTACCATAACCATAACATTAGAGGCACTGATGTTATGACTTCACCACGGCGGAGTGATTGCTCGTGGCGTCCCTTCAGCATTTGGCCATTTATATTATATTTATCATGTGGGGCGTATGGGTGCATCATAGTTACATGTTTTCAGTCAGGATTTCATGGTGAATGTGGTGTGTGCCTTGCATCCTTCACAAGGAGCTGATCCCTCCTACCCAGAACCAGTATATTAAATTAGAGGCAGCCCCTCTAATTTGCATGATGAGGTCACCCCTCCAAGTATTCATGCACGGTGGATTTTCATGACCTATATTGGCTAATGGTAAAATATGTTAAATAGTTTTCATATGATAAACATAAGGCTTTTCAAACTATAAAACCAGTTTTATGAACATGTTCCAGGTTTTCCAGGACTTATACATTTCCGCTGCTATTAAGTCTTTATTATGCTTAGTCATTCATACTATGTCTATATCCGTGCACTGAGCGTTTTGCTCAGCCGTTACTTTCCTTTCCATGTCCCAAAACGGCAGGTACCCTAGGGAAGAATCGAGCATTTGGAGGTCGTGCATAGGATGGAAGCTGCTAGAGACTTCTTTTCCTTCTTGCCCTCATATACTTATTCTTGTTTAGTCTTTCATTCATTTCTTTTGCTTTATTATGTTTTGGGCTTATGTTGGGAACCGATGTTTGATTCCGGTTATCCCTATGGTTATGTAATGTTTTAGACATTTATCCTTGTATGGTTTGATGACACGCCATAATTATGCGTGACATTCCATTATCAAATGGGGTGTTACAATTATGGTATCAGAGCCAAGGCTTCGACCTGTAGGCTCTAAAACTCGACCTATGACTAGTGGGTAGTCACCAGGAGCTTCCTAAGCCAACGTTTGTTATTCTACGTATTGATGTTTTCAGCGCATTGTTGCTTTAACCATGATGTTTTCAGCACCTTGAGGTTTTAACCTTGATGTTTTCATCGATATTGTTTTACTAATATGGATGGACAACCGTCATTCATATTTAGTTATGTGTCATTGTTTCAAGCATAATGTTCCTCGTGAACTGTGACTATGTGGACTGAACCCCAGTAGTTCATAATTAGTCACATAAAATTTTTTCTGATAAGTTCTGACAGATAAGTTTCATTTATTTATGTTTCATGTATCATTGATGCAGGGATTATGACTAAGTAATGGTTGGTACAGGACTGGCCCTATTTAGTCGCATGTGCTTTTATCGAAACTTTTAGCTTTGGGACCGACCCATAGGCGTCCCCTCGCCATGTATTTTGTTTTGGGACCAATCCATAGGCGTCCCCTCGCACATATAAAGGTTTTTATAAACTACATTACGCATTCATGCACTGTTTTTCATGCATAAAATTTGTTCTCATGATTTAAATTGGCATAAATTTTTTTTTCATGTCCCCTCATAAGATAATATGTTTTTAGTCAAGTATGTTTTCATACTGTCATGGTTAACTTCAGTTCATGCTGATTATGTTATACACTCCTTCATGTCGAATTGTTCATGTTTCTTCATGATAATTCCGTCTTCATGTTGATTACGTCTTACGACTCTTTTGTTATTCATGCTTTCACGCAAAACATTGTTGGCTTTCATTGAATTCTGTTTTCATGATAGTCATAGTTGGTTTTCATTGATCATGCTGTCAGGCAAATCATCGTTGAATTTTGTGTAACCACACTTTAATGCTTCTCGATATAACTAAAATGATGTCTATGCTAATATTGCCAGGTTATTATGATGGTTTTCCTAACCGTTTAACCGATATACTTTCCTTAAATCATGATAAAAGATCGACCATATATCGATCATTTCATGTGCATTCCACGTGTACTCCACGTACCGTATTTCATGTGTATTACACGTACCTTGATCCATGTGTATTCCACTTGCAATACTTCACGAGTATTCGCTAGTCGATTCTGAATCACCTCAGGCGTATTTTCAATTGCTGATATTCTACAAGATTGCTGATGCCGCTCATAACTGGGAGATGTTACTAAAGGTTGATGCTGCTGACGTTCGGAGACGCTACGAGATGCGGATGCTGTGCACAACCTGGAGATCTGATGAGACTGCTTTTATACATAGTCTCATCGTCTAAAATGGGCTTAAAATGCATTAAATATCATTAAAACTGCCAAATATATGCTCGTGTTTGTTGCTTGTGTATTTTAGGTACGGATATTGAGGAAATGACAAAAAGATCACAAGAATCAATCAAAAACGAACACGGGAAACGAAGTCGCACAAAGAACCGGACCCGAATGGTGATTTTCCAAAAAACACCCTTAAAGTTTTGAAGATTGGCAACATTGGTCCCTCATTTTTAAAGATTTGGCAAGAAAGGCCCTTGAAGAATTCATTTATGCAAGTTTAATCCTTAAAGATTGAAGACATGTCATAAGTACCCCTTGAAGAATGCAAAAATATGCATAAATGGTCCTTGATACAAGTTTATAAAAACAACATGCCAAATTTGACAAGTTATGGAAACTTGTTTACAAAGGAAAAGTTGTTTGTGCTGTTTATTACAAAATGAAGAAAGTATGATACATGGGGGGCCATATCTGCCCAGACAACAAACCTATCCCCACCAATACACTCCCTCCACGTCGCCTAAACCCGACCCTACCCGTTTACCCAACCCAATATCCGTCCAAAACCATTACCCAAACCCACCACCACCAGTTTATTTATTAAACTGGTCAAACCCAGTCAACCCCCTTAATTTCCCACCCAAACACATTATTTAAAAGCTTAAGTACCCAAATCAGATTAAACAAACCCCTTAATTCCCTCATAAACCCTAAAATTCCCAGACCCAATTAACCCCAAATCATAGGGGTTTTACCCCAATTTATCCAGATCAATAATTAACCATCCCCTAGCCAAAACACACCAACAAAATCCCCACCCCGTGACCTCCAAGTGGGTCCCCCGTGTTCCCCTGTTGCACTCAAAATGGCAACAAACGAATCCCTCAGAGAATCAACGTCTCCAAGCGATTTTCTTGGTCCCCAAGACCATTTAAACGTCCTAGATTGAAGATTCCATTTCAGAGATCACATGGAACCAATTTGACCATTTTTTTCAGTCAACAATCAAGGGCAATTTCGGATTTTCTCCATTTAGGGTTTTAGTTTATTAATTTTTTATTCAAGTAGCTAGAATGTTCTCTTGAGTAGTATTTAAAGAGGCCCAAACCTGTTGGTGCCCTTTGTTCCAGATTTTCAAAGTTTATGTAATTCCTTTTTGAAATAATAAAAGTTGGTGTTTTCTTGTATGAAACTGTAATTACTTTTTACTTTTTTAAAAGTTGGTATTAACTTGTGAAAATTCTGAGTTCCATAACATTTTGGTGAAACATTTTGTGTTTTGAGTATTCAAAGAAAGAAAATCCTCAAGTTGAAATCCGTTTTTTTTTTTATTTTTTGGCAAAAAGTTTATTAAGCCACATTAAGCTGTTTTTATTTAAGCTTGTATATGACCATTTAATCTTGATATCTTGGTGATATCAAGATAAAGTGGGTATAATAGTTTGGGTAAAAAAGCAAAGTGAGGTGAAAAATCCTTTTGCCTATTTTTGACACTTACTGTTTCAAAAGCTACAAGCTTTAAGCTTGTAGCTGTTGAAATTTGAAGTTTGTCTTCTGTTTTTGTGGTGACTGTGCAGGAACAAGTAACAAGGAGTCTTTCCACTTCATTTTTTTTGTTATATTTTGAAGATATTTTTGGCTTGGGTCCATTGTGGATTCCATCAACAGCCACTCTCTACAAGTTATCATAAGCTCTCCATAAGCTCAAAAGTCAACTGATTTAGGAAGGCATCAGCTTGGTATGGCTTGAACCCCTTTTTCCATTTTATTTTGAGTTTTATTGAGATTTATGTGATTATGTGAGTTCTTGTCCAAATTGTTGATTTTGTTGTTTGATTATGCTTACTTAGGGCTTGTATGCATGTTAGAAGCTATTTCAATCAGATTTGTGTAGTTTTGAATGGGTTTGTTTTGTTAATTTTCATTTTCAGTAATTTAAGGGGTGTTTGGATCTGCATACTAGTTCAAATAGGTGCTAGATTTTGGCTTGCAATAAGCTCAAACACACTTATTAGGTTGTTATTATGTGATATCTGTATTTGGCTTTCAGTTTGGTAAAGTTTAAAACAAGTTTGCATGATAAAAATTGGTAAGTAGCATAAAAAACAACAAGTCCCTTTATCTGCCTGTTTTTGTTGGAATCTGCTTGATTTTGTGTAGTTTTTGCCCTCATAATATTTGTGCTAGTTAGGATTAAGATTAGAGTGTGATTTGGGGGAGTTTGTGAGTGACTTGAGTAAGTTTTGGCCAACCAAGACTCACTCAAGTGCACATTGCATCAGCAAAGTACCCCCAACAGCTCCCTGCTTCATTAGTAACTGAATAGGGCAATTGTGCTTGATTTTTCTTGTGTTAACTTGGTGTTTACTTGCTCTTTGTGACTCCCCACAACCTAACTGGTTGTGGGGGTGCCTTGTCTTGCCAAAACAACCAACAAACCTCATTGAACAAGCCCTCTTGTTCTATCTTCACAAGTGAAGATACGTTTTTTTTACTTTTGTGTTCATCAGTTAACAAAGTGGGTATCTGGGTATATTTTTGACTTTAATTGCTTTAAATCTAGCTTAACGTGTATACAGATTGTGTTTTTGAGTAAGTTTTAGTTACTGTATTTGAGTTTTAAAATTTAAAAAAAGAAAAAAAAGTTTTTTGTAAAAAGGACGTGGCCAGGACTCGAACCTGCGCCACTCCTCTCACACTCCAACGTGATAACCAGTTTCCCTAGGGTCTTTGACTGGTTATCACTTGGACTTTTAATTATTTAAGGAGTGTTGGTTTTTAGCTTATTAAACCTAGCAGCCTAGTTATAAGCTGATTTCAGCTTATTCTTAGTAGATTTTGACCACTTAGCATTTTTCTATTGTTCTTATTTAGGTTTAGGACTTTTTGGTGCAAAAAATTTATTTTTCACGTGTTTAATTAATTTTCTAGGATTATTTTAAGTTTAAATTTTAGAAAGTAAATAAAAAATAGGAAGAAGTATTTTAAAAATCTGGAAAAATAGTTTTTAGGTTTTAACTATATTTTTGAGGTTTACAGCCATTAAAGCTTTCATTTTAGCTAATTTTTGATTTTATATGATTTTAGGGTTTTTAACAAACTTTAGAAATTAATATAAAATTATTAAAAAGGTTTTGGAAACTTTTGATTGCATTTCTGTCTTAGTTACATTATTCTAGATTTTTGGTAATGTTTTAGAATTTTTTTATAAACTTTGAATTTTTTTGAATATTTTATTATAAAAAATTGAAAGTTAGTTTTTTCTATTTTTTTCATTTTTCCTAGTTCAAATATCTAAAGTTAGGAGTTTTGCAACTTTTAGAATATTTTCATAGTCCTTAGATTTATTTTTATAATTATTTTAAGTTTTATTAATTTTAATAGTTTTTAAATCATTTTAAATAGTTTTGGTTAGTTTAAAAATTTTCTAAAATAGTTTTAAATTAAGTTAGGTTGTTTTAGAGGTTTACAAAGTGATAAAACTCATTTTGGGCTTTCTAGTAATTAAATTGATTTTTAGCGTTTTAATTAGCATTAAAAAATCATTATTTAATTAATTAAAAGGTTTGGGTGATTTTTGATTTTTTTGTAAACTCTTTTTACATTATTTAGGATTTGTTTGCAATTTTTAGGAATTTTTAGGATAAATTTTTTAATTTGGTGGTTTTTACGGTTTTACGTGAACGACTTTTTCGACTTAGCTTAATCTGTCATCATAACCGTCATTCTCTTCTTACCCCATTTCTATCTTCTTTTCTCATAACAATAAAATCATCAAAGATAATCATTTCATTACACAACGCACTAGCCTCCTTGGGAAACGAACTTGAACTTCATTGGGTCATTAGTGCTTGGTTTTCCTAAACGACACTTAATACTTGCCACTTTTGCTCTCTTTTCCTAATGGGTAGCAAAAACTCTACATCAATTTTTGGCGCCGCTGCCGGGAGGCGTGTTGTGTTTTGATTTGACAATTGTTGTTTTTATATAGCCATAATAAGTATTTGTATCAGTAGCACTCTACTAATACGTATTATCGGTTTTTCGTTTTTTTGTGTGAATACTATTACTATATTGTATACGTAGAACAATAAATTCACAAGTACTCCAAATACGTGAGAAATCACAACCTTGACTTGGGAGGTCATTACCCAATCATTTTATTCGAATCTCAAACCCAAGAAAAAAAGGCAAAAATAGATAAATACTTTCGAGAAGCTCAATTTTGAAAATACAAACTATAAGGTGGGTATAAGGCGGATATTATAAAATATATCCTAAGGAAAAAGGCTCTTAAGTGGTTCGCGCCGCCTCGTTTCCCCCCTTGCTTGTGAGTATTTGATTTTGAGAGCTAATCGAGGGTTTTGCCGCCCAAAGTATTATTAAGTATCATATATATTTTCTTGGTTTCATTTGATTAAACCCTCTTGAACGTTTTGGTGTTCCACCAACGGTCTAAAGTCATCGAAGGCGTTCACTTCACGTGATCGTTTTCATTCCTTGAGGCTTCTTTAATCAAGATATTTGATTAAGGAGGAGATTTGTAGATTTTTGTCTACTTAATACATTTCCAAAATCCAAAAAAAGTAAAAACAATCAAAAATCCAAAAAAATTGAAAAAGTTAAAAACACCAAAAAGAATCTTCTTTGCTTATCCCCATGTTGTACGTGACGTTTATGCTTACTCGTAATCAAGCAAGACGTGCACGTAAACGAAGAAACAAAAAGGAGGCAACACCTACTCCTAATCTTTCTAGTGAAGAGACTCCAAGTGAGGAACCTATTGTAGAACAAGAAGCTATCATGGCTAATCGTACTATGATGGAGTTGCTTCAAGCACCCACCGAGGGTTGTGGAGAGGCCATTGTGATTCCCGCCATCCTTGCGGAGAACTTCGAGATCAAGACGGGTTTAATGTCTATGCTTCAAGCCTACAAGTTTCGCGGACACGAAAAAGACAACCCACATTATCACATTAGGCAATTTAATCGTCTCACCGCGACAAGCAAGTTTAAGGATGTACCACACGATGCCATTAAGATGATGTTGTTTCCATACTCGTTAGATGGACCCGCCAAGATATGGCTCGAGAAAGAACCCCCAAATTCAATTTTGACGTGGGGTGATCTCGTTTCAAAATTTGTGAATCAATTTTTTCCACCATCTAAAACAACACATTTGAAAAACGAGATTTCACGATTTACACAAAGATCTAATGAAAGTTTTTCAATGGCTTGGGAAAGGTTTAAAGAAATGTTACATGAATGTCCACACCATGATTTTTCCGAATTGCATCAAATTGATACTTTTTATAATGGGCTTAATTATCATGAACGAGATTACTTAAATGCCACCGCGGGTGGTAATTTTTTGTGCAAAACAACCGAAGAGGCTTTGAAAATCATTGAAAATAGATCTAAGGTTTATAGCCCTCGTAACACACCGAGTGTTGCCAATTTGGGTTCGTCCTCGTCTCGTAGCATTAATGCCTTGCAAGATGAAGCCAATGAGGAGAATCGGTTTTTCGATAGGTTTTCGACTCTTATGTCCCATTGGAAAGCTCAAGAAGCTTCAAATTCCGCTTCGGTTAAGGCGGTTGAAAGCTCAAGAAGCTTCAAATTCCGCTTCGGTTAAGACGGTTGCTAAGAGTTGTATTTCGTGTGGTGGAGCTCATGATTTTTCCGAGTGCATTACCGCAGATGGTAACACTTCGAATGCTTATGTAGCCACGGGACCTTATAACCAAAACGGTCAAGGTTCCCGCCAAAATCAAGCTCCACAAAATCAAAATGCTAATAACTATCAAAACAACAATCAAAGTGGTGCTTATCAAGGAAATCAACGTAACTACAACAAGGGTAATTATCAAAGTGGAAATGGGCAAATTTCAAACCAAAACCAAAACCGTGATTTTCAAACTACCACTCAAGGTTTTCAAAATGATCACACCAAAAATCTTCAAGGAGAATTTTTGAATTATGCTAAAGCAAACGATGCTAAGCTTGACAATATGCAACGTGAAATGGTTAGCTTAAGATCCAAATTGAAAAACGAGCTTAAAAACGAACTTGCTAATGAACTTAAGACTCATGCTAATAAAATGGAAGGAAATGTCCAACGACTCCAACAAAATCAACAAAAAATGGAGCAAGGTCAACATGAGATTAAGCAAGAATTGTTAAAAGCGGATGCTAGGCAATCTAAGTTTGAAGACCGAATGGGAAAAATGTTTGAAGCTATCATGTGTAAACCTTCTTCTTCGGGTGGTCTTCCTAGTGATACCATCGTAAACCCGAAAGGAGAATTGAAGGTTATTACTACTCGTAGTGGTAAAACTTTTAAAGAACCCATTTCTCGTCCAAGTACTTCTACGGAGAAAGAAAAAGAGAAGGAACCTGAGGTGGTGGTAGAAAAGGAGCAAATTCCAAGCCCACGAAGTACCGCTCAAACCACACCTACGGTCGAACCAATACCAATAGTGGAACCCGAGATTCCAAGGCCGTTGCCTATGCCCCAACCCACACCACCCTTACCCTACCCTTCAAGACGAAACAAGGAAAAGGCACAAGAACGAAATAATTATCAATTTGAACTCTTTATGAAAATGTTTCGTGACTTGCATTTCAATATAAGTTTTGCCGACGCCTTGGTCATGATGCCTCGATTTGCCGCGAATTTTAAAAGTATGTTGAATAACAAAGAGAAATTGCAAAAATCGTCTAGTTGTTCATCGGTTTTTCGTAGCCGCATACCTCAAAAAGTCGGTGATCCCGACAAGTTTTTAATCCCATGTGCTATACAAGATATGGAGGAATGCTACGCCTTGGCCGATCTTGGTGCTAGCATTAATTTGATGCCTCTTGAGATTTTTAAGTCGCTCAATCTTCCCAATCTCACTCCTTCAAGAATGTCAATCGAGATGGCTGATCATTCTACGATTCTAGCTTGTGGAGTAGCCGAGGACGTCTTCGTGAAAGTTGGAAAGTTATACTCTCCCGTAGACTTTATTGTTGTTGACATTCCCATCGATCCTAATGTTCCTCTAATTTTAGGTCGATCATTTTTGGATACCTCGAGAGCACTTATCGATGTGCATGCTAGAAAAATCACTCTTCGTTTCAATGAGGAAGAACTCGTCATAAATGCAACTCAAAACTCCACACTTTCTCATGTGTATTCTATCACGTCTTTGAACAATGTTAGTCCCATCAAAAACATTTGTAAAAGGATTTCAAAAAGAGTTTTAGAAGTTGATGATAAAAATGAAGTTCCGTCCCCTCCGCCGGTGGAGGTTAAAGTGTGTTAAGCCTACGATTCCAATCACGAATGATTCTTCGGATGATGAATATTTTGATCCCGATGGGGAAGTTTTCTTTGTTGACAAACGTTTTGAGAACTTACCACCACCTAAACCAAAACGGTTTTCAAATGTGAGAATTTTTAGTGTGACTAATATTGCTTTAGAAACACCAAATATTTTTGACATAATTAAGTCGGGTTTTCATAAGGAGAGTTTAAAAGATGAAAAAGGGAAAGATTTTAAATTAGGTTTAAAAGATTTTTCTACAATGCTAACTCCGCCATCACCTCGTGTTTTGAGTGCTACAAGCTCGTCTTCTCCTTTTGACGATGCTTTGTGTGGACTTAGTGTGGGGGAAGCCCCTTATGTTCCCTTCCCTTTCTCCACCGAGGACGAGATATTTGATCCCGGAATTGCTTATAAAGGGAAATCTCGGTCTTCCACCGATGCAATAAATGGAAAATCTTTCTATTTGATTGGTGCGAGTTTACCTCGAGTAGCTCATGGTTTTTATGACTTACACATTGTCCCACCCTTATATTTCTTCTCATCTATTTTCTTTAAACCCTTTGGGTTTGTGTTGGCACATGATGAAGTGGCGTTGATTTGTTTTTCCAAAGAAAAAGAGAACGCCATCTTTGATCCCGGTATTTTGCACCATCAAAGGACTTAGTCCTTAATACCGGTTGTTTTTGGGCCTTGTTTATCATGTAAGCCCCACTAAAAATTGACCATACCATGATTATCCCTAAATGATCACATTTATGGGGGATTCGAGTCGAGCTTTTGACTCGGTTATCAAAAACAAGGTGCCTCGTGGGGGAAACCCATGCTTATCCATGTACATATTATTGCTTTCTAATTAGTTTAATGTGAGGGGATTTGTGCCCTTCCAACCTTTGTTCCATGGTTGTTTGTGAATTGTGGACTTTAGATGATCATGATCTTCACGATTGGAGCCTCTCGTGTTCATTTTATGGGAGCACTCGATCGTTTGCTTTGAAGACTTCCTCAATATCCATGATATATCCTTTGATGTTCTAACCTTAGGTTTTTAGCACACTTCATAAACGGCTATTAATTTATTGGTTACACCCTTTCCATGCTAGATTAGGCATTCGACTACGTCTCTAGTATGGGGGTGTTTGCACCCCTAGACTCGAAACATTGAGGACAATATTTAACTTTAGTATGGGGGGTGAATAGATACTTACCTTGCTAAACCTTCACGCTTTCGAAAGTTTATCTTTTTGTTGCAAAATAAGGATAAAAATGGCCAAATTTTAAAATTTTTCTCATGTTTTATAAGTGTTTAAGACACGAATGTAGGTTTTCTGATGGCGAGATAAGAGTAATTTTTGACTCGACCGTGCGTGTTGAGAACTTAGCTTTGATTCCTTAACTACACATTAGGCTAAGTCTCTTAAATGAGGACGAGAAATGATAGGGTTAATTATAAGTTACTATGCTAAACGTAGAGTACTCGTATTCTTTCAAAAACTCATGTGTTCTCGTTGTTTGCTTATTCTCCCTTCGCATGTAAATATTTTTTGCTTAATAAATATTGACTTAGCGGTTTAGTTAGGATTGTTGGGTTTCTAGTCTTTTCTAGTAGCTTCCGTGTAATTAAATTGGGAAGACATTAAGGTATCGTCAGCGTCACGGTTTTGAAGTATTGGCACCCGAATAATCAAAAGCTTCACCCAATAATAAGATTTCAAGTGCTCACCTAAATCTAGCAAACAATTTGAAGCCCCACAAGGCCGAAGAATCTATGCAAAATTGAAAGTGAATCAAGCCTTAATCTTCGAAGCTTTAAAGATCCAAAATACGCCTTAGCGTGAGGATATACGTCTTTGGCTAATAAAACCACCGATGAGGCGGATAATAAAAGGCAAGGCAAGACCGAAGTCATAATAAAAGCTTCATGGCGAAGTTGAATAAAAGATGGAGGTAAACCAAAGATAATAAGGCCCTTCCGTTAGGGGGCGTATAAAAGTCTTGGTAATAAGTCTCATGTTCAAAACCGTTATAAAACCGTGTTTATCGATCCTTCTTGTCAACTTAATTTTTTAACATCGTTGTCTATTGGGAGGGGTTATTGATTTGATGGTCTTGGTTACACCGTTAGGACTCTATTTTTAGACCTAAATCTCTATTATCGCATAAGTCAAACAATGTATCCTCGTGAAACATTCAAGACAAAATAAAATATAAGAGATACAACCTAGGAATAATGGGAGGATAAGTACGTGATTAGGGCATATGAGTAGTGTTAGCATTACTAACTTATAATGACAATGATCTCGTTTCACGCTTGGCATGGAATTGGGGTTAAAATCGAGGACGATGAAATTATTTCTAACGAAGCATTCACGTGTTCTTATTCTATGAACCTAAACGTCCCATTTTGCGATGAAAATCATACATTATTTCTAAAACGCAAGTAGTAGCAATAGTAGTAGTGTAGCTAGTTTATCATTCAATAAATGTGTATAAAAATGAATTTTGGAGGTGCTACGATACTTTATTCTAGCATTGCGTGAAGGCACGGCAATGGTTTAGTATGGGGAGTGATGAGACTGCTTTTATACATAGTCTCATCGTCCAAAATGGGCTTAAAATGCATTAAATATCATTAAAACTGCCAAATATATGCTCGTGTTTGTTGCTTGTGTATTTTAGGTACGGATATTGAGGAAATGACAAAAAGATCACAAGAATCAATCAAAAACGAACACGGGAAACGAAGTCGCACAAAGAACCAGACCCGAATGGTGATTTTCCAAAAACACCCTTAAAGTTTTGAAGATTGGCAACATTGGTCCCTCATTTTTAAAGATTTGGCAAGAAAGGCCCTTGAAGAATTCATTTATGCAAGTTTAATCTTTAAAGATTGAAGACATGTCATAAGTACCCCTTGAAGAATGCAAAAATATGCATAAATGGTCCTTGATACAAGTTTATAAAAACAACATGCCAAATTTGACAAGTTATGGAAACTTGTTTACAAAGGAAAAGTTGTTTGTGCTGTTTATTACAAAATGAAGAAAGTATGATACATGGGGGGCCATATCTGCCCAGACAACAAACCTATCCCCACCAATACACTCCCTCCACGTCACCTAAACCCGACCCTACCCGTTTACCCAACCCAATATCCGTCCAAAACCATTACCCAAACCCACCACCACCAGTTTATTTATTAAACTGGTCAAACCCAGTCAACCCCCTTAATTTCCCACCCAAACACATTATTTAAAAACTTAACTACCCAAATCAGATTAAACAAACCCCTTAATCCCCTCATAAACCCTAAAATTCCCAGACCCAATTAACCCCAAATCATAGGGGTTTTACCCCAATTTATCCAGATCAATAATTAACCATCCCCTAGCCAAAACCCACCAACAAAATCCCCACCCCGTGACCTCCAAGTGGGTCCCCCGTGTTCCCCTACTGCACTCAAAATGGCAACAAACGAATCCCTCAGAGAATCAACGTCTCCAAGCGATTTTCTTGGTCCCCAATACCATTTAAACGTCCTAGATTGAGGATTCCATTTCAGTGATCACATGGAACCAATTTGACCATTTTTTTCAGTCAACAATCAAGGGCAATTTCGGATTTTCTCCATCAGGGTTTTAGTTTATTAATTTTTTATTCAAGTAGCTAGAATGTTCTCTTGAGTAGTATTTAAAGAGGCCCAAACCTGTTGGTGCCCTTTGTTCCAGATTTTCAAAGTTTATGTAATTCCTTTTTGAAATAATAAAAGTTGGTGTTTTCTTGTATGAAACTGTAATTCCTTTTTACTTTTTTAAAAGTTGGTATTAACTTGTGAAAATTCTGAGTTCCATAACATTTTGGTGAAACATTTTGTGTTTTGAGTATTCAAAGAAAGAAAAGCCTCAAGTTGAAATCCGTTTATTTTTATTTTTTGGCAAACAGATTATTAAGCCACATTAAGCTGTTTTTATTTAAGCTTGTATATGACCATTTAATCCTGATATCTTGGTGATATCAAGATAAAGTGGGTATAAAAGTTTGGGTAAAAAAGCAAAGTGAGGTGAAAGATCCTTTTGCCTATTTTTGACACTTACTGTTTCAAAAGCTACAAGCTTTCAGCTTGTAGCTGTTGAAATTTGAAGTTTGTCTTCTGTTTTTGTGGTGACTGTGCAGGAACAAGTAACAAGGAGTCTTTCCACTTCATTTTTTTTGTTATATTTTGAAGATATTTTTGGCTTGGGTCCATTGTGGATTCCATCAACAGCCACTCTCTACAAGTTATCATAAGCTCTCCATAAGCTCAAAAGTCAACTGATTTAGGAAGGCATCATCTTGGTATGGCTTGAACCCCTTTTTCCATTTTTTTTGAGTTTTATTGAGATTTATGTGATTATGTGAGTTCTTGTCCAAATTTTTGATTTTGTTGTTTGATTATGCTTACTTAGGGCTTGTATGCATGTTAGAAGCTATTTCAATCAGATTTGTGTAGTTTTGAATGGGTTTGCTTTGTTAATTTTCATTCACAGTAATTTAAGGGGTGTTTGGATCTGCATACTAGTTCAAATAGGTGCTAGATTTTGGCTTGCAATAAGCTCAAACACACTTATTAGGTTGTTATTATGTGATATCTGTATTTGGCTTTCAGTTTGGTAAAGTTTAAAACAAGTTTGCATGATAAAAATTGGTAAGTAGCATAAAAAACAGCAAGTCCCTTTATCTGCCTGTTTTTGTTGGAATCTGCTTGATTTTGTGTAGTTTTTGCCCTCATAATATTTATGCTAGTTAGGATTAATATTAAAGTGTGATTTGGGGGAGTCTGTGAGTGACTTGAGTAAGTTTTGGCCAACCAAGACTCACTCAAGTGCACATTGCATCAACAAAGTACCCCCAACAGCTCCCTGCTTCATCAGTAACCGAATAGGGCAACTGTGCTTGATTTTTCTTGTGTTAACTTGGTGTTTACTTGCTCTTTGTGACTCCCCACAACCCAACTGGTTGTGGGGGTGCCTTGTCTTGCCAAAACAACCAACAAACCTCATTGAACAAGCCCTCTTGTTTTATCTTCACAAGTGAAGATACGTTTTTTTTACTTTTGTGTTCATCAGTTAACAAAGTGGGTATCTGGGTATATTTTTGACTTTAATTGCTTTAAATCTAGCTTAACGTTTATACATATTGTGTTTTTGAGTAAGTTTTAGTTACTGTATTTGAGTTTTAAAATTTAAAAAAAGAAAAAAAAGTTTTTTGTAAAAAGGACGTGGCCAGGACTCGAACCTGCGCCACTCCTCTCACACTCCAACGTGATAACCAGTTGCCCTAGGGTCTTTGACTGGTTATCACTTGGACTTTTAATTATTTAAGGAGTGTTGGTTTTTAGCTTATTAAACCTAGCAGCCTAGTTATAAGCTGATTTCAGCTTATTCTTAGTAGATTTTGACCACTTAGCATTTTTCTATTGTTCTTATTTAGGTTTAGGACTTTTTGGTGCAAAAAATTTATTTTTCACGTGTTTAATTAATTTTCTAGGATTATTTTAAGTTTAAATTTTAGAAAGTAAATAAAAAATAGGAAGAAGTATTTTAAAAATCTGGAAAAATAGTTTTTAGGTTTTTAACTATATTTTTGAGGTTTACAGCCATTAAAGTTTTCATTTTAGCTAATTTTTGACTTTATATGATTTTAGGGTTTTTAACAAACTTTAGAAATTAATATAAAATTATTAAAAAGGTTTTGTAAACTTTTGTTTGCATTTCTGTCTTAGTTACATTATTCTAGATTTTTGGTAATTTTTTAGAATTTTTTTATAAACTTTGAATTTTTTTGAATATTTTATTATTATTTTATTATAAAAAATTGAAAGTTAGTTTTTTCTATTTTTTCATTTTTCCTAGTTCATGTATCTAAAGTTAGGAGTTTTGCAACTTTTAGAATATTTTCATAGTCCTTAGATTTATTTTTATAATTATTTAAGTTTTATTAATTTTAATAGTTTTTAAATCATTTTAAATAGTTTTGGTTAGTTTAAAAATTTTCTAAAATAGTTTTAAATTAAGTTAGGTTGTTTTAGAGGTTTACAAAGTGATAAAACTCATTTTGGGCTTTTTAGTAATTAAATTGATTTTTAGGGCTTTAATTAGCATTAAAAATCATTATTTAATTAATTAAAAGGTTTGGGTGATTTTTGATTTTTTTGTAAACTCTTTTTACATTATTTAGGATTTGTTTGCAATTTTTAGGATAAAATTTTTAATTTGGTGGTTTTTACGGTTTTACGTGAACGACTTTTTCGACTTAGCTTAATCCGTCATTCTCTTCTTACCCCATTTCTATCTTCTTTTCTCATAACAATAAAATCATCAAAGATAATCATTTCATTACACAACGCACTAGCCTCCTTGGGAAACGAACTTGAACTTCATTGGGTCATTAGTGCTTGGTTTTCCTAAACCGACACTTAATACTTGCCACTTTTGCTCTCTTTTCCTAAAGGGTAGCAAAAACTCTACATCAAGATCCTACTAGACGAAGACAAAGGCGTCAGAGCAAAGAAATTGGACGAGAAGATGCTTCACCATCAGACAATTTCCATCAATCATTGTCCCTAATTCTTAGTTACATGTCACACGTCATTCGGCTGTCATTTCAGCCATATGAGTGCAAACCGGTACCATCCGGCCACTCAGCTGAATAGTTACATGAATCACGGTCATGAGAATGACCGTCATGGAACTGACAGACAAGACGATAGTAACCACTACTATGACAGAACTATCCCAGAAATCACAACCGAGGCTCCGACCGCGGACGTGATCAAACATACAAAGGATCAGTAGTCCAACCGATCCGCCAATTCTGGCATAATAACCTAATATTTGTAGTTCTAATTGTTTCACTTCTCGAGACACATGTCAAGACATCAGTCAAGACACATGTCTCACGTATACTTTCTGAAGACACATGTCAAGATACCAGTCAAGACATATGTCACGCTTACATTTCTCAAGACACGAGTCAAGACACATGACTCACGTCAAATTATGGAACATTTCTAAGAAATTCAGGGTACCCTCCAAGGGTATATCCATTTTGTTGTGCCATGTATTAATCAGGACACAAGAATTTCAATACCATTATCGGCGCATCAGTGAGAACTGTCACGTTGCCGATGTCACTTCCATTTCTTTCACTATAGTCCATATATTCATGACCACGAAGGACGCCTTTCGTATTCCCACGTATACGAAGGTTTTCCTTCAGCTTAATGATGAGATCCAAGTTGCTAACGCTAATCCTCGGACAGACACAAGATGAATTTTATCCTAATTATGAACTATGAACAGCACACCATGCTACGATTCATAATTATGTACAGTAATGTTCAGGCTCCTGAATACATTCAGCTTGATTTTTCCATCAGGAAAATCCGTACAAATTATCTATGCTTTTCAAGCACGTGCTTTGTTAGCCATGATTGCTAAGATTTTCTAGCTGTCAGTAACACACGACTACTAAGGTCCTTTTACGCATAACCAACGGATTATTCCAAAATTGTTCCTTACACTCCAGAAGAACCTTCAAGGAGAAGGACGGTAACATAAGATTATGTGTCGACTACCGTCGATTTTAAACAAATCACCATTCATGACCGTTATTCTCCTCCACGTATTGACGACATGTCCAATCAACCGTATAGTGTTAATCACTTTTCCAAGATCAAACTCATGCTGCCAACAGTGACGAGTGAAAAAGCAAGACATGTCCATGACTGCTATTCGTACACGACTCGGTCATGCTAGATTTATGATTTTGAATTAGTCTCATCAATGCTCCAACAACAATATGGACTTAATAAATTGAGTTTCCATGAACTCCTAAACAAATTCATCAGCGTTTTCATTGAGGATGGCCTGATTTCCTCTAAGCCTAGAGAAGAACAGGAAGACCATATCTGCACTATGTTGCAAATTCTATGACAAGAGAAATTCTACCCTGGAAAATTTTTTCCAATATTAATTCTGTTTGATTACAATGACACACTGAATCACATGGGTTTCTATGGTTAATCTTACCATGACTCAGCTTATGCGTAAAGGAGAGAACCCTACACTACATTAGGTGTTCTAGAAAATTCTACGCTAGGAGAAGTCTAGATTCAGAGACTCAGAGTTTCGCAAACTCCTAGGTATCAATTTCTACGAAGCAAGATACAGTTACGTTCATATCTAAATACCTGACATACCAACAGGTTAAGATAGGACACTGATGAGATGGCATTTATACATGATCTCATCGTTCTTTTCGGACTTTAAATGCATAAAAATGTCATAAAATACCATATATATGCTTGTGTTTGTTTACTTGTATATTTTAGGTATGGATATCGTGAAAAAGACAAAAGATCACAAGAAACAAGGAAAAACGGACACGAGAAACGAAGCCGTACAAAGAACCGGGCCCTAGATCATGAATTATTCAACAAATACCCTTGAAGACTTGAAGACATACAAGATTGATCCTCATTTAATGAAGAAATGACACTTAAAAACCTTGTATATTGATAATTACAAGTTTGGTCCCTTAAGTTTGTCAAAATTACACAAATGGCCCTTCAACTTTAAAGAAATGGCAAGTTTAGTCCCCCAACAATTCTAAATTGCCAATTATGGTCCCTCATGGAGTTAAAGTTGCATTAAAGACCTTTGAAGATCAACAATGTCCAAAATCAGCCCTTGAAATATCTCAAAATGGCAAAAACAACCCTTTGAAACCTTTTTCCAAAAGTTTGTGCCAAAATTGCCAAAATCTGAAAGTTGTCAACAAAGGAATTGGGCGCTGACACATTTTTAAACACAAATGAAAGAAGAAAAGAAGAAAAAGGGATAAAGTTGTGCACTCAAACATTCAAACACACAAACACACAAACACGCGCCAAACAAACACAATCCCCTAATTTCGGATCAAAACTTACCACTGTTCACCCTCAAGAACCCAGTAACTATCTTCACTTAAACAAAGGGTAAAATGAAATTACCCTTACCCACACTTGATTCACACGCCCAGAATCCCATCCCAACCTTAAAACACTCACTCCCACTCACCAAGAGGCCCCACCACCAAAACCGTTTCACCATCATGTGACAACTTCATCTCCAAGGCTTGCCACGTGTCAAGATCAACAACCCACATCTTTTGCTTCATATCAAAGCTATTTTAAACGGTTTGGATGCATTTAGACAGCTCATTCCATCAAATGATCTAGAAGACTCAAGGGCATTTTAGGGAATTCAATGCTAGGGTTTATGAATAGTGTTAGCCAGTCATTTGCCTATAAAAGGAGACCTCAACATGTGAGAGTCGCTTTGTTCTAACTTTACCTTTTAAACTTGTAATTCCTTTTTGAAATTTATAAAAGTTGGTATTTTGAGAAAATTGTAATTCCTTTTTATGTTTTTGAAAGTTGGTGTTGTTTAAAGGTGATTCTGAGTTCCATTTGTTGTTATAAGTGTGCTTGAATCATTTGGTTCAAGGACGTTTATGTTTGGTAAGTTTTCCAAGTTTGGAAAAGCTTGAAAAGTGGTTTCTGAATTTGCTTATTATTGTGTACTAATCCTTAACCATAAGCTATAAGCTCTTGCAAGCTTGTTGACACCAAGCTTGTGAAGGGATTAGGGCCTTTGGTTGGGTTGTTTGTTCATTGTGTTGAAGAAATCAAGCCCTTGAGTTTCTGCTTTGAAACATCAACCAAGGCATTCATCATCTTTGTCATTGAAGTACCTTGGTCTTGTTCTAGTTGTTGAACAAGGTCCAAGGAGCATTGCTGGCCCTCCTAGGATGTTGTGGAGGGCAGGTATAACCTCTTGTTAAGATTCCTCTCAAAAAATCATATGATATTGTCTGTTTTGTACTTTGGCATGTGATTTGGTGATTCTGTGTTTGTGCTTTATGTTTTATGGTTGCAATCTGTTAGTTGTCACCTAGTGTAGCTACTTGAATGATAAAATCAGTAGGTTGTGTTTAAAAATCACAAGTTGCTTTGAAAAGTGGTTGATTAAGGACTGTTTGGGATTACTGGTTCATAAGGCCTTGTGGCCTTGAGCCCTTGGTTCTTAGGTTTGGGAGGTCTAAACAAGTCATTTTGAACAAGTTTTAGTCATTGGTTAAGTTTCTGAAAGTTTGGAAAAACGATATGAAGTTTTGCTAAAATCTGATAAAAAGTGTTTTGGAATTGGTCAAACACATCAGATCCAATAACTTCTTTGTTACTCGGATCTAAGGTCTGAAATCAGGTTTGGGAATAGTTTGGGTGATAAGCTATCTATTGGTTATCTGGTTGTTGAATTTGGTGGCTTATTGTGATTGTTATAGCTTATCAAAGTTTGCTGAAGTGGTCATTTGCATCAGCAAAGTGACCACCTCATTTGGTGTTGCATTTTGATTTCTAGTTTAAGGATTGTTGTTTTGCTGCTTGGATCTTATTTGTATGCTGCTTGTGAGATTATTTGGCTATTTGGATTTATTTGTGGATAACTTATAAGCCTACTGGCTTATTGGCTTATTTGTGCCAAAACACACCAAGTTTACCCAACTGGTAACCTTTGATTCACAAGGTTTGCACTCAAACCTTGACCAGGAGGGTGAAAAACAAGTCTATACACTTCATTAAGTCTATCAACGTCCATTTTGTTCCTGTCAGCGTTTGATTTTCACTTATCTGCGTTTGACTTTTGGTCAAACTTGGTTTCAAGGCTTATTGAATTTGTTTTGCTTATTGGTACATGCAACAACTTAGTTTTTGTAATAGAACTCATTTTTCTCAGCTTAATATCAAGTCTGGAAGGTTACAAGTCTTTTGGTTAAGCTTTTGCTAGGAAACTAGCTTATTTGGCTTTTTTAGAGTGCTTATTGGCTCTCACAGCTTATTCTACTTGGCTTTTTGTGATTTTCTTGATTGATTATTCTTATTTAAGCTATTTGTGAGCTTTTGCAACAAACTAGAGCTTCTGAGGTGCCCTAAATCTCAAACCCGACTATTTTGTCATTTTGTGGATTTTTACTTTGCTTATTTCTGGCTTATTGAGTGTGCTTTTTCAAAATTTCTTTTTATAGATCTCATAAGCATCCCAAAAGAAGGTTGTGTGTCAAATTAGAGCTTATGGCATTAGCTTATTGCTTAATGGGCTAAAAAGCCCAATAAGAATAAGCTGTTTGCTTATTAAGCTGTGATAAGCTCACATTCAGCTTTTGGGCCTTTAGAGTTTTGTACATAGAATTAAATTTTGAGTCAGATAGGGCTTTTTCAAGTCAATTGGGCCAAGTTTGACTTTTTGGGCTAAAAAGCCCATTAAGGTTGACTGTTTTTGGTTTTGGCCCATTTGAGGTCCCAATAGGGGTATTCTGGTCATTTCACTTTGATTTTCTGATTATTTAGGTTAAAATAAACTAGTTTGCAAGTTTTTAGAATTTTTTTATAATTTTTAGATTTTTAATAATATTTTAATATTATTTTATTATTATTTTTCAAATTTCACATTTTCCAACTTTTTACATTTTTCTTAGCTTAAATATATTAAAATAGGAATTTAGCAACTTTTAGAATAATTTTATCACTTTTAGATTATTTTTTATAATTATTTTAAGTTTTAATAGTTTTTAAATCATTTTAAATAGTTTTTATTAGTTTAAAAATTTCTAAAAATAGTTTTTAATTTTTTTAGGTCATTTTAGAGGTTTACCAAGTGAAAAATCTTTATGTGGGCTTTTTGATAATTTATTTGATTTTTAGGGCTTTAATTAGCATTTAAAAATTGAATATTTAATTATTTAAAAGGTTTGAAAAAGTTTTGATCATTGGTAAACTCTTAGTTTATTTATTTTGATTTTTAGTGAATTTTTGGTAATTTTTAGAATTAATTTTTATTTTTGTAGTTTTTACGGTTTTACGTTTTGTCGTCGTAGTATTATTTTCACGTCTTCGTCATCTTCTTTTCTCATCCCCTTCTAAACCAAATATTAATCTCAAATCATTTACATCTTAGTCACACACATATACCTCCTTGGGAAACGAACTTCGAACTTCATCGGGTCATTAACACTTGATTTTTCCTAAAATCATTTATTTAATATTTACCGCTCATTTACTCTCTTTTGTTTTCCTAAACAAGAGGTGTAATTTTACCTACAACCATTTTGGCACCGCTGCCGGGGAGGTGTGTCGTGATTAATTTTCATTGTTGTTTTTAATACTAACCATAAATAGTATTTGTATTAGTAGAAATCTACTGATACGTATTATCGGTTTTCTTGGTTTTTCTTGTGAAAATATTATTACTATATTGTATTAAGTATCACAGCAAATAAACAATATCTCCAAAAGTGTGAAAACACAACCTTAATTGGGATTTGATATCCTAATTATTGTATTTGAATCTCAAACAAAAAGAAAAAAAAGGCAAAAATAGATAAATACTTTCGTGAAGCTCGATTTTGAAAAATACAAACTATAAGGTGGGTATAAGGCGGGTATTATAAAATATACCCTAAGGAAAAAGGCTCTTAAGTGCTTTGCGCCGCCTCGTTTCCCCGCTTGCTTGTGAGTATTTTGAGATTGAAGGCTAATCGAGGGTTTTGCCGCCCAAAGTATTATTACGTATGATATATTTGCTTGGTTTCTTTGTGATTAAACCCTCTTGAACAATTTGGTTTTCACCAAAGTTCTAAAGTCATTCGAAGGCGTGCACTCCACGTGATCGTTTTCATTCCTTTGAGGCTTCTTTAGTCAAGAGTTTGATTCGAGGAGAGATTTTGTAGATTGTTGTCTACGAAGATACACCAAAATCCAAAAAAATTAAATACAATCAAAAACACAAAAAATTGAAAATTCACAAAACACCCAAAAAGAATCTTCTTTGCTCACCTCCCATTCTTCGTGAAGTTTATGATCACTCGTAATCAAGCAAAACGAGCTCGTAAACGTCTTTAAAAGCAAGCCAATCAAGAGATGTTGATTGAGGAACAACCTCCAATTGTTGAACCTATTGTAGAACAAGAAGTCGTCATGGCTAATCGTACTATGATGGAGTTGCTACAAGCACCCACCGAGGGTTTTGGAGAGGCCATTGTGATTCCCGCCATTCTTGCGGAGAATTTCGAGATTAAGACGGGTTTAATGTCGATGTTGCAAGCAAATAAGTTTAGAGGTCATGAGAAAGACAACCCGCACTATCACATTAGGAATTTTAACCGTCTCACCGCTACTAGCAAGTTTAAGGATGTTCCACATGACGCCATTAAGATGATGTTGTTTCCATACTCGTTGGATGGACCCGCAAAAATTTGGCTTGAGAAAGAACCGCCAAATTCGATTTTGACATGGGGTGATCTCGTTTCTAAGTTTGTGAACAAGTTTTTTCCACCATAAAAAACAACACATTTGAAAAATGAGATTTCACGATTTGTGCAAAGAAATAATGAAAGTTTTTCAATGGCATGGGAACGCTTTAAAGAAATGTTACATGAATGTCCACACCATGATTTTTCGGAATTGCATCAAATTGATACTTTTTATAATGGGCTTAATGATCATGAACGAGATTACTTGAATGCCGCCGCGGGTGGTAAGTTTTTGTGTAAATGACCAATGAGGCTTTACAAATCATCGAGAATATATCTAAGGTTTATAGCCCTCGTAACACACCGAGTGTTGCCAATTTGGGTTCGTCATCATCGTCATCGTCTTGTAGCATTAATGCCTTACATGATGAAGTTAATGAGGAAAATCGGTTTTTTGATAGATTTGCTAATCTTATGTCCCATTGGAAAGCTCAAGAAGCTTCGAATTCCGCTTCGGTTAAAGCGGTTGCTAAGAGTTGCTTGTCTTGTGGTGGAGCTCATGATCTTTCCGAGTGCATTACCGAGGATGGTAACACTTCGAGTGCTTATGTAGCAACGGGAACTTACAACCAAAACGGTCAAGGTTCCCGCCAAAATCAAGCTCCACCAAATCAAAATGCTAATAACTATCGAAACAACAACCAAGGTGGTAATTACCAAGGCAATTCACATAACTACAACAAAGGGAATTATCAAAATGGGAATGGGCAAGTCACTAATCAAAACCAAAACCGTGATTTTCAAAACACTACACAAGGTTTTCAAAATGCTCTCACTAAAAATCTTCAAGGAGAGTTTTTGGATTATGCTAAAGCAAATGATGCTAAATTTGATAACATGCAACGTGAGATGATTAGCTTAAGATCCGAGTTGAAAAACGAGCTTAAAAATGAACTTGCTAATGAACTTAAAACTCATGCAAACAAAATGGAAGGAAATGTCCAACGTCCTCAACAAAATCAACAAAAGATGGAATTAGGACAACATGAGATTAAGCAAGAGTTATTAAAAGCGGATGCTAGGCAATCAAAATTTGAGGACCGCATGGCTAAGATGTTTGAAGCAATCATGTGTAAACCCTCTTCCTCAGGTGGTCTTCCTAGTGATACCATTGCAAACCCGAAGGGAGAAATGAAGGTTATTACTACACGAAGTGGTAAAACTTTCAAGGAACCAATCTCTCGTCCAAGTACTTCTACGGAGAAGGAAATCGAGAAAGAACCCGAGGTGATGGTCGAAAAGGAGCACATTACAATCCCACGAAGTACCGCTCAAACCACACCTACGGTTGAACCAATACCAATTGTGGAACCCGACTTTCCAAGGCCGTTGCCTAATGACCAACCCACACCACCTTTACCCTACCCTTCGAGACGAAACAAAGAGAAATTGCAAGAACGTAACAAACAACAAATCGAGCTTTTTATAAAAATGTTTCAACAAGTGCATTTTGATGTGAGTTTAGCCGACGCGTTGTTATATATGCCTCGTTTCGCTTCCAGTTTTAAAAGTATGATGAGCGATAAAGAAAAGCTTTCAAAGCTTGCTAATTGTTCTTCGGTTTATCTTAACCGCATACCGAAAAAAGTTGGTGACCCCGGAAAGTTTCTCATTCCTTGTGACATACAAGATATGAAAGAATGCCTCGCCTTGGCCGATCTTTGTGCGAGCATTAATTTGATGCCATTTTCCATTTGGAAATCGCTTTCGCTTCCGGCTCTCATTCCTTCGAACATGTTTATCGAGATGGCTGATCATTCTACGATTTTAGCATGTGGAGTAGCCGAAGATGTTTTCGTGAATGTGGGGAAGTTCTACTATCCCGTTGATTTTATAGTAGTTGACATCCCCGCGGATCCTCAAGTTCCTCTAATTTTAGGTCGTTCATTTTTAGACACCTCGAGATCGCTTATCGATGTTCATGCAAGAACTATCACTTTGAGATTCAACGAAGAGGAACTTGTTATAAACGCTACTCAAAACTCGAAACCTTCTCATGTTTATGCAATCGCTACCATCAATCACATTGACATCGTTGATGTGGTTTGCGATGAGTTTTCACAAGAAGTGTTAGGTTTTTCCGATAGCTCGTCAAGTGGCAATCCCACTATTTTGGATCCGATTCTTGCTAATTCTACACCAAATCTCACTCCATTCCAAGGAGGCGATCTCACTTCAAATGAAATCGACAATGAAGATGAGGTGTTGATTAGTGATGATACTTCTATTCCACCATTTCTTCCGCCGATGGAAGTTATGAGTGTTGAACCAAAATCTTCAATCGAGGAACCACCTATCCTTGAATTGAAAGATCTTCCTTCTCACCTAGAATACGCATTCTTGGAAGGTGATGACAAGTTGCCGGTTATTATTGCAAAGGTCTTGCTAATGATGAAAAAACCGAGCTCTTGAAAGTTCTTAAGGCTCATAAAGGGGCAATTGCGTGGAAAATTTCCGACATTAAGGGTATTGACCTAAAATTTTGTACTCACAAGATTTCAATAGAGGAGGACTACAAACCCGCAATTCAAAGTAAAAGAAGGGTGAATCCCAAAATTCACGATGTCATTAAAAAGGAGGTCCTTAAACTCCTTGACGCGGAATGATTTATCCTATATCCGATAGCCCATGGGTGAGCCCAATCCATTGTGTCCCTAAAAAGGGAGGAATGACCGTTGTGCCTAATGAAAACAACGAGTTAATTCCCACTCGTGTTGTGACCGGTTGGAGGGTGTGTATTGATTACCGAAAGTTAAATGACGCCACTCGTAAAGACCACTTTCCTTTGCCCTTCATGGATCAAATGTTGGAGCGACTCGCGGGAAATAAATTCTATTGCTTTTTAGATGGTTTTTCCGGTTACTTTCAAATCCCTATCGACCCTCGTGATCAAGAGAAGACTACGTTTACGTGTCCTTATGGAACGTTCGCTTATCGTAGGATCCTTTCGGACTTTGTAATGCACCGGGTACGTTTCAACGGTGTATGATGGCGATTTTTCACGATATGATCGAGAAGTCGATGGAAGTGTTTATGGATGACTTTTCGGTGTTTGGCAATTCGTTCACGTCGTGTTTATCTAATCTCGAGCAAATGTTAAAACGTTGTGAAGAAACCAATCTTGTGCTTAATTGGGAAAAATGTCATTTTATGTGTAAACAAGGAATCGTCTTAGGACATAAGGTGTCGAAAGCGGGGATTGAGGTCAATAAAGCTAAGGTAGACGTCATCGCCAAGTTACCTCATCCCAAAACCGTTAAGGGAGTTAGGAGTTTCCTAGGCCACGCGGGCTTTTATCGTCGTTTCATCAAGGACTTTTCGAAAATCTCTTGACCTATGACACACCTTCTCGAGAAGGATGCTCCTTTTAACTTCAATGAGGATTGTGTTAGAGCTTTCGAAACTCTCAAAAGGAAACTTACCGAAGCTCCCATTCTTGTTGCTACTAATTGGGAATTACCAAATCATGTGCGATGCAAGTGATTATGCTATAGGGGTCGTCTTAGGGCAACGTTATGACAAGCATTTCCGTCCTATCCACTATGCTAGTAAGACGACGACCGAGGCTCAATTAAAGTACACCACAACGGAAAAGGAATTCCTTGCCGTGGTCTATGCTTTTGAGAAATTCCGACCTTATCTCGTCTTGACTAAAAGCATCGTGTATACCGACCATTCGGCTATCAAGTATCTCTTAGCTAAGCAAGATGCTAAGCCGAGATTGATTCGTTGGATGCTCCTCCTCCAAGAATTTGATGTCACCGTACTTGACAAAAAAGGAGCCGAGAATCTAGCGGCCGATCATCTCTCTCGTCTATAAGATCCTCACAAAGATGTTTTCGAGAATAAGGAAATCACCGAAACATTTCCTCTCGAGACTCTCGGTGTAGTGAATTCTAAAGACACCACCCCATGGTTTGCCGACATTGCAAGTTACCATGCGGGCAATTTCATAATCAAGGGTATGACGACACAACAAAAACGAAAATTCTTTCGTGACGTCAAGTTCTATTTTTGGGACGACCCTTATCTCTTTCGGGTTTGTGCGGATCAACTCGTTCGACGTTGTGCTTTTGGTGCCGAAGCTTCTAATATCCTTAGAGCTTGTCACGAGGGACCCACGGGAGGTCACCACGGTGCTAATCTCATGGCTAAGAAAGTGTTCGATGTCGGCTTCTTTTGGCCTTCTATCTATCGTGATGCACACGCACTTGTGAAGTCGTGTGATTCGTGCCAACGTCAAGGAAAATCGTCTCAACGTGATGAAATTCCGCAAAACATAATTCAAGTGTGTGAGATTTTCGACATATGGGGAATAGACTTTATGGGGCCGTTCCCATCGTCTCATGGCAACAAATATATCCTCGTCGCGGTGGACTACCTTTCTAAGTGGGTGGAAGCTAAGGCTTTACCCACTAATGATGCTCGTGTGGTAGTGAAGTTTTTGAAGCAATTATTCTCTCGGTTCGGAACCCCTCGTGCTATTATAAGCGATCGTGGAACCCATTTTTGTAATGACCAATTCGAAAAGGTTCTAAAGAAATATGGAGTTACTCATCGTCTTTCTACGGCTTATCACCCGCAAACGAGTGGGCAAGTCGAGGTTTCGAACCGAGCTTTGAAGAGGATTTTAGAGAGGTCAATTGGAGAAAACCGTGCTTCATGGTCCGACAAACTCGATGACGCTTTATGGGCCTTTAGGACCGCTTATAAGACACCTATTGGTTGCACTCCTTATAAGTTAGTCTATGGGAAGAATTGTCATTTGCCCATTGAATTGGAGCACAAGGCATATTGGGCCCTTAAGCATGCAAACTTTGACTTGAAGACCGCGGGAGATCACCGGAAAATACAATTGAACGAATTGGATGAATTAAGAGATAATGCTTATGAAAATTCATTAATTTTTAAAGAAAAGACTAAAAAGTTTCATGATTCAAAGATTAAAAACCGGGTTTTTAACGTTGGTGATCAAGTGTTACTTTTTAACTCTCGACTCAAGATATTTTCCGGGAAATTGAAATCTCGTTGGTCGGGTCTGTTCACCATTACACAAGTGTTTCCGTATGGGACCATCGAGCTAGCTAAAGATGATGGTCCTAATTTCAAGGTGAATGGACATAGGCTTAAGCACTACTTTGGTGGGGAAATTCCTTCAATGGTTGCCCTCGACCAAGTCACCTTCCCCAATGATAATTAGCATTGAGGGGATCGAGTCGAGCTCATGACTCGGTAATCAAAAACGAGGTGCCTCGTGGGGGAGATCCCATTCTTATCCTTTATGCTTACTATTCACTAATAAGGGGACTTGTACCCTTTCAACTCGTTGTCTCGTGGTTGTTTGTGATTGTGTTATCTAGATCATCGTCATCATCTACGATTGAAGACTCTCGTGTTCATTTACATGAGCCTCCATCGTTCGCTTGAAGAAGTTTTTCACGAATCCGTTGACATATCCTTTATTGTTCTAACAATTATCTCTTAGCATACTTAATAAACGGCTTTAAATATATTGTTGATCACTCTTTCCATGCTAGATCCTAAGCATTCGACTCTTCGTCTATAGTATGGGGGTGCTCCACCCTTAGACTCGAAACATTGAGGACAATGTTTACTTTTAGTATAGGGGGGGTGAATAGGTACTTGCTTTGCTACGCCCTCACGCTTTCCAATTTTCAATATTTTGTTTTAGTTGCTAATAAGGCTAAATATGGCCAAATTTTAAAATTTTTCTTAGTTTTCATAAGTGTTTTTAAGGCACGAATGTATATTTTCTGTTGGGTAGAATAAGAGATAATTTTTGACTTGATGGGCATTTGGAGCCATTTACATTCCTTAACCCGCTCAATTCAAGTTTTGCTAGACTTTTATATAGGGAGCTTTAAAACGCGAAAGTCTTAGCTCATTTGGGTTAAGAACAAGAACTTTTCGCAAGTTCCTATAATTAATCCTAGAAAGTCACTTATCAAGGGAACTATAAAATGCATTCTCTAAACTTGAAAAGTCCAAGAAAGTGCAAGATCCTATAGGTGGCTTGAAAACCCAAAACTTTGATTTGATATAGTCTTAACGAAAGCTAATCCAAATTTGGCTTAATTTTGACTTGCATGGCTAAGTATTCACGAGTCTCTTTAATTAGAGGTCTTTAAATAGTGAAGAACGAGAGATGATAGAGTTAGACAAGTGATCATGCTAAACGTAGAACATGAAAATGTTCTTTCAAAAACTCATATGTTTTTTATTGTGGCTTTTTCTTCCCATAAGATCAATGCATTAGGAATAAATCAATATTGCAATAAGTAAGGTCGTACGATTTGAAAGGTTACTTAGCCTCTAGCGCAAGATCGTTTAAAAGTTGCTCGGGGTTGAATAGAGTTCATAGCCAAGGCATAACTTATTGAAGCGGGACGCAAAGATTGGCGATTATCCAAAAAGGCCCTAACAAGGCATGAGGAGCTCTATTTTTGCTAAAGATCCAAGATGATGTGAAGTATCATTATTCCTAAATCAATATGAAGGATCGAGACACACGACGAAAAGCAATTACTCCCCTAAAGATCATGGAGAAAGTCTATCCAAAAAGACCCTTATAAGGTATGAGGATAAATATATCCAAGTCCGAAAAGGAGGCGGATCGTTGTATATCAAAATCCAAAGTAAAGATTGAAGAAAAATGATGAAGTCGTGGTCCAAATATGAAGAATCTCTCAAAAACGTCAAGTGAAGAAATTCCAAATATATGAAGAGAAGACCATAATTTCAAGAACGTCTTCCCAAGATTTGAAGTATGAAGTCCATGCCAAATATCGGTCTGAGAAAGGTCTCAAATCGTGAAACGAGTTATGCCAAGATATGAACTTAAGGAGATACACGAGAAGCCGTTTTAAAAGATTTTGTCCTTCGGCTAACTATCGATCAAATCGTGCTACTTTGCTTTCGGACTAATAACTACTCAAATAAGTCAATATGAATCACTTGTGATCCATGACAAATAGTTAAAAAATGCTAGTAACCCATTTCCTTTTACAATAACTAGGATTGCGGGGAGAAAAAGTATTACACAATTTGGACGTATGAGTAGTGTTAGCATTGTGACTTGTACCAACAATGATCTCGTTTTTGCACTTAGCATGGAATGTATGACAATCAAGGATGACGAAGTTTACTCTAAGGGACATTTACTTGTTTCTATTCTTTGACCCTAAAAGTCACGTTCGTGATGAAAATCATACATTATATCTTTACACATCTTCGTAGTATGTTGCAAGTCTTTTACTCTTCAATAAAGGTTAATAAAATTGAATTTTGGTGATGCTTAGATACTTTATTCTAGCATTGCGTGAGGGCACGACAATGGCTTAGTATGGGGGAGTGATGAGATGGCATTTATACATGATCTCATCGTTCTTTTCGGACTTTAAATGCATAAAAATGTCATAAAATACCATATATATGCTTGTGTTTGTTTACTTGTGTATTTTAGGTATGGATATCGTGAAAAAGACAAAAGATCACAAGAAACAAGGAAAAACGGACACGAGAAACGAAGCCGTACAAAGAACCGGGCCCTAGATCATGAATTATTCAACAAATACCCTTGAAGACTTGAAGACATGAAGACATACAAGATTGATCCTCATTTAATGAAGAAATGACACTTAAAACCCTTTTATATTGATAATTACAAGTTTGGTCCCTTAAGTTTGTCAAAACTACACAAATGGTCCTTCAACATTGAAGAAATGGCATGTTTAGTCCCTCAACAATTCTAAATTTCCAATTATGGTCCCTCATGGAGTTAAAGTTGCATTAAAGACCTTTGAAGATCAACAATGTCCAAAATCAGCCCTTGAAATATCTCAAAATGGCAAAAACAACCCTTTGAAACCTTTTTCCAAAAGTTTGTGCCAAAATTGCCAAAATCTGAAAGTTGTCAACAAAGGAATTGGGCGCTGACACATTTTTAAACACAAATGAAAGAAGAAAAGAAGAAGAAGGGCTAAAGTTGTGCACTCAAACATTCAAACACACAAACACGCGCCAAACAAACACAATCCCCTAATTTCGGATCAAAACTTACCACTGTTCACCCTCAAGAACCCAGTAACTATCTTCACTTAAACAAAGGGTAAAATGAAATTACCCTTACCCACACTTGATTCACACGCCCAGAATCCCATCCCAACCTTAAAACACTCACTCCCACTCACCAAGAGGCCCCACCACCAAAACCGTTTCACCATCATGTGACAACTTCCTCTCCAAGGCTTGCCACATGTCAAGATCAACAACCCACATCCTTTGCTTCATATCAAAGCTATTTTAAACGGTTTGGATGCATTTGGACAGCTCATTCCATCAAATGATCTAGAAGACTCAAGGGCATTTTAGGGAATTCAATGCTAGGGTTTATGAATAGTGTTAGCCAGGCATTTGCCTATAAAAGGAGACCTCAACATGTGAGAGTCCCTTTGTTCCAGTTTTACCTTTTAAACTTGTAATTCCTTTTTGAAATTTATAAAAGTTGGTATTTTGAGAAAATTGTAATTCCTTTTTATGTTTTTGAAAGTTGGTGTTGTTTAAAGGTGATTCTGAGTTCCAATTGTTGTTATAAGTGTGCTTGAATCATTTGGTTCAAGGACGTTTATGTTTGGTAAGTTTTTCAAGTTTGGAAAAGCTTGAAAAGTGGTTTCTGAATTTGCTTATTATTGTGTAATAATCCTTAACCATAAGCTATAAGCTCTTGCAAGCTTGTTGACACCAAGCTTGTGAAGGGATTAGGGCCTTTGGTTGGGCTGTTTGTTCATTGTGTTGAAGAAATCAAGCCCTTAAGTTTCTGCTTTGAAACATCAACCAAGGCATTCATCATCTTTGTCATTGAAGTACCTTGGTCTTGTTCTAGTTGTTGAACAAGGTCCAAGGAGCATTGCTGGCCCTCCTAGGATGTTGTGGAGGGTAGGTATAACCTCTTGTTAAGATTCCTCTCAAAAAATCATATGATATTGTCTGTTTTGTACTTTGGCATGTGATTTGGTGATTTTGTGTTTGTGCTTTGTGTTTTATGGTTGCAATCTGTTAGTTGTCACCTAGTGTAGCTACTTGAATGATAAAATCAGTAGGTTGTGTTTAAAAATCACAAGTTGCTTTGAAAAGTGGTTGATTAAGGACTGTTTGGGATTACTGGTTCATAAGGCCTTGTGGCCTTGAGCCCTTGGTTCTTAGGGTTTGGGAGGTCTAAACAAGTCATTTTGAACAAGTTTTAGTCATTGGTTAAGTTTCTGAAAGTTCGGAAAAAGGATCTGAAGTTTTGCTAAAATCTGATAAAAAGTGTTTTGGAATTGGTCAAACACATCAGATCCAATAACTTCTTTGTTACTCGGACCTAAGGTCTTAAATCAGGTTTGGGAATAGTTTGGGTGATAAGCTATCTATTGGTTATCTGGTTGTTGAATTTGGTGGCTTATTGTGATTGTTATAGCTTATCAAAGTTTGCTGAAGTGGTCATTTGCATCAGCAAAGTGACCACCTCATTTGGTGTTGCATTTTGATTTCTAGTTTAAGGATTGTTGTTTTGCTGCTTGGATCTTATTTGTATGCTGCTTGTGAGATTATTTGGCTATTTGGATTTATTTGTGGATAGCTTATAAGCCTACTGGCTTATTGGCTTATTTGTGCCAAAACACACCAAGTTTACCCAACTGGTAAGCTTTGATTCACAAGGTTTGCACTCAAACCTTGACCAGCAGGGTGAAAAACAAGTCTATACACTTCATTAAGTCTATCAACGTCCATTTTGTTCATGTCAGCGTTTGATTTTCACTTATCAGCGTTTAACTTTTGGTCAAACTTGGTTTCAAGGCTTATTGAATCTGTTTTGCTTATTGGTACATGCAACAACTTAGTTTTTGTAATAGAACTCATTTTTCTCAGCTTAATATCAAGTCTGGAAGGTTACAAGTCTTTTGGTTAAGCTTTTGCTAGGAAACTAGCTTATTTGGCTTTTTCAGAGTGCTTATTGGCTCTCACAGCTTATTCTACTTGGCTTTTTTGTGATTTTCTTGATTGATTATTCTTAGTTAAGCTATTTGTGAGCTTTGGCAACAAACTAGAGCTTCTGAGGTGCCCTAAATCTCAACCCGACTATTTTGTCGTTTTGTGGATTTTTACTTTGCTTATTTCTGGCTTATTGAGTGTGCTTTTTCAAAATTTCTTTTTACAGATCTCATAAGCATCCCAAAAGAAGGTTGTGTGTCAAATTAGAGCTTATGGCATTAGCTTATTGCTTAATGGGCTAAAAAGCCCAATAAGAATAAGCTGTTTGCTTATTAAGCTGTGATAAGCTCACATTCAGCTTTTGGGCCTTTAGAGTTTTGTACTTAGAATTAAATTTTGAGTCAGATAGGGCTTTTCCAAGTCAATTGGGCCAAGTTTGACTTTTTGGGCTAAAAAGCCCATTAAGGTTGACTGTTTTTGGTTTTGGCCCATTTGAGGGCCCAATAGGGGTATTCTGGTCATTTCACTTTGATTTTCTGATTATTTAGGTTAAAATAAACTAGTTTGCAAGTTTTTAGAATTTTTTATAAATTTTAGATTTTTAATAATATTTTAATATTATTTTATTATTATTTTTCCAATTTCACATTTTCCAACTTTTTACATTTTTCTTAGCTTAAATATATTAAAATAGGAATTTAGCAACTTTTAGAATAATTTTATCAGTTTTAGATTAATTTTTATAATTATTTTAAGTTTTAATAGTTTTTAAATCATTTTAAATAGTTTTTATTAGTTTAAAAATTTCTAAAAATAGTTTTTAATCTTTTTCGGTCATTTTAGAGGTTTGCCAAGTGAAAAATCTTTATTTGGGCTTTTTGATAATTTATTTGATTTTTAGGGCTTTAATTAGCATTTAAAAATTGAATATTTAATTATTTAAAAGGTTTGAAAAAGTTTTGATCATTGGTAAACTCTTAGTTTATTTATTTTGATTTTTAGTGAATTTTTGGTAATTTTTAGAATTAAGTTTTTACGGTTTTACGTTTTGTCGTCGTAGTATTATTTTCACGTCTTCGTCATCTTCGTTTCTCATCCCCTTCTAAACCAAATATTAATCTCAAATCATTTACATCTTAGTCACACACATATACCTCCTTGGGAAACGAACTTCGAACTTCATCGGGTCATTAACACTTGATTTTTCCTAAAATCATTTGTTTAATATTTACCGCTCATTTACTCTCTTTTGTTTTCCTAAACAAGAGGTGTAATTTACCACAACCAGACACCAACAAATTGGGATGTTTCATCATTTGAAATTGTGAACTAAAATGGGACAAGATCTCCATGGATTTTGGTTACCAGTTTAACGCAAACTCAGAAGAAGCATGATGCTATCTGGGTTATTACAAATAGTTTGATCAAGTCTGCAAAATCCTTACATCCGCAAGGATTTCAGAACTAACAGATTGATCGGACCTGTTCCAGCCAAGGCTCATCCGATCACTTGGAAATTCATCAGTTATCGAGTCATACAAATATTCATAATTATGCTCCTCAGTTACTTCACGTCTTTGTTCTAGTTCCACGCCTTGCTTTCGCGCTCGCGTTCATGACACTATTCACGTTCATGATCGTATTTTGGCTTACGATTTTACGTTCATTTCTTTTCTCATTCTGGGTAGTTTGCAAGAACTTGAGAGACCAGACCCAAGTTTAGTATAACTCTCCATCATCAGATAGACGTTTCACGTCATATTCCACGTCTCACCTTGTAGCGTTTGACGTTACCGCCATTGTATTCTATGATCACGATATGTTTCACATGTCATGTTCATTCCACGTTCCTCATATCATGATCAAGATATGTTACACGTATCATGGATCACGATATGTTTACTCATACTACACTCGCCATATCTCCACGTAGCACGTTCAAAAATTTTCACGTATCACGTTTAAATTTTTTCACGTACTACGTTTCTTTATGTCTCGCGCATCGTTTCTAATTATCAGTTAAGTCAGATTGTCTTGCATCATAACGTTTCAGTTACCCTAGCACGTTAACTCTTATTTTCCTCGATCGAATTTAGGGGATCTACCTTCCGTTGATAACCAAGAATTTTTTCGTATTCCAAGTCAAGGTCAGGAGGACCAAGATTTATCATTTGTGTCAAGATCTTCTGAAGGAACCGTTCCAAGAGGGAGGCCACTTGGAAATGGACAAGTTCATCCGAACTTTTATCCGTTTTTCTCTTATCAACTAGATATGTCCTTTCAGTCACGTCACGTTCCATGTCCATTCAAGACATGTAACGTTCCGCGTTCCTTCTGCCAGGAAACCCGCACGTTCATTAATCTTACATACCCTTTCAGTTTGATTCGGGTATGTTTCTCTTTCAGTTACGTTATCTATAATTCGGGGACAAATTATTCTTTTTAGGGGGAAGATTTGTAAAACCCGCATGCTTTTACCATGAATAGTACCGTTAAGATCGTACGTACTAGATTAAAACTTTTCTAATATAGCATGATTACGATTACGTGTTAGGATTTTACGTATTACGTACGTGTTAGAACACGATAAATATTTTACTACGCATGAGCACGCAATAATTATTTGACAATAATTAATCACGAACATGCGATCATCAAATCATGAACGTAATTTAATCACAAGCTAATATTAATTACGTATATATATTTATTACGAACACGAATAAATATATAAAGTCACGGTTAATATTTAACGAGAACACGTAAAACACGAACACGAGAACACACCAATATTTTAGACACGGAAAACATTCGGGTTACCCCTTGTGGGCCCCATTACCACGAAATTAGGGAGGGAGGATGGGCTTAGCCCATCAATTTTTCACTAAAAGGAGGTTAAGGAATTTACACTACTTTTTTCTATAGAAGAACTTTACAGAAAACCTAAAATCCTCCTCCTCCTTCTTTTTTCTCTTATGGCCGCCACCTTCAAACACACCAAAAGGGGGTGTTTGTTGACCTTGGATCTTGGAATTCTTGTTGGTGTTCGTGTTTGTTCTTCATTCTTTTGATCCACGTAATCGGTAAATCCTTTTAAACCTTTTTCTTTTGATTTGATCTTTTATTAATTAAGAACATGTTATGTTTTTTTATAAAACCTAGTTAGATCATAGATCTAACATGAATTGGGATTTAATAAAATCAAAAGTAATGTTTTAAGGGGTGTTTGTTTTGGCTGTAGCCTACACCGAACCCGAGGGGGTTTCGGTTTGGCCATCCGACCACCACCGAGACCATATGGTCCCGGTTGGTTGGTGTGGGTCCCACGACAGCATCAAGACAAGGGGTACCCCGATTTGGTTCGGGGTACGGTGTCGATTTCATGTCCGGTTCATGGTTTTTAGTCTAGATCCGGTTCATGGTGTATGTTTAGTTTTTATTTTTTTTATGATCTTATCTTAAAATTAAATTAATAATATGACATGATTAATTTAATTACATGACTTAGGTTATTTTAATTATTAATAATCATGAAATTATTTAACCTAAGTATTTTTATATTTTAGACTTATAATTAATTAATTATTTAAAAACTATGGTTATAATTAATTAATTTACATGACTTAGGTTATATTATTAATAAATAATAATACATGTTTTAACCTAAGTATTTAACTTTATTTAATTAAAAACATGTTATACTTTAATTAAATATTTTAACCTATAGTTTAATTTAATTACATGAAATAATTATTAAACTATACATTATATCATATGACTTAGAAAATAATCATGAAAACACTTAGGCTTATATACTTAGCTTATTTAACGAGCTTATTTCTAATTATGGAAACTTTCTATTTTTAGAAACTTAATTAAATAAGGCAACTAATCTATTTATGGAAACCTTCTATTTTTAGAAACTTATTTATTTCAGGCAGCTAATCTATTTATGGAAACTTATTTAATTAAGGCAGCTGATCTATTTATGGAAACTTTCTATTTTTAGAAACTTATCTATTTTAAGCAGTAATTCTATTTTTGGAAACTTTCTATTTTTGGAAACTTTCTATTTTTGGAAACTTTCTATTTTTGGTAACTTTCTATTTTTGAAAACTTTCTATTTTTGGAAACTTTCTATTTTAGGAAACCTGCTATTTTTGGAAAGTTACTTATTATTACACAGTAAGTATAATAATAATACATGAAATACCAGAAATACTTAATTAGATTAAACAGAATATAAGATAAACACAGTTTGAGGCTTTAAAATAGTAAAACATGGTAAGAACACATAAAATAAGCTAAGACATGACACGAAACCAGCTACGTATTTAGTAAGCAGTTACTTATTCATGTATGTATTTATGTAGCACTAGTGATACGGAAGTAGGATTCCGCTCAGTTCATCTTCTTCGTTCACTGGACATAAGGTACGGATTCCCGTCCTTTCAGTATGGACATTCTTTCCTTATTAGGATTCCCCGTATGCAGCCAACTGTTTTCCCGTAGTATAAGTTACGTGTTTGATTGCTTATGTTTAATTAAGAATACCTATAGCCATATACATGCATGACCAGTTTCACTTAGTTATGGAGGTACCATAACCATAACATTAGAGGCACTGATGTTATGACTTCACAACGGCGGAGTGATTGCTCGTGGCGTCCCTTCAGCTTTTGGCCATTTATATTATATTTATCATGTGGGGCATATGGGTGCATCCTAGTTACATGTTTTCAGTCAGGATTTCATGGTGAATGTGGTGTGTGCCTTGCATCCTTCACAAGGAGCTGATCCCTCCTACCCAGAACCAGTATATTAAATTAGAGGCAGCCCCTCTAATTTGCATGATGAGGTCACCCCTCCAAGTATTCATGCACGGTGGATTTTCATGACCTATATTGGCTAATGGTAAATATGTTAAACAGTTTTCATATGATAAACATAAGGCTTTTCAAACTATAAAACCAGTTTTATAAACATGTTCCAGGTTTTCCAGGACTTATACATTTCCGCTGCTATTAAGTCTTTATTATGCGTAGTCATTCATACTATGTCTATATCTGTGCACTGAGCGTTTTGCTCAGCCGTTACTTTCCTTTCCATGTCCCAAAATGGCAGGTACCCTAGGGAAGACTCGAGCATTTGGAGGACGTGCATAGGATGAAAGCTGCTAGAGACTTCTTTTCCTTCTTGCCCTCATATACTTATGCTTGTTTAGTCTTTCATTCATTTCTTTTGCTTTATTATGTTTTGGGCTTATGTTGGGAACCGATGTTTGATTCCGGTTATCCCTATGGTCATTTAATGTTTTAGACATTTATCCTTGTATGCTTTGATGGCACGCCATAATTACGCGTGACATTCCATTATCAAATGAGGTGTTACAATATAGGTATGGTGATATAATCAAATATAGGAGTGGGTTCAACTTCATGTGATCCTTTTTCTTTATCAACCTGTGTACATGCATTATTAACAATAGGTGCTTCCAAGACAACTGGATTAGTCACATGCATATAATTCATGGACCTAGATAATGGCTCTAAATCAAATAGCCAATTAGGTCCAGACTCAGGATCACTTGGTTTACTCTCCAAGAAGTCAACATGAATGTTTTCTATGAGAATTTTAGACTTCTTGTTATAAACTCTATACCCCTTGCTCTTTGTGAAATATCCCATAAAAATTCCCTCATCACCTTTTGAGTGAAACTTGCCTAGGTTATCACTAGTATTCAGAATGACTACATGACATCCAAAAGGCCTAAAGAAGTCTATATTAGGCTTCCTATTCCAAAGCAATTCATAAGGATTCTTATTATGAAACTTATTGACTAAGTCTCTATTTTAAACATAACATGTAGTGTTCACTGCCTCATCCCAAAAAGAAATGGGTAGATTTGCATCTGCCAACATGGTTCTAGCTGCTTCTATAAGAGTTCTATTTCTTCTTTCAGCTACACCATTCTGCTGTGGAGTTCTAGCTATGCTAAACTCCCTAGAGATTCCATTATTGACACAAAAGGTATCTAGAAAGTTGTTCCTAAATTCACCACCATTATCACTTCTAAGAATTTTAACCTCATTACCTGTTTTCTTTTCAATCTGAGTAATGAAATTGATTAAAGTCTTAGTAGTATCACTCTTTAGTTCTAAAAAGAAGGTCCAAGTAAACCTAGAATAATCATCAATGATAACAAAACAATAGGATTTACCATTAAGACTTTCTATATTGGTTGGGCCAAACAAATCCATATGTTTTAAGTGAAGTGGTTTAGAACTAGAGTGCACATTCCTAGACTTAATGAGGCCTTATGCTGCTTGCCTTTAAGACATGCAACACAATTATGATCATTGTGGAATGCTTTTGAAGGCAATCCTCTTACAAGATCATGTATCACAAGTCTATTCATGTTTTTGAAGTTAATATGCCCTAACCTTCTATGCCATAACTTACTCTCATCTACTGAAGCCTTAACATAAAGACAATGCAGGTTGTTGTTCATTTTAATCCCATTCAGATTAAGATTATAAACATCTTTATGCCTAGGTGTTCTAAACTCAATGAAATTATCAACATGGATCTCAAAATCTTTACTCAACACTAAACACTCATTATCAGTAAAAAGAACCTTATTCTTGTTATCACACACTTGTGACACACTAAATAAATTGTAATCAAGTTCTTTTACCAGGAAGACTTCCTCAAACCTTAAGTTGTTGGTGATAAGTGTGCCTTTGCCAGGGATGTTTCCATAACTTCCACCAAAATACATATTATCACCATCTTTAATGGGAATGAAATCAGTTAGGTAATCTTCCTTGCCCGTCATGTGCCTATAGCATCCACTGTCCCAATATCCAAAATCATTGACCTGCTTATGAATGCCCTGCACATAAAGAAAACAAATTAGTTTTCTTTGGCAACCCAAGCCTTTGCAGACTTGGATTTATTTGGTTGTTCAACAAGAATTGACTTATTCCTTGTAACAACCCCATGTTCATCCCTTTGTGGCCTAAACACCCAATTTACCCTAATAGGTCTAGTAATGACCTTTTCAAGAAACTTAAATCTGTTGCAGGTCATGGAAATTCTATTTGAATTAGGGTTTTGATCTTGTTTAGGTCTCCATCTTAAACCGGATGAAGCTTTAGACTCTTATCCCTTAGGTTTTAAATACCTATTACTTGGTTTGACATAAGGTCTGACAGAAGCTAGTTGTGGCATTTTCATACCAAACCTAGATTTGTCAGCGGCTTGTTTGGTCTTGTCAGCGAATAGATTGTTCTTGTCAGCGTGTGAATTAGGGTTTGCTACAGGAACCCACTGTCTGTTAGACCAAATATTAGTCTTTTGAAAGGGCCTTTGTCTATAGGTATTAGTCCCTCTAGAAAAGAAAGGAGTTGGTCTAGTGGCCTGTGGACTTGGTTGGACAAGCGGTCTAGGTTTGACCATGGTTGACCTATTGTCAACGGATGGAATGTATCCGCTGACACAGTTATAAGCCAAATGTGAGAAACTCCCACAAGTATAACAAGCATTTTTAGACACAAGCTTAGGCTTAGATTGATAAAAGCCTGTCCCATTAACACGTGCTTGGCTTTGGGGTAACCTAGGTTTTCTATACATTTCAGCATATTTGACACTAGGTTTACTTTTGGTTGTTGAGCCAAGGTTAATAGTTTTACCAGTGGTGGGATTGGTTACAACAATGGGTTTAAGTTCAACTGGGCCATCATTAAGCAGTCCACCCTTAACAAATAGAAAAGGGTTGGCTGCTTTCCATTGTTGTAAGTCTGTCACTTTTTTCCTATATTCCTTAATAGGAGTGAGCACACGTGGTAGAGGAGTAAATTCCATCTCTTGTAATTCAGGTATGCCAGCCTAAGAGAGATCATTTTTAAGAACACCATAAAAGTTTCAAGCAGGTGGTGGGACATCAGTATACTCTTTCATCCTAATCCCAGACATATCCCCATGCTCTCTTTGCTCACTCACACATTTTTCTAGGGTTTGACTAGCTTTTTCAAAATTTTCAATTTTAAGCCCTACATTTTATTTGGACCTGAGGGATTCATCTAGTTTAAGTTGTAAATCTGCTCTAGACTTCATTAAAGATTCCCTAGCCTCATTACTAACTTTTAGATCTCTAGTTAAGACATTGATTTGATCTTTAAGATCAAATCCCATTTTCTTATACTCCTCAACCATCCCATCAGTTTGAGCAAGACCCATTTTATAGTTTGCTAGCCTGATTTCTACATCAAAAACATCTAATTTATATTTTAAAACTTCTTTATTAAGTTTCTCAGTGTTTAGCCTGCAACCCTTTGATAGGTGTGAAAACACCCATCCTTTTACCACTTAACTATAATAATAACCAAGCCAAAACGTGTATTTAATGTCGTAAAAGTCGGAATTATGCGTAGTTTGTGTTTTTATTGTGTTTTAGGACCAAAAGATGAAAAAGGAAGAAAACACGGGCTTTCACGGGCTTTTATCGAAGAAAACGAGAAAAGACGAAGTCAAAAGATTAAGAGTGCAAAAAGAACAGAAGTCCAAGGCCTATACTGAAGATTTATCGAAGAAAAAGTCTAAAGACGGAAGTTTAATGAAGTCGAAGAACCAAGTCTAATTAAAGAAGAAAATTATAAGACGAGTTCAATTTATATCGACAAATCCCGAGACGACGTCGAGAAAGAAAAAGAATTTAAATCGAGTCGAGACAAGAAGAAAGAAAGAAGAAAGCATCAACACTCCTCCTCTCCTCCTATATAAACCCTCCTAATATGTCATTAGGAGGTGTTAGTCATTTTTAGGAGTAGATAGATTAGTTTTAGGAGTAGGAGTAGTGTAATATTACTTTCTCTCTCTAGAATTACTTTCATGTTTTTAAGCGTTTTTTACATTAATCTTGTAATTTGAATCTTAATCATCTTAATTTCAAGCTTTTTCAATTAATCATTCTCATTCTACATTTCTTTATTTTTAATCTTGTCTAATTTTGGTAAACATGTAGTTTGTTAATCATGTTCTTTGATTGATTGATTGATGTTTGTGTTTGATTGTGCTTATTGGTTTTGATGTGTTTGTTTTTTTATATCTTATAGTGTTTAGTGCTTATTGTTCTATTTTTCTTATTTTTTTAATTAAGTGCTTATTGGTTATTTTATTAAAAGTTGTTTTTAAATATTTTTATTATTTAGTGTTTTTAAAAGTTTTTAAATTTTGGCTTATTAGCTTTTTCTTAAACTTGATTTGGTTAAAGTTTTAGATAAGTGCTTATTTGATTTTAGCTTATTTTTAGTTTTTGTTATTTTGATCTAGTCCGGATTGTTTTAAAACCCTAGTTTCCCTAACTAGGTCCAGCATTCAATTTTCCCGAACTAGGTGCAAATTGGCTCATTCCGAATTAGATTGAGTTTTGACATATTCCGAACTAGGTCTCGTTTTTATTTTCCCGAATTAGGTACAATTTCATTTTCCTGAACTACATGTATATTTCATTTCCCGAATTGAGTAAAAAGTTAAGTATTCCGAGTTAGGTCCGTTATAGATATTCCGAACTAGAATCAGAAATAAACATTCCGAACTAACCATTTGGTCTACATTCCGAACAACATATTAAATTGGTCAACATTCCGAACAACTATTTAGAAATTGACATGCTTGCTTGCTTGGCAGCTTATACTTTTCCCGCCATTTTTGAGGTGCTAGGTTGCGTGCTTGAGCTACTAGCTTGGTTGCTTGTTTATTAATTAATATTGTTCCGTAATCGTTTAGTTTTATCTGAAAGTTGTTTCGATTTTTATTCTGAAAGTCACGTATTTTTAGTTGAATTTTTAATCAATTTTTAGTATTAGTATTTTTTCCAAAAGTTTAAGTTTTATCTTTTATTTAGTGCCCGCTTTAGCTTTTACCTCGTTTAGTTTTAAAGTACCCTCTTAGTTTTACTTTCTCCTTTTTCATTAGGTTAATTTTATTTTTCAGTCGAAAGTTAATTTCTTCGTTTTATTAATTGTTTCGTTTTCATATTTGTTTTTAATATCGTTTCTTTATTATTTGTCAATCGTTTTAATTTTTAGTTCATTTCTTTTATATTCTGTCATTTCCTTTTAAAGCTTTATTTTTATCTTTAATTAGTTTTAGACAACGACACCTTTTATTTTATCCACCAAAAACGACTCAGTCACACATTTAATCGGAGATCAATTCGATTAGACACCGAGAAAAACGAATCTTTTTCACTCGTAAAATCTTTGTATTAAATGACGCCGCTGCCGGCTCTTTTCGTGAAGATTAACGGTTTTTTGTGAGAGACGCGTTGGATTTTGGGATCCGTTCACTCGTGAATGTTATTTTTCTTGCTCAAAAAATTTTCAAAAATCCATAAAAATTAAAAATTTCAAAAAATCCAAAAACATTTAAAAGAATCATAAAAAGCATTTCTTTTCAAAAGTTTTGCACCCAAAATATTTCTCTTACTTATCTATTGTGTTTAATGAACTCGTTTGTTGATTGTGTAGGGTGTGGAAGACCATCTTCTGGTAGTCAATCCTGTCAATGGTGTTCATGCGAACGGTGTGGAATGGATATCCTTAATTACGAATTTGGCCGTTGTCTATCGTGCAATTCGATCAATTCATACTTCAATTCATCCTTCCTTTCTAATGACACTATTTCACCCTCTCCCATATATGATGATCCATATCCACAAAATGCACCGGGTTTTTCTCAATACCCGTGTTGCAACAATTGTGGGGGCCTTCACGATACCTTTTCTTGTCAACCGACGAATTATTATCAGCTAAATCCGTGTTTTAATTCTTTTCAACCGATGATTTATGATGAGCCACATCCATGCTATAATTCCGGTTTTCAAAATTTTGAGCCCCCACAATACACCCTCGATCATCAACCTTCTTTGAATCCGAATGACAAAGGACAAGCCCTTCTTTTGCAACTTCAAGAAGCCGTAGTTCAACTAAAAGAAGCATGGGAGGAGGAAAAGCGACAGCAACAAGAGCAAGTATCTAATCTTAGTTATTATACTCCTCCTCTTGTGCGTCCATACTACTATTATGGTGATGACGAGGATGATATCTATGATCTCAACCCATCTCCTGAGATTACTACTCCTACTCTTGATATCCCTAATGCGTCTAAGGATAGTGATACATCGAGTGAGGTTAGTGATTTTGGTCTTGATAAATTCTTCGATGAGGTTTGTGACGCATCAAATTTTGTGGAGCCTACGGACGAGGTCGCTCTTAATGATGATTTTTCTCCATGCTATGAGAATTTCACTTTTGAAATTTCTCAATCCCCTCTGGGAGACGAGGGCGATGTTGATTTATTCTCTCCGACATACGAGAAATTCACCACTGAACTTGGTCTTGTAGATGAGGTAGAAGACGTTATTCTTCGCAACAAATTACGGAAAGTTCATCTTCTTATTGCTCAAATTAAAGTGTTGAATTCTGCTCCTATTTCCGAGTCTTTACCTCCGTCTATTACTCCCGTTGAGAATAATGACACATTTATGGAAGAAATCGACATTCACTCAATACCTCCGGGTATTGATGATGATTACACGGAGGAGGATATTCTTTTTGATACTTTAATACATGAAGATATTGTCCCAAGTCCCCCTCCCGAGCACCTTTCATCCCATACTCTAGAGACCATTATTGAGGATGAGTGCTTTGACCCGGGAGGTGGCATTGACCATTCCATGATTGACACCTTTACGGCTTTGCCGCTCAGTGATAATCATATGTCTTTTGGGGCTGACATTTTGATTCCTTTACCCACCCCACCTCCCGTGGATCATGATTTCACATACTTTTCGTATGTTGAGAGGACTTTTCTGCCGTTCAAGACTTATCATCCGGCCTCTCCTGTTTTATTTTCCTCCGGGAACGAGGACAAGGTCTTTGATCCCGGTATTACATTCGAGGCTTCCCCATGGACCATTTAATTCGGGGTCGAGTCAGGCTCGCGACTCGGTGAACAAAAACAAGCGCTTCTTGGAAGGCAACCCAAGTATCTATCCTTCATATCTGTTTTCATAATAAGTGTAGGGGGAGACCCTAGTATGTGTTTGTTGTTTTCTTTCTTGTCATGTGCAGGGATTCGAGCTTTCAAAGATATATTCTTGATGACTTTTGACGACCCGTGATTCCGTGTACCCATCTTCCCGGTTTTATCATAAACTCTTTTGATTCACTATTTTATATTCTTTAATATTAAAATAGGAATCACTTTAGTTGGCCTTTCCTTAGCAAGATTTAAACAACATGCACAATATCCTAAGTGTAGGGGAGTTTACTCCCACATGCTTAAACATTAAGGACAATGTTTATATTAAGTGTAGGGGGGACTTGTATCGAAGTTAAGTGGGCTTTTCCTTGAATTTGTCCTCATTTTAACCGGAAAATTGATTTTTCAACATTTTTCCAAATTTTTGATCTATTTTGGCCTTGTAGTTTTTCCTTTGTTATCGTTATTTTCTTTCTTTGCTAGAATAAATTTTAATATAGTTGTTTTAATTTTTCAACGTCGTGAATCTTTTGACTCAACCCGAGTTTACTTATCCAAGTTTACTCTAGCTAGTATCCTTAACGTGTTTAAGTTAAGTTTTGCTAGGCTTTTATATAGGTAATAATAAGTGTGAAAACACTTATCCTTTTACTACTTATTTCCAATAATAACAAGACCAAAACGTGTGATTTATGTCGTAAAAGTCGGAATTATGCGTGGTTTGTGTTTTTATTGTGTTTTAGGACCAAAATATTAAAAAGGAAGAAAACACGGGCTTTCACGGGCTTTTATTGAAGAAAACGGGAAAAGACGAAGTCAAAAGATCAAGAGTGCAAAAAGAACGGAAGTCCAAGGCCTATTCTGAAGATTTATCGAAGAAAAAGTCAAAAGACGGAAGTTTAACGAAGTCAAAGAACTTTAGTCTAATAGAAGAAGAAAATTAAAAGACAAGTTCAAATCCCGAGAAGACAAAGTCGAAGAATTAAAGTCGAGTCGAGAAGAAAGCAAGAAAGAAGATGCAACACATGCACTCCTTCCACCTTCCCTATAAATACCCTCCTAATAGTCATTAGGAGGAGAGTTAGAGTTTTTAGTTAATTTTTCACTTTTTAGTTTTCTCTAGTTTTAGAGAGAGAAAGTCTTAAACTTTCTCTCACTAAATTTCATCTTTTTCTTAATCTTTCAAGATTAAACTCTTTGTATTGCTTATTATTATTAATCAAGTTCTATTTTAAGCTTTTATTTCTTAATCTCATTCTACTTTTCTTTGATTTAAGATTGATTTTGGTGCGATTATCATGTGATCTGTGTTGTTCTAATTGATTTCGTGCTTAAAAAGTTAATCTTTTGATCATTTCATAAGTTTTCATTTGATTAAGCTTTAAGACTTTTGTGCTTATTGGCTTATTTTTATGATTAGCTTATTTTTCTTATTAAAAAGTTTTATTAAAAAGTTTATGTTTTTATGGTTTGATCTAAAAAGTTGATTAATTTCGAGTTGCATAAGTTGATCAAAGTGCTTATTTGATTCGGATTTGTCATTGATTCGGGGTGGTTTTGGTATTAGCTTATTAAAGTTAGCTTATTACCTAGCTTAACCTTTTTCCACAATTTTCGGAAAGGGTTGTAAAACCCCTTTCCGATTGGCTTTTTCCGACCGTGTGCACCACCTTAACCGATTTCCTTAATTTTAGGAAAGGGTTTAAAACCCCTTTCCGATTGGTACCTATTCCGAGCAGCCTCATCTTCACATTCCGATTGGTAGATCGGATTAGGGTTTACATTTTCCGACGGTGGTCTCCTTTAGTATTCCGATTGGGGTTCTTCTGCATTCCGATTGACCCTTTGTGTCCACATTCCGATTGAAGGGTTTTTCCCAACATTCCGATTGAAGGGTTTTTCCCAACATTCCGATTGGTGTTCCTTGTCCAATATTCCGATTAGTCCTACCTTTACAACATTCCGACCACCAGATCGGAATACATTCCGATCTGGGGCTATTTTTAGCTTATTCCGATTGTGAGCTTGTATTTTTTTTACTAAGTTTTTATTTTCAGAAATTTTCCAAGTGTTAGTTTTATCTAGTGTGCTTGTACTTTTCCATTGTCACCTTTAAGTTTATGAGCATTTATTTTTATTCGTCACTTTTAATATTAATCTTTATTCTTCCACTTTACTAAACGACACTTTAATTACTTGCTAATAGATTAAAACAAATCAACCAATCCATTCTCTTGATTTACCAAAAGACGATTGAGTCGCACTTAAGACCGGTTTTCAATTCGAAAAGATTCGGACGATAATATTTTCATACCTAGCCAAAAGCGAAGTATTAAATGGCGCCGCTGCCGGATCTTTTCGTTAAGATAAACGGTTTCTAGTGAGAGACGCATTGAATTTTGGGATCCGTTCTTTGAACGTTATTTTCATTGCTATAAAAATTTCCAAAAATCCATAAAAAAATATAAAATTCTTCAAAAATACAAAAACATTTAAAAAATCATAAAAAGCAATTCTTTTCCAAAGGTTTTGCACCAAAAATATTATATAGGTATTCTCTTTGTGTATATTTTTCTTCTGCAGGTGCATGCGTACTAGATCTACGAACTATTCTGAGCCCGAGACTCGTGAAGATTTAGATATGGTTGGTGTTAACAACAACAATAATCACCCACCTCAAAACAATTTGAATAACAACAACAACAACAACAACAATGTCCTTCTACCTGATTTACGAACCATGGAGGAATTGTGCCAACCCACCATGAACGGACGCAGAGGCCCGATTGCGCCGATGCATATCACGGCTCAAGAGTTTTCGTTGAAGCATCACATGATCCAACAAGTGCAAACTAATCCATTCGCCGGAATGCCTAATGATGATGCCAACAAACACCTCGACAAATTCATTACTATCACTCAAAGCATGAAGTCCCCCGGTGTTTCTATGGATGACCTTCGCCTCCAACTTTTTCCACACTCGCTTTCTCACCATGCCGAAAAATGGTTTGACCGTCTTCCAAAGAATTCTATTCATACGTGGAATGACATGACTCAACGCTTTTTATCGCGCTACTTTCCCCCATCCATGGTCACTAGCCTTCGTAACCAAATCAGTGGATTTATGCAAGAGAATGATGAATCGCTTTTCGATGCTTGGGAACGCTACAATGATTTGATCGACCGCTGTCCTTATCACAATATGCTCCCCGTCACTCTCATTGACACCTTCTACAATGGTCTCACTTTTCGTGATCGTGACACGATCAATGCCGCCGCCGGTGGTACTTTTATGAAAAGGAGACCGGAAGAGTGTCGAGAGTTGATTGAAAACATGACTACTCACCACAAGAATTGGGATTCTTCCGCATCCTCAAGATCTAATCAGAGAGTCAATGTTTCATCTACTTCTTCCACCACCAACTCGTCTGTTTTGGAACGTGCTATTCTTGATATTAACAAAAGTCTCCAAATTTTGACTTCTAACCAAACTCAACAAGCTAAAGCCGTTGCTATTTCTTGTGACACATGTGGTGGTCCTCATTCCTACAATGAGTGTCCTTCTACTCACGATAATTATTCTGAAGATGTTAACGCAGCATATGGTACTTATCCCACGGGAGGCTATCAAGCTCGCCCTCAAGGAGACCGTAACTTGCTAAGTTATCGCTCCAACAATTATCTTGCTCCCCCCAGTTTCCCTCCTGCTAACCAATCCCAACCTCGTGCAAATAATCAATATCAATCCCAAAGAAACCCATACCCAACTCAAGGAAATTCTCAAGCTTACCAGGCTCCACCTCTCAATCAACCGATGGCAGTGAATCCAGATGTCGAGACATTCATGAAGACTAATCGGGAGTTGGTGACGAATCTTCTGAGTCAAGTCCGCAACTTGAAGGGAGAAATGGCAAAGCAAGGGAACGATATTCGAGCCGAGCTAAGGAATGACATGGCCAAACACAGCGATGCAATTAATGCGAACATGCAAAACTCTTTTAATAATCAAGCTCTTCACCTTCGTGATATGATTGGTTTGCTCATCCAAGGTAATCAACCCTCTGCTTCGGGTACTCTTCCGAGTAATACCGTTACAAATCCGAGAGGGGAGATGAAAGCAATCACCACTCGTAGTGGAAAAGGTTATATGGAACCCGAGCTTCCTACACCTCCACCCGTGATTGTGAACAAGGAAAAAGAGCAACTTTCCTCACCTCCTTCACCTTCTATCCCCATTTCCCCACCACCCGTGGTTGTGAGTGATCCTATTCCCTTAAAGCCTTCTTCTTCATCCAATATACCTTATCCTTCAAGGTTGAGGAAAGAGAAGCAAAAGAGCAAGGATGATATTCAAGTTTCAAACTTTCTTAAAATGTTTAAACAACTGAATTTTAACATCTCCTTTGCCGAGGCTCTCGCTCACATGCCCAAATATGCTAAGATGTTTAAAGATCTTCTAAGTGATAAAGAGAAACTCCTTGACATTGCTCAGACCCACCTTAATGAGAATTGCTCCGTAGTGCTCTTAAGGCAATTGCCCACCAAACTTGGTGATCCGGGTCGCTTCTTGATTCCTTGCAACTTCCCGGGAGTAGAGAATTGCATGGCCCTAGCCGATCTAGGTGCCAGTATAAACTTAATGCCTTTAAGTGTTTGGAAGCAATTATCTCTCCCCGAGCTTGTCCCCACCAAAATGACTTTGGAATTAGCCAACCGTACGGTTGCTTATCCAGTGAGGATAGCCGAAGATGTCTTTGTTGGCGTTGACAAATTCACCTTCCCGGCGGATTTTGTTGTCGTTGACTACGAGATGGATCCCCGTGTTCCATTAATCGTTGGACGTCCATTCCTGAGGACCGGTCGCACTCTCATTGATGTAGCCGCGGGCGAAATAATCATGAGAGTTGGTGACGATAAAATTGTCTTCAACATGGGTAAGATTTCTAAGCAACCTTATTCGTATGAGAGTGTTAATGCTATTGATGTCCTCGATGAGGCTTGTGAAGAACACTTTCATGATGCTTGCAAAAGTACTCTCTCTTCTCTACCCAATGTTGAGACCGTTGCCTCTATTGCTCCAGCATTGACTCCTTTTGGAGAAAGTGACTTGGATGATTTCGAAGCTAGCTTGGGTCCTCTCGATATTAAGTATGATAATTTGTCCACCAATTGGGATGAAGATATTCGTACTATTGAGAGACTTCTCAATGAGGACCCGCTGTCTCCTCCTGCTCCTAAAGAGGTGACTAATGATGATCCATCGTTAGTTTCACCATCTATTGAGGATCCTCCTACTCTCGAGCTTAAGGGCTTACCTCCTCATCTTGATTACGTTTTTCTGGAAGACGACGAGAAGCTACCGGTCATCATCACAAAGGATCTGAAAGAAGACGAAAAAGCCCGACTTGTCGCTGTGTTGAAGAAGCATAAACGAGCTATCGCTTGGAAAATCTCCGACATCCGTGGAATTGATCCTCACTTTTGCACACATAAAATTCTCATGGAGGACGACTTTAAGCCCACAATTCAAAGTCAACGAAGGGTGAATCCTAAAATCCATGAAGTCATCAAAAAAGAGGTTATCAAACTTCTTGATGCGGGTATGATTTACCCTATTTCGGATTCACCATGGGTTAGTCCAGTCCATTGTGTGCCTAAGAAAGGCGGAATCACCGTTGTGCCCAATGCAAACAACGAGTTAATTCCTACCCGTCTCGTTACTGGGTGGAGAGTTTGTATAGACTACCGCAAACTCAATGATGCCACGAGAAAGGATCATTTCCCTCTACCTTTTATGGACCAAATGCTTGAACGTTTAGCGGGTAATGAATATTACTGCTTTCTGGATGGTTTCTCGGGTTATTTTCAAATACCCATCGATCCCCAAGATCAAGAGAAGACAACATTCACTTGTCCCTATGGCACCTTTGCTTACAAACGAATGCCTTTTGGCTTATGCAATGCCCCCGGGACTTTCCAAAGGTGCATGTTGGCTATCTTCCATGACATGGTTGAGCAAACCATGGAAGTCTTCATGGATGATTTCTCGGTCTTCGGGGATTCCTTCTCTTCTTGCCTTGCCAATTTGGAACGTATGCTTAAGCGGTGCGAAGACACTCGCCTTGTTATGAATTGGGAAAAATGCCATTTTATGGTAAAAGAAGGCATTGTGCTAGGACACAAAATCTCAAAAGCCGGTCTTGAAGTCGACCGTGCAAAAGTTGATGTCATAGCCAAATTACCTCCACCTTCAACCGTGAAGGGTGTGAGAAGTTTTCTGGGTCATGCGAGCTTCTATCGTAGATTCATTCAGGATTTCTCTAAAATCGCTCGCCCGATGACCCACCTCTTGGAAAAAGATACTCCTTTTATCTTTTCTAAAGAGTGTCTCGAAGCCTTCAATCTTCTTAAGGATAAGCTAACTAAGGCACCGGTCTTGGTTACCCCTAATTGGGAGCTGCCTTTTGAATTGATGTGCGATGCTAGCGACTTTGCTATTGGTGCGGTTCTGGGCCAACGAGTGAATAAACACTTCCAACCAATCCACTACGCTAGCAAAACAATGACGGGGGCTCAATTGCATTATACGACAACCGAAAAAGAGCTTTTAGCTGTTGGCTATGCTTTTGAGAAATTTCGCCCCTATCTTGTTTTATCCACCACCATCGTATACACGGACCATTCCGCGTTGAAGTACTTGATGACTAAGAACGATTCTAAGCCAAGACTTCTTCGCTGGGTTTTGCTCCTTCAAGAATTCAACATTGAAATTCGTGACAAGAAGGGTGCCGAAAACCTGGCCGCGGATCATCTTAGCAGACTTGAGGATCCATATCAGGGGGATCATCCGAACAAAGAGATCAATGACTCTTTCCCCCTTGAGACCTTAATGTCTATAAATCTCAATCTTGATGGCACCCCGTGGTTTGCAGACATTGCAAACTACTTAGCGGGTGGTATTCTCATCCAAGGGTTAACATCCCAACAAAAGAAGAAGTTCTTGAATGATGTTAAGACTTACTTTTGGGATGACCCTTATCTATTCAAACAGTGTGCTGATCTGATTATTCGTCGATGTGTTGACGGACCGGCAGCTTTTGACATCCTCCAAGCTTGCCACAAAGGACCCACCGGTGGTCACTTTGGTCCCAACTACACCGCTAAGAAAGTGTTTGATTCCGGATTCTACTGGCCCACCATTTATCGTGATGCTCACGAAATGGTTAAGCATTGTGATGCTTGCCAACGTCAAGGCAAGATCACACATAAGGATGAGATGCCTCAAAATTTCATACAGGAATGTGAAATCTTTGACGTATGGGGCATCGACTTTATGGGGCCATTTCCATCATCTAAAGGGAACAAGTACATCCTCGTCGCCGTCGACTACGTCTCTAAATGGTTTGAAGCTAAGGCTCTTCCTACGAATGATGCAAGGGTGGTTGTGAACTTTTTGAAGCAGCTTTTCGCTCGATTTGGCGTTCCTCGTGCTATCATTAGTGACCGCGGGACTCATTTTTGCAACGATCAATTTGCACGAGTCATGGCAAAGTATGGTGTCACTCACCGTCTTTCCACCGCCTATCATCCCCAAACCAATAGGCAAGCTGAGATTTCCAATCGTGGCTTGAAGAGAATTTTGGAGCGTACTGTAGGAGAGCATCGCGCCGCGTGGGCCGATAAGTTAGATGATGCTCTGTGGGCTTTCCGTACTGCTTACAAGACCCCGATCGGTTGTACACCTGATCGTCTTGTGTACGGGAAAGCCTGCCACCTACCCATCGAGCTGGAACATAAGGCGCACTGGGCCTTGAAGTGGGCTAACTTCGACATCATCAAAGCCGGTGATCATCGTAAGGTTCAACTCAACGAGCTAAATGAACTGAGGAATGAAGCTTATGAGAACTCACTGATCTACAAGGAGAAGACGAAGATGATCCACGATGCTAAAATCAAGAACCGAGAGTTCCACGTTGGTGATCAAGTCTTACTTTTTAACTCTCGGTTGAAGATCTTCTCTGGCAAGTTGAAGAGCCGCTGGACTGGTCCATTCACCGTCGCCAAAGTTTTTCCGTATGGGACCATTGAGCTTTCTCAGCCGAATGGGCCCAATTTCAAGGTGAATGGCCAGCGTCTGAAGCTGTACTTTGGTGAGGACATCTCTCAGGAGATGATTCCATCCCTCACCACGTTCCCCATGAACTAAAATTAGGTCGAGTCAGGCTCATGACTCGGTAAACAAAAAAAAGCGCTTCTCGGGAGGCAACCCGTGTTCTATCCTTTACTGCTTTCATAATAAGTGTAGGGGGAGCCCCGCATATGTTTGTTGTCTTGTTTATTGTGCTGGGCAGGGATTAAAGCTTCAAAGATCCATCTTGATGACTTTTGATGAACCGTGATACCGTGTTTCCCATCTTCCCGGTTCTATCCTAAACTCTTGTGATTCAATATTTCATATTCTATATGTTCACATTGAATTCACTTTAGTTGCCCTTCCCTTAGCAAGATTTAAACAAAGTGCACAATGTCCTAAGTGTAGGAGAGTTTACTCCCACATGCTTAAACATTGAGGACAATGTTTATCTCAAGTGTAGGGGGGACTTCTATCGAAGTAAGTGGTCTTTTCCATGAATTTGCCCTCATTTTAACCGAAAAATTTGATTTTTCGACATTTTTCAAAATTTTTAATCTATTTTGGCCTATTGTATAGTTGTATTTTCCGTTGATATGTTCATTTTCTTCCCATTGCTAGAATAGTTTTTCAATAAAGTGGTTTTAGATTTTTCTTAGTCGTGAACATTTTGACTCAACCCGAGTTACTTGCCTAAGTTTACTCTAGCTAGTATCCTTAACGTGTTAAAGTCAAGTTTTGCTAGGCTTTTATATAAGGAGCTATAAAACGCGAAAGTCTTAACTCTCACGGGTTAAGAACAAGAACTTTTCGCAAGTTCCTATAATTGATCCTAGAGAGTCGTTTATCAAGGAACTTTAAAACGCGATTTCTAAACTTGAAAAAGTCTAAGAATTTGCAAGATCCTATAGGCGACTCGAAAACCCAAAACTTTGATTTAATAGGCTAAGCATCCATGAGTCTCATTCCTTGAGATTTTAAAATGTGGAGAACGTGAGATGATAGAGTCAATTATAAGTTCGGTATTCTTTCGTGAATTTATGTGAGTTAATTATGAGCCTATTCTGCCTCCGCTTGTTAATAAATTAATCTGCTAATAAATAAGGTTGTACGATTTAAAAGGTTACTTAGCTTCTAGCCCCAGATCGTTTAAAAGTTGCTCGGTAATGACGAGAGTTCATAGCCAAGGCATAACTTATGAAGCGGGGCACGAAGATTGGCGAGTCCGAAAAGGCCCTAACAAGGCATGAGGGCTACATTTTGTTGCTAAAGATCCAAAAGTGATGTGAAGAATCATTTATCAAAAATCAATATGAAGGATCGAGACACACGACGAAAAGCAAGAACTCCCCAAAAGTCATGGAGAAGTCTATCCGAAAAGACCCTAACAAGGTATGAGGATAAATAGATCCAAGTCCTAAAAGGAGGCGGATCGTTGTATATCAAAGTCCAAAATAAAGATTGGAGAAAAATGAAGAAGTCGTGGTCCAAAGATGAAGAATCTCTCAAAAACTTCAAGTGAAGAAATTCCTATTATGAAGAGAAGACCATAATTTCAAGAACGTCTCTCGAAGATTCGAAGTATGAAGTCGCTGCCAAATATCGGCCCGAGAAAGGTCTCAAATCGCGAACCAAGTTATGCCAAGATATGAACTTTTTGATATCCCGAGAAGCAGTTTTAAAAGATTTGGTCCTTTAGCTAACTATTGATTAAATCGTTCACCTTATTTTCGGACTAAATAACTATCGAAATAAGTCAAACAATGCATCCTCGTGATCATTCAAGACAAAAATAAAATATAAGAGATACACCTAGGAATAAGGGAGTCTAAGTGAATAATTGGCCCACATGAGTTCGTGATAGTTTGCTAACTTATAATAACAATGATCTCGTTTTTAAGCTTGGTATGGGGAACGTGAAACTTGAGGATGATAAACGTTCATGGCCGCCAAAACCCAATGTAAGTTTTTAATTTCTTTACTTATTTCTATCTTTTATGTTTAGTATTTAATAAAGGCCAAGGTGGGTTATTTATGATGGAAAATGTAAACCATGCTTTAAAATTAATGCATTGCATGAGGGCATTGCAATGGTCAAGTGTAGGGGATTTAATAAGTGTGAAAACACTTATCCTTTTACTACTTATTTCCAATAATAACAAGACCAAAACGTGTGATTTATGTCGTAAAAGTCGGAATTATGCGTGGTTTGTGTTTTTATTGTGTTTTAGGACCAAAATATTAAAAAGGAAGAAAACACGGGCTTTCACGGGCTTTTATTGAAGAAAACGGGAAAAGACGAAGTCAAAAGATCAAGAGTGCAAAAAGAACGGAAGTCCAAGGCCTATTCTGAAGATTTATCGAAGAAAAAGTCAAAAGACGGAAGTTTAACGAAGTCAAAGAACTTTAGTCTAATAGAAGAAGAAAATTAAAAGACAAGTTCAAATCCCGAGACGACAAAGTCGAAGAATTAAAGTCGAGTCGAGAAGAAAGCAAGAAAGAAGATGCAACACATGCACTCCTTCCACCTTCCCTATAAATACCCTCCTAATAGTCATTAGGAGGAGAGTTAGAGTTTTTAGTTAATTTTTCACTTTTTAGTTTTCTCTAGTTTTAGAGAGAGAAAGTCTTAAACTTTCTCTCACTAAATTTCATCTTTTTCTTAATCTTTCAAGATTAAACTCTTTGTATTGCTTATTATTATTAATCAAGTTCTATTTTAAGCTTTTATTTCTTAATCTCATTCTACTTTTCTTTGATTTAAGATTGATTTTGGTGCGATTATCATGTGATCCGTGTTGTTCTAATTGATTTCGTGCTTAAAAAGTTAATCTTTTGATCATTTCATAAGTTTTCATTTGATTAAGCTTTAAGACTTTTGTGCTTATTGGCTTATTTTTATGATTAGCTTATTTTTCTTATTAAAAAGTTTTATTAAAAAGTTTATGTTTTTATGGTTTGATCTAAAAAGTTGATTAATTTCGAGTTGAATAAGTTGATCAAAGTGCTTATTTGATTCGGATTTGTCATTGATTCGGGGTGGTTTTGGTATTAGTTTATTAAAGTTAGCTTATTACCTAGCTTAACCTTTTTCCACAATTTTCGGAAAGGGTTGTAAAACCCCTTTCCGATTGGCTTTTTCTGACCGTGTGCACCACCTTAACCGATTTCCTTAATTTTAGGAAAGGGTTTAAAACCCCTTTCTGATTGGTACCTATTCCGAGCAGCCTCATCTTCACATTCCGATTGGTAGATCGGATTAGGGTTTACATTTTCCGACGGTGGTCTCCTTTAGTATTCCGATTGGGGTTCTTCTGCATTCCGATTGACCCTTTGTGTCCACATTCCGATTGAAGGGTTTTTCCCAACATTCCGATTGAAGGGTTTTTCCCAACATTCCGATTGGTGTTCCTTGTCCAATATTCCGATTAGTCCTACCTTTACAACATTCCGACCACCAGATCGGAATACATTCCGATCTGGGGCTATTTTTAGCTTATTCTGATTGTGAGCTTGTATTTTTTTATTAAGTTTTTATTTTCAGAAATTTTCCAAGTGTTAGTTTTATCTAGTGTGCTTGTACTTTTCCATTGTCACCTTTAAGTTTATGAGCATTTATTTTTATTCATCACTTTTAATATTAATCTTTATTCTTCCACTGTACTAAACGACACTTTAATTACTTGCTAATAGATTAAAACAAATCAACCAATCCATTCTCTTGATTTACCAAAAGACGATTGAGTCGCACTTAAGACCGGTTTTCAATTCGAAAAGATTCGGACGATAATATTTTCATACCTAGCCAAAAGCGAAGTATTAGGTAACTTTAAAACGCGAAAGTCTTAACTCTTACGGGTTAAGAACAAGAACTTTTCGCAAGTTCCTATAATTGATCCTAGAAAGTCGTTTATCAAGGGAACTTTAAAATGCGAATTCTAAACTTGAAAGAGTCTAAGAAGTTGCAAGATCCTATAGATGACTTGAAAAACCAAAACTTTGATTTAATAGGCTAAGCATCCACGAGTCTTATTCCTTGAGATTTTAAACTGTGGAGAACGAGAGATGATAGAGTCAATTATAAGTTTGGTATTCTTTCATAAATTTATGTGAGTTGATTATGAGCTTTTTCTCCCATCGCTTGCTAATAAATTTAATTGCAATAAATAAGGTTGTACGATTTGAAAAGTTACTTAGCTTCTAGCACAAGATCGTTTAAAATTTGCTCGGTATTAATTAGAGTTCATAGCCAAGGCATAACTTATTGAAGCGGGATGCGAAGATTGGCGAGTCCGAAAAGGCCCTAACAAGGCATGAGGGCTACATTTTGTTGCTAAAGATCCGAAGTGATGTGAAGAATCATTTATCAAAAATCAATATAAAGGATCGAGACACACGACGAAAAGCAAATACTTCCCAAAAGATCATGGAGAAGCCTATCCGAAAAGACCCTAGCAAGGTATGAGGATAAATAGATCCAAGTCCTAAAAGGAGGTAGATCGTTGTATATCAAAATCCCAAATAAAGATTGGAGAAAAATGAAGAAGTCGTGGTCCAAATATGAAGAATCTCTCAAAAAGTTCAAGTGAAGAAATTCCTATTATGAAGAGAAGACCATTATTTCATGAACTTCTCTCAAGATTTGAAGTATGAAGTCAATGCCAAATATAGGTCCGAGAAAGGTCTCAAATCGTGAAGCGAGTTATGCCAAGATATGAACTTTATGAGGTCCCGAAAAGCAGTTTTAAAAGATTTTTTCCTTTAGCTAACTATTGATTAAATCATCCTACTTTATTTTTAGCATAAATAAACTATTGAAATAAGTCAGCAATGCATCCTCGTGATCGTTAAAGACAACATTAAAATATAAGAGATACACCTAGGAATAAGGGAGTATAAGTGAATAATTGGGACACAGGAATTTGTGTTAGTTTGCTAACTTATAATAACAATGATCTCGTTTTTAAGCTTGGTATGAAGAACGTGAAACTTGAGGGTGATAAACATTCATGACATCCAAAACCCTAATGTAAGTCTTTTATTCAAAGGAAGAAAACAATGATCTCGTTTTTAAGCTTGGTATGAAGAACGTGAAACTTGAGGGTGATAAACATTCATGACATCCAAAACCCTAATGTAAGTCTTTTATCTCTTTACTTGTTTTCTTCCTTTGAATATTCTATAATTTTCTATCTGTTTAAAGGCCAAGGTGGATTGATTATGATGAAAAATGTAAAACTTTCTTTGTAATTAATGCATTGCATGAGGGCATTGCAATGGTCAAGTGTAGGGGATTTGATAGGTGTGAAAACAACCATCCTTTTACCACTTAACTATAATAATAACCAAGCCAAAACGTGTATTTAATGTCGTAAAAGTCGGAATTATGCGTGGTTTGTGTTTTTATTGTGTTTTAGGACCAAAAGATGAAAAAGGAAGAAAACAGGGGCTTTCACGGGCTTTTATCGAAGAAAACAAGAAAAGACGAAGTCAAAAGATCAAGAGTGCAAAAAGTACGGAAGTACAAGGCCTATTCTGAAGATTTATCGAAGAAAAAGTCTAAAGACGGAAGTTTAATGAAGTCGAAGAACCAAGTCTAATTAAAGAATAAAATTATAAGACGAGTTCAATTTATATCGACAAATCCCGAGACGACGTCGAGAAAGACAAAGAATTTAAATCGAGTCGAGACAAGAAGAAAGAAAGAAGAAAGCATCAACACTCCTCCTCTCCTCCTATATAAACCCTCCTAATATGTCATTAGGATGTGTTAGTCATTTTTAGGAGTAGATAGATTAGTTTTAGGAGTAGGAGTAGTGTAATATTACTTTCTCTCTCTAGAATTACTTTCATGTTTTTAAGTTTTTTTTTACAATAATCTTGTAATTTGAATCTTAATCATCTTAATTTCAAGCTTTTACAATTAATCATTCTCATTCTACCTTTCTTTATTTTTAATCTTGTCTAATTTTGATAATCATGTAGTTTGTTAGTCATGTTCTTTGATTGATTGATGTTTGTGTTTGATTGTGCTTATTGGTTTTGATGTGTTTGATTTTTATAGCTTATAGTGTTTAGTGCTTATTGTTCTATTTTTCTTATTTTTTAATTAAGTGCTTATTGGTTATTTTATTAAAAGTTGTTTTTAAATATTTTTATTATTTAGTGTTTTTAAAAGTTTTAAATTTTGGCTTATTAGCTTTTTCTTAAACTTGATTTGGTTAAAGTTTTAGATAAGTGCTTATTTGATTTTAGCTTATTTTTAGTTTTTGTTATTTTGATCTAGTCCGGATTGTTTTAAAACCCTAGTTTCCCTAACTAGGTCCAACATTCAATTTTCCCGAACTAGGTGCAAATTGGCTCATTCCGAATTAGATTGAGTTTTGACATATTCCGAACTAGGTCTCGTTTTTATTTTCCCGAATTAGGTACAATTTCATTTTCCTGAACTACATGTATATTTCATTTCCCGAATTGAGTAAAAAGTTAAGTATTCCGAGTTAGGTCCGTTATAGATATTCCGAACTAGAATCAGAAATAAACATTCCGAACTAACCATTTGGTCTACATTCCGAACAACATATTAAATTGGTCAACATTACGAACAACTATTTAGAAATTGACATGCTTGCCTGCTTGGCAGCTTATACTTTTCCCGCCATTTTTTAGGTGTTAGGTTGCGTGCTTGAGCTACTAGCTTGGTTGCTTGTTTATTAATTAATATTGTTCCGTAATCGTTTAGTTTTATCTGAAAGTTGTTCTGATTTTTATTCTAAAAGTCACTTATTTTTAGTTGAATTTTTCATCAATTTTTAGTATTAGTATTTTTTCCAAAAGTTTAAGTTTTATCTTTTATTTAGTGCCCGCTTTATCTTTTACCTCGTTTAGTTTTAAAGTACCCTCTTAGTTTTATTTTCTCCTTTTTCATTAGGTTAATTTTATTTTTCAGTCGAAAGTTAATTTCTTCGTTTAGTGTTATTTTTATTAATTGTTTCGTTTTCATATTTGTTTTTAATATCGTTTCTTTATTATTTGTCAATCGTTTTAATTTTTAGTTCATTTCTTTTATATTTTGTCATTTCCTTTTAAAGCTTTATTTTTATCTTTAATTAGTTTTAGACAACGACACCTTTTCTTTTATCCACAAAAAACGACTGAGTCACACATTTAACCGGAGATCAATTCGACTTGACACCGAGAAAAACGAATCTTTTTCACTAGTAAAATCTTTATATTACCCTTACTACAAAAAGCATCATCATATACCTCATTATCCAATGAAGAGGAAGAGTTAGCCATGAGATCATATTGCACATGCTCTTCTTACTTCTTAGCTATCAATGCTTGATTCTGTTCTACTTCATCTGCCATGAAGCTCCAGTCCCATCCAAGCCCATCAATTCCTTGCATGGCAACCATAGCCTTTGATCCAACATCTTCAACCTTGATGATATGGCTTGAGCTCTTTCCATCATCATTCCTACGTAGAGATCTGCATTCTCTCATGAAGTGTCTCATCTTATGACAATTATAGAATTCAACCTTGGATTTATCAAATCCAGCAGTTTCCTTGCCATTGAATGTCATTCTCCTTCCAAACCTTTTGTTCCACCTATTGGCCCTTATACTAGCAAGTGCCATACTCCACTTAATATCTATCTCTTCAAGATCGACATCACTAATTTGCTCAAGATCCTCATAAGTAACTAGAGAACCATTAGGTAAGTCAGCAATGTATGCACACACAGTATCCAAGTCAATACCAGCTGGTTTGAGACTTGAGGAACCAACATTGTAAGTGTCAGTGGCTGAAGATGAGTCGCTGACATATGTTGATCTAATGGCTGGATGTACATTCAAGCCGCTGACATGTGAAACATTGTCAGGGGGTTGTGAGTCATTATGAGAGATGAATGCCATACTTCCAGATGTTGGCTTGATCCCTTGTTTGGGTATAGCCTTAGGTTCCATAGTCCTTAGTTGATTATAAATATCATCAAAAGAAGCATTCTTGTAGGCCTTGGTGGAAATGATAAATTTTGCATGAATTTCCCATGCATTACCAAGACCTCTAAGAAAGGTAGATGTGATATCTTGCTCCTCAAGATCTGTTCCTATGAAAGCTAACTTGCTAGTAATGTCTTGAAGACGACTTGTCACCTCACTTAGCTTCTCATTAGGATGAGCTTTGAAAATAGTATAATCAATCATTAACTGCTTCTTCCTTTGTTTAACAGTTTCCTCATTACCACCATAAATGGTCTCAAGGGCTGCCCAAAGATCCTTAGCCGATTCATACTTTCTGAATTTATGTTGCTCCTTAGGACCAAGTGTAAGTTTGAGTGTACTCAAAGCTTTTATATCATTCATTCTTTCTACTATCTCAACAGCCGACACAGCCCTTCCATCTTCAGGTCTTGGAAGGAGATCATCACCAGTCTGTCCAACTGTTCTTCTTGCTTCTATAGCAGTAGTAATCTTTAGATCCTTCTTAAATTGATTACCATATTCAATGACTTCCCAGAGAACATAGTTATCAACTTGAATATATTGTTCGAAGTTGAACTTCCAAAGTTCAAAGTTATCAGGATTAAGTATAGGAATTTTGAGATTGTGATTTGATGAGTGTGAGGCTTCAATTGTGGTAAACATGATGTTTAGATGTTTTTCTAGGGTTTTCCAAAGATTTAGGGTTTTTGTTCTTAAGATCAAAAGTTCCTCAACAAGCTCTGATACCACTTATTGATCCCAAACTTAGATCAGTTTAACTTTTGTATTATCGAGATTAGATCAAGTATAATACGTAGAGAAACTTTGTATTATCAACAATCTAAGTGCTATGCGGAATTAACACTTAGAATAAATAACGAAATAACAAAGTATGTAAACGAAACTTTCAATTTGATTGATAATGATAATAAGAACAATGAAAGTGTGAAAAAAGTATATCAATATTAAACCCTTAGACCTCCTTTTATAACACAAGGAGTCTTGAACAATAATCTACCTATCAACTATTTTAGGAAAAGATAAATATTAAGAATACAATGTAGAACATAACTTTTCCTAAGTATACAAAACATGTTGACTAAGTAGTTGACAATAACTGGGATTTCCTTTTTCAGCGCTTGTGTTGTTCTGTCAGTGCTTGAATTACTCTTGTCAGCGTCCAAAATCCTCTTGTCAGCGGCATAGTGACTTAGCTAATTTTATTCTAAACATAAATAAGAGTCCTATAACCCCAAAAAAAGAATTTCTCTTTTCCCTAAACCTTTATTCAGTAGATTTTATTAATGAAGGACAATTAAGGTTCCCAAAATCACGATCTTCCAATTCCTTCTAAGGTAAATCCTTCAAAACCATTATTCAATTAATGTTTTTATTTATTAATCTTAATTGTAATGTTAATTAACCATCATTGAGATGATTAGGTTTTTATAAAATTTTTGGAAAAATATAGTAATTAAGATCCATTAATGATTTTAGGGTTTGTGTTAAGAATTTAGGGATAATTAATGATGTTTAGAGGGTTGGTGTATAAAGGCGTAAAACAACCTGATTTTTAGGGCTGTCTTGTATTGACTGTTCCGGGTAGTAGGTAGCACCTTTTATCGAGTTTATTTTTTTTTAAAAATTAAGTTAAGATAGTATACTTTTCAAAAATGTAAGGTTGGACGAAAATGGAGTTCGGGAAGGTCGTCAAACTATTTTTACAAAAACAGTGCGCTGTTTAGGAATAAATTTGGATTTCAGGAATTTAAGTCAAAACCTAACCAAACGAATGAGATAGCCAATTTTTTTTAATTTGGAAACTCTTTATAACATATATGAAAGTACTGGAGGTTTTATATAAAAGTTATGGTGTTTAGGTCGGGCTTTTGGTGTCAAACATTTAGCATATACAGAAAATCAGCTTTATGAAAACGACTCTTGGCGTAGAGACTAAACGAAAGGGTTAAATGTGTAAGTAGAAAGTAAAATTGGTTTTTGGAGTTCTTAGATCATAGAACAACATAACTACAGTAGGGGAGGAGTCAAGGGTGGTGATAAGTTCACTTCATGTGATCGTTTAGTGACTAGTAAACCGTACCGGGGAAAAACTGGATTTTTACGTATACAATAACTTGTAGTGGGAGAACTAGATAGTGGGGTTTGGGGGATTAGATTCATCTCCTTGATTGTTACTTAACTTGGGTGTTAAGACCTGAGCTAAGGATGTCGTGTATGATTTTATAGGTTTGCAGGAGTGCTAGCGTGCTGCGCTATCAGGTGAGTTCATAGTCCTATTTTAACTAAGTTTTTAAATGTTTTTCCAGTATGGGATGGAGATGGCACTTGTGGTGTTCTTAAAAGGGTTTGGTACTATATTTTTTATAAATGTTTAGATATAGATGTGTTATTGTGTGACATACGTGCTTAGGTGTTTTGTTATGTGTTATGTTATGTGTTCTGATATGTGTTCTGATATTTGAATCTTGATTGTGTTATGTTTTGGTATGGTACATAGATGTATGGGCGTCTATGGGACCAGTTGTGATGTGTTTGGAGTGTGGGGCATGATCCGTTATGAGTTATTGGTTATGTACATCGTCTCCTCGGAGGCAAGATATCTCGACGAGGATATGGTTCATCTTCCAATAGTGGTGTGGGAAAGATCCGGATAGTGTGGTGCATTGTTCTTATTGTGTGTTCTTGACTGATATAGTTGTGCTTTGTTTGTAGTTGTATGTAACATGTTTATCACATTATGGTCCATTGCTTTAACTTGTTTTCTTCAACTTATTTACAGCGGTTGATAAGGTTTCTTAAGATGTTTTGATAACTTAAACCTATGATTTCACCAACTTTATGTCGACATATTTTAGTGTCATTTTTAGGTGGAATAGTTGAGAAGGATGATGTTAGAAGTGGCTAGAGTCTAGAGGCTGCTAGGATTGCATTAGGAGGAATCAATTTCCTCTCAGTCTTTATTTAATGTTTGAATAAGTGATACTTTGTAAACACCTATATGTTTGACGTGTGTTATTGAATGTCTTTGGTAAGAGGTAGGCATGTTACCTACTTACCTAGACACCTGCATTATTTGAGATATTTTCATGACATTGTGTCACATTTTTATGACATTTCTATTTCATATAGTTCTCTCTATAGACATGCTATTGTTGTGATGATATCCATACGTCGCGCCCCATATTCTGCCATGGTGGGGGTGTGACATAATGGTATCAGAGACATTGGTTATAGAGAATTAGGTTGCCTAGCCTAGTCTATAACTTAAGGGTCCCTGCATGTAGGTGTCATAAGAGTACATGTGCATTATAGTATATTATGTGATTAAACGCTAAATTTCGTATTTTTGTATATGAGCTACTTTTATGATACTGATTGATATTTTCTAAATATTGTCGATTCGTATTTATGATGTTTTCTTATCGATTATATTTTTACTAGTATGGATTGAACCATAGTCGTATACACTAGTCATTGCTGGATTTCGTTGATTATGCTTTCATGTTTCCTTATACATTTAGAATTTTGTCTATGCTGGTTCAGTTAGATTACGAGTTTATGTGTTTCATGCATTGGCTACGTTATTTTAATACATGGACTTTGGACCTTATTTTATGTTGTGGTTATGTGCTTATTTGAGTTGATAGATTGATGTGCTATGTGTAGTATTGATTCTTATAAGTGTCATCATAGGAGGGGGTATATTAGTGAAAGGGAACATGTATAATTATGGAGGCCTACGTAATTATATATGTGCCACATCACCAATGGATTTTCAAGTACGGTTGCATGAAAGAGGGTTAATACATGCTTGTATAGTATATGTTGGATGGATTTGAGTGTATGTATGCCTATGCCTATATATGTATAATTCCCTTCTATTTATCGATTGTATTTTTGGGATGGTTTGCTAGTTCGTTTCTCTTTGAGATGTTTAACTTCCGTAGTAGCGCATTTCTCGAGTCCCCATTTCACGTGTTCGTTTGTAAAATGGTACTCTTGTATAGAGGCTATTGAGATGATGGAGAATTATTTTTGGGATAACGATATCTTCTGTTTTGAGTCTTACGTTGTAAAAAATGGAATTTGCAAATAGTTAAAATAGTTGTTGGTAGTCGGTGAAATAAGGGTAAAGTAGGAAAGCGATATTTGAAATAAGGTGTAATATAAGTTCTTTAACATATAAGCATGGATTGTTTATTTCAAAAATAAAATAAAATCTGATTAGGGTTATATTGTCAGGACTGTCACTAGTGTTGGACAGATTTTGAGTAAAATCGTTTTGGTCATAACTTACTCGTTTTAAAAGCTTTTTGGGTGATTTAAAAGCTTAAAGTTATGTACTCGGAGTGTAATTTTGAAATATTCAGAGTGTATAGTCAATGGGGGTCAGTAGCTTGGTCTAATTAAATGTTCAAGTGTCGAGTTCAAGATTAATGTTTGTACGACAAGGTTTAAACTCGCGTTTTGGGTATTTTGGGATAGTGGACACTTAGAGGGCTAACATGGGCTGATTAAGGATAGGTATTTGAGAGTTATTTATATCTTAGAATACATGGTTATATTTTAATTAGTTTTGATTTATTGTATTAATGAGTAAGACTAAAATTAGGATGACAGTTTCAAACTCGTTATGTGGCGGCTGCTAACTTGGTTTCAAGACAGATCTTGTTTGATGAGTTGCGAGATTTAGTTAGGTTCGTTACATAACTATATGGTTTTGATAAGTTTCCTCGCAGACGGTTAAAGCTCATGTGTTGTTGGTTGAAATTATTTTTGTATAAATTGAGTTCACGTTTGAACGTGAAGGTTTTACGAGGGATATGTATCCCCATTTGTTTGCCGAGAATAAGTTTGAGTTTGAGAGTAAATTTCGGGACGAGATTTCTATTAGGAGGGGATGATGTGACAACTCGAGTTTTGCCGAGTCAGTCGTCACCCGTTAACCGTTAATTATGTGTTAGGTTGTGTGCACAATATATTTTGTATGTTTTTATGAGTGATTTTAGGAATAAAGAAAAATGAAATGAAATGAAATGATTTACATGATGTGTAAATCATGGTACAAGTTGGAAACGAAATGAAATGAAATGAGTCTAGAAATGTATTGTGGGAAAGTTTAGATATCGTTTTTATAAGGTTTCATGTGCGTATCGTATGTTGTATGTATGAATTAAGTATATATGATACGTATTACATAAGTTTTAGAGTTACTTTATATATTTAGAAACTTTTAGAAATGAAGGTTAGTTCAGAAATCGCGTAAAAAGTCAAAAAATTAACGTAAGGCTTTCAGGTTTTTGTCCGGAAGTAACTCGAGACTACCATTTAGTGTAGCAATGATTAAATATCAGTATATGGGGTATAATAGTCGGCCTAAGGGGTTTGGGCTTGGTTTTGGGCCGACTTATGCTTAAGTAAGGGAAAATGGGGTCCAATTTGAGTACTAGTAGGACTATGGGTTAGATTTAACCATAAATAAGAGTCCTATAATCCCAAAAACGAATTTCTCTTTTCCCTAAATCTTTATTCAATAGATTTTATTAATGGGGAAAATTAAGGTTCCAAAAATCATGATCTTCTAATTGTTTCTAAGGTAAATCGTTCAAAACAATTATTCAATTAATGTTTTTATTAATTAATCTTAATTGTAATGTTAATTAACAATAATTGAGATGATTAGGTTTTTATTAATTTTTTGGAAAAATATAGTAATTAAGATCCATTAATAATTTCAGGGTTTGTGTTAAGAATTTAGGGATAATTAATGATGTTTAGAGGGTTGGTGTATAAAGGCGTAAAATAGTTTGATTTTTAGGGCTGTCTTGTGTTAACTGTTCCGGGAAGTAGGTATCACCTTTGGTCGAGTTTCTTTTTTTTTTTAAATTAAGTTCAGAGAGTCTACTTTTCAAAAATTTAAGGTTGGTCGAAAATAGAGTTCAGGAAGGTCGTTAAACAATTTTTACAAAACAGTGCGGTGTTTAGGAACAAATTTGGATTTTGGGAATTTGAGCAAAACCTAACCAAACGAATGAGATAGCAAACGGTTTTTGATTAGGAACTCTTTATAATATATATGAAAGTACTGGAGGTTTTGAATGAAAGTTATGGTGTTTAGGTCGGGCTTTTGGTGTCAAACATTTAGCATGTATAGAAAATCAGCTTTATGAAAACGACTCTTGGCGTAGAGACTAAACGAAAGGGTTAAATGTGTAAGTAGAAAGTAAAATTGGTTTTTGGAGTTCTTAGATCATAGAACAACATAACTACTGTAGGGGAGGAGTATAGGGTGGTGATAAGTTCACTTCATGTGATCATTTAGTGACTAGTAAACCGTACCGGGGAAAAACTGGATTTTTACGTATACAATAACTTGTAGTGGGAGAACTAGATAGTGGGGTTTGGGGGATTAGATTCATCTCCTTGATTGTTACTTAACTTGGGTGTTAAGACCTGAGCTAAGGGTGTCGTGTATGATTTTATAGGTTTGCAAGAGTGCTAGCTTACTGTGCTATCAAGTAAGTTCATAGTCCTATTTTAACTAAGTTTTTAAATGTTTTTCTAGTATGGGATGGAGATGGCACTTGTGGTGTTCTTAAAATGGTTTGGTACTATATTTTTTATAAATGTTTAGATATAGATGTGTTATTGTGTGACATGCGTGCTTAGGTGTTTTGTTATGTGTTCTAATATGTGTTTTGATATGTGAATCTTGATTGGGTTATGTTTTGGTATGGTACATAGATGTATGGGCGTCTATGGGACCAGTTGTGATGTGTGTGGAGCGTGGGGCATGATCCGTCCTGAGTTCTTGGTTCTGTACATCGTCTCCTCGGAGGCAAGATATCTCGACGAGGATATAGTTCATCTTCCACTAGTGGTGTGGGAAAGATCCGGATAGTGTGGTGCATTATTCTTATTGTGTGTTCTTGACTGATATAGTTGTGCTTTGTTTGTAGTTGTATGTAACATGATTATCACATTATGGTCCATTGCTTTAACTTGTTTACTTCAACTTATTTACATCGGTTGACAAGGTTTCTTAAGATGTTTTGATAACTTAAACCTATGACCTCACCAACTTTATGTTGACATATTTTAGTGTCATTTTTAGGTGGAATAGTTGAGAAGGATGATGTTAGAAGTGGCTAGAGTCTAGAGGCTGCTAGGATTGCATTAGGAGGAATCGATTTCCTCTTAGTCTTTATTTAATGTTTGAATAAGTGATACTTTGTAGACACCTATATGTTTGATGTGTGTTATTGAATGTCTTTGGTAAGAGGTAGGCCTGTTACCTACTTACCTAGACACCTGCATTGTTTGAGATATTGTCATGACATTGTGTCACCTTTTTATGACATTTCTATTTCATATAGTTCTCTCTATAGACACGCTATTGTTGTGATGATATCCATACGTCGCGCCCCATATTCTTCCATGGTGGGGTGTGACAGTTTGAGTTTGATTGGGTCTCAAATTGAAAGGCCTGTTATGCTTGACGCGTTTACAAGCTCGATGTGTATTGAGCCTTGGGCAAGGATTGATTCACAAGGGCTCTTACAGAAGTTAGTGCAGATAAGAAGCTCAAAGAGGAAGTGGTAGTGGTTGTCCATCTATTGATGGTTTCGGATATACAAAGGTTACTTTGCATGTTGAGTATGAGTGGAAGCCTCCAATGTGTTCGAAATGTCAAAATTTTGGTCATACAAATGAAGGGTGCCATAAAAAATCTAAGGTTGAGCCCATTAAGGGGCAAGGTGTGAATAGTCTGAGAGTGTGAACGAGGGTTTTACTATGGTGCATAGGAAGAAGAAGAAAGGGAAATCACATGTGTCGGATAATGTAAAGCAGTCTGAAGGGTTTAAGCTGCCAAATCCAAAACCTAATATTTTATGACCGAAAAGAAAAAATAGTATGGGTGGAAGAAACGCGGCCTAAAGGTACTGAGGTTCTCGTGAAACAACAAACGGTTAGTGTACAAAGCTCATTTATTTTCTTGGCTGATGGGAATAATGAGGATATTGATTGGGATTGTAAAACCTCTGATTTTACCTTATTGACTTTGTCAATTGTAGTACTATTTATATTTAGAATTTATATAATTTCACTTTTATATGACTTATTAATTATCATATACCTATTGTCATAGTACCTGTCATATTTATTTTATAGTTATATGAACCTTTAGTCATCTATTGACTACTCTGGCAACTGACTGGCCACTTGATTGAATAATGAAATTCATCACCTCAGTACATATTTTGAGATAAACTATAACCCCACTTAATTTATTTATCAAGTACTTGGATTATTTTTATATGTACATATTTACATATATTACCTAAAAGGAATAAATACCTAAACACTTTAAAAACAATGTACATTATATTACATTGTCACTTATTTACTTTATTTAAGTAAAATAATTCTAGTGATATATTTAATATACACTTTCACTAAATTACCTAAAAGCTTCAACAAAATACCTACAACACAACAAATACCTATAATAATATACAAGGACTAATATTATCATACAACACTTGGCAAAATTTACCAAAACCCTTTCCCATGCATATATAAAACGTGTAGATGTATGCATGCATGCATGCACTACCATCATTTGCTATCTAACCTACTAAGTAATCATACTTACTCCACTAAAACACTATCCTAAGCCATACTTTTACTTACACAAAGCATGCTTATACACTTACACACACAATACTTCATGCAAGTCACTATACTTGTAAGGTTTTGTCCCCTATTGACTTATGAAACACACGGCTACAAACCAAATTGGGAAGGAAAGTGAGTTTGCTAGTTTTGAACATGTGGGAAATAACAAGCATATCACAACTAGATATGACATATCTTGGGAAGATATTTGAGTACAAGGTACATGATTTGTTTTGGATATCTCTCTATGTTGTTCTTAAGCCGAAACACACACTCCACACACAACACAAAACATTTTCAAATCTCACTTCACTCTCTCCTTCTCAAGCTACGGCTAAACACCACCTTTCCACCATTTTTGAACTTCCAAGTTTAACTACTACTCCTATAATATGTCTTCTACTACATAAAGATCAAGCATAAGCTCATCCTACAAGAAACCTTGATCCTTGAAGCAAGAACAAGAACCCTAGAAGCTTTGTGAAGCTCACGGCTTGTTTTTGATCTCCTAGACCTCCATTGTTGAAAGATTGTCACTTGTTTCTACTCATCCTCATATCATTTCTAAACCTATCTAAACAAGTAAGTCCAAGTTAAAACCTATCTTTTCTAATACATTACTTTCATACATATTAATGTGTACATGGTTATTCTTGGTAAAGTTAACATTTAAACAAGTATTGAAACCCTAAAAACCTAATGAAACTCACGACTTGATTTTTATTATGACATAAAATGATGTAAAAACTTGTCAACCTTGAAGAACACATCAACATGATCTTGTTTAACTTGAAGAACTATGAAAACCTAACCATGCATGAATTATGGACGTGAGTATTAAACTCATATTATTATTTTGGGTAATCTTGTAATGATTAGATATAACTAGAAACATTAGATTTATGTTTTTAGGTGCCCAAAAATGTTAAGATCACTATTATGCCTCATAAGATTAGTTTAAGCTCACTATAATAATTTGCCTTAATAAATAATCATTTTCACTAAATAAATGTTTTTATAAAACTTTTAGTGTCAAAAATATGATTTTATAAAGTTTCATGTTGAAAAGATAAATCTATAATTGTTTTGGATTTAAATAATAGATCTACTAAGTTTTTGGATTAAATATAACAAGTATAAACTTTTGGGTTGGATTTATAAATTTATAAAGTAGAAGGGATCTAAATAAATAAGTGTATAAACTTATATTTCAAAAACATAAACTTTTGGATCACTTTTAATTATTGCCGAGAGTTTAGGGGTGGGTTTTGAACATATCTGAAACTTAATAGTGTTAAAAAGGACTAAAAAGAGATTAATATAATATTAGGGTAAGTTGTGTAAACTTTAGAAAACCTAGGGATTATTTTGGACACTAGCCGAGACTTAATATAAACATTAGGGACCAAATGTGCCAAGATACTAAACTTAGTTAAGCCTTAAGGTAACCCTAGGGACTATTCCTGCCTATTGCCGAAACATATACAAGCCCTAGGGGGCAATAGTGTAACTTGTATTAAGCTTAATAATTAACCGAAAACTAGAGGACTAAAATTGCCAACTTGTGAAACTTTAATAAGCCCTAATTTAAGCCATATACTTTAGGGACTATTTTTGCCATTTATGGAAACTTATAGAAACCCTAATTACACGTGTAACTAGGGAGGGACCAAAACTGTAATTATTGAAAGATTTAGAAACCCTAGGGGTATAAAAGTAATTTAACCACGGGTATTTATTTAATTAAAAGGACTAAAACGTATTTTGTACAAAGTATTGCGAACCTTAAAAATCCTATATATTTAAACCGTTATTTAAAACGTAAAACTTAAATAAACGTAACAATTGTTATTTTTCCAAACTTATGATTTAATAATTATAAACTTTACGTAAACATGGATTTTAAATAAAATGATATACGTTTATAAACCTTATTTATATATTAAATATAAATTAAAAACAATTAATTTATAAAATAAATATATTTATTATATTTATTTTCTATCACTTTAAATATATATAAAACTATCCTATATAAATATTTAAAGTGTTTTATAAACAACGTAAGTACAAAATATTAATTAAATGAATTAATTAATTAAACCTTATTATTTATTTTATACCTAAAATAAATACTATTAGAACTTGTACAACGATGAACAACATACAAGTATTGTAATTAAATACTTAAAACCAGTTTAAGCATGTACAGATTTATTCTAGAACTTTTATGCATTATGTTATGCATTTACTGAGACCTTATAATTATTTAGGTCGTTGATTGTATCGTGAGCATCCTTATCAGATTTATCCACTGACTTATTGCTGTACTACTGAGGTGAGTTCATGGCCCCACTTTATATATTGACAAACTTTTAAAACCTTTTAATGGGGAAGAAAACATGCAACATATTATATTTCATGGACATGGATCGAGCTGTGAAACTTTTGATTACATTGCCTATTGTAGATGAACATATGACCCATGCATCCGAAACTATTAGAATTATCGAATTACCTGAATGTTATAAATAGATCTATTTGGGATTGACCGTCCCCATCTGGGTGAGTCATGCTCACTGTGCCTAGGCCAGGACAACAGATGTTTCACATGTCAGCACTTATTTTTGTTATGGGTGCCTTGATAAAGATAAGGCGAAGGGTCCTTATTTGTTAAGGACTTAACTGTCAAGTTTCAGTTTCGGGCAATATGGAAATGTAATTACTTTTAAGTATTGATGCTTCGCGCATTACTACTTCAGTGAATATTTAACGTCCAAACTTATTTTAATTAAACCTGTGAATTCACCAACTATATGTTGATTCTCTAAGCATGTTTTCTCAGGAAACTGAAGCAGGTATTGATGTGCATGGAGTCAAGCATCATGATAGGTTGCATTTATAGAGCTCATCTGGGGTTTTATAAATTGGGAATAATTCAAACTGCGAACAATGTTAAAAACTATTTTAATACTATTTGCACTTTCAATCATGTAATAAATGTAAGGATAATCTTTTATCCGTTGCTCTATATTCTGTCTGCTGTTGATCCACCTACGTGACACCCAAATATTATTTCCGCTGCGTTTGACTCAATTTGGGGGTGTCACAAAATGGTATCAGAGAGATAGTTATAGAGAATCAGAGCAAAATTAAAATAAATATAAAAATAAATTTTTTATATAATCTGAACTATAACTGCTTTAAAAATCTTTTGGGATTTTCGGGACTAGAATAGTTAAGCATATAGACTGTAGAGCATACATCGATTGTGTGATTGCTTGTGCATTGATTATTAACATCCGGTTGATGAATCTTATAAGTATTAACATAACCTTTAGCATGGCGAGTGTTAAACGGCACTATTATGTAATTTTAAATTATATTTCCCAAAACTTTTAACTTGAGTAAGTTTATACTTATATCAATTAAAACTATATTACTTTCAGATTTATCATGACTTCACCTACCGATACACCTGCTGCCGTATCTCCGACGACCGTCTTATGTGGATGGTTATCTGCTAGTGACTCCGGTGATAGTCACGTTTCTGCCGACGCCGTATCCATTGAGGCACTTATTTCTACTCCACCTGTTTCCCCCGCTGGGGAAGAGGTCCAGCCTCCTGCTGCTATACCACCTGTACCACTTGTGACTTCACTGCGGGAGCATGCACCTGAGTCTCTGCCACCTCGTAAGAGGAGGTATGAGGCACCTCTCGATTCCACTTATGAGATCGGTGAGGGTTCCGGTGCCAGACATGCTGACCCCGTCCAGGCCCAGATCACGGCACTGGCCGCACGCCAGGCCCAGGACGTAGCAGACATTCTTGCTCTGCTAGCGACCGGACAGACTGAGCGCACTGTTCTACAGCAGCGCCATGACCTTTTATTATGGACTGTGAGTTCGGAGGCACACGCTGCCCGAGGGGTGTGGTCGAATACTTACCATTCTCTCTAGTGGTTGCTGGATGAGAATGAGTTCCTACGTGAGCAGATCTACCTGCTCCAGAGCCAGCAGACAGACTTTCATACTGCCCTTTTGACCATGGAGGAGACTCTTGCCATATTCTTCGACCTCCAGGAGGTCCGTCATCAGGGGTTGACGTCAGAGACCGCTCATCTCCGGGGAGTTCAGCAAACTCTCAGAGACCAGTTCCTTGAGGCACTCCGACTGCTCAAGGAGACTAGGACTGCCATGACCACGATGCAGGTTGCCATGCAGGCACCGGCTATCTCATCTTCGCCCGTGGCGCCAGCCATATCCGAGGAGTCAGTTAGGCATCAGTAGATTAGATGCACTAGATCTTTTGTACATCATGATAAGCTATTAGGGTTGCATCCCGGCTATCATGATATAGGATCTTTTGTATTTGTACTTTTCTTTAGTCAGTTGTATCCTTGTACTGTACTATTTAGATTAGGGATTCATAGATGATGTACTTTAGATTTCATGTACCACCATCCCAGATAGGCGGGCTGTGCTCTGTCTTGGATTAGGTTGTGCATTTTGTACTTATTCCTATTCTAGACTTATGGCATGTACTCATTAGCTTTTGTTATATCCTGTACTGTATTATATTATGAACTTTAAACAGGTTATCCAAATTGTTGCAAAGTCTATGCATGAAATTCCTTTTCGTGTAATTATATAAAACTGTGCTAACACCTTGAACTAATGATTTCATTTTTGTGTATAACTATAGAAAAATGGGAATCACTAGAACGAACCCCAACAATGCCGAGACTACCCAAAACGTCACTGCTGCCCAACTAAGGGAAATGATTGATCAAGGCATCGCATCTGCGATGGCTGCCAACAGAAACGTAGACGACAGTCAAAATTCCAACAACCGTCGGAATAATCAGACCACCAGGGGTTGCTCTTACCCCGACTTCTTGAAATGTAAACCTTCCTATTACAAGGGCAAAGAAGGAGTGGTGGAGCTGATGCAGTGGTTTGAGAGGTTGGAAACGGTCTTTCGCATCAGCGACTGTGCAGAAGAGAACAAAGTGAAGTTTTCTGCTTACACCCTACTTGAGAGTGCTCTTACTTGGTGGAACTCTGTTGTTGCTACTCTTGGACACGATGCTGCCTATGCCCTTAACTGGACTGAGTTGAAGGAGAGGATGACAGAGAAATACTGTCCAAGGGGAGAAATGAAGAAACTGGAGATCGAGTTATGGGATCTCAAATGCAGGAACAATGACATCACTGCGTACAACCAAAGGTTCCAAGAGTTGACCCTAATGTGCACCAGAATGTTTGTAGAGGAGGATGATAAGATTGAGAAGTATGTGGGTGGACTCCCAGACGCCATTCACGACAGTGTGCTCGCATCTCGACCTACTACCGTCGAGAGTGCCATTGAGTTCGCTACTGAGTTGATAAACAAAAGAGTCCGTACCATATCCGAGAGGCATACTGACAACAAGCGAAAGGCAGAAGAGTATTTCCGCAGTCAGCACCAGCAGCATCCTAAGAAGCAGAATGTTGGGCAAGTTTACAGTGCTACCTCTGCAGGAGCTAACTCGTACGTGGGCGCCAAACCTTTGTGCCCAAAGTGCAACTATCATCATACTGTTGATAGCCCATGCCAGACCTGCTACAGATGTGGACAAGTTGGTCATTTTGCTAAAACCTGTCGAGTTAATGCTTTCACTCAGGCCCGACCCACTCAAAACACTAGGAACTACAACAACAGGGGTGGATACAATGCCCGTGGGAACGGGAATAGACAGCAGGGGAACCACAACGCTACTGGAGGAAACAACAATGGACCCAAGACGGGAGTTATGTGCTATGAGTGTGGAGCACCAGGACACGTGAGACCAAGTTGCCCTAAGCGGGTCAACCAGAACAAGAACAGTGGAGGAGCTTCATCCAGAGTGTACGTGATCAGCAATGCAAAAGCCAACCCCGATTCAAATGTCGTTACTGGTATGTTTCTATTGAACAATCGTTATGCATATCTTTTGTTTGATACTCGAGCAGACCGAAGTTTTATATCCACTGAATTTAGTCAAGTACTAGAAGTTATCCCTACAAGCTTAGATCACCATTACTCCGTAGAATTAGCTGACGATAAAACTGTAAATGCTGACACTATCATTAGAGGTTGCACCTTAAATCTTTCCAAACATCCGTTCAACATTGACCTTATCCCCGTAAACCTTGGTAGTTTTGATGTTATTATCGGTATGGACTGGTTAGCGAGATACCGCGCAGTCATTGTTTGTGACGAAAAGCTAGTCCGTATTCCGTGGGGAAACGAAACTCTAATCATTCGAGGCGACGGTAACACCGACCTCGTTGACACTAGACTTAGTGTTATCTCTTGTACAAAAGTTCAAAAATATTTGTTGAGAGGATGTCCTATCTTCTTGGCCCATATTTCTCAAACAGATGAAGAAGACAAGCCCGAGAAGAAGCAAATCAAGGACATACCCATCGTCCGAGATTTTCCAGAAGTCTTTCCTGATGAGTTGCCAGGCTTACCACTGACCCGACAAGTGGAATTTCAAATTGACTTGGTTCCCGGAGCGGCACCTGTAGCTAAAGCTCCATACCGGTTGGCACTATCAGAAATGAAAGAATTAGCTGAACAACTTCAAGAACTGTCTGACAAAGGATTCATACGACCCAGTTCCTCACCATGGGGAGCTCCTGTGTTATTTGTCAAGAACTAAGATGGTTCTTTTCGAATGTGCATCGATTACAGAGAGCTGAACAAGTTAACTGTGAAGAATCGATATCCGCTTCCTCGCATTGACGACCTATTTGACCAACTGCAAGGGTCAAGTGTGTATTCCAAGATTGACTTGAGATCTGGATACCATCAGCTACGAGTCAGGGAGGAAGATATACCAAAAACAGCTTTTAGAACCCGTTACGGTCATTACGAATTCCAGGTTATGCCATTTGGGTTGACCAATGCACCGGCTACTTTCATGGACCTTATGAACCGTGTGTGAAGACCCTACCTGGATAAATTCGTGATAGTCTTCATTGACGACATACTCATTTACTCCAAGAACGAACAGGAACATGGGGAACATCTTGCACAAGTATTAAAGGTGCTCAAGGAGGAGCAGCTCTATGCTAAGTTCTCCAAATGTGAAATTTGGATTCCTAGAGTGCAATTCCTTGGTCATGTCATCGGTTGTGACGGTATTCACGTGGATCCAGCAAAGGTCGAATCTGTCAAGGATTGGGTATCTCCTAAATCACCGACGGAGATCTGCCAATTTCTAGGCCTTGCCGGGTACTACCATAGATTCATTGAAGATTTTCCCAAAATAGCCAAACCGATGACCAAACTCACACAGAAGGGAATAAAGTTTGATTGGGGAGAAAAGGAAGAATCAGCTTTCCAACTGATCAAGCAGAAGTTATGCAATGCACCCATACTGGCCTTGCCTGAAGGCAACGATGATTTCGTTGTATACTGTGATGCCTCATACAAGGGCTTAGGTGCAGTATTGACGCAGAGGGTGAAAGTGATTGCCTACGCTTCAAGACAATTGAAGAAGCATGAGAAGAATTACACCACTCACGATCTAGAACTTGGATCCGTAGTTTTTGCTCTCAAAATCTGGAGACATTACCTATACGGAACAAAGTGCATAGTGCATACTGACCATAAAAGTTTGCAACACATATTGGATCAGAAGGAGTTGAACATGAGGCAATGCCGTAGGATTGAGTTACTGAGTGACTGATACATGCTTTTCATTGGGTTCGGATTAAGTTCTCGGTATCTCCTCGAATTGATCACGGCTCTAAGTGGAATGATTTGTTCTTGGTTAATAAAAAGGTGTTGGTTTGTTTATCTATTTTAAACTAATAACAAATAAGTAAGTGTCGAAGAGTAGAATTAAAGCTTTTAAAAGTTTGAACTAAATTGACAAGTTAAAATAAATGTTTGAAAACTTAAAGGCAAAATGAGAAAAATTCTTGAACACTTAATAAAACTAACACTTGAAAAATTTGTAAAAACATGAACTTATCAAATCATAATAATGCTAAAAAGAGTGATCGGAATATATTCCGATCTACTGATCGGAATGTTAACAAAAGGGCAATCGGAATAATAAAAAAGAAGTGATCGGAATATTGCACAAATGATCCAAATCGGAATACTACAAACAAGTCACAATCGGAATACCCAAACACATTCCAATCGGAATACTAGGAATAAAGGTGCAGATCGGAATACCCAAAAATGGTTACAATCGGAATATCCAAAACTTGCACAATCGGAATACTTAAAAGTAAGCTACAATTGAAAAACGAAAACCCTTACCGTCGGAATATTCTAAACCCTTTTCCGATCTAAGGATCGGAATAAAGGGTGCTGCTGGTCGGAAAGTGCAGATCGGAAAGGGGTTTATAACCCTTTCCGATTTGAGAGGGCTTCGAGACAAAAGCTAAGCAATAAGCTATGAATAAGCTTATCACTAAAACTAAGATGAATCCAATAAGGATCGGATCAAATAAGCTCGAATAACAACTTAACTAAACTTCAAATAAGCAAAAACATAAATCGAATGATAAAAAGATAAACTTTTTAAGAAAACTTTAAAAAGTGAATAAGCAAAACCAACAAATAAGCCAATAAGCACAAAGATCTTATAGCTTATTCGTGTACAAACTTAAGGAAACATTAAAAAGATTAACTTTTTAAGCACAAAGTCCTTGATGAACAACACGGATCATACAAGATTTGTACCAAAATAAATCAAAATCAAAGAAAGGAAGAATGAGATTAAAGATTAAAAGCTTGAAACTAAACTTGATTAATGAAAAACAATACAAAGGTTTGATCTTGAAAGAAAGAAAGATAAAAACTAGTGAGAGAAAGTTTAGAACTTTCTCTCTCTAAAACTAGAGAGAATGAAAAACAAAAAACTAACTAAGACTAACTAAGTGCTCCAAATTTGTGAAGTGAAGTCCTATTTATAGGCATGTCTTGTGGGCTTTGTGAATGGGCTTGGTTTTGGGCTTCTTTTCTTCTTTCTTCTTTAGTCTTTACGTTTCTTCTAAATAAACGTTTCCGACCCAGATTTGAGAAGTGTCGGTGAATAATTCCAACTCGTCTTATAATCTTTTGTTTAATAGACTCGAGTTCTTCGACATATATGAATCTTACATCTTTGGCTCTATTCTTCGATAAATCTTCAAATAGGTACAATGACTTCAAATCTTTTGCATCTCTTGGACAATAGACTTCGTGTTTAGTCTTTTTCCTCGATAAAACCCGTGCAATCCCATGTTTTCTTCAATATTCATCCGGTTGACTCTGAAAATGTAATAAACACAAAAACCACGCATAATTCCAACCAAATGATATTAAATACGTGTTTTGGTCTCGTTTTAGCCAGAATTAAGTGGTAAAAGGATGGGTGTTTTCACACCTATCAAATCCCCTACACTTAACCATTGCCATGCCCTCATGCAATGCTTAGCGATAAAGCAAGTTTACACTTTTCTCATAATCAATCAACCTTGGCCTTATTAAAATACTACTAAACAAAAATTAAAGTACTAAGAGAAATTAAAACTTTAAAGTAAACAAAAGGATAGAAAATAGCTATGTGGAAATAACTTGCAAAGGGATCTAAGACTTACATTAGGGCTTCGGTGCTGCGACGATTCATCACCCTCAAGTTTCACGTTCCCCAAACTAAGCTTAAAAACGAGATCATTGTTATTATAAGTTAGCAAATCAAACACTTACTCACATGGCTTAATTATATGCTTAAACTCCCTTATTCCTAGGTGTATCTCTTATATTTTATTTTTGTCTTAGAATGATCATGAAGATACATTTTTGGACTTATTTCGATAGTTATTTAGGCTGAAAGCAAAGTAGGACGATTTGATCAATAGTTAGCTAAAGGACAAAATCTCTTAAAACTGCTTCTCGGGATATCAAAAAGTTCATATCTTGGCATAACTTGGTTCACGATTTGAGACCTTTCTCGGGCCGATATTTGGCATGTACTTCATACATCATATCTTCGAGAGACGTTCTTGAGATAATGGTCTTCTCAACGTTAATGGAATTTCTTCACTTGGAGACTTTTGAGGGGTACTCCAACTTTGTTGACCACGACTTCATGATTATTTCTTCAATCTCTAATTGGGATTTTGAGATACAACGATCCGCCTCCTTTTCGGACTTGGATCTATTTATCCTCATACCTTTTTAGGGTCTTTTCGGATAGACTTCTCCATGATCTTTATGGGAGTTGATTGCTTTTCGTCGTGAGTCTTGATCCTTCATATTGATTTTGGGAATAATGCTTTTCACATCACTTCGGATCTTCAGCAATAAAATTGAATCCTCATGCCTTGTTAGGGCCTTTTCGGACTCGCCAATCTTCGCGCCCCGCTTCATAAGTTATGCCTTGGCTATGAACTCTTATCATTACCGAGCAACTTTTAAACGATCTTGGGCTAGAAGCTAAGTTACTTTTCAAATCGTACGACTTTACTTATTGCAGATAAATTAATAGCAAGTGATGGGAGAATAGGCAAATAATTACACCAAGTGAGCTTGTGCAAGAATACCGACTTATAATTGACTATATCATTTATCGTTCTCCACAATTTAAAATCTCAAGTAATGAGACTCGTGGATGTTTAGCCTAATAAACCAATTAAGGTCTACATGGTTAAGGATACTAGCTAGAATAAACTTGAATAAGTCTATTCGGGTTGAGTCAAAATAATCGCAACGGGCCTAATATGTCAAAGACTTCTAAACTAGCTACACCACTTTATTAATATTTTTGACTTTATTGCGGGATATATACATATGAAAGCAACGAGAAAATTTAAAAATTACGACTAAATGGCCAAAGTTAATAAAAATTTTGAAAAATGTTGAAAAATATGATTTTCCGGTAAAATGAAGGCATTTTCATGGAAAAGTCCACTTAAAACATCGATAGAAGTCCCCCTACACTTAAGATAAACATTGTCCTCAATGTTTAAGCATGTGGGAAAAGTCTCCCCTACACTTATGACATTGTGCACGTTGGTTAACTCACGTTAAGGAAGAGACGACTAAAGTGATCTATTTCAAATGTGAGTATGAAGAGAATTGAATCACGATAGTTGAGAGATAGAACCGGATTTTGGATAACACGGGAGCACGGTTCTTTAGAGATTCCAAGAGTGCACTTATCCCTGTAATCACATCACCACACAAATACAAACACTTATATAGGTCCCCCTACACTTAGGAGGTTAAAACATAAAAGGATAGATACTCGGGTTGCCTCCTGAGGAGTGATTGTTTTTGATAACCGAGTCACGAGCCTGACTCGACCCAAAATTAGTTCATGGGGAACGTGGTGAGGGATGGAATCATCTCATGAGAGATGTCCTCACCAAAGTACAACTTCACTCGTTGGCCATTCACCTTAAAATTAGGTCCATTAGGTTGAGCGAGCTCGAGAGTACCATATGGAAAAATTTGGGCAATGGTGAATGGGCCGGACCAACGAGATTTCAGCTTGCCCGAAAAGATTTTCATCCGAGACTTAAAGAGTAAAACTTTGTCTCCAACTCGGAACTCTCGGTTTTTAATCTTAGAGTCGTGAATGAGCTTAGTCTTTTCCTTATAGATCAAAGAATTTTCATAAGCCTCATTACGGAGTTCATTGAGCTCATTGAGCTCATTGAGTTGAATCTTGCGTAGGTCACCGGCTTTGTTGATATCGAAATTAGCCCACTTCAAGGCCCAGTAAGCCTTGTGCTCGAAATCAATGGGGAGGTGGCACGCCTTTCCGTACACGAGACGATATGGTGTACAACCAATCGGAGTCTTGTATGCGGTACGAAAAGCCCACAAAGCATCATCAAGTTTATCAGCCCATGAGGCACGATGCTCTCCCACGGTTCTTTTGAGAATTCGCTTTAATCCTCGGTTGGATATTTCAGCCTGGCCAATAGTTTATGGGTGGTAGGCGGTGGAAAGACGATGATTGACACCGTACTTAGCCATGACTCTATCAAATTGGTCATTGCAAAAATGAGTCCCGCGATCACTAATAATGGCACGAGGCACACCGAATCTAGTGAATAGTGATTTCAAAAAGTTACAAACCACCCTTGCGTCATTAGTGGGTAAAGCTTTGGCTTCAACCCATTTGGAGACGTAGTCAACGGCTACAAGGATGTATTTGTTTCCTTTAGAAGAAGGGAATGGCCCCATAAAGTCGATACCCCAAACATCAAAGATTTCACATTCTTGTATGAAATTCTGAGGCATCTCGTCTTTATGTGTGATCTTGCCTTGTTTTTGGCAAGCAGCACAATGTTTAACCATCTCGTGAGTATCACGGTAAATGGTGGGCCAATAAAATCCCGATTCAAACACTTTTTTGGCGGTGTAGTTGGGACCAAAGTGACCACCGGTGGGTCCTTTGTGGCAAGCGTCAAGGATTTCTAAAGCTGCCGGTCCATCAACACATCGGCGAATAATCAAGTCAGCACATTGCTTGAATAGATACGGGTCATCCCAAGAGTAAGTCTTAATGTCGTTAAAGAACTTCTTCTTTTTCTGGGATGTTAACCCGTCAACGAGAATTCCACCCGCTAAGTAGTTTGCAATGTCCGCAAACCACGGGGTTTCATCAGCAGTCGAGTGGATAGACATTAAGGTCTCCAAGGGAAAAGAATCATTGATTTCTTTGTTCGGATGATCCCCTTGGTAAGGATCCTCTAGTCTACTGAGATGATCCGCGGCTAGGTTTTCAGCTCCTTTTTTATCGCGAATTTCGATTTTAAATTCTTGGAGTAGAAAAACCCAGCGAAGAAGTCTTGGTTTGGAATCTTGCTTAGTCAACAAGTACTTCAACGCGGAATGATCAGTGTAAACGATTGTGGTCGAAAGGACAAGATAGGGGCAGAACTTTTCAAAGGCATAGACAACAGCTAAAAGCTCTTTTTCGGTTGTCGTGTAATGTAATTGAGCCCCAGTCATTGTCTTGCTAGCGTAATGGATTGGTTGGAAGTGTTTGTTCACTCTTTGGCCCAAAACCGCACCAATAGCATAGTCACTAGCATCGCACATCAACTCAAAGGGAAGCTCCCAATTAGGGGTAACCAAGATGGGTGCCTTAGTTAGCTTATCCTTAAGCGAGTTGAAGGCTTCGATACACTCTTTGGAAAAGATAAAAGGAGTATCCTTTTCCAAGAGGTGGGTCATCGGGCGAGCGATTTGAGAAAAATCTTTGATGAATCGACGGTAAAAGCCCGCATGACCGAGAAAACTTCTCACACCCTTCACTGTTGAAGGTGGAGGCAACTTAGCGATAACATCGACTTTAACACGGTCTACTTCAAGACCGGCTTTGGAGATCTTGTGTCCTAGCACGATGCCCTCTTTTACCATGAAATGGCATTTTTCCCAATTAAGAACAAGGCGAGTGTCTTCACACCGCTTCAGCATACGTTCTAAATTGGCAAGGCAAGCAGAGAAAGAATCGCCATAAACCGAGAATCATCCATGAATACTTCCATAGTGTCTTCCACCATGTCATGGAATATAGCCATCATACACCTTTGGAATGTCCCAAGAGCATTACATAAACCAAAAGGCATGCGTTTGTAAGCAAATGTTCCATAGGGACAAGTGAATGTGGTCTTTTCTTGGTCCTTGGGATCGATGGAAATTTGAAAATACCCGGAGAAACCGTCTAAGAAGCAGTAATAGTCATTACCAGCTAGACGCTCGAGCATTTGATCCAAGAAGGGAAGAGGAATGTGATCTTTTCTCGTGGCATCATTGAGCTTGCGATAATCAATACAAACTCTCCACCCAGTAACGAGACGAGTGGGAATCAACTCGTTGTGTTCATTGGGAACAACGGTTATTCCGCCCTTCTTGGGCACACAATGGACGGGACTTACCCATGGTGAATCCGAAATAGGGTAAATCAAGCCGGCATCTAGAAGTTTGATAACCTCTTGTTTGATGACGTCATGAATTTTAGGATTAACCCTTCTTTGGCTCTGGATTGCGGGTTTAAAGTCATCTTCCATGAGAATCTTGTGAGTACAAAAGTTCGGATCAATTCCGCGGATATCAGAAATTTTCCAAGCAATTGCCTTCTTATGATCTTTAAGCACGGCGATGAGGCGAGATTTTTCTTCTTCTTTCAAGTCCTTCGCGATGATGATAGGCGACTTCTTGTTTTCTTCAAGGAACACGTACTCGAGATGGGGCGACAACTCCTTAAGTTCTAAATCCGGAGGGTTTTCGATGGGAGGCGTTTTCAAACTCGGAGCATCGATAGCAATAACCGTGGAAGATGGTGGAGAAAGATTGTCTTCTTTGAGAAGGTTTTCAAAGAAATTCATGTCGTCATCCCAATCGGTGGGAGAATCGTCATTTGTTAAGTTCACATCTCCCATGGTGGCTTCAAGATCTTTCCAAAAGAAATCACTTTCTCCAAATAGAGACAGTGATGAATCAATAGAGGAAACGGTCTCAATATTGGTAAGAGAGGTAGGAATACTTTTGCAAGCATCTTTGAAGTGTTCTTCACAAGCCTCATCAAGAACGTCAATACAATTAACACTCTCGTTAGAATAAGGCTGTTTAGACAACTTTCCCATGTTGAAAATGATTTTATCGTCACCCACTCTCATGATAAGCTCACCTGCTTAAACATCGATGAGAGTGCGACCGGTCCTCAGGAATGGACGACCAACAATTAATGGCACACGAGGGTCTATGTCATAGTCGACGACAACGAAATCGGCAGGAAAAGTGAATTTGTCGACTCCTACAAAGACGTCTTCGGCTATCCCCACTGGATAAGCAACCGTACGGTTAGCTAATTCCAGAGTCATTTTGGTGGGGACTAGCTCAGGGAGAGATAACTGCTTCCAAACGCTTAAAGGCATTAAATTAATACTGGCACCTAGATCGGCTAGGGCCATGCAATTCTCTACTCCCGGGAAGTTACACGGGATTAAGAAACGACCCGGATCACCAAGCTTGGTTGGCAATTTCCTTAAGAGCACTGCAGAGAAATTCTCATTAAGTTGGGTGTTAGCAATATCAAGAAGCTTCTCCTTGTCGCTGAGAAGATCTTGAACATTTTCGCGTACTTAGGCATGTGAGCGAGAGCCTCAGCGAAGGAGATGTTGAAATTCAATTGTTTGAACATTTTAAGAAAGTTCGAAACCTGAATATCGTCCTTGCTTTTGGGCTTCTCTTTCCTCAACCTAGATGGATAAGGTATATCGGAAGAAGAGGAAGGCTTTGGGAGAATAGGATCACTCATATCCTTGGGTGGAGGCGGGGTAGAAGTAAGAGGTGGAGAAATTGGGGAAGTAGAAGGATGAGGAATAGGAGCAGGTGACTCGTTCTCCTTAGTCACAATCACCGGTGGAGGTATAGGAAGCTCGGGTTCCTTGGTACCTTTGCCACTGCGAGTGGTGATTGCTTTCATCTCCCCTCTTGGATTTTCAACGGTGTTACTCGGAAGAGTACCCGAAGAAGAGGGTTGATTACCTTGGAAGAAACTAGCCATCATGTTCTTTAAGTCATTCGTTTAACTATCCAAAGTGTTTCTCATATCAGCTCTCAGATCGTTCCCTTGTTTCACCAGGTCTGCTTTCAAGTTGCGCACTTCCTGATGGAGATTTCCCACGATCACATCGTTAGTCCTCATGTAGGTTTCCACTTCTTGGTGTAAAGCGGTGGGTTGGTTGGGAGGAGCATTGTATGCGGGTGGTTGATAAGCAGGTTGCTGGTAAACTTGGTTGTTTCTTTGAGGTGGATGTTGTTGTTTGTGAGGTGGTATGTATGGTCCACGAGATTGTTGTTGTTGTTGAGGAGGGCGGTTGAGGTTTTGTTGTTGGTTTGGGTTGTTAGGAGTAAAAGCGGGTGGTGGGAGATAGTTGTTTGAGCGGTAGCTAAGCAAGTTACGGTCACCTTGAGGACGGGCTTGATAAGCGGGTTGAGGATAGGTACCGTATGCTGCATTCACATTCTCAGAAGGGTAGTCTTGGGTGGCGGTACAAGTGGTGTAAGAGTGAGGACCCCCGCATATCTCACATGGTTGGCTAACAGCATTGACTTGAGCGTCTTTAGCGTTTTTAGCGTTGATGCTGTTGGTGTTGCTGGCGGTTTGGGTAGCAAGCGATTCAAGAAGCGCAGTGATTTTGTCAAGTCGCTTGTCGCTGTCACTAGTACTAGCACTAGCGACATTGGTCCGAACACTCTTGGTTTGCACACGAGACTTATTCTCAATGATATCCCAATCAGCGTTGGAAGTCTTAGCCAAAAGATTACCTCCGAGGCACTGTTTAGTGAATCTTGGTCGTTCATGTTTAAACCATTATAAAAAGTGTTAATTTGGTGCACTTTGGTAAAACCATGTTGAGGGCACTTTCTTAAAAGATCTTTGAAACGGTCCCAAGATTCACTAAAAGACTCATCCTACTTTTGTTCAAAATTAATAATTTCATTCCGCAAAGCGGTAGTACGAGAGGGTGGGAAAAAGTAGTTGATAAACTTGGTCTCCAAATCCGTCCACAAAAGAATACTCTATGGCGGTTCCTTAGCAAGCCAATGCCGGGCTTGTCCCTCTAAAGAAAAGGGAAAAAGTTGTAAACGGATTACCTCTTGTGGAACACCATTGAATTTGACCGTATTGGTGAGTTGCAAGAATCCCTTGATGTGGTCATGTGGATCATCAATGGTATGCCCCAAGAATGGTTGAGCAGAGACCATCTAGATAAAACCGGATTTGAGCTCAAAGTTGTTGGCTGCAAACGCGGGTATGACAATTAGATTATTGTTACCATCTACATGTGCTTGCAGAAGTTCAATCATCGGTCGATTATCCGGTAGAGGCTCATTGTTGTTGTTATTATTGTTGTTCAAAGGTGGGTTGTTATTGTTATTATTATTGTTTTGAGGTGGGTTATTGTTGTTGTTTTGTACACCGGCCATGTCTAAGTCTTCGAGAGGCTCGGGCTCTTGATAAGACGTTGACCGTGTACGCATGCACCTGCAAAAGAACTAACAAGGCAAAAACAAAGCAAAAATATTTTTGGTTTTTATGTTTTTTAATTTTTAGGATTTTTGAAAATTTTATATATTTTTTTTTGTGTTTTTGAAATTTTTTATGAAAAAGTAACGTTCACGGGGAACGGATCCCAAAATCCAAGTTCTCACAAAAAACTGTTGATCTTAACGAGAAGAGCCGGCAACGGCGCCATTTGATACATGCTTTTTATTGGGTTCGGATTAAGTTCTCGGTATCTCCTCGAAATGATCACGGCTCTAAGTGGAATGATTTGTTCTTGGTTAATAAAAAGGTGTTGGTTTGTTTATCTATTTTAAACTAATAACAAATAAGTAAGTGTCGAAGAGTAGAATTAAAGCTTTTAAAAGTTTGAACTAAATTGACAAGTTAAAATAAATGTTTGAAAACTTAAAGGCAAAATGAGAAAAATTCTTGAACACTTAATAAAACTAACACTTGAAAAATTTGTAAAAACATGAACTTATCAAATCATAATAATGCTAAAAAGAGTGATCGGAATATATTCCGATCTACTGATCGGAATGTTAACAAAAGGGCAATCGGAATAATAAAAAAGAAGTGATCGGAATATTGCACAAATGATCCAAATCGGAATACTACAAACAAGTCACATTCGGAATACCCAAACACATTCCAATCGGAATACTAGGAATAAAGGTGCAGATCGGAATACCCAAAAATGGTTACAATCGGAATATCCAAAACTTGCACAATCGGAATACTTAAAAGTAAGCTACAATCGGAAAACGAAAACCCTTACCGTCGGAATATTCTAAACCCTTTTCCGATCTAAGGATCGGAATAAAGGGTGCTGCTGGTCGGAAAGTGCAGATCGAAAAGGGGTTTATAACCCTTTCCGATTTGAGAGGGCTTCGAGACAAAAGCTAAGCAATAAGCTATGAATAAGCTTATCACTAAAACTAAGATGAATCCAATAAGGATCGGATCAAATAAGCTCGAATAACAACTTAACTAAACTTCAAATAAGCAAAAACATAAATCGAATGATAAAAAGATAAACTTTTTAAGAAAACTTTAAAAAGTGAATAAGCAAAACCAACAAATAAGCCAATAAGCACAAAGATCTTAAAGCTTATTCGTGTACAAACTTAAGGAAACATAAAAAGATTAACTTTTTAAGCACAAAGTCCTTGATGAACAACACGGATCATGCGAGATTTGTACCAAAATCAATCAAAATCAAAGAAAGGAAGAATGAGATTAAAGATTAAAAGCTTGAAACTAAACTTGATTAATGAAAAACAATACAAAGGTTTGATCTTGAAAGAAAGAAAGATGAAAACTAGTGAGAGAAAGTTTAGAACTTTCTCTCTCTAAAACTAGAGAGAATGAAAAACTAAAAACTAACTAAGACTAACTAAGTGCTCCAAATTTGTGAAGTGAAGTCCTATTTATAGGCATGTCTTGTGGGCTTTGTGAATGGGCTTGGTTTTGGGCTTCTTTTCTTCTTTCTTCTTTAGTCTTTACGTTTCTTCTAAATAAACGTTTCCAACCGGATTTGAGAAGTGTCGGTGAATAATTCCAACTCGTCTTATAATCTTTTGTTTAATAGACTCGAGTTCTTCGACATATATGAATCTTCCATCTTTGGCTCTATTCTTCGATAAATCTTCAAATAGGTACAATGACTTCAAATCTTTTGCATCTCTTGGACAATAGACTTCGTCTTGAGTCTTTTTCCTCGATAAAACCCGTGCAATCCCATGTTTTCTTCAATATTCATCCGGTTGACTCTGAAAACGCAATAAACACAAAAACCACACATAATTCCAACCAAATGATATTAAATACGTGTTTTGGTCTCGTTTTAGCCAGAATTAAGTGGTAAAAGGATGGGTGTTTCACACCTATCAGTGACTACAACTGTGAGATCAAATACCACCCGGGTAAAGCAAACGTGGTTGCTGATGCTTTAAGTCGTAAGGAAACGGACCCTCCTATGAGAGTTTGGGCATTGGTTATGACAATCAGTTTGGATCTACCCAAACAGATTTTGGAAGCTCAGACTCAACCCCAATTGCCTGAAAACCTCGTGAAGGATGATGTCAGGGGAATGCTCAGAACCGATCTTACCAAGGAAAAGTTAGAACCTAGAGCAGACGGAACCCTATGCCTTCACGGACGAAGTTGGTTACCTTGTTATGGAGATTTGAGGAACGTGATTATGCACAAATCTCATAAGTCTAAATATTCTATACATCCCGGATCTGAAAAGATGTATCAGGATATGAAGAAGTTATATTGGTGGCTGAATATGAAAGCCAACATTGCCACCTACGTTCAGAAATGTTTGACCTGTGCTCGTGTCAAAACTGAACACCAGAGACCATCGGGTTTACTTGTACAACCCAAGATACCGGAATGGAAGTGGGACAACATCACTATGGTCTTTGTTACCAAACTCCCAAAGTCATCTCACGGTTACGATACTATCTGGGTAATCGTCGATCGACTCACCAAGTCCGCTCATTTCCTGCCAATTAGGGAGAACGATTCCCTTGCCAAACAAGCAAAGACGTACCTGAAGGAGATTGTGACCAAACATGGAATACCAGTGTCGATAATCTGTGATCGAGATGGTAGGTTCACGTCAAACTTTTGGAGGGCTTTCCAACGAGCCTTAGGTACCAATTTGGATATGAGCACTGCTTATCATCCGCAGACTGATGGTCAAAGTGAACGAACCATCCAGACTCTGGAGGACATGCTACGAGCATGTGTGATTGGTTTTGGAAATGGATGGGTTGACCATATTCCTTTAGTGGAATTCTCCTACAACAACAGTTATCATGCCAGTATTAAGGCTCCCCCTTTTGAAGCACTGTACGGTCGCAAGTGCCGTTCGCCTGTGTGCTGGGAAGAAGTAGGTGAATTTCAGCTCACTGGACCAGAGTTAATCCAGGAGATTACTGACAAGATCGTCCTTATCAAGCAGAGAATTCAAGCTGCTCGCGATCGACAAAAGAGCTACGCGGACCTGAAACGCAAATCTATGCAATTCGAAGTAGGTGACCGTGTCATGCTCAAGGTATCACCTTGGAAGGGTGTTGTACGTTTTGGCAAATGTGGAAAACTGAATCCACGTTATGTCGGCCCTTTCAAAGTAATAGCCAGGATCGGGGAAGTAGTTTATCATTTGGAGTTTCCCCAGCAACTAAGTCGGGTACACTCTGCCTTTCATGTTTCTAACCTGAAGAAGTGCTATGCTGAAGAACCACTGGCTATGCCATTGGAGGGAGTTCAATTTGACGACAAACTCCAGTTCGTAGAAGAACCAGTAGAAATCATGGAGAGGACAGTTAAGAAATTGAAACGCAGTCGCATCCCGTTGGTCAAAGTACGTTGGAACTCTAGGAGAGGCCCTGAGTTCACTTGGGAACGAGAAGACTCGTTCAAGACCAAGTACCCACACTTGTTCACCTGATCAATAGCTTTATCTTAAGCTTTGAGGACAAAGCTAAAATAACGGGATGTGATATGTGTGTAAACACCCATCATTTTTACCACTTAATTACAATAATAACCAGACCAAAACGTGTATCTTATGTCATTTATGTCGGAATTATGCGTGGTTTGCGTTTTTGTTATGATTTAGGACGTAAAGGTGAAAAGTGGAGAAAACACGGGCATTCACGGGCTTTTATCGAAGAAAAAGACGAAAGACGAAGTCAAGAAGTCAAGAGTGCAAAAAGAACGGAAGTCCAAGACCAATTCTGAAGATTTATCGAAGAAAAAGTCAAAAGACGGAAGTTTACTTAAAGCCGAAGAACTCAAGTCTTATTTATTGAAGAATTAAAAGACAAGTTCAAAGAAATCCCGAGACAAAGTCATTAAAGTCCAAGATTTAAGAAGATTAAAAGGCTTAAGGACTTAAGTGTGCAATAAAGGAAAAATGAAGGAGGGGAGGAAGCTTCCTAAGCACTCCTTAATCCTCCCCTATATATAGTTTAGGATTAATTCATTTTCATTTTGTTGGATAGCTTGACAAACTATTTCTTCCATTTTACTTTCCTACACATTTAAATTCATGTCCATTTAATTACTTGTCAAATTTAAATACCTTGTCTTGCACCTTAAATTCCTTTAATTTCAAGTAAGTTTCCATTTTAATTCTTGTCAATCTTTATTTTTATTGTCAATCTCCTATCTACCTTTCTTAATCTTTGATCTTTATGTTTATTTGTTCATGTTCATGTTCTTATTTTTATTAATTTGATCAAAGTGGGTTTTGATTATTTTGATCATTATTGTTAGTTTTGTTGTTTTGGATTGTTTGATTATCATTAGTAGATGTTTTGTGATTAGTTTGATTTAATCTTTTGGTTGATTTTGTTTAGTTTTAGTTAGATTCGTGTATATCTTGGTTCCTTGTTCTTCGCTGCATTGTTACTGATCTTCCCAGGAAAAGTTCCGGATCAAGCAAGATATTCCGAGTGAAGGATTTCAAAGGGTGTTCATCCGGAATATTGGATATTCCGGATCAATTGAGTTTATTCTGAATAATTATTATTCCGCATCAAGATTCCTTCATCCGGAATAATCAATTATTCCGGATCAACCAAAAGTTCCGGATCAACCTCTCATTCCGGATCAACAGAATATTCCGAATCAAGGTGCTTTATTCGGAATATTAAAACATTCCGAATCAAGGTGCTTTATTCGGAATAATATTCCGGATCAGCAACATTCCGGATCAAGACCATTATTCCGGATCAAGGGCAACATTCCGGATAAAGACAAGTATTCCGAATCAAATACTTTATTCCGGATAAGTGACATATTCCGGATGAAGGATTTATTCTGGATCAAGAGTTTTGGGTAAATATTCCGAGTGAAGAAGAATCATTCCGAACAAGGTGACATTCCGGATGAGTGATTATTCCGAATGAAGGTTTATTCCGGATGAGCTAATTTTCAGGTTCTTTTAATTTCAGTTTTCTTTAATTTTCTGTTTTTAATTTCAAGCTTTATTTTTTCCCGCCTTTTTACTTAGTTGCACTTTAGGATTACTTGCCTTGAATTTATTTTAGGCTTGCCTTAGTTTTAAGTTTTAGTTGCGTTTTAAGTTTGCCTTAGGTTAGTTTTAAGTTTGCGTTATTTTATTTTAGTGCCCTTTTAATTTTAGTCACGCTTTTAAATACTCGCCATTTATTTTAAATTAGACTTAGATTTATTTAATTCCCATTTTACTTTTAAGTCTTGCACATTTATTTTAAAAACAACCAAAAATATTTGTTTCACCAAAAACAATAGAGTCGTACTTTAAACTGGAAATCAATTCGTTAAGATACCGAGAAACGAACAATTGAACCTAGCAAAATCTCTTCATTAAAATGGCGCCGTTGTCGGCTCTTTTCGTAAAGATTAACGGTTTTCTGTGAGAGACGCGTTGCCTTTTTGGGATCCGTTCACTTGTGAGCGTTATTTTCTTGCTTAAAATTTTCAAAAAACCATAAAAATTAAAAATTCAAAAAATCCATAAAAATTAAAAATTTCACAAATCCAAAAAGATTTTATTTTTATTGTGTATATATATTGTCTTTGCGTTTGGTATTGTTTTCTTTTGTCTTTGTAGGTGTATGCGTACTAGATCTTCTAATTATCAAGAGCCCGAGACTCGAGAAGATTTAAGTATGGCAGGTGTCAACAACAACAACCCACCGCACCTCAATAATAATAAAACAATGTTCTTCCACAACCCGATCTTCGGACAATGGAGGAGCTCTGTCAACCTACCATGTTTGGACGAGGAGGACCGATTGCACCGATGAAAATTACGGTTCCAGAGTTTTCGTTGAAGCACCACATGATTCAGCAAGTGCAAACTAATCCATTCGCCGGAATGCCTGATGATGATGCCAACAAACACCTTGACAAGTTCATTACAATCAGCCAAAGCATGAAGTTGCCTGGTGCCACAATGGATGTTCTACGCCTACAACTCTTTCCACATACTTTATCACACCACGCCGAGAAATGGTTTGATCGTCTTCCAAATAATTCTATTCACACTTGGGATGACATGACTCAACGCTTTTTGTCGCGCTACTTTCCACCATCCATGGTCACGAGCCTTCGCAATCAAATCAGCGGTTTCATGCAAGATCCCGATGAATCTCTTTTTGATGCTTGGGAAAGATATAATATCTTGATTGATCGTTGTCCAAACCACAACATGCTCCCTGTGACCTTAATTGATACTTTCTACAACGGATTGACTTTTCGAGATCGTGATACGATTAATGCAGCCGCCGGTGGCACATTTATGAAAAGGAGACCCGAGGAGTGTAGAGAGCTTATTGAGAACATGACTACTCACCACAAAAACTGGGATTCCTCCGCTTCTTCAAGGAACAACCCGAGATTCAATGTTTCTTCCACTTCAGCAAGCCCCGACATGACCGAATTCACCCGCATGATGACTGAAATAAACAAAAATATCTTGCTTCTCGCTACAAACCAAAAACATCAAGTTAACGCGGTTGCACCTTCTTGTGAAACATGCGGCGGTCCACACTCATACACCGATTGTCCTTCTACTCAAGGAAATCCGGAAAACGTGTATGCGGCTTATGGTAATTATTCACCGGAAAATTACCAAGCTCGACCTCAAGGGGATAGAAATTTGCTGAGTTACCGGTCCAACAATTACCTTTCACCCGGTTTTTCTCCTCAAAACCAAAACCCCAACAACAACTATACTAGAAGCAACCAAATCCCACCAAGAGCTTCTAATCCTTATCAACCACCCGCTCAACAAGCCCCACCCATGAATCAAGATGTTGAAGCCATCATGAGAACCCAAGGTGAGCAAATTAAGAACCTACAGAGCCAAATTATCAATCTGAAAGGAGATATTACCAAGCAAGGTAATGACATCAGATCCGAGCTTCGAGATAATATACAATCCTCCTTCAGCAATCAAACGAATGATTTGAAGAATATGCTTGCTAGTTTCTTGCCCACAACTCAACCTTCTACTTCGAGTTCTCTACCTTCCAACACCGTCACCAATCCGCGAGCGAATGTGAGTGCTATTACTACCCGTAGTGGAGTAACCATAGTAGGAACACCTATCCCACCCCCATCATCTACAACTCCTCAACCACCATTTATCCCTACTCCTCCTACACCTAGTATTAGTGCACCATTACCGTCTCCGCCTCGTCATGACGATGTTCAAAAGAAGAACCCTTCAACATCTCAACCTTTACCTACACCTGCACCTTCACCACCTAAACCCAATATCCCTTATCCTTCACGGCTAGGCAAGACCACAATGCTAACCAAGGATGACTGTCAAATGTCAAATTATTTGAAGATGGTCTCTCAAATGAATTTCAACATTAGCCTTGTTGAAGCACTTGTCCACATGCCGAAATTTATCAAAGCATTCAAGGAATTGCTTAACAAGAAGGAGAAGTTGATTGAGCTCGCCAACACACGCTTAAATGAAAACTGTTCTGCAGTTATTCTTAAAGAACTTCCGGAAAAACTTGGAGATCCCGGTCGTTTTGTGTTGCCTTGCATTTTCAACAAAACTGAAGAATTTACTGCCCTTGCTGATCTCGGGGCCAGTATTAATCTTATGCCTTTGAGTGTTTGGAAAACACTATCATTACCCGACCTTACTCCAACAAAGATGACTCTTGAACTTGCAAATTGCACTCTCGCTTACCCCGTTGGTATTGCCGAAGATGTGTTCATTAAAGTTGACACATTTACTTTCCCGGTCCACTTTGTGGTTGTTGATTATGAAATGGACCCTCGTATTCCTTTAATACTTGGTCGGCCATTCTTGAGAACCGGACGAGCTCTAGTTGATGTTGCCGAAGGTGAGTTAATCTTAAGAGTCGGGATGATGCACAAGTGTTCAAAATGGGGAAGCTTACAAGAAAATCCTACGGACGAGAATCTGCTAATATGATTAATGTGCTCGATGATTTTGTCATCTACAATAATCCTCTATTCGAGTCTTGCATTGATAATCCACTTTTTCAAGATGATGTGGATGATTCTCTCTCCAATTTGGAACCTTCACCCATTTATGATTCTCCCCCGATCTTTGATGCTTATGATGATGATTCTAGCTCAGATTCGGATGATTATGATGACCTTACTTCCGAGTATCCCGACATGCCCATTTACGATGATTTTGATGAGGCCGATACTCTTTCGAGTGATTCTTCATATGATGAAGATCCTCCGCCATCACTTGGTCCTACTTTGGACGATTACTCATTTGAGGAAGACTTCTCTACTTTTCTTAATACTTACTTCCCTCATGAGAGTGATGCTCCTCCTTTAGACTTTGAAGATTATCGTCTTGATCCTACTTTGGATTTGAAGAAAATTCTTTCAAAGGAGAAGCAACCGGTCGACACCACCATCCGCAACACGTATGAGTTAACACCTCTTTGTCCACCTTCTGAGGACGAGGTTGTGCATCTTCTTCGCGGATCATCTTCACATTCTGCTGAGCCTGAGTGCTATTTTCCCCTAGAGGAAAAGGTGTTTGACCCCGGTATCGATATTCTTCAGCCATCTCAGTATCCACCTGACGAAATAAAAGGAAATATCTTTGGACCCCTTGAAGACATGCTTGGACCACTTCACCATCCTTGCTCCCACCGTGCTTCATCGCTGCTTAAGGGAACCTTGCCTATTCTTCTTTGGCTTGCCTTGTTTGCCTTAAGCTTGTGCTATTTGATGGACGAAAACTATGTCTTTGATCCCGGTGGATATGTTTCATGCTTCTTCCTATGATGATCAAGGTCGAGTCAGGCTCACGACTCGGTGAACAAAAACCAAGCGCTTCTTGGGAGGCAACCCATGTATCTATCTTTTAGCTTTCTTTATCCTAAGTGTAGGGGAGACCCGTTGGTGTTTGCTATTTCCTCTCTTCTACTATTCAGGGATTCGAGCGCTCAATGATCCACTCTTGATGATTCTTGACGACCCGTGATTCCGTGTTCCCATTTTCCCGGTTCTATCCTAAACTCTTTTCGATTCACTATTTTATATTTCTCAATATTAAAATAGGAATCTCGTTAGTTGTCCTTTCCTTAGCGAGATTTATGCAAAGTGCACAATGTCCTAAGTGTAGGGGAGTTTACTCCCACATGCTTAAACATTGAGGACAATGTTTATATTAAGTGTAGGGGGACTTCTATCAAAGTTAAGTGGTCTTTTCCATGTATTTGTCCTCATTTTAACCGTAAAATCAATTTTTCGACATTTTTCAAAATGTTTTGATCTATTTTGGCCCATTAGTTTTTCCCTTTGTATAGTTATTTTCTTTCCTTATTAGAATAAATTTTAATAAAGTGGTTTTAATTTTCAAACGTTGTGAATCTTTTGACTCAACCCGAGTTTACTTATCTAAGTTTACTCTAGCTAGTATCCTTAACGTGTTTAAGTCAAGTTTTGCTAGGCTTTTATATAGGGAGCTATAAAACGCGAAAGTCTTAACTCTCACGGGTTAAGAATAAGAACTTTTCGCAAGTTCCTATAATTGATCCTAGAGAGTCGTTTATCAAGGGAACTTTAAGATGCGATTTCTAAATTTGAAAAAGTCTAAGAATTTGCAAGATCCTATAGGCAACTCGAAAACCAAAAACTTTGATTTAATAGGCTAAGCATCCACGAGTCTCATTCCTTGAGATTTTAAACTGTGGAGAACGAGAGATGATAGAGTCAATTATAAGTTTGGTATTCTTTCGTGAATTTATGTGAGTTAATTATAAGCCTATTCTCCCATCGCTTGCTAATAAATTTATCTGCAATAAATAAGGTTGTACGATTTGAAAAGTTACTTAGCTTCTAGCCCAAGATCGTTTAAAAGTTGCTCAGTATGGATTAGAGTTCATAGCCAAGGCATAACTTATTGAAGCGGGATGCGAAGATTGGCGAGTCCAAAAAGGTCCTAACAAGGCACGAGGGCTACATTTTGTTGCTAAAAGATCCAAAGTGATGTGAAGAATCATTTATCGAAAATCAATATGAAGGATCGAGACACACGAAGAAAAGCAAAAACTCCCCAAAAGTCATGGAGAAGTCTATCCAAAAAGGCCCTAACAAGGTATGAGGATAAATAAAGCCAAGTCCAAAAAGGAGGCGGATCGTTGTATATCAAAATCCCAAATAAAGATTGGAGAAAAATGATGAAGTCGTGGTCCAAATATGAAGAATCTCTCAAAACCTCAAGTGAAGAAATTCCTATTGTGAAGAGAAGGCCATTATTTCATGAACGTCTCTCAAGGTTTGAAGTATGAAGTCGCTGCCAAATATCGGTCCGAGAAAGGTCTCAAATCGCGAAGCGAGTTATGCCAAGATATGAACTTTTTGAGGTCCCGAGAAGCAGTTTTAAAAGATTTTGTCCTTTAGCTAACTATTGATTAAATCGTTCACTTTATTTTCGGCCTAAATAACTATCGAAATAAGTCAAAAATGCATCCTCATGATCATTCAAGACAACAATAAAATATAAGAGATACAACTAGGAATAAGGGAGTCTAAGTGAATAATTGGCCCACATGAGTTCGTGTTAGTTTGCTAACTTATAATAACAATGATCTCGTTTTTAAGCTTGGTTTGGAGAAAGTGAAAACTTGAGAATGATGATCATTCATGACATTTCCAAAACCCTAAGGTATGATTTTTATTTCTTTACTTGTTTTGTTATTTTCTATCTCTTTAATAAAGGCCAACGTGGATTGATTATGATGAAAAATGTAATCGTGATTTGTAACTAATGCATTGCATGAGGACATTGCAATGGTCAAGTGTAGGGGATTTGATATGTGTGTAAACACCCATCCTTTTTACCACTTAATTACAATAATAACCGGACCAAAACATGTATTTTATGTCATTTATGTCGGAATTATGCGTGGTTTGTGTTTTTGTTGTGATTTAGGACGAAAAGGTGAAAAGTGGAGAAAACACGGGCATTCACGGGCTTTTATCGAAGAAAAAGACGAAAGACGAAGTCAAGAAGTCAAGAGTGCAAAAAGAACGGAAGTCCAAGACCAATTCTGAAGATTTATCGAAGAAAAAGTCAAAAGACGGAAGTTTACTTAAAGCCGAAGAACTCAAGTCTTATTTATTGAAGAATTAAAAGACAAGTTCAAAGAAATCCCGAGACAAAGTCATTAAAGTCCAAGATTTAAGAAGATTAAAAGGCTTAAGGACTTAAGTGTGCAATTAAGGAAAAATGAAGGAGGGGAGGAAGCTTCCTAAGCACTCCTTAATCCTCCCCTATATATAGTTTATGATTAATTCATTTTCATTTTGTTGGATAGCTTGACAAACTATTTCTTCCATTTTACTTTCCTGCACATTTAAATTCATGTCCATTTAATTACTTGTCAAATTTAAATACCTTGTCTTGCACCTTAAATTCCTTTAATTTCAAGTAAGTTTCCATTTTAATTCTTGTCAATCTTTATTTTTATTGTCAATCTCCTATCTACCTTTCGTAATCTTTGATCTTTATGTTTATTTGTTCATGTTCATGTTCTTATTTTTATTAATTTGATCAAAGTGGGTTTTGATTATTTTGATCATTATTGTTAGTTTTGTTGTTTTGGATTGTTTGATTATCATTAGTAGATATTTTGTGATTAGTTTGATTTAATCTTTTGGTTGATTTTGTTTAGTTTTAATTAGATTCGTGTATATCTTGGTTCCTTGTTCTTCGCTGCATTGTTACTGATCTTCCCAGGAAAAGTTCCGGATCAAGCAAGATATTCCGAGTGAAGCATTTCAAAGGGTGTTCATCCGGAATATTGGATATTCCGGATCAATTGAGTTTATTCGGAATAATTATTATTCCGCATCAAGGTTCTTCATCCGGAATAATCAATTATTCCGGATCAACCAAAAGTTACGGATCAACCTCTCATTTCGGATCAACAGAATATTCCGAATCAAGGTGCTTTATTCAGAATATTAAAACATTCCGAATCAAGGTGCTTTATTCGGAATAATATTCCGGATCAGCAACATTCCGGATCAAGACCATTATTCCGGATCAAGGGCAACATTCCGGATCAAGACAAGTATTCCGAATCAAATACTTTATTCCGGATAAGTGACATATTTCGGATAAAGGATTTATTCCGGATCAAGAGTTTTCGGTAAATATTCCGAGTGAAGAAGAATCATTCCGAACGAAGGTGACATTCCGGATGAGTGATTATTCCGAACGAAGGTTTATTCCGGATGAGCTAATTTTCAGGTTCTTTTAATTTCAGTTTTCTTTAATTTCTTTTTTTAATTTCAAGCTTTATTTTTTCCCGCCTTTTTACTTAGTTGCACTTTAGGATTACTTGCCTTGAATTTATTTTAGTCTTGCCTTAGTTTTAAGTTTTAGTTGCGTTTTAAGTTTGCCTTAGGTTAGTTTTAAGTTTGCGTTATTTTATTTTAGTGCCCTTTTAATTTTAGTCACGCTTTTAAATACTCGCCATTTATTTTAAACTTGACTGAGATTTATTTAATTCTCATTTTACTTTTAAGTCTTGCACATTTATTTTAAAAACAACCAAAAATATTTGTTTCACCAAAAACAATAGAGTCGTACTTTAAACCGGAAATCAATTCGTTAAGATACCGAGAAACGAACAATTGAACCTAGCAAAATCTCTTCATTAGGATGGTGCTGTAAAACCTCTGATTTTACCTTATTGACTTTGTCAACTGTAGTACTATTTATATTTGGACTTTATATAATTTCACTTTTATATGACTTATTAATTATCATATACCTATTGTCATACTACCTGTCATATTTATTTTACAGTTATATGAACCTTTAGTCATCTATTGACTACTTTGGCAACTGACTGGCCACTTGATTGAATAATGAAATTCATCACCTCAGTACATATTTTGAGATAAACGGTAACCCCACTTAATTTATTTATTAGGTACTTGTATTATTTTATATGTACATATTTACATATATTACCTAAAAGGAATAAATACCTAAACACTTTAAAAACAATGTACATTATTTTACATTGTCACTTATTTACTTTATTTAAGTAAAATAATTCTAGTGATATATTTAATATACACTTTCACTAAATTACCTAAAAGCTTCAACAAAAATACCTACAACACAACAAATACCTATAATAATATACAAGGACTAATATTATCATACAACACTTGGCAAAATTTACCAAAACCCTTTCCCATGCATATATAAAACGTGTAGATGTATGCATGCATGCACTACCATCATTTGCTATCTAACCTACTAAGTAATCATACTTACTCCACTAAAACACTATCCTAAGCCATACTTTTACTTACACAAAGCATTCTTATCCACTTACACACACAATACTTCATGCAAGTCACTATACTTGTAAGGTTTTGTCCCCCATTGACTTATGAAACACACAGCTACAAACCAAATTGGGAAGGTAAGTGAGTTTGCTAGTTTTGAACATGTGGGAAATAACAAGCATATCACAACTAGATATGACATATCTTGGGAAGATATTTGAGTACAAGGTACATGATTTGTTTTGGATATCTCTCTCTCTTGTTCTTAAGCCGAAACACACACTCCACACACAACACAAAACATTTTCAAATCTCACTTCACTCTCTCCTTCTCAAGCTACGGCTAAACACCACCTTTCCACCATTTTTGAACTTCGAAGTTTAACTACTACTCCTATACTATGTCTTCTACTACATAAAGATCAAGCATAAGCTCATCCTACAAGAAACCTTGATCATTGAAGCAAGAACAAGAACCCTAGAAGCTTTGTGAAGCCCACAGCTTGTTTTTGATCTCCTAGACCTCCATTGTTGAAAGCTTGTCACTTGTTTCTACTCATCCTCATATCATTTCTAAACCTATCTAAACAAGTAAGTCCAAGTTAAAACCTATATTTTCTAATAAATTACTTTCATACATATTAATGTGTACATGGTTATTCTTGGTAAAGTTAACATTTAAACAAGTATTGAAACCCTAAAAACCTAATGAAACTCACAGCTTGATTTTTATTATGACATAAAATGATGTAAAAACTTGTCAACCTTGAAGAACACATCAACATGATCTTGTTTAACTTGAAAAACTATGAAAACCTAACCATGCATGAATTATCGACGTGAGTATTAAATTCATAATATTATTTTGGGTAATCTTGTAATGTTTAGATATAACTAGAAACATTAGATTTATGTTTTTAGGTGCCCAAAAATGTTAAGATCACTATTATGCCTCATAAGATTAGTTTAAGCTCACTATAATAATTTGACTTAATAAATAATCATTTTCACTAAATAAATGTTTTTATAAAACTTTTAGTGTCAAAAATATGACTTTATAAAGTTTCATGTTGAAAAGATAAATCTATAATTGTTTTGGATTTAAATAATAGATCTACAATATTTTTGGATTAAATATAACAAGTATAAACTTTTGGGTTGGATTTATAAATTTATAAAGTAGAAGGGATCTAAATAAATAAGTGTAGAAACTTATATTTCAAAAACATAAACTTTTGGATCACTTTTAATTATTGCCAGAGTTTAGGGGTGTGTTTTGAACATATCCAAAACTTAATAGTGTTAAAAAGGACTAAAAAGAGATTAATATAATATTAGGGTAAGTTGTGTAAACTTTAGAAAACCTAGGGATTATTTTGGACACTAGCCGAGACTTAATATAAACATTAGGGACCAAATGTGCCAAGATACTAAACTTAGTTAAGCCCTAAGGTAACCCTAGGGACTATTCCTGCCTATTGCCGAAACATATACAAGCCCTAGGGGGCAATAGTGTAACTTGTATTAAACTTAATAATTAACCGAAAACTAGTGGACTAAAATTGCCAACTTGTGAAACTTTAATAAGCCCTAATTTAAGCCGTATACTTTAGGGACTATTTTTGCCATTTATGGAAACTTAAAGAAACCCTAGTTACACGTGTAACTAGGGAGGGACCAAAAATGTAATTATTGAAAGATTTAGAAACCCTAGGGGTATAAAAGTAATTTAACCACGGGTATTTATTTAATTAAAAGGACTAAAACGTATTTTATACAAAGTATTACGAACCTTAAAAATCCTATATATTTAAACCGTTATTTAAAACGTAAAACTTAAATAAACGTAACAATTGTTATTTTTCCAAACTTATGATTTAATAATTATAAACTTTACGTAAACATGGATTTTAAATAAAATGTTATACGTTTATAAACCTTATTTATATATTAAATATAAGTTAAAAACAATTAATTTATAAAATAAATATATTAATTATATTTATTTCCTATCACTTTAAATATATATAAAACTATCCTATATAAATATTTAAAGTGTTTTATAAACAACGTAAGTACAAAATATTAATTAAATGAATTAATTAATTAAATCTTATTATTTATTTTATACCTAAAATAAATACTATTAGAACTTGTACAACGATGAACAAAATACAGGTATTGTAATTAAATGCTTAAAACATGTTTAAGCATGTATAGATTTATTCTAGAACTTTTATGCATTATGTTATGCATTTACTGAGACCTTATAATTATTTAGGTCGTTGATTGTATCGTGAGCATCCTTATCAGATTTATCCACTGACTTATTGCTGTACTACTGAGGTGAGTTCATGGCCCCACTTTATATATTGACAAACTTTTAAAACCTTTTAATGGGGAAGAAAACATGCAACATATTTTATTTCATGTACATGGATCGAGCTGTGAAACTTTTGATTACATTGCCTATTGTAGATGAACCCGCATGACCCGTGCATCCGAAACTGTTAGAATTAATGAATTACCTGAATGTTAAAAATAGATCTATTTGGGATTGACCGTCCCCATCTGGGTGAGTCATGCTCACTGTGCCTAGGCCAGGACAACAGATGTTTCACATGTCAGCACTTATTTTTGTTATGGGTGCCTTGATAAAGATAAGGCGAAGGGTCCTTATTTGTTAAGGACTTAACTGTCAAGTTTCAGTTTCGGGCAATATGGAAATGTAATTACTTTTAAGTATTGATGCTTTGTGCATTACTACTTTAGTGAATATTTAATGTCCAAACTTATTTTAATTAAACCTGTGAATTCACCAACTTTATGTTGACTCTCTAAGCATGTTTTCTTAGGAAACTGAAGCAGGTATTGGTGTGCATGGAGTCAAGCATCATGATAGGCTGCATTTATAGAGCTCATCTGGGGTTTTATAAATTGGGAATAATTCAAACTTGCGAACAATGTTAAAGACTATTTTAATACTATTTGCACTTTCAATCATGTAATAAATGTAAGGATAATCTTTTATCTGTTGCTCTATATTCTGTCTGCTGTTGATCCACCTACGTGACACCCAAATATTATTTCCGCTGCGTTTGACTCAATTTGGGGGTGTCACAGGGATGAAGGGAGGTCTCAAAATGGCGTGGTTAATGCTAGTGATAGTGATCCGGAGGAAGATCGAGGTGGGCCTAACGAGGTTTCAGGGGCAAGCACACCTGTTGCTGATGTTTCCCGTGTTTAATCTCGCTTCTTGGAATATACCAGGATTGAACTTCTCCCCCAAACAATATGAAGTTCGGCATGTTATTTCGTAAAATTCGTTATCCATTTGTGCTATATTAGAGTCACATGCTTCAGATGCTAATCTTCAAAGACTTTGCTCAAATGTGTTTTGTCACTGTGATTGGACTTCTAATGCTAGTCATTGCACAAACGATAGCCGAATTATTTTGGGATGGAATTATAATGTGGTGGATGTGGGTGTTATTAATTCTGATGATCAAAGCATTCATGTTCGGGTGTGGTATAAAATGGAGCGAAGGGAATTTTTCTGTTCGTTTGTATATGCTCATAATAAGTATACTCATAGACGCACTTTGTGGAGGAGTTTGTGCATGCATAAACTATATGTCCGGGATCGTCCGTGGTGTATTCTTGAGGATTTTAACGCGGCTTTATTCTTAGATGACTCTTGTGCTGGTTCGTCAGTTATGTTTGGAATAAAAATAGCTAAGTCACTGGACGCTGACAAGAAGAACTTAGACGCTGACAAGAGATAATGAGGCGCTGACAGCTAGACACTGACAAGAGATATTGAAGCGCTGACAAGAAGAAGTTCAACCACTAATAGAATACTTAGTCTACACGTTTTGTACTTCTAGTAAAGATATGTTTGACATTGTATTTTCTATGTTTATCTTTACCTAAAATAGTTGATACGTAGACACTTGTACAAGGTTCCTTATTCTATAAAAGGAGGCCTTTAGGTTTTAGTTAAATATATGTTTTCCTACTTTCATTGTACGCAAGTTTGATCATCAATCAAAGTGAAAGTTTGGATTATTCTATTTTGTGTGTTCTTGTTCTAAGTGTTAAATTCCGCATAGCACTTAGATTGTTTCATAACACAAAGTTTATCTAAGTGTTAATCTTGATTCAATCTCGTTAACACAAAGCTAATCGATCTAAGTTTGGGATCAACAAGTGGTATCAGAGCTTGTTGAGGAACTTTGATCTAAAGAACACGAAACCCTAAAAACCCTAAATCGCCAAAAACCCTAATTACTCAAGAAACCCTAAAAACCAGACAAGATGTCTACTCCAGATATGACCTCCTCCTCATCAAGTCACAACCTAAAAATCCCTGACAACTTTGAGCTATGGAAGTTCAATTTTGAACAATACTTTCAAATTCATGATCACACTCTGGGAAATTATTGAATATGGAAACACATTCGATAAAGATGCTAAGATTGCTGCTGCTATTGCTTTAAGATCAGTTGAGGGTTCAACTAAAGAGGATCAAAAAGAAAGACCTACGGATGGGAGAGCTGTCTCAACTGAGGATATTACAAAGAGAAGGAATGACATGAAAACTTTAAGCATTCTCAAACTCTCTTTGGGTCCAAACAATCAACACAAGTATAAAGGTTTTGAGTCTGCCAAAGAACTTTGGGAAGCTCTTCAAGTCAACTATGGTGGTAATGATGATACTTCCCTAGAAAAGAAGAAGCAACTTTTTCATGAGTATGCTGTGTTCAAGGCTCTTCCCAATGAGAAGCTAAGTGAGGTAAGAAGAAGGCTTCTAGACATCACTAGCAAATTGTCCTTTATGGGAACAGAGTATAATGATGCTGATATCATTACTACTTTCCTTAAAATTCTTGGTGATGCATGGAAAATTGAAGCTAGGTCTATCATTGCTACCAATGCCCACAAGAGTTCTACTTTTGATGACGTCTACAATAAGCTAAAGATTGTAGAGAATGAAATCCTGTTGGATCATGGAAGCAAATCTACCTCTTGAAACATGGCTTTCATCTCACATAGTGAAGCTTCAAGTTGATAAGAGAGAAACATATGTGCATCCTGTTACTAGATCACCTTGTGTCAGCGGTGGATCAACCTTTGTCAGCGCTTCTCATTCAGACACTGACACATAGAATGTTGACTCACCAAGGATTAAACCTGCTGGTATTGATCTAGACATAGTGTGTGCATACATTGCTGCATTGCCCAATGGTTTAGTGATTCCATATGAGGACCTTGAGCAAATTAGTGAGGAGAAATTGGAAGAGATGGATATTAAATGGAATATGGAACTTGCAAGCATATGGGCCAACAGATGGAATAGGAGATTCAGAAAGAAGATGACCTTCAATGCTAAAGACACTATTGGGTTTGATAAATCCAAGGTTGAGTGTTACAACTGCCATAGGATGGGTCACTTTATGAGGGAATGCAGATCTCCAAGAAGATCTGATGCTGGAAAGCCTTCAAGCCAAATCATCAAGGTTGAAGACACAAAGGCTATGGTTGCCATGCAAGACATTGATGGTGTTGGATGGGACTGGAGCTTTTTGGCAAAGGATGTGGAAGAGAACAAGGCCTTGATTGTAGAGAAGGAAGAAGAAGAGGATGTTCACTTTGCTCTCATGGCACATTCTTCGTCTTCATCAGATAATGAGGTATATGATGATGCTTTCTGTAGTAAAGTATGTCGTTTAAACACTGAAAAACTTAACAAGAAGTTTTAAAGTTAAAATCATATGTTTTTGATGAAAAATGTAAGCTATCTAATTATCAAATGGCACTTATTCAAACCGAAAAGACTGTAGAAGAATATAAGAAAATGGAATTTGACCTAAAAGATCAAATTAATGTTTTGTCTCATGACCTCAAAGTTAGTGTTGAACTTAGGGACATACTGATGAGATCCAAAGGAGTAATACAAACTAAGTTAGATGAGGCCATTAAAGATAAAGAGAATGTAGGGCTTAAAATTCAAAAGTTTGATAAAGCCACTCAAACCCTAGAAAAATGTGTAAGTGAGCAAAGAGATAATAGGGATATGTCTGGGATTGGGCTAAAAGAGTATACTGATGTTCCACCGCCTGCTGGAAATTTTCATGGTGTCCTAAGAAAGGATTTATCTTTGATTGGTATACCAGAACTTCAAGAAAAGGAATTCATTTCTCCACCAAGAGTTCTTACTCCAGTAGAGGAGTATAAGCAGAAAGTGACTGACTTGGAACAATGGAGGAAAGCCAATCCTACATTGTTTGTTAAAGGTGGAACGCTTAGTGAGAGTCCACTTGAGTCTACACCCATAATTGTGACCAACCCTTCTACTGGAAAACCTGTTGACCTTGGCTCATATGTTAATAGAAAACCTAGTGTTAAGTATGCAAAAATGTATAGAAAAACTAGGTCACCACAAAGCCAAGCTAGTACTAATGGGACATGGTTCTTTCAGTCTAGACCTAAAGTTATGTTTAGGAAGGCTTGTTACACATGTGGAAGTTTCTCACATTTGGCCTACAAGTGTGTCAGTGGTCATAACTTACACGCAGAAAATAGGTCAGCCATGGTCAACCCTAAACCTAATGTCCAATCTAGCTTACAGTCTCCCAAACCAGCTCCCTACTTCTCTAGAAGAGCTAACTCTCATGGACATAGGCCTTTTCAAAAGACCAACACTTGGTCAAACAGACAATGGGTTCCTGTAGCAAACCCTAGTTTTAGCCATGACAGAAACAAATCAGGCGCTGACAGGTACAAATGTGACGCTGACAAGACCAAAACAAACGCTGACAGCTTCAAGTTTTGTATGAAAATGCCATAACTGGCTGCTGTTAGACCATATGTTAGACCAAGCAATGGGAGGTATTTGAAACCCATGGGTCAAGGGTCTAAAGCTTCATCCAGTTTGACATGGAGACCCAAACAAGACTAAAACCCTAATTCTGATGGGATTTCTATGACCTGTAACAGATTTCATTATATTTCAAAGGTCATAACTAAACCAATTGGGGTCAACTGGGTGTTCAAGCCTCAAAGGTATGAACCAGGGGTTGTTATAAGGACTAAATATGTTCTTGTTGAACAACCAAATGAATCCAAGTCTGCTCAAGCTTGGGTTCCCAAAGAAAACTAATTTGTTTTCTTTATGTCCAGGGCATTCAAAAGCAGGTAAATGATTATGGATATTGGGACAGTGGATGCTCTAGGCACATGACGGGGAAGGAAGATTATTTGACGAACTTTACCCCCATTAAAGATGGTGACAAAATTTACTTTGGAGGAGGATATGGTACAATTTCTGGCAAAGTCACTCTTATCACCAATAATTTGCGTTTTGAAAACGTATTTCTGATAAAAGAACTTGATTATAATTTGTTTAGTGTATCACAAGTTTGTGATAACAAGAATAAGGTGCTTTTCACTGATACTGAATGCTTGGCGTTAAGCAAAGACTTTAAGATGCCTGATGAGAAGTTTAATGACTATAGAACACCTAGGCATAAGAACATTTATAATGTAAATATTAATGGAATTAGGATGAACAACAATTTGTCATGTCTATATGCTAAAGCTTCAGTAGATGAAAGTAATATATGGCACAGAAGGTTAGGGCACATAAACTTTAAGAACATCAACAGACTTGTGAGACATGGTTTAGTTGATGGTTTGCCTGAAAAGGCTTTCCATAATGATCTTTCTTGTGTTGCGTGTCTTAAAGAAAACAACATAAAGTCTCATTTAAGTCTAAACTTGTGCACTCTAGTTCTAAACCACTTCACTTACTACATATGGACTTATTTGGTCCAGCTAATATAGAAAGTTTAAATGGTAAATCTTATTGTTTTGTTATAACTGATGATCTTTCTAGATTTGCTTGGACTTTCTTTTTGGCTTTAAAAAGTGAAACTGCCACAGTTTGATTAACTTTATTACCCAGATTGAGAAAAAGACTGGGAATGAGGTTAAAATACTTAGAAGTGATAATGGTGGTGAGTTTAGAAGTCAATTATTAGAGGGATTACTAGGCAGTTTAGCATAGCTAGAACCCCACAACAGAATGGGGTGGCTGAGAGGAAGAATAGGATACTCATAGAAGCAGCTAGGACAATTTTTGTTGATGCTCATTTTCCTATTGCTTTTTGGGCTGAGGCTGTGAATACAGCCTGTTATGTTCAGAATAGAGCTTTGGTCAACAAAATCCATAATAAGACACCTTATGATCTATTTCGGAATAGGAAACCTAATATAGGTTTTCTTAAACCCTTTAGATGTCATGTAGTGATACTGGATACTAGTAATGCCTTAGGAAAGTTTAGTGCCAAAGGTGATGAAGGCTATTTTATAGGTTATTCAGTGCAGAGTAAATGATATAGGGTTTACAATTAGAAAGAAAAACGTATACTTGAAAAGGTACATGTTAAGTTATGAGAGAGTAAACCTAGTGATCCTGAGAGTAGACCAAATTGGTTCTTTGATCTAGAGCCTTTATCTAGGACCTTGAATTTTATGCCTGTTACTAATCCAGACATTGTGAAAAAGGATTCAAATGTTGTGGAAGAACCTATTGTTGAAATTTCAGGTAAACAGGTTGAACAGGTGGAAGGATCACATGTAGTGAAATCAAACCCCATACTTGAGTATGTTACCATTCCTATATGGACTGATGGATTTGAACAAGCTGTTGCTGCTGATAAGGAGAAAGTTGGTCCACAAGAAAAACCAGTTGGTGACAACATGCATGAATCTTCAGACGTTGATAAAGAAAAATCAGACACTGACAGGTTAAAATCAGACGCTGACAGATCAGACGCTCACAACCTGTTTGGGCATCCATTCCCTTCCCATACTTTTGAACAAGGTGAACCCTCCATAGTTCATGAAGAGGTTCATTCCAGTGATGATGGAGCAGGATATGAAGATGATATTGGCAACATGGATACTAATATTGAAGACAACACACTTATTGAAGGAGGAACACTTTCAACTACTATCAAAACTCATCCTCCTTCTCTAATCATTGGTGATGTTTTGTCTCCTGTTCAAACAAGAAGGTCTCATCAGACTCAAGGAGGTTTCATTGCCAATATCCACAAGAAGGTTGATACCCTTCTTGTATAGGCATGTTTGTTTGCTTGTTTGCTATCACAACAGGATCCTAAGAAGATTTTTGATGCTCTCAAAGAACCAAGTTGGGTGGAAGCAATGCAGGATGAGCTTCACCAGTTTGCCATTCAAGAAGTTTGGGAGTTAGTGGACTGTCCTAGGTATGTAAGACCTATAGGGACAAGATGGGTTCTTAGAAACAAGAAGGATGAAAGAGGGATTGTGGTCAGAAACAAGGTACGTTTAATTGCTCAAGGCTATACACAAGAAGAGGGGATATACTATGAAGAGGTTTTTGCATCTGTTGCAAGGATTGAAGAAATAAGGATTTTCCTAGCCTATGCTTCTTGCATGGGCTTCACAGTTTATCAAATGGATGTGAAGAGTACTTTTCTTTATGGCACAATTGCAGAGGAGGTTTATGTCATGAAACTTCCTGGTTTTGAAGACTCAGAACATCCAGACAAAGTATATAGGGTGAAGAAAGCAATGTATGGACTTCATCAAGCCCCAAGAGCATGGTATGGAACATTGTCCACCTATCTGGTGGAAAATGGATTTAAGATGGGCACCATAGACCATACTTTGTTTACCAAGAAGGAAGGTAAAGATTTTCTTCTTGTTCAGGTATATGTGGATGACATTATCTTTGGTTCATCAAATCCAAAGATGAGTGAAGACTTTTCCAAGCTCATGACAGACAAGTTCAAGATGAGTGCAATGGGATAGATGAACTTCTTTCTAGGGTTACACGTTCAACAGAAAGAAGATGGTATCTTTATCTCTCAAGACAAGTATGCAGAAGAAATCTTGAAGAATTTTGTTTTCTCTCCACATGAAAAACGGGCTAGCACACCCATGGATAGGGAACACCCTTGGGGAAAGATTGGAGATGGAAAAGAAGTGGATGCCAAGCATTATAGATCAATGATTGGATCATTGATGTATCTTACAGCCTCTAGACTTGACATCATGTTTGCTGTGTGTGCATGTGCACGTCATTAAGTGAATCCTAAGGAATGTCATCTTCATGTTAATAAAAGAATCTTTAGATACCTTAAGTGTTATCCCTCTTTGGGATTATGGTATCCTAAAGATTCTTCATTGGAGCTTATTGGGTATTCAGATAGTGACTATGGTGGTGACAATTTTGACAGGAAATCCACCACTGGTGGATGCCAATTCCTTGGAAGCAGGTTGATATCTTGGCAATGCAAGAAACAAACAGTGGTGGCTAATTCTATTATTGAAGCTGAGTATGTTGCTGCAGCTGCATGTTGTGGACAAGTATTATGGATTCAGAACCAACTGTTGGATTATGGGTATAATTTTATGCATACCAAGATTTTTGTAGACAATAATAGTACATTATGCATTATTAAGAATCCTGTACATCATTCTAAAACAAAACACATAGAAATTAGACATCATTTTATAAGAGATTGTTTTGAAAAAGGTTTAATACAACCAGATAGGGTTGACATTAAAGAAAATGTGGCAGATTTGTTAACTAAACCTTTTGATGCTGGGAGGTTTCAATACTTGGTAACAAGTATTGGAATGATCAATCTTACCTAAAATGTGTTTTTGGAACTTATTGTAAAAGTATGTACATGATATGCACTGCTATTGGTCTTTGTAAAATTACTAGGTCTTTCCACTATTATTTTCTAACGCTTACAAAGTTTGTTGAGACGCTGACAAGTGTTCAGATTGACGCTGACAAGTGTTTGTTAAGACGATGACAAAGTGTTTAGATAAACGCTGACAAGTGTTTATTGAGACGCTGATAACTGTCAAAATAGACGCTGACAACAACATGTTAGTTTTTGTGGTTTTCATCTAATCATGCAGGATTGTGAGCATTATACAATTGGATACAGAGTTGCTTATGGATCCTTTGAGCTTCAACTACTGTGTCAAAGGTTTATTTATGATGGTTGGAATGTTTACATTCCTATCTTGAAATAAAAATTTGTCACATATACATTATTTTGCAACTGTGTTTATCATAGTTTAAGGGGAGGTTTAGGCTACCTTTAGGATCTTGGGTATTCTTAGAATGCTCTTATCACAATACTAGATTGTGTGGAGTGGGGATTGGAAATAATGAAGACTTCTTCTTTAAGAATTTGTTGGAATTTCTAATCCTCGAGGCACTTTAGCATGCAAAATTTTATACTTTGTATGCTGCCAAGACTTTTTGACCTCGATTTGGTATTGGTCGGTTGGAAGACTTGGTATATATATTTATATTGGGTTACCCTGGGAGTTACAAAGTGTTTACATGGAGATTACTTAATCTCTAAGGACTTACTTTGGCAAGGTTTATTTGAGGGCAATTATTGTCTATCTTGCTTATACAAGCGTGTATAATTGAACAGAGAATACTATTTTCAGTCTGTGTCAGAGTTTAAGTTATCTTCATTAGGGTAAATATCTTTGTAAAGGTCTTTTTATTTTCTTTTTTATTTTATTTTTGGCCACTGACATATTTTACTCCAGACGCTGATAGGACCAATTTGAACGCTGACATGGCAAAATTTACACGCTGACAAGATATAGCCGTTACGCTGACAATTAATTTTTGACCGTTGATAAAAATTGGGTCCCACCCAGTTGTTATTTTTGACTAAAATTTGGGCCGTAATTTTAGCAACTTGGTAAATTTTTATTAATGCAAAGATAAGTTATATATTTTCAAGATTTACATCATTACTTTTTGAATATATTTGCCTTCTTTTTCAACCAATAGTGTGATAGTTTCTTTCCTATGAATACGGCTCATATTGTTTCAACAGGGTAACAACTATTCTTGTCTAGCAAAAACTTTCCAACCTTCATACCTTCATTGTTTGTCACTTACAAGTTTTCATATACATTTCAAATGACCCCAAGGTTCAAACCAGATAATGTGGAGTTGGAATTCAAGAGTAAGCACAACATGGTGGCGTATTTGGTTGCTGATAATACTCTTCATCCTCAATATACTGAGATGATTGCGTACATGAATGCTTCTCCTCTAAGGTATGCTTTTACTCACACTCCACTTGTCCCTATCACACACATCAAGCAGTTTTGGAACACTGTTCATTCCAGAACGGTTGATGGAGTGATTACATTATATGCTACTGTTCATGGGGTTGAATGAGTGGTTACTGAAGCTTTGGTTCGACAAGCTTTGCCTCTTAATGATGCTGATGGTATAACCACCCTTCCCATTGACGAGCTAGAGTTGGGAATTCGAGGCTTGGGTTATGATTTTCCCCCTATTGGGCACTTAAACCGATATACCAAACAACAATTTCCTTCCGCCTGGAAGTTCCTCACTCATGTCATCCTTCAATGTTTGAGTCCCAAAAGCTCTTCATTCAATGAAATCAACCTATCTATCGGGAGTGCCATTGTTTGTATTGCAAGGGGGAAAAATTATAATTTTTCAAAAATGATTTTTGATGGCATGTTTACAACAAGGGTACCAAGATGACTCTTGCGTATCCTAGATTTTTGCAAATGATTTTTGAAATGCAAGGCTATTGTAACAAGGACCATGATCATTTTTATAAGGTCCCTGAACAAAAGAAAACTGTGTTTGGCAAAATGAATTCAGCACCCTATAGGGATTTGCCTCTTACCCCATCTATGCATGCTGTCATACTAGCAGCTGCAAAACCTCCACCACCACCACCACAACCTACTCAAGACCCTATTCCAGACCAACCATCATCACCCCAACATATGAACATTGACCCTCCCACACCAGGCGCTGACATTCCCAATATCAACGCTGATACCTCCAACCCCGACGACGACACTACCAATCTTGACGCTGACACCCTTTACCCATAATCCCAAACAGATATTCATTCCTCTTCCTCGAACCCCATGATTATAGGTTGGAAAAATGCCAAAGGATTACTGGAGTGTTCTCCTCTAGTGGTCCTAGCCATGTTGCAGAGAGAACCACCACCACAAGTGTGGTTGGTGCTATGGGTGAGGCTGGGACTAGTGGTACTCGCTTAGATGTAGGCTACTTCAGTCCCAACATCTTTAAGTCAACACCCATGCTCAATGAGTCTCTTATAGGAGGGCAGCTTCCCATACTAGAGGAGGGAAGTATGGAACCCTTATCAGTAATGGAATTGATGATGGTTTGTATGAGCTTTTAAAAGCAAAATACAAACCTTGTATAGGTTATCAATGCTCAAGGCCTTGAACTCATTTCATTGAAGGAGAGGATAGCTGTTTTGGAGGCTGCCAATGTTCGCACTAGACAAGAGGATTCTTCCAAAGGGGATGATGAAAAGGTACATGTCAGTGACAAAGGCTCACACGAAGATGCTTCTTCTGGAAATTCACTGGATGTAGCTGAAGCCCTTACAGGTTTGAAAGAGCAACCAGGTTTTGATGCTTCACTGGTTACTCCTACAAAGTTGACATTTACAGAGATGATGGAGCAGTTTACAAAGTCAGGCGCTGATACGAACAAACCAAGCGCTGGCATTCAGGTTTTGGACGCTGATAAAACTGCAGGTGTAGTTGGTGTATCCCAGTCATCAACTATCATTAAGGATGTGTCTACACATGTAACATCAACTTCTTTACCTTCTATTGATGTATTGGATAAAGGTAAAGGGATTATGGTAGAAGCAGAGGTTCCAAAGGATGCAGCCCAAGTACATTTTGATTCCATTTTGGCTGCAGAACTTGAGGAAAAGGATAAGATGAAGAAGACTGCTATTGAGTCACAAATTGTGACTACTTCTGAAAGCAATAAGGAAGGCAGTGATGGTGAGAGTACTGATTCAAGTGTAATGTTTGAAGAACATGAGAGGCTAGAATATGGGGAGGAGTTGGGTTTGCAGAAGCTTAGAGAATTAAAGATAAAATTTGATTTGAATATACCTAAGATTGCTTAGCTTTTCTTTATGTATGAATATGAAGTTTTGAGTGATCTAAATGTTTCTATGTCTGAGAAGATTTGGTGTCTTGAAGGGATTTTGAAATTACAGGATGATCTTAAGGTATGGGAAAAGAATAAACCTACCAATATCAAGCTAGAATCCAAAACAGTAAGGAGAGAATTATATTATTTTCTGTTAAGGAATCATCAGACTGGGTAGACTTATGCAAAGTTTAGAGGTCTTAGTTTTGAACAATTAGAGTGTTTGGCTTATCCTATTTGGGATTCTTTATGTAAGGATAGAACTTTTGGGCTACTCTCAAAGGAAATACAAGAGGAAATGGAGGAATAGATGAGGATTAAGAAGGCATCTATAGTTCCTAGGCCAGTGAAGAAGGGATTGCCACTTGAGATTCCAAAGCTTGATCCATTAAATCCAAGTGAGGCTGTTTTAAGGAAGAGTATGAAGCTTTCTCCATTGGAGGTTTCAAATTTTATATAAGTGTTGCCTCTTGACTTTAGAAACCCCATAATTAAACATGAAGAAGATGCAAGTGGTTTTTGGATGATCACCAGGACTGGTGATAAGGTACACACTTTCACTTCTTTCATGTCTATGTTTGCTAGTTTTGATAGAGAAGACGTGGTCGACTTATGGACGTTGATGAAGGCTAATTATGAGACTGAAGAACCTACTTAAGTAAATGGAATAAAGATTTGGTCCACATTCAAGAGAATGATTGAGCCAAATGAAGCTGATCCAGTTTGGTTGGATCTGGATGCTATTAGTGGACTGACATGGCGTATTTACCCAGCTACTGGTGTATATCATCTTAGTACATCCAAATTTTCAGAATATCTTTTGGTTGATGCTGAATATCCTATGTCACAAGATGTTTTTAAGTTGATGATATCTACACCATTGGAGGTTGATTATACCAGTGATATTAGTAAGGATTTGGTTAGATTTATTTATTCCCTTATTAAGAAAGAAGATTAGTTTGTAAGAATCCTCCTTGTATTTTGTTTTTATTATGAAACTTGATTACTAGAGTAGATATCAAGTTTAGGGGAGGATTGTTGGGAATAAAAATAGCTAAGTCACTGGGACGCTGACAAGAAGAAGTTAGACGCTGACAAGAGATAATGAGGCGCTGACAGCTAGACACTGACAAGAGATATTGAAGCGTTGACAAGAAGAAGTTCAACCGCTGATAGAATACTTAGTCTACACGTTTTTTACTTCTAGTAAAGATATGTTTGACATTGTATTTTCTATGTTTATCTTTACCTAAAATAATTGATACGTAGACTCTTGTACAAGGTTTCTTATTCTATTAAAGGAGGCCTTTAGGTTTTAGTTAAATATATGTTTTCCTACTTTCATTGTACGTAAGTTTGATCATCAATCAAAGTGAAAGTTTGGATTATTCTGTTTTGTGTGTTCTTGTTCTAAGTGTTAAATGCCGCATAGCACTTAGATTGTTTCATAACACAAAGTTTCTCTAAGTGTTAATCTTGATTCAATCTCGTTAACACAAAGCTAATTGATCTAAGTTTGGGATCAACAAGTTATTGATATATCTATGCGTTAATTTAAAGAATGCATAGAGGATATTGAGGTGCTTGATGTACAAAACTCGAACCTTCATTTTACTTGGAATTAGAATCCAAGAGGAAATGATGGTTTACTAAAAAATATAGATCGAATTATGGCCAATTTGGAATTTGCTGATGGTTTTGTTGGAGCTTTTGTTGGGTTTAAACCACACAGGATTTTGGATCATGCTCCACCAATTCTTTATACTCCTACGGTTCTCAAATCGAGCCTTAAACCCTTCACATTCTTTAACATTATTACTCGGTGCGAAAGATTCAAAGAAGTGTGTAGAAACTAGAAGGGGGTTTGAATAGTTTCTTAAATTTTACTTGTTAAAAGAGGGTTTTCAAGAATCATTTTTAAAAACTTAGGCTTGAGTAACTATGTGAAATCTTCTTATACACAATATGGACAAGGTATAGTGCAACTAAACTAATAATCACAAGTATATGCTAATAAAGAATAGTGAATGTAAATAGATAAAGAAAAGAAAGATCAAACCAATAACTGATGATTTATAGTGGTTCAGCAACGAAGCTCACTCCTCGTCCCTAATCCACTCCTCGAGTACTCCTTACCCGAGAGTTCACTAATCAACAAGCTCCTTAAGGTGGAGAAACTATACACAATGTTTCTTATCCAATTTCCGACTCTATGCTAAAAGTCGAGCTCTAATCTTAGCTAGGACCAATCTACACCAATATACTTTGAGGACAAAGTATTAACCCTACTACATACACAACTTCCAAATTGACAAACCTATTTGGATCTTCACAACACAACTACCAAATAGCACAACTACTTGGATCTTTACAACACAACTCCAAATAACACAACTACTTGGATCTTCACAACACAACTCCAAATAACACAACTAGTTGGATCAACACTACACAACTATAATGAATGAATAAAACTTGATCTTTAATAGATCTTGAGGTAGACTCAACACTTAAAGGATGAAAGTGTTCTTCTCTTTGCACTTGAAGAGGAAGAGATGGGAGGAGAAAGATTCACTTTTAAACAAGTAGTAATCAACCAAATAATCAAGGATTTGAATGATTTAAGAAGTATATTAGAATATGGAAATTTGTGTGCAAAAGAGGTGAAGAGAAAATCTGAGAATGGTCTACTATTTATAGGACAAAGGTCCAACGGTCATATCTGAGCGCGTTGCCTTAATTGTGCCTACGGTTCTTTAACGATAAGGAACCTTATAGCCTTTAAGGGACCGCGGTCGTAGACTCCGCTCCCTTCTGTCTTTTAGTGGGGTAGTCACATCTGGTGGCATAGTTATCCTCAAAGGATATTCTAAACCCAAATGGAATATGCCATTTTGAAATTTTCAAATATTTAATTTAATAAAACATTTTCTTAAAAATAAAGTTTATTAAAAAAACTTTGTCACATTTAATAAAAGGCGAGTTTTAAGAAAACATAAATCCTTGATCACTTAATTAAGATGAAAACTTGTTTGTTCATACCTTAAGTGATAATGGTTGAAATGAAAAAATACTTGAACTCAAGAATTCGTTTTTCGTTGTTTTCGTAAATGCTTGTTTTTATATTTTGTCGTAATTAAAACAAAGCGAGACCGAAAAATGCATGTAACGTTTTTAGGCATGATTGCATTAACAATCTCCCCTTTTTTGATTTCGACAACACATAAACTCAATCATATGAAAAACAAGATTTTCGAAGACGAGTTTATTTCATTTCTCCCCCTTGTCGAAGATAAAAGGATGCAAAAGTCTTTGAGAAAGAAAAGAACCGGACTTTGCAAGAGCTCCCCCTTGTCGAAGTAAAAGGATGCAAAAGTATTTGAGGAAGAAAAGAATCGGACTTTGCAAATGCTAGTTCTTGGTGCTTACTCCCCCTTGCTTGGGGCACCAAGGAATCGAGCTATGGTGACAAGCTACATGGAAGGGTTAGTAGAAGAAAAGAAACACCCAACAAGATATAGCATAGGTCACATAAAAAGAAAAGTAATATAAGAAAAGAGAAGACAACTAAGATCCAAGATAAGTTATGTTAAAAGGAAACATGAAATAAAGATACAAGGATCATACAAAGTAGTATGAAAAAGAGAACAAGCCAAAAGAAAAGCATAAGTCTAATCCTAGTTAAGTTAGAACTTAAAGATTTTCTTGAAGTATATGTCTTGAAGATAAGCAATCCATATGCTTACATGAAAGACAATGTAGTGGCGGAAGTAGGTGGTGGTGGCTTGGTAGTGATCACATAGTCATAGTGAAGAGGAGGTTTGACTAGGAGACTCTTGATGTAAATCAACTCCTCATAGATATGAGCCATGGCAAGATGTTGATATTGATAACATTGACAATATGCTCTATGATGCATGACATTATCATGTGAAGGAGGAAGAACACAAAAAGGATGTGGTGGAAAGGTAGAGGTTCCAAAATTAACATTCTTAGAAGGAGAAGAAGTGTGATTTTGATTGTTCTTAGGTGAATTTGGATTGAAAGATATTGGAGAAAATGGAGGAGAACCAAGGCTTTCATTTGGTGAATAAGACATTTTGATATGAGAAAGGATGAAAAATGTTTAGGGTTAAATAGAGAAAGTCCAAGACACTTTTGGGATGGTCAAAGGTTTGAACCAAAGATTACAAAAAGTGTTGGATCAAATTTGGAGTTACAGAAAACTCGAATTTTGAAGGTTCTGGCCGCGGTACCTTAGCTCCACCTGCGGTGCCATATATATATGGACCCGCGGGTTATTTGGAGAACCGTGTACAAAAGGTGTGTTTTAGGGTATGAGGAGAATTTTCCAATTCAAAAAATCCTAATTTTCTAGTCCAACTAATCATAGAGACATGCTATAAAGCAACAAGAGACATAGAAAACACATAAGAACAAACCAAACAATATTTAGACCAAAAACCATGGATTTGAAATAGAATCGATGTTGGAGGTGTGTTAATCTAGACTCATAGTCATGACACAATGATCCTCCATATTTCATTATCGTTCTTGCTATATTTGAGAGACCCATACATATGAATTATGTATGCTCGATGTCAATAGCAAGAAGCTATGAAAAATGTTTTTAGATTGAATTAACAATGCAAAATATTTCTCGGCCATTTTCGAAAGAACTTAGAGAGATTTGAAAAAGAGAGGAGGAATTTTTTAAAAAGAGTTTAAGAGACTCTAAGACTCAAAGAAAATGAAAAGATTAAAAGAAGAGAAAGACTCGATTAATGTAAAGCGTAATTAAGGAATATGTTCCGTTAAAACCTAGACCAAGACACAAGTAATTAAAAGGTTCCCTCTTAAGTGGCTTAGTGAAGATGTCGGCTAAGTTTTCTACCGAGGGAACCTTCTCAATCGAAATGTTCCCTTTTTGAACATTATCCTTATGGAAATGGTGGCGAATCTCTATGTGCTTGGTTCGCGAATGTTGCACGGGATTTTTGCTAAGGTCTATTGCACCCTTATTATCACACATGATGGGAACATCATTAAGTGAAATCCCGTAATCAACAAGCGCTTGCTTCATCTATAGAGCTTGTTGACAAGCTTTACTGGCACTCACATATTCAGCTTCCATGGTGGATATAGAAAGAGCGGTTTGTTTCTTGGAGAACCAAGAAGTTAAACAACAACCCATGAAGGTACAAACTCCACTAGTACTTTTTTAGTCTACATAGTCTCCCACATGATCCGAGTCCGCATATACTATGGTTTCTACGCTGGTCCCTTTAAGATACCATAATCCTAAATGTATAGTGCCTTTAATGTATCGGAAGATACGCTTAACCGCTTCAAGGTGAGAGGTTTTGGGAGCCTCTTGGAAGCGAGCACAAATGCAAACACTAAACATGATATCCGGTCGACTTGCTGTTGGGTACAACAAACTGCCAATCATACCTCTATATTTGGTGTTGTCTACCGGCTCACTATCATCATCTACGATGAGTTTAGTATCCGAGGTCATAGGGGTCTTCATTGGTCTAGAGTCCTCTAATCCAATTTTCTTTATCATTTCTTTAACGTACTTAGATTGACTAAAGAAAATACCATCGTCCATTTGTTTAATTTGGAGTCCTAAAGGAAGTTAAGTTCTCCCATCATGCTTATTTCAAACTCGTCATGCATGATTTTGGCAAATTCATCACACAAACTTTGACAAGTTGAACCAAATATAATGTCATCAACATATATTTGTACGATTATGAGGTGATAGCCTTTCTTCTTTGTAAAGAGTGTATTGTCTACCATCCCCATGGTATACTTATGTTTTACAAGAAATGCTTTATGTCTATCATACCAAGCTTTGGGTGTTTGTTTAAGACCATAAAGAGCTTTCTTAAGTTTGTAAACATGATCCGGTTTCTCAAAACCAATGAAGCCGGGAGGTTGAGCCACATATACCTCCTCGTTGATCAAACTGATAAGAAACACACTCTTTACATCCATTTGTTGAAGCTTAAAATCTAATGCACAAGCGTAAGCTAAAAGGATCCTAATGGACTCTAACCTTGCTACCGGTGCATATGTCTCATCATAATCAATCCCTTCTTGTTGATTATAGCCTTGAGCTATAACTATAGCCTTGTTATGAGACACAACACCGTTCTCATCTAGCTTATTACTATATACCCATTTGGTTCCTATAATGGTAGTACTTCTAGGTGGAGGAACAAGTTCCCAAACGTCATTAGCAATGAATTGATTTAATTCTTCTTGCATGGCGATGACCTGACTCTCATTCGTCAAAGCTTCTTTAAAATTCTTTGGTTCGATCATGGAGACAAAACAAAAGAAGTTACTTTGATCTTGGACTTGAGATCTTAAGGTCCTTTGATTTAAGTCGCCTATTACGTTATCGAGAGCATGATCCTTAGACTCCCTAATGTTTACTCCGTTTTCAACATTAAGGTCTTCAACACTTAATTTTCTAACCTCTTTGGCTTTAATTATGTCTAATTCATCTAAGTCATCATCTACCAAAGGTGGTGTCTTAGATGAAGGAGGGGTTTCATCAAATGTCACGTTAAGTGATTCTTCGATGACACCCGAGGTTCTATTAAGCACTGTGTAGGCTTTACTAGTTTGAGAATAACCTAGAAATATACCTTCGTACGACTTTGGGTCGAACATAGTAAGATAATCTTTGGTGTTGAGAATGAAGCACTTGCTTCCAAACACCTTAAAGTATTCTAATGAGGGCTTGTTACCTTTAAGAATCTCATAAGGGGTCATTCCTAGAAAAGGTCGAATAAGAATTCGGTTGAGAATATAGGTTGATGTGTCCATGGAATTGCACCAAAATTTTGAGGCAAAGATTGCTCGTTTAACATTGTCCTACTCATCTCTTGGATAGTCCTATTCTTCCTTTCAACTACCCCATTTGATTGTGGAGTGCGAGGAGCCGAGCAGTTATGGCTAATACCATGAGCTTCACAAAAGGCACCAAATTACACTTTGTTATCAAATTCCCTAACATGATCCGTCCTAATAGAGAAAATTGAACATCCTAGTTGATTTTGGATCCTTCGACTAAAGGTTTCGAAATGATCGAAAGCTTCATTCTTAGAAGCCAAAAAACTAGTCCAAGTGCATCTAGAATAGTCATCAACTATAACTAGGGTATAGAGGTTACCTCCATAACTCCGTATGGCGGAAGGTCCAAAGAGTACCATATGTAGGATCTCTAAGCACCGAGAGGTCGATACCAAATTCTTGGCCTTGTGAATTGAGTGAACTTGCTTCCCAACTTTGCAAGCATCACAAAAGTGACTATCAAACTTAATCTTGGGGAGATGTCTTACCAATTCCTTAGAGACTAAAGATTGAATTAAACGCATATTAGCGTGACCTAATCTCCTATGCCAAAGAGTAGAAATATCATCTAAAGTCGCAAGGCATAAGTTTTATTTTGACTTCCTATTGACCTTCATGACGTAAAGCCCATGCTTTCTAACACCTTTTCCAATGATCTTTCAATCTTTTACGATTTCACTATCATTTTATGAAAAGATGACCTTACACTTATTGTCACAAATTTGACCTATACTTAGAACTTTAACCTTAGATTATCTACGTGTTCCACATTTTCGATGGTCATGGAGTCAAGAGAAACCGTACATTTGCCAATGATGTTACCATGTAGCGTACTAGCAAAAGTGACTTACCTCCATTATATGTTTTGTAGGTAGAGAAAAAACTTCGATTACCCGTCATGTTTTTAGAACAACCACTATCCTTAATCTACTCGTCGGGCTCCAAATCTATTCCCAAGCATATCTCTTTAGAAGAATGAGCCATGAGACATTTCTCATCTTTAGCGTTGTCATCACATTCTTTACCGCTATCGCTCCATGAACCACCAACAAAAGCCGTGTGATTCTTGTCGCGAGATGGCTTGGGACAATCACCGATGAAGTGGTTTAGATCACCGCATCTAAAACGTTTCCTATCACCACTGTCATTCTTGACGAATCGGTTTTTGGAAAATGCCTTCTTGTCGTTGTTAGGTTGTCTAACATGTTGACCTCGCCTTTTGAAGAACTTCTTGAAGTCTCTAACCGCCATAGCATATTCCTCATCATCACTTTCCGAGGAAGAGCTATCATGGTCACTTTGCACCTTCTTGGATTTAAGTGCTATAGACTTTCTTTCACTCTTGGTTTTCACCATTTTCGTGTCCATCAAAATTATCATTTCATGAACTTTAAAATAGCCAATAGTTTCATCAAGTGATAATGTAGTGAGATCCTTAGATTCTTCAATTGCCGCCGTAAATTTAGCTCTCCACTTTGGATGTAATGCCCTAAGAAACTTCCTAACATTGTTCTTGCTAGAAAAACCTTCATCAAAAGATCTTAGACTAGTAATAATGGTATTAAATCTAGCAAAAGCACTATCAATAGTTTCATCTTCTAAGATGACAAATTGTTCATATTATTGAACAAGAAAAGAGTATTCTAAATATCTTTAGCGGTTTTAGACATGAAAATCCTTTCATACTCTTTCTTAGGTAAAGATTATAAATCACCATTTTAGCCTCATTATTTTTGACAAGTTTCTTTTTAGTGTCATCGTAAGAATTTTCAAGAGTTACTAACTCTTTCTTTTTGGAAACTTTATTATATTGATAAGGAAAAAAGTCACCATTGGTAATAACATGTCAAAGATCTAAATCTTTTGATTTCACGTAAGTCTCAAATCTATTTTCCAATAAATAAAACTATCGGTTTCAAAAAGAGGTGGTCTTTGCATAGATTGCCCTTCTAGGTACTTGTTGGAATCCATAGATCGATTCAAGTTTTAAAATACAATATATTTTGAAAAAGCTTGAGCAACCAAGCTCTGATACCAATTGTAGAAACTAGAAGGGGGGGGGGGGGGGGTTGAATAGTTTCTTAAAATTTACTTGTTAAATAGGGTTTTCAAAAATCCTTTTCAAAAACTTACGCTTGAGTATTTATGTGAAATTTTCTTATACACAATATGGACAAGGGATAGTGCAACTAAACTAATAATCACAAGTATATGCTAATAAAGAATATTGAATGTAAAGAGATAAGGAAAAGAAAGATCAAACCAAACACCAAGGATTTATAGTGGTTCGGCAACGAAGCTCACTCCTCGTCCCCACTCCACTCCTCGAGTACTCCTTACTCGAGATTTCACTAATCAACAAGCTCCTTAAGGTGGAGAAACTGTACACAACATTGCTTATCCATTTTTCAACTATAAGCTTAAAGTCGAGCCCTAATCTTAGCTAGGACCAATCTACACCAATATACTTTGAGGACAAAGTATTAACCCTACTATATACACAACTTCCAAATAGACAAACCTATTTGGATCTTCACAACACAAATACCAAATAGCACAACTACTTGGATCTTCACAACACAACTCCAAATAACGCAACTACTTGGATCTTCACAACACAACTCCAAATAATACAACTACTTGGATCAACACTACACACCTATATTGAATGAATAAAACTTGATCTTTATTAGATCTTGAGGTAGACTCAACACTTAAAGGATGAAAGTGTTCTTCTCTTTGCACTTGAAGAGGAAGAGATGGGAGGAGAAAGATTCACTTTTAAACAACTAGTAATCAACGAAATAATCAAAGATTTGAATGATTTAAGAAGTATATTAGAATCTGGAAATTTGTGTGCAAAAGAGGTGAAGAGAAAATCTGAGAATGATCTACTATTTATAGGACAAAGGTCCAACGGTCATATCTAAGCGCGGTACCTTAATTGTGCCTGCAGTTCCTTATCAATAAGGAACCGTATAGCCTTTAAAGGACCACGGTTGTAGACTCCGCTCCCTTTTGTATTTTAGTGGGGTAGTCACATCTGGTAGCATAGTTATCCTCAAAGGATATTTTAAACCCAAATGAAATATGCCATTTTCAAGTTTTCAAATATTTAATTTAATAAAGCATTTTCTTAAAATTAAAGTTTATTAAAAAAACTTTGTCACATTTAATAAAAGGTGAGTTTTAAGAAAATTTAAATCCTTGATCACTTAATTAAGATGAAAACTTGTTTGTTCATACCTTAAGTGATAATGGTTGAAATGAAAAAAATACTTGAACTCAAGAATTCGTTTTCGTTGTTTTCGTAAATACTTTTTTTTTATATTTTGTCGTAATCAAAACAAAGCGAGACCGAAAAATGCAAGTAACGATTTCAGGCATCATTGCATTAACAAAGTGGTCAAGGAGGTTTGAGATAGTCGTATAAGTGGGTTTTATATGTTTTAGGTGGTTTGTAAGCTTAAACTTCTTAAAAAGAAAACTTCTTCTTGACAAGGGGAACTTACATGCAAACGTGACTCGGCTCCACGCTAATTTGGACAGAATTCAACTTGACCTTGCTGCTGATCCATATAATTCTAGTCTTCGAGAAGCTGAAGCTGCTACAGTTGAGGCGTTTAATGATGCTTTGCTTAAACAAGAGTTATTTCTTAGACCAAAGTCCAAGATTGATTGGTTGTGAGAGGGCGACTCTAATTAGACTTATTTCTTTAAGGCGGTTAAAATTCAAGTTATGAGAGCGCGTATTGATGTTATTAAAATGCAAGATGTACTACGATAACTGATGGGGTTCTTAATGAATTTGTGATGCACTATGAATAGTTCCTGGGTTTGGAAGGGAGTAGGGGTACTTTTAATACGACTGATCTAAACTACTGAGATGGTGCAGCCTATTAGTAGTCAAGAAGTGAAGGAGGCTTTATTCTTTATGGGTAATGAAAAAGCACCGAGACTGGATGGATATACTATTGCTTTCTTTAAGGAGTCTTGGGATATCATTAAGGATGATTTTACTAATGCTATTGGAGAATTTTTCATTAATGGTAAAATTCTTAAGGAATTAAATCATACTATTATTGCGCTCATTCCTAAGGTAAGGGCGCCAACACGGGTGAATGATTGTTAGTCTATTTCTTGTTGAAATGTCCTTTTCAAGTACATTAGGAAAATTATTGATAATTGGGTTAAGGATAACTTAAAGATGCTGGTTAGTTCTAATCAATCTACTTTTGTTTCGGGAAGGAGTATAGCGGATAATATTTTATTGACCCAAGAGATCCTGCATAATTATCATTTGGGTCAGGGGCATCTTTGGTGTGCTTTTAAGGTCGACATTCAAAAGGCCGACACGGTTGATTGGAAGTTTCTTAAGGCGGTTTTGCATGGGTTTGGATTTCATGATCGTATGATTGGTTGGATTATGGAGTGTGTGGATACTACTTTATTTTCGATTAGTATTAATGGTACGCTTCATGGTTTTTTTAAAGGGAATCATGGTCTTATACAAGGAGATTCACTTTCACCATATCTTTTCACTCTTGTAATGAAGATTTTGACGCTAATGCTTCATAGACGTGTTTGTGAGGACACTAACTTTGGTTACCATATGTATTATGTTGATTTGAATCTCATTAACCTTTGTTTTGCTGATGATCTGTTCTTGTATATGCATGGGGATGTTCATTCGGTGGGTGTTATAAATAATGTATTGGAAGAGTTTACCCAAGTGTCGGGCTTAACTCCGAGTATTCCGAAGAGTACTGTGTATTTTTGCAATGTGATTAATCATGTCAAGGTGTCTATTCTCCACTTGCTTCCTTTTGTAGAGGGGAGACTACCGGTGAAATACCTTGGAGTGCCTTTGGTATCATCTAGACTTATTTTTCAGGATTGCAAGGAGATGACTGAACAGGTGGATTCACGTGTGAATGATTGAGAAAACAAGTCTCTATCAATTACGGTTAAACTACAACTCATTCAATCGGTAATTGAATCTATGCATCTTTATTGGGATTCTATTTTTATTCTCTCGTCATGTGTTCTTCTTGATATTGAGCAGGTTATGAGGGGTTTTCTTTGGTGTTATGGTAAAATGCGAAGAGGTATGGCTAAGGTTGCTTGGGAAGTGGTGTGTTTTCCTAAAGATGAAGGGGGCTTAAGGTTGCGTAGGTTGGACATGTTCAATAAATACCTTATAGTTGTGCATGTGTGGAAGCTCCTTAATCATAAAGAATCACTTTGGGTTCAATAGATTCATTCATACAAGTTAAAAGGGCATAATTTTTAGGATTTCCTATTGCGGGATAATATGTCATGGGTTTGGTGCAAGATCTTTCAATACGCTGATTCGCGAGTTCATGTGGCATAATCTTGGTGACAGGAATAGTACTTCGTTACGGTTTGATATATGGGATCCTCGTTGTCCTTTGGCTGACTTTATTACCTCTCGTGACATGTATCAGACTGGCCTTAATCTTCATAGCTTAGTTAGTCCATGTGGTTCATAATAACAATTGGGAAAGGCCTCAAATTCTTAGTGATAAATATCATGTTTTAGGTATTATGGTGGTGCCGTAGCTGACGACTGCTAAGGATGACCAGATTGTATGGAGGAATGAGCTTGGAGTAGTTAAATACTTTACTGTGCTTAGTGTGGTCTTCTCTCTGTTATAGGCTCATAAGGTGGACCGGTATTCATTGGTTTGGTTTTCGTCTAATATCCTAAGACATGCGTTTCATTTTTGGTTGGTTATTAACCAAAAACTGAATACACAAGATCGTATTGGTAGTTGGGAGGTTTCAGATTCTATTGCTATTGTTCATTGTGTGAGCTTCAACCAGATAACCATGGAAACCTGTTTTTTGATTGTTCTTTTTCATGGAAGGTTTGGTCCCGTGTTAAGGAGTATGTTAGGCTCGATGCATCAGATCCGATCTCAATCAGATTCTCTCGTTGATCCATCCTATTACAAAGCGGAGGTCTTCTAGGAGTGTTATTTCAAAGCTGGTTGTGGTTGCAGCGACCTATTTTGCTTGGAAAGAGTGTAATGGCCATCTCTTTAAAGCTTCTAAGAGGGTTGTTAATCAAATTGTAGATTGCATAGTGACAACGGTTAGATTGAAGCTTCTTTCATGCTGTTTCAAGAAGTCTGCTATTGGTTTGTGGTTTGCACAAAAATGGAGGTTACTTGATTTATGTTTCACGTAATGCTTATCTTTATGTGTCATTGTTCAATTAGGTGGTTTTCCCCAATTGGGGTTATCAGTTATGTAACGATAGGTATTCTCGTGTGTCATGTCATATGATTTTATAAGTTCAAGCGTTGCTTGAGGTTAATGTGGTACCTTAGCGACATTCCTTTGTACTTAACGCTTTCTTTGGTAAAATATATTTTACTAGGGATATTCCCCTTTATCGAACATGTATCTTTCTCTAATATAATAAAATGTAGCTAGTAATGTATAGCTCCTCATTAGTGTGAAGAGGGCTATATCCGACTTGATGATGCATGGTTATGATCAGAATATATCTAACAAGCATTCGATCTATCTCTAATACAAAGAACATACCTCAGACAAAACAGGATAATATAAGTGAACCAAAATACCATATCCTTTGGACTACATGTCTACACTTATGAGAGTCTCAAACCATTCAACTTACATCCACGATAGCGTGAGTTGATAATGTTCATTTTTAGTGTAGTTCGTTTTCCTTGAATCGAGTCGAATTGATAATATATCTACAAGGACCTAGTTGTTTTTTGTTGTAGAAGCCTATGTGGTATCTATGTCTAGCACAAAGCAAGTAAAAAGGTAAAAATATTATCTAATACGTATAATACTATGCTAAAACATATTGCACGCACAACATTTAAAGCACGTAGTGCAAGTTTTAACAAAATAAAACAAACTAACAAAAATATAACAAGAATTTTATAAACTGCCAAAATAAGAGGACTGAATATGAAAATAACAAGAACTAAAACTAATAAAAATGATTTAACAACTTTAACAAACAAGAGGGACTAAACTACTAATAACAGAAATTTAAACTAATTTCTAACAAAATGTAACTAACTAACAACAAGAGGTACTAAATTGTAATTTGTAACTAATTTTTAACAAAAACGGGCAATAGGTATTCAATATGCTGGATTGAGCTTCTTACTGGACCAATTAAGCTAAAACAAGTTGTAAAATATTCTAAATGGAAAATTAGCTAGGAAATTCAACTTGAGCTCTTAAGATAAGCTGGATAAGCCATTTGAAAATAAGCACTTCTTACAAAAGTTGAGATAAGGCTTTTGGCTTATCCAAAAAAGATGGTTTTTTGCAATATCAAAGGAAACATGAGAAAAACGAGGTATGTTCAATAAAATCTCCAAAAATCTCTAAAAATAAGCTAATACGACTAGTTGACCAAAAGAGCTTATTTGACCAAAGTTGACCAACTTTTACTTTTTGTAAAAAGTCTTCTAGTGACTAATTGTGACTTATCAGATGTTTTAAGCACTTTTGGTAAAGGACATTAAGTTGAAAATCAAGAATAAGCCAAACAGTAAGAATATGTAAAACCCGTAAAAATAAGGTCATAATTTAATTCTATTTTCAATTATTTTGAAGTATTTTATAACGTTAAATATTATTATGTTTAACGGTTTAAGTTGAAACCGATATTAAATATTATATTTTAATATTTTGACGAGCAACGATGACTACTAGTGATCGCGATACCGACGGATGCCAAAAATTTTATATTTTATTATCGATAGTTTCGATATTTAATACTTTCGACGATATCGTTTCAATTACGTATCGAGTCGTTATATTATTATTTTTTTTAATCTAACATTTTCAGGTAGTGAATTATTTTATCGTATAATATTTTGAAACTTATTTTTGTGTTGGTTGACGAACTCACAATTTACGGATTTAAATTTGGGCTTACGTGCATAATTTAGCGTCCCTTACGACTAAACCGGAAACCTTAGGATTACGTATTTACGTTTTTGAACTCCGTTTTTGATGAGACAACTTTTATTGGATTCGTTTTGTGTCGTTGATTCATAATTTATAAAAACGTTTTTCGTAAAACGACCCGAGGGCACGCAAATCGAGAAAACTATAATCGAGGAATACCCGTAAATTAGTGAGGTGGGACAAAATACATTATCCCACCCCACTAGCTAACATGAGATGGCACACATGACACCACATCTAAGGATGTGGCATCATGTTAACTAACTAGCTACAAGTGTAAGCAAAGCTTACACCTTAAGCTACTCTTTTCCATTATCTAACACAAAACCATCAACTAACTTCACACATTCCATTTACTTACATGCAAACCAACACAAATCCTCTCAAAAACCTTCACCATTTCCATCTATATTCAAGCTACAAACACCCCTTTTGATCATTTCTAGCCATGAAATACATGTTTACTAGCTCTATCATGGAGTTATCTTGAAGCCTTGATCATTTGGTGGCCATTTTAACAACATTGGAGGTGATTTGCTTGTGTCCTAGGGCTGATTTCTCAACTATTGTTCTTGGTATTTGATGATCTTGGAGTTACTTGTGGTGTTCATCAAGTTCTTGTCTTCCAAAAACAAGAAATACACTTGGTTGGTAAAGAAGATCATCCTCTCCATTTTCTCTTGTTATTTTTGTAAAGAACAAATGTATTTTCTTTATTTTGTATATGTATATGATGTATATATGATGATACAAATGTTGTGTGGGGATCAAGTGTTGATAAATATGCTTAAAAATGTTAATAACCATGAGAAATAAGGCTAAAATCATGATTATTTAGTTGGCTGTATAAAAACAGTATATAACTAAAACTTGAACTGATAAACTTGCATGGTATAATCCGTTTACAGTAAGTACAAGATGTTATACACATGTGAGAGTTGGCCATGCAATGGAATCAATATAATGAGTGAGATATGATCAAAACAAGTTGGGTGTTCTAATCTGAATAAGCAGTTTTGTAGGGACTGTTAAGGCAAGATAAACTTAAAATGAGCAGTAGCTATATCTAAGTTAAATGTAGCACATAATATGAAGATCATGCCACCCAAAAATGAGCTTCTAAATCTTTATAGAACTCTAGATATGATAAAAATGGTGAACATGAAGATAAAAATTAGATTTTGAGAATTAATGTTTATTATTATTATATAAGCACTCAAATTTTATTGTATAAAATGTAAAATAAAAACCCACTAACTTATGAAACTTATTTATATAAATATGTAAAAGGTTAATTAAATGGATAAATTATATAAATGGTAGTGGAATAATACTTATAAGTAATAAAAAGTATAAACTTGATTTTTACGACTTTTTCGGCTATTACCGTAAAATTAACGTTTTTCGCCAAATAAAACTTAGACGATCAAACCCGTCTAATGTAAAGTTTTTAAAAGTCATATACTGATATATAAGTAACTAATACAAGTAAAAACCGATAAAACCCGAACTATAGGACATACGGACATTAACGAGCTAACTAAGCATATTGGACTAATAATTGGACTAAATAAGTTAAACACTTATAAAAAGAACTTATTGGGCTTAACCCATTTGGGCCCAACATGGAAAGTATAGATACTGATAATATAGGTATAAAATGGATTAAAACAAGTTAAAGAACTTATACTAAGCTTATTGGACTTAAAATAGGTAAGTAGGTAAAACTAGTAAACTAGTAAAAAGTTACCAAAACGTAAACACTAAAATGAGTAAACAAGGATATATAAACCCACTTGATCATCATCATATGTACAAAATCATCATATGTATATTTTTATTTTGATAAAAGTCATTAGACAAGAGTCTAAGACCGATTATTATTTATATAGGTTTCCGTGACCGAAGCACGCCCGTAGCCGATAATCCGCCTTTCATTATCAACGTGAGTCTATAGTCTCGCTTTATACTAGTTATTAAATGATTTTAAACCCGCGAGGGGGAATACATGTTTTATAAACTTAGAACACAATATTTCTATGATATGCTTTGTCCCTCTATGAATGGACCCGTGGTTGCCTTTAAATTTCATTAAGTGATTGCCTTTGTTAAAACCTCAATTATGGACCGTTAATTAACCTATGACGGGTTAACCGCTAGTACAATTAATAGATCTATGGGGGAAGCCGCCCCGGTTCAGTTTTTGTGGACTTGTCATAGAAGCTTAGGCCCGACCTCCACACTGTTTGGACATATTGTATTGAGAAGTCAGGTATACGGCAATGTACCAATAATCTGGAGGTAACCGACAATTAATAAATCTCTCGTCTTATTAGATTGATATGGGAGTGTCTAAGGGCTCGGTTCTATGAGCTTATTGCAATTTATGCTATATACAATTATTATTGTTGATGGGAATTATTATTTGATGCTTATAAGCATGCCACAAACTTATAATCTTTGCTTGTGTTCAAAATGATTACATAAACCTATAGATGCACTCGGCGTTTTTGCTGATTGTTTTACTCACATGTATTTCAGGTAATCAAGAAGTGGAATCTTGGAGGTCACGGGTAATGAATTTGTGCACTGCTTTTGTTGTTCAAACTCTTTGATATATTTATCGTTCCATTTTTAAAACAAACCAATATGTTGTTTTAACTTATCTTTTGGTAACGATTACTTGGGACTACGCCACTCTGACAAATGTTTTAGGAACGATAAATCTAAAACGTCTCTTTTCGAGTCGTTCTTTATAAATTATGTGTTGTTGTATCATTGTTTAGCACCCAAAGATGTATTCCGCTGCGTGTAAATTTGGGGGTGTTAAAGATTGGTATCAGAGACATGAGTTATAGAGAACTAGGTCTTTATTTTAAAAACCTAAACTATAACTATCAGTTTTTATTTTTCTAAGAGTCATGTGCACCGGATTTCACGTGACTTCAGGTTCAAGCTACTTCTGAGATTACAACTTTAGTATACATTATTATGTATGCCTTATTGCTAAGTATTTCTTAATAAATACTATAATCCTTCATCGATATATATATTGATATCGTTAAACTTTTCGATAAGAGTTATCATTTATTAATGATTTACTTAAATAAATTTTTGGAATTTTTCCTGCAATTATTTTGAAGGATTCTCTATATTTATTTAAATTATTGTAAATTATTCTATTTCATTTTGTTATGACCTTACATACCTTCATCTGCGCGCGTTACTTTTATTGCTTAACCCTTTGAGATATCTATATAGATGTCCAAATTGTCTTCCGGCTATTTGTGCCTGGACGTCTTTTAACGTAATTTCTAGACCATTGTGTAGCTCAATGTGTCCTTGGAATAGACTAACCGCTATTTATTGACATTTATATGTATCGACTCCGAAGTGTATTGTTCACTTATATCTCGGTAACGTCATCGTTATTTTATAAATCATCGTCTAGATTATGGCACTAGAATTGGAATACGATTTTACTTATATAAAATTGTATCATTTGTTTTTCATTAACCTTCTCGCTCCCGGAGTGTAGCATGTTAATGTTCCATTCTTTTCTTGTTATGTTTTGTGTTTTTGGACAATCGTGGCACCAAGGAGATTTGCCTACTTTGCACCTTGAAATCTAAATTACGAACGTCTTCCACCGTCTTGCTTCCTAAATTTCGTGTTGAATACCTTGAAGCATTTTATGTCGTTCATCATGCTATATTTTATTTGATGCTCATTACGAGATTTATTTTTCGTTGTTATAAAATCCACAAGACATGTGTGTATATATGTATATATTTTGAGTCGTTAAGAAGTGTCGAAAAATACACTTTATGCAGAAATTGTAGGGGCAGTATAATCAGGTCAAAACTTAAAAGTAAAACCTGCGTTTTTAAAATAAAATAGTCAAACCTGCACAGAACTTGCAGGGGTATTTTGGTCATTTTACATTGGTTTTCAGGTCTCGGGTAAAACTAGAAAGTCGTCTGAAACGTCGTTTTGCATCAAAATGCTTTAGACTCTGAGTCTTGGAGATGTCGTTTATCGGGTCAATTAATCGGCTCATATTTAAAAGTTAAATCTGATAGAAAATTCAGAACATGAGTTTTAAATGTTTCTAAGCTGTTTTGATTTCATTTGAGATCGTAAAATTTTAACAGATATTATTTTACAACTAACGAATACTAGTTGCATGTGAAAATATTTAAAAATAGAAACAGTACAGGATTAGCAATTACCGGATTAATGGTGTAATTTAAAAACGAATAACATACTTTCTTAAAAGCATGTTGTGTCGAGTATCTTCCAAAGAATACACATGTGGATTGTTTTATTCCTTTTATATATATGACTCTTTTGTCATTCGATATTATTTTTATTTTTCTTCTAACCTTCCACTGATTTGAGTTGAGTTTTGAAGTTTTGCCTTCACATTCTTCGTTGACATTCTTATCGCGTATCTCATGACGTTTTCGTCTAAACCTTATAACCCTTAGAAAACTTAACAACTTGTAACCATTTCATTGGTTGTTTTATGAGCTACTATTTGCCACTTTTTGCAAAACTTTGGCTACTTTATACGTTTTCATAATGTCACCTTAAAAATAAATCTGATATTGTTTTACGATTATTTTCACCAATTGTTTTTACTTTGGTCTTATAAAATACTTTTCGTAAAAAAAAAAAGTTTGCTTATTGAGTATCTCACAAATTACTTGTATCCAATAAATTTATAAACTATTTTTAAATTCCATTTTACAAATGGCATGGTTTATATATAAACATAAGAAGCGTAATACTTTCCGACGAAACTGAGCACTGCATTGCTAGCCCTAAATTATACATGGCCTGATCACCTATGTCTAATTTAGAAGGAGCCATGCAAGGCTGAATAGTAATCACCTTAAAAAAAATCTTGATAATAAAGAACTTTTTACTTGTATTTATGATAAAGATAAATAAAATGAAATAAAGTGAAAAAAAGTTTTGAAAACCTTTATATTTTATGCAAGTAGCACAATTTCTATGCATCCGCATATGTTTTCTTACCTTCTCTTGAACGAATTACGCGCTTACGGGTACGTTTTTACTCGATGATCGTTTTTCTACTTGTTACTTCATTTTTTCTTATAACTAATGTCTTTTGACCGTTCGTCTAATTACTGACTGTTAATAAAAGACTTGAAAGTCTCGATGTTTTATCCTTTCTTCTCGTCCAATCTTCTTTATGCGACCGGGTAGATCTTTGGAATGTCTCCGCACGTGAATAATGACGTATCACTAGAGCGATTTTCGTATATCCGGGATGACGTCCGTCACTCTCGTTTGTCTCGAAATCCACTCTTGTGAACCGTGCCTTGACTTATCTCTTTAAACACTAACATCGTTCATTTGATTTATTTTAATTACAAGTGATTATTAGGAATTTTCTTTGATTAAATTTTTGTATGGATCTTATTTCCGATCGTGTAACGACCACCGCTAAGTTAACGAGCTGATGTTGGTGAACCACCGACCGCACTAACAAAATTGACAACTTGTTTAATCTATTATTTTTTATCGTCTTACCATCGACGCCTTTATTTTATTATTCTCTTTAAGAATTCATACGACATCTGCTTCGTCCTCTTTTGTACCGCTGATTTCGTACTAATTGTTGACCATTATTTCCATTCGTATTCGTTTGTTATCTTGTCACATTTTGAAACCCGAATGTATCCCATATTTATTTTGAAATAATAAACACCTTTATGTATTTCTACAAAGTATTATAAAATTTTTATGGAACTTTTATACATTTTCCAATGATTTTCAATTATCGAAATAACCATTACAAGAAAAAGGTCAAATTTATACATCATATTTTGTATAACTAAAACTAATGTTAAAAATAAAATTATGTTCTACCTTTTGAACTAATTGACTTATCATACTTTATTTTTAATGTAATGAAATTACCGGCTTAATTTATATTCCTAACAATGATTTAATTTGGAAATTATATTTTCTAAATCGTAACCATCAATATGACTATAATTAATAAATTTACGTCATTCTTTCAAAGTTTTTTAAGACGACCAAATAAATTTTGAAACTATTTTACTTCTATTTTTGATGTATCATCTTTATCAAGAAAGTACCTCAACTGAGTTTTAAGGTAATACCAAATCCGGGACGGATAATTGTGACAAATGTTATTTTAATGATAATGTATAATTCATTCTTCGCTCTCATTTTTCTAGTATTGTGAATAATTATGTTTTACGGTTACGTGAGTCGAGATCCCTCGTCGATCGTTAATCTTAAATCATTTTACCACATCTTGTTCGTTTATGCGTTTATTGAAGTCATTTTTATCTCGTTCTGTTCCTCGTATTGAAGATCACTATTTTATTCTGAGTTTAAAATGAATCTCGGGAAGCAGTGTATAAGAAGAAACGATAAGTGTCACCAGGATTTATGCGTGTACTTGTGGAATGATGGAGGACCGAATCTCTTAATGAATGGAGTTAATAAATTCGTTACAACCTCGAGGAGTATGTTGAAGCCGACACCGCAAGTGGAAAGACTCTGGAGATCAAGTGGTTATTATCAAGGGTTCGTTCAAGGTTTTCTCGATGATTAACGATGGAAATCTATACTTGATGTTATTGTTCGACCTTTTATTTTTATGTACTTATGTGGTATGTGATCTAGTCAAATGATCGTAAGTTGTGAGAACTTGAGACGACATCATCCGATGACGTCCGATCATTTAGAACACATATTATGTAATATCTTTATGACTTTCAACGACGATGTTTATTGAGACTTTAATGCGCGTTGGCGAAAGTGAGGCGAGTTGAGCGTCGGGACGTCGCTCCCTTAAGGTGGTGAGGATGTAAAACCCGTAAAAATAAGGTCATAATTTAATTCTATTTTTAATTATTTTGAAGTATTTTATAACGTTAAATATTATTATGTTTAACGGTTTAAGTTGAAACCGATATTAAATATTATATTTTAATATTTTGACGAGCAACGATGACTACTAGTGATCGCGATACCGACGGATGCCAAATTTTTTATATTTTATTATCGATAGTTTCGATATTTAATACTTTCGACGATATCGTTTCAATTACGTATCGAGTCGTTATATTATTATTTTTTTTAATCTAACATTTTCAGGTAGTGAATTATTTTCTCGTATAATATTTTGAAACTTATTTTTGTGTTGGTTGACGAACTCACAATTTACGGATATAAATTTGGGCTTACGTGCATAATTTAGCGTCCCTTACGACTAAACCGGAAACCTTAGGATTACGTATTTATGTTTTTGAACTCCGTTTTTGATGAGACAATTTTTATTGGATTCGTTTTGTGTCGTTGATTCATAATTTATAAAAACGTTTTTCGTAAAACGACCCGAGGGCACGCAAATCGAGAAAACTAGAATCGAGGAATACCCGTAAATTAGTGAGGTGGGACAAAATACATTATCCCACCCCACTAGCTAACATGGGATGGAACACATGACACCACATCTAAGGATGTGGCATCATGTTAACTAACTAGCTACAAGTGTAAGCAAAGCTTACACCTTAAGCTACTCTTTTCCACTATCTAACACAAAACCATCAACTAACTTCACACATTCCATTTACTTACATTCAAACCAACACAAATCCTCTCAAAAACCTTCACCATTGCCATCCATATTCAAGCTACAAACACCCCTTTTGATCTTTTCTAGCCATGAAATACATGTTTACTAGCTCTATCATGGAGTTATCTTGAATCCTTGATCATTTGGTGGCCATTTTAACAACATTGGAGGTGATTTGCTTGTGTCCTAGGGCTGATTTCTCAACTATTGTTCTTGGTGTTTGATGATCTTGGAGTTACTTGTGGTGTTCATCAAGTTCTTGTCTTCCAAAAACAAGAAATACACTTGGTTGGTAAAGAAGATCATCCTCTCCATTTTCTCTTGTTATTTTTGTAAAGAACAAATGTATTTTCTTTATTTTGTATATGTATATGATGTATATATGATGATAAAAATGTTGTGTGAGGATCAAGTGTTGATAAATATACTTAAAAATGTTAATAACCATGAGAAATAAGGCTAAAATCATGATTATTTAGTTGGATGTATAAAAACAGTATATAACTAAAACTTGAACTGATAAACTTGCATGATATAATCCATTTACAGTAAGTACAAGATGTTATACACATGTGAGAGTTGGCCATGCAATGGAATCAATATAATGAGTGAGATATGATCAAAACAAGTTGGGTGTTCTAATCTGAATAAGCAGTTTTTAGGGACTGTTAAGGCAAGATAAACTTAACATGAGCAGTAGCTATAACTAAGTTAAATGTAGCACATAATATGAAGATCATGCCACCCAAAAATGAGCTTCTAATTCATTATAGAACTCTAGATATGATAAAAATGGTGAACATGAAGATAAAAATCAGATTTTGAGAATTAATGTTTATTATTATTATATAAGCACTCAAATTTTATTGTATAAAATGTAAAATAAAAACCCACTAACTTATGAAACTTATTTATATAAATATGTAAAAGGTTAATTAAATGGATAAATTATATAAATGGTAGTGGAATAATACTTATAAGTAATAAAAACTATAAATTTGATTTTTACGACTTTTTCGGCTATTACCGTAAAATTAACGTTTTTCGCCAAATAAAACTTAGACGATCAAACCCGTCTAATGTAAAGTTTTTAAAAGGCATATACTGATATATAAGTAACTAATACAAGTAAAAACCGATAAAACCCGAACTATAGGACATACGGACATTAACGAGCTAACTAAGCATATTGGACTAATAATTGGACTAAATAAGTTAAACACTTATAAAAAGAACTTATTGGGCTTAACCCATTTGGGCCCAACATGGAAAGTATAGATACTGATAATATAGGTATAAAATGGATTAAAACAAGTTAAAGAACTTATACTAAGCTTATTGGACTTAAAATAGGTAAGTAGGTAAAACTAGTAAACTAGTAAAAAGTTACCAAAACGTAAACACTAAAATGAGTAAACAAGGATATATAAACCCACTTGATCATCATCATATGTATAAAATCATCATATGTATATTGTTATTTTGATAAAAGTCATTAGACAAGAGTCTAAGACCGATTATTATTTATATAGGTTTCCGTGACCGAAGCACGCCCGTAGCCGATAATCCGCCTTTCATTATCAACGTGAGTCTATAGCCTCGCTTTATACTAGTTATTAAATGATCTTAAACCCGCGAGGGGGAATACAAGTTTTATAAACTTAGAACACAAGATTTCTATGGTATGCTTTGTCCCTTTATGAATGGACCCGTGGTTGCCTTTAAATTGCATTAAGTGATTGCCTTTGTTAAAACCTCAATTATGGACCGTTAATTAACCTATGATGGGTTAACCGCTAGTACAATTAATAGATCTATGGGGGAAGCCGCCCCGGTTCAGTTTTTGTGGACTTGTCATAGAAGCTTAGGCCCGACCTCCACACTGTTTGGACATATTGTATTGAGAAGTCAGGTATACGGCAATGTACCAATAATCTGGAGATAACCGACAATTAATAAATCTCTCGTCTTATTAGACTGATATGGGAGTGTCTAAGGGCTCGGTTGCATGAGATTATTGCAATTTATGCTATATACAATTATTATTGTTGATGCGAATTATTATTTGATGCTTATAAGCATGCCACAAACTTATAATCTTTGCTTGTGTTCAAATTGATTACATAAACCTATAGATTCACTCGGCATTTTTGCTGATTGTTTTACTCACATGTATTTCAGGTAATCAAGAAGTAGAAGCTTGGAGGTCACGGGGAATGAAGTTGTGCACTGCTTTTGTTGTTTAAACTCTTTGATTTATTTATCGTTCCATTTTTAAAACAAACCAATATGTTGTTTTAACTTATCTTTTGGTAACGATTACTTGGGACTACGCCACTCTGACAAATGTTTTAGGAACGATAAATCTAAAACGTCTCTTTTCGAGTCGTTCTTTATAAATTATGTGTTGTTGTATCATTGTTTAGCACCCAAAGATGTATTCCGCTGCGTGTAAATTTGGGGGTGTTAAAGAATCTATGGAAATCCTTTTTATACTTTTTTGATAAGCTATCTTTGAGGCTAATTATCTGGTTATCTAATTAGCTTCAAGGTAAATGATTAACTACAAATATTAAGCTACAACTTCTGCCTTTCCAAAACACTAAGTTTCAAATCCTAAATCAAACTGATGTAAAAGATCTAATGAAATGAAAAACTGTTGTTTGGACTTATTTCCAACCCAAACTATATTGAAACCGTTTGCCATTTGACTTTTGCTCTTGACTATTTTATGACTGAAATGTGATGTTTAATAGCTGTCAGTTAAGGCTGTACAAAATTCAAACTCAAATCACTTAACAACAAAGCTCAACACACTAATCCAGACACTCTTAACAGCTAAACAGATGAAATTAACAAAGTGATTCTAAGATCTAAAGAGAAAACAATCAAAACAGGTATTAAGCTAACAAAAACATACCGCAATAAGCAGTTTCAAACAGATAACAAACACATTCATTAACTACAACATTTTATAGCAGATTTAAACTAAATTGTACAGAAAATTTAAAAGAGCTTAACCAGTAACTTTCAGGCCTAATATGTTGAAGTAGAAGCTCAAAAGATCAACAAATGTTTCTTAATAGACTGGTATCAACAAGATCATGACTAGAATCAACTCCAATTCAACTCTGCTCCAGCTGCATCAGAAATCAACTTCTGCTACACTTGAACATCACATAAACTTCAAAGTAAACTTAGGATCAAAACAACAGCAACACATCATCATTAAGCTTCAACTGAACTTGTAACAATGAAAGAATTCACAAATCAATGGCAAGAGCAGTAACTTGTAGAACTGAAGATGAAACGAACTGAACTTTGTGAATTTTATTGATTGAATGTGATTGTGAGTACAATTTTGGTGAAAGGAATACAAAACCTAAACTAGATACAACAATACTATAACCGTAAATGCTACAGCTACAATACACTATGTGAATTAAACTAATTTTTCTAATTGTTTCACATGAACGGGTAGCGGGCTATTTATAGGAGATTGAAGGTAGTTAGGGAAAGTTAGTTAAGCTATTGACGTGGCAGAACCAGTAGTAATTGAACACGTGTCCAATTAGGGTTCATCGTATAAATGGAAATTGGGGGATTTATGAATAATGGATGATTAGGCAATTAAGTTGTGAAGTTAGAACCGCCTTGAAGTGTAGATCACTTTTGTAGTTGGAAGTTTCTTCTGAAATGGTTTTGATCGCTTCCAGTTTCTTTGAGAAGAAAGGTGGTGACGTGTTTGATTTTTATTGGTTGAAGTGGTGCGCCTTGGGATTAATAAGCTGAAGCCACTATTCTAATTTGACATTTATGGCAATACATGCTTGATACGTGTGCTCCATTTTGCTTGCATATCATTGGTCCAATTGGAGATAACTTAATAAACTTTCAAGCTTTGGCAGATTCCGTCCTTTTGGTTAAAAACTTTGATCTTCATTCTTCTTTTTCCCTTTAACTTTGCAAAGCAGCAACTTTGACCCTTGAACTTCATATCTTTGTCAACTTTAGTCCTTAGAAGCTCTTTTTTTGTCCTTTTCTTCATACATTCTTCATGAAAAACCATGTATGCTTCAATTTGTACATTTTTTCCTACAAATACATAAAACACATAAATACCCGCATAATTCCGACTTTAAAAGTATAAATATGTATCTTTTTGGCTTGTTTTAGTCGATTTATATGTTATTAATGATGAGTGCTTCACACTCATCAACTGATCATAACCACACATCATCAAGTGCGATATTTCCCCATACTAGCTACATCTTAATACTACTAAATACAAATCAAAACATGAAAGAAAGTATATCTAACAAACATTCCATTTATCTTTAATACAAGAAACATACCTCGAACAAAACTAGAAAATATAAGTGCACCAAAAGACCATATCCTTTTGAATACATGTCTACACTTATGCCAATCTTAAACCATTCAACTTACATCCACGATAGCATGAGCTGATCATAACCACACATCATCAAGTGAGATATATCCACCTTCACACTAGATGAGGAGCTATACATGTACTAGCTAAATTTCTACATAATTAGCATCTAAAGAACACCCAATAGCTACATTCTCGCTAAAATGATCAAAAAGGGAAAATTGATTGAGGCATCACTAGATAAGGAACACATTCCCTCCTTTAGACCCATCCTAGCCTCCTTTAACAGTGTATATGGTAGACTAAGAAGGCTCATATTGCACACACTCTCTACTACATCCAAAAATGTTGATGAAAAAGTTGGATGGATCACGCTTAACCCGAATTAGACTTAATTCGGGTGTTGAGGACTCCAGCTCTCGCACCAAGTGAACATGTATGAAGACCCTGCACATTAAATAACAGACACCTTTAGGCTTACCGTGGGAATATATCCCAGATTATAATCCGACGTGAGAGTAAGAATCGGTTTTATTGAGTAATCGGTGAGGGTTTAGAGATTATGTGAATCGTACCTTTGTAGAACCTCATGGGTTCCTTTTATTCCCGGTGAAACCCTAATTGGGCTTCCCTAAAATTGCGGCCTAAGCAAGAGATAATTACCATATACGCTTAGATCCTTATCACATAAATAAAGAGAGTGTATATCCTCTTAGCTTAGGTGAATCATAATCATAATTAGATCATGATTCTCTGATCCTATCCGCGTACGACCAGGACGTGGTTGTTATGAAACCGTGTGCGACAACGACTTATTTCTTGGGCTTCAACGTTGTCTATCTTAACCCATACGTAATGGATTAGATACGGGTAGTACCCATGGGTTGGGCTTACATCCCGACTAGGGACTATACATCATCATGTCCCCCTAGTCTAGTAGTCGTATGACGTAGCGCGACTACTAGACTAATAAAGAAACACCGTCGTACTTAAAACTGAGTTGATGATGAATTTAGAGATCTAACAAAGATGTTTTAAATTCTCCCGCAAATAACATGTACCTACCTCCCATGGATCTACTCACTTTGGGAATCGGGAAAAGTGTATGACATATGTGGCTAACGATTCATCTTCTACCGTTGAATTGCGCAAGTGGACTACACGCGACATGTATTCTTGCGTATAAACAATAAACTCTAGAGGTATTAATACCCACAACTTCCATTTCACTGTTTTACATACAGTAAAAATCCCTTTTCCACCATTATCAAACCTTCATATCTATTTGTACATTTTCCCAGAATCGATACAAAGTACTACGTCTTTAATCGTGCCTCACACCTTCAAGATGGTAAAACAACTGTTTGACATAGCCTCACGAATCACAGAGCAAGAATTACTATAGTTCACCACAAAATATCACATTCCCGAAAACCTTTATCTTGAAGTACCAGGCCCCCAGTCCCACATAGGAAGCTTCCCCAACAAAAAAGTTGGAGTATACAATTTTTTTTTCGAATTCACCAATAACCATATACCATTATCACGATTTCTAGTGGATATCCTAAGCTTTTATGGCATCCATGTATCGCAACTCCATTGCATAGGTGCAACGAAAATATCTAATTTTGAAATCAACTACTGCATACTTGACATAGATCCGACTGTAAACCTTTTTCGTGCTTTTTATCGCCCCTCCTGGGTCAACGGTTGGATATCCTTTTCAAAATGATCAGGTCCACTCCAGTGCTACGAGGTGAAACTCGATTCTATAAAAAATTGGAACAACAAATTCTTTTGGATAGATAGCGTCATCTTCCCCTTTGAATATGATTTTATAACTCAAGAAGCCATGATAAAAGATGAACGACACGAACCAGGGACGTACAGTGCTGAAGATGTCGCAACCATCAACAATAACCGTATCCCTATATAGGATTACTCCGAAGCGTTGTTATACGCCATTGGACTTAGCTAAAATTTCATCTTGCGCGACGATCAAGTCCCCTAATTTTACGACGACTTCAGACATGGTTGCACTTAAGCCTTTAATTTTCTTCCACATGTACGTATATATCACACTAAAAGTCATACCACTCATTCTTTATTACAGAAATAAGCCTTCATTAGTTAGTAAGACGCCAACATCCCAAAACTGCAACCATGCGACCCCGCCAATTAACAACGGAGGAACTACCACTAAAAATATTTGTCGATGGTCGCACCATGGACATAGGAGTAAAAGAACCAAGCCCATCACGAGAGATATAAGGAAAGCAAGTACTAAATCTAACTTCTCTCCTCAGTGTACCTTGATATGTAGAGATGCCTTCTTTAGAAGAAGACGAAACTACAAGTGTGGATCTAATGAAATCGTCTGAGAATGAGACAACCCCCGAAGAACATGAGCTTATGTACAGAGCAGCCATGCATCTGACCCCCAAAAGACAAAGGGAAACGTTGATAGGTGTGTAAACACCCATCCTTTTTACCACTTAATTACAATAATAACTGAGCCAAAACGTGTATTTTATGTCATTTATGTCGGAATTATGCGTGGTTTGTGTTTTTGTTGTGATTTAGGACGAAAATGTGAAAAAGGGAGAAAACACGGGCATTCACGGGCTTTTATCGAAGAAAAAGATGAAAGACGAAGTCAAGAAGTCAAGAGTGAAAAAAGAACGGAAGTCCAAGACCAATTCTGAAGATTTATCGAAGAAAAAGTCAAAAGACGGAAGTTTACTAAAAGCCGAAGAATTCGAGTCTTATTTATGAAGAAATGTCAAGACGAATTCAAAGAAATCCCGAGACAAAGTCATTAAAGTCCAAGTATTAAGAAGATTAACAAAGGATTAAGATGATCAAGGACTAAAGCATGCAATTAAGGAAAAGAAGAAAGAGGGAGGAAGCTTCCTAAGCACCTCCCTAATCTCCTCTATAAATAGGATTTATTTTCATTCATTAGACTTGTTGGATAGCTTGACAAACTATTTCTTCCATTTTCATTACCTTGCACATTTAAATACTTGTCATTTAATTTCTTGTCCAATTTAAATACTTGTCTTGCACCTTAAATTCCTTTCATTTCAAGTAAGTTTTCTTTTAATTCTTGTCAATCTTTATTTTTATTGTTTGATCTCCTATCTACCTTTCTTTAATCTTTATGTTTATGTTCATGTTCATGTTCTTATTTTATTGATTTGATTTAAGTAGGTTTTGATTATTTTGGTTATAGTTGTTAGTTTGATTGTTTTGGATTGTTTGATTATCAATAGTAGATGTTTTGTGTTTAGTTTGATTTAATCTTTTGGTTGATTTTGATTAAGTTTGTTTAGATTCGTGTATATCTTTGTTCTCCTTGTTCTTCGTGTGTTTCTGTTACTGATCTTCCCAGGTATTCCGCATCAAAGTCTGTGTTCGGAATCAAGGGATTGTGCAATTTTATTCCGGATCAAAGGTCGTTCATCCGGAATATTAGATATTCCGGATCAGTAGTGCTCATTCGGAATAATTCATTATTCAGGATCAAGCATTTCATCTGGAATACCAAACATTCCGGATCAGCCTTTTATTCCAGATCAAATCCACATTCCGGATCAAGTCCACATTCTGGATCAAGTCCACATTCCGAATCAAGCAGACATTCCGGATCAAAGTCCTTTATTCGGAATAATTAATTATTCCGGATCAAAGACTTCATCCGGAATCCTCAACATTCCGGATCAAGGGAAACATTCCGGATCAACAACATTCCGGATCAAGACAAGTATTCCGAATCAAATACTTTATTCCGGATAAGTGACATATTCCGGATAAAGGATTTATTCCGGATCAAAGATTTGGGTAAATATTCTGAGTGAAGAAGAATCATTCCGAACGAAGGTGACATTCCGGATGAGTGATTATTCCGAACGAAGGTTTATTCCGGATGAGCTAATTTTCAGGTTCTTTTAATTTTAGTTTTCTTAACTTTCTGTTTTTAATTTTCAAGCTTTATTTTTCCCGCCTTTTTCCTTAGTCGCACTTTTAGTTTAATTGCCTTAGATTTATTTTAGCCTTGCCTTAGTTTAAGTTTTAGTTGCGTTTTAAGTTTGCCTTAGATAGATTCAAATTTGCGTTATTTACTTTTAGCGCCCTTTAATTTCCGTCACGCTTTTAATTTCTCGTCATTTATTTTAAATCAGAGTTAGATTTATTTTAACGTCATTTTACTTTAAAGTTTTGCACTTTTTATTTTAAAACAACCAAAAATATTTGTTTCACCAAAAACAATAGAGTCGTACTTTGAACCGGAAATCAATTCGTTAAAATACCGAATTAAATTGAACCTAGCAAAATCTTAGTGTATCAAATGGCGCCGCTGCCGACTCTTTTTGTAAAGATTAACGGTTTTCTGTGAGAGACGCGTTGCTTTTTGGGATCCGTTCACTCGTGAACGTTATTTTTCGTGTCAAAAATTTTCAAAAAATCCCAAAAACATTTGAAAAATCATAAAAAGCATTTCTTTTTCAAAGTTTTGCACCAAAAATATTCCTCTTTATCCTCTATTATGTTTAATTCTTTTCTTTACCCCTCTTATTCATAATTCTTCATGGATTCGTCTTGTGTACGGTGTGGGAGACCATGGCATGGCTTTCAAACATTTCAATGGTGTACTTGTGAGCGGTGTGGTTTTGATATCGAAGATACACAATTTGGATTTTGTCCATTTTGCAATTCAACAAATTCATACTTCTCCTCTTACAATACTTTCCCACTCTCTCCCGTCTATGACAATCCCTATCCTCAACATGCACCGGGTTTTTCTCCATACCCGTGGTGTTGTATTTGTGGGGGCCCTCACGATGCTTCTTCTTGTGATCCGTCGAAGGTCTTTGAGAAAGTTCCGTGCTATCATCCCAGTGTGTATAACTTTGAGCCCCCACGTCACACCGTCAATCATCAACCCTTTTGTGCACTTCCTCCTGAGCAAATGGCCACACTTTTTGACACTTTTCAAAAAGTTCAAGAAGCTTACAACAAGATGATGGAGAAATGTCAAGTGGATCAGCACCAAGAGCAGGTATCTAACCTTAATGCCTATACTCCTCCTCTTGTGCCTTCATATTATTATGACAGTGATGACGATGAGAGTCCGATTTCTTGGAACGATGAGAATTCTATTCCTTCTCACGACTTGCCGGCTCTGGAGCCTAAGGACTCAACCATCCTAAGGGATGAGGATATTAACAAAATTCCTGCAAAGGAATCCAACGAATTGAATACGTCTAGTGCTGATAACCTTGTCCTAATTCCAAGTGAATCTGAGTTGACATCCGACAGTGACGATGAGTATGATGCACTTTCTTTTGATGATGTTCCTTCCACCAACACTTTGGGAGAGGATTCTTTGGCTTTCTCTAATCCTCTTTTTGATCAAGATGATAATTTTACTTCTAGTGATGACGAGTCACTATCCGATGAAGACGTTCCGAAGGAAACTTTCAAGATTTATTCAAACCCTTTATTTGATTTTGATGACGATTACATATCTAGTGAGGTGAATCCTTTCTTTGACGAAGGGATTGAGGACATTGATAGCTCTGATTCTTCTACTATTGATGAGCATGCTTTGTTAGCCATGCCCCCTTCTATCGCAGAGGTGGAGAGTTCTGACTCTACTGGAAAGGTATCACAGGTGGAAGGTAATTCTTCTCTTACTTCTCCTACTATATTGCCCCCTCATCCCACTGAATGCACACCCAAGCGGGTGATGTATCAATTTCACTCTCCGAGGAATGAGGATGAGTGCTTTGATCCGGGAGGTGAAAATGACCATTCTTTGATTGATAACCTTACGGATTTGCCAATTGGTCAGCATCCATTGTCTTTGGAGGATGACAATGTGATTCCTTTACCCACCCCACCTCCCGTGGATCAGGATTTCACATACTTCTCGTATGTTGAAAGGACCTTCCTACCATTCAAGACCTATCCTCCTGCCTCTCCTTTGTTATATTCCTCCGGGAACGAGGACACAGTTTTTGGTCCCGGAATTACATTCGAGGCTACCCCATGGACCATTTAATTCGGGGACGAGTCAGGCTCATGACTCGGTTAACAAAAACAAGCGCTTTTTGGGAGGCAACCCAATTATCTATCTATCTTTTTCTTTGTTTTGACCGTAAGTGTAGGGGGAGACCCGTTGGTGTTTGCTATTTCCTCTCCTCTCTTATTCAGGGATTAGAGCTTCAAAGACACACTCTTGATGACTTTTGACGAACCGTGATTCCGTGTTCCCATTTTCTCGGTTCTATCCTAAACTCTTTTCGATTCACTATTTTCTATTTCTCAATATTCAATAGGAATCTCTTTAGTTGTCTCTTCCTTAGCGAGATTTAAACAAAGTGCACAATGTCCTAAGTGTAGGGGAGTTTACTCCCACATGCTTAAACATTGAGGACAATGTTTATATTAAGTGTAGGGGTAACTTCTATCGAAATTAAGTGGCATTTTCCTTGTATTTGTCCTCATTTTAACCGGAAAATCAATTTTTCGACATTTTTCAAAATTTTTGATATATTTTGGCCTATTAGTTTTTCTCTTTGTATAGTTATTTTCTTTCCTTGCTAGAATAAATGTTTAATAAAGTGGTTTTAATTTTCAAACGTTGTGAATCTTTTGACTCAACCCGAGTTTACTTATCTAAGTTTACTCTAGCTAGTATCCTTAACGTGTTTAAGTCAAGTTTTGCTAGGCTTTTATATAGGGATCTATAAAACGCGAAAGTCTTAACTCTCACGGGTTAAGAACAAGAACTTTTCGCAAGTTCCTATAATTGATCCTAGAGAGTCGTTTATCAAGGGAACTTTAAAATGCGATTTCTAAACTTGAAAAAGTCTAAGAGTTTGCAAGATCCTATAGGCGACTCGAAAACCCAAAACTTTGACTTAATAGGCTAAGCATCCACGAGTCTCATTCCTTGAGATTTTAAACTTTGGAGAACGAGAGATGATAGAGTCAGTTATAAGTTTGGTATTCTTTCGTTTTATGTGAGTTAATTATAAGCCTATTCTCCCATCGCTTGCTAATAAATTTATCTGCAATAAATAAGGTTGTACGATTTGAAAAGTTACTTAGCTTCTAGCCCAAGATCGTTTAAAAGTTGCTCGATAATGATTAGAGTTCATAGCCAAGGCATAACTTATTGAAGCGGGATGCGAAGATTGGCGAGTCCAAAAAGGTCCTAACAAGGCACGAGGGCTACATTTTGTTGCTAAAGATCTCAAGTGATGTGAAGAATTATTTATCAAAGATCAATATGAAGGATCGAGACACACGACGAAAAGCAAAAAACTCCCCAAAAGTCATGGAGAAGTCTATTCGAAAACCCCCTAGCAAGGTATGAGGATAAATAAAGCCATGTCCAAAAAGGAGGCGGATTGTTGTATATCAAAATCCCAAATAAAGATTGGAGAAAAATGAAGAAGTCATGGTCCAAATATGAAGAATCTCTCAAAACTTCAAGTGAAGAAATTCCTATTATGAAGAGAAGGCCATTATTTCATGAACGTCTCTCAAGGTTTGAAGTATGAAGTCGCTGCCAAATAGCGGTCCGAGAAAGGTCTCAAATCACGAAGCGAGTTATGCCAAGATATGAACTTTATGAGGTCCCGAGAAGCAGTTTTAAAATATTTTGTCCTTTAGCTAACTATAGATTAAATCGTTCACTTTATTTTCGGCCTAATAAACTATCGAAATAAGTCAACAATGCATCCTCGTGATCATTCAAGACAACAATAAAATATAAGAGATACACCTAGGAATAAGGGAGTCTAAGTGAATAATTGGCCCACATGAGTTCGTGTTAGTTTGCTAACTTATAATAACAATGATCTCGTTTTTAATCTTGGTTTGGAGAAAGTGAAAACTTGAGGATGATGATTATTCATGACATTTCCAAAACCCAAGGTATGTTTTTGATTTCTTTGCTTTGAATGTCTTTAGTTTTCTATCTCTTTAATAAAGGCCAAGGTGGATTGATTTTGATGAAAAATGTAAACGTGCTTTGTAACTAATGAATTGCATGAGGACATTGCAATGGTCAAGTGTAGGGGATTTGATTGGTGTGTAAACACCCATCCTTTTTACCACTTAATTACAATAATAACCGAGCCAAAACGTGTATTTTATGTCATTTATGTCAGAATTATGCGTGGTTTGTGTTTTTGTTGTGATTTAGGACGAAAATGTGAAAAGGGGAGAAAACACGGGCATTCACGGGCTTTTATCGAAGAAAAAGACGAAAGACGAAGTCAAGAAGTCAAGAGTTCAAAAAGAACGGAAGTCCAAGACCAATTCTGAAGATTTATCGAAGAAAAAGTCAAAAGACGGAAGTTTACTAAAAGCCAAAGAATTCGAGTCTTATTTATGAAGAAATGTCAAGACGAATTCAAAGAAATCCCGAGACAAAGTCATTAAAGTCCAAGTATTAAGAAGATTAACAAAGGATTAAGAAGATCAAGGACTAAAGCATGCAATTAAGGAAAATAAGAAAGAGGGAGGAAGCTTCCTAAGCACCTCCCTAATCTCCTCTATAAATAGGATTTATTTTCATTCATTAGACTTGTTGGATAGCTTGACAAACTATTTCTTCCATTTTCATTACCTTGCACATTTAAATACTTGTCATTTAATTTCTTGTCCAATTTAAATACTTGTCTTGCACCTTAAATTCTTTAATTTCAAGTAAGTTTTCTTTTAATTCTTGTCAATCTTTATTTTTATTGTTTGATATCCTATCTACCTTTCTTTAATCTTTATGTTTATGTTCATGTTCATGTTCTTATTTTATTGATTTGATTTAAGTGGGTTTTGATTATTTTTGTTATAGTTGTTAGTTTGATTGTTTTGGATTGTTTGATTATCATTAGTAGATGTTTTGTGTTTAGTTTGATTTAATCTTTTGGTTGATTTTGATTAAGTTTGTTTAGATTCGTGTATATCTTTGTTCTCCTTGTTCTTCGTGTGTTTCTGTTACTGATCTTCCCAGGTATTCCGCATCAAAGTCTGTGTTCCGAATCAAGGGATTGTGCAATTTTATTCCGGATCAAAGGTCGTTCATCTGGAATAATAGATATTCCGGATCAGTAGTGCTCATTCGGAATAATTCATTATTCCGGATCAAGCATTTCATCCGGAATACCAAACATTCCGGATCAGCCTTTTATTCCGGATCAAATCAACATTCCGGATCAAGTCCACATTCCGGATCAAGTCCACATTCCGAATCAAGCAGACATTCCGGATCAAAGTCCTTTATTCGGAATAATTAATTATTCCGGATCAAAGACTTCATCCGGAATCCTCAACATTACGGATCAGGGGAAACATTCCGGATCAGCAACATTCCGGATCAAGAGAAGTATTCCGAATCAAATACTTTATTCCGGATAAGTGACATATTCCGGATAAAGGATTTATTCCGGATCAAAGTTTTGGGTAAATATTCCGAGTGAAGAAGAATCATTCCGAACGAAGGTGACATTCCAGATGCGTGATTATTCCGAACGAAGGTTTATTCCGGATGAGCTAATTTTCAGGTTCTTTTAATTTCAGTTTTCTTAACTTTCTGTTTTTAATTTTCAAGCTTTATTTTTCCCGCCTTTTTCCTTAGTCGCACTTTTAGTTTAATTGCCTTAGATTTATTTTAGCCTTGCCTTAGTTTAAGTTTTAGTTGCGTTTTAAGTTTGCCTTAGATAGATTCAAATTTGCGTTATTTACTTTTAGCGCCCTTTAATTTCTGTCACGCTTTTAATTTCTCGTCATTTATTTTAAATTAGAGTTAGATTTATTTTAACGTCATTTTACTTTAAAGTTTTGCACTTTTTATTTTAAAACAACCAAAAATATTTGTTTCACCAAAAACAATAGAGTCGTACTTTGAACCGGAAATCAATTCGTTAAGATACCGAATTAAATTGAACCTAGCAAAATCGAGTCATTAAATGTCTATCAACATACCTCACAAAATTGCTCGAAGAGAGATCGGAGAATCATCCTCCGCGCAACATATCATCGTGGAAATGAATGACTCTTCCTAGCCGTCCGCGGATCGTGTTTTTGAAGCGAGCTCCTCGGATTCTTCTAAGGGAGCTCCTTCACAGACGGAAAAGCAAATGTACGGCCTCTTTTATATATACCCGAATACCCGAACATCTTGGTCGTATTTCTGAAAAATCTAACCACATCTACCTTGATATCTCACAGAGCGGATGGTGAGAAGGTCTCAACCACAGATCTCCCTGTCACGCATGCGCCGGCCGCACTAGATGCTACAACAAGCTTGCGACCTAATGAAGAAATCAGAACTACCCCAAACAGAACCATCTCAGGACCAGATAAAGATGAATTCATCCCTGAATGGCGTATTCCCTCAACGTGTGACTTATCCGTAGCCCAAGATTGTAAGAACTTCTTTGATAATATCACTCCCCCTGGGTGCTCTAAGCTCCTAGATTTCCTTTTAGACGATCTACTAGTGAAGGAGGCCACCGTGATCGTGACCCATGAAGTTACATTATTGTCTCATTTAAAGAGGAGATTCAGAGAGTCCACCCATCGAGCTCAAGCTACGGCTGCAGAACATGCCAGGTTAATGGAAGAGAAAAATATTTAACTAGCCCGCGTGAAAGTGAAGCTAGCATTGGCAGAGGCTACAACCAGGATGAATGCAGACACCATTCAATCACTACAAGATGAGAAGACCACACTTCTAGATTCCTTAGCCCAAGAACGCACACAACCAGAGAAGCAGCAATCGGATAACCAGTGTGCCATGCATCAACTAGAAGAATGTAAAGATAATTTTCTTTCCAACACTGATGACTTTAACACAAAGTTACACCAACAAATGAATGAGCACGAGAGAAAACTCCAGTGCCTAAGCATGAATTTGATGAAGAGTTGTACCCTCATTTGGCAGCCGTCACAACAGAGAGACGATGGCTGATTTAACACGGCCTCCCCCTAGCCGCCAAAGGTGCTATGGAATCCCCCAACATTCGAGAGGCGCATGCCCATACAATAATTGCAACCATAGCCGAAGGTCAAAGCACCACAATGGAGCGTGTGTTGGGATAAAATTCTCTAAGTCATATAGCCACTGACACATGGGATCAAGCCACTGACAAGTGCAAATAAGCCAATGACAGACTAGCCACGGACAAGAAGAATCAAGTCACTGTCAAGACTTGTTAGTTGCTAAAGTCAACACATGTTTGTTTAAGTTAGGAAGATGTACACGAATATTGTATTTTGTTATGTTTATCTTTTGATATCTTCCTAAAATATTTGATACTTAGCTTTATGCTCAAGGCTCCTTATGTGTATAAAAGGAGGCCTTAGGGTTTATGTTTATTAACACTTTCAATAGTCTTGTATGTCGTTTTGATCATTAATCAAAGTTGAAAGTTTGGTATACTGTTGTTCTTTAATCTAAGTATTAATTCCACATAATACTTAGATTGTTATTCAACACAAAGTTTCTCTAAGTATTACACTTGATTTATCTCGTTAATACAAAGCATATCCGATCTAAGTTTGGGATCAACAAGTGGTATCATAGCTTGTTGAGAAACTTTGATCAAAGGAACACAAAACCCGAAATCGCTCAAAAACCCTAAATCGTTCAAAACCCTAAAAACACCATGTCTGGAGCAAGCTCAAGCTCAACAGAAACTCCTCATTCATCCTCAAATCACCATCTCAAGATTCCCATGCTAGACCCTGACAACTTTGAACTATGAAAGTTTAACTTTGAGCAATATCTTCAAGTTAACAACTATGTTATCTAGGAGGTTATTGAGTTTGGAAATCAATTCAATAAGGAACAGAAGATAGCAAAAGCTATTGCAACATGAAAAACTGCTGGAAAGACAGGGAATGATTTGTTACCAAGACCTGAAGATGGTAGAGCCACTTCATCTGCTGAGATAGCTGATAGAAGGAATGACATGAAAGCATTAAGTTGTCTTAAACTGGCACTTGGTACCAAAGAGCAGTTTAAATTCAGAAAGTATGAATCTGCTAAAGAACTTTGGGAAGCCCTTGAAACCACTTATGGTGATAATGAAGACACTCTCAAACAAAGAAAGAAGCAATTAGTGATGGAATTTATTAGTCTTTAAAGCTCATCCTAATGAAAAACTAAGTGAGGTCAGAAGTCGTCTTCAAGACATTACAAGCAAGCTAGCATTCATGGGATTGGACTTTTAAGATGAAGATATTAGTGCTACGTTTCTTGGAGCTCTTGGTGAAGCTTGGGATGTTCAAGCTAAGTCTATCCTTGCTACTAAGGCTTACAAGGATAACTCTTTTAATGACATATACAATAAATCGAAGGTTATGGAACCTGAGGCCCTGCTAAAATATGGAAGCAAATCAACCTCAGGGAGCATGAATTTTATATCTCATAATGACTCTTCACCCACTGACAGTACTTCTCATGTCAGCAGATCTACTTCGCATGTTAGTGGCTTGTCTTCAACAACCACTAACACATACAATGTTGGGTCATCAAGTCTCAAACCAGCTGGAATTGACTTGGATATCGTGTGTGCATACATTGCTGCTTTGCCTAATGGTTCTCCAGTTATGTTCGAAGATCTTGAGCTGATAAGTGATGATAACCTTGAAAAGATGGACATCAAATGGAATATGGCTCTTAGCAACATAAGAGCCAATATGTTTTACAAGAAGTTTGGTAAAAGGTTGACATTCAACAACAATGAAACTGATGGATTTGATAAATCTAAGGTTGAATGCTTCAATTGCCATAGAATGGGTCACTTCAAGAGGAAATGCAGGTCTCCACTTAGAAATGATGGAGGACATAGTGCAAATCGAACCATCAAGATTGAAGATGCTGAGCCAAAAGCCATGGTAGCTATGCAGAGTATTGATGGTGTTGGATAGGACTGGAGCTTTATAGAGAAAGAAGTTGTGCAGAATCAAGCTTTGGTTGCTGAAAAGAAAGAAGAACATGTTCACTTTGCTCTTATGGCCAAATAATCATCTTCATCAGACACTGAGGTATATGATGAAGCTTTTTATAGTAGAGGTTGTAGGCAAAACACTGAAAAACTAAATAAGGAGGTGTTAAAATTAAAATCAGATATATTAGATCTTGACACCAAACTTACTAACTACAAAAGGGGGCTTGCACAATTATATGGGATGGTGGAACAATATAAGAAAAAGGAATTTAATCTTAAGCATCAAATTAGTGTTCTAGAAAGAGATTTAAAACTTAGCAATGAGTTTCAAGCGAAACTAATTGAATCTAAGACTGAATTGCAACTTAAACTATATGAGGCCATTAAGTCTAAAGAGAATATAGGTTTTAAAATTGAAAAGTTTGAGAAGGTTAGTCAAACCCTAGAAAATTGTGTAAGTGAGCAAAGAAACCATAAAGACATGTCTGGAATTGGAATGAAGGAAAATACTATACGATTGTTCCACCCCAGGCAATTTCTATGGTGTCCAGCAAAAGGGCTTGTCTTGGACTGGATTACTAGAGTTTCAAGTACAAGAGTTTATTCCTCCACCATGCGTGCTTAGCCCAGTTGAGGAATATGAGCAAAATCTAATTGACCTAGAATAATGGAAAGAAGCCAACCCTTTTCTTTTTGTTAATGGTGGAATACTTTGTGATGATTCTATTGACCTTAAACCCATTGTTGTGACTAACCTCACCAATGGTAAACCTATTAATCTTGGCTCACCAACTAAAAGCAAACCTAGTGTTAAATTTGATGAAATGTATAGAAAACCTAGATCACCTCAAAGTCAATCTAGTGTGAATGGGGCACGTTTCTATGAATCTAATCCTAAGTTTGTGTCTAAGAAGGCTTGTTACACATGTGGGAGCTTCTCTCGTTTGGCCTATAACTGTGTCAGTGGATACACCCAATCCACTGACAATAGGTTAACTATGGTCAACCCTAGACCTTTTGCACACCCAAGTCCACATACCACTAGACCAGCTCCTTTTTTCTCTAAGGGAGCTAATACCCATGGACAAAGGCCCATTCAAAATACCAACACTTGGTCTAACACACAGTAGGTTCCTGTAGCAAACCCTAATTAGCCATTGACAGGAACAATCTATCTGCTAACATGACAAAACAAGCCGCTAACAACTCTAGGTTTGGTATTTCTATGCAACAACTAGCAGCAGTCAGACCTTATGTTAGACTAAGTTATAATAGATATTTGAAACCTAAGGGACAAGGGTCCCAGGCATCATCCAGCTTAACATGAAAACCTAAACAAGAGCAAGACTCTTTTTTATTGATGTTTCATTGACTTGTAACAAATTTAAGTATCTTGAAAAGGTCATTACTAAACCTCTTGGAACAAATTGGTTGTTTAGGGCATAAAGGGATGAACAGGGGGTTGTTACAAGGAATAAGTCAATTCTTGTTGAAAAAACACATGAATCCAAGTCTGAAAATGCTTGGGTTTCCAATGAAAACTAATCTGTTTTCTTTATGTGTAGGGTATTCAAAAACAGGTCAATGATCATGGATATTGAGACAGTGGATGCTCTAGGATCATGACGGGGAAGGAGGATTACTTGACTAACTTCACCCCTATTAAAGATGGTGATAAAGTGTACTTTGGTGGCAGCTATGGGACCATCTCTAGTAAAGGCACTCTTATCACCAACAATTTGAGGTTTGAGGAAGTTTTCCTGGTAAAAGAACTTGGCTATAACTTGTTTAGTGTGTCACAAGTTTGTGACAACAAAAATAAAGTTCTCTTTACTGACACAGAATGCTTGATGTTAAGTAAAGATTTTGAGTTACCTGCTGAAAAGTTTATTAAGTATAGAAAACCTAGACATAAAGACGTTTATAATATTAATCTCAAATAAACTGTAATTTGTCTTGTCTTTATGCTAAGGCTTCAGTAGATGAAAGTAAATTATGGCACAGAAGGTTAGGGCATATAAACTTTAAGAACATGAATCGACTTGTGAGACATGATCTTGTTAGAGGATTGCCCTCAAAGGTATTCCACAATGATCATAATTATGTTGCATGTGTTGGGTCTAAAATGTTGATGTGGCATAAACTCAAACGAAGAAAACATGAAACTATTTGTTCTAGCCACTGACATGTTGTGTCTAGCCGCTAACACATGGTCGAGCCGCTGATGGAATTCTAGTTTGGATGCATATTCAGTATATTGGTTAAATATTCAGAATATGGTTTATTTGGATAGAAGATTTACATGTTTTTTTGTTCTTATCCCTTATAAACCTGGTCCTTCCACTATAAAAGGAACCAAGGGTCTTTAGGTTTATTCATCAGTTTTATTCACAATGTAACCTAAAGTGTGTGTTTTGTACTAGGCGTGGGATCAAAAGTATACACGCCTAGTGATTGTTTTTTAATGATTAATACAATCAATCGTTGTGAGAAATTAATCTTTGTTATAAACACCTTGTTCATAATTATTGTTCTATTCCGCTATGATTAACATCATAAGAATAATGATTGTGCCTAGTAGCTAAAAGATCCAGAATTCTAGGATTCCACAATTGGTATCAGAGTTGGTAGCTCTCGATCTAGGATCTACAAGGTGTTTCATGATGTTCGTGTTAGTTTTGCTGTGAAGCAGAAGTTGCTGTCCAGAATTCGTGACGGTTTTAGCGACAGATTAGCGACAGTTTTCCACTTCTTAGACACAAAAAGTATCGCTAGTTTCTAATTTATGGTTTTTCAAGAAACCCCTAATCACGAAAAAGATGAGGTTTGATCATTCTTTTGTTTCTTCCTAATTTAGTTTATGTTTACAAAGCTATGGATTGCATCTGACAATAATGAGCATTGGTCCAGGATCAATCAAATGTTATCGTTGTTTCGACTTGTTAGTATGAGTTGGTCCGGGTTCAATGATGAACCCTAACTGAGATGAAATTAGTTGTATTTTAGGCATGAATTCAGAAAAAGGAAGAGGTAAAAAGAAGGATTGAATTTTTGATTTTTCTGTTTTTAGAGTTGATTTATAAATCCTAGATCTTGAACGAATGTTTGAAGCTACTACGTTACGTATGATTCAATGGTGAATTCGTGATCATGGGATGTAAATACGTGATCATGATATTAATTAAACCAGCAGGGATCGTGGTTGAACAAATTGAGCGGCGATGTTGATAGTTAGGGTTTGATATGAAACCCTAGATCTATGTTAGAGACAGGAAGGTGTGAAGAGGGTTTCGTTGAGAGTTTTCTCAAAACCATAAGGTATCATCGTCACTTCTTCATGGTCCCAAAGATGTATAGTAGCAGCAAAAGAAAAGGTAGCATTCATGTAAAAGATAGTACGATTGGTATATACTCTAACACACCCAATTTTACTACGCAGCAGAATACCACATTTGGGTGCTAGGCAAAGAATCATCACGCAAGCCATATCGAACGACTCAAAAGAGACGTTTAATTATAAGAAAATTAAAATAAAGTTACATTACAACAACATGTTTAATTGTTTCCAACCCCAAAAGTTACAACCGAATAGCGTTTAGGCACCCATGAATCTCAACCACTAAAACCATTTTGTTCAACAAGACATAATATAAAACATAAATAGTTTTTAAGTAAAGGGAGGAAAACAAGTTTAGACCGCCTAAGACACAATAACATCCATAGCATGCTCCACCACAATTAGCCTCCATTACTTGAAACACATGCTTAAAATCATCAACAAATAATGTTGAGTGAAATCTATAGGTTTATAAATCATAGTTTGAACATAAGTATAAAAATCATTCACGATTATTCAACAGAATGTTGATCATTAAAAACTATTATTTTGGCATTACTCGTTATAGCATAAGCTATTTAATTATGTTTAAGATCTGACACCGACCCCATAAAATAATCACCCGCACCAAATGCTGGATTTATTTAAGTAAAGTCATTGCCCGTCTTAGGTATTCGTTGCAAATTATACCTTTTTCTTAACACAAGTTATCCACACGCAGAGAGTACTCAACGTACTAGCTCTCGTCTAGGATAGGGGCGTAAACCCAATAGTACTATCAATTTTTCAAGCGGCTATTTCCAATCCACACAAGGATTAAACAATAGTTTATGGTTCATGAATTTAGGGTCTTTTAGCAACTAGCTACTTAACATAATTTAAGGCATCATTCGGGTCCAATAATCATTCACGACTTATGTTCCTTTTTATTTAAATGGCATGTATTCCCCTCGCGGGTAAAAATCATTTAAAAACAGTAGAAAGTGAGGCTATAGACTCACCTTAAGTAGTAGTGGTAGTATTTGTAAAACCCGCATGCTTTTACAGTAAATAGTACCCTTATGATAGTACGTACATGATTAGAACTTTCCTTTTATAGCATGTTTACGTTTCACGAACAAGAATTACAAGTATTACGTACGTGTTATAACACGATAAGTATTTATTACGTACTAACACACGATAATAATTTTAATAATAATTATAATCACGAACATGTGAACATGATATCATGAATGTAAATTAATCACGAGCTTAATATTACATATGTATGTATATTTATTACGATCATGAATAAATATAATAAGATATGAACGATAACTATTAAATCACGTAAATCACGAACACGAGAACACACTTATTATTTAGACACGGAAAATGTTCGGATTACCCCCTGTGGGCCCCTACCCGCGGCTACATCACAAGAAAAGGGCCAAGCCCATTGTTTTTTTACTAAACAAGAAAAAGGAGAAATTATTTTCATAAATCAAGATTTTAGAAAATACAAGAAACCCTAAAAAATCTTTTTCTTTCTCCTTTGCTCTTTGGCCGCCGGGTATACATCACACCAAGGGGTGTTTCGGTTGATTTTGTTGTTCGATTTATTGCAAGGATCGTTGTGTGTTCACCCTCCTTGATTCACGTGATCGGTATAAACCCTAAACCTCTTTTCTTTCTATGTTTTGATTATAAATCGCATGAAATCATGAATGTTTTTAATAACAAATTAAAAACAAGATATAAAACATGTAATTAGTCATGGGGTAAATTAAATAAGGGTTTAAGGGGTGTTGGTTGTGGCCGACGCAGGAACCGAGCCCCAAAAGGGGTCTCGGCTTGGCTTTAATTCGCACCACCGAGACCTCATGGTCTCGGTTTGGTGTCTTGTTGTCTCGGCAACCGCAAGAAGGGAGACCCCGACCTCGGTCGGGGCATGGTGGTGCTCGGGTAGGCCACGACAGTAAGGGGACACCGGCTAGTCGGTGGGAGACCTTGGCTAGCCGGCGGCTAGGTAGACCAAGGGTGCAATTGGGTCCGGTTCACGGGTTAAAACACAGGTCCGGTTCACACATGGTTAGAATAAAAAACGGTCCGGTTCATGAGTTATTTTTACAAGGTTAAATATTTTTACAAGTTATATTTGTACAAGACTTAAATTAAATTAATTAAAAACATGAACATGATTAATTTAATTTACATGACTTAGGTTATTAATTTTATTATTAATACATGAATTTTAACCTAAGTAATTATCATTGTAATTAGACTATATAATTAATTAATTATTAAAACCATGACTTATAATTAATTAATTTACATGACTTAGGTTATATTATTAATAGATAATAATACATGTTTTAACCTAAGTATTTTCACCTTTATTTAATTAAATCATGTTACATTTAATTAAATACTTTAACTTATAGTTTATTTAATTCACATGAAATAATTAATAAACTATACTATTAATTACATGACTTAGAATATTAATCAGTAAACACTTAAGCTTATATAATTAGCTTAATTATCCAGCTTATATCTAATTATGGAAACTTTCTATTTTTAGAAACTTATTTAATTAAGGCAGCAAATCTATTTATGGAAACTTTCTATTTTTAGAAACTTATCTATTTTAAGCAGTAAATCTATTTTTGGAAACTTTCTATTTTTGGAAACTTTCTATTTTTGGTAAATTTCTATTTTTGGTAACTTTCTTTTTTAGGAAACCTGCTATTTTTAGAAAGTTACTTATTATTACACAACAAGTATAATAATACATGAAATACAAGTAATACTTAATCAGAATAGACATAATATATGATAAACACAGTATTAAGCTTAAATCAGCAAAACATGACATGAACATATAAAACAAGCTAAGACATGCTAAATTTAGTGGATACAAAGCTCCTATCAACACCCAAATCAAATAAAGCAACAGCATTATGATTGTTGAGTAAAAACATACCAGTAACGACATTCGGATCCTCTTTCTTAACCTCAACTGTTCCAAGTTGATAAGCACCACCCTGGGGGTTTCTTCCGGGTACAATCGCTTTCAACTTAGGGCAATCCGATTTATTATGACCTTCTTCATTATAGTTGAAGCAACTCATTCCCTTCTTACACCTTTCAACTTTGTGTCCAAGCTTTCCGCAATTTTGGCACTTCTAGCATGCCTCTTGTTTCCACACTTAGGATATTTTTCATCATTGCGCGGTGTGTTGTTGGTAAGAGCATTTGCATTCCCCTTTCTCTGGTTCTAACGGCGATTTAAATTCTTCATATTATCACCTCTATCTACACGATCGCCATCACCCTTTCTTTTCTCACCAGTACATGATTCATCCTCCTTATCCTGAATTATTTGCCCAATGAGTTGGTAAGCCATTCGAACAGCATCATCAATGGTCAGTGGTTTTGATGACGTCACGTCCCCTCGGATGTTCTTGGTCAACCCTTTAATATATTGCTCAATTCGGATCTCTTCGGGTTCCACCAATCGAGGACACAACAAGGCCAACTCATGGAATCGGTTTGTGTAGCTATCAATGTCCACACCTTTCATTCTCAGATTAATCAACTCTTGTTCTAACCTAATGATCACACTACGGGGACAGAACTCCAAAGTCATCCACTTCTTAATTTTAGCCCAAGGAGTAGCATTAGCAACATCAATACCCATGAAAGCAATTCTCCCGTTCCACCAAGTCAACGCACGACCTTTAAGACTAGCCATAGCAAAAGTCACCTTATCTTCCTCCTTACACTTACTAATCGGAAACACCGACTCAATCTTCTCAATCCACTGGCTTAATCCTACAACACCTTCAGTTCCATTAAAAGGTAGAGGTTCATACTTCATGAAACTTCAGGTGCATTAGTTCCAAGTCCTCTTACATTTCCTCCAGCATTAGCATTCACATTATTAGCATTCACATTCACATTAGTACCACCAATTCCACTACCGCCAGCTCCACTACCGCCAGCTCCATTTCTAGCATTTGTCATAAATTCAGTCATAGATGCGGTAACTTGCTCCGCAATAATCCTACGTACATCATCCTCAGTCACAGCTTTCTTGGGCGGCATGGTTCTATAATTTTCAAAATTTCAAAGTATTATGCATTTATCCAACAAGGGATTCATATAAGATGGATTGAATTCATTATCAAGATACAAAATAAGGCACAATATGGAATTCAAGACAAGATACATATTTCATTGGATTAGAAACAAACGCATTGTCTTAATTTACATCCCATATCAAAGTTTCTAGCTCTATACATGCCCAAAATTCGTGCCAGATCTACTAACTAATAAGTCGGTTCAGTCAAAGTTACAAAAGATACAAAGGTCACTACTAAAGATAGACTGTTCTACTGAGAACCGCCAGATGGTCCATCATCCATCGTCTTCAGTATCTTCGTCGAACGATCACAAGACACATCTTCATTTGGGAGCTTACGAATCACTCCTTTCTCAACCATCTCAGTATAAAACCTACTGTTCCAACCAACAGATATATTCAATTCTTTCTCAGCCTTCTCACGCATCGCACAAGCTACACTCAATTGAATCTCTATAGTATTCACCTTTTTATTCATTTCAGCATACTCACCACTTTCTAACACATATAACCTCCTAAACGCCTCATTCAAACTACGCTCCACATCAGTCAAATCCAAGTTAAGTAATTCCATCTCTTTCTTACCAACCTTAGTCTTCGACTCCAAATAAGCAACATGAGTCTGAACAACACCTAATCCAACCTCTGTCATACCACCCTGAGCACGGGAAGCATCTAAATCACGTGTCAAGGCCCAAGGTGCAAGACCATCAATATGAGTAGCCTCTCGAACCCTAGACAACTCTCCTATCACATGTCTACGAGTAGCAATACCATCAATACTATCAGGTGCATCATCATCCTCATCATCCTCTGATTCAGAATCAGATTCAGGCGATTCAGACAATTCATCTCTAGGTAGCTCAATCTCATAATCAAACCAATAAACTGGAGGGGGTAAGGGCTCACCCTCCGCTACATCGTAAGGGAAAATAAGCTCAGTCTCATTATCATCATCAACCTCATCATCTATACCTATCTCCTCCTCGACATCCTCGTCGTCATCCTCATTATCTACATTATCTATCCCAATCTCATCATCATTCTCAATACCAAAATTATCATTATCATTTTCTACAACATCAACCTGAGGGGAATCTGATCTCCTAGTCCTATCTCGGGATCCGGATCCTCAAATGGTTCCTCCTCATCATCATCCATATCCTCATTTACATCATAATCAACTAAGTCTAAATAAGGGTTATCATCTACATTAGGTTCGGGAATAGCATGGTTCTCTATAGGAATATTGGGTTAGCCATGACAATCTGCATTTATATATATATATATCTCGTATTAGCATAAAATAATTATTAAACAGTTACATACTGAAACCACGATACATACATATATATAAATTAAATTATATATATCAAAATATATATCTTCTCAATAAGGCTTGTTGGTAACGTCGGAGATCTTTGGCACCGTTATAGTCAAAAGATTTTTCAAATATTTTCTCAAAATGTTTATAGTTAAAAGATTTTGAAAAGTTTTGTTCAAAACCTTGATTTTTAAAATCTTTCGTTCTCTATAACGAGAGCTCTGATACCAAACTGTAACACTCTCAAATTTCATATCGGTACAACGGAAGAGTCTTTAGAGTGTTACGGGATAGCACAATAACTCCAATCATAGACAACACATAAAAATGGTTGTACAAGGTTTAACATACATTCATTTGAAATAAAAGTTTCAATTGTACAACAGGTCCCAAATTATACAGGTCATTAAGTTTACAAAACATAGATCGAACGAACAGTTTTATTATTATGTGGGCCATCAGAGTCGATCTCCATCCGAATTACCTTCAAGCACCTGAGATAAAAACATGCAAAAATCATATCAGCGAATGCCGAGTGAATTCATAGAGTTTAATAAAACCGTTATATAAAACAATCTTTGAAATCAGAACACAAGTATAATATTAGAAGTAAGTCCTCGTATTGCTAGTCAGGCAATATAATAAGCAAAGCATACATCCTAAACCGTCCATGAGACCGTAGCCTCAATATTACCATTATAGGTAACAATATTATATCATTTTTGGATTGTGGTGGATTATTATTAGCCGCATGACATTGTTACCTTACTATCACAAACAACGGGTCGCGAACCCAACCAACAATTTGCCTATCTAAGTTAGCGTGTTGTCACAAAGATCACGCTATGTAAATCTTCTCATACATAAATTCGCTTAACAATCAATGTGGTACGACGGGGATCAACCGTCAAGGCGCGAACTGGGGTGATCTTCCCTAAATAGTACTATCATATGCATAAGCGTCTACCAAATCCCGGTAGTTCATAACTCATTCTGATGGGACTTTAAGTGACATAACCTAACTACTAATAATCCTTTTCATCTCATTTATTTGGTCATAGCATCATTCGGGTCCATATCATTAAGCATACCATCGGGACTACTTGTGTTCTATTTTTATCAAAAACTAGCATGTTATCTCCCTCGCGGGTTTACAAACATTTTATAAAACATTTAAAAGAGTGCGAGGCTATGAACTCACGTTGATTATGAAAGGCGGATTATCAGCTACGGGCGTGCTTCGATCACGGAAACCTATATAAATAATACTCGGTCTTAGACTTATGTCCAATGACTTTATGAAAATAATAGCTATGTATACATATGATGATTTTATATATATGATGATGATCAAATGGGATTGTACATCTTTATTTACTCATTATAGAGTTATGTGTTGGTAACTTTATATACTAGTTTATCTTCTTTACATGCTTAGGACCAATAAGCCCATGATAAGCCCATTACCTTATATTAGTGCATTTTACACTTTTAACATCAGTCCTATACTTACATGTTGAGCCCAAGTAGGTTAAGCCCAATAAGTAAGTTCATTAGTGTTTAGCCAAATTAGTTGGGTTATGAGTCCAATAAGGCTAATTTGGCCCGTTAATGTCTATATGTTATAAAGCTCGGGTTTTATCGGTTTTTACTTGTAATATGAACTTATATATATCAGTATATGAGTTATAAAAATTTTACATTAGACGGGTCTGACCGTCTAAGTTTTAATTGAAGAAAATGTTAATTTTACGGTTTTAGCCGAAAAGACGTAAAACTCATGTTTATAGTTTTATAACTTATAAAACTTATCAAATTGCCATTTTTATAAAATGTCTCATTTATTTATTAATGTACATACTTAATTATATGTAATATATAAGTTAGTGTGTTTTAAAACATTTTATATTATATTTACTTGAGTGCTAATATTATACTATATACTTTTATTTCACAAATCTGATTATTATTTTCACTTTCACCATTTTTACCATATCTTGAGTTATACAAGGATATAGAAGCTCATTTTTGGGTGACATAAACTTCATATTATGTGCTACAATTAACTTAGATTTAGCTACTGCTCAATCTAACTATAAATGTCCCTAACCGTCCGTCCAAAACAGACTACTCAGATTTGCACTTCAATTTTGTTTTGATCATATCTCACTCATTATAAAGATTCCATTGTATGGCCAACTCTCACATGTGTATAAGTCTTATAACTTACTGTATATTAATTCATATATGCCATTTTATCAATTTAACATAACGTTCTTTACTGTTTTTATACAGCCTACTTATTTAAGCAAGATTTTAACCTTTTTACATGTAGTTTTCAATCTTTTTAACCAAGTTTATCAACACATGATTCCCACACAGTATTTTTATCATCATATATCATCATATACATATAAATTAGAAAATAAAATACAATTTACATTTAGAAAAATAACAATGAAAATGGGAAGGGTGATCTTGTTTACCAACCAAGATTATAACTTGACTTTGGATGACAACACTTGGGGTACACCAAAACTAACTTCAAGATCACCTATCACCAAGAACTTCTTGTGGAAAATCAGCCCTAGGACACAAGCAAATTTCCTCCTTGGATGTTAAAATCACCACCAATCAATAAAGTTTCAAGAGGTTTCCATCATATGTGTGAATAACACAAGATATTGTGGTTAAAATTGATCAAATGGGGTGTTTGTTGTTTAATTTGAACGACAAGGGTAGAGAGAAAAGATAGGATTTGGTGGTTTTGCATGTATTGAAAAGAATGAAAATGGTTTGAGGTTGTGGTTTTGATGTTTAGCTAGTTTGTGAAGTGGCTAGGACAAGTGTCCTAGCTTACTTCTCAAGCTTGACACCTAAGGGTGTGTTGTGGGATTTGTTTAGCCGTCCCATATTGGGGGCGGGGCAAAACTTGTTTTGTCTCATCCCCAATTATTTACGGGTACTCCTCGATTCTAGTTTCCTCGATTTGCGTGCCCTCGGGTCGTTTTACAAAAAATGTTTTTATAATTATGAATCAACGGCACAAAACAAATCTAATAAAAATTGTCTCATCAAAAACGGAGTTCAAAAACGTAAATACGTAATCCTAGGGTTTCCGGTTTAGTCATAAAGGACGTTAAATTATACACGTAAGCCCAAATTTAAATCTGTAAATTGTGAGTTCATCAACCAACACAAAAATAAGTTTCAAAATAATATACGAGAAAATAATTTACTACCTGAAAATGTTAGATTGTCACAAAGTTGCTATAGAAATTGCACAATAACTTGCATGGTGGAGACTTGCAAATTGTTTCTTGTCATGTCATTCATCATCTTGTAGAACCTTATGTGACACCCCGGGTAGGGTCAAAATATGCGGAAATATCCACGGAGATGTCACAAGGGTGGATCAATAGCATATAGTCCATAGAGCATAAGATAAAGAGTTAGTTAAATCAGGTTACATGTTTATTTAAACAATAAATAAAAATTTCTTAAACATGAAAGTAGGTGATTGTTTTTGTTTCCCAAATAGAACCCCTGACGAGTCCTATGATGCAGATTTCTAAGATGCTGGAGACCATGCACACACCACGTACTAACTTCATATCCATGTGCAAAACATACTAACGGGGGTCAACATAAAGTTGGTGAATTTACAGATTTTAACAATTAATTAGTTTGGACATGCAATAATCATAGAAGTAATAATGCACAAAGCATTCTTACTAAAATGTATATAACATTTGTTTATTATCAGAAACTGAAGCTTAACCCCATAGTCCTCAACAAATGAGGAGGTAGTGTCTTACAAAAAGACACCCATTCCAGTTCCAACATGGTATACGTCTGTTGTCCCGGCCAAGGCACAGTGAGCATGACTCACCCAGACGGGGATGGTCAATCCTTAATAGATCTATTTATAACATTCGGGCGATTTACAACAATTTAACAGTTTCAATAATAATCAATCATAATCAAGTTTATACAATCCAGTTATGTCCAATATATGTTTGCATATTTTCTTTCCCCAAAAGGGAAAGTTTTATCAAAGTTTATATGGGGCTGTAAACTCACCTGGGAGTAGGCAATTGCTTGTTTAACACGGATATCCAATTAAAGCTCGCACCAAAGTTATGCCTAATCAGATAGTACAATCTTAATAGATAGTACAAAGAACATATATGTATGCTTATACGGATTTTATTCAGTTTATTCATACTATGGTATTTATCTAAATAACCGTAGTTCAAGTAGCATCAATATTCATTTAAACTTATTTATATAAGTTTCATTTCTAAGTAAACATAAAATGTTTAACTATTAATATTAGTTAGCATACATGTATTTATAGTAATCATTTAACTTACAATTAAGTTTTACATTTAAGTAAACATAAAAGAAAATGTTTCACTTAAAATATTAATCTATGTTTATAGTACTTGTATCAATAACATCCTATTAGATTTATAACCAAGTTCTATATTTAAGTAAACATAAAGGGTTTTACTTATAATATATTTACGTAGTAACATTTAATTTAATTAACGTTCATATTATTTTATTTCTTAAAAGTATATGAGTACATGTATTAATAACAGATATTCATCTTGTTTATACAATTTATCTTGTAAAGTAAATATAAATAAATATTTCATAAAAAAATATTATTTTATTTAACTCTAAAGTTTTCATAAACTATTTAATATTTATAAAATAACTTATTTATCACAAACTTAAGTTTATACATTAATCCTTATGATCTAGACTTTTAATTATGTTTTATTATAATTCAAATAGATTTTAGAGTTAGGGCTTGTTAATGTTTCGGAACATGGCAAAACTAGTCCCTCCGTGTTTTTAAACAAGTAAACTTTCAGATTTTACATATTTAGTACCTAGGGCTTGTCATAGTTTCAGCTTATGGCAGATTTGGTCCCCCTAGTTATATCTAGGTTTTGTAACTTTACTAAATTTACAGAAACAGCCCCTAGGGCTTCTCTAGTTTTCGGTAAATTACAAAAATAGTCCTTAGGCTTTAAAATGACAAAATAACTTTTAGAAACTTCCCAAAATGGTCCCTAGGGTTTAATTTCCCACGGTTAGTAATTATTAAACCCTAGACTTTTGGATATTCACATTTTAGTCCTTGTACTTACTAGTTTATCAAAACAAGTTTCATAGGTTACGGTTTTAGTCTTTAAGTTTTGTAAATTGTCATTTTCATCCAAAAAGTTTTTATAAGTTATATTTTATTATAAAAACTTTTATTTTAACATTTAAACTTTATATGGGCTCATTAAATGGGTTAAACATCTAATGAGCTATTTTAGTGGGCTTAAATATATTTCAAGTCCACTAATTTATTTAAATGGACCTTTAAATCATTTATTGGGCTTAATACATTTTTAAGTCCCTTTAATTAGTTAAATTGGCCTAAGTGTGATCTTAAGTCCATTTAAGTTACTATAATTTATAAAATCGGCTTATTGGGTCCATTTAAGTTTTAGCTGAACTTTTTATGGACTTAATTAGTCCATTAAGATTAATTTACATTTTATGTATACTTTTACTTAGGATATTCTTATAAGCTTATTATGAGCTTATTAATATTTAATTTTCAATCTAAATAGATGAATAAAACTTACAATTTGTTTTATGTGTTATACTAAATTAGATCTAGGTGTGTTATAAGGTTACAAGTAGGTCATAAGCCCTAGTAGGAGCTTATATCCCACGGCTAATATTTGTTATGGCTTATTAAGATAAGTCAAGTGTTATTTTAAGGTTGCATGTAGTTTATATGTGTTACAAAGTTAGATCTAACTATGTACACATCAAGAAAATATGTCACAAGTTCAAAATGAGATCTAGCTATGTCTAGACCTAAAAATCAAACATAGATCCATGTACCCACATATATAGCTCACGGCTATGTTTTTAGATCTTGGTATTTCCAAGATGAATAATTTAACTAGTTTTTAAGTCTTGTAAATATTTACAAAAACACATCACGATTATCTAGGTTACATGTATGTTTCCAAGGCTACCATTATTCCAAGAAACAATGTATAACCCACGGCTATATTGTTTTCTCCCAATATTCCTAATAGATCTACTAACTTATTTAATGTATACCATGTTAAGTTAACACTTATCATTAGATATAGGTTTTTGTAAGCATGCATGTACATCTAACCCATTTTAGGGTCATATGTAACCCACGGCTACATATACTCACATAAGTTACTTTGATGATTTTTAATAGCTCATTTAACATGTAACATTTCATATTCCACTATTCAAAACTTAGTAGACAAATCATATGGCCTTTACTCATTTTAGTCGTGACCTTTAAGGTCATGGTTTTCATGATTTTTAAGTTTCACAAGTTCTTTTCATGAGATCTATGGTTATTGGTTAACCAAAGTCCCATAAACAAGATTTGTAACCCATGCAATATTTAGATTTATAAAAGGTTTCATATGGTTTTTAAATCAAGTTTAACACATAACACATAAGTCATAAGTTTCTTATTAAAAAGATTTTGAATCATGATCATGGTTTGTATAAATATGCCGTGACCATAAGGGCCATATCCTTACCAAATCTTGATTTTTAACATGTTATTCACTTGTGTTTATAGATGTATGAAGATGCATGCATGAAGAAATGAAAGATTATGATGTGTATACCTCTCTTGCCTAAAAGTACCAAAGAGGATCTAGATGAACAAGGAGATATGAGATCTACTCAAGATGATGAAGAAAACCCTAGTATAAATCAAACAGTGGCCTATAATGGTTCGGCTAGGGCTTGTTTATAGTGGTTACAAGAAAAATGATGCTACCAAATGATTCGTAATCAAGATGGGACAAAGATTTAGTTGATTTAATGAATCAACTTTGGAGTTTTGTGGCTTATAGCCGAAATATTGAGAGAGAGACATGAAGAGAGAAGTGAGGTTGCATGTAGGAGAGATGTGAATGTGTGTGTTTCGGCTTAAAGATTAGAGAGGTAAAGAGAATGCAAAAGGCATGATTGCCTTGGTAAGAACACTTGTGCCAAGTGTAGGCTCTTCCCTTTCCAAGACAACTCTTCTTCTTCCACATATGCATGTGTGTGCCGTGTAAGGATATCCAAAGAAGAGGGTGGGCTTGTGTGGGCTTGAGTTGGGCTAGAGCCTAAGGAATACATAACCTTGGGCTAGTCCAAGAAGGTTTAGGGATACCTAAACTATGCATACACACATATACGGCCACATACACATGGTGTAGCATATTTTTCTAACTTTTGTTAAGTGTTGTTTCATCAAATGTTGGTTATGTATTTTACTACTTGTTTCCCTTAGTCTTATGTACAAGGTTTGCATTATGAATCTTATTACAACAAATGTGTATGTAAAGTATATGTACATGTTAGATAAGTCCAGACATGACCCATAGAAATATAACACATGAGTTTGTGTTCTAGGATTAATAGGTGGAAATTTATTATATAAAATCATGGTAAAATCATGGATTTTACAGCACCACCCCGTTATTTTAGCTTTGTCCTCAAAGCTATTAAAAACATAGTTATCTCTTAAGTGAAGATGTTCTAAGTATGATCCGTTTCAGATTCTCTCTCTCAAGTACGGATGGCGGCATGAATGAGAAGTGGTCTACACCTAGGTTATTCTTATACGCCTGATCTAGCATTAATGGAAGCTTCTGTCATTATAAGTGAACAGAAGAAAATGCAAAGAGATTTTATCCAGGTTTCACTATTCATCCGATTGAGCAGTAGAAGAGATTACTGCTATCTTCGGATAGGAGCAATGCAAGGAGATCTTTATCCGAATCGCATTATACATCCGATTGGGCAGTAAAGGAGACTGATGCTGTGGATGGATAGGAAAGGAATTCAAAGATATCTTTATCTGGATCACACTATACATCCGATTGAGCAGTAAATGAGACTGCTGCTGTGGATGGATAGGCAAGGAATGCAAAGAGATCTTTATCTGGATCGCACTATACATCCGATTGAGTAGTAAATGAGACTGCTGCTGTGGATGGATAGGAAAGGAATGAAAAGAGATCTTTATCTAGATCGCACTATACATCCGATTGAGTTGTAATTGAGACTGTTGTTGTGGATGGATAGGAAAGGAATGCAAAGAGATCTTTATCTGGATCGCACTATACATCCTATTGAGCAGTAAAGGAGACTGCTGCTGTGGATGGATAGGCACAGAATGCAAAGAGATCTTTATCTGGATTGCACTATACATCCGATTGAGCAGTAAAGGAGACTGCTGTTGTGGATGGATAGGCACGGAATGCAAAGAGATCTTTATCTGGATCGTACTATACATCCGATTAAGCAGTAAAGGAGACTGCTGTTGTGGATGGATAGGCACGGAATGCAAAGAGATCTTTATCTGGATCACACTATACATCCGATTGAGCAGTAAAGGAGACTGTTAATGTGGATGGATAGGCGCGGATGCTTAACTGGGTCGCAGCTATACCCTTCCAGGATCTGGGAGAAAACCAATGGCGTTGTGGATTTGGTTAGGAGGACAAATCCATTGCAAATGGTTTCTAATATGAGGAGGACACGCCAACAGGTTTCATACGCTGGGAATCTGGGGGATGCACTATTTCTACATCCTTTTCATGGGTGAGATGCAAGTTATATCTCCAGACTCGAGGATGAAAAATTGGGGGTTGAAGGTAAAACAACATGTTTAATTTTAACCCCTCCTATATTAACAGTTTTAAGAAAAGACTTACGATCTTTACCTCAAGCCAGCGGGACACAAACATTAGTTAATTGTACTAAAGTTTCTACCCAACAAAGAGGTTAAGATTGTTGTCGATGGCGTTTGCGTAAGAAGTTGCAAAGAATCTGCTTCCTTTGCCGTGAGGCTGAGTGAGAGGGGCGCAGAAAAGAAGCACCTCAAATGGTGGAAATAAAAGAAGATACCAATAATAAAGAAGTGTGCGCCTTGCAGGGTGTCGTAACAAGGGAAATGCATTCACTATGACTGGTTCAAAATTTGTACAAATTCTAACTTCTAAAGAGAGGAAATCATATCTCCCAGAGTCTAATGGGTGATGGTATTGTCGAACTAATTGGACCCGAAGAGGAAAGAGGAATGTCCAAAAACATAGGACATTCAACATCTCCTTACGGGGGATGTCGAATATAGACCTACAAAGTACACCCATTGTGAGTTGGATGTGCCTTTCAGGTTTAGGGTTGTCTAGGTGGCGGAAGTAACCCTACTAAATACACTCATTGTGAGTTGGTGTGTCTTTCAGGTTTAGGCAGGGAAGAAATAGGTTAGGGAAATGGGATATTCTCGGACCAAGTATTCTCTGGCCCGTTGGTGCTAGAGATGACACTAAATCTAGTGTAACTATATCGGGGTTATGTCTCCCTAGTATAATTAAGGTTTCATCTCACCAAGGTACACAAACCCCTTTTTTTGTTATATAGGATAATTGCATGATACTTGCTAGTCAATTTGTGCTAATATCGACATCAAAGCTATCAAGGCTTTCTAGGATCTGATTGGTGTAAGACGGCTAATTTGGAAAGTTCTTAAGGAACAACCTCGAACGATGGTGTTTAACTATCATAACTTTTCCGTCGACTATTCCATCGTATAGTGGGAGTCTAGAACTATCGGAGGGATTTCCGTTACCTTACTAAATTTAGCAATTGTAGTGCTTTGGTCTACACATGTATCAGAGAAGATAGATGCATATGATTGGTTTAGTAAGAACGTACCAGGTACGGTGTTGGAGCCTGGATTTGTTGGGGCATTGCCAGCCATGTACACTTACGAAGGAGTTCCCTTGTTGTCCTTCTTCTAGTTGGCCCACTTGGGACAACCAGGTCTCACGTGCCCAGGGGTTCCACACTCGTAACATACCACAACTTTCTTCTGTCCGCAACTGCTCCCACCAGTGAGGTTTTGGTTTCCCTGTTGCTCACTTCCACTCCATCGTGCGTTGGACTTGCCCTTGTTGCTGTTTCCAGGATTGTCGTTGGGTCGACCTGAGGTAGCAACATTGGTGGGACAATTGCAAGCAAAATGGCCTTGTTGGCCACATTTGTAGCATCCTTGGCATTGTCCTCCAGCAACATGATGGTAGTTGCATTTTGAACACTTGGGCTTGGTCCCCAAGTAGTTCTTAGCGCGGGTTGTGGGAGTAGTGTCATCTGCTTGCCCAACGTTTTGCTTTTTGAAAGGCTGTTGGTGCTGGCTACGAGAGTTTTCATCGGATTTCCTCTTGTTGTCGGTTTGTCTCTCAAACAGATTGCGGGCTCGTTTGTTGATCAGCTCAGTTGCAAAATCCATGGCACCTTCCACAGTGGTGGGTCGTGAAGCTAGCACACTGTCATGAATGTTGTCAGGGAGTCCGCTGACATACTTTTCAATCTTGTCACTCCTTAGAGGAAACATTTTGGTGCACATCAAGCTTAACTTTTGAAATCTTTGGTTGTACCAAATGATATCATTGTTCTTACACTTGAAATCCCACAGCTCGACTTCCAACTTCTTCATTTCTCCTCTGGGACAGTACTTCTCAGTCATTCTTTCCTTGAGGTTGGCCCAAGTGAGAGTATATGCAGCGTCATGTCCAAGGATAGCGACCATAGAGTTCCACCAGGTAAGGGCACTCTCAAGTAGGGTGCACGTGGCAAACTTAACTCTGTTCTCGTCAGCACAACCACTGATGCGGAAGACTGTCTCTAGCCTTTCAAACCACTGCATCAGTTCAACAACTCCTTCTTTCCCTCGGTAGTATGAGGGTTTACATTTTAAGAAGTCGGGGTAAGAGCAACCCCTGTTGGTGTTGTTTCTGCGAGCATCGGAGTTTGGATCATTGTTTGCATTTGGGTTAGCTCCTTTGGCTGCCATGGTTGTTGTGATGCCTTCACTTATCATTTCCCGCAGTTGTGCGGCAGTGACATCTCGAGTAGCTTCTGGGGACTCAACATTGTCGGCAGTGGAAGTGGTTGCATTATTGGGATTTGACCTTGTAATACCATTTGTCTATAATCATATACAAAATGAGATTATTAGTTCAGCGTTAGTACAGTTTTTATATTATTTGCACGAGGGAACTTATGCACTGATTTCATAACAAATTTGGATAACCTGTTAAGATCTCATAATATAATACATTGCACAGCAGATATAATAAAGAAAGTGATTACATGTTATTTCCATGAGAAATTTAACAGTCATCTTAGCATAACATAATCTAAGTCATAGGCTGGTCAGGCCTAATCCATAGTAATGATGCACACAATCTTTAAAAACATCATATCCCAAAGTTACATGTCCCAAAAGAAAAGAAAAGGCAAAGTACGGGATTACATCACAAAAAAGCTGAAAAAGAGATAAACGTACAAAGGCCCTATATCATGATAGCCGGGATGCAACCCGTGAGCTTATCATGACGTACAAGAAGTCTAGTACGTCTATACTAATCCTGCCTTGATGGTCTACTAGATGATGTCGGGGCTGATGGTGCGAATGGAGCTGGTGGGGCTGTAGAATTCCTCCTGGTGTTCCAAAAAGTCCGAACTGTCGTTCGGGTCTCCTTGAGCGTACGGAGTGCAGACAGTAGCTGGTTTCGGAGTCTATCGACGACCCCTCGGAGATAAGCCATTTCCCTAGTAACCCCATCATGCCGAACAGTGGCGAGATCAAAGAAGATGGACAATGATTACTCCTGAGCAGCTAGAGCAGCATGGGTCTGATGCTGAAGACCCTCCATGACATGAATGCGCTAGTGGAGGTGGTAGTTCTCATCCAATAACCACTTTAGTGCCTCGTCCGTCCTAGCCTGGATGCCCTTAGCAGTCTAGGAGTCTCCCCTCATAGTGCGGAAAAGAGTGTCTATACGCTCATAGATGACGGCATGGCTCTGTTGACTGACTGTCAACTGGCTGCGGAGGTCGGATATCTCTCGCTCATGGCGTGCAACCAATGTGGAGATCTGGGCCTGGACGGAATCGACACGTCCTGCCCCGGAGCCTTCCCCGGTCTCACAAGTGGAGACGGGTGCGGGTCTGGAGAAATAGCCTGATGAAAAGGATGGAGGTATGGAAGATGGTATGCTAGAAGGGACCCGGTCCTCCTCCATGGAGGTTGGGGCCAGTGTGGCTGATGCTGAGATGGAAAAAGGGTCCTCTGGGAGTACAGCTTCGGTGGTTGGGTCATCCTCTGAATCCGAGGCTGACAACCATCCACACTGCGTCGATCGTGGAGATGAACAAACAACTAGAGTAGGTGCTACTCTAGGTAGAAGAGTCGTGGATGCAGTAGGCGGAGTCATGGTGCTCTGAAATAGTATTATTTTACGTTTGAAGTGAGTATAAGCTTACAAACAAAGAACAATATTATTTAGATTACATGCTTTATGAAATATATCCCTTTTAAACAATTATTAGAATGTTTTAAGGTTACCAATATTTATACTTATATATATATATATATATATATATATATATATATATATATATATATATATATATATATATATATATATATATATATATATATATATATATATATATATATATATATATATATATATATATATATATATATATATATATATATATATATATATATATATATATATATATATGTATTATCATGTAAGTAGTTCATTTATTAGTTTGTAAGTGTGAAGTTTGGTTTAATATTACCCATATTTTCATTCCAGTATTTTACTATATAGTGTAAAACTTTCAAGCTTAGCACATCTAACATTTTTCATAGCAATATTTCACTAACACAGTATTAATAATCAAGTTTAGTAAACATATATATATATATACAATTAGTTCACATAGCATAAAATACCCTAAGATCTATATGCTTAACTATACGGTCCCAAAATAAAATCCTAAAAGATTTTTATAAGTTATAGTCCAGTTTTAAATAAAAGAAAAATCATTTTTATTTTTACTTTATTTAAAAATTTATCTGGTTCTCTGTAGCTAATGATCCGATACCATTCTTTGTGACACCCCGTGTAGGGTCAAAATATGCGGAAATATCCACGGAGTTGTCACAAGGGTGGATCGATAGCATATAGTCCATAGATCATAAGATAAAAGTTAGTTAAATCAGATTACATGTTTATTTAAACAATAAATAGAAATTTCTTAAACATGACAGTAGGTGATTGTTTTTGTTTCCCAGATAGAACCCCTGACGAGTCCTATGATGCAGATTTCTAAGATGCTGGAGACCATGCACACACCACGTACTAACTTCATATTCCTGTGCAAAACATACTAACGGAGGTCAACATAAAGTTGGTGAATTTACAGATTTTAACAATTAATTAGTTTGGACATACAATAATCATAGAAGTAATAATGCACAAAGCATTCTTACAAAAATGTATATAACATTTATTTATTATTAGAAACTGAAGCTTAACCCCATAGTCCTCAACAGATGAGGACGTAGTGTCTTACAAAAAGACACCCATTCCAGTTCCAACATGATATACGTCTGTCGTCTCGGCCAAGGCACATTGAGCATGACTCACCTAGACGGGGATGGTTAATCCCTAATAGATCTATTTATAACATTCGGACGATTTACAACAATTTAACAGTTTCAATTATAATCAATCATAATCAAGTTTATACAATCCAGTTATGTCTAATATATGTTTGCATATTTTCTTTCCCAAAAGGAAAAGTTTTATCAAAGTTTATATGGGGTTGTAAGCTCACCTGGGAGTAGACAATTGCTTGTTTAACACGGAAATCCAATTAAAGCTCACACCAAATTTATGCCTAATCAGATAGTACAGTCTTAATAGATAGTACAAAGAACATATATGTATGCTTATACGGATTTTATTCAGTTTATTCATACTATGGTATTTATCTAAATAACCTTAGTTCAAGTAGCATCAATATTCATTTAAACTTATTTATATAAGTTTCATTTCTAAGTAAACATAAAATGTTTAACTATTAATATTAGTTAGCATACATGTATTTATAGTAATCATTTAACTTACAATTAAGTTTTACATTTAAGTAAACATAAAATAAAATGTTTCACTTAAAATATTAACCTATGTTTATAGTACTTGTATCAATAACATCCTATTAGATTTATAACCAAGTTCTATATTTAAGTAAACATATAGGGTTTTGCTTATAATATATTTACGTAGTAACATTTAATTTAATTAACGTTCATATTATTTTATTTCTTAAAATTATATGAGTACATGTATTAATAACACATATTCATCTTGTTTATACAATTTATCTTGTAAAGCAAATATATATAAATATTTCATAAAAAAAATATTATTTTATTTAACTCTAAAGTTTTCATAAACTATTTAATATTTATAAAATAATTTATTTATCACAAACTTAAGTTTATACATTAATCCTTATGATCTAGACTTTTAATTATGTTTTATTATAATTAAAATAGATTTTAGAGTTATGGCTTGTTAATGTTTCGGAACATGGCAAAACTAGTCCCTCCATATTTTTAAACCAGTAAACTTTCGGATTTTATATATTTAGTACCTAGGACTTGTTATAGTTTTGGCTTATGGCAGATTTGGTCCCCCTAGTTATATCTAGGTTTTGTAACTTTACTAAATTTACAGAAACAGCCCCTAGGGCTTCTCTAGGTTTCGGTAAATTACAAAAATAGTCCTTAGGGTTTAAAATGCCAAAATAACTTTTAGAAACTTCCCAAAATGGTCCCTAGGGTTTAATTTGCCACGGTTAGTAATTATTAAACCCTAGACTTTTGGATATTTACATTTTTAGTCCTTGTGCTTACTAGTTTATGAAAACAAGTTTCACAGGTTACGGTTTTAGTTTTTATGTTTTGTAAATTGTCATTTTCATCCAAAAAGTTTTTATAAGTTATATTTTATTATAAAAACATTTATTTTAACAATTAAACTTTATATGGGCTCATTAAAAGGGCTAAACATCTAATGGGCTATTTTAGTGGGCTTAAATATATTTCAAGTCCACTAATTTATTTAAATGGGCCTTTAAATCATTTATTGGGCTTAATACATTGTTAAGTCCCTTTAATTAGTTAAATGGGCCTAAGTGTGATCTTAAGTCCATTTAAGTTACTATAATTTATAAAATGGGCTTATTGGGTCCATTTAAATTTTAGGTTAACTTTTCATGGACTTAATTAGTCCATTAACATTAGTTTACATTTTATGTATATTTTTACTTAGGATATTCTTATAAGCTTATTATGATCTTATTAATATTTAGTTTTCAATCTAAATAGATGAATAAAACTTACAATTTGTTTTATGTGTTATACTAAATTAGATCTAGGTGTGTTATAAGGTTACAAGTAGGTCCTAAGCCCTAGTAGGAGCTTATATCCCACGGCTAATATTAGTTATGGCTTATTAAGATAAGTCAATTATTATTTTAAGGTTGCATGTAGTTTATATGTGTTACAAAATTAGATCTAACTATGTACACATCAAGAAAATAAGTCACAAGTTCAAAATGAGATCTAGCTATGTCTAGACCTAAAAATCAAACATGAGATCTAGCTATGTCTACACATAAGTCATAAGTTTCTTATTAAAAAGATTTTGAATCATGATCATGGTTTGTATAAATATACCGTGACCCATAAGGGCCATAGCCTTACCAAATCTTGATTTTTAGCATGTTATTCACTTGTGTTCATAGATGTATGAAGATGCATGCATGAAGAAATGAATGATTATGAAGTGTATACCTCTCTTGCCTAAAAGTACCAAAGAGGATCTAGATGAACAAGGAAATATGAGATCTACTCAAGATGATGAAGAAAACCCTAGTATAAATCAAACCGTGGCCTATAATGGTTCGGCTAGGGATTGTTTATAGTGGTTCCAAGAGAAATGATGCTACCAAATGATTTGTAATCAAGATGGGACAAAGATTTAGTTGATTTAATGAATCAAATTTGGAGTTTTGTGGCTTATAGCCGAAATATTGAGAGAGAGAGAGATGAAGAGAGAAGTGAGGTTGCATGTAGGAGAGATGGGAATGTGTGTGTTTCGGCTTAAAGATGAGAGAGGGAAAGAGAATGCAAAAGGCATGATTGCCTTGGTAAGAACACTTGTGCCAAGTGTAGGCTCTTCCCTTTCCAAGACAACTCTTTTTCTTCCACATATGCATGTGTGTGCCGTGTAAGGCTATCCAAAGAAGAGGGTGGGCTTGTGTGGGCTTGAGTTGGGTTAGAGCATAAGGAATACATAACCTTGGGCTAGTCCAAGAAGGTTTAGGGATACCTAAACTATGCATACACACATATACGACCACATACACATGGTGTAGCATATTTTTCTAATTTTTGTTAAGTGTTGTTTCATCAAATGTTGGTTATGCATTTTACTACTTGTTTTCCTTAGTCTTATGTACAAGGTTTGCATTATGAATCTTATTACAACAAGTGTGTATGTAAAAGTATATGTACATGTTAGACAAGTCCACACATGACCCATAGAAATATAACACATGAGTTTGTGTTCTGGGATCAATAGGTGGAAATTTATTATATAAAATCATGGTAAAATCATGGATTTTACACCTTAAGTAATATGAATCAATTGATTCCCCATCCAATGAAGTAAACTTACCAAAGTTCCAGAACAAGTTAGTTTTGACGTCTTGCTTGGTAAGTGATTCTCCTTGTTGCAAGCGTTCAATGGAAAACCACATTTCTTTTGCAGTAGAGCACGCATCAACCGTTGAGTAAATATCATCCCCAATCCCATTGAGAATCAAATAGATTGCTTCTTTCTCTGCATCAATCCAAGAACGTTTCTCTTTCGAAGTATTCTCATATGTTTCCTTAATTGTTTTCTCATCGGAACCGGTCGTCGAGTCGGTTGCTAAAATTACAGGAATGGTTATTGTAGTGAGAGTATAGGGTCCTTCTTTGATGCAACGTCGAAGAACATCACCATTGGGTTTAGTGTCAAGATATCGAAGAAATCGTGATTGCCATTGTGCATATCGACTAGTCACAAGCATTGGTGGTCTCTCTTTGTTACCCGCAACCATGATGTTGTTGTTTGTCACACGATACTCTTGAGTAGAATCCATTTCGAGAAACTTGAAATTGTTGAAGTCAAAATGGATCTTAAGTAGATGTGTTGTGATTGTTGTTGTCGATGAAAAATGTTAAAATCCCCTAAAAAGTGTCTTCACAAGTAACCAAAAAAATTCCTATTTTCGGAATATTGGTATATATTCGGATAAATAAATCATATTTGGATAAATATATCCTTTCAGATAAATTTGAAATTTTCGGATAAATGTTGGATTTCGGATAAATGCACTATTGTCGGATTATTGTGGATGTTCGGAATAATGTACTATCTTCGGAATATTGTGGATTTTCGGAATAATGCGTCATTTTAGGAATTATGGCATTTTCGGAATAATGGACTTTTTCGGAATTATGGATTTTTCGGAATAATAACCCTTCTTCGGATAAAGAACAATTTTCGGATTACCTGAGAAATTTCGGATAAAATATTTTCGGAATAATTTGTCGTTTTCGGATAAAAAAGTGATATTCGGATAATTACTTGTTTTTCGAATAAATCACACAAAATACAGTTCGGATAAACAACTAACCTTCGGAATAATTACCTATGGATAAACAACTAACCTGTTTTTTGGATAATTTAATTCGAATAAATCCCAATCTTCGGAATAATCAAAGAACTCACCTTCGGGAACCCTTTTTCGAAATCACTGTTTCGGAATATCAAAACCCTTCTCCGAAGATATCTTTTGGCCAATAAAACTTACTGTTCTTCTTACCGAGCCCCAAAAACAATCCAAAAACTTGCGATTTTAACCACAAAAACTTAACCAAATCCTTACCAAATCCATTTAAGTGATTTATATCAAGATTTAGAACCCGAAAGCACTAAAAAAAATTAATTCGAGATGATTTTGAAGATATATCAACCGAACCAAACAATAAACCAAACAACCAATCACAAATATACCCCGTGGCGATTGATTCTAAATGTTGTCCCATATTTAATCACTTCACCATGGTTGATTTTATGAATTAAAGAAGAAAAGAGATGATTTTTAGAGAGAGAAAGTAGAGAGAGGATGGAGAAACTATGTGAATATTAGATTGAGAAATGAAAACTACCAACCCTTCCTAACATGTTAGGAAGGCTTATATAGTCGGGCTCATACATGTAGCCTTAATGGACTATATTGTTTAATGGGTCGGGATTGAATAATATGCTTAGTACCTTAAAAGAGGCCTTTTAAGTAGCCATCAAGCCCGTAACGTCACGATTATGTGGAAACCTTGGTTTCCGGATCTTTGAAGCTACTAGGAATGATCATTGTTCATATGATTAAACAATCAAAGCGGAATTAGAACAACAATCATTAACAAGGTATTTAGGGCACAAGAACATGAATTAAAACACAATTGGATTGCTAATTATATTAATAATCAACAATCACTAGACGTGTATACATTGAATCCCACGTCTAGTCGACACACACTTTAGGTTTACATTGTGAATATGAATTATATATGAAAAACCTAATAACCCTTGGTTCCTTTTATATTATAAGTATTAGGGTTTTACAAGAGATAAGAATGAATAAACATGTGAATCTTCTATTTAAATAACTATATATAGAATATATCCTGCATATATATCCAAATAGAATCTTCTAAAAGCTTCTTGTCTACAATTCTATCAACTCTTGAATTGCATGTGACAATGCTTAGATTGTACACGACAACTCTTGAGCCAACAATGATGGATTTGTTCTTGTCAACGCCTAAATTGCTCTTGACAACGCTTGGACAATAACTTCATGTTTTCTTCGTTTTTGAGTTTCTGCCACATCAACTTTTTGACCCAACAATCTTCATCTAGTTGATAGTGGCAAAACTCTATGTGTATCTCTTGTAAGTTGTACATGATCTTAAAGTTGCTTCCCCTCAAGTGTAGCATGTATTTCTTCCCCTTTTTGTCACATCAACAAGGAAGTAAACAATGTATACAATCTTTGAAGATTCTCCAAACGTAGGCTCTGTGTAATGATCTTGAAGAATAATTAATATAATATTTTTGATTTAGAAGTAGAATAACCCAACCTTGTGTTCCATGTCTTGTACTATCCATGTGACTAAGAACGTATACTCATGGTACTAAGTATAAGTAGACCTCGATCCCTTGTCAATATTCTCATCCTTTGTGAGACACTGAGCACGATAATGTAACTCCTTCAAGTGTTATGACAAGTCTTCGTCACCAAACATTTAAAGCACGAACAAGTTATCTTTAAAGTCTATGACTGGGAGTGCACGACTTTAAGATATGATAGAACATAAACTTGCGAAAATCTTCTTCAATCATCAAACTTACCATAAGAATTCTTCCCCTTAAGCTAACATCTCTTCATGATGAATTTAATGGAACAACATCTTCATACCATATGTAAAAGCCACTTCTCAAGACTATTACATAGTTTAAAATATCCATCGAATTCTTATGAATAGTTGCTAACTCGCTTTAAGATCATTAATTCCTTTTAAAATATCCGATCCATAAATATCAACTTGATATTCTATATTAAAACGGAGATTCCATGTACCTTCGTGTGTATAATCCTCCTTTTTGTGTGCTCAAAACATACCAATTTTCTCAAACAGCAGCAATCAGTGTGTTACCCGAGATCCTCCTTTGTCCAATATCCTTCCATGTGTATTGTCCGATATCGGACAACACGTATCAGCGTTTGAACAGCCATATCTCGGACAACACTGTCAACGCTGTCAGCGTTGACTTATTCCATCAGCGTCAAATTTTCACTCGTCAGCGTCAATGTTACTCTTGTCAGCGTATTCTTTTCTGCTGACATCATTAACTGGCAACACTTCGTTTTATTCCTCCTGAATCATAATATTTAAAGAAGTGTAGCAAAACTCCCTGATAACTAGGTATTGAATGTAAAAGAGACATGTATATCCCTAGAAATCAGCAAGCATGTATATCCCCTTTCATCCGGATGTATAACCCAACTGTATTGTGATCATTCTCATATGTAATAGAAATATTATATCATCCATAAATAAAGGGATATGTATGAATACCAGATTCTCCATGATTCATTCAAACAGCTGGAATCCTATGATCACGTATAGTATAAAAGAAAAACTATATCTTGAATCAAATTTCCCAAAATAGTTGTAAATCCAAACGTTTGTTTCCTAGACCAGCTCACGTGTCAATCACAATCATATTTGTAGACCTTTAATCCAAATCGATCAATAATATTATTCTTTCCCACGTGATCCATACCTCTTGCCATCAGAACTTTTTAGCAGCTCATGTAAAAACCCACGTGAAATCACATAACAGGAGAATAACATGCACACATCTTTTTCATGCTGAAATCTTCAAACGTACCATATATATAGAATGTACTCCCATTGATTTTCACGTTACAGCTGCATCTTTCGAATCATGATTGCTGTCATAAGCACGATCTAGGGTTTATTGAAACATGAGCATCGAAACCCTAATTAGGGTTTGTAAAACAAACCTTAGCTTGAATCATGTATCATTATGCATTCTAACAGCCACGAACTACAATTCTTCCTGCTTTTAAGTCAATCTAGGGTTTGAGGAACCCTAGTTCATGATTTCATGTAAAAGTAAAAACATTAATACCTTCAAACAGTGAACTTCGACCTTGAATAACTTCTTCATTAGGGCTCAGATCGAAAATCCCTTCGGTGAGATTCTAGACACAAGTGCCAAGAATCTACAGTTCAAAAATCACGAATATCCAACGGTTAACGAAGGAGAGATCGTGTTTTGAACATGGCTGTTCACAGAAAACTGCATTCACTCACGGCTGACTTTGACGCTTAATAACTTTTTCCTGGGGATAAAACTCGACAATCCCTCCAGTGGATGTTTAGATATATGTATGTAGAACAGACATATAAAATTTCGTGACGATCCAACGGTTCAATAAAAAGTTATGACCTTCTGAATACTGCTGCGCACACAAAAACGTCCAGAAAAACCCTAGACGGATTTTTCTTCTTTTCACCATACACGAACACCTTGTTGGTCCTAGCATCACGAGCCACGAGGCTCTGATACCAATTGTGGAAACCTTGGTTTCCGGATCTTTGAAGCTACTAGGAATGATCATTGTTCATATGATTAAACAATCAAAGCGGAATTAGAACAACAATCATTAACAAGGTGTTTAGGGCACAAGAACATGAATTAAAACACAATTGGATTCCTAATTATATTAATAATCAACAATCACTAGACGTGTATACATTGAATCCCACGTCTAGTCGACACACACTTTAGGTTTACATTGTGAATATGAATTATATATGAAAAACCTAATAACCCTTGGTTCCTTTTATAGTATAAGGATTAGGGTTTTACAAGAGATAAGAATGAATAAACATGTGAATCTTCTATTTAAATAACTATATACAGAATATATCCTGCATATATATCTAAATAGAATCTTCTAAAAGCTTCTTGTCTACAATTCTATCAACTTGAATTGCATGTGACAATGCTTAGATTGTACACGACAACTCTTGAGCCAACAATGTTGGATTTGTTCTTGTCAACGCCTAAATTGCTCTTGACAACGCTTGGACAATAACTTCATGTTTTCTTCGTTTTTGAGTTTCTGTCACATCAACTTTTTGACCCAACAGATTATTATAACTAACTATGACAACGTTCTAATAAATATTACAATAAAAACCTATGACCGTACATTGTTGTTTGACTCAATATTTTGAGGCTAACAGAACAAAATGCCAAATGAGGAATCATGGGGCATGGAGGTGAGCTTATCTACAACCATGCTTGTTGTGGTGGTTCTCTCTGCTACATGGCTAGGACCACCAAAGGAGAACACCTCAGCAGTCCTTTGGCGCTTAGCTAAGTGAAAATGTTATGGTGGGGAGTCTAAAGAGGTGTTTAGGTCTGCTTGGCTGGTGTCGGGGGCTTGAATGGTTGTGTTAGTGGATGACATATGAATGTCAGCGACTACAGGAATGGATGGATCGGGCTGATCAATGGTCATGTCAATGATGGGTTAAAGGGTAGGGTCAACATGAGGTTGTGGTGAAGGTGGTGGCTGATCATGTTGTGGTTCTGGTGTAGGGTCTGGTTGGGGTTCTTGTTGGGGTTGTGGTTGTAAGGTTGCTTCAATAACAACAAGCATAGGTGGTGTCAATGGCAAGGGTTCATATGGTTCTGTGTTCAAGGTTATGAAAAGCTTTTTCTTTTAGACAGGGATCTTATAAAAAAATTCATGATCCCTGCCACATTCTCCTTGTAAATGAAACACTATTTGTAAACCTTGGGTAAGCAAGAGTCATCTTGCTTCCCTTGTTATGCAACATGCGTTTAAAAATCATTTTTGAAAATTTATAAAGTTGCCCATTTGGCAAACAAACAAGAGCACTCCCGATTGAACGGTTGATTTCATTGAATGAAGAGAATTTAGGAATAAGGCATTAAAGACGGACATGTATCAAAAACTTCCAGGCTGGGGGAAACTGACCCTTAGAATATTTATTAATTTTCCCTGTTGGGGGGAGTCTGTACCCCAAGCCTTGAAGGCCTTCATATAGAAACTCTATGGGAAGGGTGACTATACCATCAAGTATCATTAAGATGCAAGGCTTGGCGTACCAAAGCCTCAGTAACCACCCATTGTTTCCCATGGATGATGCCTTCTATTCTAGGCACTCCATCAACTGTTATGGAACTAGTAGTGTTCCAAAACTGTTTGATGTGTGTGACATGTATGAGAGGAGCATGAGTAAGTGCATACCTTAGAGGAGAAGCCAAAAATACTCTATCATCTGTGTGTATTGAGGTTGTTGTCTATCAACAATCAAATATGCAAGCATATTGTGTTGATCCTTGAACTCCAAGACAGCAGCAACAACTTTAAACTTTGGCACCATTGATGAAAGTAAAAAGCTTTTAATGAAGGTAAAGGTGAGTATGTATGAAAATTATGTTAAACAAATAATGCAAGCTGCCCTGTACACAATATGGTGAACCAAATATATAGAGTAGAGTGTGGGATGTGATTGGTTGAAAATAGAGGTAAGTGAGAAAAATTCTCAAAAGTAATCATGAATATCTTTGAAAAATAGAACTTATCTCTTACCAATTAAAAAAAACCACTCCCCAAAAATTACGGCTCAAAATATCGTAAAAATCACAACTAGGTAGGACCCAGAGTTTTTCAACGGTCAAAAACTTTGTCAGCGGCAACGACTATATTTGTCAGCGGATGAATTTGCTTTGTCTGGAGCTAAAATATTTGTACCAGTGGATAAAATTTCTTTTGGTTATTAGGTCAAAAATAAAAGAATAAATAAAAAAAAGACCTAACAAAGAAAATTAATCCTAAGAGAGTTATCTTATCTTCAAAAAGACAGAGTTTTGCAAGCACTGTCCAATCACACACACTTGCTTACATAAGATAGATATGATTGTCCTCAAGTGTCCTCGCTCACATAATCCTTAAGAAGGAAGTTACCTCATATAAAATCTTTGTAACTCCCAGGTAAACCCAAAAAGATGTAACCAAAGTCACCAAACCAACCCAGTTCTAGGTCAAAACGTCTTGGCAGCATGCATGCTTAAAATAAAACGTGCATGTTACAGTGCCTCAAAAATTAGAAATTCTAACAATTTCATAAATAAAATTTCTTCACTATTTCTAACCCCTACTCACTAGTGGACACAATCTAGAATTGTGATAAGAGCACTCTAAGAGTACCCAAAATCCTAAAGGTTTTCCTAAAACCTCCCCTAAAACAATGCTTACACATATATATGACAAATTTTTATTTCAAGATAGGAATATAAATATTCCAACCATCATAAATAAATGTTTGGCACCTCCATTTAGTCTATAAGCAACTCTGTATCCATTTTTACAATGGCCCATGATGCCTGCAGTGTTAGATGAAAACCCACAAAAACTACCAAAAAAGCTGTCAGGGCTTCTTTCCATTTGTCGGATGATAGAATGCCTTTGTCAGCGAATAGAAAAGTATAGTGGAAAAATCTAACTTTTACAAAGAATAATCACAGTGCACATCATGTACATACTTTACATCAATTTCAAAAACCATATTTCTAAGGATTGATTATTCCAATACTTGTGACCAAGTACTGGAACCTCCCAACATCAAAAGGTTTAGTTAAAAGATCTGTCACATTTTGTTCTGTGTCAATTTTTTCTGGATGAATTAAACCTTTTTTCAAAACAATCCCTTATAAAATGATGCCTAATTTCTATATGCTTGGTTTTAGAATGATGTACAGGATTTTTAATGATGCATAATGTACTGTTATTATCTACAAAAATCTTGGTATGCATAAAATTGTACCCATAGTCCAACAACTGATTCTTGATCTATAACACTTGTCCACAACATGCAACAGCAGCTACATACTCTGCTTCAGTTGTTGAATTGTCCACAACTGTTTGTTTCTTTCATTTCCAAGAGATTAACCTACTCCCTAAGAACTGACATCCACTCGTTGTGGATTTCCTATCTCCATTGTCACCTCCATAATCACAGTCTGAATAGCCAATAAGCTCCAATGAAGAATCTTTAGGATACCCTAAGCCCAAGCTAGGATGCATCTAAGGTATCCAAAGATCTTTTTGACAGCATAAAGATGACACTCCTTGGGAGTCACCTGGTGACGTGCACATGCACATACAGCAAACATGATGTCTGGCCTAGATGATGTGAGATACATCAATGTTCCAATCATTGACCTATAATGCTTAACATCAACTTCCTTACCATCTCTAGTCTTTCCCCAGGGATGTTCTCTATCCATAGGTGTACTAGCACGTTTCTCATGAGGTGAGAAACCAATTTTCTTCAATATCTCAGCCACATATTTGTCTTCAGAAATAAAAATCTCATCTTCTTTCTCATGTACTTGAAGAGTTAAGAATAAATTCATTTGACCCATGGCACTCATTTGAATCTTGTATGTCGTCAGCTTGGAGAAGTCATCACTCATCTTTTGGTTAGATAAACAAAAGATGATATCATCAACATAGACATGAACAAGAAGAAAATCCTTCCCACTTTGCTTTGTGAATAAGTTCTGGTCTATGGTGCCTTTTTTAAAGCCATTTTCCACCAAGTATGTGGAAAGAGTACCATATCTAGCTCTAGGGGCCTGATGAAGTCCATACATGGCCTTTTTCACTCTATAAACCTTATATGGATCCTCTGGATCTTCAAAACAAGGAGGTTGCATCACATACACTTCTTCTTAATTTTTCCATACAAGAAGACACTCTCTACGTCCATTTGGTAGACCTTGAAACCCATGCAAGATGCATAGGCTAGGAAAATTCTTATTGCTTCAATCCTAGCAACAGGTTCAGAACCCTCTTCATAGTCAATACCTTCTTCCTGTGTATATCCCTATGCAACCAATCTTTCCTTGTTTCTAATCACAATACCTCTCTCATCTTTCTTGTTCCTTAAAACCCAACGTGCTCTAATAGGTCTAACATGCTTGGGAAAATCAACAATCTCCCAAACATCCTGTATAGCAAACTGATGAAGCTGATCATACATTGCTTCAACCTAGATTTCTTCTTTAAGAGCATCAAAAATCTTCTTTGGTTATGATAGAGAGAGAAACAAGAAACAAACATTCTTGAACAAAAGGAGTATCATCCTTCTTAATATTTTGCAATCAATCCTCCTTGGTGCTTCTTTTTCCTTCTAGTCTAAACTAGAGTATTGATATCACCAATAATTTGAGAAGGAGGATGATTTTTAGCAACTGAAGTAAGAATTCCTCCCCCAAGTATTGTGGTATCTTGAACAGTGGACTCCAAATTACCAAGATCACCATCATCTTTGCTTTCATACGCACTTGAAATGAGCCATGTTGTCAGTGGCTGGATTGAATGCACTGACATCTTCTTTGGTTATGGGATCTTCATCAATAAGCTTAAGGATGTTTTTGTTAGAGGATGAAAGACAGTTGTCAGCGGCTGATTTTGATGTGTTAGTGGCTAATTTTAATGTGTCAACGGCTGGTATGGAGTTGTCTGCGGGTACAGTTTCATTGACTGTTTTATCAAGTTGCGGCTCCATTTGTTGCTTTCTTTCCTCTTAGCTTCCAGCAGCAGATGCTTTCATGAACTCTTCACTCCAAATTGGTATGTTAAGTATGTTGAATGAAGAAATGGGTTCAACTGCATTTGATCTTGTCACCTCTTTGGCTGGTATACCCGCATTGTCAACAATAGGTGCTTGCAAGAAATATAGATTAGTATGGGTGCATCCTAGTTACATGTTTTCAGACAAGTATTTTCATGACGAATGTGGTGTGTGTGCCTTGCATCCTTCACAAGGAGTTGATCCCTCCAACCCAAGCTATTATAATTAGAGGCAACCCCTCTAATTGCATGACGAGGTCACCCCTTTATGTATTCATGCACGTTGATAAATTCATGACCTATATGGACCGTTGGGCATTTAAAATACAGTTTTTATGATATAAACCTAATATTTTCAGAATAAATCAGTTTATTACATGTCACCAGGTTTTCCAGGACTTACATTATTCTGCTGCACTTTAAATGCTTTCATTTCAGTCTTTACTTATGTTTATGATATTCTATATTATGTCATATATCCGTTCATTGAGTGTATCGCTCAGCCGTTTTCTCTTTTCATATCCCTAAATGGCAGGTACCCAAGGTCAGACAGGAGCATAGAGATGTTGTGCATAGGATGGGAGCTATTTTATGTTTCTGTTCCTTTTTCATTACTTTTACTTTATGCTTTGTTTATGAGTTTATGTTTGTGAGCTGATGTTTGATTCCGGTTATCCCTATGGTCATGTAATGTTTTAGGACATTTACCTTCTATGCTTTAATGTCACGCCATAATTATCTGTAACGGTCCATTTATCCAAATGAGGTGTTACAATTATGGTATCAGAGCCAAGGTTTCGACTTGTAGGCTCTAAAACTGGACCTGTGACTAGTGGGTAGTCACCAGGAGCTTCCTAAGCTGACGCTTGTTATTCCACGTATTGATACTTTCAGCACCTTGATGTTTAACCATGATGTTTTCCTCGGAATTGTTTTTTTACTAATATGGATTGAACAACCGTCATCCATACTTAGTTACATTTCATTGTTTTATGCATGATGTTCCTTGAGAACTCTGGCTAATATGGACTAAACCACCGTAGTTCATACTTGGTCATACGTTTTCTGTTAAGTTTTAACAATTGAATTTCACTTATTTATTTCCATGTATTATTGTTGCAAGTATTTTGACTAAGTAATGGTTGGTACAGGTTTGGCCATATTTAGTCGCATGTGTTTTTCATTCAAATGTTTTTTGGTGAACCGACCCATAGGCGTTCAACCTTGCTCAAGTCAATTTTGTGTTGTGAACCGACCCATAGGCGTTCAACCTTGCCATGTCAATTTTGTTTTGGTGAACCGACCCATAGGCGTTCATCCTTTCTCATGTCAGTTTTATTTTGTGAACCGACCCATGGTTGTCCACACCAGCGATTTTCGGATTTCATTTCATTACAATTATATTTCTTTCATGTCCCCTCATTAAATTGCTATGTTTCTTTATGTCAAGTATGTTTTCATACTATCATGGTTAACTTCGTTTTCATGCTGATTATGTTTTATGCTCCTTCGTGTTAATTTGTTCCATGTTTCATCATGTTGATTTCGTCTTCATGCTGATTATGTCTTACGTCTCTTATGTTGAATATGCTTTCGTCATGTTGATTATGCTTTCATGCAAGACACTGATGGATTTCATTTAATCCTTTTTTCGTGATAGACATGGTTGGTTTTCACTAATCATGCTTTCATGTAAATCATCGTTGAATTTCGTTTAACCACACTTTTAGCGTTTTCTCTATGCAACCAGAATGATGTCAATGTTGGAATTGCTAGGCTATCATGATGCTCATTCCAGTTTGGTTTTCTAACCGTTTAACCAATTATTTTTCTTTAAAATCATGTTATATGATCGACCCCATATCGATCATTTCATGTGAATTCCATGTGTACTCCATGTACCGTATCCCATGTGTATTACACGTACCGTAATCCATGTGTATTTCACTTACAATACTCCACGAGTATTCGCTAGTCGATTCTAAATCATCTCACGTGTATTCCACTTCTTGATATTCTACAAGATGTTGATGCCGCTCATAACTTGGAGATGTTACAATTATGATGCTGCTGATTATTTGGAGACGCTACGAGATGCTGATGTTGTTCACAACCTGGAGATCCTACAAGAGGAAGACAAAGGCTCTAGATCAAAGCGACCGGACGAGAAGATGCTTCACCACCAGACGGTTTCCATCACAATCCATGTCCCTACCTTTTAGTTATATGTCACACGTCATTCAGTTGTCTTTTTAGTCACATGAGTGAGAACCGGTACCAACCAACCACTCAGCTAACTAGTTACATGAATCATCGTCATGAGAATGACTCATCATGGAACTGACAGACAAGACGATAGTAACCACTACTGTGACAACAACTATTCTAGAAATCACAACAGAACACCGGTCATGGACGTAACCAGAAACAAAAAGGTCAGCAGTCCAGCAGATTCGCCAAGTTTGGCATTTTAACCACCATTTTCTTTATGATTTCTTTTCATATGTCAAGACATCCATCAAGACACATCCTCTCAAGTATATATACTGAAGACAGATGTCAAGACACCAGTCAAGACACATGTCACACGTATAGTTCTCAGGACATGATTCAAGATACACAACTCATGCATAATTTATGACTCAACCAAAGTGATTTAAGGTACCTTTCAAGGGTATACTTATTCTGTTGTGCCATGTACAAATCAAGCCCCTAAAATTTCAGTGCTATCTCTGACTTATTGTTCATTGTTGGTCACGTAGTGTTCGTTCCGTGTGAAGCGGACGAAACACATTCAGTGGGATCTTCCACGTTTACTTTGTGTGCTAACATGACAATTTCATTTCTCGATTTCATAATTTTATACCATGTTCATCAAAGACGCCGTTGTATCACCATGTATATAAAGGCTTTCATTTTAGTTTGACGATAAGATCATTCATTTCTGCATTGGATCATTATTCGTACCAGATTATATTCGGTGATGTTCAGATTCCTGAATACATTCAGCATGGGTTTTCCACCACGAAAATCGGTGAAATTTTTTTCTTTCTTCTGCTTTACAGGCATTTGTTGTTGGCTACGTTTATTTCCAAACTATGATTTATGACACGATTCCCAAAGTTACTTTTATTCATAATTCGTTGATTAGTTCAAAATTTTCCCAAATATATTACTAGAAGGAACTACCAATCATACCACCATTCATAACTGTTATGCTCTTCCCAATTATTAATAATCTACCTAACCTGCTTTCAGACTCTAAACACTCTCCTAAATCAATTTTCGACAAGGCTACTATCAATTGCGAGTGAAAGGGCAGGACACTTGCGTGACTGTTCTTCGCACACGTTATAGTCATTATGAATCCATGTTTGTGCCTTTTAGTTTACGAATGCCCAGCAGTAATTATAGACACAATGAAACAAATTCTCATGAACTCTGGACAAGTTCGTCATTCTGTTCATTGCTAACATTCTGACTTTCATTAAGTCTAAAGAAGAACATGAAGACTATCTTCACTCTATGTTACAAGATTTACAACGGGAGAAACTCACACTAATATTTTTCCTGTATGTATTTTGTTGATTACAGTGACACGCTGAATCGCCTTGTTCTCACAGTAAATTTTACCATGACTAACACTACGCGTAAAGGAGTAAATCCTACACTAACTTATGTGTTCCAGAAAATCCTACGCTAAGAGAAGTCTAATTTTAACCAAACTCATATCTTTCCAATTGCTATGTATCTAGATTCTACCAAGATGTATCATGATCTTAACCACATTTTCGTGGAGAGGTAATGAAACAAGATGCAGTTACGTTCATATCTAAATGCCTGACTTATTAGCAGGTAAAGATAGAACGCCAACACGCTTGCAGTCATTTCAACCTTAGAAATTTCTGAATCGTCTTTCGACCAATTAACCTAGCCCACACGTTCTATTTCATCCGAAAAGTGTACGCAGTACCAAATTATCAGATATCTTCCATCCGATGATCGTACAATTACACGACACTCTTTCAACTATCAGATCAGACAAAGGTTCATGTTCGCGTTCATTATTTACGTTCACGTCCGTATGACTATTTCAGCTCGCTAGTTACGTCTCACATTAGTGTTCACGACCTTGTTCATGTTTATGTCCCTTTTCCATCTTCATGATTGGCTTTCACTTCCACTTTCATGACATCGTTCACCCTCATGATCGTATTCCATCTTACGATTTACGTTTCACTTTTCATGGGGAAAAATTTGTAGATCGCTTGGGAGACCAAACTCAATCTTAGCACAAATTTCCATCCTCAGGAAAATGTTTCACATTACATTTCACGTATCATCTCGTATCGTTTGACGTTACCTCCTCAGCTATCTCACGTTCACGACATGTTTCACATATCATGTTCATTCCACGTTGCTCATATCACATTCACGATATGCCACACGTATCACGTCCACCTTGTGCTTCTCATATTACACTCACCATATCTCTACGTATCACGTTCGCAATTTGTTAGCCTTAACTCCAAACCAACATAACTTATCACCTTTTAACTCCAACCAACACCAAATCTATATCCTAACCCTTCGTCTCCTAATCCCAACTAGACTCGAACACCGAAACTTAATTTTAAATAAAATACATGATCTCAGATTACAATCGTATTTTGACATGCATGTCAAGATCTATAAAGATCATAACCCACGAAATCATCATCATTGATCTTTTTAGACTCAAACCATTTTTTTATTCGTATGTAAAGAAAGTCAATTAACAAATCTGTTATTGCTTTACTTTGATTCGATGACTTAAAACAGCCCATATCTCAATATACAAAATCAAATATTGATGTATAACAATCATGTTATAATCAAATTATTTGTTTCGATCTAAACACCAAACACAAAACCAACTTCATACAATCTTACCCGAGACCATATCAATGATCTTGAAGGCATAAGCAACTTGTATTCTTCATGGGTTATTGATTTGTACTTAATATATATTGATGAAGGCTAAAGAAAATTCGTGTATTTGATAGAACTGAAAGGGACTTGCTCTTCATTTGTGGTATATGGAGTCACAAGGTTTCATTGTGATATTTGTGTTTAATTATCAATTTGGGACTTTGATGATGAGACAAATATTGAGATGAGATGGGACGGATATATCAAGATTAGGTGAAATGGGGACAAAGTTTACTAAGTGAGTTATTAGAGTTGGATTAAGTTGTTATATTGCTCAAGAATGGATCGGGTATTTAATGAGTTGGCTTGTGGTTCTGATATAAGTAACTTGGGCCCGGTTTTCAACAGTTATGCTTGGCTAGTACTTTTCTTATCATGAAATTGAACCGGATGATAATATTGATAGCAGGCCGACCCTTGTGACAGAATTGGGCTAAAGTGATGCTATATTATATGATCCATTAAAGAAAGCTTCGTTTTGAACCCTTCTTTTCGATCCGCGCATCAGTTGGGTATATGACTGATTTGGGCTTCAAAAATCAAGTTTACTAAACGGCGTTGACTCCTCCTCCTTCTCTAGTCATCATTGGTTTCTCTAGTTAACGGCAATCAATCATCACACTAAACACAACAAACACGAAGACAAAAACAAACAAACACCAAAACGATCCTTTAAGATTCACTAAAATTGTCAAAACGGCTAGTATTCGAGCAAAGTCATGTCAAGTGATTACGAAGTGGATTTGGTATTTATTATTTGAAGGTGAAGTGGAAGATCACGAAGGCGTCTACTCAATTCATCATCGAGCCTTTTTCACCCCATTCTATCGATTGATGATTCACTTCAGCATTTATGATTAAGACTTGATTTATCTAGTTTTCACTGTCAAGGGGTGGATGGTCAACGACATGGATAACTATCACTTAAGGAGTTACGTCGTAGTGCTCAGTGTCACACTCACCGAGAGTTATGGATACTTCAAGAGGTGTTCTACATCTTATACCTCTCTCTTTATCTATAAGATTCTGAGAGAAGTTTCTTTGCACCGTTCTTCAATCAACACAAGTGCTAAGCGTAAGTAACAAATTTGGGGGATTGTACTTCAGTTTCAAGTTTGGAATACCAGGTTGATACACGGATTTTATGTGGGTTCAGATTTCTCGGAATCCTCTCGAATTGATCTCAGTTAAAAGTGGAATGATTGTTCTTGGTGACAATAAGTGGATTTGTTTTACTAACCTAAATCAATGAAGTAAATAAAGATTAAAGCTAGAATCAGTAGATCAAAAACAATTAAATGATAAAGCAAAAAGATACCCTATTCGGAAAAAGTCCTATGCGGAATGATATACCATTCGGAACAAAAAGTCAATTCGGAAAATATTCCGAATAAGAAAACAAAATTAAGACTATGCGGAATAATTGAAAAGTTCCGAATAGGGAAAAATGGAAAATCCTACTCGGAATAAAAAGTCTATTCGGAAAACCTAGTCTATGCGAAAAATACTCCTACTCGGAAAAATAAGCCAATTCGGAAAACCAAGTCCATGCGGAAAAAGTGGCTATTCGGAAAAATAAAGTCTATGCGGAATATAATTGCTATTCGGAAAAACCTGGCTATTCGGAAACTATTCCGAATAAGGAAAACAAAGAAATGATTATGCGGAAAATTGGAGCTATTCGGAATATCTGGGATATTCCGAATAAAGAGGAAATAAACCTATACTCGGAATATTTGAAATATTCCGAGTAAAGCAAATGGATCAAGTCTATTCGGAATAATTCTGGAGCACGAAGAACAGATACAGTAACAGTAAAATAAGGGACACGAAATTTAATCAAAATCAAACTAAATACTCAAAAAGGTTTTACCAAACTAACCAATAATCATTAACTTACCATGAGGAACAAATCCCACCAATAAAAACATTAATTCAACAACTCTTTAAGATCAAACTTGAATCAAATAAAAACTTAAGAACTTGCAAAAAGAGATGATGAAGAACAAGATTAATGAAAAGATGGAATGGATTGATTAAGGGAAAAGTAACAAGAGTATTGAATCAAACTTACAAGATGAAAAGAAAAAGATGAAAATCACCAAACTCCCTAATGGAGTTTGTGATGAGACGAACTACAAAGAACTGGGAAAGAAAGAATGAAAACTAACTAACTCCCTAATGTGTGAAGGGAAAAACTATATATAGTCCTAAAGGTTGGTTGGTGAGTGGGCTTTCTCCCTTTCTTCTTGTCTTCTCGTCTTTTCAGAAAAGTTGACGATTTCGATTCTGATTCGGGATTTGTTGTCGATTAAATTCAACTCGTCTTTTAATTTCTTCGTTAAATAGACTTGAGTTTCTTCGACTTATGAAAATCTTCCGTCTTTAGTCCTTTTCTTCGATAAATCTTCGAATAGGCCTTAGTGACTTCAAATCTTTTGCACATCTTGGGCCATAGACTTTATCTTGAGTCTTTTTCCTTGAGAAAACCCGTGCAATCCCATGTTTTCTTTAATATTTATCCGGTTAGCTCTGAAAACACAATAAACACAAAAACCACGCATAATTCCAAACAAATGATATTAATTACGTGTTTTGGTCTTGTTTTAGCCAGAATTAAGTGGTAAAAGGATGGGTGTTTACACACCTATCAAATCCCCTATACTTAACCATTGCCATGCCCTCATGCAATGCTTAGTGATAAAGCAATTTTACATTTTTCTCATAATTAATCAACCTTGGCCTTTTTTAAATTCTACTAAACAATAATTAAAATACTAAGAGAACTTAAACTTTCAAATAAACAAAAGGATGGAAATAACTTGTAAAGAAATCAAGGACTTACATTAGGGCTTTGGTGTTGCGAAGATTTATCACCCTCAAGTTTCACGTTCCCCAAACTAAGCTTAAAGACGAGATCATTGTTATTATAAGTTAGTAAATCAAACACTTACACACATGGCTTAATTAAATGCTTAAACTCCCTTATTCCTAATTGTATCTCTTATATTTTATGTTTGTCTTAGAATGATCATGAAGATGCATTTTTGGACTTATTGCGATAGTTTATTAAGGCTGAAAGCAAAGTAGGACGATTTTGATCAATAGTTAGCTAAAGGACAAAATCTCTTAAAACTGCTTCTCGGGATATCAAAAAGTTCATATCTTGGCATAACTTGGTTCACGATTTGAGACCTTTCTCGGGCCGATATTTGGCATGTACTTCATACTTCATATCTTCGAGAGACGTTCTTGAGATAATGGTCTTCTCATCATAATAGAGTTTCTTCACTTGGAGACTTTTGAGGGGTACTCCAACTTTGTTGACCACGACTTCATGATTATTTCTTCAATCTCTATTTGGGATTTTGAGATACAACGATCCGCCTCCTTTTCGGACTTGGATCTATTTATCCTCATACCTTGTTAGGGTCTTTTCGGATAGACTTCTCCATGATCTTTATGGGAGTTGATTGCTTTTCGTCGTGAGTCTTGATCCTTCATATTGACTTAAGGAATAATGCTTTTCACATCACTTTGGATCTTCAGCAATAAAATTGAATCCTCATGCCTTGTTAGGGCCTTTTCGGACTCGCCAATCTTCGCGCCCCGCTTCATAAGTTATGCCTTGGCTATGAACTCTTATCATTACCGAGCAACTTTTAAACGATCTTGGGCTAGAAGCTAAGTAACTTTTCAAATCGTAAGACCTTACTTATTGCAGATAAATTATTAGCAAGTGATGGGAGAATAGGCAAATAATTACACCAAGTGAGCTTGCGCAAGAATACTGACTTATAATTGACTCTATCATTTCTCGTCCTCCACAATTTAAAATCTCAAATAATGAGATTCGTGGACACTTAGCCTAATAAACCAATTAAGGTCTACATGGTTAAGGATACTAGCTAGAATAAACTTGGATAAGTCTATTCGGGTTGAGTCAAAATAAACGAAACGGGCCTAATATGTCAAAGATTTCTAAACTAGCTAAACCACTTTATTAATATTTTTGACTTTATTGCGGGATATATACATATGAAAGCAATGATAAAAATTTAAAAATTACAACTAAATGGCCAAAGTTAATAAAAAATTTGAAAAATGTTGAAAAATAGGATTTTATGGTTAAACGAAGGCATTTTCATGGAAAAGTCCACTTAAAACTTCGATAGAAGTCTCCCCTACACTTAAGATAAACATTGTCCTCAATGTTTAAGCATGTGGGAAAAGTCTCCCCTACACTTATGACATTGTGCACGTTGGTTAACTCAAGTTAAGGAAGAGACGACTAAAGTGATCAATTTCAAATGTGAGTATGAAGAGAATTGAATCACGATAGTTGAGAGATAGAACCGGATTTCGGATAACACGGGAGCACGGTTCTTCAAAGATTTCCAAGATTGCAGTAATCCCTGTAAGTACATCACCACACAAACACAAATGACCAAAATAGGTCCTCCCCTACACTTAGGGGGTTAAAGGGATAGATACTCGGGCTGCCTCCCGAGGAGCGCTTGTTTTTGGTAACCGAGTCACGAGCCTGACTCGACCCAAATTCAGTTCATGGGGAACGTGGTGAGGGATGGAATCACCTCCTGAGAGGTGTCCTCACCAAAGTACAACTTCACTCGTTGGCCATTCACCTTAAAATTTGGTCCATTAGGTTGAGCGAGCTCGAGAGTACCATATGGAAAAATTTGGGCGATGGTGAATGGGCCGGACCAACGAGATTTGAGTTTGCCCGAAAAGATTTTCAACCGAGAGTTAAAAAGTAAGACTTTGTCTCCAACATGGAACTCTCGGTTTTTGATCTTGGAGTCGTGAATGAGCTTAGTTCGTTCCTTATAGATCAAAGAATTTTCATAAGCCTCATTCCGAAGTTCATTCAGCTCATTGAGTTGGAGCTTGCGTAGGTCACCGGCTTTGTTTATATCAAAATTAGCCCACTTCAAGGCCCAATAAGCCTTGTGCTCCAACTCAATGGGGAGGTGGCACGCTTTCCCGTACACAAGACGATAAGGCGTACAGCCGATCGGGGTCTTGTAAGCAGTACGGAAAGCCCACAAAGCATCATCGAGTTTATCAGCCCATGCGGCACGATGCTCTCCCACGGTTCTTTCAAGAATTCGCTTCAGCCCTCGGTTGGATATTTCGGCCTGGCCATTTGTTTGTGGGTGGTAGGCTGTGGAAAGACGATGATTGACACCGTACTTAGCCATGACTCGAGCAAATTGGTCATTGCAGAAATGAGTCCCACGATCACTAATAATGGCACGAGGCACACCGAAGCGAGCGAATAGAGCTTTCAAAAAGTTACAAACCACCCTTGCGTCATTAGTAGGCAAAGCTTTGGCTTCAACCCACTTTGAAACGTAGTCAACGGCTACAAGGATGTATTTGTTTCCTTTAGATGAAGGGAATGGCCCCATAAAGTCGATACCCCAAACATCAAAAATTTCACACTCTTGAATGAAATTCTGAGGCATCTCGTCTTTATGTGTGATTTTGCCTTGCTTTTGGCAAACATCACATCGCTTAACCATATTGTGAGCATCACGATATATGGAGGGCCAATAAAATCCCGAGTCAAACACTTTCTTTGCGGTGTAGTTGGGACCAAAGTGACCACCGGTGGGTCCTTTGTGGCAAGCATCAAGGATGTCCGACGCTGCCGGTCCATCAACACATCGGCGAATAATCAGGTCGGCACATTGTTTGAATAGGTAAGGGTCGTCCCAAAAGTAAGTCTTGATGTCGGTAAAGAACTTCTTCTTTTGTTGGGACGTCAACCCTTCCTTGAGAATTCCACCCGCCAAGTAATTTGCAAAGTCCGCAAACCACGGGGTTTCATTCGGCTTCGAGTTTATAGACATTAAGGTCTCCAAGGGAAAAGAATCATTGATTTCTTTGGTCGGATGATCCCCTTGGTATGGATCCTCAAGTCTACTAAGATGGTCCGCGGCTAGGTTTTCTGCTCCTTTTTTATCGCGAATGTCGATTTTAAATTCCTGGAGCAGCAAAACCCAGCGAAGAAGTCTTGGTTTGGAATCTTGCTTTGTCAACAAGTACTTCAACGCGGAATGATCGGTATACACAATGGTGGTAGAAAGGACAAGATAGGGGCGAAACTTTTCAAAAGCATAAACAACGGCTAAAAGCTCCTTTTCGGTTGTCGTATAATGCAATTGTGCCCCAGTCATTGTCTTGCTAGCGTAATGGATTGGTTGGAAGTGTTTGTTCACTCTTTGTCCAAGAACCGCTCCAATAGCAAAATCGCTAGCATCGCACATCAACTCAAAGGGAAGCTCCCAATTAGGGGTAACCAAGACGGGTGCCTTAGTTAGCTTATCCTTAAGTGAGTTAAAGGCTTCAAGGCACTCTTTGGAAAAGATAAAAGGAGTATCTTTTTCCAAGAGGTGGGTCATCGGGCGAGCGATTTGAGAAAAATCTTTAATGAATCGACGATAGAAGCCCGCATGACCCAAGAAACTTCTCACACCCTTCACAGTGGAAGGTGGAGGCAACTTTGCTATAACATCAACTTTAGCACGGTCTACTTCAAGACCGGCTTTCGAAATCGTATGTCCAAGCACGACGCCTTCTTTTACCATGAAATGGCATTTTTCCCAATTTAGAACAAGGCGAGTGTCTTCACACCGCTGTAGCATACGTTCTAAATTGGCAAGGCAAGCAGAGAAGGAATCCCCGAAGACCGAGAAATCATCCATGAAGACTTCCATGGTTTGTTCAACCATGTCATGGAAGATAGCTAACATACACCTTTGGAAAGTCCCGGGCGCATTACATAAGCCAAAAGGCATTCTTTTGTAAGCAAAAGTGCCATAGGGACAAGTGAATGTAGTCTTCTCTTGATCTTGGGGATCGATGGGTATTTGAAAATAACCCGAGAAACCATCCAAAAAGCAGTAATATTCATTACCGGCTAATCGTTCAAGCATCTGGTCCATGAAAGGTAGAGGGAAATGATCCTTTCTCGTGGCATCATTGAGTTTGCGGTAGTCTATACAAACTCTCCATCCAGTAACGAGACGAGTGGGAATCAACTCGTTGTGTTCATTGGGAACAACGGTTATTCCGCCCTTCTTGGGCACACAATGGATTGGACTTACCCATGGTGAATCCGAAATAGGGTAAATCATACCCGCATCAAGAAGTTTAATGACTTCTGTTTTGATGACTTCATGGATTTTTGGATTCACCCTTCGTTGGCTTTGAATAGTGGGCTTATAGTCATCCTCCATGAGAATTTTGTGTGTGCAGAAGTGAGGATCAATTCCACGAAGATCCGATATTTTCCAAGCGATAGCCTTCTTATGATCTTTCAACACAGCGACAAGTCGGGCTTTCTCTTCATCCTTCAAATCCTTAGCAATGATGACTGGCGACTTCTTCTGATCTTCGAGGAATACATACTCAAGATGGGGTGGCAACTCCTTAAGTTCCAAATCCGGAGGATTGTCGACGGGAGGCGTGTTCGAAGTCGGAGTATCGATAGCAATGATAGTGGGAGATGGAGGAGAAGGGTTGTCTTCTTTGAGGAGATTAGCAATGAAACTGAGGTCTTCATCCCAAGTGGCAGTAGAATCGTCATTCTTTTGCTTCACATCTCCCAAGGTGGCTTCCAAATCTTTCCAAAGGAAATCACTTTCTCCAAATAGAGATAGTGATGAGTCGATAGAGGAAACGGTCTCAACATTGGGAAGAGAGGTAGGAATGTTTTTACAAGCATCCTTGAAGTGTTCTTCACAAGCCTCATCAAGAACGTCAATACAATTAACACTCTCAGAAGAAGAAGGCTGTTTAGATAACTTTCCCATGTTGAAGACTACTTTATCGTCACCCACTCTCATGATAAGCTCACCGGCTTCAACATCAATGAGAGTGCGACCGGTCCTCAAGAATGGACGACCAACAATGAGTGGCACACGGGGGTCCATCTCGTAGTCGACGACAACAAAATCGGCAGGGAAGGTGAATTTGTCGACTCCTACAATGACGTCTTCGGCTATCCCCACTGGATAAGCAACCGTACGGTTGGCCAATTCCAAAGTCATTTTGGTGGGGACTAGCTCTGGGAGAGATAATTGCTTCCAAACACTTAGAGGCATGAGATTAATACTGGCACCTAGATCGGCTAGGGCCATGCAATTCTCTACTCCCGGGAAATTGCAAGGGATAAGAAAACGACCCGGATCACCAAGCTTGATTGGTAATTTCCTTAAGAGCACTGCAGAGCAGTTCTCATTAAGTTGGGTGTTGGCGAGATCGAGGAGCTTTTCCTTGTCGCTCAGAAGATCTTTAAACATTTTGGCATACTTGGGCATGTGAGCGAGAGCCTCAGCAAAGGAGATATTGAAATTCAGTTTCTTGAACATTTTTAGGAAGTTCGAAACTTGAATATCATCCTTGCTCTTTTGCTTCTCTTTCCTCAACCTTGAAGGATAAGGTATATTGAAAGAAGAGGAAGGCTTTAAGGGAATAGGATCACTCACAACCACGGGTGGAGGAGGGGTAGAAAGAAGAGGTGGAGAAATTGGGGAAGGAGAAGAAGGAGGAGCAGGCGACTCGTTCTCCTTAGTCACAACCACCGGTGGAGGTATAGGAAGCTCGGGTTCCGTAGTACCTTTGCCACTTCGAGTGGTGATTGCTTTCATCTCCCCTCTTGGGTTCGCAACGGTGTTACTCGGAAGAGTACCCGAAGAAGAGGGTTGACTACTTTGGAAGAAACTAGCCATCATGTTCCTCAGATCATTAGTCTGGCTATCCAACGTGTTTCTCATGTCAGCTCTCAAATCATTTCCTTGCTTGACCAAGTCTGCCTTCAAATTTCGCACTTCCTCTTGGAGATTTCCCACTATCACATCATTGGTTCTCATGTAGGTTGCGACCTCTTGGTGTAAAGCAGTGGTGGTTTGGTTGGAAGGAGCATTGTATGCAGGTGGTTGGTAAGCAGGTTGTTGGTAGACTTGATTGTTACGTTGAGGTGGTTGTTGTTGTTTATGAGGTGGGATGTATGGTTGTCGAGGTTGTTGTTGTTGTTGAGGAGAGCGGTTAAGGTTTTGTTGTTGGTTTGGGTTGGTAGGAGGGAAACCAGGTGGTGAAAGGTAATTGTTGGATCGATAGCTAAGCAAGTTACGGTCACCTTGAGGTCTAGCTTGATAAGCAGGTTGTTGGTAGGTGCCATATGCCGCATTCACATTCTCAGCAGGGTAATCTTGGGTGGCGGTACACGTTGTGTAAGAGTGGGGACCACCGCATATCTCACAAGGTTGGCTGACAGCGTTCACTTGTGTATTTTTGGCGTTGTTGCTGTTGTTGTTGCTGACGGTGTGGGTGACAAGCGATTCAAGAAGCGTAGTGATTTTGTCTAATCGCTTGTCGCTGTCATTAGTGCTAGCACTAGCAACATTGGTCCTAATGCTCTTGGTTTGCACACGAGACTTGTTCTCAATGATATCCCAAGCAGCATTGGAAGTCTTAGCCAATAGATTACCCCCCGAAGCACTATTCAGTGAATCTTGGTCATTTATGCTTAAACCATTGTAAAAAGTATTTATTTGATGAACTTTGGTAAAACCATGTTGTGGGCATTTTCTTAAAAGATCTTTAAAGCGATCCCAAGATTCACTGAATGACTCGTCGTACTTTTGTTCAAAGGTTATAATCTCATTCCGCAAAGCGGTAGTACGAGAGGGTGGAAAAAAGTAGTTGATAAACTTTGTTTCCAAATCCGTCCATGAGAGAATACTCTGTGGCGGTTCCTTAGCAAGCCAATGCCGGGCTTGTCCCTCTAAAGAAAAGGGAAAAAGTTGTAACCTTATGACCTCCTGTGGAACTCCATTGAACTTGACCGTGTTCGTGAGTTGTAGAAATCTCTTGATGTGATCGTGTGGGTCATCAATGGTTCGTCCAAAGAATGGTTGAGCTGAGACCATCTGGATAAAGCCTGACTTTAACTCGAAATTGTTGGCGGCAATTGGTGGAATAACAATTGGATCCATGTTGCCATCGACATGAGCTTGCAGCAATTCAATCATTGGGCGATTATCCGGAAGGTGCTCATTGTTGTTGTTATTGTTCATGTTGTTGAAAGGCGGGTTGTTGTTGTTATTATTGTTGTTCGGAGGTGGTATGTTATTGTTGTTTTGTACACCAGCCATGTCTAAATTATCGAGAGGCTCGGGCTCTTGATAGGACGTGGATCGAGTGCGCATACACCTGCAAAAGAACGAACAAAGAAAAACAAAGCAAAAATATTTTTGGTTTTTTATTGTTTTTTATTTTTTAGGATTTTTGAAAATTTTATATTTTTTAGTGTTTTTGAAAAAATTTTTTAGGAAAAAGTAACGTTCACGGGGAACGGATCCCAAAATCCAAGTTCTACAAAAAACTTTTGATCTTAACGAGAGGTCCCCGGCAGCGGCGCCATTTGATACACGGATTTTATGTGGGTTCAGATTTCTCGGAATCCTCTCGAATTGATCTCAGTTAAAAGTGGAATGATTGTTCTTGGTGACAATAAGTGGATTTGTTTTACTAACCTAAATCAATGAAGTAAATAAAGATTAAAGCTAGAATCAGTAGATCAAAAACAATTAAATGATAAAGCAAAAAGATACCCTATTCGGAAAAAGTCCTATGCGGAATGATATACCATTCGGAACAAAAAGTCAATTCGGAAAATATTCCGAATAAGAAAACAAAATTAAGACTATGCGGAATAATTGAAAAGTTCCGAATAGGGAAAAATGGAAAATCCTACTCGGAATAAAAAGTCTATTCGGAAAACCTAGTCTATGCGAAAAATACTCCTACTCGGAAAAATAAGCCAATTCGGAAAACCAAGTCCATGCGGAAAAAGTGGCTATTCGGAAAAATAAAGTCTATGCGGAATATAATTGCTATTCGGAAAAACCTGGCTATTCGGAAACTATTCCGAATAAGGAAAACAAAGAAATGATTATGCGGAAAATTGGAGCTATTCGGAATATCTGGGATATTCCGAATAAAGAGGAAATAAACCTATACTCGGAATATTTGAAATATTCCGAGTAAAGCAAATGGATCAAGTCTATTCGGAATAATTCTGGAGCACGAAGAACAGATACAGTAACAGTAAAATAAGGGACACGAAATTTAATCAAAATCAAACTAAATACTCAAAAAGGTTTTACCAAACTAACCAATAATCATTAACTTACCATGAGGAACAAATCCCACCAATAAAAACATTAATTCAACAACTCTTTAAGATCAAACTTGAATCAAATAAAAACTTAAGAACTTGCAAAAAGAGATGATGAAGAACAAGATTAATGAAAAGATGGAATGGATTGATTAAGGGAAAAGTAACAAGAGTATTGAATCAAACTTACAAGATGAAAAGAAAAAGATGAAAATCACCAAACTCCCTAATGGAGTTTGTGATGAGACGAACTACAAAGAACTGGGAAAGAAAGAATGAAAACTAACTAACTCCCTAATGTGTGAAGGGAAAAACTATATATAGTCCTAAAGGTTGGTTGGTGAGTGGGCTTTCTCCCTTTCTTCTTGTCTTCTCGTCTTTTCAGAAAAGTTGACGATTTCGATTCTGATTCGGGATTTGTTGTCGATTAAATTCAACTCGTCTTTTAATTTCTTCGTTAAATAGACTTGAGTTTCTTCGACTTATGAAAATCTTCCGTCTTTAGTCCTTTTCTTCGATAAATCTTCGAATAGGCCTTAGTGACTTCAAATCTTTTGCACATCTTGGGCCATAGACTTTATCTTGAGTCTTTTTCCTTGAGAAAACCCGTGCAATCCCATGTTTTCTTTAATATTTATCCGGTTAGCTCTGAAAACACAATAAACACAAAAACCACGCATAATTCCAAACAAATGATATTAATTACGTGTTTTGGTCTTGTTTTAGCCAGAATTAAGTGGTAAAAGGATGGGTGTTTACACACCTATCACAGGTTTACTTCACCAGTGGTCACTACAGATAGCCGAAAGAATACGAGGTTGGTAAGTTTAGTCAGAGAGGATAAGAGTAGAGATGTGATCAGCAAACAATTCTCACGAGCAACTTGAGCTACAGAATGTCAACAAAGATTACTGCTTCAGACATGGACTTCTCGTGATTCTGATTGTACTCGTCAGATGATGCTATCGAGTGTTCTTAACCACCATACTTTTGACAAGAATGCTATCGAGTGTTCTTAACCACCATACTTTTTAGGGTTAAGTCCATATATTAGCAACGTACTTTCGGTCATTTACATATCTAGGTAGCAAAATGCAGATATTACTAATATAGTCATTCAAAGTTTTAGATTTATATACATATGGGTAATATGACCGGTGATTTTCGGTTAAAACTAAAAAATGACTTACACGTTAGTTCATATATTACAAACCGGCTAATATTCAACAATGTTTTACCTTGATCCTGTCGTGGTATGTTCCAACACCATAACAATAAATTTGACATAAAAATTGGTTTAGGAACATACCACGACAAAATAAAGGTAAAACATTGTTGAATATTAGCCGGTTTGTAATATATGAACTAACGTGTAAGTCATTTTTTTAGTTTTAACTGAAAATAACCGGTCAAATTACCTATATGTATATAAATCTAAAACTTTGAATGACTATATTAGTAATATCTGCAGTTTGTTACCTAGATATGTAAATAGCTGAAAGTACGTTGCTAATATATGGATTTAACCCTACTTTTGACAAGAATGCTACCGATTGTTCTTAACCACCATACGTTTGACAAGAACGCAAGTGTTCGTCACCATCATACTTTCGACAAGAACATCTCGTGATTTGGACCGTACACGTCAGATGATGCTTCCGAGAGTTCGTCACCATCTTGGTGGAAGAACGTGTACTTTGGAGACTTAGTTCCCACTCTGGAGTACTTAGTTCAACTTCCAGGGGGAAGCATTCTACAAGCGTGAGAAGATTTGTTGCTGATTTCTTACATGTTCCCCCAAACACATAATCATGAATACCAAAAATGTCAAGGTAGCAGTTACTTGGTGTGGTTTGCTTCTTCTTCAACAAAATTCCGCTGTGCACTTTAAATGTCAAAGATAGAAGATTGCTCAAGCTACAGGTTCTGCTCAAGACAGGGATATTTGTTTGGGGGGAAGCTGATTCAGAAGCTTCGTCAAAAAGAAGTCTATGAAGAAAGCTTTTCAAGACATGTGGTATGAATTGGGGGGAAGTTAATCCAGTTCATACATGATACAATGGTTCCTCAACAAGCAAAGATTAAGAGGATTCAAACTGGGGTATAAATTTTTCTAGAAGACTTGAAGACAATGGTGTGACCCTCAGCATTGGAAGCAAACTTAATACTGTCATATTTTTGTTGTGTTTGCATTTGTTAGGAACATTGTAAGTAATTCCGTATGTCACCACATTGGGGGAAGATTGTTAGCCTTAAAATGTGTGCGACTAACGGAGTTACATTAGTTTCATAGTCGGGACTTGCAGGGACTAATATTGTCATATGTAAAGTCCAAGTCCCGTGCTATATAAACACCTCCATACTCCCATGGAGGGGTGAGGCATACCATTTCTTTCTTTTCCTTTATCTCACTCGAAATAAACTCTTTGTTTCTAGTATCTCTTGTTTCTCTCTCTACCATGGCTAAACAACACTTCTATCCTCCCCGACCTCCGGATCTTTTACCCGTGTTAATAGTGAATCCATGTTAACACAATTATTCATGTATCACGTTCACAATTGTTCACGTACTACGTTTCAATATGTCCCACGCAACATTGCTCAGATGTTACTAGTGTCGTTTATTCCAGGTTATTTTGCATCGTAACGTTTCATTTACCCTTGCATGTTATATCTTATCCACTCGGTCAGATTCTTGAGGAATCTATCTTACGTTGATGAACCAGAAACTTTTACGTACCGTCAAGTCAGGTTCATGAAGACCAAGATTATCAATCCTCGTCAAAACCGTTCGGAGGAACCATTCTGATAGGAAAGCCACTTGGAAACGGAGGAGTCCATCTGGATTTCGTATCCTCTTTCCTCCCATATTTCAGATATGTTCTTTTCAGCCACTCCACATTCCATGTTCCCTCCAGTCACGTCATGTTCCATGTTCTTGACAGTCACGTCACGTCCATGTCCCTTCCAGTTTATCGTATCTCTAATTCGAGGACGAATTATTCTTTTTAGAAGGGAAGAGTTGTAAAACCCGCTTGAAAATCACTAAGAACATTATTTCATGAAATTACGTATAAATTAAAACATTTCGATTTATTAATATACTACACGCGACACGAATGTTTAACACGATTTCTACGTATATTAATTAAATACGAAAAGTTATTACGCAGATTATTATTATTTACATATAATGAGAATAATAATAATTCACGACTTTTTAAAACACGAATACGCGCAAGAAATAACAAGGTACGAAATTTAATACAAAAGGAGTTGGGATCTTGTTATGGGCGGTTAGTAGAAGGAAGGAATGGGCTCAAGGCCCATTGGGTTAGCCTTAGGTCGTGTATAAACAAAAGACGGGGGGAGGTTTATTTTATTTTTAGACAAAATCCAATAAAAACCCTAAATCTAGAAAACCATGCGATCGTTTCTTTTCTTCCCCTTCCCCTGGCTACCGTCGACTCAACAAAACTAAGAACCAAGATAACATCATGGGTTTAATCAAGAATAAGGTTGGTGTTCATGTTTTTATTCCTAAACCCTAACACGTGAATTAGGTATATCTTTTATCCCTTTTATCTTTTGTTATGATAACTTAATCAAGAACCATTAAAAAGAATTAAGAACGTGTTGTTACACTTAGGATCAAACAATATTAAGGGGTGGGAGGTTGTTTTTTTTCAGCCTACACACAAACCGAGACCATTTTTTGTCTCGGTGGTAAACATATTACGCCAGCCGCAACCCTAAATGGGTGACGGCGTGGTTTGAGGTCAAATAGTGGAAACCCCAACCCCCCCCCCCCCCCCCCAAACAGGGGTATTCGGTTTAAAGCAGTGGGAACCGAGACACTTTGTGTCTCAGTGGTTAACTAATAGAAAACAGGGGTTAAACAATACACGGCACGGGGCAGGATATACAAACAGGGGGTAGAAGTACTAGACAGAAGGAACGTATAAAAGGCTAGTGGGTAGCTATAACCAAACAACAGGAAATAAGGGTATGGTCTGGGAGCATATAGGACAACACTGCATTTACAGATGTTGGACAGAACTAGTAAATCTATATATTGGACATAACTAAGATTTTAGATATTGGACAGAACTAATCAATCAGGTATATTGGACAAAAGGGGGGTGTTTGGCTAAGTATAAAAAACATGTATTTTTATTTATTTAGGTAGTTTAATTGAAAACATGTTAATTAAACTAATAAATATGCATGACTTAGGATATAGTTTATTTAAATAAAACCATGGTTTATGTTTGCACATGTTATTTAAATAAAATTTATGATTAAATAATTATTAGTTTAATTATTCATGTGCACTTGATTAATTAAAACTAACTTAATTAATTTATATCATTTTAAGGTAAAGTTTAATTATTAAATCATGGATTATTATTAATTAATAAATATTTATGATGTCATGTAATATTATTATTAATTAATAATTATGAGTTTAGATTAAGTATGTAGTCATTATTAAACTTTACGATATAATTATACAAGACATATTATAAGCTTATTAAAACTTTATGTTATGTCATTTTAACTAATTAATAAGCTTATTATTATTTATGGTAATATATTATTTATGGAAACATGTAAACATGGAATTATATTAATTATGGCAACATGATAATTATGGAAACATATTAAATATAGTAACATGCTATTTATAGAAACATGCTAAATATATAGAAACCTGCTATTTTTAGAAGGTTACGCATTATGATACTATTAATACTTTAACACATAGAAACATGAGTTTCATGAATCATAACACATGAAACATTAATAAAACACAGGATTAAACATGAATCAGTAAAACAAGTCTAGAACACTTAAAACAAGACAGGAACAAGTAAACAAGTAATAACACGTCAAATAAACTAATATTCAATTAAGTATAAGGTAATCAGACAACTCATACACGTCCCTCTTTATTATGTAGCATTTATAGAGTCGGAGTAGAATTCTTCGCGTTCTCTTCGTTCACATTACTAGGCACAAGGTACGGATATTCTGTCCTTCGGTATGGACAATTCTCTTTACATGTTTGATTAGGTCTTCCCGTTTGCAGCCAACTGTTTTCCCTGTAGTCATGTGTCTTAAGCACATCAGGAACTGTTATGTTTATTTTAATTGTCTGAGCTATATACATGCATGCCAGTTTCACCTAGTTACGGAGGTACCGTAACCATAACCCTGGAGGCACCAGTGTTGTAACTTGACCACGACGGAGTGATAGCTCGTGGCGACCCTTTATAGTTTTGGCCATTTTTTTATATTATCATGTGGAGCGTATGGGTACATCCTAGTTACATATTTTCAGACAAGTATTTTCATGATGAATGTGGTGTGTGCCTTGCATCCTTCACAAGAAGTTGATACCTCCTACCCAGACTATTATAAACAGAGGCAACCCCTATATGTATTCATGCACGTTGTTACATTCATGACCTATATGGACTCTTGGGCATTTAAGATACAGCTTTTATGATATAAACCTAATCTTTTCAGAATAAATCAATTTATTACATGTCACCAGGTTTTCTAAGACTTACATTATTCTGCTGCACTTTCATTGTCATGCTTTCATTTCAGTCTTTACTTATGTTTATGCTATTCCATATTATGTCATATATTCGTTCATTGAGTGTATCGCTCAGCCGTTTTCTCTTTTCATGTCCCTAAATGGCAGGTACCCAAGGTCAGACAGGAGCATGGAGAGGTTGTGTATATGATAAGAGCTATTTTATGTTTATGTTCCTTTTGCCTTACTTTTCCTTTATGCTTTGTTTATGAGTTTATGTTTTGGAGCTGATGTTTGATTCCAGTTATACTTATGGTCATGTGATGCTTTAGGACATATACCTTGTATGCTTTAATGTCACGCCATAATTATCCTGTAATGGTCCGTTTATCCAAATGGTGTGTTACATACATAATGTCATTAAAATTTATATTCATATTTGGCCCTTTGGCGTACATGTACCTATCGTTTCTATGTGAAATAAGAGGATTGAGTGAACCTAATAATTTACTTGTCGTGTTAGAGGGATGCAACCCCATCGACCATAGATTACGTATCCTTGTTAGACACCTTACTAATCAAGACGTTGTAGTAAGTTATGCATGCCTCACATTCCATGATGGACAAACGAAAGACACACTGTGCACGTTTAACAACATTCTATCAGTTAAATGACGCCACTTATGGTAGTTGTGGCACGCCACACGTAATGACATATTCCTCTCCCATAAGTTTGTTGAGATACACCCTACGAGTGGTACTCAAGATGCGCGCTCAAGTCTGCTATTTTGTAAACAGGTACTTAAGAGCTGCACACACCACGACAAAGCCACAAAACAACCTACAATTGGTTGTAAACATTTTTCGTATGTATTATGAGCAGCTGTAGTGGAAACGAAAAATAAATATTTGCATATGAACAAACATACAATATAAGTTATGATCATAGGTCAATATAATTACAGACCATGGACATCATGATAGTTCGGGCACATGTTTGCCGTAACACTTTGATAAATACTCATAACAGATCTCCAGTGGAGCGTGATCTTTTCAATTTACGCAAAAGGAAACTGGATGAAGAGATAGTATGCTCGTTCAGCGCTCTATCTCCATGTCTTCGAGTATGCTGCCGTCGCACACAGAGACAATAGGTATGCTAACAGCCACGCCATTCGATCTAGGTGGATGCGTTGTGCCTAGACTGATAATGGCGTTCTTCATTTTAAGACCTTTTCTCTTAGTCGCACGTTTCGCGTGACGTTTCAGTACTTCCTCCAAGGAGACTTCTTCAACTACTCTGAAGGGGTCCGTACTATTCCAAGGGTAAGCACGAATGGGTACTTTTAGTTAAGCAACATCCGGCCTCAGGTGGTAGTCAAATTCTTCTTCATCACCCTTCATTTTATACCTTTCCAGGGTAAGCCTCTCTATTATTACACTAAGGGGCCAGTCATGGTCCGGCTCTATCATCTTTATTAAGGGGAGATCACACTTTTTAAAATATTCAAGGCATCGTCTAGTTTATCCTGCGTTAGACGGTCGTAGAAGGATACCTGATCTAACCTCTTATTTAGTAGTCCATCCTTTAATGCACGTCGTTGATCCCAAACTTAGATCGGTTATGCTTTATATTAACGAGAATAAATCAAGTGTAATACTTAAAGAAACTTTGTGTTGAATAACAATATAAGTATTATGCCGAATTAATACTTAGATCAAAGAACAAAAGTATACCAAACTTTCAACTTTGATTAATGATCAAAACGACGTACAAGTTGAAAGTGTTAATAAACATAAACCCTAAGGCCTCCTTCTATATACATAAGGAGCCTTGAATATAAAGCTCAGTATAAACTATTTTAGGAAGATATCAAAAGATAAACATAACAAAATACAATATTCGTGTACATCTTCCTAACTTAAACAAACATGTGTTGACGTTGGCAGCTAACAAGTCTTGACAGTGGCTTGATTCTTCTTATATGTGGCTATTCTGTCAGAGGCTTGATTGCACTTGTTAGTGGCTTGATCTAATTTTTTAGCAACTAGATGACTTAGAGAATTTTATTCCCAACAATCCTCCCCTAATCTTGATAGTAACCCCAAACATCAAGTTTCATGAATAAAAACAAACATACAGAGGATTATTACAAACAAAACCTGTTCTTCCATGTGTGTGACAAGAAATCTCATTAAGTCTACTCCTACACCACTGGTATAGTCTACTTTGAGCTTGGTGCTCACCATCTTCTTCAATATTCTTGTGACAATGGATACTTCCTATCAACCAGCAAGAACTCTGAAAACTTTGTTGTACTGAGATGGTAAACTCAAATAGCAGAATATGTTGGGAATTAATTTGATGAGACAAAACAAGAATAATAAAACAAGAAGGACTTATATGCAAAAATCAAGCTTTACGAGAATATGAAGCCCTTTCATACAATAAGGAGGACTTATTAGCAAAAGATGGAATGACTTCTAGTTAAAATAGATTTCTTGTAGAAAGGGCTATCTGTAGTATATAAACACATACACACTACGTGAGTTATTTATTCTCATTATTCACAATGTAGTCATAAAGCGTGTGTCGTATGTTCTAGACGTTTATGTTCTTGTAAACACGTCTAGGGTTTGTTACTTGTAATCGTTTGAAGTTTAATACAAGTAAACGTTGGAAGAGAAAAACCTTGTTCATAATCAGTGTTCTAATTCCGCTATGTTTGTTACATATGAACGTTGGTTATCCTAGTAAGCTTAATCGATCCGTGAATAATGGTTTCCACAATTGGTATCAGAACGGGTGGCTATCGATACTAGGAACTAACAAGGTGTTCGAGTCTCTATTTTTAAGTTCGGATCTCACTGTGCAGCCGTTTTCAAACAGCGATAACTCATTCGTTAACCGTTGGGTCGTCGTGAAATTTTTGTTGTAGGTTCTTGACACATGTGTCTTGAATCTCACTGGAGCGATCGTCGATCTGATCTGTTATGGATGAGCTATAGCTCGTCGAAGTTGGCTGTAGAGAGAGGTATAAAATAATCTGTTTTTGTTTTTATTGAATAAAGATTTAGGGTTTGTTCCCCTAAACCCTAGATCGATTCAAATCAGAAAAGATGTTCCAGATTCATTATGTTTTTTATGAAGTTTGATTCTTAAACCCTTAGGTTAGGGTTTCGGCTTTCAAAATCATTTTTAGGGTTTAATATAAACCCTAGATCTGGTATTAATGGAACAGCAGATTGTGATGTATTTGTTTTAGAGATGATCGATCTATAGCAACAAGTGTTTAGACAACGCATCAAGATGATCAAAGCTAGGGTTTTTCCCTAAACCCTAGAATCATGGAATCAAGTACAAGGCTCACATGTTGCTGTTCACGTGGATTTAAACAATAAAGAAAGGGTTGTGTCCCATACTGTGCAACAAAACTGAAAGTTACGGTACAACAGTTGGTCTTGACGTTTTGGATGTGGTAAGAATTTATTTTTAACAAACTTAATGTCACGCAATAGTAAAGCAATGTATTTTATACATTATGGGATTGGTATTATTCACGTGAGATACTAATGTTCAAGTACAAAAAGTCATTGTGTTCACACGAGGTATGAAAATGTATATGGTCCTTATGTTTTTGTAATCGTTTTATGTTGCTGCTATGTATGGCTCAAATTGTGAAGTGAAGCAACATGGGATAAGGAACACATGGGTAAATATTTGATCGTGACTTTTGATAAAGTACAGAAGATTTGATAAGCTATAAAGCTAGTACTATTATTCTCATTTGTCCAAGATATCTTTTGGAATCACGTAATGTTGTATCTTGTTAAAAGTGAAAGCAAGATGCGATCCCAATATTGATGTTGACGTGAGGTAAGAAGGAAGAGTGTAATTGTGTTTAATTTTGCTCACGTGAGGATGGTTGTAAAGAAAAGAAGACAAGATGAAAAGTGGTACTGAGTGAGGTATCTTATTGAAGTATTTTTTTGAGAAAAAGAAGAATGGTGTCAGTGGTTGAGTCGAGCCGCCGCCAAGAATAAAACACATGCTGACAGAGAAGACGGTGACACGTTGTAAATTAGACGCTGACAGCGTGTTGTCCGATATATGGTTTTTATCCGCTGACAAGTATCGTCCGATATCGGACAATAAATACGGAAGATATATCGGATGACAAAGGATCTCGGACAGAACTGTCTGTTAAAATTTTATGGCTTGTTTTTGAAGATTGTGTTTGATACAATAAAGTTTTATTTGATAATGTGACAAGGCTAACCTTTCGGTTACGTACCGACTTGGATTAGAAGCAGAACGCCGACAGAGGCAACAGTTGCATAAAAGAAGAGGATGATATTGTACTTCGATGATTTTCATTTCAAATTGGAGGTTTTGATGAAGACGTTTGATTATTTCTTATTTGGTGTTGGAGTTTTTTTCGAAAGTTTATACTTTATCCTATCTTAAAGTCGTAGTGTTTCCACTCACACTCACAATTTAAAGATAAATTGTTTGTGCTTAAACGGTTGGTGACGAAGACTTGTCAAATCTAGCAAATTGTTATCTTGCTATCACTTGAAGGAGTTACATTATCGTGCTTAGTGTCTCATAATAAAGATGAGAATTTTGACAAAGAGTTCGAGGTCTGCTTATAGTTTCATGTTTTCATATAAGTTCGACGTCACATGGATAGTGCAAGATATAAGGTACAAGCTTGGGAGATTCCACTTCTTCACCAAATAGGTTATATTCGTTTTTCTTCATTCGTAATCTACAATTAGAGTCTACATGGCTCATTTACATGCACCACTCAAGGGGAAGCGTTTATTAGTTGTTTATCTTTAGAAGACTCCTATTGGATGAGACAAAAAGGGGAAGAAGATTCAAAGATCAAGGTATACAACTTATTTTTATGTGGTGATATGTTTTACAAGAAACCTTACTTTAAGGGGAAGCTTGTTTCATTCGTGAAAGATCAAGATTTGAAGATTGTTTTTGTCATCATCAAATAGGGGAAGATTGTTGGGAATTAATTTGATGAGACAAAACAAGAATAATGAAACAAGAAGGACTTATATGCAAAAATCAAGTTTACAAGAATATGGAGCCCTTTCATACAACAAGGAGGACTTATTAGCAAAAGATAGAAGGGTTTCTAGTTAAAATAGATTTCTTATAGAAAGGGCTATGTGTAGTATATAAACACATACACCCTACGTGAATTATTTATTCTCATTATTCACAATGTAGTCATAAAGCGTGTGTCATGTGTTTTAGACGTGTATGTTCTTGTAAACACGTCTAGGGTTTGTTAGTTGTAATCGTTTTAAGTTTAATACAAGTAAACGTTGGAAGAGAAACACCTTGTTCATAATCAATGTTCTAATTCCGCTATGTTTTTTACATATGAACGTTGGTTATCCTAGTAAGCTTAATAGGTCCATGAATAATGGTTTCCACATAATACAAACGCCACTCCAAAGTGCTCAACTCTTCCAAATCCAACCATACTGGATCAGCTTCATCATGGTCAAACATTCTCTTGAATGTTATCCATATCTTTATTCTATTTTGAGAAGTAGGAGCTCTAGTCACATACTTGTCTGTCATCAGAGTCCAAAGAGTGTCCAAATCTTCTCTGTCCAAATATGCAAACAAAGAAATCAAGAAAGTGAAGACATGTACCTTATCACCAAACCTGGTGATCTTCCAAAAACCTGTAGAATCTCCTTCATATTGAATAATAGGGTTTCTGAAATCAAGTGGCACAACTGCAGCAATATCAGAAGCTTCCAAGGGTAAAAGTTCCAATTTCTTCTTCAAAATGCCTTCATTAAACTTTGGATCTAGTACACTAAACTCTTCACAGGCTTAGGAACAATTGAAGCCTTCTTTATTTTCATCTCCTCCTCCAATTCTTCATGTCTCTTAGCAGAAAGCAATCTAAATGTGTTTTCTTCACAAACACGATCCCAAAATAGATAGGCAAGAAACTCCAACTCATCGAAAGATAAATTTTTTAGCTTGGTGTGAGTCCACCTAGTCTGGTGACATCTGAGAAGCATATTATATAATTCCCTCCTTGCTGTCTTGTTCTTTATCAAAACCTTATTTGCCCTATTAGCCAAGATTGTCTTGTAATCATTCTATACTCTCAAAAAATATTCTAACCCCCATATTTTCTCACTCAAAGACATATTCGGGTTATCTATACAAGACTCCTCAAATCTGAAAAATACCTTAAGAATTGTAGGCACATCAAAATCAATTTGCAGTTTCAACTGCCTCAACTTCTCCTTGGCAAACTCATCATCACCATATTCCAGCTTCTCTGGTTCATCATCAATATCAATAGTATAACCATGACCACTACTCTCCTCTTCATCATTATCACCAGCTTTCTCTTCCTCTATACTCCCTATCTTTAATCCCCTCCTCTCTTGTTCTTTAATTTGTTGAGCCAATATGGCATCAAACTTAACATGTGCATCATCTTTGGGGATCTCTACTTCTACCATTATCCCTTTACCTTTATCTTTGGGATCAATGACTGGAAAAGTAGATGGGGATACCTGAGAAGAAAATTCTTCAATCACCAAAGGTGGTTGGGATACACCTGTGGGTTTGTCAGCGGCTGCATCTAAAGTGTTTGCGGGTAGATTTGTCTTGTCAGTGGCTGAACCTGCAAGCACACTTTCTTGTTGTATCATGAATTCCACAAAAGTTAGTTTCTTGGGTGTCACTTGTGACACCTTTGAGGAATCAAACTGCCCTTGTTCCATTAAGCATGTGAGAGTAGCAGCTACTTCCTTTTCTCCAAAAGAACCCTCTTTAGAACTCTTATCACTTGCATTAAAGGGCTCAGTTGGTTCATCCTCTCTTTTGTAAGAATCCTCCCTTGCTTCACCTGAGGAATCTACAACAAACCGTCTTCGTTGTTATAACTTAACAATCCTCTCCCTCAAAGTATTGAGTTCATGGTCTTGAGTTGTCAATTTCTATACAAACTCTACATTTTTGCAAGCTAATGAAGAGTACCATCAATTCCATATTTGTCATTGGTTGCATACTGTCCTCATCTACATGAGGGAACTTGTTTTCCCATATTTTATCACTTCACTATGGTTGATTTTATGAATTAAAGAAGAAAATAGATGATTTTTAAGAGATAAAGTAGTGAGAGAAAGTAGAGAGAGGATGGAGAAACTATATGAATATTAGATTGAAAAATGAAAACTACCAACCCTTCTTAACATGCTAGGAAGGGCTTATATAGTCGGGCTCATACATGTAGCCTTAATGGAATATATTATTTAATGGGTCAGGCTTGAATAAAATGCTTAGTACCTTAAAAGATGCCTTTTAAGCTAGCCATCAAGCCCGTAATGTCACGACTATTTTAACTAACTATTACAACGTTCTTATAAATATTACAATAAAAAACTATGACCGAACATTCTTGTTTGATTCAATATTTTGAGGCTACCTTCATGCTGTGATCTTTGAGCCTTTGTCATTGTCTTTTGACTTTGTCTTTTATCTTGAGATCTTCAAATTATCCTTGACTTATCTTTTCCATCTTACGATCTTGTGTCTTCATCCAGATACTCATACTTCGCACCATCTTGAAGGCTTGCTAACAATTTCCTTTGAAGAGAGTTCATTCCTCTACATTAATTGATAAGGAAGATTTTGATCATCAGAGTTGTCGAAGTCTTTAGCTTTCTTGATTGTTGACTGTCTTTGGGCATGAGTATGTTGTTTTGAATCTTTGACTTTGTTGAGTACACCGTAACGTCACCTTCTTGAGACAAAACATAGACACGGACTGAATGGCTTTGACATTCGTCCTAAATCGGTATCATTTTACCTCCGGTCGGTGAAGATCGTTACACGATATTAAATATCGTACCTGTGATTAGGTAGATTCAATTAAGAACCTCCTTGACAGGATTTCGCGGCTGTACTAGCCGTTCTCTTTATTCAACCGTCTCAAAGCAAGACTACGAACATAAAGAGTGAATCAATTGAATAAGTATCTGCTTGATTAAAGTCGTCACTTCAAATTCCTGGAACAAGTTTGATTCATTAAGAATCTTACCATTGTTGCTTTCCAGTTGACACAAGTTTGATTCATAAGAATCTCGCAAGTTACCTACAGTAGCGCTGTTTGATGTTGACGCTAGAAGGATTTCCATTCATCACTATGAATATTAATGAATATCACTCTGAATGTTCTGGCAAGACCATAAAGATATTGCGTAGAAACCTGAAACGAGTTTGAATTGATAAAGAAACAAACCACTGTTGCTTTTCAGTTTTACATATGTTCAATTCATAAAGAATCTTACATATGACCTACCAAAGTGCTGTTTGATGTTAACACTGGAAGGATTTCACTCATCATTGTGAATACTAGGTAGTATCACTCTGAGTGTTCTAGCAATACCGCAAGGATATTGCGTAGGATTCTCTTGATGTCGTCCATGTGTCCTAACGAGATTTAATTGATCTCTTGGCTCTAGACTCGATTTGTGCACTTTTAGTGGTCGGAGGCTGGAGCAGATGCCACCTATTCAATATCAACTATCTCGGAGTGAGAAAGTAAATAGAAGTCGTGTTGATATCCGTGAAAATAAAAGAAACTTCTTTCGAGAGAAGCCTGAGTCAGCTGGGGAGGGGTTGTGCATCACATCACTGGGTCCATGATGTGTAGTCTTCATGATGTGTTGACCCGGTTTCTGCCTAAGTTTTATGGAGGGCTAATTTCTTTTCACCCTTTATCCTTACATTTCTTTTTCATTCTTCAACAACTTCAATGCTTACCAAGACATCATTACTAGCACCTTGTTGTGATTGTTCCAGTGCTAGCATTAGTACTTAAACAGCATTTAGCTTCGTTCACATTCAACTCCATCTTTCCTAAGGACTTCTAATAATCTATTTGATTGTCCTTGGGAAGATCCCTCCGGTTCTGGTTGGATCATAGGACTTGAACCTAACCACCCTTTTGACACCAATAACGTCGTGAATTAACGATGTTGTGGGTATTTGATCGTAACCATGAGTGCTTGAGTCTTTAGATCACATTTTAATCACATTTTCTCCCTCTATATCTAATATATAAAATAGTTTGATATTAGAGATACCAAATTTGATTAAAATATATTTTGAAAAAATAGTCTTGAAACTTTTCGGGAGAAAAATGTGTCAAACTTAGCATGAACTTGGAATGCTCCCCCTCAAAAATGGATCCAATAGAATTGTCATTACGAGGATATGATCCACATTAAACTTTTGAGGATAGGAGTTGTTGAACACACAATTTTTGAAAGATTTTTAATATCATTGAAAATTTCTTGAAAAAATTATGTTTAACGCTTTGTGAAAAATCGATTCTTTTTGGCGAAAAGGTTTTTCTAAAGCAAAAACTTGAGTTCAAAGACTTTGAATGTCTTGACAAATCCACTTAAGTGTAAGAAGATTTCTCTTCTTTTGTTGAGGGTAAGGGCACTAAAGCGTACACTCCCCTGTGAATATAGATCCGGGTTGTAATCTGAAAGTGATTACAAGCCATTGTGTTTAGCTCAAAACGTTGAATGTTTTGTGACAAGCTCAATCCAAGATAGATTGCTCTACCCGTTGTGTGGAAAAATTGTCCAAAATAGACATTTTCCTTTATAAAAAAAATTAGAAATGACATGTTTTGGAAAATATTTACAACTTTAATTCGAGCTTTATGTACACACCTGTGTCGTTATTGAGCGACATTTCTAGGCGCGTCCATATATCTATGCTGAAAGACATGTCAAGAAGAATATTTTTGGATTTTCAAAGATTTTTAATTTTGTATTTTGCTTTTTCATTAATATTTACAAATAGATGTTTGATAGATGAATCAAGCAGGCTTCTTTGCCAGAATCTCCAGTTCTGCTGGAGTCAAACATCTCATACCAATTTGCCTAACTAGATACGCAAATCTCTCTTTCGAAAGAGCTTTTGTAAACAAGTCAGCTAATTGGTTATCAATTCCAACAAAGTATAATTCAACAATACCCCTTTCAACTTGTTCCTTAATGAAATGTTGTACCTGTTGGGAATTAATTTGATAAGACTAATCAAGAACAATGAAACAAGAAGGACTTATATGCAATTATCAAGATTTACAAGAATATGGAGCCCTTTCATACAACAAGAAGGACTTATTAGCAAAAGATGGAGGGACTCCTAGTGTAATTAGATTTCTTGTAAAAAGGGTTATGTGTAGTATATAAACACACACCCTGCATATGTTTAATATAACAATCATTCACAATGTAACCTACAAGCAATTCGTGTGTCTAGACGTGGGATTCAATGTATACACGTCTAGATGTTATTTGTGTTTAATAATACAAGTAACGTTTTGGAAAATTCATCTTGTCCACAACACCTTGTTATAATCAATGTTCTAATTCCGCTATGTTTATCATATGAATGTTGATTATCCTAGTAAGATTAATCGATCCGCGAATTTTGGTTTCCACAATTGGTATCAGAGCGGGTGGCCCTCGATACTAGGAACTAACAAGGTTTTCGAGTCGAAGAACGAAGAAAGCTTAAAAATCCGGCCATGTTTTTATGTTCGGATCTTACTGTGCAGTCGTTTTCAAACAGCCATATCTCCTTCGTTAACCGTTGGATCGTCGTGAAATTCGTGCTGTAGATTCTAGACACTTGTGTCTAGAGTCTGAACGGAGCGATCGTCGATCTGAGTTGTTATGCAAGAGTTATAGTTTGTCGAAGTTCACTGCAGAGGAAGGTTTTTCAATATTTTGTTTTTGTTTAGTTTATATTCAATGAATCTAGGGTTTCTTCCCAACCATAGATCAACTTTCTAACAGAAAACAAGAAGCTTTGTGAGGTTGTTAAAGCTGTAGTGATTCCATAATGCATAAGATCTGAAGAAGAGTATTAGGGTTTCGTCCAAACCCTATATCGGCGATAATGTGTTGTTGCTAATTGATTAAAGATGAGTTATCATTGTTGCTGTGTTTGTTGGTGATTTATTATGGTTTTGAAGCTGTGTTGTTTTGAAGAATAATGGTGTTTAAGGTTTCGCTATTGGTCCTTAAAAGATAAAGAAAACTCACGATGTGAATTAAAACATAAAAGTCTCGTGCGTCTTTATTTGCTGATTCCCAAAAGGTGTTTATTCAAGCAGCAAGTTTGTGTGTAAACCAAGCAGGAAGAAACGAAAAGTGCTATGGGTAGTAGCATTCACGTGATGCTCTGTTTTCAAACAATTGTGGTCAACGTGCAGAAATTGATAAAGTACAAGGAGATCGATGTTTGTGTTATATATTGGGTGCGCCTATTCTGATAAAGCGTGTTTGATTGTGACGTGACATAAGTGTCAAGAAAAGGTAAATTTTCTGTTACACGTAATGGCTTTATAGCTTTTGTGTTATTATGGTTCGAATTGTTAGAATAATCGTAGAATGATCGGCCATCTCCGCAGGGATGTCAACTACTATAAAATCAACGGGATAGTAGAACTTCCCCACTTTCACGAAAACATCTTCGGCTACTCCACATGCTAAAATCGTAGAATGATCGGCCATCTCGATAGACATGTTCGAAGGAATGAGAGCCGGAAGCGAAAGCGATTTCCAAATGGAAAATGGCATCAAATTAATGCTCGCACCAAGATCGGCCAAGGCGAGGCATTCTTTAATATCTTGTATGTCACAAGGAATGAGAAACTTTCCGGGGTCACCAACTTTTTCCGGTATGCGGTTAAGATAAACCGAAGAACAATTAGCAAGCTTTGAAAGCTTTTCCTTATTGCTCATCATACTTTTAAAAGTGGAAGCGAAACGAGGCATGTACAAAAACGCGTCGGCTAAACTCACATCAAAATGCACTTGTTGAAACATTTTTATAAAAAGCTCGATTTGTTGTTTGTTACGTTCTTGCAATTTCTCTTTGTTTCGTCTCGAAGGGTAGGGTAAAGGTGGTGTGGGTTGGACATTAGGCAACGGCCTTGGAAACTCGGGTTCCACAATTGGTATTGGTTCAACCGTAGGTGTGGTATGAGCGGTACTTCATGGGATTGTAATGTGCTCCTTTTCGACCATCACCTCGGGTTCTTTCTCGATTTCCTTCTCCGTATAAGTACTTAGACGAGAGATTGGTTCCTTGAATGTTTTACCACTTCGTGTAGTAATAACCTTCATTTCTCCCTTCGGGTTTGCAATGGTATCACTAGGAAGACCACCCGAGGAAGAGGGTTTACACATGATTGCTTCAAACATCTTAGCCATTCGGTCCTCAAATTTTGATTACCTAGCATCCGCTTTTAATAACTCTTGCTTAATCTCATGTTGTCCTAATTCCATCTTTTGTTGGTTTTGTTGAAGTCGTTGGACATTTCCTTCCATTTTGTTTGCATGAGTTTTAAGTTCATTAGCAAGTTCATTTTTAGCTCGTTTTTTAACTCGGTTGTTAAGCTAATCATCTCACGTTGCATGTTATCAAATTTAGCATCATTTGCTTTAGCATAATCCAAAAATTCTCCTTGAAGATTTTTAGTGTGAGCATTTTGAAAACCTTTTGTAGTGTTTTGAAAATCACGGTTTTGGTTTTGATTAGTGACTTGTCCATTCCCATTTTGATAATTCCCTTTGTTGTAGTTACGTGAATTGCCTTGGTAATTACCACCTTGGTTGTTGTTTCGATAGTTATTAGCATTTTGATTTGGTGGAGCTTGATTTTGGCGGGAACCTTGACCGTTTTGGTTGTAAGTTCCCATTGCTACATAAGCACTCGAAGTGTTACCATCCGCGGTAATGCACTCGGAAAGATCATGAGCTCCACCACAAGACAAACAACTCTTTGCAACCGCTTTAACCGAAGCGGAATTTGAAGCTTCTTGAGCTTTCCAATGGGACATAAGATTAGAAAATCTATCAAAAAACCGATTTTCCTCATTAGCTTCATCATGTAAGGCATTAATGCTACGAGACGATGACGACGATGAAGAACCCAAATTGGCAAAACTCGGTGTGTTACGAGGGATTTAAACCTTAGATCTATTTTTGATGATTTGTAAAGCCTCATTGGTTGTCTTGCACAAAAAATTACCACCCGCGGCGGCATTCAAGTAATCCCGTTCATGATCATTAAGCCCATTATAAAAAGTATCAATTTGATGCAATTCCGAAAAATCATGGTGTGGACATTCATGTAACATTTCTTTAAAGCGTTCCCATGCCATTGAAAAACATTAATTATTTCTTTGCACAAATCGTGAAATCTCATTTTTCAAATGTGTTGTTTTAGATGGTGGAAAAAACTTGTTCACAAACTTAGAAACGAGATCACCCCATGTCAAAATCGAATTTGGCGGTTCTTTCTCAAGCCAAATTTTTGCGGCTCCATCTAATGAGTATGGAAACAACATCATCTTAATGGCGTCATGTGGAACATCCTTAAACTTGCTAGTAGCGGTGAGACGGTTAAAATTCCTAATGTGATAATGCGGGTTGTCTTTCTCATGACCTCTAAACTTATTTTCTTGCAACATCGACATTAAACCCATCTTAATCTCGAAATTCTACGCAAGGATGGCGGGAATCACAATAGCCTCTCCAATACCCTCGGTGGGTGCTTGTAGCAACTCCATCATAGTACGATTAGCCATGACGACTTATTGTTCTACAATAGGTTCAACAATTGGAGGTTGTTCTACCAACGTCTCTTGATTGGCTTGCTTTTGAAGACATTTACGAGCTCGTTTTGCTTGATTACGAGTGATCATAAACTTCACGAAGAATGGGAGGTGAGCAAAGAAGATTCTTTTTGGGTGTTTTGTGGATTTTTACTTTTTTTTGTGTTTTTGATTGTATTTAATTTTTTTTTGGATTTTGATGTATCTTCGTAGACAACAATCTACAAAATCTATCCTCGAATCAAACTCTTGATTAAAGAAGCCTCAAAGGAATGAAAATGATCACGTGGAGTGAACGCCTTCGAATGACTTTAGAACTTTGGTGAAAACCAAATTGTTCAAGAGGGTTTAATCACAAAGAAACCAAGCAAATATATTATACGTAATAATACTTTGGGCTGCAAAACCCTCGATTAGCCTTCAATCTCAAAATACTCACAAGCAAGCGGGGAAACGAGGCGGCGCGAAGCACTTAAGAGCCTTTTTCCTTAGGGTATATTTTATAATACCCGCCTTATACCCACCTTATAGTTTGTATTTTTCAAAATCGAGCTTCACGAAAGTATTTATCTATTTTTGCCTTTTTCTTTTTGTTTGAGATTCGAATACAGTAATTAGGAGATCAAATCCCAATTAAGGTTGTGTTTTCACACTTTTGGAGATATTGTTTATTTTTTGTGATACTTAATACAATATAGTAATAATATTTTCACAAGAAAAACCAAGAAAACCGATAATACGTATTAGTAGATTTCTACTAATACAAATACTATTTTGGTTAATATTAAAAACAACAATGCAAATTAATCACGACACACCTCCCCGGCAGCGGCGCCAAAATGATTGCGGTAAAATACGACCTTTTAGGAAAAAGGCGTAAAAGCGGTAAAGTATTAAGTGTACGTTTAGGAAAACGTAAACACTAATGACCCAATGAAGTTCTAATTCGTTTCCCAAGGAGGTATATGTGTGTGAAAAACATGTTAAATGTTTGTGATTAATGATTGGTTTAGAAGGGGATGAGAAAAGAAGATGACGAAAACGTGAAATTAATACTACGACGACAAAACGTAAAACCGTAAAAACTAAAAAAATAAAAATTAATTCTAAAAATTACCAAAAATTCACCAAAAATCAAAATTAATAAACTAAGAGTTTACCAATGGTCAAAACTTTTTCAAACCTTTTAAATAGTTAAATATTCAATTTTTAAATGCTAATTAAGCCCTAAAAATCAAATAAATTATCATAAAGCCCAAATAAAGATTTTTCAGTTGGTAAACCTCTAAAATGACCCAAAAGATTAAAAACTATTTTTAGAAATTTTTAAACTAATAAAAACTATTTAAAATGATTTAAAAACTATTAAAACTTAAAATAATTACAAAAATTAATCTAAAAGTGATAAAATTATTCTAAAAGTTGCTAAATTTCTATTTTAATTTATTAAAGCTAAGAAAAATGTAAAAAGTTGGAAAATGTGAAATTTGAAAAATAATAATAAAATAATATTAAAATAATATTAAAAATCTAGAAATTAAAAAAATTCTAAAAACCTGCAAACTAGTTTATTTTAACCTAAATAAACAGAAAATCAAATTGAAATGACCAGAATACCCCTATTGGGCCCTCAAATGGGCCAAAACTAAAAACAGTCAACCTAAATGGGCTTTTTAGCCCAAAAAGTCAAACTTGGCCCAATTGACTTGGAAAAGCCCTATCTGAATCAAAATTTAATTCTAAGCACAAAACTCTAAAGGCCCAAAAGCTGAATGTGAGCTTATCACAGCTTAATAAGCAAACAGCTTATCCTTATTGGGCTTTTTAGCCCATTAAGCAATAAGTTAATGCCATAAGCTCTAATTTGACACACAACCTTCTTTTAGGATGCTTATGAGACCTGTAAAAAGAAATTTTGAAAAAGCACACTCAATAAGCCAGAAATAAGCAAAGCAATATTTCACAAAACGACAAAATAGTCGGGTTTGAGATTTAGGGCACCTCAGAAGCTCTAGTTCGTTGCAAAAGCTCACAAATAGCTTAACTAAGAATAATCAATCAAGAAAATCACAAAAAGCCATGTAGAATAAGATGTGAGAGCCAATAAGCACTCTCAAAAAGCCAAATAAGCTAGTTTCCTAGCAAAAGCTTAACCAAAAGACTTGTAACCTTCCAGACTTGATATTAAGCTGAGAAAAATGAGTTCTATTACAAAAACTAAGTTGTTGCATGTACCAATATGCAAAACAGATTCAATAAGCCTTGAAACCAAGTTTGACCAAAAGTCAAACGTTGATAAGTGAAAATCAAACGCTGACAGGAACAAAATGGACGTTGACAGACTTAATGAAGTGTATAGACTTGTTTTTCACCCTGCTGGTCAAGGTTTGAGTGCAAACCTTGTGAATCAAAGCCTATCAGTTGGGTAGACTTGATGTGTTTGGCACAAATAAGCCAATAAGCCAGTAGGCTTATAAGCTATCCACAAATAAATCTAAATAGCCAAATAATCTCACAAGCAGCACGCAAATAGAATCCAAGCAACAAAACAACAATCCTTAAACTAGAAATCAAAATGCAACACCAAATGAGGTGGTCACTTTGCTGACACAAATGACCACTTCAGCCAACTTTGATAAGCTATAACAATCACAATAAGCCACCAAATTCAACTACCAGATAACCAATAGATAGCTTATCAACCAAACTACTCCCAAACCTGATTTTAGACCTTAAATCCAAGTAACAAAGAAGTTATTGGATCTGATGTGTTTGACCAATTCCAAAACACTTTTTATCAGATTTTAGCAAAACTTCCAATCCTTTTTCCAAACTTTCAGAAACTAAACCAATGACTAAAAATTGTTCAAAATGACTTGTTTAGACCTTCCAAACCCTAAGAACCAACGGCTCAAGGCCACAAGGCCTTATGAACCAGTAATCCCAAACAGTCCTTAATCAACCACTTTTCAAAGCAACTTGTGATTTTTAAACACAACCTACTGATTTTATCATTCAAATAGCTACACTAGGTGACAAGTAACAGATTGCAACCATAAAACACAAAGCACAAACACAGAATCACCAAATCACATGCCAAAGTACAAAACAGACAATATCATATGATTTTAGAGAGGAATCTTAACAAGAGGTTATACCTGCCCTCCACAACATCCTAGGAGGGCCAGCTATGCTCCTTGGACCTTGTTCAACAACTAGAACAAGACCAAGGTACTTCAACAAGAAGATCAAATCCTGCTGATGTTCAAAGTAGAACAAGGCTTTGATTATGATATATTTTCAACACAAATGAGCAAACAGCCCAACCAAAGGCCCTAATCCCTTTACAAGCTTGGTGTCAACAAGCTTGCAAGAGCTTATAGCTTATGGTTAAGGATTAGTACACAAAAATAAGCAAATTCAGAAACCTCCTTTCAAGCTTTTTCAAACTTGAAAAACTTACCAAACATAAACGTCCTTGAACCAAATAATTCAAGCACACTTATAACAACAAATGGAACTCAGAATCACCTTTAAACAACACCAACTTTCAAAAACATAAAAAGGAATTACAATTTTCTCAAAATACCAACTTTTATAAATTTCAAAAAGGAATTACAAGTTTAAAAGGTAAAACTGGAACAAAGGGACTCTCACATGTTGATGTCTCCTTTTATAGGCAAATGCCAAGCTAACACTATTCACAAACCCTAGAAGTGAAATTCCACATTTGTCCTTGAGTCTTCTAGATGTTTTGATGGAATGTGCTGTCCAAATTGATCTTGGCTGTTCATTTTAGCTTTGGAATGAAGCAAGGATCCTTAGCTGTTTATTTGGACACGTCAGATAACTTGGAGGGTAAGGTATGATGTGATAGGTGGACGGGTGAATGGTTGGGACCCCTTTGGTGAGTGGAGATGAGGGTTTTTGGTGTGGGATAGGTTTCTGGGCATGTGAATCAAGCATGTGCCTGGGTAATTTGTTTTTACCCTTTGTTTTAAGTGAAGTGGTAACTGGGTTCTTGGGGTGAATAGTAAACCTTTTGATCCGAAATTAAGGGGAGTGAAAGTTGTTTGGCGCATTTTTGGGTTTGAATGTTTCAAGTTAACAACTTTGGCCCTTGTGTTTTCAGAAAACTTGTAAAACGTGTTACTCAGCCAACAAAGCTTATATCCCTTTGTTATAACTTTCATGACTTGACAATTTTGGCACCAAACTTTGGACAAAGGTTTCAAAGGGTTGTTTTTGCCATTTTGAGATAATTCAAGGGCTGATCTTGGACAATGTTGATCTTCAAAGGTCTTCAATATAACTTTGACTTCATGAGGGACCATAATTGACAAATTAGCATAGTTGAGGGACTAATTTTGCCATTTCTTCAAAGTTGAAGGACCATTTGTGTAATTTTGACAAACTTAAGGGACCAAACTTGTAATTATGAATTTCACAAGGGTTTTAAGTGACATTTCTTCATTCATTGAGGATCAATCTTGCATATCTTCAAGTCTTCAAGGGTATTTGTTGGATAAATCATGAACTAGGGCCCGGTTCTTTGTACGGCTTCGTTTCTCGTGTCCGTTTTTCCTTGTTTCTTGTGATCTTTTGTCTTTTTCATGATATCCATACCTAAAATAAACGAGTAAACAAACACAAGCATATATATGGTATTTTATGACATTTTTATGCATTTAAAGCCCAAAAAGAACGATGAGATCATGTATAAATGCCATCTCATCAGTCTGATACATGGTTTTTAAGCGCTGACAAGTATTGTCCGATATCGGGCAATACATACAGAAGATGTATCGGATGACTCAGGATCTCGGACAGAACTGTCTGTTAAAAACTTTATGGCTCATTTTTGAAGATTGTGTTTGATACAATAAAGTTTTATTTGATTATGTGACAAGGCTAACCTTGCGGTTACGTACCGACTTGGATTAGAAGCAGAACGCCGACAGAGGCAGCAGTTGCATAAAAGAAGAGGATGATATTGTACTTAGATGATTTTCATTGCAAATTGGAGGTTTCGATGAAGAGGTTTGATTATTACTTATTTGGTGTTGGAGTTGTTTTTCGTACGTTTGTATTTTATCATATCTCAAAAAATTCGCCTCTCTTTTGAGATAACTTGCTTGTTCGTTTATGTTGGTGACGAAGACTTGTCAAATCTAGCAAATTGTCAGCTTGCTATCACTTGAAGGAGTTACATTATCGTGCTCAATGTCTCACAAAGGATGAGGATTTTGACAAGAGATCGATGTCTGCTTATACTTTAACCTTTTCATATAAGTTCGACGTCACATGGATAGCGCAAGATATAAGGTACAAGCTTGGGAGATTCCACTTCTTCAACAAATAGGTTATATTTGTTTTTCTTCATTCGTAATCTACAACTAGAGTCTACATGGTTCGTGATTCATTTACATGCACCACTCAAGGTGAAGCGTTTATTAGTTGTTTATCTTTCGAAGACCCCTATTGGATAAGACAAAAAGGGGAAGAAGATTCAAATATCATGGTATACAACTTATTTTTATGTGGTGATATGTTTTACAAGAAATCTTACTTTAAGGGGAAGCTTGTTTCATTCGTGAAAGATCAAGATTTGAAGATTGGTTTTGTCATCATCAAATAGGGGAAGATTGTTGGGAATTAATTTGATGAGACAAATCAAGAATAATGAAACAAGAAGGACTTATATGCAATTATCAAGATTTATAAGAATATGGAGCCCTTTCATACAACAAGAAGCACTTATTAGCAAAAGATGGAGGGACTCCTAGTGTAATTAGATTTCTTGTAAAAAGGGTTATGTGTAGTATATAAACACACACCCTGCATAGGTTTAATATAACAATCATTCACAATGTAACCTACAAGCAATTCGTGTGTCTAGACGTGGGATTCAATGTATACACGTCTAGATGTTATTTGTGTTTAATAATACAAGTAACGTTTGGGAAAATTCATCTTGTCCACAACACCTTGTTATAATCAATGTTCTAATTCCGCTATGTTTATCATATGAATGTTGATTATCCTAGTAAGCTTAATCGATCCGTGAATTTTGGTTTCCACAGTACCGGATTGCAGGAGATGGCTATGGCGGACTTTGAGTCACAGTACATAGGTACTTTATCAAAGTGGAAGCCATAATCCGTGAGTTGTGTTCTCATCTAAAGAACTTGAGCCAACACGCAGATAGAGTCACATACTCCGCTTCGGCTGATGATAGTGACGTGCAATCCTGCTTCTTGGAAGACAACCCCACGAGCTTATCTTGACCTAGAAATTGTGCACCACCAAAAGTACTTATTCGTGTATCAAGACACCCTGCATGATCAGAATCTGAATAGGCCGTTAGAAAGAAACCGGTTTCCCTCGGATACCAGAGTCCCATGTGAATGGTATTCTTAAGGTACCGAAAGATCTGTTTAACCTCCTTGAGGTGCTTGTCAGTGGGTCGTGCTTGATATCATGCACAATAACACGTAGCTTGTGATATATCTGGTCGGCTTGCTGTTAAGTACATGAGGGAGCCGATCATGGAACGATATCTCGTTTGATCTATGACATCTCCCTCCAAATCAGCATCTAGGAATGTGGTTGATAATGGTGTCCCAACGGGGTCACATGAGGTCATACCATGCTTTTTGATTATCTATTGACAATACTTAACTTGGTTAATGAAGATACCACTTGGGATTGGTGAACCTGAATTCCTAGAAAGAATTTTAGTTCGCCCATCATAGACATTTCAAATTTGTTGTGTACTTTTTCAAATGATTTTGAAAGTTTTAAGTTTGTAGACCCGAAAATAATGTCATCAACATAAATCTGCACAAGCAAAATGTGTTAGGACCTTTGGAATAGTTATTTGTAATAGGTAGACTAGGAGGTATGTAGTTCCTCCTGGTCCTAGTAGTAGAAGCAATACGTGCTCCTGGTCTTTAGAAAGTCAAACTTTATTATTTTGAGTATTCTGTTAGGATATGCATGAGATATGTAAGGAAATGATATGCATATCAGTTTTACACGTTTTGGTTTATTGATGTATTAGGGTTTCCTTGTAGTATAAAAGGAACCTTAGGTAGAAGGGTTACAGACACCTTCATCAAACATTATTCTAGTTCATATTAATATTAGAAATCCTTAGTAAAGGATCAAGTTATTATAGTTATTTTGTTCTTCTTGTTTATAGTTTTTGTATTCCGCACTTATACTATGTGATTCATCTAGAGTCTCTCTGTGAATAGACTTGTGATTACAAAAGTCGTTCACCGTTCCTAACAGGCTGCAAGATCCACATCTAGTGGACCCAACAAGTGGTATCAGAGCCTGGGAGAGTCTCTGTACAAGAAGAATCAATTTTTCTTATTACTAACATCTTTGTTTAAACATGTCTGCCTCGAGTTCTACTCAAACAGGAGAAGATAGCACCCCTAAAACGCAGCAACCTCAGCAGATCATTGCTATGGTTTCCAACACAAATGGTAAATTTCCTCTTCTGAAAAAGGATGAGTATGATAGCTGGGCAATGAAGATGGAATTCTGGATCACCAACACTGATCAAGATCTTTGGAAGATTATTCTGAATGGAAACAGCAAGAGGTTTACTGGAAGAGACAAGAATGGTAATATTATTCTTCTTGACCCTAAAACTCATGAAGAAATCACAGCTGTTTGTAGGATTGTAAATCTTGCTTATGTTTCTAGAGAGAGAAAGAGATAGATAGATGGTGGATCTCACACAAAGCTAGAGAGAGAAAGTAAAAATAACTATGTGAAAAATATGAAACCACACCACCCTCTCTATCAAAAGAGAGGGTTTATATACCCAAGCCCTTGTCATGGGCTTGGGCTTACATTTGGGCCGGCCTACACATGTTGTAGGCTAGGCTTGTTCTTGTTTGTTAAATAAAGAAAGTTAACTAAACTACGAGCTATTACATGGACTATCGTTGGAGTGACCGATCCTTCTTAATACGTAAAACGTATTTCCAACAATCTCCCCCTAAGGGAGGTCACTCCAAACAAGGGCGTTACCCGAGTTACAATAATGAAATAAACCTAGCATACTATGCTTGTCTTGAGCTCGTAGTCTTCGTCTTTCTTTTCTTCTTTTCTTTTTCTGGTGAACATGCTGATGTGATCTTTGATATCAATCTTTAGCATCAATCTCTTGCCTTGATCTCGTGCATCCATCACTTGTGATCTTCGCCTCTTCGTGACACCATGTCCCACATACTTATACCTTAGTAATTCTTGAAAGCTTCAGAGTTTGATACAGCGGAAGACTTAACTTTTAGGCTTTCTTGAATTAAATGAGATATTAAGTGCATAAAGTATAAGCATGCGGGGACGACTTCTTCTTGGATTCCGCAACGCCACCGTCTTCAAATGCCGCAACATAAGTCGACACGAACGAAATGGCTTTGAACATTTCATTCTAAATCGGTAGCATTTTACCTCCGGTCGGTGAACACCGTTGGACGATATTAGATATCGTACCCGTGACGGATAGTTTCAATTAAGTAACTTCCTGACAGGATTTCGCGGGTAAACCCGTTCTCTTTATTCGACCGTCCAAAGCTGACTGCGAACATAAAGAGTGAATCATTTGGATAATAATATCCGCATGATTTGAAGCCGTCAATTCATGTTCCTGGAACAAGTGAAATTCAATTAAGAACCACACCATCGTTGCTTTCCAGTTGTCACGAGCTTGATTCGTATAGAATCTTGCAAGTTACCTACCAAGTGCTGTTTGAGGTTAACACTAGAAGGATTTCCACTCATCACTGTGAACACTAAGGTATCACTCTGAGTGTTCTGGCAAGATCACTAAGATATTGCGTAGAGGCCTGGAACGTGTTTAAATTCAGCTAAGAATTAAACAGCTGTTGCTTTCCAGTTATCACAAGTTTGATTCATAAAGAATCGCACAGGTCACCTACCATGAGCTTTTTGATATTCGCTCAAGAAGGATTTCCATCTTCATTGTAAATACTTTCGTATTACTCGGATGTTCAGGCAAGATCATGAAGATTTTACGTAGGACTCTTAAAATCTTTCTTACTTTTCACAGTGTATGAAGAAGCAAGGAAATATGAAAGTGTGTCCTAATGAGATATTTGATGATCTCAAATGGCTCTAGACTCGATCGTGCATTTTGGATTTTAGTGATCGGAGGCTGGAGAGGAGTGCCACCTTTTCAATACCAATTTATTCGGAGTGAATAAATCAATAGATAACGTGTTGTCTCCGTGTGATTAAAACAAATATCTTTTAAGAGATATCTGAGTTAGCTGGGATGGGTTGTGCATTGCATCACTGGGTCCATGATGTCTGTCTTCAATATCAAGAATCATTAAAGTGATCTCAATAGCATATGTATTGACCCGGTTTCTGCCTAAAGTTGTAAGGAGGGCTTCTTTCTTTACACCCTTTATCTTTACAATTCTTTTTCATTCTTCAACCACTTCAATGCTTACCAATACGTCATAACCAGCACCTTGTTGTGATTGTTCCAGTGCTAACTTAAGTACTTGGTCGGCATTCAGCTACGTTCACAATCTTTCTCCATCTTTCCTAAGGACTTCTATTTCTAGCTATGGAATGTCCTTGGGAAGATTCCTCCGGTTCTAGAAGAATCATTGGACTTAACCTATCCTACCATCCTTATGTCACCACAATCTTCATCGTCGTGAATTAAATGAGGTTTGGGTAAGTATATGTCACCATGAAAATCCATTTTGATATAGAAATCCATTTTGCTCCCCCTTAACATATGCCACGATATTCGAAAACATTTCGCACATGTCGGGATGAGCCAGCACATTAAGTCAAACCATTTGTGATAATATCCCATATTAAATCACATTTTCTCCCCCATATTAAAAATATTAACCCAATCGATGTTTTTAATATCAATTGATTTAATGAAGTTTTAACAAAGGTTTTGGGAAGAAAAATGCAAGTCCATTTAATCTTCATGATATCAAATGTATGAGATATGATATCATTTTGTAGCATGATCACATATTCACCATATTAAAAAGAATTGACAAGGTTGGACCTGATTGATGAGAACATCATATGATACGATCAAATGGTTCTTGTCAGCATATGTTGGTCGCCTCGTCATGTCTGAAGTCATCTCTTGACATCACATGTACGATTGGTATTGTTGTCTTGATACCAACTTGTGAACTTGGCATGTTCGGCATCGAAGATTCTGAATGCTTGACAATTGCTCCCCCTCAATTGTTGACCCGTGTTCTATTGAAAGAGCTGTAGTCGTTGGTTGAGTAGTTGCATCGTCGAGTATGTAGATACCAATTGTAGATTGCTATGGTTGTAGAGATGATAGCTTCATAAAAACAAGACTTCTCTTGTTTTAACAAATAAATGCACTGAGGCGTACATAAATTTGTGTTAGACCAAGTTATAAAGTAAACTTGATCCCTTACAAGGTTTTAAAGTAAACCTTGCCCGAGAAAATTAATACCCGTTGTGAGCCAAAGCTTTCATAAGAAATACTTGACTTTAATTTGAAAACCGGGTTGCAGTCAGAAATAACTACAAGCCATTTAGGCATGTTTTATGAAATATTTACAACTTTTGTACGAACTCTATTTATGGCGCCGTGTCGATATTAATCAACATTTCTAAGGCTGTAAATATTATCGTACCAAAAGACATGCCTTTGAAAAATAAAGTAAAAATATTTTTTGATTTTTATGAATTTTTCAATTTTTATGGTTTTTATATGGTTTTATATTTTTGTATTTTGCTTTTGTGGATAAAAATATAAACAATATATACAGATGATCACCAAGGATACGGAGAATAGTTTTACCAAGACTATTCTTTCGCTTCATCTGCTAGTTCCTTTAGAGTCTCAGGCGAGAAGGTTCTCATTCCTAGCTTGTCGGCCAAAAATTCAATTCGAGCGCGATCTAAAGCCTTCGTGAAAATATCCGCCAATTGATACTCAGATCGGAAAAAAGTAAAGCTCTATAACTCCATTTTCCACTTGCTCCTTGATGAAATGGTAGCGAATGTCAATATGCTTCGACCGGGAGAATTGAACATTGTTGCAGCATAAGGCAATTGCACTCTTGTTGTCACAGTACATCGGAATTTTGTTGAAACCTAGACCATAGTCGGTTAATTGCGATCTCATCCAAAGAATTTGAGCACAGCAACCGGACATAGCTATGTATTCTGCTTCCGTACTTGAAATTGCAGTGCTTTTCTGCCTTTTCGATGCCCAACTGATTAGTCGATCTCCTAGTAGTTGCAAAGTTCCACTCGTGCTACGCCTTGTATCTTGACAACCCGCGTGATCCGCATCTGCATATGCCATTAGTGCAATAGAAGAGTCCTTCGAATACCAAAGTCCCCGATTAATGGTTCCTTTAAGATATCGAAAGATCCTTTTAACAGTAGCTAAGTGTAATTCAGTAGGCCTAGTTTGATACCTAGCACACATACATATAGCAAACTGAAGATCAGGTCGACTGGCTGTGATATACAGAAGAGTACCGATCATTCCACGATAAAGTGTCGGATCAACGGCAACTCCGTGTGGATCTGCATCAAGCTTAGATTTCTCCACCATTGGAGTGTCCACGGGGTCGCAAGATTCCATCTTATATTTCTTAAGCGATTCAAGGGCATATTTGGATTGATTAATAAAGATGCCTCTGGGACTCTGAGATATCTGAAGACCTAAGAAGAATGATACCTTGCCCATCATTGACATCTTAAACTTGGAAGACATGAGTGTCCCAAACTCATCCGATAAGGTTTGGGTCGAGGCTGCAAATATAATATCATCAACATATATTTGTACCATAATCATATCTTTACCTCGTTTCTGAATGAACAGCGTGGGATCCACCTTGCCTTTTGCGAAGCCTTGAGTAATGAGGAATTGTGACAATAGATCATACCATGCGCGTGGAGCTTGCTTCAACCCATAGAGAGCCTTCTTAAGCTTATACACATGATTAGGATAATTAGGATTCACAAAACCATCCGGTTGTTGAACATAGACCTCTTCCTTGATTTCACCATTAAGAAATGCCGTCTTAACATCCATCTGATAGACGATCATATTCATATGGGCTGCATAAGCGAGGAATAGTCTAATAGCTTCCAAACGGGCAACAGGTGCAAAGGATTCCATAAAGTCGACGCCCAATAATTTCTTGTATCCACGAGCTACTAGTCGAGCTTTGTTTTTCAATATTCCGCCTAATTCATCGAGTTTCACCTTGTAAACCCATTTCAAAGTGAGTAACTGCACTTGATCCGGGCATGGGACAAGTTCCCATACATCAAGACGTATAAACTCATTAAGTTCTTCTTGCATAGCTTCTATCCAACAGGATTGAGTAAAAGCTTCTTTCCATGTCTTAGGTTCAACTTCAGTGAGAAAAGCATCAAAGTGACAAAACATTGCACTTTCTTGTAACTGACTTCGTGTGGATACCGGACGATTAGGGTCACCAATAATAGAATCTATAGGATGATCCTTTGTCCACTTGCTGTCATGTTCACGAATCCGTGGATTGGAGTAAACTGTAGAAGGAGCTTCCTCCGAGGTGGACGACCCGGCTTGATTAGGGTCGGGAATAGGTACACCAAAGAATGGAAGTTCACGCATTTGAGCGAATTCCAAATCGTGATCATCATCATCCTCTTCATCATCAATGGGCATGACGTGGGTAGTTGTTACATGTGTTGGTTGAGAATTACTCGTTGAAGGTATATCTTGACCAATTATAGGTGCAGATGTATCTGATTGTGCTTCGGTTGCTGGAGCGACAACTTCGGTTACCGGAGCTATTACCTCAGGTTCTGGAGCAACAATAGTTGGAGGAGTAAAGAATTCATCAAATAACGGTTGAAACAACGTATCCCATTCATTCCTAGTAGGTGGTATAAATGATGATGAAGTAGGGTTGTTTGGGACAAGACCAGAGCTAATGTTAGTGGGTCCCATTTCATGAAGTGCGGGTTCAGAGCTGCTTTACTCAGAAGCCATTGCTGTCAGCTCATCAAAATCAACATTCATAGTTTCTATGATCTTGCGAGAGTTACGGTTATAGATTCGGTATGCTTTCTTTGCGGGTGCGTAACCAATGAAAATACCAATATCCGCCTTTGGTTGAAGTTTTCCCAAATTGTCACCATCATTATTTGGATAACAAAGAGAACCAAATACATGAAGATATGATAAGTCTGGTATTTTTCCATGGAGAAGCTCATAAGGTGTTTTACCATGGCGCTTACGAATTAGTGACCGGTTTTGGGTGTACACTGCTGTAGATACTGCTTCTGCCCATAAAAACAATGGAGCCTTTGCGTAAATTAACATCGTTCGAGCAGCTTCCATAAGTGTGCGATTTCGCCTTTCAACGACACCGTTTTGTTGTGGAGTGCGTGCAACGAATGTTTCATGAGATATGCCAACTTCTTCATAATAATCACGCAAAATTTGATTCACAAATTCGGTTCCATTATCTGTACGAATGCGTCGGACAGTAGTGTTGAGACGCACTTGAATCATCTTGAGAAATCTGATGATGAATTTAGGTGCCTCATTTTTTTCTTTAAGAAATTTCACCCATGTAAACCGAGAGTAATCATCGACAATGACGAGGATGTACTTTTTGCCACTAAGACTTTCAACACGCATTGGCCCACAAAGATCCATATGCAACAGATAAAGTTTCTCTTGGTTGGTGTCTTCAGTCTTGGGTTTGTAAGACTTCTTAGTGCTTTTCCCCATTGTACACGCGGAACACAAATGATCCTTGTGATAGTTTAGGAAGACCACGAACAAGTTCGTTTTTCGCCAAGTGATTAATAGCGTCAAAGTTAAGATGAGATAACCGTCGATGCCATAACCATGACTTAGTCTTCGATGCTTTGGAGAGAAGACATACGGGAGAAGCAGCCATCATGTCTTGTAGAGACAAAGTATACAAATTATTCCCTCGAGTACCTTTCAATAAATCAACCCCTTCCAAATTACGAATGAAGCAGGTATGCTCTCGAAAAGCAACTTCTAGGTTTGCATCACAAAATTGTCCCACAGAAAATAAGTTGTGACCAAGACCTTCCACGTAATACACTCTTGAAATTATAGCATTCCCAATATGATATTCACCATAACCCATTATCTTTGCAATATGATCATTACCAAATCGAACCGTACCAAGAAACTTGCTGACGAAATTTCTGAGCTGAGAGCGATCTTCGGTCATATGCTTGGAGCAACCAGAGTCCAAATACCAGAGAACAATTTGGACCACCTGTTTTCAATAACAACAGTAGACAATGCATTGGAAACTATTGGTTCCGGAGTGTTAGCAGATACAGATATAGAATTATCAGAATTGCTAACATTTTTGAGACCCTTAGATTTCCTGCGTTTTCTAATGTGAGTTTTAGCACTAACAGGTTTTACTGTTCCAACTTTCTTAGGTTTTGGATTATTCGCGGGCACTACAGTGGGAGTAGACCTATTTAAAGGGCACTTTGTTCCTACAGTAGTGTTGGTGTTCCTAGTTAAAGGACACGCTTGTGTTTTGGTAGTCTTGGTACTCCTAGTTAAAGGGCACGCTTTCTTCGCTGTAGTGGGAGTGATCCTAGTCAAAGGGAACATATTTCCTACTATAGTGAAAGTCCTACCAGTGGGGCGCCACATCCAACCAACTTGGGTTAACACTTTCCGAGTCGGTTTCCATTCTAATCCATTTTTCCGGGCCTGCATCTCATTCACATGGTCAATAAGGCAAGAATCATGACGACTAGAAAACATACATTTATTGCAATTCCAACATTTCAAATTAGAATTCACACTAGGCTTAGAACGCTGCACAACCGCAGAGCCTTTAGGTTTAGCTACATGATTCTTTTTATTCAAAACAGAAATAATATTCCTAGGATGGGCTTCTACTTTCTTCTTCACTTGACTACTAGATGGGGGCAAGATCCTATCATTCTTCTTGTTTCGCTTAAGCTTAGATCTTTGAGCCTTAGTAGTTGTGCTTACTCCTGTAGAAGGCAACACGGGAATATTAGAAGCTGGTTTTGATTCCGCCTTATCTTTAGTGACCAAAGTTTGAGATGGTTTAGTCCTAGGGCCCTTGTTAAGTGGTGTGACGGCTATTAGGTTCCTTTTGATTGCACTAGAGGACGAAGCTGAGATAGTGGCTGCGTTATCCACAACATTCTTACCTTTTAGAGTACGAAGTGTTTCCTTTAACTCAGCCAAGACCATATTTTTATCACAAATTTGTTCCCTCAAATCAGATATTTCCACCGACTTTCGATTCAATTGTTCAATCAATGATTGATTCTGTGCAGTGGTATCAACACATGCGGGCTGTACTGAATCGAAGAGTCGTGTATTTTTCTGTTTTAAGTTATCAACTTTGGACAAAATCTTGGAAACTCGATTATCTAGATCAAGTCTAAAATTCTCAGCGGCCTCAAGTACGTTCACACAGTTAAGCTCCTTAGATTTCTCTATTTCTATCGGCAAAGAGTTAGCAACTTTGTCACTTGGCTGACGTTGTTTTGATTGTAAATTCAATCGAAAATTCTTATCAAAATTTGCATCATCGATATTAACACCTTCGAATGACGTTTCAAAGATTTCTTGAATAAATTGTTGCTTGCATTCAAGCGAAATACAATGTGTTTGAATCTCATCAAAACGTTTTGAAAGCAAAGAATATGAATCTAGAAGCTTTAAAAATTTAGCGTCAGATTCGTGACAAGTACTATCTACCACATTATCCACAGATTCAACATTATGCACAGTAGAATCATTATCAACACATTTATTCACACAGACGGAAACTATATCATGAGACATCACTTGCTTCAGAAGCTGATCATTTTGGCGTGAAAGTCGTTCTATTTCAAGTAAACTGTTTTCATAAGCATCATCCATTTCATTGAAAACACGTTTAACTTCTTCTATTTACAAATACAAATCTTGATCAAGATTACTAAGACAAGCTTTAACATTCTTTACAAACGGAATAATTTCGTCTCGGAACGCAGCTCTAGTGTGCTCAAAGTTCCATTCACCTTCCGTTATGGCCGAAGCCGTCGTACGTTCCAAAATGACCTTGTCAAAATCGGCTAAGTGTTGGTGTACCGCATTTAAGTTAACGGACGACTTACTTACCGGTGGAATTAACTTCGTTAAATCCTTTTTGACAAGTGTAGGAGACGTACTGGGAGGGTTTTCATTTGACAAACTTTGGGGCACAAGAACTGTCAATTCAGCTAATTCCTTTTGTAAGCGAATGCGGGTCTTTTTAGAAAATTGATCTTTGTTATGTTGATCATAATCAATTGTATGGAATTTTGAAAGCATTTTAGAATGAGTTTCATCCGCAAGTGACTGTGTCGCGTCAGAACTACGAACAAAAGGTGCTTCTTTGGATTTGCCAATTATTGTCATATCATAAAGACCGGGAATATATTCCTGAGCTTGTTTTACATAACCGGGATTAGGTGGTAAATCTTGAAGACGCTTAAGTTCGAATTCTTGAAATGATTTAGTTAAAAGATGAACCTTTTCTGTGGAAGCGTATTGTTTTAAAAGCTGTTGTTCCTTGAATTTAAGAAGTTTGGTAGCATTAATTTCTGATTCAACCTTTTTAGACTCGAGAGTTTTGAAATCCATTTTAAGTTTCTGAAAATCATTGACCACCGACTCTTTTTCTTTTAATTCATTGGAAAGATTAGCTTTTAATGATTCTATTTCTTTCAAGTGTTCAATCTTTTCAAAACGAAATTGGTCAAATTCAGAACATGTTATTTTCTCTGCTTGAGGGACCATTTCAAAAGCTTTGACCTTTTCTTTATGCAACGCAAGCTCAGCAGTTAGGGTGGAATTCGTATCTACAGATTGTCTGAGGGCCATATGCATTTGATCAATAATATGTTTAGGCACCATGACCAAATCATGTTGAGCATAAGATTCCATACCCGTCGTAGCATTTGGTTGAGGTTCACTCAAATGTGTAGGTTTGGGTACCACATCATTTGAATTACTAGTTCCCGAATGCTGTTCGAGGTTGTCATTTTCATGCCCAACTTGATGTTGGTTATCATCAACATTATTAGATGTGGTTGGTACCTCACTGATGACATCAGAACCGTAGTGAGAAAGATTAGAAACGAGAGCAGCTTGGGCAGAGTGAATGTCATCGCAATCCGAATCGTATGCATCAAGATCGTCCGCTTGATAAGCTGCATTAGAAGTGGAAACGACTGCAATGCCTTCAGTATCTGCTGCTCCTGGGTCGGCAAGAAATGCTAACTCCTCTGAATCCAAAATCTTCCCCTTAGACTAAGCATCAACCAAATACATCTTCTCACGAAACCATGCATCATCCCTCCTCCTTTTCGGCTGAGTGCATTCCCTAGCCATATGACCTTGTCCTCGGCAATTGTAGCAAGTAACAACCTTTTTAGGACCACTAGGACTTCCATTTCCATTAGCTTGAGAATTCACAGCTTGATTGTTCCCAGTCCTTGTAGGAGGTCCATATGAATTTTGCCTTCCCTGAATAGGTTGCACCGTCACTTGACCATCTTGAACAGTGGCTTGTTGTCGAGGATTTGAAGAGGTGCGGAGCTGATTGTTTGTTGGTGGAAATCCTCTAGTTGCAACAAGTTTTGACAAGTAAGCGGTGAGATGGTTTAGAACATCAGCTGGCGTATCATTTGGAGTAAAGACCGGTGCTTGGATTGGTGGAAGTTCATTAGAGTAAAAAGCCTGTGCTGGTTGTGCTTCTATTGGAAAATATCCTTGCTGAGGAGTATAGCCCATTGGAGAAGTGTTGGCTTGTGATGGTGATGTCTGATATTGTGGTTGCTGTGGAAAAGATTGTTGATGAACACTTTGTTGATATTCTTGCTGTGGCATCATTGGTGGTTGATAAGATGGTTGCTGATAGATGTGTGGTGGTGGCTGCTGCAAGTATGATGGTTGTTGATAAGTATAAGCCATGTTTTGTTGAGAAGCATACATTGCAAGTGGATCATGAACTTGAGGTGTAGACAATCGAGCCTCAATCACATGGCATTCGTGTTGTTGGAGAAAGGCTTGAAGTTGATCCACATTGGTGTTATGCAAGTCCTTAGCCAATTTAACATCCGTCACGTATTTTTTCCATTCTGGAGGAAGAGTGTTCAAATACTTGGTGTTCAATTGAAAGGTAGGAATTGCCATGCCATAGATATTAAGCTCATTCAACAATAGGGTAAATCTCAGATAGTAATCATTGAGAGTCTCCCCTGGCACATAGGCAAACTTATCAAAAGTATCATAAAGCTTACACTCTCGTTCTTGTTTAGTTAACGAGGTGCCTTGCATGAGAACACGAATTCTATCGCATAACTCTTTGGAAACTTTATGTTTGCTGACGAGTTTGTAGACATCTGGAGGAAGGGCTTGGAGAATGATGTTTGTAGCATACTTATCACATTTGTCTTAAATCTTCATATCTCTAGTCAATTCACCCGTTGTGCGAGGACGAGTAGTTGTACCTTCCGTCACTGTACCATAATCTAGTGGTCCATTGAGCACCGATGCCCAAATGAGATGTCCATTCTCCTTGTTCAACATATAAAGTTCCATTCGGGAAGCCCATTCCTCATACATAGTCTTCACCAACATTGGTGGACGATTATCCGTACCCGAGAGGATGGACTTATCCGTAAGAGATGTGTACTCCATTTCAATAAGTTAAGATTTACAAACTTTGATCGATCAATGAAAGAAAGTAAATGTGTTTGTTGTTGTGAGTTGAAGTCGAGAAACAATGTTAAAATCCCCTAAAATATGTTCTCAATAAACCAAAAATTCCAAGTCAAAATTACACACGATGATCGAAATGAGTTATCGGAAAACCTAATCGGAATACTTGATCTGAACGCCAATCGGAATGCCAATCTGAATACCAATCGGAATGTTGTGATCGGAATACCAAATTTGAATGCCAATCGGAATGCCAATCGGAATGCCAATCTGAATGCCAATCGGAATGTCGTGATCGGAATACCAAATCTGAATGCCAATAGGAATACCAATCGGAATGCCAATCTGAATGCCAATCGGAATGTC